>CM031235.1:943371918-946086321 GCA_018340775.1 Taxus wallichiana var. yunnanensis
TGGCCAATTTTTGTTGTAAACATGAATACATTTGATACCATTTTGGATTGTTACTTACTTTTGGGTAATTGTGTTAGTGTTGCATCGATTGTTTTGTTGGTATTTTGTGCAATGATGAACACCAAATGGTATATGTTATTTGATTTAGAGGGACAGTTATTACTTTTGTAGTTGATGTTGATAAGGGTCTTGATTGATTTTGTAGGTGTAGTTATCACTTTATTTAAACATCTCTACATTTAAAACTTGTTACAAAGTCGTATATATACATTTGCAAATCGTATATCATGAGTGGTAGCGTTATGGGGAGTAGTTTATTTAAACTAAACATGAATACATGAAGTCTTTCTGTACACTCGATAAGGCATGTGATTGATAGTGGTAGTGTTGGAATATAGATTTTACACTACATTGAAATGTTGTATGTTTACATTTAAATTTGTTACATGATTCATACATATTTAGTTTCAAATCTTATATCACGACATCTGACTTAAACATGTATACATGAAGACCTTTGTACATTTGCAGAATTTATATCATGAATGGTAGCCTTTTGTGGGTAATTTTATTTTCACTAAACATGAATACATTTTATACCCCTTGAATGGAAATGCCTCTTTGGATACAAGAAGTGTTGAGTAAAGTAGTAGTAATCACATGTGTACAATGCAATGTGAACACCGAACGATATATGTTATTTGATTTAGAGGGATAGTTATTACTTTTGTAGTTGATGTTGTTAAGGGGTTTGATTGATTTGAAGTGTAGATATCACTTCATTTAAAGGTTCCATCTCTACATTTCAAACTTGTTACAAATTCATACATAGCCTTGTGCAATTCTTATATCATGAGTAGCATTATGGGTAGTAGTTTATTTGAACTAAACATGTATACATGAAGTCTTCCAGTACACACTCGATAGGGTGTGTGATTGATAGTGGTAGTGTAGGAATATAGATGCGACATTACATTGAAATGTTGTATGTGTACATTTAAATTTGTTATAGGTTCGTACATAAAAAGTTGCAAATCTTATATCACGACATTTGAACTAAACATGTATACATGAAGACCTCCGTACATTTGAAGAATTATATCATGAATGGTAGCCTTTTGTGGGCAATTTTATTTCCGGTAAACATGAATACATTTGATACCCCTTGAACAACAATGTCACTTAGGATAGAAGAAGTGTTGAGTAAAGTAGTAGCAGAGGTGCTATCAAAGTAGAGTGTAGTATTTATGACGGGTTGAGTGATAGTAGTCTTGCTTCCTCCTTTTTTCTTTCTCCAAGTGTTGATACATGCGCCATTTTTGAGCACCTTTTGAATGAAAAAGCACGTGAAATGCACATATTTGCAAGTGAGGGAACTTTGGAGAAAGTTGTGAAATTAGGACAAATAAGATTTTTGATATAGAGTTAGTGGTGCATACTCGAGTAATTTAGATGTAAGGAAGACAACATATCAATCTAAAGTTGGGGAAGAAAAATTCTTTAAAATATGGTGGATTCAAACTCAAAGTAAACGAAGAAGAACAACCTGAATAAGATAGAGAAGATGAAAAGGTTGAGAAAATCACGAGCCAAGTGAAGATGAAGCAATGATGGTAATGGGGAAACAAAACACCACTTATGAGTCAAATTTCATAGAGCAAGAGCATAGTGCATCATTATTGGGGACGTCTGAATATCAATCTCCAAATCGAGTCATCATCATTGTGGTCTTCTACATCTTCCTCACAGTGTTCATTACTCACTATATGTTGATCTCATGGCTTCAAATTTGTGTCCCTGGTATTCTTTAGTATATCATCATAGGCCTCCAATTCCAAAATAGGTCTTCAAAATTAAAAAGCAGAGGACCATTTGTATGGCAATATTTATTTTGCAAAAGCAATGTAGGAATGTTCACCCTACAATACATGCCAAGCAGGTAACATATACTGGTAACCTTCATACATATACTGAGCTACACAAATTACCTAATAATTCTTTCCTAAATAGATGTTAGGCCAATGGATTCAAGTTGATTCTTTAACTGATAGGCACAATGTATAGTTGATGACATGGCAAACAAAGAATGTACTGTATATTCTTTTTATATTATCCAAAATAGAAGCCAACAGAGACTAATAGTTCACTCAAATTGACCGCATCACCATTATACATTAGTGTTTTAATTTGAATGAATTAAAACTCAGTGATGCTTCTCTGTTCTAACATATTGAGATTTGATATCCCTACCAACCTGGGTTACCTTCATTTTGTCCAAAATTAACTCTTTTATCTTGTTGGACAACATGTCTACATGCCTAAGCGAATAATAGCTAGATAAGACGAAACACTTCACACGTAAATGTGGGTTCCATACAGATTGGATTTTTTTATAGTGATTGGGCTCTCATAATTTTTAACTACTAAAGAAAATTAGTAAGAGAATATGCCAACTATTTATTGACAACAAACATGTGATATAGTTTGGAATATATGTGTAGCCACAAGAAAAACCATCACTATCTTCAATGAACAAACTGCTTCTTCCATCAATTAATAGAGAAGATTAATTAATAATTCCAATTCAATTCAAGGAAGAACAATCTAAGTTGCACAAGCACAACTGATGTTTGAAATTAGGACAAATAAGATTTTTGATATAGAGTTAGTGGTGCATGCTCAGTAATTTAGATGTAAGGAAGACAAAAGATATCAATCTAAAGTTGGGGAAGAAAAAGTCTTAAAAGATGGATAAGATAGAGAGAATCTTGAACTTGAAATTAAAGATCTTACTTGAGGTGCGCGAGAGTGATACACATAGGGAAACCAAATTATTATTACCTTAAATTGAGTACGTAGAATGTTGTGGTAGTCACAAATATGGGTAACATGTTTAAACAAGTTATGTCTGATATATTGTGTAGAATGAATGAATTTCTTGATGAAGGATTACATAATTAGATGCCGTAGAGCCAAGGTAGAAGAAATATGGTGGATCCAAACGTAAAGTAAAAGAAGAAGAAGAACATGAATAAGATAGAGAAGATGAAAAAGTTGTGAAACTCACGAGCCAAGTGAAGATGAAGCAATGATGGTAATGGGGAAACTAAAATACCACTTCAGTCGATTTTCATAGAGCAAGAGCATAGTGCATCATTGTTGGGGACGTCGGATATCAATCTCCAAATCAGAGTCATCATCATTGTGGTCTTCTGCATCTTCATCACAGTGCTCATTACTCACTATATGTTGATCTCATGGCTTTAGATTTGTGTCCCTGGTATTCTTTAGTATATCATCATAGGCCTCCAGTTCCAAAATAGGTCTTCAAAATTAAAAATGCAGAGGACCATTTGTATGGAAATATTTATTTCGCAAAAGCAATGTAGGAATGTTCGCCCTCTGACAATACATGCCAAGCGAGGTAACATATACTTGACAACCTTTATACATATACCGAGCTACACAAATTACCTAATAATTCTTTCCTAAATAGATGCTAGGCCAATGGATTCAAGTTGATTCTTTAACTGATAGGTATAGTGTATAATTGATGACATAACAAACAGAGAATGTACTATATATTCTTTTTATATTCTCCAAAATAGAAGCCAACTAATAGTACACTCAAATTGACCGCACACCATTATACATTAGTGTTTTAATTTGAATGAATTAAAACTCAGTGATGCTTCTATGTTCTAACATATTGAGATCGCATATCCCTACCAACTTGGGTTAGCTTCATTTCATCCAAAATTAACTCCTTTATCTTGGTAGACAACATCTCTCTGAAGCACTCAAATCCAAAGCAAATCTAATGTTTAAATTCCGAAAGTACCATTAAGACTAAGAGACTTAAGAAAGGAGTGTAGTTGGATTAGGGTTTGTTGTTGAAGAGAGAACAAATTATGTGCATAGTAAAAGGGTTGTCGAAATTTTTTGATCAAGTGACTCCAAAATTTTAGTATTCCCTCTCTATTACCAGGAAAATATGGCCACACTCTAAGCACTTATTAAATCTCCGTTTTCAATCATCACAGGAGTAGACCATTTCATCCAAACCAAAAATATTTAAATTAGAAGAGTTTTCTTAATACTATGACTGGAACACCTCTTTCATGCAGTAAAACCCAAGTTAGGGAAACAAAAATAGTAGATGCATTATCCAAGATAAGTACTTGCTCGTGTAATCTCTGAAGATTGATTATGGATCACACCTAAATTTTTACAAGAATAACAAAAAAATAAGGCAGGTACATAAATAAATAAAGTACATAAAATAAAGCTTACCAATTATGGAGAGTCGACAGAGATTTTTGCTTTATCTTTGCAACAATCAAGATGATTCGAGATGAAGATCAAGATGAGGCTTATGCACCCTATTTATAGCGCAGTATTCCATTCACCGACTAATGTTAACTGCACTTATCTGCCAAATATGATCATGCATGGGATATCCATCCACCAACCGACGCATTCATCCACCTACCGATTATAGGGCCGAATTTTTCGCAATATATAAAATAGGAAAATGAAAAATAATAAAAACAAAAAAGCAAATCTACGAAAAAAGCAGGGAAAAGCTAAACTTGTCACAACATCCGTTGAAACCGTCATTTCAGAAAACAAATTTAATATCTTTGAAAAAACATCCAAACAATCATCAAATTTGGCATAGTCCTGTGAATGTCCGCAAAGCTCTTTCCCATAGGGCCGGACGCATTCGGCGTAATAAACATGGTATCAAGCATATTTCCTATAAATGGTAATTGTATATTTATGACAACTTTAAGCATTTCTATAATTCTCACACACTTCTCCAAGTACCTAGCACATTTGTAAGCCTCCTATTAATTCAAGTTTTCAAAATGCCAATATGTGTATGTTTTGTTTGAGCTAAAACAATGTTTTTGGGTTTTTTGGGGAGTTTTTCTTTTGTTTTTGAAAAATCAAGATTTTTTGAATTGTCCTCATATTTTTCTTTAAAAATTTAGAAAAATAATAATTCAATTTTTTTTTCGTTGGACAATCTTTTTTGTCAAATTTATGAAGTTGAGCACTCTAAGAAAAAACACAAACAAGTTTGTTTATAATTTTTCTACTTTGTTTTGCACAGGGTTAGAAACCCTAACTTCACATTTTCGGATGTTTTGTTCTAAGACATTTCTAGAAAATCCAAATTCGTGAAAAATTGATTGATAGTTTGTCTACGACGTTTATTTGAAGTCTAGAAATGCAATGAGGGTGTCATGACAAGCACTCTCAAAGTTAAATCAACGGTCCCTTATGAGATTTCTTGGTTTGAAGCGGGTATCTTACCAATGGAAGCTTCGCAATCACTCGTCTAATAATCTATTTGAAAAAAGTAGAAAGCATGGACAATCATCGTTGGCCCAAAATGGTTATAAAGGATAATCTAGAGCGCAGAAAGAAAACTTGGATGAAGCAGAACACCAAATGGATGGAGAAGTGGGGCATCCACTTCCAGAAGTGTCCTAACAATAATAGGGAAATAAAAAATTATGTGACGGAGAAGTTTAGGAACACCATGTGGACAGAGAATATTGGTCGTAAGAAAATGCACTATATCAAATATTTTAACCCCACTTGGGATCACGATGACAAAGCTTACTTAAGGGCTGATATCAAAGGTAAGGTTATGAGTTGAGGACAGTGGTCGCATCATCTTCGTTGTGAAACTGGTAGATGGACTATCCCCAAAGAAGAGTGGGAAAGGAGAACTTGTCTTTTCTGCAGTACAGGGGTTGTTGAAACAGAATGGCACTTCATCATGGAATGCTCAGCCTATGATGACATCCGCTTCTAGTACGAAAATGAGTTACACGTGGACAACCTAAATGAGTTATTTGAGGAAGCTAAGCTTCAAAGGATTGCTGGTTTTGTGCTCAAGATTCACAGTAGGCGAGCGGATTTGGCAAAGAACTTGGTTTCAGCTTAGTGTATTTTCTTTTTGGTCCCTTTGACTCTTCAGTCACGTGGACGTCATTAAAATCTTTCATTTCATCTCTAGGCCTAGCCTAGTTTTGTAACACTTTAAACCCTTGTGCACCATCCTTTGGTCACCCAAGTGACTTACTTGCTCTACTAAGTGCAAGTGACAGGTTGCCCATGTGCCTTGTCACTCAACGTTTTACCCAAGAGCTTATTTCTTGCTCCTGGATTTGTTTTTACATCTAGTCACCGTGGAGGCCGTAACTTTTGATCTAGGAGGGATAAAAGGATCCTTTTTGTTGGATTTGGTTTCTTTGACATTTTGGTGTGGATTTCCAGGTAATTGTTTACAACATAGTTTTATCAAAAAACCATTTTCTTATTGTGAAACTTGTTGGATTATCTATTCGGGTAGTTTGATCAAAAAAGCATTTTCTTGTTGTGAAGCTTGTTGGATTATCTATTCGACACCTCCATGGGCTCATATATTGAGATCTATGAGGAATTTGACATGCTTTTTGAAAATGCATGTTTCTACTGTAGAATCTATTTGCAAGGTTATATTTGATTTATATTATACGAAATTGTAGAATTCACTCTGTTTGTCTCTCTTTTTACTACCAAGATGGCGTTGTAACTCGTACTACAAAATTATAAGTTGTTATGAGAGGTTCTAATTCATTTTTTCTATATAATAAATCAATGCTAATTAGTTTCATACTTTTCGTGCAATATTCACAAGGGAACAATATTATACAACTATATCATTATAAGTAGTTTGAAGTTTTTTTCTTCCTTTTTTAGGTGGTTCCATTTCTATTTTGAGGATATTTTCAATGCATTTTCTGCATATTTTCTACGTAATAGCTTCGTGGTAAGACCTTCGCACCCTCACACAAGCTAATACTAACCTCAATAGAACAACTCTTTGTTGTTCTTTGAAATATATAAACTTCAAGAGCACCATGTAACTTTTGATATTTCTCTCACTAATTTTAAGGATGCACTCATAAAATATTTACAAGACATTGGCATCTCCTTTCAACAATAGATTGTGCTTGTGGAATCTCGTCCACTCTTGTAATGTTTCTAACGAATAGACAATAGCTTCGTGTCAAGAGCTTCACACCCTCACACAAGGAAATAATAACCTCAATAGAATGACTCTTTGTTGTTCTTTGAAATATCCACATTTCAAGAGCACCATGTAAATTTTAATATTTCTCTCACTAATTTTAAGGATGCACTCATAAAATATTTACAAGACATTGGTGTCTCCTTACAATGAGATTGTGCATGTGGAATCTAGTTCACTTTTGTAATGTTTCTAACTCACTAGACCATAGCTTTGTGTCAAGACCTTCACACCCTCACACAAGCCAATAATAACTTACAACGGAACAACTCTTTGTTGTTCTTTGAAATATCCACACTTCAAGAGCACCATTGACTTTTAATATTTCTCTCACTAATTTTAAGGATGCAATCATAAAATATTTACAAGACATTGGCATCTCCTCTTGCAACAATAGATTGTGCATGTGGAATCTAGTCCACTCTAGTAATGTTTCTAACCTAATTGCTCCGCCATATTATGATTTTCCAAACCAAGATTCTTTTTGTGATCATGCACCACCTATGGTTTTGATGCGGGCGCATCAACATGAAAAAAGTTAGATTAGCCATTTTTATTTTGTCCATCCTAGGAATGTGGTCATAGGGCTTATGAAGTCTTAATATACATCTCTAATTGTTCAAGAATTTCAAACTTTGCCTAGGTTTTCATTTTCCCGCTCAAATGTGAAAATTTGAATTTTTAAACTTGTGTTGGGCAATTTTGGCTTGTGAAGTAGGTGTTAGGGGTCTAGGTGTCTTGAATGAGTGGTGTAAACATATTGTCATGTCATTTTATGTCTCTAGGAGTGGAAATTTGTATGAGAAATCTCAAAATAATCATTACTCCTTTTTATTTTCCATCTAAAATCATCAAAACAATTAGTTAGTGTGAAAATCTTGATGGAAAAAGGATAAATGCCAAAAGAAAGAAGATAGTTACATGATTGTAACGAAAGGACTCTGTCTATGAAAAGATGTTGAAGAAGAAATCAATACGAATGAGTGTTTAACTATGTTTTTGCACTTCTATACTTGTTTTTCTTCATAAGAATGAATGATGTGGTATTGCATCTTTTGCCTTAAGAGAAATGGGTTCTTTGTATAAGCACCGTAGGAGAGTGTATGGGGATTGTTTCATAGGGTTGAAAAATGCTTTAAAGTGGAAACGCTATGTGTCTCATTTATCTTGTTAGAAAAGGTACTAAAAGACTATTATAGATTGTTTTCTCAAGAAGAATCATGCTATATGCACCTTTTGATTGTAGATGAAAGTATTTTTCTAGTGTGAATGCCTGATGGAGGTTGTGTAAACAATGATCAAGGAGTTTTCGGGGTGATTTGGTGAGAAAGTTCTCTATTTCAATCCAAAATTGCTTATGGGAGCATATAGAACCTTGCTTCTTGCTTAAACCAAGTAAGTTTTAGTGTGGTTTTTGAAGTTCTTGTTTTCATCAAACATTGATTACTCGGGACGCTCCACAGGCCAAAAAGATATATAGGTCCACTTTGAAAGTTTGATATTGAGTAGTTTCTATTTTGTAAGCTATTTAGCCTTCTCATGTTATTTATAAACCCTACCTATTTTGTAAGCTATTTAGCCTTCTCAGGTTTATTTAGAAACCCCGCTAATTTTGTAAGTTATTTAGCCTTCTCATGTTATTCGAAACCCTAGCTATTTAGCTATTTTGTAAGTTACATTAGATGAGCACACCATTGTGCACGTCTCCTAAGCTTAGAATATAATAAGAAAGCATTTAATGCCATCACAAATAATAAATGTCACTACTTCATATGCTAACCATGTTTGCCTATTATGTGACTAATAAGAAAAGGGAATCTTGCACTTCATAAAGTCAAATACCCCTCGTCCTTTTTTTTATTTTAACAAGATGAATATAGATATTATTACTATATCGATCTTGTTTATGTTTTATACCCTCTTCCAAGATGTAGACATTTTGAAATATTATTACTAGAAATTGCACTAGAAGGGTGCAATGGATACACCGAAGGTGGCACATAGGGATTTGATGGAGAATATTTTAGGTCCCCTTAAACAAACCGGTGGAAATTCATACATTTTCATAACCCGTGAGATTGTGTTAGAGGGAAGAATAGTTGTGATAATGAAGGGGATCGACAAAGGAGATTTTTTTGGGTTGGGAATCTAGCGAAGGGAATGTAGCCAACATTCCTGCTTCTTCCTACAAGCCACATACGAACCACGTGTCACTTTTTCATACCATTGTGGCATTATCTACTTAATGCAATGTTTGTTTGCATATTAAATTTGTTTTATTTACTGCCAACTTGAAAAGATCTACATTTGATTGGATATCAAATGTGTCTTATAAAAAGTGATAAACACAAATGAAAAACATGGTTTATTAAGAATAAGTTTTGACACATATTCCAGGATTACATCAAAATTTCTTATACATTTCGTATATTGAGAAGTCGTAACCTAAAAGAAATTTGTGTTGAGTTGCTTCCTTGTCGAAAAAGACTATAAAGAAGGTGTTGAAAATGAAAATATTCTCCACAAGGTTAAACCTAAGATTTGTTGACACATATTGGGATATACCTCTCATACTTCCACGTGACAAACCTTGGGTAATAAGTGGTGCAACAGGGAAAAGGGTAGAGACGATTTTATGCTTTAACATGTGATGGTCGAAATCAAGGACCATTACTTTTCAATGTTGCATTCTTGGTTGTGTTGAGTTCTTGGTTGTTCCATAGATAAATGATGAGGGTGGTGAACTCGTAGAGCTTGGGTCCCCACTAACTTGCCTTCTAGCTCGCCATGCACTTTGCTCAACTCACCTCCAACTATCTCCTTTAACAACTCTCCACGTAGCTCATATAACAATCAACTCACCTTAACCTCGACCTTGATGAGATCGATCAAGAGAAAGATGATTGTCCGCAATGAAGAGTGGTTTCAAGGAATTTCCTCCAAATTTGGAGGTATAACAAGCGTAGTTGAGGTTTTCGGGGGTTCTCCAAATTTGGAGGCAAAACCCATGAAACTAAAAACAATTGTTTTTGAAATTAAAAAACTATATATTTTATTTAAACTAAAAACTACAAGTCTTACCACGAAAAGAATATAATTATTTTAAACACCACAAATAAAACATGTAACAAGTGTGGTGTAAGAGGCAATGCTTGGGTGACTCCTTTCCCACTCTATAACTTTCTCGATCATTCTCAACTTTTGAAACTTCTACAAACAACAATCTAAAACCTACAACAAACTCCCCACGATGGTACCACTTTTTGTGTAGTAACAAGAGGGTGTGAAAAACAAGGGCTAAGGCTACGCATGGGGGGAAACTCTAGTTTTTTTTCTTGTTCATACTTCATCACAACCTCTAAAACCCTCTTAAAAATTTTCCAACACCTTCCTAACAAGATCAAAATCTCTACCTAATTTGATACCAAATATTGACACAACAACTTAAGAACTTTATAGATAATGTAAAATTTGATTACAATACACATGAGATGGCAAGAATTCTTATAGGAAGTGTATTGCCTTATCATATCCACATAAGGTGGATGAGATATCCCCTAAATGGCAACAAATATGCAAAAATAATATCCGGAAAATAACATTCCAACAACCCACAAAATTAGGGATAATGACAATTAGACATAAGTTAAACAAGAATAGTTTAACTTATTACATTTATTTTAATAATCCACCCATGGTGAATTACATAACTATTAACTTTCCAAGTTCCCTTGCCAAGTTTGTCTTCTTTTTGAAAATTTTCTTGCAAAATTTCTTTTTATCAAGTGTTATTATCCACAAAATTGTTTGAGGAAATCGCCTGTAGGCACCGAAGTTTTCTTATGTGTTTGATTTTAGGTTTCGGGAGTTAATTTGCAATTCGCATGCAAATTGCCTCCCAAAACCCAAAACCCGAAATACATAGGAAATTAGTGCAAATCGGAAGTTAGAACTCAAATTGTAGTTTGCATGTACAAACTGCAAGATGAGTCTTGAAATCCGATCCCCAAGTGTATTTTGGGTTTGAAACCCAAATTGTAGTTTGCATACAAACTATAAGTCAACTTCTAAAACCCGACTTCGACCATTCAAGACGATTTCGTGTTTCGAACTGGCGTGCGGTTGCATGCAAACTGCAAGTCAACTTCCGACTTCTGAAATCAAAGAAACCTAGACCATTTCAAGTTTCAAATTTAATATCATAGATTGCATGCAATGTGCACGATGACTTCCGAACCCCAAAACCCGATGCCAAGTCAGTGAATTTAATGCCACCTACCCACACGTGTCACCTACATGGTAATTAATTTTTCCTTTTCTATTTAAGGGTAATTTTTTTACTTGTCTTTTTCACTTAACACTTTGTACGCTAACCTACTGACGCTTCACTTACCTCTGACCGTGCTCCTTGCATGGATTTTGGGCATTTTCGCATATTTCTCTTCGACACGCTTGATATTTAGGTAAGTTTTTATGTTTTAATCATTTTTGAATGGTTTTTAGTCTTTTTTTGGGTTTTCTTGTCCATATTTGCTTGGCATTATGGGTGCCTTTGGTGTTTTCATTTTTGTATCATTTTTGGGGTTTTCCTTCTTATGCTTTTGGATTAACATTTCCATGTCTTTCCCTCCTTCATTAGTTTTATTGTTGATGAAGCTTAAGCTTCAAAGTCTCATTTTATCGAAAATCAAAGGAGGATCTATCATCAAAACACGCTTTGAGAGTTCAAAGCTACAAAAACGATTTCGATTCCATCACGTACCAAATTGGGAGTTCGGCCTTGCAAAACAAGTTTCAACTTCTGCCATCGGAAATCGGGGTTGAAAAGCACTTTGCAAGCTTCGACAATGTAAATTTGGGAGTCAAAACATGCACAACAAGGGTTGACTCCAAGCGGAACTTTAGGTTAGAACGAAGGTTGACTTCCGCCAGAACTTCAAGGTCAGCAAAGCAAGGTTCAAGTTCTTTGGTACTTTTCGAGGTTCTTTGCTACATTTTAGAGGTTAACTTCTACCCTCAAGTCTCAAAGTGAGTTTTGTAAGGATGTTAGAGTTTCTTCCAGGGGCGAATGTCTGAATCGTCGTATAAGGGGAAAGAGAAAATGAAGTATAGTTTCCAAGGGGTGGCCCCTATTAGGAATAAATAGTGTGCACATTATATTGTGGTAGCTAATGTTTAGATTAGTAATATTATTATATTAGTGAATAATATAAGTGAGTTAAGAAAATAACTCACATAGAATGTTTTAGAGGAGTGTTAATAGGGATGTGAAAGATGTAGGGAGTGAATATAGGTTGTTACAACAACCTTCCTAAATTGGTGTTATGAGAGATTTGTAAGGATGTTAGTAGTTAAGAGTTGTTATTAATGAGGTTTAATTAGGAGCTCATTAAACCTATTTAAATGTAAGATGTTTTATTCAATATATGTTGATTGAATTATTATTGAGCTTTTGCTCTTCCGGATATGGGGTAAAACCCACATTTGGTATCAGAGAAGGTTTCCTGTGAGACCTCTCTAAATCTCACCCCACTCATGCTTCGTTTGTCAAGTTGATTAAGGAAATGGGTTAGCAGATCCCATGGACCTCTGTGACCCCATTCCCTTCTTCTCGTGCCCATTCATTTGTTGTGAAGTCAAGCGGTGCAAATGAAAGACTAGCGGGATACCACGGACCTCGCGCGAAATATGGAGTTTGTAGCGTCCACCCTTCTTGCATATTTGTCAATGATAATAGCAGATACCACAGACCTCGCGTAGCAAACCCGATGACATCCATCATTCACGTGCAACGTCCTTTTCTTCCCACTCTATTCGCTCTTTCCGCAGTTTTCCCATCCATTCTGTTCACATTTTTCATTAAAAAAACAGAAAATAAATTTTATATATATATAAAATATTGCAGTTTTGTGCATCAGGCCGAACAATTAAGAATGCGGCAAATCTGATTTTCTCTACATTGGGAGGATTTGATATATTTGTGATAACATTTTGAACCCTTTACTTACCTTTGTTTTCCCCATAATTACAGAAGAAAGATATGGTGGCTACGATGCTGTCGCAAATGTTGATAATGAAAGTAATACAGGGCCAACAACGCCTTTGGCTCTGTAAGACCAATTATATCTTGGACTCTGCTCATGCTCATTCTCTTCGCACCGTTGTATATGGCCATTCTTTTTCGTTGATGATGGTGGATGGATTAGGCGTCCGCAGGATGAAGAATCTACAAGGCTCGCTCGGATCACAGAACACTATTGTTGCCGGGAAGGCAGTGATAGATGATGACATTCCAGAAGATACAAAGGGTGTGAATCCTCCCCACTATGATGTCCAGAAGTTAAAGGAAAAAGGGTTGTTCCAGTTACTGGGGTCTCTCTCCTTATAAGCCCGCCAGGGAAGATGGATCATTGTGGCCAAGGAATTCTTTCCGGCCTTGGGAGACGTATGTTGCAGACTTGAGCATAGATCTGACGAAGCATCATGTACCCAAGACATTTCTTGACAAGTTTGCTTATTGGACTGTAAAGGTGTTGAGATTGCCTACATATGTCTTCTTTCAGAGACGATATGGTTGTCGTGCAATGATGTTGGAAACTGTGGTTGTTGTACCGAGGATGGTAGGAGGAACGTTCCTACACTGCAAGTCACTGAGGAGGTTCCAACACAGTGGGGGATGGATAAAGGTTCTCTTAGAAGAAGCAAAGAATAAGAAGATGCACCTTATGAGATTAAGCTCCCTGCGACTCTCCTTAGCAGCAAAACGGAAAAGTCTAATTCGCAGCATGAAGATCCTCTAAATCCTATTCAAACATTTCTCCTGTTTTGTTAAACGTGGTGGATAAGATTCTCCTATTTTTGGCTATTCACGGTGGACGCCTCACCCATCAGCAAGATTGCAAATTCATCTTGACTCTCCTAAATGGCGGCGTCGATTATTTTGGGATAACACAAATCCCTAACCCTAAAATGGGTAAGGATTATTTTTGTTATTTTTGCGTATTCTTCTATTATGAAAATATAGGAGATAATTTTTTTAAAAGGGGTAATTTTTGGGGGGAATATATTCTTATAGAGGAAAACATTTTGAAAAATTATAAGGGTTATTTGGATGCATTATCCATGGAAATTGACATCCAAAAGATTTTTTATTAAAAGGGGGTCGGGCGCGGGCGAGGGAATACAAAGTGAGAAGATTCATAAAAAAACCCGTAAAGATATCGCCAACAAGTAACGAGGGCAACGTTCGTGCAATTGCTCCAACATACAACATTGTTTCCCTTGTGCACACTAAGGGAGGGAATGTTAGGAATAAATAGTGTGCACATTATATTGTGGTAGCTAATGTTTAGATTAGTAATATTATTATATTAGTGAATAATATAAGTGAGTTGAGAAAACAACTCACGTAGAATATTTTAGAGGAGTGTTAATAGGGATGTGAAATATTTAGGGAGTGAATATAGGTTATTACAACAACCTTCCTAGATTAGTGTTATGAGAGATTTGTGGGGATGTTAGTAGTTAAGATTTGTTATTAATGAGCCGTAATTAGGAGCTCATTAAACCTATTTAAATGTAAGATGTTTTATTCAATATATGTTGATTGAATTATTATTGAGCTTTTGCTCTTCCGAAATGGGGTAAAACCCACATCCCCCTTCCAAAGATCACATCAAACCTTGATAATATCGAGGATATTGACCTCGGACACATTGACTTGCCAAACTTTTGGAGTAGAATTAGAGTCGTTGAAGAATGCTTGGACGAAGAGTATTTATAATAGTGGACTCGCCATAGTTGTTGCTTTTCCACCTTCAATGCAATCTCCGTAATTTGTGCTTGGAACTCGTAGCACATTATGATAGAGACTCTCGAACGATTAGAAACGATGATGGAATGGTTGTAATTAGATTGGACATTGATTATTTTGAAGATTTTTTAAAGCTTCCCGATGTCGAGGAGTATGCCTCAATTTCTCCTAGCTCCACTCTTGAGCATTGGAAAACAAATTTTGAGACTTGTGCTAAGGTTCTTAATAAAGGCCATCTAGCAAAACCCAAGCCTTCAGTGAATAGAGTTCCCAAAACTATTCCATACTCAGATTTCATTCAATAAGTGAATGATATTATTACACTATTGAGAAGAGTTACAAGGCTCCCATCTTTCAAAGATTTCCAAGAATGGATGTACCTATATATTGCCACTATCTCGTAAAAATTCTGATCTTATTCAATGGGCAAAACATATCAACAATGCCATACATATTCAAATGTCGATATCCTAACTTCAGAAATTTTTATATGACTTCCTATCTTGTGTATGCGGCTGCAGGGATGAGGAACTATCCAGGTTTGTCACCCGAGGGAACAAGAAATTCATCACAAATTTATGACTTTTATCCTCAACTCACAATGAAGGAAGGATCAAGACATTTTAAGAGGGTTAGTGATGCTTTCTTCACCGCTATCCTATGTGTTTTCAACAAAGAGCTCTATAACCGAAGGATATCAGACAATGCTTGGAACGTGGTTAAGACTTAGGAGGCATTTTTCTACAATTCCCAACATTCACATATCTCAGGGTGGGAGGATTCTCGGGTGCTCCTTATAAATTGCCAAGGTGTCCCACGATAAGTGGGTTTTAATGGAATTAGTTCGACAATTGCTACATCTCCACAAAATCCACCACGACAGGCATAAGGCAGGGGTTTAATTCCCAGTAGTTTTGGGGTGTTATACTTGTGCATCCTCGTACAAAGAAAAGAACGTTGAAGGTGAAATGCAACAAATGACATTGAAAACCTATCACCCGGGTTAGCTTTGATTATTGGGGTGTGGTCGGCAGACTCGGACCAATTGGTGTTCACAAACCACACTTGGAGGACATTTGGATTAATTGCAGAGATGAAATTACAATGTGGGAGAAAGACTTTGAAAGGTTGACTCTCAAGGAAGTGGCTAAATACGGAATTGCAGATGTTCTTGAGGGCCTTCAAGATGATGGACAAGTCTTGGACCCCGTTTATGATCAAACTAATGTGAAAGACCAGCCATTGCCATGGATCAATTGGTCACTCCAAGAGTGTAGCAACTTGAAGGAGAGCACAACTCATATCCTAGACCGGACCCACCAATGGCTGATATCATTGGGAATTATGCCAAAATGTCAGAGCAGCTTCCTATTGCAGCAACACAGGTACAACCATCGGTGGGCCATCCCACCTCCTCAAAAGGAAGAAAGTCCACTGCCAAACCTACTCCCAAGCCTCACAAGATCACCATTGTCTCTAGAGGTTCCGATTCTTCTTCCAAGGTTCCTTTTACAGATATTATTGATATTAGTGCTTCACCACCACACACAACTCAAGTGTTGTAGTCACCTTCTTCACCACCTCTCCCTTCCTCCCCATTTTCAGCTCCTCCATCTTCTCCACCTCTCACTCTCTCTTTTACCTACATCTTCTATTTTTCCCACTCCTATCACCTCGTCTCCTACCATGGCCTAGTTTTTATCTTCCCTTCCCTCTCTCTCATCTAGGGATGTTTTGGCTCTAAGTTCCCCCCTAGGAACTCCCCTTCCTCAACAATTTCTCCCCACTTCCTCTCCCATCATTCTTCTCATTTCATCCACCCCCATGGTTGTCCTTTCCACTCCATCCCCACTTGTCACCACTTCATTTCCACTCATGGTTACTGCAACAAGTGCCCTTGTATCACCTATCCAGTTTACTACTGCGATGACATTACCTATGTCATCCTTCGAACAATTGTCTTCTTCTTCTACTCTTGCATGGTTGAACAGGCAAACTCCCAAACAAAAGAAGAAAATTCCTATTGGAGATGATGTTGATCTTAGTATCTTAGATTTGACTCCCGGTGACAAGGGAAAGAGGCCAATGGTTATTTCTCACCTTTCGGTCGATCAGACAGGGGAAAGATTCATTGAGATAGCAACTCTGGCTACCGACAAATCAAAAGAGAATATCATTGTAGAACGGATTATCATATTTCAAAGTTTTCTCTTGGTAAGGCCACACATGAAGGCGCAAAACAAGATGTCCAGGTTTCCTCGGCAATCTTCTGGACAAATTTGATAAAGACAAGATTACTAAGGATGAGCTAAAAACAAAGTGGAACAGTTGACAACCATCTTGCACAAGATCACACAACGAACCCCTTCAAATGCTCTTGCGATTTCTACAAGTTTGACCAAGTTCCTTTTTCGCAGTTGAGAAGATTGGACAAGGTCAAGCAGTCAGGGCTTGGATTGAAACCCAAATTCGTGGTGGGAAACAAGCGATAAAAGATGTTGTCGCTTATGTACAACGAGCTCGAATCAAAGAAATATACACTAAAATGTACGGTATTCTCGGAGAAGAATGTGATAATTTGGAGCTCACATTAGAAGCTTGGAAGGAGGTCCGGAGCATCAAATTTGATCTACTCTTAGGAGAAGGGATCATTGATGACTCCTCAAAGTTGTTTGAATACAATGAAGCCATGGAGTTTCGTACCCGAATGTTGCAGGAGGCAATGACCAAGTTGAATGAGGTAAGGATCGAGACCATTAATGGCCTCAACGATACCACAGATGAGTTTGACGTCATTCACCGCAAGGTCCTTAATGAAAATCTTGATGCACTCCCAACAGATCAAATTATTGCCAGTGTTTAAGAGTTTGGTTAATGAGGATACTTGAGGTAACAAAGTCATTTGGTCTTGAGTCCATTCATAAGTTGGTATCGTACCAAAATTTCTTGAGCCAATACAGAAAATCATAAATCGGACCAAGAAGTTACTTGGAAAATTGAATAGAACAATTGAATCCACCGAGGTCCTAAACCGCTATGCGTGCGGACCTAATGATAAAGATGTCCAAGAAATCATCAAACAATTTCTTGACTACAGGCACAAGTTAGCTAGAGAAGAAGAAGAAGAAGAAACCGACACAGATCGGGCAAAAGGTGGCACCAGCCCTAGCTGAGCTTGGCTGCCATTTTCGAACAATCTCCAAGCCACAATCACCATTCGAGTTGCAAGTTTGACCCAGTCAAACTTGCACAACCACTTGGCTATTTTTGTGGGAGATTGTTTCTCAAGTGTAAATGCATCCTATTTTTAGTATGTAATGATTAAGAAGAGTAGTTATAATTGCTCAACCTTCTTAATCTATAAATGGAAGGATGCATTATGTAATAGAGGACTTTTTGATCATTTGTGTAAGGAGGCACTGTCATTTTTAGTCCTCATACACAGACTTTAGCCTCAATATATACATAACTAATATTTTCCTTCATCTACTTTAATGTGTTGTGTATTTTAATAGTTCATTTTATACTTGTGAATGTTTCTTTCCATGTATGTAGTGATCTATTTTACCTTCACTTTAAACTATCTTTTCTACAACAATATTGCAGATTGTGAGTATTGAAACTTATTTGTTACAACTCTGGAATAAATAAAATCCTTTTTGTTATCATTAAGTTTTATTTTCTTAAAGGTTCTTTGTTGGGGAAAAGGAATAGAAAGACGTGCATGTCATTGTTTTTTTGTTAAAGTATTTGTGCTTGTGAAAGTTGGTCTTATTGTTCCTTAAACTATTGGTGCATCGCCATTTCCAAGTATTTTCAGTTATTCCTCTCTTTTTCTTCGAAGAATTGGATAATATAGTTTGCTTTATAGTTTGCTTTCTAGCACTGTAGATTTCGCAATCTAATCTTATATTAGATGCCCATCGCTTAGAATGAAGTTGGCCTTCTCCGACGGTTCATCCCGAGGAGTCAAGGTCCCACACTTTGGAGATGCTCCCATGTTGCACTAAATCATCTGACAATTCCGCGGGTGCATGATCCAAGTTACAACAGTACCTAGGCTATAGTCCTCACATAAATGCCCTATCAATTAAGTGCACTCGTTCTTATTAACAAATGAGTTATGGGGCTAAGAGCCCTATTTTACATCCTACTTCTCTAATACAATTCAGCACTATTATAAAATTCTCCTAGAGGTTTTTTCATCTAGGATGCACTTTCTCAATGTTTTCTGTTTTCATTTGTAGCATGTTTTGGATTTAAACCATTTATTGTGCAGAGTAACCATTCTGCTGCCAAATGAGTATCCAAATTAAACAGTTTATTTAGAATGGTAACCGATCAGCCACTGGGATAACCACATCTGCTAAACAATCTCAATGTTTCTGGAAATCAAAAGCATCATCAATGAAGATTTGCATGGAATTGTGCCTTTTTGTGAATAATATAGATTGTTTAAAAACAACTAACTCATACTTAGCACTCAGGACAAACAATAAATAATCCCACTAAGCTGAGGACGAAGAAGCTTTTAGGAGTTATTCTTTGAAATATTTCATGTAGAAACAACCATATCCATTTGTTTCCTGTAGAAATATTTCATGAGGACCTCATTACATCCAATCCCAATTTTCTTTATAAACTTTTAATGCCAACACTTCTATTTACCTTCAGAAAAGAAACCTTATCAAAGACAGCTCTCAATAAATCTAATGGAAGTTTTAGGCAGAATTAGAACAGAATTCCCAAATGTTTATTCTTCCATGAAATGTTAATATGCATTGGCATTTGAGTTTACATTTGCACTTCATAGACCAAAATTAATTCTGCGAAGAACCCAGGAGCAACTTCTTTTGCTGGTTTTAAATTTAAACTCATTTTCTTTCTCCAGGTGAACCGCATGAACTCCCAACAACAATATTAGCAACAATAACTCCTTTTACTTCTTTTCAGAAAAAAAAAACAATAACAACCACTGTCCTCAAAAAATCTAATGATATTTTAAGAAAAATTAGAACAGAATTCCCAAATATGTATCCTTTCAGGACATGTTAATATGCATTGACATCAGCCTATACATTTTGCACTTCATAAACTCATATTAATTCTGTGAAGAACCCAGGAGAAACTTCCTTAGCTGGTTTTTAAACTCCTTTTCTTTCTCCAGGTGAACTGCATGACCTGCATTGCTAAACACAACCAGTTCTGGTCTGTCTCCCAGATGCCTGGCATATTTGAGCCGGGTTAATAGGATCAAAGCGAATGAGAAAGAAGATGACTAACATTGAAAATACATGCAAAAGTCAATAATTCAAACCTCTTTAATCTATGTCCCAACTCTAGTGGAAATATCTGATCATGCTCACCCCAGATCAGTAGTGTTTCCTGCAGGGAAAGTGGTTAAATGCATTTTTTGTAGGAAAGGAACATATAAAGGACAACGCTCAGCTCTTTTCAATGGCACCATCAAGTGGAAAAAGATCAAGAAAATGAGTATGGGTGTGTGCACCATTCCCCATGTTTCTGTTGTTTATAAAAGCTTGAATTAAGTTTCTTCTATCAAAGAAAACATGTTTATGCTACTGTGGTTACAAAGAGGTGAGGTGCATACGACTCTTCAGGAACCACCAATGAGTCATGACTAACAACAAATTCATGAGTTTTGTACATTACTTGCCTTAAAATATGAGAATGGCCTTTCAACGAAGAAAGATGAGTTTAATATCATCTCGTAGGAGAGATGGATGTGTTATCCATTGGCTAACCCATGCCACAATGCAAAATTGAAAAATACATCAGAGAAACTTCTTGTTCTTTGCAGTGTTTTACCTGACATATAACAGGAAGATCACAAGCTTTTTTGCCTTCAATTAAGTGGTTGACCAACTC
Source organism: Taxus wallichiana var. yunnanensis (assembly GCA_018340775.1). Lineage (NCBI taxonomy): Eukaryota > Viridiplantae > Streptophyta > Pinopsida > Cupressales > Taxaceae > Taxus > Taxus wallichiana. Next base: position 943,392,711 of record CM031235.1, read on the forward strand.
CACTCTCTCTTCTCTTCTGTCTATAACCATTTTCTATAATACAAGGAAAATCAGAAACTACGCAGATAAATCAAACCAGCACCCTAGAGAATATTTTAAAATACATCATTGGCAAACTGAAAATGTTCAACAAGATCAATGCATGCAAGCAGAAGAGAGACACATAAGCAAACTTATAAGTATGAAATATTTGAGAAAACAAGAAGGGATCATCTTTGGAGCCCTGAAAAAGGACATCTTCATTAATGTCTTCAGATTGGTAGCTGTCTTTGGCAGTAAAATGTTTATGGCAGTTGCCAGGTCAGATATTTTGAAAAGCCCTTCCTTCAAATCCTTTTCTTCCAAACAAATTCCAGAAGCCACAAGGACCACCTTTTGAACTGCATCTGGGTACATGTGAGCTAAGTTGTAAGCCACGAAGCCACCATAGCTTACTCCCACCACATGGAATTTGGTAACTCCTAAATCTTCCATCAGTTTCATTACACATTGTGCTTGAAACATCTCGGTCCTCTCGGGCCTTGTGGTAGATGACTTTCCTAAAAATATGAGATCTGGAACGTAGATATTAAAGCAGCCACTAAAAGGCCGAATCTGGGAATCCCATTGGCACATTGCAATGGCTCCTAGGCCATGAATGAGAAATGAAGCAGGCTTATCTCTGATATTTTTTTGTACCCAACAACGCATTATAGTTCCATCACCCAATTCCAAAAGTTCCGACTTCAATCCAGCACTCAAAAAGGATATACGGTAACATTGGTCTCTAAAATCTGTGAAACTAAAGCAGCCTGTCATATTGTAGAGATCGGACAGAAGATGGAGTCTGTACTAGGTTTAACTCAATGCAGGGGATACAAATAAATTTCCCTGATATTAGAGCTTCTGTTGATAGGAATTGCGCAATTCATGCATCAACAAGAAATTGCCAAGAGGATTCTGAAATTGGTTACAAAAATTGCTAAAATGCATTCCCTGCACTTAGTTTAGAGTAACATAAATTTCAGCATGATCATAACTTACTAATGGCTGCAACTTGCAATTATCAGCAGTTGAAGTAAAACTTTGCAAAGAACAAATTAAATACAACAGTCCAGTGTTTCTGAGGTTGCAGCTAAAAAGGAAGGTCAAAATTGCAAATACAATACTGGTTGCAGGATCTACTCACATGACAACCTGGACTTGATAAACCTAATTTTGCCGCTTAATGAGATATGGTAAATTGTTGTTGATGAAACTTCTACATACATAAACACCTATGAGCACATCTCTAGAAGTTTAGAGTAGACCTGAGAGGCATATCTAATCTCCACTAATACTAACAAAAATGTGATGTCAAGGGATGATTTGGTGGGGAGTTGCGGATAAAATCCCCGAAAGACTGTTCAGGCGTCTGCCCTAGCTCAAGTTCAAGTTTATTATTGACCTTGGTCAGGAGGTCAAAACCAAGAAGTACAATATTTGAACATCATATAAAGTAAACGGAAAGACAATCCTTGTGTGGTATTCCCGAAGGGGTGATCTCATACATCAAATTGGCGCAGGCACAGGGGATCTCATTCACTAAATTGTTGTGTTGCTAGGCCAATGACATTAAAAAAACTACCTTTACATCACCTTATATGAAAAAAAAAAGGGAGGGGGTGAGGGGCGGCTAATATGGGGCTTATCTTAATTCGTATCAGTACAAATTTTCCTGTTTATAACTTAACTGTTTGGCAAAACCCCAACAGGGAAAATCTTCTGATTGGATATGCAGAGAGACGAGAGAAATTTTACAGATCTCTCAAGACTCACATAATTTCTCTCACAACTAGGTGCAATTGCCAAATCCTAATAAGGGTGTGTTAGCTTTTGAACCCTGAGCCTCACTAGTCCAAAATCACCATTTGGCTTTATAAAAAAAAACAGCCCATTCTTTGATCGGGATGACTACGGTAAATAATCTGGGATTTACTACTCAGTAGTATGGCCAAAAGTGTGAATCCAAACTCGTAGGAGGATCTCTTAAAATGAGTACCCGGATAACCTGGCTCACTGTAATTGAAAATGGCATTATAAGCTAACAGATAATGGATAATGGAAAACCCAAGTAAGGTATGTTTTAATACAAGATACCAGAAAACACACATACCCCCATCTTGTGGTTCCTTAGATTGAGTATTCTGTTCTTATAGAAATCTACAGAATAAAGAATTTAGAACCCAAAATTGAATTGAAGAGTTCGGAGGGCATTAAAAGCAAAGCGTCTGTGATCGTCTCACCTTAATCACTGTTTCATCAGCTTACGTTGCCGCCGTGGTCTACTAAGGCATACTCCAATTGCCTGCTAATTATATTGGGAGGGCATTTCTACTTCGTTGTCTTATGTTTGTCGGGTAGGCTAAAGACGAAATAGGCAGTTGTTTCACGCGTGGGTGCTGTGGAGAGGATATCAGCAAAGAAATATAAGGTAGAGGACAAGGAAATGAAGGTTTCTGCTCAGGTACATAATGCTGTGTTTCAAATAAGAGGTGTCTGTAGATATTTTATCTGTGGTGAGATTTGAACTCCCGACATTCTTATTAAGAGCAGAGTTTTACTCAAAAACAATTTCTTAATTTGATATTTGGATCCAACAAAAACAAAAAGAAGTTAAGACAGTAGTTTAGAGTAGGTATATAGGTGGAGAAAGTAATTTTCATACGCAAATGCACTAACCAATCCCATTTAATGCAATATGGTCGTAAATAGATACTATAATACTAGCAATTGCAAGTGAAATGTGTGATGTGATCTTCCAAGGGAAAAGCAAGGAATAGGTTGATTTTGAGGGGCCAAAACATAAAAGGTGGAAGGGTTGTCGAAGAGGGGGTTAGAAGGAGGAGAAGGAATTTGGAGAGGTTAATGTTGGGGCAGGGGTCTCATTTTGTGGAAGCTAAATTTTTTTCGAGGAGGAAGATATATGTCATGTGTACGTTTTGTTAATTGTTTGACGAAAAGTGGGATATGGTGTCGTAGAAACACATTCTCAAGATATCTTTGAAAGTAACGTGTTGGCAATGAATATTTTAAAGGAGAACTTCATTTTTTTGTTCAATGTGGAAGTCAACAATTGTTAAGGAAACTACAATTTTGCATTGAGGGTTCATGATGTTTTCGTTTTCATGTTCATGTACGATAATGGTTTCTCTTCAGATTTCAAGAACGTGATCAAGGTTCCCACCCATAAACTTCTATATCGAGTTGTGGAACAGTGTAGGACATGATGAGGGAAGAAATGTGTAACACGAGACATCAAAATAGAAATCGGGCCGCTTATAACTAAGTAAACCATTACTAGGATATAAAATATTTTATATTTTCACGAACTTTAGGTAACTTTCCCTAAGGTCATTGATCCATGTTTTGTTTGAATAGAATTTTTAAAACGTCTGTAGAAATTGTCAGGTACATATACTAAACTTAAAAGATGGTGGTGATGTGGCCCAATTTCATGTTTGTGGAATTTTTATCCTTGCAAGGGTTTCGAATGGCCATTTCAACACGACGGGCTTATGCGAAATTGTTCAAGACCGACGAGGAGAATCTTAACCAATTAATTTCAATGTTTTTAAAATCGCGTATTTTCCCAACTCGATTTTTAAACAAAAATAATATTCCCTTCTTCATAATACCTAACACCTACTCCTCTGGGGACTCGAACTGGCGACCACCTGCAATACAATTAGGCGTACCCTCAAGGGAATATTCCATGCAAACAGCTAAAGCGAAGCATTGTTACATGCATCCCTACTAGTTGTGAGAGAAAACCTTTCACTGACGCCCACTCCTCCTATTCATGTTCACCATTTATGAAACAAAATGCAACTACAAACAATGTCGGAAAAAAATAGTGATGATGCGGAAGAGAACTACTTGGACACTTCATGGGGGTTCATGCATGGCAAATGCACGAAAATGTGTTTCCCAGAAGGTGACGTCAAAGAAAGTAGGGGCAATGAAATGAAAGGTTGAGATTATTTTGTTCAACGTCTATTTACGGACAACAAAACAAAAGCTATCTCTGTTGTTGAATGTTTGGCACCTATTAGCCGCCTACTAGGTCTTTCCCTTGCTGAAAATGTCTTTGGCGTAATAAGACGCAAAAAACTATTCGAAATTTTATTGTTGTGTAAGCTCTTCCATTTCATCCCACCACCAAGAAAATCTTTACCTTCGTTTTGTCTATGCACTTAATCATGGGCCCACGAATGACATCAACGTTTAAAGTAGAGTAAATTAAATTCATTAAATCCAATCAGTCATACTCTTCTACACTTATGAAAGGATTGAATGAGCATTGTCAATTTCAAGAAACCGAAGATACAACACATGCAGGTCGACGGTCTCGGTGGTACCGAAAGATGTCGACGTACGATAAATAGTGGGCCGCCGAGTCAACTATCGGACCAACCTCCACCCAACCCACCTTTGACATCCCTTTAGCGTAAATATACATAATTTTAACCTTCACATTTATGAGAAAACAATAATAATTTCATCGTCAGACCAAACGATATAAAAATGTAAACAGTGGGCGAGAATTCAAAATAGCAATCACATGTGACCGACATCTGAAATGATAGTGATGGGATTGGATTTACATAAACTGACTGGAAAATTGAACCATGTTAATTCATGCTATACAAATTCAAAGCTTACATTTGAAGGAAATGGTGAAGATGTGTGTTCAATAGACCAGAAGAAATATTCTAACATTCACTTGGCCTCTTTGATTGGGCGAAAGATACTGTAAACACGTCATTTAGAATGGAGATACTTGCGACCAACATAACAACTTCCTATGAATGTTTTGTTAGGAAAAGAGGAGACAAGATTACAGAAAAGGCGTGACATGCATTTGAAGCAAGACACGTACACGGTGGGGTGCATGTTTTTTACAACTTGGAACCCTGGTCCACCGAGAGGATAAAAACTAACAGCGATAAAAACAAATTACAAAGAGATAAAATAAAGAACAAGAAAAAGTGCCACCTTGTATGCCTTTTTCTCAATATTTCCTTGATATGACAAGTCTAACAATGAAATTTTAGGGTTTTCATGTTATAGATATAGATATTTTACATTTATGGTCATGACACATTTTTTAAAAATTAAGGGCATTTGATATATACTTTGTTACCATGAAATGCCTAGGGGCACCCCGTTTCATTTCCAAAACGTTTCCAAAATGGAAACTCCTTCAAACATCCTAGTCTCCTAGAGATAAGTATACATGATAATATTGTATTATTTCAATGAATACAAATAATTTTGAGTGTTTTATCGAGTTATACTTATCTCTTATGATGTATGGAGTACAATTTTAAAATGAGTACTGCTGTATGCTGCACGCACGCACACACACACACACACATATACACATATACATATATACATACATACATACATACATACATATATATATATATATATATATATATATATATATATATATATATATATATATATAAATCTGTTTTCCCATGTAACGTTTAATATCCAAGGTTTTTTGAAAATTTCCGTTTCGCATTCCGTACTAAGTTTCATTTCCGTTTCCCGACAACATAGGATATACATATTCCTTAAAGTGAAAAGATTCCAGTTGAACGTGTACCTTCAAAAATATTTGTTTCTCCATGTATTTAACAACAAAATAAAAGTTGAATGGGAAAAATAGACCCATGTCAAACAAACGCACCAACCGGGTTACGCCCTCTTTAAAATGCAAAGTGGAATATGGAGATCGACACCTCATAAACGGCCTTACAGACCTGTCATTTTCCTTTTCATAGTAATACAAGTAATTTATTTGAAATCCATATTCTAGAAGCGTTAACCACGCTGAAACCCAAGTTAACGTTGTAAATTTAGTAGTAATTGGATAGATGCAGGCTTGCAACAAGAAATGAAATAGATAAATAAACAGAACATTACGCGAAACTGTGCTAAACCTAAAATGAGAACCATTTTGGGTTAAATCACACGGAGATAAAGTTGTAACCTTAATATCTCTTCATTTTAATATATACAAATTGATCGATCTAGATATGTATCTGTATCTGAAGCTAGATCAATTGTCTGTCGTTGTTTTGTTTGTTATATGCAGAAGCTTCATTTGCTTTTGAACACCTGTCCTTCGTGCACCTAAACCTTTGCCGCACCATTCCTGCAGTAGCAGCTAATAGAGCTTGGATAAATTGGTTGGCGAGGAATTTAGTCGGGTATAAATATAGCTGGGAATTAGGCGGACCGAGAAAAAAAAAGGAAGAAATGGAGGTAGCGGAGAACTGTTGGATGAGGACGTTGATGTACAATTCAATGGAGATCGCATATGTTCTAACAGCCTCGAAACTACAAGGCCTTTCTCACTTTGTAAGCTACGCCTTCAGCGTAATAAATTAGCATTTGCATTGAAAAATAGGTGTAATGTTATGTCAATATGAAAAATATGAAGGTTTCTAGGGTTGTCGAAGCAAGTTTAAGATGCATTAAAGAGGTATGGTCGCCTTGGGTAGTAAGGCATCCCACAACCAATTAATCATTATGTTAATGAGAGAGCCACCTCAAAGCATTGCCCTATTGGCACAATAATCATAATATATTATCATGGGTAAGACCATTCAACTTAGGAGGGATTGAACCTTTTATCTAAGCAATTCCAAGCTAATAGAACTTGTAACACCAATCATGTCTTTCGTCGTCGCCGCTTGGGTGCATCGCCCGATCTGAAGTTATTCGGGAATTTTGGTGGCTTAGATTCATTCCAACCTTGGTGGTACAATTTTATGCCATTACTTCCAATACTAGATAGAAAACCCCTAAAAATAATTAAGTATCACATACGCCTAGTAATTAACAACTTTTCTACGCATTACTATCTAATTCATGCATTTTAATGTTTGTTTCAAATAAAATAATATAATTTATTGGCTAAATAAAAAAGAAACTCAATAATAATGTTTGAGAGTAGAAATTAAAATCACCTAAATAGAAAATCACTTTATCTTTCATAATTCATAAACGCAATAGTCAAAAGTAGACGACTTTGGTGGGAAAAATATTTCAAAGAATTTTTATGAGTAGTGCACTCATTGGGGCACTAGATTACATAGATTATCAACATCTCAACTCATGCTTTGGAGGAATCATATAGCAAATTTACAATTACGAGTAAGTGTACAACTAAACTAGTGATCACTTTCATCTTAAGAAACTATGAGTAAGGGGAATCCACGCCATCAAAGTCACCTAGGGCACGATCTTGCATCAATCGTTTTGACACCCCGTGCCGGTTACCTCCAGCCTTGCACTCAACAAGAATTGATCCTTGGTGGGCTCTTTGAAAGCCTAACAACATCACCAATAGACCAAGGGCCCTTCGATATATTTCAAAGAATTTAGATATTAGTTTATCATGGATTTTAGCCTTGATTACATGATTTCTTTATCAATTATGAAAGAAACGTAAACAATTATTAATTAATTGGGATAAGTGTGTTATTGGATAAATGAACACTTTAAAAGGTGGTTTTGTCACTTCACGGGTCAAGCATGTTTTAGCCCTCCAGGTGGCCATTTAGTGAGTGGAGAAATTCCTATTACCTATCGTGCTTTTCTACATGGTCTTTTTCCAATCATGTCAATTAGGTACCGTAACTTTACCCAACGTCAATTTCATCGAATTAGATGATCTGTCAAAAACACCTAAGTTGTGTCGTGGGACCCTCGTCCCTTCATTTTTGAAATTATTTAATTTTTGCATACCAAGGGTTAAATTTGACGATCGTTTAGACAATTTTTTAATTTAGTTGTAAAATATTTCTAAATATTTGTAATAATCGTCACATACGACTTACATATTTAAAATGCGACCGTCATTTTTATATATATTTATATGTAAATTATAGAAATATATATAAATGCATATTGAAAATAATTAAATAAATACAGAATAGTTGATAAAAATAACATTTTTTTGTATGTTTGAAGGGCAATATTAAAAAAATTAACGTCTACCAAAAAATGTTTGAAGGAATAAGTGGCGGTCAAATTTAATCCTTGTTGCAATGGGATGAGTAATTAGCCGATGTGACAACTCTTTTTGGAGGGAGGATTTCCTCCCATAATATAGCCTATCGGCTAATAAATAATATGGTGTCCACGAATATTGAATTTGTTGATATGGTGTTTAAATGATATGAAAATAATTGTCGCATTGCTTATTATTTCATATGCGTCTCTCTTCTTAGGACTCTCTCCGAGTTGATAAAACACCATTGGAATTCCAATGGGATCCATGTCATTAAGTGTAGTAACCACTCCTTATCACCACCAATGTTTGACAAGAAATTTTACAATGACAATATTTTTAAACATTTGTGAGTTTTCTTTGTCTTTTCGCTCAACGTGCTTTAAACATACGCTAACGGTTCTTGCATAAATTTTTGTTAACATTAATTAGGTTGAGAAATTGGCTAAGTTTGTAATTCTAAAATCTTGAAATCTACTAAGTTTGAAATTCGGAACCCTAAAATTGGTATCGAGTCTTTTGGGAGAGCCATCCAAACACCAAATTTTACATTATAATTCCTTGATGTCCAAACCACTCTCAAACATCTTCAAAGTATATACATAAAATATAAACTAAGCTCTTTACTTTTATATACTTATATGTTTATTTTATGTATATACTTCCTTTCATGAAATAGTATTTATAAAAAAAGATGAGGAAAAAATTAGGGCAACGTTGAGATGTAGGGTTCTTTTTGTAATTTTGTAATTTTGGCTTTTGGTGAGCAAAGAACATGACATGAGCGCCACCACGAGGAGAGACCAACCTTTACTAAAATAACAGCTTTGAACAAATGTGGTCTCATGAAATGCTAAACGCGGGTTTGTAATTGGTTGAAGATTGTTTTGAAAAATATTTAAGGTGGACGACATGGGCATTGTTTGACTTCTTTGGGAGGCGTTGAAACTTGCGAAGCAAATGTTTTTGACAAGGTTAACGGAGACTTCACAACCTTGTCTTCCTTGCTTCCCAAATCATGCCAAAGGGTGAGATCTTGCTTGTTTTGGTAGCAAGAGATACGTTGAAGGTATAAGCCAAACTCCACAACAGTTTTTTAGCTTCCTCTCAACTCACATCAAACTAGCCAATTCAACTATGTCAATACATATTTCCTCCTATACAAATTTTAGAGCTTGAAATAACATTGAGATGTTTGGGGTAGGTGTGATGATGTCGTAGCATCCTCCCTAATATATAAATATGGGTTGTAATCATCAATTTTGATTTGTGAGTGTGTCTGTAGGTGCTTAGAGGTCATTAGGAGTAATCTACAATTGATAGTGCGTGTCTAGTCTCTTTCACAAATTTGAATTTTGCATTTTTTTGCCTAAAATTGCAAATTTGAATTTAGAAGGCTTTTTGGGCTTGTTTTTATGTTTGTTGTGATTCTTGTAGTTATGAACATGTAATAAGGTTGTAAAAGAACTTGAAGAGGTCTCTAAGGCATGAATAAGCCATATTCATAGCCTAGTTTACTATGTCCTTGGTTCTAGCATGAAACAAGAGTTACTTAAAGTTGTATTCTAAAGCTAAACTTGGGCTAGAGAGGTCATATGGAGACCTATGATTACTAGAAACTTCCAAAAGAGCATATACAAGCCTTATTGTAACTAATTCCATTCATCATTTAAATGGTCAAGAAGAGAAAGAGAGCTCTAAGGAAGTAATTTCTTGTGTATACACAATTGTGAAAGTTTTAATGGTTTTGGTACATCTTTTGGTGCAAATTGATTGGGAGTGTGAATGTAAAGAGTTTTTTTTTATGAAAAAGATCTTATATTATATTAAATGCAACATGATACAAGATTCTCTCAACAAAAATGTGGGGCGGTATGAGAGCACACCCCAAAGCCACAAGTACACTAGGCCAAGCCTAGGGAAGCAACAAAACATCACTAAATGTTAAAAACAAAACCATCAATCGTCGAAGGAGCATAAGGACCAGGAGAACCAAAGTAACCCTGAGAACCAGGAGCAACAAAGCACCCCTTCTTCTCCTTATATTTCGTGACAATAGTCCACAATGCCTGCTAGGGAGCCAATGCAAGTAGAGAGACTAGGCGAGGGCTATCCTAACTCGGGTCAGAACTAGAAGACTCAGAGACATGCGACCGCTTGGTACCACCGCCAGCCGAGGGAATCTCAACACTCATATTTTCAGGATTTTCGGGAGGAGCGCATGTGTTGACTTTCGACACTGAAAATGGCTGCCATCCTTTAGGTCATGAAGCATTCATTTTTTTCTTTTTTTGAGACTTATTTGAGTGTGTATCTATATTGATTTCTTGATATTTCACTATTGTGTATAGCTACAAAGCTTGGATAAACTATATAGACCTATAGCATGGTGTATATAAATCCTAAAGCGAGATCAAAAAGGCAAAGTGGAATGATTTTGTGGAGAAATATTGAGTTGAAGAAGTTGGATAGGGTTGATACGGTATTCATGTTATTTTGTAAGCCTTCAAAGACATTATAGTGATAGATAAGACTGTGTTTTCGTTCGAAAAACCCTAAAGATTGAGAAACTCTATTTTAAAGGGCGAGTAAGAGAAACTTTGAGTGATTACACCTATATATTGAAGGATAACACCTCATTGTCAAGATTTGAAGCTCAAGGAAGGTGATACAGACCTCATGAAGAAATAATAGACTTTGAAATTATTTCTAATTGATTCTATTACAAAATCTCTATTCTTGTGTTCATTTAGAAACCCTCCTATGGTTAGAAGAAAAAGGTGTTTTGAAGGGGATAGTGATCAAATCAAGGTTTGAAATTTTATATTTATAATCTAAATAGCCTATAGAATAACCTTGTAAAATAATTAAGGCTTGAAGTGCTTAACATTTCCTCTTATGCATGACAAAAGGGAAGTGCGCACTCTATAAAAGAAGGTTTTAAGACTTAAAGTTTTGAAGAAGTTTTCTCATGCATGCTTTTCACAGAGCAATAAGCTCTCAAATTGACAAGGAAGCATCTTGATGGGGTTTTAATACATATTTAAGAATTTTTACTCTTAACAAGTTCCCAAGTTCAAGCATTTTGTAACAAAGCATCTACAAATATAGAGGAGGACATTAAGGCCTAATTGAAGATCTTAGATAGTGAATTTTACAGAAATTTTGTATAAAAGCCATAATAACAATCTATAGATAGGAAGAGTGGAAAAATGGGTATCGAAAGATGCCCTCGGTATGTCTTGAAACCCTTGTAATGAAACTTATGCTCGAAAAGGCTAGAGGCGGGGCTAGTAGAAAAGAAACTAGTATAGAAGGTAGAGGTGAGGAAGACTAGTTTATCTTTAGAATTGGGACTTAAAATTTACTACAAACCTCAAGGGGTATAAAGGGTATGTGAAAATGTATTTACTTTTTTTTTGGACAAGTACAGATTGCTCCAAAAATGAGTCCACCAGAGCAAGCCTTAAGAAGCACTAAAAGGATAGTTTTGGGAAAAAGGAGGAGAGTTGAGACTAGGGATTGAATTGTGTTACTTGGTTGAATAGATAAGCATTGTATGAGGTCTAAAAACAAGAATCAAGAAGAATAGAAGTTCAAGTAGGTGGTCAAGGTCATATTTTCCTTAAGAAGGGAGGTGTTTTAGCCTAGGAAGGTGAGTGTGTTGCTTGATAAGAAGGTCATTTGACGGATTTTGGTCATTCTAACCTATAGGATTGTTTGAAGTGATATGAATTTGCATGATTTTGGTATATGAGCGTGAAATAGATTCTTAAAAATAGGAAAATATGTTTTTGAGAAGTGATTGTAGGAAGAAGACAAGATGGTACAAGTGAGATAAGAGAGAAGGTTGTCTTTGGAAGAGAAGATGGATATGATGATGGGGATCTTGATGAGTAGGATGAAGGAAATAGAGGAAAATCAAAGAAGAATGAAAGATGAGATGGGTCTTATGTAGATAAATGGGACAAGTAACAGAGTACAATTTACACCCCGATAATAGGGTTCTCAATGGATTAAAAAGGTCAATCGGGTGGTAGCCACCGCTTGATGGATGGGTTAAACTAAATTTTAATGGTGTTGTCAAAGGCAATCCCAAATCCGGATGGTAGTGGATGTCTAATTCACAATTCTCAGGGTCAGCCAATTTTTATGATGGCTCTGGACTATGGTAACACCTCTAATAAAATTGCAGAAGGAACAACTATTTTGCAAGGGCTTAAGGAGATTACTCCTTTTTGTTGGAGTAGGTTATGGATTGAAGGTGATTCCCGTATAATCATCGATGTTATCTCTTCCCACTCTACAAAGTCCTGGAAGCTAAATATGATAATTCAGGAGATTCTCCTTAGGCTAAATGGATATGAAGCAATTCATTTCACTCACATCCCTAGGGCTGGGAACTTTTTGCGGATCTTCTTGCTAATATCGGGGTTGGAATGATGGATAAAGAAGGGATTTTCTTAAATACATGGAATGATAATTTCCCTAAGTATTTTCAAAAAAACTTAATTAATGACTTAAATCATTTGACATTTCCACCTAATCCTCCCACGCAGGATAGCAATCCCCCGCTCGTGCTTTGGGATTCATAGAAAAGAGGATGCATTAATTGTTCCATGCGTGAGTTGTGTGGCATTTCCTCCCCTTTCCTTTTGAGTACCGATGTTTTCCCATCATTTGGCATTCTGCTAAGTTGAGATTGTGAGAAAATCTCTACATGTCTTGGTCCAGCTATGGAAGGTGGGGATTTTCTGGGGAAGCGTCCATCGACCCGAGCCTATCACAGTCCGGGTGTGGTTCTCGCCGCTCACCGTTTCGCAGAGCTGCAATCGAACTTTCTTTTGAATATTACATGGAGGGAAAAATTCGAACCTTGCTATGAGGTAATGGCTCTCAAAAATTTGGTCCATTTCTTCTTATATTGACAACCTTGAAATGGAGGAAATCCATTCTCACTTGTGCGGGTTGATGGTTGATCCCAAGCATGCAGTCGGGAGACGTAATATTTTCAATGTTGCTTGGGTATTTGCGGAACCAATCTACTCTCTAATGTGTCGCCGCTTTCCCTCCACCAAGATCATGTGGAGCTAGGGAAAGCAGAGATAAGTGGGGGTTGAGGCTAACTTTCACTCACATTCCATCCTCGGGGCATTGTAGGTGTTGGCGGTAAGGGTAGAAAACGATTACAGAGCATCTTGGGCTAGAGCTTCCTCCCAAAGCTCATGTAAATTTCCCATGTGCGGGCTCCTCCAATGAGTCGATCAAGTAATGTCGGTTGATTTAGATGTGGTCTTCCTCGAGCGAAGCAATGGCGAAGGCACCGGTGATGGCCCCTAGCCATAATTTTATATAGTTTTAGATGAGTTATGTTATCGTTGGCTACTTCATTGTAAACTTTTTACGATTAGGGCCCTTTCGTAGGTAATATAAGCAAAACAATAGAGTACAATTTATAGGTAAATTCTATAGATGTTAGAGATTTACAAGACACAAAGCATATGAGTGCCATGAGATAGATACAAGAATGAAAAAGGTTGAAAAAGATGTTGATACCATTCTTCAAAATAGAGGTAAGTCTCTTTTGGTTAGAAGAGTTTTATTGAAACCAAACAAGGTAATGCATGATGTGACTCAAAGAAGAAGTTTGTTTAGAACTAAGTGTAAAACTAAGGGAAAATGTTGTAACATGATCATAGACAGTGGGAGTACTGAAAATTTAGTTTCTTTTGAGATGGTAGAGAAGTTGGGACTGAAAAATACAATGCACCCTAATCCATATCAAGTATCCTGGATGCAAAAAGGTCATCATGTCTTGGTTAGGGAACAATGTCAAGTTGAATTTCAGATTGGGAGATACAAAGATAAAGTGTTGTGTGATTTGGTACCTATGGATGTATGTCATGTGTTGTTAGGAATGCCATGGCAGGTGTGACAAGTAACAGTAGTGCATGATGGTAAAAAAATACATGCACTATTGTATCAAATGGAGAGAGACACTCTTTTACCCATTACAGTGAATAAGAGCCACAAATAGGATTGGTAATGATGTTTTTAGCAAAGAAGTTCTTGATGGGAACTCAACAAGCATGCAAAGAGAAAATCTTAAGGATTGTTAAGCCTTTTATATCTGATGTGACAACTGATTGTGAGAGTGATGGTGTAGGTATGAAGGTAAAATAGGATTTTCAGTTTTGTGGGAAAACAAGAAAATTTGAGAAGATAGGATCTTGTGATATCCTTAAGAACAAAGAGAGTGGGCAGCACCAAAAGTTAATGAGAGACATTTAAAAATGATGTGCAAAACATCTTCCCGACTCTTGTAGAGGAGATGTCAATATTTGATCAGTGTTCCCTTGTGACATGGAATGTCACATCAATATTTAAATCAACATGGGATGATCGTTTGATCATTTAACGACATGTGTTTAAGAGCCTAGTTGGTTGTTTCGCAACATGGGATAGCTGCCAAAAGTTAGAAATTCATTTTGGTTTTAGCTCATGGTTTGGGGATCCGTATTGGGATATGGATATCTAACACCACATACCTTACAAGTGTCACCATGAAAATCGTAATCAACCTTAAGTTGTGAGAGAACTAATTTGGAAACTAGTTTTGAAAGTGGGTTTTGTAGGCCACTTATCGTTTTGCAATAGGAATAAATTGGTGCATTTACGATAATCATCTCCAAATGGTAGTCATAGATTGAACCCTGGTTTCCAAAAATTAGTTTTTTCAAATTTGAGGGTTTCTATATATATAGGGGATTGAATGGGAATTGAAAAAATGTGTGTACAAGTTTTGAACGTTGGTTTTCAACCTTAGTTTCGTAACCATTCTAGTTAAATTGGTCACTTTTGTAAATTTATCGCAATAATTGGAAAAAAATTCGGACCCTCTTTAATCCTAATAACTGTTAAGACACCTTAGGAAACCTTCACATGACTGTATGGAATATTTTTCAATCACTTGCCTAAAGAAATTTACTTTTGGGAAATGTTGTGTTTCTCTCTCTCTCTCTAGATTGTAAATGAAATGAAACTATAAATGTATTCCTTACCCTCTCTATATTATGTGCAAAGTGTTTGATATCGTTGTGAAAGGTAAAATATGCATACATGAAATATGTTAGATTATAGGATATTTTCATGCCATCTTCTAGTGTTGACCATGCTTTTGGTTGCAGGTACCTTGGACTAAAGGATTCCATTAGTGTTATTTTGTTGTTTGGCAAAAGCTTGTAATCTTGAATGTAATGTAATTCAAAAGGATAAATCTTCATTATTGATATAAATGGAAATGTAATTATTGGTTCTTGTAAAGAGTATGAAAATGTTATTGCATTAACCAAGAGAAAATATTATTGTTTTTTAATCGCAATAAAAAAATTCAAGATTTTGTCGAAATCTTCACCCTAAGGCGAAAACGATAAAGAAAAATACTAATACCATGACATCATGATAAACCATACCTTCATAGGATGAGATGAATGTAGACATTTTTGAAAATAGGGAAGTTAGTGAATTGTATTATCTCTACTAGTGGCTTGAGATAAGATTGCTTCCTTGGAGCCACCATACAAATGACATTATCACACGAAATGACTAAATGAAATCTTAACCCTATGTTAACTCTTAGCCTTGAGGGCATGGACAAACCATGTTGGTATTATGGCCGTAGAGCATAGCGTGAAAATATGATTATGGGGGTGACCTACATCATTTAGGTTTTCTCGAGGACCTTACATGTTGATCTCATGTGGCAACTTGTATCAATAGTGATTCTTGCTTTGAGTGGCTTATGAAAAAACTAATCCCCAAGCTATTTAACATATGTCAATGGATACAAGAATACTGGGGAGTAATCTCAAGATACCAATGGGGATTGGTAAACCCCATGTTGTATGCTTAATTCTTCTTAGACTTACCTTGTAAAATGGTTAAAGGGAGAACATAAACAATAAAGATCATTGATGAATTTGTTGTCATAACTCATTTGATACTTAATATGAATCTTTCCTCTTATGGAACCTAACTCTTGGGGGTAATGCAGTAAGGACCTATCACTTCATCATTTTCTCGTGTTAGGCATTGAACTAGTGTTTTAGGTTGACTTCATTTTTTAAAAAGATTCATGTTTGAGATGTTGGTATTATGCATCTTGGTGATGTTAGCTATGATTCCACGATCTACATTCTTAAGTAATGGAATACAATGCATATGAAAGTAAACCTATAAGTTAGGTGTTCTTTTCGATTAATAAAAATTTAAGTGTTAATTTTATGTTTCTTGTGATCATTGTAGAAGTAGTAAGTGTTATGTCATACAACAACAACAACAACAAATTTCCGCTTTACAATTTCCTTTTGGGTTGTTGATTTTGGGCGTTACACTAACATATCAAACCTCACCAAATATTTTTATTGTTTTGATTTAACGCTTTCTTTTCAAGTGCGGGATTTTCTTTCCGGTTGAGCAACTAATTCTTGTGAAATACCTTGATAATTTTACCTCGTCGGCCTTATGAATTTAAATTCATTGAGCAGGTGCTTTGGGGTCCGTGATGGAGACTTGGTGGACAACACTTAGAATGAGAATATAGATGTGTTATGTGCGAAAAGAATATTTTGAATGATAGAGGCCGAAGGAAATATCAAAATTCTTATGCGTCATAAATGAAAATAACAAAGATAAGAGAAACTAGATGTAGAAATGTAACACAAAGTTATAATATGCAAATTCATGTATGAGTTCTAAGAAATCCAATGTAAGATTTCAATGTACTCCTCACTAGCAACTCAAACTCTATCTAACAAGAATTGAAGAATATATTATCATACAATGAACATGCACGAAGTGTTCATGAAACCATTACAACCACTTCATAACAAAGCACTAGTCCATCATCCTCAACTAACATATAGGGATAATTTTAGTGGCGAATATTCATAATATGGTGAAAATTTCATTTTAGGAAAATTTGAAAAGGTGATTTTTTCGGAGTAGGTCAGTTTCTTGTTCGCCTAAAATTTACAAAGATATTTTTTAGGGTTTGCCGCTACATTGGAAAACATCTCCTATAAAAACATAGGTGATTCGTCGTAGTATATTACTAACTAACTACTAGTTGAGGTGTCGGCTTATCAAGTACCGCAGAACTTGCGTAATCTAAGCACCAATGTACAGTGTAGATCTATTTTGAAGTTTGTAGTCGAGCGACAAGTGTTATTTATTGACACACGAAAAGGAGATTTCACTGATGCACAACAAGGAGATTTCACTGACACGTGACAAGGAGATTTCACTGACGTATGACAAGGATATTTCACTGACACGCGATAAGGAGATTCCATTAGCGCGCGATAAGGAGATTTCACTAGCGCGCAACAAGGAGATTTCATTGACACGCAAGAAGGAGATTTAACCGATACGCGACAAGGAGATTTCATTGACGCAT
Source organism: Taxus wallichiana var. yunnanensis (assembly GCA_018340775.1). NCBI lineage: Eukaryota > Viridiplantae > Streptophyta > Pinopsida > Cupressales > Taxaceae > Taxus > Taxus wallichiana. The sequence goes on from CM031235.1 coordinate 943,410,221, forward strand.
GAAAAGGATATTTTAATGACACACGACAAGGATATTTCATTGACACACAACAAGGAGATTTCAATGACGCATGACAAGGAGATTTCATTGATGCACGACAAGAAGATTTCAATGACACACAATAAGGAGATTTAACTAATGTACGGCAAGGTTATTTCACTAATGCACAAAAAGGAGATTTCACCGACACGTGACAAGGAGATTCTCGTTGACAAGAGATTTAAATTTTGCAGTCGTGCGATAATATGTTTGTTGTCGTGCGATAGTAACCTTGATATCGCATGTCTTGAAAATGAAAGATTCTTTCTGGAAAAATTTTTACACACAAACCCGAGAAAATTTGCATGTTTCAAAAAGTGATCCTGGGCATATTCGTCAAGGATTTTCCACCTTCGATTTCCCAGAGGTCTCTTAAAATGAACCCTACTAACATCACCGCAAAATTGCATAGTAGAGTGATAACACTAGAAAATTGTGTGAAACTATGTGGTACCACATAGGGGAGTTAAGATTTTGAAACATACATAGGTGTATGTCATATGATGTTGAATCCATTACTAATTTCAAATCATGATGCAAGACAACAATTTGGTGCCACGAGTGGTTAACGAATTCTAACTACCAAGGAGGAGTTAGGCCCTCGTAGTATGCACATTTTTATGCAAGATGATGTTGAACCCACTATTAAAGTCCAATCATGAAGTGGAGAAATTTCATGGTGTCATGAGTTATGGGAGGTTCTAGACCCTCTTGGATAGTTTTCTCACCCTCCTTAAAGAGAAATTGTACTCATCACATGTAAAGATGCAGAAGGTGCTAACAAATTGAACTTCAATTGTTGGAAATGTGTTGTATATTTTCCATGTCTTTACATTTTTGGGTCCACTTGTTTTCTAGGTCTTATATAGGTATTTTTAGCCTATGTTAATTATGGGTGGTTAGATAACTCATGTTTATGGGGATCCATTATGGGTTGTATTCTTGGCCCATGGTTTTGGTACCCATTGTTTTGTAATACCGTGCGATGGTTACCTACTAATGTGCTTACATATAATTGGACATGTAGTAGGATTGAGTAGAATTGAGAGTACATTATTGTATGGTAAAATGGTTGAGTTAATACAATAAGGAGATAAGTTATTGTGCTGAGCTTTTTTCCCTAAAGGGTTTTGCATGATATATCTTGTGTACTGTGTTATTTTGTGTATGTCATTTCTCTAATTTTTATTCTAAATATTATGTGAAGTATTTCTTCTCTCGTATTTTTTATCGCATGAAATACTCTTCATTAATGAGGAATTTCCCTTGGGAAATTGCTTGACCTTATTTGACCACTTGGAAAATATGGATCTCTTATTTTCTTTTCCTTTTAACCACGTGTAGACACAAAATCATGCATTTTGAGTCATTATTTAGTCCTGGTCTCATACTACTATTCATATGGTTCTTAAGTGAAAAGAGTAATAATTAACCCATGTCTTTGGCCATTTTTACATTGTTTGTTGTCATATTTTTGATCTTACACCTATACTTTCCCAGTCTATATTTTCATTCTATGTTTTTCCTATTTCGACTAGGGCACCTAGCCAGGACTTGGGCGCCTAGTCCCCTCTAGGGCACCTTGATCCTCTTTGCACTTTACTCTCACATTTTGGGCACTTTCTATCCATTTGAGCTTTATATCTTTTTGGTGGTCGGCCTTTTCGGGGTTAATTATAAAATTAGAATAAGAGAACCATATAAATATAAAGTTATGTGACCATAATGAGGGACCAAACACTAAGCATCTACTATCACCATCTAGAGTTACATCCATCAAAGGCATCTAAAGCTACATTTGCATCCATCTAGCTCCATCACAAGGCATACAAAGCTGGTTCATCTGCATCACACTTTATAGGGGGAGTTTATTGATTCCATGCACACACTTACTACATTCTACATCTAGTTATGTTCTCGCTACTTCACAAAGTGTGATTGGCACAAGAGCAACCTAGGGCATGATTTACACACACAAACCTAAAAATACATTAGGTCTGAGATGTAGTGTAGCGCTCAGTTAGTAACTCCCCCATTGTGGTCAATGAGGACAGTCCAACCCCTTCATATGCACCTTTATTTTTTTAGGGTTTTGATGCTTTTTCTAGGGTTTTACAGGTGATTCTTTATTACAGGTTTTATAGCGATATCCAATGCAGTTTAGCGACATTAGTGTGACAGGAAGAGAACACAAGAGACACTCCAGAGGAGGTTTTCTATTCATTTTCGATGCACCAGGTGCCCATATCCCGGACTAGGGAACCCACAAGAGCTCTTGTCCCTTTCCGTGCGCTCCATTCTAATCAAATAGCCCAAATATGTACTTTCTTAGACTTCTGTGCGGTAGTTTCCTCCTGTTCACCTTCCGTATGCAATGACATAGTCCCATGACATCTACGAATCAGCTAAGGACTTCTTAACCCTCTCATGCATATTAGGGTTTAACAATTTATTACTTAGCTTGCTTGGGTGTCTTTCAATATTTTATCACTTCATTCATTCAATTATTTTATGCGCTTCTATAAGATTAGATTACACTAGATTACTCTATTCAGCTAATCATTTTGGTGAATCCGAGCTTCGAACACACTCTCTCTCTGGGCATTTTCTTCGTATGCCCATCACTCATAGTGGTCATTTTGGGTCTTTTCAATATTGTGAGCTTCCTTCATTCACCCATAGGGTTTCCAAACCAATGGTTGATATCCCTACTTCTATAGCTACAATTGAGAATCCCTTGGATTCATCTCGCCAAGTTCCTCTTCACAAAATAGAAGCCTCTAGTAGTGAAAATTCCTATGATGAAGATACCAATGTTGACCAAGACCAATTAAATACACTTACTAATTTTCGACAAGATTTGTGTGATAATCCCACTCATCTTCTATATGTCCTACATGTTTTTATTATTGCTAATAATGCTCGTGATGCTTCCTCCTCTATATTTGTTCCTTCTTTAGCTCCCATGGTCTCCACCCCACCCATTTATGTCTCAGCTTCCATTCCTACTACTACCACTCTCATCATTCACCCTAACACACCTAATATGTAGCTTGGATCTTCTTTGAATACTCCTGATTTAAAATCTTTATATCAAGACTTACAAACCCAAATTCATCAGCTCCACTCACTACTTCTCATGCATTGCCATCTTTAGACTCTACTTCACTACTGCATACTCCTTTTGCACCTAATATATTTTCCTATCCATTGCCACCTAATTTCATCTCTCCCAAATTTCCCATCTTTAAAGGCCATGGTGACCCACAAGAACATCTCCAAGCTTTTCATGTAGCATGCTTAGACTATGTAGATGATCATACCATACTCACTAAGCTTTTTCCTCGTAGTTTACAAGATTATGTGATGCATTGGTTTTATGACCTACCTATCCATTCGGTAATATTCACACATCTAGCTAATGTTTTTCTCACTCATTTATCTATCAACATCGACTCTTAAGATCTCTTATGCTCAACTCGCACAACTTAAACAAGGATCTAATGAACATTTAGTGGATTATGTCTTACGTTACAAAAACAACTTAGATAAGATGTCAAATGTGCTTGCAGAGACGCTGAAATTTAGGACTTGTTCATTCATAATCTCTTACTCGCCCCTTCATGAGAGTGTTATGTTTGAGACCTTTCCTTCTTTCAATCAAATTTTTCATACTCTTAAACTTTGTGAAACCAAGATATTAGCTATAGGAAAGCTTAAGTACCAAGAGCACACATCATCCTCTACAGTGTTTTCAAAATAAGTCAACATTTAGACCATCTACAACTAAACCAATAAACACAAAATTTATCACAACGCAAGATCTCTTAATAAGGAGATTCAATCGCAACCACATTGGTGTATATTCACTAATTTTAGTATACCTCCGCATATTTTACTACAAACTTGTCGATAGTAACCTCATTACACTTCCTTCTCTACTACAAATAGATCCATCTCAACCAAAAGGATGTAATTTCAATGAAAATTCCCATTGCGACTATCATTAGTGCATAGGACACTCCATTGATTGTTTCTTCCAACTTTGATTTCTCATTCAGGGTTTGATCGATAGTGGTAAAATTGAGCTTCCGAAACCTACAGTTTCTCCACCTGTCAATGAAAATCATAAGCTCAAAATCTTTAACAACCCTCTACCTAAACATGACACGAAAGCAATTGAATTTTTTGTTAGCTATGTTTATCACACAGCTTCCTCCGCCTACACTAGGGGATCTTGACTTCTTGGAGGCGCATACTAACACTTCTCCACCGCTTATTTCTTTCTCTAACCACAACTATCATGCCAATTTTACTTCTAATCACTTACATATTAATGCCTCTATTGGAGAAATCCCCATCAATAATACTAAGGTTGATCCATCATGTCCTATCAATGCATGTTCTATACCACTTCTTGATGTTATCGGTTATCCACGTCCACACATCTCATAGCCGATGAACAATTCATATGGTGTTGTTAAGCTACATGTTAAAGTTGGTCCTCTTACTATGCTAGTATCCTTCCTTATGGGCCAAACAGTCAATGGTTGTGACATGCTTCTAGGTCTCAACTGGATTCGTATGTCTAAGTCCATCATCCCTATGAATCATTTGAGAATCAAATTCATTCATAACAATTAGGTCATTACAATTGCTGGGTACCTCTCTACTCCATGGTCAACATCTCCTCAAGCACCAATCAATGCACCTCCTACTTCATCTAGTACATCACCATCCATGTTACTTAAAGCGCAATCTACTCCTAGTTCACCTACTCACACACCATTCACACAAGCTCACCGCTATGTTAGTCTTGTACATTAGCATAGACATATTCCTCACACATTTACAACATCTCAACGTAGGTCACCACCTCATTTTATTCCACGCAGTGTCCATCACCTCTCGCATTCGATTCTCATCGGTCTCCATCACCTACACATTTTGTTGCACCTACGCACTCATCATATATTCACCCATCACATGCACATAGACTTCACTCACCTGCATGCAATGCCTATCTACTATACCACCACTATTAGCTCATGGCCATGCGCTTTCATCACCAATATCGATGATGGACCTTAATCCTCACTTTCATCAAGGTTAGTTCATACGCACTTGGGGGTACATCATTCACACATTCCTCCCCCACCATCCTAGCATCAACACATGTTTCGTACTCACATTATCAACCTCCTAGCATAGGCATTGTCATCTAAACTCTAAATAACGTCACTACCCGATGACACACTCTTGTGCTTCGATTCACACTTAACTGTTGAGGGCATCTTACACACATGAACCCCACACACTACACAATAGTGACTACACATTAGGCACTGCATATCATCACACGATCCTATATCATCTACACATCGCACACCATGTTACAAAGCTATAGACATTGTGCATCTTCATACATTCTACATTTACATCCTACATACATCACCCCATAGCTATCACATATTGCGTGTTTTTACACCTCATACATGTCATCTTACATCTTAGACCATCTACACATATTGGATTATATATTGTTCACCCTCCAACACATAGTACATATTTTGCAAATCCATCTCTACATTTTGCACTCACTACCTCGATGACACACTCTAGTCGATGTTCCATACTGGACTCGCTGAGGGTATACATAAAAATGGACCACATCACACTCACACGTTCATCATTCAATATTTATATCATGCAAAATCCTAGGATTAGTGACATACTCTTTAGGCTATAAGGTCACTTCTTCTAACATCATCTCGTGATAGGCTACATCATCACTTCTGCTTACATTTTTAGTGATATACTCTCTAGGCTAAATCACCACTCCTTTCTACTCATCTAGTCGTGATATATGCTTAGGATAGAGAGTCACACATGGTTCATCTCTATATTGCATTTCATCAATCCACATTCATCACAACGCGCTATACACAAAGACATAGTTCGACCATTTCCCAATGACGCACTCTTGTTTATGGTTCATTCTTGACTATTGAGGGGGCATACTAAATGAACCTCACTACATACAACTCCATTCACTCGGGGGAACACGGCTCCTATCATCCACACTACATTCCATTCCATCCATCCACAACATACGCATTTTATGGTTGCATTTACTCTTTACATGCTTTTACATGTTCACTTTACTACACATGTTAGATAGATCTCTTGTATGTCATTATCTTTACCATACACACATGCGCATTCACGTCCTTTTCTAGTTGTGATCGCAGATACAGAGCTTCTACACGCAACACCGATGCTTGATACACTACCTACTGGGGGCATCCACATACGCTACAGGTGTTATTGTTTCATTTTTGTTCATAGCACACTACTTTGGTTTATACACACTTTGACATACTTGTTATTTTTCTAACATGCTAACGGGTGCTTCATGTGCAACATTTGTTATGCAGGGATATCTACTTTCATACTTGTTTGTCACATTGTCTGCTATTTTTTAACATTATTTCCGTGATTTTCCTTTGTCTTGTGTGCACACTTATTTGTTTGTGGCCATTGTGTCCTTAAGTGTCTTGCGACACCGTGAGTGGTGTCCCATGTTTTCAACCCGCTTTGCATGTGACCTACATTGTCTTCTTGGGTGTTTACATTGTTTGCTTATGTTCTAGCTTACACATTGTTTATTTGGATTACACTTATTTTCTACATGTATGTTCATACTAACACTTGTTATCTAGCTGCATTGTTTGTGTGTGCCTTGGTCTTTACCAAGCACGTTCCCTTCCCCTTGCAGGACAAATTTTTAGTTACATGATCACTCCTCTTTTGGGGCTGCATTCTTCTATCCACAACATCACATGCACCCTTAAAAGAGGGGGCACATAATTTGGGTTTACATGCAATATTGGTACAATTCAAATCGATAGTTTTTGTCAATAACACAAGGGGTTATACAACGAGTGGGTTCGACTTACTACTAAACCCCATACACGTAATATTTTATAGGGAAGATTGTCCTTAACTACCTAAACTTTACACAATTATTTATTAATTACCTCAGTAATTGATAAATCCACATCACCTTACCCGCCACCTCACTTCGCCACCTCATCATGACCTAGCCCTAACCCTAAACTAACCTAATTAAGACCCATGACTTGGTCTAGACTCACATCCATAACTAATGCCTCCTTACTCGCACCCAAAGCCGACCTTCTACCACTTGACCAAGCCCGCAACCGATCTCTGAGAGAAAAGTTAGGAAGGTGGGCTATTTTACTAAAAATAGCCTACTTTTTCCTTACCGATGCCGGTTCCTACTCGACCGCCGCTTACACGTGAACCGCCATCGGCTCCTCAGTAAATGGGCTCCCAAACCAAAACAACGGATCGGAATTTCATTTTGGGATCACCAAAGGATTTCTCGATCAACAGAGAGTATCATGAGCGAGGAACAGAGTCCAGATCTTCACTGACAGAGCAGAGACGAGTAAAGAAACCAAGTGTTTACAACCAAGGAGATCAACTCAGCATCTCGTGCCAAAACCAAGAAGTCACATCTCGCATGTCCTTTGTTATAACATTTCTTATGCTTCTTGAATCTCAAAGCTCTCCTAAATCCGCTTCTCAATCCACTACCCAACGTGCTATCAGATCTAACCTGCCATTCTTTTGCTTCTAATCATCCCATTTCCTAATACCATCCAAAACCAGCCATTACAAACACCATAAATACTACCAAGAAGATCGTAGAACCCACCGCTATCGCTATATCGAATCCGCCATCGCTATCGCGATCGGATTCGCTATCGCAACCGCATCGGCTCCTCCGATCAAAACCAAAAACCAAATTTTCCCCTACCCAGCTTTAACGAAATAATTTAATTGATATTTTGCATTTTTTGTGTTAATTCATATTAAGCAGGGAACTCACCACCTTCGAAAGGAAGTTTTATATTTCCCGGGCCCAAGGCGCTTCTCATTTATTGTTTAATCAAAATCTTGTGGTCTTGTGTTCTTATTTCGCAGTAGTCCTTCCAAGACAAAAAGGAGTTCTCCGCAGCACCCGATCTTTCTCTACGGTACGCGCACACCATCTCGACATTCAACAGTATTCCTCCTAACCCTAACCTCATCTGCTTCTAAAAGGAATGAAAGGATAAGCAACTCTATTCCCGTGTTTCAAACATTCCGAGCGAAACATTTTGGCACGACTGGGGACCCATTTTGGGTTTCTTTCTCTTGCTTATTTTCATTTTAGGAAGCATATTTGCTGTTGCTGCTTTTGTTATATATTTCGTAAAGAATTTGTCTTGCTTTCCTAGTTTCGCATTAGTGAAAGTCATCTCTCTTGCTTCATCGAATATAATTTTCGATTTGGGTTTAAAACACGTGCATTGCATTCCTGCTTGTTGTTCTTCAATTCTAGTGAACATAGATTAAGTAACAGGTCGTACACGTGGGGGTGATATCCACGGTATTGACAGGAAATTAACCTTAGTTTCACTGCACAACACATACCGAATCACTTCACAATTAACACAACAGCTCAAACATCCCCCCTTTTCCGCGGTATTCCTCCGCCCGATTGAGGTAACCTTATAAGCCAAAACAAACTTGACATTTCCCCTAGGTCTTGTTGTTTAGGATTCTGACATCATCTTACGTCTAAAGGCATAAGCCCACGATAACTAAAATTAACCCTAGGATTAATCTCTAGATTTGCATGTGCCTCTTGCTTGTTTCCAAATTCTCGTTTTCTCTCGTCATACTTTGTCTTCTCGTGATCAATAAGTTGATAAATATACTCAACGCTGCTAAAAATCAAATTAGCAGCCTTTTTATATCTTCTTATCCTAGACTTTTGACACCGCATCGGCTAAGGGACCGACGCTGCTTTTCTCTCGGACCGACACCGCTTAGTAAAACCGATATCGGTTACGCATCGTTCATCACCCCCGACAAACCAAAGAATCTTGCCAAATTCATCATTCTCGAGGTTGTTTTTGTTCTTGATAGATTAAAACTTTCCCCGTGTGTTCTCGTCTATGGTTGTCATCACTGAAGCAAGCCGCCGCCATGGTTTCACATGCCTCGCTCTGTGTCTTTGCCTCGAATCACCCCCTTCACATTCTATAGGAACCCTACTGACACTAAAGAGATCCCCAAATTCCCGTAGAGACAAGGACTTTGCCAAATTTCTGGATGCTAATCCCAAATACTGCATAATACTATTTGTCTCATGCCCCGACCGTACGCCCGATGGTCACCTCCTTATCGGCATGCCTATTAGTATAGCTGCTCATTTAGCTCCCACTCCTCCCGATAACAATGCCTTACTTCCCGCATCTCTAGCCCCGCCTCCCAATCCGACAGCCTTCGAGGTTCATACGACCCCGATTAGCTTTCCTTTGTTAACCTTGGACCCCACGTATCGCTACCACCAACCGCCCTATCTCATCTCTCTTTCGCACCACTCCATTCATGACTTACTCTCTCGCCACCTATTCACACGAGCTTTCCTTCTCAAGCTCCGCCTACCTTTTCATTCCCATACACGTATCCAAAGAACCTCAACACCTTATATGGGACATCCCTATTCTCGTGGCACCATCATCTCATCCAACCACGATTTCATCAAACAAATGATGGACAAAATGCAAAACCTGAGGCTTCCGCTTTCAGAAGTCGTAGCGCTGACATACGAGCAAGTTTGTCGAGCCCATTCACCCTTCTCGTCCCCTTCATTCATATCCTCCTCAATGGGAGTTGCCAAAGTTTACTCGCTTTAACAAGAAAGAGGATCCTCAACAACACTTGCGATCATTTAGACATGCTTGTTATTTGATCGCCCATGATGACGCCTATACTTCGCACACCTTCCCATGTCCTTATCAGACCCGCCTTGAGTGGTACAAAGCTTTAACCCAAAGACTCGATCTTCTCTTTTAACCAACTAGCCCAATCTTTCTCGATCATTTCTCCATTAACATTGCCAAGAAAGTATCTATCACCGACTTCTATGCCATCCGACAATTTGAAGACGAATCTATCGCAGATTTCGCTGACGATGGCGGGGCCTTATCAACCAACTTACGTATGCCTCGCCTCAAACCGAACTCATCAACTATTTACGCGGCCTCGCGCTAAGCACATCTCCCCTACCCTCCAAATTCAAACTTTCCGCACATTCGACGAGGCCTTTACCATGGCTCTAAACTTGAAATTCGAGCCTTAGAAGAAGAGAAATTGCGGTCACAGAACAAAACCCCACTTTCCGAACTCCTGATTCTACCAACAAGCCAAACACCACCACTCCTCACGCGTCCACTTCTTCTAAATCAAAAGGAGCTGTCCACGCGGTAATGGTCAAATCTCAAACACCGTCCAATACTCCGCCGAAAACCACTTATAAGTACAAAGCCGAGCCCACCAATTACACTCCCTCGGGAGAAACTTATGGCGTCATCCTCGAGAAATTGCTCAAAGTCGGGCTATCACCTTGCCCCCTCGTTAAACCTCACTGGGTTTGACTCCACCCGCGCAATACCTTCCCCGGTACAAAGAAAATGACTTTTGTAACTTTCACCGCGTAAAAGGACATAGTCATGAAAACTGCAAGATGTTGAAAAACATAGTACAGAAATGGTCGACGCAGGGATATAACCTCGATAATCCTAACGCCCGCTAACCGAAATCTGAAAATTTTCAACAAGCCATTCCCGAATCACTCGTCCAACAAGAATGTGAACCAAGATATCTTAGCCGAGGAGAGTGTTCATGAGATCCATGCAGCTTTCGATTCTCACCAAAAGCCTCTATTGAAAAATTTTAAATCAAGCCTCTCCACCAACACAGAGTTTGAACCTCCTTCACCACCATCAAGCCAAAGTGAAATCATTCCTTTACCCATAGTAAGAGTTAATCGCCTGACTTCTCTTCTCATCGACGAGTCTTCTTACACCACATCCCTACAAGACCGTGAGCGGATGCTATCTAATTTATCTATTTCCCAAACGTCCCTTCTACCACTTCAAGCTACACAAGAGGAAGGCTCGCCACTCCTTTTGACATCCTTAGACGAGAAATCTCTTACACTAACATCACCACATTCTTTAAACGTGATGATCCCCTCGAACACGCCTCCTACCTATTAGTCCCTCATCGCCTAAATCTTTTCAACGACCGGTTGACCTCTTAACATCTATTGATACAAAGGCCTCATCTACCTCCCCGTGTCACACCCGCAGCGGACCGGAATTACAACCCACCTTTCTTCCGCAAAAAATTACAAATCACACTGAGACCGCATTCCACGTAAGATGAGTGCCCTATGGGAACGCTTGAGTACCCCTTTTCTACTCAAATGCAAATGACTCGATCCCGATGTCTCCACCATATACCCGAAGTGCTTACGTGCTTAAAATGCCCCCGCTCTCACCTTCACCCCCTCACCTCTACCAAATGCCCCGTCCACTTCTATCAACTTAACCAGATCTTCCCCTACGCTGGGACCTCACCAATGCCCAGGGCCTAACGCACCCGCCTAAGCGACTCGATCTATCCAAAATAAATCCGCCCGCCACCTAGAGACAAACTCAATCCATGCCCCTATCACAATCAAAACCATCATCGCCATACCTACCTTCCATATCGGGACCCCATCCTCTACCTTACATCAATATATCATACCTCCCGCGCTTTCTTCAAAACAACCTACGCCTTCCGCACCTATACAGTAAATTCCAGGTATAAGAACACCGCTACTCCGCGTATCCCGTCCACCTATCAACCCTAAACAAATTCCATCATCAAAAGATTTGTTTTCAAATACTCCTATTTCCCGTGGTTGTTTTCTCGATACCACATCATCTCGCGCCTCATCATCCAACATAGCTTCACAGCCAAAGAAATCACGCTTAGTAAAAACCATGTATCAACACCCTCGCTAAACCACCACCCATGCGAACCAATCATGCCCAAACATTACCAAAACCCGCACAACCAATACCCTCATCCTCTTCCGATTTTGACCCACTCAAAGGATCTTACGCCAAAATCCTTGCTATGTATGGGTGGAGAATGCGACCATTTCCTACCTCCACTTAGACCTTATGACCCGCCTAAACCCCGACCTATGGGTTACGATGAGTCTAAAATCTGCGCTATCACCGCACACCAGACATGATGTGGAGGGATGCAAAGCTCTAAAACCATCCTTCGCAAATACCTCTCCCTGATACGAAAGATTAAGAAAGACAACTTACGAAGGGAGAGACCTTTAGTTTCCATTCCTCTCCTATACCATCTGTCCCCGCCTCACCAAGATCTATCATTATTACAACCCCACCTCTCAAGACCATGAGTTATCCCAACCATCTTCCTCATCTCAGTCTACGAGATTAATATGATTAGTGTCGCTACTCGAGGAGTAAAAACAATGGGAAAGCAAAAGAAAACACACTCGCGCATCTCTTTCTCCGTCAAACATCCCGATTGCACCACCACCTAAAGTGGTCATTCGCGACCCGCCTATCCCGCCTCTAATGGCATTGCCACCGAAATATGATTAAACAAATTTCACCAATCACCCGTAAAATGACACTCGTATGATCTCATTCGACTTCTGAATCTCATCGACAAGCTCTCGTTGAGATCCTTCAAGGGATAGAGGTTTTACCTAATGAAACCCTGCCTGTCGCCTCCATTCTAACACCCAATCACGTTGCTTCTCTCACCAAACAACCCACTGCCCCAACCACTTCGTCTCTATACAACAAGCCGCCGCAGCTGGCTCAAGATGAAATTGTCGACTTTGGTACAGAAGACCCTGACCCTGCCCTTTTCATCTCCGCTTACGTCCGGGACATTCGAGTACGTCGGGTTATGATTGACGGGGGCGCTAGCCTAAACATCATCTCTTCAAAAGCCTTCCAACAGATGAACATCCCTTCTAGTTGCATGTGTGCCAACCCCATCATGTCATGGGTCATTCAATGACGCTATTACTTCTACCTTAGGCACCGTGATCCTCAACATTCGCGTAGGACCACGTACTTTACCCGAACTCTTCTATGTCCTTGAGGGAGAGTTCCAATATAATATATTGCTGGGTCGTCCTTGGATCCGAGCCATGGGATGCGTTCCCTCAACATTACATAGATGCATAAAATTTGAGTACGAGGGGAAGTCTTACACCGTAAAAGCTGACCCTCCCCCCTTTAAAACCTGCAATATGTTATACCGCCCTAACGATGTGCTTATACCAATCAAGACACCCATACATTCAACCCAACCATCCTCCTCAAATGTACCTCAACCATCCACCTCAACCGCGCCTACGCCTTCAATTGATGAAACCACCATCGCAAAAACCACTTCCCTTCCCGCAGCTAACATTCCAACCTCCGATCCCTTAGTAGATGTTTTTCAGCGCCTTACGCTGGGGGAGTACCGCCTATATAACGTTAGTTCTTTCCCTACCCCGCAGGAGTACGGACAATTACATGCACATCCCACCTACGACCGTCGCGTGGGGGAGATAATCTCTTACGGACCACCCCATTGCCGCACTAACCTAACGTATGGGGTGTTGACGCATCCTCCATTACCCCCGAACCTCCTCTTGGTGTGGTTCCTTTCCAATCCGATTTTCAATACTTGACAAATCGCAAGCTTTCGCCTCACCTTCTTGACTCGCCGTGCGTGGAAAGGCTTTGGTTTTGGCCTTTACGAACAAGGCCGACATACACTCATTCCCGTGACTACCCGTAAACATAATGATCGCAGCGGTCTCGGTTTTCGAAACACCTACACAGAGACACCTCCCGTCACCGTATCCCGAAGAAGAAGACGCGCCCTACCAAACCATCATCACCCACTTTGCCATCATCACCCGCACCTATGACCTCTAATCCATCCCTCCTAACTTTTTTTTTTTTCATAAATGCTATCTTCATAGGTCCTCTCACTTATCAACGCGATAATGACGACCCATCTTCTTTGCCCCTTCTTTATCCGCATATGATCAAGAGGATTCGCCTTTGATTAATGTTGTTGAATGCCGATGACGACTCCATCCTCACTTACCTCGCGCGATGATTCTTATATTCAACGAGCCTTACCATCTCAAACCCAAACTATGCTGAACGAATCTACCATAGAAATCAATATCCACACGGAGGAGGATCCTCACATTGTGAAGATTGGACAATCCCTTAACACATCAGAACAAGCCGCCTTTACTACCTTTCTCCGTGCTCGCAACCAAGCTTTCGCATGGTCTTACGCCGACATGCCAGAAGATCCTACCATCGCCGTCCATAACATCACCCTAAACCCCGATTCCAAACCACCAAACAAATTGAGAAAATGCATCCACGCATTGCTTCTTCGTCAAAGAGGAGCTCCAACGACTCCTTTCTCGCTTCCTTCATCTTGCCTATCGACTATCCTCAATGGATTTCTAACATCGCACTGCTACTAAAGCGACAGGGGGACTTCTGATATGCACAGATTTCCGGATCTTAACCTCGCTTGCCCTAAGGATGACTTCCTTACCTAGCATTGACCAACTTGTTGATCTAACCGCAGTCATGAGATGCTCTCTCTCATGGATGGCTTTTCAGATACAACCAAATTTTGGTCAGCCCCGCCGATCAACACAAAACCGCTTTCATAACTCCTCGGGAACCTTCGTTATCGTGTCATGCCATTTGGCCTTAAGAATGCCGGCTACCTATCAGCGGGCTATGACCTACATTTTTCATGACATTATGCACACTATCCTCGAAGACTATGTCGACGATCTTCTCGGCAAGTCTAAACATCGTAGTGAACATCTCGATGTTTTAACCATTATTTTTGATCGCCTGTTACAATATTCTGTCCGCCTTCAACCGAAGAAATGTGTCTTTGGTGTTCTTTCGGGAAAACTTCTTGGCTTTATCGTCTCTTTGCGTGGCATTGAGGTCGATCCATCTAAAGTCAAAGCTATCCTAGAAATGCCCCCACCCAAAAATCTCAAACAATTGCGTAGTTTACAAGGTAAGCTCCAATCTATCCGACGTTTCATCTCCCAACTCTCGGATCGGTGTCAACCTTTCCATCACCTCCTTAAAAAGGATATTGCATTCCAATGGAGCGAAGAATGTCACCAAGCCTTCGAAGCTCTCAAATCCTATCTCTTGCAGCCACCCGTGCTTATCCCACCCCAAGACGACCGCCCTTTCTACCTTTACCTTTCCGCCACCGACCACGCTGTAGGAGCCATGCTTGCACATCGTGACTCTGAGAATCACGAACAAGCCGTTTATTATATAAGTCGTACTTTGGTGGACTATGAGACTAGGTACACACATGTAGAAAAATTGTGCCTTGCCCTATCATTCGTGGCCACCAAACTCCGACACTACCTTCTAAATCACAAGACTTTCGTCATCACCAATACAGACCCCATCCATTACATGTATGCCAAACCTCATCTGAACCAACGCATTGCTAGATGGCTCATGCTTCTCGCCGACCTCGACCTTGAGTTTGTCCACCAAAAATCAATCAAAGGACAAACCATCGCACCAACTTGCAGGAAGCTCCTTTACCTCGGGAACAATTTACCAATTTCACATTTCCCGACGAACTCATCGCTACTCTTTCCTCACACGAGGAGTCGTACTCCAATGACCCTCTTCTTCGATGGATCTAAATGCCAACACGCGGCGGAGGAGCCGGCGTTGTTCTCATTCCTCTCAACGCCGAACCTATGCCTCTTTCATTCCGACTTGATTTCCTTGCACTAATATATAAATGGAATACGAGGCCCTTGCTCTGGTCTCCAAGTCATTACACTTAGGTATCAAATCTATCAACATTTTTGCGACTCTCAATCGGTAGTCAATCAAGCTATGGGCGTCTACCAATGCAAAAACGAGGAACTTCAAAATACAAACACTACGTGGATTCACTTCTAGCCTTATTTACCCACTATTCTATACAAACCATTCCCGCTCCACTAACAAATTTATGGATACTATGGCTTGCTTAGCCTCGCAAATTCCCGCCGCGCCAACTGACTCTGAATTATTCGTCGTGGTCCAACAACTTTTTGCCCCATCCTATTCAACCCCGGTAGTTTGTATGATAAATACTGTGTCTACTAATTCACAGGATACCTGGTACCACCAATTTCACGACTACCTTACAATCTCTGTCCTCCCACCTGACCTTACTAGTAACGGCAAACGTGCTTTTCTTAAAAGTGTTTCACGTTATGTTGTCATGGGGGGACTCCTCTATAAACGTGGCTTTGATGGCATCCTCCTTCGCCGCCTAATCAAGCGCGAGGCCACTCATACCATCCAACAGTCCATGACGGTATTTGTGGTGGACATTTTAATGCTGCTTGCTGCCCAAACGAATCCTTCGCCTTGGTTATTATTGGCCTACTCTCAATAACGACTGCTACGAATATGTTAAGCGTTGTGTTATGTGTCAGCAACATGCCAACCTTCAACATACTCCTAGCCACCCGCTCCAGATCGCTCGAGATCTTTGGCCCTTCTCACAATGGGGTTTAGACCTTATTGGTGAGATTCACCCAACCTCTTCACAACGTCACCGCTGGATAATCACAATGACCAATATTACACAAAATGGGTGGAGGCTATTCCACTCATTTCAATCAAAAAGAAAAATTGTCGAGTTCATTAACCACCACATTATCTCGCCGCTTTGGTGTTCCTCATCGCCCGATAATGATAATGGAAAATCTTTCAAAAACAAGTTGTTGCAAGACCTTTGTGACAACTTTGGTATCAAACTTAGTTTCTCATCACCTTACTATCCACAAGCCAATGGGCAAGCCGAGTCCTCTAATAAAACACTAACCAAAATCCTCATGAAAGTTGTCAATGAATCCGAAGAAATTGGCACGATCACATTCCCTTTGCCCTTTGGGCTTATCGTACTAGCATTCGCACTCTACTAATGCCACACCTTTTTCTTTGGTATACGGTACCGAGGCTGTTTTGCCTCTCGAAATACAAATACCCTCCCTTAGAATATCTCTTCAGGATATTCTCACCAACGATGATTTCCGCCAAGAGCGGTTAGCCCAATTGGAGCTTCTTGACGAACGCCGTCTTACAGCTCTTGATCACCTTCAAATCTATCAAAAACGCATTAAACGTGCTTATGATAAGCGACTTCATGAGCGTACCTTTAAGGTTGGTGATCTTGTTCTCAAAGAGAATCAACATGTAACCAAACTAGAAAAGAGCAAACGTGGAAAATTTGCTCCCAATTGGATTGGGCCTTATATAATCACTCATACCTATGGATCTGGTACTTATCGTTTAGCTTCGCTTAATGGTAAACCTGAGCCTGAACCCCTTAATGCCTTGCATCTTCGACCATTCTACTATTGAAATTAGTGTTATATCACTTCTTATCTACCTTCCGCTCGTCCCTTGAGCTCACTTACCACTACATACACTCTGTTTCCTACACCTCATAATAACAATCAAGCTCACATAGTTTGATCCTCACCTCCCCTTGATGATGCCTTCCCCTTTTTAGTCTAGTCCATGACTTCAAAGTATTAAAATAAGCCGTATTCTTATGGGATTTTCTTGAGTCAAACTTCCTACTAAACTAGATGCTTCACGCCAAATGAACATCTAGTCATCTAAATTAAATATAGACTGCTCCTCGAAGGACAAATATATGCCGAACTATTGCTGCTATTATATATAGATCGCTTCCCCGAAGGACAAATTATGCATTACAATCATATCTCATACTATAAATAGATCGCTTCCTCAAGGACAGCTATACACAATAGCCTTTATCGAAGCTTCTCGCATTGATCAGCCTTCGTGAAGACCTCAAGAATAATACAATCAATATCCTCAGAGTAGACTTCCCGCATCGATCACCTACATTCAATAAAAGAAAAGCCTCATTCAAAAGGACTTTTGAGTCATGGACTTGTCTATTTAGGGTAGGTTCTCTTCGCCGTAACACTCACTTTGTAATAAGTTCTCCGTACTCTCGCCTATATCATCCACCTCACCTCACCATTTGTTTCAACTCAAGGGACGTGACGTATATCCGATATATTGTGATTATACAACTCTTTTCACCTATCGACTTCTCGCCTATGCAAGGTACCTAGGGATTCAAGCTCATCCTATGTTAATATGTGGTTTGTTTAGCTCTTCTCAACTACGGACACTTTTTCCTCTTTTGCTCGACTCTAGGATTGTGTGTTGACCTTAATCAGGATACGGTTCCCTACTATTTGGGTAAGCTAACTTTCGCTTTACCTATACCTACATCAACATCGCCCATACCTTACCAACACCAACAACATTACCCTATCAACATCAAATTTTATCAACCAACAAATTGCCTAACCATACCCAAATTGCTCGAATTCACCTCTCCCGGTCCTAAGGGAGAACTACATCGGCCTCGAGGCCCCTCCTTTCTTTGTGCAATGGGCTATGTAGGCAGCACTTCAGAGACATGGGGTCTCCCAAGGTTAGCTCGACCATCCCCTACCATAACCTATCATGTGTGGTAAATATAAATATTTTTGTGTATTTCTATTTAATCACATTCCTCTTTATCCTTTTTCAAAACACCAAAAGTCAAAACGAAAACATTCTTATTATTATCATAACTCAAATCAACATACATATTCAGTTTTATTTAGATGTTAAACAAATACATCTTCTCTATCATCGACACGCAGTCGACATCGCATTCTTACCCAACTTTACCCCATTCTTCTATTTACTCCTCGCTAACATTTACCAATATCGCCTCACGCCACATCCCGAACAGTGATCGTGATCGCTCGACGCCTCTCGCCGCCGGCCTCTCGGCTCTCAAAGGTACCACCTATTCAACCCGACCTAAGGCCTCGACCTACCATTGCCCCGACCTCCCTCAACCTAACTATGAATCGCCTCTCGCATGGAGGACTCTCACCTCTAAGGCCTCCCCGTACCAATCGGCCCGACCCAAGGCCTCAACCTACCTATTCGGCCCGACCTAAAACCTCAACCTACCTATTCGGCCCGACCCAAGGCCTCAACCTACCTACCATTCGCCCGACCCAAGGCCTCAACCATACCTATTCGGCCCGACCCAAGGCCTCAACCTACCAATCGGCCCGACCCAAGGCCTCAACCTAACCATTCGGCCCGACCCAAGGCCTCAACCTACCATTTGGCCCGACCCAAGGCCTCAACCTACCCATTCGGCCCGACCTAAGGCCTCAACCTACCCATTCGGCCCGACCCAAGGCCTCAACCTACCCATTCGGCCCGACCCAAGGCCTCGCCCTAACCATTAGGCCCGACCCAAGGCCTCAACCTACCCATCCGGCCCGACCCAAGGCCTCGCCCTAACAATTTGGCCCGACCCAAGGCCTCACTCTACCCTTATGACTTGACCCAGGGCCACCGCCCAACCACTTGGCCTGACCCAAGGCCGTATCACTTCAATACCATACCCACAATCAACGCTTTTATTTTATCCATCCATCATGTACCTTTTGTTCAATCGAGCTCACCTGCTCGTGTTTTAGCATGATTAGGGTCCTCGACTTGATCCGTCGACCAACTTTGCCTGACCTAGACCGTGACGCTTATCTCAACCAAACCAACCATTTGCACCGCCGAACATGCCTAAACGCTCTCGTACCTTACCCGTTATATACCCCGAGCTACTTCCTATGCCTTGATACCGTGGATTATATCACCCTTGTTTGGATAAACTATCGACCTTTGCCTATACATCGCTGGTTGCTTTGCTTGCAAAATCATGTACCCTAGTCATACTATTGCATTTCAACATGCGTCGCTTCTCGACCTACCCCACCACCTTACCATCCTCTCTACAACATATACCCTTTATCAACCCTATCCCCGATTTCCCGCTCACTCAATCTGTGATAGATTTGAGGGGGATTACCTATATCCTTAACATGAGAAACCACTTCATATTATTGTCCGCGCAGCTTTACAGAACAAGCTACACGACAATAAGGGGCTAATGTAGACACCAAATTCGTGTCTTACGACCCTCGTGACCCGCATCCCATTTCGCAACCTAACCTCATTACCTAAACTTTACACAATTATTTATTAATTACCTTGAATTGATAAATCCACATCACCTTACCCGCCACCTCACTTTGCCACCTCATCATGACCTAGCCCTAACCCTAAACTAACCTAATTAAGACCCATGACTTGGTCTAGACTCACATCCATAACTAATGCCTCCTTACTCGCACCCAAAGCCGACCTTCTAGCCACTTGACCAAGCCCGCAACTGATCTCTCGGGAGAAAAGTAGGGAAGGTGGGCTATTTTACTAAAAATAGCCTACTTTTTCCTTACCGATGCCGGTTCCTACTCGACCGCCGCTTGCTACGCAACCGCCATCGGTTCCTCGTAAATGGGCTCCCCAAACCAAAACAACGGATCGGAATTTCATTTTGGAGATCACTCAAAGGATTTCTGGATCAACAGAGAGCATTGTGAGCGAGGAACAGAGTCCAGATCTTCACTTGACAGAGCAGAGACGAGTAAAGAAACCAGGAGTGTTTGCAACCAAGGAGATCAACTTGCATCTCGTGCAAAACCAAGAAGTCACATCTTGCATGTCCTTTGTTATAACATTTCTTATGCTTCTTGAATCTCAGTGCTCCTAAATCCGTTTCTGAATCCACTACCCAACGTGCCATTGCATCTAACTGTCATTCTTTTGCTTCTAATCATCCCATTTCCTAATACCATCCAAAAACCAGCCATTACAAACACCATAGCTGCCAAGAAGATCGTAGAACCCACCGCTATCGGTTATCAGTAACCGCCATCGGTTATCGCATTTGAATCGCATCGGTTCCTCCGATCAAAACCAAAACCAAATTTCCCCTACCCAGCTTTAACGAAATAATTTAATTAATATTTTGCGTCTTTTTGTGTTAATTCATATTAAGCAGGGAACTCACCACCTTCAAAGGAAGTTTTATATTTCCTGGCCCAAGGCGCTTTCCTCATTTATTGTTTAATCAAAATCTTGTGGTCTTGTGTTCTTATTTCAGTAGTCCTTCCAAGACAAAAAGGAGTCTCTCCGCAGCACCCGATCTTCTTCTCTACGGTACGCACACACCATCTCGACATTCAACAGTATTCCTCCTAAACCCTAACCTCCATCACAAACCGTGCATACATGCTCCTTTTTCATTGTCATTTTCATACTATTTTTACATGTTTCTTTACATGTATACATGCGTTTTTACACATATACATGCATATTTGACTACATGACTGTATTCTCTTTTGCAGTCCGTCTCGTATGGAAATAAATTAGTCAACAACAACACACGCAGGAGAGTACATCACACACACGATACTAACCATGTAGCACACCACACACATTGGCATCTACACACACACTTCTTCCCTAGGTTCATTCTCATCACATTTTACACGTTTGCATCTTTAGTCTCCATGCTCCATCTTTTTTGTCATTACACACTTTGTCTAGTCCTTCGGCACGTTTGCTACATCACTCTACATGGATTATCGTGCAGCATCTCTCTATCTACTTTATGTTACTGAGCTTTCCGCTCACCAACATAAAGTGGGGGAAAATGTAGACACAAAATAACGCACTTTGAGTCATTATTTAGTCTCGGCATCATACTATTATTCATATGATTCTTAAGTGAAAAGAGTAATAATTAACCCGTGTATTGGCCATTTTTAGATTGTTTGTTGTCATATTTTTGATCTTACACATGCACTTTCCCAGTTCGTATTGTAATTCTATATTTTTCATATTTTTGATGGGCACCCAGCCAAGACCGGGCACCCCATGAATATTGGTCCCCTTTGGGGCGCCCAGTGTCTGGTCCCCTCCGAGCACCCCCGATCCTCTTTTCACTTTGCTCTCACCTTTTGGGCACTTTCTAATCATTTGAGTTTTCTATCTTTTTTGGCGGTCGCTTCTGGGGTTAATTACGAAATTAGAACAAAAGAACCATATAAACATAAATTTATGTGACCATAATGAGGGACCAAGCACTAATCACCTACTATCACCATCTAGAGTTGAATCCATTAAATGCATCTAAAGCTACATTTGCATCCATATAGCTCCACCACAACGCATGCAAGGTTGGTTCATCTCGCATCACACTTAATAGAGGGAATTCTATTTTTTCCATGCACACATTTACTACATTTTACATCTAGTTATTTTCGCTACTTCATAAAGTGCGATTGGCACAAGAGCAAAAACCTAGGGCATGATTTGCATACACACACCTAGAACTACATTGGGTCTGAGATGTAGTGCAGTGCTCAGTTAGTAAGTCCACCATTGTGTCTGTTGAGGATAGTCTAACCCCTTCACATTCATCTTTATTTTTTATGGTTTTGATGCTTTTTCTAGGGTTTTTACAGGTGATTCTTTATTGCAGGTCTTACAAAGGACATCTAGTGTAGTTCAGCGACATTAGTGTGATAGGAAGAAAACACAGTGAACATTCGGTGACACCCCGGATGAGGTTTTCTGGTCATTTCCACATACCAGGGTGCCCATATCCTAGATAGGGCGCCCACGGGTGCCCCTATCCCTTTCTAGGCACCCATGTCCAGCTTAGATAGCTCGGATATGTACTTTCTCAAACTTCGTGAGGTATTTTCCTCCTCTCTTGTTCACCGGTCTACACAACAACATAGTTCCATGACATCGTGAATCGGCTAAGGAATTATTAACCCTCTCTTACACATTAGGGTTTTTACACTTTATTGCTTAGCTTGTTTGGTTTTATTTAAGTATTTTATCACTTCATTCATTCAGTTATTTTACTGCTCCTATAACATTAGATTACACTAGCATATACTATGTTTTAGTTAATCACCATGACATCAATGACAAGCTCCATTTTTGTTGGTGCATTACAATTAGGATTGATTTTTTATTTTTGAAGAGTCTTTGCAATGTATGAAATGTGCAACAAAGGTGGAAAGTAATGGTGCAAGAGTTTTGCATTGAATCTTTTATGCACCCCAATTTAGGTGGGAAGATTAAGTTCAAAAGCTCATTTTGTCATACTTTTTGGTAATGGTATATATCCATATTGAAGAAGACAAATCTTGAGGTAAAGCCTTGGTAATCCTTCATTTTGCAAATGAAGTGATACCCAATCACCAACTTAGAAGGTGTCTAGTGTGTCGTGTTTTTCATGGAATTTCTTGTATTTAGTGTTTTTCTTCTTAATAATAGTTTTCACTTGTTATGGAATGTGTCGAATGTGCTCAATTAATTGAACATATTTGTTAGATTATTTAATAGTTGAAGAAGTTGTTACATGATTGATGGTGGTATAGGATATGCTACCAAGATGGGTGTTAGAGGTCATAGATCCTAGAAAACAAACATGAAAAAGTATGTGTTCGTAGATATTTGAAGAGAAATTTTATAACTATGATGAATAAAAGGAATTATTTCATCCCATGTGAGTTGATTCTTCAAATTGCAATTCTTAGAAGATGCAAAATTATCATGTTTACCAATTCCATCTCTCCATCGGTTTGCAAAAGGAAACTAACAAACCTATTCATCTTTATGTCCATCATAAAATAAAGTGATTTATATAAAGTCCCAAAAAACCTTGTGTCCCTATCAAAGATGGTAGTTTCCACCGATCCGAATGGACCCGCTTATTTTCAAAGTATAGTTTGATGGTATCTAGAGTGGACATAAATTTATTACAAGGTATAATAATTTCCATCATGGAGAAAATATCAACTACTACATAAACACAATCATTACGATGTTTAGTAGTAGGGTATCCTAAGAGGTAATTGTACGTAAGAAAATAAACATGTGACCTTCTTCACACCTGACTTCCTGAGGTCATGTCGAGACAGCCGATGTAGAATAGAAATGGATGTGTGTGTGTGGCAATGATGGATAATCTAATGAGGCATCCTTATATCTTCGAGACATAATAATGGGATTTGTGAATCTAAGGCAAAGAATGCTCTCCTAACCTAAAGTGGCGTGATTGATTGATCTCGATATGATAGCTACTCGAGACTCCAAATGATATCGAGCCCCACCAAGATTCTATTCGCTAGTTTTTGAACACGTGGAAATTGACCTGCAGGTGCCTCGTATAGATTTCCAGAAAAGGTCATGGAAGTAAGAAGAGGAGAGGCGTAATGAAACCGCAAGGACTATGGATGATTCTCGTCTCGTTCGAAGGTCTTAGCCTGATCGGTTGAAATGTTCAATAATCAAAGATGTGCAATGATATCGGTGGAAGTGGTGATGATCTAATTATCGATGCACGTAAACCGTGTCGATATCTAATCTAATGGTTAGCAGGCTCGTTGGGTTACGGGACCGGAAAATCACAACCAAAAACTCGTGGAGGTTGTGGTCCTATTATGGTCATACACGTAATCAAACCTTGTTGTCAGGAGAAGTCCAATAATCATACGCTTGATTAGCAACGATGTTTAGCATTTTTATTTGTTCTATTTTCTCAGAGAATGTAGCATGTGTGTGTAAAATCAAAAATGTAAACTTGTATCAATATTTGTTATCGACTGCCCAATGGGTCAGGGGACCAAAGGATCACAATTGTATGTCTTTTCTTGTTGTGGGCTCATTGATGGTCATACATAATGAAATTGAAATGATCCTGATAAAACAAACTAACTATAAAAGGAAATCTAATCTATGTTTTTGGCATTTTCACAATATATCAGAGCAAAACAATGAAAGCAAACTAATCTAATAAAAGTAAATGTTTTTTATCTTTTCTAGTTTTTAAGCAATGTGTTCTAATCTAATAAACAAACTAAAGACAAGTAATCAGCCAGATGTAGCTGGTTACTTGTGCAAATATGTGAATCTAAATCTAAAACAAATAACCTAATCTAATCAAAACCCTTCAAACCCTACCTCAGAGGTGAAGAACAAATCATGACCCTGAAAGAGCTATTGTTCCCCACAACTTCCCCGATAATGTCAAAGAGAAAATTTCTAATGATTTGATCTACTTGTAATTTCCTAATCAATTGAAATGAACAATTTTACTATTCTATTTGATGTGCAATTGAAACTAATGATTCAAAATTGACAATTTGGAAAATGAAGCAAACAAACAAGTAATTCCAACCTGGATAAACAAGAGCTTTGGAAAATCTAGTTGTATATATGTTTGTCCCCTCAGTTTGATCCTTTCTTTCTTTGTGTGTTCATATGAGTCCAAGGAATTGGGAATGCAAGAAAAGAAGAAGAAGAAGACATTTGAGCAATGACAGATTGAAGGAATTCTGGTTGCAATGTAAGTAGAAGAGAGATATCACAAGAGATCTGATCTTGGCAATGCAATTCCTAGCAAGATTGTGGTAGCAATACTATGCAAGATACACAAAAATTCACAGGCCTTTTTCTTGAATGCAAGCATGAAATG
This sequence comes from Taxus wallichiana var. yunnanensis, assembly GCA_018340775.1. Taxonomy (NCBI): domain Eukaryota; kingdom Viridiplantae; phylum Streptophyta; class Pinopsida; order Cupressales; family Taxaceae; genus Taxus; species Taxus wallichiana. Next base: position 943,435,757 of record CM031235.1, read on the forward strand.
TATAATAATTTGGGTTGGGATGTGCCTTCATGCACAAGGCAAGAAGAGGCAGTTCCAACTAACTAAAGCACATGCAAAAATAGAAGAGGGAAGGAGAACCAAGCAATCAAAACTATTTTTAGACAAATCGGTTCACAAACGCATCCTAAAAGTGAAGTTAAGTGAATTATCGCATGTTAAAAACACGCATGACGAAATCTGAAAAATCACTCAGACCGCCACCCTACCTAGGCGGTAAGCGGTTTCAAAACCACCACCCATGCAGGCGGTGGTCCTGCACTAAAGGCCAAAACATGCACATAATGAAGTGGGAAGCTGGAAAAAGCATGGAAAAGCTATGTAAGGATGTCTAGGCTACAAATATACACTGCATATGGGTTTTGGAGCTCGAACATCTTCTGAAAGGACGTGAATCATCATTGGGGACTTTTGTAACCATTTTCCGACAATGTAGCACATGCAATTTTGGGTGCGTACATATAATCCATGAAAACAAATTCCCATGGATCTCATTAGAACTAGAAAATGTGTATCATTTTATTTTTGTTGACCAATTTGGAAATCAATTAAGGGGCAAAAGACCTAATGTATTTAATGACATTAGACCCAAGGTGTGGCCAAACTAAATACTTATGTAACACTACAAGGGTTTTTTCAACTTAAAATAATCTTACAACCTTACCAAAATAATATTTCCTTATTATTGTATTCCTCTCTCCCTCATTTTGTGCACACAAGTGACCAAGGTGATATAGGAGTCCATATAGGAAGTATTAATTTTTAACCAACTTACTACCTAGCAATTTATGATAGATTCCTATGAAGTTTGGATCTAAAGATATAATTATGACGAATGTCCACAGTGGTTCAAGCATTGTAAGGAAATATTGAGCTAGAGGTCAAATCAAACAATCAACTACTAGATTGACACTTCCCTTCTTATTCTTGATGTTGAGGTAAAACTTTTGAAGACAAAAAGATTGTATTTTATTCCACTCTTCTAAAACTTGTTTAAATTTGTAAGAACTTAAATAACTTGTGATTGATGTGGATCAAAACCTCCTTGTCTAAGATATAATACTTACAATGTTTATTGTCTGGAAAATATTATAAATCTCGTTATCATATGTTAGGTATTTTATTACGGTGTAGTAAATTTTTGTTATGGTAAGAAATCGAGTGACCATGTTGAGTTAGGATGAATTTGAGTACATGATAGGATGTATTAGTCTCTATCTCAAATGGTTGGTGCAAATAAAAATGTAATCAATAGCTCGAAATAGAGTCAACATTTCATTTCTTTAAATGCTTTTATTGTTACATTGACCAAATAAGGGACTCTTTGGTGTCACCTTTGGTCACACGATTCAATGGCCAAATGATGTGTAAAAATGAAGTACAAACATCTTGTATATTTTTACTCGGCCCCAAGAAGTTTTTGATCTCTATAAGATTCTTTGGAGTAGGCCATTTTTGGATGATACTAATATTGGACATGTCCAAATGAACTCCTAATGTATTCATTATGACTCCTAAATACTATATCTCCTACATGGAAAATGAAAATTTCTCCATGTTAGCATATATTTTTATACTAACGCAAAGTGTGGAGAACTTTATTACTATGGTGAAAATGTGCATCCCATGTTTTTTCAAAAGACTAGGATGTCATCAAGATAGACAATGAAAATGAATATGTTTAAGGTCGTATATTGTCATTCATCATCCACATGAATTTTTTTGGGTGTGTTAGTCAATCCAAATAGTCTAAACATATACTTGAAAAAACCATATTAGATTTCAAGGTGAGCTTTCATATGTATGTAGGTTCAACAATAATTTTATGAGCCCAAAATTAGGATCATTTTGGTGAAGAACTTGCACTTTGGATCTGTTCCAATAGATCTTTGATCCTAGGAATAGGATATGGTTCTTCATTGTGATATTGTTGAGAGTCTTGTAATCAATGCCCAAAATCCATGTTTTGACTTCCTCATATCATATCACTAGCTATGAAAAAAAAATCTATAATTTTCCTCATAGGTTCCATGTCATTCATAAAGATAGATTTGACCAAGTAAAACATCGCATTTCTCTCAAGGTGCAACATTGCAAAAGATTGATCATCTTGAAAAGGCTTGATTTTGTGCACCATATCACAATGTTGAGTAATGGGCTTATCATAACCTGATTTGAACCATCCTGTTGAGTAATGTGATACTCTTCCCTTGGCTCATGGGTTGCATATTTTCCTAAGACTTGGATTCCACTAGTGTACACTTCAACTTGCCTTTTGCTTGAATTCAAAAGTGAATATGTAGGATTTCCTCAAAGACAAAGTGTGTAGGAATTCCATATCATATTGAATGTATGATTTTAATCCTAACCTATATTTCATGATTCAATTTTGTTTATATTGTTTAATATTCATCTTTACAAGTACTATAATGAAAGGTGCTTGTGTATTCTTGAATATATTGATCACAACATTGGCACAATTGTGAAAACTTGATGTATTGGTCATCATAGTTCACAACTGAATAATAGGTGTTTTTGAGTGCTTCAATAAAACCATTACATGTTTCTATATAATTTTATAAACTAAGATCATCTTCATGCATAGTGTATTAGTTATCCCACCATTTCTTTATGGATTAAAAAATTTAGAGGATAAAATGTAATCTTTGCATTATCGAGAAAATTATTTACCACATAGTATGAAATGTTAATCCAATTATGTAGGGAATCTGCATCTATTTTTCTTTCAAACATAGGGATGTCTAGTGTTGGAAGGATTTTATATTGCTTTATATTTTTAGATATGTTGCAAAAGAGGTGGTGTAAAATTTTCAATAGTTAGGTAACGTGACCTATCAAAAGTGTGAAGTTCCTCTCGCTTTTTAGAGGGGAAATTCCCTCGTATGATGGAGATATTTGGGATTTCAGTGATTTTAATTGGAAATCACAAAGGACACAAAATTGAGGAGAAAGGTGAGTAAAGAGGGGGAAGGGTGAAACCCTACACCATAATAGAAACATTGAGGTTTGCTTGGGTAACTCCGGGAAAACATAAATGAAAACCTCCATGTTTCAATGGAAAATAGAACTCAACAAACTACACAAGAAATATGAACCAATCAAAGCACAAAGTCTTAGGGGTTAATGAATTATGTAGATATGGAACAAATTCCATGTACAGAATAGGAAACATAAATTTTGCATTACAATGCATCACACATAAAGAATTAACATTAAAAATGTATCTCTTGTTATGAATATAAAACAAATTTCATAATTAGAAGATGGTAAGCACAATAAATTGTCTCCCATTCCCAGTGTCAACATTCTTTATTTCATGGAATTGAGTCAAAACATAGACACACAAATTTGTAACAATTTGTTTCTCTATTCACAAGAATAAAAGAGAAAATGGCTAGCCTTTTTACAATAGAGTACATGCCTTTTATAGGCACATTCCAAAAAGTAGTTATATAACCACTTTATAACTTAACCCACCCCTTGACTCAAGTTAAAATAACTTGAGTTCACTTTATAATCCATTAAATTACATTATTTTAATTAATTAAAAATTTGAATTAATTAATTACAATTTATTTATTTGATTTATTTCTTGGTTCAACTAAGAAATAGGCAAAAATTATTCATATAACATCCAACTTGCAAAAATGGAGCATTGTTTTATCTAGAACCACCATGACAAAGGAGGTGGATAGAATTCAAATAAACTAATCCCAACTTCCCTTCAACAACTATTGGTTGTGAAGGTTGCATATGATACCATAATTTATCTCTGTGAATCATAACTAACTATTGGATGGCATTTTGGCAAGAGGCTTTGGATTGGATTTGCAATCAATTTGTGTTATCATTAAAAATAGGTTTCATTCAATCAAAGCATCCTCCAAACTGATTTAATTGTGTAGTACATCTAGAAAAAGAGAAATAATGTTTGTAATCTTGGATCCCATGTTCCAGGATGAGCCATACGGGTTCCATACCAGCTCGGTTTATAGTCACAATACTAGAGACGAAGCACCTCCACGTCATTTCTATCTTGCATAGCACTCTACATACCCATATCACATCTTTGATTTTATAAGAAACTAAGTATACTTCTCCTCTTATGTTTTGAATAAAAAAATTGTCATTATATCTTTACAAATTACTTATGGAGCTATATTCTTATTTCTATATTAATGTTTATTACTTAATTTGAATATACAACTTGTACTACATTTGTGCCTTGTAAACAAATAGGAACACCCTATTAATTATTTATTTATTAAAGTGTAATAGTTTGGTGAACCCGACCCTTGATCAAAACTCTCACCTTGTTCAAACCCTAGTTTCCCTAGGGGTTCATGTTTGCTTTAAGTATGATTTTTCTATGCCTTTTCAATGAAGTGATCAAATTAATCATGTGTTTCTTGAGAATATTGATATTTGTCCTTCTACCCAAAAGCCTTGGATCTTGATGGATTGTTTTTCTTGGATCAAATTTAAGTAAAATAAACACAACCAACTCTTTATATTATACACATTGTATTATATTCATACCATACATTGGCTATTATATAGCTAAGCAATATCTAAAACAACTTCCTAATAAATAGGAAGAAAAAATAACAAATAACCCATCTAATGGTTTTACGAGTCTAAAAACTAACCAATAAACTAGATGGAATATATTGTTATAAAAATATATTCTACTAACCAATTAACTTACCGTAATACAATTTATTATACCATATGGTAAATAAACATGTGAGCACTAATACCAATAGAATATCCATAACATGGATTCCTCCTCTCTTCCCGAGAAGGGTATCCATTCTATTTTTTACAATGATGATGATGTGCCCTTGGATCCCATTGAAACACGAGGTGATCCCCATAACAATATTTTTTATGATGAAACTAATGATGTGGATCATGATCAAGTTAATTTTTGTCCAACTGTTCTAAATAACTTTGTGACCAGCCCCGATATATTGATCACATTATCAAGGTACTCCTTTCCTCCAATATTTATCGGATCAAACATCTAATGAGAACTATCTTTTTGGGGTGTTTAACCCTATGACTATAAAATCTATAACTACATCCATGGTTCGTATATCTTAGATTGAAACTCATATTACCCTTCCTAGTGTTATAATACATATGTCTACACCTACTACTATCCATACATCTATTTTGTATACTCAATTTTTTGAAAATGATGATGATTTGCCTTGGATACCATTGAAACACAAGGTGAGCCCCATACCAATATTTTTATGATGAAACTAATGATGTGGATCATGATCAAGTTAAAAAATTTCCAATTATTCTCAATAACTTTGTGACCAGCCCCAATATATTGATCACATTATCAAGGTACTCCTTTCCTCCAATATTTATCATGATTAAACATCTAATGAGAAGTATCTTTTTGGGTTGTTTAACCCTATGACTTCGTTATGACTATAAAATATATAACTACATTCATGTTTCTTATATCTTAGATTGCATTCATATTACCCTTCATAATGTTATAATATATATGTCTAAACCTATTATTATCCATACATCTATTGTGTATACTCAAACAACTTCTCAATCCTTTCCTAATACACAAGCTCCTAAGAATGTTGTGCATAATTTGCGAACCCAAATATTACAAATTAGAAGGAGGCTCTACCTCTTCTAATGTCATGGACTCTACTTAGTTACTTAGTTAGTTCAAATCTTGCATGGGGTAGGGTATGTACGCCTCATTTGTAGTAAAGTTAGTTGCCTCCCGCATGTGAGTACGAGGTAGTCCCATATGCTATAAGCCACTTGTAGACCCAAAAATAGGCTGCCCCACGGCATCATGGACTGTAAAAACCTATTATTATTATTATTATTATTAACCCACTTGCACCTAAATCAATGTCATATCCATAAGTTGTTGGTGTTGTGTCTCCCAATATTCCTATTTATGATGGCAAGAGTGATCTTGAATGACACCTTCATGCTTTTCATGTTGCATGCTTAAATTATACTTACAATAATGTACAACTTACTAAACTATTTCCTAGAAACCTCAAGGAATATATGTTGAAATGGTTTTATGACTTTCATATTCACTTAGTACAAGCCTTTACATCTTTGACCAAACAATTCCTTGCAAATTTTGTAATTAATATTGGGGATAAGGTATCCTTTTCTCAAATGTCTAAGCTTATGACAAGGCTCCAATGAGCCCATTAACGACTATATTTTATGCTACAAGACTATGCCTACTAAAACAAAAAAATATTATATCTCGACACGAGCTTCAATATTTCTTCACTCAAATCCTTCTTTCTCCTTTGCAATAATTGGTTATTTTTGACAGGATTTGGTCATTTGATCAATTTTGTTACACATTACAATAGCGAGAGGCTAAGATCCTTAAAATTAAGAAACTTAAGTATGTCTCTAATGCTCCTAATACTTTAATGCTTCTAATGATAAATTTCAAGGAAAAACTAATTTTAAAGGAAATTATAGTGATATCAAAATTGAAGTTAAAGTTGTCAATTTTGTATCTCAACCTAAAAATTTAGTTACAAATTGCTCCTTAGAGGAAATTTACATGATTGTCTTCTTCACCCCAAGTGGTCCTTTAAAAGTTGCTAGAGTGCAACCTTATATCTCTCCCTCCACCCTTAGAGGTAGATAAAAGAAATCCTCATGGTAAATATTGACTCTAATGTTTATTACAATTATCATAGATATGTTGGTCGTTATACTAATCGATGTATCAAGCTTTTACATGTTATTTTAAACCTTATCAATGTAAATGATATCAAATTTTATCGGCCTCTTGATCAATCTAAGTTTTCTAATGAAAATGTTAAGCTCAAAATTTTCAATGAATCGATTCCTAATCACAATACTATTGAATCTAACCCAAATGTGCACCATAATTATTAACCTCATCCTCCTCCTTCATATGATCATCTACTGGACTCGTATTGGTACTATCACTACTATGATTCCTCCTATGGCTATTATTATGTTTGATGATGTTGATATCAATCACAATCTTGTATTTGATACACTTTATGTTCAATCCTTTTCTGATCTAAACCATATTCACGTTTTTTCATTGATAGTGGTGTTGACGCAAAATGTGCACATTCAAATTGCTTTCCTCTCTTGGTAACATGTGATATTAAGACCTCTATTGGGAATATGTGTATTTCTATTACGGTTGGCTATAATACTATGGTTTTCCCTTTTTCACACCTCTCCCCTTGGCTCATGTGATATTTGTTTAGGTTTCCATTGTCTTCACACTCTTTTATATTTATTTGAATAGATGTGTACAAAGAAAGGGAAATGTAAGAGCTACACCTTTTATTTTTCACCAATATGTCAAGTTTATTTATAATAAACAAGTCGTTACTGACCAAGGGTATCCCATATGAGACCGTGTTGCCTAATACATTAACTAAAAAGTCATGGGTACCACACCTAATCCTTTTACACCTACACATGTTACCTCTAGTCAGTCTATCCCTCACATTTCTCCTTTGTCTCATATTGCACATCATATACCTACCTAAGCAGGTTATACATTCATAGATACTTGAGGTCCATCCTCATCTCGTTACACATATGGATTATTTGTGGTTTGATCCTCCTTTGTTTTATAGTTTCATCCATCCCCCGATGTCCATCCTACCCCCATTACACATATGGCTTATTTGAGGTTCGATCCTTCTTTGTTGGATGGGTCCACTCTTGATTTTTACAAAATATTCAAATAAATCTAAAAACATTCAAATAGTCCAATAAATACAAAAATATTCAAATAGTCCAATAAATATACAAAGACTTGATTTGCTAGATTTTTGTTTTGCATATGTTGTTTTTCATACATATTGATAGATAGAATATTTTCTATATACTCTTTACACACGTGCATTCACAAGGTATATTGAGCTTGATGTAGGACACACACAATATTATACACAATACATGTGTTAGCCTAAGCCCACCATGATGTCATTACTAATTTAGGGACATATCATACATTATCCAGGTGTTCTTGTTTCAACATAGTTACTTTCACTTTATCATTATGCTCAATTTATTATATTGTGCAATATGATTTTTTCCAAACTAATATAGCTATAACACATTTGTGTTGTGCATTGCTAGCTTATTTTTCTCTATGTGCCTCAAGGCTATTGTTTACTAATGTATTCACTTTATTGTGTAATGGTATGCTTTCTTCCATGTATATTGTTTATGGTATTTGCAATGTGGGTATTGTAACACTTTGGTGTCCTCGTTTGTGGATTCTACACCTATTTCCTATTCTTTTTATGTGTTTCACACCTTTATGTCCCATTCGTACATACTCTTAGAATTTTTGTGACTAACATACATGACATTTCTTGTGTACTTGTATGCTAGATTACTTGTATGTTTGATTGCATATTTTATTTTTGGGTTTCTATAATATGTTTTCTATACAATGCTTACTTGTTTTCAATATTTTTTTTTCATGGTTTCTACATTGCATACCCTTGAATGAATAAGATTTCAATGGTGGCCACCTATAAAATCCCTCCATGTGATCCAACACTAATTATTAGACATATTCCTCATGGATACACATCTTATCTTTTGAGCCAATATTTTTATTTCCACATCTCACTCACTTCAAAAGAGGGGTAATTCTATGGGGTTTATCACATAGATGTCCATGCACACATTAGGTGCATACATACATAAATCAAAACTCAATAATATAATGATACATGGTATATATACTTAGGAATAGATTCATACACATAAAATGAATAAAATTTACACAAGTGCATAATATCCACCAGGAAAAAACCAACATATCTTATGGTCCAAGATAGACTTTTTAGTCCTAGGGACATATTTCTTGTAATTTACTGATTCTAAAAATAATTACAATTTTATCATACATGTTCAAGGATGTATTGCACAATTCAAAGTAGAGAATTATTCTCCCTTTTCTATATCCAACATTACATATCTCGGTCTTAGAGTTACATCACATGGTGGGGACATGAGACCAATTTTAAATTTATGTTAGTTAACATTTAGTTCTACATATGTATGCAACAATGTGGTTTGTGGGATTTAAAGATATAAGGTGACTAGAAAACCTTAATGAAACATTCATCTCACTTTTTTGGAAGATATTTGGGTGGCTATAAAACCCTATGGAAACCTTCTATTGAGGTTCTTAGAAAAAAATCCTATGACACCTTTCATTTTTGGGTCAAGTGAAAAGCAATTCCTTAATAGCTATAGCATCTCATTCGAAACATTAGGGACTAATCACCCCCATTCTTTCAAAGAGTAGCTCGGTTTGAAATCCAAGTCTCCAATTATGAAAAATTTAGAGCTTCTCCTTAGAAATGCAAACATGTGTATTGCTTACATATTTTTTCCTCTTTACTTTACTAGATACAAATTCAATTTTTGAAGTTACAAACATATTTATAAATGTGTTAAAATTTATTTTATTTTATGGACATTGACTAAACTCTTTGTTGCAAGTTTCATTATGGAGTTTTTAACACTCAAGTGAAATCACGACTCTAAGCGAAGACAAAGTGTGTGTACACACTAAGTTATCTTTTCCTTTAAGCATGTAATTTTCATTTCATACTTAAAGGGGGAAATGTAGACACCTACATTTGGAAATGAAAACTTTGGCTTTACACCTTGAGAATGAATTATGTCTACATTCCAAGCCTACATGATTTATCTCTTTCTCATTTTCATGACTTTCTTATTCATCCACACCGCTCAGGTCACTCACACAACCATTAATATTAGTCCATGTTAGTATACTATCCCTAAGAATGTCACTGAGAATATTGCATAGTCCCTAGAAGTATTTATCTAGGACCGTATGGATAGGACCAAATTGTACCATAGTTTAGTTTGGACCCATACAATCGTGTTTCCCTCCTCCAACAACTCTTTTTCTAATTTGACATATTTTTATGGGTCATTTCACATCCTATATGTCATCCTTTATGTTACATTTAGCATACAATAGGATATATAAGAAATTCCAATGTACTTATTAACTCACCTAACAATTTCATAAACTACTACAAAATATCTTTAAAACCCCACTACAAGATCTCCTAAACACCTCTAAAGCAACAACATAGCCTAGTACCAATTGATACATAGGTCCAAAGCCATCCAAACCAAGTTCAAGAGTCTAGTTTCCCCATCCAAATGATTTCTCAAGTTATAAAACTATTATATAACGCCAAGTCATAGCAAGGTAAAACCAAATGCTATGACTTGGCTATATCTTCCAAATGATTAGGATTTTTTTTTGCAATTTTTGTACTGAGTTATAAAACTATTCAAAAAATTATTGTCCAAGTTTTTTTGAAAAAAGTATTATGTAGAATTTATTTTGATTTTAGAGTTTTTAAAAAATTTGCTCCGCATGGCGTAATTTTCATAATTTTTCTGATTTCTTTACATTTTTAAAAATCTCTCATAAATTTTAGGAGGGTATATTTTCTATTTTTCTAATTTGAGGCTGACATATTCCTAAAATCATGAGGTCAAATCTTGGTCAAAGAATTATGTTCTCGAAACCCAATTTTTTGTATATCATGGGGATGAAATACTTTAATGGAAAGGACAAGATTAATGCTAGAGAATGATATATCCAATTTAAGGAGACCAATTTTCTAGTAGGAAATATGTGGAGATTCTTACTTTAGCATGAAGGTCTAACATGAAATTTGGTTGTCTCATTGTAAAAGGGGATGTCGATTGGTCTTGGGAGGAAATGGAACATGTTTTCTTAGATACATGGGACACAAAAGTGTTGGGATAGTAATATTAATTGGGGTCACCATTAGGTGGGCCACAACTTTATTACATCCTTTATAAATTTTTAATAAACTTTATTTAAACCTATGTAACATAGGTTGTCGGGTTCACACTCCACTTAATGTGGAAGTTATGTTTTATTAAAATTATTTAAAGGGAGATATGAAACGGTGCACTCGGGTCAAACTAATTTCATTCACTCTATAAGGGGGATAAACCTTTTATGAAACATTGTAGTGGAGAATTATTTAATTCATGTAAAGGTTATGTGATATTGTGGGACCCAAGGAGGCAAATGGAAGTGTTAAGTAAAAGTGAATTCTCAATAAGTTATAGTCCTTTTTCACAAGTAGGGTTATTACCTTATTGGTTTCCCCATTATAAATTTGGAGTTGTGTTATGTGTTTAATTTTACTATTTATGCATTTACTTAGTGAAGAAATTTTTTTACATGTACACCTAAACTATAGTCTTTGACATATTAATTAATTTGTGGATATTTAATTGTTTTAATAATTTATTATTTATCCCAATTCCTAAAAAAAATAGAAGATGCCCGAAGGAGAAAAATAATGATGATGTTGAGGAAGAGGATCAAGATGAAGAACAAATAGAGGATAATAGTTCAAATAGTGTAGCTCCAAAGAAGAAACTTTCTATATTTCAGATTCATGAGTGTTTTCACATGAAAAAGGTGAGTGTGTCCATCAAGAGGATAAGATTTAAAATAGTGTAGCTCCAAAGAATAAATATTCTATATTACAATTTCATGAATGTTTTCAAAGGAAGAAGGTGATTGTGTACATTAAAATTATAAATTCATCAATTGGATGTGGCTCAATATACACATGTACAAGAAAGTAATATTAAGGAAGCTCAAGTGGATGGTAAGAAGATTGAAGTTTTTCAAGATCTAAAGCTCACTATGGAAAAATATGTTTTGCATTCATATTTTAATGCTTTATGTATGGATGATTTAAATATTTTTCTTGGATATCCTTTGTTAGAGACCTTGGGAATATTAAATATTAATATGTTAAAAAGTTCATGAAGTTTTGGTACAAGAGAAATAAGGTCACTCTACAGATATCACACTTATCAAAGAACAAAGAAAGGTCAAGGTAGAGCATGAGGATGAATATGAATATGGTAAAAAAGGGAAGACGAATTAATCATAAGAATTGAAAGATGAATAAGAAGAAAAAGAATAAAATAAAAATCCATATATTCAAGAGATAAATGCACTATAGATTAAAAAGGTGGAAGAGGCAAAGCGAGTAGAAGAAAAGGTTGAAGATCTTAAGGTTGTGGCATATAGAAACCGACATCATCATGAGAGAAAATAATCATAGAGGAATGTTTGAGAACGTCACGAAACAATGAATATGGCTACACAAATAATTTAGGGAACAATGACTATGGTTATACATGGAATCAATGGAACAACAATTATGGAACATGGAATCACAAGAATAATTACCATGGGCATTCATGGAAGTGGATGAGGAAAAAGTATGGCAATTGATGGAATCACAATAGTGTAGAAAACTATGGAACCAATTTTAGAAGTATGTCACCATGAAGATCACATATGGCTGGTTGGATGATTGAGCATGGCAACAATTCTATAATGATTTCAAGTGCACTCATTACATGGTTTCTTCTCATGCTTCAAGAAAAAATGTAAAGGAGGGATGACGTGTTATTTACATAGGGATATGATATTATAATGAATATGGGTTGATGGATATTGTGACATATGGAACACATCCCCTTGGTTATATGTTTATAATATAAGGGGTCACATAGGTAATTGATGGAATTAACATATTGGGTAATGAGTCGACTACATTATTATTATGTCTTACCCACCCTATAATAGTAATATATGTCTATATAAAGGAGATGAATATCATTACGAGGTATGGCATATATGAGCTAAGTCTTCTACTTAGTATAATGATATTGGAAGTATCCCCTTAAAGTGGAATTGCCATATTAGGAGATCATGGAGTTCTTTCTTCCTTAATGAGTATTGTATGGTCTTTCCTACCTTGGAGGTATTATTTTATTTATGAATAAATTTAATAATAGGGAAACTTGGCCCACCAATATCTCTTATGTTGTGTTCATATTTTCTATACTTTAAATATTGTTCAAATCATTCCTTTATTATATGTGAAGATCTTACTAGTGTGAATGTATTAAGGTTGTTAATAATAATAAGGAGAATATCCAAAAATATAATATTGTATATGAGAAATAGAAACTTCACCTCATGTTTCATGCAAGTATTCATATCAAATCTATATTTTTTTTTTTTTGCACAAGAACTCATATCGCTTGTAATTTTTCATTTTTTTGCAAGTCTCAATTCAAGTATACATGAAAATTAAAAATAACCAATGTTATGTTCTCACATCATCCTTAATGGGATCTTGGTTGATCAAAAATTGGTGAAATAAATGGAGTGCTAAAAGGTTTATATCTAGGTGTCTCAAGTTAGAACTCCCTAGGTTAGAACCATGTTTTGGTAGTTGTATAACTCACATGAATTACCATTCTAGGAAAAAATGGCAATGGTTTTTACCTAATTCTTGGTGTGATAGGTATTGAGATCTAATACTCAATCCATTAGACAAATTTCTATACAAACTTTAACTTCCATGTACGTCATGGTATATAAGAACTTACTAGGTTTATTTCTTTTTTCAATGGGAAGTCATTAAATCATTTGATTGTTTGGTACACTCGATAAGTGGTTAGCCCCAAGAATTTACTATCAATATACCTCAAATATGGGATAGTGTGGCTATAGGAACAATGGAATCCATCATAGGTAGTGTTCTTAAACATTGTTTTTTTCACTATTTACAAATGATATAAGTATATTTTAGAGCCTATAAATCAAAAACACCCCGACGATTTAGTAATTCCTATTTTATCTTGGTTATATCTAGAAGAATAAGTTAGAATAATCATATCCTTGTTCAGGTGTGGAATTTTAGCTACAACTTTAGTCTATATTTTATGGTAGTTTAGGTCAAATGTTTGTTTTCGGCATAGTTTAGAACATGAACATAACATAGTGAAGGAAGTGTTATAAGGCAAGTCTAGTAGGAAGTGAAAATTGGAATTCAAATTTTGATCCATAAGGAATTTCATGATTTTGAATTAATTTTGGTCCAAGAAAAATGGAGAACAATATTTGGAGTTAATTTTAAAAAGCATGGCAATTTTTTCTTAAGGTGTTGAGAAATCAGCTCTTGTGATTCCCTCATCGATGATGGGGTTTGTCAATCCTCGTCATTAAATAATTTAAATCCAGGGCTGGTGTCCATGGTTGTTTGCAATAGGAGAGATATCTCTTCAAAGCGGTCTCTTCTACCAAATCCACACATGCATGAATTGAAAAGCACACTTGTACACTTGTAGGAATTGAAAACACACTTGCAGGAGTTGAAGCACATTACAGAAATTAAATTTCACACTTGTGAGAAATTAAATGTCACACTTGCAAGAAAGGAAATTGTTGAATTGAAAAGAAATAATAAACACATAAAACACATGCATATTCACAAAAATTGTACACCAAAGGAATAATTACATGGTACAAAGAAAAAAATAAAATAAAAAAATAATTACAGAACGTAATATAAACATAAACACACAGATCCATCTTCCTTGGAATGAGTGGCCAACTCATTCCCCATAAGAGGATTTTAATCCAGACTTATTTTCAATTTGGATGTAACCTCATAATGAATTAATCAAGATAATGGAGGTTACATTTCTTGGTGTGGTAGGTTGCATTTATAATTTCATGCTACCAATCCACTCCATATTTCAAGGCATACATCTCAATCAAATCTTGTCAAATAAGATTTCAAGCTATCCATAAAGCATCAATCTCCACAAAATATGGAGAGAGATCATCTAAATCTAACTAACAATCTGACTCTCTTATTTTATTGTTGAGAATAAAAATGAATATTGATTCTTCCTTATTTTATAAACTCGATTAACTAAAATGTGGTATTATAGTAGTTAATCTAACCAGAACAACGGTGAATAACAATAAACAAACGCAATAAATAAATATGGAAATTGACTCAAGCAACTAGGCTAATGAAAATATAAACCCTAATATGTAAAGAATGGTTAGAAGGAGCTTAGTTGATTTGACGAGCTTGTTGGACCGTGTGTTGCAGATGACTAAAAATGGAGGAAACGATCGTGTGTCGAGGTCTAGAAACTTGCATATCCAAGTAACCTAGGTGGATTGGGCGCATGGGAGAGGATCAAGGCGTGATTACACAATGGAATTGGGATTCTCGACTAAGATTTCGTAGAGTATATATTTTAGGATCAATTTAGGTTTTGAATAAGGGAGCCTCCCCATTAAAGAGGGGGATTGTTGTCCCCCCGAATCTGCTGACTTCATGCACACCTCGCAAATTTTTCAGCCAACACTTAAGATGGTCAAATGGACGTCAAATTCAAGGTCATTAATTAATTATTCATCTATTAACTTTATATCTGTACAACCACCCCTTTCGCATCCACCCCCTCTCATTGATTACCAATGTGGGATGTTTATTATAATTTACTATATCCTCACCACAAAATGTGATCTTATGATTAGTGTCATGGCTTTGAAAATATGACATATTATACTAATTTGGAATTATTTAGTTTTTTTATAAGACAATCCTTCATCCATGTTCAATCAATTTGTGTGTCTTTTATTTTGTAATTCTTCCTTCCAAGACCTCAAATTTATTGTGTTCACATGATTTTCTTTGTGATAGGAGACAAGATGGTTGTTCATCAAATATAAGATCATATTATTTGTTCTTTGCATGGAAAGGTGTAATGAATCATTACACCAAAACCTAGAGGGATTAGTGAAATCTACACACCAGATCATATATGCGTCCCACCATGCTCTGCACCTAGACTTGGGCTAGCATACTTTCTTGTCACCCACTATGTTAACCCCTCTAGAACCGAACTCTAGACTTCAAAGTCTAGGTCGGCACCTCCATGTCACCCACTCCATGACTCAAATTCAAGTGATTCCTTCAATACAAAATGTAACGATTCGTTACACTAAAACCTTGAGACATTAGTGAAATCCGCAAGTGAGATTGTATCAAAAGGACATACGATCCCTCGTGTTTATGAAAGATATGTTTATGCAAAAGCATACTTTTAATGCACACAAGAAATAGTGAAACACAAAATCCTACGATGTGTGAGGGGCATGTGGATATTAAAATAAAAGAGTTAATATTAAATGAATTATTTAACTATCAAATAAATGATTTGGTTATGAACTTGTTTCAAAATTGAGATCCATCTCAAATGAACCCCAACTTGATGCCATTAGACTCGTGTAGGACTATAACATGTCAGTTTTGAATGCAAAGAAAATCAAACAAAGATGAAAATGTCGAGTATTTAGAATCTTGTTTTGTCACGTACGTAAAACTCCCATGAGCTTTCTTCGAGTAGTGCATAGGCGATGGGACTCCTCAAGTCATTTCAACTCATCCCATTTCAAAATTGAACTCCATCTCGAACGAACCCCAACTCAATGCCATTAGACTCAAAGCGGAAGAATGCAAAAAGTCGATTTTGAATACAAATAAAATTAACATGAGCCATTATTTGCGAATAAAATCACCCTTTGGGACAGCTTATGTGTCACTATTTTATTGGTTGATTTCTAGATGTGACATGTATTATTGGCTACAATTTTTCCAAATCAGTAAGTGTGAAAATGATAAGTGTTGACTTTGAATTTGAAAACCAAAGTGGTACTACTTCACATAAACACTCAAAGTCATTGGCTTATGTAGAGTCATTGGCTCCTTTCCCCTAACAAAAATAAATCCCTCCCAAATTCCTTCAAAGCGTTTATGATCCACCTTTTCCCAAAACCCTAAAATAGGTAAAAAGGTAAGTTTTTTAACTAATCACTTTGTTTCTATAAGCTTAAATATTTATTAGTAATTTGGTATAATTTAACAAGTTTTGTAGCTCACCATTAGAAAATTTGGAAACAAGGCCTAGGTGGAAGGGTTTGACCCAACAAAAATTATTATTATCGTATATATATATATATATATAATGTTAAAATTTTAAAATATTATTAGGCCCTTGATAGAGATGAGGGTTGGATTTTATTACTAATGTTATTTTTTGACTATTTCAAAGTCTAAGAAAATCTTTTTGGTGTTGGGCGCTTCCCTCGACCCCACCTTGTGTTTCATAGAGTGTGCACCCAAACAACTACCCTCGGCCCCACTGCAGGGACTATAGCCCCAAACCCCTAACCTCCACCTTCACGATTTTTCACAAATCACTCTCATTCTTACCATTTCCATTATACTTAGTGATTTGATTAATTAACTAACGTTTCTTACCATTTTGGTTAATTAACAACACTTTTTTGATTACCTATCCTCTTTTTCATTCAGGATGCCAATTTATGACACATCGTAAGTCAAAATCCTTTTCCAAAAATTAGCGATTATTAGCTAATTAAGCCTATTTTACCTTTATTTTGGTCAATATACCCTATTATTGGCTTAAACCCTCTTCCAACCATTCAAAATCACCCCATTTCCTCCACAACATCTCAGAAGGCTTCAAAATCTTATCCTAGCCTCTTAATTGACCCTAAGTGGTTGATTAAGGCTCCTCACATCCTAATCACTTGTTAATTCACTAATCATGATTAGTAAGCCTTAATCAAGATTAAAAACCTTAATCTACTTTGTGCTTTTAGTCCCACATGCACCAAGATGCAAGTTTTCCTCAAAGGAAAAACTATAAAAAGGACTAACCACATACCTTTAAATTTTACACCATGCTTTGAATTGCATATCATATAACAAATATGATTAAGAGCCAAGCTCAATCTTTTCCTCCAATCTTCAATGGGGTTAGTAGATGGGTATCCAATATGACCTTGTAGTCATTGTTGGAGAGACCATCTCACCTCTCTTGAAGTAGCAACAAACCCAATTTGATTTCCCTCTTAGATCTATTTAGGTCTATGTTAGTTAGCAATTCATATTAAGTAGGCATGCTTTAGCTAGGATTGATTTATATCATGTTATTTGTTTCAAGCATTCCATTAAGCTTTTATCATTGATGTAACTATTGTTAGATTCATAAAGCATTTGTTAATAGACTATGTGGTGTTAGTCTTGTTAGTTTAGCTTTTCTTGAACTTTTAGTAGTCTTCATTTGGCACGCCTCGGTGGGACCTTACCCCATTGCATTCATTTTTAAAAGTTTTTAACTTAGTTTCAAAGTTTTAATATTTCAGTTTTCTAGATTAGTTTCAAGTTTTCTATAGATTAGTTTCAAGCTTTCTAGATTAGTTTCAAGTTTTCTAGATTAGTTTCAAGCTTTCTAGATTAGTTTCAAGCTTTCTAGATTAGTTTCTCAAGTTTTTATATTAACTTTCAAGCTTTTTAGAGTAAATTTCAAAGTTTTGTAGATCAATTTTCAATTTTGATAGTTGTTTCAACTAGATTAGTAGTAGATGTTGCATTTTGATGTTCTTTGTAGGATCTAAGGAGGTAAAGTGTTGTCAAAATTCCATAGTAGAAAAGTCAAAGATTTGATATTTTTCAAGTTTTTTCTTGTCAAAACCCGTGTTTTGACCACCTACAGAAAGATATGTGCCCACACTCAAAGGGGGAGCTCACGCTCTAAAGGTCGTGCATGCACTTCACTTGGATGCGCTTACGCTTCATTTGACGCCTACGCTATGCCTGTGGCTACACTGGAGACATTCATGTGCCTCATTGAAATTTTTGACCTCTGTGTATAAGTCATGTTGGTGCTTCAAAGTGTGTGCTGACGCCTCACTGGCCATGCATACGTAAATTTGACTATGTGATTTTGACAGAGGCACACTTCTACCATTAAAGACACATTGCTACTACAAAGTGTGTGCTTGACGATGCTTTCGGGGACGCACTTATTGCACTAAGAGAGTGTGTGCTGCACTTCGAGGTAAAGTTGGCTCAAATTTTAAAATTTCAACTTTTTTTTTGTACTTCTATCATTTTCTAGGGTTTTTAGTTGTTGTTACTATAGATTTTATTATTTAGAGCAGGTTTTCTAACAAATTAGCTTAGGGTTTGATGAGTGATTTTGTTTTCATGCTTTGTATGAGTTTGGAATAGGGTTTTGTATGCTCTTCTCTTGCACTTTGTGTGATCTTGAGAATCAAAAGCACCCCTAAACCTTCTTTTGCTAATTTTAGAGTAAGTAGGAAAATTCATCATTCATTTTTAAGCTTAAGGGAATAAACTTTCATTTTGAGCATGTATATGATCTTTTAGTTTAAGATATTTTCATTTGATAAATAACTAAGGCTAAAGCTTGTGTATGCTCTTCTCTTGCACCTAGTGTGATCTTGAGAACCAAAAACAACTTTAGTTTTTCACTAAAAATCACTTGGATTAATTGGGAATGAATCTAGATTTACAAAGCATTATGGTGGTCATTTGATTTACAAGATTTTTATTGTTATCTAGTTGGATTGATTGTTGTGTATGCTCTTCTCTCACGTCCTTGATGATCTTGAGAACCAAAAACAACATTGAATCCTCTTTCTATGATATTGTAGATCTTTTTGGGTAACTACTAACCATTTGCATGTAGAACCTAATGCTTTCCAAAGAAAGGAGAACTCTCTTCAAACCAAATTCTAACATTCACGTGTGTTGTAGGTTTCAACAATGGTGGTCTAAACCAAATTTCCTAATCCAAAAGATAAGAAAATACACCACACATCATACATCACACTATATTGCAGGTTTCGTTAAGAGCTATGGCTTGTCCACTTAACTAGGAGAAACTTCCTTTGGCATAAGCCTTAAGATAATAAGAGGAATGCTCCTAGGAACCCCAAAGTAGTTCACATAAGAGGGAACCTTGTGAAAAATGGGAAAGTGCTCCACTACCCAATTGATTAGTACGCCTTGGTGAGATTAGATTCAAAGTTATTTCCATTGTGACCCCAATGAAAGTACAATTGAACACAATTCATTTCTCATTGTATTGAAGGGGGTAAAGTAAATCCAAGATACTCCAAGATTAGTCAATCAAATTTCTTGGAAAATCAAGCTCATAGAGGTAACTTTGTGACACCTAGAGAGAGAACCACTAGGAAGCTTGTGGCTTGGAGCCAATTTGACTTAGACATCATGTTCTATAGAGCTCTCACAAAGTGAAAACTTTTTTGGAGTCTAAACCTTGTTATTCAACAAGGGAAGAGTCCCTTAAAGTTGAAACCACATGTTATTCATCACGAGACCTATAATGTGTTACTTTGTCCTAGTTTTTCACTTGTCCTAAGACAAGGTGAAACTCTGCCAAAGTTACACTTAGTTTGTTTCATCACCACTTGGTTTACACCTTTGTTTTCTTGTTTCCCATTTGGGACAAAATAAGAACAACATACACGATACCACTAGAAATAATCATGTCCACCACTTTTGTAGTCTACTTGCATGACTAGGTTACAATGTCGGAATGCAAGTGTTGAAAGTGTGAATGGTACATCTTCATGTTCTAGTAGGCCCTTTGTCTCAAACCCATATTGAGACTAATTATCATTGTAGTTAGGTGATATCATCATTATCTCCCTTTGAGTTGTTAGGTTTCCCGCATTATAGCCATACAATTGTGATACTTACATCTTGTTTCCATTGTGAAACTTGGTCTAAGTCTCTAAATTGTATTGTTACACTACTCACGCATAATAACTTCTTGATATACTTAGGCTTAGTTTTTTATCTTAAACATTTCCTTGAGTTTTTTTGAGTGTTGAGGTTACGTTGTTTGCATCGCTATATAACACCATTTTGATACTAAAAATATTGATTTCATCATAAATCTTGGTTTACGTGTCCAAATAGTGTTGTTACATTGCTCACATTGCTAACTTCCATTTTCAAAGACTTAGACTTTGTTTGTGTCCAAAACTAGTTTTAGTATACCTTGTTGAAGATCGCGTCAACACTTTCTTAGCATTTAGGTCTTGTTTATTTCAAACTTGGCCTAAGTGGTGATATTGTGTTGTCACTATTTGATTTAAACCTACTTTGGAAACCATAGGAGTAAAATTTTGTTGTGACTGGATTTGAGTTTTGTACATCATTGTATTGTCCTAGACATTTCTCATCACATATTACCTTGTTAGGGTAGATCATTCTTTATTCTTTGGTATCCTTGGGTTCATATTGACCTATTGGATTCATGACTATTTGATAGTCACCATTCTTTATAATGACTTAGTGTCATTACGCTACAAAAATTTACCTAGGGTCCCTTTTAATAAACCTTAGTAAAATATTTCATGTTATGCCCCCTATTACAAGAATGGGGTATCACAAGTTAGGAAACAAGCCCTTTGGAAGTGATAACCCACTTTTGGAGGATAATGTCATGATTGATCATAGTGGTGAGGAGAATTCTCCTCATGTGGACATGGAATGTCATCCACCCCACTTTGATGATTACTTGTTTCAAAACAAGCATGAGGTCCTTTTACATGTCATAGAACTAGGAGCCCGATTACCTTCTACAATAGACCCTTCTCTCATTTTCAACATGGTTCACAGAAGAAGAAATAAATAGACCATCCTCATCACCATATCAATGAAATATTAAACCCGGGTCATGCCTCTACTTCTAGATGATAGAATGATGAGGAGATACCTTTTGAAAATGATGGAGACTATCATATACCTATTGTTAGAGTACATTGTGAAGACCATGAGGAACATGCTCATCATGAGAAACCTCCTCCACATGAAGATCGTAACAAAGTACCCACTCGAGAAGTAACCTTAGAAAACAGGTGCAAGCCCTTACTCACCAATTGGAAAGTTTGGCTTCACACGTAAACAAGGAACAACCGAAAAATTTTAAAACAAGCCATACCAAAGGCTAAACCTAAAGCTTCGTATCATGAGTTCCCAACAAATACTCCTCATCAGAGACATGAAAAAGACCCCTATGAGGACTTTTTTTAGAGAATAAGGGTGGGAATACACCTAGATTTAACCCTTCGTATAGGCCTACGCCACCCACACAAGACCAACTCTTCAATCAAGAGTGGTCCACCATGAAGAATGCCCTTCTAGCGTTGTAAGAAGGAAAACTAGAAATAACAAGAAATACCAGTTCGATGAATTGTGCCCTTATCCATTTGATAGAGCCATGTTACAAGTACCTTTCCCATGACATTTTGATTTTCTAAAGTTTGATAAATATAAGGGAAAAGGTGACCCCGAGATCATATCAAATACTTCTATATGGCATGTCAAGAGGTCACATATAGCGACACAACTATCTTATTCACCTCTTCCCACGGAGTTTAGGAGGACATGCACTAGAGTGGTTTTTACACATCCCCAAGGGATCCATATCTACATGGTCGAACTAGTGGAACATTTTTACATCACTTTCTCTTTTAATATAGAGAGTGATGTCACCATGCTAGATCTATGCAATGTGAAAAAAAAAAACGAGAACTTTATTGTTTTCCTACAATGATGGAGAGGGTTAGCTAGTCACTTCCCTTGCTCCATACCTAAAAAAATAGATAATAAGTATATTTTACCCAACCTTCACCCTGAAATTACATTCCACTTGCAAATGCATTGTGGTAACACATTCGAAGAGGTGATTGAAAAGGGGAGTCAAATCAAAAAATTGTTTGTTAGCTAGAGGGACCCTAAAACCCTTTTCACACGATCATAATGATTCCAAAACTAATGACAAGAAAAATTTTGTTCCTAATAAGAACAAAAACATTTTTGGTGATGGAATAGTAGACTCTAAATGAGTACAAGTCATTCAAAACCACACTCCTTTGAAGCTTACAAAGGGAACTCCACCTACGGAGTACAAACGTCATGCTTTCACCCCTCTATCTAACTCAATATCATCAATACTAAAGTAGTTAGAGGTCATCAACATGGTTTGATACCCTAAAACAACACCTTATGGGGATGATGCACCTAAGCCATCATGGTTTAGGGAAAATGAGTTTTGTGGATTTCACCACATCAAGGGTCACAAAACCGACAAGTGCTTGAAATTAAAACATTACATTCAGGACTTAATCGATAATGGTGATGTAGAAATAGATTTTTCCACCCCTACCAAATCTCCAAACACAAACATGGGGATTTTTAAAGAACCTTTCCCCAAGCACAAAGGAAAGGAAAATAGGATCAGGGACAATCATCTCAAAATAAGAGTACCAATTATGTATCAAAGACAAACCATTTTGATGCCTTAATAGGTTGTGTTGATTCACCTGTTGAGCATATCAACACATCAAGATCAGATCAAGGGAGTGCATGTGGGAAATGTGATGAGCTCACCTTGTTATCTCAAACCTCCTCCCCTCCTCCTCAAGAGAGTCATTATGATGTATTAGATCAATTAGAGAAAACCACAACTAAGATTTCAATCTTAGACCTTCTTAAAATTTCTAACATTCATAAGGACATCCTTTGTAAAAAACCTTACAGGATCAAGAGTGTTCCATTGATATTGACCCAATGCACTTACAAGAAATGGTAGCAAAATCACTCCTTTAGAACACATAACCTTTAGCCCCACAAAATCCTAGAAGAAAATCCCTCCCATAACCTGCCCTTACATATTGAAGTAATAATCAAATGTAAGAAGGTCAAAAGAGTGCTTGTGGATGGCGGATCGGGTCTAAATATTTGTACTCTTAAACTAGTTCAAAACTAGGGTGCACAAGTTGATTTGGAGACAAAGGTCATCACCATAAAGGCGTATGACAATGAAGAATGAAAATCAACTGGTATGATCACTTTCTCACTAGAAGTGGTCCTATAAACCATGATACAAAGTTCCATGTCTTAGACTTGAGCTCCCTTATAACATATTTCTTGATCACCCATGGATTCATGCCATGCAAGTCATACCTTCAATGTATCATCAATGTTTAAAGTTACACCATGAAGGACAAACACTTACTATACAAGGGGATCCCCAACCATTTTCTCATTACAGAGCATTGTTGGGCTATTTTCCCACCATCTACGAGTGTCCTTCTACATGAGATCATTTTTATTCTATTCAATCAAGGCCCTCACTTCATGAGTGGATCTAGATACCTTGTCTCCCAATGAAAATGGTGCTTCCACATCAAAACTCCTTTCACTGCATGGGAGATGAAGGTTAGACCAAGTGGTTGTGAGAATATGATCTGCAGCAAGCCCTTTCTAGTTCACAACATTCCCCTATCTACCAAAGCACATGGTAGGTCGTGTTACAAACTTCAAAGATCCAAGGAGAACTTCCTTTTTGACACTTTCACTCCTAGTGGATTATTAGAAGATGAAAGGATACTCAAAGATATTGTATTTCATCCTAAGAAGATGATGAAATGGCTCTATGTTACCAATCACCTAGGTATGTTATCCCCAATCAATGATGCTTACTATGGGGTATAAAGGACGTGGTTATGCAACACCATGAACAAGGTATACTAGAAGCCCTTCCAATACCTCATTATATATGGGTAAGTCTAGCATTGGCATATCCATCTATATGAGTCTCACCCCCGGATGGCAGGATACCTCTTCTTGAAAAAAGATAGTTTTTCAAGGTGAAAGTGAAACAAATTCCCATGTAGTCTTTATGAAGACCTTGCCTCCACAAACCTATTTTCTGATGTGGCTATCCTAACCATAACACCCATCATATCCCCTATAACTCAGACACTAAACCTCATTTACCCATCACTCATGAATTGGGACCAACAACAACATGTGTCAATCAACATATTTCAAAATGATGAGGCTATTGGTGAGTTCCTTGGTATTCATGTGACAATATTCCAAGAAATGACCACAAGAAAGGCTTCTCCATTCATCTCAATGCATGTGCATACTTTGGGAGGAGGCAAAGTTGTGTGGTCACTTAAGTAAAAAAAGTAAGCAAGGGAAAAAGTCCTACAAAAAATCCTTACGAAAAAAAAATTCCAAGTCCTATAGAAAACCTCTTTGAGGCACTTGTGGACAAACAAACAAAAAACCCATGGACAAGATAGTTGGCCCACTTAAAGATGAAGATCTCTTTGAGCCACCTTTGGTAGAAGAGGATCTTAATCTCCCCCCCAATCCTACGTGCATGGAAGATGAGTCCAAGTTACTAGTGGAGGAGACAATAGATGTCAACATTGGCACAAAGGAGCTTCCTAGAATGGTTAAGTTGGGAGCTTCACTCTCAACTCAAGAACATAAAAATTTTACAGGGATTTTGAGAGAATTTGTAGATATCTTCACTTGGTCTTACACAGACATGCCAGACTTGATCCTGCATTAGTGGTGCACAATATTGTTGTACACCCAGATGCCAAGCCCATAAAACAAAAGCTCTGAAAAGATGCATCCTCACGTCACCTTGTTGGTTAAAGAAAGAGCTAGAAATATTATTAGAAGTAGGCTTCATCAGGCCTATCGACTATTTAGAGTGGATTTCCAATGTGGTCCTAGTTCAAAAAATCTTGTCAATATCGGTATTAGAGTGTGTACCGATTTCTTGAGATATTAATAAAGCTTTTCCTAAGGATGAATTTCCTCTTCCCAACATCGACATGATTGTCAATTCAACAACTAGTTATGAGATGCTATCACTCATGGATGGATTCTCAGGATATAACCAGATAAATATTGTTGAGGAAGACCAACATAAGACAACTTTTACTACCCCATGGGGACATTTTGTTATCAAGTCATGCCCTTCGGCCTCAAGAATGCAGTGCTACCTATCAATGGGAAATGACTGTTATTTTCCATGATATGATCAGTGACATCATGGAAGATTATGTGGATGACATATTGGAAAATCCAGGACTCAAGAAGAGCACCCAGAAATTTTGTGATGCATCTTTCAGCATCTAAGGGACTATAAGGTCCAACTAAACCCAAAGAAGTGTGTCTTCGGCATGTTATCTGGAAAACTACTAGGATTCATTATTTCAAGGAGAGGAATAGAAGTAGATCTAAAAAGGTTTTCCTATATAATAAAATTCCTCCTCCTACCAATATCAAACAACTACAAAGCTTACAAGGAAATATCCAAGCCATTAGAAGGTTTATCTCTCATCTTGTAGATAAGTGTCATACCTTTACGCATCTACTCAAGAAAGATGTCAGTTTCACTTGGGGACCAGAGCAACAACAAACATTTTATTTTCTCAAAGACTATTTGGCTAAACCCCTATTCTAATGCCACCCACATAGGTGAACCCTTGTTACTCTACATCTTTTCCACACACTTTGCAATTGGGGCACTGTTGGCCCAATATGACAAGGAGCAGAGAAAAAAATGTGTACTACTTAAGTCGAATGTTGATAGCTTACGAGCTCAACTATCCATAGATAGAAAAGGCTTGCTTGGCCATAGTTTTTTCCTTTCAGAAACTACATCATTATCTTCTCAACAATAAGGTCAAGATTATTTCAAAGTAGATCCATTAAAATACTTGTTGTCAAAGCCCACACTCATAGGAAAGATGGCTAATTGGATCATCTTACTCAACGAGTTTGACATTGAGTATGTACATCAAAAGTCAAAAAAGGACAGGTTTAGCAGATCAACTAGTTGAAGCCCCACTACCAGTACTAAACCTTTGAGTCTAGAACTCCCAGATGCATCCACAATGTACCTTGAGGAATCAATATGGAAACTATACTTTGATGGCTCCTTTACCTTTCATGGTTCAAGTGTCGGAGTTGTGTTGATCACTCCTACAGAGACTTGATCCCTCAGAATTTCGACTCGGGTTCCCATGCACAAATAATATAGTAGAGTATGAGGCCCTTATTACAGGGATGAAGCTAGCTATTAAGTGGGATATTAGACAAGTAAATGTAATCGGTGATTCCATGTTGATTATAAAATAAGTGACAAATGAATATAAAGTTAAAGATGAGAAACTTCTTCCATACAAGAGAATGGTTGATTCTTTGAAGGAGTTCTTTGAGAAGATAACATTTGAACAAATACCAAGAGAAAAAAATAGAAGAAGGATGTTATGGCCATAGTAGGGTCCATGTTGAGCATCCCACCTAGGAACAATGATATGCCATTCTTCATTGAGCATCTAAGAATGCCAACATATGACATGCCAGAATCTTGTTTGGTATGCAAAGTTGTTGGTCCCTTTTCCCCATGGTATTGTGACATCTTTAATTACCTTCATGATGGAACCTTTCCCACAAAACATTTCCCATACCAATAAATGAAACCTCATCCAACGTATAGCCCACTATACCCTACTTGGGGGCACCCTCTTCCACCGAGGCTATGATGGGAATCTGTTACACTATTTAAATTTAGAATGAATCCATCCTAGCAATCAAAGAGGTGCACAAAGGCATCTGCGGGGCTCATACTAATGGGATCATCTTAGAAAAGAAGATACTCAGAGTAGGCTACTATTGGCCTACCATGGAAAATGATTGTTGTAAACATGTGAAGAAATGTTGGATTGTCAAAAGTATGGAAATTTGATACATGCGCTAGTGCAATCCTTGCAACCTATCATGACACCTTGGCCATTCTCAAAGTGGGGTCTCAATCTTATAGGTAAGCTTAACCCTATCTCCTCAGATGGCCATAAGTTCATTATCACTGCTACTGAATACTTTACAAAATGGGTAGAGGTTGTTCCTCTTACCTATGTCAAGGTGCACAAGATATCTAAATTTATAATGAACCATATCATCTGTCGATATGGTATCCCCTCTGCCATTATAATTGATAATGGTAAGCCATTTAAAAATAAAACTATGAAAGCGTTATGCAAACATTTTCAAATATCTCTCAAATTCTCAACCCCTATTACCCTCAAGGTAATGGGAAAGCCAAAGCTTCCAATAAACCCTCATCCATATTATGGAGAAGATGGTGAATACAACAGGTCATAACTAGCATTTACATATTCACCCTTCCCTTAGGCATTCAGAACATCTATCCACACTCCTACAGGTGTCACTCCATACTCCTTAGTATTCGGCACATAAAGTCATGCTACCTCTAGAGATCGAGATCCCCTCTTTGTATCGAGCTCAGAGATTACCTAAATGAAGAAGAGGACTACATAGAGTAGCTCGACTAGCAGAGTTGGAGCTATTAGATGAGAAATGACTTCATGCACCCAATCACCTTAAAGTGTATCAGATCGAGTGTGGTGAAGCTACAACAAAAAAAGAGTGATACCTCATCAATTTGAGGTAGGAGACTTGGTGTTAAAATAAAATCAATTCAACACCACAAAAGACCGAGAAAAGAAGGGAAAATTTGAGCCTAATTGGCTAGGGCCATGTTGTGGTTTCCAAGTTCGGTTCAGGTGCCTATAAGCTTGCCTATTCAGATGGTCAAGAGCTTTGGAACCCATGAATGCAATGCATCTTAAGTGTTTCTATGCTTAGATGTGGGGGTCCCTAAAATATCATAAAATGACAAAAAATATATAAAAATAAAAAGAAAAAAGAAAGAAATAAACAGGTGTGTCCAATAGTGAAAACCACGCAATGGTGGCAACTTTGGACAAGTCCTTTGGTGAAAACTGATTTCCAATGCCATTGAGGATCCATTGTTCACAAGCATTTCAGGTCTAGGAGTATGATAGCTTTTTCTAAGCTGTCTTTGCCTTCATCTAAGTCCTTGTGAGCATGTCCCTCTTTGCCCTGATCCGGTTGATCCTACTTTTGAATGCAAAGAGTTTTGACTTTGAATATTCCCATCTCACACTGGGGGAAACTTCACATCATCACTTCTTGCACATAACATGTGGCATTCTTCCCTTGTACATCCCATCTAACATTGGGGGCATCCATGTTTCTTTGTTTCCTTGCATGTTCGCTTTAAAAATTTTTAGAAAACATCAAAAACATTCATATAAATTTTTTAAAAATCCCAAAACATTAAATATGTTAGTTGAGAAAATCAAAAACATTCAAATATGCTTTCATTAAAAACTCCAAAACAATAGAACATTGTCTTTGAGATAAAACCAAAACAAAAAAAAATGTCCCAAAATTGTCCCACAAAAAAAGTAGTAGTTTTCTTACTTTAGTTGTTGGTTTGTATGGTTTTAGTTGCATTGCTTTTTCATCTTGTGTGAGTTAAGTTGGATTCATTTTCTTATTTAGATTGAGTGTTACTTTAATCTGTTAGGCATTGCATTGAGTTCATTTTATCTTGCATACTTGTAGATAGTTGTGTTGTCTTGATTAGATTTGATTAATTTGTGCTTGTTGTTTACTTGTTCAGTTTGTTGTCATTTCATCATCATATCATCTATCATCACATCTATACATCATATATCAATAAAGGCTAAGCTACATAATCATGAACATGAAATTAAACATGTATGCTAAGCTAACATCATATAATATCACCAAGAGGGGCAAGAGGGACCACCTTTTGTCCCCCTCGAACATAGACCATAATAAAAATGTGGATTAAACATGTTATCTCATACACAAAATGTGATAGGTAAAACACAAAGTATCTCATCAACATGCAAAGTGATATCATCAGATGCTATATCATAATCTAACAACATGTGATACAAACATAAACATACAACAGATTAAGCATGATATCTCATAAAAAAATGTGATACATCAGTAATCCATCAATCATCATACATCATCATAAATATCAAATGTCCATGTACAAAATCAATGTGTCTCGATACATATCAGATACAAAAAAGCCATCATGGGCATGGGTCAAAAATGTGTCCTTCATCATGAGGCATAATAAAAACAATACATAAATACATCTATAAAAAATGTGCCTTCATCACGAGGCATGATAAAAAATAGTACATATACATCCATACAAAAGTATGCCTTCATATCAAGGTGATACAAAAATATACATCTAATATATCATCAATAAGAGAGTCAACCACGACTCTCACCCTCTCCGGGACTACCTGCCTAGTCTATTTTTCCACTAGGTGGGGGCATCTCTATGTTGTGATGGACCCATGTGGAAGGTGTTGCACCATGTTGTGTGTGTTAACCATGTTACTCGAACCATGTTTCTCTAAATGTCTGTCTAAGAGGTTTACTGTGACAATCACTTGATCGTGATGGCCTCTATGTGATCTAGATCATGATAGGTATTGGGATATCTAACTATACTATAATCAGGAGCTCTCACCGCTCAGGAGGATGGCATGATATACACATCCTATAATAGTAGTCACCTTGGATGCTAGGAGGCACTCTAGAAAATTTGTACTCCTCAAGAGTACCTTTGCCTACAAGCATATCATGCTCTCTCTCTCACACTAGCTAGCTCTCCTCACAGCTCTGACTCTCTCCGATAAAGCCTGATCCCTCTCACTCTATACACTTGCCTCTCTCGCCACTCGATCTTCCCGAGCTGATCTCTACTTGTCCCGAGCTCGATCTCGGTCTACTATATAATCTGGTCTCTCTATGTAATGGCTTGATCCTCTCATCTATAACCTCTCAAGTTATAGGGCCTATAACCTATGTTATAGAATTACTATACAAGGAAACCACCTTCCCACCAACTTGTATATCCTCCTCCATATCCTCTCTCCACCTCCCCCTACCATCTCCTCCACCTCCTAGTGGACTATGTGGTGGACTCACGTGAGGGGTGATGGAGGTGCCTGTAATGGTGCCCATAATGGAACTTGAAGGGGCATCCGTGTGCTACCAACACTGTGGTTAACCACTACCTATGTTACACTAACACTTGCTTTGTCAACCAACACCTATGCTGTACATGTGGTATCTCCTATCTATGGCCCTCCCTGTGTGACCTACCTATGGACCTATCTATGTCTGTGCATGTGCCCTAGGATCTGGGCCTTGTAACCCCTACGTTGTTGCATCTAATACCTCATGTGGTATGGTCAATCTCCATGGCAACATTTTCGCATACCACCCTGCATAATCTAGGTCATCCCTGATCCACTATTTGTGCTCGCTACACCCAAGGCTATGGAACCACCTATAAGAAGCTAGTGCGAGCTCATCCTAGCCTGATCTGGGGCCCTATATGAAAGGTCTCTCTGTATCTATGCCCATACCACATCTCATCACCAGAATCCCCTGAATGAGACCAAACTATCCACTGGACCTTGTCCACTTTATACCACTCAAGGATATAGCTCTTGCTCCCAAGAATAAAGTGATCAATAATTGCAATACTCAACTCTACCACATCTTGAGGCCACTGATATAACCTATATACATGTCCATGTAATCATATGAGGTTGTACCTCATCAAAATCTCTCCTATAATAATATGTGTCTCCTATGTGGCCATGAATATCATCTCCATCTGGAACCCATCCCATGATATACGGCTCACCGAGAACTCCAAGCTGCAATGCTCCTGCGAGGCGTCCAATGGTGATATGATCCCATGCCCATATCTGAAGCAATGTGGTAAGTCCCATGGTCTTCTGACCGTGGTAGGCTATCAAGTGAAGATCTGCATATAAGTGAGCTAGTATACATTATCCCCAACAATAAACCTCTCCCTGAGGAGGTCATGTATCACTCCAATGAGGCCCAAAGGAAACCGAGCACCAATCTTGTCAGAAACAATATGTCATTGACAAGAGCTAACAAAATATGGAACCCATCCTCACCATTGATCTGATCTCGACATACACCTAGTAATGTCAATGGACATACCCCAATGTAGGTATGTCTACTACTCCAAACATCTCGCTATGCTCTCTACCAAATATGGTCCTAGAGGTCATCATAAGTAATCATCCAACCCTAGATAGGAACTCATAGAATCTACCACACATCCTCCAAAGTAATGCTCATCTCACAATCGCCGAAGGTGAAAAATGTCCGACTCTCACCGCCATCTCTCACTAAGGTCAGAGCAGCTATGATCTAAAGTAATATGTGGCATGTGAGCCACGTGTGATAAACTAGTCACCTCTAGTGTGATCTCTAAGAAAATATGGTCACGTTGTCTAAATGTCACCTCATAGGCCCAAGCCACCTATGTCACTCTCGCATCTCTAATCGCTCTAAATCCATCTAGCAAGGTTAGCCAGGTCATTTGTTATGATCTTATTCATTTATTCTATCATCTAATTCTTCTATTTATGTTATCTAATTCTTTTATTCTACCATCTAGGTTTTCCTAAAAACCTCCTATTCCTTCTAAGGTCACTCTAAAGTGACTTCTTTGCACTCTATCATGTGACGCCTATATCAAGCAAGGCCCTAAAAGTGCAAAGTGACCCCTTCGCGCACATCGCAATGCCCACATTCAACACCCACGCACCCTATTTTTCCCCAACCCTCTCATGCATGACGATGAGCACCTCTCATAACGCCAACACATCCTTGTTTGCACCTATACACATGTGTATATGCCTATGAATAAAATTCACATGAACATGCCCTCTATTTCATGTGCGCTAGTGTGGACATGCCTTTATAGGCTAAACACCAAGATGCCCCCGTGAATACATGCATGCCCCAAGGCCCAACTGATGCTTTTGTGTAGGTTTTATACCATAATTAATGTGCAATAAATGCTAATTTAAATGCTACAAAAAGGACAAAGGTGAAAATTTCAGCTTTTGTACCTTCGAGCCATCCCCGGAAGTCTCATATAGTCTCTCACACGATCCGCATGGTGTTTCTTGGTTCTGCACCCTCGCCATTTCCTCTCGTAGGTCAGAGCTCAATCAGCAATAAAATGGTAAGTGATATGTGGTAAATGAACTTGTCGCGATGGTTTTACCCCCTGTGGCATGGTTTATATACTTGTTTTACCTCCCCGATGACATGTTTCTTGCCCCCGAGGTGCCCTCGGGACCACCGTGTGGTTCTTCTAAATTCTTCTAACACTCACCATGATGATTATTTTTAATAAATAATTATTTTTCGCCCATTTTTGCTACGTTGGGGCATGTTTTTACTTCCTGAAAGACCCTTTCTACTACATGGGGCATATTTTTGCTTTCCAACGATCTTTTGGCAATGTCTCATGACTTCATTATTTCTTCTACAATATTTTCTTCCCAAAAATTCAAAATTAAAATAATATTAAAATTTTTCAAAAATCCAAAAAATTGGTAAAATCATCAAAAATCCAAAAAATTGTAAAAATTCAAAAATTCAAAAATTGGTAAATGGCATGCACACAAATGAAGCCTATATCAAATGCATCGTCTTTGAACATCAAATTTGTCCTACAAAAACATATTTCTTAGGTTCTTGCTTGTTCTTGTCTCAAACGACTTGCATGATCATTGTGATCTACCTCCATTAACAAAGTTGACTTGCTTACTATGTCGGTACTCCCATGCACAATGAGTTGTCTAGAGACTGTTCATAGTGCACGAATGCTTTCCATGGGACTACTTGTGTCCTCTCGTTATTCCCCTCACATGTATCCTTTCTTGGGGCACCATTTTTAACCCTTTTCATTAAACACAAACATTCAGAACTGAAGCTTGATAACAAAAACATTGGTGCAACTGTCTTGAATGTTGTTTGTTTGAGTATGTGTGATTGTACTTGTTTCTCTATTAGGTTAGTTGGTTTAATTTCTCATATTGCATTGCATTATGTATGTTGCATGGAGTTACGCATTTTTAGCAATGAACAAATGTTAGTAATATAACTTTTCATGTTATCTTACACTTTTGTTTATTTTAATAAGGGTCGATGATGTAGATCATAGGGGCAACATGATGAAACAAAGTTGCTTATTGAAGATTGGATGCAAAGAGCTATTCCTATATTCTCCACTATCATGTCTTATCACTATTAATTTTTCTTCCAAAACACTGGGGCAATAAACAATCATGTTTATCCCTATCCTATTTCTTCTATTCATTTCGATCATATTTTGATCAATCGTCGATTGACTTCTTCTATCACCCCATCGACACTCGAGGGGCATCCTTCATTCTACTATTTTTATTCAAATACTTACTTGCTTATGCTTGTGTCTACTATATTTGAAGTGACGTCACTTACTTCACCTCAAACAGGGGCAAATGTAGACACCTAAATTCCACTTTTGCAATCTTATTGCTAAAACACACAAATCACTCTCATTCTTACCATTTTCATTATAATTAGTGATTTCTCGCTAATTAACTAACGTTTCTTACCATTTTGGTTAATTAACAATGTTTTTTTGATTACCTATCCTCTTTCACATTCAAGATGCCAATTTATGACACATCAGTAAGTCAAAATCCTCTTCCAAATAAACAATTAGCGATTATTAGCTAATTAAGCCTATTTTACCCTTGTTTTGGTCAATATACCCTATTATTGGTTTAAACCTCTTCCAACCATTCAAAATCACCTCATTTCCCTCCAAGACATTTCAGAAGCCTTCAAAAGCTTATCCTAGCCTCTTAATTGACCCTAAGTGGTTGATTAAGGCTCCTCACATCCTAATCACTTGTGAATCACTAATCATGATTAGAAATTAATTGGGATTAGAAAACCTTATGTAATGTCTCCTTTCTGTAATGTCCCCTTCTTCCTACGCCAAATGGCCCAAGGGCCAAGTCGGGCCCAAAACGTGGTCAAACCCAAGGGGGTGTGGACGCTGGAAGCTTATGGGAAGGGGCCCCGTGGTTTTAATGTCCTAGTTTGGCGTTTGGGGGTCACTTTTGGACCCGGCAAATCAAAAGGGGAGAAAGTAATTATAGATACTTTTATGTTAGTGGCCCCTCCATGGAATGAAATGCGCTAGGGTTATGGGGGCTCATTTGCAAAGGAAAGGTATATATGGAGATGGGGAAGGAAGAAAAGGAACTTTTTTCACATACATTTTAACCTCCTTCACGTGCAAAAGTTGTTGTTGTGTTTCTACACTTGTAGAGTCAACTCCCAAGGACCCTAGCTTCAAAGTGGTGAGAGACTCGTCCCTACTAGCAGGCATTCTTCAAGAGTGAGAGATCTACCCTATTCTATCATCTTAGAGCCACTTTTGGAGCCATGCCACGTAGATATTTCGGAGGGTTCGAGAGGAAGGGTTTCAAGGATTTTTGGGGGCTTTTAGGGAAGACAATCAGAGGGGCTCTAGATCCGACTCACGGCAGCCATCTAGGCTAGGCGTGGCAGCACGTGGAAGGTGCCTCCCTCATTTCCCAACTCCATTCCTAGCTTGGAAACTCGTAACCTCTACT
Source organism: Taxus wallichiana var. yunnanensis (assembly GCA_018340775.1). NCBI lineage: Eukaryota > Viridiplantae > Streptophyta > Pinopsida > Cupressales > Taxaceae > Taxus > Taxus wallichiana. Next base: position 943,470,927 of record CM031235.1, read on the forward strand.
TAGGGGTTTTCTAGTTGGTCGGGTCGATTTGCAGTGGCAAGGTTGTTCATTACATACCATTGTTGTTTTCAAAGACCCTTATTTTTCTCTTGTATTTAGAGGGTCACGGACCTCTGAAGTTGACTAGCCGCCTAGGGCTTTCTGTACCTTGTCGGAAGCAATATATTATTCCATAAAATGTCTGCATAGTGTTTATTATTATTATTGTAAGCTTCCCTTGTAATTTCATGCACTGTGGGCAAATATTTTGTGTGATATCAATTCAATACCATTTGTTGTCCTAGCTAGACATTTTCATTAAAAATCAGTATTTTACTTTGCTGCAAATTTTCTATATTTTGTGCATTTTTAAGTAATATCCTACAAGGGATATTTCAGTGGTATCAGAGTGGTTGTTTCTCCAGCCTGTTGGGATTGAAAGATGGGGGACAAAGACAGTGAGGATATAGGGGTGGAGTTGATGAAACAATTGTTCACCAACATGGTAAAGTCACAGCAGAGACTAGCAATCTCTATTTGAGCCAACTCACTGGGAGATTAGCATAGGATAGGTCTAATACTCATGTGGAAAGAGGAGAAAATAGCAACAAGGAACAATACGGTCAAAGAGGTGAGGGTGGACATTCAAGACAGCAGTCCCCCCATTCTTCTACCAGGCCTCTGGGGTCTCACGAACCTTCTTTCTTGAAGGATCCGGAAGTTTCACAGAGTACAAGCTGGGGATGTTTTGGATGAGGATTCTTGTTGGGAAAGGTGCCAAATTTAAGTGATGGCTTTCGTGACAACATGCCATTCCAGGAATATTGCAAAATGAAGATTGGCAGCAGGCCTAGGAGAGATTACCAGGCACAAGTACCAGAGATGCAAAGGAGGTTTGGACAGATTTTTGTTCCACATTTTGACGGTTCTAAGAAGTGTACTACACAGTCATGGCTACAAAAGTTTAATACATACTTCGACCTGAATCCGATGCGGGAGGAAGATGCAATTAAGTTTGCAATCCTACATCTAGAGGGAGACGCTCATGATTGGTGGCATCATGGGTTGATTACACAAGGACACATATACATCACGACTTATGTAGAGTTCACAAACAGGCTAGTGAGCAGATTTGATAAGAGGGACCCCGACTGGTATTTTAGAGAGCTAACTCATCCGAGATGCATAAGTTCTCGTGGATCAATATATCACCGATTTTCGAGACTATCGGTCATAGTACTTCGATATTATAGAGATGAGGCTGATTTCCCTCTTCACAACAGGTTTGACAGACGCTCTCACTTGATTTGTGAGGGCATTTGAGCCTTCTTCGCATGAGAGGCTGAGGCTATTAGAGAGCTCGGGACCTAGAGATTTCTACTCCTAAGTTGAGGTTTCCACCTCAAGTGCAGCTTTAAGGGTTTCCCATCAACAACCGGGGTTCGCAGCCAAAGGTACCTCCGCCAGTAAGGATACAACCTAGAGACCATTTAGAGCTAGTGAGATAGGGAGGAATTGAGGCGAAAGAAACTATGTTTCAATTTCTGTGCACCTTCGGTCCCAAGACACGATTGCAAGGGCAGAGGGAGGGCCCAATACATAGAGGTCTTCGACGAGAGTGATGGTGACAAAGAGTTGAAAACACAGTCATTAGAGGATGATGATGATGAGGCATTAGATGGTGTGGGTGTGGAGCAAGATAGCGATACTTTCCCCAAGGAGACTATCGCCACATTGTCTAGTACCCCGAGGTACAAGGCATTCAAAGTTAGGGGAGTTTTGTAGGGACAACGAGTGGTGGTACTCATTGATAGTGGGGCAATCCACAACTTTATTGATGCCTCATTGGAGAGGCGGGGTTACATACAAAGGAATTTGAGGGCTTCAACATGGTTGTAGCCAATGGAGAGTCTATGAGATGCACACGATGGGTTCCCCAATTGAGCATCACGATGGGTAACTATATAGTTACCAATGATTTCTATATTGTTGGAATTGGAGAGACCAACATAGTGCTTGGGGTATAGTGGCTCCATTCCCTTGGTGAATTTTGAACTAACTTCCAGACGATGGAGCTGAAGTTTAAGTCCGAAGGGAGGAATGTGATCTTGAGGGGTTTATCCTCGGGGCACCCCGAGTTGTTATGGCCAAGAGGATCGAGAGGATCTATAGGCACAATGAGGTGGATTGGGCAGTACACTGCTTGGTTTTGACCAAGAAATCAGAGGAGGGACAGCAGCAGTACCATGTGGATATACAGGGCCTATTGGACAAACACAGTGCCATGTTTGGTGACATACCTCCAGAATACCTCCAGATAGGGGATTTGAGCATGTGATTGAGCTCAAGGATGCTAGACCAATGGTCACTTCTCCTTACTACCACCTCAAGCGGTTTAAGGATGAGATCGAGAAGACTATACAGGAGCTCATGGATATGGGGCATATTAGACCGAGCTCCACCCTTTTTTGCTTCTTCGGTGGTTTTGGTAAAGAAGAAGGATAGGACCCTATGGATGTGTATGGACTACTCGGGCCTTAAATAAGAAGACAATAAAGAAAAAGTATCACGTACCATGCATTGACGAGTTCAGGGCCGACGAGCTATATGGTGTAATCTATTTTTTAAAAATAGATTTTTGCTCTGATATCATCAAATCAAATTCAGGGGAGCAAGATGTGCATAAAACAACGTTTCAAATGCCATTGTGGTCACTTTGAATTCTTGATGATGCCTTTCGGATTTGCTAATGATCTAGCTACATTCCGGTCTTGCATGAATCATGTGTTCAACCGCCACTTGCGGAAGTTTGTGTTGGTTTTCTTCGATGATATTTTAGTCTACAGCAGGACTTGGGAGGACCATATCAGGCACCTGGGTGAGATATTGGGGATATTAGAAGCTAATTCGTTATATGCGAAAGCTTCTAAGTGTGAGTTCGGCATGACCGAACTTCTGTACTTGGGATATGTAATTGGCGGGGGTACAATGAAGGTGGACAGAGAGAAGATATGGGTAATCCTAGATTGGCCCCCACCTAGAACATTGACACAATTGAGAGGATTTGTGGGGTTGTGCACATACTACCGGAGGTTCGTGAATAATTTCTCTCAGTTGACTTCTCCATTGACCGATTTGACCAAGAAGGGGGCTTTTTCTTGGTCAGACGCTGCTCAACAGGTTTTTGACCACCTCAAGGAGGTAATGAGTTCATGTCCCGTCCTCACATTACTAGACTTCTCCCACCCATTCATCCTAGAGTGTGATGCTTCAGGAGAGGGTGTTGGGGCAGTTCTCATGTAGGATCGGCATCCCATCGCCTATGAGAGTCGGAAACTAAAACCCGTGGAGAGAGGGTATTCAATCTACGATAAGGAGATGTTGGCCATTATGCATGCCTTGGCCAAATTCAAACAGTACCTTGTGGGTAGCAAATTCATGGTTCGTATGGATCACAACAGTCTGAGATTCTTCTTGGGATAGAAAGAGCTCAATGATCGCCAGCAGAGATGGGTGAACAAGGTGTAAACATATGACTTTGAGATTGAGCACACTCGAGGTAAGAATAATATTGTTGTTGACGCTTTATCTAGGAGGCCTTACCTCACTGCTATGCTTAGTTCTATATCTAAGATTTCAGCAGATTGGAAGGCTCGTATATTTGTTGAGTATTCCAAAAATCATTTTGCATGTGGAATCATGAATGGTATGATATAGGATGACCGATACAGAGTAGTGGATGATCTCATTTTCTACAAGGATAGGATCTTCCTTGTACCAGGATCTAAAATGAAGGGGAAGATCCTTCAAGTAGTACATGATACACCCCTAGCTGGACATCTTGGGTATTTCAAAACATACAGGTTCATCAGGGAGAGATTTGCATGGAAGGGGATGAAGGATGATGTCCTAAATCATGTCAGAGAATGTATGGTTTGCCAGCAAACCAAATCCGAGCACTCTTTCCCAGCAGATTACTTCAGCCTCTCCCCATTCCTGAATAGAAATGGGAAAGCATATCTATGGACTTTATCACAGGGCTTCCCTTGGTGCATGGGCATAGCTGCATTTATGTTGTAGTTGATCGGTTAACTAAGTATGCTCATTTCTTTTCCCTACCCAAAGGGCACGAGGCCGTGGATGTGGCCCGGAGATCTTCTATACCGGTATTTTTCAGCTACATGGGTTGCCTAAAAATATCGTCAGTGATAGGGACAAGATCTTCATGAGCACCTTTTGGCAGGAGATCTTCAGACTAGCAGGTACAAAGTTAACTCCTAGCACTAGCTACCACCCACAGACAGATGGGCAGACGAAGATAGTCAATAAGTGGATAGAAGGCTACTTGCAGAGTTACGTGACAAGACACCAACGGGCATGGATCAAATGGTTACACATGGGTGAGTATTGCTACAATACCACCTACCAGATGAGCATAGGTATGACCCCTTTCCGAGCCTTGTATGGGTACGATGCAAGGACATTCATAGATTTGGTATTACCAGATAGCCGAGCTCCCAAAGCTTGAGATTGGTTGTCAGAAGAGAACCAGGATATTCTGAAGGCTCTCAGAGAGAATCTTCATAAGGCACGAGCAATTAGCAGGAAGGTATACGCAAATCGATACAGACAGAGAGATCTTTTAAGGTGGGATCTAGTGTTCCTATGTTTACAACCATATAGGCAAATCCTCACCAAGCGAAAGGGTGCGAGAGAAATTGAAACCACGATTTTATGGTCCGTACCAAATAGTTCATCGAGTAGGGGCAGTGGCATATGAGCTAGAGCTACCGGAGCACAAGAAGATACATAATGTCTTCCATGTTTCATGCCTTAAGAAGGTGCTCGACCACGCATTGCACCATCTCTGAGCTACTACCACTAGATGAGGAAGGGAAGCCGGTGGCTTTGGAACCGAAAGCCATTATTGAAACGAGACGGAGGGGGCTCAGGAGCAGAGCAATCACCGAGTATTTGGTGCGATGGAAGGGACTGCCACTTGAGGATGCTACTTGGGAGGGGGAGCAGATTTTGTAGCATCCTAATTTGCGTTTGCTTGAGGACAAGAAAATTTTGGGAAGGGAGGATTGTAATGTCCCCTTTCTGTAATGTCCCCTTCTTCCTACGCCAAATGGCCCAAGGGCCAAGTCGGGCCCAAAAACATGGTCAGACCCAAGGGGTGTGGACGCTGGAAGCTTGTGGGAAGGGGCCCCATGGTTTTAATGTCCTAGTTTGGCGTTTGGGGGTCACTTTTGGACACGGCGACTCAAAAAGGGAGAAAGTAATTATAGATACTTTTATGTTAGTGGCCCCTCCATGGAATGAAATGTGTTAGGGTTGTGGGGGCTCATTTTCCAAGGAAAGGTATATATGGAGATGGGGAAGGAAGAAAAGGGACTTTTTGTCGCATACATTTTAGCCTCCTTCACGTGCAAACACCGCACTGCTGTGTTTCTACACTTATGGAGTCAAATTCCATAGGACCCTAGCTTCGGTGGTGAGAGACCCGTCCCTAGCTAGCAGGGCATTCTTCAGTAGTGAGAGATCTACCCTAGTCTATCATCTTGGAGCCACTTTTTGGAGCCGTGCCACAGAGATATTTCCGGAGGGTTCAGAGGAAGGGTTTCGAGGATTTTTGGGGGGTTTCGGGGAAGACAATCAGAGGGGCTCTAGATCCAACTCATGGCAACCATCTAGGTTGGGTGTGGCAAAGCACGTGGAAGGCGCCTCCCTCATTTCCCGACTCCATTCCTAGCGTGGCGACTCATAGCCTCTATTTGGGGGTTTTCCAGTCGGTCGGGTCAGATCTGCAGGTGGCAGTGTTATTCCCTACATCTGCCATTGTTGTTTTCAAAGACCCTTATTTTGCTCTTGTATTTAGAGGGTCGCGGACCTCTGAAGTTGACTAGCCGCCTAGGGCTTTACTGTACCTTGTCGGGCAGCAATATATTATTCCATAAAATGTCTGCATAGTGTTTATTATTATTATTGCAAGCTTCCCTTGTAATTTCATGCACTGTGGGAAAATATTTTGTGTGATATCAATTCAATACCATTCGTTGTCCTAGCTGGACATTTTCATTAAAAATCAATATTTTACTTTGCTACAAATTTTCTATATTTTGTGCATTTTTAAGTAATATCCTACAAGGGATATTTCACCTTAATCTACTTTGTACTTTTAGTCCCACATGCACCAAGATGCAAGTTTTCCTCAAAGGAAAAACTATAAAAGGACTAACCACATACCTTTAAATTTTACGCCATGCTTTGAATTGCATATCATATAACAAATATGATTAAGAGCCAAGCTCAATCTTTGCCTCTGATCTTCAATGGGGTTAGTAGATGGGTATTCAATATGACCCCCAGTAGTCATTGTTGGAGAGACCATCTCACCTCTCTTGAAGTAGCAACAAACCCAATTTGATTTCCCTCTTAGATCTATTTAGGTCTATGATAGTTAGCGATTCATATTAAGTATGCATGCTTTAGCTAGGATTGATGTATATTATGTTAGTTGGTCCAAGCATTCCATTAAGCTTTTATCATTGATGTAACTATTGTTAGATTCATAAAGCATTTGCTAATAGACTATGTGGTGTTAGTCTTGTTAGTTTAGCCTTGCTTGAAATTTTAGTAGTCTTTAGATGTTAAAAGAAGCACTTAACATATGTGTGACAATGAAAGTTGTATAGCCCTTACGAACAATCTATTTCAAAGAACAAAGAAATTCCAAATATTAATTTGAGAAGTGTAAATATAATAAAATATATGAAATGGATAAGCAACGACATCACAATGTGTGTGTGAGCAATATCAATGGATGGCTATCTCATAATAATTGGGGACGCCCATTTGGTCAATAATGGAAATGTCCAATAATGATGAGCATCCAACCATGTAAGACATGTAAGCATTAGATAAGACCTAAGGGCACATGTAACACCTACGAGCATTGTATGTAAGTCATATGGGCATCTATATTCATTTTGTGGGTTCAAAATGAGGCATATCAAGATTTTCATATGCACTTCATAGAGGGAAAAAGTCCTCAATTCAAATTTTTGATCTCCACCTCTGTATCGAATTATCATGTGGCAAACTTTGATCTCCACCTTTAAATATGATGATCATGTGGCAAACATATTTATCTATGCCTCTAAATCAGTGATCATGTGGCAAACTTATTGATCTCCAATTTTGTACTATTGAAGATCAAGTTCCAGATATCTTCACAAAACCTCTTAGATGTAAATTTTTGTAAGTTTCGCACAATGTTAGGCCTTTCGAAGCTACCATTGAGGAGGAGTGTGCATGATAATATCACCTCCTAAACGATCATGTTGTTTCTTCTTTCTCATACTTCTTCTATATAATAAAAAGAACTGTAAATATTACCCTATGTGATGTTGTGTAGGCATCACCCTATGTGAATTTACTTGGGAACCCAATGAAGCATTCTATTATGGAGATTTTTAATATTATAAAAGCCTCTAAAGACTCATATAAGTTTTCATGTATGTACTTATCTAAGAGGAACTTAGGGATGTTACATGTTAGATAATCGCGTTAATATGCTAGCCTTAAATCAACTTATATGATTTGTAGATTATAATTCCTTTTTAAGCGGTGATAATTGTAATTCCTTTTAGAAAATCAATATTTAATTCATGCTATTATAAAAGGTGAAGGTACTTGCAATTCCTTATAAAGAGGTGATAATTGTAAAATCCTTCGATGAGGTGTGTTTATAATTCCTTCTCTAATAAAAAGGTGATAAAGGCATGTATTTCCACTAAACATTAAGAGGGCTTGTTGAAACACATAATGTTTGTGAGGTGCATACCTTTTGTGGCCCTATTACATCAAACATAACTTCATATTATTAATTATACGCAAACTAGTTTAAAAGAAACACATAATTAAATCATTTGGTTATAAAGTGGAACGATATGACCCTTCATGCGTATTACCAACAGCTCTTTATAAATTGAGTTACCAATGTATGGGAAGACTTCAAATTATTGTGAAATACATTCATGTATATGTTAGGAAAATAATGTTTAGTGTTCACATGTATGTGAGAAATTAAAATAATTGTGATATGAGTTATACTTGAGTTGTTATAACAACTCATATAATTAGGAGCAAGAATAATGTTATTTGAGTAAATGAGATATATTTGTATATATAGGAGGTTGTTTACAACAATTCATGTATATAGTCTTCAAGAGTATTTAGTGATTTTGGGTTGTTATTTTGATGTGGCGTGACTCCTAAAATATAGGAGAACATTTGCCTATATATTTGTAGTATTTCCATTGAATATTTGATCAGAGTGTTTACAATTGAGTATTAGTGTGTGAAACAAAGAAATATTGTTCGTCTTTATTAGAATTATTTGCATAAACTGACCAAATTTTACATTTGGTATCGGAGCAGGTATGATTGAGTCTTGATATATTATATAGGGCAGAGCCATTACATTTCTTGACTGCACCATTGAATGAGAAATAATATTTTGAAGAGTTCATAAGATAATGAACTAGCATAGATTTCAATTGTTTTTAGTTCCATTTCTGTATGGGTCCGTCGGAAATAGCTTGGCAATTGCCTGTATATTCTCGGATCTCAGAGTTTGAAGATAGATCACAAAAGCAGAACCCAACGCAATTTACCAAAAATTTGGCCACTTAGAAGATCAGTTATGAGATATACAGCGCTATGAGCTCGTTCGTATCTATGTTCTCACGACCCTGGTTCCATGCATAAACAATTATGGTCCTCCGTCGGCATCAGGATAACTGTTTGGATTGCTCAACTTTAATTAACGTTGACACTAACAGTTGACGCCAAATTAATTAATTGAAGTTTGAAGTACAAGCCGATTTGGTATATGCTAAATTTATATAGTCGTCATTACTCGAGAGTCGAGAGTTAATTTAGTTGTTTTGTGGGTCTTAGGAATTAGAAGTATGGTCAATGATGTATTAAATTGTGTTAATAATCATTTGGTTGTTAATTATTAGTTTAATATTTGGAGGGATTTCGCTTTTTTAAGTTTGCATTATTTTCTATAGATCTTGATTATTTGTTAGTTTATAATACCTAACAATATTGTATTCTTACAAAAGTGTGTGAAATGCCTCTGAAATGCCTCTTAAGTTTACAACTTAGTTGTTAAAAGTCACTTTAGTAATGTCATAACAAGATTTGAGTGTAAATCCAATCTTTAATTGGATTCCGTGTTAGTCGTGAAAATCAAAAGTCAAAAGTCATACTTTTGAATTGTCGGTCTAAATAGTAAAATCAAAAGTTATCAAAATAGTCGTGTTATCATTGTCAAAATCTATGCTTTATGTCCAAATTTTATATGTCCATAAGAGTCCAAAATTATCGTTTTGCAAGCGTCGAAAATATTAAAAATTTGCCTTATAGACACATTTTCGATGGAATTTGACGTCGATAAGTTTGTCAAAATTGTGGGGGGGATTTCTCTCCTAGAAATGATTTGCATGATCATATTTGACTGAGTTAGCAATATCGTACTAGGGGATGAAGGCATTGGAGGCCAAAGGACAACCAATGTCCTCTCACAAGTCACTAGCGATGAGGCCGTAGAAAGCAATAGCAATGAATAAAGTGTGAGGAAATGACAAATGTTGGTACTAGAGACCAATGGTAGTGGAAACCAGCCGTGTTGTACAAGATCAAGTAACGATCATGTGAAGTGGCTACGAGAAGATGATCGGACTTAGTCCTTGTTTTTTCATTTTTCACGTTTTTAATTTGGTGTGATTAAGAATAGAACAAGGTTACATTCATATTCACATTTGTAATAAGTGAACGAAATTCTAAGTGTAATCCCCATATGAAAAAATATAGTGGAAAACTAAAAAGCACATTGTATTGCAACATCATGATACTTGAAGAGGACGAACAAATATTTTTGTCCCTGTTCATGCCTAGGTTAGTGGTCATCATGTGAAAACCATTTGTGAAATTTTAACAAAGGTAGAATTCCTCTTCGTGGCTATCACATTGGTTTGGTTAGATGAGTTCTCAACAATGCATGGTTGATGAGAAGTTGATGAGTTCCTTCTCTACCTTCAGTTCAAGTTGTGGACCAAAATCATGAGCAAGAAGAGGCAACATGCTATAGAAGAAGTGTAATTGTTTTTCTACCATGTTTGCACTAAAGGGGGAATGTTCGGAAAATGATTTTTCATGTTTACATGTATCCGAGAAATTAAAATAATTGTGATACAAATTGTATTTGTGTTGTTATAACAACTCATATAACTAGGAGCATGAATAATCTTATTAGAAGTAAGTGAGATATATTTTGTATATTTGTGAGGTAGTTTACAACAACTCATGTATATAGCATTCAAGAGTATTTAGTGGGATTTGGTGGTTATTGTGATGTGACACGACTCTTAAAATATAGGAGAACACTTGCATATATATTTGTAATGTCTCCATTGAATATTTGATCAAGTGTTTACGATTGAGTATTATTATGTGAAACAAAGAAATATCGTTTTAATCTTTATTGGAAGTATTTGCATAAACTCTAACCAAATTTTACAATATAAACATTATATATGATGGAAGCAATGAGAAGACTATGAAAACACAAAAATGAGATGAAAGGTTGTGTAACTAGATTTTGTGAGTCTGGTTCATGGAGCCATATTGTTGTAAGTTCCTCATTGATAATATTAGACGATTCATTTTCCCCATGAGTTTTTCCTTAAAATGTTTGTGTTGTGTAATATCTACATGTTTAATATATTTGTTAATAATTGTTGTAATTATGTATAATTAAATTTGTCGCATAATTTAGAATTCAAATAATTTTGTCTTAGATAATTCGACATAATTGCCCTAGGCGTTGGGCAAGGTGGCCAGAGAGACTTATTGACTCTATTATAGTAAACTTAAAAGCACACATAGAGGAAGCTTCGACCATTCAAGATGTGTTGTAGGGTGGAATTCCTCATAAACAAGTTGACCATCCTTTAGTTAACCTACATGCACTTGTTGTGGAGGAAAAACAAAAAAAGAATGTGCAAGAGGATGTAATACCTTGAGAGGATGAAATATATCGAAAATACTGAGAATGCAAGAGGCTGAAATGCCTTGTGAGGATGGTCTTCCTCAATCAAATGTATAGTTACTCGTGGAGGAAGACGCTGAAATGCCTTAAAGATGGACTTCCACACTCACATGTTTAGTTGTGGAGACCAACCACACATGGTGAGATGGTAGTACATGCCACTCAATGGCATGCAAAGGACAATAGAGCACGTGTATGTTGTTCATCTTGTTGCAAACAACTTCTCCCAATTGGAGGGAATAAATGAGTAACAAGAGGGGATAAATGAGATGGTTATTTCTACTACTATTACAAAGATGGTTATCGCCTTCAATAAAGTTGATTTTCTCATATGAATATTGCCAAGATAATCGCATTTCACTTGCTTCTCTCGAAGATTTGGATGAGATTTACATAGTGCAGCTTGAATGTGCTCATTTGGATTGTTGATTGATTGAGTCCATGTATGAACTTGAGTAGGCTCGACAAGCCTGATACACTTGTTGATCAGCATCTCTAAGATTCTAATTTTAGAAATATGGATGCTTTGAGTTGAGATTATCAACCATTGATGATTCATCACTTGTCAGTAAGCCATTATTCTACACACAATTGTTGGACCATTAGTCATATTTTATATAGAACAACCAGATCATGGTTTTGTTGTTAGTCATCCTCTTGATTGTTCCCTATGCAAAATCTATCACATTGGATGTTAGTTGGATATTAGCTTTGACTCTTGCAGATTTTAGAGTAAATAGAGCAACACAATTTTAATGACTAAACTTCTTGGTTTTATTGTATTTGTGAAATTTTGGGACAAGGTTTAGGCATTAAGGGGGCTATTAAAATACATTAATTAATATTTAATGAACCATTAATTATCAACAAAATAATGTTTGGTTATGATCTTCCCCAACTATATTGTAACCTCTTTCAACAGAATAAATACAAGAACCACACTCCTTTCAATGTGTATTATGTGTCTTTCAAAGCATTTGCAATTGGGAACCGAACCATTAGGCCTACTAGAACTCTAAGCGGAAAACTCTTTCTCTGGTGGGCACCCCTTCCCACTAGCTCTTTGTGACCCAACAACATATGTAGTCATTTGCAATTTTCCTTCATTTTAAATTTTATCCTTTAATATAGAAATTATTCTCTCGTCCAAAGCCTTATACAACAGTGCCTCCATTGGTTCCTTTGATATCCCTATATTTGAATATATCTTGACAAGCTTATCAACCGTCCATGCAAAGCACCTCTTCAAAGTCTCCTTCATAATCAAAATCAGGCACATGCTACTCATATGCATCTCTAAATTCATAAACATCTTTTTATTACACAATGGTCTTTAAAAACTCCCTCAAAGCATTCGTGGTCGAGGCTCAAAGCATTAGGCCTACTAGATTTTAAGCTGCATACTTTTTTCCCCGATGAGCACCCCTTTCCACTCGCAGGTGTGACCCAATAGTCTGTAGTTATTTACAATTTTCCTTACATTAAATTGCATCCTTCTTTGAAGTATACATTTTTCCAAATTCCATAGTTCCATATAGCTCCATCAGTTCGTTTGATGTACCTGTCTTTGGCAATATCATGCCATACTTCTCCACCATTCATGTAGACCTCTTTGAAGTCTTCCCTACAATCAAAATCAAGCACTTGTTACTCCCCAAATTCACCTCTAAATTCATAAACTTTACCATTAATGTCGCTTCCTCTTCTAATCTCTACATTGCCTCTTTGGTAGCTCTTCCTAACGTGTTAGCAGATGCTAACCAATCTTCTGGAAAATAATTAGGTGATTTAAGCACTATTTTAGTCAAATAGTTCTCAAAACATATTTACTGAGATTATTACAAGAAATTGTTATCAACTCTAAATTACCTTATTTGTCGAAATGTAATATCTGACTCCCAAAGTAGCCAGACCTTCTAACCCAAGGTTTTGCATTACTTTTTATGGTAAGAGACTCTTTCAAGAACCCCTGTGAAGAGACCCAAACCGTCTAGAAATAACACCAATAGTGCTGTAAAGGAGCATGTACTTGGACTTTTCCCTATAAATATAACACATGGTAACTTAAATGCACCTTTGCAGCTCCAGCTCACAGCGAGACTTGCCATTAAGCCCTTAGATATCATTACAATAAGATAATACACTCAATTGTTTGCAGTTTTTCAAATGGATGTAATCTTTTGAAACAGCATTTTGTTTATCTTCAGTTTGGACTAAAATATTTATGAAAACAGTGTGTGTGATCTTATATTATTGTCATCTATATGTTGATCATAGATTAAATGCACAAACGAACTTGAAATTCCATCCATCTCAAATAAATATAGTAAAAATATGGAAAAAAAAATCAACTACGCCACTTGCAAGTCAAATCTATTGTGACCTTTTCCTCATTGATGGCATATCCTTTGGCTATACTGAAAACAATGGATTGCTACTTCTCACTGAACGAATGGGTTTGCAGGGTGCTCTGGACAAAAATTGGAGTCATATGTAAAATTGTTAGGTAGAGTTAAAGAACAGATAATACATTCAATAAATGAACCAAGAACTATCTTCCATCATTTAGATCGATGCCACTAAGAGATGAGGGGAATAATTATTTTATTCCACGAGGAACTACCCATTAAAACATAATTTGCAATAACGTATGACATTAATCAAAAACAATGTGGACCCTCATAACTCTCTCCCATCCACAATGCAAGAAATTTCATTCAAAATTTTCACTAACCGATCCTCTGCTGGCAAAATATAATTAAATGTCTCATGCAAGATTTCTCAAAATATATGTACTGGTGAAAATAAAAAACAACTGTTGTCACTGACCACGAATCAACTATTTGTGAAAAAGAAACTTCTATCTTCTAAAACAGTGAAAACTTATAGTGCATGGTTTTATATTAATTTTTAAATGTACGGAAATATTTTGGGAGACTCTCAACAGAAAGACATTAGAAAAATCAAGAAATAATGGAATGCAGCATACCTTTTCGCCCAAAATAAAATAAATATGGTAAATTCAATCCACCTTGCAACTACAGCTAGCAGAAAGACTTACATTTAAGCCCTGACATCTTCATTATAATAAAAATATCCATACATTGACTTGACATTTTACAATTAAACACAAATTTTGAAATACCTTCTTGTTGAACTCACAATTTGAATACAAATGGTTACAGATTAGCCATAAATCCTTTGTTAAATGCTTCAAAAGATACACAGTTCTTCAAAGACTATATACAACACTGAACTTAAATCCAAATGAAAAGACCCCTTTTCCAGTGTTCTCTACACCAGAGTATGCTACAACCCCTTTTTGTTGAACTCCAATTTGGATACAACTGCTTATAGATGCATAGTGTTATGTGATCCTATACTGATATGCAATCAAAACAAGCAGCAGTATCTGGACAGGTGATCTTGAAATTAGGGCAAGGCCAGACGATTATTGTTGCAAATATTAGAAAAACCTTTAACTAAAGAAGGATTTGTTTCTGTTTTGCTCAAGTCGAATCTCTCTCTGTTACAAAGAAAACATATTCATAAGATCTCCGTCAAAAAAAAAGATAATATAGCCATACATATGTTACTCATTTCATTAGTACTTTGGTCAAACGTAAAATAATAAATAAAGGTACCCTTCTAATATGTCATTTCCTCATGCAATTCATGAATATATGCTATAACAATAACAATTCCCAAGAAGTGATTGTTGCCGACCAGGTTCAGATATAATCATATAACTGAAAATTCAATTGTTGGCACATCATCTTCACATTAAAAAAAAAAGTATGCTCGCGATATCTATAATGGAAACAAGTACTAAGCTTTTTTAAACACCAATTGGACTACAACCACTTACACCTGAGATATATATGCCCCAGATTTCTTTACAAAATAAATGTTAAAACCAAGATATATGATCCATGACCACCATACATATTCATACGATGAGTCCAAATCCTGATAAATATCTGTTGTAGATATTTATTTCCTTTCACATAGTTCAATTGACTTGAGACGTTCTAAATACATGTATATTAAACTGACCGATGTGTAACCTGCATGTTCCATTCTCAGTGCACATTGCATATGATTGACCTTATATTCAAAATGTGCAACAAAATGTGCAGAAAGAATAAATGAAGAGAAACCGAATGCACACATTATTCATTGTGTGTCCATCAATTTATTATGTATGAGATGGTTACAAAATGGTTGTAAGCGGTTACAACCATTTATTAGTTAACTAGCAATCGCACATGAACTGTGCGATGTGAACACCAAAGCAGAAGTCTACGATGAGGTTAAAAGGAGGAAGAGGGTTGTAGAAGAGGGGGTTAGAGGGAGGAGAAGGAATTGGGAGAGGATAATGTTAGGGGGTGGGGACCATTTTGTGAAAGCTATCTTTTTTCGAGGAGGAAGATATGTGTCATGCGTATTTTTGTCAATTGTTTGACAGAAACGCGGTAACACGCCTTTACATAGCCATCCGTGATGAATTTGTGAAAGAGGTGATTTCTGTGGGCATCCCCGCATGGCTTATGTAAATCCTTTTGATGTCTGCATCGATGCAATGACTGTGGGCTCCATCAAACTTGAAGTGGTCGTGCCTATGATCAATCTGGTTCTAGAAAATGAGTACATGTTCTGGAGCATTTAGGGGTGAATTAAATGGTGAATGTGAAACCCAAAGTAACGCTTGCTAACCATTGATGAATGGAGGGCATTGACGGGACCATCAAATATTTCTTCTTGTCGCTTGTCTAGCCTCTAAGTTAAGCGAGTGTATTGGGAATATAATAGATCTAAAAACAGGGAATACAAACGATCGTTCATGTTATAGAAGACCATAAATGATACAGATCTGACCACATTATTTTACAAAAAAATATTAATGACAAAAAACAAAGCAACAAAGTTTTTATTCTCTAGAAAACATACGAAAAATAATAATACAAATCTATTAGAAAGTTCCCTAACCTACCCAACAAAAAAATTAGACGAAATTAATCTCACAATCCAAATAATATTTTTCCCAATCAGGATTGTGGTCCAAATATAAATTCCTCATAGAATCCCCACACTTTTGAAGTCCAATTTTTTTATCTTAATACTATTTTAAAATGAAAAACTCAATCTGAATTTTGTACACCTTAATTTTAAATAATTAATCCAATCATAAACCGCCTCCTATTATGGTCAGAAGATTTTTATACTCTTATTATTATTGAATTCAACCCAATAAATTGAACCTGACATTAACACTAAATGGACACAAAGATAAAAAATGACACACATAGGCCAATAATATGCAATATGAAATGCTACAAAAACTCTGTATGCTGTTCGGTTCTCCACAACATTGTATTGTGAACTTCAGCATGGATTCCTAATGTACAAATGGTATTTCACAGGCGATGAAGCTGTTGAACAGTTGATAAGAGCAATGGAAGAAATTTTTAAGGCGGATACATTATACAGCGTATAAAAGAATGTATTTTGAAAATAAATCAAGCGCCCTTCTTTCTAGATGCAGTATACTGCAAGCGATGAGAATTTTTGTTGCTGCCTTTTTTTGGAAAAAAGGCCACAGAAGGCAAACAGGCCAGTGTCGTTGCGGCCTCCAACAGGACCTATGTAAGCAGGCACACTCAGCACCAGATTCACTTTCATGGTCACACCTGGAACATTGCAATTTCTCTTCAACAACACCTCTTGATTTTCCATGGCATAGGGAGTCGAGGGTTTTGGAGTTTCAAACCACGAACCTGTTGTTTCCTCTGCAAGGACTTCCTCGCCTGTAGCCCCTTGCATGAAAGCTTCTATTCACTATTTCGGAATGCCTTTTGGGTTGGGAAAATATGGCGGCCCCTTAACATCTTTTGTATCGGCGGGTTCTGAGCATGAGAGCTCAGTCTCCGTTTCTTTTAAGGCAGCAGTCTGAACCTTAACGGACTCGGTTCTGCGATAGGGAGCCACAGAACAGGGCGCGGACATGGTAGATTTGCTTCGTTCTATTTTAGATTTTCTTCTGGAAATGATAAAGCGCAAAGTAAAGCATTACTGCGCCTTTCCCCGCTGCTCCTAGTAAATGGCCACCGGGATCTTGCAGCCAAGGGCTTCACATTATAAAAACTTTATTTTCTATCCTCCTCGGAGTTCTTTACAGCAGCGCAGAAATGATATGTGTTGCTCAGCTTGAACATTTCCTTCCAACTGCCCGATGGCCTCTGAGCGGATTTGTAAGCGGCATTTTCGGCATCCTGGCTTTGAAGGAGGATACGGCGCAGATCAAACCGACGACGAGCACCTCAACATTTCCAGCCTCAGATGACAAGTAATAGGCGAAGGCTAATCTCTGGCGGGGCAAATATGAGGCAGAATCACGGGATTCCCGAATAATCGACATGTATAAATGTTTCCCCAAAGTCCGCTGCAATATGACCGCCATTAACACGCACAAGGTGGACGGCAAGTAACGTGACGTACATTGTCGTTTAAATGTATCTCAGTCGTTACTGTCGTCGTTAACACTGTCAGAGCCAACCCCTTGCGATCCTGTTTGGAAAACGCCTTCAGCGTAAGTAACTAATATTATAATAATGCTAATTTATAGGCCTTATATTCTAATACCCCCTCTTACGTTTGAAATCAATGCCTTGACCAAGTAGAACTCCATCAAGTTGCCTCCCTGATCCTTGCAAAGGTGTAGTTCCTGAGTTGAATACCTGAATTCCCAAATTCCACCTCTTGGAACTCCCAAATAACAGAATCTCCCAAATTGTTGGACAACCATTCATACTTGAGCTACTCCCACAGTGCCATCAAGTTGTCTCACAACCCTCGTAAGGAAAATTCCCAAGATCTAGAGACTCCCAAAATAGCAGTCATCCATGCCAAGTTTTACTTACATTGGATTCCTTAATATCTTCAAAGTGTGAGGCTTCTTTTAAAATACATATTCTCTATCAGTGAGTTCATCACTTTCAGCATCCGGTGGATCTTCAACAATGGTGGCATTAACTTCATTTGAATTGTCTTTCATCAAGAGGGTATGTGTCGTAGACGAATGGCTATGACTGAAAATTGTCAAACTTTGGGCCCTAGCAGTAAATGACCCTTGAAATTTTGCTTGTCTAGAAATGCATAATTGTATTTTCTTTGTTTTACACTAGCTACCTTCAAAAATGACGTTTTCCCTCTTCCTTGTGATTTTGGATTGTGTTGTTCGTAAAAAACCATGCCGTAAATCACGTTTTTTTGTGTTGCATTATGTCTATCACGTTTTGTCCTAATATTGTCTTATTTGTGCCCCAACTCCACAAACAACCCCAAGATCTAGAGACTCCCAAAATAGCAGTCATCCATGCCAAGTTTTACTTACATTGGATTCCTTAATATCTTCAAGTGTGAGGCTTCTTTTAAAATACATATTCTCTATCAATGAGTTCATCACTTTCAGCATCCAAAGGATCTTCAACAATGGTTGCATTAACTTCATTTGATTTGTCTTTCGGGGTATGTGTCGTGGACGAATGGCTATGACTGAAAATTGTCAAACTTTGTGCCCTAGCAGCAAATGACCCTTGAAAATTTGCTTGTCTAGAAATGCATAATTGTATTTTCTTTCTTTTACACTAGCTACCTTCAAAAATGACATTTTTTCCTCTTCCTTGTGATTTTGGATTGTGTTGTTCGCAAAAAACCGTGCCGTAAATCACGTTTTTGTGTTGCATTATGGCTGTTACGTTTTGTCCTAATATTGTCTTATTTTGTGCCCCAACTCCACAAACAACCCCAAAAAAATTCTTCAAAAATGGCAAATTCCTATTTTGTGCCCTAACACTTCACAATGCCCTAAAATTCATCTGAAAACACAGCCAAAATTGTGCACTCGAATGGTGTTTTCATGGCTTTTTTTGCACCTTTGCAGTGGCGTCAACTATATTTTTCCCTTGAAGCCTCACACAACCATGTCCTCTTCAAATTTTGCTCATCCTCATTTTGTGCCCTAAAGCTTTGATACCAATGTTAGAAAATGTGCACAAAAAAGAAATGAAGAGAAACCGGTATGCACACATTATTCATTGTGTGTGTCACAATTTATTATGTGCGAGATGGTTACAAAATGGTTGAAGTGGTTACAACTGTTTATTAGTTAACATTTAACTAATATTAACATAACGTTAATTTGTAAGCCTTAAATTCTAATAAAAAGCGCTTATATTTACACTTGTAAATATATTTTCTAACAAAAAGTGTTTGGGGCTATTAAAAAGTGTATATTACAAATTTTGGCAGCTACTTTCTTTCTAATTTTGCCTCATTAAATGGAATCCGTGACCGGACACGGGGATTTCCATACGAATAGTCTCCATTGAATATGGAGATGGTTCCCAATTTTATGTTAGGATATTCTTTGAAGTAAGCTTAGACAGCAATAACAGACCCACTTGAATGCAAGAAATAAGCACGACTCCAAAGACAATGATGTGCAAATGATAAATTAAGCGATATGACAATCAAATATATAGTCACTTCAAGAAGGTAATCTCCAAAAAGTAGAATAATAATGGAAGGAATTTGAGAAGACAACTTATGATTATTTGAAAGAACCTATGTATCCTTATTTATAGGAATAATTAGGTAGGTGTGACCCGACAATCCCAAATGGGTAGGCCTAAAGAAACATCTAGAATTAATGAATGAAAAGATAAGGTTATACCAATACGTGACACAAATCAGCCACTCCATACCCTTATTACACTAATGAAGATATTATATTAGGGGCATAACATGCCTTTCCCCTTCAGAAAAGTGTTTCCCTCATCGCTTAACAACTCTAGATGTTGCTGCCAGAACCGTTCATCTTACCATGTTGCATCTTCCACTAGCAGATTCTTCTACTTGATCAGAAATTCTTCTTGATGACCTCCTCTAGGTCCATGATGAAATTCCCTTTCTCAGCTAACGTATAATTCATGTGCAATGAATAGGTCAATCCAGAATATGCTAGTGAATTGCTGATTTTGGGGATGCCATGTAGTTTTTGTACTTTTCCCATGAAATACTTTTGCCACTGTATTAGCTTGAAGTTGAAACAAATGGGTTCACAAAAGTGAGTCTCTCCACAATCACCAATATCACATCCAAATTGTCTCACTCTGGCAACCATCTTATAAAATCCATTGATATTTCTTCCACACATTGTATTGGTATGGCTAATGAATTCCATCTGTTTCTCATTTATTTTGCTGACATACCAAACATTTGGCCACAAATTTATGTATATCCCCGTAAGACCTTCCTAAAAGAAATCTTTCTTTGAGTGGTGACAGGTCTTCAAAACCCTGAATCCTATTAGTGAGTTGTGCATTTGAGATAAAATACTAGCTTTCTATCAAAAGTTTTTGCATAGAAAGACCTTTCCTTTACCATAAGGAATTGTCTTTCCAAGCATACTAAATAAGATAGGTCCTGATGAAGTTGTTGAATGAGCTTCCTTGTTGATGTGTCAAGTTGTAATTTTGTTTGTACTGTTTCTACCCATTTTGGCTACAACAAGGAGATGCCACATATTGTTGCTTCCTTGACCTCTTGTTGAGATAGAGCATGAGCTACAATCTTCTCCTTGCCCTTTTTGTAAATAATTTTGAAGTCATAACTGAACATCTTAGTGACCCATTTATGTTGCTCATCTTATGACAATCATTATCCAAGAAATGCTTATAAGACTCTCATGGTCCATTTTGACTTTCAAATGCCTACCCATAAGATATTGTCATCATTTTTGATTGCATGAATGACAGCTGACATTTCCTTTTCATATGTGGGTCGCACCAAGTTCTTTCCTTTGAGTTAGCAACTCTCAAATGACAATATCATGCTCCGAGGCATCACATTCTATCATAAATACCTTAAAGAAATTCGGGGTAGCTAACACGGGTGGATGAGCTTATTTTCATTGTTGTAATCCTTGGGTGGTTGCCTCTAACGATGAAAAGGAAACTTTCTTCAATAATGTGGATAAAGGGCGCAACTACACATGCATATTTGCTAAGAAATCTTCTATAGTATCCTGTCGGCCCCAAGAATCCTCTCTAATCCTTAATGTTTTTATGTATTGGCCAATATTTGACTGTAACAATCTTTTCAAGGTCCACCTTAACACCTTTGTGTGATACCATGCATCCTAGGTATTCCACTTCTTTCACACAGATTTAATTCTCTTTTGATACCTATAATACATTCTCCACAAGTTGCAAACGTGTTTCCCATGTGTTTATTGTAGATTAGGATGTCATCAAAGAAAACCAACACAAATTTCCAAGAAATGGATGAAACATTGAACTTGTGAGACTTTGAAAAGTAGAAGGGGCATTGGTGAGACCAAATGGCATAACTAAGAATTCATAATGACCCTCATGTGTCTTGAATGCAATCTTATGTACATCCTCCTACTTTACTCAAATTTGATGATAACTTAAGCATGGATCTAACTTAGTAAATAAAATAGCACCATTCAGTTCTCCAATATTTTATCAATAACAGGAATAAAAAAAACTTATCTTTGAGAGTGAGCTTGTTGAGTTCCTTGTAATTTGGGAGAAATTCCATGATTTGACTTTATTTCTAACCATGACCATTAGAGATGAATATGCACTTTCATTAGGACAAACAATTCTTGAGCCCAACATTTCATTGACCAACTTTTCAATTTTCAGACTTTTGTTCATATGGGTAAAGCAGAAGGTCTAATGTTAGGAGGAACACTTCCAGAGTTTATTCAATGGTGTGATCATGATCTCTAATTGGAAGTATGCCCTTGGGTTCCTAAAATAGGTTGATGATGTTAAATGTTTTCTTGAGACTCTTGTGGAATTGGAGTATCCACCTACTATGCTTCTAATGAATTTAGTTGTGACACTACCATAAGCTCCCTTTTAAAGAAAATTTTATATTCTATGAGAGTTGTGATTTGGCTTGGGAGTGACCACATCCCTACACGTTTGTACCTTTTTTCTTTTGCGCTAAAATCCATGAATAAGAGCTGAAAATTGAAGGATATGGCTCTTAATTTCTTCAACCATTGTACTCCTAAAACTATGTTTATGCCCCAGAGGAAGGGAAACCCCTTACAAATCTAGCCGATATTACTCCGTTGAGAATTTGATGCAATGACATTTACCCCCATGCAAGAGTTTTGTAATGTCCCTTTCTAGGGATGAAACTGTAAATCAAGGAAATCACACAAACCCCAAGTGAAGTAAATTCTGATTTTTATAACAGCAACTTTAATATTCCTTGAAACCCTAGCAGCAATGTATAGGGACATTAAATTCACCATATAACCATGCACAACAGCTGAAAAATACTTCTAAATAATTATTTCAAGTATGACAACAAATATCCATCCAATTTGCATCAAAGAAATGGAGAAAACCAAAGATGATACCTTGTTGTAATTAAATTTATGACAGCAGCAGGGCAGCCACAAACAAGGGCTGAAAACGATAGATAAACTCCTCCAAAAATAACCAAATTATGGATTCCAACCTTATAAATTATGATAAGTCAGAATATCAAAGAATATATGAGTTATGTGCCCTAGAAGGCACCAAATCACAACCAAACCCTAGTCACTCCCTAGGAGAGGGGCTCCAAAAATATATCAAAGCTCTTGTAGGTCTTCTTCTTGATGCCCTAGATCCCAATCAGCAAAAGAATCTTCAGTAGATGTCTTCAATTCACCACTATGGAGAGTTTTCGTTCTCCACCAAACCACAAGGGTTTCGTCCTCCTTGGATGCCACACAAGAGGGTTGTCATCCTCAAGTGGAAAGGTATTGAGCAATCAGCCCAACAAACCAAGTATAAGTGTATATGTGCCAAAGATGATTTGCAAATGAGGTCATACAATCCTTTTTATATCCCTTGGTTGGCGCCAAAGGCTAAATAGGTGAAGACCGACCTCTTTAAGCTTCACTTTATCTTCTAATCTCTTGTTGGGGTCTCATAGCCATAGCCGACATGCCTTAAGGAGTGAAACACCAAATAAAAAACATTAAAAATAATAAAATAAAACGTAATGAGTTCAATTACTTCCCTTGTTCACTTATTCTTCTTGGCGTGGGAAGAGAATGGCAAGAAGTTTTCATTTGGCATTAATTTGAAAAAAGGGGACATTACAAGTTTCTTTACATCGGCTATGTAATGTCCCCAATTCCGAGCAGTTGGCCTAACGGCCCTATGTTGGTCTTAGCCCTGGTCATTCCCAAGGGACTAACGACTTTGGAGGTTATTGGGGATGGTTGTCTGATTTCCTACTATGTTTTTGTTATATTTTAGGCGTTGGGAGGGTCTAATGGGCCCTTTGTGTTCTATTTTTGTCGTTGGGATCACTTAAGTGGACACTTTTGGCATTTAATGTTATGTTTCTTCGTTGGGGCCACTTAAAGTACCTTTTTGGCGACTTGAGGGGATGTGTATTGCATTAAATGTTATATTTCTTTGTTGGGGTCACTTTTTGGGCCAAGGCGCCTAGGAATGGAAAAAGCAACTTTAAGTTATTTTTAATTGGGCCCTCTTTATGAGAAAGTGCGCCTTGGGGGTTTTAGGGTTTCTTTGACATGGAAAAGGTTATAAAAGGAGAAGAGGGGTGAAAGGAGAGATCATGCATTCATACACTTATTTTCTTTTTATGTGCAACTGTTGTTTGCAACTATTTAGCTTGTGGAGTAAGATCCCACGGGAACCCTAGCTTCGGTGGTGAAAGATCCATCCCTAGCTAGCAGGGCATTCTTCGGTAGTGAAAGATCTACCCTAGCTTGTCATTTGGAGTGGATTTCAGGGCTGTTTTTACAGAGGTATTTTCAGGAATTTCAGAATTAGGGTTTGAGGGTTTTTGAGAGTTTTTGTGGAGATTTTCAGCTGGTTTTCGGATCAGACCTACGGCAGCCATAGAGGAAGGGTTTGGCATCATCTACAGAGGATTTCACAAGGGTTTTGGCCATCTACCAAGGGGGCGACTTGTTTGGGAGATTGCAGCCCTAATTTCTAGGGTTTTCAGCTGGCCGTTTTCAGATCTGAAGGTTGGAAAGTCATCTTCCATATTTATATATGTTATTTCCCAAGTTTCATCATTTTTGCACTTGTATTCGGAAAGATATTAATTTTCGAAGTTTTCCAGCTATTTTAGGCACGCTGTAAATTTCTGGCAGCGTTATATTGACTGAAAAATTCCAAAAATATTTCCCTTGTGTTCTTTATATTATTATCTAGTTCCATTTAAATTTTCAAGTGATTTGAACGGTTATTTTGGGAGTTATCCATATTTTTCTGTTCGCTGCCCTAGCTGTAATTTTCTGCATAAAATCTGCAAAAATCAGATTCAGTATTTGCTGCAAATTTCTGTGTTTTGTCTATTTTGTTGTAAGATCCCAACAAGGGATATTTCAGGCTATTATAACCTAAAAATAAGAAACTAGAAAAACAAAACACTTGAGTTCATTTGTTAACCTTTTGTCAATGAAGTTGTGTATACCACCTATATTGACCAACACCGTCACCTTTCTCATTTTGATATACCTAACACTTTGAGCACGTGCGATGTGCGAATCCCATTAATCGCATGCAACAAGATGGGGACAGGGGGAAGGGGTTATTCTCCTTTTCCAAGCATTGATGCTCTTGCTCCATAATTGGATCTTCGGAAGCGACTTCTTCCTCCTCATAAGCCTCAATCTCAATAATCATTAATCGTTTCTTTCCATTCGCATACTTATGACCCTAGAACATTTGCTATCACAATGCCAACACAATCATTTTTCACTTTTCCCCTTCTCTTGTTGAGGCGAAAGCTTTGTAATTTGCCTTGGGTTAAAAGTATTAACCACATTTTAGTCTCTCCATCTTGTGGTTTGGCCCTATGTCAATCTCCTAGTAGACATATTTCGTTGCTCAAAATGCAGAGCTTTCTTCATAGCATGCTTAAATAAACACGATTCAAGAAACGAAAAATCATGTTTATCATGTCATTAATCCCATTGATGTAGAATTATAGTCTTTAACACCATGATGCCTTAGAAGTCCTTATTGCAAATCTCATGTGCTCAACATTATATTCATGATAGACCTTGTTTGCTTTAGATTTGTCAATTTTGTAAGGTAGTTTCACTTCCATGTTTGCTCATAGTGGGTTGTTAATTCTTTAATAAAAACATCCCAAATGAGCACCTGCTCATGCTTTTCATTCACAATCCATTTCTAATTGTTGACCTTCCTTTGCATCATCTCGTATTTTATGAAGCTTATAATATTGTTCCATGAGGCCTATTCAAGAAGTTAGAATTGTGTCGTCAAACTTGATGATGTCAATTTTGGGCAACTGCAATCTTTGTTCTTGAGAATAATACCTCATCCCTTGATTTGGCCTATTTAGATTGTATCCTCCATGGTTGTTCGATTGCAGATGATTGGTTGGTATCGGGATCAATCCATGATTGTGGTTAACTCACGGTAATATTGCGTGATATTAATGCAAATCAGACATCAATTGTTTAAACTTTTCCAAACCCTTCTTTAACAAAAGCCGCAAAAGGGGCCATCTTATTATCCTCGATACAAGTTACCACTCTTCACAACCAGCAAGAATGTTTTCCATTAGTTTTGGTGGTTGACAATAAAGAGATTCATCATTGTCATTGGTTGTAGAAGAGCTCACTAGGTTCATTAGGCTAGGAGGATGACATGGTTGTTGATATGGTTGGTTTCCTAGCTCTAGATTTGTGAGAATATGGGGTAGAAAAAGTCCGCACCCAAATTTTGCACTATGGAATATTTCTAAAACCCAATGATGATGCTATGACCTCCAAAATATTATAAAAATACTCAAACCCTACTTAGACTAATACACTTGCCTACTCTTGCTTATCTTTGCTAAAACCGCTCTTCAGAGATTGCCCTAACTTCCAAGACTTCCGATTATGCCTTTCTCTAACTCCAAATTTGCATTTCTTTTTAAGTACGCTTGATCGCGCAACTATCGCAGCAGTCTTGAAAGTCGTTGCAGCACCTCTACTAACTACCGCGGAGGTTAGGACATGTCACGGACACACTCGACGACCCACTGCGATAATTACACAACGCCATCTGCATTTACCATTGGATGCAAGTCCTTTGCATGTGATTTTTAAATTATATCCCTAGAATGTGTATTTTTACTCAAGTTGTGTTTTGATCCATCCACCTTGCATTCTAATCAACCCAGGTTTGCTTCTAGAACACCCACCACCAACTCCACTTCACTCCCTTTTATCCAATTACAACCATTGATCGAATCTCGATCTCACACTTCGATTTTGTCAACATCACAATTGTCTCTCTTTTGAAAAGGAGATTGTGCATTCATTTTTCAAGGTTGGAAAAATTGGAGTTGAGGAGTTCATTTGCAAAGATTGAGATTTGGATATTTCTTCCGATTTGAGAGCCACTTCCAGATTTTGTTCTTGCCACCATCACCTACAAAAAAGTTGTTCTTGGTAAGGATTGTGGAGCACCATTAGTCTATGGTGTTTACTGACCATCTTCATCTGAGCCACATCTAAGATTTGTATACTATCATAAGAGGAGAGTTTAAAGGAGACCAAGCAAGTTCCCTTTATCACTTTAAATCTAGCCATTGCATTGTTGCCATTCTTCTCTTGCATTCATGCAAGTGTTTCCTTTCCACCTTTGTAATGTCCCTTTTTGGGGACTTCCGAAAATAGCTAGGGCTGAATGAGAGATGACTGAAATTAATTTTTAAATGGCTGTAATCAGACTTCCAAGGGCTAGATATGACTAAAAATGCACACTGAAACCTGCAATTTTTCCTTTCCTAGGGCAGCGACCTGTTTTGAGAACTCCCACTCACTTTTGGATGCCCTAAACTCGCTGAAAATGTGCCCAATCAAGCTCAAAAATTCTGATTAATTACCAGCAATCAAAATATGAAGGAAAACTGATTTTTAGTGCCCCAGAAATGAAGATATGAATTTTCTATAAACCCTCTATCTGCAGAATTTATACATTACTTTAAAAATTCATAACTTTACCTAGGAAGCTCCAAAATTCATGAAACTTGGGATCTTGGGGTTTAAAAATATGAAGAATGCAAATATCAAATCAGCTTGCCCAAACATGCCAAACCTGACTTACAAGCAATTCGCCCCTCTTGGAAATAATGAATTAGTGGCTCAAACATGCAAGGAAATGATTGCTTTCACCTTTAAAAATTAGTACAAGTCCATCCATGCAAGAATCATACCATACATCCATCAAAACACATCCAAAATGCTCATGATGCAAGTCGCCTAGGGCTAGATAGAAAGATATCAGCTCCAAATTCCTTGAGATATTCAATAGTTCCAAATATCCTTGCTTGAGGGTTTTCGTCCCCAAGACAAGTTCCACTATCAAGGGTTTTCATCCTTGAAGTGGTCTCAAACAAGGGTTTTCGTCCTTGATGAGAAAGGAAAGGTACAACCTTTACCCGAAGAAATGATGCACCATCTAGCTCGGATATCCTTAATGAGCATATTATGATCTTGCTCCATAAACCCACAGGCCACAAAGTGCATAATCTTGATCTTACTTGCAATCTTTGCTCCTTCCCTAATAATGCATAAACTCAAATGTGCTATCTCTTCTCTGCATACAATGTTATGAGATCAAGAACCTTGTCTACACCTTGCATGAGTTATATCTTGAAGAAACATGAGGGAGGCTACATTGATATCAACCATTCATATGACAAATATATCCAATACACCTTTATGACCCTACTTCACAATTATGCAACCAAAGATCATCAATTTGAAACCACACAATTCCATTACCTGTCATGCCTTCAAAGTCTTGTCTTTCAAGAATATAGCACTTTAGTCTTCTAGGTATGTGGGCTTGTTAGGATCTCTTCAAGTTTGTCTAAATTGGACTCTCATCACTCATTTCACTAACAACCAATGTGTTACCATACAATCCAAGATCATACTACTTCTTGTAAACATGCAACTTAGAACCTTGTGCTCATGCATTGGACACAAATGTATTCATAATTAAACATAGGCTTCAGTAAATCATCCATACCTGGTTCACCATGATAGTGACATCATTTGAGCAGGAATTATTCAACTAAGGTTGATCATGCATTCATTTTCATTGTGTTTCTTCATACTCTGCCCTAGGCTCCTCTTATAACGGCATCAAGAGCAAATCTGGAACTATCTTTCTATGTGAGTTCCCTCTCCAGAAATTAGAAGCATTTTGAGACCCCATTTTAATCTTATTAGATGCATACAAAATTTTAAATCCTGAAAGTTTGCCTATCATTCCCAGCTATACATATCTCTCCATTTAATTCTTCTTCATTTACTGTTGAAACTCTGCCTCTTCAAGATTGTGAGGTAATAGTTAGCCATGAAGACATCATTTCACCATGGAAACATCATGAGAAGTCTGAGAATCTATTAATGCATTGTCAAAACCATTATTACACTTTCAAACATGATAGATTATCGAAATTTTGCATCAATTACCTCTCATTTCTCTGTTGCGTTTTCTCCACAATGCCCAAAATTTCTGTCATGAACTTCTCTTTGCACACTTAACGGTTCGGTCTGAAACTTTGGGAACTTCTTCTATTTATCAAGACAGAGTTTTCCTCAAATTTATAGCAAATTCCGCTGGTTAGAATGGGAGATATTGATTGCCCTAGTCATTATAAAACTCTCAAATGTGGATTCAAGATTTCTAATAAATTGCATTCGATTTAAAATTGAATGCTCTCCCTATTCATTTTAACAGTCAAGGATTCTAGTGCATTTTTAATATGGGGATGACTTGTAGCTCTCTGTCCTCTCAATGCTCTTATGCACAGTCCAATAATCAACCAAAACATGCTATATTCATTCACATAATTAAAACTTATGCATTTGAAATC
This sequence comes from Taxus wallichiana var. yunnanensis, assembly GCA_018340775.1. Lineage (NCBI taxonomy): Eukaryota > Viridiplantae > Streptophyta > Pinopsida > Cupressales > Taxaceae > Taxus > Taxus wallichiana. The sequence goes on from CM031235.1 coordinate 943,500,019, forward strand.
ATTAATTACACGAGTAGAGAGGAATTTAAAATCTCCAAGGTCTATGACAATCGACTTTTATGCCTATTCATGACTGTGATACAGTCCTACTTCATACATCTTCATGCAATCCTGTTACAATCTCAGCCATACACCATTCCTTCAAACCTGGAATCCATCCTCTTGTTTTTCTCTAGCTTGCCTTCGACCTCCTCCTCTTGGATCCTCTTTATTTTAATCAAATTTGTTATCTCTTGGCTTATTTTTGACCAAATCTCCATGTTTGTAGTGATATTCTTTTATCTAGGCTTGGGAACAGGAACCAACATCCCAATTTGACCTTATAACAACTATTACAAACTGAAAGAAGAAGTTTTCAACCTTCATCCACGTAGACAAGACAACTCACACTCACCTAGGACTTAACAAACTCACTTATCACGCTTACATCATGGTAAAAACCCATTACAGCATGAAATTTCAAATTTTGACATTTGGAAGGAAAACTAGTCTAACTCCTAGTACATATTTGCTTGCATATTCCAAGGTTTATAATGGCTTATTCATGCCCTCCATGTTCTATGAAGATGCTCTTGCATCAAGAAATAATAAGATTCAACATATGACATAATGGTCAAGCATCCTCCTTTTATAACATAAGGGGTGTTGTGTTACATCATAACTTATGGCCAACCTTATAAAAAGTACCCTTTAATTATCTCATTTGTTTTTGAGCCTACATGCTCAAAATACTTTATATTCTAATTAAATAAGTTCTTCTATTGGAGTGCTTGGCTTCCCAATAGGAATACATGATAATAATGAAAATATCTACTTAGAAAATGTCATCCAAGTCTTCCCCTTGCTTCCTTCCTTAAACCCACGGGGAGGAAAAATGGGTTAAGGTCTTCAAATCCGCTAGTCTCCAAAAAGAGACATGACAACATTTGCTCCTGCAATTCCCGAGTCAATTGAACAAAACGGAGAGATCGCAGACTGAGGGTGACACTTCCAATCACTTTTCTCCATAGAAAAGGTTGGGAGTTTCTTCATTTTCTGGTGTTTGCTTTATTAATTTAGATCCACAGTTATTATTGTTTGATCTTCAAAAATTCAAAAAGAAAAAGAAAAAGAAAGAGATAAATTAGGATTTTAAATTTTAGATTCTTGTTTATTTTGATTCAACTCTTAGCATTGGATCTGCTCTCACATCATAAGATCAAATCTCATATTTGTTTATTTCAATTCCTTTCTTGCATTTAGGTAATTCAGAAGTCATCCTTTCAATCATTCGAAAGAGAGAATTAACAAAAACTTATAAATCACTTACAGTTTGCATTCATATAGTGAAATTCTTTTGCATTTTAAATCTGAAAATCATCTTTCCATTTCCATAGCTAGAGAAAGTATTTGTGTTTGCATTCTTTCTAGAGCATTCCCAAAATTTAAAAATAATCTGCATTTGTAGTTAGATCCGTGTTTGTTTTGTGATTTTCATAGCATGCAAGCATAAGATCTGAAAATCGTCTTATTAAAGATAATTTCCAGCAGCTATTTATTTTCAGATTTTCATTTGTAAGCTATAAGAACATAAAACAAACTTGTTGCCCCATCATAGAAATCAGCTCACACATTCCCAACAGCCCAACTCACAAACAAACACTCGCTTTCCTTGCGAAACAAGACTACCTTCTTCCACAGCACACATTCATAACACTGCTGCAATTTCTAATTTATTCACATCAAAACCAGACAGCACCCCACTTTACAAACATTTTCAAACAAACATCAAAATAGATCCCGTTCAAGCTAAGACATCATCACAACTCCCAATCTAGTTAGTGTGGCTATAGGAAACCCCTCACACCTCTTTTGGATGACACTTGACAGCCAAGTAGTTTCTAGGAGGGTTGGGTAGTTCCCTCGAGTTCCCACTCCACTTGAGTGGGAAAATATATAGAACAATATAAACTCTGAACTGAGACATGAGGTCTTTCGCACCACCACCACACCTCATCTCTCATCGAGCAATTTTGTCTACTAGACACACAATCCTTGCACACACAAAAGCAAATCTGCTAACTATTCCACAACCTCAAATGACCACAATCTAACCTCGTTATTTGAGTTATCTCTTCATCCTCAGGTCTAGCCTCGTCCTATTTCCCCTTTTCCTTCACTCACATGAACATCCCTAGGCGAGACTAGTCCGAAAGAAACCGGCAAATTCCACGTGTAGCGCAACCCACCAACTTTGCTCCATTTTTGGACACCAACGTTGATCAGGAACTATGATACATGGCACTCATTGAGACCAACTATTGTAGGACTTGTACACTTAGTCGATTCACTACTTTGGATGAACAATTTAGGCTAACATAACATATTTGGTATAGGTTGGATTCTTGGAGCATCCTTTTAGGCATGCACATCACTCGCAACGCGACATCATTAACTGACTAATCTCTCTAAAGACATTGAGGGGTCATTCTTTTCAAAGGTGGAAATAGCCTATTTTTTTATTTCTTTAAGTAAGACATGTAAATATTTTAGTCACTGGCATTGCACCTTATATCTTCATAATTTCCTATGGGTCATGTTATATTAAGTCAAAAGGAGATTCTCATTATTGTATTTACCCATTCATTGTATTTTAATTCTAATACATTTTTTTAATGTGTATATTTTCTTGGTGTCCTATTTAATTTCCTCTCTCCCTTAGACTTTTTATTTTAATTAGAAAATATTATAGATAGTCCATCAAATTTAACTTGGAACTTTGAACTGGTTTAGCTGATTGCACAAGAGCTGCAACACAAGTGACAAAATGAATTCCTACTCAAACTTATGTAGCAAATGTCCAGCACATTTCAACAACTTTTGGGTCCACAACAAATAGACAACTTTTGTTCCTATAACCATCCCAATTGCCCAGCCTACTTTCAACTAGGACATCAATACACCTATTACTTGCTTTCATGGCACAATGGATTAGGACAAGTTGGATTTTGGGGTTCCCAGTCAAGTGGCCATCTTCAACACGAAAGCTACATCATCTTTGTCAAGCACCTAGGTATTTAGTCCAACAATACACTAACGAGTTCAATAGACTCTCTATTAAGTTGGAGGTACAAGACACAAATGAGATCCTTTATGTCAAATTTGCCCCAAGGTTGTTTCCTCATCTTTGTCAAATTCACAACCCGTAATGAATGGAATGACCTTTACTCCACTAATCCACATTTTAGTCCAATTAATTTCCTTAGCAACAGCCCATAGTGGTCAATTAAACGCCTTTTCTTAATTACAATTTGAAGGATGGGTGGTTGTATAAGATCACTGACCTTTCCATTCTCGCCAACACCTCTCTCCATCTTCTATTAAAAAATCTCATTCATGCTCATACAATGGACATTTTGGCATAGAAAAGGCACTGCGACATCTAAACATTAGCTCCATTGGTCTTTTATAAAAGCAAGTTGAGCATTTTATTCGTCAATGCTCTCCTTGTAGTCATCCTAACTCTTCCAATTAAAAGCTTGGATCTTATCAACCATTACTAGTGCCTTTGTTACAGGGGAATCCATTTCCGTGAATTTCATTAGTGGTCGGCATATTTTCCACGATGATGTTCTTATTAATATGGGCAAAGACACTTGATGTTTCTCAGCCTTCCAACTTTCTCTTCAGTCATGTTTCAATCCATAATTAGGATAGATGTTCCATTCCTAGTACACAAATGCAAAGATTGACATGTTAAATGTGATAGAAACTGAAAATTAATTGAATTAGATTGTTCAATAATTAAGTGCTTTGCCTTGAAACAGAGTTATACATAAGGTTGTGAAGCTATCTAAGTGCTGGAAATTATGACGGTGGTTGTATAATGTCAAATTGAATAGGTAAATAACAGAAAACAATCAAACAAAGGAAATTATCCTGAAGACACCCAATGTGGGAAATCTTTAGCAAATTGGGGCTATGCTTCCTTATCTCGACCGAAATTTGAAAGAATTAGAAGCAAATGCCCCCATGGAGCCTCCAAGAGCACTGACTTTTACAACAATTTGCAATGCTGTCACAAGTTTTCCTTCTTCTAAACTCACTCAAGACAACTTACTTCACTTCTACACTCAGTTGTACAAGCATTTTTAACTCTAGATTATTTTACATGTGCCTAATGAGCATACCTATGCTTCTACACTAAGTAGCCAATCCTAGTACTAGTACGGGTATTGGAACCCAATATGCGGATTTGTTTGTAGGCTCACATATGGCTTTAGGTACAGCCGTACAAAAAACAAATTAAAAATATTTAAAAACACGGCCAAATTAGCAAATTAACCATACAATATGCATATAGAGTAAACAAAATAAGTTAAGTAACCACAAAACATAGTGATAATTCAATGTCAAATGTCATGATATTTAGTCATCAAGCTTAGAACAAGTACCTTGTGCAAAGGTTGCAATGTATACACAAAATCAAGATAAATCAGCATATTCATTATATTCATAATCGAATTGCTCTTCAATGTGGATCAACACCATCACGGGATTGATTAAAACCACAAGCAATAGCAGCGCACCTCCTGCTAGCTCTGTTATGTAGGTCGTGGTACCTTCTATATCTAGATCAAGCAATGAAAGGTGCCCAATGGAAGCATTTAAGTCATGAATCTCTAGGTCTACATCCCAATACCTTGTTTCTCTTTCTTGTACTCATACTACTTGTGCTAGAAGGCATAAGTTGGAATGCACATCAACCAAATCCTCCACCTTTTTCATTGCCAACTTGTGCTTAACTTAGTGAATAAAGGAATATGCACCCCAATTTTATTTATCTTAATAGGAATTCACAACCTATATGTGAATGCTTTCCCATGGAGGTGCCACATGTATGAAAGTCCTACCTGTACTTCTCATAAAGGGCACTAATGGAGTGGGACATGGAGGTTATGAAATTCCCAAATTCTTCCCTAACTGAGTGTTTTACTTCTAGATTAGGGAAGAGTCTATAGAATGTCACCTTGTACCCCTAACTAACTTCAACATCCCTAATTGGTGGAACCCTCTTAGGAAAAGAAAGGATCTTCATGTTGTGGTATTTTGAAGTCAAAGCAAAAGAATGAAGATACGGTGAGGTGGTTAATTTGTTCCAACTATCAATGAGATGAGACCGCATTTCTTTGAAGAAGCCCTTTGCGAGCTCTTGCTCTTTAACATTTATGATGGATTTCATCTTCTCAAATCAATGAGCCGATTCCATCATAAATCTCACTCAAACAACGACAATTTATATCAAAAAAATTGGGCATACTCACGATGGGCTCAGTAAAACTAACCAATTATTTCACACAAACCCATCACCTATCATTGAGGATCAACCCTTTAACCTTTGTGGCCCTCTAAATGTTTGTTTGCCTCCATACACCCCAAAGATTGTTGATAACCAAATTGCTCAATGTCTCTCGCACCTTCACAAGTAATCTCAATATAAGTGTGTGAGGTAAATTGAGTCTCGATAACCTAATAAGAATTATAAAACAAATAAAATCAAAAAAAAATTAAACATTCAAAAATCACATTTTTAAAAATTGCAAACATACTAAATTAATGCAATAGTCAAAACCTAAAAAAATAGATGCCATTAACAAGATTCTAACTTGGAAAAGGTCCAAAAGATGGCTTGGGGCATGTGGTAGTTGTTGGTGAACATTGAAACTCGCTCACCTCTTCACGGACTTATATGATTCAAGCAATTTTGGTGTCCAATTTTTGTAATATTAGGTTCAGCGAATGAACAGATCAAGGTGTCCAAAATATATCCCTACAACTTCGCATTTTTTTGTATTGTCAACTATAACTTGGACAATATTTTAAGGCCTTTACGCCCCACCACCTCGGTGGACTCTATGAGGATGTTAACAATGAATTGGGCATCCTTCACCTACCCCTCACAATCAACAACCCTCATAAACATTGCCCTTTTAATGTGCACTGCAACCACATTGATCAATGGCATGTTTGTTGTATCTTTCCATCCATAAAAAAGCGGGCACCTGTTTCGATCCATGAATCCCTTGAGGGCTACAATAGATCTTCAACATGTTCTTTTTTTTGCCAATAAAGTGGTGCACACAATTTCATACCCTAGGCTAATAAACCCTTTAAGGGCCTCATTTATCACTTTCACCATATCCTATCGGTATGTCGATCTAACAATATTAATAGGAAGACCACATGCGTAAACATAACACCGAATGCGTTGTTCATTTGTGTCCCTAGATTCATTGTAGAATGCCTTCTCTAATGGGCTTGCTCCTTTTGTTCTCTTGTGACTAAGAGGTGAATCCTCTTCCTCTTTGGCGACATCGAGATGTAGACAAAAATTGTTGAATATGATATTTAGATCATTTCTTTGCCAAAAGATGCTTCGATTTTATGGTAACTACCACATCCACCGCTTTTTGCTCTTTGATGTATGCGACAACCGATGTAGACAAAATCAAGTGTGTGTGAGATTTAGATCCTTTCTTTTGCCAAAGGATGCTTTGATTTTATAAAGCAACTACCGCATCCACTTCTTACTCTTTAATGTATGTGAGGATCTTCACACTAGCAACCCTCTCCACTCATCCCATCACAAGCTTCATTCCTTGGCTAGGAATTGCATGATGAATTTTCACCCAAATGTATGAGCTCTTAAATTTTATTTTACACACCGAGATAACCCAAATATATAGCCCCCTCATGGTATTTGTTGTATCGATGTGACATACTTCCAAAGGAACGAGCATGTATTGAATTTGAAGGTTACCCTTGGGGCCAACAAAATGCACTTACAAATCATTCTAGCAAATCCGTATGGCTAACTAGTTAACAAAAATAAAAATTACTATTAAAATTCAAGCCCTAGGAGAAAATAATCTATTTGACATTTGTTGAAAGAATGTTCAAAAAATAACCAAGAAAATTGAAAATGAGTGACAAGCTAAAAAGAAACACATCTCGAAACTTCTCTTTGTTTCAAGCTCCTTAAACTTGGCATAGGATTTTTATTTTGAAGGATAAATCATATTAATAAAAAAATATAGAAAGCTATAAAGAGAAAGGATGGATATATACAATGACAATCATAATCTTGACCTTTTGCTAAACTTGGCATAGGATTAGCAAAAGGATGAAGTACCAACCCTAAGCAATTGAAAATATGAAGTCAACAAGCAAATGTGTAATCGAGAGGTAAATGTGGTGTTGTTTAAAAGGAATTTGGGAGTGTCTTTTAGGCCTAGTTATGTTTTCATATTTTTAAAAGTTTATGTTTGACTTTTTCAACAAAAAAAAATCATTTTTTTGACCAAGTACTTATTGGATATGCCCAACGTACCACAAGACCTACCCCGGTATGTACATACCTAGTTCTGTTTTGTGGTGCCTTGGGCATACCCATAGAAGAACCAAAAGGTACCTTCTTGGAACTAGCCCCCATGCAAGCTAGTACTCAATAATGTAGTGTTCTACATGCCAAACCAAAGTACACATAAGACTCAAAACACATTGTCGCCTCAACAACTAGAAGGGGAATTATTTCATCTTTTAATCTAACAGTTTAATTCTTCACCTTTGTCATATTTGACAAATTCCACTAGCGATATATGACATTCAACATGTGACATATCTAACACATAACGCAAGTGACATATTTCTCCACTATAGAAAGAAGTGCAAGTGACAAATTTGGTAAGTCTCAAATACATCACTTACCTTAGAGCCGTGATTATCTTTCGCAGCCTCTGTTTTGAACAATGTGCATTTTGTTTGTTTTTTTTCTACCTTTAAAGTGTAATAAACGTGTATCTAGTACATCATTGGTCATGGAAACCATAAATGAAAAATTGATTGATATCAACATGTTCTAATTTGGATCACAGCTCCCTAATATGAAGACTTTTAGTCCCCAAAAGCTTAGGAACTCATGAGGTGTGGGAACAAATCCCTCACTTTGTCTTTTGAATGCCACTTGATTGTTTATAGAAATTGTACCTTCAATCAAATATGCCAATTTTACTGCTCTCCCCTCCTTGTCCTCACCTTCTACTACATCACCTCTTTTTCCAATATTTTTGAACATTAGGCGTAAATTCTTCAATGGAAGACAACAATGGGCCTTCTTCTTCTTCGGCTAGCATGGAAGGCTCAAGAAGACATAAGTTCTAAACATGCAAACTGAATATATTTTCATTTAAGGAGACAAGTTCTCACTTACTCAATTATCACATATGGAGCATACCTAAGTGGATTCAACCTTTTAGCTTGACCTTGGAGTCTTTCTTTGCTTAGGTAAAGCCATATCTTGTCCCCATGTGGGAACATGTGCTCAACTCTATGCCTTGCTTTATAATTAACATTTAGTTGTTTTAGATTCGCTTATACTTGAAGATAAAATCTACCTTACATTGTCAATGATCTTTTCAGCCACTCGAATCTAACAATCAACATTTCTTTATCCTCTCTTGATCCATAAGGATCCATGGAATTCATTAAGAACTCCCAAAGAATCCAAGGACATGTTAGGGCTCATAAAAGAGGGAATGTTGAGTGGCAAGAGTTGCATGGTGGCACTTGCCAAAGGCACTAACTACTTCATTCACGTGAAACATATAGTATTCCATATCAAAATATAAATGTGCTTACACATTTGGACTCTCAAAAAGTTACACTTTTAAATCCAAGTTCGTATGCAAAAGTTATGGGCTCTGGAAGTTGAGAGACTATACATTGTTGCAAAACAGTCAGAGCAGTTTTGCTAGTCTTATGTGTTGATTTCACATCAGCCACAGCATTTCCATAACTGCCAGTCTGCTAACAACAACAGTTTAGCAACCTCTGGGGCAATTATGGGACCACCGATCTATGTAAAACAGTGGTTTCACCTACGTCAATTGAGAGCCACTTCAAGGATATGAATTCATTGATATTCTCATTCTAAGTGTTTCTAAGGTTGAGTTCTTTGAACAGACATCTCCAGAAATGCATAAGAACAGTCATGGACAGGGAATTGGTGACAGAGATCATGGTAGTGTGAACTGCTGGGCTAAGGAGAGAATTGGTGTATGTACGAGAGAATAGCAAAATTGTGCAGTTATCTTGACTGTACCATTTTATGTTACTTGTACTTCTTCCATAGCATCATTAGGGAAATAGGAGAAACAAAGTGTGAGTGTATGCTCTTGGAGCTCTTTGTATTGACCCATTTCATTGAAGGAAGATCAGGAAGATGTGCAAGTGCCACTTCCAGCTGGATTTTCCTCATCTTAGGGTTTTTAGATCCAAACCTTTGAATCATGTGTTTGTATCCATTCTTTTTCTTACAGGTTTAGTTTGCAAGCAATATATTCTTTCTAATGGACACTCCCCACTTAAACTATTAAAATTCTGTTATTTGAAGCAAAATCAAAGTAGAACATCAGTATGTAATTTTGTGGATTCTATAAGTATGCAACCTTGAGAGTTTAAAATCATTTTGGTATCAGAGCAGCAAATTCCTTTGTGGCTTGTAAAGGATGTTTGTTAACACATAGGAAGATTGTGTGTATAATAATAATAGTTTATGCAAGATTTTGTTAACCATAGAGTTCTTTGATAAACAAGATTTAATGCAGAGATCTTTGACGTTTTGCAGGAGTTTGTGGTCGGAATATCCATGACCAAATCCTTGAGAAGAAGGCTTGAGGAACTCCAAGAGTGCCATGTCTGGGTACAAGAGAAGAATGGATCACTGAAAATGTGGGTGCAACACTTGAAACAAGATTGAGCAGTTGCAAGTAACATAGTCAGGTTATGGGGATTTCTTCATAAGAATCAAAAAAGTTGCAATAAAAATTGTTGACATGGGAAGAATTTTGGCAGAGCTCCAGCATGATGCTGAAGTAGAGGAAAGGAGAAAAGGTACTACAGAGGAAAAGGAATCAGCCTCTGCCCCAGATGCTCAAACCATGACAAAGGAATACGTGCTAAGCACTCCATCACATGTTGATTCTTCCAATGTTACATTGAATGAATCCATTGATAATTTTCATACAGCAATATAGGCTCTAAATTGTTAATGAATATAGGCTATGATGGTAAAGGAATTGGCCAAGGAATCCTCATCTCATTAGGGCTGAGGAAAGACCTCAATATGCAGACCTTGGGTATAGTACAACAGAGACAGGAGAATGCCCTAGCACAGCTGAAGCAAGAGTAGCCATCCATTTACACAACAAGGACAGGAAAAAGAAGGTAAAATGTTCCTAATATCATTTTTGTTAAGCCTCAAGATGATTGTAGGATGTCTCCAAAGAAAGGTGGGCAGCAAACAAGCAATTAAGAAGATGGACGCATGAGTTTACCTCAAGAGGACAAATAAGCACTTCCAAATATTGGACAGCCTATTAGTGATGAAGGAGAAGATAGTGCAATCACTACTCCATCCACATGATGCAAATGCAAAGAGAAAGTGGGAGATTACACTCCACCATCTTCACCACTTGCACACACAAGAAGGGAAGGAAATAGGCATGGGGCAGCCCAAAATGGTATGCAAAGAGAAGTCTTCCATCTTTTATTCTAATTATAAGAAGGAAGGTCATGTAGCACAAGAATGTCATGATGATCTCTTTTCTGCATATCATAAGGAGAGAAACCATTCTGTCTATGGGAGAACGCCACTAGAGAACCCAAGCTCTTTCGAGGAGATGGTAAAGAAAGAAATCACTCTTTAAATAGAAAATAAGAGAATGGTTATGACACACTCCAAGGAGATAAGAAGCCACTTGATATGAGCATGTGCAAATCTAATAAGTTATACTAGTTGAAAGGTTAGAGGTCATTGGAATGGAAAGTGTTGGAAACTCCATCCACATCTTCACCCAAAAATGTGCAGCCACAAGAATGACAGCCACAGATAAGAAGGGAAGAAGAGCCTAAAACACAGGAATCAAGGAGAAAACAATCTCTATATGTTTCTTCACACCATTGCAAGCAAGTCATGGTAAGGGGATTTCATTTGATTCTTGGATTGAGCAATTGTATGATTTGCAAAGAAGAGATTTTGAGTTACTTTCAATGTATGGGCATTGGGTAATAGTTCAGATGTATCTTCAAAGCAATGTAAGTTTTTATTTGTAGAAAAAACAAGGAAACTGTTCCTTTTATGTGAGCAAGCATGGGAAGAATCGTACTCATCATGTGAGGTGAGTATGCAATAGTAATTCCTCTTGAGAATAACTACTAGAAGCAACATTTTAAAATTTAATTCAGAAAAATGTTGTATGTATACATTTGTTGATTAAGCATAAAGGAAACTAGTTCTGTTTGTATGGAGGAGTATAGAATATCGTTTACTCATCATAGATGAGTACAGAACATAAAATTCAGTTGGGAATAACAAGTATGGATAGTAAATATCAAATGTTTCAGTCTTTGTCACTTGTTGAATTGCACAGTAAATATGGGAAGCATTGGACTCATCATAGGGAGCACGGAAGAACAAAATTCACTTCATAATAACTAATATGGGCAATAAAATAACATATTTTAGATTGTCTTCACTAACCAATTGTTGTATGTCCAGCAAGAAAGCAAAAGCATGAGGTTGGGCAGGGCAACAAATAGTAGTAAAATAGTCATAATGATGGATGATAAATTGATTTGAGTTTTCATCACATGATGGATTATAGTTTGTTTGATCTTCATTACTTGCTATAAATGCAAATGGGCAAAACAATCATAGCATGAGGAAAATGTCTTAGCAAATCCAGTTGGTGATGACAGATAGGGGCAGCCACCAGAAGCATGATTTCAGTTTTATCATTCATCACTTGTTGTAGTTGCATGGCAGGAAGGAAAAGAAGCACTCCATGAGAGAGCAGTAAAAGCATGAGTAAAGCATGAGGTTTGGGTAACAACTTTAGCAAATGAAATCATCACAATAATAGTTAATAAGTTGTTTTGTTTCTCCATTATTGTATTTGGTATGATATCTCATTATGTTGTTGTAAATGCTAATGGAAAACAATTGTAGCGTATGAAAGAATTGTTCATCATCAAGTTGTTGTAGTATGCTATGGGCACTTCAATAATGTCACAATGATGTAAAGGTCTGATTTGAGCATCATTAAGTTGTGCATGCTAGGGGCACTTTAATAATTGTAACTTTAATAATTGCAAACATGATTTCATGTTATTCAGTTGTTGATTTACTTCAATAATTCAAGCACTGACAATCTTGGTGGCCTCATATAAATATTGTGTAATAGATATGGGCTTCACAAGGACTATAGGACATTGATTCCAGCATGTACATAGTCTACACACATCAGCAGCAGCAGTAGAGATGGCTAGATGAAGCATGCATAATTCAGTTCTGTCTGCACACTTGGGCATGGTTGCAGTATATATCAAATCAGTTTTTGATATGGTAGCACTATGGTATACACATATTGTAACATTGACAATTTGACAATGAATATGCATTGTACATTATATGTTTCCTCTATAACAACATGTACACTAGGAAGAATGAATGCTTGAAAGCCATTCAGATTGTTTCAACCATCACAAAGGCGGTTGTCACATGTTTGTTTTGGCTAACAAATGAATTGTAATAGCAGTGTCATTATTTGGCCTACTCTTCATGGATAAGGGAAAGCATGAAGTGAAGGACATCACACTTGCATCGACAAGGATAAAAATGCATGATCTACTCAAACTTCATGGGAAATCATTAGGGAAGTAAATCCACCAGTAGAAGATCATCATGGGACAGCCATGAGTGCACACCTTTGAGGATAAATCATGGGGGAACCATGACACCAATCACATTGCAGCAGGGCAAGAGGTTTGAACTGCCAACTCTAAGTGAGGTAAGCCAATTCTCTCTTCCATCGATACCCAGGAGGATGAATTGGGCATCACTCTTTCACTGGAAAAAGAAAATGCAACATCATAGAAGCATATTGAGGTATTTTACCTGTAATAAGGCATCATAAAATGCATGATCAGCCCCAACATCAATAAGAAAGAGGGGTCAGCTCCATTGCAAAGAATCATTGAGAATTCCTCCACAAAAAACATATGGATACCATAGCAAAGCATCAGTAAGTTTACATTACCAACCAGATTGCTGCAGCAAGAGGTTGAATATCATTTCATCTCTTTCATTGGAAGAGGAGAATAAGATACCATCTCTCTCATGGAAAGAGAATGATGTTGAAAAGTTGCAGGTTCAAGTGTGTTCTCTTGTGGGTATGCACAACATCTCCTTGAGGTCAACTAAGGGAAAGTGGGTCAATGTGGGCAAGGTAGAAAGAAACCAGCAAAGGCTCACGAAATGGGAAGGTTGGGAATCAAACTCAAATACCAACAAAACTTCACAGAAAATCAAGAGGCAGAGGGATAAGTCTTTCTAGATCTTGTAGGTAAAGCTTTTGTGGGACCAAAAGCCATCCAAAAATGGGTGATATGATCCATAAGGATCCATGAAATTCATTAAGAACTCCAAAAGAATCCAAGGACATGTCAAGGTTCATGAAAAAGGAATGTTGAGTGGCAAGGTTGTGCATTGCAGCACCTAACAACCGCACTAACTAGTTCATCTAAGTGAAACAAATAGCATTCCTTTATCAAAGTGCAAATGTGATTTACATATTTGGATTCCTCTCAAAAGTTTAAATCTTTCAAAAAAAATGACACTAGATTCCAAGTTCGTATGCAAAAGTTATAAGCTTTGGAAGTTGAGAGACTATACATTATTGCAAAACTGTTGATGCAGTGGTACAAGCCTTAATGGCAGTTCTGCAACTGGCAATGGTTACATGTGGTTCCGCAACCATCGGTTTGCATAAAGTGGCAGCTCCACCCACCTCAACTGAAGGGACACTTCAAGGATATGAATCAATTGATATTCTCATTCTAAGCATTTCTAAGGTTGGGTTCTTTGAAGGGACATCTCCAGAAATGCATAAGGGTTGTGGGCAAGGGAATAAGAAGCAAAGATCATGGAGTATGATCTATTGTGAGTAAGAAGTGAAATAGAGAGTAGTTAGTAGTAGAGGGTGTGCAATTGTCTTGACCATACCATTCTATACTACTTGTACTTCTTTCATGACAACATTAGGAAGACAAGAGAAACATAGAGTGTGAGTGTTTCCTCTTGGAGCTCTTTGTAAAGACTCATTTCATTGAAGGAAGGTCAAGAAGATGTGCAAATGCCAGTTCCAACTACTTTTTCCCCATCTTAGGGTTTCCCAGGTAAAAATCTTTGTGTCATATATTTGTCTCTGTTCCGTTCTTACTGTTTATGGTTTGCAAGCAATATGTTCTTTCTAATTGCACAATCCACCACTCTAGAGCATTAAAAATTCTGTCATTTTGGAGCAAAATCAAAATAGAACAGCGGTATATGGTTTTGTGAATTCTACAAGTCTGCAACCTTGAGAGTTTATAGATTACTAACAAATGGGTTAGGAGGTAAGTAACCAAAACTTGTTTCAAAAGGAGACTGATATGTGGAAGTATGGATTGACATGTTGTACGAGTGCTAAATACATGTCAAACTCTCATCCCAAGTCTTTGAATGCCTCCTATTATATCTGCTCAAGGGATGCACCAATTGTTTGTTTACGACTTAAGTTCACCATCCATTTGGAGATGGAAAGTGGTCGACTTCTTCAACCTAGTCTTCGTTCTCACACGACATGATAGAAAATTTGCTCAAAAATCTTGCATCCCTGTTTGAAGCAATGGAACTAGACAAACTAAAGTGAACCTAAACATTTGTGAAAAATAAATAAGTTGCTTTATAGCCCTTAAACATTTTCTTACATGGAAAGAGTATGTACATCTTAAAAACCGATCTACATCTTACTAAACTGATCTACAACAAGAAACAAATAATCGATCCATTTCCATGACAGGGGTAAACCTCTTACAAAATCTACGGAAATACTTTCCTAGGGTCTAAAAGTAACCGCAATGGCAACCCTAATTTTCGGTTATTTGGCTTTCTTTGCATCTGCATAGAATACACCCCTTATGAATTTAGCAACATAATCTTGCACCTTTGGCCAATACAAATGCCTTTGCCAATGTGACAATGTCTTTGCTACCGCAAAGTAACCAGCTCCTTTGGAGATGTGCCTCTCATAAATTGAATTTTTAATCCCTTGAACAAATTCCCAGCTTGTCTTTGACATGATATTCATTCTTGTTCTTCTATCTAATAAGTAGCCCAGCTCAGATGCTATTCGAGTATAGGTACGAAGTACCCAATATGAGGGTACCGAAAAGAAATTGTCTTGGGTAAGTCCATACAAAGTATATAGAAAAAATAAAAAATATATAGAAATTATAGCCTAATAAATCAGAAATTAGAGACATTAACCATATAGTATGCATATAAAAACCAAAATAACCACAAAAATGAAAATATTATCTGAATGCCAAATGTCATAATAATCAAATATCTCAAATGTCATGTGCTGATCATAATTAATTACATCAAAATTAATATTCAGTCATCTTACTCTTCATCGAGAGCATCAATATCAACGTCATGTGGTGCAATAGAACCACAAGGACTACCACTCCCACCAAGTGTTAAACAATGAGTGGTGTGGAAGGGAAAAGCTCAGGTCAACATCCTTAAGATTTATATCCCAATGCTTTGACAACCCCTCATTGTACTTTGGATTCTTATGGGAGATGAGGCACAAGTTCGAGTGTATGAAGACTAAGTCCTTGGCCTTTTTTGCTCCAAGCTTGTTGCAATTTTATGAGTGGATGAAGTTGTATGTGCTCCAATTCCACTCACAAGAAGATAAACTTGCAACCTATATTAAAATTCATCAAAGGTAAAAATTAAATTCAAGTCTTAAACAAAAATATTCAAACAAAAAGATTATCAAAAACTCAAAAAATAATAAATGTATCTATGACAAGACCTTGATTGCAAGCTTTTGAACGGTTGGTGTTGTTTGGCCATGGAGGTGCCACCACATATGTGCATCACTCTTGTATTTGTCTCACGTGACACCAAGACTTTGACCTTGAGAGGTAATGAAACTCCCAAACTTGGTCGTAATTGTGTCTTCTACCTCATAATCAGGAAAAATCTTGGTTAATCCTAGCTTGAATCCTTTGGCAATTTCCACATCCCTATACAAACAAAACCCTCCGAATCGATCGAGTCAATGCAAAGGCAAGGAGATATAGTAGGGTGGTCATTTTGTTCCACCGATCAACAAGCATCAATGCACTTCTTTGGAAAAATTCTACTCGAGATATTGCTCCTTTGCACTAATGATGGTTTTTATTTTCTATATCATTAAGTCAATGATGTCATATACTTCTCCCAAACATGGATGATCCATGTCTATGAAACGAATCATGCTCATGATGGGCTCTGTGATACTCAACAAATAGTCTACATACAGCCCCACCAATCATCATCTAGGACCATATTTTTCAATCTTTGGGCCTGCTTTTTGCTTGACTCTTTCCATACAACCCACATGTTGATGACCATGTGTTAAAGTGTCTCTTTCACCTTCACAAGTCATCTCAAGACAATTGTGTGAGAGGTGAACCTAGTCTCAACAACCTATTGAAAATTAAAACAAAAGAAAATTAAAAATCTTATGAAAATAAAAAATCTACAAGTAGATACTAGATATTAAACAAATTTATAAACATAAAAAAGTACAATTTACTAAAATAAAAAATAAAAATAAAAAAATTTACAAGTACCTTCAACGACTCCAAAGACGATAAGTTTTTAAACATGGCTTGGGAGAGATGATGGTTTGTGACAAACATCTATATCTCCTCTCCTCCTGGGATAAACTTCGCTAATCCATGAAATTTTTTGACCAATCTTTTTGAAGCATGAGGTTGAATAAGTGGACATCACAAGGTGTCCAAAAAATGTGTGGATACCTCACCTCCACCAATATCCCCACGGCCTTGCAATTTTTTGCGTTATCCATAATGACTTCGATAACGTTTTGAGGCCCCATTGCCTCAATGGATTCGATGAGGATTTTGACAATGAAATCCCCATCCTTCACACATCCCTCACAATCAATGACCTTTAAAAACATTGCCCCTTTAGGGCACATTGCAACCACATTGATAAGAGGCCTATTGCTTGCATCTTTCCATCCATCAAAAACGATGGAGACCCATGTTTCCACCCATGAATCCCTAACCAGCTTCAATGAATTGTCAACATATTGTTTCTCCTTGGCCAATAGGGTGGTGTGAACTTTTTCATACCCTAGCCCTTGGTAACCTTTTGGGGTCTCATTCATTGCTCTTATCATTTCCTTCCAATATGGTGACCTAACCACATTGAAGGACAATCTGTTGGTGTACAAGAACGAGCAATATGCTCATCTATAATATCTCTTACCTCATTTTGAAAAGACCTCTCCAATGGTCCTTTTATTCTCTTACTTGAAGGACTATCTTCATCATGTGTGGGGGTGATGGCAAAATGAACGTCTTAAGGCCACCACAATAGAACCGCTAACAACAAGTAGGGCTATTGGTGGCTTCCTCAATCCTCTCCCTTTCTTTAACGTAGGGTGACCCGCTTTCAGGGACTTGGGTTGTGTCTACTTCCTCTTTGCTCCCTTATAAATTCAAGGATTTGTGTTTTTGACAATGGAACATGTCGTGTCCCTTTACATCCTTTAATACCCGTATTAGGTATGTTACATAGGTGGGCCTTTACCCAAATTTATATGGACTATGGTGCATAACAAACCATCAATCAGCATTTCCAATTAACCCCCGCCACTTAAAACCAAACTCAAAATTGTCATGTCTCCAAAGTGGTGATTGTGCATTATGTTCAAATGAAATTGGTCCACTAATCCAAACTAGTTGACATTGTGATTGTAAAAATGTAGTTACAAGTTAAATAAACACGCAAACTATCACTCGGAGAAAATAAAACCTACAACTTGGGAAAAACACAAATGAAGTTCAAGATTCAAAACTTACCTTGGCAACGAATGAGTTCCTCAAACACCTTAGGAATACGACTGCAATAAAGTTTGATGAAGCTTCACCCTAGATGAGCAATGGAAAGTAAGTATGCAAAGAGAAAAAAGAGGTTAGTTTTTGCACTTGTGTTTTGTTTTTCTCTTTCGTGGCCTTTTATCTTTGTTTTTGTGTTTGAGTTTCTTTTTAGGGCTAGGAATAGTTTTTATTATATATTTTTTGTTTTTTAATGTTTTTTATTTTTTTTTTTTAAGTTAACTTTTCAATGAAAAATCAAACAAAATAAAAAAACTCGTTTTTGACTGTGGGTACCCCGATTATGTCCACGATGTACCCAGGGGGTACTGTACTAATGAGACTATAATTGTCTCATCTTTAAGAACTCAAAATAACACTTCTTCTCCATTTTTGAGTAAGTTTTGAATGTACTTAATTGTGTTTAAAATCTTTTTGACTGTTTTAAAGTTAAAGCATAAGGTATATATAATGAATTAAGTTTCAAAAGACATATAGCTCTAATTATTTCCTAATATCTAATAATTCTTATGAGGTAGACATGTTATGAAAAACAGGGCACAATGACAATCATTGAAGAATGACCAAGGAATTACAAATTATTTTGGTCCACAACATTGACATAAAAAGAAGCTTCGAACTATACCACAGTAGCTCCAAACTTATTTAAAACAACTTCAAACTAACACTCACAAACTTCAGACTGAAACAAGGGAGCTTCGAACTAGGACACCAAAGCTTTGGATTGCACAAAAACAATTCCAGGTTGCCATGCACATGCCAGAAGAATATTGAAAGGATGTTTGGCAGTCCAAATTCGAGAGATCTTAATAGCATGGTCCTTTGTTTGAGCAAATGTACACATGGCAGTGAGTGCCATTTATTTAGCAAATAGTAAGAAGATAGGAATGGATTACCCTCCCATCTTTTATGCGATGAGTCTTAGTTAAGTTTTAGTTGCTGAGTCTTAGTTGTTTTGTAGGAGTAGTGAACTAGTCTGTAATCTCCACACTTGTCATTTGGCAAGGTGGAATCATAGTTGAGTTCTATTAGGACTTTTGCTATAATAAAACTCCCATGAATTTAAATAACAGATCTACAATCATGGAAGCATTGAAAGATTGTTTGTTTGCTTTAAATCTAGATAGGATAACTGTTAGAGAAATGTTTCCCTCTCTTTTCCTATAGCATACACCTATTGGATACAGCCCTGGTTTGACAAATGATGAAATAAAGTTCAGGAACAACAACCCTCGTCAAATTTTGGTGCCATTGCCGAAGATTTTAGGTGTCAATAGGAAATTTGTTGAGCTCAGTGTTGTGGAAATTCTTGTAAGTTTCCATTTAATAATTTTAAAATTCCTTTGACGATGCAAAGCACTTGTATGTGACAACAAGAAGACTTTATGAGCTTTTTGAAGTGGAACCAGAAATCTCTCATAACTTTTTAGTTGAGAGGAAATATTAATTTTTAACAGTATTATAGTTATAGTTAGGATTTCAAATACGCTTTCCTTATTCATGCGTAGACTTAGGTATTTGCAACGAAGATTTGTTAAATGAAGTTCCCCCCCCGGCCCCATAAAACCAAAATCAAACCACAGGTTCATCTGTTGAGTTTGAATAAGGAAACATGGAAGGAGTAGAAAATACAGAACTTTCACCTTTCCTATAATGATAGACAATGAGAAACAGGCTCCAATGAAGAAAAATCCCCATCAATATTGCGCTCTGATAGTTTCCTAACAAATGATACTTATTGTGAGGTAGATATGAAAAATAGAGCATAATGACCATAATTGAAGAATAATCAAGGAACCACAAATTATCTTGGTTCATAATTTTTGACATGAGAAGAAGCTACGAACTATATCATAGTAGCTCCGGACTTGTGCAAGGAAGCTTTAGACTAACACTCTGAAGCTTCGGATTGAAATGCAGGAGCTCAAAACTAGGACGAAGAGCTTTGGACTGCACAGAAACCGTTACAAGTCACAATGCACGTGCCAAAAGATAATTTAAGGATGTTTAGCGGTAAAGATTCAATAGATCCTAAGAGCATGGTACTCTGTATGAGCAAATGTCCACATACCAATGAGTGCCAATTAAATAACAAATAGTAAGAAGATAGAAATGAATTTCTCTCCATCTTTGTGCGATGAGTCTCAGTTGTTGACTCTTAGTTGTTCTGTAGGAGTAATGAACTGGTCTGTAATCTCTACACTTGTCATTTGGCAAGGTGGAATCATAGATGCATTTTAGGTGGAATCATAGACAGGTTTTAGGACTTTTGTTACAGTAAAACTGCCCATGAATGTAGAAGACGGTTCTAAAATCATGGAATCTTGAAAAATTCAAACTTCGGGTACCTATTATAAATATTCCATTGGAACTCAAGTGGGGATCATCTTCTTTATTTTTTTATAAAAAGCATTGAAGAAATTAATACAATTCCAACTGTTATATACTGTTGTTAAGCGGCCATTTGATGAAGTTCTAGGGAGCCAAATCTAAGGGAAATGCAAGGGCCACTCTCACCCAAGGAGGACAATTCTGGTATTTCAAGGAATATCATTGTGTTTTGTTTCTTTTCTTGTTGTTGGAAATTGCAAAGTTAATAGATCATACAGTAGTTTTTCAAAATTATTTACTGTCGTTTATTTTGGTTGAGTAGCTTAAAATTATTTTTCAGATTCATAGTATAGTTGTTAATTGAATGTTTGTTTGCTTTAAATCTAGGAGAAAAACTGTTGGATAAATGTTTTCTCTCATTCCAATAGCATATAGCCATTGGATGCCACCTTAGTTTGACAAATGATGAATTAAAGTGAAGGAACAACCCTCGTCACTTTTAAATTCGTTGAATTGGGTGTTGTGGAAGTTCCTATAAGTTTCCATTTAAGAATTTTAAAATTTCTTATTTCTTTTGACAATGCAAAGCACCTTTTTGTGACAACAAGACTTTATGAGCTTTTTGAAGTAAGTGGAATCAGTTTTCTCCCATAACTTCTCGGTTTAAGAGTAATGTTGATTTAGCAATACACATAGTGTTGGCATGCAAAATGTCGTAGCCATTTTGCTTGACAACCCCTAAAAAAGCTTTCCTTTCCTTCGAGAAAGTTAGCCAAAATTGTTAATTTTGCCCCTTTTCACCAAGAGACTCCAATTGAAAATTGCTACACATTGTTCCCATTTTCTCCCGAAATCATTGGCGTGAGTATTTAATTGCAATAAAGACAATTATTGTTGGTTTTGGCATCATGAAATGTGTTTCTTGCCTTCCTCTCCTTGCAAATTGTCTCTTCCGGAGAGGTTGTGCTCAAATTCAACAATGGAATGGTAACCGATGTTGTCGGGACCATAACTTCTACATACGAGCTCAGTTTTTGGAACCATTGGATTCAATGGAAAGATATTGGAACCAAGGTCGTGTTTTTAAAAATTCCAGATATCTAAGACCACTTTTGTGCCCTCTTTAGAAACCATTTTCCAACAGTTGTTTCGTCTGCGACACGAGAAAAAAATTGTTTTAGGCATAACTCAATTTCCACGCATCAAACATTCATAAAATTGTCCTTTGAAAATGTTTTAAAAATAATTTGTGGCAAAATTGATTTCTGACCTTGTTCTCCTATCCTGTGAAGGAAACATTGATCACCCAATTTCCAACAATTGAAAGGGAGGATTGGTACTGTGGTTGATCCAACATGGATAAGGATATGTTGAAGATCAAATTGAGTTAAAACATGCTTCGGTGGAATGGATTCTTGGTGTTGACAAGTGATCGGTAGATCGGATCAATCGCAACCGAGCTTCTCTTCTTGCTTTGCCCACCTTCTATTTCTTTGTTAGGAATGCATTTTTTTTTTAAAGTGACTTTTCACTTAAATGACTTTCTATTCCTTCACCAAAAAGAGTTTTTCTTAAAATAAGGAAAAGTAACTTATTTTAATGTAATGTCTCCTTTTCAAATAAAAATTAAAATAAGAGAAAATCGATTTGCACATGTAAATTTAAAAATAAAAAATATATTTTTATGTGCAAATCAAAAATAAAAGAGAAATTCGATTTTACCTTGGGATAATAATTATTTATTTTAAAGGTAAATTAAGTGACTAAGCAAGTCGCATTTTCTGGGAATTATTTAATGTTTGTTATTTAAAATAAATCGATTTCTTCTAAGCATGGGTCGATCCATAGGCGCCCATTTGATTTAATTTCCCCATGCATTTAATATTTGTTTTGAGTGTGTTCTCCGCAAATTTTAAATAAAGATTCCCTCCTAGATTTTGGCGCCAAAAATGGAGGAGCTTTGGAGATTGAGCAATGAAAAGATATAAAAGAAGATGATGGGCACTCCTTTTCGCATGTTGACGATTTATCAAACTTATCTTCATGCTTGAAGAGGGATGTATGCCCACTAATGATCTAAAACAAAAGGTGTTCTTCAACACCACCTTTGAGTGAAGTGTGTGTGCCCTTGAGCCTTGAATTGATAAGTTATTTGCATCTTTCTTCCATATATGTGAGTCGCCATTTTTGGAGAGTGCATGAGCTTGTTTGATGAGGGTTTTTGAGGGATTTGTGTAAGGATTTCAATCTGATTTTTGCAGCTGATTATTGTACATCAAGTTGACTTGTTTGGGTGGTGTTTGTGGTGCAAATTGGTGGTATTTGAAGCAAGTTCAAATCTGATAATTTCCAGCTTGTTTATTTAATTGATATGGCCATGATTTGACCATTTTTATGCTCATTTATGTGGCTGGTAATTGCCTTTGCTAAATCGACTTGTGTAGAGGGTTTTAGCAATCATTGAAAAAGGTTTTCTAATATTTTTGAGTTGTTGTTATAAACTATTAATTGCAGATCTGAAAACTGCATTTATTGGGCTGAAAAGTGAAGGGAAAGTGCTGGAATCAATTTACATATTTTGCCCTAACCCTAGCGACTTGTTCTACAGATTCGGGGGTTGTTTTTAGTGGGTTATAGTTGACTAAAAATTCTGATTGTGGTTTCATTTGAAGGATCTTAATTTTATCTTTCATCTGCAATTGGTTTCATGCAAAAAGAGTTCATATTAAGGAAGATATCGAATTTTGAAGTTTTCAGCTATTTTCTGGCATATTAAATTTATTTTTCTACTTCTACAAATTTATTGGTTAAAGAAGTGCAAATTCCAACTAGATAGCCCATCTGAACCCTTACCTTGGCTCACTCCAACCCCATTTGGGTTGTATTGAAGCCGACACTGGGTTAGTTGAGGTGAACCTAGAAGGGTTTCTCTTCTAAGTTTGCTTTTATTGCAAGTAGATTAATAAAAATTAATTAATATCCCAAAAGGGAATATTACATTTAATCGGGAATACGAAAATTCGCGTAATGAGATCGTATATTGGAATGACTTCTTCATTCCAAAGGATCAGATTTTGCTCTCCTTAGCATGTTGTATTCTTCTACTTCTTGCATAAATATTTTCCTCCACTCTCTCTCTTGATACTCAACCAAGCATATGGCAATTTTTGTAAGGAAACAAGGGCTTTGTACCTATTGAAATGGAATGAGAATCACTAATTGAACTCTATGTTAATCTGTGTTATTGTTTCATGATATTTATATGATTACATGTGTTTGGATGTTTCCTCTCATTGAGATGGAATATTTTTCTGAGTTATTGGTTAATGGATTGTGTACTCCCATTAGCATAACTCTCTCCTCACTCCCCTTCTTTCCCTACACTTCTCTCCTCTCTAACTTGCAAATTTTGCCCTCTTTAATTTGTTGTTGCAGTCAAAACAAGGGTGTTTCTTTACATTCTCGATCTTGAACCACCCCGAGGTTAAAAATAGTGTACATAATTTCCAATTTTCAATAAATAGGAGCCACCCCATTCTAAAGTGGAGGGCCCTGGTCTGCAGTGTTGACAAAACCCATATTTTGTCCCTGACAAAATATTTTGCCAACACAATTATAGTTAGGATTTCAAATACGTTTTTCTAGTTCATACATTTTACCCATATAGTGGGAACTTCGTTTCTAGCATGCTTGTCGAGATGTATTGTTAATGGGCGTTGACCTTTGGCGAGGAATCTTATCTTATGACTAGAAAGAAGACCTTATTCTTTTGAGTCTAACTCGATGCAATTAATGGGCACTAATGCAATGGAAGTAGGAGTATGGGACTTAGCGCTAGTCCAGGACATACCTAGTGAAATTTTTAAAACAACGTATTATGCTACTACTTTGAGGCTACTATAGTTTTCCGAAGCTTGATAGATACATTCTTCCCAACAACTTCTAGAAGGAAGTCTAACCAAGGGAGGGGATGTAAGGCCCAATTCCTCCTAGCGATATCCTTTCCATTACCATGTTAGTCTTATCGCGTTATGATAGACTTTTGGAGGCATCAGTGCCATTTTTCATGTTTTCGGTGGAAAGGATGTCAATTTGTTTTACATCACTTAGACATCACTTTTATCCACCAACTCTGCTAGTAGGTCTAGCAAATTGCTTTATTCTCCTTCATTTGTACTTATCCTATCAATGTGGGCTTTAAATGTGATTATTTATATGATGGTGCTTGTATAGGAGTAGACACCCAATTTGATTAAAAGAACTTTGTGAATGGCACTAATGCTAGTGTAATTATGATCTAATCATAATATAAAAGGGATTATGAGAGACTACATCACATACCCTTAAACACTTGCAATCCTCCTTTTGTGGAATGTGAGAACGAACCAATAGATCGTTGAAGTGGTATACTCAATTGAGATCCAGTTATATTATCATACATGATTTCATGGCTTCATCATTCATGGGCTCGCCAATAGCGCCCCGTGTGATAGAGAACCCGTTTAGGTATCATGCTCGATTATTATGACTAATGTCTATTGCGAGTTGATCATAATACAAATTGTAGTATATCAAATTGGTTCATCGTGTATTGATTACAATAAATAATTGTATGTGGATATCGTAAGTTGAGTAAAATGCAAATTTTCCTAAATATAGTTAATTCAAAGGGGCCTAAATAAGTACAAAAATTGTAAGTGCCTCGTAGTGCTCCGACTTGGTGATCGGTCTAGACACACGTCTTTCCGCATTGTTGCAAATATCTTCCGTGAGTTCTCGAGTACATATATATAAAGGTGTGTGTGTGTATCGAGGAGCTACATTTATGCATGAAGTTAATTCAAGAGTAATAACTAAATTTATTGTGCCTCGTAAAGCACCACGGTGTAGTGTTCGATGCGAACCTATGTTACAGGAAAGATCGAACTTAAATTCTTTAATTATATTCGTTGAAATATTATAATAATGATAATAATAATAACAATACTAGTCATTTCACGAGTGTCATGACAAGCATCTTGGGTTGGTGTTCTAGTGTGAACTTACTGATCTGCTTTTTACGTCAATGGGGATGTATAAATTGGGTGCAGGGTGGCACGTGGTGCCCATACTCCACCCAAAATAATTTATCAAATATCCTTCTCGGTCAATTTCATTTGGAAGCCCGTGGTTTTGGGTAGGAAACGCACGGTTTTGCGATGGAGCGGGCTTGGTCAAGGCAAAAGAAGAATAGTATTAAAAGAAAAAAATAAATAATAAAATCTTGTCTTGTGTTTTTTAAAGAACATATCCTAATAGATATTTATTCATGGCAGGCAAATTGAAAGGTGTTGGGGGCCTTAGAAATGCAAGATCCAAATCCCACACGTTTTCCCCACATCCTCCCAACCTACGTTGAGGTAGGAGCTTTAATTGGAATATGGACATTTATCAAAGCATATGAATTTAAATTTTATCAAAGGAAATTCAGTGCGCTTGGTAGACATGTATGCGATTTGAAATTGTGCACTGATGCATGGGCGGAGGAAAGAGGTGATAGAGGTACCAAAAGTGCAAGGAACAAGCCAATCACCCTATAATATCCCCTTCTCGAAAGCAGCTAATCGAAGACCCTTAGCCCATTCATTATTTCCCGATAGCTAAGGGATGAGAAAAAGGGAAACTAAGTCATAATAAATTAGTTTTAAAGTGCAAATAAAACTTTATTATAAGCACTTAAATTAATTTATTAATGACAAAATATTAAATAAAATTAGAAAAAGATTCCCTGATAAAGGGGTTGGTCTCAAAAGTAACAAGCGCGGCACCTCTTCCCTAAGGAAAATGGCTCCTCATGATGACTTCATCAAGCTAAACTTTGACGGAAAAGAAATGGGATGGGTGGTCTTGTAAAAGCAACCCTAGTTGGAATTGCTATAAAAGCAAGTGGAATTTTTCAAACTCCTCTGTTTATGATAATCTTGGGCTTTGTTGAAGCCCTTGGGAAGTGCTTTCTAACAACTTTGTTGAAGCTAAGGCTCTTTGGCGTGGTCTTTCAATTGCGAAGAAAAGAAAATGGGAAAACTCCTTGTCGAAGGTGATTCACAAATCATCATTAATGCGGTTTCTGATTGAAGATCAAGGTCAACAATTGTGATTTTCAGCGGTATTGTGCATGATTTTGCAGAAGTCATGCTCTTTATGAGCCTCTCTTAATCTCTCACATTTTCCGTAGCGCTAATAAAGTTGCTAATAAACTAGCCAACATTGGAGTGGATAGAAGCATTAGGAAGGACCCCAAAGTCTCATCATATTTCACCCCAATGAATTATTAAATTTGATGGGCAATTTAATTAATCATGATATTAAGGGGCATTAGGTGGTGGCGAGGACTATCATCAACACAGCAGATTGTCCATCACATTAATCTCTATTGCCTCATGATTAATTAGCATGTTGCCATTTGTGTCGCACGTTGTTCCTTAATGGTTCTCGCATGCGAAAGGGGATTTAAAGAAATTTAGAGAATTGGGTGGAGCATGGTTAATCTATTTTATGATATCTCTTTAGATTTGATCTACAAAATGGAGAAGAGGCAAAGGGATAACTGGTCCGGTTAAGCGCATTAGGTAGAGCTTGGGAAAAACAATGCGGAGAACACTCTTGAAAGCTATGGACGATGTGCATTTCTCCTTGGAGTCAGTTAATGACATGAAGCTGAAGGAGTTGTTGAATGTTGGGCATTTGTTGGATAAAGTTACTCGCATCACTGCCAAAGAGGCAATGGAATTTTGGCAAAGCATTCTTATTGAGGCAATTGATGACCCCCGGCTACTACGTTGGATGGCGACTAACTTGTTGCGCGCTCAGCTCTCAGCTCGGCTTGGGGAGAATGTTGTGGTGGAGGAAGTTGTTAGAGTGATGGGCAATACTGAGTCAATCCACCTCTCGGTTGAATACCACGATGTTAGCATAGATTATGGAGTTCAAACCGTGCTTCTTGGGTCGAGCAATTCATTTGCTTTGCGTGAAGAAATTGAACAAACGATCCGAGTCTTGCCTTGGAGCAGATTTGGACCACATGCTAAAGCCCTATCCCTAAAAAGCATCAACCAGTAGTTGTAAGCTCAATGCCATCTGCATTGTTAGGGGATTCACACCTGCACAAGTTTGAAAGCTAAGCATTGGAGGAATCGTTTGTTCTTACCACTCATGGAAGAAAATGCTCACAACAAGGATCCCATTGTTGCTCTGAAGTGGTGATCTCCGGCACCTCTGAGAGGCTACTTAGTTCTGCGTATATCTATATTTCGATAATTATGTAATTTTGTTACTATGTAAGCAACACCATTTTCTCGGGTTTTTGATAAATATTAATATACTGGGCTTGTAAGCCTTTTTTTTCTTATCAAAAAAAAAATCTAAAAAAGTCACTTTATTTTATTTCTCCCTAGTGGAAAAAAAAAACCATATGGGGATAGAAAATACCTATTAAATAAAGTGACGGAAAATATCAAAAAAGTGAAGAGAGATGATTGTTCCTTTGTGTGGCTAAAGGGCCAAGGAGAGTTATAAAAGCAAGCCGTTATGCATGGAGAAGGCATCACTTTTGAATATTTTCATATCTAAAATTTGGTTGAGATATTTGCTTTCCATTTTTACATCAAAGGACGAAAACCCTCTATTGACAAGGTTGAAGAATGCAAACTCTTCATCCTTTACAAGAGGGAGCTCTAATCAAGAGTTTCCATTGAGTTTTAAGGATTAATTTTGAATTTCCAACACTATTTGAAGGCCCTAAGGTGCAGATTTATATTTTCTCCAACTAGGGTTTGAAGAAGAAGAGTGTAGCTGATTTTGACATACATTTTCAGCCAGATCTAGGGTTATCTACCCCTTGTGAGTGGAGTTTGACACATTCTAGGGCACGGCTGATCCGGTTCTCATCTCCATCTTCATTGCCATATTTTTAGAGGTCATTTTCAGCTTGTATGCATCTGATTTGAGCTTTGGAAACATTTTTTCCAGCCTTGTCTATAAGCTGATTTTCTGCAGACTTCAATAAATTTTTCAGCTCTTCTTGATCTGAAAAATTTTATTTTTAGTGTTCTTACATCTATAATAAAGCCTTTCGCATTCATTGGTTAAAGATTTGGATGATTTTCAATCAGTTTTGAGTATCAATCATCTCCAAGGCAAGTCACATTTCCTTGAAGAAATTTAGATCTGCATTCTTTTATCAAATATATTTCCCATAAATTATTGTTATAAATCAGATTTGTGGCTATTCCGTTTGGGGGCATAATTTGTTTAATTGGGGACATTATAGTGGGTATTAAAGCGGTAATTCTCCCAACCTGTGAAGAAAAAAAAATCAGTTTTGCATGAACGCAGGTGAAGAGGGTTTTAGATATCACTACTCAAGAAGAACTCAAGAAAGGAAGGTATGGGTGATAGAGAGAGGCCTCCACCAACAGAGAAAATGAGCTATTTGAATGAAATGTTCACTAGAGGTAACAGAGAATTGCAAAATTGTTTGTTGGATGCTCAGAGGGATCTAAGAGACTCCTTTGTAGGAGCTATTGCTGATTTGAATCAATCTATACAAGGGCTAAGCACTACCATACCGAATCTCCAAGGAAATCAAGGTAATCATGGTGAAGGAAGCTCATCTGGACCGCAAAGACATCCATCAAGCCTCCACCTCAAATATTCAGAGCCAAGTTTCTTCAAAGAGAGGAACAACCAATTGAGGAAGAAATTCCAAGTGATGTTGATGACATAGAGGCATGGGGTAAAGAGTATGCAACACTCAGTTTCAAGGTGAGAGATATGTTGTCTTTCAAAGATTTTTGTGAGTTGAAGAATAGCAAAGGCACAAGAAGGAATAGAAGAGTTCAACAGGAGCAACCAAGAAGAGACATACAACAAGCAATTGACAAAAAGGTAATGAGTTCATGCCAGTACTTGCTGTCCCAAATTTTTCAATTCCTCTTGTGGTTAAATATGATGCATCCAGAGAAGGTATTAGGACTGCACCTTATGGACAGCAAAGGTCAGCACCTTTGGGGCAGCCAAAGGGGTCTTTCGGTTGCCGAAAAACGGAAACGGATACGAAACGTGGAAACGGCAATTTTCAAAAAACCTTGGATACAAAACGTTACCGGAAACGTCCGTACAATATATTATAAAAAATAATATATATATATATGCATAATACTCATTTTATAATTGTAGACCATAAGAGATAATTGATAAAGCACTCAAAATATTTTGTATTCATTGAAATTTGAACTTCTAAAGAGTCATGACTCATCATTCAACATGGTTACAATTTCAATGATTCACATATACATGATAATAATCTAGATTCTAGATTCTAGAATATATCATCCAGATTTTCCTCATAATCATCTCCATGAACACCACTGGCAGCTCCACTCCCACTAGCTCCACTTTCCATCCCTTGTGCAGTGGATCCCGATTCTTCTTCATCAATACCAAGTAGTGAAAGTTGGCTAAGAGTAGCCGCAAAAGCATCAAAGTCACTACTCTCAGGATCAATATCCCAAAGTTTGTTGGGACCTCTAATATAGCCTTCAATCTTGTGTGAGAGGATGCGCAAATTGGAGTGTACATACACTAAATCCTCAGCCTTCTTGGATCCTAACTTGTTCCGTTTGGCTGAGTGGATGAAGCTATATGTACTCCAATTCCGCTCTGTTGAAGAATTGCTAGCCACCTGTTACAAAAAAGAAGTTAGAAATTTTCAATTAGTAATAAAATTAGTTTACTAAGAAGTAAGAACATACATTTTAATTTTTAATTAATAAACAAACTTTTGATTTCATTTTAATATTTTATACCTGTGAGAGGACTTTAATGGCAATAGTTCGTAGGTGCCTGCAATCATGGCCATGTACATACCACCACATGAATGGCTTTAGGTTGTACTTGTCACTTAATGCATCTGCTTCACTCATGCTACTATTAGATGAAGAGACAAAGCATGCCATTTCATAGCGGACCGCAGTAGCTATAGCTGGATCAGGAAAAAGCCTCTGGAATGTTGCCTTAGTTCCAGTTGCAACTTCATGGTCATTGTATGGTGCTTGCCTACCAGGTAGCCCAAGTATTTCACTGCTATAATATTTGGGATTCAGGGCATAGGCTAGAAGATGCAATGGGGTGGTCATTTTATTCCACCTTCTCATGATCACAGTCTTAACTTCAATGTAGAATTTTTCTTCAGGATCTTGCTCTTTTTTTTGTATGATGTCTCTAATTTTTTCAAGCATAGAGTCAATGCCATCATAGATCTCCCCTATGCAAGCATCATCTGTATCTGCATATCTAATCATAGATAAAATAGGCTCAGTAAAACTGAGCAAGTATGCAACCTTTTCCCACCAATCATCATCAAGTATCAATGTTTTTATTTTGATGGCTCGTTCTGTGTTTGCTTGTCTCCACACGGACCAAACATCATCAATCACCATAAGCCTCAAGGCTTGTCTTACCTTCACAAGTCGTCTCAAGACGAGCGTGTGAGAGGCAAATCTTGTTTCAACAACCTATTAAAATAAATTAAAACAAGTTAATAAAATATAAAATTAAATTTAAAAGAAATTCAAATGATAATTTGATATTTCATAGAAAGTTAGCAAATAAAAATTAGAAACTAGCAAATTTTTTTGTTACCTTCAACAACTCCAACTTTGAGAACCTCCTAAAGATAGCCTGGGACATATGATGATTTGTGACAAACATTTGAATCTCATTTGCCTCTGTATACACTTCCTCTATCCATGGTATTTTGCCAATCTTCTGTAGCATCAAATTCAAGGAGTGTACTGCACAAGGTGTCCAAAAAATGTGCTCATATCTCCCTTCAACAATCAGCCCTGCCACTCTACAATTTTTGGCATTGTCTGTGATGACTTGGACAACATTTTGAGGGCCCACTGACTCAATAGCCTCAATCAAAATATTAGCAATAAATTGAGCATCTTTCACTTCACCCTCACAATCAACAACCCTTAAGAACATTGCCCCTTTAGGGCACACTGCAACAATGTTGATTAGGGGTCTATTTCGGGCATCTTTCCATCCATCTGAAATGATAGATACCCCTGATTCCTTCCATGAATCCCTAATTGGCTGCAAAGAAGTATGTACATGGGCCACTTCTTTCGCCAACAATGATGTTCTCACCTTCTCATAACTAGGGCTTTTATACCCTTGTGGTGCATCATTAATTCCTCTCACCATTTGTTGCCAATATGGTGACCGCAACACATTGAAAGGCAACCCACATGCATAAACACATCGAGCAATCAACTCATCAGCTACTTCCCTCTTCTCATTTGCAAATGCTTGCTCTAATGGACCTTTGGAGGTTCTCTTTCGTGACAAGCTCTCTTCCTCTATGGGAGTTTCAACTTCAATTTGAATAAAAGGATGGTTTGATGAGGTGGGTGGTTTTTGTGAACCCTTATTTTGCAATGGAGCAGTTTTAAATCTAGCTTTTGAAGCTTGCAAATCAGCCTCCTCTTGCTCTTTCATATATGCCAAAATATGTTTCCTTTCAACCTTGGCACATTTTCTAATCCCGTTCTGATTGCCCCATTAAATGAGCTTTGAGTCGGGTATATGAGGCTTTGAATTCAATATTGCAATGATTGCATATCCAAACACGAGAGCCACCACCAACAAGGTTCTCCAACACTTGCACATGTCTCCAAAGAGGAGCTCTAGGATCCACAGTTTGCACACCCCTTCACCTTGGCTTCCTTCCCCATGCCCTCCCACTGAAGCTGAACTGGATGCCATTTATCTCAAATAATCAAACCTACATTGAAAAATATTTAAAATAAAAACATAAACTTAGATAACAATAAATATTAAATATAACTACAGTTACTACACCCTACATATCCCATTCTGCTTTTGATCACCAAGTTCACCGTTTAGGCGCGAGGTGAGAGCATACACAGATTTCGGATTTTTTAGTTATAAAAAATAGGAAAAAGAATTAAATTATTAAACCCTATGTATCATATTTTGCTTTTGATCACCAAGTTCACCGTATAGGCGCGAGGTGAGAGCATACACAGAGTTCGAATTTTTAATTTAAAAAATACAAAAAAACTCTTAAAATAGCAAACAAGAAAAACCCTACGCATCCTATTCTGCTTTTGATCACCAAGTTCACCGTATAGGTGCGAGGTGAGAGCATACACAGAGTTTGGATGATATTTATAATTTAAAAAAAAAACAATATATGATTTTTATTTAAAAACCGCAAAGGAAATGTTACATTTTATTTTATTTTTAAGCATAGAGTTTAAAAATTACTACATTAAATCTACATATTGATATCATGATCAATGATCATGAATGATGTGTGCATTATGCACACATCATTCGTGATCATTGATCACATTAACATTTTCTTTTAAAAAAAAAACTTGAAAAATACCTGGTTTTTCCTCCTTGAAGCTTCCAAATCTGCTTTGAAATTCCTCCTTGATGCTCTTAGCTCTTAGTAGCACCTTCTAAACTCTTCCTTCAAGTTGCTCCTTGATGTCTCTTTGCTCTTCACAATGCTAAATGTTAGTTTAGTGAAAAACTGAATTTAGCGAGAGAAAATGAGAGTGTGATTTAGAATGGACCCAAGATGTCATTATATAGCTTTTAGGAAGTGTCTTTAGCAAGTCTAGGTAGGTAGATTAGGTTTAGGTTCATTAAATGCATTTAGTTTTTTTTTTTTTTTTTTTTGGCTTTAAAACTTGAAAAATCGTTGGAAACGTGGCATACGTTTCCGAAACGTATGCCACGTTTGAAACGTTTCCCCGCACGTTTCCGTTTATGAAACGTTTCAGGGGAGAAACGTTACCCTTTTTGGCGTTTCTGTATCATAGCGTCGCCAAACAATGAGCAAAAAGCACCAAATTTTGGGCAGCAAGGGGCAGCCCATTATATTGAGGTAGTTCCAGATGATGAAGAAGAAGAAGAGAATGCTGATCCGGAAGAAGTTGAAGAGAAAACAAAGGAAGAGGAAAAGGTTCCCATGGATGGAACACTAGCTACTTTATGTGGAGCACCTAGATACTATGCATTCTCAGCAAAGCCAAGATGTCATGAAGGAAAAAGGAAATGAAGATCTCAAGGATACACCAAGGTATGAAAGGAATGATCATATGTCATATTTATTGTTGCATATTCAGATTTATTTTCCTCGTGAGAAGCATGATAAGTTAGAGGATCAAGTTTGCAAAATGGAGTATGTGGAATCCTTGATCCAAATTCATGTTTATGAGCATCATGAGAGCTATGTATTTTGGCAAGAGCTCTCTCATTTAACAGGTACAAGATCTAGACTCTTCGAGCACTACAGTATGTTTTTATCTCTTACACATGGCACTTGGGCCTATGAGTTACAATTGCTTGAGGGCAAGCAATTTGGGGAAGGGAGGATTGTAATATCCCCTTCTCGAAAGCAGTTGGTCGAAGACCCTTAGCCCATTCATTGTTTCTCGACGGCTAAGGGATGAGAAAAAGGGAAACTAAGTCATAATAAATTAATTTTAAAATGCAAAATAAAACTTTATTATAAGCACTTAAATTAATTTATTAGTGACAAAATAAAATTAGAAAAGAAAAGTCACTTTATTTTATTTCTCCCTAGTGGAAAAAGGCGACCCATATGGGGATAGAAAGCAAAGGGAAAATATTAAATAAAGTGATGGAAAATATTAAATAAAGTGAAGAGAGTTGATTGGTCCTTTGTGTGGCTAAAGGGCCAAGGGAAAGTTATAAAAGCAAGTCGCCATGCATGGAGAAGGCATCACTTTTTATCATATTTTCATATCTAAAATTTGGTTGAGCTAATTGCTTTCCATTTTACATTAAAGGACGAAAACCCTCTATTGCCAAGGTTGAAGAACGAAAACTCTTCATCCTTTATGAGAGGGAGCTCTATTCAAGGGTTTCCATTGAGTTTTAAGGATAAATTCTAAATTTCCAGCAGTGTTTGAAGGCCCTAAGGTGCAGATTTATATTTTCTCCAGCTAGGGTTTGAAGAAGAATGTAGCTGATTTTTGGCATGCATTTCCAGCCAAATCTAGGGTTATCTACACCCTTGTGAGTGGAGTTTGACACATTCTAGGGCACGGCTGATCCAAATCTCATCTCCATCTTCATTGCCATATTTTTAGAGGTCATTTCCAACTTGTATGCATCTGATTTGGGCTTTGGAAACATTTTTCCAGCCTTGTCTGTAAGTTGATTTTCTGCAGACTTTAATAAATTTTTCAAATCAAGAACCAGCTATTCTTCTTGATCTGAAAAATTATATTTTTGGTGTTCTTGCATCTATAATAAACCCTGAATTAATTGGTTAAAAATTTGGATGATTTTCAATCAGTTTTGAGTATCAATCATCTCCAAGGCAAGTCGCATTTCCTTGTAGAAATTTTTATTTACATTCTTTTATCAAATATATTTCCCATAAATTGATGGTATAAATCAGATTTGCGGCTATTCCATTTGGGGACATAATTTGTCCAATTGGAAACATTACACGCCGCCACAAATACTCTGCCTAAGCAGATCCAATTATGGATAAGGAATAATTGTCGCAATGAATCTAATCCCCCACAAATCTGAATTTCAGTTTCGTGAAGCAATAAAACAAGAAAATAAGACTGGCAACCATTGATATACTTGCAGATGTTAATTTATATTTTTTTACCACGCCACTATGCGCATAGCAACACCAAATTGGAGCTTGGGACCAGATGGGAGCCCAACAAGCATAGAAGGTGGTTATTTCTTTATTTATTCTGTTTTGTCTCTTATGGGATTGTTGGTGGCACCATGGGCACAAACGTGCACGAGTTGGGTTTGTTGAAAGACTTCAAAAACTTCCAAAAATGTAAATGACGGATGTAGGGTCAGACTCCACAAAGTTTCGCTAGCACACTCCTTGCCTACACCAGAAATGGGATCTTTTGGTTGGTTGAACAGCCATCAAAACATGATAGAAATTTTGTTTTTTTGGGTCCTATGTCGCAGACCTGCATTCCATTCATTTTGGTTCTGAAATTGAAGTATTTAGAGCAAATAGAATGGATTATTTTGTCTGTGTGGCAGTAAGCACCTCTTTAGGCATATAAGCAAGATATGGGTGCATACACAAGGCAAGCAACTTGTTTTTGTTGATACCTGACAGAGGCGTGGTCTCAAGGAGAATGTTAATTACAAGTGCAAGTGGTGCATTTTTGTAACAAAAAATGTGGAAGTATGCAAAGGGCACATGAGCCATGTTACTGGTATTGTGTGTATCACCCTCCACAATCAAGCCATCTCTACATAATGATGTACATTGTGATTAAGATCGATGGCGAATGGTGTTGGTTTGAGCATTCTCAATGGTTTATTCATAAGGTAGTTTGGGTTGTTGCTTTTCCAAGAGGGGAATCTTATTGATGTTATCAAGCTCCTTGATCAGATGAAGAAGAGAAATTATGTACCTGATCTTAAGGTCTGTAATGCTACTCTTTAACCCTTGGCTAAAGAAATTTGTTTCTATACTTTGGAGGATCCAAAGAAACTTTGGAGCTCTTGAACCAATTTGCAGGCATCCTTTCTTGGGATTTGCTCCTTGTCTGATTGCAAGCATGGATTCCTCTCTTCCTTGCTTAATCTCGTCAATTAAATTTTGTCTTTGTTAAAACAATCTGTTGAAACTAAAAGTATGCTTAGTAAATTGTTGAGTATTGAATCTCCATAAGATAGTTAAAATGGTTGTTTTGGGTGGTGAAACCAAACTCAAAAACATATTGTACATGGAAAAGGTTGCAGCCGATTAAGACGTGTACCTTACCAATTACAAACCGAAACATAGTTGCGCATATGGTTTCGGCTTAGGCCTGCAAATGGTGAAAACAAAACTCTTGACAAATGAAATCTACTGCTTAAAAACATCCTTTCAAAAGTGATAATTTCACTCCCGAAACAACAGGTGGAAAGCGTTTGTAAAACCATGTCTTCCAATTTTATGATCTGAACTTGTCCGTTGATATCTAGAAATATCAGAACAACTTTAAAAATATGCGTTTGGCCTTGTTTTCCATCCATTTGACGCAGGATTTCAAACCCATTTGACAAGCTGGTCACAGAAGGCGGCTGCTGCTTATTGCAAAATCAATTTGGAATTAGCCTGCTTTTAAGGCTTGCTGACAGAAAAAAATTGTCCTACCACCTCAAACCTCTTAATTACCATAACAAGAATTGTAAACCATAATTATATTCACCTTATCTCCTTGGGAAACACTTTTTTCGCGCCAATTTCAGAGTTGCTTTGGCTTATGGTGTTTAAGTGCAAACAGTCTAATTTAACCGATTCACTCTGGAATGGTGCCTCTAAAATGAGCATCACTTGCCATTTTTCAATTCCATTAGCTTCCTTGTATTCTCACCATATAGGAGAACGGGTTAGGGGTGAAGAATTTCCTGTAAAAGTGTCTAGTGACCTTTTTCTAAGGCCATTCCGTGGCCATTTCAATTTTTTTTTAACTATGTGGTTATTATGTCTCGCTTATCCAATTTTGACTCCACAAGTCAATCCACTTTGAAATTGTTGGTTTACCTTAGGGTAATGATTCGTAATATGTTGTTGGCTTTGGGAATGTGTATAGAACTCCCTCAAAACCATTTTTATTTTGTTGGTGTAATGGTCGCCAAATGACCCTCAAATAGAGGCAGGTCATTTTAGTACAAAATGCAGGTGTAATGACTTGATATGATTAGCCATGGACATAATGTACTTTGGATCTCTTATTAGTAGTATGTTCCACCCACGGTGGCATGGATGTGGTGAGATGAAAACACTTTAATATGGTCACCTTCTTTCCTAGTTCCTACTTGAAATGAAAACATGTGCAAATGAAACAAGACACTTTTCTTACTTTTGATGGTATGAATAGAAACTCGACATATAGGGTTAAATGAATGAAAATTTCTCTCTATGAGACCCTTTTTTAAAACAATACTGGACAGTTGTATTTAGTGGAAATTGTTTCTCGTTTTAATTTTTTTGGCATTGTAAATAAATTGGGTGCTTGTGTGACTAAATTGAATGCTTCTTTATTTCGGACTTGGAAAAGTGACTAAAGTATAAAATTGCATGGAAAAGACTGATCTCTCTCTCTAAACAGTGAATGTAATTGTGTGATTTCATAGCTAGAAAGGAAGGGTAAATCCATGTCAGCTTTTTGTTGACCCATGTTGTTATAGGTGGCATGCGTTGCAACGAAAACACAAATGATTGGTGTCACTCAAAAATTGTATTTGCATTTAGTTTTTACATTGTATATTGTCACTTGGAAGAAAATTGGGATTGTTATTGTTGTATTTGAATAGTCATATTTGTAGCATCTGTTAAAAAGAGATTGAAATGGTTAATATCCTATATGAGAAGTGGAAATCATCATGTATTTATACAAAGAATGTTGTACGTAAATGACTCTATTACATTCTAGGGATTGGTTTTCATTGTGCAATAACAGCCTTATGTGGAAAATAAATAATGTATGTAATGGAATGAAACAAACAAAAAGATTGAAACTGAACGGTTCTCTAAACCTATCATTGTGATATTTTTCCTTGGTTGAACCAAAACTTGTCAGCGAAACCATTAAACCTCTTAGGAAAGGACTTTTGTATTATTGCAGATTGATCATTGTTGATATGTATGTAATGGAACTTAGATAAACCATCCTCACATTGAACTCATTGTCTAGCCTTGAGTCATGGGTGATTAGACTACTCTGTTATCTTGTGTGACCCTATGTAGTGCAAGATTACTGTATGTTGTTCTCTACCCTTGGTGTAGTCTCTCTCGAGACTTCTTGCTAAATTAGTTGAGGTCATTATGATTAGCACGTCACATTTGGACATAACTCAAAGGGAGACCTCTGCATGTGTCTCTTGGATGTTACAAAATGTAATCAGGTAATGTCTTGGAAACAACCAAGTGTTGTTATGTCACTAGTGTTGCTAATATGTTTTATGTATATGTTAAAAAAAAAGCCTTGTTTTAATTGTAATTTTTGGGTTAAAATTTTGGGCATGACAATATTTGTCACATGGAAGACATTCCATAGAAAAATGAAACACTACTTATAGTCTGGTCTCCCTTGTACAAGTCCTGAGAATAAAGCCAAATCCTGGCCAGTATGATCAAAGGATGGTTAGTGTTACAACTCTCTTTATGTTTAATGAGGGTGACCAGAAAGTAGATAGTGTCACTAATTATGCTAGGGGCTGAAATTTGTTTTGCCTGCAATTTAATGTCTGTGGATATATATAGGGAGGAGGTTCATGCACTGTCACATAATGCCACCAGTAGGCTTTGTTGTTAGATACTCAGGAGGGGAGAAACAAGAGCTCTCTAAGAAAGAAAAATTGAGGTTTCCAACACCAATAGATAAATGTATGCAGAGGGTAACATCACCAAAGAGAAGGCACATGGAGGCAGTTTAGCAAATGGGTTAGATGACCAAACAATGCTCAGAGTAAAATGATAATCAAATGTACAGTTAGTCAAAAGTGTTCCACCTCCTAGCACTTATGGTTATCATGAAATCAGAGGAATACTTAAAATTTAGTAAATGTTATCATAGAGGACAAAGAATGAGCTCATTTAGTGACTTGCCAAAGAAATTAGTCCAGTTACCTATCATAGGACAACTATTAAACATGATATTGAAAAAGAAAATGCCTTTATTAGGAGAGCAGCAATACAATGTGCCAAAGAGCCTTCTCAAATATGGAAGGAGAGCGAAGGCATAAAAGCTGTATTTGCTAGAAACCAAGCAGCTACAAAGAGATTTCTAGCAACTAGATATTCAACTTCAAATAAGAAAGGTTAAGTTGAAAATAGGCAAAACATGAAGGAATGCACAAGCTGATTTTCATTCTAATAATAAAGGGGCCCTATGGTGATGGCATGTTCAAAACATGCTAGGACTCTATACTTATATTCTGCGATGATATGATAATGGGGAATAATGCTTACATTATGAGATGATATGATAATGGGGAATAATGCTTACATTCTGAGATAATATGATGATGGGGAATAATACTTGCTTTAGATAAGCTAAAATCTATTGAGACAATCATATTATTTGTAAACAGTGCATATCATTTCTCAATGAAAGGAATCGAGACTATTCCCTTGATATGATGACATATACCATGAGTAAAAATGATGACAACACAATGATCTTACCAAATACAAGATAGTTCTATCCTAGAGAAGAAAAAATTTATAAAATCCAATAAATACATTCAATTGGAAGTAATGTCACACTTGTTGCATGGCTTTAAACACCAAGACCTTTATATTCAACTAATGAGCCAAAACACTTACCAGAATCAGTTTATTATCAAAATAAAATGAGCAAACATATTACCAATGAAGGCCCCAATTCAATTACCCATACAAGCCACACGTAAACCTTACACACTATTTGATCAAAACTTATATGCGTAATCATTACCTTTCTAAGAAATCTCATACAGGTCAGAAAACTTAAGAACAAAAATCGAGACCTAAAGAGAAAATCATTTTAGATAGAGTTTGCATACCTCCTTTTTCCTACACTCCTTGTACGTGTCAAATTGGTCTTGACACTTGCCCTTGTCATAATTTGAATCATCTAAACCTGGTTTAATGTTGAAGATATTTAGAGGAGTGGAAGAAAAATTTTGAATTAAAAAAGAAAGTAAACTCTACTTAAAAGATGCATACTAAAAGAGGAAGGGTGTGTGGCAAAATACAAAGAGGGAGTGGAAAACAGATCACACTTTAACAGCTGCTTTTAAAACTAATGAAAACCTATGCAACATGTGAAACAAGTCAACCTTGAGAAGCACCTCATTAGAGAAAAAAATACAACAATATTGTAAAAACTTATGAAAAACCTATGCAACATGTGAAACAAGTCAACCCTGAGAATCACCTCATTAAAAAAATACAACAATATTGTAAAAACTAATGAAAAACCTATGCAACAAGTGAAACAAGTCAACCTTGTGAATCACCTCATTAGAAAAAAATACAACAATGTTGTGACAAAGATGCTTTAAGCCAACATCACCAAGCTGTAACGGGCATGGTAAGCTTGTCTTGTGGTGATTATTGTTGGCATTGTTGTATAATTCTATTTAAGATTAAATTCATGTTGTATAATTGTATTTAAGATCAAGTCCGAGGAAGTTAGATGACCAAGTTCTCCAGGTAGAGTTGCAACAAAATTTCTTTGTTAAATCCTTTCATATATACATATAACAATATAAACATATTGAGATATTTTCAGTCTCAGGGGATTTTCAGTATTAGGAGTATTATAATACTAAAGTTGTCACCATGATGACAATTTTCTCTAAATAGTCATTTTACTTCAATGATCTTTCTGAAATATCCCTTTTAGGATCTCTTTAAAACCCAGAAATTAATTAAAAATCTGCAGACTGTAATTCTGATTTTTCCAGGACAGCAAGGTACAGAAATCTAAAATATTTTATATCTTCAAAAATATTCACTTCCAACAATACCCAAAAGCTTAAAAAGATGTAGAAAAATATAGAGAACATTAAACAACTGAGAAACAATTTTTAACAACCAGATCTGAATTTATTTTATTTATTTTATAACAGCAAATGAGGGAAAGGTACAGCTGACCGTAAACTCCAAAATATTAATAGAAAATGGCTGGAATAATTTTGTTTGGCATCAATATGATAAGAATGATCTACAGATCTGAAATCTCCAAAAACAACCCACTAAAACCCTTCCAAATTGTTTTCCAAACTTCCTAAATAGGTCGCTCCACTTGGGAAGAAACCCAACAGCCCCAAATCTGAAAATAACTTAAACCCTTGATGAAGAATGGCTGTCCTCTTTCTCTAAATCTGAAATTCTGACTACCCTCCAAATTTGATCCAAAAAATCTGCATTGCAAGCTATGGATATGGGTCAAAAACCCTCACCAAAGAATGCTCTACCAACTAGGAATGGATCTCTCACCATCGAGGCTAGAGATTCTATAGAATTTGACCTCCACAAGCAAGAAGACTAAAGATAGCAAGAGCTCAAAATGGTTGCATGCATGAATGAATATCCAAAAAGACCCCAAAGGTATATTTATAACCTTTTTCCTCCAAAAACCCTAATCCCACTCCTTTTGGGACTTCTCTCATAAACATAAATATAACTTAAGGGACTTTATTGTGCACACACTATAAAGTACACTTAAGTTGTCCCAACGAAGAAATAGAACATAAAGTACCACCTAGTTGCCCATCACTTAAGTCAATGACAAAATATAACATAAAGTGAAGGTGGTAATAAAATAACTTGTACCCAATAACCTCCACGTCTCCAGCCCCTTTGGTTATGACCAAAGCTAAGACGGAAATAAGCCTCTAGGCCTCCAGGCGTAGGAATGGACACATTACAGCTTCTCCCTTCCCGAAATTTGCTTGCCCACAAGTAAATGCAAATGCAAACCGAATGATATAAAATCTGCCCACCCTCCCAAGTGGCATCCTCAAGTGGCAAATCCTTCCACCGCACTAGATTCTCGGTAATAACCTTCTTTTTGAGC
Source organism: Taxus wallichiana var. yunnanensis (assembly GCA_018340775.1). NCBI lineage: Eukaryota > Viridiplantae > Streptophyta > Pinopsida > Cupressales > Taxaceae > Taxus > Taxus wallichiana. Next base: position 943,542,075 of record CM031235.1, read on the forward strand.
TTCCTTTGCCTTACCTAAATGATAGTCTATGGTTCTAAGACCAGCTTTCCCTCATCGTCCATAAGTGGCAAATCATAGAAGGCACAATATGTTGTCCAAGTGCTCTTTTAAGACACAAAACATAAAAGACGTTATGGATCATGCTCTATTCTAGAAGCTCCAACTCATATGTAATTGCCCCAACTCTCTGTACTATATTGTATGGCCCATAGAACCGCGGTTTCAACTTCTCACAGACCACTCTAATACCACCGAAATATTCCTTTTAGGATATAACTCTAAAACAAAGAAATTTATCAAAACTCCGCAAATTGTAGTTCCGATTTTTCTAGGACATCAAGGTACAAAAATCTAAAAATATTATATCTTTCAAAAGATAGAAATTTTTGAAAATAAAGGTAGAAAAATGTAGAGAACTGTAATATCCAATCAAATTTCCAAATTTTGATAATTGAATTTTTAATGATGAAAATATAGCTGAAACTTATAAAATTAATAACTTTGGAAATACTTGGGATCTGATTACAAATGATAGCTCAAAAGATAGATAAATCCAATATCTATCCAATGCATATTCAAGCAAAATTTTCCAATGGGTGGAACACACACGAAACGGCTCCTCAAATCTAGAACTAAGTAGATAAAACCCTAGAAAATAGTTGTTCCAAGTGTAAACTAAAATTCTAAATGTACAAGGTTGGGAATATGAAATATCCCCAAATACGAACAAAAAGCTAGGGATATGGATCTAAAACCCTCCGAAGAATGCTCCACCACCTATCTCATGCTATCCGATCTCATCTACCACCTAGGATGAATCTCTCGCCACCAAAGCTAGGAATCCTACATATGATGATCTCTCTTGGACTTCTACCAATCTTCATCCCGCAATAATTTAGAAATGACATTTTATCTCGAAACCCTCACTCAAAGATAGGTATTTTTCCCAACAAGACTCGCCATTCACCTTTGTTGGTTGCCCTACATGTGACACTTCAAGATATCTCAAGAAAGAAGGCTTAAAAAGACTCAAAGGCTTGTTAAAAGAATGGGCGGATCACCGCCCGCATCACCGCTCTCTCATCCTTTTCCTTATTATTCCTAGATCTGATCTGATTCATGTTACTCCGTGTGAACTGACTCAAGTAGAGGTTCGTTGTCTCTTATTGCTTCACCATGTTGATGAACATCTTCTTCATAAAATCCTCATTGAGCTCTTCCACATTCTCTTCTTAATCTGTCATATTTTGACCTTCTTTTCAGGGTGTATTCCTCCTGGAATATACCTTCATTCACTACCCAACAAAATGGAGGAAAGGTGGCTCTGATACCACTGAAATATCCCTTTTAGGATCTCTTTAAAACACAGAAATTAATTAAAAATCTGCAGACTGTAATTCTATTTTTTCCAGGCAACAAGGTGCAAAAGTCTAAAATATTTTATATCTTCAAAAATATTCACTTCCAACAATACCCAGAGGCTTAAAAAGATGTTGAAAAATATAGAGAACGATAAACAACTAAGAAATAATTTTTTAACAAACGGATCTGAATGTATTTTATTTATTTTATTACAGCAAATGAGGGAAAGGTACACTGACCGTAAACTACAAAATATTAATAGAAAATGGCTAGAATGATTTTTATTTGGCATCAATATGATAAGAATGATCTTCAGATCTAAAATCTCCAAAAACAGCCCACTAAAACCCTTCCAAATTGCTTGCCAAACTTCCTAAATAGGTCGCTCCACTTGGGGAAGATACCCAACAGCCCCAAATCTGAAAATAAGTGAAACCCTTGATGAAGAATGGTTGTCCTCATTATCTAAATCTAAAATTCTGATTACCCTCCAAATCTGATCCAAAAATCTGAATAGCAAGCTAGGGATATGGGTGAAAAACCCTCACCAAAGAATGCTCTACCAACTAGGGATGGATCTCTCACCACCGAGGCAATGGATCCTATAGAATCTAACCTCCACAAGCAAAAAGACTAAAGATAGCAAGAGCTCAAAATGGTTGCATGCATGAATGAATATCCAAAAGACCCCAAAGGTATATTTATATCCTTTTTCCTCCAAAAACCCTAATCGCACTCCTTTTGGGACTTTTCTCATAAACATAAATATAACTTAAGGGACTTTATTGTGCACACGCTACAAAGTACACATAAGTTGTCCCAACAAAGAAATAGAACATAAAGTACCACCTAGTCGCCCATCACTTAAGTCAATGACAAAATATAACATAAAGTGAAGGTGGTAATAAAATAACCCATACCCAATAACCTCCACGTCTCCAGCCCCTTGGGTATGACCAAAGCTAAGACGGAAATAAGCCTCTAGGCCTTTGGCATAGGAATGGGGACATTACACTTTCTTTCATGTATGTTGCTAATAATCACAAGCTAAGGGGAGTCCCAAAGCACACAAGCAACCCTAAGCATTTGTTAGTGTGGGAGAGGAAAGGTGATTATTAAACAAATCACTTTGGGCTTTTCACCCTCTAGCTTCTTTCCCAATTGGCAGAGTTTTGGAGAGTGTATTCCTTCCCTATCTCGAAATTATAATATCAATGTAAAATTATAAAAAACCCAACAATTTTCCTATTAGTTGTAAGTAATGTGGTTTTTGCAAGCTATGAAGGGTTCTTAAGCAATCAATTTTTCCCATCGGGTTTCTCTCCCCTCATACATATGTGTTGCTCTGGTTCAACCTTCTCTTGGCGGAAGCTCTTCTAAAGACCTCAACACAACTTGGCAATACGAGATAGGACCAAGGCTAGTGCAAACAAATGTTTAGGCAGCCTTTTCATCTACTTTTGCAGCCAAAATTTCTGGATCAACGAATGTCGCTTCTTGATTTGAACATTTCTATAAGCTCGTGCGGCGATCCATGGAGGAGGGTGGGAGAAGTCATTGTTTCAAGAGTGTGGAGCCGTTTGAGTGGGAAGAAGAGGTGGATTAGTCGAAGACCCTCTTATAAGGACCGAAATTTTAACAACGGATGTTAAGGTAAATAAGGTAAGAGGGGATGGATTGTGTAATCCTTCGATATAAGGATTGGGGAGGCAATGCCCACTAGGTCCTTTGATCTTTCTTTTTTTTCGGGGATGATTTTGGCTCTATTGGTGGTAGTGTAAGGATTTTCAAAGTGGTTCGAGGTTGTCAACCGGATGCTTTTTCGGAGGCAAATCTCTCGAGAAAACTTTTTAACATTGGATTATTCATGTGTGGCAGCATCCTGTGTTTGGTTAATCTCTTGAATTTCACATTTTGGTTAAGGGATGCCTCACTTTCATCTTTAAATTTGAAGATGATGGAAATATTTTGGGTGTAAGTTGGTTTTGGGGGTCGTCTTTACTATCTTTAAAAAAGTGGACTCCAAGGTTTCATCCTCGCTCAGAGAGATACTCAATTCTTCATGTCTGGGTTAAGTTGCCAAGTTTGCCTCTAGAGTTTTGGTCACTGGAAGTTTTTAAGACCATTGGAGATAGTATGGAGACCTTCTTGGAGGGAGATGAGAGTTATCAGAGGCTGTCCTCTAGGACAGTGACCATTGGACCTAGATTTAAAGTAGGGCTTAGATGAGGAAATGTAGTTGGAGTATGGTTGTTTGAAGCATATTCAATCTCTGCAGTGTGTGGGATTTCCTTTCAGGTGTGCTAGATGTCACCTTTATAGACATTTAGCTTTGGATTGTCGCCTTAAATTATTCCATCATGAGTGGAGGAAGACAAGCTTAGACAATAGGAGGGTGAAGTAGAACTCTGTATTCCCTTTACCATTGAGATATCTTTTCGAATACGTTGGAGGCTTCCCACAAATTGATGAATACTACGGTTTCTGGAGGAACTCAATTGTTGTATGATAATGGAGGTGAAAAGAATTGATATTGTCCTTTGTCCGTGAGCCGAAGGATGTGCCAAAACTCTCTATGGACGCCTCCACATGAGATGTAATAATAATAGATCCCACCATGTTGCGACATTTGGATTCCTCGAGCAAGGTTGGGAGGTCCACTTTGGGCTCCTTGCGGGTAGAGGCACCTCATCTCCTTTATCAATCGCTGGCAGAGCCCTATATTGGGGAGTCGAAAGTAAGTTAAGTTTTAAAAAGCAAGGAAGTCAATGAGGGTTGTTGATGGTCCTTGGGAACTAAAAGATGCTTGTGGAATTAGAGAGGCTTCCCTCTAATTGGGCAACTTGTTATGCATAAGCCTCTTTCAAGGAGTCCTTCGAGGAAGTAGAGAGTTTCTTTTGGTCGTATCACCGAAGAGTTGTTCACTTTATCCAAACAACGCAAATATCCTTAAAGATCTAGGATGGTGGACAAGGTAGTCAAGAACACTAACATTGAAGGGGGTTTGTAAAGAGATTTGATGAGGAGGGGTCTCATTTGGGAAGGGAAAGGATTTCACTTTTGTCTCATGCACAAAACAAAGCAAAGAGGAATTATCTCAAGGAAAACAACAAACTTTATTTGGGGCCTTTAGAGAGGGGGAAGCCCCAAAGTATTTGACCCAATGATTATTTTATACCTTGATATTAGAGGGTTGGGCAAACCGTCTAAAAAGACAGCCCTAAAGAGGTTAGTGAATTCTCATAAGTTTAACATTGTTTTGATCCAGGAGACTTAGGGGGAAGGAAAAAGGTCATTGGGGAGTTGTCTTTATTTTAAAAGGAGTGGGATTTCCTTGCTATTAACTCTAAAGGGTGCTCGGAGGGTTTGATCTTTGAATGGAGGAAATCATCTTTCAGGCTGGTCTACTCAGTCAACCTTGCTTCAAGGATTGTTGTTGATCTCTGCTATATGGAGTTGAGGAAAACTTTCTCTATTGTTAATATTTATGGCCCATATGAGGAGAGGGCGCCCTTCTGGGATGGATTGTTAAATATGGAATCAATTAAGTTGGTTCCAACTTGGACAAATATCAGTATTAGTGCGGAAGGAGTGGCTAAGAGATTGGATATGTTCTTTGTCTCAAAATCTTTGTTGAATGGCTCCGATAGGATCAGATCCTGGGTGGAATTTGGAGGTGAATCTAACCCTCTGCCCATTGTGTTGCATATTGAAAATGATGATTGTAAACCTCTTAGTCCCTTTAAATTCAATCCCACTTGGCTGATGGAAGAAGACTTCATCGATCTTGTGGAAGTTGAATGGACTATTTTTAGGCTTCCTCATGGGAGTCAGCTAGCCTTCATTTTGCTGCTAATTCGAAAAAAATTTGTAGAGAAGCGTAGGGAGGAAGAAAGGACGCTTATTTCTATGCAACACCAGATTGCTCGTTTCTATGACCAGGATTTTAAGAAGGAACTTGATGAGGCATAAAAACTTTTGCTTAAAGGTTTGGAACAAAGGAAGAGGAAATTGTTGGAGGATAATGAATCTCATTGCAGACTTAAAAGTAGAGTCTTGTGGTTGGCTGATGATGAGGAACATACCAAAAATATCACAACTATGCCAATGACAAGAAAAATAATAATACTATTTCGGAAATGCCAAAGGAGGATGGCTCCAACGCTAGGTACTTCAAGGAGATTGCAAATTTGAGGTTTTCTCACTTTGAGAAGTTGTACAAGGAACCTGACAAAGTCAATATTGCGAAGATTCTGAGCATCTCTACACACTTTCCAAGCTTTATTAATGAAGAAGTTGATGAGAAGTTAGTGGAGGAAGAATCCAAGAAAGAGTTGAAGTCAATTTTGTCATCCTTCCAAACGGATAACAACCCAGGGCCTGGCAGTTGGATTGTAGAATTCTTTTTGGTTTTTTTTTAAATTATCTCGAGGACTTACTTAGGGTGGTGGAAGATTCTAGGAGATCAGGGAAGATGTCGGGTACTTTCAACTCTACCTTCATTGCTCTTATTTCCGTAAAGGAGAATCCGAATTCTTTTGACGACTTCAGGCCTACTTCCCTTTGCAATTGTATCTCATAGATATTTGCTAAAATTATTGCCATTTGAGTGAAGAAGATAGTATCTGAAACCATTTCCAATGAGCAATTTGGCTTTTTGCACAGGTGTCAAATTCATGATGCCATAAGGGTGGCTCGGGAGGGACTATGCTCCATAAAAACTAAGAAATTGCCAACTATGGTTATAAGGTTGAAGATGTCGAAGGCATATGATAAAGCTAACCAGCTCTACCTATATTTAGTGCTGATCCATATTGGTTTTTGTGTGCAGATGGTGAACTGGATTATGGCGTGTTTGCTATTTGTTTCTTTTCTATTTTAATTAATATTTCTACATCCGGCTTTTTTAGACCTTCTAGAGGGTTGAGGCAAGAATGTCCTCTATCCCCACTGCTATTTTTGTTGATTGTTGAAGGGCTAAGTCGGGCCATATTGAAGGCCAAGCGAATTGGCATGATCAAAGTTATAAAGGTTGGAACTTCCACTTTTCTTACCCACCTGCTATTTGTGGATGATGTGTTGCTATTCCGTGATGGTTCTAGGAGGGACATCTCAAAGTTAAAACAGATACTTGACTCATTCTATGTGGCTATTGGGATGGAGGCCAATTTGCACAGGTCGCTTATTTCTTTTAACAGGTTGGAAGATTTGGTCAGAAGGGTTCTCAATGTTTTCCATTCCGGCAAATCAACTTACAAGATGGTTTTAGGTGCTTGGGTTTTTTCTTGAAACCAAATAACTATGGGAAAAGTGATTGGAATTGGTTGATTGTTAAGGTGGAAATGAGATTAAATGTGTGGTTTAATACATGGCTCACCTGGGCAGTGGATTAACTTTAGTGAAGCCCATATTGGAAGTTATCCGTGTCTTTGGATTTCATCAATTCATATCCCCATGGGCATACGAGAGACGATTAAGAAGAAAAGTTTCAAATTTCTTTGGACAGTAGGATGGAAAAAGAAGGCCTTCCTCTCGTTAAATGACAATCCTTAGTAAAACCTAAGGATGTTGGGCGTGGGGCCTTAAGAATATCCATTACTTTGGGTCGGCTTTAGCTGCCAAAAGCCTTTGGAGGATTATCTTAAAGGGGGCTATGAAATCAAATGATTATACAGTAGTATATTGAGCCCCGTTGTCGAAAAGTGGAGAAGAAACACTGTTAAACCTATTCATAATGTTTCTTTGGTGTGGAAGGAAGTTGTTCAATCCTTTCCTCTTGTTGGGAATTGGCTGATTTGGAAGGTGGGGAATGGTGAACAGGTCAAGGTTGGGGCTGACCCTTGGGTTGGGTGTGTTGGAGCTCATAGATTGAGTATGGACCTGAATACTATTCAGCAAGGGCTTGGTATTACGACTATTACACATGCGGCAAACCCTATTACACTGACATCCAGCACCAGCATGGAAATGTGTTGAGATGTTAGGTCTGGATGGTGAGGCTCCCATTCAGTTGGAGGATTATGTGAAGAGACTGATGAGGAGTCATATTATAATTAGTGAAGATGAGGATCTGTTGGTCTGGTCCAAAAATCCAGCTTTGGGCAAGTATACTGTTAGGTTGGGGTACAACTTACAAGCATAGTTACCATGTCCGGAAATCTGGATCCATTCAGGAGGGCAAAAAAATCCGAAAATCCGAATTCTTGAAAAAGTTCGGAAAAATCTGGTCCTGAAATATATGAGTTGAATTTTACAAATATGAAAATTTGACAAATACAATGAAAAACTTTAATAATGTAATGTAAAATGTTATATTTTTAATATATAAGGTTGATAGTTGACTGTTTTTTCCAGAAAACTACAGAAATTTTTAAAGTAAAAAAAAATTCCTTAAATTAGGGCCGACCTGGACCAAATTTATCCAGGTCAGCTGAAAAATTCGGATCCAGCCGGATTTTGTGCAGATCTGGCCAGATTTGGTAACTATGGGTACAAGGCTATGTTTACTAATGTGGATCGAGAAGCAGTCTCAGGGTGGTGGAATAGACTTTGGAAGATTGATGCTCCACTTAAAACCAAGGTCTTTATGTGGCTCGCCTTAAAAGAAGTTGGCAACTCCTTTTTTGCAACAAAGTGTAGCATCCAATGGGAAATGTTGCAAAAAAGAAGTTGGCATGAACTTAAATGCTGCACTTTGTGCAAAATGGAGGTTGAGACCATCAATCAGTTACTAGTTTATTGTCCATATTCGGTAAAAGTCTGAGCTGAGATGGAAGGGTTGACTAGCATTAGGGATGGTTGGCAGGGGACCACTATGTACGAGTGCTTTGAGAAGTGTTATTTGAAGATTCAACTAAAAGCTTTTAGGGCCCTACCACTGTTTGTGTCGTGCGGCATTTGGCTGGCTAGGAATGCTAATACCTTTAAGTGTTGAGGCTTTTCTTCATATGGTCAGTCTCATGGAGAATTAGGTCTATGAGAGTTTGCTGCAAGTTGAAACCCAAGAGTACACTAGGAGGGTGGTTAAGAAATATCTTAAGGAAATGGAAAGCAAGAATAGAGGCAGGCAGAGGAAGAAGACAGATGGCCAGCCAAAAGTTGGAAAAATACAAGGAGAAATTCAGGTATCAGGCATTAGGAGAATTTCCGAGAGGCCAAGTAAGGCCAAATAGAAGGAGTCTCAACGTATTCCAGCTGAGTTGAAGGTGGAATTCCATTCTCGACTAAAGAACATAACTAGCAATTGCACATGAGTTGCAAAGTATGCTGGAAGGGATGTTAATTTAAAGTTAGTTTGTAATTTCATTTTGATATCAATAAAAAAATTTAAAAATGTGTCTTGAAACTATTTCTAGAGTAATAAAAGAAATAAAAGAAATGTATCTTCTAGCTATTTGAAAATTTTATTGAAAGGTGTAACATACCTCATAAGGTATGCTCACCCAATGAATGTTGAGGTAAATACATCTCTACTCCTTAAATAAAGGAAACGCATATTGAGACTATTTCTAGAGCAACAAAAGAAATGCATCTTCTAGCTATTTGAAAAAACTTATTGAAAGATACAACATGCCTGATAAGGTATGTTCACCCAATTAATGTCGAGGTAAATACATCTCTACTCCTACTTAAATGATTGACAAACTACTAAAGAGCCCATTTTAGTTGTTAAAATACCGAATTTTCCTACAACTTGGACTATTACCTCCACACGACTTTTCAAACCTGTTTACATAGAATTGAAAAGGGCAGTCCCATGATTGCCCTTGGGAATAGGAGCCTTTACTAATTGTTGTACAAAAAGTTTTATTGGACTTAAATTGTTACACCATTGGACAGATTAAACTTTAAAAGAAATATGTATATATATTCTTACACAGAACCAATCTAGTAATCCTTGTTTTTGACTTAAATAAATGATCTAGAATTGTTTGAGGGCATTGCACTATCTTTGCAAACAAAGGATAGGAAGAGGAATAATCGAGAAGTGACACCTATAGCAATGTCAAGTCTTTGCTCAAGTTGCTCGATTTCCTTCAAGAGCTTGACAACTTCCGGTATCAAGGGGCATTTCCTTGGATCTTCAGATGTGCACAACCCTACTGATTGCAATACTTGGAGCATTTGAGAATTTTGAGGTCTATTAGAAATGAAGAGATTCATGATCTCTTCTACAAGACCCATCTTGGACATATGTGACACCCGTCTCACAAGATTGTGACCCTCTGCTTGTTTGAAGTTTGTACCACTAGGTTCCTTATCTATCAGCAACTCCAACAAAATGACACCATAACGATATACATATCCCTTGGTTGTTGCCTTCCAGCTCTGTCCGTAATCTGCAGGCATAGATCCCTGCAAGGTTTGTGCTTACACGAGTCATATGCACTCATGACACGAGTAACAACAAAATTTGTAACCCGGGTCTCAAACGACAAGTGCACCCCTTTGTTTTCCATAACATGGCTAGGCTCATTTGGAAGATTCATGGCCTATTTAGCTCTCTTCAGATCACCGTCCCACCTCCTCTGACAAGTATCAATTGATAACCATATACATATAATTACAATGTAATATTTAATTGTGATTTTACTTCTACATATATAGATAATGTTCTCTTCTCTCTAACATCAATTTGTAAACCTCAATATGCAAGTTTTTCAGGTAACATACACCTTTCACAATTACAATGTAATAAAAGTATAATTTTACATTTGCATAAAAAAATATATATTTTTTATTTTTTAATGTAAAACATACAAATTCAAATCAAATTAGATTGAAAAAAAAAGACACGTGTTCACAAACATATTAGCTCCCGCAAAACAGGGATGTGAAGCAACATCAGAAATCTCCATATTATACAATAGGGCTTTAAGAAATACCCCATCAGTATATAGGCGCCATACACATTGCAGACTATACATCTGATTGTATAAAGTCAACAAAGTGATTTAGATCTCCAAATGCTTAGAAAAATATATTTTTTAGAAACCGGAAATAAAACCCAGTCCCTTCTTTATCACTGCAGATCCGACATAATTTGCAATGCTATAGTTCCAGCCTATGTCTACGGGAGCATTATCAATAATCTCCTAGAGAACATTGTCCTTTTTGAAATGACAGAACCAATTTGCATCTCTCACAACAATTTGACTTGCATCAATCTTGAAGATGAACTTAGTAGTAGCATGGTAGTCAACAAATGCTGGAAGGTCCATGCCCCATATTTTTATGAGCTCTACAAGCACCAAGAAAACACATACACAACCAACAGAGGTTTCATTGGCATTTGGAATGTGAAGTTTAGAGTTTACTCAAGATAGGCAGCACAGTCAAGAATGTCAACCATGCAGACATAATGATCAAATGTAGGCGTAATGCTGTAAGAGGCACTCATGCCATTAAAGTATTTACAGCCCTCGTCCACTAAACCTGCATAATTGGATGCTAATTTAAAAAAATTAAGCTTACATGGTCAGGGTATGTTCCAGACTGCTTTATTATTTCAAGAGTTTGTGAGCACCCTTGCAAACGCTATTTTGTGCATGTTCTGTAACCATGGCATTCCATGAGATTCACAGGTTTTGTGTATGCTTCCGCATTTTGTATGCATCTACTAGGCCATTTGCAACTAAAACATTTGACAAAAATCCACTTTCCATTATGCTTCAATGGATGTCATGCCCTGTTCTAAAGCTCCTATTTCAGCACAGGTTGGGTGTATGCTGACAAAGATTGTGGAGCCAAGCTTTACACTTGTCATGCATTTGTTTGAAAGTTTTGAAGGCCTTTTCAAGAAACCATTTTATGAATATCCTGCAATCATTGTAATCCATGAGACCGCATCTCTTTAAGCCATTTTGTCAAAAATTCACATGCCTGTGTATGCTTCCACATTTTACATACATGCCTATTGCAACTACATCTAACAAAAATCAGCTTTCCATTAGACTTCAATGGATGTTCATGCCCTGTTCTAAATCTCCCGTTTGACTCAGGCGGGAGGGTGCTGGCAAAGATTGTAGACTCTAGCCTTACATCTGCCAATTGCATTTGCTTGAAAGTTTCCAAGGCCTTTTCAAAAGAACAAAATTATGCATATGCTGCAATCTGAAATATCCCTTGTGGGATACCACTTAGAAAAGCACAAAATACTGACAATTTGCAGCCAAACAGAATTCTGATTTTTGCAGAAAATAAAACTAGGGCAGCAAATAGAAATAAATTTATAACTCACAAAATACTTGCCCGAATCACTTGAAAATTTATAGAGAGCTTGATAACAATTAAACTAACACTAGGAAATTATTTTTGGAATTTTTCAGATAATAAAATGCTGCCAGAAAATTACAGCGTGCCCTAAACAGTTGGAAAACTTCTAAAATTCATATCTCCTTGAATACAAGTGCAAAAATTATGAAACTTTGGAAATAATATTTATAAATATATAAGATGATATTCCAACCTTCAGATCTGAAAATGGCCAACTGGAAACCCTCCAAATAAAGGCTGCAATCTCCAAAACAAGTCGCCTTTTTTGGTAGGTGGTTGAAACCCTTGCAAAATCCTCTGAAAATGATGCCAAACCCTTCCTTTATTGCTGCCGTAAATCTGATCTGAAAATTCACTGATTATCTTCACCAAACCTCTCAAAAACCCTCAAAACCCTATCTCTGAAACCCCTACAAATATCTCTGTGAATCAGCCCTGAAAACAGCTCCAAAATGACAAGCTAGGGTAGATCTCTCACTACCGAAGAATGCCCTGCTAGCTAGGGATGGATCTCTCACCACCGAAGCTAGGGTTCCTGTGGGATCTCACTCCACAAGCTGAAGATTTGCAAACAGCAGTTGCACATGAAAAGAAATAGTTGAGTATGCATAAAGTCTCCTTTCCTTTCTCCCCTCAACTCCTTATATAACTTTTTTAATGCAAAAAAAACCCTAAAAGGTCCTAGTCGCATTTTTCCTTAGGATGGGCCAATAACATAAAGTAACTTAAGTTACTTCTCACCTTTTAAGTCGCCATGGTCCAAAAGTGACCCCCAACGCAAAATTAGAACATAAGTATCATGTGGCCCCTCCCTAACGACAAAACATAACATCTAGCCCCTCTAAAACCACTTATGCACATGTCAATGAAGAATAATAATAAAATAGACTAGATATTCATACCCAATAGCTCCCAGCGTCCATAACCCCTTGGGTATGACCAAGGCCTGGACTCGAGTTGGCCCCTGGGCCTATGGCGTAGGAAAGGGGACATTACATAATCATTGCGATCCATGAAGCCACATTTCAAGTATTTTGTTGAACAATTCACGTGCATTGGGCATGCTTCCACATTTAGCATACATATCTACCAGGCACTTGCATACGGTTCACATCAAGAAGAAAGAAGACAGAAGGCACAAACTGCGCTGTGTAAATGATACAGGCAGAGGTTTATTTATAATATGGAGGTGGTTACAATCTAGTTACACAGTTGCAACTGCATAACTGCCGAATAGGCTATATAAGCATCGTATTTTAACACCCCCTCTTAATGACTAACCTAGAAACTATACCAAGTTTATCCCGAAACTTGACAAACAAGAAAGCACCAAGAGGTTTAGTCATTACATCAGCAGACTGCTCCTGAGAAGGACAGAAATGAAGAGAGATTTCACCTGAGTCAACCAATTGACGAATATAGTGATGATGAATCTCAATATGTTTAGTGCGGGCATGATAGATAGGATTTTTGACCATCTTCAACACACCTTGATTATCACAAAAAAGTGAAAGAGGTGTAGCAGTGACCTGTGAAAACTGAAAATCAACCAAAATCTGACGAAGCCATACCGCTTCGCAACCAACCAGCACTAACAACAGCAGCCTTGTATTCTCGCTCTCAGGAAGAGATAGCCACAAAGGGGTGAAGCTTACTCGCCAAGAAATAACTCCCGAACCAAGAGAGAAGATATATCCAAAGGGTGGTAGATCTCCGAGTATCCACCGAACCTCCCCAATCGTAGTCCTGTGCCAATAGCCAATCAACGTGAAATCTGCAACTCTCGATACAAGATGCCAAAGTCAAGAGTTCCTTCGACATACCTTAACACACGCTTGCTGCTCCCAAATCGATCGCTGAATGAGTTTCGGTTTAGACAAAACCGAGAAAGATAACTCACAAAAAAACACAAATCCGGCCGTGTAGTGGTGAGATAAATCAAACTACCTACCAACCGTCCTGAATACAATGTTTCATCGACCGGTGGTGAATCATCATGAGCTGAAAGTTTCAGCCCGACTCCATAGGTGTAGATGATGAATTACAATCATACATCTTAAATTTTTGCAAAAGATTCGTGGCATATTTAACTTGAGAAATGAAAATCAAGTGATCTTGCTGCTGCAATTCTACACCAAGACAATAATGAAGGAGGCCTAAATCAGTCATGTCAAAAGCAAAGGCACAAATCTGATTTTACCTTATGAATCGCAAAGATCTCCACCGCCCGTGATGGCAAGGTCATCAACATAAACAATAAGAATCACAATGTCATCATTTGTGCTTTTGACATAGAGATTCGGATCAGAATGACTTCGTTTGAAGCCCGAATCTCTGAGATGTGTATCGATCTTAATATACCAGCTCGAGGAGCCTGCTTAAGCCCATACAAGGACTTAATCAACCTGCATACCAGATGCTCACGACCACATGCCTGAAAACCCTCAGGTTGAGTCATATACACTTCTTCCTCCAAATCGCCATTCAAGAATGCACTTTTCACATCCATCTGATATATTTTCCAACCAAATTGAGCGGCAAAGGCAAGAAGTAACCGAAAAGTGACCATCTTTGCAGTAGGAGCAAAAGTCTCCTCATAATCTATCCCCTCCTGTTGCGAAAAACCTTTTGCAACAAGTCGAGCCTTGTACTTATCCAAAGTACCATCTGCTTTACACTTGATTTTGTACACCCATTTACAACCAATAGGGCGTTTACCTGGAGGTAATGGCACCAACTTCCAGGTATCATTCTTAATCAAGGCATCATACTCGATTTGCATGGCGTTTCCCATTCCGTATGCCTCGTGCATCAGAGTATTTTTGTGGCTCGCGAATATGGAGAAGATCAAGCAAGAGCAAATTGAGCTTGCTCGCAGTAATCAATCCTCTTGCCAGTGTCTCGCGAGACCGCCATCTAAGAGTGGAGACAAATCGCCTCGTGTCGATCCTGAATAGTGGAATAATACCACTTGGGCCGTCGCTGAACTGAGGATTCGGAAGCTAGTGGCACTTCCGGAGGTGAAACCAATGCAAGTTGATTTCCAGGAGACGGAAAAGACTCAGTAGGAGAGAGCATAGATCGATCGAGTCTGTGGAGGAGTATGAGAATGACCAGACTCATCATCGTGCAAGGAAAGAGAACCAATCTCTCGTGACTACCCTCGCTGATCGCTGCCATGTGTTGCTGGTCTATTTGCTGATTACAGCCAAAGAAAGACTCTGCTTTTACATCAACATCACGACTAATAATGATTTTATTAGTGGAAGTATCAATCAATCTATATGCTTTAGAATGATCACTATAACCAGCAAAGAAATATCTAGAACTTTTGGAATCTAGTTTACTCCTCTTACGATCAGAACCAAAGTATAAGCAATGAACCAAAAATACGAAAAGCTGATACCTCTAGGTTTGATTTTGACCATGCCTCCTCTCGTGTGATCTCCTCGCAAGGCTTTGCAAGGACTCGCGATTGAGGATATAGACCGTTGTATTATAACAGCTTTCTCCCAAGATGTGTATGGCACTCCACGACCGTGCATCATACACCGGCCATCTCCATGATGGTTCTATTCCGCCTCTCAACCACCCCATTCTGTCTGGGAGTATATGGTGTCACAATCGACGCCGAATCCCTTCTTTCTCACAAAAACAGCGAACTGCTTTAGAAGTGATCACCCCATTATCGGATCTTAAAGTCTTTATCCGCCGGCTGGTCTGGTTCTCCACCAATGCCTTGAACTTGACAAAAGAAGCAAAGCAATCAGACTTCTTTTTCAAGAGATAGATCCACATCCGCCGAGAGTGATCATCCACCAATAAGAGAAAATAACGTGCACCAAGGACTGTGGGAGTCTTCCACGATGGCTCACATAGATCTGCATGGACAAGATCTAAGAGCCCCTTTCGCACGCCAAACACCTTCATGAGGAAAAGGTTTCCGCTTTTGTTTGCTCCGCAAAACATCCAACACACATATCCTCGCTTTTCCCGGATAGGAGGCAAACCAACAACCATGTTGTCTTTATGAAGACGGGCCAAATACGGAAGATTGAGATGCCCATATCTTTCATGCCACAAAACACTGGTATTTTCTACCACAACTAAGGCATGCAAGTTGACCGTGGCAGGATCAACGAGTCTGTACAAACCTCCATGCCCAATTCCCAGGGCAACCACCTTATTATGTTTGACATCAGACACAATACATTGTTTACCAGAAAAGTTTACAGAGATATGAGGATTATCAGTTAATTGATTGATGGATAACAGGTTCTTATTCATGTTAGGCACATATCTAACACTCTTCACAAGCAATTTAGTGTTATTATTTAACATGATACGAACATCCCCAATCCCTTCCACAGCATGTGATCTCCCATCCCCTAAAGTAATCGAATCAAGAACATGAATTAGCATGAAAAGTAACATACCAATCTCGTTGACACGTGAAGTGTCGTGATGCGCCGAATCAAAAACCAGCACCGTGTAGGGCTGCCACCATCCGAGCAAGATGCCATGAGGGCATACTCATCTTCTGACTCGTGTTGCTCAACTGTTGCCACATGTGCTTGCCCCTTCCGCTTCTTCAGGGCACTTAGTCGCTTCCGACAATCCTCTTCACATGACCAAGTTTGTGACAATAGTAACACTTTACCGGAAATTTAGGAGAGGAAGGCGACGCATCAGCCTGTCGCTTCCACTTTCCTTTGACTGACTCAGCAAAAATGCACTCTCGCATTGTCCAAATCGACTTCTTGAACTTGTGTCTGCTCCGCCTTTCCGCAATGTAGAACAACACACCTTGTCAAACGTAAGAGTTTGACTCTCGCCATTAAATGAAGAGCCTCCACGAACGAGTCATACGAGAAGGGCAAACTGCTTAAAATGAGAGCCACCATATCATCATCATCAACCGGCTTGTTGATGGAAGCAAGCTGATCTCGAGATCTTTCATCCGGTAGGTGCTCGATAAATGATCCACCTTGTAATTTTACGGAAAAAGCATATTTTTGAGGTATAGAACCCGACTCTTCTCCGACGTCCGATATATTTGTCCTTCGATCGACCCACAATTTACTCACCTCAAAGGCATTCCGACCTCGTATCAATTCATCCGATACCGACAATTTTAATAAAGCAGAAGAGCCTCCCGATGACGTTTGTCATAATCATCGAAATTTTTGTCAGGTCTACTCTCGACACCCGTGATTATTTTCTCAAAACCACGAAATTCTGCCAATGTCAAGATCTTATGGCTCCACACATTAAAATTCGTGCCCGTTAATTTTTGTGTATCCGCAAAATCAAATTTGCAATGTTTGACATTTTATTCTTCCAAAGTAACGGAAAATAATAAAATAATAAGTTGCTCCACACTTAATAAAATATCCAATTTTCTAATTACTAAGAATATATAATTACTTATGTCTCCAAATTTAATCACGCAAAAACAAGGTAAAAAAATTTCACCGACTTTTTCCTCCTCCGCCCGTTTTTTCTATTTTTCTCCACGACTTTGCTGCTTGCCAGACTTTTTCTGGTGCACCCACGCTTTTGTCGCTCACGCATTTCTCCACGACTTTTTACGCATTTTCGCCACCCCACTGTACCGCCCTCATCGCGATTTTTGCTTCCGACCACGATCGCTTCTCCTTGCACGCCTCGCTCACCAACGCTTCCCGCCTGCACGACGCGCTGCTCGCTTTTGTGTCTTCTCTTCGCTTTCCTGGACCACGATCCTCTCGATCCTCCTCCCTGCCTGATGCCTTCTCGCGATGCCAACTCAATTTTGCCGACTCTCGACTTTTCTCCTCGCGACCTCTCCTCTCACCGATTTCTCGATTTAGCTCTCACAAACCTCTCTCCTGATACACCTCTAATACCGATGCCTAAGCTCGATACCAATGTTAGAATATGCAAAAAGAAGAAAGAAGACAAAGGCACAAACAACATTCTTAAAAATGATACAGTGCAGAGGTTTATTTATAATAGTTTTATCCTTTTGATATGTTTTTGGTTGTTTAACCATAGTTCGGGAGTAGTATTTGGGGTTAGTTTAATTTACTTTTACAAAAAAAAAAAAACTCTTTTATTTTCTAATTTCATTTGTATTTAGTCAAAAGTTTTTTAAAGCACCAATAATGACCAGACGCCTGCCAGAAACACTTTGGAAATAGTATGGCCATTCCAGGGGCATTTGTGGCACTTCTGATATGTTTTCGACGCATTTCATACATGTGAATCACTTCGGCAATGGCTATTATCCATACAAACGTTCCTAACATAATTGGTATGCCCAATACCCCATCATTATGGGTTTTCACGTTTTCCGACCAAAGGAAGCCAACATGCCACGTGACTTCACACCACCCACATCATCAGCCAAACTTTGTTTCATGACCTATCATGTCACGTGATCCCATCCCATCACGTCATCCGCCAAATTTGAAAATCGTATTTCAAAACGCTCTCTCCCATTTTTCTGTCATTATTTCTATCGTTTGAAATAGAGCACCTATTCCAGAGCCACATTCCAACCAATATTCAACAGACATTGCTGCAGGCAATTTGAGTGGTGAAAAGTCCAAAGTGGTAAGATTTTGGCGCTTCAGAACGACAAAGACGCTGTCATTTTGTTTTTAATTGACAGTATATCAACGTTTTCAACTCATTTTTAATTTCAGCTCTATTTTGAACTCCCTTTGAGACAGAAGAATGGTTTTAGAGGCATTTGCAAGGGTTTGCAGGCACAACATCACAATTTTCAATGCAACCACCTTCATCATAGACATCTATTTTTCAACAGAGGGACTTGCAGGCATGTTTTGTATTTTATATAAGGGTATTACATGTTCACTTAAATGTGGGTATGCATTGTATAAACTTGTCACTTCAAGTTAAAAATCGCTTGTTGAATAGATACTTGCTAATTGCTTGACCAAATGTTTCCTGAAAGTATAAATCACTTATTTTTCTTCATATATCCAATATGACAAAATATAAGGATTGACAATATATAAAGCTCCAACACGGCAATGACTCTCATTTTGACACAAGTTGGATGTAGCCAAGCTAATGGTATCCGGCTTTACACTTGTCAATTGCATCTGTATGAAATTTTCCCGTAGCCATTTCAACAAACTCATTATGTGTAAATTCTACAGCCGTACCATTTCATGAGAGGAAGCCATGAGACGGAAAAACTTAAGGCATTTTGTGGAGAAGTTCACATGCCTTGTGTCTGCTTCACATTTTTCATACAAATACCACATCACTTTCAATGACATCTGAAAATAATCGCTTCCAATAACTCTTCGGTGGATTTTCCAAACCCTATTCCAAATCTCTCATGTTAGAGCAAGCTAGGAGAATGTTGGATAAGGCTGTGGCATCTCGCCATGTGCTTGTTGATCTTCTCACAAGCCTGGGTTTACAACATCTGACAAAAGTCCCATTTTCATTATGCTTGAATGGTGCCCATGACCTATTAGCCGTCTTCATCATTCTGGAGGGCCAAAATCTTATCAGTTAAGACTTTTCATCACTCAAATCACCTACAGCAACATCTATTGAATATTGGTTAGATAACAACACGACTAAGGAACAGATGCTCCGATTCAAATAATAGAAATAATGGCAGAAAATGGGGAGGGAGTTTTGAAATAAAATTTTCAAATTCAACGGATGATGTGGCGGCCCGGCAAGACAGGAACACATGGCATGTTGGGTCACAAAACAGAGTTCGATTGATGATGTGGGTCCGACTAATGATGTGGATAGTGCGGGGTCACGTGGCATGTTGGCTCCCTTTGGTCAGAATATGTAAAAGCCCATGATGATGGGGCATGGCAGATACCAATTATGCTAAGGTATGGTATGGTATGTTAGGAGCGTTTTTTTGTATGGAGAATAGCCAAAGCCATGTTTAGCTACTATATTTTATACTATTTAGGAAATTACATATTCTAAAAGTCCATGCTAGCATAATTGTGCCTCATGCTTAATTCTAGAATTGTCGTTTTCTTTGGATGTAGTTCATCCAGCGAATTTTCCTCTAGGGTAACTTCTTTCTAAATTCTTTGGATTAAACCATTAGGACTTTGAATAGCAGTCCGAGATAGATATCAAAGATATCAGAGATATCTGATATCTCTCAGAGTGCTTAGGCCTTTGCCCTGTTAATGAAATACTTTATTACACCTGTAAGAAAAATATTGAAATTAAAAATATTAGATCCAGTGAAACCTTTCCTAAATATTGAAAATTCTTTACGTGTGTGGCAGATACAAAATTCAATACATTGTTAAGAATTTCAGTCCATTGGAATGGGTTGACTGGTTGAACATGAGACCAAACCCTCAAAAAGAGGTTGAGGAAAATGTCACCTCAAATTTTCCAAATTACAAATAAATAAACATATTTAAAAACTAAAATATCCGCAAGCCATAAAAAATATATTCCTATAAAATTGATGTATAAACTAAAATGGTTCTATTCTCCAATAAATTTCCGTGCTGCATATATTTTGGAATTGGAGGCATCGAGATTATCATTCCGTTGAAATGGGTTGACTGGTTGAGATAGAATATGAGACCACACCCTAAACCCTAATAAAATAAACGGACGAAGAATTTCTCAAAATTGCAAGTTACAAGTAAATAAAAATATTTTAAAAACTAAAATACCACTTAAGCTTCGGCCATCCATAGTGTTACGCATTAAATTTTCCCGGAATAATAAAAAAAAAAAAACTATGTTTCCTAAAATTTTCCGTGCTGCAAAATTTTTGGAATCGGTTGACCACAATGCCAAAACATCGACGGCGTTTAAGATATTTATCTAAAAAAATCCGCAGATGAATTGCAGATTTTTTTATAGTACTCTGCAATTGATTAAATGTTGAATTGTATTTATAATATTATGAATGAGAAGTTGAAGGGTTAATACATTTGAGAGAGGCGCAGTAGGCAGAGTAACACATGGAATCCGAGAGCTTCTTGGCAGCGCTGGGATATGGAGGCGCTTGATATTTAGATTGTGATGCCGACGATGCCATCCTTCATCCAGTTAAACCCTTAAGAAGTGGATATGCTCGAGTTCACTCCGACAAACAATATGCAGAATGGAATGGAATGGAATATGCAAAATATTACTCGATCAAGTGCACTTGATTAACAGATTCAGATAATTGATTTTTTTGGGATTATCTGTCATTTGCTTAAATGGCTTCTACTCATTACTCAAATGACGTCGTTCGTGTTTGACATTTTCCATTTTTCATTATTCAAGATTTTGACAATTTTAAAGGGAACAAGAGATTTATGAACAGCAAGGATTTGATGGTTATAATTCACAGGGCGCTCTTGGAGTGCAAGCGTTCTAGAGCCAGAAGAAGTACCAAAAATAGTTTCCCGGCTAATCTGTGGTTTGATGATGATTGCAAGGCCACAAAGAAAATGGTGAATACTTCGGAAAGGATAAAACATATATAAAAGCATACAAAAATCTAGTGAGAGATAAAAAGGAAGAATTCATGAAGATAAGGAGGAAGGAGCTGATTTCTATGGGGAAAAATAATCCGAGAGGTTTTGGAGAGAGCTTCGTAGACTAGAACAAATGTGGAGAACAATATCACAGATATCCAATGGTTAGAATATGCAAAAATGTTGTATCAAAACAAAGATCCTCTCCCTCCTCCTCCTATAATTGAAAATAAGGACAAACTCTTTTCTACAAAGGACATCAAAGAAGGAATCAAAAAGTTAGTAGCATGCAAAGCTCAAGATATTGATGGGCTACAAGCGGAATTTTTAAAATGGAGTATGGATGACATTGCATACATAAAAGAGATTTTCAACAAAGATATTCGGATGGTTTTCCGAAAATTGACAACGAGCATTGTCATTCCTCTTCACAAAAGTGGTGATGTCAACAATCCATCAAACTACCGCACTACTATGATTACTCATGTTTTTGGAAAACTCTTAAGTAGTATGGTGGAACGTAGAATTAGTATTTGGGCTGAAAAGGAAGGTAAGATGGCAAAATGGCGAGTTGGTTTCGATCAAAACATTCTATTATCAATCACTTTGTCACCCTCAAGCACCTGATTGAAAAGGTATGGGACAAGCAAGGGGAAGAGGTCTATTGTTGTTTTGTTGACTTCAAAAAGGCATTTGACACGATGCCTGAAGCAAACTCGGGCCGGAATGGAAGAATTGGGTATACCAGAAAAGTATAGGGCAATGGTTCATAGGCTTTATGATCAAGTTCAAGCCAAAATAAGAACGAAGGATGGCTTATTCGAATTCTTTAGGAGTGACATCGGGGTCAAGCAGGGATTTCCTTTATCTCCCACTTTGTTTGGGCTATACATAAACAAGTTAGAGGAGTGGATTGACACGATGGGTGGGAGTGGAGTCCACCTAGCCTCTTATGTGGTAAAATTGTTGTTTTATGTTGATGACCTTATCCTAATGGCTAAAACAACGCATGGATTGCAAGAACACTTGAGAGCTCTGGAATTATTTTGTAAAGAGGTGGGGATGCAGGTGAACATGAGTAAAACCAAAATAATGATTTTTACTTTAAGAAGAAAACCAAGGCAAATAAATTTTGAGTTTGAAGGTGGTCCCTTGCAAGTGGTAAATGATTACAAATATTTGGGTATTGACTTCCACAAGAACCTCGGTTGGGAGGCCAGTAGAGAGCCAAGAGGATAAAATGGGGACAAAAAGCTTTATATATGCTCCAAAACATATGTAAATCAACAGAATTGTGGGATTGGAAAACCAAGTTGACTCTTTTTGGGTTACTTGTTTCTCTAGTGGTTTTATATGGTTGTGAAGTTTGGGGCAAAGAACACGTCGGCGATGAAATGGAGACAAATAAAAAGGTTACAAAAACATTTTATCACGAGTAGTGTCAAAATAAAATCCACGATTCCTTATGAGATCATTATTGCTAAAGTTGGGGCCTTCCCGATGGAAGCGGCGGCTTTGATTCGACTTTTGGGGTACTTGAAGAAAGTGGAAAGCATGGATGGTCTCCAATGGCCCAAGATAGTAGTGGAAGAAAATTTGAATAGAAGGAAGTGCACTTGGATGAAGCAAAATGAAAAGTGGATGAAGAATCGGGGAATTAGCATGCAGGAATGTCTTAACACCAATGGAGATATCAAAAAGTATGTGAGAGAGAAAGAAAAAAATTGTCTTGTGGACGAAACAACTAGGAAGAAAAAGAGAATATTATGTCAAGAACTTTAATCCCGCATATGATCACGAAAGCGTAATCACTATATGGAGGCAGAAATAAAGTGGAAAGCTAAAATGGTAATTGCACATAGCTGAAAACTAGTTCGCATCATCTCATATGTGAAATAGGAAGATGGACAACACCAAAAGAGGAATGGTCTGAAAGAGTTTTCCGGTTTTGCAGGTCAGGGTCTGTGGAAACGGAATGGTATTTCCTAAGGGAGTGTGTAGCATATGAGAAAATTTGGAGTATCTATGTTGATTTGTTAAAAACAAAAGCTCTCACAACCCTGTTTGAAGAAGATAAGATTATAAAAACAACATATTACTTGACTAAAATCCATAATAGAAGGCTCAAGATTAGCAAAGAAATCAAGAAAGAGCATAAGTAGAGGTTTTGGGCCGGTTTCTTTGGTGTTTTTGGCATGCTTGTTTTTTTTTTCGAGTCTCATATGTTGCTTGGCCTCATGGACGTCATTAAAATATTTCAATTCAATTCAATATCCACAAGACCAATCTAATTTATGTGACTCGACAAACCAAAATCATAATCAAGGGAGTGAATAAGCCCATGAAAAAAAAAGGAGAAAAACATAGTTGTGTGGGACATTAATTCATTCTCCTACTATAAATTGGCTAAAACTAGCAATCATATGTGGATTGTACGATGTGAACGCCGAAGGGGAGACATTGAAGGTAGGATATTGGGAAATGAAATGACATCAAAGGAACAGGGTCAATGAAGAAGGGTTTGAGGGAGGAGAGGATGATGGTTAGGAGAAATGGTTGGCGAAAACAAAGGGAAACTCCTTTTTCTAGACAACCACGTCTCATTTTTCTCAATCGCAAGGAAGCGAAAGGGGTTACGGTTTGCAAGGCAACATATTTTGGAGATATTATTGAAGGTGAGGAGTAGTTAATGAATATTGCCCATGTGAATAGCTATTTATAATTTCAGTTCTTTTGTGTTTTGGGTAATAAAATGATTATCATGGTAATGAATAATTTGTGCTCCACATTATCATCTCCATGTCACATACAATTTGCACAAGAGTGTGATTTGCAGTGAAAGGGGTCAAAATGAAAAATGGAGAAATTCCAACAAGATCCAGTTTGAAATCCAATCTTAATTTAGACATAAAGAGGGGTCGTTCATTAAACGCCATTAATTTGTCTGTAAATTGTAGGTGCCAAATGTGACCCTTACAGAACAGAAAGAAATGGAAAATTTATAGAAAAATGGAGAAAAAGGGATTTGATTTTTTTAAAAATTACAATGTCAACATTTTCAATTGGATGACATTTAATTTGTTATATGAGATGAAGACCTGAAAGGAAAGTAGGAAAGAAAATGGGGGACTTCAAGGTGGGAATTTAATATGTACATGTCCCACACCTATTACATGGCTCAAATTATACCTAGCCAAATAATATCTTCTATATGTGCTCTATTTTATTGGCTCAACCTCATTAACATTATTAACATGAGTGCAATTTGAGCTAAAAGGGAAAAAAGGAAAAATTCAATAGGTTTGAGGTATGAAACCCAACCACAATGTTGGCTTCTAGAAGCACTATGTAGCGGTCCTTTTCACTTTTAAGCTAGATTAATTGTAAAAAAACAAGAGATGCATGAACAATCAAGGATAATTGAACCCCTCCAACATGTAGGAGTAAGAGCACTAAGTAGATTTTATATGCCATTCATAAGTTATAAACTTAGATTCTATATAATTTCTTGCATTATTTGGTGTAAATTGCTCGTCAATTTGTAATGAGGGACTTTGAATAATAAAACCTTCACAATGTAAAGTACTATATATGGCTCGGGTATACATATGTCTCACAAGTTTTAGCAAGAGAGGTGGGTAAAACTTGTACTATTTTTTTGGCTTGGGAAAAATTAGCAAACCAAAATTTTACGATCTAGTAAAAGAAACAAATTGAAATTCTTGGCTCGAGAGAAAGGCTTGAGAGACAGGTGCACGACAGAGTAAGGACCATCCACACAACATTTTGATGTGTAGCGAGGTAGGGAGCGCAGCGATCTATAGAAGAATGTGTGATGGCTCCTCTGCATTATCTGATGTTGAAACTAACTCCTAATAACACACACTCCATTATAATACATGTTGGTGTTATGTTTCTTTTTCATGACTCATACTCACGCACTATTATTTTTTTGTCAAAATGAAAAACAACCATATTATGGTTGTGGTCATGTAGCTTTGTGAGAAAGACAAACATTTACCTCCCTTAGTGTACTTTGTATTCTATTACTTGTGATAATGAAGTCTCATGGAGTTAAATCATTGCATGATAAATAGAAACATTGGTTCATATGTCATTCTATTACAAGTTTATTTTGTAAACACTTTGCTTGGGAAGGATTTTACCAAATGTGGGGTTGTTTTGGTAGATTTTTGGACTGACATTGTGCCATGGTTTAGACTTATCGTTCTAGTGGCTATTGAAGTTGACGAAATATTTAGGGGCAACTTTGTGACACTCTTACATCAATATTTGATGCCTGCAGAACATGAGCTGCATGGACAAAATATTGCTAGATCGTAGGTAATGAATGATCATGGGCATATGAATGACAATCATTCTTGGATCTTAGAATATGTGGCAATCTGAAAGCGCACGTCACCATATGATAGAAACAAAGATGAATTGGATGAAAGGATGCTTTGATGCATACTTGGCATTGAAGGATTATACAGAAATATAGCCACACTATAGGTTTTCACCAAGAGCGCATTTATAGTGACTTCGAAATACATGCACACAGAATGTGTTTATAGCAACGTTGGTAAATATGTATGAATTTATCTAACTTTGTGTGTACGTAGGTGCAATAAGGAAGGGAGAGTATGAAAATATGAAATAGACAACGAAAATAAAATAATATTATGAAAATGATATAGGCATTGAAAGATTCGTCAAAATCGGAAAGCTTGGGTCTATTATAACTTGGAATACACCTTCAACGTAATTACATAACGTTGGAAATACAATGGAAATGCTAAAGGGGATACATATAAGAACTCGAACCTAGTGAGCGAAATTCAACTTGGTTCCGTAGTCGCCCTCCTCACCCATGACACTACCTAAATCTATTTATATCATATGAATGGATGTGGATTAATTTATATAGTTCAACGAATTATAATAGGGAAAAATAAACCTCCAGGTTGTAAAGAAAGGGGAAGGGTAGTGCCTCCTCAGTACATGTGCCCGATGCCTACTATTTGGTTTAGAAGAAGCTTGTTTCAAATTTGATAGAGATCATATCATATTGTATTTGGTTTATGCAGGCCTAAAATAATTAATATATAAACTATTTTATTATATTACATAGTTTACACATTGTAGATTACTGTAATATATTATTAATAAATTGTAATATAATAAAATATGTATTATAATGTATATATATTACATAAAATATTTTAATATTATATAAACTAAATTTATTATATCTTTTATTGCTAATAGTACATATAAAATAATATGTTATACAATATTTTATTTAAATTATGTACATGGTGAAATATATATTATAATGTATATAATATAATCATGTAAATTATATATTATTAATATAATATACCAAGAAAATATGATTGATAAACAACATAAACATTATATAATTATATTATGCTTGTTATATATTATTAAGAATAATATGTACAATACATACTAATTAAAAAAGTAGTATAAATATTTATTCAAAGTTTCATATAATATACAAATAAAAAAATTATTGATAAACAACATAAACATTATATTAAAAATGAAAGCAAAACTTTATATTAAAAATAGAAAGCAAAACATTACGATTCTAAGAATGGGGAAGGGATGAGTACATATACCCACGAGCAAAGCAAAGATGCCTTGAAAATGGGAGACGTCACTCGTTTGACTAGGAGGTTTTTAAGTGACTTTTCATCTTTGTCTAAAAGACAATTTCAACGGTGGCACATTTGTCGAGATGGAAAACAAAATCGAGAGATTCGCACTTGTGAAGCAACGTGGACGGACGAGGATTGAATGGAGGTTGACGATACGGCCTGAAAAATGGAGGGTGGAGCTCAAGCTGCATCAATACTTGTGTCAAGCAGTCTCCGGCCTTTTCCAACTTAGTGAATGCCTTCAACATAATTATTTATTTATACGATTCTTTCTATTTTAAAGATATTGGACACACCTCTTGTAAGTCGTTGAATTATCTCACTTGAATATCGTTATATGTGAAGCACTCCATGAATAGTGTCATTTAGTCTCAACCTTATCGATGTGCACAAAAGACATATCCTCTCTTCCCACTCTTCGTTCGGGATTTTCCACCCCCGTCTCGTAGCGAAATTGGTGTGATCCTATTCTCAATTGAGTTATGAGCATCTTCACTCTCCATTTGATTTTTACCTCTACGTGATTTTTTTGGTCATGCTCATAAGTGGGGTTGAACTCAAACATGTAGTATTGCTTTTTCCTCCCTATTTGTTTTGTCCACATGCCTAACTTAAACTTTTCCCTCACATAATTCTTTATCTCTTGGTTGGTCATTGGACATTCATGTATGTTAATATCCTACTTATCCATCCATTTTTTCATCCACGTTGTCTTTCTTTTGTTCAACTCTTGTTGCATTACTGCCTTTGGGCACCTATCCTCCTCCATGCCCTTTACTTTTTTTATGTAGCTTAGGAGACGAATCATAAGCAAGATTCTATAGGGAAAATACTTGTTTCTATAAGGATTATCTCATATGGAATTGATCCATTGATCTTGAATGTACTTGTAATTAGACATATATGGATTCTTGCAATTTTCCTCCACTTTAGACCCGACATACCACTGACACAAACCTCACATTCGTATAACACCACTAGAACTAGTAGTAGCCAAAACATGACCTTAGTGGTCTTTAAATCCCACAAACCAATGTCCTTGCACTTAGTTTGAAGAGAGTACAATGTTATTTGTATGGCGGGAAAAAATGTGTTTAACGGCCCAGTGCACTCTTATCATCTATTCAACTAGGGTATCGAGGCAATGAGTAAGGGACACACCAAGACTGACATCGAGGCAACAAGTAAGGGACACACCAAGACTAACACACAACAGATAGAATTAAAGGGGGTACAGGGACCGCTATGATCGCATACCCCAAGGGAAGTAATCCTTACATGAGGACAACCTAAGGTTTACAGGCCCTAGGTCGAAGAAGAGGAAGGAACCCTATGGAGGTATCGACACTATGGGAGGCAATGAAAGATAAAATAATCATGCAAAGTCTATGGTTATTGAAGTAAAGCATGTAACATGAAATAAATAACTTAAATACAATATGTTAACCTAACATGTGCATAAAATACTAAGCTAACATAGAGTATGTAGCAAATGTAGGAGACTACTCTATACAAAAATACAAGTTGAATTAGAGAATTTACCTGTTGGGGGCGTCGTTGATGCATCTATCTCCCAAAGGATCATACACCAAGAGAGAATAGCTTTCAGGTGGAGAAGGGGAAATAATCCAGTCCTAGCTCACTATAGTTGAGCCAAAAGTGCAAGCAAACCAATCCAAGCAATAATAATCTCCAAGCCAAGAGTCAATTTGTGAGAAATCCAAGAGCTAAGTGAGCAAGTGCAAGTTGGCGCAAGAGAGAAAAACTAATGGTGAGTTCATGTTGATCGATCGATGATATGATGATGATGATGTGAGTTGAGCTCTTTATACGATGTTATCACACAGGGGCGAAGGCATTGGCCATGGATTTGAATTTTCACCAACACAATCACTCACGGGCGATGGCATCGACCGGGGATAAAAAGCAAATAAGAGTGTGCAATGTGTCATGGAAAGCAAAGGGAATGCAAGACAAAAGAAACAAGGGCATAAACAAGCAAGGTATCAAAAGAATGCGAGGGAAAATAAGCGGATAAAAGCAAGAGAAAGACAAAAATGGGACCGAAAGTTGTTCTCTCTCCATGCATCATCCCTAACCCAATGGTTATGTGAATAACCATACTCCCATCCCAAAACGAGCCCCTTAAGGCACTCATTCCCAGAAATAGATACATTAACGACCTCTAACCTCGAAAGAGAAATTGTTAGTAAAAATATGAAAATAGAAAGTGTAAAAAAATAGGTGTATACATTATCCACCCCTCCTTAGATTATCTTTACTATATGTATTTCCTAGTTGAGTTTGTTAGAGAAATCAAGCCTTAAATGCTTATATTTTGAGACTATCTTTAGTGGGATTCCTTCAAATAAGAAGTTTATATGCATTTTTTCGATGTGAGATGATCTAGTTTTGATAATGTTAACTTGCATCTTAACCTATTATCAAAAACATTATAAGGCTTTCACAAGATATATTAGGCCTTGAGATATAGTTTCAATCAAAATAAGAGTCTCTCCATACATGAGATTTATCACATGCCTAGTTATGTGGACACCACCACCCCATATTTTATTTTTCCATTCTTTTAGTTTGTCGATAGAGAGACCAAATAGGGTGGTTAATAAAGGACATTCGCGTTTAACTCGTATGTCATTACTCAAACTTTCTAATGGACTTGTATGTATTTTAATATTGGCTCTAACTTGCTCGTATAATCGATGAACATGTTCCTCCATCTAACCCAATAGCTTGTCTCTAGGGACCGTGTTAAATGCTTTCCAAAGTCAATGAAACAATTGAAGAATTATTCACATTTTTCAACCCAAACTTTACAATTAAGTGTTTGAGAGTGATGTAATGATCTATTGTTGAATGCTTTTGTATAAAACCCACTAGCCCTTTTGCATTCTTTCCTTGTTTTGTAGTCCATTTATTGATTCTATGAGCCAACATGATTCCAAATAAATTTGTTATGAGATGGTTGACCATAATAGTTTTGTAGTTTGAATAGTCGTTGACCTCTTTACTTTTGAAAAGAAGTATGACGAGACTAGTGGTCCAGGTTCATGGGGAAACCTTCCCTAACAATGTTGTTGAATACGATTATCATGCAAGGCGTCAAAATATCAATCCCGCATTTTATATATTCAACATGTAATCCATTTATATATCCTTCCTTATTGCTTGTTAGCTTTTTAATGCCTTTTTACCTCCTTGCAATGAACATTTTTTCTTGTGCGTTGATTACAAAGGGCAATCCTTATCTTGTCTATGTTCATATAGTTGTTTTGCATACTCGATCATTACACTAGAGTGATATTATTCTTTGTTTTCTTTTTACTTTCATGCATCTCTTTACAAAAATGTTTAGGGTCATGTTTCCTAAAGCCATATGAACTCTTCTTGCCTTATTTATATGTACTCTTCCTTGTTTATTTTTGTTGATTACATATACACTTTTTTCATTTTTCCCTAAATCCACACAAGTTATTCTTTCTTTCCTTACATACTTTTGTGAACCACGCATTTTCGGAAAGCTAAAATTTATCTTCTTCTTGATTTTATATCTCTCACACTTGTTTAGCGCATATTGTATTGCATTTGTTAACTTTTTATTATTTATATGACTCTTGCGAGGGGCCCTTATTGTCTCTTGTCTACCCTCAAGCTAACTTTCAAATTTACTCTAAAATTTTCCTTATTTTCTAGTGTCATTCTTATGTTCAATTTCCTTGCTTTCACTTTTAGACTGCTTGGATCTACTCTTGGTGATGTTTGGACCCTAACATGTTGATTTTTAAATATATCGGGTTGCGGTTAGACTTTAGAAATGTTTTTACTCATGTATTTTCTCTAAGAAATTTGTTTTGTTTTAAATAGATATGTTTTTTTCTAATTTTAGTGAGAGAGATCCAACTCAAACTAGCAGGAGATGTATACCGAGAATATTCTTTTTTTAGAATTGTTTCTACAATTTTAAAATCTTCATTCGTTTAAAAATTTAATTTCATATTTCTTAGTAGGTGTTGGCATGCAAAATGGTGGTAGTCATTTTTCTTAAAAACCCCCAAAACAAATGTCTCCCCTTTGTGAAATTTAGTCAAACTTGCCAATTTTTCCCTTTTGCAAGTGTCAACTTTTGGGTAGTGTCGGGTGAGTTATGAGTGGTTTTAGGAATCTTGATTGCAGTCATTGGAAATGTGTTTAAGTATACTCCTTACTAGTATACATAGATTTAGATTTTGGGGGCATTTGATAGGTTAAGGAGCGAAAACCTTTTTGCCACTTTTTGTGAGATAAGGTGTTTTGGACCCCTGAGAAAGATGAACTTCAACATCTGGTTGTGAGAGTTTGTGGTGGATTCAAAATACCATTGAGAATTTAAACAAAGAATCAAGGAGTTATATTCACAATGCAAGCATTATTTTTGGTCTTGGTCCCTCCAAGCCTTCGTACCATTCAAAAACCCTTTGTTGCCCCATTATGAGCCTCGCCAAAAGAGTTTTTTGCTCATAACTCAAAATGTATGCATCGCTTATATCTTTAAAATTGTTGGGATATATTTTTTGAGTGTTTTCTAGTCAAAATCATAACTATTGGCCGTGAAACTTGCATTTTCACTCCAGGTGCATGAAAAGTTACTTTTTGTTATATTTCTTAGTTAGGGTGAGGACATCAACAAGTTAAGTAAAATGATCTTATTGGTGTGGCCTTTTGGGAGACTCCATAAATTTGTTTGCATTTGAGTTTTACATTTCCCCTCTCAAATTTGTGCCCCTCTTATATTGGTTGAGTTTTGGTTGACCAAAAGTCAAATTTCTTACTCTTCCCTCCATGTTCCTCCCTTCGTTCTTCCTTCTAGGCATGGGCAAATTTTTGAAGCCCCTCATACATTTGGTCTTTGGAGATTTGAAATATACGAGCATTTCAAAATTGCTCCTTGACTGATTGGGGCATATTTTTGGAGTGCTCCATGTATTTCACTTATATTTCAAAACTTTACATTGCCCTTCCAAATCTCCACCCCACACTTACGTGATTTTAAAACATTTTTCCCTCCCAAATGACACAATGGATAAATAGAAAAAGTGCAAGGATAAACATGACCTAATAGCCATTTCTTGCCTTAAATCTCGATTAAAACTAGCTCCATACCCTAGCTTGCAAAACACTCTTTTGCTCACTCTTTGGAGATTTCATGGTCAAAACCCTTGAAACTTTACCAAAATACTCTATTTGAAAATGATTTCAAGAAGAGATGTGCCTTGTTATGAATGATAACCTAGTTTATTTTTAATGTGGGAACACATTTTCTAGCCATGAAAACCAATTTTTGCTCTAGCTTTCCCAAAATCCTTTTGTTTTTTTGTTTCAAATGACTCAACATACCAAATGACTTGAAATTTGGAGGATAGCTTCCTCTTGAAAACACCTTTCATTTGATCCATCTTTTACATGGTCGGGTTGAGTATTTTAATAGATATGGATGACTATTTTTTCATCATATCATATCCGTCAGAAAATTTTCAAAGAACTTCAATTTTTTTCTCTCTCTCAAGTGCAATTGTATCTCATGAGCATCCCCATGAAAATTCCCCAACAATGGAGAAGCAAAACATGAATTGACTTCTTCCCGTGTTTCCAATGAAATTTTTATGTACTTGAAGCTTTGATCGCACTATTATGGCTTCCACATGTGCTCCAAAGAAGAAAATGCTCATAACTTTTATTTGGTAAAGAGGAATGCCACCAAATTTCACCACGAGACTCCAATTGAAAATTACTACACATTGCTCCTATTTCCCCTAAAATCATTTCCAAATCATTTCCCAGATTATTTAATTTGGATAAATATGATTCTTTTGATTTTTAGCATCACGAAATATGTTTATCACATTCCTCTCCTTATAAGTTATTTGTTTCAGAGGAAATGGTCATTGGTGTTGTTAGGACTATAACCTCGCATACAAGATCAATTTTTGGCACCATTAGATTTGTTGTAAGTCTATTGAAACCAAGGTCATGTTTTTAGAGGTTTAAGAGCTTCAATACTATTGTATTCACGTTCGAGAAACCATCTTCTAACTGTTGTTTCACCACATGGAGGAAAAATTGTTTTGGGCACAACTCAATTTTTACACGTCAAACCTTCGTAAAAAAATCCACACCTTTATTATTAGGAAAGGATCCTTATATTAAGGTTTAGAAGTTTTTAAAAGATAATTTGTATAAAGATTGAGTTCGACCTTGTTCTTCCCATTGTAGTGAAGGCAACAATGATAACCCATTTTCCAACAGTTGAAAGGGAGGATTGATGTAAGAAGTTGACCCAACATGGACAAGGATATGTTGAAAATCAAATTGAATTAAAACATGCTTCATGGAATTGATTCTCGGTGTTGATGGATTATTGGGTCAATTACAACAAGATCTTCTCTCTTCTCACGTACCTCGTATTTCTTCATGAAGGAATCACCTTTGTAACTTAGTGTTTCTATTTATTCGTTGCGATTGCACTTTAAGTTGAAATGTCACCCGAAATGCAAAGAGTCATTTGTAAATTCCTATAAAAGGTTTGAGCTCAAATGTAAAAAGGGATTCTCTCTTTTAATCTCTTAGCTATGAAGAGAGTTTTTGCAATGTTGTGTGTACAATGTATTTTCATAATTCGTGCATAAAGGATATGAGTATTGGGAGAAGAATTCATATTATGGTGTGGATGTTTTCCAATCACAAAATCATGCTTAGCTATTTGTGGTTGAATTATGTCCACCTTTCCATTCATTTGGATTACAAGTGATGCTATGATTTTCAAGATTTGCATTGTATGTCTATGCAAGTGTACTTTATGACATACATTATTAATCCGTGAATGGTGAAGACTTCGTGCTTCCAGTGTTTCTTGTTCACTATGTAGTTGCATATGTTATTTTCCTTGTGTGAAAAAGAGAGTTTCCCCTATTTTGTGATTATTTTTGAGTTTTCCAAACTTCCCCTATGTTTATCCTGTAGTGGAACCCTACCTTCCATCTTCTCACCTCTCTATTTTCTCCATTACTCTCTTCCCCGCCTTTTGAGCACTTTCTAGTTAAAAGTATCCAAAACCCCAAAAAAACTCATCATATGAGGGAGTTGCCCCACTCAAATATAAAGAAGTTCATCATGTCAATAAGTGATAGGCGATCTCTCCGTAGTCGTGGGAATTTTATGCCACTTTCATGGGTTGGGTCATTGAAATCAATAAAATAACCAAAGTGACATAAAATATCGCTAACAATAGGTTTGGTCCCCACCAAAATATAAATCACCAACATGATGATGCCATAATAGAAGTATATCTTTTACCAACATAAATGTTTCAATTACTTACAAGATGATTGTGTTTGTTTGTTCCGCCTTCTCCTCTCCTCCTATGTGGCTTCATAATACCAAATAATAATAAAATTGCATTTATGTCATCTACTAACAATTCAAAAAATTCACTCGTGTAATTGTCATTTTTAGGAACAAAACAAGACATTCAATGTTGTTGAATTGAACATAACTAAAAACCAATGTAGAGCACGGGATGAGCTTGTCAACACCACAAGAGCATGTTGGAATTACTTGAAGATACAAGGATAAAAATGAAGCATAAAAAGTTATTATTGGGTCTCGTAAGTGTTGGACTTTAGCGTTCAATGTCACATGTTAGAAATTTATGTTACAAACTAAAAAATCATATGGTTATCACTCGACATTCAAAATTTAATATACACGGCAAAATTATACTTTTATATTATTATTAAAAATACACAAAATAATTTAAATTTTACATTTAATAAATTCAACATAAATAAATGATTTTTCAAATTAAAATTTTTATATTGAAATACAAAATAGAAAATTACATGTATATTTTTGGACATTTACCATAATATTAACAACATGCCAACAATACACCATCATTGCAAACTTAAATTAGAAAAATATGAGTATAGATGGGAAGGTCGAGTAAGTAAGCATACTTATTTGCAATCAATCAACCATTTTATTAAAAAGAAGATTAAATTGTTACCAATTAATTTGTTATGATCTTAATGAGGCAAGAGGTCATCTCAACTTTATTTAGGATGAGAGTAATTAAAAGGTTGTTAAGGATTTATTCATCGTGAATTGATAGATCTAAGATTCTTTAAACACATCTAATAAATCATAATCAATAACATCCCAATATGTTTGGTACAACTTTATAGGAAAGTCACGTGGCAAAAAGTTTTGCCATTATATGAAGCACAAGTAAATTAGAGTATAGAGAGTAAAACAACCTTCATGAGTTATTTATTTCACGAAGATTAAAAAGCTTTTAAGGATATATGATCTTATTTTTTAAAGGTCTCGAGTAATCAATGTTTGTATATTTGAAGATGTTAGAAAAAAATCTAGTAGCCTTAACTTTAATATCTCCTAAATAAATAGCGTCCACTAAGTCAAGTGGATATTAAAATCTAATTCGCCAGTAGGCATCCACTTTGAAGATGCCCTTGTTGGAAAATGTCAAATTCTGGCGGCTCCAATATTTATTGTCTTGCCGGATTTTAGATATTTTTCTACAGTCCTAGATATTTACTATCCTAGATATCTGATTTTGATTTTATTCTTCATAAAGTAAATTCTATAGTTTACTTTTTGGAAAATAATATTGGTCATATATCTTGTTCAAAGTTTTTGAGATTTGAAAGTTTTAATAGATAAATGTCGGTGTTTGACCAAATGATGAAACATGATTTAGTTTGGCAACTATCATAATTGTGTCTTACAAAAATATGGACAATAGCAAATTAAGAGCTTTACAAAAGATATGACATCCTGGCAATATCAAAGTTTTTAAGATTTGAAAGTTTTAATAGATAAATGTCCGGTGTTTGACCAAATGATGAAACATGATTTAGTTTGGCGACTATCATAATTGTGTCTTACAAAAATATGGACAATAGCAAAATAAGAGCTTTGCAACAACATATAGACATCCGGCAATAT
Organism: Taxus wallichiana var. yunnanensis; assembly: GCA_018340775.1. NCBI lineage: Eukaryota > Viridiplantae > Streptophyta > Pinopsida > Cupressales > Taxaceae > Taxus > Taxus wallichiana. The sequence goes on from CM031235.1 coordinate 943,577,908, forward strand.
CAATGCGAAATACAACTCAAATAAACTAAATATTGCTACTATCTCCGGCGTAATTTGCAACTCATTTGCAATTGCTAGTTAGTAGTTATTTGAGCTATAACGAAGTGATTGAAGCATTTTACACAATGTAGACTACTTGAGATATAACGAAGTGATGTGTGTGTGTGTGTATAATATGTATAATGGCTCAATTTTGAACATTTTATTGATTTTAACGTTTAAATCATATTTTCGCATGCCAACCACAATGAACATATTTTAAAAGCGATTGGATTTTGAATTCTAAATTAACTAAACATGTCTAAACACCTTGCAAATTCTCGTTATGCAGTCATAAATATAACTAAAACTATTTTATTTCATGTGAGTGCTTTAAAATCCCACCCACTTTAACCACTTAATCTACCGCTCATAAGCAAACGTATTTGTTACGTATGTTCTTCTCATTGAGTCTATTCAACATAATTAAACCCTTCACATCCGCTACATCTTATTTTATAGGGTTTTTTTTTTTTTCTAAAAGTTAACAATGTGTCAATAACAATAATTATTTCTCTTGTTAACATATTGAATAATTATTTAGAAAAAATAAAAATGGGTATGTGAACCTCCCCATCCATGGTTTAAGATGAACTTCAATGGAGCTTCGAGGGGCAACTCGGGGCGAGAGTGTTGGCTACATGTTTCGGATCTAGGCAATCTCTTACTATTGCCACCAATAGCTCCTTATACACTTCATTTCATGATTTTATATTTTCCAACATAAAGGTGGTCAAGTTTGCTCTAAAAATTTATTAAAGCCACAAATTCTTTGATAAAAGGTAATAAATGCTTTTAATAAATAAAATAGACTTAGTCACCCATGCGACTTATTCCAAAATTGAAATCCCCTAAAAAAATAATTCAATTGTTGAATATAATAATTAGGCTTTCATGTAAATAGGGAGTTGAATATTTTCTTCTAAATGTGGTGGGGATAAGGTCCCACCTTTCTAAGTGATGGACCCATAATTTAACTTATTGAAAAATTCAAAAATTGGCTCCTACATGTAGAGTTCGTCTCAAGGATCAACTTTACCCAAAATATCAAAGTCCAAAATTGGGTAGATTTTGTTTAGAACCAAAGTAAAACTTTGGAGTTATACCTCAAGTGCACTCCTAGAGAGTTTTTTCGCTTTGCATTTTCAAAATCCCAAAATGTTTGTTCCCACATGTAGAACTCATCCTAATGATTATGTAATGTCCCTCTTTTTCTTGGATAGTTGTTGGTCGAAGACCTTTGGCCCATTTAGTCTACCCGACGGCCAAAGGAGGAGATTAAGGGTGACTTAAGTCATAAAATTATTATAAAGTGCCAATTTAAAAATAATTATTATAAAGCACTTATAATAATATTATTATGACTTAATAAAGTGTCTTTTAAATGGCCAAAGTGATTTTATTTCACTCTAGGCTAAAAGTGCGACTTGACATGGTGGGCCAAAATAGACATTAGGAAAATAATAAAATATTATGTAATGTTTATTTGCCCAAGGGAAAAGTGCGACTTGGTATGGGCATGCTTTTAGGGCATTTTGGCACTCTCTTCTCATTGGAAGATGGAAAGGTGATTTTATAATATTTTTCTATAAAAAGGAGAGGGGCGGCTTGGGCATGGCATTCGATTTTCACTCCATATTTTTGATATTGGCTTGTAAGCTGAAGTACTTGTTGCTGCAACTTCTGAGGATGAAATCCCTCAAGGAGACTAGTGTAAGGGGAACGAAAACTCTCTATTACACCCATATTTTGTATTGGAATTTCAAGGACGAATCAGGTTGTTGAACCATCTTTTTGCTTGATCTATTCTGGCTGGAGCGACCTCTTTTGGGGTTTATTTGCAAGTTTTAGCAAGATTAAAAGTGTTGTTTTGGAGCTGCTGTCTGTAGAAACTATTAGGCATATTTTTCTACATAATTTCCAGCACTTTGTGGAAGGTTTCAGACTGTTTTCTAGCTGCTGTAATAAACAGGTCAGATCTGAAATTTATCTTATAAAGATTCAGTATTTTGTGGCCTGAAAACTATCATTTTGCTTGCTAAATTTCAGTCAATTACAAAAGAAGCATCAGAAAGGGTTAAGGTGATTTTGTGTGATTAAAATACCAATTTTCTATTCCTACCCTAGTCGCATTTTCTGGAATAAAATACAGATCTGCATTCAAATTCAGTTTTAAGTGTTTTCTAGTTATGCATTGTTAGGGTATTTTATTGGAAAATATCAGAAAATTATCTCCCATTAAAGGGGATCTTTCAGATTAAATTTCTCCAAAGTGTCATTTAGTGCCAAACTAGATGAATTTTTGTATAAAATGTTGGTATATGTCATGTTCACACTTGATGAGAAGTTCACCTTGAGTATTTTCATTATCTATGCGAGACATATTTATGTACACTATCTTAAATTGATATGCATTAGTTGATATGGTATTTATCCTCATGTATGTGTGAGAAGAGCTAGGTGAATTCATGTCTACCTAATTAATGCTCCAACTTCCTCTCAACCATAAATTAATCTCCCAATAACTATTGTATATTGTGTATAGGGAAGTTTTATGTCATTTACGGAGTTAGTGAAGTTGAGTTGGTAGATATGTGTTTGTTCAACATAACCCAGGATCACTCCTTGATCCTTGATATTATTATGCAAAGATAGTTTGTTGGTTACACATATCTTTGCTACACATGTTTCTTCATTGATTTAAGTCATTCATGTTGTTGGTAATATCTCTCTTTTAAGTACATGTATTTGGATGATGTGTTTCCATTGTGGAGTTTCTTTGGGTCCTCCTCATTTCTAGCATGGTATTAGAGATTTCTCCATAATATCTATCTCTTATGGTCTCAAATTATTTTTCCTCTTGTTGGATTTGAAATTTTTATGTAGAACCAAGTGAAGTAGAGTTATAAAAATGTTAGGTTTTTGAGTGGTTTTGGTGAAAGTTTGACATTACTATTACATTTATAGTGTTAGAGAAAATCATTTTGGACTTATTTTAACTTAATTCGGATATTGTGAGCTCATCTAGTAAGCATTTCAATACTTGAAGACATAAGACACAATGTATTTCAACAAAATGTTTTACAATTTTTTGCGAGACACGTGACTCTAACTATACATTTTTAGATTCTAAAGCTTTCCAAAAAGTCCAAAACAACAAAAATTAGACAATTTAGGGTCCCAAGGTGTGTGTTTAAAGTTGTAGTTATGAACCCCTTTAGGCATCTTCTTTGAAGCAATTTTTGCTTCATATTAGGAAAACCATTTGAATTAAAAATAAACCATCTGGGTCTGAAATACATATTTACACAACCAAATTTAAATGCAAGACAACACAGATGGTTAGAATTTATATCCCAATATGATTTTGATATAAATTATATAAAGGGAAAAGAAAACCAGTAAATTGATGCCTTAAGCCGTAGAAAGCATATTTTTGCTATTGTTACTTTAAGAACCCAGTTCAAGGATGAAGTTAGAGAAAACTTCAAACAAATCCTTATTATCAAGAAGGTTAAAACATCACTAGAAAACAATCCTAATGACAAGAGGTATGATGGTTTCAAAATTGAACATGATGGAATTATGTGTTATTTCAATGAGAATATATGTACATGTAGGGAACAAATTAAGAACTAAAGTACTTAAAGAGTTTCATGATGCACCTTATTCAAGTCATGAAGAGTAACCAAACTATTAGCGGGTATAAAAAGATAATACTTTTGGAAAGGTATGAAAAAGGATATTGTAAATTATGTAGCTCATTGCTAGAATGTCATAGGGTTAAAATTGAACATTTGCATTTAGTAGGACTGTTGTATCCACATAATGTACCACATTATAAGTGGCAAGTAATTAACATAGACTTTGTCGAAGGATTGTCCGTGTCAAAAATAAACATGATGTAATACTGGTTGTGGTGGATAAGCTCACTAAAGATTCACCGATACTGGACAAGAATATTTGTTCAAGAAATCTTTAGATTGCATGGAATACCGAGTTGATCATATAAAATAGACATCCTAGAATGACTTCCAGATTTTAGTAGACACCTAATGTGCCCTTGGGAAGAAAACTGAATTTCAGTTCAGCTTACCACTAAGAAACCAATGGACAAACTGAAAGGGTAAATAGAGTCCTGAAAGATATGTTAAGGATGTATTGCATGGATCAATAATACAAGTGGGAATAATATCTTCCTCTGGTTGAGTTTGCATATAATAATACTTATCACTCATCCTTAAAATGGATCCTTTTGAAGCCTTATATGGAAGGAAATGCGAACACCCATCATATGGGATAGTGTTGAGGATAGGGAAATTTTGGGACCTAAAATGCTAATTGTTAGTGCAGAATCACAGCACCCCTGAATGCCTACAACCAGATGGGTTGAGACTCTCAGTGTGATTGCACAACATGGAGCATCTCTCAAAGTGTGGGACCTTGCGAGTTGAGAGAGCTCTCCGGATTAAGGCTAGTTCCTATTCCTCTATTTAGGTGCATACAAATATATTACAGAGGATCTATTCTAAATCTACTCTATTTACCAAGGAGACAGGTCGAGGAGATGCAAGAAAATAAACTAAGCTAACGAGGTGATGCACCAAAGGAATGTTAGACCCTCGTTTTGTAGTTTAACACAGACCACGAAATGCAATACAAACACTATGCACAGATGACCAAATTGCAATAAGAGATCAAAGAGACAATAACGAATACATGAGAGGGTCGAGAAACATCCACAGACATATATATTATTGCTCAGGAGTCGATACAGTATATTGCAATGCCAAGAAGAAAAACTTGCATTACAATCAAGGAGAGGTTAGAAAAGCTCCACAAATCCTTCTGTGACCAAAAGAAGAAGGAGGGCGCAAAACAAAAATGTCCAACCTTTTACAATGAGTCTCGACCCTTCCTTTATAGATTTGACACAGAGGGGAGAAAGAGAGAGAAGCAGAAAACTAGTTTGGAGTTCAACTACTATCATCAATGCCTCCTGTAAATCTACCCCAAATTTGTTGTGTCTGTGGTAATTACTTGTTTGGCACCTCGAAGGAGGAGGAACGACGGATCAGATCAAATCCAATATGGTTGTTGGGGCAAATAGATCCTGTATTATTAGCACAAAGAATTTTCTCCAGTTTTCACCCACTTAGCTTCTCCAAAATTAAAGTTTCAGATCTCCATGGCATAGACAAGGCCGAGATATTTCCAATGATGCCAGATTTGTCAGATTTCGAGAACTGAGTCAAAAGATATACCCATATGAAATTTGAATCGGGTCCGTATAGAAATGGTGGCAACCAATTGCCAAAATGGGGCCCCTTTTTTAAACCGGACACGTGGAGGGTCGGCGCATGTCTGAGGGTTGCCTTGTATTTTGCTTTTGAAGTTGCGTCGGGCTAACAACAAGTGGCTTCTTTCACTGCCCCTGTCTCTCGCTTTGACTATTCAACCCCGACCCCGCCCGCCTCTTTGGACGTGGGACGCGTGGAAGCTTCCTCGAGACTCTTGGACTTTTCAACGGTCGTTCCTACTTTTTCGAGCCCCAATACGTGGCAAGATGGAACTCATTTGGGAACCGCCTTTTGGGTCGTGCCTTGAAATTGCACCGATGTAACACATGGAGTTGTCATGCAGACTTTCTATACTTAGTCAATTTTGGGCCCGCTCTGTCCCATTTTTAACTTGGTCTACGTGGCGAACCCGCGCTCACTTGGGCCTCTACCTTTGGATCTGCGCTTCGAAATGCGTCTGGGCTAACACGTGGTTGCTTCAGCACCTTTATACTTAGTCTTTTTTAGGCCAGCCATGTCTACCTTTTGAATTATAGTTATTGACTTTGCCCCCTTTTGGGTCTGGGACACGTGGGGGCCTGGCGCTTGTTAGAGTTTTCCCTTTTGGATTCAATCTTTGGAGGTGCATCGTTTGGACACTTGGCAACGTCCGATGTCTCCTCCATACTTAGTTGTTTTTGGGCTCATTCTGAACTGTTTCAGATTCCAAAGACTTCAAACTTTCATCATTCCTTCTCCTTGAGCCTATGGCTTCTTTGACACTATCTTCTCCTTCCTCGACCCTGCTATTCCATTTCCAAGCCCGCCTGTAATCTGTTTGCTGGATTTGGAGCACGGGTTCACTCGATAGAGTCGTTTCTTGAGTTTCTTCTTACAAGGGGTCATTTGATCTTTCACAGGCCCCACCTGTCCATTGTAGAGTCCCTCTGGAACTTGTTTACAGGATTTGAACGTGATTTCTCTAGTTCCTTCTGTGTGGGGTCGTGGCTGATCAATTTTGTCGGGGAAAAATAGTGATAACAATTTGGCGACTCGCAGGGGCATCTGCCTGCTAGATGAAGAGATCAATAGTAACCTTGAAGCATCCATTGGGTGTGGAGTCAAGAATAATGGCTTGATACTAATCTTGCCTCTTATTCGCGAGCCCGACCATTTGCACTCTCATTTTTCATGAGAAATCTTGAAACAAGGCTTCTGAGAGTAGAAAATTGTTTTCACCCGAGGCTACCATCCGTCCCTGAATGGACTGTTTTGAAGACGACTTTTTAGTTGCTTTGCATTTGTTTTATTTTGAAATAACAACTATTACAGGAAACTATGGGTCTCTCTGTCATGAATACTGAAAGGGATAACACGTTCACTTGGAGGCACATTGAACTGTGTACCGCAACCTGGAGAAATAAAGAACTTGTGCCACAACACTTAGGGAAACAAAACTACACTATAACAAAACAACGTGCATACGCACTTAGGGAAATTAAAATCCTATGCTAATATTTATAGGGGTGGAAACTTCCCAATCAGTAGCAATGTTTGAGATGGATCCCGTTCACTGGGATCTATAATTCTTCGCCATCCAATTTAGCCAGCTGGAAGGCATTGCTACTCTTGCACTCTGTGATCATGTAAGGGCCACTCCAGATGGCATCAAATTTGGAGTGTTTTCCTGGCTTTGCCCGATCTACATCCCATTTTAGGACTAAGTCCCCTTCCTGAAAGGTCCTCATTCTTGCCTTCTTGTCAAAACTCTTTTTTATCAATGCTTGATCCTTCTCCATGACCTACATTGCATGCTCTCTTGCCTCCCCTACCTCCATTAGCTCTACATACTTGATTGCCATTGGTTCAAATTCAGCCAGCTCCAACTGTTTCATGAGTTCCAAAGCAGGCAATTCCAATGAGATGGGAAATACTGCCTCCTTTCCATATACAAGCTTGTATGGTGAGCTACCTGTGGATCTTTTGGATGTGATCCTATCGGCCCATAGAGCTGATTTGAGCTTTGTATGCCAAGTCCTCTGATTTTCATCAAGATTCCTTCTGATAATCCTTAATAAGTTTTTATTTGTGGACTCTACTTGGCCATTACCTTGAGGGTAATAATTTGATGAGGTGCTGAGATACACACCATTCTTAAATGCCCATTCAGTGACCCTTGTACCAAGGATTGCCAATGCATTATCTAATATAATAGTGGCAGGGACTCCAAACCTAGTGCGGCTTATTCCTTCATAAAAATCCAAGATGTTGGATTCATTTGCTTCTTTTAGTGCCACCGCTTCAGTCCACTTGGTGAAATAGTCATCGCAGTGAGTATCCACTTGTGGCCTTGGCTTGAATTTGGGTTAATCACCCCAATGAAGTCTAGTCCCCATTGCATGAATGGTTGTTCCACTGAAATGGGATGAAGGGGCAGGGCTGCTAGCTTCTCCTTTCCTATGAAGAATGCACATCTTTTACACTTCTTGATCCATGAATAACAGTCCCGACATTATAGACCAATAATAACTTTTATGATCTTAAGAGTCGTTACTCGAGGGGCAAAGTGACCTCCTGCTTCTCCATCATGGAATTCATGCAACACTCTCTCAATCTGCCCATCTCAATGCATCTTAATAGAATACCATTGATATCCTTCTTAAACAAGACACCACCAACAAGCACATATGGGATAACTTGTAATCTGAAGTATCTTCTCTTTGCCTTGTTCCATTCTAGGGGGCACAAATTTGTTTGAAGGTAATGCACCAAGGCTTGAGTCCAACATGGAGCAGGTGTATCATTAGCTAGTTTTTCTTGATCATTCTGTAAAAATAGGGCAGCCTCCTTTTCACCCACTGACTCAACCTAATGCTTGGAGGCGAGTTGTTCACACAGTCCCTTACCTCTAACCAGTTTGGTCACCTTGATCTCAATGTCATATTCCATTACTCGAGTGATCCAACCTGCCCTCTTCTCATTCAAATCCTTATTTAAAAGGAAGTCCTTGACACCAACATGAGATACTAGTAGTTGAATCTTGTTATTTGAGACCAAGTGCTTGAACTTCTTTAAGCTCCTAATAACAGCAAGGACATGTTTTTCAATGAAAGAATATTTTACCTCGTAGTCCTCCAAGCTCTGACTGAAGAAGGCTATTGGTTGTTCTGAACCTTCATCATTGGGCTAGACCAAGATGGCTGAGATGGTGTCTGACCCTCCAAAAGCATATAAGCATGAAGTCTTTTGAGAAGTTTGGGTTAATGAGAGTTAGAGCCTGTGATATTGCGAGCTTGATGGCCTCAAAACTCTCTTTGCCTTCTATTGTCCATTTAAATGCAAGACTCTTCTTTAACATCATTGTTAAAGGCTTCACAAGAGTAGCAAAGTCAGGTACAAACCTGCGAACAAATTTTATCCTCCCCAAGAAGATTTGGAGAGACTTTTTTGTGTTGTGGCAATGGAAGTGTCCGGATAGCTTCAACTCTTTCAGGGTCAATTGCTAACCCTTTTCTAGAGACAATGTGGCCCAACAATTTCCCTTCATGAGCCAGGAACACACACTTTTTTGGGTTTAATGACACCCCAAACCTTCTACATCTCTGAAATACCTGTCTAAGGTGAAAGAGATGGTCTGCAACATTTTTTGAAAAGACAATGATATCATCTAGGTACACCAGGACTATGTTATTGATCAAGCCTTTGAATGCCATATCCATGGCTCACTGAAATGTTGCTCCAACATTTGATAGTCCAAATGGCATTTTCTTATAAGCATATGTGCCCCATTTGGTGGTGAAGGCTGTTTTGAATTGATCCTCCTCTTTCACCATTATTTGGTTATAACCTAAATACCCATCTAACAATGAGAACCTCTCAGAACCAACTACAACTTGTAGGATTTGTTCCATTGATGGAAGTGGGTAGTGATCCTTAAGTGATGCTCTGTTTAGATCACGAAAATCCACACACAGCTTGATTTCTCCATTTTTCTTTCTCACAGGTACCAAGTTAGCAACCCAATTCAAATGTTTCATAGGAAAAATGATACTGGCCTCAATTAGCTTGTTCAATTCTTTTCTCATGAGAGGCTCAATGTGGGGATTCACTGGCCTTTTCTTATGTCTGGAAGGCTTAGCTCCTGGTCCTACTCGATGGTGTGTTGTGCCATATTTGGGTTGAAACCTCTTAAATCTTTATAAATCGAGGTGAAGACATCTGGGAATTCTTGACAGTTGAAAAATTCAGATTTTTCTTGTTGAGTGCTTACCACCTTGTCAACAATGTTTTGCCTTCTTCTATAAAAATAGGTTTTGAATCTTCACCCTTTACTTGAATGTTTGCCTTTTCTTTTCAGAATTGGTCATTTGGGTTGAATATTGATTCCAAAGTGACAAGACCCTTTGGTAGTTTGTTGGTCCTCAATTGTACCACTTGATCTCCATATTGTTGCTCCAATTTGTCTTGATTCCTAGAGGAGAATTCAACTTCTCTTGTAGAAAGTTGACAATTTGTTGATCATTTTCAAAGACTTGCCAACTTGTGTTGTTGTCTGGGATAGCTAGCCTTACAACCAACTTGATATGGGGCTGATGCTTATCATTCTTGATACTCTCCACAACATCAAATGTTGCCCCAATTGTTGCCAATCTGTCTATTGCTTCATTCTTCTTCCTTGGGATGGAGTTAATGTTGAATGCCTCAAAATCCTCAATGAGGTCCCATACCCGAGTTCTTGTAACTCTTTAACAGGTCGTTCTTGGCAGCATTTTGTCCTCGGACCTGATTAGCAACTAGTTCACTATCACCAAACACTTGCAAGTTCTTGATTCCTTGTTTCCTTGCCCAATGCAGTCCATGGACCAAAGCCTCATACTCTGTTGTATTGTTTGAACAAGCAAATTGGAAATGGAAAGTTGAGTAGTATTTCATACCTTTAGGCGAGACAAGCATAGCTCCTCCTTTGGCTCCTTGCTACTTCTTGAGCCATCAAAGAATAACTACCATACCTCATTGTCATCTTTGTGGTCTAGCTTAATGATGTTGGGAAGAGGCTGATTTTCTTCATGCAAATAGTAGACTCCTAGCTCAGACTCCTCCATCTCTTTATAGGGGTCAAAAGCATGTCTCTTGTTCACCCACTCGTCAAGAGTCAAGTTTGGGATACACCCCACCTTGGTATCTGTCTCACAAGTGCTTGGGAGGTCCTCCAAATCAAAGGCTGAACAATTTGCATTGATCGGGATGGGTACATAAGACTCAATATGGTAATCTACAATGGGCTCAGATCTGATTGTGGCCTTAGCTCCATACCTTGTTCTGAAAATCATGTGCAACCAATCAACAAACAAATAGCCTCCAATCTTAGCAATGAAGTCTCTTGACAAACACAATGCAAAATGGGGTGGCAAGTCTATGACTGATATGTTTTACGATACAATCACATTGGGAAGGCATGCAGTGTGAGGCTCAAATCTTTAATGACTCCAACAATTGTCATTGTTGTCCCATCCAATTGCACTACCCCCTTGGAGATGACTTTGTATTGGAGACCCAGTTGATCAGCTATTTGCTTTGGCATTACAGAGCTACTTGCCCCCGAATCAATCATGCAATTATGTACCAATTTGTCCCCAATGATCAATGAAACATAAAATGGAGGTGGCTTTAGATTCTTACCTTATTTTCCTCCATGGTTTCCTTTGGGCTAAGCCGCATTGGCAAGCACTTTCTCTTGTTGGTGAGGGGTTGATTTGAGCTTGACCAATTGGCCATAGTAGTCTACAACAAATCTCTCTGTCCTGGAATGGCCAGTGACTCCCACATTGAAATGTTCACATTTTTCTTCTTCATTTGTTCAATGATATTAAATGAGCTATCCTTTTGTTGCCCTTTCCTGACACATTTTTTTCTTGCACATGGGTTGTCACAACCAGTGCCTGAGTGGATTTGGTAGGTGGCTTGGACTGACTCTGCATATTGGGAGTTGCACTTTGAGTGTTAATACCTTGTGGAGTAATGGAGGGTTGAGGATTACCTGAGTTAAGTGATTGTCCTTCTCCAAAGTTTCTCTTTTTGGATCGTATTGGCAGCTACTTTGAGAAAGGGCTCGATTCATTCCACATAAGTCCTCGACTTGCCAATTAACAAACATAGTTTCACTTGGAGATACTTCTTGTTGAACTCCTTGTTGCTGATTTTCTTCTTGACTAGACTCTTGTGACACACCACTGGTCTATACCATCAAGGCCTGGGTTAGTGCACCATTGAAGCACATTGATTGGTTATGTGGATGATTGCATGGAAAACACAAATCATATTCTTGGGCCATATTGTTTTCTGTTGGGACCAGGGCCCTTAATGTTGAAGTTGTGTTTTGGTCATATGACTTGAAAGGTCTAGCAGCTTGAGGTTGTCTTCCGCTTTGGTTTTGATTTGTAGCCTAAGCTAGTGGCCTATTTTGCTGATATGGGGGTCTAGCCTAATACTGAGCTTGAGGTTGATATGGCCTAGAACTTTGAGCTTGTTGCCTCTTGATAGTTACTAACTCATTCCCTAGGTTCTACAGCTTGTTTCATAACTTCTTAAAGCTCTTTTGAGGTACTAGAGGATGAGGTGGAGGCTTCGGTTGAACTTTGATTCCTAGGAGTAGGCATAGGAGCTAATGTGGGTGTCTGGCTGGTGCTTGGGTTTCCTAATTCTAGATATAGAGGCATGGGTGGCCTAGGAGCAAGTTTTCCAGCTTGAATTAAACAATTTTTAGCTCTTATGGAAATGTTATAGGTCAGTGAGTAAGGTTGTGCCTCCCATTGATTGAATCATTAAAGCAATATCAGAATTTAGAGCTCTAAGAAAGTATAAGAAGGCACCTTCATCTGTGGGCTTTACAACCATTGGAATCCTATCCCATGTCCTTTGAAATCTGAGGTTGAAATTTGTCAATTGCTCATTAGGAGCCCTCTTGATTGTTGTCATTTGCTCTAACAAAGACAGATATCTCCCTTTTCTCCAAATTGGTCATGAAGAGCTCTACACAGATGGTCCCAATTATGAATAGAGCCTACTGTTAGACTCCTAAACCATTGTGAAGCTTTACCCTTGAGTGAAGAGGCTAGCAGCTTGACTGTAATGTCGATCTCAATGATCTCATGGATTGCATAGACATTTGCAATGTCTTGAACGTGGTCATCAGGAGAAGTCTGGTTCTCTCTAGTGAAATATGGGATGTTCTTTAAAGTTGCCACTTGGGTGGATTTTGTGCATTAAGGGCAAGTGGGTTGTTGCCAGTGAAATTGACATAAGGATTTGGTTGTGCCATCCTGATTGGCCTGAGAACCCTTGATTGAAAGAATGACCTACTAGGAGGAGGTGTTGACAAGGCTCTGTTTGGTGGAGATGGAGACCTTTGGGCTCTTCTCCCCCTTCTCCTTCTATCTGGAGACAAATGCAGATAGACAAACCATCCCTCTTCTCTGGTTCTTGACCTTGTTTGTATTCTTCTCATGAACTTGGCAAGTTTGGGCTCACAAAACCAAAGTGCATTCTATCCCTTTTGGAGTCACCACTGCATGGGTTTCAAAGCTTCTTAAAAGCTAGAACTTGCAACAAGTGCACATCAATCTTGTTGCAATAAAAAAATGAAGACTTCTTGTCCCACCGGTGTGCCAAAACTGTTAGTGTAGAATCACAACACCCTGAATGCCTGCAACTGGATGGGTTGAGACTCTCAGTGTGATTGCAAAACATGGAGCATCTCTCAAAGTGTGGGACCTTACGAGTTGAGAGAGCTCTTTGGATTAAGGTCGGTTCCTATTCCCCTGTTTAGGTGAATACAAATTTATTGCGAGAGAGATCTATTGTAAATCTACTCTTTACCAAGGAGACAGGTTCGAGGAGATGCAAGAAAATAAACTAAGCTAATGAGGTGATGCACCAAAGGAATGTTATACCCTCGTTTTATAGTTTTACATAGACCACGAAAGGCAATACAAATATTATGCACATATGACCAAATTGTAATAAGAGATCAAAGAGACAATAACGAATACATGAGAGGGTCGAGAAACATCCACAGACATATATATTATTGCTCAGGAGTCAATCTAGTATATTGTAGTGGCCAAGAAGAAAAACTTGCATTACTATTCGAAGGAGAGGTTAAAAAAGCTCCACAAATCCTTCTATGACCAAAAGAATAAGGGAGGGCGCATAACAGAAATGTCCAACCTCTTACAATGAGTCTCGACCCTTCCTTTATAGATTTGGCACAAAGGGGAGAAAGAGAGAGAAGCGGGAAAACTAGTTCGGAGTTCAACTACTATCATCAATACCTCCAACAAATCCGCCCCAAATTTGTCATGTCTACGGCAATTACTTGTTCGACGCCTTGAAGGAGGAGGAACGACGGATCAGATCAAATCCGATCTAGTTGTTGGGCAAATAGATCTTGTATTAATGGCATGAAGACATTTCTCCATTTTCACCCACTTAGCTTCTCCAAAATTAAAGTTTCAGATCTCCATGGCGTATAAGAGGCCGAGATATTTCCAACGGTGCAGATTTATCAGACTTCGAGCACCGAGTCGAAGATATACCCATATGAAATTTGAATTAGGTGCATACAAAAATGGCGGTAACTAGTTGCCAAAATGGGCCCCCTTTTTGAAACCGGACACGTGGAGGGTTGGCGCATGTCTGAGGGTTGCCTTGTATTTTGCTTTTGAAGTTGCGTTGGGCCGACATGTGGCTTCTTCCGCTAGCCTTGTCTCTACTTTGACTATTCAACATCGACCATGTCCACCTCTTTGGACCTGGGACACGTGGAATCTTCTGTAGACTCTTGGACTTTTCAACGATCGTTCCTACCTTTTCAAGCCCTGAATATGTGGCGAGATGACACTTGTTTGGGAACCACCTTTTGGATCATGCCTTGAAATTGCGTTGATGCAACACGTGGAGCCGTCCGCAGACTCTCTATACTTAGTCAATTTTGGGCCCGCTTTGTCCCATTTTAACTTGGTCTATATGGTGAGCCCGCGCTCACTTGGGCCTCTACCTTTGGATCTACCTTTGGAGATGCACCGGATGACATGTGGTTGCTTCCGCTAGCACCTTTATACTTAGTCTTTTTTTAGGCCCACCTTGTCTGCCTTTTGACTTTTAGTTGTTGACTCTGCCCCCCTTTAGGTCTGGGACACGTGGGGGTCTGGCACTTGTTAGAGTTTGCCCTCTTGATTCAATATTTGGAGGTGTGTCATTTGGACACTTGGTAGCGTCCACTGTCTCCTCCATACTTAGTTGTTTTTGGGCTCGTTCTAAACTGTTTCAGAGCCCAAAGACTTCGAACTTTCACCGTTCCTTCTCCCTTGAGCCTATGGCTTCTTTGACACTTGTCTTCTCCTTCCCCAACCCTACTATTCCATTTTCGAGCCCGCCTGTAATCTGTTTGCTAGATTTGGAGCATGGGTTTGCTCGACAGAGCCATTTCTTGAATTTCTTCTTGCACGGGGTCGTTTGATCTTTCGCAGGCCCCGCCTATCCATTGTAGAGTCCCTCTGCAACCTGTTTGCAGGATTTGAACGTGATTTCTCTGGTTCCTTCGTGCGGGTCGTGGCTGATCAATTTTGTCGGGGAACAAAATAGTGATAACACTAACTAAAATGGAGAAACAAATGAAACTTATATGGGAACGATTAAAGGAAGCAACATGCAAAAAGAGTTATCTTTGTCTTAAAAGAACAGAAAGGAAGTTTAATGTAGGAGATAAAGTATTTCTTAGGGTGAAACCCAAAAAGAGCTCCATTACTTTTGGAAAATATGCCAAGTTATCACCTATATTTGTTGGACCATTTGAAATTTTAGAAATTATAGGTCTTGTAGCCTATAGGCTAGCTCTACCTCCTGCATTGTCCAAAATGCACGATGTCTTCCATGTATCCTTGCTGAAAAAATATGTTGTTGATTTAACACATATATTAAATTGGGATTCATTGCAGGTATAAGATCCCAGAATCATCACAATTGAACCTATAAGAATTTTGGAAACACGCAAATTTTAGCTAAGAATTCATGAAGTTTCGCAATGCAAGGTCCAATGGAACTAATACACTGCAGAAAGTGCAACTTAGACTACTTTTCCTTTTCTCGTTTAATTAAATTTGAAGAAGAAAAATACTTTGATAATCGCTAATTGATTTTAAGTTCTTTGTATTAATGACCATCTCGAGTCATGAATAATTATTAATTTTTGAATTACCAATAATCCAAACATTGTTACAATTTAAAGAAAATAATGTAGATGAAGATTTTTAAAAAAGTTAAAAAATTCGGAAATATTGCTTGTTGTATTGGTTAGTTATTAATTTGCATGAATGCTAGAATATGTCATCGGGATGAGGACTCTTTTTAAGGGGGAGTATGTAACATCCCACTCTTTTGAGTCCCAAAAATTATTATCTCATAAGTGGTTAATTGACCATTATCAAATTTGTATAAAGTCACTAACGGGGAGTCTTAGCTTGCAGACCGACAATTCTATTAATATATGATATCACCATTGGATAAATCTAGTAAAAGTTGATTGATCACTTTCTAACATCATTGGTTTGTAATAAAGTGCTTATTAAAGTCCTATTTGTTAAACTTTGGTACAAATTATTATAATAAAACTCACCACATAAACATTGAAATATAATATGAAAAATATTGATTTGTATTCATGTGGGATATTGTATTCATCTAGAGATAGCTTCTTATACAAATGCTTGATCCTATAATCTAGGAGTCAAGTCTTATCACTTAGTCTTCCTCATATCTCTCTCCATGAATATCTCAATTTTATCCCTAGGATCACTCACACTCCAAAATAGCTACGTGAGTTGTTTATCACAACACACTCACACTAACTATATTATTAATATGAGTTATATAAACTCATTATTAATAATATTACAATATATTAATAATGTTACACAATATATTTGTAACATTCACTCCCCTATTGTTAACATTATTAATTCCCAATATACACTCCCCTAATGTTGACATGGTACAACATAACTCCTTTTTCTGTAACGTGTTGCACGGGCTTGCCTCATAATTTGGATCAAAGAAAGGTGTGTAAACTTCCAATTGATGACTGTCTTGTTGCACATGACCACAACTATGTAAAGGAATGCATCCCACATTTACTCCATGAAAAGAACGCACTCGACATTCCATTGGTGGATCATCTTCATAAAGAAGGAAGGTAGTCAGAGGACCGCTACATCAGTAAAAGTTTATCTACCTTTTTACATTTGTGGTTTTCTGGATCTACCACCAACTCTTTCCAAATCTATGAGTGTTACAATAAACTTAGAGACATACTCTACAATGTTTTCTTCTAGGAGGTTACATATAGGAATTTCTCACACATTACAATTGAACAAAAATGTGACATCTGTTCTTATTTTCACACAGTGGAAAATAAACACATAACTGAAAAAATGCCACAACTTCATTGTGCGGCCAAATCGCTGCCATAGGTTGGCGAGAGGTCGTTGATTGACCTCCTTCCTACATTGCCTTTGTCCTCCATCTGTTTGCTACTAACTCAGTAAAGTGCCATTTTGAAACTTATTTTGAAATTCCCCCTTCAATGTTGACTCGGACATCATGTATAATGCGTCCTTAAGGCAATTTTTTTTTCTCGTAGTTTTTGACTCACATATTTTGACAATGACGAAAAATACAATAAAATCTACAATACACACAAATGATACCCAAGAAATCGATTTTGACAATATGACAACAAGTATACAATTGTCTTAAGATGACTTTATAATCTTTAAAATGAAAGAAATAATACTAACAAATAAATAATAATCCAAAAACTAAACACAAAATAAACAAAACAATTAAAATAAAAAAACTATCTAAAAATCACTTAAACAAATCATTAAAAACTTAAAAATGAAACTATATGATTTAATATAGTTTATAATTGTTTTTTACAAAAAGATAAAACTAAATTAAATCAAACTTTAACACCATGACTATATAAATTTTAAAACATTAGAATACTTAAACAAAACTTATTTAAACAAATAATAGCTTAGAAATCCGTAATACTTTGAAAAATAAATAAGGATCAAAAACTTAAAATCAAAAGAAATACCATGTTTTTTTAATAAACAAAAACCAAAAAACAAGACGGTAAAATAAATCATTAACTCTGAGTAAACATACACATTTTACTAAAAGATTAAAAGACTAAAAAAATATAAAGAGTTTTAAAAAACTTGCCATGGTAGAAAAACTCACTAAATGACACGGCTACAAAATAACCACCAGTTATAAAGATCAATACAGATGTGGAGAAATGACGCAAAAATCATTCAAAGCCTAGCATGGTAGATGGATGGATATAACATGGAATGCATTGAGATCAGACTAATAGCTCAGATCCTTGGTTTGAGTGTAGGCAGATTCGTACGCATGATATCTAATCAGTTGTAGAATATGTATAGTTGACTGGAATTTCTCTCAAGCCGTCCAACATGGCGCTGAGAAGATGGACTTTGAATAGAGTGTAGAACAACACACAAAACTACAGATTGTGGTGAAGATAGATGCAAACAAAACCACAGTACAAGTATAGACTGAAATCCACAACCGAGTCTCTTGAAAACAGTCAAAGCTGAGATCAAAAGCATGAAGCGTGAAAGATTTCTGTAAAACTATTTGATTAATCACTGGATCAATACACATTGTCTCCTTTATAGACTCCCATCTAAACTCCATAACTGGGGTGAGACCAACCTGCTCTGATACCACTGTTAAACTTTGGTACAAATTATTATAATAAAACTCACCACATGAACATTGAAAATATAATATGAAAAATATTGATTTGTATTCATGCGGGATATTGTACTCATCTAGAGATAGCTTCTTAGACAAATGTTTGATCCTATAATCTAGGAGTCAAGTCTTATCACTTAGTCTTCCTCATATCTCTCTCCATAAATATCTCAATCTTATCCCTAGGATCACTCAACACTCCAAAATAGCTACGTAAGTTGTTTATCACAACACACTCACACTAACTATATTATTAATAGGAGTTATATAAACTCGTTATTAATAACATTACAATTTATTAATAATGTTACACAATATATTTGTAATAGTATTGCACATGTGCGTATGCTTGCACACACACATATGTTACTCTCATTGCCTTGAATATATGAACAATGTTTGGCCAAGGGGCCATCTAAACCTTTACATAGCTTATACTTCGGAGTTGCGGTATATAAACTTTGTAAATTGATGATTGTTTAAGAATGGTATATGAGGTAATGATATTAAGTTTTGGTCTATGCTAATATTATTGAGCGAAAGCATGAGAATAAATATGTGGATGTTGTTTGTTGGTGGTATATGCATTATTAATACATGATACTATTGAGATTGTGGAGCTGAATTACTTCACAAAGGAGCTTATTTACAACTTGCAAGTTTACATAGTAACCAACATCGGTCCATCGACCGACCAAGCTACGCTCGATTACCTAGCATACTAACAAACATTGGTTGGGATAAACCAACATCAGTTAGAGTAACCATCATCGGTTAGGCTGTCAATGCGTGATTGTTTATATTTAAGTCACAGAATTAGATCTAATCTTTGTTATAAAGTTGATCTAATGGTTGTAAATGAATGGCTAAAGTGCCCTAAGTTTGTATAGGCTTATATAAGCTAGGAAACTAGGGTTAGAGGTTAGATTGGGAGAATTATAAGAAGGAATTCTTGGAGAGAGCTTAGAGAAGCTTATGAGAGGAAAAGTACTGTACATCATGTAAGGTGTGGAAGATTGCAGATCTTCAATTGTATAACCTCTGGAATAATATATTGGTTGTTTCTTGGTGGACGTAGCCCACACTGGTGAATCACGATATATCTTGTGTATTTTAAAATGTTGGTTATTTCTGTGTTTATTGCTTGTATGCTTTAATCTGATATATATTTGTACAACCGGTTTGGTCTATCCCAAGATACATACACGCACACACTCACACACACACGCATGCGCACGCGCACACACACACACACACACACACACACATGCATATGTTGTTGATGGAGGCATAAATTTTTAAGAGTTATAGATAAATGGTTTTTGCTAATATAAACATAGACCTAAGTGGACACCATGCGAGCCAGACTCGAGTGATATTAACTAGCAAAGTTGGAATGTGGCTAGGTGGAAAATAATGCAAGGATTGTAAGGAATACTTGGCAAAGTTTAAAATGTGGCAGGGTTTTGGGTTTATGACTTTAATTGAGATGGAATCCTCGAATGGTTAGCTTCCCTAAGAAGTTATCCCAAAGCCATTGTTATTCACATTTTTCATTTGGTCCATTTCATTGTTTTGTTTTGGCTCTGCTATTTTTTTGGGGATCATGGAGAATATGGAGTCTCTCCTCCACTGTGCCTATTTTTGGCCATGAGAATGATTACCAAGTATGGATGTGGTGCAACTTATTCACAAGGAGAAATGTCTCATTGTTATTGTTGTTATTTTGATTTTGGAAGAAGACTACAAGAAGAAGAAAGAAAAGCTTAGCAAGAGCATGCGAAAACTAGGCATGAAGCACCTTCCTTTTCCTCTGTAACACGTTGTTATAATTTGATAATGGTGAACTGGTGTATTTGGTCAATTTGCTTGGAAAACATGGTTATGCAATTATAATGTTCTTCTACTTAAAATATAATGTATTGCATGCAAAATATACGAATTGGGTTAAGTTATTTTTGTGTTTTTAGTATAGAAGTGAACTAATATAGTTGGTGTAGAGGTTGTGTGAAGAATATCAAGTTGGGTATGTGATAAATTGGATTAAAATATGGTCCAAGTGTAAATTGTTTACATATAGATCTACAAACTTGATTGATAATGTAGACACCTTAATTTCACATCCGTCTAAATCAATTAATTCCCTTTCCTCATTTCCCACAAAAATAGACTTCGAATTAATGAAATATAATTTGATTAATTATCTATTTCAAAATCAAAAAAATAACCCAATCCTCACCACATGTCATTATTCTCCATGTTTTTATACTATTGAATTAAAAATTCAAATTCAAATCCTCACACACCCTTTGTGGTCCCCACTCACCTAAAATCCTTCACTTATGAATTAAAAATATAATTCAAATCCTCACCCATTCTTCGTGGCCCCCACTCATCTAATCTTGCCCACATTTTCAAACCACTCACCTAATCTTGCCCACATTTTCAAACCATGATTACTTAAATTACTCTAAGTTAATCACTCCCCCATGCTATAAATACAACCTTACCCCTCCCCTCTAAACACACGGAGAATAAGCTTGAATGCCCTATCTAAGTTCTTGCATCCTTTGAGCAAAGAACATCCTTCTACCTCGTCCTAATGCCCAAATAGCCTCATAATCATTTTTTCCATCTAGTGCAAAGTAAGAGGATCGTTGTTGTAGGAAGGCCTTGCTCTGTCTTGAAGAAAAACACCTACATATCACACAATCAGGGCTCAATCCAAGTTTCCTAGCCCATTCCGAGGTTTGCTACGAAACACGAAGGAGGAGGTATGATTATTGGTATTTTACTTCCTTGTTAGTAGTGTATTTTTCCTAGCTTACATTCTGGCATGCCCGATTACTTTTGATCTGTTACCATTAATTTTCCAATTAGTGGTTTTATCATTCTTTATTTATTATTGTTCATTATTATTTCCTTTTCTGTTCCTTATGGCCTTCTTTGGTTAACCTTCACGCTTTGGGTAGTGTTTTTGTTGTGTGGTGTCTTATGGTGTATCTGCAGGTTATAACAACAATGAAACTATGACGCTCATCCTATCTTTGATCTCCTTGGTGCTTGGTGTTTAGTTCCCAGTTTGATTTTGCTATTCACTCGTCATCTGTAGAAACACATGAACTAGTCATTAGTTTATCATCTTACTGTCATGGGACAACCAATCCAGAAAATACATTTATTTATTTACTTTTGCTAAAATAACTGCTTTGTAGGAAGTTTATTATTATTATTATTTTATTTCATTTTAGTTAATCATTTTGTGATCTAACTCTTTCTTTCTGTTTATTGTTCTTTTTTAACCTTGTTGTCAAAATTTTAGCTTCTCAGGTGAAGTACAAAAGTCAGAAAATAAAAAAATAGCTCTCGGGACATTTTTCTCACGTTCAAAATTTTCATTCAGAGTGCTACCGTAGCCCATCTTCCGGAAGCCATAACTTTTGCTCCCGAACTCGAATGAATTCATTTTTTTAACGGAAAGGTATCGAAAAGATCTATGCAATGAAAAAAAAATTTTTTGATTTAGACTTACGAAAATTTTTGTTTCATTTCTTCTAACACCTATCTTTTTCACAAAAAACAACAAAATTATAGTTTTTTTTTTTAAATAAAATTTTATTTTATTTAACATAACAATCTCACACATATGCTCTTTCCTCGCACTTCAAAATTGATCTTGGAAATCAGAAACGTGAGGCCACCTGGGCTCCGCAGAACATTTTTTTAAAATTTTTGCCTTACATTTCAATTTTCCACGACAACACTTCTAGGTAACGTTTTCACACTCTTCTTTCATCGTTTTTCTTTTTTGTGAAAACAATCATTATTGCTATTTCACAATCATGATTAATTGCAATAATTATTAACATTTAAAAAAATCTATTCCAATTGTATCCGCGTATGCTCTTTTCTTGCGCCTTCGAGCGATCTGGAAAATTAGAAACGGTCACAATTTTTTTTAGTTTCTTGTTCTAACATTGCAAGATCCTCTAGTTTTATTTTCCAACTATCATTTTAATCATTATTTTCCTTTTTCATATTATTAATACTTGTTTGGTCATTGGTTGTGTATGCTCTTTTCTACTGCGCTTGAGCGATATGGAAAAATAAAAATGTAAACCACAATCACTTTTCTAACATTTCGTTTACAGGATAAGTACTAATTTGTTTTCTGTAGAACCACGTCGCTGGAATATTGTCAAAAACAAAAACACAAAAACAACAAAATTCCACAAAAATACCACCATTCAAAGAAAATTGCTGAAATAAAAAAAAAGTACGCTCAGGTACGCAATTATTTTCTGCTAGGGATTTATTTCAAGTTGGAAAGAACCCTGCGTTTAATCACTTTATCATTTTGTTTTTACACGTAGATGAGGTGGATTTCATCACCACCGAAGCTACACTGGTGACGTGGACTTGACTTCCACACACCAACAACATTTGCATCTGCATTGCACTTTGAGACCTAGTCTCATCACAACGTTCGGTATTTACCTTGCCCCTACTCTTCACTTACACAGTAATTCTATCGTGGCAAAGGCATGCGAGTCACGCCTAAATAGTTGTAGACAAATGAAGCCTCGGGCATCGTCCCCGTAAATCTTCGAGGAGTTATAAGTACACCATACACATTCATCCATCCATCACCTTCCACCTTTTCACAAAACACATTGCTCCGACGTGGTGATTCACTTGAAACAAGCAAGTAAGAATTGGTGAGTCTCCTCCAAAGTGCATTAAGGGCTACCTGACCAATTATGTCCCCATACAGAATTAGGTATATCAGGACTAGGGTATATCGGAGGACACATTTTTTTGGAGTAATAAGAGTCTGCATCCATCAGTCCACAGCATACTTGTATGATTGCATGAAACAATGATCATTCCTGAAGAATTTACCTCATAAGCCAAAACAATTGGATCCACATGATTGCTTGTTGTTTGAAAACAAAATAGTTTAGCATTGTTTTATCATAAAACTTGGTGATATCAATGTGTTCATTGTAAAAGTTCAAATCCTAGTTGTGTTCCACCAAAAATTAGTTCTCGACCAATTCAATACCAAGAAAAACATCCAAACAATCCAACAACACAGACCAAAACATCACACCAATTTCATTAGCTCACTTCAACCAACATTACATCTGCCATAGCTTGTCCTTGGCTATATCTAACTGATATTGAGTGACTAGCATTCACTCCCCATATCGTCAATTGTCAAAACATCCTTCATAGCTTGTTTCCAACTATATCAAACTAATATTGGGTGACTTGTTTGAGTTCACTCATTATTTTGTCCACCATCACGTTTATCCAAATCACAGCCAACACAAATCCTTTCATAACTCATTTTGAGTTATATCACAACCATATTGAGATTAACTTTTTCAGGTTACTTTCCCTATCAACAATCCCAAGCTTGTTTAAGCCAAACCAATCAACATCTTCATCATAGCTTATTTGAGCTATATCCCATTTGTATCGAGTACCTTGTTTGAGTGTACTCCTTACATTGTCTTCTGATAAGCTTGTTTAAGCCAAATCAAACCATTTTCATTATAGATTGTTCGAGCTATCGCATATTTCTCCCAAGTATCTTGTTTAAGCTTACTCCTTATAGCCTTACTTGTTAACTCGATTGAGCCAAAACAAAGATCACAATCAATAGGTTGAGTTCTTCATTGCACCTTTCTCTGTTCTCCCTCTCTTTCAACCACGATGAATTCACAAAAAACATCACACAATGAGCTATTAGAACAAATTAATAAGATGACAACACAACTCTCTCATATGGCTACCCAAATTAGTGAACGATCACCCAAAAGGCCAATCATACAACCTCATGAAGACATCAGTTCGCGTAAATTCCAACGTCAGTTTACCCCCTTGGAGAAAGTCTCTCTAGTGTTTTTCATCAACTAAAAGAGGCTAAACTAATAAGATATCCAATTACAAAACCCTTTGTCAAAGGGGAAGCTAAACCATGTTGGTACAAACCTAACACATATTGTGACTTTCATCGCATTGATGGTCATCACACAGATAAATGTGTGTGATTTAAGAATTACGTCCAAGACTTAATTGATGACGACGTCATCTTTGTAGAACTTGATGACAACGCTCTTGCAACCAACGACACATCCAATACCACAACTTTCCATGAAGAGTGACTACTGTCGAAACTCCTATATATACTGAAATTCCACGAGATCATGACGACAACAATCAAGCCTCTATAATTCCAAACCAAATCATAAGAATATTAATGCCAATCATCCGATCTAAGAAAATAATATAAAATGCTCAAAGAGCCCAGGAGATACAAAATACATCATAAAAAACAGTCCAAGAGAGCCAAGTGGCTTCTCAACCCCTATGAGATCCCTTTGAGGGTGCACGCCCCCATCTAGGACTCCAGCTACGCCGGTGCTCTGAGTGCACGGAGGGCTCACGATCTCGAGGAGCAGCTGCGGTCTCGCCATGAGAATGACTCCTCATCAGGCGCTCTGTTGTCCCGTACCCTGCCAGCTCGGTACGAAGAGTAGACACCATCCTGGCCACATGCCAGACAGGGGAAAAGACGTCGGTGTGCCTACCAGCTGCTGAAGGCTCCCTGCATCCACAGATAGCTCTGCACGGGTCTTCTCCATAGGGATCATCAGGGTATCGGTGCATACCCGGTGAATCAGGTCTCGCCACTCATCGGCAGTCTCTACAAGCAAAGGAGAAAAGCCAATTAGAAATAATCAAGAGATAAAAGCAAACGTAAACAAAAGGAGAGGTAACAACTAAGGCAATCATAACTAGAAACAAACGTTAAAAGGAAGGATGATAACTCACTCGGATCGCGGGCCTCCAAGATGGACCTCTAGGATCGACACCTACCACAGATGCCGCCGCGGACTGGTGCGCTCCTCCTGTGGCCGGGGAAACGTATCATCCTACTACTACGGACTCATCCTCCCCACGAGGCCACCCGAGAGAGTGACTCCTCTCGAAACCAAAGTCACCCTCTCTGCGCACTGCCGCCCTATCTCGCTGTAAAATATCTTGAGTGTCATGCCACTTAGGATCGCTGTCCTCCTCCTCTCCACTTGACTCGCTAACCTCACCTCGGTCTCCTCCTCCGTCTCCCCACGTGAACTCCTCGGAATCGAGTCCAAGTCAATGGGGTCGCGTTGTTGTGGGCGGATCGGTGGCAATCAGTAAGGGTGCATGAGGAGCACCGACTCTCCCTTGAGCTCGTCTACCCGCCTAGCTGCAATAGGGACACCAGAGTAACAATTGTCCCAACCCCGGCCTCTGGGACCTCCTATGGCCTCTCGAACCGATCTATACACTGGCACCACTAGGGGAAGCATACCCATGTAAGGCAAAGCAAATCCGCCGAGGCACTCGACCAAAAGGATGTGTCTCCACCCTCCCCACCCTATCAACAAGTTGCCCTGTGGTGGAGTAGGAAATCAAAGTAAGAGCCTCCTCACCCCATAAACCTGCCATGGCCTAATAAGGTGTGGCCTCCATGTCATCGTGAGTCAAGGAGGCGACCACTAGCGAGGTGCTCTAAGCATCGACATGTCCATCGTCCATCTGGCCGCCCTCACAGCCTCAGGGATCTGCCACCTCTACACCTCTCCCATAAGGGATAAAACGCTCGTAGACCCGGCTCATAACCGGGTCGGATGGCTCAATGATCGCCCAAGAAACATACCACCTGCATAATCATGGTAGGTAGTCCCAAGTATGTCGGCTCCCCAGGCATAAATCCGACCATGTCCCTCAATCTATGCAATAATGGGGGACCAACAATAGAGTAGAGTGTCTCCTCCCTTGTCCGATCAATCTTGAGGCAAGGATCCCCATAATGGCCTGACGAATCAAGGGGATAGGTAGGCTAGGAATAGATCGGACCCTCACCCCCTTCTTCGAACTAGTGGAGATAACTGCATCTCCCATGTATGAGGCCCACTGCTATCTGAGCCCGTGAACTGCTTGTCTCAAGAGTAAGTCGTCTCCCGATGATCGGGACCCCCAAGATACGGTAAACGTCCTCCAAAGTAATGGTCCACTCACCTCGGACCCCTGGTAATCGGAAAGTGTTCCGATCAACATCCCAATATGAAAATAAGTCACAGAGTATGTGACTAGACGGTGCAACATGCGGAACCTGTGATATACGCAGTATACTGGCCCTCTGAAGAGTGTCCTACTCATCTTGAGAAAGGGCATCTAATACTGCTGGGAGCCAATCACACTCTCTCTCTCTCGACTCCATTGAATATACTCCTCCCTCGCCTACATACACCCAAAAACACACAAAATAGAGTAAGTTAGTATCCAAATGACTTTAGAAAAATCATGAAGACACATAAGAATGCTAAAAATGTAAAATTAACTTCAAAAGGGTGTTGTTTGTGCATTCTGTGAAGGACCACCACCCTGAGCAGGGCGGCGGTTCCGTAATCACCACCTTAAAGGCGGCGGTCTTGTAACCGCCGCCATGAACAGGGCGGCGGTTATGTAACCACCGCTTTGCCCTGCCTGTGGCGGCGGTCATGTCCCAAATTTCCGTACAGGTCACATGACCTAAAAACGCTAAATAAAGGCTATTTTGACTAAAACAAAGCCTACCCAGTAGGCGCCCCTAGATAGACCTATTAAAACTAACATTTTCAAAAATAACCCCCATGACAAAGATTTCAACATTTTAATATTTTGGGGATAAAAACGGTAAATTGAGAAAAACTAACCTGTGATCTCGCAGGTCGGTGTTCCGCTCGTGGAGGCATGATCACAATCTCGTCCCAGACATTTTGACTATACTCTTATGAGAAACCATCACTATGGGTCCCAGAGCTCAAAATCAACCAAATCAACACACGCAAATGAATAGGAAAATGGGCCCACTTTTACATATATAGCAACCTAACTTGTTTTGAATGCCCCTTTCTGCAGGTTTGGAGCACCGACAGAGGTAAGTTCTTATCCCCGCACAAATGGTACATCCTCACTTCATGATATTTTAGTATTTATTTTTCGATCTATTTTGTCTATCTGCACTTGAGTTCTCTTTTCATTTTGCAGGTAGCGAGAATTTCGGATGGCGTCATTTCGACACACGGATGTATCAGGTATAACTTTTAATTTCCCATCACGGGGCTACCATACTTGGACCCACCATTTTACGCCTCTTCATGGCTAAAATGATTCTCCGAGGGGGTAATATGTACGTACCCAAAATTGTAGGGTACTGCATCACCGGAATGGCATTACACGTGCCCCAATGATGATACAGGTCTCCCCACAAGGTGTTCGGGATCCAGAAAAGCTCTCCAAGTATGCATTAACATCCCACATGCCCCGCTTAGCCCTTACGTGCTTTGCTTTTCTCTTCTCCCCTCCTTTCTTTTATGTTTTGACCTTCGATGATGAAACCGCCGCCCTACACTCACAGGCGGTGGCCTCGTGACCGCCACTGGTAGGGCGGTGGTCCTGTAACCGCTGCCTTGAGCGGCGGGCGCGTTCCTTCACGCATTTTCCAGAATGCTCTTTTAACGTGACTCACGTAAAATTCAATGTTTACCAGCTTTTTTCACCTCCTTTTCTTGTATTTATGATTCTGGTTCCCTGGAATAGTGTTTTGGCATTGTTTATGGTTTAAGAGATCAAATTGGTTTTCACCTTTGGGTAAATGGGATTCTATAAATAGCTGGCTTGTGCTCAAGCAAATGGCCCGTCAAATTTTCCTCTGAATTTCTCATTTCAATAGTTTAGCCTTTCATTTTTGTTTAGGATTCATAGTTTCATTTGTTAGATGCATAGTTAGCATTGTTTAGCTGTCAGAAAGCCACATATTCTCCTTGTGCAAAGTGTTGTCATTTCATCCAAATTAATTGAAGCAGGATAGTTTTTTTTCAATAGGAAGCCATTAAAGTTGCAGGTTTTGTTCATCAAACATGATAGTTTCAGGTGTTGGACGTTTTATGTTGCATGACTCGCAATAAATCCCGCTAGGAATTGCATAAGCCAAGCTTTGTACTCTTGTGTTATCCCTCTCCTACTCGCATTGTATTCAGTCTGCATCCTAAGTTGCCTTTGTTCCAATATCTACTTTTATTGATGCTAACATTACATGCTTTTTGGATCCACGTGAGCACAAAAGAACGAGGAGATCACACCGAGGGGACAAGGTCGACACCATCGATTCCTCCTGTTTTGCGAGAATCTAGGTTCTAGCTTTCAAAGTTGTAGTTAAAAGCATATCAAATAGAGTAGTTAATCATTTCATTTCAATTAAATTTTACTTTCGATATTGCCAGGGAAGTTGTGGGGATTGATAGTTTCTGAGAAACTATGATTCACTCCTCACTTCTGAGGTAGGATCGAGAGTCTTTCAAATAGAGTAGATCAGTTATCAGGTTATTTAGAATAGATCTACAAATTACATAGACAAACAGCTATACTCAGTCGCTTTGTTTGTTTTAATTGTGTTATTAGTTTAGTTGTCAATTTTAGATATATTAGATAAGTTGCTCTTTAAAATCTGTTCAGTAGTTTAGCAATAAGCATCAGACTTAGAAATATACGTAAATATATCTTGCATGTTTAGTTTATTCTGTCATTAATTAGCTTTATATCGTTTACTTTTGTATGACAATCACGGGACCTAGGGAGCCCAGAGAATACGTATTCGAGCCAATCGTGCCTCAACCCAATCTTATTACGGCAATAATTGATATAGATCAGAACCTTAGAATCCAAGTCTTTCGAACAACATCAGACTTGCAGCAGATCAGCTCACAGTTAAGCGGGTTAAATATAGAAGATGACCAAGTGCACACATTTTGGTCAAATCAGCCAAACTACAGATTACCCTAGATAAATATCCACATGATTAGTAGAAGGGCTTGAAAAAGAGCAAACGTTTGGTTGTGATCCTTTGGTCCCACACCAGATGCAGGAGACACTCTCACAAATATAGATATTCGCTAAGGATTCGGGTTGCAGAAGAACACCTATAAGATACTCGAGAAAAGATTACACAATCATTAATTACGAACATAGAGACCGAAAAGGCATACGACTATTGGATACTAGGGATTAGGGACTAATCCCGCACATGACTGATATAGCGAGTCCACAAAGAATCAAGCGAATCTACATTTGTGACCCACAAATCCCACAACCCAATGAATCCACGGGAGAATCGACATAGATCTGGCTTACACACATTAGTATTCAGATCTACTCCACTTCCGCCTACTATCATCGCACAATTATCCTTGTTAGACATAGCAGCTAACAAAGCTAAAATTTTTGGACTAGACCAGAGAATCGACTATAGAATCCACTATATATCCATCATCCATCATATGACCCTGTTTGGAGACATACACAAAACCATCCTAGGTCATTTTCCACGTATCCCACAACCTATAGATCGGATCATGCCAGAGCTTGATATTGATTGGAGCCTTCGAGCAGTCATCCTTACCTACCGATCTATCATGCTAGTTCAGGTTAGGAGGGCCTTCTTTGCCTTAGATTTACAGATTCCATTAGTGCGTGTTGAAGATATAAGATTTCCTAACTAGTTTACCCATACCCTACGCATAATCCATCCACACCAGCTGTCTCGGCACGATCTCGGGAGGTCGGGTGCAAGGAAGAGTTACTTGTAGATTCTCATGCTCGCTTGTCACTTTTTCATCATACAGGTCTTGTTAAGTTTGATTCTATTATTCCAATATTGGCTCCTATGCCTAACATCTCTAGCCTTGTTGAAACACAACCACATCGAGTTTGGACACTTGCGGCAATGCAACTTGTCGTATCCATCATGCTTTCAATGATTGATCTTGCAGAAACTCATCACTAATGATTCTCACCTATCAAGACTTCTACGTGCATACATTCTACAAGGTACGTATACCCAGAAATATCTTTACACCACTTTTTCCATCTTTAATCATGAATCTATCCTCAAATCAATCAATTAATGGACAAACAGAAGCAACAAACCAAATAATACAAACCATCATTGTCAACACACATGGAAGCTATTGGCTTAACCAAATCTATCCCACTCTTTGGGCTTACCACACATCTTATCACACACCTACTGGAGCCACTCCCTTCTCCTTTGTTTATGGTTGGGAAGATATTTTACATGTCAAGGTTGAATTTCCATCCTTCAGAATATCCCTCAATGATGTAATCAATCAAGATTATTATCGACACTCACGCCTTAATGAACTCGAGCTTCTTGATGAAAAATAACTTAATGCCGTAGATCATCTTCCATTCTATCAAAATCAGCTACGACGCCAATGATCTCATTCTCAAAGAAAATCGAAATCAGCTAGAAAATTTAAGGTCAATGATCTCATTCTCAAAGAAAATCGAAAGAACACACCCAAAGAACGAGACAAACAAATTTTTTTTTTTGAGCCCAACGAAATCATAGATAGTTTTGGGTTTGGAGCTTATAAATTGGCCATTGACACAGGCCAAGATCTTGATGAACCAATGAATACAGTTCATTTAAAGAAATTTTATCCTTGAGATATTCACTTAGGAAACAACGACGTGTGCATTGTTCCTTCTGTCTCGCTTACCTCCGAATAATTTAAAGTTATTCATTTCCATTGGCAGGTATTTTCCTTATCAAAATCACATCTTCATGTTTATCATCATGAGACAGGTGCTAACATCAATCCTATTAAGTCTTGTGAGTATCATACTTCTTATAATATCTCCCATTTTCAGTCGCTTTCACCTATGGTCATACCTAGAAGCTTACTAATGGTAATATATTCCCTTCAACGACATTATCTTTTTCATAACAAAGCTCTATAGTTCTTTACCTAGTTCGTTTGGTCATCCATCTCAGTCTTCGGTGTTGAACCCTCGCGTCCTACTAGTCGTGTGGGGCTGAGATTGGGGCCAGATGTTCCTTCCCAAATACAAAGTGCTATTGTAAAAATCCATCAATTTAATAACTTATGAATAATTCATTGTCACATCTTTCGTCCTTCATAGTCTTTGGTGTTGAGCCCACACTTCTTCCTGGTAGTGTGAGACTGGGAATGGAGAAAGGTGCCCTTACTCATCTACGTCTTATCTTCAGTGATAAACCCTTGCCTCTTACAAGTGGCATGGGGCACAACATAGAGGGTCATTCTCATAAAAGCATAAAAATAATTATTAACATTAAAAAAAAAGACAAAAAGGGAATTCACTCGCCTATATTTTACCTTTGGTGATGGGCCCTTGCTTCTCACTAGTAGCATGGGGCAAGGCATAGGGAGTCATTTCAACAAATAAAAAAATCTTACAGTGCTTGCAAATTATAACATCCCCCAAGAAGTAATTTAGATGCCTAAGTGAAGAGAGAACTATCCCTTCACCTCATATCTTACCAATCAGCAGGCCACATAACTGTCTAAGTCTAACACATGACTCATAAAGTGAAAGCCATTTTTAAAATTGGTTCATTACCGTTATGAAGAATGAAGTCACAATTTTCCAAAGGGATTGTTGTTAGCATTTGTCTCTATATTCATTATCTACCTCCTACGTCCTTCTTGATTCTCGGTGATGAGCCCACGCATCTTACTAGTTGTGTGGAGTCAAGAATGGAGCTGGACTTCTTTTCATCATATCATCACCACCATATCCTGCCAATGGAAAGAGAATTTGTGTTATTCTGAGCATAAGTTACCACACGGAACACGGTACATACAGATAATATCCTAGTTTATCACCTCTCAAAACTAAGTCTGCACTTTGGTCCATAAATTGTCAATCACAGTGTAAAAATCCACAAACAGTGTGAAAATCGTCAAAAATCTAAAAACAGTGTAAAAATCCAAAATTCAAAAACATTTGAAACTCGTCAAAACTCAAAAACATTAGAAACAATCGTCCAAAATCCAACAAAAAAATTAGAACTCGTCAAAAATCCAAAAACATTAGAAACACTCATCAAAAATCTAAAAACATTAGAAAGAATCGTCAAAAATTCAAAAACATTTGAAAATCGTCAAAAATCTAAAAACATTTGAAAATTGTCAAAAAATCAAAAACATTTGAAAATCGTCAAAAATCCAAAAAACATTAGAAAATAAAATTATATATATATATATAATAAACAAAAATAAAAATATTGTAAACTCCACAAAATCGTAAAAACTCTAAAATAACCAACACAATTGAACTTCAACTATTATCCCCAACGAATGATCCAATCACCTTATGACTACCAAATTCAAACCACTTCTCCTTGCGTGAATCCTCGCTTGGGCAAATCCGACTCTCATTGTTTCCTTGTTTGAGGACAATGACCCAATAATTTACTATGTCCTCGAACCCTGGCTGGGGGCATCCAATCAATCCTCACTGTGGAACACGTTAGGGACATGTTTATTGGTTCTTGTGTTGCATTATTAGTTATAAATTATTAATTACTTTCTTGTATCTTGATATATTACAGGGGGCATCTTGATTTTATGTATCCTGGTGTTCTCTCTAATATTCTTATGTTATCTGATTGCATGTCGTATTGGGGCATCATACTTTCTTGATGGCCTCTGTCTATGCTCTCTTCCATTTGCATATCATACTGGGGTATCAAACCTTTTTGATGGCCCTTGTCTATGCTATCACACATATTACAGTCTAGTCATCCTGATCTTTTATATCACGATGCATCCTGTTATGTGTTATATTAAAATTAAGATGCTTTTCATCACGTGAGTATCTTCCTACATGATCAACATATTACTTTTCACCCCATCCATTCACCCATACTAATACATTCCCCAGTTTGGGAATCCTACTTGATCACCGTTGCAGTTTGTGAATCCTACTTGACGATCTTTCTCAAGTAGCATTCACTATCCAACAGCTCCTTCTCCCCCACCATGATCACCATGTATTTGATCCATTCATCCTCGCTCCTCATTTTTACTCCTCTGCCACTTATCCCCATATTACCCTTCTCACCATTCTTGTCCCCTCTCACCCATTTGTATTCTTTCCTTTCCCCCTTCTGCTTCCCGCTTGACAATCTTACTTAATAACCCCTTCTATATGGGATCCTCGGTGGAGGTTTACTCTCTCCCTAAGATCTTCCCGTTGTAGAAGCTTCTTCACCACCTCCCCTCTCATCAAACAACAATCACCACCAAACACATCTTCCCATTCCACCTCTTCTGCTTCTCATTCTCGCATCATTACTCTCACCACGCAGGCATCCCAATTAAGGATTCCCCTCACACTCTCCGCCCTCCACTACATATATTCCTTCATCCATTCATGTTACACTCCTTTGTTTCCTTTCTTTCTTGTTATCACCTCATCTCATATCATATACCACTCAGGCATACCTCACTCACTCTTTTCTCATCCTTCCCCAAATCCATCTTATGCCTAGTCATCCTCCTTACACGCTCTCGTAGTATGGAAAATTCACTCGAGGGTTCCCCTTCAGTCCATTTTGTCATACCCTATTCCCACCAAATCTATCATCATCCTTCTTCTTCTTCACTAGGCGATCTTACTTAACCAATCCGGCCACATGGCAATCTTACTTAAGACTTCCACTTAAGGTTGATCTACCCTATGGCCTTCCCCCATCCCACCATATTTCCCCCATCTTATATCTCCCACCTCTCGTCGCGATCATCATCTTCAACCTACCATTCCACCCCTGTCTCCAATATCATTTTGTCTTTCTCCTTGCATATCATCCTTATTGGTTAGGTTATCTTACAAAACCTCTCTGGCAACATGGCGATCTTACTTAAGAGATTCTCTTAAGCATGACATGTCATCTTACACTCGCCCATCTCTATACAATCTCACCATCCATATTTCCTCTTCATTCCCCATCATCACATCTTTATACCACCACTATCACCCTCCTCTGCTTGGGCAATCTTACTTAACCACTCACTCGGCATGGCGATCTCACTTAAGAGTCCCTCTTAAGGATGATCTGTCTCCTTGCCTTTCCCCATCACTACACACCCTTCACCCTTCATTTTTTCTCGGCATTCTTCATTATCACATCCTTTCACCTCCTTTTCGATCCTCATGAAACACCACTTCTCGCTTGACCACTTGTCATCTCGAGTTTTGCTCATTTGGCAATCTTACTTAACCACTTCCGTCACATGACAATCTTATGTCGTTGTCCTCCCTACGCTTAACTTGTTATCGTGAACTTCTCCTCGCCTCATTCTTCATTCACTTTATTGATCGCTTCTTCCACCTGGTATCTCCTACTACCCACTTTTTCCTCCTACTATTATCCTTTCTCTACATTTCCTCTTACAACATACATCTAATCTCTTCCGCTTACAATCACGTTCTTTTCCCCCATTTTCCCCTTCTCGATCCATCATCCTTCATACCGTTTCTTCCCATTCTTTTCATGTCTTGGTTCTTCATCCTCACCTCATTCACCCTCATCTCCCGCATCCTCTCCTAATTTTCACCTAGTCCCAACTCATCCCTCCCATTTTCTTTACTCTTTCCACTTCATCTTCTCAAATCCCCCTCATTTCTACCCACACACGCATTCGCCATTATTGTTAACATTCCTCTATCATTCTTTCGTCATCGTCTTCTATTCCCGCACTAATAATTGTAAGTGGGATTTCCCTAAAAATCATCAATCCTCATTCCGCATGACCTCATTCACTCCTTTGGACCTTTTAGAGTTTCCCTTCATTCCTTCCCTCCTCTAAGCCCACCACTCATTGTAAGGGGGATTTCCCTAACGTCCCTTTGTTGGCGTTACCCTTTCCAATCCTCGTTAGCTTTCTCTTTTTCTTCATTTTTTCTCTCACCCTTCCCCACCACTCATTATAAGGGGGATTTCCTAACATCCCCTCATTGGCATTGCCTCTTCTATCTCCCCGTTCTTTTTTCTCTCCTATAAGTTTCCTCAATCCCACCCTTTCTTGTCGCTTCTTACCCATCTCTCCATCTTCTCTTCGCCCTCTTCAATATCTTTACTGTCTTCATCATACATCCTTTTTCTATTTTCTCGTAATCCTAGTATCCTTATTTCACGTACCTCCGCATATTTTCCAATTGATGTCATTCCTCCCCTCTTTCTTCTTTGAACATTCCTTATAATTGCTCCTTTCCACTTATTACCCCCTTTACGTATTTCCTTCTTTCTACATCATTTTCTTTGTTATCTTCTTCTCTCTCCCACCCCTCGTCTTATTTCCCTTCCCCTGTATCGTCTTCTTCCCCTTTTTCCATCACGTTTCCTCCTTACTTCCCCATCGATAACCTGGCTCTTCAGTGTTGTCCTGTCTTTTTTATCATACCACCCTCCACATGCATCTCCATACGGTCTATTCCATATTCTTTGCCTTGGTCTTCCTCGCAATGACATGATTCCTTCAATCTTCTCCCTGTATTCGCTCTATCTTCCTTTCCTCTCCCCTAATTTTCACGTTTCTTCTTACCACTTCTCCTTTTCTCTACCACCCCTACCTTTTCATTCATTTTGTATCTGTTTCTCTTCTTTTCTCTCCTCTTTTTCACACTTTCCTCACCCCTCATAGTTTCTTTTTTTTCTCCGTTCTACTTCTTCTTTCGTCCTCTTTCCATTTTCATCCATTTCACCCCTACTCCCACCTCGTTTTCTCCTTCTTATTTATCCTTTCCCGTTTCTTGCTTTTCTCAGCTCTATCATTTATTTCACTTTCACGCATCCCTCTTTACTATCTTTGTTGCTTCCTTCATTTTGCACATCTCTCTATTTCATCCCTTCACCCTCTCCTCTGTCATTTTCTTGTTTTTGCCTTGTTTGTCCTTCATCATTCCCTTCTTCCCCTATCATCCCTCTCTCTTATTTCTACCTCTTTCATTCCTTTTTTCCCCCTCCCTATCTCCCTTACTCTTCTCATAATCAACCCCCAATCCTATCCATTCCCTTTTCTCTTGCACACACACCTCACACCTAGAATTCAAGGACGATTGAATCCTTTCTCCATTTGCGTCGTGCGGTCATTCCAGTCTCTTCCACTCCATTATCATCCTCTTCTCCGCATAATTCATTTCTCTTCTTTTCGAGAGTTCTGTCGTATATTCCATTCTCGTCACTCCTCTCAAGGGGGCATCATCACATCTATCCATAATCACATCTTCTCATGACATTTTTGTCTTGGAGGATACTATGACATCCATCACTCACCACTTTCTATTCTCCCCAATAAACATTCACTCTACCTTTTGCTTAAGAAAAGTAGATTGAATTCTTCCCCCATCTCGTCTACTTTCTTTGAAAGGACACTACTTTCATAGTACCCTTCCAAAGAGGGGCAAATGTAGACACCCTAATTTCACATCTGTCCTAAATCAATTAATTCCCTTCCTCATTTCCCACAAAAATACACTTCGAATTAATCAAATATAATTTGATTAATTATCCATTTCAAAATCTAAAAATAACTCAATCCTCACCACATGTCATTATTCTCCATGTTTTTCTACTATTGAATTAAAAATTCAAATTCAAATCCTCACCCATTCTTCGTGGTCCCCACTCACTTAAAATCCTCCACTTATGAATTAAAAATATAATTCGAATGCTCACACATTCTTCATGGCCCCACTCACCTAATCTTGCCCACATTTTCAAACCACTCACCTAATCTTGCCCACATTTTCAAACCACTCACTTAATCTTGCCCACATTTTCAAACCATGATTATTTAATTTACTCTAAGTTAATCACTCCCCGGACTATAAATACAACCTTACCCCTCCCTCCAAGGACACGGAGAATAAGGTTTAATGCCATATCTAAGTTCTTGCATCCTTTGAGAAAAGAACATCATTTTGCCTCATTTTAATGCCCAAATAGCCTCATAATCCTTTTTCCCATTTGGTGCAAAGTAAGAGGATCGCTGTTGTAGGAAGGACTTACTCTTTCTTGAAGAAAAGCACCTATATATCACACAATCGGGGCTCAATCCAAGTTTCTAGCCCATTCTAAGGTTTGCTACTGAACACGAAGGAGGAGGTATGATTATTGATATTTTACTTCCTTGTTAGTAGTGTGTTTTTCCTAGCTTACGAGATAAGGTGATACAAATTGGGTATATTCTAGATGTTGTATGAAACATTGATATACAATTGTGATATTTGTTTTATTTAAGTATATTGCTTGCTTGTAAATAAACTAGGTATAACATTTTCTTGGATTGTGAATATTAATGGGAACTGGGTTTAGCTGTTTTTGTATCTAGACAAAGAAATATGGTTTGGGTAGTGTTGTTTTGCTTGACTATGAATGATATATGAAACAAGCATGGATATTTTCTTAATTGTGATTGAATAGCGAATTGGGTATTGTTATTATCAAGATTAGAAAAGTTATGCGAGTTGGGTTTAGTTATTTTTCATAACTGTGAGTCATTGTTTGACTCAGTATGCATTTTGTTATATGAGGAGGCTTGTATGCAAACTATGCTTTTTTAGTTGAAAACTTGAATGGAAACTAGGTAATCTTGATTTCTATTAATTGGCTCATTGAGTGTACGAAAGAACCGTATAGTGAACTCCAGTATGAATGAATATTTGAGAAAAAATCGTAATCAAGCTACATTTTGATTTGGTTGATTTGTAAATTAAATGGTTATAAAGATAAAGGAAGGGTTATTACAACCTATATAACTAGTTGGAAGATAAAATAAAATCTTACCTCTTATGTCGACTATGTTTTGATAGGTATATTGCTTTTATTGGCTATAGATTTTGGGCAGGTAATAAATTTTTGATTGGAAGATAATAATTGGGTTTGTGGCATCATGTTTTTAGCAATACCCAAAGGGGTCTAGGTGATAAAGGACACTGGAATTTTGATATAGAGTTGATCGTGTTTATCCTCCATAAAACGTATTTCTGAAGAAAATAAACAAGGAATGGTTGGATTTTTGCTTATTATCTTTTGTACTTGGTCCAATCTAATGGTGTAAGGGATGTTATTATTTCTTTGTTGTTTTTGAAACTATTGAAACAATTATTACATATCGAACTTTCTCTTAAAAACTAATGTATTTGATGCAGAGCCATATACATAATTGTAATGCATTCAACTAGTTTAGGAGGATCAACCAACAACTTAGACCCAAGCTCTACAGAGATGAGGATCCTTCGAGAAGCCTAAAATGGCTCTAATATGCAATTTTTGATCAAATTTTACCTTAAAGTGGCTTCAATACTCACTATAACTTGCTCTATATCCTGCATTCAATGTCATTTTACTCTCCAAAATACCTCAAACTCAAGAAAACATCAATGGTTCTCACCTTCTTCAATTCTCCATCTCTATCTCTCTTGGTTCTTAACTGAATGAAGCCAAATTTCGTCTTTTTGTCTTCTTTGACACCACTCAATGCTTGTATTCTATTTTTCACCTCAAATCAATATTATATGAATCACAAACTTGATGCAAAAATATCAAAAGACCATCCTTCACCTATCTTGTTCAAACTTGTCATCTCATGCTCTTAAGGTGATGCCTCTGCGCAAGATTCATGGTTAGAGCATTCCAATCATACCTATAACAAGAAGAAAAATTTCAAGTACCCTTTATCATCATCATGGTGTGGTGTAAATTTAATGACCTAACTCACTAATCCCTTCTTGCAATCACTCATTTTCCTCTCTAGCTTCCAAACCTCTTTCTAGCCTCGTTTTCTTGCATTATCAAGTATATCTTATAATGTACGGGGTTTCAAGACACTCTAAAACCATATTATGACACCCATTTTCATGATTGATCTATTCCCAAAGCTTTAGTGGTTGTCTTGGAGTATAAACCCTACTTCCTTAACTAAGTGACTTGCCCAATTAGGCCTCTTGACTATTATCATTGTTCTTCCTCGAATGTCATGAAAATCTTAAAATTTAACACTTGAAACTCAAAATTCCTTCTAAATTTGTTTAAGGGTATGTTCATTGTTATT
The DNA here is from genome assembly GCA_018340775.1 of Taxus wallichiana var. yunnanensis. Lineage (NCBI taxonomy): Eukaryota > Viridiplantae > Streptophyta > Pinopsida > Cupressales > Taxaceae > Taxus > Taxus wallichiana. The sequence continues at coordinate 943,617,071 of CM031235.1, forward strand.
TATTTCAAGTTTCAAAGCAAGATTCCACGTTTTTAAGATTCAATCACAAATTTGTTATAAACCCTAGCTTTTAAGCCATGTCACAATTTGAGATGATTCGAAACCTTATAAATCAATGAGTGTTTTGTTTGGTGGTCTAAAATTTGGTGTCTAGAACTGTTTCAATTCCTTCTACATGAATTTTTTACCAAGTAAATATTAACAAAGCAAATTACTTCGACTTTAACTAAAAAGAGCTTTGTGCGCACGTTAAAACGAGGGTTCATTTGAAACCCTCACTCTTCAAATTAAAAGGCCCAAGATTGTTTTAAATGTAGATACCTACTTCTTGCTCATATCACCATGCATGTAACTTTCTCCTGCAAACTTCACTTAATTTTGTGCTCATCGCAAAGACAAAAACTTATCAAGGTTTGATCAAACTACACAATGCACAATCACAATCATGTTTTCAACTAGTTTACCAACTTGCAATAGAATATCTTAATGGAAACCAATTCTAATTCATGCAATGATATTTTAACCACTTCTATCACGTGTTCTTCATTGAATGGATATCATATTTCAAGGCACAAATCATCTTCATCAACAAATCATTCATGCACAATCATGATACTGTCATTCAGTCCATGCACTATCCTTATACTAGGAAAACCAAACATTTGCCATCTAAAACCTCTTTTAATCTCCTGAAAGAGCATTCATCAATCTCTCCACACATGCATAAGAAGACTTTAATGGTTATTATACACAATTCGTAGACATTCACACCGAGAACAAGATGTTTAACAAAAGAAACAGGGTTATATCTATTCAACTATATATTTACATACAAAATTTCCTCTTTTCTCCTATGATCCACGAGGAGTCCTTCCACACCTTCCTCGGAAGGTCTTCTCCTCTCTCCATCACTTCCAACTAACTTTATCATTCGATTTATACTCATTTCTTCTCATGACTTAACCTTAACTAGCTTTCTTATATGACTCATAATGACTCTTCATATGTCCTTACCACACAAAGGAGGCATTTTACAACATTTTAAACATTTTATGATTCATACATCCCTCCTAGGACCTACTCAACATGTCCTAGACATTTAAAACCCTTGACATTCAATAAAACCTCCCTTAGTCACTTTACAAGCCCATTTCTTCATTTTTGCCACGGTGGATTCACTTAGTAAAAGTATGGTATAACACATGCATTCGAATGGTATTAAATAATACCCTTAATGTTAGTTTTTACCTCTAATTATTCAATTGATAATACCCCTCCTGTTATATTATTAGAATGAAAATATCCCCTATTTTTTCTATGTGTCTTACTTACCCATTTTTCCATCACAATTTTATTTACCGCTTTTTATTTATACCCTAATATATCAAACAAAAATATAGCATGTTTCCCACTCAATTTTTTAATGCTCATTTTTCTCTAAAAAGTGAGTTTGAAGGCATTTAAGACCTATTACCAATTACCTTAATGTTAATATTTAACTATTTATCAATATTTCTTCAAATATTTAATATGGTCAAATAATATCATTTGTGTTGAAAAACATACTCAATCCTAGTTTTCTACCATCTTATTATTTATTGTTTAAGACTCTCCTAATTAATATTTCCTTATTCAAAAAGATATTATAATATAACTTTATGACCACGAATATTTTGTAGTTTTAAGGTATTTAGCTTTTAAAACTAGGGTTGAAATGTTTTAGTTTTATATTAAATTAACCCTACCTCTTCTCTATCCCAACTCTCTAACGTACCCCCAATACCTAATTCATAATATTAATAAATTAAACCCTTACACCCCCTAATGTATACCGATATATTGAATTTACTTTTATCAATTTCAATTACCTCAATATGAATGCACGTGCTAGGATATCGCCTTGCTAATGAACCCCCTGTGATTTTTGCATACTTGGAATTGGAATTTGAAAATTGGAGGGAAATTGGTAGTTTGAAATTTTAAACAACTTAACCAACTAAGACTCCTTCTCAGTCTCTTGAACATACCCTAAAACACCTATCTCATCCTCCATAACCATGAAGAAGGTTAATTTTTCATTCTTTAGGTTCATTTGATGATGTCGTTGCATCAATATTGTAGGTAAAGTATTACATTAAATAATGAGGTTTAAAGTTACTAATGTTTGGAAATGATTTTGAATTATAATAGCTATTATGTTGTTTGATCTAAGACTAAAATTAGGGAATTATCGAAATATGGATCTGAAGTATTTAAGTTATAATACAAGATCATCATGATATGTTGACTAGAATTTGTTAATACATATTGATAAAAAAAGATGATGTTTTGATTATTGCTTCAAATAAATAATAGGTTGAATAAAAATAATATGAATTGCTAAACTAACACTTATATACTATTATAATTTGATAACAGTTATGATATAGAAGATAAGGAGGTTGTTTCATGTCAATTCTTATGAACTGACACATGTATATTTTATCTTTTAATGATTGTACTTGTGGTAGATAAGGAAGCCATGAAGTGATTATTTGGGTTGATTATAATACTTACGAAGATTTGGGATCGTTTTGATATCTGTATAAGAAATCCTTGTTTAATATAAACTTCTAGTTGTAATGTCAATTTCATGATGAAATCCTAAATGAAAAAGGGCTTAAGACCCTAATGTATAGTTGTAATTTTGGGATTTTACAACAAGAAGTTGTTTTACAATCTTGTAAAGTTTTGGTATTAAATAAATTATGAAGACCTATTTTTGTTACTATGTGTTTAGGTAGACTTTGTCCACATTTATACTTTACACACACACACACACACTTGGCTTATAAAATGAATTAAAAATGGTCTTTAGAACCTTAGCATAAATAATAAGTTAATTACTTATCCTAAATCCTTTATTCAATTAAGTATATGTTTATAATAACAAAAGTAAAATATAGTGGTGATTGGTTATTCTATACAAATAATAATAATCCATAGTGTGATTCTTAATGGATGAATAATGATTACAATTAATTGCAACATTATTGAACAACTTATAATAGGATGATTAAGGCCAATGGGGTGGGAGTGGTGCGGTCAAGTCACATGGTTGTGTGCTTGCCCACCCAGGTTCAAATCCCCGAGGCATGATCCTCCTTGAGGTGGTTTCGCCACTAGAGGTAGATTCTTTGCCCGTCTTTGACACTGGTGGTTTCTCCTCGCTACTAACGCTGGTGGCTCTCCTCTCACTACTGACACTGGTGGTTTCTCCTCTCGTTGTTGACGCTTGCTTCTCCTCTCACTGCTGACGCTGGTGGCTGCTCCGCTCACTGTTGATGCTCTCGTTGCCACTGGTGGCTGTTCCACTTACTACTAATTCTGGTGGCTACTCCTCTCACTATCAACACTGGTGGTTGTTCCTCTCGCTCCATTCACTGATAGTTGTCCCACTCGTTGCGGCCATTGTCGTTGGTCACTGCATCTTCACTATGGTTTCATGGTTGCTCCAATTGGGTTCCTAAATAGTGGTCCCCTTCATTGTAACCAGGTTGTGGTTCCTCTCAAGAAAAATCCTCAATTGTACAAGGATGTGGGTCCTTTCAAACACCCTCAATTTACCCTCAATCCAAAAAAAAAAATAGGATGATTAAGATGATGAATGTGGAATATAATTTTAGTGGAAAACAAAGGAGTATGTTGTCATAAAACAAAAATCCAAAGTCACTATTTCTTTAGGAATTGTTAAATTAAACCTCATGAATGAAAGATGTTCCTATCTATAAATAAGAGATCGGTTTAATGAACTAGGCCAATTAAGTTATTTGGCTATCTATAATCCTTACTAAAAAAATTGGCTTCAAGTGACTATAAATAATTTAAATGCATAACCCATTTAAATTGAGAAGTTATGGGTAACATAATTAAATAGATATTAAGAAGTCATAACAAATCTTGTATGACCAAGACTTAATTTAGTTAGAAATAGCATACACACGAAGGATATTAGTAAGACGTAAGGTGGCTTTAGTAGTAAATCTTAAGAACAACGTAGATTAAATATAATCTCACTTCATTAATCATATACCTTTAAATATTACTAATCAGGTAGTTACGCTGAAAATGGAAAGAGGACGTAATGGAAATAATTCCATTACGTGGTCTCTCCCTTTTCCGTAAGAATCCCAAGTTAGTCATGGATCTTTTCATTTACGAAGATGGTCCTATAAATAACACTTCCTCCTTCTTAACATGTTCACCTTCATAAATAAAAAGATCCAAATAACTATGTTGAGATAAATGTTTGGTGATAGAAGACTATATCTCTAGGCTTTGTGTAGTCTCGAGATACGATGTTTATGCACAACAAGAAACTTTGGCCAAAGTAATGCAAATGGTTGATTGCATTGTCTGTTCACCATATCCTTACTTATATATGTCAGATACTAAAATATGAAGATTGACTTTCGTGGTAGACATATAAGGATGAAAACATAATTGTCTCAACCTTGAAAAAGGTAAACTTGAACATACTAAAGATTGTATGATTACTCTTAATGAGTGGACTTGAAGGGAGAAAAGAATAACCCTTCTCAGTGCACAAGGTTTATACATAGAAGAGTTATCGATGGATCAAACTAAACTAATAGCTAGTAATCAAGTTGATAACTAATTGCTCTAAATAATCTTTATTTCACTTATGTGATTGAATATGAAGATTACTATTGTTAAAAAAATCTTCAATTTTTGGGAAATTAAATTGAGTTGTTACATTTATATGTAATTATCATAATTTACAAGATTCTCAAAGTCCCTATCCTTGCTTTACGACCTCCAACTCTCTATAAAAATGGCCCCTTCTAAAAGCTTCCATTACAAATAATAATTAATTTATAATATAACAATGGCCACATTTATAAATTACAACTCAAATTATTTTGTATAAGATAATAAACCCGTGAATAGCATTTGTTATGTTTTTAATGAAATACATATAAGGAAATTCCTCATACATAAGATATATGTCATTGTACAATTGTGGATTGCATTTGGCGAAACATGATCAACGATGCATTAAATTTGCTCTTCGTCATTATGCGAAACTAACAATGAAATACGTAGTTAGAAAAAGAAGGGTTCTCGGTCGTTGCTTGCCCCAACACATGCAAATAAAATGCATTTGCATTTCCTTGTTCTCCACTATTACTCCTACATCTAAATTCTATTTCCCTTTCCCTTGCTCACAAACAAGAATTGCACATTCAAACATAAATACAGGCTCCACTTCCAATACAATATCAACAAAAACACAATAAATGAATGACGTCGCCATACATCTAGCATCAAATGCCAACAAATTAACATGCTTTAGTCTCGCATCCTCGAATCAACTCCAACCCTCTTCGGTCCCAATTATTTCTCCTCTTCAAAATGTGCAAGGAAAGTTCCGTAAAAAAATTGATCTCCTCCCCTCTTTGCACAAATACTTTATATGCAAAAATTATGTGTTAGAATTCATAGATATCTTGGTTGTGTTATACAACTTTAAACAAAAATATCTATATTCTATATTATTCGGTCCTCCCCTTCACACAACTCTCAAACAAATTAATATTTCATACATATATTGTCTTAATTGAAACAAAACTCGTATTGATCGGTTCCAATGAAATTATAACATGTGTATTAAATCGAAATTGAGCTAAAGTTTAATTTTACAATATTGTACCTCGACTCTATTTCATTGGCCGACCCCTTTATTTGGCATTGTTTGTGAGGAAAAGAATTTGACCTGCATTGCGTTTAAGACGGTCATTGTTTATGATAGGTTTGATTGGTGTTGTTGGGCTCGAGAATGGACTCGTCTGTTGTTTCCTTTGACCAAAATTCTAATTTACTTCACCATTTTTATGTGCCCCCGAAGGAAAAATTGAACTTTTCATAGTAATGACTCCAATGAAAACTTCGCAGATTTTGATAGACTGTATCGTATTTTGTTTTTTTCGTGTTCCTATTTCTATATCCAAAGATCTGATTTTGCCTCTATCCATAAGTAAGCACAATTGCCTTTGCGCATTAGGAAACTTATTATCCCCTACATCTTGCAGGCCTGTTAAACTACATTTCTTTTCTCTCCATTTATTATTTCTCTGCTTCGAATGGATGGTCTAAACTACCGAGAAAAACTTTGCTCTCATTTGTCATATTATCTTCTCGTATTCATTGCCTGGTATGTCAATTAGAATATTTTATCTTTGTGCCAGGTATATTTTATAATCTTCCAAAGGCATTTGTTTTAAATAATGATTTTGTTCCTCACATATGGATATATGTGTAATAACATGTGCTTCAACAGTCGCCTCTTTTCCTCTCAGTATTACTAATTACTTATTTTCGTCTAAACTATGGTCTAAACTACCTGACAATTTACGTCTCCCTGGCACATTATGTTCTCATGCATTATTCACTTTGGAATGGCAATTTTATTTCTTTAGCAATGTGCAACGTGTCTTACTTTCTCTCTCAAATCCATTTGTTTTTAATGAAAATTAAGACATTGACAATAGCATATATGCAATTGCTACAGTGGGTTTTGAGCATAGTATTCCCATAATATATTATTATACAATTCAAAAATTAACTAGATTGTTTTTATTCGCATTGGGAAATACATGCCCTTCTAATACCTCACCTATTTTGGAAAGAAAACATAACAGTTATAGCTTATGTCTTCAAAGGAATGACACATCTGTTCAATTAATAAATCAGACAAAATATAGTCACCCTAATTTCACACCTTTTCCAAATCAATTAATTTCCCCACTCCATTTCCCACAAAAATCCCCATAGAATTAATTGATGTTAATTGGTTAATTAATCCATTTCAACCCCTAAATTAAACCCAATCTTCCTCACATGCCAAATATTCCCTATGTCCCCCATTTGAGAATTAAAAATACAAGTTTAATCCTCACCCACTTTTTTTTCCCCACTCACCTAATCATGCCCTCATTTTCAAACTGCGATTACTTAAAATCCCTAAGTTAATCTAATTCCTAGGCTATAAATACAACCTTACCCCCTCTAAAACACACGAGAGAATAAACTTGAATGCCCTATCTGAACTCTTGCATCCTTTGAGAAAAGAGCATCCTTCCCACCTCGTCTAATGCCCAAATAGCCTCATCTTGAAGCATCCCAAATCCATAATCCCTTTGTCCATTGGTGCAAAGTAAGTTGATCTTGTTGCAGAGAAGGCCTTGCTCTAGGTTCGAGGAAAGCACCTACATTTCACGAAATCAGGGCTCATCCATGTTTCCTTGCCCATTCTGAGGTTTGCTACGGAATCGCGAAGGAGGAGGTATCTGGCTAGTTGCTTTACTTTCTTGATTATCAACGTATTTTCCTAGCTCACATTCTGGCACACGCCATTACCTTTGATCTGTTACCTTTGATTTCCCAATTAGTGGTTTTATCCATTCTTTGTTTATTATTATTTGTTATTATTATTTCCTTTTTGTGCCTTATGGCCTTATTTGGTTAACCTTCACGCTATGGGAAGTGCTTTTGTTGTGCGGTGTCTTGTGGTGCATATGCAAGTTATAGAACAATGAATCTACGATGCTCATCACATCTTTGACCTCCTCGCGCTCGGTGTTTTACAAGAAATTCCATCACTGATCTAGATACTCATGGATCGTCATGGAAAAATATTCATAGTCTTACTGGCATCTTAAGGTTACTTTAAATAAATTCATTTATTTATTTATTTTAAAAGTAAAATAATTTTTTTTCGATCTTATTTACTTCAATTTTTAAAATCTTCATTTTTCAATCACTATATATCTTGATTTCCTAAAAAATCAAATACCTTTTGATCTTTTGTATTTATGGGAAAATAATAAAAATAAATAAATATTTTAATTTCGATCTAAATATCCTCAATCCTAACTTGTACATTTGATCTTAAGTTTAAAACTCATTTTTAAGGTAAATGTAAATCATGCTTCCTAAAATATATTATATATAATATATATTTAGTTTAAATTAAATAAAATATATAATGTTTTCTTTAAAATTTAGATTTTTCATATATCGATCTTAGTTTATATATAGGTATATTCATTTACGTAAATAAAACCCAAAATAAAATATATATCCTAAACTAAAACCTACACACTACCCCTCCCTCACACAGCATCCACACACACACCTCCCAACACCTATCACACCTCCCTTCTTCACTCGATTTTGATCGACTCCCCACCCAAGCCACCTATCGCATCTCACCTTCCTATAATCCACCCGACTCACTTGACCTCTCCACCCATTTCCCCATCTCATCTCTTATCCGCTCACGATTCCCTTCTCCCCTCATCCTTCGAGCTACTCCCCAAGCCCCGAGCATCCCTATCCACGTGAATCTCACCCATCCATGACCCATCTTCTCTACCACTCACCGCACCTCATCCCCTTAGCCCTCTTCCCTCGACCCACATGTTGATTCTTTCATCACTCTCTCCCACCATACCTTCCTCATCCCAGCCCCTCTCACTCACTATCCTTCCCGACCCTCTCAACCCTCGTCCTTCCCGAACTCCCACCACTCCCATCCAACCTTCTCCTCTCCCTCCTCTATTTCATTTCCCAGCCTTCTCACCCATCATCCACTCTATGTTCCATAGTTCCCTCTCCATCCCCATTATTTTTTTTTCCGAGCCACATTTCACATTTTCTTGTTTTCCCTCTTTGATTTTTATTAGTCTCGCATATCTCATCTTCTTAAGATAGTGACGGCAAGTAATAACGATAAAAATAACAAAAATCCTCACCACATGGCACACACATGATTTGTGTATTATTTTCTTCTGAGACATGACTATTGCATGTGTCATTCAAAGACCATTAGATACCCTTTGTCTTTAATTTTTAAGCTCTCCATTTAGTCACCCTAGTTTCGTTAGTCTTAAAACACTTGAGACCCCACCACATAATTACATATTGACCATATATGTTTTAATCTCACGTATCACATTTCTATTGTCACATGTTTCTAATATTTCATTTCCACTTCCTTATTCAACGTCTATTGTCTTCGGTTTCCACTCCCATCATTCAAAGTTTATCCTTTACTATATACCAATTCCCATTCAAATGTGTAATATTTACCATTCAAAGTGTCTCGTCTCTCTAACAAAATTCCACCTAGCATTAGATTCACCCACTCCACCTGCATATTTAAACTTACCCAATCAACAAATTTTTGTGCTAATATTTTACACTAATTCTTTGCTTTTATACATGTTTTCTTTAGTGCATATTAGATCATCAAGCAAGATTCTGACATCATTTTTATCATTAATTTGATTATTATTAACACTCATTTTTATTATTTTTTTTATTATCATTCTACTAATGTTTTGTGCAAGTACAAACTACTAATCATTTTCTTGTAGGACCTTTTTTTCTACAATATAAGACCTTTTCGCACCTATCTCACCAAAGTTGTCAGATTCACATTCCCAGTCATCTTTTGCACACTGGAAGCTACCAGGCTCCATGAAAAAAAAAATAAAATTGCTTACATTCCAACTTTCCACGACGACACTTCTGGTAACATTTTAAAGCTCTTTTTTTCATCATTTTTTTTTTTTGTGAAGATAATCATTATCGCTATTTCGCAATCACGATTAAGTGCAATAATTATTAACATTTTTAACAAAATTTGTTCCAATTGTATCCGCATATGCTCTTTTCTTGTGCTTTGAGCATGATCTGAAAATCGAAAAGCGGTCCACAATTGTTTTAGTTTCTTGTTCTAACATTGCAGGATCCCCAATCAAATCGACAAATTTAAATCAACATTTTGTACTAGTCGGGCCTTTTGTAGCTTAATTAAAATCATTTAAATTAGCTCTATTTTTCATCATTAACTAACTTGTCACTTCAATTTTGTTGCTTCTTCATATTTTGATCGATTGTTGGTTGTGTATGCTCTTTTCCTACGCCTTCGAGCGATCTGGAAAATAAAAAACAACCACAATCATTTTTCTTTCTAACATTTTGTTTGTAGGAAAACTACTAATCTATTTTTTGCATAGACCGCGTCGCTAGAATATTATCAAAAACACAAAAAAATAAAACTTCCCAATAAAATTACCACCGTTAAAAGAGAAAATTGTTGAAACCAAAAAAATTTAGCACACTGAAGTACTGTTGTCATTTTCTCACCAGTGATTTATTTCAAGTTGGAAAGAACCCTGCGTATAATCACATCATCATTTTTGTTTTTGCACATAGTAGAGGTGGATTTCATCACCACTAAAGCTACACCGGTGACGTGGAATTGACTACCACACACAACAACATTCACATTTGCATTGCACTTTGAGACATAGTCTCATCACAACGTTCGATATCTACCTCGCCCTTCTCTCCACTTACAGGTGATGTTGTCATGTGGAGCATGTGAGTCACGCCTAAATAGTTGTAACAACGAAGCCTGGCATCATCCTTGTAAATCTTTGGGAGTTATAAGGACACCATACACATTCATCCCCCATCACCTTCCACCTTTTCACAAAACCTGCCTTGGACGTGGTGATTCACTCAAGTAGGTAAGTAAGAATTGGTGAGTCTCCTCCAGTGCTCTAAGGGTTCCCATACCAATTCTATCCCCATATACAAATTAGGTATATCAGGACTAGGGTATATCGAGAGGACGCATATTTTTGGAGTGATAAGATCTTGCATCCATCATTCCACAACATACTTGTATGATTGCATGAAACAATGATCATTCCCAAAGAATTTACCTCTTGAGCCAAAACAATTTGATACACATGACTTTTTTTGTTTGTAAACAAAATAGTTTAACATTGTTCTTATCATAAAACTTGGTTGATATCAATGTGTTCATTGTAAAGTTCAAATCCTAGTTGTGTTCCACAAAACCATTTCTCAACAGATTCAATACCAAACAAAACATTGAAATAATCCAACAATGAAGATCAAAACATCACACTGATTTCATTAGCTTGCTTCAACTAACAACAAATCCTCCATAGCTTGTTTTCAGCTATATCAAATTGATATTGAGTGACTTGCATTCACTCCTTATCTCATCAATTGTCAAAACATCCTTCATAACTTGTTTCAAGCTATATCAAACTGATATTGAGTGACTTGCATTCACTCCTTATCTCACAATCATGTCAAAAACATCCTTCATAGCTTGTTTCAAGCTATATCAAATTGATATTGAGTGACTTGTGTTCACTCCTTATCTCATCAATTTCAAAACATCCTTCATATCTCATTTCAAGCTATATCAAACTGACATTGGGTGACTTGTTTGAGTTCACTCATTATTTCACAATCCGAGTTTATCAAAATCAATCAACATAAATCCTTCATAGCTTGTTTTGAGTTATCACAACTATCGAGTCTTGTTTGAGTTTCTCTTCATTTCAACATCCGCTAGAGCTTGTTTAAGCCAAACCAATCAACATATTCATCATAGCTTTTTGAGCTATATCCCACTTGTATCAGTACCTTGTTTGAGTGTACTCCTTACATTTTCATCTCGCTAAGCTTGTTTAAGCCAAACTGAATCAAAATTCATCATAGCTTGTTTGAGCTATATCCCACTTATATCGAGTACCTTGTTTGAGTGTACTCCTTACATTTTCACTATTAAGCTTATTTAAGCCAAATAAACCAACATGAATCACCATATTCATTTTGTATCTATATGATACATGTATCGAGTACCTTGTTTGAGTGTACCTCATTACATTGTCACCCATTAAGCTTGTTTAATCTAAACAAATCATAAATATTCATCATAGCTTGTTTGAGCTATATCCCACTTATATCGAGTAACTTCTTTGAGTGTACTCCTAATTGTTCCTATTAAAGCTTGTTTAAACCAAATCTAAACCATTTTCATTATAGCTTGCTTGAGTCACAATTTATCAAGTAGCTTGTTTGAGTTCTTCATCACACCTTTCTTGTTTTGCTCCCTATCTCAATCAAAGGTCATTCTCTTTCAAACACGATGAATTCACGAAAAACATCACACAATGAGCTATTAGAAAAATTAATAAGATGACAACACAACTCTCTCATATGGCTACCCAAATCAGTGAAGATCACCCAAAAATCCAATCATACAACCTAACAAAGACATCACTTCGCGTAAAGTCCAACGTCAAGTTTACCCCCTTAGAGAAAGTCTCTCTAGTGTTTTTCATCAACTAAAAGAGGCTAAACTGATAAGATATCCAATTACAAAACCCTTTTTGAAGGGAATCTAAGCCATATTGGTACAAACCTAACACATACTAGTGAATTTCATCGCATTGATGGTCATCACACAGATAAATGTGTGTAATTTAAGAATTATGTCCAAGACTTAATTGATGATGACGTCATCTCTATAGAACTTGATGACAAACTCTTGCAACCAATGACACATCCAATACCACAAATTTCAATGAAGAGTTGACTACTATCAAAACTCCTATACATACTGAAATTCCATGAGATCATGATGAAAAAGTCAAGACTCTCTAATTCCAAACCAATCCATATCTTCTTCAAATTTTCTTCCATTAGTTCAAACATACATTGAACCTGTTTTGGACAATAACATTCTTCCAACATCTACTAAGCACTTGAACTTATTTCAAGACTCTCTTTCAACCCAAACATACATTGAACCTATTTTGAAAACAACATTCTTCCAACATCTAATGAGATCTTGACCTCACTTCAAGACTCCCTTTCAACCCTTGATATAACTTTTAGACACTACAAAAGAGAGTCCATCATCAAACACCATTGAGCTTGATTCTATTATTCCTATGCCTAACATCTCTAGCCTTGTTGTCAAAACACAACCACAATCAAGTTTGGACACTTGCGAACAATGCAACCTGCCGTGTCCATTATGCTTTCAATGATCGATCTTGCAGGCATCTCATCACCGATGATTCCCACCTGTCAAGACTTATACATGCATACATTCTATGAGGTACATATACCCAAGAATATCCTTACGTAACCTTTTCCATCTTTAATTGTGAATCTATCGTCAAATCAATTAATTAATGGCCAAACAGAAGCAACAAATCAAACAATACAAACCATCATGGAAAATATTGTCAACACACATGGAAGCTATTGGCTTAACCAAATCTATCCCACTCTTTGGGCTTACCACACATCTTATCACACACCTACTGAGCCACTCCCTTCTCCCTTGTTTATGGTTGGGAAGCTATTTTACATGTCAAGGTTGAATTCTATCCTTTAGAATATCCCTCAAAGACGTAATCAATAAAGATTATTATCGACACTCACACCTTAATGAACTCGATCTTCTTGACAAAAAAATGACTTAATGCCCTAGATCATCTTCAAATATATCAAAATCAGCTATGGCGTAGCTACCATAAAAAATTCAAACCTAGAAAATTTAAGGTCAATGATCTCATTCTCAAAGAAAATCGAAAGAACACACCCAAAGAACGAGACAAACAAGAAAATTTGAGCCCAACGGTAATCATAGATAATTTTGGATTTGGAGCTTATAAATTGGCCATTGACATAGGCCAAGTCCTTGATGAACCCATGAATGCAATCCATTTAAAGAAATTTATTCCTGAGGTGCTTCTCTATTCTAGGAGACAACGACTTGTACATTGTTCCTTTTGTCTTACTTATCTCCAAATAATTTAACGTTATTCATTCCATTGGTAGATATTCTCATTATCAAAATCATATCTTCATATTTATCATCATGAGACAGGTGCTAATATAGATCCTATTAAGTCTTGTGAGTATCATACTTCTTATAATATCTCCCATTTTCAGTTGCTTTCACCTATGGTCATACCTAGAAGCTTACTTGATGGTAATATATTCCCTTCAAATAAATTATCTCTTTCATAACAAAGCTCTAAACTTCTTTACCCGGTTCATTTTGATCATCCATCTCAATCTTTGGTGTTGAACCCTTGCGTCCTACTAGTCGTGTGGGGCTGAGATTGGGGGTAGACATTCTTTCTCAAATAAAAAGCATTATTGTAAAATTCAATTAATTAAATAAATGGTGCATAATTCATTGTCACACATTTCATCCTTCACAATATTTGGTGTTGAGCCCACACTTTTTTGGGTAGTGTGAGACTAAAATGAACGATAACTAGATCGTACCAAGCCAAGAACACGATGCTAATCAAACACCACGATCTATAAGATGAAAGCAATTCGCTGAATAACTTTACATAAAACCTTTGCAAAAATAAATGAGAAGCAATATCATATATTATTATGGAACTCAATGCATACATTGAGAATGGGCCTTGCTTAAATAGGCAATTAATAACAATCTAAGAACCAATCAAGGTCGTAGATCAAGCCATAAATCAAGGAAATAACTAGTCATCAAAGAACTAGTCAAGACCATAGATTTAGGAGAGAACTAGACATCAAGGATCTAGTCAATACCATATATCAAGGAAATAACTAGTCAATACCATAGATTAAGGAAAGAACTATACCTAACAACTAGATAATATCTCTAATATCTAAATAAGATAAAAGAAATATCCACACACATAAGTGGGTGAGGATAAATATAATAAAGGTAAATAAAGTACCTAGGTGAACATGAGCTAAGGTAAACACCTACTCTAATGTCTGGAAATGGAGGAGGTGCCCTTACTCATATACGTCTTGTCTTCAGTGATAAACCCTTGCTTCTTATTAGTGGCATAGGGAAAAGCATAGAGGGTCATTCACAAAATCACAAAACATAAAAATGTTGCAAAAACATTCAAAAAAAAAAAAAACAAAAAACCTTCAAAAAACAAAAAGGAATCTACTACCTTTGTTTTACCTTTGGTGATGAGCTCTTGCTTCTTATTGGTAACATGGGGAAAGGCATAGGGAGTCATTTCAAGAATACAAAATCTTATTGTTCTTAAAGTGCTCACAATTATAGAATCCCCAAAGAAGTAATTTAGATGCCTAAGTGAAGAGAGAACTATCCCTTCACCTCATATCTTACCAATCAATAGGCCATATAATTGTCTAAGTCTAGCACGTGACCTATAAGGTGAAAGTAATTTTTGAAATTGGTTCAATGACCTTAAGAAGAATTGAGTCACAATTTCTCAAAGGGATTGTTATCAGCACTTGTCTCTATCTGCATCTTGCATCCTTCTTGATTCTCGGTGATGAGCCCTCACATCTTACTAGTTGTGTGGAGTCAAGAATGGAGCTGGACTTCTTTCCATCATATCATCACCAACATATCCTACCAATGGAGTGAGAATTTTTATTATTCAAAGCATGAGTTACCATGAGGAACACGGTACATACAAATGATACCTTGGTTTATCACCTCGTAGTTTGCATTTTGGTCCATAAAAATTCCCAAAAATAGTATAAAATCCCCAAAAAAACCCATAAAAGTATAAAAAAAAAAACATTAGAAAATCCAAAATCCCCAAAAACATTAGAAAATCTCAAAAATCCCCAAAAACATTAGAAAATCTCAAAATCCAAAAACATTTGAAAACTTTTCAAAATCTCAAAAACATACAAAAATCACAAAATTCTAAAAAATTGTAAAACCATCAAAAAAACCCCAAAAACTTAATAATCAACACAATTCATCCTTTGAACTATTATCCCCAACAAATGTTCCAACCATCTTATGACTATCAAATTCAAACCACTTCCCCTCACGTGAATCCTCGCTTGGGGAAAATTTAGCTCTCATTGTTTCCTTGTTTGAGGACAATGACCCAATCCATTCTATGCCTTGTACCCCTACTTGGGGGACACATCCAATCAATCATCATTGTGGAACACGTTAGGGACATGTTTACTAGTTCTTGTGTTGCATTATTAGTTACAAGTTATTAATTGCTTTCTTGTATCTTGATATATTACGGGGGCATCTTGATTTTATGTATCATGGTGTTCTCTCTAATATAATTATGTTATCTGATTGCATATCATCTTCGGGGCATCATACCTTCTTGATGGCCTCTGTTTATGCTCTCTTCCACTTGCATATCGTACTGGGGCATCAAACCTTTTTGATAGCCCCTATCTATGCTCTCTCACGCATATTTCAGTCTAGTCATCCTGATCCTTTATATCATGATGCATCTTGTTATGTGTTATATTAAAATTAAGATGCTTTCGTCACGTGAGTATCTTCCTACATGATCAAAATATTACTTTGCACCCCATCCATTCACCCATACTAATACATTCCCTAGTTTGGGAATCCTACTTGATCACCATTGTAGTTTACAAATCCTACTTGAGGATCTTTCTCAAGTAGCATTCACTATCCAACAACTCCTCATCCCCCACCATGGTCACCATGTATTTGATCCATTCATCCTCGCTCCTTATTTCTACTCATCCGCCACTTATCCCCACATTACCCTTCTCACCATTCATGTCCCCTCTCACCACTTTGTGTTCTTCCCTTTCACTCTTCCACTTCCCACTTGACAATCTTACTTAATCACCCCTTCTATGTGGGACTCTCGGTGGAGGTATACCCTCTTCCTAAGATCTTCCCGCTGTAGAAGCTTCTCCACCATCTCCTCTCTCATCAAATAAAAATCACCACCACACACATCTTTCCACTCCACCTCTTCTACTTATCATTCTTACATCATCACTCTCACCACATGGGCATCCCAATTAAGGATTCCCTCACACTCTCCATCCTCCACCGCATATGTTCCTCCATCCATTCATGTTACACTCCTTTGTTTCCTTTCTTCCTTGTTATCACCTCCTCTCACCTCCTCTTCCACTCGGCATACATCACTCACTCTTTTCTCATCCTTCCCTGAATCCATCTTCTTTCTTGGTAATCCTACTTACACGCTCTCATAGTATGGAAAATTCACTTGAGGGTTCCCCTTCAGTCCATTTTTCATACCCTCTTCCCATCAAATCTATCACTCATCATTCTTCTTCTTCCTCTGCTTGGTGATCCTACTTAATCATCCATGCCACATGGCAATCTTACTTAAGAGTCCTTCTTAAGGATGATCTTTCATCTTTCCTTTCCCCATCACTTCACATTCTCACCATTCACATTTTCTTCCATTCCCCATCATCCCATCCTCCCATCATCTATGTCATCATCTTCTTGTAGCTTGCAATATTACTTAACCACTTGTGTAACATGATGATCTCACCTAAGAGTCCCTCTTAAGGATGAATTGTTATTTTGCACTCACCTCATCGCCTTAACCACTTGTGTGGCATGATGATCTCACCTAAGAGTCCCTCTTAAGGATGACTTGTCAACATACACTTGCCCACTCACCGTCCACATTTTCTCTTAAGTCCCCATCACATTTTACTATTTTAGAAATATTACGTAACCACTTGTGTCTCACCAAAGTCCTCTTACCACATCGCTATCACCATCCTTTTCTCTTGGGAATCTCTACTTAACCACTCTACTGGAAATCTTACGTAACCACTTGTGATGATGGAAATCTTACTTAAGAGTCCCTCTTACGGATGATCTGTCATCTTACCTTTCCCCATCTCCACCTTTCAATTTTTCTCTAGCATTCCCCATCATCCCATCCTCTCATCATCTATATCATCATCTTCTACTTGGAAATCTTACTTAACCACTTCCATCACAAGACAGTCTCACTTAAGGGTCCCCCTTAAGTTGAACTCATCATTCTGGACTTCTCCCTCACCTCATTCTTCGTTCACTCTGTTGATCACTTCTTCCACCTAGTCTCCCCTACCAACCACATTTTCCTCCTATCATTATCCTTCCTCAACCTATCATATCACAGAGTGCATCTACTATCTTCCACCTGTAATCATGTTCCTTTCCCCATTTTCCCCTTCTTGATCCATCATCCTTCATACGGTCTCTTCCCATTCTCTTCATGTCTTGTTTCTTCATCATCACCTTGTTCATCCTCATCCTCCGCATCCTCTCCTCACCTTCACCTTGTCCCAACTCGTCACTCACCTTTTCTTTACTCTTTCCACTCCATCTTCTCAAATTCTCCCACATATCTACCCCACGCTTACTCGCCATTGTTGTTGACATTCCCCTAACATTCTTTCATCATCATCTTCTATTTCCATGCACTAATAATTATCGGTGGACTTTCCCTAAAATTCACTCATCCTCATTCTGCATGGCCTTGTTCACTCCCTTTGACCTTCTCCATTTTTCTTCATTCCTTCCTTCCTCTGGGCCCACCGCTCATTATGGGTGGACTTTCCCTAACATCCCTTCATTGGTGTTGCCCTTTCCATTCCTCATTTACTTTCTCCCTTTCTTCATTTTTCTTCTCATCCTACCCCACCACTCATTATGAGTGGAATTTCCCTAATGTCCCCTCACTATCATTGCCTCTTCTATCCCCCATTCCCTCTTCCCTCACATCCCTTTTCTCCACTCCCACCCTTTCTTGTCACTTCTTACCCACCTCTCCATCTTCCCTTCACCCCCTTCAATATCTTTATTGTCTTCATCATACACCCTTTGTCTATTGTCTCATAATCCTTGTATCCTCATTTCATGCATCTCCATCTTTTCCAATCTATGTCATTCCTCCCCTCTTTCTTCTCTTTACATTCCTTATCTGCTCACTCTACACTTATTATCCCCATTCTTGATTTCCTTCCTTCTGCATCATTTTCTCTATTATCCTCTCCTCCTCCCACTCCTCGTCTTATTTCACTTCCTTTGTATCATCTTCTTCCCCTTTTTACCTCACGTTTCCTTATTACTTCCCCATTGATAACCTAACTCTTCAGCATTGTCCCATCTTTTTATCATCCCACCCTCCACATGCATCTCCATGCGGTCTGTTCCATATTCTTTACCTTGGTCTTCCTCATGAGGACCAGGTTCCTTCAATCTTCTCCTTGTATTCACTTTGTCCTCCTTCCCCCCCATCATTTCACTTTCCTTCTACCTCCCCTCCTTTTCTCTACCACCCCTACCTTTTCACTCATTCATGTACCAGTTTCTCTTCTTTCTCTATTTTTCCATGCACTTTCTTGGTCCCTCATAGTTTCTTTTTTTTCCTCCATTCTCCTCCTCTTTCTCTTTCGTTATTCATTTAAATTCTTCATCATCCTTGTTTCCTTCATTTTTCCATCCTTCTCTCCCTTTTTCCTGATTTTACCCCCTACTCTCATCTCGTCTTCTCCTTCTTGTTTATCTTTCCCCATTCACCATACCCTTGTCTTCTTCACCTCCTACTTCTACAATTTATTGCTTTTCTCAGCTCTATCATCTCTTTCATTTTTCCATCATTTCTCTCCCTTCATTTCCTTTACTCTTCTTCATTTTTATATTCCCTTTATTTTGTCTCTCTCTCCCTTTTTTTTTCATAATTTCACCCTCTGCTATGTCATTTTCTTGTCTTCTTCTTGTTTGTCCTTCATCATTCCCTTCTTCCCCTATCATCCCTCTCTCTTATTCTCTTCTACCTCTTTCATTTTTTTCCCTCCTCTGTCTCCATACCCTTGTCTCCTTCACCTTTGACTTTTCTTTCTCTTCTCATAATCAACCACTACTCCTATCCATTCCCTTTTCTCTTTCTCATTATCCTTCCACACATCCTCACACCTAGCATTCAAGGCCAATTGAATCCTTTCTCCATTTGCGTCATGTGATTATTCCATTCTCTTACACCCCATTCTTGTCCTCCTCTCATCAAATTAACCTCTCCTCTTTTCAAGAGCTCTGTCATATATTCCATCCTCATCAGCCCTCTCGAGGGGGCATCATCACATTTATCCATAATCACATCTTCTCATGAAATTTTCATCTTCGAGGATACTCTCCGCCAAAAACATTCGACTTTACTTTTGTGAGAATCTACAATGACTCTTCCGCGTTCTCACCTCTCGAGATCGTGCTTGAGACAATTACTGGGGGTAGAATATGCATTGGATTGGATCTTCGCAAAAACTAGTTAAGCGAATGTCTTCGACATGCACTAGTTAAGAACTTGCGAATCTAAGGCAAAACCTTCTAACTTGGATGGTGTGATAGATCGATCGCATCTGATGACTTTCTTTGAAAGGCTCCTACTTCAATATCGACTCGCGTGATTCATCTATGGGTTGTGGAATACGTGGAAAATGACTTGGGATAGTTTAATTTCTCCATAAGGTCATAGGGTGGATGGTGAAAATTAATTGACTTTACGGACGATTTTCTTAGTCCAGAATTCTCTAGCTTTAATTAAACCCAATATCCAGTCACATGACAATTGTTCGATGATGATGGGTGGAATTGAGTGGATTGGAATAATAGTGTGCGTAAGCCAACGCTCTATATCCCATTGACTTATGGATTCGTTGGGTGTGAGATCTATGGGTCAAACCATGGACTCTTGGATGTTGTGGTCTATTATGGTCATTACGCCCTTTAAATCAAGTTCTAATCCTTGTCTAAACTCTTGTATCCTTTGAGTAATCGTATGCTTTCTCACCTTCTTATGTTTAGGACTCATCTTGAAACATCCCAAATCCATGTGATTTTCTCGGTGTAAAGTATATCTCACAGGTAGCGTTCGTGCAACCTTGGATCCTTAGGCGGCATCTATATTTCATGAGAGTGTCTCCATGTTTCACCGCCATTCTGGGACTAAAGGATCACAACCAAAGGTTTTGTTCTCTTTGCTTTACCCTTCTATAGTCATGTGAGTGTTTTTCCTAGGGCAATCATAATTTGGTTAGTTTGACCAAAACGTGTGTGCTTGGTCATCTTCTATGTTTAACCCTCTCAGTGGTGAAATGATCAAGTTGTAAATTGTTGTTGTTCGAATACTTGTATTCGAGATTTTTGGTCTATGTCAACTATTCTTTGTGAAGAAAAACGAGGTTTGGTTGAAGACGATTGTGCTTTGTAATATATATTCCCTCCTCTCTGAGGTCCCGTGATTGTCATACGAAGGAAATGCAAATCTAATCAGGGTTAAGCAAACTCTAACTACGTGGAATAAACCTAAAACATAAATAAGTTCATGTTCTTCTAAGAAACCTTTCAAGAATATAATGAAAGCAAGCTATTTAAATGTATCTAGGAATAACTCTAAACATAATTTAAAAAAACATGATAAAATAACCGAGTGTAGTTATCATGCTTTACATGTAATTTGTAGATTTATTCTAAATAAAATAGCTCATCTAATCTATCTTTGAGTTAAATTCTCGATCCTACCTCGTAAGTGAGGAGTGAATCATAGTTTCTCGAAAACTATCAATCCTCACAACACTTCCTGGTAATATCGAGAATAGAATTCATTCCTTCGAAATGAAGCAATTATCTACTCTATTTGATATGGTTCTAACTAGAACTTTGAAAGTTAAAACCTGATTCCTCAGAATCAGTGGCGAATCCGATGGCGTGTGTGATCTTGTCCCTCGGTGTCATCTCCTCGTTCTTTCGTGTTCACGTGGATCCATAAAACGTGTAATACTTCAGCATCGACATCTTTAGATATTGGGACAAGGACAACTTAGAATGTAAACCAAAACCTGCGAGTAGGAGAGGGACAACGCAAGAGTCCTGAGCTTGGCTTATGCGATTCTAGCTCTATTTTCCTGCCCCAGTCATGCAATATGAAGTGACTTCCCTGAAACTATCTTGTTTGAAGAGCAAAACCTTTTCAAATTTAATGGCTTCTTTTATCTATTCTTTTCCACACTTTTGGATAAAACAACAACATACACTTTTTTTTTCCTCAATTCTATATGTGGCTTACTAATATTGAAATGCTAATGAGCATGCAAATGAACTAAAACAATTATTCTAAGAAAAATAATAGCTAAATCTAATGCAAAGAGAAATTCGAGAGACAAACTTGATTTTACATTGGGTGAAATAACAAAGATTTTCCCCACAAGATGGGTATGTGGCTTCTCCTTCTTGTTTAACAATTCACTAACTAAACATGCATCTGAATTGAAACTATGGCTTCTTTCAAGATAACAAGTCTGGACTCATCTTTAAAATGAGGAGATGAGAGCAAAAGATCATTCCCTTTTTTTGATTTTTATCTTGCATTTATTTTGAATTCAATCACCCTTTTATAATTTCAAAACCAAACTCTGAACTCATAAACAATAAACAAAGGAAAAACACTATTCATCATTCCCAAAAACATAAATGCATGCTCAAGTCGGCTTATTAAACCTCTTGAAACATGATATTTCACGCCTCGAGTCAAAAGAACGTTCTGGAAAATGCGCTTTGACCGCCGCTTTCTCTCTCATTATCAACCACTACCTGTTCATTGGCGGTTCTCTTTCCCATTATCGTCCTTTCGTTACAAAGAGAAAGGGGCAAGAAAAAGAGGGGAAAAGGGGAAAACAAAGCACCACGAGGGTAAGCGGGATATGCGGGATGTTAACGCATATTCTTAGAGCTTTTTGGATCCTCCACTCTGCATAAGAGACCTCTATCATCATTTGGCATGTGTAACATCTTTCTCGGGGGCGCATCACATCTTATCATGATTTTGGGTATGTATAGATACCATGACATCCATCACCTACCACCTTCTACTCTCCCCAACAAACATTTGCTCTACTTTTTGCTTAACAAAAGTAGATTGAATTCTTCCCCGTTCTCACAAGCAAAAGTTTGTTCTACTTCTTTCTTAGAGAATGATTTCTCTTTTCTTCCTCTAAAAACTTCTTATCGAAGGAACGCCTTCCTTAAGAAGAATCTCTTCAAAACCTTCAATCCTGCCACCTAGGGCATATTCATCCATCTCGTCTACTTTCTTTGAAAGGATACTACTTTCATAGTACCCTTCCAAAGAGGGGAAATGTAGACACCCTAATTTCACACCTTTTCCAAATCAATTAATTTCCCACTCCATTTCCCACAAAAATCCCCATAGAATTAATTGATGTTAATCGGTTAATTAATCCATTTCAACCCCTAAATTAAACCCAATCTTCCTCACATGCCAAATATTCCCTATGTCCCCCATTTGAGAATTAAAAATACAAGTTTAATCCTCACCCACTCTTTTTTGTCCCCACTCACCTAATCATGCCCTCATTTTCAAACTGCGATTACTTAAAATCCCCTAAGTTAATCCAATTCCCAGGCTATAAATACAACCTTACCCCCTCTAAAACACACAGAGAATAAGCTTGAATGCCTTGTCTGAACTCTTGCATCATTTGAGCAAAGAGCATCCTTCCCACCTCGTTCTAATGCCCAAATAGCCTCATCTTGAAGCATCCCAAATCCATAATTCCTCTGTCCATTTGTGCAAAGTAAATAGATCTTGTTCAGTGAAGGCCTCTCTCCGGTACGAGGAAAGCACCTACATTTCACGAAATCAAGGCTCATCCATGTTTCCTTGCCCATTCTGAGGTTTGCTACGGAATCAACGTGTCTAGTTAGTTGCTTTGCTTTCTTGATTATCAACGTATTTTCCTAGCTCACAAAATCAATTTCACTTTGCGTATTTCTTCTGGGATTAATACTTGTGCATCTAACCAAACAATTGGAGGAAACACATGGTAGAATATTCGTTGCACACATCGGCCCACACATCGGCTTCTTCCACATCCCTTTCCCTACCTTTCTTATGTTGTCTTAGTATTCCATTATTCAAAACACTATGGTTATCTCACACTCCTAAGTGTTGCGCCTTATCGACATGTACATTGCACCCTTGAAGAAATTGCTATTAATATTTGTATTTCTAAGCTCACAATTCTCTTCCCTTTTAACTTTATTTAAAACCAACAAGAGCCACAAAGCGGCCACTTCACTGCCTTACAAGTATTAATCAAAAGAACATCACAAAATGTTCAGTTTAGTGCTAATAGGTTGCATGATTATTTTCGTCTGGAACTATAATACTAATTTTATAGACAATTTATTTGCAATTAACACATCTAACTACTACAATTTTAGAAATGCAATGCTTCATTTTTATGCTTTCAAGGATGTTTGTACTTTGTTCTAAGTTCTAAGTGTTTATTTCAAGATGGTGTTGCTTGTATAGGAATATTGAATAGAAAACAATAACACTTTTTACCTCTTTCTTGCTTGAGTATTGAGCATTTCTAATGGTTGTCAGAAATTTCAATTATTTATGAATGCTTTTAATACTATTTACATTTTTACCACATTATACGTACTTGAGTCTAATATTAACAAGAATTAATAAATAGTGCAAACTTGAAAATTAAACTCAACGCAATATCAATTTAGCTATTTGGCTACAATGAAATTGCTTCTAAACAATGCAAACTTGACAATACAATCCGTCTCAACATCAATTCGATTATTTCACTACAACGCAATTACTTTGGTAGAATTAGCCATTCCACTGATTAATACCTCAAACTTCTATACTCCATATCTTAGACATTGTTTCTCTGATTTTTATGCCATCTACGACGTTGGGATCATTACTCCCCTATTTTTGTATGGAAACATGATGAAACTTCATTCAAGTTATATTTAGGTCCCATGACCCTCATTCTTGACAAATCTATTTACATGTTTAAGGCGTATATGCTAACTATGACACTATTCCTAAGATACTATTAATGGTAAATTCAATATACATCTATATTATTCTATTAAAACTTGACCTCTATTGGGTAATTTTTGCACACTTTGTACTTTATTACGCCAAAAGGCGTGTTCTTAGTTAGAAAGCCCGACCCCCTCTAACAACCGACAAGACATCAACGTCTGTGATTGTTTGGTCGACGATGTCTGGATTGTTTTCTTCCCTACACGTGGCACGCGTTCAGTCTCTTTGTTGCTGCCATTGTCAAGTTTTCGTAAGGAAATGGCAATTTCTGTAGTGGCCCGAGTTCGATCCAAAGATGTTAATTCTGGCCAACAGCAACATTCAAATCTTCTTCAACCATTAGAGGGAGACCGACACACCCTAAGTGTCACTTCAAAACTCGTCACTGTTGCAGTGCAGAGACAAGTAATCACTCACGGCTCACCCATTGTTTCAAAGCAAACCAGATCTCCAGGCCGTCCACTGCGTAAGGATAGTCTTTGAGCACAAGCCTCAACCCGTGAGGTGCACTTGAATCTGGAATCCCCATCCCTCTGCATAAATACATAAATCGTAATTACTTAATTGATCATGGATGTCATATGGTAGTGGGGAAAGTCAGAATGTATTATATATGTACCTTTTAATAAGGTCTGTTGGCAAGACTTGCTTATTGAGTTTCCATTTTTTGTATTCTCGAGAGGACAACTCCATACAGTATATGTACGGAGTGAATCCACCTTCAACAATACCATATTCATTAATTAGAATCTGACGGGAATTAGCTTGATTGATGTTCATGGTGTCAAGGTAATGAGGAAGCAATAACTTGTGAAGAGGATGCATTTTGCTCGATTGCCTGTGTGGGGAAATGATGAAGGGCTCGATGACCGCATGAGGTCTTAACCTGCAAGAAGGGATGGGAAACTTATTCATGAATACATAATCACTCCATATATAGGATGCAAATTAAATGTTAAAATTATGGATACTTGCACTTAACTCTTAATTCTTACCAATGACTAACTAACTGTTGATAAACTGAATCATTGACTTAGGAATGAGCTTTGGCGAGCAGCCACAATGCCGCTTCTTCTCCCTGTTGGGCGGGAATATACACATTTCTTACGGCTTGGCTGACACTGGTGTGAGGCAAACACAGCTCGATGGCAACAACACTCAGAGTCCCTTTGGCCGTGAGGAAGTAAACAGTGCGGGAGGCATATATTTTAAGCTCCTCTGACTGTTTGTTAATGAGTTCGATGTAGGGCATGTTAAAATTGTAGAAATCCAGAATGATAAGTCTTTTCGCATTCACAATTATATCAATCTTCCCTTATTCAAAACATCCCACGTGGCAAGCACTTTATTCCTTGCATGCATGCAAGATGACATGTTTGCACGACCATGTGGATGTGTCCTCCCCATGCTGTGCTTTGGGTTTTGAAAAGGGCTTAACCCGATTAGTAGGTTTTTGGACAGGGGTCTATTTTCCCGCCCACCTTTTATTTTTGCAAATGGTTGTGATAAAGGATGGTATGTTGAAAATTTAAAATCCATCAATTTTTAAAATAATCTTAATGAATGGCATGGTGAAAATTTAAAACACCATCAATGTTTTCAAATAATCTTATATAAACATATGAAAATATATAAATTTATAAAACATGATAAAAATAAAGATAGAAAAAATAAAAATTTATATGTACATAAAAGAAAAGTAAAGTTAATTTGAAATTCCGTTGCTCATCTTGTTAAACAATTTAACAGATTAACGCTTTCAAGATAAACCTACACATACCTAAAATGGAAATAAAGTAGTGCAAATCATTCGTAATATTATATATTTTTTAATTTTAACATAAAAAATTAAATTTATTCTTAATAAAATTATATTTTATACTTTACATAAAATAGATTTATTTGTAATAAATGAAATGTTTTTTTTTATTAAGATCGAATAGTTTTGAAGGGACTATACCAGATACCTCAAAAGCGGAAAAAAGATTAAAGTGCAACCCAAAGATCATTCAAGTAATATTATATATTTTTAATTTCTAACATAAAAAAGAAGGCAAATTTATTAACCAATAAAATTATATTTTATACTTTACCACCCGAATAAAATAGATTTATTTGTAATAAATGAAATGTTGTTATATTGTCTTTTAAAATACAAAATACTTTTAATTATATATTATTAATAAAGAAATATTATATTATTATATATTTATTTATATATGTGTGTATTGTAATATATTTTATATATAAATCTATACATACAATTTTTATTGGAAAGGTCGTTATATTTTAGCTTAAAATGTATCGTCATCTTCAACATAAACAATCGAAACTGCATGTTTTCACTCTTAAATTGTCTTATGGTATTTGATCTCTGAAGTATCAAAATGAAATGACAACCGATGAAAAACATGTAATGATGGATGCGCTTAAAAGTTTAGAAGTATATAAAGAGATGTATTTAATTAAGGCTTTTGATTTGACAGGGGGAGTTAATTTGAAATTCCAGGCTTGCTCCTAGGTCTTGTTAGACGCAGTTGACATCGCCCTAATGGATTAGTTGACGCTTTCAACCAAGCGACACCTCCACATACCTAAAACAGAAATAAAGTAGTGCAAACCATTCTTAATATTATATTATTTTTTAATTTTAACATTTAAAATTAAATTTATTCTTAAATAAATTATATTTTATACTTTACAATAGAATATATTTATTTGTAATAAATGAAATGTTGTTATATTGTCTTTTTAAAATACAAAATACTTTTAGTTATATATCATTAATAAAGAAATATTATATTATTATATATTTATTTATATACATGTGTGTATTGTAATATATTTTATATATAAATCTATATAAAAATGATGATCATATTTAAAGTTTACATGTCATATAAAACAATTATTTCAAGTATTTGCAAATATTTAACGAATAGAATCATGAAAAATGTGTAGACAATTGCCAAATTTAATCCATGCTAGATATCGTATTACCCACTTCATTGATAACTTTCTAAAATAACTCTAATGTCGTGTTGTATAAGTTCAAACATCATATTTTATTCCCAAAATATTATAATGAATGGACCTAATTATATTGTACTATTATTGACGTTCACATACACCCCAAAAGCTTTGCAGAAAATAACAAAAATCTTACTTTGGTGTTTTTCCCATTAATTTTTTTGTTTTGATTGTTCTTTGGATGGTATTTCCTTTAGTTGCACCTCCAAAACCTTGTGCTTTGTGTGAAAAAAAAATGCACCATGGATCTCACCACCACTGGTGTTGGCAACAAGAGCCACACACCCCACCTTGCATTAAGCCTTGATGGTTAATTTTTCCTTGTTATAAACATTTGTTTTCGCACAGTTGTATGGATGTCGATGCATGTCCAAAAAGGCTTGGATGGAATCATGTTCATTTTCAAACAAGTTAGTCCCTGACATAACAACATGAAAGATAAACACTACCTCATAACATAGTTGCATGACCTAAAAACAAATCCATGAGATGTTGTTTATGGCCTCACCAATGTTCCTGTCGATAAGAATTGGCCTTTGTACAATGCACAAGCCTTATAGATGAGGTGAAACATAGTTTCAAAAGTCTTATATGATTCCAAAATTAAGCTCGACATCGGCCATTGAGGGACCAAAATGATCCCTATCTAAGGGGGCAAGCTTTGATCCATTGATTGTGTTGTCCATATTCTTAATGCCCTCAAAGGCTTTGATGAGTCTCTTTTACCAATGCCTACAAATACGAAGCTTCATCATGTTTGAGTCTCTCATTCTTTTACCTTACTCATCATTCCCTCCAGCTCATCCTCGTCATCTAACTTACCTTCTTCTTTAATAGATAAAAAAATTGATGTTGTCCTTGCATTTGTGGATGTCTAGCCCCCTCAGTTCGTATTCCTATGTAATGAGATCTCTCAATTCAACTACTCCCCCATCTCACTGGCCAACATTCTCACTACAAATCATAACCAAGAACATGACCATAGGAAAGCAGGAGACTAAACCGACCATATTTTGATTCAATACATGCTTCTTACTTCGGATTGAATACTTGGTGTTCCCTCCTTTTCAAAATACTACTCCATTGTGCTTCCTTCTATATATTCACTCAATTAGACTACATGGTGTATTTCCATCTCTCATTTTACTTTCATATCATCCTCCACACATGATAGGTTTGCTTCTTTCGAGCTCGCGCAGTGCCAGGGTGATCTTTCACTATCGGAATGCAACACGTGTATTGTTGTGGCCGTGCGCATGCAAGTCTGATTTGAGGATGGATAAAAGTGAGAGCTCCGGTTAGCATAGCTCCCCGTAATGTTCTGCTTGTTTATCTAATCTAATTATCACTTCGTCTATCCAGTTCCTGATAAATTTACAAAGTTAATTTGGGGTTCAACGTGGTTAACGCCAAGGAAAATGATAGGTGTCAAAGGACACTTAGGATGTGTCGGTCTCCATGTTTTGCTTTGGGTTTTAATGATGTTCTACATTTTTTTAAATTCTTTATCTATTCAATATATATATATAATAAATTATATTTGTATATATTTATATAAGAACATAAATAATGTTTTGTATATTGTATTTTGAAATTTTTTTGTTAACGATACATTTTTCATGTTTTTATTAAGCTCGACTTATTACACTGAAATGAATTTTCACGGGCGGAAGCCTCCTCCACCTTTGAAAATTGACAGAGGCATGAACGATTACAATTTATTTGGTTGACAAAGCACTGACATTTATCGATCGTACATGTGGCGCGCAGTGATTGGAGACTACCTATCACATGTCAGATGACCAACACTGTTGTTAGGCCCTCACCATTATGCTATTCCAATGCTGACTTCGTATCTTTGAGATTGAACGTGTCAACTAGTGTGCAAGAAGAACGGTTGTCGAGGAGCTCCAGATCGTCATATGACAGACAATCATCTATTTGTGCCAAGATCGATGTCAAAATATTCACCAAGGAGCCATTCTCCAGCTCTAAATTCCTTGTGTTGGGATCCCTCACGTGAAAAAATTGAATCCATCTCTAAAGAAGAAGAAAGGTTTTCGTCGTCTTCTATGTCACAGGTTTGAATCTTGTCATCGTGAGGGTTTGGCATGGACATATCAATACATTCTGAGGTGAAATCCAAGAAGAGCACGCAAGAGTCAATCCATGCTTGTCGTCCATGGCGAGGAAAGTGCGTTAGACGGGGATTACACCCTAGTTGTTTAAGGCCATAATATCTTCCAATTCCTTGTCGATGTACTAGACAAGGCTCGATTCCTAGTCTTGTTGGGCCAGTATAGTGGATTAAAATCCATGGTAATTACTAATTATGGAATAAGATGAATTGATATTTTACGCCGAAATACGTATTCACCGGGGAAAGCCCCTCCCCCTGACAAGCGACAAACCATCGATGATCATTTACAGTTGGTCGACGAAAGTACAAACACTCCTCCACCGTACACTTGGCACACATTTCCACAAAAATGTGGCGTAGTAATATTTTTCATTGTCCACGTCAACCAAGATTTAGCAGTGATAAGCGGGTGAGCCCAAAACTGTTGTGGAGGTTCATGGTCCTTCTGATCCGACTTGTCCCTGCCCTTGGACGATGTGGCGGCCTAATCCGATGACCTGATCCAATGATTTGAAATAAATTTCTTCTATTATTATGCAAGGAAAATGATAGGTCTGAAAAGGTTGCTTAGGATGCGTCACTCTCCATGTTTTTCTTTGGGTTTTGAAGAGCACCTAACCGGGTGGTTGGTTTGTTTAACATGGGTCTATTTTTCCCATTCAACTTTTATTTATCTATTAAATACATGGAGAAAAATAGAAGATACAATACTTTTGAAGCTATACCATTCATATCATATCTTTTCAACCACAATGTTATCAATCTAAGGAATATCTATATCGAATGCCCTAAAAACAAATAAAAATGTCTACTAACTCTACAAAACCGTAGTTTTCCTCCATTAAACTTGTCATATCAAGAAAATATTGATAATGGCGTACAACATTAGGATAAATCATATATATATATATATATATAATTGGAAATCGTAAAATTTCATTATGTCGAAAGGCGTTTGTACATGTGGAATGCTCCAACCCTTCTAACAACCGATGGGACATGGGCGCGAGAGATGAATTGGTCGACGAAGCGCACACTCACATATGCCCTTCACGTGGTAGCCAATGGTTTAACAGTTAAATCTTTTTCAAAATAAGAAACAAATCATTTTTTCGCATGTATCTGCTAGAGACTTTTGGAATAGGCCAATGGTTTGACAATTAAATATTTTCTGAAATAAGAAATAAATCAATTTTTCACATGTACCTGCTAGAAAATAGTTTTGCTAAATTCATCGGTTGGGGTTTTGAAGCATAAGTGGAGGAAACCATGGGCTCTACATCTAACCATTCCTCAACTAATTGTGGCGATGAGGACAATAACTCTTGTGGCGACATGAAGTCCACAAACACAATCCTTTGAGTAGGTGTATTCATTTGAACAGGTCCCAGCGATTGCACTTTTGGAATGAACTCGAGCTTCCCCTCCGACCCCATGCCTGAAATCTCATGCTTTTCCGAACGAAAGGGGCGATGAACCTAGGAAAAAAATTAATTTAAGGAAAGAGAATCAAGAGTGAGCAACAAAACAAATTACCTGAACACTGTCGCATCGAGATGGATCGAGAGGCATCGGTGAGCAGAAGAAGTAGTGTGTCCTCAATGGAATGGTAATGGACGAGAATGATGTAAATTTTAAAGGTGAGGATGTGTAGAATGAAGCTCATGCTCTTTACGACACACTCCCCCTCTAGCCCATCTGTGCTCAAGATGTCATCACCCTGAAGAATTTTGAAGATGGATTTCTAATAAACTCCTTTTGGGTAGTTGTTGGACATGGTTTTCAGAACCTACTCAAAAAATTTCAATTGTGGTGACCATAAAAACCAAGTTTGTCATCCATGGAGGCCTAAACTGTAGCATTCGATGCAAAAAAGAGGGTGAGCAAAAGGAGGAGTAAAAGCATCAGAGTACTGTAAAGAATAAAAAAACCAAAAAATAAAGAAATCGTGTATTTGCTTGGCAGCTGCGAGTAATGATAGCGATCGATGACGAGTTGGAAAACCACAATCTTCAATTGTTGAAACCCATTTACTCTCTTTTTGCCAGACCAATTTCTCAAAACACCTAGGTGGACTGACTCATAATAGGTTGATTATGGATGTTTTGCAACACAAATTTTTCTCTACGTCAACCAAAAAGTCATGCTTTGCACAAATTTGTGGATTAAAATATGTCTTGTTGATGGTCTTCTGAGCAGGTGTATTCATTTGAACAGGTCCTGGCGATTCCAATTTGGGAATGAACTCAAACTTCCCCTCTGACCCCATGCTTTCTCGTGTTTTTCCGCACAAAGAAATGGGCGATCAACCTGTAGAAAAAAATTAATTTAAGGAAAGAGAATCAAGAGCGACAAACAAAGAAAATTACTTGAGCATTGTCGCATCCTAGGCATGTTTACTTGTGAGCTTTAGGCGTCCAGTTTCTGAACTTCCTAAAACGCCTCAAACCCAAGCACGCACAATTGAAGAAAGAGTAAAGAAGAAGATGTTTGAGGTGGAGTGGTGAAGCGATTTGAAAGGTGTCTGCAAGCTGCATAAGCAATGTGTCGTTAATGGAGGGGTGGTGGCCAAGAGTGATGTGAGTTTTAAAGGCAAGGGAGTGCAGAATGGAGCTCATGCTCTTTACGATGTGCTCCCCCTCTGGCCCGTTTGTGCTCACGATACCGTCTCCCTAATGAAAGTCGAAGATAGATATATAATAAACTCCTTTTCGGTAGTTGTCAAACATGGACTTCAGAATGTACTCATATTTTTGGGATCCGTGGTGACCACAAAAAAATCCATCCATGGAGGCCCAAACTATATGGTGCAATGTAGAGAAGAAGGTGAGCAAAAAGGAGGAGTAAAATCATCAGAATGATGTAAAGAAGAAAAACAAACGAGAAAACAAAGAAATCATGTACTTTCCTAGCACCTATGATAATTATAGCAATTGATGATGATTTGGACAACCTCAAGCTTCGATTGTTGAAACCCCTTTACTCTCCTGTTGCCAGATCATTTACTCATTACACCGAGAAAACTAACTCATAATAAGTTGATTCTTTGTGTCAACCACAAATTCGTGCTTTGCGCAAATTTTTTGTTTAAAACATTTTTTGTTAATGTTGTTGTTAGCTCTATCATCGACTTTGTTTACAACAAATCATTCCATCCACCTGGTTCGTCTTTACTTGCCGTCCACAAATTTAATTGATACTTGGTGCTTTATTTTCTACTTCAATTTCCATTTCCCCTCACCATTATTTCTCTTTCGGCGTTAACATCGCACACCTCACGTGCGATTGCTAGTATTAAACAAAACAATTTATTTGTCATCATCATATGCTTGGTTTTCAACAATTGGCATCTGTGGAAAACAACATGAATTTTGAATTCCCAATGAAAACTTAGATTACATAACATTGTGGAATGCTGAATTGATAAATATCCCTCGCCTTCTACATTTCCCTATTTCTTCCTCCCCCAATGCCACAAAACACCACCTTCGACACGATTTGTGATTCAATATGACCCTACTATGTGGTAGTTTGCAACCCTCGTGCAATTGCTAATAATACCCCCGAGAAGATGTGAAATCCCATTAGAGCCCGACTCCAAAAAGCCCAAACCACATTACATTTGGGATATTAATACCCCGAGAATCTCTGAAATACCATTCCTCACCTTCATTTAAACACATACGGAACGAATTATTGGGACGACCAAAGCAGACTAACATTTTTTCTCGTAGACATGTATTGATTGCTTGGTGGGATTCGATCCGGAGACCTGA
This sequence comes from Taxus wallichiana var. yunnanensis, assembly GCA_018340775.1. Classification (NCBI taxonomy): domain Eukaryota; kingdom Viridiplantae; phylum Streptophyta; class Pinopsida; order Cupressales; family Taxaceae; genus Taxus; species Taxus wallichiana. The sequence continues at coordinate 943,650,622 of CM031235.1, forward strand.
TGGCACTCAAATTTCTGAACAAGAAAGGATGGCACACGGGCAGTCTCAGGAACATCGAAAATGTGTGGAAAGCCGAGCAAAAACACGACGCGGAACAGAAAAAATTAGAAGAATTAAGAAAACAGATTCAGGACGAGCGTGAACAGAGCGAATTCCGTCAATTGCAGGAACAAGCTGGCCTTGTCCCGTGAGTATTCATATACCCACAATCCATTTATCCAACTTTTTAAACGTTGTAGGCTTCATTATTCTATCATATTTGGAGATCTCTGATAAAATTTTACACCCATTTACCCTAATGTATTGTTTCTGATTAGGATTTTATCACCATTTTTATCCTTTCTAATTAGATTTGGATATTTCAAGCCCGATTGACCCATTTCTAGTTAGATTTTTAATGGATTTGCAAACCATAATTTACTCGTTTCGGAAGCCGCCTTTAACACTTATTTACCCTTTTTTAAATAAGGTTTTAAGGCCTGTTAAACATAATTGACCATTTTCTGATCTATTTTTAATGACCCTTTTAAACATAATTTACTCTTTTCTGATAAGGTTTTTATGCTCCTTTAAACCCATTTTACCTGTTTCTGATCGGGTTTTAATGGCCCTGATCAATTGTAAAATAACCTTTTCTGATTCAATTTTTATTGCCCTCGTGAATTTTAAGCCTTTCTGATTTGATTTTAGTGGCCCTTTCAACGATAATCGTCCTTTTATGTTTAGGTTGTTATGACCCTTTAAACCATAATTCACCCTTTTCTATCAGGTTCATGGCCCTTTTAACCATAATTTACTTGTTTCTCTTTAAGTTTATATGGCCCTTTTAACTGTAGTTTACCCTTAAAACCCCAGTTCACCTTTTCTGATTAGTTTTTAATGACTGCGATATTTTGTTCTTTAATCTCATTTTTTACCTTAGCATTTATCTGCATATCTGAAAAGGTTTTTATGGAGATATATTTATTTATTGATATTCACTTATATGTTTTGGGGTTTTAATGGCAGTAAACAGGAGCGACTGGAGTTTTTATATGATTCTGGACTGGCCGTGGGAAAAAGCAGCTCTGATAGCTTTGCATTGGGTGAGCCCCCGGAGCGACAGAAGACTGAGGCAGACAATGAGCTAAATAAGGCGAGTTTCTGATTTTTTTTTAGTTTTTAGTGTCAGTTGTTTTGGGTTTGATTATGAGGTTTGTTTTATTTTGAGTATTTGTTTTCCCCCTGATTTTTTAATGATCTTTTTTGGCCGAAAAACCTTTTTTGAGGTTTCCGGCCACCTGTAACATTTTGAAGGTTTTAAACATGCCTCGTGTGTATGTACCACATAATGTTTATACTACAACCTTGCTAGAGTTATGGGTCAAGCTATTTCAGTTGTGAGTTGAACTTGGGTTATGTGCTGCTCCCCAGTACAGTTGCACTGCACCACCTTGGATTTTTCCCTGTAATTCCATCTATATATTGTTTGGAAGGGATTTTATTAGATATTTTCACACCATGATGATTTACTATTAAAGGTTTGCTATATTTATTAATAAAGGACTGAGTACAAGTCTGAATATACAGCTGGCCATCCCCACTTTTTTATATTGAAGCAGCACAAACAAAACAATAGAAGCCCCATACAACCGGTTCAAGTAAGATTCATACAACTTAACTCCCATGCCCAGAGAATCAAAACAATATAGCTCTTAAGAGCACCTGGAAAGTTACGGTCAATATCGCAGCAATTCAGATAAACAAAACCCAAAGTAGGACAAGCCCACAGTCAGATGAAAGGAAAAGATAAAATCATAAAAGGACTAATGTCCATCTACATCACTCATTTCCATGTCAGATGTTATTTCTTCACGAATAATGTAGATATCATCCTTCTCAACTCCCACATTAATTACGGGTCTCTTATCATTACCATGTCCCTCATTAGTCATAGTTCCCACTGTAGAAAGTGAAAAAGGTCCCTTATTAACACCAGTAAATTGTTCATTATCCTGTACCTCAACATTAATGATGTTGTTATCAGGTCTCTCTGCATTCTGAGCAGGCCCCCCATCATTCTCCACATGCACCTGATTGCCACTCCTATTCAATATGTGCTGTTGATCAGCCATCCTTGAGAGGATATTTCCCAAATTGCGTATAGTGTTACTCACTTGCTTTTCAATAAGATCCTCCATCCAGTTTGGCAGGAGAACACTACCATAAACTTTAGTAGGAAGATGTAAATTAGAGGGTGTCATGGAGGATGTAGAAGAAAGGGTGCAAGAGAAGGTTTTGGCCTCATCAATCACAGCATGCAGACCAGTTGAGGGTAGAGTAGATGGCTCTGAGAATTTCTTCCTGAGTACCTGCATTATCAGTTTGTGTTCTAAGTTGCTTTTATGGCATCCCAGAGCCTTCACCACAATCCATGCTGCTGTCCATTTTCTGGAAATAAGTCTATCTAATCATGTTCCAATCCTCATCTGGGATGTCCACGTCAACAGTGCCTTCCCTAGGAACCTGCTATTCAGGAGCTGGATTTATTCTCGGAAAGTTCGTTGTGCCAACAAGATACTCGAGACAGATCTTGCTATATGCTTGATGGAAAATTTTCTTTTGTTTTTCTTTAGTAATCTTCAAGAGGAAATTCACCTGCACACGTAAGATTCTAACCACGGCTTCACAGTTGGAGCCAGTAAAAGATCCACCCTTTCCTGAGAATACGATCATTCCTAGATTTCAATATAAAATTATATTTAAAGAATCTTGATAGAAAGAAGTAACCACAATTTTTTCTGAAAAATGGGATTTTCTTTTCTAGACTAATGATTCCAAATACAATATCTAGCCAAGAGATAGATTTTATCAACACAGTTAAGCCATGCATTAAGACAAACTTTTCAGATAGCTTTGGCATAGGGACATTCAAAAAGAGATGTACAATAGACTCTTATCGACCATGCACAATATAGAAAATGTTTCCTTTACAATTTTTAGTCGGATGAAAGCCCACAACAATCCTTTGATGCAAAATCAACCGTCGAAAGCAAGCTCTTTTTTGGTTCAATACAAGAGGATCACAACACAACAAACCTATCTCTCCATTTGGTAGAGGTGTCACAATGACACAAACATTTCATTTTTCATTCAGACCTAAAGAGATCTCATGCGAGAAGGAAAGCTTCTTGTAAAGTTCCTTAACCTTCCAGGAGAAGGGGCCTTCAGGGTCATGGGAGACACATCTACCCATATAAATAACTTTTATTTGTTCCCTAGCCTGTTGGACTTTGAGAATTTTGAATAATTATTCTGTCCCTTTATCCCCATATTTAAGCCAGTTCATTCTTGATCTGATTCTATCTCCTTGTGCTTTATAGTTCTGAGCCTTTTTGTTTGGTGACTAACTTTGTTAAGTTCATCAAGAAAGGGTTCATTGGAGGGAAAATTTTGCACTTTATATTCAAGATCGACAAGTTCCTTTTGTACTTTCCTGCAGATGCTATCAATATAGTCCCTATTTCTGAGATGAGAAACATTCGTTTTGTACAGACCTATCTATTCATCATTAGTTCTCAAAGGTCTAATAGCAAATTGAAAAGTGAGTTCTACCGGGTGGTACTTAGATAAGGTGAAGGGAAAAACCCTCACCAAATTTCCATTGTCCATAGCGGGGATAATGAAAGATTCCTTTTTACATAGAATCTATCTAGTCTAGAATAAACTCTTTTCCCAATTTTTTAGTCGTTAGGCCAAGTAAACCAGATGCCCTTGCTATTCTTTTTTCTTTGTACATAGGGTCAACCATTCTATTGTCATGCGAAAATTGGACAGTCCAAAACCTCCTAATTTGTGTCCCGTTGTGTTAAAGTAACCCGAAAATCGAATTTTGAATGTAAACACTATATAGATGAAAATCTGTCTTCTCTGGCACTCGTTTTGGCTATGTTCTGTAAAGGATGAGCAAAAAGTGTTTGATATGATCCCTATGACAGATGCATTATCTTGGAGCTCCATGGTTGTGGATAACAAAGTAAGTCATAAATGATGGAGGTCGTATGGCAGGATGCCCTTTATTGTTATGAATTTTGATTATAATGCTCTCATTGATGAATATGGTATATGCTTACTCAGATGGCCCAAATCATCCTTCTTCATGTGGAGTCTTTAGGACAATGAGCCCTTTATTGTTATGAATTTTGATTGTAATGCTCTCGTTGATGAATATCATATATGTTATATGCTTACTTAAATGGCCCCTATCATTTTTCTTCATGTGGCGTCCTTTGGACAATGAGAATATCAATATTGAAAATCAAACTTTGTTGACCTTTTGGTTCCATCCTCCTTGCTCAACCAAGAAAGTGAATAATGACAAAACATTTCTCCCTAAGTCTCCATTGTGTCTTCGTAGGAACAAAGGGGCCGTTCTTAAGATCCTTTTGTTCTGCGTTGGTGCGCCTTTCCCGACCTGTGCCGTGTCTTTGCTCGCCCTATTGCACTGTTGAGAACACTTAGGAACTGTTCCAATGGTTCTCAATTTCACCAATGGCCCATATGGCACGACAAAGTCTGTCAGCTTGGCATAAGTGTCACATACGTCGTGTGCATTAGGAAATGTCGGAACCATGCTCCGAGTTCTCAAATTCCTCGACAAGCCCGAAAAGGCCATGAAAATGGCTTGGGCATCGGTGAAGTCGCTCCCATTCGGCACCAAAGGAACGGTTCCCGTGTTCTGATTGTTCTCCAATTAGGCAACTTGGCCAATAGAATCAGGGCAATGCACATCCCATGCTGACAGGTGTTCCAAGGTGTTAATCATGGCCCGATCCGGGCATTATTCAAATTTATGCTGATTCGGCCCACTGGCACGACTGTGCTCTTGTTCCAAACTTCCATCCCATGACAATGACAAATGGTTGAGTTGAAGGTGATCTTAGGTGTTATTGGCCACGAGTATTTTCACAACCGGACAGGAAACAGGGTAACATGTCACGATTGGTTTCAGCTAAGTTTGAAGGAAGGGCATATAGGTTTCACTGATCAGGAGTGCTCATCCAGTACGATCACATTCATATATTAAAATGGACAACTTATATACCGCAAGGGTCTATGAGAAGGGTGAAGAAGTTGTTAGGATGTACAAGACATTGTTAGGAAAATTAGGATCTTGTAAGGGAATTGATCTCTATTTTCAAAGACATGATGGGCAAGCAGTAACTTGCAAAGATTTCTTTGCTGCTACCCGTGATGCCAATGGTGCAAATTTTTCTAATTTCTTGTTATGATATTCTCAAGCTGGAACCCTTGTTCTAATTGTGATGTCATCCTTTGATTCTGAAGCTCACACATATGTGTTCAAGTTCATGCAGCAAATTCCTCCTACTACAGGTCAGTCAGCTAAAGAACCTATGTTTGTACCAATGGCTGTCAGATGGGACTCTAATGGAAAAGATATCTCTTACAAAGTTACATCAGTATATAATGGAGAATTCAAGCTTTCCTTCGAAAGTGAAAGTAAAAAAACTGAGGACTTTGATAATGGAGTCACATGAGATGGTTTCTTTGTGGAAGTGACAATGATGGATTGTGCGATCAAGCTCGGGGTAGTAGTTAATGAGATCAGTGATTGAAAAGGGTGGTGCAGTTGTAAGTGATTTTCAGATAAAATCAGGAGCTAGGATCTAGCTGTCACATATAGCCATCGATATTTCCTTGACGAGGTTGAAATGGCGAAGAAACTAAAATCAATGCAACAGTCAGTGATCATAATTCAGCAAGAGCGCTATAATGCAAATTGATCCATGCCCGCATCATTCAAGCTGGAACTTGAACCAAACCAATTTACCTATGTTATTATTCTGCTTGCCTGCGCTAACCAGTCATGTATGCAAAATGCGGATGCATCGAGAATGTTAGCAATGTTTTCGCAAAATGCCTCCAAAGAAATGTGATATATTCTAATCTATTGATTAAAATAGATTGATGGAAATAAGCTGTGTTACCAGGGTTTGCCCCTCCCTCCCATACCCCTTGGATATGTACCCTGTATGGATACGTCCCGGGTATGTTTTGATGTACCTGGGACATACCCGCAGGGTTGGGCAGTGGGGGGCTCTAAAAAAGTTTTATTTTATTTTATTTTGACTCAAACAAACTTCAGTTTTATTGAGGACTAGACTAGGAGGGCATGGCAACCACAAGGAAACCTGGAGATTGTTTAAAATCCCTCTAGTTTATTGAAGAGAAAATATTCAAAGGATATCAAGAATGTTTGAGGTAATTATTTGGGATCATCACAATTGGCCAAGGAAAGAAGTTATTCATAGAAATTTGGACATATATCTAAGCCTCGGTACAAGTTATTTATGAGATCAAATCTCAGGTGATCTTCAATACTAATACAAAAATTTGGAACTGCAAATTGCATAGCTTAAAGTTTCAAAGAGCATCCTTTCCCAAAAACAATCAAGGCTCAACATTGACTCCTCGCATCCTTAAGGAGGATTAGAAGATGACTTTGGATAATATGAATGCAAGAACCAACCATTGGACTGACCTCTTTAGTTATCATTGGCAGGTCAGAGTGAATCTTATTAAATAGGTCCTTTAGGAGCTCCCTATATACATCTTTTATGGCCACCATTGCAACATAAAAATTAATTTCAAAGGAAATGGATGAAACACAAAGGAATACAATATTCTTATATCATAGAAAATGTAAAATCTTAAGTATATTGAATGTTTTGAACATTGGTCATACTATATTTTTCAAGTTTTGGATTTCTTATGGACTAAAAAATGAGTAAAAAGTGTGTGTGTGTGTGTGTGTATGTATGAACGTATCCAAGATGTATAGTACCCAAGGGTTTTTTAAAATTGACATATCTGCGTACCCGTACCCGTATCCTGGCAACATAGGAAATAAGTGAACCTGTGTCATGTGAGAAGTGCAAATATAGAAAAAGGGTGTATGATCAAAGTGTAAAACGGGACACTACAAGTAAGGTGCATCATGCCTATATTCAAGCATCAAAGGCTGTTGCGGATATTGTGTGGACTACTTAAGGTCCCTGACCTATTTGCAAATGCTCCTTGATGCAGCAGAGGGTATTATGGTTGCAAATTATGGGAATTCTATTCTTTGAGACTTACATGTGGCCATCCAACAGCAAGGTCTATGATTGAATTAACAGCAAGGTCTATGATTAAATTAAGTCGCACACAAGATGAGGAAGTTGGTGATGGAAGTGGAACAACCTCTGTTATTGCCTTAGCCGGTGAGATGCTACATGTTGCTGAAGCTTTCATTAACAAGACATACCATCCTTATGTAATTTGCAGAGTCTATAATAAAGCTCCCGAGGATGCCATTGTTTTGCTTGACAAGATTGCCGTTCATATTGATGCGAATGATGGACCAACTTTGTAGAAAAGTAGCCTTATGAAACTGTGGCACAACTTTTAAGGCAACTCTTAGAAAGTTGATTTAGAATTGTGGTGTGAATGTTGTTAGAACCATGACAGCATTGCAAGGAAAGCATGCCAATAGTAGTACAGTCTGAATCAACCTTGAACATGAAGAGTACCTCAAGTTCCTCATCAAAGTGCTTCATTATCCACATCCAACCTTGTGCAATAACAAAGAACATTGAATATTCAAAACAAGCCATAAGATAGTGGAAACTCAGAACCGTCAGCTGGTTCTAAGTGATTCACAGAACTCTGTTATGGGACAACTTTATAAAATATAATGGTGTGTAGGGTATGATGAGGTTTCGATATAATAAGGCAAGAAATTCAAAACATAAATTGTAAAATATTAATTCTTTCATCAAATTAATTAAATTTTGTAATTGCACAAGTCATGATGTAAACTCAAGTTATGTCAACTTGAGTCAAAATCAGATGGGTTAAGTTAAAAGTAGTCATACAACTGCTCTTGGAGCAAATGCCCATATAAGGCTGGAAATCAAATATAAAAGGGCCATCTCCCTCCCTTTTCTCTGTACATGTTTTCCCTAATTCCATGAATATATGAATGCAATGCAAATGAGACAATTTTTTACTCCATGGTGCTATTAATGCTCTTCAATCATCAAAATGGTGCTCTACTGTTTATAATTGAATGGTGCCATTAATGCTTATATTCTCCTTGCTATGTGATGCCTTCCTATGTACGTAGACTTTGTGCCGTATTTGTGCAGTTCAAGAGCAGTGAAGACTTTGTGCTTCCAGTTCTCACTCTCTTCATCTGTTGTATTCTGCCCTTTATGGGGTTTTTTATTTTGTGTTTACGTTGGAGATATTCAAGTAGTTATCTGTGTCTATTCTGTTGTGGGTTTATCTGTTTTTCCTTCATTCTCCCCTTTCTCCTTCCCATTTTTGCTCCTTTTGTGCTTTCAGGTTAAAAGAGCCAAAAATATAAAAATCCCCATCATACAAGGGAACTGCCCCTCTGAAACTCAGACTTATATCACTTGGTCAATAGATGATTTCCCTAACTGTTGCAGATTTTATGCCCCTTCCATTGGGTGAAATGAAATCACACACAATGACATAAAAACGACCAACACATTCTTAACACTCTTTTCATTTTAGACCAAACAAGAACTCGTTGCCTTTCCATCCAAAGGGGAGGCCACCTAATTTATCATCTCTATCTTCAATTATGTTGAAATCCCCTTTTAACACGAAGGGGATATTTCAAAGGTTAGAAGAGACCTCGCTCCATAATTCACGTCTTTCCCGGTAGCAATTAGGGGCATAAATGGAGCAAACACCAAAAATCTGGTTATTATGATTGAGGGTGAGCCAAGCAAGTATCTTAGAAATATCAGAGTGCACAATTAGCCTTGGTCCATCTCTTATGCACAAGTATAGCAACACCTCCTCTACCGTCATCATGATTAGATCAAACAGGTATACTATGAGGCCAAATGTACTAAAGAGCAAGCTCCAAACTAATTCTAGTAGACTTGACTTCTTGCAATAGTAGATTGTCAATTTGTTCCCCTGAATGTCTGAAGGCTTCTCAATTGGTTTTCCATCATGGGTCTCAAGACCTCTAACCTTTCCAACTAACAATATTCATAAAGAAACTCATCAGGGTGACTCACCAGGAACCATGAAAATGGGGTTTTGCACCCCCTTTACACTTTTATAACCTATCAAAACATGTTGACATCTTACCATCCTTCTTGGGGTTCAATGGAGTACAAGTTATTTGTCCTTGGATTCTATTTTCATCTTTATCATGGTTATCACATAGAGGAACCTTGGTTTTCATTCACTTTTTGTCTCTTAACCTCAAATTTGGATTTGGGGTTAACAATAGTGGGGCTTCTTTCTCATGAGAGCTTGTGGTGGTTGTCGTTTATCAATAACTATGGAAGGCTTAGAGTTTGTTAAGTCACTTATGGGATTATTCGACGGGGAATTTGCCAAGGTCCAAGCTCTCATGAAGACTCTCATTTACTGCTTGGCATAGAAAATTTAATATTCCTCGCAAGGTCTACCTCCTAGGGACAAAGAAGACACTTACTCATCACAAATATCCATGTTACCTAGAGAGAGTACACTTCCAAACATATCTTTTGATGTAGGAAGATGGGTAGGGTTACCAAATCATCGAGGCTCATTATCAACTTCACACACGACACTTCTTTGTATAGAAAGGATTAGGGAGGGTGTCTTTTCAAGGTCAACCATGGTTGTATCAATTATATCCATTTTTCCTTAAATTTGCGCTGCAACTTGAGCTGGTTCTAGAGATTTTAATCCCGCAGCAGAGGAGTTATTGGGGATATCACTCATACTTTGGTGTTGCCCATTTTTGTTATCATTTTCATTTTTCAGTCCTCTTATAACTCTCTTCCGGGGTGTGACACCTTTGGCTCTTTAGGGTTTACCTCATTCCTTTTAGGGTCTCCAAAATCCTCACTTCTTGCCTTTAAGAAAGGGCATGTTTTTTTTGGCGTCTGTCATTTTTCCAGTAAAAACACACTTTTAGTCCTCCAAGTTCCTCAATTGCACAAGAGAGAACTTCTTGCTTGATTTTGAAAACCAGCGTTTCAGGAAAGGCATCTAAAGGTTTCAAGGAAATAAGAATCATCACATTCATATGAGCTAGGATAGCCCTAGTCTCTTCAACTATCAAAATTTCACCTAGAGTTTTCAAGGCCTGTGGAATAAAATTCTATATTTGGAGCGGTACATTCTTAATCCCAATCCACCTAGGGAGGTTGTAAAGTTTTAATCACTAGCTCTTCCTGATCCATTTCTGAGTTCCATTGCAAAGACCTAAAACTGACCACCTTGAATTCCATAGAGGTCTAGCAAGGACATGCCTTTGCATGTTTGAATTCTTGAAAAGAATTAAAGAACTCCCTTTTGAACCATTCTGCAAAAAGAAATGTACATCTGTAATTTCTTTCCCCATACCATACTCATCCAATCATCAAAGAATTTTTGAGACAGAAATTCATTCTCAGTCATGCGAACAAAATAAATCCTATATTTTTAAGCCGACCCTCTTCTTTATCTAAATCATTAGACATAATCTCATTAGGGCACAGAGTGCAGGAAAGGGCCGAGCTCTTGCCAGTCGTTCCTCCTCTATTTCCTTGCCCTGGTCCACTGCCTCCATCACAAACAACCACGAACTCAGGCACCGGTAAATGCAAACTAGTTTCTTTCGTTCGCAGAACATCCTTGAAGGAATTAGGTTGGGATCTCTTTGCTAGGAGATACCGAAGGATTATTTTCAACATTGCCATTGATTTGGTCAAACTTGGCCTTTTTCAATTGCAGAGCCTCTATTTGCATTTCCGTTAATTGCGGCTCTTGCTTGACCCCTCTCGTCAGTTGTGGCCAAGACCTACAAAAATTTGTGTTATATCTATTAAGCTATGGTATGGTATTGGTGAGCTTTCCTTCCCTCAAGGGTCTTGACACCTAGGAGACACTAAAGGGTACAGTAATACACCAACACTCCACCCACAATATTAAAAAAAAAAAACCAGCATGCAATCCAAGGCAGGAAGTACGAAGACACGCAGAGAGAACAAAAGGCACAAAAAGCACTAAGAAAACAAATCAATCATCAAAAGGAAATAAGGAAGCTTGAAGGTGCTCTCGTGGAGAAAGACAAAGTCTCCCACAAGCCAGAGCTCCAAGCCTTCTTTTCCTATTATCAATTTTTGGAATGATCTAGCCATCCCATTTCAAAAAAATCACAGCCCATGATCCAAATACTTCAAAGACATAAATCTTTGCAAACATTGGTATTTATAATGTTTGTAAACCATCCTAGCTGGATTCAGACATGGACCAGTCTTGTCACCAAGACTCAGCAAACTGAAAGATCTTAGAATATTGGAAAATAATGCAATTTTTTTCATACAAATGTAACTTCAAAGACATCCAAATAATGAAAATAAATCTAATTTGTTTGTGGTGATGTACTTGTTCTCTGACATGCAGAATGAAATGACTTAAAAGTTAATAATGAAGTTTTGACCGTGCTATGAGGATTTTTAGTGCTTTGAGTTTTAACATTGTTCAAAGGTAGCAAATTTAGAGCAAGTTGGTTCATTTGGGGTCGCATGGGACTTGGACTAATGAGTTTTCTGAACACAGCAAGTCCTTCAATTCTATACAGTGTAACTGCTAAAAACCACAGTTACCTAAGTCTCCGGATGGCGGGACAGAGCTTCGGGACATCAAAAATGTTCCGAAATTAGGTGTTGGCTATTAAAATAATGTATAAAATTATGAATAGCAGTCTGTGACAGTCCACCAGCTGCATTTGTGCTCGAAATTTGTTGTATTCATATATCACTCTTAATTCATGTCATGCCTTTGTAATACAATACAGTCGGGTTATGGTTCACCGGTAAACATTTTTGATCTATGCCTTACTGCTTTTATCATCTATACAGCCTTTCTCTTCATATAGAAATATACATATAGGCTTTGTAAGTTTGTTAAGTGATTGGAGCTTCCAAAGTGAATTTTAATTAGATTTATACATACAGACTTTTTTGTACAGTATTAACTTTTAATAAAAATAGACGGATTTATACAATATTAGCTTAACTTTATTTCTTTTTTTATTTTAAAAAGTCAGTTTTTAAAGAGGAAACAGTGGGAAAAAAAAAGATGTTGGGGACATCCTGACGTCCCCGATGTCCTCAAAAACAGGAAAAAATAGGGGGACATTTCCAGAAACATCCCCTGATATTCAGGGACATCCCATAGCCATCCCCCTGAAATCTCACGCAAGAAATGTCGGGTTGGGGGGCTGCGGGTGACGTTCTCTACCCCACCACCTATCCTGCAGTTCCCTGAATGTCCAGGATGTCTGTTTTTGGTGGGGACACATCCCTGCGTATCACTGTGAAAAACCATATTTACGGATGACGATTGCAAATAAACTAATAGCCGATTGCTCCTGCAGGCCTAACATAGACTCTCATCCACCAAAACAGACGAGTAATACAGAGAACTTGAAAGCTGATGGTAGCCAACCATTACCTGAATGATTGGCAGCATATAAAGATTTCTTAACCAGCTCGACCAATTTGGGGCGAAAAATGCTGATCCTCTAACAATTGACTTATTCAAGCTGATGCCCAATTGGGCAGGGAATGTTTGTAGGATGGAGTGTTTACTCATTCAATTAGGTGTATTCCCGGGTCATCGGGGTTTCCAGCCTCTGGACACCGGTGCATATACCCTGGCAAAATCTCTCTGCAGCCCAGCTTACAACTTTGGTTTGCAAATTAGGATTGGTTAGCATTTTAACCTTGAGCCTCCTCAGCTTAAAATCAAAATCAGCTAATGTCTTCTATATTCTTCCTCTTCTGCAGGAGAATCTTCAGCATAAATTTGTCCAGCTATCAGTTGCTGAAACATTTGTAACTTGAAAACCATATAGGGGCAGCTGGCATAACTAGTTTTTGGTGAAACATGTTGCTGTGAGGATTACATAGTGTACAATTAGTATTGAATAGGCATTGCAGTAGGATGAACCAAGGCAGTAACTATACGCTTCGGCTGGGTGAATTGAAGGAATATCCTTGCTCTGGCAGAGCTTGTAATGTGTGTTGCAGCATCTGAATTCTAACCTTTATGTTGTAAGGCATTGCTACAGTTTGAATCTATAACAGATAATATCATAATACTAATCACACTCTTGGCAGTACATGTGAAATTACAGTGTCTAGCATTGTTCTGTTTTCTAGTTTTTGTGGTTTAGAATTTTCATGTCAAAATGCAAAAAGTAATACATGAACAAGCAAAAATTTGCAGTCGTTTTTCTTCTAATGAAATTGGGTCTTCTGTACAATATCGAATTCTTTCTGAGCAAAGTTTTAAAACATGTACAACCTGCGGGAAGGAATTATTTTGTTTTAGATAATTTTATAGGGTAAATGTTTTGATACATATTTTTATTATGCAGCTTGCAGCAGCTCCAGGAGCCCTTTTTGTGGAAGAAAACCTGCATCCGCAAACGACACATGGAGGAAATTGCATTCGGACCCTTTGTTGATGATCCGTCAGAGGGAGCAAGAAGCCCTTTCCCAAATAAAAACAATCCTGTCAAAATGGAGATGATAAAAAAATCTGTATGTTCTCATTTGAATGACTGATTGATTCCTTTTTCTCATTCTGAAATTTGAATGTATTTCTTGGCTCCTACTTTGTTAGTTTTGAGTTGCTTTTAACTGCACTTTAGATTAATTTTTCAGATTGAAGTCTTATTAATGTGATAATGAATTTAATGTTATGCATTTTGTATTCATATTTGATGGTATATGGTGGTGGATTGAAACAGTTAGATGCCAAGAAACTAAAAAGGAGGAGAAGGAAAGGAAGAAAGCAGAGAAAAAGAAGCATAAGAAAGAGAAGCGGAAAAGAGAAACAAGCTACGACTCTGACTCCGGTACGGACACTCTTAACAGATTGAAAAAGATGCATCATAAAGATAAATCACATAAACAGTCAATGGGCAGCAACTCTCAGAGTAAGATGGACATGGGTTTAATAAATGAAGAGGATACGAAGAGTAGGAGAGATCATCTTAAGGAGCCTACGGGATACAATGCAAACTTCAAAATCCCTCCATATAGAGAGCATTTGAAGGACAGTGAGAAACTACAAGAAAGGAGATATGATCAAGAAAGATCTAGGTCACCTTTGAACTATAGACGACATAGGGCACAGTCTCCTTCAGAGAATGGAGAAAGGCATAGATCAAGATCTCCCTCGAAGCATGGAAACATCCTGTCACGAAGGCAAAATTATAGATCACGATCCCCTTCAGGGTATGGGGCAAGACGCAGATCAAGGTCACCCTCTAATCATGTGCAAAGCCTGCACCATAGGCAAAGGCATAAATCACAATCACCTTCAGATTATGGCAGAAGGCATAGATCACATTCGCCTGATGGCTGGGGAAATGGAGTGTGTCCAGATCACAGGAATAAGTTTGCATCACAGCAAGTCAGGGAAAGTAACTCACATGCTAGGGGTACAGATTCTTGGCCAATTGAGAAAAAACCATCTGCTGGACCCAATATTCATACCAATCCCGTGTCACGGCCCAAGTACCAGGCAGGCAAATTATCAGAAGAAGAAAAGGCTGCCAGGCTAAGTGAGATGCAAATGGATGCTGAATTACATGATGAACAAAGGTGGCGAAGGTTGAAAAAGGCATCTGAAGCTGATGCTCGTGAAGCTATGGAAGCAGCTAGAAGATCAGGGAAAATTTCTTGGATGCTACTAACAAGAGTGTGTATGGTGCAGAAAAGGGAGGAAGCTCGACAATAGAGGAAAGTGTTAGGAGACGCACACACTATCTACAAGGGTCTGCTGCTGCTACTGAGGGAAATGCTTTTAGAAGATGAAAAGCAGCATAGCGTGTGATCTCAGTTTCAATTCACATGGGAAAATACGTTTGTTTGATTAACTTCTTTGATAACATTTGGTGTTTTGTTGCTTCTTATGTACTTCTATTTCAGTATTGGAGAAATATGAATGCGTGCTTGTGCAGTAAAATCCTTCTAATCTTTGTTTGATTTACATTCATGTTAAATACCAAGTCTCCAACTGTGGTGGTTTTGTCTTTTCCTATCTTAAAGGTTAATGCCCGCAATTTACAAATTCCACGGGTTGGATGTATACCCACAACCTTTTGGAAGAGATGATGCCTTGCATCTTATTCAAATTATGATCATTCTTTCAGTAGAAGATGAAGTGGATTATTTAAGTAGAATATTGAGTAGAGGAGAGCAGCATCAACAAGTATCAGCACTGTGATACGCGTCACAACCCATCTTGAAAGAAAGCAAGTATATTAATGTCCATGGATGACCAAAAGTAAGTCAATGGGATTCAAGGTACAACGCTTAAGAGTAGAAAGTTCTAGGAAGAGAGAACCAAGGAGTAAAAGTACAAAAGACAAAATAAAACAGTGTGCTACTTACATAGATGATAATGAGAACATTACAAATAGCAATGAAGGGCAAAAAGAATCCCAAAAGCATGTGTCGATGAAGACTGAAAGGAAACTTCACCCAATATTTCAATATTTCTTTGGCACTGAGTGGAGGAGCTGTTTGAGCCATCATTGATCTCTATGAAATATTTAATAGTGCTCATTAGGGAGTATTCCATGTCAGAGCGGCGAGGTTGGGGATCCTAGGATGAATTAAAACACTTCCTCTAAAATCTCCTCTAACATTCATGGCCGGTGTAACATTGAGATATTTCAACAAAAATGTAAAATTTACCAATTTCACTTGAAACAAATTGCATGTTTTGATTGGATATTTGTTGAAAGCTTTAATTGATGATGATTCCCTAAAGTTTTTCTCACGCAAAATATAAAATGTGTCATGTTGCAGATGAAGCAATTAATATCCCCTGCCCCAAGAAAGGAAAGGGGAGGGGAGGGAGGTGAGGGGAGGAAAGAGATTCACATTGGGAGGTCTATGGCAAATATATAGGAGGGTGGTAGACGGAGACTTGATGATGCCCTATACGGAGTCAAACAAACTAGTAGAGTTTGGGCTTGTTTACTAAATCAATTAAGTAACACTATCTAATCTAGTTGGCCATATATGATAAAATGGGGGATGGGGCGGAGCTGCTAGTATGAGATGGTTTGGCCCTATTTATTATGCCGAGGGCATATACTATCGAGAATGTATATGGGTGGAGGCTTGCAAAATTGAGGTATTTCAGAAATCGACGGAGCAGACTATGTTGACGCACATGCGTTGAAAATGTAAGGGTGGACAGTGGTCTACGTACAACCCTTCCTACCACATTGATTGTCCAGTACAACAACAACTCCTCATCGGGACAATGTAGCAGAATTACATTGATAGTAGAATACATTGGAGACACGTTTCAATGGTGCACAACTTCCACACGACACGTTTCTCTCTTTCCCACGATGTGGTTCGTTGGCAGCGTGTCTTTCGCATTCTAATATCAAAACCAGAGCCAATTCAATAAGAAATATAACTTAGCCTCATTCAGTTGTTGGAGAAAACCATAGCAATGGCCCGTGTACTTAACTCCAAGATTTCACCAATAGTGGTGTTCTCCTAATTTTGAGCGGCCTTGGCGATTGTGGCCACACCACCGGGCCGCTCGGCTATCATTCATGCAACTTCCCTCTCCGCGCTTGTTCGACTTTGGCTTCTTTCTTGCCCACCGGTCTCTCCTTCATATGCCTTCCTACAACCTCCAAAGCCTACATAAACCAAAGGACAATCTGTTATTATATTGAGTATAATAAAACAAGGTGGCCACTAACCATTATCATAAACAAGTTGTTAAGCATACAAAAATTAAAATCAGAAATAGACATGGCTTACGTCTCCAACAATGGCGACACTCATATCCGGTTTAACAAACTTTGCTTTTTTAGCCCTGGGTGGTTTGTCATATTCCTCTGCTCTTTGAGACCGTTGTTTCTCCTCCTTTTTACGCTTAGATAGAGCGAGTGTGATGGGTTGGCCACCCCAACGACAATGTCTCTCCACAATCCGTCATCTTCAAGTGTTATGAAGGATACCAATGTCTATAATAGGAAGATGAGTGTCTGGGGAAGATTCGAGATGCGGTGTGTTTCGTTCAATGACAAACTCCATTACCGAAGTATGGAGTGGCCTCTTAATGTTTCTGTATGCCTTATTTTCCTCTCTGCAATGCCGCCACATCTTCTTTCAAAATAGCTCTCTTTCAGTTCCCCTTCCACACTAAAGTAATCCCCGTATGGCACGAGCCGTCTTTTTCTTTAGCTCTTCACTCATTTTTCCTGCAAAAATGTGCCCTAATCAAAACTATTCAAGCAGATGAGAAAGACGGGGCATCTTATAGTTGGTGGTGGCATTATTACGTTCTTGTGCTTCCACGCGTTGGACAGTTGTCGGATCATATTAGTTGACGTGTCCGAAAAACTAGTGCCTTGTCATCGCAATATAAATTGTTTAGTTTACTTTAGCCACCTTAGCTATTAACATAATCCCCATTATCAACATGTTATTAACATAAACAATGGCCACGTAGCATAGGCGTGTCCCCTGCCCATGAGTTTTTGATTCGAACAAAAATTTAACGTGCGAATGGTCAATTCATGATAGCAACAATGTTGAGGCATTAATTCTTTCGATCATTACACCAAAGGCATAAACATAGTTAGATTGTATATGGGTGGAGGCTTATCAAGACCGACGTATTTCAATAAATCAACAAAGTGTAGAGAGGGAGGTTACAATACATGCGTTGAAATCCTGCGGTTATCTTTGGTGCCTTGAACTCACTGCTTGTTTGGAATGACTACATTGTTGGTGGACTATCACACTCTAGTGCACATCTCGCCATAGGATCACACTGTCTACCACAAGAATGGCATTACAAAGGTTAAAATGCATCTAGCACAGGTGCTCACAAGCAGAAGAAGCAAAATCAATACAACTAGACATTATGCCCGAATGAAGCGCCTCCTAATCCTCAATCTTCTTCTTCTTCTACATACAACAAAGAAAACAGCGGTAGACACGTAGTTTCCTCTTAGAGACAATTGAACCCGCTTCAGATACAAATACAGATCCAGATTAATCAATTTGTATATAGTAAAATGAGGAGATATTAGGGTTACAAATTTATCTCCGTGTGTAGGTTTGATTTAACCCATAATGGTGCTGATTTTAGGACGGCTATTAGCGAGAGCTCCGTTTAGCACAATTCCCCATAATGTTTTGTTTATTTATTTAATTTAATTCTCGCTACAACTATCCAATTATTGCTAAATTTACAACGTTAACTTGGGTTTCAACATGGTTAACACCTCTGGATCTCAAATAAAGTGCTTTTATTATTATGCAAGGAAAATGGCAAGTCTGAAAGGCCGTTTAGGATGTGTCGCTCTCCATGTTCTACTTTGGGTTTTGAAGAGCGCTTAACGCGGTTGGTGGGTTTGTTTGACATGGGTCTATTTTTCCCACTCAACTTTTATTTTGCTATTAAATACATGGAGAAACAAACAACATATATGATACTTTTGAAGCTATACGATTCATATCATATCTTTTCAACCACAATCTTATCAATCTAAGGAATATCTATATCAAATGCCCTTAAAAACAAATTTAAAATGTGTCCTAACTCTGCAAACCCTAAATTTCCTACATTAAACTTGTCCTATTAAGAAAATATTGATAATGATGTACAAGATGAGGATAAATCTAAAATATCTATAACTTGCAAACCCTAAAATTTCATTGTTATACTTGTCATATCAAGGAAATATTGATAAAAAGACATACAAGGTGTGGGTGACATTTAATTGTTGTGAAAGCTCCCAACACCAATACAATGTGTGCAAGCGACTTGCCTTACTTACCAATGATAATACACTAATTTTATTTCTATTATTGGAAAATGAGAGAGTACTCTATTTGTATATATGCTTGATAGGTGGATGGGAGATTTGGATGTGTTTTAATATGTAGTAACCGAGAGGTGTAGATACATAAATATTTTATTATAAAATGATATGTAGGTAAAAGACAAGTAGATTGAAGATTGGCAAAAGAGGACACATTTAATATGTAGTATAAGAGTATTTATTAAGTAATATTCCACCTACCATGTAACAATTAGATCAACAATACATATGAAAGCCATGAGGGTAGTAGTTTTTTTGGTTTGCTTTTTCTTTTAGGGGCAAGCCTTTGTCTGTTTTTGTTGCATTTATCGCTGCAATTTTGTTGTAGTATTGTTGTGTTTCTACTGCGCGCCTTTGGGCCGCTTGCTTTTGTCTCAAGGGTGTCTGGATTGTTCATACTCACTATTGACTGAGTGACCCCTTTGTATGTCCCCATTAAGATTGGGTTTCAAACCTGCATCCTCTTGGAATTTCCCCATTTTTTATTTGACCCCTTTGACTGCAAATTCCACTCATGTGAAAAATGCAAGTGGCATAGAGATGATAATGTGGAGCAAAAATAATTCGATAGCTTGATAGTCATTTTAATACCTAAAACTTACCTTCTAACATATCTCCATAATATGTTGCCTTGTTGCCTTCCACACCACACTCCTTTTCTCCTTGTAACAATTTGAATGTGTATTCTTTAATTTTTACTCTGAAAGCGTATACAGTTAGAATGTATATGGTTGGAAGCTCTTCCAATTGTCCTCGACTTACATCCATGCATTCAACATATTCCATGTTTTCATATTCGTTGCCTCATCACTAGATTATAATCCTTATGCTGACCAACCAAATTGTATGTGTTCTAGGATTGAAACATGACCGAGATGTGCGCACAAAAAAGATTTTCCTCTCATGCCAATTCTTTAAAAATTGATTATGCTAATAGGAAATTCCAAATACGATTCTCCATAACTTTTCTTTACATGAATCAGGAAAATGAGAGGACAAGGTTTTGTGTCAGTGATCATTGTCGGAAAGTTTCATCAACACTACTGATGACGGGAAACCCTAATTGCTACCTTATTCACTTCATAGAAACTCTTTTCGCAATTATGCATGTAATCAATGACATGAGGAATGGTAAACTTAGAGGTTCAATGTAAAACATATGTACGTTTCGACATTCAAACATGTGCAAGTTTCCTTCAACTATTCATCAACCATACCTTACTTTCATATATATCTCTAAAGTATGTCTCCTCAATGACTACCTCTTAACACCCCCTTTTGCTTCACACGATTGACACAAATGACATGCGCTACATACATTCCTTGAATGATCAGCTTAAATAGGGTAAAGGGTGTGACATTAAAAACTAAGATATAACCATATAAGTTGTACAAATATAAATAAGATCTAAGCATACAAATAATGAACACAGAAATAAAACTAGAAGAAACAATACACAAGATATAACGTGGTTCACCCAGTGATCTACACCAAGAAACAACCAATATATTATTCCAGAGGATATACAATTGAAGATCTACAATCTTCCACACCTCACACGATGTACAATACTTTTCCTCTTACAAGCTTCTCTGAGCTCTCTCCAAGAATTCTTTCTTACAATTCATTCAATCTTCTTAATTCTTTATTCTAACCCTAGTTTTCTAGCTTATATAAGCATATACAAACTTAGGGCACTTTAGCTATGCAATTACAACCCTTAGATCACCTTTTAATCAAAGGTTAGATCTAATCCCGCATTCTAAATAAAAATATTCACACGCACAGGTAACCGATGCCGGTTACCCCAACCGATGTTGGTTTGTCTCAACCGATGCATGTTGGTTTGCCAGGTGACTAACGCCGGTCAACCGATCAAATTCGGTTATTGTGTAAACCTACAAGTTGTAAATAAGCTATTTGTGAAGCAATTCAGCTCCACATCTCAACAATCTCCCACTTGGAGATAAATTGCTGCACTGTAACGTACAACTCCATCCTTGGATCCTCTTCCTTGGCTTTGTTTCTCCCTCTTCAAGTCTCAAACTCAAGACCAACAGAAGTGGAGTGTAGCTCCAACTTCTCCTTTGCCAACGACTTCATTAGCATATCCACAAGGGTTCTCATTTGTATGAATTTTCTCCAACTTCAATTTGCCCATCCTCCAACACCTACCGTATGAAGTGATATCTCAACTGAATGTGTTTCATTCTTGAATGAAATGTTGAGTTCTTTTCTAGATGAATCACACTTTGACTATCACTATACAATCTGCAATCCTCTTGCTCCTTTCCCAACTCTTCCATGACCTACTCATCATCCATATCATCTCTTTGCTAGCCTCTGTAGCTACAACATACTCAACCTTTGTAGTAGACAAGGCCACAACCTTCTGCAATCTCGAAATCTAGCTAACTACCATCCCACCTACTGTGAATACATATCCAGTGGTGCTCCTCCTACCATCCAAATATCCAGCCATATCTAGAATCAACATAGCACATAAAGAAGTATCTAATCCTCCATAACATAACTACATGCTGAAATCCTCTCAAATATCTGAGTATCCATTGGACTTGCTTTCCAATGCTCTTTACCTGATTGGCCATAAATCTACTCACAACTCCCACTACTTGTGTAATGTTTGGTCTGGTACAAACCATAACATACATAAGACTTCCAACTACCAAAGCATATGGAACCCGTGCCATGTACTCAACCTCCTCATGTGATGTAGGACACTGATCTTTTCTCAATTTAAAGTGTCCAACCATAGGTGTACTTACAGGTTTTGCATCCTACATTTTAAATATTTTCAACACCTTATTGATATAATCTTCCTGAGACAAATACAATTTCTTGTTCTTCATGTCTCTGTGAATTTGCATGCCAAGGATTTTCTTTGCAGAACTCCTAAATCCTTCATTGCAAATGTGTGAGCTAACTTTTCTTTAAGCTCACCAATGTCCTACATACTAGATCTTACAATAAGCATATCATCCACATACAATAACAAAATAATATAGCTCTCCATTTTCAAGCTTCTTGAAATAAACACAATGGTCGATTCACATCTCATATAACCATGCTCATGCATAAAACTATCAAACCTCATATACCATTGCCTTGAGCTTGCTTGAGCCCATACAAGCTCTTTTTCAACTTGCACACAAATTTCTCCTTACCCTTGACTTCATACCCAAACGGTTGCATACATAAATCTCTTCCTCCAAATCACCATGAAGGAAAGTCATCTTAACATCAAGTTGTTCTAAATGCAAATCTTCTACTACAACTAAACTTAGAACAATATGAATGGAAGTCATCTTAACTACAGGAGAAAATATCTCACCAAAGTCAATACCTGCTTTCTGTGCAAATCCTTTTACCACAAGCCTTGCTTTGTATCTTTTTGTCCACCCTCTTCCTCCTTGATCCTATAAACCCATTTGTTTTGCAATGATCTCTTACCTACTAGAAACTTGACTAAATCCCATGTTTGATTCTTTTCCAAGGAGTCCATCTCCTCATTCATGCCATGCTCCCACTCCACGTGGGTATCCTTGCATTGCTTCTTCAAAACTCTCGGGTTCACCACTATCAGTCAATAATAAATAAAATAATGAAGGAGTAAATATTTCTAGAGGTTTACTTACCCTTTGGACCTTCTCACAGAAATATGGGGTGCTTAGGGCTCAATTTGTGCCTGTTGCACATTCATATCAATTTCTGATAATGACCGACACTGGTCACCTGTAATGCCGATGCCGGTTCCCCTATAGCCGATGTCGATTCACCCAACCGATGCCGGTCCTGCTCCCGCCGACACCGGGTTACCTCGACCGACACCGGTTCTTGTAGTACCAACGCCGATACTTGTGTGTGATTGTTTTAAATCCAAGAATGCATTTTCTTCAACAAACTTTTCACTCGGTTCATTCTTGGGTATCAAAACCTTGATCCATGTACATTCTCTTTTCATTCCAATCAATGTTACGACTCCTAACAATCTTAGCATCTCTAAATCCCAAAAATGGAATCCAAAATCACCAGAACCATAACCAATGAAAGTGCATCTCTTGGATTTAGCATCCAATTTCTTCCTATTTTCTTTATCAACATGCACAAAAATCTTCTGAACCAAATACTCTAAGAAAAGAAAGATCTACCTCTTTTCCAGTCAAGCTTCTTCTAGTATTCCACCATCTAGTGCACTTGAAGGCCCACGGTTAATTAAATATACCACCGTATCTACTTGCTTCTACCCAAAATTGCAAGGGTAAACCAACATGTATCCTCATGCTTCTTGCACGTTCCATGATAGTTCTGTTCATTCTTTCAACCACTCCATTCTCCTATGGAGTTCTAGGAACCGTTCTTTCTCTCGTATTCCATTCACTGAACAATAATCATTGAAAACCTTGCTGTAGTACTCACCACCATTGTCAGATCTAAGGCACTTTAACTTTAAATTTGTTTCATTTTCCACAAGGGATTTCCATCTTTTAAAAGTCTCAAAAACATCATATTTATGCTTAATACAATAAACCCATACCTTTCTTGTGGCATCATCAATGAAAGTCACATAGTATTGGGATCCTCCATGAGAAGCTACCTGGGCTGTCCCCACACATCTGAGTGCACAAGCTCTCAATTTTTGCTCCTTCTTTGTTTGACCCCAACTTTAAGAAACCTCACTTTCTTTTTCTTTCCAAATATGCAATGCTCACAGAAATCAAGATCTACATCTTTCAAATCTGATAACTTACCCTTAGCCTTTAAGATCTGCATTCCCTTTTTACTCATATGGCCTAGCCGATTATGCCACATGCTTGCATCTAAATCAAAGTAGATAAAGTAGAAAAGGAATCAGTAATACAGGTAGACAAATACAATGTTCCTACCTTCTTTCCTCTTGCTAACAACAAGAGCTCCCTTGAAACTTTCCAAGAATCGGCTGTGAATGTAACCATGCAACCATCTTCACCTAGTTGTCTTGCAGAAATTAGATTTCTCCTGAGGCTTAACACATGCCTCACATCTTTCAATATCCATGTATTTCCATTTTGTAATTTAAGATGAACTTCACCTTTACTAGTAATCATGCATGGTTCATCATCTCCTAAATAAACATGCCCAAAATTACCTTGGACATAATTTCTGAAATAACCCTTATTAGGGGTAACATGGAAAAGAAGCTCCTAATCTAAAACCCATGATTCTATTTTATTATCCAAGGAGAGAATAAGGGCATCTTGCATTACCTCAAAAGATGCAACATTTTCCTCTTTACCTTTCTCTGGTACATTCTCTTTGTTTTCCTTGAACCAACAATCCTTCTTTGCATGTCCTTTCTTTCCACAATTCCAACAAGTTATTCCTCTACCTCTAGATTTAGATATGCCATTCTTTGAATTTGATCTCCCATTATTCTTGCTCTTGATTTCTCCTTTTGTCTCCCCTTACTTTCTACATTCAAAGCATTTCCAGATGATGACTCTCCTGTACTTTTCCTACATATTTCTTCATTCAGGATTATACCAATCACATCATCAAACTTCAAAATATTAGTAGCAGATGTTGTATTACTAACAACCATTACCAAATTATCCCAACTATCTGGCAAAGAACACAAGAATAACAATGCTTTCACTTCATCCTCAAAAGGGATATTAACCGATTTTAATTGATTTACAATAGAACGAAAATCATTCAAATGATTAGACACAGATCCACCTTCTAGCATTTTAGAATTAAATAATTTCTTCATCAAATAAACCTTATTCGATGCACTTGGTTTTTCATATAAATTAGCTAAAGCTTTCATCAAATCTACCATGGTTGCTGCTTCTTATTATATTCAAAGCTACAAATGTTGCCAGACTCAATCTTATAGATCCCAGAGCCTTTATATCAAGAATCTTCCATTCTTCATCAATCATCTTTGTAGGCATTGCCTTCTCATCCAACGATAAGTATAAATCTCTCTGATACAGATAATCCTCCACCTATCTTCCATAATTGATAATTACACCATCAAACTTCTCCACTTTGTATTTACTATCTTCTGCCATTGTTGTGCTCCCACTCAATCAGAAATCCCTCTGTGAGTAATCATCAACACAAAAACCTCAAACAAAGCTCTGATACCAGTTGTTGGGGTTAGACCATACATGTTGTACAAATATAAATAAGATCTAAGCATACAAGCAATGAACACGGAAATAAAACCAAAAGAAACAATACACAAGATATAACGTGGTTCACCCAATGTGGGCTACGTCCACCAAGAAACAACCAATATATTATTCCAGAGGATATACAATTGAAGATCTGCAATCTTCCACACCTCACACGATGTACAATACTTTTCCTCTTACAAGCTTCTCTAAGCTCTCTCCAAGAATTCTTTCTTACAATTCATTCAATCTTCTTAATTCTAACTCTAACCCTAATTTTCTAGCTTATATAAGCATATACAAACTTAGGGCACTTTAGCTATGCAATTACAACCCTTAGATCACCTTTTAATCAAATGTTAGATCTAACTTGTCCTAACCGATGCCCGCCGGTCCGCAGGCGATCGACGCCGGTCACTGATCGACGCCACCACTGTAAACTCGCAAGTTGTAAATAAACTATTTGTGAAGCAATTCAACTCCATATCTCAAAAAAGGGATATTCCCCAAAATTATTGTTACAATGAAATCCACCTAGTGGGCATACATTGGTAATTTAGATTGTCCTAACTAATTATGTTATTTTACCTTTGTCTTTTATGCCCTACATAATATTTGGAATCTCAAAGAAACAAAACTTATCGCCTGCCAAAATTGGGACCAACCTTTGCTTGCTCGGGTGGCGTCCAATCGACCCCCAAACTTGACCTCTTTTACGCTATCTCGCGTGTCATATTAATTGCATATCCAAATTCTAGGTCATTTTAATGTGGAAGGATCCATGGTACATATCTTTACTAGAACTCCACTAGAGGTTTCCGTCTATTGAGAATCAGTAGTCCCCAAGCATAGGGGTTTATTACTACACCGAAAGGCAACCCAAATGGGAGCGATGCCTCTTCAAGCGTCTGTCAAGTGACAGGGAATAGATGGTGAGGATGAGAGGAGAGACGACATTGACCTACGTCCGAATTTGCAACCATCTCGCGTGGTGATCCTGCATTGTGCGGTTGCATGACAACTCGTGCTTTGATCTGTGTCCTCTTGGCACTAACACATATAAGACTGATCAACGGTGAGAAATTGCTCCGAATGAACGTTAAAGTACGTTGGAGGAATAGGCCTCGATGGTTATTAAAACAATAATTGAAAATGTGTCATAATCACTACCAAAAATAAAACCCGATTAAATAGGTATGAATGTAGGCAATTTATTCGTACATGTTTCTTGTGTTAGAGGAGAATGTAATAGCTCACAGGGACAAACGACTTAATTAGTAGGGGAAGTTTTTAATGCTACACAGATGAAGATCAAACACAATCTTCTTTGACCTATGAAATTTGCCATATCTCCACTCGGGTAGTGTGCATAAAACACGTGAAATAAAGATATAAGTAAGGTTACAGGTCATGGTCATAATTTCTTACGAGGCACAAGACTACATCTTATTAAGTAATAAGGACTTATTCATTCACACTTACATGTTTCTTGTGTTAGAGGAGAATGTAATAGCTCGCAGGGACAAACAAATTAATGAGCAAGGGAAGTTTTTAATGCTACATGGATGAAGATCAAACGAAATTTTCTTTTACCTATGAAATTTTCCATATCTTCCACTCAGGCAGTGTGCATAAAACACGTGAAATATAGATATATGTAAGGGTACAAGTTATGGTCACAATTTCTTATGAGGCACAAGCCTGCTTCATAGACTCCATCTATGGTTGCCTTGCTTATATTTACACTCTCTAACAATATCTCAACATTCATATATTTACTTAATAGTAATTTATCTTTTGTTTCATATAATTGTTGCATGTTTCTAGCTTCCATAAGGAGATGGCGTCAATTTTATCTTCATGATCTGTATTCTACCATGGTGGCTCAGTTTGGAGTCATTTCGAATGGGAAAAATGATTCTTTGTAGCTTTGTATTCTTGGGAAGAGTTGATGTTATGAAGAAAATGATCACTTATTTTATCTGTAATCTAACACATTGTTATTAAATATATTTATGCATTCTTATTTTTGTTGAAAATGACTCCAAACCGGCATTTACATATGTAAACACATGTACAACACATGTTACATTGTAGGGTATAGTGCATGGTATTTACAGGAATATGAGAAGAAGAATAAATCGTTACATGAGCTCTTCTCTTTGTAATGTTCACTGTTTTCTTAACTTCCCCCTGGAAACTGTTTTGTATACACAAGAATTTCCCTCAATGATTTAAAAGAATTTAATACAGATATTCTAGTTTTGACGAGCTGTTTAACAAAATGCTTCTGATGAACTAATTGCTGTATATGCACAAAAATGGGTTTGTTGAAAAGACCTTGGAAACTCTCACACAAATGCACTTGGTAGGTGTAAAGCCATATTCCACTCCATACGGTCTCTTGTTTTTTTCTCTACCCAGACCACATTACACATGTCAATGGATTATTCTAGAGTGTGTGACATGTAGTCATTAAAACAACAAATGTGGAAGTCTAAAAAGTGAGTGTTGTTGCCTCCTTGGCCTCGTGTTGGTGAATGGGAGAGGAACCTGCCCCTATTTTAGCTTGCTTCTGTATTTCCGTTGCATGATATTGTAAACACAATCCTATTGATAGTCTTTCCCTCTTCTAATATCAACATGGCACTTCGATGTAGAAATTCATGTGCCAGACCTCGTTGTTCCATGTTGCATAGCTCCTTTTCTTTTCCAGTTATTCTTTTGATTGACAAGTGGTATTTCTATTTTTCATGCTCTCTGTTTTAATATAACATAACAAATCTCTAACCATCTCTTTTGGACCTGTACATTGCATGGTCCGCTCTCATCGTTTTATTAGTAAAAATATCTCGTAAATCAGAGAGCAATATGCTCTTAATAACATAACAAATCATACAAAGTTTTAGTCTAAAATTTTATACAAATCACTCATATGACCAATTAGTAGTGGGGCTCAATTATTGATGATTGTTCATACATTATTTGTTTTCCTGCACTTATAGGTTAAAACTGAAAAGAGAGGTCACAAAGTGCTACAACAAGCAAGCATTGCTTTCAGATTTAGAACTTACTATTTTTTCCCCATTTAATAAGGTAAGTGAGAGGAGATGATAAAGTGGAACATGGAATATAGCACAGGTTATTTGGGTAAGAACAATATGATATGTGAGATAGGTGAATTGTCTTATCAAACCATTTAATTGAACATCTTAATTCTATAAAAATAAAATAAAAAATATATCTAAGCACTTTTTTCCATATTTTCTCAATATCTTAATACTTAAAAAATAAAAATATATCTAATTCCCTATTTTCCATATTTTTTCAAAAAAATTATTTTAATTTGTGTAAGGGGCATGGTATGCAAACAACATTATTCTTAAGCTCCATACTATTTTGATTAAGTAGACTCATGTTACTCAATATTTATTTCATCATATCATATCCACCACTGAAAAAATCTCCCCTTATCTCCTTGATATGAAAACTATTTTTGGTTAAATGGACTCATGTTACTCAATACTTGTTTTATTGTATCATATCTAACCTCAACATTACTACATTTCTCGATTTTGTTTTTAATCTTTTTCATTTCAATCATATTTCTAACATGTGGAAATTGGGTATTTCGTGAATTATTTCATTTTTTTATTAATAAACGCTTTTGACCGGAGCTATGAACCGAGGGTTAGGCCCCAACCATACAAAGAAGGAGAGGAAGACGAGGAACAAAGGGAGAAAGGTGGGGTAAGAAGAAGAAGAGAAACACTGAAAGAAACAAGAGGAAGAGGAGAAAGGAAGCACCAAAACGCAAGAATAGAAGCAAACAAACACTGCGAACCAGGAAACAAGGCCAAAAGCCGAGAAATCAACCAATCTGGGTACCCGCACGCCTGTTGGCCTCCCGCAGAAGGAGGTGGAAAGCACCAGTAGCCCTGTCTTTAAGTTCCTGCCATTTTTCAGCCGCGGCTTGAACAGGATACCAAGCTTCATCAACATGCACTTCGGGGAGGAGCCTGTGGTCAAGACGACCCGCCGAAAATAGTGACTGAGCATGCTTTGAGCGTAGCGAAGGAGGTCTTTGTATTGTCCGCAGAGCCATTGAACGTTGCGACCAGATCCTATAGTGAGCTCATCCATTTCATCGACCCACAGGAGAGGATCAGGGAGGGAAACATTAGTCAATTCATCGTGGAGACCAACACTGTAAGCAAGATAAATCTCATCATTCACAACGAACTCAACCACAACAGTGTCCCAATGCAACAACAAACAGAAAGAAACAAAGGCCGAGGCAATCTCCGTATTGGAGCGGGCGCGCCGAGACCGGAAGCGATAAGCATCGCCCAAAATAGTTTCGATTGCTTCAGCTTCCTCGTGAGAGGAGTAGCGAAAGATTTCTGAGAGACGGTCTCTATCAATATCAAGGGAAGAAGCTTCATCCTAATGGCGAGCTTCACGAAAGACGAACGAAAAACCTAAGAATGCCATGAACAAAGAAAGCAGGCTAACAACAAGCAAAAGCACGAGAATACACAAAGCGGGCAATAAACCACCACCAGCCTACATCCTCGCCTAAAAGAGGCATTACACGCGTGGAAGAGAAAATCCATGCTGAGACCGAGTACCCTGCAGTTCGTGTGACAAGATGATGGAGAGGCCTGGCCAGGATTTTACGTGTCCCGAAATGATGGTGGTGGCAGGGTAATCAATGGCGTAATTGGCGAGAAGATCCGCTACTTGGTTAGCTTCATGAAAAATGTGATTGATGTGCCATGTGCGTAATTTTCCCAACCAAAAAAGAATGTTGGAGATGAAGGGATTTAATTTCCACAAGGGGGAAGACCCACGAGAGATTGCGTGAGTAATGATTTGGGAAACACCTTCAATGAAAAGAGTTTCACACTCAAGATTGACAACTAGTTTGACACCTTTTAAAAGAGCTTGTGCTTCGGCCAAATTATAGGAACAATCCAAAATAGGGAAAGAACCAACAGAGATGAGAGAGCCGAATCACTCCCGATAATGCATCCAATGTCCGATTTACCAGTGGTTACCCCTAGAAGCCCCATCAAAGTTCAGTTTCCACTTGCCCATAGGGGAGGCTGCCATTTGGCCCTTTTTCTTCTAATTAATTTCTCAACTTGAGAAAGACCTTTCTTGATGATTGAACCAGGACTGGGGAGTTTAATGAGAGGCCAAGATTTTTTGATAGTCGCATCTCTAGAAGAGAAAGTGGGGTTCAAGAGACTGTTTTTGCTGACATTCTTGAGATGGCCACTTCTAACTTATTTAGAAAAACAGGGAGCTCAACAGATTGCTCCCTAAAAAAATGAAGATTACGCTCCCACCAAATGTGCCGATGAGGAAGAAAGGAGCGATGAGCCAAATGGAACTGAGAGAACTATCTTTACCACACCTAGGCTAGGAAAGAAGCGTATCAACAATATTATTACATGGGGCCCAAACAAGATTCAATTTGGAAAGAAGCCAGTGCCAACAGTTGGAAGTGAAAGAACAAAAGAGGAACAAATGATCCTGATCTTCCTCGGCTTCACCACAGAGCACACATTTAGAGGGACCGACATAGCCCCAATTTCTTCTCCTCACCTAAGTAAGAACTTTCTTTTTAAGAACCAACCAACCGAAGATGGCCACCTTGGGCAAGAGACTGGGGTGCCAACAACCCAAGGGGCTGGGAGAACCCAAGCTCGACTGAGAAATGAGATGAGCATAACCAGCTTTCACCTTATAGTTTCCAGAATTGTCACCGAGCCAAATCAGATTATCATCACCTACATTGAAATGAACATGCCTGGCCTAAAGGGCTTCCGAAAGAGTAGTAGATTCTTGAAGGGATGCCCCAATGGATGAAATATTTTTCCATTCCCAGGATGGTGAGCCATTCGGATGCTGATGTCCAAAATCAGCTACTTTAGTGCCCCATGTGACACTGGTAGCATTCATAACTCTGTTGAGATTGGAAATAAGGTTAAGCGGGTGAGACCCATTCCAACTGTCCTCCCAAAAGGTGGCTAATTGACCATTGTTGATTTGCTAGAGACCGAGTCAACGATCAAGGATTTGCACTTGCTTAAAAAGTTCCAAATATGAGAGCCTTCGCTGGAGAGTAGGAGCTCAGGTCGACCTGCTTCAAGATATTTATGTGAAAGAACTTGAAAAGCCAACCATTTAGAATCGGTGATAAAATTCCAAACAAGTTTGGCACCGAGGGCCAGATTCTGAAGAGCCAAATCTAAAATGCCCAGGCCACCAAGAGATTTGGGAAGCTTGACAGTCTCCCACTTCACCAAATGGAATTTTCTCTCTTCATTATTCCCTTGCCAAAGGAAGGTTCTGACAACTTTCTCAATTTTGTGCAAAACAGTCTTGGGAATCATCAAGACTGACAACATATATATCGGAAGGGCTAGGAGGACTGAGTTGATCAAGAGAGCACGGCCAGCCAAGGACAACCATTTACCTTTCCACAAAAGTAATCTTGCCGACAAAGAGTTGAGAAGCCCGTCCCAAAGATTCACTTTACCGTTACTAGAAAAGAGAGGGATCCCCAAATATTTATGGGGGAGGGAACCCACCACAAAGCCTAAAATTGCCTTAATCCTGCCCTGCAGCCTGGGAGCGACATTGAAGAAGAAAATAACAGATTTGTGATAGTTGATTACCTGACTAGAGGCCAACGAATAGGATTCTAGTAAGAAGGAAAGGCAACGGGCTTCGGGATGGACGCTTGACCGAAAAGGAAAGTATCGTTAGAAAAGCTGTTGGTGCGAAAGGGGGGGAAGGTTGGAGGTTAGCCTAAAACCCTTGAGCTCCCCGACCTGAAGAGCAGCTTTGATACTACGACTGAGAGCCTTAGTAACCAAGATGAAGAGGAAGGAGGAAAGAGGATCACCTTGCCTTAGACCTCTACTACTACTGAAGAAACCTTGGGCAAAACCATTAACCAAAACAGAATACCGAGATGACGAAATGCAGTTGAAGATCCAATTACAAAAATGCTTGCCAAAGCCCATAGCTTGGAGGGATTTGCAAAGGAATCTCCAATTGATATGATCATAAGCTTTGCTGAAATCCAATTTGATCATCATACCAGAGCGGTTGGAAGAGTGAAGAGTGTGAATCATTTCATGGGAAATGATTATACCATCAACAATAGATCTTCCTAGGATGAAATCACTTTGTTTCGACGCAACAAGCTTATGTAGAAGAACACTCATCCTAGATGCTATAGCCTTTGAAATGATTTTGTAAGAAGTATTGCAAAGGGAGATCGGCCTGAAATCATCAAGAGAGACTAGCTTGCGCCTTTTTAGGAACATGCAAATAAAAGTGTGATTGAGAGCACCAAGGAGCTTGCCTGAACATCTAGATTCCTCCATGGAATGCCAGACGGTATCCCCAATGACGTCCCAAAAGTCCTAAAAAAACGAAGCAGGAAAACCATCCGGACTGGGCGCTTTATCCCTTTGCATAGAGAAAACAATCCTGCGAACTTCATCCTTAGAAAAAGGAGAGAGAAGTTTAGCGTTGTCACTCTCATCAACTAAAATAGGAATCGATCAAAGAAAGGATGTTGTTCCACCAGAGGAGAGGCTTCATCACCATTCACGAGCTTTTGAAAAAACAACACCGTCTCTGATTTAATCAGAGATTGAGAAGACAACATCGAATCATCAGCTAACTTTAGTGAGGAGATATAATTGACATTTCTTCTAGCTTTGATAGAGGCATGGAAGAATTTGGTATTCTTGTCCCCATTAGCTAGCCAAATTTCGTGAGATTTTTATCTCCAATGAATTTCTTCTTTAAGTAGAAGATCACCAAGCTCGCTAAGAAGAGATTTTTCATTGATGAAATCTTCCTGAAACATACCTCTGAGAAAACCGATTCATTTAGAAGGCGCAAAGCATTCTCAACTCTCTGTTTTTCTTGAAAAATATTTTTGAAACAAGAAACATTCCATTCCAGCAATTTATCTTTTAACAAAGAAAGCTTCTTAGAAAGTTTGAACATCCACGTCCCTTCCACCTCAAAGGAATCCCACCAAGAGTGAATAAGAGGCCTAAGAGAAGGGTCCTGCAACCACATGGACTCAAATTTGAAAGGAGAACGACGCGATGGGATGTCAAAAGAAATGTTGAGAGAGACCGGAAAGTGATCGGATCCAGAGAGAGGAAGAACAAAACATTTGATGAGAAAGTTGTGTTGTAGCCAATCTTCGGAGACCAGAAAATGATCCAAACGAACCGCCATAGAACTAAACCCAATACGCCAATTGTTCCAGGTAAACCACCCAGAGCTGGGTTCTAAATCAATTAACTTGGTGGAGGTAACAAAAGGAGGTGAAGTCCACTTGAGAACGAGGCTGCCATTGAATTCCTCCTCTTTTATCTTTGTCAGAGAGGGTAGCGTTGAAATCCCCCCACTATTGTCTTGAAGTTCTGGACAGGATCAAGGATTGTCTGAATCTTCGACCAAAGCTCCCTTTTTTTTAACGGAGTGTTAGGACCATAAGTATTACAAAGAAAGAAGGACACATCAGAATGTTTGATGAAAACTTTACACCAAATGAAATTGGGGTCGACCACTAAAGGCTCAAGACGACAAAAATTGGAATTCCATAGAACTCCTAGGCCGCCAGAGGCACCAAGAGAGTCCGAGAAGCAACCTTCCCAACCTTTCCACTTACAAAACCAGCCTGACTTACATTCCTTGGAGGACATCTTAGTTTCTTGAATAAGACATAGAAAATCTTTAGTATCAAGAGCATAGCGTCTCAACAGATCTTTGTTTGTTAGGGGCATTCAAACCCCTAACATTCCAAGAGAAAAGGATCATTGGATCTTCGGAGAGGACCCACCTCTCCTACTTGAGGATGGAAAAAAGGAACGAAGCTGGAGTTTCTTACCTGCAACAATGTCTTTGAGAGAAAGGGTGTTTCTGGAGGGTCGACTAGGATGAGCTTTCGGTCCCCTGTCAATGTTTAGAATGGCAGGAGTCGGCAGGATTGAACACTGCTGCAAGTTGGCCAAAGAGGGATCGATGAGAGCCTTGTCTGGGCTAGAAGTGAAATCCTCAGAAGAACCATTGATGGAATGAAGCACCTTGTCCTTCTCATTTACCCATTTTTCTAGGGAGGTAGCATCAGCTCCGAGGCCCAATGCGATACCTTCCTGGAAAAGAGATAGAATCCTAGTAGAATCTTGAACTACTGACGTTGTTTCTTTGACCAAGGAGATAGTGCTCGGATCAAGCACGAGAGGCTTGATACACGGTGCACAGCCCAGGGAGGTCAGTTGCCTTAATGGGATTATACCTGAAGAAGGAGGACTAGCAAAGATGGAGGTCGAGGATGGAGAAATATTTTTCCTCTAGGCTACTACACTGAAATGGGAGGATTTTTGCAAGATTTTTACAAATGCCTGTGCTACTTGCATTTGAAACAACTGTCAAATACAACTTCATAATCCACTTTCTGAATGCAATGACCCATAGGGGTGGAAATGACTATGAAATCCTTCAGTTTAATGGAGGGATCTATAGAAATTCATATCCTGGCAAAGGAAGAAAGAGTACCTTCCAAAGTAACAGGGTCTATGCGCAGTACACGTCCTAAGCTGGAGCAAATTTTAGAGAGAATGGAGGACCAAAATTCACAAGGTAGAGAATACGATCTGATCCAAACATGAAGGCCATCCATTTCCGCTTGAGCCGATTGAAATGAGCAGACCACTCACGAATATGCAGACCTGATTCAGTGAAGAGAAAGCATTTCCTCCAAGGTGTCATCCCTCTGTGTTGAACTTCGAAGGATAATGAGAAAAAACCCCTCTCGAGGAAACAAATGCGAAGGCCACTACCCCACTGAGTGTCACACCAGCTACGGATTCCTTCAACCGAGAGATGACGGCCCATGAATTTAGCAAAAATAGCTCTGTCATCGAGAAGGGTGAGTTGGCTCCGCCAAGTCACCTGAATCCACCAGAGAGACAGAGATAAAATCATGTCGAACAAAATCACGGCAGGCGAGTCGCTCAAGGGGTTAGCATTGGGAACATGAAAATCCTCTGTTAATCTAGGCCCTAGGTGATTCTGCAATGCAACCGACAGACCATGGCCTGCATTTAGCACTTTTCCTGAAACTTTGGGGGGGAGGTCAACCGACCGTTGCGCATTTTGAATTTTGAAAAAATGACCGTTCTATGCCATTGCGCTACCGCTTCCCCTTCATCGCTCCATCTCGAAGCTTCCGTGAATTATTTCATTATTAACTTTCTAAAATAGCACCAATACTATGTTTATACAAGTCAAACATCATCTCTCATCCCTAAAATATTGCAATGAATAGGCCCACTATAGTGTATTAGTGTTGATGCTTTGATCCACACATTCAAAACCCTTTGAACAAAATATAAATAAGTTTTTCTTGCTTTGGGTATTCCTTTTCAATTAAGAAAAGATGTTTTACAATGTCCTAATATTACTCAACAAAGGATTTCATGCCAAGAAAACATGTTCAACTCCAATATAAAAATAAAACGGAAACACATAAAAAATATGGTATATTAAGAATAAATTTCAACACAATTTTTAAGGGTTGCATCAAAATCTCTTGTGTTTCATATTTCAAGCAAAAGTTATGTGAAAGAAACTTGTGTTAGGTCATTTCCTTGTTGAAAAAGATCGTGAACACGGTCCTCGATATGAAATAGCTTCTTCACAAGGTTGAATATAAGATTTTTCGACACACATCAAAGTATCCTTATCATGCTTTCACGTGACAAACCCTAAGTGGTAAGTCGTATTGACGTGGCAAAGGGTAGAGATTTTTTTGTTAAAACGTGAAAGTTGAAATTAAGGACCATTTCAAGATATGAATAGTTGTCTCCTAGTTCTTGGTGGCTGGGTTCTTGATTATGATTTTGAGTGAAAATGTTAGTGAGTGAGCTGAGGGAGCAGCTTGGCCCGATGTTCTCCTTTAAAGAGCATTGACTCAAGGGTGTGAACAACCATAGTTCCAACAACAACATTGATTGATTTTGTTGATGCTATGTTTTCTCTTAACAGAGAGGATAAGTTGGATGATGAAGATGAGCTGGAGGGCATGGTGGACAAGGGGAAAATGTGACGGAATCATACATGTAATCTTCCTATCTACAAACAATGGTGAAGTAGACTCTTTGAAGCCTATGAGGGTGGGAAGAATGTGGCTGTCAAGGTCAATGACTTGAATCTCAACCCCTTAGGCATGGATCATCTAGGCCCATCAATACCTATAAAGAGGTCATATTTGGAATTGGGTAAGACATTTTAATTGTGTTGCCTCCTCTACTTTGCATGTGCATTGTGTGAATAGTTATGCTTTTCAGGGGAATGTTAGCAAGCCCATTCACATTAGCTTATGAATTTGGTTGAGGTCCTCAAATCATCTGTGATATTGCACTTCACTATTTTTTTGTATCATTGTTGGCAAAGATCATTTCCTCAATATCACTACACCACTATGTTTGGCCAATGGATATCTTCCAGAGAGAAAGAGATTCTACTGTAATTATGGCCATCATTTACCATCATTGATGCTAACAGTTCATAGTTTTCCCCTCCCCCCTTGAACAAGATTTCATCAACATGATATTTTCCGCCAACAACTCCTATAACAACGTGTGTCTTCTTAGTTCAATATCGTGAAGCAATTTAATTCTTTCTTCTATTTTAATAAAGCAACCACAAAAGAAATTTTTGATTCCCCGTCAAGATCCCGCCTCTCTGCATAGGACACCGACAAGGATGATGGAATGTTCTCTGCCTCTCCACCATTCACCTTTGGGTGTTTATCATTGTACACATTTTTTCCATCTAAATATTTCATCAATATTGAAGATTTAATATCTGTAATTATTGCTCTAGGATTTTGGCTTCAAAAAGTTAGAGTTATTTTTGATTGATTTTGTGTATGGAGATGATGTCGCCCATGTTCGAATTTAAGGAGCGTACACTTTTAATAATACTTAAATTTATTGAATTTGTGTTAAATCCAACGCTTAATGATAGTCCACTTGGATGTACTAAATATATCAAATGGTTTGATATAGAAAATGTGTATATAATATTAAAAGATAAAATTTAATGAATCAATAGTTATGTCTCCTGCTTCTCGACATTTGGATTGTGTAAACGGTTATGCTTTTTGGAAGGAATGTTAGGAAGCCCATTCACAACATCTCATGGATTTGGTTGAGCTCCTCCAAGAATCTTATGAGCTAACACTTCACTATTGGTGAAGAACATTGTCGTCAATATCCATACATTACCCATGCCAACCAACAAATATCTTCTAGGCGGGCCAAAGTGTATGCTACAATTATGTCTCGCATTGTGTTGTCATTGATGCTTAGAGTGCATGCTTTTCCGAAACTTGAAACATTGAGGAGGTGATGTGAAATAAAAATCCTCAAGGGTAACTCTTGATGATATTTTTTGTTTCCAGGAAAAGCATAGAGTATGGCAAAAATAACGGTCTACAAAGATGGTGTGAAACCACCTGACCTACCATGTTTTGTTTATTGAATTCAACTACTACATCAACTCAATATGGGCTACACATATGTGTCTTCTCTAAAGAAAG
This sequence comes from Taxus wallichiana var. yunnanensis, assembly GCA_018340775.1. NCBI lineage: Eukaryota > Viridiplantae > Streptophyta > Pinopsida > Cupressales > Taxaceae > Taxus > Taxus wallichiana. Next base: position 943,688,403 of record CM031235.1, read on the forward strand.
ACAAGTTTCACATTCCTTCCCCAACAATTTGGTCACCCTTTTGATTTCTCTTCCTTAAATCTCCTTGTTTGCCACCCATTTTCCTTCCGCAATGTTTCATTCCTTCAAATTTAAATTCTTCAATGCATTTCTTTCGTGTCTCCATTGCACTAATCGCGACAAGAAACCACAAGCCCAGAAATTTCTCCACATGGCATATTCTAACGACTAGAGACCACAAACTATTTTGAATCATGAAGGTGAGTCCTCAATTATTTCCATACCATGGGATCACTAGATCACGACACCTAGCTCACACCATTTATTCTCTCAATATCCCCTAAAATCACACACTTAATTCCTATGTGAGTGTTATTCATATCTCATTTACATTATTATTATTTTCCACACACTCATAATACACCCAATACACCCATCTTAGGACTAATTCCTAACACGTAATCCTGGCATGACCCTTTATAAAACGACTCCATTATGCGTATTGTTATATAATTATTTTGTGTTCTTATCTTCTAGTAGATGTGGGATTACTCCCCAAAAATAAGTGTTTAAAAACACTTGGCCACCGTAGATGTGATTGTGCCCACAACTCTAAGTTGAATAAAAGGGTTATTTTCGTGGCTTTGATCACTCAGACCCATCCACAAATATTTGCAATGTTTATAATGTTTCGCGCCTGGCGTAACACTTTTGAATCCTATGTTTATCCTTCCATAGTGTCTCTCAACATGTAAAGCATTGAAACGTGCCACCCAAAACTACACAGTTCTCTTCAAGCCACGCTTGCTACTTAAAACCGTGCAATGCCAATTCAATCCGCGAACACCAATTCAAGCCACACAACACTATAGAGTCTTCGTGAGTGAAAACTTGAGGGAATTGGAATGGAAAATGAATTAAATGAAGAGTGTAATCCAACACCTCTCAGTAATTCCGCAATTTTTACACATTGAAAACATTCAATACACCTTGAAAGCTCTTTTACATAAATAAAACTAATAAAAAAATACAACATGTAACTACCTAATGATATTATATTTAAAAAAAAAATGAACAAGGAAAATCAAATTCTTGAGGGTCCACATTCATTAAGGTAACAGGCATGTTTCTACATAACAAGAATAATGGGGAACTTTTGTTTGATATTTGATGGTGAAGACCAAGTGTTATTAGGTGATTTTCAAGTTGTGACCAAGTGAGTAAATGCGCGGATTTCATTTGTAATATATGATTCCAATGGTAATATTTTACAAGGCCAACCTCGAGGAAAAGACCAAATCATAAGTAGATGCCCATCTCAAAATTTTACCATTGGGAATATTCGGACAAGATCTATCAATAGGAATGAAATTGACCGATCGATCATGTCCCTTCTACATGGATATATCAAATGGGAAGAAATCTTAGTTGATGGTCTCAGTAGAAGTCTCTACAAAAGATATAAGGTGATTTTGACTAATAAAGGTATTTTTAGGTGTTTTAGGAGTGGACTGAGGGATTACAAGAGATAGCATAGATTATTGTGTTTGAGTTTTGTTTATTCACACAAGTCATATGTAAGGATATATGTCAAAACTAACATTATCATGTGCCAAATGTCAAATTTGGGTGTCTACACCTAAACACATTACTTACTACATCTTTAGATTGGAACACATCTCTTATGACATATATTTCTTGTAACACATATTGTTTGAGCTACTTCAAATAAACAAACATTGCTTATTATGCACATTTCTTAGATATACATGGCTTATGACACACATTTTTGGATATACATTTCTTACGACACACATTGTTTATAAATACATTATATACGACACATGTTGATTCGAACACCTATCTTATAGACACACTTGTCTCTAGGAACAATAAATGACATTGTAGACAAAAAATCATGCACTTGGGTACATTTCTAGGTCCTAAATACATACTAGCATTCATATGATTCCTAAGCAAGAAAACTAGTAATTGATTTAACGTTTTGCCTTTTTCATTTTCTTCTTGTTTTTTATTTGGTCTTTTACACTCTACAACCCGATCGTTATTTTACTTATTTATCTTTTATGGTTCCAGACACTAGTACCCGGCCCGGGATAGGAGTGCCCAGGCACCCCTGTCCCCTCTTGGCACCCCCCAACCCTTTTCCACCTTACTCGCTTCTTTTGGGTCTCTTTTATATTTTGGGCATCTTTTCTACTTATGGGTCGGCCTTCTAGTTGTCAATTACGAAATTCAAACAAGGGAATCATATAAATACATAGTTATGTGTTCAAAATCAAGGACCAAGCTCTAATCATATACTATCATCACCTAAGTCTTGCATCCAAAAGGCACCTAAAGCACTTCAAAGCATCTATTTGTCATCCATTCAATAGACAAGGGACTGCATTTTCTACATACACAACATAGGAAGAGGAAGTTTCTTTATTCCATCTACACATCTATTTACATTACTACATCTAGCTACAGCCTGCCATTAAGTGTACTTACACAAGAGCATCATAGGGCATGATTCTTACACACACACACCAGAACTACATGGAGCCCGAGATGTAGTGCAATGTTTAGTTGTAAGGTCACTTTGTCGAGTGACCTCCGGGTCAATCCGACTCCCCATATTGTATCTTTCTTTTTGGATTTGATGTGGTATTATGGGTTTTGTAGGTGAATCTTCGTTTTGTAGGTCACATGTACCTCAATGATCATATTGTGACACACATGCGACCAACACAGATTAATTGTGACATACTTGGGCACACCCGTGATCGAGATCTAGAGCTTCGTGCGGTCATAAGCACCCAGCAGAGGTCTTCAACACCTAGATGCCCCTATCCAGCCTGTGGGGCACCCATGTCCTGGACATATTCATGCGATCTATAATTTATTCCGAGCATTTATGACGTCCCTTCACTTCGTTTTCAACAATTTTCCTAGCTCAGATTAGTCCTATACAACATGTAAATTAGCTAAGTGCTCTCTCCTTCCTCTTTGCTTAGGGTTTCATATTTTGTTAGCTTATTGCTTGTGTCAAATATGTATTTTAACATTTATTATCATATATGACTCCTCCGCAATAGTAGGGTTTAATAAATTTTATTTTTGTTAAATCATTTGGTGAACTCGCATTCGAATACACTTAGATCCTTCTTTTCCTTCTCTCATGGATCCTAAAAATCCTCTAATCTCCTTGCATGACTTGCTTCAAATACACCCACATTGTAAATATGTTCTCAAAAAACCTAGACACTATGTATCTCCCCCGCAATATGCCATCCGCTCAAGTAAATTCCATTTTCAATCATCTATCTGATGACTCTATCATGCCTAATCCTACATCCAATCAACCCATATTAGATTCAATTCAACCTTTGCATTCTTTATTTCAAGACAAAATTCAAGCTATGGAAACAACGATTACATCTCTTAAATCTGAAATTCAACATCTCAAAGATGCTTCTCAAGTCCATGCTAGTTCTTCTTCTACATCTCATTCTACTTCTATGACTTCCACATGTGCTCATATCAGTGAACCTCAGGTCTTACCACTACTTAAACCTCTCAAGTTTTATCTCAATATTACACAACATGATATCCTTCCTCACTTCTCACTCATCAATTAACCAAATTGCTAACTACTCATTTTTATCCTCCTTATTGACTTGCTAAATATCAAGGTCACCCATATTGTAATTATCATCAAATTAATGGATATTAATAATGATTGCTATGCTCTAAAATGAAAAATTGGCCACCTTAAGCATTATGGTCTCATTTCATTTTCTACACAAAATGCTACTACATGTTCATCTCCAATTGCTACATCCCATTGGGTTCCTAAATTTGATTCATCTATTTGTGGTGACCATTATGCCATTATTACTAATGTTCCTTCTACAATACGTCAAGAGTCGCCTAAACAAATTTCTCTCAAAACCAGTCCAACCCCTCCTCCTCTCAAGTATTCTACCACATTACCAACTCCAACTAAGAAAATTCCTCTAAAAATCAGTCCAACCCCTCCTCCTCTCAAGTCTTCTACAACATTATCAATCCCACATAAGCTACCACCATTCAAGATCCCTCCCCATCCTACTCCACTTCCATTTCCAATTCTTTTTTCAAACAAACTATTCCTTATATTGATGGCCAAGACACATTTCAGCTCTGCCACCATGGCATGGTCCTTCTCACATCACCACATAGATCTCCATCACTTACATACTTGGGGATCATCATAGCTTCTTCCCCTCCTTTTTCCATTGCTACTAAATGTCAATATCATCTTATGCAATTGACGTTCCATGCTTAATGACTAATATTTCCTAAACATTAATACAAACTCTTTAATACACATATTTTATTAGCATAACCCTATGACACACTCTAGCTCCATAGTTCATACTCAACTGTTGAGGGTCTAAATCTGAAATGAACCTCACCACATACACTTTGCATGCTCTATGCTTCATCATCTCTCTTTCTAGCACACAGTTTCAAACCATTTCCCGATGATGCACTTTTGTTCTATGGTTCATTTTTTATTTTTGAGGGGTATTTTATAAATGAACCTCATCTCATACTCATTCACATTTGCTAGGGGACATGTTGCTCCTATCACATTCACTTTACATTCCATTCCATTCACACTCACAACATGTTGCATATCTTGGTTGCACTTACTCTTGCTTGCCTATACTAATTACATGTTGCACTTTGCTTACTATGTTAGCCGAATATCCAATATGTCATTATCTTTTCTATCTACACATGCACGTTCACATGTTATCTAGTGGTGATTACAAACTTATTACATATCCTTACACGCCGCAATGATTCTTGACACTTGTACTCTTACTAGTCCCACTGAGGCTCCTGGGGGCATCTACTTTCTCACACATTACAAGTGCTATTGTTTCATTATTTACTACTTCTACTTCTTAGCACACTACTTTCCATTGGTACATACATGCTTTGACATACTTTTTATCTTTCTAACATGTTAATGGGTGCTTCATGTGTAGCATTTTCCTTACAAGACTATATACCACCATGGTTGTTTGATACATCTTGCTTGTTATTATTTTCTATTGTATGCTATTATTTACAAAGCTATGTCCTATGTCTTATTTGATCACTACTTATTTGCTTTTGGTCACTTCGCCCCTGATTGTCTTGTGACATTGTGAGTGATGTCCCATGTTTGAAACCCGCTTTGCGTTCTATCTTGTATGCACATTTTCTTGTTACATTGTTTTTCTATGACATGCTTGCTCCTTTTTCTACTAACATATGTATCTAACCACTTTGTCTTCATGTGCCTTGCTTTCTACCATGCACATTACCTCCCCCATGTAGGGATATAATTTAGATCAACATACAGTCCTCTCTTTGGGTCGCATACTCAGTAGCGACGTCGCATACACCCCAAACGAGGGGGGTATACATTAGGTGAAAAATCACCCATACAACAACTCGTAGCTACAACATAGTATAATACAACACAAGATGAAAACAGAACATAGTTACTGAGAATGACCCAAAATCAGATTTGGGTCCTCAAAGATAACACAAACACCAATGCCTATGCTTAGACATGAGCACTTGGGCACTTGTGTTCTCCCCTAGGTGCTTAATGTCCCAGGGCACACACACTCAAATTATATGATCAAAACAATGCACAACAATTTACAGTGCAATTTCACAAGACATGCACAATCATCCAATAAGTAAAATGCATTTTTTCTCCTTTTTTAATCGGAACAATTAATACATTTGGAACAAATCAGGGACAACATGAACAAAGAAGGAACACACCATTTACAGAGGTGTATAGGGCAAAGTCATGGAAGGAGAGTAACACTAAAGCTCTCTCCCCAACACTTTCTCTTTGGTGTGAGAATGCCCAAAAAGCTTGCACTTGGTATGAGGTCACCCAAAAAACTCGCTCTTGGCATGAGATCATCCAAAAACTCACTCTTCACAAAGAGCTTTAGGACATTTTCGATTCCTTAAGAATTTTCTACATTAAGTGAAAATGCTTCACCATGATGATGGTTCCATCTTGGAACCAAAATGTCGATATTAATCCTCCCTATATAGTGTATCTAGAAAATTCCTTTTACTTATGACCTTCGAGATGAATGTTAAATCTTTGATATTTTTACATAGTTTTGCATACTTGGACCAAAATTTTCATCTACACGATTTTGAATACTCTCTTACTCTTATCTTTGCAACTTCATCCTTATCGAATCAACAATCACAAGCACAACAACAAGAAAAACAATAGGTACAACACGGTACACGCGCATACGCTTCACCCCTAGGGTCACTTTCTCTTCCTAGTTTCCATGCTTCATTTTTGCATCATTTCATGCTTCACTTGTCCACTCGACATGTTCTTCACTACACACTCTACATGGTTATCAGGTATGCATCTCTTATCTGCTTTATGTTATTGAGTATTCACTCAACAACATAAAGTGGGGAAAATGTAGACACAAAATCACACACTTGGGTACATTTATAGGTCCTAAATACATACTAGCATTCATATAATTCCTAAGAAAGAAAACTTGTAATTGACAACTATATTTGGCCTCTTTCATTTGCTTCTTCTTTACTATTTCATATTTTAAACCCTATAGCCTAGTCGTTATTTTACTTATTTATCTTTTATAGCTCCAGACACCGTTGCCTAGCCAGGACAAAGCGCCCAGGCGCCTTATCCAATCTAGGTGCCCCCACCCTTTTCCACCTTACTCGCTTCTTTTGGATCTTTTTATCTTTGGGAAACTTTTCTACTTATGGGTTAGCATTCCAGTTGTCAATTATGAAATTCAAACAAGGGGATTATATAAATACATAGTTATGTGTTCAAAATTAAGCACCAAGCTCTAAGTATATACTATAATCACATAATATTACATCCAAAAGGAACCTAAATCACTTTAAAACCTTCATTTTACATCCATTCAAGGGACAAAAGACTCGCATTTTCTCGCATACACAACATAGGCAGGGAAGTCTCTTTATTCCATCCAAACATCTATTTACATTACAACATCTAGCTAGTACCCATCATCAAGTGCACTTACACAAGGGCATCCTAGGGCACGATTCTTACACACACACACCAAAACTACATGGATTCTTAGATGTAGTGCATCACTCGGTTATAAGATCACTCTGTTGGGTGACCTTCGGGTCACCTCGACTCCCATATTACATCTTTATTTTGTTGGATTTGATGTGGTATTATGGATTTTGCAGTTGAATCTTTGTTTTGCAGTCACAGTACCTCGACGATCATATTGCACACATAGGTGCCCAACACAGATTAATTGTGACATATTTGTGACACATCAGAGATAAGATCCAAATCTTCTACACGGTCACATGCACCCAAGAGAGGTCTTGAACACCCAGGTGCCCTTGTCCATCCGCGGGCTCCCGTGTTCTGGACATATTACATAGTCCGTAATTTATCCAGAGCATTTACGACATCCTTCACTTGCTATTCAATAGTTTTCCCATCTAAGACTAGTCCCAAACAATGTGTAAAATCAATTAAGTCCTCTCTCCTTCCTCTTTGCTTAGGGTTTCATATTTTATTAGCTTATTGCTTGTGACAAATCCATATTTTAACATTTATTATCATATGTGACTCCACAATATTAGGGTTTAGTAAATTTTATTTTTGTTAAATCAAACATATGTTGTAATTCATACCAATGTTTGTTAGATTTCTTACATCTAGGCACAATGGTTGACACATACTCTAATATTATATCATGCTCACGGCACAAATTTTTACACACATGTTTCTAACAAAAGGATAATTACATATCTTTGTTTATATATTGGTTATAAGACATTGATTTCTACATCTCTTGATGATATAATCTTTTTCTTAGCACATTGATCTATGTATTTCTTGATTTATAATATATTTATAGCACATTTCATGATACACATTTTGTTTATGATTCATTTATCATGACACATTGTAAAATACACACTTCTTTGTTGGTGACATCTATTGGTCGACATTTTCACCCTAATTAAATTTATGTTATGGAAAGTAAACAAAAATAAATAAGATGTAATGGTTTGTAACAGGGGACTATTAAGATTAATTAACTTCTAATATTAACCATTCACAATCAAAATAATACTTTAATATTCATAGTGATTGATAAAACAATAAGTAACTGCTTAAATACACAAGAGGAGAAAGAAACTTAGTTGTACATAGAAAAACAAACAGATATGGGAATGTAAAAGTGGAATAGGCATATCGTAGACAAAATACTTCAATGCAAGTTCTGAAACTAAATTTACTAAGGACAAGACCGTACAACTATTATATGGTCTTGACATGGATTTGTACATCTTGTACCCTTTGACATTATGGGCCTTTAACCTTTTTGTTCTTTGCTTTCCTAAAAGCGACCTTTGCTATATATCACTCTTGCGTGCATAGCTTTGTGATGACTTGTAATCACTTGCAAGAAAGTGGAAACCCTAGAAACTGTAGAACCATTCATCGTAACATTAACTCGATTAAGCTAAATGTGGAATTATGCCTAATCTGATGTTATTGTAGCAGTAAAATAAATATGCAATTAAGTACATAAATGATACTTAAGCAAACTAAGAAATAAATTATGAAACCCTAGTTGTAAGGAGGAGAAGAAGGTACTTAGATGATTCGTGATAAGATTTGGAGTGTCTTGAAGTGCTAACCAGTGAACAAAGTAGTAGGGGTGTTGCATAGAGACCCAAAAATGTAGATATGGAGAGATAGGCTGGACTGGGGCACTTGGAGGGACAAGGGTGCCTGTGGGTGCCCTAGGCCTATTTCTAGGTTCCCGGTCTCGTATAAAAACTCGGAAAGCTCTTCGAGGGGCTGCAAGATGTTCGTTGTTAGTCACCATTAGCTGCTATGAGCTCACACCAAGATCGCCGAAGTCAATGGAAACCTGTAATAAACTATGAACATGCAAAACCCTCAAATAGATATCAAATCCTAACAGAAAGATGTAAAATGAGGGGTCAGACTATCCTCACTGTCACAATGGTGAACATACGACTAAGAGTTGCACTACATCTCATACCCAATGTAGTTATATATGTGTGTGTGTGTGTGTGTGTGTAAAATTGTGCCCTAGGTGGCTCTTATGCAAGCCATAATTGATAGAGAACAAATAACTAAATGTAAAGAAATGTAATAGATCTGTGCATGGAATAGAATGAACTTCCCTCCTATGAAGTGTATGCGGAAATAACCACCCTTGTGTCCCTTAGGATGGTGCTTAGATAGATGCAAATGGAGCTCTTAGATGCTTGATGGATGTGACCTTAGGTGGTGATAGCTAATCCTTAGTGCTCGAGTCCTTTATTATGAGCACATTAATTTATATTTATATGATTCCTTTGCTTGAATTTCATAATTAACCTCGAAAAGGCCGACTACCAAAAATATAAGATGCTAAAATGGCTAGAAAGGACCCAAAAAGTGTGAGTAAAGTACAAAGGGGTCAAGGGTGCCCAAAGGGGATGAGGGCTCATGGCACTTGGTGTCCCGGCCGGGCATTGGTGTTCGGATGATAAATGCCTAAGTATAAAAAGGAAGACTGAGCAAAGTATAAAGGTGTAAGACCAAGAAAAGTGACATAAATCAAAGAAAGGTGCCAAAGACATGGGTTAATTAGTACTTTTCTTACTTATGAATCATATGAATAGTAGTATGTAATTAAGACTAGATAATTACCCAAAGTGCATGATTTTTTGTCTACATTAATAAACTATAAGGAGAAAACTTGTGTGTTTGGTGAGGTTTGACTACCCTTGGTAGTCAAACTCTTATATTTTCAACCAATCCAAGTGTTTCACTACAAACCTTTGTTGTGGGATCAAGCCTCGTGTAGTTCTCGCTAGGTGTTTGTGCAAGTTGGAACAATTAACTAGCCGCCTCAATTTACTTTCATGTATCTTAACACCAAAATAACAAAGGCTAATCAGTATAGTATAGAAAGTACTCAACACAATATTAGTGTGATGTGGTGTGCCTCAACTACATAACCTAATCCTTTGTTCCTTGAAACCTTTGATTAATGTTTGGAGTGACTTTGCTCTTGCTAAGAAATAGTTATATGACCTTTGCATGCTTGAAATGAAGGAAATTAAACTCTTTGACCTAGTTAAGTTCTTCATACATGTAGTAGGGACTACTCTAATTGGCTTGTAGTTGTTTTGGGCATATTTAGGGAACCCTTGAGTGGTTTTGAAATGATATTTATAATAGGATCCTGTAAGAGTATCAAGTGAGTTATAAATTGATAATTACTTGGTTATATAGCCTTGTGCATGTGAATTATTTTAATAAGGTTGGCCCTAGGAAGATGAAATGACACAAATAAGATATTCGAATTGAAAATTAAGAGTTGGAGAACTTAAAGAGACATGACCGTACATGTCATCCAAGATCGACCCCATGTTTTGACCCATTTGTACGGTCTTGGAAAAAGGAGAAAAATATAATAAGATGTTTGGACATGAATCACAGAGGTTGTTAACTGTTTTGATCATATAATATTTCTAGAATTGATGACAAAGTAGAGTGTAGAGATAAACAAGTCACACAAGATCTAGAGTGATGGATTGATTGGATTCTAAATGTGAGAATTTGTCTTTGTGAGGGAGCATAGTCAAATTTGGCATTATAGAAGGACAAGTTACCAAAATTTAGTGTCTATATTTTCCCCTTTAACAATATTATTGAAAATTACATGCTTAGAGGAAAAAGATACATATGTGTGCACACACACTTTATCTTTACTCAACAATGGTTATATGATGTGTTGGTATTGACATGCTCCATGATGAAACCTACAACACAAAGTGTATTCAATGATAACAACTGAAATGTAACTCAAAATATAGATAATGCTTGTAACTTTTAACTTTGCAAAAAGTAAGCAAAAGAAATGTAAAACATGGGAGGAATGTCACATGTTCATTTTGTGGAGGTAGGAGCTCTCATTCTTGTTATACTTGGATACTTGGAGTTATTACAGAGATTTCATGGGATTGAGGCGACCAATCCTCATTTTTGACAAAGGAGATACTAGAGTGTTGAGTACACCCCAACACTAAAGAGAGTGAGAAGAGGAATTGAAGTTCCTCCTTGTAAAGAGGAAGGTTAGCCTAAAAGAACTTATCCACTTTGATACCCTCCACTATTAGGGAATATGCTTTTAGAAGGGGAATGAAAACCCATGAAGAATTTATACACTTCAACAGACTTCCATTAAACACATGGACCACATTGTTGCAAAAAGATTATGTCTAATTTTTATTGTTATAACTTCATAGTAAAATTAAACCATGAAGGGAATGGACATTTCCATGCCCCCATAATGTGTTATGATGTTAAAACTAAACATATAGATTTTGAAAGATCATAGAGGAGGAGGTTTATGCCCCTAGACCATGTTTTTCAAACAAAATCTAAATAGTGTAATGAAGAAGGAATGATGTACTCATGCCCCCTATCGTGATCGGAACCAAATCATTTCTATCTAAAATTGTATAGAAATATTGTAAAAAATCTAGTAGAATTTGGTTAAATAGTAAAATCCATAGAATATGCCCTTGTACCATAATGTCCATCATGGTTAAAATCATATCATGGTCTTGATTATACTATATAATTTTGATCTTGTATGAGTTATGCCACATTTTAGTATTTGTGACCTTTTCTGAGGATTTGAGCCCTCTAAAAATTTGTTCCTATCTTTTGTAATACATTTTTAGATGTAGAAATATCTTAATGAATGCCCCCTCTTTTGATGTGTGTGTGATAAATCATTTAAGCACGTGGTTCAAAAGAATAGATGTCTACTCATGTGTAATAAACATAATAATATTTGTAGGATCACATAGAAGGCTAGAATGGTGGCCACCATTGGGAACCTATACATGCACAAGGGGTTGCACATGGAGGATGGAGACTATGATGTGTAGAAAAAGCAGCATGTAACATGCAAAAACAACAAAGAAAATGTTAGTCATGTCATAATATAGAGTAATATGAGCATAGAATTAACATGAGTAACAATCAAGCATGTCACAAACCAGAGTAGTAATAGTATAGAAACATCATAGTAACCATCAGGCATGCCAAAATCCATAGTATAAATTGTAGTGTAGAGATAAGAAATAAATAGCAAATAGAACTAAAATCATATGTAGGTCTGGAGCTACAGTCATGGGACACCTATGGTGTCGAAGCTAATTGTAATAACCGACACCATGTGACACATTCAAAGAAACAAGTGCATACACGCATGATAGGTATAGAGCCACAAATATGGGACACCAACAATGTCATAATACAATCAAGGCACTCTTCTGTATGTATGGAACAAATAATCACATCATTATAATTGAGCAAGACAATAGTAAAAAAATGCAAAGAAGCAAACAAGGAAGTAATGTATATAAGCAAGTAGTGACAAAAATATATGAAGCAAGTATAGAAAATGGGAATAGTAAAAAACAAAGATAGAAAGATAAGTTAACACTACACATGACACATGTCGGTCATGCTATATATATATGAGCATAATGAGGAAGGCGTAAAATAACATGTAATGAAATAAAATCACAAGTATAACATGGGGTATGCCCCAAAAGAGTAGTGTAAGGAACCAAGTCGACTCCTATCATCATGTATCAACTTGCGCATGTTCTGCATCAAGCTCAATATTAAATATACCACGTGAATACACATATGTAAAGAGTAGATATAATATCTATCAAACCAACGTGACAAACAACATGTATATAGTAACACGTTAGTCAATCAAACCATAAGTAGGTCTTGGTTTTGTATTTTTACAAATATGTGAATGTTTTTAATTATTTTGAAAATAGTTATGCACAAGTAAGGAGGTCACACAAAAGCTACCCGATAAGAGCTCCATAAATAGGTACATCACACTCAAATGGTGAAGGGGGAAAGACCTCAAATATGTCATAGTAGAATAATGATACTCCTATGTAAATTATAGAGGATTCAAGTATGTGTGGTAGAAAACTAAAGAGAGATAGACCTGCTAGAAGTAATATGCATAAAAGACTATGAATTAGATTTGAATTTGAGTGATAGTGATAATGAATCTGGTTGTGATAATCATTGTGATTGGATTGGTTTGATATAGAATGTGATGATTAGAGATTGTATTAGCAATATTAGCAAACATATTGGAAGCACTACACTCTTAGGAAAAATAGTGTTTACATTATTAATATTGTATGTGATAAATAATACTACGTGTAAGAATGAGTTGTTTAGGAGTTATAACAACTCGTGTATTTTAGTGTGGTTGTTACAAGTTGTTTTAAACAACTCGTATACAAATTAGTGAGTGGTTGTAGGAGCCTTAATAGGTTTCGTGTTTTATAGGATATGTATTTCCTATATATATGTTTTTGGATGAAGGAATACATAAAGATATTATTGATAGTGTTATTTGCTATAAATATGACCAAACTTTTCATTTGGTATCAAAGCGGGTACGATATGGAAAATTAATTTGTGAAAGGGCATTTACTTCCTTATACTCTTGCCCCAAATTTTATTTATTTTTCTATAGTTTGATAATCATTTTTCATTCTTCGAATGTTTTCTACTATCATTTGGATCTTCCATTCGCTCCATCATTTTCCCACCATCCGTGTATTACTCTTAGTGTATTGATCACATATACCACATTAAACAACGTAAGTGTTTTTGATATCAACAACCATAACATGCATGGAGAGATCTAAGATATGAGGGGTCGATTGGAGGATACGACATAGCCATAAAACAAGACTTGTGCATGTAATAGATATGTTGCATGTGCTCGTTATCGTGAATGCTTAACATCAAGGTCTCTGTGTTATATTAAGAACTATAATTTTCCAACAACACTTCTACCAGACTTGTGGCATATCATCTATTGAAGACCTGCGTGTGAGCTGCATTGATTAATCAATGAAGCAGGTCGATGCATCTACTCTGTCAGGTTGTGTGTGGATTTGTGCATAGTTCTCCGTGGCATGTTGATCCATGCGTCTGTTGGGTTCAAAATAAGACCGAACTCATCTATTTCCATGTACCATATACCAGGCATTCATTTTTTGATATGTTATTTTGGTTTGGCATATTTTTGGAATTTTTTGCATTGATCAATGTTGAATCTGACAACTGATTAGCACGACATTGAGAATCAATACTCAACTCGCCACATGTTGAGTCATTATTGGAAACGTCATACCATTTCTTCTAGGAAGACGTGGTCATTTCTACACCACACGTTTCTACTTACTTTTGGTAATCTCTTGCGAGAAAGCTTGTTTCATTAAGTAGTGAGTTAATGTATTGTCTTGTTTGTGTCTGATTCCATATATTGTTTATAAGTATTTAGAATGTAATTATAGGTTATTACTTTCTAAATAAGTTAATTCCAAGTGGGAAGTGTCACATCCTATAATGAATTTTTTTGTGTTCAGTATTAATTATAAAATTGTGTTGTCATTGTTCCATCTAGAATATATAGTTGTCATGTCGTCAAGTTTGTTTTATAAAGAGTTAAAATTGACATTTTGATTCAATAATATTGTGCATGGTTGTGTCATTATAATTGTTAATTTTTTTGTTTATCATAGTTTTTGTGATTAGGTATAAGTCACTTTATGTCAATAGATTCTTTTTTTCCAATATTACAAATTGTAGGGTTTATAGTTATTAGAGTCCAAATACAAAAGTATCAAGTGTCAAAAGTTTACCTATTGTAGTTTTGTGTTGTAAAAGTATTTTTTTGGTCAATGCCAATTGTAAAAGTGTCGTTGTCAAAAGTCCTAAAAAATAGCATTACAGCATTTATTTTTGGTGTAACCCGATGTTTGAGTTGTAATTATGCTCCATGATCAAATCCAACTAAGCTAGCATTATGACATTGGTGGACAGAGGACAATGGAGGTTGGAGGTTGATCAACGACCTCTTGTCAGTCGCCAACGATGAGGCCACACAATGATTTGGTGACCTTTTTTTAGTATGTGTTTTCAATGTTTTCGGTGTGTCGATTTGCTAAATCAACCCTTTTCCAGAATTTTGGGAAGATTCATGTTTTTAGAAAACTCACTTTTGGGGAGTAGGAGAAGATTACGAGGTAGGCTCGGGATGGTTATCCAGCTAGTGCCAAGCTTGTGGATCTTGGAGATCTAAAATTTGGGTGCCCTAGGAGGAAGGGAAATTCCCACAGAACCCAAAGAGGTAGGGAGTATTCCTGCATAATTCGGCTCGTCACTACGCCTTTACGAGGGTAAAGATATAATCTATGGAGTTTATACCTGGTCTAAGTAATGCTTTCAGGAGGTGGTTCAACTTCTTCGAAATATGGTTCTTCCTCATGTTCACATTAATGGGGTGAATATTTGAGAATTAATAATGTTCACACTAAGGGGGTGAATGTTAGGAAAAATAGTGTTTACATTATTAATATTGTATGTCATAAATAATATTACATGTGAGAATGAGTTGTTTAGGAGTTATAACAACTCATGTATTTTAGTGTAGTTGTTATGAGTTGTTTTAAACAACTCTTATACGAATTAGTGAGTGGTTGTAGGAGCCTTAATAGGTTTCCTATTTTATAGGATATGTATTTCCTATATATATGTATTTGTTGGATGAAGGAATACAAAAGGAGATTATTGATGGTGTTATTTGCTATAACTCGACCAAAATTTTCATGCAATTATCAAAGTACGTAAGGACATATATAGTACAAGGAAACCTACTAGATTAGAAAAGAAGGAGGAGCATATGCCCTGTGGTATTCGAGAAAGGAGTTTCCATGAGTGACTATGGTAAATGACCGAATATCATGTGACCAATGATAAAGTAGTGTGACTAAGTCCAATGATGTGTCATGATGGATAAGCTAACCGAATAGAGGATGCATGACCACTCTAAATCTTGAAGATGCACTCTTAAATTAATGATATTTAGAAAATGAAACGTAGTACTAGTTGCATATAATATTTTGTTCTTTTTGTAGCTAGATGCTCTATGACAAGTTGTTGAGAAATATGTAATTCTTGTATCAAACTATTATTATCTTCTTCATCAATAAGATGGAAAATATATTGTCGCAAATTCTCATTAGATATATCATATTATTTATCATCATTATAATTGTAATCAAGATCAAAATTATATGTATCATTAGAATCGACTAGTGATAATTTGTTGTGATTTGTGAAATTATTCTGTTTGATCCCATTGGGTACTTGTGTACATTACAAATGCTTGGTAGCTATGTGTGGTTGTTTATGATATATTGGTAATGTTTCTATTTTCGTTGCACCATATTGGTAATGTTTCACCGAGAGTGGTTTTCCAAAGGATGGATTGCACCATATGCCCATTCGAGGATGTAATTTAGGAACTTTAGATTTAGGGACTTGAAATGACCGCATGGTATAATGTCATGTATCGAAAGAAAGAAAACCCTATGCTTCAAGAGGATTTTCATCAGTGGCATATTAATCATCACAATGTCTATTAATTCATGATAATTCTAAAATGGTTCTTTTTCCAAAGGATGGATTATCATATCTAAGGTGGTATTTAGTATGACATTATGCCCATTCGACATAGATGTATCTAATTTAGGAACCCATTTAGATTTAGGGACTTGAAATGAGGTAGGTATAATGTCATTGAAAAAAGAAAACCAAAAGTTTTTCATTAATCAACTATATACATTATTCAAAATAGTGTTTTTGGAAAGGATAATAATGATTAGGAATAAAAGTCATTAATTACTTATTAACTCATTTGGAACATCACATTGTCAATCATTTTTGTCAAACCAAAGAGTTGTTGTGTTGGAATGTAATTTTGTACATATGTAAAATATGTCAAGGTGTGAAGAACAAGGTCCCTCCTCAATGATGGGTGAGGTTGCCCTTATTGAAAACCAAAATTTTATTTACAACTATACATTCAAAATAGTGTTTTTTTTTTGGGGGGTTTGGGGTTTTATGGAAGAAAAGAAGTAAATAGGAAAAAAAATAAAAGGGAGTGAATATAATGTCGGAGAGAATGAATGAAAGTGAGAAACAATGCATGCAATATTAAACAAACGTAAATCATAAACTCATATACACCTTAGAAATAAACATAATGAATGAAAGTTGAAAAGAAGACATCATATCCATAGAGAGTAAGATTTTTCACATTCATTAGACATAAGAATAACAAATGCTTAAGAAAGGAAACACATATAAGATACAAATCTCTCTATAAATGCTCCTTTATTCCTCTTCAAACAAGAACACAAAGTTTTTACTATCTCTACAAATAATATTTCTCCTTGCTCCAAAAGTCCCCTTATAAATGAACTCTAACTTGCTTTTATAACCCAAAAGTTGGTTACAAAGTAGTTAGGGTTTTCATGACATCACTTTAGGGCATAATTAGGTCACATTATAATTTATAACTTAAAGTAAAGTCACTTTAATTAAAATAACACAAATTTATCACATAAGTGACCTAATTATAATTATTTATTACAACAATAAAGTGGGTACATGTGGACCCCACTTGGACAATGACATGGAAAATAAGATACCGACACATGGATTCAATATGACACTTAGGATTAGTGCCTTACCCATTGGGCCAAGAGTCCGCCTATCTCACTCGTAGGAGAAATGAACTCATTGGTTACCAAGGGAAACAAGAACAAAACATTGAAAATATTATTTTGAGAATCCTGGATCCAAGCATCTAGCCATTTTGAACTTTCTGTACTTTTCAAGTGATTCCAACAACTTTGGCTCTTCAGGAAAGTTGTGAGGCGCGAGACAAGTTTCACAGATGACTTGTACTTCCAAAATTTTATCAGGAACTACATGAAATTGCACCATTCTCTCTTCCATTTTGACAAATAAGTTCTAGAGTTTGATGAGTTTATCAAGTGAATCAGGGCCAAAACTTATCGAAGAAACATATTGATTTTTATCGATCAGATTGGAAAATTCCTCCTTCAGAAACTGCGTTGAGCTCCTCTAATTGTGTTCATTGAAAAAACTACAAGGGATCTCCTCAATGAATTCTTGAATGGCACACATGATTGTTTCTCCCTTGTCTTTTACATCATCAAATTGAGCTTGAACATCAATCAACACCATCTTTTGTATTTGGAAAATTTTAGCCACTCGATATGAAGACCACACTGATTGAATTCCAGAATTCCCTCATTGACAAGGGATGAAAAACCCATTTGTGTGAGTTCTTGAATATCTTGGAGAAATTTTGTCAAGAGTGCTTGTTTTATCTTTGAGAGACTCCTCAAAATATAGGATAAAATCCAGATAAGCATGGATCTTATCATATATTTTCATTGCTTCATCAATCACTCAAAACCTATATCAACACATTATCGATCCATGCCTTAGTTGCACGACCCATATTATTTATCTCTTTTGATAGTACAAGGGCCTCTTGATCTGGCATTGTCACTACAAAGTAGGGATTTTAATAGTGGAAGAGATTGGATTGATTAGATGTTGGACATATGCAACTAATTGTCGATTTTCTTCTTTAAGTTGAATAGTCTTGAAGCTTATATTTCTCCATCCGCCATAAAACCATATCAACCGATTCACGAGCATGAGCTACATCATTTTCCATGGTTGATTTTCCAAGCATCACTCTAGAGACTTCATAGTCCTTGACAATCATTTCTCTTTTGTCTTTATCAACAATTGGCTTGTTATGTCGGCATATCAACTCCATAGTCATTGACCGCAACCTTGCAATGACTTTGGACCTTTTGGGAGTGCTTGGAATTAGTCAATGATGCAATGGCCTCAAGATCAATTGTAATTGGTTTGACTATCCTCTTCCTCTTTTTGATTTCCCATGGATCCAAGAAGGAACTTCTTCAAGCAGTTCGCCACCTAGGATCCTTACATTTGATGGGAATTGTTCAAGTATTGGGTGCATAGGTTCAGATTCAGGAGGTGCCCTTATAGAATCTTCACATTGATGATGAGGAGATGTTACAATGTCTTCATGGTGAATTGGAGAAGGTTGCAGATGTATCTTTACGAAGAGAGGTTCAGGAATTAGAGATCTGAATTATTGGGACTTGCACTTGATCCGATACCACAAATTACAAGGTGGTATTTTCAATCAACCCTTGAGAATCATTGCGAGTTGATGAATGATAACTTGATTGTGATATCCTAGAAACATGTTCTTTTCCTTCCTCTATCTCCTTTAGTAGCTTTGGTTTATTTTTGTTAAGGATGATCTGAGATAACTTAGATCTCCATTATTTCTTACTTGTTTGGGTGTATGATGAGGCATGTGTTGCGTGGTGAGAAGATGAATGAGTAGATTGCACAATTCTCTTCTCGCTTTGATTGATTGGCCTTTGATCCTCTTGTGTATTTTTTTTTTACAATGAATTTAGCCAAAGCTTCTTCATACCAAACAAGACTTCTCTTAATCACTTGTTGGATTCTATCATCAAGTGATGTGTCATCCCGTCTGGACCAATTTACTTTAGCAAGAGGAGATGATGCAACAAAATCATATTCAGGATCAATCATATCAAGGCCATTATTTATGAATAATTGAGGAACTTCCTTTAATCAAAATGAGGGAATTTCATCTAAAGCCATCTTGGAGTAATCATGACGCCGGACTTCAAATTCATATGCACAATCAGCCCAAAAGTCTTCCACTTTTGGACGATGTCTGTATTTAGGCCCTAAAACTCTTTCTGTAAACCCATAAATATAAAATTCGCATCTCCTTACAAATGGATGCAAATTCATAGTGGTCATCTCCTTATCCATTGATTCGGTGTGCGGAAGGATGGACACTTGTACACACCAATTGAAATTGGGAAATGTGCACCGGGACGATGTTTTTCTCCCAAGAAGTGGTTCACTGACGCCAATTGTCATGAAAGTTCCATGAGATCCCATTTATCACTTCACGTACTTAGGAAACTTATAAGGTACTCCATTAAATCCATGACTTGGATGTATGAGAAAGTGAGAAATTAGATGAACAACAAGCCCCATCGTGAGATCACTTCTTTATCCTGTTGTGAAAGTCTCTCTTATGGCCTATCTATGAACATCTTGATAACATATAAGAAAAAGGCATCATTAACACGATGAAAATGATGTGAACTTTCTTTAATCTCTAGCCATGGGTAATAGTGACACACTATTTTGCCCAGGTGCCATGGTGCCTCTAGTCTCAAGACCAACAAAAATCCTTCTTCGTGCCACTTGCATAGACTAGGTAGGAGGTCATATAAAAATGACCAATCATCTTTACCTCAACTAATTGCTTGTGCAAAGTATCACCGATGATCAGTGGCCCAATCTTCTATATGAATTCTTTGATCCAAATTACACAAATAAATTTATACATCCACGGTTGAAAGTAGCATGCAGAGGGGATGCCAAATACTCTACTCAACAAAGTGATCATGTCTCCAATCTCGTCCCAGAACTCAATGTGAGGCAATTCCTCAAGAAGTCTCTGGCAGCATGCGATCTCCTGTTGACTAACCAGTTCTTATTCATCACTTTAGAACATTTTATTGGGTCTTCATCCCAATACTGTTTATGCAAGACTCTTTAGTGATTTCAGCATTCTCTTCATATTCGGAATTCTAAGCAATTCTTCAATGTGCTCAGGCATAACCAATAGGATGGGCTCATTATTACGGTTGAAAACTCCTCTTTTCTCAGGATCATAGTGCTCAACACAAGTGATGACAAGCTCTAGACACTGAACGAGACTGGAAACGTTGCTGCTTGTGGCAAACCACTACGGTACAAGTTGTGAGAACAATGTATGGCTTTCAAATTTTGTCTTGTCACAAAATTGACTCATATTAACATGACCCAAATTGGTGTCAATTATATGGTCGTAATCGAAACCGGTGCAAATAAGGGTATGACACCTTGAAATTCGTACTTTAGCGTTGATTTATTTGATGTTGACATTATTAAGCAAAAGCAAGAGAAAAGCAAATGAAAACACAATTTTGCAGTATCGGGTCTTCGTCTCCGAATTCACCGCAAAAGACAAAAATTTTTTTATTCAATTTATGTCTTTTACAAACCCTATCTTGTTTTATATCAAGTAAAAATGAAAATTATTTGCCAATGGGGTCTTGGCTGATTGGTAAAGTTCGGGCATTTACCAAGAGGAGGTCCAAGGTTCAACCCCCATTGGCAGGTCCGCCGTGTGAGGAATAGCCCGACCGATGTCCCTGAGTGCCGAAGGAGTAGTCCAACCAATGTCCCTGAGTGTGCGACAGTTGTACGATGGTGCTGCTGGAGTAGTCCGTCCAACGTCCCTGAGTGTGCGCCAGTTGTACGAAGGCGGTATGAAGTGTACACCAGTTGTACGGAGGTGGTATGAAACCTAGGCTTCAGCTGAACGGAGGCGGTGTGAAACTTGTGCACCTGGTGGTCCCATCCTCACCCAGGCTAAATTCACCGAGGCTGGTAGAGACTGTGCTAAAAATGTAATATGTAATGATTCCTCTAAATTCCAAAAATAATAAAAATGAAAATTATTTTACAATTTCAATATTCCGCAAATTTTCTTAATTACATTCTCTTGGCGAGCTCTCATTAAATCATTCTACATCATAAATTTGCAAGAAGGCGTGTACAATTTATTTGTTGTTGGCTTCCTCCACCATTTATTTTTTATCCGCAAATGAATTCTGGTGCATCCTTCGCTATTTTTTCTATTTTCCGTAATTCATCCGAGCTTCTTCCTTTCACTGGTCGGGTGAATTTTTGAAGCTAATTAATTCTTTGCCAAGAAAACATGTTGCGGCATAGGTTCTCTCTATTTCCCTTATTAAATCGTAGTTAGTTTCCAATCCCTCTTCATGACATCTGACACATTTTTAAAAAATATGTTGGTGCTTCAATGCAAATAATGGGCCTTTGTCTACATACAAGTCGTGTTTTGCCTTCAAACTGCCAGCGTGGGTTTCTCCTTCGATACGCAGTCCTGCTATCTTCCTCACCCATCGTAATTCCTTTGCAAGACTTTGCAATATTTCACCATAATTAGATCCTGCACACAAAACAAATAATTTATCTTATCTTAATATGGGCTGCATCTGTTTCTTTTCAACCTCCCTGTAGTATTCAACAGTTGGGCGCCGGTATGGATTGAATTGAATTCATAGATTTTAATTACGTCCAAAAGACAAACAGGTCTATGGGACCAATTTCCAATGCAGGCTTCTTTCATCGTGCAAAGCATATCTTCTTATTCCACACAGGCTATGTTTTCCACTAGCGACCACCAACATGCTAGTCAATTTCTTTTTCCATGCTAGCATATTTAATCTGCAAAAATTCTATGGGTCTGGCGTTTGACGTTGAAGATTATTTAATACAAATAATTTGTTTTGTCTTTATGTCAATCGTATTTTCTACTTCAAATGCCAACGTGCTAGTCCATTATCTTTTCCACGCTTGGGTCTGCTATCCTTCTCTACTGTCAATGTGGGCCTTCCTTTTTGTATGCAGACCTGCTGTCCACCTAAACCGGCCACGTGAGCTCCTTGGAATAGTCTCCCGCAATGGTGAGCTAGAATGCCTTGCTACTTCAATCTGAGTCAGCCTGGGTTGTGGGAAGCTACAGTTGATCTTCAGCAACAATCAACGTTTTAAGATATATTTCTCCGAGGTAGCAACTTTCGTACGGAGTGTATAATACGGTGGACATAAAATATGGAAAAAAAACAGACTAACAAAAAAATACGATAAATACGGAAAAAAAATACGGTAAGCTATATTTTCTAAAAATATAATAATTATTAATAATTCAACAATTCTTTTATAATAATATCACAATTATTACTAACATTAAAATCATATAAGTGATAAATTCACTATCAAAAAATAATCTGATGTTTCCAAAAATAAAACACTAATAATAAGGTAACTTTGTTTAATTATGGTTGCTTTAAATTATACTTTTTCATAACTCAAAAAACCATCGTTTTTAATTGTTTTTATGCGGCAGCCTTAAAAACGGAAAAAAAGGGTGATTTCCTTGGAAATCACCGTATTTGGTAACTATGCATTTCTCACGTTGAGCTTCTTTGAAACTGTGCAAAATTTGTTCTTATCTCACGTTGGGGCTGTTGCCCTCCTCCTACCCATTCGTGCCCTGCCACCATAGGCTCTTTCACAATGTAATCCCCACACTTGTATTCCTACAGAAAAAACAAAAAATATTTTCAACACAATTTAGAAAACACCATGGTCTCCATCTGCTGGGAACTACGACCACTTGGTTTCTCCTCGACGACATCGTTTTTAACGCTCAAAACCTGTTTGAAAGAACATCTTCATGGCAGAGCGATGACTCAGTGCGAAGGAAACAATGAACGCCATTGAAGAAGTATATCACATCACAAGAGCACAATCATTTCTAAACCGTGGGTAAAAGTGATGTTTCGGGAAGTTAAATTGGAGGGAGTGCAACATGAAGGGAGGAGGGGGAATGCAAAAGGCATTGGAGGGAAGATAAGTTCAACGGAAGGGAAAACATATCAACTCCAAGGGAATTGATTTATTGTTTTCTCCATTTTATCGTCTTCATCTGCCTTGCTTTTCACGTGGCCGTTGTAGGTGGGTATTACACATCATTCACCCATGTGGTGTTAGAAGTGTTGGACATCCTTACATTTTGGAAAATGTTGATTTACCCTAAAAACTTGTTGTGTCCCACATAAGGGACATACATGGATGACATGCAATTTGTTGTATTGAAATACTATGCTAACATCAACAACTATAAAGGGAACAAAATGCCTTTTATTCAGACACCACCCAATGCAGGACGTATCGACACAAAATTGGATGGTCCATGTGCTTCAAAGAACGGGATTTGACGGTTTATTCCTACCCATTCATGCCCTCTTTGCCATAGGCTCTTTCACAGTTAACTAAGAAAACCTCGTGCCAACAACGGAAGCCAAGACACACCTTGTGTGAATGTTGTCATTGCTTGCAATAGTGGTTTTCGAAACCCTGGGAAACGCCTAGATTATGAGAATCCCCAACCATGCTACGTTGAACAGAACCTCCCGCAGACCAGACGTCAATCTTGACCAAAGCATATACAACAAGTGTGCTTTGTGGGTGACAATCATTTTCCAATACTGCCCTTCAAAAATACAAAACAAAGTTATTTATATCAAATATTTTGTATTTATTTAATTATTTTTATATATACTAATATAATTTCCATATAAATCTATATGAAAAATGACGGTCACATTTTAAATATACAAGTCGCATGTGGTGGTTATTTAAAATATTTGTAACTATTTTATGGCTAAAATCGCAAAAAAAAATTTAAACTAACATCAAATTTAATGCTTGATGTCACATGTGACAGTTATTTCAAATATTTACAATTATTTTACGACTAAAATCACAATAAACGTCTAAACAAACATCAAATTTAACACATGACATGTGGCACTATTCACGCATAATTGTTTACAAGGACATTGTTCATGATGTTTACTGGTCATGATGTTCATTATGCATGTGCACTATGCACGCTCTAGGAACTGACACATGGAAGCGCATGTGTAAATCCCATTCTCATTTTAAAATAACGATATTGTATTCATCACTGAGACAATATGATGTTACACTACGGGATCTGTAAATAAATTTATATCCAGAGCGTGACGAGGAGGCAAATGTTAATGTTATTGAAACCAAAGATATTGTTTGATTAAGCCATGGTTGTTATCTCATTACTGGTGAAAATTACCAAATGAAAATGATGGTTCCTTTTGTGGAGGCGGGTGCATCTCGTATTGTCAACCAAATTTAATATATGTAAAACTCACTGTTTTGTTGGGCAACACATTGAAGTAGATTCGCTAATGAACATGGTGCACCCACATAGAAATCCATGGCTACAACCACCATAGGATTGCTCCTAATTGAGTTGTTGAGTCCCGTAATTGCAGCCAATGGAAGATCAGAGGCAAACTTAAGAGGAACATCTCTGATTGTTGTTAAAATCTGGTGTCTCATAATTGTTTTCGCGGCCACCTTCGCCAGAGGAATATCTCCCTATTTTTGGCGATGGAATGAGAGCTTCATTTTGTTGGGGACTCAATTCACATGGGAGAGTGTTCTTGGGGACGATGTTAATACATTTCTTGAGCGATTCTGTGGAGACATTTCAGCGAGCAAATGTAACACTTTGTAAGCTCGAATAATTGCAAAAAATCTAGTGATGAAGGAACAATCGTTGATAATTGAGCCCATCCTCAAAATGGACATATGAACCACATGCATAAGCTGCGGGTCGTTGGCAGTCTGTCGAGCTGGTTGTGGGTGATGCGTCGGGTCTGTTTGATGCGTGGCAGAGGGAATTCGTCGAGTTGTATGCTGTCGAGCCAGAGTGAGGCCTGGTCGAGGTGGTCGTTACCTTCGTGCATGAGCTGAGGAAGGTCCGCTGTTGTGCCAAGTGGGTTGGGGGTGAAGCCACGTGCAAGGTTGGCGTTATAACAGTTTGAGTAGGAGTGAAACCGCCCAGACTGGAGCGAAGAACCACGTACTGGGGTCTTCGACGACAGAGTTGTAACCGTGGAATGCCGGGCAGAGAGAGCTGAGTGCAAAGCAATCTGGTGGCACAAGCACCCTAGTTTAAGGCACGAGCTGGTTTTTCCAGTGTAGAGAGGCTGAAGCCAGTACCAAGCGTTGTCGTCGAATTAAACCATCGAGTAGGCAAGGTAACAATCGTTTAAGGATCCCCAGTGTCGTCGCAACTCGCAAGGAAGGCCCAATCCAACACTAATGCACGCAAACACGTGAGCAGGAGGAGTTGTCAACAGGGTGCACGGTCTGCCAATGGCCGAGGACCAAGTTAAACAATGCAGGGCCCAAATCGGAGCTGCGAATATTGCCGACGTAGGAAGATGCCCGAGGAGCCAAGAGTAATGCAGGTCGGCAGCAAAAATGAAACATGAGTGCAGAGTTGTGGAAGCAGAGTGGGAACGGTTGATACAAATAATCACATTCTGTCAGATTCTAACGCAGGGAAAGCATAAGAGTCATCCATTTTCAAGGCATCTCTGTCGTCCACGCAATCACCTGTGTCAGAATTAGCCAGCCCCGTTTCATCAACGATAGATCAATTCCCGTGATAACTACCTTTTGGAATTCGACAAGTGGGAATTAAATGCGAGAATGGAGGAATGAAGAGGTGGAGAAAATTAAGCCTTTTCCAGTGCGGGATGTGGATGCGGGGAAAGCGGGGAAGTGGAGAATTTTGTCCATTTTGTCAAGCTTGGCTTTACCCGTGGAATGACTGAAAGTATTTCCCGCACGGATGAATACGGGAAAATCTTCATCTTCGACAATTTTCAAAATGCATCGAGTAGTTGAGTGGGAGTGAATACCCACTTGACTTCACTTAGATATTAAATTTAATAACTAGCAATCGCATGTGTTTCATGAGATGTGAACGCCGAACGGTATATGTTATTTGATTTAGAGGGATAGTTATTATTTTTGTAGTTGATATCGATAAGGGGTGTAATTGATTTTGTAATTGTAGGAATATATATGAAGCATTAAATTTAAAGGTGTTATCTCTACATTTCAAATTTGTTACAAATTCGTACATATACATTTGCAAATCTTATATCATGAATGGTAGCCTTTCGTACATTTGCGGGCTATTTTATTTGAACTAAACATGAATACATGAAGACTTTTGTACATTTGCAGATTTTATATCATGAGTGGTAGCCTTTTGCTTATGCTCTGCCCATCTTCGAGATATATCAACCTATCCCTCTTATTATTCTTAATCATTAAAGGCCCTCAAAAGATCCATCAAATGCACATTGAATTGTCTATCACGGACCACTAAATGTGCAATGAGAGCTCTGTCACAACCCACCAAATGTCCATTGAGATCCTTTGTAAGTTTAAATCACGTTCTTAGTTCCAGGTCTTTAATCAAGGGTATTTTTTATGTTTAATTTGAATGTGCACATAGAACTCCCCTTTCACATTTGTACAAAAGTCTTATGTCCTTAAAAATTAAGTTTAAAAATATTTAAAAAACTAAAACTAAATTAGAAAAGTAAAATAAACTTAAAATAAAAATAAAAATAAACAAGTAAATTACTAAACACAAAATAAAAATATACTTTATTATTTAAACTTTATAACCTATCTCACAAGGTTCTCTGAATTTCACCGAAAAAGTTTAAATTTGGCCGAAGGGTTGTTTTTGCTAGGGCACGGCCCTCTACGGACCACATGCGCATAGATGTATTCAAAGCACTTATTTTAGTTGGTGTTCTCGCAATATATTTGTTAACCCGGTTTGCACTTGCATCTGTTTGCAGCAACTGACTGTGTTCGAGAGCATTTGTTGGTAGTCGGATTGGAGCACCGATTACCAAATGTGTTTCAACAACAACATCCATTTCAATGATAAGAACGGTGTTGCAATGGAAAAGAAAAACAGATAGAATTAGAACTGAGCAACGGATGGAAAAAACAAATAGAAAGAAATTTTAATTGATATAGGGAGTTTATGTACATTGGTAATTGAGCAAGAGATGAAGCTTACAGTTCACTTTTGATCATTCTAACGAGGGATTTGTGTAAGCACACGATGGAGCCTTCTTGTATTGATTTTTCAGTTACATGACTTGCAAATTTGGAGGGTAGAAGTGTTGTCTAAAAATGTATCCCATCTGAAAGGTCAACACGATGTTGGGCTCTCGTGTTGAGAATGGACCTTAGAGAGCTCAAGTGTAGTATCTGAAATGTGGGGTCAACATTGGAACCGCCCTCAATCAATTGAGAAATTCCTTCGTGTGTCAAAGTTATTTCCATGGCAACTAAAAGATGCTCGAGATTGTGGGAATTCTACAAGTATATGGTGGAAAATGTAAACTTGTAGGGCAGTCAATCATGAAATGAAGGATTTGTTCAAGAAATCATGCATTTGTAAAGAATGAGAACCTTTAAAGTTGGCTTCCTTATTATTTTATATTTTCTAAAAAGCACAAACATGAAGTCTAACCCTTTAACAATTCAATATGCAAAAAAGTGATATAATGTACAAAGCTTTGGTTGAAAACAACTAAAATTTGTATGGTTGTTTCTCGGCATTTTAAAACTATATGTATTTGTGTGCAAATATTATGAAGTACACATGAAAAATGCGTCATTGGTTTACATAAAGAAGCGAACAATTGTATAAAGGAAAGATATAATGAATAACACATTAAAAATGTGTTGTTGTTGTTGTTGTTTGTTGAAAAGTTAGATTTTGTGCTCCATATGTTCCGCCGCAATATATACATGCATTTATTTGAAATGAATTACATATTATTATGTTAAGCAAATAGAATGGAAAACAATAAGAACAATATGTACACTTGAAGTGAGAAAACTATAGGTATTTGTATGGAGACACAATGATAAAGAAATTAGGAAAGCATAGTTGTTGGATAACAAAAAATGAACATGTGTTTGATAAGTTTGATTCTCTGTCGGATATATACTGCCACAATACATACATGGAATATTTGGAACGAGTTACAGTTTATTTCAAAAATACTTATAAACTAACCACTACAAGCTATTTTTTAAAATCAAATTTCTTTCTTTTTGCTTGTGCAATTTTCTTTGCACGTTTCTTGTAGTTTTGTCCAGTTGCAGATGCCTCGATTGAAATTCCCATTCTCCTCAATTTGTAGGGTGGTTCATATTTTAGTGCATCTTCGTTTGAATCATAAATCAAGCAGAAGCCTCGTGGATGAATTGGAATACGGTTTCTTTCTATTTAGCTTAGAAATTTTGGGGCGAATTTTGGATGAGCAAGATAGTTTTTGATCAAGATGTTAGAAATGGCACTCTAATCAAGACATAATTCGCTATCGATGGAACACATGTCACTTTCTCGAAAAAGGGATCAAATAAACAAAAGCAAATGAAAACAAACAAAATCTAAAATCTCAAAGCGTGCATCCAATTCATTATGAAAGTCAATATTTTTCCAAGTAAAAAAAATCCATCAAAAGTTTTATGATTTAGACAAAGCGTATAAATGCACAACAAAAGATTGCTCACCCGAAAATGGGATCCTCGATCTAGAGCATGCAAAAGAGGACAAGAATTGATGGAAAACCATGATGTTCGTGAGAAAAATAGTCTCGAGTGTAACCAAAAAAGTATTATAAAGAGCTATTAAAAATTGTATATTAGTAGAGGCCATATTAGTGCTTTGTAAATGATGAGGGAATTGCAAAGATAAGGCAATACTTCAGACATATATTCTTGTTGTATGTTTTGTATCAAGCCCGAATATTTTAAAAATGATGTTCACTCTGCAGTGAAAATTTGCACACCATTTAAGCATCACTCTGCTTTTAAAGGAAACTCTTGTATAGGGAGGTTTGATGTTATCCCCATCCATGTTAGGGAATCTAGTGGTTGGACTCATGATCTTGAAATATACACTGGACAATAAAGCTCCTATATCTATCTAAAAAAACAATAAAGCTCATATGAAGGGAAAAACATATAATTGGCTACTTGAAACCCACTATTAACATTTATTCTAAAGGATTGATAACACAGTGAGCTCAGTCACAAGAGTTGTGCAATGGAAATTTCAAACACTTATGTGAGGAAGTAAAGTAAGAACCAAAGTAATGTAGAAGTGAAGGCCATTAATATCTTATATTTGATTAGAATGAAAACACGAGTACAATAACACCATGATGGCAGTTTTTCACCTGAGACATCTGATACACAATTGCAATGAAGACAAAAGTACAAATACAAAATGATGGCGATTTTTGCCTTAAAATTCTAACTTTAAAATCTGATGGAAGATTTTCATCCAAGGTAAGGGCGCCTATACTGCTTCACCCAATACAAGAAAATTAGAAATGTTGGAATGGAGAATCTAAACACAAAAGATATAAGATTTACATAGAAGTCCAAAAGTATAATAGTTGGTTTGGGGTGTATGAGATTGTTCCAACTGAATATAAAGCTAGAAGTGAGCATAGATTTTGACCCAAGGAAGGTTAAGCACTCTGAACAATTCAATATGGCAGAGGAAAAAGTATTCAGGTTGGTATGTCTTGCTTTGAAAGAGGATGGAAGGCTGCCTAGATAGTATACAGAGAGATGGGCAGAAGTGGTTTGTTGGGCAGAGTATTACATTAGTCCAATCCAGTAACAGCCCTGGCTTATACCTACGACTAACAACTTAAGCAGGCATATCAGAACATGTCAGCCAATTCATATATACCTATAACTCCACAGAAGCACCTAATCAGTAAAGACCAACAGTCACACAACAATATCCAACAAGTACAGATTGACTTATGAACAGAAATCCCAAATGGGTGTTGCTCTTTTTTGGTCACCAGATCTGATGATGTTGACTGAAAACATAATGTGAATAGTAATACTCACCAGATGTACAGGGGTTTTAATTTCTTTGACAAGGAAAGAAGAGCACTGATGATGCCCTAGACAAGGGACTTCATACAAGCATATCTGTTCTCTATACCATATACAGAAGATCCTATCATAAATGATCAATTGGAAACCTCTTCCAAAGGCTTGAATTCTAAAAGAGAGAGGTCTGATTAGACTCCACAAGCCTGTAAATACTCCCAGAACATAACCTGCAAATCAAGTTTCACAGTTACCCCAAAAGGGTTATTGACAAGATTCAAGATTAATCAGCATTTGCCCACAAGTAGAAGTGGTTTGTTGGGCAGAGTATTACATTAGTCCTATCCAAGAATGACCCGGCTTATACCTACGGCTTATACCTATAACTTCATCCAATTCATATATACCTAAACTCACGAAGCACCTAATCGACCAGACCAACAAATCAGCACAACAATATCCAACAAGTACAGATTGACTTATGAACAGAAATCCCAAATGGGTGTTGCTCTTTTTTGGTCACAAGATCGATGATGATTGACTAAAAACATATCAACACTACACCAACTCATATCATCCACACAACTTAATGCAACATCTGCCATCTGTGCAACATCCGCAAACATACATCATAGCTCATTCCCTGCGAAGGACATACATCACACACAACAACCACATGAAAATGTCAAGCCATGGTAGACATCACTTTCAGAGCTCACACCATGCCTATGCACTGTCGCCAAGAAGAAAGATATCTGGAAATTGAACTACTATCAAAGCAAAAAAATTCACAAATCAGAATAGCATATAGTCATTAATTATAATGACAGGTGCAAGAATCTTCCACTAAACTATATCAGAGTTACAATCCTCTGCATTAAATGGGTGTAGCCCTTTACATTTCTATTGAACTTAAAGTACGGTACCAAGATTGGATGTTGTTTACTAGATTAAGGTTGTGGTCTGAAAGGGCGTGGGTTATGAGAGAAAGGAGCATATTTTAGCTAGCTAGCTGAAGGGACAACAGTTTGCAACAAGTGACATACAAATTATCTTCAGGTATGAGAAAAGACTGAAATTTCCTTATTAGAAGAGCACGGCACCCAAGACATCAAAGCCCTCTCATTTTATACATAAAACAAGCAGGTTCACAAATCCAAAATTGATGTGGAGGCTGTATCGAGGGATATACTACTGCATTTCCCTGCCTGTTTAGAACATCAGAGTAACTACTGGTAAACGATCAATTGGAAACCTCTTCCAAAGGCTTGATTTCTAAAAGAGAGAGGTCTGATTAGACTCCACAAGCCTGCAAATATATTTACCTTACACAAGGTGGATACAGTCCTCATCAGAAGATGCGTGAAGAAGAAACTACTACATAATTCATAGCAAGGAGGTTGAATACAGCTACTGTACTGCAATCGCTACACACGAGCTTCAAAGATCAGTGCTGGCACTGCTCTCATAAATGAGAAAGTAAAGTCGGTAGATCAAAAATTCAAGTTTTAGAGAAAACTAAATCAGCATTTGCAGCAGCAGAACAAAAGGTTAACAATGCAGGTTTTGCTCTTATGAAGAACAAGTATGTCTTCACTGGAGCATCATGGGTGACTGGTGCATTCAGCAGGGTCACAAAGGCTGCCGAGGATGTTGGTATGAAAACTAAAGAAAAAGTTCAGCTAGTTGAGGGACTAAAGAAAGATCGAACTCCACTTCAAGTGGATATGTATCACATGATTTTGCACAAGTTCATCTAACTGAACCTGGAAATACATATGAGCCGCTTAGCTCAAAAACACTCAGGAAAGTATTCCAGCTTATCACGATATGATAGTGGATCGTTTTCTTCTCCCAATAGTTCTACGCAGGCATCTGGGGAGCCAACTAAACCACCACCCACCCAGGGTCTGATTCTCTAGTCAAAGATGGACACATGTATCTAATACATCTTTTGAAATTATTGAATTGTGTTCTGGCAGCTGAAGCTAAGTAAATATGTTATACTGTACACAATTTGAACCTTGGATATCATGCTTTTTAGGTGTTTTATTTCATAGGCAACCTTCCATTATTCTTCATTATTAACTCCAGTTTATTATTCATGTTTCTTTTTATGATTTGGTGCTAGGCACTTCCATTTCAGAATTTGGGAGAAAAATAAA
This sequence comes from Taxus wallichiana var. yunnanensis, assembly GCA_018340775.1. Classification (NCBI taxonomy): domain Eukaryota; kingdom Viridiplantae; phylum Streptophyta; class Pinopsida; order Cupressales; family Taxaceae; genus Taxus; species Taxus wallichiana. The sequence goes on from CM031235.1 coordinate 943,721,181, forward strand.
CAATCAAGCTAGAAAGTAGAATGATGACTTTGATGGCTTTTAATCAGATCGCACGATATTGTACTGGAAAAGAAAGAGGAAATATTTTGATGTTCTCAGTTTATGAAAAGAATCTGTATTCTTATTATCAAAGTAGTTTCTTTCTACACTTGGTTTTCTTTCTACATAAAACAAGCAGGTTCACAAATCCAAAATTGATGTGGAGGTCAGATAGAGAAAATATATTTACCTTACACAAGGTGGATACAGTCCTCATCAGAAGATGCGTGAAGCTGAAACTACTACATAATTCATAGCAAGGAGGTTGAACAGTTACTTGTACAATAAACTTACACGAGCTTCAAACTGAATAATCTGCAATTAGAAAAGTGTCACGCATGGCCGTTAAATAGCGCCCTAAAAACATCATTTGTTAAAAATAGTGCCCCTCAAAACCGTTAAATATATGTCCGTCTATTACTGCCGCATTCAACATGCAGGGAACGGCTAAAAAACAGAAAATACGTGTAAACGCTTAAAAAACGTCCAAACGGCTGTCGAATTTAGAATCGTCGCAGAAACGTCCGGAGGTCCTCTACCATAGGGGAACGCCTTCGGCATAATTAATTAAACTTAATTGATTAAAAGTTTGGATAATTAATAATAATAATATCAATTAAATTATTGTTATTAATAATTAAATTTAAATAATTAATTTAAATTATTCATTTATCAATTCATGGGGGGCAAATGGTGGCGGAAAAGATATGGTAGTGATGGTGATGGGCCCATGAAGACACAATAATGTGACCATGGATGATGGAGTAGATAAAAGATGGGCAAACGTGCGACATGGTGTGATGAGGTGATCCAAGGAAATATTTTCATGTGAAATTTTTGAAAATAAAATTAAATAAATCAAGTGATTAAATTTTTCAAAAAACACGTTGTGGTTTCCTTAGTATGCAAGATTGAGCTTTGGGAACTTACACATCATTGCCTCTATTTAGGAGTTTTACTTCACTAGAATGAGCACATATATCATGAATATCATTTGTATTGCATCCCTTTAGAACTAGATTGATCTTGACACATAAAGACATAATTGACATGGGCATTTAAGGGATCTTTTAGATGTGTTATCTCATCCTTAAGAGACTTGATATTAGTACTCATAACTTAAATTTTATCTCATAAATATCATTTTAATACTTTGGAATAGATTGCAAGATAGCATTAATATTATCAATGTTATAACCATCTAGTGATGAAGAATCCATATGATATGGCTAACAAGGGTCTTTTGAGCTATTATCCTTAGAAGAGTGATGCACACATGAGATGACAATAAAGAGTAAGGCAAGGCTGACATACAATAGATCATAAAATTATAGAAGATAGATCCCAAAAAATTGATTATTAGAGATGAATAAGAGTAATCCAAAAATTAGTAATGAAGGTAGGCCAAAAAGTGATGTTTTAACAAACGGCGACCATCGTCGAATTAGTACATTGATCATTTATAAAAACAAACATCGAATTGAATGATACCAAAAGAGGTATTTTGCAATCGAATATGTGGAATGAGAACCTCCAAAGGATTGACAAAAAAGTGTATATTTTTAATTGAGTCCTAATCACTAAAAATAGTAATTTTGAATTTCTAAAAAGTGTGCAAAGAATTAGGAAAAAAAATAGGTTTTCATTTAATATATCAAATAAACCGAAAACCTCCACAAAATTTGAAAATGTATTCGTTATACTTGAGATACATGACAAAAGGTGATTTGGAAATTACAAAGCCTAGAAAGAGACCCAAAGGGAAGAACCAGTCATGAGACCTTAAGGAAACTTATGAAAACCATATTTAGGGCATGTGATAGATGAAAATCAGGTTTAGATCTAAATATAAAATGTGGAGACGAAACCCTAGGGAAAATAACATATTTAAGAAGGTGCAATAAATGATTGTGAGTTGATTCACCAAATGTTTACACCCTAATTAAATTTATGGTATGGAAAGTACACAACAATAAAGATGATGTAAGGGTTTGTAATAGGGGACTATCGTGATCAATTAAATTCGAACATTAAAAATTCACAATCAAAATAATCCTTTAATATTTGTCATGATTAAAAAAAAGATAAGCAATTGCTCAAATAGATAACATGAGAAAGAAACTTAGTTGAACATGTTAGAATATAGATGATTTGAAAATGCAAAAATGTGGAACATGTAGATTAGATATTGAAAAAGCTTGATCTGAAGTTACGGACCGTAAAATGAATAGGGGTAGGATTATACAACTAATGCATTGTGCATTTGAACTCTATGGTCCTTACACTGGATCTATATGGTCTTAAACCCTTTGACATTCCAAGCCTTCAAATTTCAAAGTGAGCTTCACTTCCCTATAAATGACCTTCACTATATGTCAATATTTCTCATGAAACATTGAGGTGACTTGTAATTACCTATAATAAAGTGGAAACCCTAGAAACCTACATAACCCTTCATCAAAGAATCGACAAACCAAAAGGAGAAAAAATGTGTGGTGAAGTTGGACTACATTTGGTGGTCAGACTCGCAACTACTAAACCAATCCAAGTGTTGCACTATGTATCCTCATTGTGGGATCAAGCCGCATGTAGTTCTCCTAGGTGTTTGTGCAAGTGTGAACAATTAACTAACCCCTTAGGGGTGCCCTTGTGTCTCTTAACACCAAGATAGCGGGCTAACTATATAGTATAGAATATACCCAACACAATAGTAATGTGATGTGGTGTGCCTCGGCTCCGTGATCGACCGTTTGTTAGTGAAACCCTTGAACAATGTTTGGAGTGAATTTTCTCTTGCCAAGACATAGCTCTATGACCTTTTCATGCTTGAAAATAGAGGAAGCTAAAATTTTGACCTAGTTGAGTGCTTTAAACTGTAGTAGGCACTTTACTCTAATTGATGTGGAGCTGATTTGGGCAAATTTAGGAAACCCTTGAGTGATTTTGGAAGGATATCTACAATAAAATCTTGAAAGAGAGTTCCATGTGACTTATAAAGTGGTAATGAATTGTTTATATAGACTTACGTGGGTGAAATAGTCTAATAAGGTTGACTCTAGGAAGATGGAATAATAAAAGAAAATGTTCAAATTGAAAATAGAGTCAAAGAACTTGAAGAGCATGATGGTACAAGTCGACCAAGACCAGACCCCACATCCTGACCCATTTATATGGTCTTGGACAAAGGAGAAAGGTAAAACATAAAGTTTGGAAACGAAACACATAAATTGTTTTCTACTTTGATAAGATAATATTTCTAGGATTGACGAAAAAGCAACGTGTAGAGATAAGTAAGTCACATGAGAGATAGAGAGAGATGGGTGATTAGATTCTAAATGTGAGCATTTTACTTAGCAAGGAAAGTCAAACTCGGCTTGCAAAAGGGAAAGTTAACAAATTTTAGTGTCTACAGTTGGCACATATTTTCTTTTGCACACACAAATAACATCTACCAACTACTTACATCGATCAAGTTGTGTGTTTTGTCAGTTATGTATGTTTATGATGGGTATGTCATGTCATTTTGTGTCGTAGGTAACAATGGATCGTTTAGGCGTCAAGTCATGTGTTATGGTCATACTACTTTATTGATCATTGTTACGCTTGTTGCCATGAATTGCTCTAAATTATGACTTGATATGACTTGCATTGTGATGACATATATTACTTGTTCCAAAATGCTCATAGCTAATGTGCATTGCTTATTTTACCATGTAAGTTAATATATTATATATGGTTCACATCCCCGATGTTGTGGTTAATATACTTTATATAGCTAATACTTTCTCTTTTGAGCTATGTGATCATTTACAACATCCCTCATCTCAAAATGGGGGCATATTGTGGATTTTTCTAATAATTTCATGCGATTATAGTTACGTGCTTTAATTAACTTTGTATGATGATGTAATGTCCCCAATGGACATTATTTTACCCCTAAATGGATTTTAGGCAATCCCAACTTTAAATATGCAAAATACGAGACAAATTGCAGCCAAACAAAAATCTGATTTTTGCATAAAATTAAATCTAGGGCAGCGAATGTAAAAATAATGAATAACTCCAAAAATACTTTATCAAATCTCTTGAAATTTTAAATGGAGCTTGCTAATACAATAACAAATATTATAGAACTATTTTTGGAATTTTTCGAATAACAGAATCTTTGCTAGAAATTACAGTGCCCTAAACAACTCGAAAACTTCTAAAATTAATATTTTTGCTAGAGAAGTCCAAATGAGTGAAACTTTGGATCTTGGGCCACAAAAATATGAAGAATAATATTCCAAAAATAGTTTTCACACAAAGAAACACGAAACCCTAATTTTGCCCTAAAAATTAGGTCACCCAAAGACATTTAGGGCATCAATTCACTCCAAAATTAACAAGCTAGGGTAGATCTCTCACTACCGAAGAATGCCCTCGCTAGGCTAGGATGGATCTCTCACCACCGAAACTAGGGTTCCCGTGGGATCTTACTCCACAAGCTGGATATTTGCAAACAACAGTTGCACATGAAAGAATATGCATAAGCTACAAGCTTAAGACACAAATTAGAAAATATCAAATGGTATGGAATATGTTTCCCTTCAAGTCGACTTCTCCTTATAAAGGAAGAAGAGACCCAAAACAACCTCTACAATATCCAATTAGTTCCCAAGGATTTTCCCTATGCAAGCATTTAATATTTTCCCATATTAAATGCTTTTCCCAACAACTTTTTCCCTCCTAATGCAAGTCACATTTTTCTAGGGGAAATACATAGTAAAATGGGCATTTATCCTTTCTATATTCCCATTCCCCTTTTTAAGGCAAGTCGCCTTTTCACCTAGGATGGATAACAATTTATATTTGGGCCTTTTCCATCCTTGATTTAATAATTATTAAGTCATATAAATTATTATAAGTGCTCTATATATATTTTTCTTTTATTAATGGCACTTTATAATAATTAAATATAACTTAAGCCACCCTTATATTTTTCCTTTGGCCGTCGGGTTGACAAAATAGGCCAAAGGTCTTCGAATGGGAAGGGGATATTACGATGATATGTACACAATTATTCAAGGCATAATATAGGCTCTTGCTTTTACATGTATTGCATCATTGCATATACATCGAGATCATGTACACAATTGGATGATAGTAGGGTTAAATGCTAAAATCCTCATAATAGTCATATTCTATCCGATGGCATTGGAGGTAATCATGTGTAACCATTTCATGATTTTTAACTTCAATCTTCTTATTTAGTACCATTATAAGCACAATCATTGAGCATTTATACACACTTATCGCATGTGATTTGTGGATTTCACATATATGGCATAGAGAGAACACATTTAGCATGTGCATTCATTATATACACTAGGAGGTTTGCATTTATATTTTATTTTAATTCAACAATTTCTTTACAAGATTAGAAGTATTCTAGAATTTTATCGTAATTTGGAAGTAGACCTTGCACAACATGGGCAAATATTGGAAGCTATCTAGGGATGAGCATTGTGGGTCACCCTATAGCCTCTCTTTTTATTATAGTAAAAGGGAAAGTGTGAATAAATGATGTCTAGTACATATGGAACATACCACTTCATTGAGTTTGTCATAGGTTGCTCTATTAAATCCTAAACTTAGGGCTTTGTAGAGTTGCATAGGATTGTTTGCATCATTGAATTAAGATCTTTGTTCATATTGGTAATGTTGTCACGAATGGTTTGGTTTTCACCATTTATGGTTTCATTGTTTAAAATATCATAGTGCATTTGTTATTGGATTAGGATAAGAATTAAATGGAGATAGATATAATGCAAAGATAATCAAGTTTTTAATAAGCATGACATTGGTAAAAAAATGACCAAAAGTCTAGGTGTACGTGCTAAAAACACGCTTCATTAAGTCTCCTTACTTGCCACATGCCTTTGGCCAAAATTTTCTCGATTATGGATCCTGGAAAAATAAGGCGTCAACATTTTTATTTCTATTTAAGTTACACCTTCAACCAAAGTTACCTTGAGTAAAAGGGTTGATTCATCAATGATTGGCGTGCATACTCAAGTTTTTATGTGCTTCATGTTTGCCTTTGCATTTACTAGTATAAATATCTTAAATATATCTATCAAAAATATGTTGAGATATATCAATTTCGATATTTTTATTTTAGATTTTTCACATATCACATCAACTAATAACTCCATTACCTTTTTCGCCAATTTCTTTTTGATTGGTGAAAAATGATATTTGATCTAACTACACCATGCTTTAAGCTTGAAAAATATTTTTGACAATAAGCCATGCTCCAAACTTCAGTTTCGATGTAAATATATAAGTGACGATTAAATAGGAGTATATTAAAGTTAAAATTTCACCGTGATGATCAAATAGCCGTCAAATATAAGCTCATATATAAAAGTGATCAACTCACTCCATTTGACTCCACATTGTTCCCATTGTAGAACACCTATCGACATAATTATGGGCACTTCAAAAACCTTAAGAATATTTTAGTCGAGCCCTCTAGGGACCACAACCTCGTAATTTTCATGCTCATTAAGTCAAGATATCATTCCACTCAAGTTAAGGAGGATGAGGAATAGTGGTGAATCACTAATCAACCACAAGTGGCTAAGAGGTTGTTTGTTAGTTCACTCAAATGACAACATGAAGATTTGAAATATGATACGAGAGACTACATATCCAAGGATATCTCCTCATTATTAAGGGAGAAATTGAAAGGATACTTTACCCCACAACAAAGTCATATTATTGCCGGTCAATTTTACTAGAAAAATATACAAAGAGTTAAAGCAACCCTCTTAAGAAGTGGCATGTTCAATTAAGTTAGAATATATCCGGATAAGGGGATCATTTTTGATATCAAAAGTTCCCTAAACATCCCTAAATGGTGTCAGTGCAGAAGATATTTTTGAGAGCTTTCCGATGACTATGAGAATGCAACAAACGAACATTAGGACCTCTAGTTATGTCTCGGTCGAGTTCGCTTAACAAGAAAGTCAATTTTGGTCAACATATCAATATTGGACCAATGACACTGTGACATGTGGCGAAAAGGCAAAAGGGAGCCGTTTGTTGGTTTTCGACCTCCGGTCTTCAACAAGCGTAAAAGTTGGTGGTCATGACAAGAGGCTCAACTTTTTTAACAGAGGGGAGCCCGACCGTCGTGTGGACTAATTTGTTATCGCCGACGTGGTGGGTCCATAAGCCACCACTCGTCGAATTCACTCAATTTTCCTATTGAGAGTCGACAAGTGGACTATGTGTTGATCGAGTTGCTCATTGAGTTATGGATCGAGTTACACATCGAGCTATTCACCGAGTTGATTACATTCTATGCCACAATGTTTGGGTTGAATTTCTATTATCTTGGTGAGTCCATGTTACACCTCGGCAGGAACCGTTTCCACATGGCTCGGTCAACCTAATTGGCCACATTCCCACATATCTTGGTGGTCACAACAACCAAACAACACACCACACGACTCGGCCAAACAACTCGGCCATGTAAATGCCGCCTCCCCCCCCACCCCCTCCCCCAACACACACACATGCAAAGACCACATGGAGCATGGAGGGGCAAACAAAGGCCCATGTATGGAGAAGCCCACGTGAAGGATGGGGGATAAGGTTTATTAAAACCTTATCAAAATTTATATGCCGCTCCATGTGGGATTTTATCCCATTTTTCATGCAAGCCGCCCACTTGGGATTATATTCCCATCCACATGCCACAACTAGGCTAATGATAGCCTTTAGATAAATATTAAGACATTATTTTTAGGGACCTATTTTAATATAAATAGGGGACCCCTTTCATTGTAAAACAGACACAACTTGGAAGCTCATTCCTAGAGCTTGAAAGGCGGAGATCGAGCCAAGAGGAGAGTTAGATGCCATGTCAACGACATAGTTGTGTGAAGTCCTAATTTATTTAGGCATTATTATTTTAATTATTATTGACCTATTATTTTTTAGGCAATAGTAAATTAAAATTATTGTGACTAGGAGTTTTTAATACTACCTAGCCGGCCCATAGCGCCACACCAAATTATTGTGAAGCCTAGAGTATCGACCGGAGTGTCATAGGGCGTTATGAAGCGTCTGGAAGGCCGATCGAGATCTAGAGGATTCCGAACAGTGGAGCTGGTGCCATAGAGCTTGTCGAATACGCCAAGAAAGGGGAAGTCGGGTGCTATTTTTCACCCTTATCATCTGAAGGTCTAGATATTCTTCTAAGCAAGTTCTTAATAGTTTCCATTAGGTTTTCTTGTGAAAGTACTATTGTAACTTACAAGTTTTGACTAGTGGAACGGTTCAAAGAACCCAGAGACGTAGGCAATTGCCGAACTCCGTAATCAACCCTTTTGCAAAGTGTCATACTTATTGCATTATTTTAAGTTGATTTTAACGGGGTAAAAATTAAATGGTAATTTGATAAGCCTACAAGGGTTCGAAGATCAAGTAGATAAAAATTTCGGTCTATTTTCGGATCAAGTTTGGTATCAAAGCTGGTTTAGCTCCATATTTGTTTTTAGTAAATTTGATTAACAGAGTGATTGCTTCAAGTTAGTGCAGTTGGTTCAGTTTGTGTGAACATGGTACAAGTGCACTATGGGCAAGATGTCTAAACATGTGAAGCTCGATGAGGTTGAAGCTTATAATCACCAGATCTAGGAAGAGAACTCTCTCCTGCGATTAATGTATTACTCCTTAGAAGAGGAGAATGCTTGTTTGAAATCAAAATTGCAAACCAAGGATGAGCTCTTGGCAAGGTTGCAATGTGGTGACAAGAATAAGGAAATTCCTTCAACTTTAGATGCGAGTCTATGACAAATGAGTGCATTGTAAGTTGTTCACCATGTGAATATTCTTCCTCCCATTTGGTTTTGATTCAGGTAATGAAGTCTTTGGTTTGTTTGAAAAGCATACTAGAGGCATTGGATCCAAATTATTAGATAAAATGGGATTTGATGGAAGAGGCCTTGGTAAAAATGGCCAAGGCATTGCTAACCCAATACAGGTCGAGGATCGTCCTTATTTTACAGGTTTGGGTTTTCCTAGTGCGGGAATGGATATTGGAGATTGCTCCAAGAACGCTGACGGAAGACAAGCTTCCGAAAGCAAGTGAATACCCCACTAGTCTTGCAAGAAGATTCTAAGAAGGAAAGTTGTGCTTCGTTGTCACAGGCAGGATGTGGTAAGAGAAATCAGCGAAGAGGTAATGAGATTCACCTCCAATTTCTTACCATAATCATAAGCACAATAAAACTTTTGATCCACTTTTTCAACTTAAGAAGTATGGTTATGATTTTCAGAAGATGTGGAATTCCTTTCCATGTACTTTTTGTGGATTGCATAATCATTTTGTGGCCAAATGTTGGAAGAGAAGGACATTGATGAAGAAGTTGATGTCGTTTGTCGAAACATGACAAATCAGAAAGACCAATCTCGTCATTCAGAGTCAAGAAATGGCGAAAGAGTTCCTCATCCCAAAAGAAGGAAATTAAGAGAAAGTTTTGGGCTCATTTCCATAGGAATGGGCACCCGTGTGGAAAATTACCGAAATCGCATCCATCTCGCCATCAGAGTTATGGCAAGCCAAAGATGGAATGTAGGCCTATTGGAAAGGCAAAGGAGTTTTCTACTCCACCACCAGTTGACAATTCAACCCAGGACCAGGTAATACTTGAAAGTGAAAGTCCTTTAAAATGGGTAAGTCAACAATCTTTCAATTATATATTGCATAATTCAAATTGATGAATAACAAGCAGTATTTGTTTGGAGATCATATTTTGTGAGAAAATGCTAAGAAAAAGGTTTACCATACTTAGTGGATTTTCTTACTTAGAAAATTTGATTAATACTCCAAACATATCTCCTACTCAGCTTGTGAGTACATGCTACAACTCGATACAAGATTTAACTCATATTAAGCTTGGAGATCGGTTAACCATATGTGCAGACAGTTGAGCTCACAGGTGTCAGCTCGGAACTTCATTCTGTGTACAGGCATTGTGACCATGTAGCAGAATGGCAGCCGAACACCGTTGGCATCTGACAACAGGTCGGAACTTCATTATGTGTAGAGGCATTACGACCGTGCAACATAATGGTCCCTGATAGTCATCGTCAACAGGGAGCTTTTTACCATGTAGAGGCAATAGCCGCACAGCGGGGTTGGAGTCATCATTTTTGAGCTCGTGTGATATCAACTCGGAACTTCATTTTGTGTAGAGGCATTGTGGACTGTGCGAGAAATGGTAGTTGAATCATCGATTGGCATTGACATCGGGTCGGAACTTCGTTCTGTGAAGAAGCCATCATGGGCATCTAACAGAATGGCACCTGATATTGTTTGTCAACAAAAGGAGCTATCAAAAGATTAGCTCAAAATGTCATTCGTAGTCAAGGCATTACGACCGCACATTCGAATAGTAGATGATCATTAGACTTAGCATCGTGCAGCAGAGGCGTTGAGGTCTAAAAGAGACTTAGCACTGCACAACGAGAGGCGTTAAGGTCTGCAAGAGACTTAGCACTGCGCAGGAGAGGCGTTGAGGTCTGAAAAGGACAAGTCATTATCCATCATCGACATTGGATCAATCATAGCTCTAAGTAGCATGGAGTTCCTTCGAACCAATTTGGATTCTGCGAAATCAACTCGGAGTCGCGCTGTGTTATAGAGTAATAGAAGATCCTTGTTGTCAGATATCTGGAAGCTTAGCACCATATAGTAGGAGTGTTGAGGTTTCATTTAGAAACTTAGCACCATACAACGGAGGCATGGAGGTCTTCTTCGGATATCAGAGTGGCGCAGCAGACCCACGAGTCCCAAGATTAGAACAAAATTGTTGAAGTGAAGAGGTTACAAGGAAGAGACCAAAGGGTTTACTACAACAACACTTCCAAGGTGGCAGTAGAGTTTCCAAATTCAGGACGGGATGGCAAAATGTTCCAATATAAGCTTTTTGGGACAAAAAGCCTTTCTCATTAGGGAGGTGTGATCAGGGGATCATTTTTGATATCAAAAGTTCCCTAAACATCCCTAAATTGTGTCAGTGTAGAAGATCTTTTCGAGAGCTTTTTGACGACTATGAGAACGTGACAAACAAACATTGGGAGCTCTAGTTATGTTTGGTCAAAGTTCAGTCAACAAGAAAGTCAACTCTGGTCAACATGTCAATATTGGACCAATGACACTATGACACGTGGCGAAAAGGCAAAAGGGAGTCGTTTGTTGGTTTTCGACCTCCGGTCTTCGACAGGCGTAAAAGTTGGTGGTCGCGACAAGAGGCTCAACTTTTTTAATGGAGGGGAGCTCGACCGCCGTGTGGACTAATTTGTTATCGCCGACGTGGTGGGTCCACAAGCCACCACGTGGCTTGCCACCACTCGTCGAATTCGCTTGATTTGCCTATCGAGAGTCAACAAGTGGACTATGTGTTGATTGAGTTGCTCATCGACATGCCTTTTTCTCAATTCTATTTACTATAACCTCCCAAAGCAAAATGAGGTCGAGATCGAGATCCTTCCGAACTAAAATCTTCATTTCAAATCTAGTCATTACCCACTTGCATTCATCAATAGTGTATGATTTCTTATTCCGCATTTTGGAGGTTCTTCTTGGCCAATAAGAAAAGCATATATTTTCCCTTGTTGATGCTCTACAAAATTATGCTTGTGCCAAACCACAAAATAATGCTCTCTATAAATTGTCATCAATTCAAGGTTTAAAGCCAAATTATCAACAAAATGAACAATAAGTAATTGGTTACCCCATATAATAAGATTTGTCAAATTTGCTCTTACATTCTCGTTGCCTCCAACAAATAACCAAGGGCAAATGTTGCAATTTTGTTTTTAAAAAAGGGTACTAAAGAACAACATCCTTAATGAGAAAATATCCATCAATAAAAAGTCCAAAAGTATTCCATTCACACTATCCCTTGTAAAGCCCTCAAGAAGAACATTGACATATATGTTACGATTTTGTAAAATAAATGGTACTAAAGGGTACCCTTAGCAAATCTCCGTTAATGAAAAGTACTCCACTCGCACTGTCCCTTGTCTAGAAACACTCAAGAAGAACACTGGCCTCTGGAAAAGAAGCCAAATTCCTTCCAATCTAGCCTATTTAGTCCATGAAATGCCATTAAATTTTGCTAGATGTAATCAAAAAATAAAATGAAAAGAGTGTCTTTTTCTCAGACAGATGAAATCCAATCGGACTTCAAAAGTTAAAGAGATTATCAAAATAAATTAGCCATTGATAAGGCCATTTTGCTCGACTATTTGGACCACAACCAACTTTATCATTCTCCCCAAAGCTATAATGTAGAAGAGATTGAGGAGGGTAATACAACACCATCTTCCCATCAATTCCCTTATGGTAAATTTGGGAATGAGCTTAAGAAGTCCTACAATGAACAGATCCCCCATGCTTTTACATCTACTAGATAGCTGGGGCATCTTCGGATATTGGAGCTCGTCACATGCCATATTACCTTGTAAAACTCTACCTAAATATCATCTGGGCCAGGAAACTTCATTCTTGAGATCTTCATCTCTGCATCCAATTCCTCCATTACTATTCCATTGAAAGATTAACCTGTTTGCAAGTTCCAACGTTTCAAACAACAATCTGTTTGACAAGCTCCCTAGAAACATCACGCAATATCAGTATGCAGTGACTTACGTCATGTTTCTCCAGCAGATTGTCTCAAAGGTGGAGGTTGATCCTTGATAATTTTGTACACACATAAGGCCTGCTCCGGAGGTTGCCATCAATCCTCTTGTCAATGGTGGCACCATTTCTTCAGAAGTTGGTAACCAATGGAAAATTGACGTAGACAGCCTCTCCCATCAGAAGACAGAAAGCGCAGTTGTTGATCAGACAGCCCAGTTCAATCTCGAGCTTGAATCCTGTTCGAAAAGATCCAAAGCTGCTCAATTCAGAGATCCGGGATTCGGAAATGAAAAAGGATCAGACCCCACAGATCACAAAATATCCCATCAAAACCTGTCACCGGAGTATCATACTCTTGCCACTTTCTGATATTCAGGATTTCTTGCATGTTCGTTTATAGGGCCACTTGCTGTCCTTGCAGTATAGTCTCATATTTGAAAGGCTTAAATTTGCACAAATGGAAACAATGTTAGGACTTCAAATTCCAAGGATATTTTTAAACCATGCCAGATATTAAGGGGGGTACTAATTTGACATCGCATCACAAAGTCTATGAGATGAAGTAACAACTTTTCATACCACAAGTCAAAACATTCAAATCAATATTTCAGTCTTGCATCTAAAAACTTCTGTGGAGGCTGAACACAAAACAATACTCCAAACAGATCATCACAATCAATTTTGACCCACACCTAGTTAATCGTATAAGAACTCAAATATTAAATTTGGCATGAGACTTGTTAAACAAGACCTCTCACAGAATAGTTACTCCTGATCCTGACCAATGTTGTCAAGGGTGCTTACAAGGAATCTTGTATAATATTAGGGAGACTGCATCCTGGAAGCAATCCAGTCTGGATGACATTAAACCTGCTTCAGAAAGGTAATGGCTACACATTTTGTCCAGCTAATTGAATTTTTGAAACTTTATATAAACCTGATGGTTCCGATACGTGAACCCAAACGTTGGTGTTAATCCTGTCTACACAGCGTATCCAGAAGTTTCACTCTTCATCCAACCTGCGATATGAACCTAAAATCTTTGATAATATAAAACTGTTGCTTTGCAGGACAGCATCACAAACTTCACAAGGTCACACTGTGTTCCACAACACAGTCAAAATAGCTTACTACGACATTTTGCCTGTATTTAATAATTGCCAGTATGCAACTGGTAACCATTGTATTGAAGGATATACATCATACACTTAATGGCATTCACACAGCATGTAAACCAAATAGACTCCTTGATTTAGTCAATCAATTTTTAATTTTTGCAATTACAACCCCATAAACCAGAGTAAAGAGATGGCTTACAACTATGTAAGCAAGTGCATTACATGACACACTTTGTGGACTTGTCAAGGGTCATCCCAACAGACATTCTTAACAAGATGGCTATAAAGCTTCCATAGGATTAGGATGACCATCTTTTATAGGGTCATAACTGTTCCTTCCACTTCTGGCTTAAGATATTCCTCATAACAGTAACAATATTAATCATCTTCAGACTCTGAGTCAATCCATCTTATATGCTTAGGAAGGGTACCCTGTTCTGAAGATTTTAAGTTCATGGAAGGAATGACCACAGCAGTGTGACTTGGAGTACCTTTGGACTCTAAATCATTCCATCTTATGTGCTTTGGAAGGTGGCACTCTTCTGAAGATGGTAATTTCATGGAAGGAAAGGTCGCAGCAGTATGCCTTGGAGTTTTATTGGTCATGCTTTCATTGCTCGTAGGTGCAAACCCTACTTCCAGCAACTCGCTTAGTTTTTGTCTGAAGCTCCATTAAATTGCTTCGACTGATTTACAATGGCTGCATTTGAGTCCTGACAGCTCATAGTTCCATTGTAATCATCAAATAAACTAACCAGACACTGCATTAATGCAGGAAGTGCATGAAGAAGATAGTTGCAGGCTACCATTCCATCATAAGCAAACGAAACATTTTGATTTTCTGGAATACCAATTCTCATTATCTGCAAAAAAATTGAACATAGTACTTTAAAATAAGAAAACAATACATTAGCTAAACAATCTCCTCCTGCATTATAACAAGCATCAAAAAAAAATTCTGTTCCTGGATTACAATAAGCATAAAAAAATTAATCTTTGTTCAGGAAGGGCACCGCCAAAAATCAAACTGCCCGATGAAACTCATTGCACTCAAAACAACTACCTTTGGAGATCGCTGACTAAAATGTGTGAGGATAACATGCTTAGCGCCCATTTGCTGGCCCACTTCCAATGCCTCTGAAATTGTACTATGCCTCTTTGCCCTTGCATGACTCGCAAAGTTATCCTCAAAGGTAGCTTCATGGATGAGTAATGTGCAACCCATGCCTGCTTCAATAAGCGCTTTGCATGGCCTTGTATCCCCAGAGTACACAATAGACCAACCACTCAATGATGACAAAACTAGCCCACAGGCCTGAAAACAGTGATCAACCCAGACACATCGCATGCTACATAATTGTAAGTTTTCCAACATTCTAGAAACTGGATCCTCACACCCTGATCTCCTAGACAAGCTGCTTCTCTGCTGACTTGTCATCAACTCCTGACAGTGCACAAATGTGAAGGAAGGAAAGGAGTAACCTAATCTTCCATAGATGCAATTTACCTGTAAAATTCCAACAACTTCATCTCAAATTCTGCATATATAGTATAATCTTATCACCCTTTTTTAGTGAAATCAAGCAACACGGGCATCCAATTCAAATCGTTGGAATCTTCAGAGAAAGCTTGTCTGATACCAGAATATGTATGTATGCTTCAATATTCGTGTTTTATCATTTCTTGACAATAAAGAGATTTGATACTTTGCATAACATGGAATCAAAACAAAAGATTGCTTAATGTAAAAATTATAAAGGTAAGAATTCCACTGCATGTTAGTACCCTTGATTTATCGATGACAACAAAATCTATGGTCATCAAATGGCAGCCATAACCAACATATATATATATATATTAATTGAAAGAGGAGCATCTAAATTGGCCAATCCATCTCAGATTCTCAACACAGTAGTATATGTAGTCATGAGCATTAACCATGAGCCAAAGATTCCAGAGAAAATCTTTTCTTGGTATGCTGGACAAGTTGAAAATTGAAATTACAATAAATGCCGATTTTCATGTGCAGATCTCAACTACATACAAAGTTAGCATCTGTACATTTATTCTGTAATCATTTGTATTTGCAATTTGTTGTATACATGGTCAGTGATTAATTCATAGTCTCATAAATCTCTTGCAACAACACTAGTTGGTGTTGGAAGACATGCACAACGAAGAAATAAAGAGAAGGCAGATTGCACACATTTGAGATTGTGTGTCCGTCTATTTATTATGAATGATGTAGTTACAAAACGGTTGATATAGTTACAACCGGTTACAAAAATAACTAATGACATCCTTATAAATAAGTCTTACATTCTAATACCCCCTCTTAAGGCTTATTCTACATAAAGCAAAAACAAACATTCTAACAAAACAGAATTACGTAATCTTCAGAGGCTTTCACTTTGAAAGCAATGCTATGATGAGGTAGGGCTCCATCAAGCTGCTTCGTGACCTTCGTAAAAGTGTAGATCCTAAGTTCCCGGATTCCACCTCTCCGAACTCCTGAATCACAGATCTCCCGAATTATTGGACAACCATCCATATTGAGCCATCCACAAGCTCCATCAAGTTGTCTCATGACCCTCGTGAGGGTATAATTCTAAACATCCACAGCCTCCCGAACTATCCGAGCAACCATCCATATTGAGCTTCATCTACCCTGTATCCTTTCTTGCCTCCAAACTTTAGAGCATCTTTATATTGCATATTCATCATTGTCCCCGCTACCTTCTCGCATCTGGTGGGTCTTCAACCACGGCTATATTGGTTGTATTCGATATGTCTGTACTCTTGAGCACATCATTGGCTCGAACACAACAATCCCATCTTATGTGACCTCTTTTCTTATAATAATGACATTCAATCTCCCGGTTATATTTATATAATCTTCTACGAGAGTTTTTGGTTCAGGAATAGAATGCACTTTCTTGCTGAGAATGACCTTCTACACCTTGTGTAGTTCGTTTTTCTTCGTATATATCAAACTTCTAAACTTTGATATACTCATTTTACTCATTTTATAGTCAGTCCATAAGAAATACAAGAAAAATATAGTACGATCGATGTTCAAAACATTCAATATACTTAAGATTTTACATTTTCCATGATGTACGAATATTGTATCCCTTTGTGTTTCATCCATTTCCTTACGATGGTGGCCATAAAGATGTATATAAGGAGCTCCTAAGAGACCTATTTAATGCGATTGACTCTAACCTACCAATAATAATTAAAGAGGTCAGTCCAAAGGTTGGTTCTTGCATTCATATCATCCAAAATCACCTTCCAATCCTCCTTAAGGATGCGGGAAGGAGTCAATGTTGTGCCTTGATAGTTTCTGGGAAAGGATGCTCTTTGAAACTTTAAGCTATGCAATTTGCGGTTCCAAATTTTTCTATTAGTATTGAAGATCACCTGAGATTTGATCTCATAAATAACTTGTACAGAGGCTTAGATATATGTCCAAATTTCTATGAATAGCTTCTTTCCTTGGCCAATTGTGATGATCCCAAATAATTAGCTCAAACATTCTTGATATCCTTTGAATATTTTCTCTTCAATAAACTAGAGGGATTTTAAACAATCTCCAGGTTTCCTTGTGGTTGCCATGCCCTCCTAGTCTAGTCCTTAATAAAACTGAAGTTTGTTTGAATCAAAATAAAATTAAATAAACCTTTTTAGAGCCCCCACTGCCCAACCCTACGGGTACGTCCCACGTATGCCACAACATACCCGGTATGTACTGGACGTACCCGAAATGTATCAGTACTGTACCCAGGGCATATCCATACTAGGTAAGTGTTCTGGGGGTACGAGAGGGGTGGGGCGAACCTTGGTAACATTGCCTAAAAGTACAAATTCAGTTTACTACTAGGGTTTATAATATTTCCAGATTGGCTGTCAAAAATTTCAGCTTACTTCCAATTGGGGTTTGTGCTATTTCCTTTGTTTTTCAGCTTCAGCCCAGAAAGGGATATTACAGAAACCGTACATTTATGGATGGCGATTTTTCACTCTTAAGGATTAATAAACATCGGAAATTGTCTCCATCAAGACGTGGGATGATTCCCCAATTTCATAGGCTGTTTCAATGCATCTCAGGTTTGACTCCTCGAGAATTCAAGTATTATATGGTGATTGGAAGACACTCAATGTGCACCTGATTTACCCTTACCGGAATTAATGGAGAGGGAGGTCAGTGACCCATGAGGATAAAGGAATGATCTAACACTTCCTACGCTACTCGAAGTGCAGCCTAAGCTCTCTCCATTGACCTGCACCTCTTATTCTCAAGTTAATATGTGCATGTAGGGCTTTTTACCAAAAGGAGCATGCTCTTAATCAATTAATCCTCGGGATTTTACAAATCGCAAGAGTTTTATTGGACCTAAGCCATTGGATATGTCACAGGTCATTTGGAACACAAACGTAAGAATTGTATTATATCCCACCCAGATTCTCCGCACAAAAATTAACCATATGTTTCAATTAGTAAGGTCATTTATTGGGACACAAAACCCCTCTTTAGCATGACATTTATTCATTTAACTAATACGAGAATTAGAATTTTATTAAAGAGTGACATTCAAAGGCTTTTTTCCAGTGCAGTTTCAGTACATGATAAATAATAGTTTTATGCTTTTATCTCCTCCCCGTGAACATATTTAATTTTCAGGCTCCCTTTTTATGAGGTGATTCAAAATGGGAAGATCTTAAAATAAATCTCAAAAGGATGTGATCTTAGATTAGTACACTCCTATTATTATGTTGTAACCTTACTGCGATTCCTTGCGCTTTTTATATAACCCGAATAGTTAATAAAACATTCTCAAAATTAAATATGCCACACATCAACTAAGTATAAGTACAACTACTCACATTTTATAGAATATATCAATTGGCTCCTATGTAGAATCTATTCATCATAACAATTTATGAATATGTAGGGAAATCCCCAATCGGAAATAAGATAAATTACAATCCTCATATTAGTCTAGCATTCATCTATGGCCAATAGATAGTGAGCAAATATTCAAATTCAACGTATTTCCTTGGAATGAAATTGAACAATGAATAAAGTTAGACTGAGTGCACCGAGCTGTAATGCTTCATTTGCTTAATCCAACACGGTTTGTGATCTTTACCCAAATGAGATGCATGGTCGCTGTGATCCACCCGGCCACCCTCACAGTGTGTGTATGGGTCCATAAATAGGTACTGAGGATTCACTGTGCTTTGCCTGTCTGTATACTGCTCAGACCAACTGAACATATTACATCTCACTTCCCAAATTTGACACCCCAAAACATTTTTCATTTACCCTTCTTATTCTCCAACTGTATACCAGTGAGCGGATGCCGGGTAAATACACAAGGACTCCAGTCAAAAGCAGTTTAAAAATAATAGCAGAAAGTTCAAAGGAATTTTCACATAACCAAATCCATTCAAGAATCCTCCTAAGTAATTTCACAAAAAGCTTTCTCAAATGCCATAAATTACAAGAAGATATGCATTGCTGGAAATATAAATATCCTGTGGAAGGTGGCTCATAATGCAGATCTGAAAATGTGCCTAGCTGATAAAATTGAACTGAAAACTGCAAATCTCTGACTGGAGGCACAAATGCAACTCCTAGATGGAGTCACCACTGAAGATTGGAGGGTTTTTTGTCCCCAAATTTAATCGCAATGGAGGGCTTTTCGTCCCCAAATTTAATTGCAATGGAGGGTTTTCGTCCTCAAAAGCAGAAGTTGAAGCAGCAGCTCAAACTCTCAATGTAAAAATAGATAATGGCCAAAGATGGCTTCCAAATGACCCCCAACACCTTTTTATAAGTTCACTTGACACTTTTCCCAAGGAAAAGCCCCAAAAGTAACTTTCCATCTTCTAATTTGATGTTGACTTGCTTAATTTGGAAAGTCACCTTTATTTTTTATTTATAATAATAAAGTAATATTAAGTTGTCACTTTTTAATAAAAAATAAGTTACTTGACAACTTAAAAATATTAACTTTATTATTTTTACTTTATTTGAAAAAGGGGTCATGACAGTCCACCCTTCCCAAAAATTGCTTGCCTCAAGCAATTGTAAGCCCAATTTCTCAGACTTTCCCCAAATGCCCATCTTTGTAACGCCTGGATCCCAATATCTCAGACTTTCCCCAACTGCCCATGTTCTGAATAAACTCTGCCTCACCAAGTTGTTTGACTGTGAATTATCATGAAATTGTTCCACATGATGGCCACAAGCATGTGCAACATTATTTGTTGATCTATTTAGTGAACTATCTTCTTGACTTTTAACCCCAAACAACCAATCATGAGGATGCAAACATAACAAGTTATCATTACCTTTTTGTGTAGTTGGCTCCTGTTCCGCCACTTTGATATACTTATGAACTGAAAAGTTTGGATCCTCCCTTGGTTTATGAAACAGAATGGCGATGGGAAAGATTGTTTCCAACTGATCCCATGGCTGAAATCCTTCACAAACAGCATAGTGTAAGGAAAGTTCCTCAAATCCTGCAAACCTGAAGCTGTATTTGGCTGCTAACAGCAGTCCAAAGTCTGAAATTTCGCAAATCAGCAATGTGAAAATGATATAACAGCAGTAATGCTGAAAATCGTTTGCATAAATCATCACTATCAACAATTCAGAGGCTGGAAATAGACAATCAATGACTGGAAATCTTCTCTCAACAGTAATAATCAGCATCTTTGTTGAGACCCTGTGACTAAAAACACTTGTAGGGCTGTAATTGGTATAGTGCAGCAGCTGGAATCTGTGATGACAGCAGTCCTAAGGCTGGAAAGTTTGATAATGGCAGCCCCTGGTTTGTTTCCTTTGCCATATAATCATAATTGGCTATTACTACCCTTGATAGATCTCGAGATATCACCCGGATCCCATACTCTTATGTGTAGACAACCTTGAGTGAAAGGAGATTCTTGCCATTAAGCATGTTTTGGTAAAATTCAGAGATCACTTGGTTTATGGTAAATGTGTGGTTGAGACAAATTGCAATGGCTTGAAGTTTTTCTGGATCAACATGATTTGGATGATGACCAGGATGTGCTTTGAATTCTGGATAAATGGCAAAGAAGTATGAATACTCATTTAGCCTATCCACAACAACATAAATGCAATCTCTACCATTTATCATGGGAAGACTTGTGACGAAGCCCATGAACATCCTTCTCCAATCTTGATGGGGAATAAGCAATGGTTGCAACCAGCTTACTTTGGGAAGACATGCTCTACTTCATTCTACTAGTAGTTGATGTACTCCCTAATGTGTTTGAGATCCTCCTCAAAGCTCCACCATGAGAATCTCTTTCTTATATATCTACAAATATTGTAGGATCTAGAGTGTCCCACAATTGGTATATCATGCAAAGCTTTCAAAATCTTCTGTTTTATCTCAGATTCAAGTACTGGAAAGATTCTATCCTTGTTCAAAATGAGACCATCTGCTAGCACATATTTTTCATCCTTCACATTTCCATCTAAAATGTTAGCAGCAAATGTATTCTTGGCATAACCTATCATGATTGAAATCTTCCAATCACCATAAATGACAGAAATAGAACAAAGAACAGCCATTCTAGAAAAGACATCAACAACTACATGCTTTTTCCTTTTTATATCAACATCATAACCTTGGATTTTCCTTTCCCACCTTTGTGGTTCATCATTCAAATCATGTTGATCCAAGAAGAACTTCAAGCCATTGCAATTTGTCTCAACCACACATCTACCATAAACCAAGTGATGTCTGAATTTTACCAAAACATGCTTGATGGCAAGAATCTCCTTGTCATAAATAGAGAAACTATTTCCTAAATCTTTCAACTTCATGCTCTCCATCTTAATGGAGTCCCCTTTTGGATTAATATGGTCTCAATACCTTCTCCTGAAACACCACATTCTACCACAAATGGTTGTGAGAAATCTGAAATGGAAAATACAAGACATGTGATGATTACCTTCTTAAGCTTATCAAAAACTTCTGGTATTCTATCCATCCATGCAAAAGCTCATTTCTTTGTCATGTTTGTTAAGGGTGCTGCTATATGTGAAGATCCCTTAACAAACATTCTATCATGGCTGCATAAACTAGAGAATCTCCTCGATAGAGTTAGTGTGGTAGGGAGTACCCAAACTAGAAAATTTTGAATCCTCTTTTGATCCACATGCCTGCCTTGAGCAATAATGACATGGCCCAAGTATAAAATATTTGTGACCCCAAACTCACACTTAAATTCTTTTACAAATAGAGCTTGTTTCTCTAGAATCCCAAGGATCAAATCTAGGTGTCTCATATGATCCTTCCATGCTTTGCTACACATCAGAATATCATAAAATTTTATCAAAACAAACTGTCTCGGCTGACCACAGAATACCTAATTCATCATGAATTGGAACATAGCAAGCGCATTAGTCAAATTAAATGGCATGACCAAGAACTCAATGTGTCCAATAAGGCAATTGAAAGTTGTCTTGTGCATGCCTCCCTTACAAACAAAGATTTGATGGTGGCTTGATCTCAAATCAACCTTTGAGAAATGAGGAGTAATAATGGCATGCTTACAACAACTTTTCGACTCTATAGCACGTTGGAAACCTCTATTTGATACGATCCTGGAGACATATTATTGAACACTATATTATGTTGTTTTGGAAACGCGTTTGAATATCAACATAAAGATTGTTGCTTACCAAAAGATAAAATAGTTTGTGTTGGCTAGATTTTTGCATAGCATCAAACCTAGGCAGTCATGAGATAAATCTCCCTCATTTAACCGGTGAGGCTCCCGTGTCAGATTTGTCAATAAAAATGTGTTATTATCTATCAGGGGTTTTACTTTAACCACTTAGTTCATGAACCATAACTAAGAAGTTCTGCAACAAGTAAGCAACTGTTCAAGAAAGGAAGTATTTTATAGAAGAAGGAAGTAAAGGAAATACAGAGAAGAAATGGGGAAGATGTGCATCCCAATTAGTAGATAGCAGAGCTAATTGCATGCACATAAAAGAAACTTAATAGATTTGGACACATAGAATTATAAAGCAAAGGCAGCTCTAGATCCAGATCTAAAAATAACACAAAGTTTACTTTAAAGATCTAAGATTTAAAAGCAAGAAACACAGTACGCCGTGACACAAAGTTCTCCGGAAACCTGCTTCTTTGTATTCCTCTGCAACAAGTGGCTCTCAGGGGTTCAGCACAAAGTCTAGAACACAAGATTGCTTCTTACAAATTCTGATCGATGATTAACCCGTAGGTTCTTCTCCTACTTATAGAATGTAGGAGGGAAAGTACAAATAGAAGACTCAAACTGAACTAAAGCATGAACAACAAGTAAAGATGACATTTGGCAATCATCCTCAACTAACTTCTTCTTAAGTGACACATGTATCACTTAACTAATAAAAAAGTTCCACATGACTTTAAGTAATGGTTGCAAAACCAATAACTTAGAAGTTTACAATTTCATCCGGGAACATAGAAAGTAGAAGAAGAAAGAATAGAAGAAGTTATGCCAGCTGTAACATCTACATCTTCTTCTTGTTCTGATATCTGATATACTTGTCGAACATATAATTCAGCATCCTTCCATCTGTTTTAGCCACTGCTTCCTTTTCTGTCTTGAATTGCAGCAACCCTTCATTCAACACTTTGCTGCATGCTTCCACTTCTTCCAAACTTGGCCCAAATCTCGCAATGTCTGCCTGCAATGTCACCAGCCTACTGATAGAGTTCATCGTGAAAGGCTTGGTAGCTTTATCAATTCTCTTTTGTACCATCAGAAGAGAACTTTCCAGGGAATCATGCACTTCGTTAGAAACAATCCGCACGTATGAAGTAACACCTCCATCCACTCTTTCCTCAGTGAAAGAAATGATACTGTCCGGCAAATCTGATGTTCTACTCTCAAGCGCCTGCATCCTTTTCAGCAAAACTCTGCAGATCTCCAAACGGAAAGATACTGCAAACTCTAGCTGCTTCCCCTTCTCGACTGATCCATCCGGCACAATTTGTTCTGCAACCAATACATCTCCCGGTAGTTTGTTGATCTCGGCCAAAATACTCAGGTTACTCTCTGCAACTGTATTCATTCCTTCTATGCTTTCTATCAGTTGCTTTAGTTGATTTCTTTGCATCGTTCATAACCTTTAGGCGGGCCGCACTTCCCAAGTTGCCGCATGCTTGCTTGATGAATAATCGAGATCCTTCCATTCGTCAATAGCCTTTACTTGATTGCTTCCATCTTCCATTTCCCGCATAAAATGATCACTCACTGCTACGAAATGGGGTGAACGGAAGATTAAGCAACTTTGGCTATGATCTCACATAATTGAGATATTTGCTTCTGCAGCTCTTCTTTCTCCGCCTTTTCACCGCTGTCAAGCCTAAGGAACAAAGCATCCAAAGAACGTCTGCGTGTCCTTGCTCAATCCTTCAAAGCTTGACCGAGTGGTATTTTGGTCACCGTCACATCTTCTCGCCGTGAGCTCCTCTTCTACTTTCCTTCCGCTGCAGAATTGATATCTCAGCAAACTTCTCTCCCGAATCCGTGATGATCAACCTAGAAGTTGCTTTAGCAACTTTAGGCCTTCTGTCTCTTCTGCTCAGATCCTGAAGTAGCTGCAAGTCATGTTCCTCTAAGTTCATCTCTACTCTTGCTTCCGGAACCAACTGCATAGCTAACCATTCCGAGAAATTACTTCTCGGAGAGTGAGAAGTCGCTGAGTGCACTACCATCTCCCGCTCATGCCTCTCCATCGAAAGAGCCACGATGATATCATGGCTGCCATCTTCAAACATCCAGGACAAAGCTCTTTCTAACTCCGTCATCTGCAACTTTAACATCTCCTCTGGAACGGTCTTTGAGCAGAAGAGCTGCGGAGAGAAGACGAACGTCGCTGGTTTCAATGAAGGCATGGAAACATCCTGCTTTGTGGTGCAATAGTTGGTGATCCTCTGGTACTTTGGAGAAGTCGAGTCAAAGCTATGGTCGTAGAAGTGGTCTTCTCTTTCTCTTGAGATCTTCCTGTACTTTCAACTTCTCGACCTTCTCACTGCTTTCTCCTTCATGCTTTCGTTTGAGGGAATCTCTGCGCCCGAAGTTGCCCGTGATTTGATTCATTAATACTTCATCAAGGCAAGATCCCTTCATTAGCGGCCACTCGAAGTACTCACCAACACGACTCGGATCTCTCTTCTATTGTCTTTGCGGCCATATGCTATCTGCGGTATAGCTTTATCTCCTCCCATTTGATGGTAAGTGTCAAGTACCACATTCCCATCATCTTTAAGATCCGCAGGTATCCGCACTAGTCCAAAGTCAAATACTTGTTTTGCCGATAGCCTGCTGAAATCTTTCTTTCTAACCTCGTACTCACTTCTGCACTTCATCCAGAAATCTTCTAACGAAGGCACATGTGCGTACTCCTGGGAGATTGTCTTCCTGGCTATTCCAAATGGATCGAAATTAAGCCGCGCAGGGAAGAACTCTTGCTCATACTCGGACAACATTTGTGCTTCCATCCCTCGAGCTCTGTGAATGCTGATGCAACTGTAATATCCCATAGTGAGTGGGAAGAAGCCCGTAGACTTGTGCCGCTTCGACTGAAGGTCGTGTAACTCCACAAGTTGCCTGCTCAGCTCCATGGCGATCAATCTGTCACTCGGGTACCTTGGCATCTTTATTGGTTCACCTGAAAAGCTCGTAACCCTGAGGTATGTGAAATCTGCAAACTGGATGAATACACTGCCAATCTTGGACACTGCTTCCCATGCTTCCTTGCTTACCCTGTGAGTCTTCAAGTCTTTGTCTAACCTGCAGATGAAATCGTAGAAGAAGTCATCGTTGATCACTTTGAAGTCCTTCTCGCATGCAGGTACAGTAAGCTGTGGGTAGCACTCGAAAATGGGGTCCTTGGAAAGAACACCACATCTATCCAGCTTGGAAAAGACACCCTGTGAAGCTGCAACATACACCAAGTATGAAGTCATCTTGAAGCTGAAGGTACGCTTCACGTTCCGCAGTTGCTCACCGATGTTGCTGCTAATAATTTCTGACCAATTGATTATAGAATCAACCTTGTTGATTTCAATGGTCCTGATGAAAGCATACATCCATGTCCGGAAAGTGTAGGCATTCGCTTCACCATTCAACCTGCACAGCAATTTGACGATATCATCCGCCTCCTGCACCAAATTGAATCGTGGAAGAGTTCTCGGGAACTTGGAAGGGGATCTAGGCTTCTTCATGAACCGGCTGTTCATTATGCTCACGCAATCAGCTTTATGTTTCTCCCATCTACTGTCAGCATCCTGAATGCTAATAGAAGTCATCACCTTTTGCACTGGAATCTTCAAACAATAATTGATGAATTCCACATCCAAACGAATTATTGTCTTTCCCGCAACATCACGCACTGATCTGGATGAAGGATGATAAGATCTAGCACACTCCATCACGAACTCTGGCAATTGGGCTGTACATGGGAAAGCTGCAGCTCGGATAATTCCGCTACTTTTGACCGCACGCATGAGTGAAGTCTTTCCCGCTCTGGATCTATCAATCAAATCAGAAAGAGGTTCTGGGCCTAGATCTGTGTCTCCTATGTCTGAAAGTTTGGAAGCAATGCATGAATCCATCGTGCTCTCTTTTTCATCTCCTTTTGCCATGGCTTTATCAATCTTTGTCTGAATAATTCTTTTTCTTCTAACTTGGCCGGATTTCTTCAATACTGGTGCAGATCTGGACAATTCTTCAGATTCGGAGGATATTTGCAATGTATTGGACATTGATAAAAACTCCTTTTCTTTTATAAAGCACCTGTAATGAGTTCCTGCAATTTATTCAGACAAAAATGGCCACCGGAGCATGAATAGTGAATTTAAATTATAAAAATCTGCACTTTTCAAGCCTGCTGCCCCAAAAATTGGTGTTTAATTTGCACATAAAGAGAGCATGAATCCTTTCAATCAACACCTGAGCTCCTGTAACACCTGTGAAAACAACTATGCAGACGAAGATCAACCTTCTCCAAAGCATGCGCCAAATCTGGAAGCTTTTAGCCTTTGTTAGCACTTTGTCTGAGCAAAATCCTTCCTCTAATGGGGGCGCACTTTTCCTCCTTGCTGCAATTCTTTACCTGTGAATTAAATTATTCACCCATATGGCTGCCCATGCTTATATAACCTTCACAATTCTATAATTAATAATTGCCCTAACAATTAAAGGCAATTAATTAATTAAAAATCATGCTTTTCTCTTTTAAAAATAGCATGTTTAAGGACAGCCATCCAATAAATTAAATTAATCCAATTTAATCCTTCACACAGCACTTCACTCAAGCCCCACAGTGTGCTTTGACCATAGCCACTGAAAATAGAAATTAATTTAATGTTTTAATGCTTCAAAAAACATTAAATAATGCCCAAATGGGGCGCACTTTTTGAGAGGAAGGGGGCAGCCACTAAATAAATTTAATTTAATTAATTTAATTCCTTTCTTTTATTCCTTTTTTGACTTTTTGACCTCCTCAAGCTTGGGCGCACTTTTTTAAGAAGAAAGATTATTAAAAATAATCAATTTAATCTTTTTAATCAATCACCAAAGGGGGCGCACTTTTTTGCACATGTAATTCTATTTTTAAGAATTTTTCCATAATGGGATTCTTTACTCTGCCAGGCGTGCACCACACTTCTTAGCCATTCATCACACCTTTTTGAGTCCTCATTACATCCTCTGCGAATTGTCTGCAATGCGAGTTAATTTCCTTTCAACCACATTCTCTGGTTCCTTTTTAGATAAGATTCCCTTATCTTTGACATGCATGTTGAATTCCCTTTGCTCCTTTAAAGATTTTTACGGCTAAAACTTTGACCTTTCCATCTTTATTTCTATCCATGACTTTAGATCCTTCTCATATTCTTGCATAGCTTGTACCATCTTTAACATGGATTCTTGCACTATCCTCATGATTCACAAATTTGCCGGCAAGACCCTCGCTCCGATACCACTTTGTAATATTCCTAAATAGACAATATAAATAATTCCATGTCCACTAGAAACCCTAGAGCAAGATTAATAAAAACTTATTTTTTTCGCAAAACCCTTACGGCAAAAATTACAAATGTTGCAAAATAATGGAAATAATTTCTAAGCTCTAGGAAAATTCAAACTTGTCACATATAATGATAGGCATAACATAACCATTGAAATCAGATTTTTTTCAACACAAGAAATCAAAAAAATACCGAGTTGGATGTATACATCCAATTTCTAACCAATGGTGTCCTAGATAGATGGAAATACACCAAATGATAGCCTACATACTGAAAGAAGTGACAGTGGCCAACTATGGGTGACGTCATCCCTAAAATACTGCCCTAAATGTGACATCAACCCTTGGGATGATGCCCTAGCTGCTATAGGTGATGCCCAATGCGGGAATCCTAACAATAATGCCCAAAACATGTCTTAGTTGCTAATGAATGACTAAAAACGTACCCTAGCTATGGAAGGTGACTCATAACGATGATTTGAAAATGTGCCCTAGTTGATAAAACTGAACTGAAAACTGCAAATCTTTGACTAGAGGCACAAATGCAACTCCTAGATGGAGTCACCACTGAAGATTGGAGGGTTTTTTCGTCCCCAAATCTGATTGCAATGGAGGGTTTTCATCCTCAAAAGCAGAAGTTGAAGCAGCAGCTCAAACTCTCAATGTAAAAATAGATAATAGCCACATATGCCTTCCAAATGACCCCCAACACATTTTTATAAGTTCACTTGACACTTTTCCCAAGGAAAAGCCCCAAAAGTAACTTTCCATCTTCTAATTTGATGTTGACTTGCTTAATTTGGAAAGTCGCCTTTATTTTTTATTTATAATAATAAAGTAATATTAAGTTGTCACTTTTTAATAAAAAGTTACTTAACTTAAACATATTAACTTTATTATTTTTATTTTATTTGAAAAAGAGGTCATGACATCCAGGTGTAA
The DNA here is from genome assembly GCA_018340775.1 of Taxus wallichiana var. yunnanensis. Lineage (NCBI taxonomy): Eukaryota > Viridiplantae > Streptophyta > Pinopsida > Cupressales > Taxaceae > Taxus > Taxus wallichiana. The sequence continues at coordinate 943,750,075 of CM031235.1, forward strand.
AAGGTACAAGCAATACATGAAACATGTAAACCAATGTCCTACGTTTGCATATGAACAACATTCATATCATTTCCCATTAAATAATTACGGATTCTACGTAACATTGTGAACAATGCCTTTTCATGAACAGTCATAAAGCAGCTGAGGTGTGTCCTTCATACTTTTGCATAGTTGACAAGAAGCTCTTTATGTTAGGAACATATATCATAGTTATTTATTTCATGCTACGACTATACCCTTTACACAGCAACAAATAAGTTAATGATGCATTCCCCACTAGAAATTCTAGGATTTTCTGGAGCTTGGGTGTCTGCCGAGAAGATCAACTATTGAGTTGGCTTTTCGTCTCTAAGCTAACATCATGTCTTTGGTTCCTTAAACATTTCAGTAGTGTCCACAATCAATGTCACACACACACAAAGCTTCTTTTTTTTAATCGATTAAACAAGCAGTTGAATGGGCCCTCACCCATTTGAGACACAAACATGGGGTCCCAGTTCCCAAACTTTGCCAATCATCTAATTTACCCGTCATCCATCCACTACAGTATTGTGTCCCCGTTGTAGGTTGCCTAGCCGCTGCTGGGATTTGAATCAGGATCACTCCTATATGAGTGTATCCACTCAACCATTATACTACAATCCGTGGTAGACACACAAAGCATTATTAGTATGCTATGTTCTTATTAATAGTCACCCATGTGCAGAAAGGAACCTCAAGTCTTACCAATTATTTTTGGTATCATGTTAGAATGCCTTTTGAACAAGGTGCTAGAGAAGCATGTTTGTTTTCAGTTTTGCAGTCATCAGCTGTGAATTTTCCATTTACATCTTTCTTTTACTGCGGTATACTTTCTATTGCTCGTCTCTATTTTAACAATAGCCATAAAATCATTAGCACTACATGAAATTAGGGAATGGCGTGATCTTTTACTTGTGGATTAGTTTGATATTTTGTTTGGACAAGCATTTCAATAAAACTATACTGCTCAATGCCTGCTTTCATTTTCCATGAAGTCCCAGCATAGGATTGTGTCTACTATTCTATTTTTTTGATAAATATGGGTTTTTAGTGGATTTCATAACTGTTGGGATCTAAACAAAGGCCTAGTCCCCAAATGTCTGTGAGCACTTGTTACCCAAGAGGAATTGAACTGGAATCAAATTGTTGTAATGCTCCTTTTTGGGCTGAAACTGAAAAGGACGGGTAATGACACAAAACCAATTGAAATTTATAACAGTCAACTGAATTTTTGGACAGCAAGGTACAACAGTTTGAAATCTTATGACAGCAAGAGGAAAATTGCAATAATTCACCACCAAAACCACTTTTACAACATCCAAAGCATGTAGGAAATTTTATAAATATTTTAGAACAAGTACAAGCCAAGAAATGAGCTTTAAAACCCTCAGCTGGAGTATATTTAATTAAATTTGCAACAGCAGCGAATCCACTTACAAAAATGGCCAGAAATTGAGATTCAAGCCCAAAATTCAATCCAACAAATGCAACCAGCCTTAGAAATTATGAACAATCCAAATATCAACAAAGAATAAAGTGTTGTGCCCTAGAAACCAGTGAACTCCTCCCAAGGAGGGGTCACTACCCTAGGAGAGGGTCTGAAATTGATCAATAAACCCTCAAATACTTGGCGCTACCTCTGAAAATGGATGAATTACTGATCACAACCCTTGGCTGATCCAAACACTGACCCTTGTGGCTGTTCCACACTCAGAATTGCTGAAAATGCATGAAACCTAAAAATGCATGAAGGAAATTTGATTGTAGCCCAATGTGATCTCTGAAATGAGACCACCCATGCAGATTTGGAGGGTTTTCGTCCTCAAATCTAATTGCTCCTCAATTGACCTCCATGGAGGGTTTTCGTCCTCAAATCTAATTGCTCCTCAATAGACCTCCATGGAGGGTTTTCGTCCTCAATGGATGAAGAGGAAGCAAATTGCTCCAACTCTCAAATTAGAAATTATCAAATGTCCAAAAGAATGCTTGAAATGAACCCCACACCTCCTTTTATACCTTTTCCTCTTTTCTTCAATTTTGGTGGCCGACTTACTTTATTTAAAAGTCACTTTTATTTTTAAACATAAGTTGCCTTATAATATAACATAAAGTTACATTTGGCCAACTTAGTTAAATCATTAATTTTACTTTAAGTATTTAAAAATACTCTTTTTTTTTTAATAATAATATTATTATTAAGTTGCCCAAAGATTAGAAATGACCAGGCCCAACTTAAATAATATATTTTAATATTTTAATCTAGAAAAGGGGACATTATAATTGTTTACAAATATACTTAGTTACCGATACACCACAATCCCTCGGGTTGTATAGATTGTTCTTATGTTATCTTTTTCTTTAGAATATCTTCATCTAAAATACCCTTTCCTCTAGTGTTACACAAGGATGCGTCCCCCAAAACCAAGTGTCCAAGTACATCCTAGGAGCTATGAGACGGGCGGAAAACGTCCCCCCCACATTTCCTAAAGGGTGGGAAAGGAGGGGGATGTCCGAGAAAAATTCAAGTGACATCCCAAACGTTTTGGGGACGTCAAGGATGCTTGGACGTCCCCAAGACGGTCGAGATACGTCCGGGGACATCTAAATGTCCCCGCTACGCTAACCTTTTTTTTTTTTCAATTAATTTTTTTTTAAAACACTCTTTTTTCCATTTTTATTTTATGGAAAGTTATAACAAAAAAGAAACACAACATAACTCTAACCCTAAAAGTAACATTCTAATATATAAAATGACTATATGGCCTCATTCCATATCACATTCAATATTCACACTTGAGCAAAGTGAGCAAAGAGAAGAAGAGGAAAGGAAGAGGAAGAGGAAGAAGGGAAACTACAAGAGAAAGAGCAAGAGCAAGCAAGAGGTATTTAGAATTTTATTTGCTTACATACTTGATAATAGTCTCTAGTTTTTAAAATTTAGCTTCTATTTGTATTATTTAGGGGTTGTTTTTAAGTTTTTGTATCTACATTCACAATGTAATCATGTTTATAGTTTGTAGGATTTTACAAAATGCATACTACATAGGGTTTGGTTGTTAGGGTTAAAATTTTATTTTTTTTAAATCTTAAAACATAAAACTCTTGATTATTGAATAGGTTTGGCAAGGTTTACCATGATAGTATGATACACATTCTTAAAAACATTAGGAATACAAAAACTTTGATACACATGAATGTAGATACAAAAATGAAAAACTTAATATTCCTATGTTTGATGTTTCTATATTTTGGTTTTTAATATTTTTAATTTTTTTGCATATAGTTATGGGCCTATGGCTGTTTTTTTAATCATTGCATGTAGTTATGGTTGTTTTTTTAATCATTGCATATAGTTATGGCTGTTTTTTTATTCATTGCATATGGTTATGGTTGTTTTACTTTTTCTTAATCATTGCATATAGTTATCATTGTTTTTTAATTCATTGCATAATACATATAGTTATGGTTGTTTTACTTGTTTATAAATTATAATCATTGCCTATAGTTATCGCTTTTTTAAATTCATTGCAGCCCCAACAATCATCACCATGAGTTCTTCTAAGTATGGTTATGAATCAAGAGGAGGAGAGGGTTGAGATAGGTGGAAGTGTTGGTGATGACATAATTAGGGAGGTGAAAAAATGAGGCAAAATGTAGTGCCAACGGCAACTAGTAGTGCTACCAATTGCCCCTCTCAAATGTTGTCTGCATTTGCCATGGGACCATTTGATAAGAAGAAGCCATTGCAACAATTTGCTCACGTAGTTGAAAACCCCAAGTCTGGAGGGGAGAGTAAACTATGGAAGTGCAACATATGTTCAGAGATTTTGTATGGCAATGTCACCAAGACCAATGCACATTTATTGCACCTTACAAGAAGGGGGTTGACGTATGTAAGGCTTTTTCACTTGATCAGAAAGCAAAGATGGTGAAAATTTATAATAAAAATACCACGAACGACGTTCTAAAAGTTCGTGGTACTAACATCGAGGCTAGTTCTAGTTTTGGAATAACAAAACTAGAAAGTAGAGAGAAGACAAAGCCCATGGGGACGGCCCCCAATGAAATTGTAGACATATTTGATTCAAAGGCAAGGGAAGAGACGGATGACGTTATTAGAAAAAAATTATGCTACTGGGATCCCATTTCATGTTACTCGCTCTCCTTATTACAAGGAGGCTATGGCCGATGTAGCAAAAGCAAATACAAAGGTTAATTTGTTAATGGAAGAGATAAACGTCACATGGGTGTTACATGGATGCAACATTATCATGGATGGGTGGACGGATATTAGTCATCGGCCACTCATCAATATCATTGTTTCTTGCAAAGATGGACCGTATTTCTTGAAAGCAATTGATTGTTTTGGGAAGCAAAAAGATGTTGAGTTTTAGTTTCAGATTTTGAAGGATGCCATTGAGGAGGTTAGTCCTTCAAATGTTGTATAGGTTATCACAAATGTAGCTTATATGTGCAAAGGAACAAGTAACTAGTAGAGTATAACTACAATCATATTTATTGGACCCCATGTTGCGTGCATGCCATGAACAATGCATTGAAAGATAGAGAGAAGATTAGTGCAAGGGGTATACCTCATTCATCTCCGATATACAACTCTTCTATGTCTTGGTCTTGGTTAGATTATGGACATTTACCTCCACCATGCACTCTTGGCTTTGAGTACTTACCATTATCGGTGTTTCTTCACCATTATCCCCTACTATGAGGATCTCCAAGGCACACACATTCCCTGTACATTGACATACTTACATACACAAAGTTAGCTATCAACTTTTCCCTTACAATCTCATAAGTCAATAGACCATTTTATGGGTGCAACATGAAGGAAGGTACTTGTGACAGAGTTCTCAACTCCTAAATCATCATATTCACTCCCTAATATGTTCCCTTAACCTTCTTTAATCATTAATCTTTTAGCCTTATATCTTCTGAATCAACTTTTCCTTGGAGTACTCCTACTTGCCTTGCTTTGTCCAATTAGGTCACTAGGATCAATGTGCCCAAAACTTGATATAGGCCCTGAGTCACTTCTAAGACTCTTAGAACATCACATCTAACTCAAAACAAGATGTTTAGACTCATTCCACAGTCATTCTTTTGGTTCAACTACAATCTCATTTAAGCCCTTGTTGGCTTGTAGCCTTCTAGCCACATAAACTGAATTGAATCTCAGATTCCTCTGAAACAACTTCACTCTTCTAGATAGATTTGGAGACCCTCTATGGAGTATTCAACCACAACAAAATATTACACCCTGTTGCTTTGTACGGAATAACACCTCCTTTGTAATGTACCATGCAAATTAGGCCTATTTATGGCTCCTAGTTATGACAGTGAATACTTTGAGTGGTGATCTTGTCTGAGAATAGGTTGGAATACCTCTATGGGGCCCTCCATATGCTCAATGACGAATTTTGCATCTTAACTTAAAAGTTTGCCCTTCCATGCAATTCAATATTCCTCCCTGGGCATGCCTGTAACAGTCTGCAAATAAGATCTTCATACAACCTCCTCACAAGTGCGAGATAGAATCTAAAATCTTGAACACTCCTACTAGACCCTCAAACAGTCCTCTCCTCAAATTTTCATAAAATTTGAATGGTTAGAATTTAAGCAAGACGATGCCCTAGTTTGGGCCCTAGAGCAAGTATTCGAGTCTATGGGACATTTTTCAAAGTTTCAAGAGTTACAAAAATTTGATGGTGCTTCCCTTACCTTACCTCAACTAGTCATGCATTCACATATCCCAAAACAATTTCCTGTGCTGACTGTCATCTTTCTAGCTCTCGGCCAGGGATAGGGTAATATTAACACAGTCAATGAAATGCCACAATTAAGCATACAAATTGGAATCAAAGTACCTATAACATCACTCCCGTATCTTTATCCTTCATTAGAAAAACTTTATTACATAACCACTCCCTTCCTTCATGACTGACGCTCCCCATAAATCTCCTCTTGCTTCCTAACTAGCCTAGCTAGTTGCTATATTTGACTCCTAAATAAGCTCAACACACTCTCCAAACTTGGAATTGGGTGAAACAACATTCCAAGCTTTCCTCCATTCGTTATAAGTCCTATTTTCACTCATATTACATTAAATATGAACTTATTTAAACAACTAATGCCACCTTTTGATCCATACACACTCAATTTCACTTTTACAATATATTCAATTTTGACATTCATTCACTCACCCACACACACACCTAGACAAACATGTTTAAATGGTCTCATATGACCTTATGGCATTTTAGTTCTTGATGCTCCTGCATCAAAGATGCATTGGGTCAGCAAGATAGCGAATGAGGCCAGGGATGTGCAGAAATTCATATGTAATCACCACACATCGTTGACACTCTTTTGAAGCTTTGCGAGGAAGGAATTCCTCAAACTAATTGACACCTGCTTTGCATCCTATTTTATTTTGTTGGTGTTGGTGCTCATTCTAAGCCATGTTCTTAACCAAGTTGAGTTTTCCAATAAATTTCCTCGTACCATCTAAGGACTCGATTTACATATGTTAGCTAAGCACCAGAGCTTTCTGAGTATCCATGATCACTCCTTCCCATGACTTTGAACAAATTAAAGGATGGACATGACCATTCAATTCTAAGGAGACCACAGTGCACTAACTTGGTAATCCGCGGAATGAAGAACTTAATGTTCCGCGGGTTGCTCCAAACTATGAAAGGATAAAAGATCAGATCATGACCAAGGCGGAATTCTAGAATGGTTGATAATCATTCAAATTGACTTAGTCTTGCAAGTTGAAGCAAGAGAGGATCTGCGGATGACTGGTTGCAAGAAATGAGGGAGTGTGGTTGTATAACAAAAAACCACGGCACACTGGTTTAGTTTTCTGCGGGTTTGTCAAAAGGGTTGGCACTCTGCGGATTCCAAGAGCCGAGGACACTCGAAATCCTCCAAAAGACATGGGACACTCAAAAAAAAAACTCCAAAGGCCATGGAACATGAAAAATAACTAAAAAGCCCGCGAAGCAGAGGAAACATGGCGAGATTTCGTGCCTCTCTAAGCCATTCAGATTTTGCAGACTTCAAGTAAGCGGAATGAACCGAATTCAATACGGTTTTAGGTCTGCAATAGAACAAACAAAGTCGGCGCGATCAACAAAACGTGGTGGAGCTAAAGGCAACGGCAGATGGCGCAAAATGAAAAGCTAAAAAGTAGACGCGTCATCATTCCAACGCAGGCGAGCAGATTGACTTTTACAGACTTCAAATCAGCGGAATGATCCGAGTTTTATAAGGGCGTCGGGTCCGAGTACAAGTTAAAAGTCACCATGCGAAGGAGTAACCCCACAACCAATGAAAAATGACACGAAAAGCAAGACAATCGACATTGCGAGCTACGTGGAGCTTTTCTATTGGCTCATGTTTCACGGTTGTCAGTCACGGGGTTGTCAAAGGTAAATTGTGAAGTAAACATGGAGTTTTACTATTGGCTCATACTTCATAGTGGATAAAGAACGGTCTGACACTGGGAAAGTGCGTGGAGCTTTCTCATTGGCTCGCACTTCGCAGTGAGCATAGCACAGATCAAAGGTATCAGGGTGGACACGTGGCGTCATTCCGTCACACTTCAAGCCAATAGACTCCAACGGATCTCAAGCCCCGGAGTGAATGGAATTTAGTAAAAGGCGTCGGCTCTGGAAGAAGGAAAGAGCAGTCAAAAGACAAAGCAAGTAGACTCGTAAGTAAAGCCCGGCTCCGCGACCCAACCACGGACACACATGTGGCGAAGGAAAAGCAAAGCACACGTAGGTAGAGGCAATCTCCAAGACCAATCAAAGGCTACCATGTGTCATTCTTATGTTCATCCCGACATGCAAAATTTTAAAAGGCCATATCTTTCGATCCCCTGCTCCAAATCTTGCAAAATTTATATCATTGGAAAGGTCTCTTCGAGCCCTTCACTTTGGCATCATCAGATTCAAAAATTGATGGCAGTTGGTGGGAGAAAAAGAAGAAAACATCCTCAGCATTAAAGATGTAGTTCCAGTATTGTTCAACCACCCGTTTTAATGAAGTATGGTGCCTATTTCTTCTCCAACAAGCAAGACAACAGGAATGAATGACCTTGGCAGGCTGCCCATGCTCCTTTTCAGAATTTTAATGCATCTTGTTGGTGGGTAAAGAGAGGAATCAAATTTTTCTCTTTTTTCTCTCTCATCTTCTATATATTGAAGAAATCTTTAGGAGGCGGAGAAGGGGGTTAGTTTTTCTATTTCTGAAAAGGTCAAGAGGTTCCATTGTAAATATTGCATGTTTCCTTTGTGAAATGCATATGGATTTCCATTTCCCATACTTCTATGTCAAGGTGGTTGCAATGTACAACCATTGACAAACTTTGAGAGCATTCACTTGATGTTCCCTTGTTAAGAAAGTCAAGATCTGAATGAAATATGTTCGCTTTTGAGTTAAATTTGTGTTCTAGGTTCGTATGTTGAATTGTCGATTGATGAGTTATATTTTTTGTTGCAGTCTTGTGTTTATTGTTTCTCTTTGTCGTACACTAGATCTGTCCTTAATGGTTGTGTTTTGGTCATTAGTTTGATATTGTGTTGTAAGCATTTACTCTACAATATTGGACATAATTCTAAAATCCTTACTTTGTAACCATTTTGTGCTAAGAGAGTTTTGTTAGCCTTTGAGTGTATCTTGGGCATACGAGGGAAGAAGCAATAAATACTTTATTAGAATGCTTGCACGAGCTTGTGTCAAGTATTTTAGAGATTGTGTCGAAGCTTTGCATCTATTGAGGATCGATGAATGCAAATCTTTCTTTGTAGAAACTATCACTACTTGATCCAGTTTTCTATACTTTCTAGAATAGTGAGCTGCTCTAAGTGTTAAATGCTTGACTACAAGGAATTTGTCTTCCTATAATCCCCCTCTATTAAAACTACGTAATTAATCCCACCCCATACTTTCATTCGTTGTTTTTGTTGCTCTGTCTCTCAGTATCATCAAGAGTGTCCCTTAGCTATAATTCTACCATCTAGAATGCAAGAGCAACCGAACTTTACTGTCTATAGTAACCTATGTCTGGTAAGGTAAGCATATGCAACATTTTGTGTGACAACTCGTGAGAGTGAAGTGTTGTGTCCATGGCCATGTTTATCCCAGATTGATCCATCATTTAAAGAAATCAAGGGAACAAATATCCTATGTCTCCCTCTGCATTCAAGTTACCCATGCGGTCCTCTCACCCTAGTTCAAGGCAAGACCAAAAGTAGCAGGAATAGGTCATCCCCTCTATATACGTGCCCCATAATCATCCCGAGGCTTGATCCCAAAGAAAGTGTTATACCCCTCCCATGCTACAAAAAGACACTACCACCCGGTCTACCACCATTCCAAGCAATTCCCCTTAAAGAGAATTGTTGTCAATCCACCGGGGTGCAAATTTGAGGACCAACAATTGGAAAGGATGCTTGAGTTGCAAGAGCCCCTACAAGTTATGATTATGACATAGCATTGGACTAGGTGGGGCAAGTCCAAGACAGAGCAAGGAAAGAGGTAAGATAAGATAAGATACTTATATTAATATCCAACAAATGACCACAAAAGTAGCTCAATGGCACTACACGGATCAATGCCAAAAGAGCTAACGGGGAGACCCGAAAGGGTCATCCGAACAACAACAAAAGAGAGAAGAGAGTGAAGTGGTGGTGAGGGAGACATTTTGGGCTGATGTGAAATACATCACATCAATTATAACTCCAATTTTAACGTCATCAAATACAAGGATTATAATAGCCCCAATCTTTGTGAGATATATCAGTGCATTGACAACATGCTTCGAGAAATGAAGGTATCTATTTAGGGTGAGGAACCCCACTCTGGAGTTCAATCATGAACATATTCAGCCCATCATTCAAGAATCAACATAGATGGGAGAAGTTGAACACCCCACTTCATATGGCCGCATATGCATTGAATCCCAAATGGTATGTGGAGATGTAATATCCCCATTTCCCGATAGGAAATAAGAGATAAAATATGTGGAATAATCCCTTACAGAATCGCAACAATAGAAACTAATATGCAGAAAATATTACAGATCTCAAATAAAGCTGCGGAATAAATAACACAACACGAGAGAGACAGATTTAACGTGGTTCACCCAATTTGGGCTACGTCCACCAAGAATCACTTGCTCGGATTTTATTACAAGCCTCCACTCTCTCAATACTGATACCCGGATCTGTTTGGAGCTATGCTCAACAAACTCTGACGAAAATTCACACCCGAATTCAAAGCACATCTGCAATACATTTGCTTGTCTATCTATCATATGCATAAGACCATATAAATAGACAATTGCTTAAGCAATTTGATACAAAACCGTGGGTATCAAAACCATGGGCAAAAACCGTGGGTATCAAAACAATGGGCAAAAACCGTAAGTATGAAAACAATGGGTACCGAAAAACCATGGGCCCAAAAACAACCCATAACGGTTACCCATTACCCATGGGTTAATAAACCACCCATGAAAATTTGCTTCGGGGGCTTCACCCCGAACCCCATCGACCCCCTTGACCCCGCTCACCGCGGCGGAACCACCGTAAAAATACCCGAGTGTAACACATAGAAGGTGTACCACACTCTAACATGAAAAATAGGCTCCTGAAACATAACAATCTCCCACTTGGAGATTGATTTCCATGAGACTTCTCGACCCTTCACTATCATCTCATGAAGAAACCAAAGCTAAACATAGCTTTAGTTTATCCCTTGTGACCACCTTGGTCATCATGTCTGCGAGGATTAAGTGGTATGAATCTTCTCAACTTCAACTTATCTTCCTCCAAAGCTATCCCGATGAAGTGATATCTCAACCGTATATATGCTTCGTCACGGAGTGGAAAGCGAGTTCTTAGCTAGGTGTATAGCACTTTGACTATCACTATGCGACTTACATTCCTCTTGCTTATGCCCCACTCCTCAAGCAATTATTGTAACCAAATCATCTCTTTGCTTGCCTCTGTGGCGCACATACTCAACCTCCGTGGTTGATGAAAGCCACTAGCTTCGTAGTCATGAAATCCAGACTTCTTTGTTGTCCCACCTACGGTGTAAATATAACCTATTGTGCTCCTCCTGCTTTGTCTACATCTCCAACCATGTCTAAATCTACATAACCATGTAAAGTGGTGTCGATCCACTGTAGCATAAAATTGTCCCCATGGTCCCTCTCAAATACCGAAAGATCCACTTTATTGCTTGTCAATGCTCTTTACCTGGATCACTCATAAATCTACTCACAGCTCCTACTGCATGGGCAATATCAGGCCTAGTGCATACCATAGCATACATCAAACTGCCAACTACCGTTGATGAGTAAGGTACCTTGGACATATGGTTTCTTTCTGCTTTGTCTTGGGACACTGCTCCTTTGATAACTTAAAATGGCACCAAAGGAGTCCCAACCGGTTTAGCATCCTGCATGTTAAACCTATCGAATACCTTCTTAATGTACTCTTCTGAGATAAAGTCAGCTTCGTTCCTTCCTATCCCGAGTTATCCTCATACGAGGATTTGTCTGGCTGCCCCCAAATCCTTCATATCAAAGGATTCACTTAGTTGTTTCTTGAGTACTTTTATTTCCTACATGTTTTTACTGCTGCAACCATGTCATCAACATACAAACACGGGATAATATAACTTCCATCCTCAAATTTCTTTGTATACATGCAATGGTCGAGAATGACATCTAATATAACCTTGCTCCATCATGAAGCTATCAAACTTCTTATACCATTGACGTGGAGCTTGTTTGAGGCCATCTGAGCTCTTCTTCGGTTTGCACACCATCTCCTCTTTACCTTTGACTTCATATCCTTACAGGTGCTTTGCATATATAGCTCCTCCTCCAAATCACCATGGAGAAATGTAGTCTTTACATCTAAGCTGTTCTAAGTGCAAGTCTTTTCTTGCCACTATTCCAAACAGATTCTAATAGAAGTCATTTTTACTACGGAGAAAAGATCTCATCAAAATCTATACCTTGTTTACATGCGAAACCCCTTGACCACCAACCGGGCCTTATATCTTTTCTTTCCTCCTTCTTCTTTTAACTCTGTACACCCACTTGTTACTGCATGCTCTTTTGCCTTCCAGGTAGCTTCACCAAAACCCAAGTCTGGTTCTCCATGAGAGACTTATGCTCCTCATCCATGGCTTGCTCCCACTTCTTCTTGGCATCTACTGCGTTGCTTCATCAAATCTCTCGGCTCTCCACTATCGGTGAGTAATAAATAATAAGGAGAAGAAAAATGTTCGGGTTCTTTTCTTACCCTAGAAGACCTCCTCACTTTGTAGGAGTTTGGGGTTCTGTTGAGGTAGGTTCTGAATTAATTCATGGGTCACTTTGTCCCATCCGAAGATTCTCTACCACTACATATTCTTTCTTGGATTCTTCCTGTTTTCCTGCAATATTGCTTATACATGACTTTCTCATTAAAGACCACATCCACTAGACCAAATGATTTTCTTGTCCTTAATACTCCAACATTTAAATCCAAAGTCATCACCACCATAACCAATAAAAGTGCATTTTTCGATTTAGCCTCTAGCTTGGTCCTATCATCCTTGTCATATGAACAAACACCTCACATCCAAAGACTCTAAGAAATGAGTAATCGACTTTCTTACCATACCAAGCCTCCTCGGGTATGCCTCCATCCAGGCACTTGAGGGTCCTCTGTTTATTAAGTACATATTGTGCTCACCGCTTCTGCCCAAAAAAAAAGAGCGATCCTGCATGTATCTTCATGCTCTAGCACGTTCCATTATTGTTTTGTTCATCCTTTACGACACCCCATTACTGCTGCGGGGTTCTGAACCGTCTTTTGCTGCGGATTCCATTCTTAGAACAATAATCATCAAATTCATTGCTTCTGATACTCCCCTCCATTATCGACTTAAGACATTTTAACTTAAGACTTGTTTCATTCTCTACCAAGGCTTTCCATTTAACAAAAGTATCAAAATACATCAGATTTGTTTCTAATACAATAAACCCAAACTTTCCTTGTTGCATCATCAATAAAAGTAACATAATAACTTGAACCCCAAGAGATGATACATGAGTGGCCCCACACATCAGAATGTACCAGCTCTAACTTACTCTCTTTCTTCGTAGGTCCAACCTTGAGAAACCTTACTCGCTTTTGTTTCCCATATATGCAGTTCTCACATAAATCTAAACTTGTTTCTGTATATCCAGGCAAATTCTTCTTTATGATGTCCATGCCCTTATGGCTCATATGACCGAGCCTATAGTGCCATAATGTTGTATCTACATCTAAAGCCACAAGATTACAATCATTAGTACTATCAGTGGTTAAATACAAGGTTCCAACCTTCTTACCTCTTGCCACCACAAGAGCACCCTTGGTAACCTTCCAAGAGTCAGTTTAAATATCACGGATCTGACCATCACTTCCCAATTGCCCCGCCGATATCAAATTTCTCCTTAATGTAGGCACATGTCGACATCCTTGATAGCCATGTATTCTCATTCGCATCTTAACACGAACAAAACATTTTCCAACTATCTTTGAGGCTCATCATCACCAAGAAAAACATGCCCAAAATCCCCTTGAACATAATCAACAAAATAATGCCTATGTGGAGTAGCATGAAAAAAAGCCCCTGAATCTAAAACCCAAGATTCGATAATATTATGCAAAAGAAAGAATCAAAGCATCTGGCATACATTACCCGATGCCACATTTGCCTCCTTGTTTTCTTCTGTTGTTTCTTCTTGTCCCAAAGCTCCCAACAGTCCTTTTTGCATGCCCAAACTTTCCACAATTCCAACATCTGATCTTGCTCTTGGATTTTGACCTTGCCCGATCTTTCGATTTTCCACGGTTTCCTCTATTCTTGTCTCCCTCTAGTTTCCACTTTGTCAAGCATTCCACTGAAGTAGAAGATTCCCCGAGCTTTTTCTTCGCATTTCCTCGCTTAGAATCACCCCTACATCCTCAAACTTGACTTGAGTTAGTGGAACCGAGTTGCTTACCGCCATTACCGAGGTTATTCCACTTTCGGGTAAAGAGCACAAATCAATAAATCCCTAACTTCTTCATCAAATTCTATTGTAACCAAAGCTAGCATATTCACAACCATATTGAAATCATTTAAATGATCTGCTATTGAACTATTCTCAGACATCTTCATATTAAACAACTTTTTCATTAAAAATATCTTGTTAGAGGCAGAGGGTTTTTCATATAACTTCCCTAATGCATCCATTAGATCTTTTGTAGTCTTTTCCTTTGAAACATTAAATAATACCGAAGATACAAGACACAACCGGATCATTCCAAGTGCCTTCCGATCCAACAAATCCCATTCCGCATCTGTCATACTCGAGGGTTTGTTCACCTTCTCAGACAATGGAGTATAAAGATCCTTCTGATAAAGGTAATCTTCCATCTGCATCTTCCAAAGACTAAAATTTTGCCCGTTGAATTTATCAACCCTAGATCTTCCATCATTTGCCATAGCTCCCACTCAAGCTAAAAAAATTTCCCTGCGATTCAACACTTCAGCAAACCAAACCGAGGCTCGATACGATTGATAGGAAATAAGAGAAAATATGCGGAATAATCCCTTACGAATCGCAACAAGAGAAACTAATATGCAAAAATATTACGATCTCAAATAAAAGCTGCGAATAAATAACACAACACGGAGAGACAAGATTTAACGTGGTTCACCCAATTTGGGCTGTCCACCAAGAATCACTTGCTCGATTTTATTACAAGCCTCCACTCTCTCGTACAATACCCAGATCTGTTTGGAGCTATGCTCAACAAACTCTACGAAATTCACACCCGAATTCAAAGCACATCTGCAATACATTTGCTTGTCTATCTATCTATCATATGCATAAGACCATATAAATAGACAATTGCTTAAAAGCATTTGATCTGAAAACCATGGGTATCAAAACCATGGGCAAAAACCGTGGATATCAAAACAATGGGCAAAAACCGTAAGTATGAAAACAATGGGTACCGAAAAACCATGGGCCCAAAAACAACCCATAACGGTTACCCATTACCCATGGGTTAATAAACCGCCCATAAAAAAATTTCTTCGGGGCTTCACCTTTTGACCCGCTCACCCAATGCGGCGGACCGCCATAAAAATACCCGAGTGTAACACATAGAAGGTGTACCACACTCTAACATGAAAAATAGGCTCCACAAACATAACATTTCCGAGCGGGTGGCCTAGGAGGTTTTCATCCGCTGCTTAGCCTTGTTCAAGGGGCTAATGACATTGATGGTTATTGGGTGTGATTTGTACTTTCATTTCACTTATATGTTATGTTTTGGAGTTGGACACGTACTTTGAGGTGACTTAAGTGAAATAAGGTTGTGAGATGCTCCCCTATGGTACTTTATGTTCTAATTTTGCATTGGGATAACTTAAGTGTACTTTTGGCTTAGTGGTGATAAAGTAACTTAAGTTATTTTATTATTATGTGGTTTTTCCCCAAGGAGGTCAATTAGGGTTCTTTTGGGCCCTTTGTTACAATGAAAAGTTATAAAAGGAAGTGCTTGGGGAGAAAGGGGCATCCATTCATACACTCATTCTTTTATGATATAGAAGCCATTAATGGTTGCATACTTTTTGCTTGTGTAGTAAGATCATATAGGAATCCTAGATTTGGTGGTGAGAGATTCACTCCTAGCTAGCAAAGCACTCTTCGGTGGTGAAAGATCCATCCTTAATTTACTAATTTAGAGCTTCATTCAAATCAGATTTTCAGATCAGAGTTATCAGAGAATTTCAAGGGTTTGCATAGTTTGCAATGTCGGAGAGATTATTTGGTCCATACTTAAGCCATCTACAGATCAGATTATTTCCAGCGTTTGAGGCAAGCTTGGCGAATTCCTGGAGGAGTTTCATTTAGTTTGGGCTTTATTTATTTTCAAATCTACTTAGGGTTTTGCAGTAGTGTTTTCTAGGGTTTCTGGTTGGAGTTTTTCAGTTTTCCAAGTTGGATCTGATTCGTTATAATTTAAATATATTGTTGTCCGAATTTCAGAATTTATAAAGATCATTTCAGCTCCTTGTGAATTTTTGGAATTTTTAGGCAGTTTCAATAATTAAAATAAATAAATAAAATCAGATCTGAGAGATAAAAATTATTTCTCTTGTTTATTGTTCTACATATTCCAAGTCTTTTGAAGCTTCTAGGTAGTGTAAAAATTATTATCCTGGAAACTACAAATTTTTTTGTTTCTGCATATTGCTGTCCTAAAAATCAGAAAAATCAAAATTTCAGTTCGCTGTTATTTTTATATATTTGGTGAATTTCAAGTAATATCCCACAAGTGATATTTCAGTGGTATCAAAGTCGGCTTTATTTCAGCCTGTTAGATAGCGAAAAGGTCATAATAGATCGAAAAGATCTCAATGTGGGTTTTATAAAGAAAATGTTCATCAACATGGTGGAACAACAAGAAACCACTAAACCTTTATTTGAGTCGACTCACTCAAATTTCAATCAAAGTAGATCTGAAGCATCACATGTAGGGCAGCCAACAGAGGTGATGGATGAGGATTCTTGTTGGAGGAAATACCAATCTTTGAGCAAGGGTTTCAGAGATAATATGTCATTTCCATATTATTGCATGATGAAGATTGGTAGCAAGCCCAAGAGAGACCATCATATGCCGATACCTGAATTACAAAGGAGTTTGGGGCAACAAAAGAACTCATTTGAAGAACCAATAAAAGCTCAACATGATAAGCAAGGGGCAATAGTTAGTGGGCAGCAAGGTAAGGCAAAGGAATGGGAAAGAAACAACTCAAATAGAAACAAGGAATGAGTTAAGGAGAAAAAAATTAAGCTTTGATTATAAGGACCCATGGACACCCAACCATCGTTGCAAAGGTAAGGGATCTATCCACTACATTGAGGTAGTTTCAGATAATGAAGAAGAAGAAAAGAATGTTGATCCGAGAAGAAGTTGTGCATGGTATGAGGAATGGTGTTCCTCAAGTTGTGGCAACCAAGAGCATGGAAGGGCTGATTGCACAGGATGAGGATGGAAGAGAAAAGAGCATGTTATCGCAGTAGTTAATTCAACCCATTGTTGATCATGAAGACATCACAAGGTATGGAACAAGTGAAATAATGTCATATATATTATTGCATATTCAGATTTGTTTTGAGAAAAATGATGAACTAGAAGATGAAATCTGCAATCTGAAGTATGTGATACCTTGATGCAACCTTGTATATATGATCATCTTGTGAGTGATAGATGGTGGCAAGTTTTAGCCCACTTGACAGGTACAAGGGCCAAGCTTTTGGATCACTTCAGCATGTTTTGTCTATTGTGCATGACACTTAGACAAACGAGTTTGGAATTGCTTGAGGGCAAGCAATTTTGGGAAGGGAGGACCGAAATGTCCCCATTTCGAGAGCGGATGGCCTACGAGGCTTTTCATTCTGCTTAGCCTTAGTTATGCTCAAGGGGCTAGTGACGTATGGTTATTGAGTGTGATTTGTACCTTCATTTCACTTATATGTTATGTTTTGGAGTTAGACATATACTTTGAGGTGACTTAAGTGAAATAAGGTTATGAGATGCTCCCAATGATACTTTATGTTCTAATTTTGTGTTGGGATAACTTAAGTGTACTTTTGGCTTAATGGTGATAAAGTAACTTAAGTTATTTTATTATTATGTGGTTTTTCCCCAAGGAAGTCGATTAGGGTTCTTTTGGGCCCTTTGTTGCAATGAAAAGTTATAAAAGGAAGCGCTTGGGGAGAAAGGGGCATTCATTCATACACTCACTCTTTTATGATATTGAAGTCATTGTTGGTTGCATATTTTTGCTTGTGGAGTAAGATCTTGTAGGAACCCTAGCTTCGGTGGTGAGAAATTCACTCCTAGCTAACAGAGCACACCTCGGTGGTGAAAGATCCATCCCTTGTTTGTTAATTTGAAGCTTCATTCAAATCAGATTTTTAGATCGGAGTTATCAGAGAATTTCAAGGGTTTGCTCAATGTCGGAGAGAGATTATTTGGTCCATACTTCAGCCATCTACAAATCAGATTATTTCCAGTGTTTGAGGCAAGCTTGGCAAATTCCCAAGAGGAGTTTCATTCAATTTGGGCTTTATTTATTTTCATATCTACTTAGGTTTTTTGCAACAATGTTTTCTAGGGTTTCTGGTTGGAGTTTTTCAGTTTTCCAAGTTGGATCTGATTCGTTATAATTTAAATATATTGTTGTCCGAATTTCAGAATTTATAAAGATCATTTCAGCTCCTTGTGAATTTTTGGAATTTTTAGGCAGTTTCAACAGTTAAAATAAATAAATAAAATCAGATCGAGGAATAAAAATTATCTCTCTTGCTTACTGTTCTACATATTTTTCTAAGTTATTTGAAGCTTCTAGGTAGTGTTAGAAATTATTATTCTGGAAAATACAAATTTTCTTTGTTTCTGCATATTGCTGTCCTAAAAATCAGAAAAATCAGAATTTCAGTTTGCTGTTATTTTTATATATTTTGTGAATTTCAAGTGATATCCCACAAGGGATATTTCAGAGAGGCCAAGTAGAGTTATCACTTTGGATAACGATGAGGTGAATAAGGGCCTTATGAAGGCCTTTAAAAAATGTATAGTCCAGAGGAGTCTTCATAGATTAGGTTGGAGTGGCTCGACTTCACTAAACTTGATGGGTACAAAACTTAAGCAAAGATAGACAGGGTAACATTGACACAAGACAAGCCGATGAGTTGGTGGCAATCGTATGGGTGTCTACGATGCTACAAAACACTTACAATTTGCCTCATTTCCTGTGTTTCCGGTTCCTCTGCATATGAGAGAAATTGGTCTACATATAGTTAGATCCACTCTATTAAGAGGAATAGGCTTACCTCTAAGAGAGTAGAGAAGCTTGTAGCTGTACACAAGTGTTTTGCGTCTTATAGATTGTAAGACAACTGAGTACAAGCAAACCCCAACATTACGGTGGGATGTAGATCCCAAGGAGTCAAGGCAGGTAGAAGAGGACAATACTATGCAACGGGGATTGATTGGGCTCTCTATTTTAGACAAGGATGAGAATTCCAATAAGGACGAGTTCATGGATGTTTCAGATGTTGATTATGATTTTTGAGCTGAAACTTGTCCTCTTCTTTTTGTAATATTGACAATTGTTGGTGTATTTGAATTTGAGATTATTGATATGAATATCAAATATTGTCAATTCATCAATCACAATGGTTTTATAATTTATTTCAGCTTATTTAAATTTTAAGTCTCATAATGAAATGGTTTTATTAAATCATATGTATAATATACAGTTTAAATGTATTTGATATTGATGATTTCAGCTTATTTAAATCTCAAATGGTTTTATTTCAGAGTATTTATATAGTTTAGTCACTATATTTTTATATTTTAAAAATTTATATATTTTTTTAGTTAGACGTCCCCGCCATCCCCAAATTTAGAATTTTTGCTGTCCCGGACATCTCGTCCCGTAGTCCCCGAGTCTTAGGTAACACTCTTTCCCCTTCTTTTTTAGTTTAAATTTAGCAATGAGAAGCGGGAATTGTTTAATCACTAAACAAACAATGTTAAAACTAGTTTTATAATAGCTCAATTCCTTGTCAAAACAATGGTTACCACAAATGCCTGCAGTAAACTAGCTTGAAAGTTGTGTAGTTGCTCAAAACAAAGCATTCCTTTCATGGAGTCATATAAAAGAACAAGAATGCCATTTATGATGTCTATATTTCCAAGCTTTATCAGATAAAATGTTATATATTAAAATCAACCTTTCAGTTAGTTAATACAAAAATCTCCCAAGAATTTCAAGTATAGCTTCCTAAGTTCCCTTGCTCCATAGCAAACAGCCGAGTATGAGTATGTACACTACCACGATGCCAACCTGTCAAAAAGGCAACACCGTTACAAGATGATAATACCCATGTTAGATATATTTAGTTCATACAAATACTGTGAGAATAATATTGTTTTGGTGGTGGAAACAATCCACTTAAGATTGGTTTGAGTAGTTTGTAGAGATAGAATAGGACTCCTTAGTTTAAGGAGATCCTATTCTTATATATGTATGAATTTTCATTGAATAATTAAGCAAATTCTTGTTGTGTGGGAATATGGGAGACTCTGTATGAAAATCTTCATATGGTATCAGAGCGGGTGGAGTCAAAATAATGAGAGCTTTTTGAAAGAGAGTTAGAAGACTCCAAGTGTTCAAACTTGATATAAATGCAGCCTGTGTAGTAAAGATCTAAACATGTGGGTTTCGAATTGCCCATATCACCTGTGTCACTTATGTCCACTTTCCAAGAATCTGTAGCAGTCCGTTCAAATCCTTGTGCAGCTACCTTGTTCTATTGTTTTCAACATGGTTGTTCATCCTTCATATTCACGTGCATTCTCAGAAAGGTGTTATTTTCTCCATCAACAGACAACACAATCTTCTTTCACCGTGTACCACCACAGTTTGCCACATATAAAGAGTAAATAGATGTGCCTCATGGTTTATGCTTTGAGTCTATCAATTTTTCACTGCAGTCCATGATCAATGTGTTCTCTTTGTCCTGAAGACTATCCTCTCAGTGTAAATCCTTGAAACCCCCATGTAGTGATCATCTATTGTGTTGATCGTGAATAAATGAGTCGAGTTGTGGATTGAGTGGTGTTGAGACAAGAGAAGGCAACATGTGATAATAGTCAATGTCTGTTTGTGGTGTTCTCTCCATGCAAGCCATTGTATCTACCATAAAGTAAAATCAATATTTGTTTGTTTCTTTTAGGTTTTAGATTGAATTGTTTCATCTTTAAGCAAACTTAGATTAGGGATTTAAATGATAAGTTAACTTGTCATCAAGTGTCAAAAAAATTGTCTATAGTTTGTATTCCAGTTTATCAAGGTCATATTCAAAAGTATTGTTTGAAATATTATTTTTAATAATAAGTGTGAAATTACTTTTTAAATTTGTAAACATTTGTTGATCAATAGTCATTCAAAGTCAAATTTGTAGTCGTAAATTGGGTCATTGTAATAAGTGAGTAACTCTTTTGTTGTTTAGTCTCTAATTTATTTTATTGTCAAAAGTCATATGTCATTCAGTATCTAAATAGTTTGTTGAATGTTGTAGATGTATGTCGCAATAATCTCAAAAATATTTTACTATCTAATTACAGCTTAAGCTATTAAATATTTACTCAATATCTTTATTGACTTATTGTCAATGTATGACTATTGAACATCGTGATTGTGTCTTTTGTAGTCATTTATCAGTGATCATTAGTCAAAATAGTTTTGTCATTTTGAGTATCATTGTGTCGTAAGCGTCAAAATCGTCAAAAAATAGTTAAAAATTGCCTCACAGATGCATTTTAAGGTGAACCCAATATCTGATGTGTATGTTAAAACTGACGGGGGAGTATTTTCTCCTGAAAACGACACGAGTTTCAAGTTCCATTCAGCTGAGTGAGCAGCGGACCTAACAGAGGATAGAGACAACTAAGGAAGCAAGCCTGTCAGTATCCTCTCGTTCATCGCCAACAACAGGACCGCATTTCGCTTTAGTGACAAAGTTGTTATTTCTTATTATGTGGTGTGTGAAGATAAACCTACAGAAAACAGATGAATAGGAAAGCAAATGACTACTGTGAATCTTTTGTTGTGTATTTCTGCAGCACTTGGCCAGTGAGAAGCTCAACACTCACTGGAAGTGAAAGTGAGAACAGTTGAGTTCTTGTACGTAGGTGATCATTGGAAGTATGTGGTTGGCCAGTGAAAAGCCCAACATTCACTAGAAGTGAAAATGTGAGTAGTTGTGCTTGTGTATGTAGGTGATCACATGCAGCAGATATCTTGAGTAGCAGAGTGCATACCTAAAGTATGTATTGGCGTACGTTTCGGTTATAGTTTGTGTGTGGTGTGGTTTCCTTCCCTCTATCCAAACTAAGGGAGGGAATGTTAGATATATTTAGTTCGTACAAATATTATGGGAATAATATTGTTTCGGTGGTCAAAACAATCGACCTAAGATTGGTTTGAGTAGTTCATAGAGATAGAATAGAACTCCTTAGTTTACAGAAATCCTATTCCTATATGTGTGTAAACTGCCATTGAGTAATTTAGCGAATTTTTGTTGTGTGGAAATATGGGAAACTCTGTACCAAAATCTTCAACCCAGCCATGTGGACCAAGTCAAACGACAAGCTGCAAATATTCTCAGGCTTTCTCAATCTAATTTAAAGCCCCAAACAGCTCTTGTAAGAAACCTAACCTCAGAAAACTAAATTTTCTGGAGATGAACCACACACTAGCACAAATAAAATAACACTGCCAACAATATAAATAGATGAAGATGTAAACCTGACTGCAATGATAAACCCTAAAGCTCTAACAAGCATTAGAATCTATTTGGATGGGGGCACGCTGGGGAGGCCGGGGGAAGAGGAGGGGGATTATGAATCACATATGCCCAGAAATACAGTTAAAATAAAATTTTACCAAACAACAGTTCTATATCTATACATAAAACCTCCAGATTAGCAGCTCACTTCATCTGGCTTCCTGTATATGCTATCAAAAATATAAAAATGTGACCTGAACATTGGCACATAGGAAAAAATCCTGTCAGAGAGCTATGAAAGGAAAGCATACCTCCTGAAGCCATTCACGAACTTGGGTTGAACCCACAATTACAATAGTTGGTCCATTCTCCGACCTTGCAGCAATAATAGAAATGACCCCCAAAACATGATCAGCATGTTTATGTGAAATCCAAACACACTGGAGATCATCAACTACCTTTTTCATTTTGTGCTTGCCAAAAGCCCTGAGGATTTGACCTGCAACACCCTCCCCTGCATCTAATAGCATGCATCCTCTATCATGCACCTCCAGAAGGATACCGCTGCTTCCTCTCTGTTTCATTGGTTCAGCGGATCCTGTGCCTAGGAAAAGCAGCCTGAACTCAGCAGATTTGCTTCTGCCATCATAAAGCGATCTACTAATGTTTTCAGCACCCAAGTGATTTGAATTGTTGACAACAGAGATGTTGGAAGACAACACAGAAACGCCCTGGATGGTTGAATCTTTAACTGCTAATTTCCTCTGAAGTAGTAGTTTCTCCCTGAGAGCTAATGCTGCCATCTTGTTTGCACTCATCTGCATGCCAGCATCTTGTGATGAGATTATAATGTCCTCTGCAAACTTCTTAGTTTTTTCAGCTAGGTCAGGCCTGCTTTGGGTAAAATATTGTTGTATGAGCTCAACATTTGTAGTTTCTTGGCACATAGAGTCATCCACAACCACTTGAACTTTTCTTCCCAAAATTCCCTGAAATGCTACAGACATGAGCAATCGGCCAATCTTTACTTGCCCGCTGAACCGAAAATCTTCAATGTTTTCAGTATCCTCATGTTGGTTACACAGTGAGGCCTTGAATGGAAGAGGAAAGATTTCTTTGTCAACCAAGTTCATTTCTGCCAGAGATGAAAATGAATATAAGAAACCATACTCAGCAGATCCACCCTGCATTACCATATGCAAGATATCATCTCCAAAATGCCTCATCCATCTCATGTATTTTTCTGTTCTCAACACACTAGGAGGACTTAAGTGGAAGACTGCACAGATTGAATGTAAACATCTATTCTGATCATTTTCATAAGCATTGCAACAAGATACGCAACTGAGAAGTGAGTTTTGGAGTAGCTCATCAGCTGATTCTGGAGTATCACAATTAACAACTATAAATGCTGATCCGAGTTTCTTCATATAACATACATATCCAATAATTTCCCTGGCTTTTACTGACGACTTATCATCTTCAACTCTGTCACCAGCCAATTGGTTTTGTTCCATTGACTCTTTACTCATCACAGTTACACCATGCGCAGGACTTTTAACATACAAAGGGATTGCACCATCTGGCAAATCAGGTAGCTCTATTTCAATCGAGTTGTTTACTCTCCAATAAAATTCACTTTCTTGACCACCAGATAATAAGATACCAGTTTTTCCTCATCCCTAAGCTTCGCTAGAATTTTCTTTGATTCAAGAGGTGTACATTTTCTTGCACTGTGAATAATCCACCTTGTGTTAAATCCTTTCTCATCGGAATATCATGAATACCAATCAAAGATACTACACTGTCTCTAGCACCAAGTAATTCACTCCTCTGTTCTTGCAAGCAATCCATGCAATATGGTTCGTGCACCCCAGAATTATGAGTCACTGTTTGCATTTGTAGTGTTGGATCTGACACCAAATTAGTAATGTCTTTAGAGCAACATTTCAAACACGATTGTATTGAAGGATATGTTGAACACTGCAAGACTTCAGATACAAGTTTATTCCTTGCTTCTAAATCTAAAAATGAACACTTTTTAAGTCGCTCATCAAGGACCCCCTCTTTCTCTTACACGTGGAGAAATTCTCTCCCATAACACTGCTATTCTTAATGCCATTGTAAGCTTTAAACTCCTTTTCATTGAATAATTCTTTAGAATCTTCCATGGCTCCACCCACAATTGGGCATTCTTCTTTGCCTTCGTAATTGTGTTCTATGGTTGAAGCAAGAAGATGGCCTAAACTGTCCCTTTTGCAACATTGTCATTCAAGCCACTGCAACACTCAGAAGTGTTGCTACCAAACTCCATTGCCTGACATTCTTCTTTAACCTGAATCCTCTTTCCTTCATAGGTCTCAATACCTTTATATAGGAGTTTACTGTTATTTTGATAGCAATCATTTTGAATCATGTGTCTGGTAGGAATACTCTTATCAATTTCTGATCCTGATGACACAGAGCCTTCCAAACTACTAGAAGTATGACTATCCATTTCATCATCACCGCTAGAGCAGATCAAACCATCAAAGGACTTGCACTCAAATCTGCTTTTGAACTGGCACCTGCACTAAAATTCTTGTGCAGTTCATTCTCTTTATAGTGATTCTTTTCATTTTCACACCAGGGACAAGCCAGAATCTTGCCATTAGGTAAAATGGGACATATGGTAACAAAGTCATCATCAAATACAGGTGAAGGCCTGAATGGCTGGCAATCACATATAAAGACCTGCAATAACTAAACAATTTGAGAACCATAACAGACTGGAAAGACAATGTACTTAAAACTAGATTATTGCAACCAAAGTTGGTAATAACACAGAATTGTAACCTACAGTATCCCCGGTAGACATTTGGAATCATTATGGAAACTATGCTCAGGAAGAGAAAAAAATTCCATGTGGTAGGCATCTACAACAGTTTTTTGCACAATCACTAAAAGGGCAGCAACCAAGGTATCAGAATTTGTATAAATGCAAATGATTACTCCAACTTCCAATAATTTCCCAGAAGATTTCCACTGTATGGAAAGCAAACATGTGATCAGTTTATTTGAAAGAATACTACCAAGAACAAATGCAAACTGCATGGTTTTAACTTTTGTAAGTGCCCCAGTTCCTTAAAAAGAGATGGCAAAGTGAATCTGCCTATATTTCACATTCACAACACAATCAACGTCAATCCTCTCATTTAAAATTATAATATTACCAGGAACCCTAAACCAATATAACTACTATGTAAAAATATTTTAAAAGCACCTAAAAAGCTACAAAAATGGACTAACAGAGATATATATAAAAAAACAATGAACTGCATCATGCATATCAGAGATTGGCTAGTTAGCCCATGATTGACTTCATCCTACGTAAGATTAAAAACCATTTGATGCTAAATATCCTATGTAAAAGGTTCTATATTCCAAACAATGTACAAGAACAAATGGGAAAAGCATACAAAGATATCTCGGAACTTGTGACTGCAAAAGTTATTTGACAGAAAAATTAAAAGAAGTTTTACTTTTATCATAAAACCAATATGCTCGAATTTATTTAAAAAGAATTGAGCTCTTCTGAATTTCTCTCCAAGTTAGTTCAATACACAGTATTAGTATGCTGGACTAAGGGACCAAAAGCATGGAGGTACAACAGCAATTATTTCAAAAGGATAGAGGTACAGCAGCATTTATTTTAAAAGTATAGAGGTAAATTTAAAAAGATTTTTGTAATAATAATGAAACCTCAAATCCGTCTTTTTCCCTTGTGAATGTATTTCTCATATTTCAATTTCTTCCTCATATTCTACTATAGTAAAAACTTCAGATTTTGCACTTATTTTTCAGTACATCCCCATATTTTTTGATGAAATTTTTATGGTGCTCCATTTTTGTCATACCTTGGATCCAAGTACATGCTTTTAAACCTTTCCTGTAGCCAGTAATGCTCTACAGTTAAGGAAATATTAAAATAAGCAGTCAAGCCAGTGAGAAAAAAATGGCAAGAGGTTGTTCAACAGCTAGTTCTGGTCATCTCACTGTAGGAACTGTACCATATCTTGATATGGCTAAATAGCTGAAAAACATATGAACTACTAAATACTATAATTAAATTCTCCAAAAAAAAAAAAAGTTCATAAATCTTACAACTTTGACACTAGCACACATATCTTCTTTGAGTCTGCTGCACTTCTGTGTCGAGAATATCAGCCAAAAAGATACAGATGTATTTGTTACGATCGATAAATCTCTCCTATCAAGCCCAATGTATTTTCCTTTAGTAACAGAATACATTAAGATTAGGTGTATACATAGGAGACTTTGTCGTCCAACATATCATACCAAAATTCTCTTTATTTTATTGAGTATATTATGTTTTGGGTTCAATAGGGGAATTTACCACAATATCCATCAATTGTAAAATATCACACTTAATTCACATGGTATCAGAGCCTAATGAGTAAATCAAGATTCAACAAACTTTGTGGTTCAAGGACTTGGAATGTTGTGAAAATTTGAAGATGAGGGAGTGCTTGTTTAAAGAGAAAAGTTTTCATTTTGGTCTTCTAGTGAAATCATTTGTTTGTATATGAAACTTAGGGTTTGTAATGCAACCCCAAGTTAGAGACAGAATTTTCTAAATTTTATAACATTATTTTGTTCATTGTGAAACTAGAGACCCCCATTTTGTGTCTGTCCCTTCATTTAACCCATTCAGATGCTCTCCCAAAGTTTCCAAATGAAAATGACCACCTTGGCAATTTACCGGTGGCTTTAGCTTGTGGAGTGGCAGCAACAACAGTGGGGAACCCGCTCAGCCATTAAATGGCAAGGGGGAAGCAGCAGCAACAATCCAGTGCAGATCAAACAGCTCACATGGGTTAACACCTAATCAGACAATCAGCATTTGTATTCTGTCAGTGGAGCATGGAGGGACGGCAACATTGGTGTGGAAGGGACGGTGCAAGCTGCATCCTTGACAGCAATCGTCAGCCGATTGTTAGAAGACGTGTACAAGGAAGAAATGAAGAGAAGGCGGATTGCACACATTTGAGATTGTGTGTCCGTCTATTTATTATAAATGAAATAGTTACAAAACGGTTGATGTAGTTACAACCGGTTACAACCAACTTGTAGTTAGGCACCTTATAAATAAGTCTTATATTCTCATACCCCTCTTAAGACTTATTCTACATAAAGCAAAAAAACAAACAATCTAACAAGACTAGAACAAAACAGAACTACGCAATCTTCAGACACTTTCACTTTGAAAGCAATGCTATGATAAGGTAGGGCTCCATCAAGCTGCTTCATGACCTTCGTAAAGGTGTAGCTCCCGAGCTGAATTCCCGAGTTCCCGGATTCCACCTCCCCGAACTCCCGAATCTCCCGAATTATTGGACAACCATCCATACTCAGCCATCCACAAGTTCCATCAAGTTGTCTCATGACCCTCATGAGGGTATAATTCCCAAGATTCACAGTCTCTCGAACTATCTGAGCAACCATCCATGCCGAGCTTCATCTACTCTGTATCCTTTCTTGCCTTCAAAGTTTAGAGCATCTTTATATTGCATATTTGTCACTGTCCTCACTACTTTTGCATCCGGTGGGTCTTCAACCATGGCTATATTGGTTGTATTTGATATGACTTTACCCTTGAGCACATCATTGGCTCGAACACAACAATCCCATGTTGTGTGACCTCTTTTCTTACAATAATGACATTCAATCTCCGACTTATCTTTATCTAATCTTCTACGATATTTTCTGGTTCTAGAATAGAATGCACTTTCTTGCTAAGAATGACCTTCTGCATCCTCTGTAGTTCGTTTTCCTCAACTAGAAGAGCTACTATCATATCATCCAAAGATTGAGATTGAATTTGACTAAGGGTAAAAACTACATTGTTGTATTTTGAAGACAGACTATTTAATAGGATAGCTTTGGCATCCTCATCCTCAATCGCAGCTTTGACTTCTGCTAGTTGTCTGATCAGGGACCTTAGATTATTGATGTGACTTGACATAGAGACTCCTTCATCCATTTTGAACCTATATAACTGAAGTTTTAGGAAAAATTTGGCATTGACTGCTTTTGCTCCAAATAATTTATTTAGAGTATCCCAAATTTCTTTCGATGATTTGTCTAGGTCTACATGATGAAAGTCAGAGTCGAAGAGAGCAAGGCCAATAATAGCTTTCGCTCTATCATCTCTGCTTTGCCATTCTAACAATTTTGATGCATCGGTAGGTGTTGTTTCTTTCCCGTTTACAATGCCCCACAAATTATTATTCATAAGTTGCATTTGTATTTTCACTCTCCATGTATGAAAATTTAGACCAGAATATTTTTCTATGGGCATTTCCATTGTAATAAAATAGAATAAATATAACTGCGTATTTTGGAAATGAATAAAAAAAAATAAAATACCAATTTCCAAGAGTGTCCTTTTTCTGCAAACTGTCTAAACTGAACACGTGCCCTAGTTCGTGATTTTTGAATTCTGATTCGAAAATGATTATCTTTCCTTTGATTTTATATTCTTCTGGGTTTATGCCCTTGCACTACTGTATTTTTCCCTTCTCGAGCGTCTGAACTACAGATTGAATGGCAGAAAATGGAGTCTTCGTATTGATTCACGAACTGTGTGTTGCGGACTGTATTTTTATTTTCGTGACTGCAACTGTATTTTTGTCTGTATAAAACGATTTGAAACCCTTCGAAATTCTCCTCTGAGTGTGGTATTTTCGTTATGTACCTTTCACGACTTCCTGAAATTGCGATTTGCAGTCTGTATATTAATGGCGACTGTATCGTGCCCTCTAAAAACGTGATCCTTCCGCGACTGTGTTGTCGATTTCCTCTTTAAAATGTGACACTTCTTTGAAAAAAATGCAATTGTACTGTCGATTTCCTTCACTTCGATTCAGCCTCGACTGTGCCTTCGAGATGCCCTAAAAAAAACGAAAATGTGTTTGTTTTTCTCCTTATGCTTCAGATTTCGTGCCCTAATGTGGCAGATTTTCTACCCACTCTCTTTCCTCGCTTGCCCTTGCTCTGATACCACTGTTAGAAGACGTATACAAGGAAGAAATGAAGAGAAGGCAGATTGCACACATTTGAGATTGTGTGTCCGTCTATTTATTATAAATGAAATAGTTACAAAACGGTTGATGTAGTTACAACCAACTTGTAGTTAGGCACCTTATAAATAAGTCTTATATTCTCATACCGACTCTTCTAAAAGAGTCAGCAATGACCTTTGTGGGTATAGGCAACAACATGCATCTCTTGCTTGAGTGTTCACCCACCAATGAGGAGGTCTTGAGTTTGAGCACAGCCTTGTCCCTTGTTTCATGGGGCTGCTTTGCTAGTGGCCTTGGCACCTTGCATGGTGAGTCCATTCAGATGTGATGTTGAACGGTAGGTTTGCGCTTACTTGGCAATAATGTGTTCATTTCACGCCGCACTGTGTTTGGTTTTGCACAGCTGACTCACCATTGATATGGCGGAAAATCATAAAATAACACCGTGTCAATCATAATATTGGCCTCCTAGGAGGTGGCAACATGCATGTTTGTGTACCGTTCTTTTGGTATTTATAGTGGTTGCCTAATCATCATTTTTCAACAATTCACAGTGATCCAAGAGGTTGTGTCACATCAACAGAGAAAGTACAGCAGTGCCCATAGTAGAAGAGCAGAAAATCTGAAGAGCACACTTGGCGCCATCAGCTATTTTCACTCCAAAATATTTGAAATTTTACAATTTGATCTCTGTTTTTGTGTTGGGAATGTTTCAACTGTATGCAGTGGCATTGCGCAGGGATTGTGTAATGTTGTGGTACAAGTGTGTGCAGGGAAGGCTGCGCACAGGCCTGCATGCTAGTAGTCTGGTGCGTAGGAGAGTTGCAGAGCCACAACATGGTAATGTAATGTATGATTCAATCTTAAGGCATTACAATACACTTTTCTGATGGTATCTGTCAACTAGAAGTGTGGTGCAAGCAACATCTTGATAGTGCTTTGACATGTTTGGTGGAACAGCATTATGTAATGATTACTTTCCAAGATGTTAGAGAGACGATGCAGATTCTTCTCTTGCATGAGGATTACAAAGTGGGGTGTCGGTATAAAGGCGTGTATTCTCTTCAGGAGAAGTGAGACAGAAAGTAGGTCTGAATCAATCTTTAGATTGTTGATCAGTTAGACGGTTAAGTCTATTTGGTTTTTGTTCTGATGAGGACATTGTTGTATTTATACAATCACATGGTGTAGTGTATGGACTCTATACCATGTACTGAACCTTGAAGTGCTTCTTTGTTTTAGTCAATACAATAGAACGAAACTGTGCTGGGTTTTCAAGCGAAAGGGTTTTCCCAAGGAAATATTGTCCATTCTATGTGCCATTGTTTTAGATTCCACTAGCACAGCTCTTCTCTGTTTTAGTTTATTGAGAAGGGGACAAATCCCAGCATTTTGGTAAAATTACGAGCTTCAAAAGATAAACTTGAACACGGCATACCGGGCGTCCTACAGACTCTGCTTGACCCCATTTTCGAAGAGCTGGAAAGGTCTTAGAGAGTTCTTCGCAATGGTGTGCTTGGTTCTGTCATTTAGAGACTTCTAGATGAGCTTAGTCAATAACAAGTGTCCCTATGATGGCAGGGCACAAAATGGTTGCCATGAAATATCCAGTGGTCCAAAACAGTTTCGACAACTACAAAGAAGAAAGATACAATGACAAGGAAGATAAAGCGATGGCGATTCTGAGAATGTACATTGTTCTTAAGCTTCATTTTCACCTCGAGGGGAAGAATACTCTAAAGAAGGTATGAGTAGATTTTGATAGTCTATCCAACAAAGATGAGATGCGACTCAAGTTGGACCACGATTTAATCAAGCTTAACCCAGAGGATTTTGGTTGGAGTGAGAATCACTTGGCCTGTGCAAGGATATTCAATAACAAGGGGAGTGTGGAGCAAAGTATATGAATGATAAGCAAGTGGCATAAATTGAGATAAATAGTCTGAAGTTGCCTTATGATATCTTCTTACCAACATTTTTTTCATAGGGTCATGATAGGATAGCAGTAAAGCTCTTTAGAATTGTGCTAGTATTCATTTTGGAAGAGGAGAAGCGCAAAAAGATGGTCAAATGAACTTTGAAGCAATAGGCTTGCATGACCAAGGCAAAGCTACCAAGCAGAATTCGAAGGAAATCATCGCAAAAACCGGCTTGAAGGGCACACCAAGATAATGATGATGGCAACAAGAAAGGTTCTCATAGTGATGACACCAAGAGTGATCACAAAGACAAGAAAAACATAGGCAAAGGAGGATAGAAAGGATATCACTACTGCAGAAAGTTGGGACATATGGAGAACACCTGCATGAAGAAGAGGAAGGGCCTTATGGAGGAGAATGAGAAGCTCAAATCTTGGCAAGGTAAAAGTGGTGGCAAGAATACTACTCCTATTGCTTGCAGCCTTGCCCTTCCAAAGCTTTTTATACTCTTAATTTTAGATCTGAATGGATCAAGGATTTGGGATGCACTCATCATATGTTTAAGGATGGTCAATTGTTTATATCACTTAGCAAACCTAATGATGAGAAGATCTATACTGCGGATGATACAGCACTACCAGTTCCAAGGACTATTAATGTTGGGATGGATAATGGTGTTATTTGGGATGCTTACAATGTTCCTAATTTGAGTGCTAATCTTTTATCTATATACCAAATCACTTAGCAACTGCAGAAGGTTGAGTTTTAACCTTACAAGATTGTGGTGACGGATATTGCAAACAAGCATTTAAAGACTGTACACTCGATAAGCATGCCAAGGCTTATAATTTTACCAAGTTTGATGATGTTCTAAAAGGTTCAGGGGCAATCAGCATTGGTGGCAAACACTTATGACGAGTCGCCTTTGGCATTCAAGAATAGGGCACCTAAATTTGATGTGCATGCAACTGATGGGTCATCTAAAGATTGTCTGTGGCTTTCCTTCCATTGCTCCTACCAAGGGTGTGTGCAAGGGGTGTCTTCCCAAGAAGCATCGCGAATAATAGTTTGAGACGGGGCAAGGCATGGCATGCAAAGTGACATTTGGAGCTGGTTCATTCTGACATATGTTACATGAATCATCCATCTACTTCAGGAGCAGGATGCATCTTGACATTCATTGATCACTTTTCAAAGAGGACAGAGGTCTATTTTTCACGCAAGAAGTCTCATTCCTTGAAGAAGTTCAATGAGTGGTGGTCGGGAAACAATTTGGACATCCTATCAAGTTTTGAAATTGAATCGAGGCAATGTGAATAATGCATTGAAGGAATTTTGTTTGAGAAATGGCATTGTATGACAGCATGCTACATCATATACTCCCTAGCATAATGTAGCAGAGCGGAAACTCGGACTTCAATTGAGATGGCAGAATGTGTACTGCAGGTCAAAGGTATGCAAGGAAAGTTTTGGCCAAAATTTATGATTTGTGCCAATTATAATTTGTGAAG
Source organism: Taxus wallichiana var. yunnanensis (assembly GCA_018340775.1). NCBI lineage: Eukaryota > Viridiplantae > Streptophyta > Pinopsida > Cupressales > Taxaceae > Taxus > Taxus wallichiana. The sequence continues at coordinate 943,783,049 of CM031235.1, forward strand.
GTTCCAACTAAGGTTGTGAGGAATGTCACACCACATGAGAAGTGGAGTGGTAGGAAGCCTACTATTACCCACTAAAAGATAATCCGGATAAGAAGCAAAAGAAGGTATATCCTAAGAATCATGTGTCCAATGGTAGGCTATTCTAAGGAGTATAAGGCCTGCAGATTATGGGATATGGCGAAGCATGAGGTGATCATTTGGAAAGAGAATGTCTTCAATGGGACATTATCATTTAAGGCGTGTTAGTGTTGTCTGCACACACTCGAGCATTCCGCAAAGTTCTGATGCTTTCGATTGTTAGAATATGTGGAGAGAGAAAGAATAGAATGTACAAAGAACAAATGAAGAGTAACTGGAATGCACACGTTATTCATTGTGTGTCCATCCTTTTATTATGTGAGAGATGGTTACAAAATGGTTGAAGTGGTTACAACTGTTTATTAGTTAACACTTAACTAATATTAACATAACACTAATTTATAAGCCTTATATTCTAATACCCCTCTTAAGGCTTACACTATAGAACATATTAACAAAACATTAAAGTAATAGAACCAAACAAGACCACACATTCTTCAAAAGCTTTTCCTTTGAAAACAATGCTTTGACCAAGTAGAACTCCATCAAACTACCTCCCGACCCTCATAAAGGTGTAGTTCCCAAGCTGAATTCCCAAGTTCCCGGATTCCGCCTCTCCGAACTCCCGAATTACAGAATCTCCCAAACTGTTGGACAACCATCCATACTAAGATACTCCAACAGTGCTCCATCAAGTTGTCACATGACCCTCATAAGGGTAAATTCATAAGATCCACAGACCCCCGAACTATCTGGATAGCCATCCATGCCAAGTTTTACCTACACTAGATCCCTTACTATCTTCAAAGTGTGGGGCTTCTTTTAAAATATATATTCTCTATCAATGAGTTCATCACTTTTAGCATTCGATGGATTTTCAACAATGGCTACATTAACTTCATTTGATTTGTCTTTCATCTGGATTTTTACTTTCCAAGTATGAAAGTTGAGGCCAAAATATTTGTCTAATAGAATTTCCATTCTCAGACAAAATACCTCAGAAAATAACCCTTTCCCAAAATATAGAATGACCCACAAATTAATGTAGCAAGATTTTTAAAATTGATTTTTATTTTTATTTTTTAAAGGAAAGAAAGGAAACTATACCAAGCAGGTTTGTGCCCTAGATGACTGGCTATGACTGAAAATTGACAAATTGTGTGCCCTAGCAATGAATGACCCTTGAAAAATTGCAAATCTGGAAATGCATGATTGTATTTTCTTTGTTTTGCACTAGCTACCTTGAAAATCACATTTTTTCCTCTTGTGATTTCGAATCAGTGTTTTCTACAAAAAAAATGTGCCCTTAATCACATTTTTTTCTATTGCATGATGTCTGTCACGTTTTGCCCTGAAAATGTCTTATTTTTCTACCACCCGACTACACGAACAGCCCCAAAAAAATCTTCAAAAATGGCAGATTCTTATTTGTGTGCCATAGCACTTTCAAAATGCCCTCAAATTTGTCTGAAAACACAACCAAAATTGTGCCCTTGAATGTTGTTTTCATGATTTTTTTGCACCTTTGCAATGGCATCGATTGTGTTTTGTGGTTATGTTCGTTGTAAGTGCCCTCAAACTGAAACTAAAACCAAATTGTTTTCTACCCTTTTTGATAACATTTTCCTACCCTTTGCTTGCTGCCCTACAATATTGCTCTTGCATCTAGCATTCGAACTAGTCTTTTGCTCTTTCATGCCCTAATAAGACTGGTTTGAACTTCTTCCCTTCTCTTTCTCCTTGCTTGCCCCACTCTGATACCAATGTTAGAATATGTGGAGAGAGAAATAATAGAATGTACAAAGAACAAATGAAGAGTAACCGAATGCACACATTATTCATTGTGTGTCCATCCTTTATCATGTGAGAGATGGTTACAAAATGATTGAAGTGATTACAACCATTTATTAGTTAACATTTAACTAATATTAACATAATGTTAATTTATAAGCCTTATATCCTAATATCGATGAGGATGAAGCACCCAAAATGGATGAGCTAGATCATTCAATTGGAACTATGGAGGATATTGTTCTAAGAATGAGGTTGCGATAATGAGAGATGCATCGGAGGCTTTAGTGGCTCCTAACAGGGCGCGAGTTCATGTGGTGATGTTTAACCTAAGTATAGATTGATTATTGGAAGACATGTGCCCTTTTTGCAAGGATAGAATCAGTCCACGCAATTCTTGCTCTTGCATCCAGATTTGGATTTGGATGGGAGATGCATCAAATGGATGTGAAGTGTGCATTTCTTAATGCAGATCTTCAGGAAGAGATTTAATGGAGCAGCCATCAGGATTTGAGCAGAATGGCAATTCTAAGCTCTTGTGCAAAGCTTTAGAAATCTTTTTTTGGCTTGAAGCAGACCCACTTGGGCATGATATGAGAAAATAGTAGGTTCTTACTAGATTGCGGCTTCGCCAAAAGAACCATAATGTGTATGTGAAACAGGTTGATGGTCATATGCTTATTTTGGTGCTTTATGTAGTTGAGTTGATTATTATTGGAGATAATACTTCTTTGATACACAATCTTAAGGATGAGATGCAGAAGACATTTGAGGTGACAGACTAAGATCTATTGAATACAAACTGGGTATACAAGTATTGCAATTGGAGGGGATTTTCATCTCTCAATCGAAGTATTTGACTCGTTGAAACCATGGATCAGTGCATATCATTAAGAGTTGAGCTAACAGCACAGTGTACTACACCATGAGTTGATACTACATTGTATAGCTGTATCATTAGGAGCCTACTTTACTTGAGTTGTACTAGGTTGGATCTTTCCTTGGCATGGTGTGTAGAAATATGAAAAAGCTGAAGAAAAGCCAGTAAGAGGCGGCTAGGAGGATATTGAGGAACATTCATTCATTTTTGGATTGTGTACTCTCATGAAGCTGATGAATGCTGGGTGGGATATACAGCCTCAGATTGGGTAGAACATGTGGACTCTCAGAAATCTGTTTCAAGCTATGTGTTCAATTTGGGTTCCCATCTTGTTATCTAGTCTCACAAGAAGCAAAAGTTGTTGCAATGGCCACCAGTACCATTGAGACTGAGTGTCAAGGCACAGTTAATGCAGCACAAAAGATTGCATGTATCAGGGAACTATTGATGGAGCTGGGTCTTCCACAAAATTTGTCAGCCACTCTCTGTAACGACAATCATGGTTCAATTACAATTGCTCAAAATCCAGTCAAGCATCAGTGGACTAAGCATATTGGGGTCCATGTGCAACATATTTGACATTGCACTCACAAGGGGATGTGTTGGATTTGTAATTTGTGAGGGTTGATGATCGAAGAGTATTTCAAGCATATTCACAAATATTTCGGGGACGGGGTTTCGGGACAGCAAAACAAATCCCAGCTTTTGGGGATGGCAGGGGGGCTATTAAAACAATATAAAAATAATATTTATATATTTTAACTTTATTCAATGAAATTTAGGGGTTTAAACTGTATTTTATGTTTTTAGGGTACTTCCAAATTAGAATGCAATGTTTTAGGTAAAATTAACAGTTTTTAAAAGTATAAGCATCAAAAATAAAAAAATTAAATTAAAAACTGGGATACCCCTCCAAGTTCCCAAGTCCCCAAAACATTCATGACATTTGAGACATCACCAAAAACTAGGGACATTTTCCCACATAATATTGAAATTTTCAAGGGAAATAGCAAACGTTTTACAAAGTAAATCTCATTCCCGTCAGATAGTCTCTTAGAAACAATTCCATTAATGGGAGCAAACTCGAGAAAAACTGGCATCATATATTCAAATTTTTGGGAACAATGATAATTTGGTATAATGTAACTCCAAGCATTAGGATTATATGTTGCAGTATAAAAATAGAAGTTATTTTCATCATCATATGAAGAAATAGTTAAGATTGATGCTGAGATGAATGGACAAGGGTTTGAAAATTCTTAGGCAAATTATACATTTCTAATCTTTGGCGGAGAATTAGGATGAAGAATCCTCTGCCATTCTCTTTTTGTTTATCAAAAAGAGCTCAAAAGAGAGACCATCAAAGCATAAAACTGTAGAAGCCACCCACTAGATATAGCCACTCGGTCCAACCTAAGAGGTCAAGTGCATCTATAGTCAAATTCTTGACCTACAAAAGGACCTTTAGGCAATACCCCACCTGATATATGGCCATTGCAGCCCACACAATAGCCTGTCATTTATCTCTGATGGGACAAGGAGGAAGAGTAACTCCCCTTGTCCCATCTGCCATTCTCTTTTGTTTATCAAAAAGAGCTCAAAAGAGAGACCATCAAAGCATAAAACTGTAGAAGCCCACCCACTAGATATAGCCACTCGGTCCAACCTAAGAGGTCAAGTGCATCTATAGTCAAATTCTTGACCTACAAAAGGACCTTTAGGCAATACCCCACCTGATATATGGCCATTGCAGCCCACACAATAGCCTGTCATTTATCTCTGATGGGACAAGGAGGAAGAGTAACTCCCCCAACAAGGGGTCGTTTTTCTTGCAGCTATTTTCCTTATGCTCAATGTTAGAACAGCAATTACAAGTGATGATAAATCTACATTTACAAGTATTCCTTATCTGTCCACTGCTTGGTTTTGTATAAATTCTTAAGCACTAAATTTTTTTGTTCTTTAACAAAATGGAAAAATAGAGTTCTTAAGATGAATTTTGGAATCGGTAATATAGGTGAGGAACTTCTACACAAAGATCAAAATTTTCTATATCTTTTGATTACAATAAGAAAACAAATGTAATTCCAAATATTATTCCCCAGATATGCTAACCCTAAATGAAGTACAATGATAAATCCCGACTTTTGAAGGGGTTTTATCTCAACAAACTATTTCCAACAAATTTATATGATAATCCGATATTAGTTGATTCTTATTTCAACGCAAATAAATGTCTATTTTTATGTCATCTAAGAACATGAATCGTCATAAACAGGACTTCTGATTATGCAATTATATTGGTGTCTAGTTTGGCCATGACCTAAGAAATAATCTTAGCTAACAAAATGACACAGCTCGTGGTAAATAAGCTGAGACACCCTTGTGGAAGCCCACAAAGGGAACAAAACAGATTTCTTCTCATTTACCTTATATATTGTTTAAATTTTAGGCCCCTAGGTTTGAATTTCATAACCACGCTCAAGAGTAAACCAGAACTTGGCAATCCACCTGCACTAAGAGTTTCAAATTTATCCACCAGAAGAAATTTCTATAATAGATTTGATGATGAAGTAAGTTTTGAACTTTAAATATGTTCGAGTATCCAACCAAAACAAAGCAAACATTCACCAAAAGAAGAATAAAATCAATAAACATGCCATGACATAATAAATTTACAATTGTTATTAGAATGCTTAAAAGTTCCATTTTTGTTGTCCAGTTTTACTTTGAAGTCAATGGACTAAATTTATTCTATTAAATCTCTTAAACAAGCACTTTGTGTGTCCTCTCACAAATTCTTTCATTTCTAAAGATAATACTATCATATCCCATTGCAAAATAAAATTGGTTTTACAATTAATATTACTGGCTAAAATGGTGTTCCAGTTAATAAATAAACGTGTCTTTATGCAATGTTATCTTTTGCTTCTCAAAAAGTAGTAAAACTGATATTGCTGACCTATGTGCTTAATCATTCAACATAGCATCATCATTTGTCGTCTTTTTGTTTGGCCAAATTTAGACAGTGATCGTAGATTTTACTAGCTGTGAGATTACTAATTCTGGCTTATGACTCCAGCGATAGCTCTGGTCTTCTCTAAGCAGCATATTGTAGTGCATCAACCAGTGTTCCGTGTATGTTTTGATCTTATAACCTACAGAAATGATTAGTATGAACCAAGGTCCAAAATCTGATAACAAAATTCTGAAAATAAAAAAGCTGAATTATAAAATAACTACTTAAAAAGCAATAAACTTGGTTGAGATACCACCGGTCCACCACTATACAAAACAACCAAAGATCTCAAGTGAGCCACTCCAAAATTTGAAGACAAACCGATCTACGAGGTATTAATTTCTGGTCCAGCTTGATCACACAATTTTGTACAAAGAAAAGATTCATAATATGATAAATCTTAACATAATTATAACAAGGAAGCCCTCTTATATATTTTGACACACTCCTAAAGATAGACTTTCTTCAAAACAGCCATTCTTGCTTTATCCTCCTAAAGCAATCTTTATAACCTTTACACGTCTTCATTTATTTTATTCTTTTAAAACAATCTTGCATAAATTTATTTGCCTGATTCTAATTTTGCCAGAATACGCATATGCTTTAACCTCTTCCTATTTTCCCAGAATAAACTTGTTGTTTGATCATATTCAACATTCTCTTATGTCAAAAGTCCTATCTTCCTGAGTTAACTGGTCCCCAGTCAAAGTACACACTGAAGGATGCATGGTACATTTTTCTCTACCTTGTCGGAGCTTATTTTCTTGCTGAAATGCATTGCTCTTCTAACCTCCTTAATCATAAAATAACCTTTAATTTCAATCGTGATCTCAAACTTTACACTTCAGATAGCATTTGTTGTTTTGTCTCCAATACCTGTATGTCTTGCAGAAGCAACATGGGCGATTTCTTTTACCAACTGATACAGAATCTCTAGGAGTAACTACTGTTTGTTGGACCAGTTCAACTGTTGTCTAAGTTGCTAATCTTGTTATTTCTTATTTCATCTTGATCAGTCAAAACCTAAGTCACAGGGTTCGAATTCATGTTCATGTTCAACATAGATGAAGTTCGGTTCAAGTTTGTCAATTGATTGAGTTCAGATAAAAAATTCTTTTAAGTTCGAGCAAAAGAATGTTTTTATCATTTAAATTTTCTATAAAAAAATCATAAACATGTTAGAGAAACAAAGTAGAGAGAACTTTCTGTTCTCAGATTTCACTTTGTATACGTACAAATACACATTTATAAAATGTAAAAAATCATGTCAAAAACTTCCCAGGTTAAAGTAATGGATAAAATTTGAGTGAAGGTTCAACGGGGATAAAGTTCAGCAAAGTTCAACATTTTCCATAAAATTCGGCATACCTTGTGACATAGGTCAAAACAATGAATACTCTCTTGCAAATTGTTACTTCCCTTGCGTCTTCAATTGACGAAAACTCCATCAAAGATGCTTCTTTTGCTACTTCCTAATGTTAAGCTGGACTCTTCTTTTTGTAGCTCTAGAACTCCTAGCAATTCTTCTTCCATGGCCATATCAGCTTTCCTTGACCTTTTAATTGGATCTTCATTAAAATATGTTGCCTCTCTTCTTGTATTCCTCTGTCTGAAGGAGAAGGGGACCAATGCAACTCAAATCTGGGTCTACTCCAATAATCGTGTAATTGTTCAGCTCTATCTGAAGAGTGATGCAAACAAGAGGATTACTGCTCCTATTGATCAGTAGTTGTTGCATGGTTTGTGTCATCTTTCTCAAATCCTTGTTCTTACTGTCCATATTCTGAACCTAAGGTTGGAAAAGCTTCTACCATAACCCATTCTAGAGCTCTTTAAGTTCTTACTTAAAGCAAGTCCATTCTGTATATGCTGTTATAGCTGTACAGGCCTGCAGAATCACAGCTCTGGTACCACTGTCATGAACAAAAATCTGATCATAGAAGTTCAATTACTAAAGAACATCCACTTACAAAAGCAATGAAACCTCAGCTCCAATACAACCAATATAGAGGACAGCCAAAGCTTTTAGGTAAGCCACACCCAATTGTGGAACCAATCCAATCTTCAAATTTTTAAATGCTGGTCCAGCTGACACAATTTTGTATTTAAAAAACAATTCCTAATGCATCTCTGATACCACTGCTATCAACAAAAAAATTGATGACAAATAGTTGAATTATAAAATAGCTTCCACTTAAAAAAGTAAAACTCGTGTTCCAATACCACCAATATTCATAAACCTAATTGTGGAGACAATCCAATCTTCAAAGTTTTAAACGCTGGCCTTGCAATACTTACAGACAAATAAAGCCATCTCCAATATTTAGACACAATCCTACCGATAGACTTCCTCCAAAAAAAGCCCTATCCTTGTTTTATCCCCCCAAAATCTTTAGCCTTCAAATATCTTTATTACTATATTCTCCCAAAACAATCTTTAGCCTTTGCATAACTTTATTTTGTCTGTTATATTTTCCTAGAATATACTTAAGCTTTATCCTCTTTCATTTTCCTAGAATAAACTTACTCTTGTTTGCAATCAGCATTCTTTTTATGTCAAGACCTCCTAGTGAAACGTATTGAGCTCGTTAAAATTGCAGTTCTAAAAACAGTATGCAATTAGAGTACCCAAATATTCTAGATTGAATTTGAAACCAAGAAGATGCAATGGGGACTTAGGTAAAGTGCAATGAGCTCGCTAAACCAGTTCCCTTTAACTACACTAAGTGGAGGGGCAACGAAAGGAATGGATTAGGTACCCCAAACCCACATTATAATGGATTTTACAACCCCAGATAACTGTCCCAGGAAAATTCAAGAACCATATATGAGAATTGGCCCAAAAATGAGTTTCTAAGTGTTTGACTGAGTCAGCCAGTAAAAAAGTGAGCCAGATCGATAGCCAGTTAGAAAAGCCAGTCTTAAATATGTATGGACCTACGTAATCTCAAGGTAAGCCTGCATGTATTGATGGAATGAGGTATTTGAGCTAGTAGAAATAGCATGGTTTATCATGCACTTGCAATACTTTCAACATTCTATGGATATTTTTGTTTGTAAATGCTCTTTATATGTCAATCAAAACTCAAAATGCAATGTTATATTAGATACTTATCATGTTATGTGATACATAGTTAGATGAGATAGGGTCAAACAAGAAAAGTTCATTTAACTGAGGATTATTTACATTTCAAAAACATGCAAAACACAGAATCACAAAACTTGAAATAAACTTAAAGCATTGCGCACACCATGTTAAGGTAAGAAGGAAAATAGTTCATTGGGCATTGGTCTAGCAGCGAGTTGGAGTATTTTGTCACATCCCATTTCTAGGGTCCCCAAAATTAACATCTGCAAGGCCGTCATTAGGCTATATTAATTGAAAAATACAATTTTAAACTATTTAGACAACAATTAATGATTTGTGTAAGCCGCAGTTGTTGATAAACTTACATTCGGGTGTCTTAGCTTGCACCGACATCATCTAAATGAAGTATCGCAGCGTTATTGTGCTCCGTCATGAAATTGGACGACATGAATAATATGGTTTTGAGTTATTGCACCCTTGTATGTTTTGGCATTAGTCTTGCGGTTGGATAGCATTACTTGATTTGCATAGCTTTACCCTATTGTAACTCTTATGGTCGCTGACCTTGCTTGACTGGAATGTGTGAACTTCGGTTTGGTACTAGCCTTTGAGGAATGGAATTGTGATTGTCATGAAATACTTAATTATAAGGACAGTTGTTTGTAAAGACTTGACTTGCATGGACATTGATTATAAAACCTCGTTTGGACCTAGTAATACATGGAAATTGAGCTACTAACAAACTTTTCCATAGAACTCTTATTTTCAATGGTTTCAAGGAGTTAACTTTGAAAACAGGCCCTCGTAGATTATTGTTTTGAACATTGAGTATATCTTGGACAAGGTCCTGTTTGGATTTGTTATTAATTGCAGGACCTAGATGAAAAATTTAACCATGACAGGGTAAGCCTGATGGCTAAGTTTCAAATAATGAAAAATGGCTGTCTGAAATTCTGAAAATCCTAAAATTTGGCTAAGACTAAAATCTGAAAGAACCCTCCAAAACCTAGAATCTGCATTATAGCTCCTAGATGTCTGAAACCACTCTCAAACATCCTGGAAGTATATACATAAAACTATAAAAAATTATAAGGAAGTAAATGACCATATGTAAATGTATATACTTCCTTTGATAAGCTTTTGATTTATTATTTGATGGATAAAATAAAATTAAAATGACAGTGAGAAATGGTATAGATCACGGACCTGATAGCTTATCAAACACAATGGAACATTTGGATTCCAGATAAAGACTTTTGGCAGTTCAAAATACTTCATTTTTCATGGAAGATTTTAAATGGAAACCCTAGTTGAATGCAAACCCTAACAGTTCAGATTTGAATGGCAAAATAAAAGGTGAAAAGCATGAGTTCTATTTCAGATAAGCTTGAAAGTACAGCATTGAAACCCTAACCATCTGTTTGTTTGGAATACTTGAATGGTGGCAGAACTGGGAGTCGAAATGTTTACAGAAGTTTGTTACATCTCACAGCGAGAAATTGAATGGAAACACTTGGAACTAAAATTGTAATGATGCTGTGTTATGGGAACATTGATTTCGGGATGTGGGTTTTATAAACAAAGAAACCCATTGCGGGTTTAGTCGCAGTTGAGATTGGAAGATAGAATTAGGGCACTGTAGGAAGAGAAAGAAAGAGCTGGAGTCATGAGGCAAGCAGTTGTGAGGCAGAGAAGAAAAGAAGCAGGCTTGAACTAGGGCACAGCCCTCTCTAAATTGAAAAGGCATGGTTTCTTATCATTGTGCTTTGCATTCCTTGTTTAAAATAGATGAGCTTTTAACCCTAAACAGGGTACGGCAAATGATTGGCTTTGCTTGTTGAAATAAATGAGTTTGTGGGTAACCCTGAAACAGGGCATGAATGGATGATTTTCTGTATTTTGCTTGTGAATGGCGTGTGGGTCAATACACCCTTGTATGCGCTTTCTAACTCACATACGAGGACATATAAACTCGCCAAGTTTGCTGCACTTGTTTGCTATGAGTGTAAAGGAATTTCTTGTAACCCAAAAGGGGTTTGATGGTTTACCATGGCTGTATTTATTGGTTTTGCTGCTGTTATTATATGCTGTCATTGTGATGTGTGGAAAAGTATCTTTCTCTTTCTTAAACCTTATCTCTACTGAAAATGAAAGAATGAAAGGAAAGAAGTAATATTATATTGGTTTCTTTTGTTTTGCCAGTATACAATGTCATCTATTGGAAACTGGATATGCTTAGCCCATTGATATGAATCCATGCCAGCAATAATCTTGCTGACCCATGTTTTCTGCAGGTTGCAGGAAGTACGAAGTATGAGGAAAAATTGAAAGATTTCATTTAGCATTTGTTTGCAATCTTATTCATTCTCTGGAAGGAAACAAGTATAAGGAAGACTATTAATAAGTATGAAGTTTGCTTTATTGCTTGATGAGAAGAAAGATATCTGGAACTTTTAAGAGGAATGTATTATTAGTTGTTGGAAATTTGAACGTAAATTTTTGTCTGCATCATGAATGATTGTATTCTCTTAAAGGTTGAAGAAGAATGAATATTTTTAATATATTTTTGGCTGTGCTTTAAGCTTGAGTGATGCTATGATAGTTTGAGAAAGAATAAGAGACTAAAAGATGTTTTCAATTCGCTCTTTTGTAGTAATTAAGGGTAATCAAATCATACTTGTATAAGACTATTTCTAAACATGATACACTGTTGTAAATGCGCATTTAAACTCTTTAAGACATTTCCAAGCTCATTGGGTAGCTGTAGTCTCTGTTATTTTAAATGTGCATTCACTAGATCTGGTTCCCTATGTGGGAATATATTTGGTCTGTATGTAAGCAACATGTAGCTACAGTGTAGATCTCTCTAGATCAAACATAACGGGTATCTTCACTGTATTCCCTTAAACCCTTCTACGGGTTCTAACATGTTGATTTCCAATGATGTCTTGCCTGCCATGTAGGAATTTGTATTATTTGATGTAATGCACTGCTGGAAATGTGCTTGTGCAAGGTTTAGTCATCTGAAGTAAATCCAGTCAGGGTTGAAATTTAAATCTGAAATGAGGTGAATTTGGATTTACATAAACATGTCAGGACTCTTAATTCTCATCTCTGTTTTGGATGACTTGCATCTGCCCAAATGTGATTGACTTTTGTATTAAACCCTGAATTCAAAGATACCAAGTATTAGTTCCATAAACAATGTCTAAGTGACCAAACTACAACCCGGAAGTGGCCTTATGGATGTGTTGAGCTCATGAATTCAGTTGTAATATTGCTAAACATTTTGCTCTCTCATAATAGTCTCAGGATTCTAGCATTTTGGGGTATGCCTCTGTGTGCTATGAGCATAGTTGTATTACCACATTCACTCTGATTCTGCATACAAATAGTAGTGCCTAAATGCCACATGTTATCAATATTATTCTGTTGGATGCTCATTTGGAGCGTTTGTTGAATGCATAGAATATCAAATAAATCTAAACTGCTAAGAATTGCAGTCTGTAATTTCTGTCCAGAAAATCCATATGCATGATAAGACCCTGTTGGGTAATGGAAGGTGACAACCCTGACTATGTCTGTTAAATTCATTATAGCTGAAGAATCAGAGCACTCCTAAAACATATGAAAGTCAAGAACCTGAATCTTTTACTATACACCTTTAGGTGAAAAATTGAAAGAGTAAAATTGGTATTTACAAGCCTGTGTTCTTTGAGACTCGGTGTACTGAGCTTAGGAGTCTTGACTCTTACCAAGTTAGAAAGTCACAAAGAGTCAAATATGATATTAGCACAAATGGCATAAGACCAGGATGAGCTTGCATATGCCAGATGACCTTACGAGTAATGTACATTGTTGTTTGGACTGATTCATTAGTTCTTGAAAATCCTGTTTAAAAGTTCCATAGAAAAGTGCACAAACTTATATATAATAGGATCTCTGCTCGGCACCCATATTGAGGTTGGGATTTAGCACACACGAGAACTCATGTTGTATAGTTTCAACCAATGCATGTCTGTGAAAGGAGCTGCAGCTCTCTTTTTGACCCATTCTGAATTAGCTCATAATTATTACTTGATGACTGTAGGGTATAATGTAAGAGCTGACCCACAAGTAAATTATACATAAGTGAATACGTGGATTTGTTCAGTTTTAATCCCTTAACCACTTGCTTGTACGTGAGTTATGAAGAGGTTGGCCACAGGTTTTTTACGATATTTTGATGGAATAGTTGCCAGATGGCATGGGTATTTAAGTAAATAGCTGCTAACTAAATTACCTTGAAGGTCTCCATTTGGAAATTTGTGCAAATAAAGAAATTTACCATGTCAGACTTGTAGTGGTGAGGAGGAGGAATATATGATGTCTTTCATGACCTGGTAATACAATTACAATGTAAGTTGTGATGACTCTTAGTATAATATCCAAGTCTTAACTAAATTCTTCATGAATATTTATTATTTCTAGTAAATGCAATAATAATAGAGTATAGATGCATGTATAACTGGATATCTTCTCAAGCTCTTTGACATATAGGACTGCAACCTAAGGAAGCAAATAGAAGATATGTAAGCTGAACTAAACCTTGGGTAATGTCTATTAACAAGAATTATATCTCAAATAGTTGTGATGGGTTGAGCCTGATCCAAACCTAAGTTGCCGCATTCGAATTCGTGTTCGAATTCGCCGAGGATTAAATTCGTGAAAAAATCGTTGCTAAAAAAATCAATGATAAAATTCGTGATTAAATTCGACTATAAGAAATATACATTTAAATTAAATATATAAAAACGGAAAATAATTTAACGATATAATATATTATCTTTTTATAAAATACATTATATATATATATATATATATATTATAAAATTTTGGATATTATATACATTTTATAAAAATTTATATATAAATACATTCAATTTATTATTATAAAATTGAATATATTAACAACGATTTTATAAAACTTAAAAGTTAAAACTTCAAATATTAAAGCCTAATAAAACTTAAAACTTAACAAGATTAATTTTTTAATATAATTATAAAACGTGAAAATTTTAATAACTAATTAAAAATTTAATAAATAAATTAAAAAGTTACAATATGGAAATCACAAACCTACGACAACGGTGGATCGTGGCAAGTGGCGAGTGGCACAGTGAGGCAACGACTCTCCAAACCAATTGACTAGTTCCCAAATGTCACAACATCGCAAACGCTAACGGTGAGTTTGACATTGCAAACAATGACACCAACGGCAAAAACACTAACACAATTCAAGAAAAGTGAAGATGGAAACCCTAAAATCCGAAAAGTGAAAACCCTAAAATAAATTTCAAGTTTTTAGGAACGATTTTCAGGGATTTTCAAACACAATTTTACAACGAACTCCATAAAAAATTCATGTCTGATTTCCATATGAATTAATTCACGATTTTGAACGAATTTTTTTCTACCTTGTTAAATTCGGCGAACTTCGATTTTTTCCCTTTTGATTCGCGAATGCAGTTACATAGATCTAAACATGGAAAACATGACGAGACATCAATACTTATTATCTATCCAAGTATCACTAATAGGGTTTCACGTAGTACTGTAGAGATCTATATATCTTGCCCATGATTTTGATGCTAACTATAATTTGTGAGACAGTACCATAACCGACAATATCTATCGCACTCACTTAGAGAAGAGTCTCTAGCCAACAGAGTAGTGAGACAAAGTTAAACCCCGAACCCTATACCAAATTTGGTAGTAACAAATGTTACAAATATATTGTGACATTATTAATAAATTGTAATATTATTAATAATGAGTTTATATAACTCATATTAATAATATAGTTGTAATAGTTAGTATTAGTATTTGGGTGAGTTGTGAGAACAACTCACGTAGCTATTTTGGTGTGTGAGATAATAAAGGGATGAGAGAGATATCCTAGGGATAAATCTGAGAGATTCATGGAGAGAGATATGAGGGATTGAAGATGAAGTTTGACTCCACCATTATAGGAGATCAAACTACTATAAATGTAAACTCTATCAATGTAATTGACATCCCGAATGAATTCAAATTGAATTATTCTATTATTCGATGTATAGTTTCCTTTTTAGTATTCTAGTTTTTAAGAAAGCTCAAACCAAAATAATATTTGGTATCGAGCAAGAATGATAATTCTATGAGATTTGTGTAGGGCATCTTCAAGTTGTATATTCTTTTGCATTATGATTATTGTATATTCTTTTTGCATTATGATTATCATCTACTTTTTTGCAATCGCTTGAATATGTTAGAACTGCTCTAAAGAACATGTCGTATTTTCTATATTACGATCTGGGTTTCTCTAATTTTTAATGGGTTTGTAGAATTGTTTCCAAGAAAAATACTGTCAGAATTTCAGCTGAACCCACATCCGAGATCTGGAGAAATGTGGAAAATACGACAGGGATTTTGTGTTGAGTTTTCCCCTTACGGCCTGCTATAACATTCAATTCTGGAGTATATTTTCAATTTGTTCTATGACAAGCTGCTGCTACAATCTCATTTACTGGACTGTGCATGTACCTCTTCATTTAATGTGACATGGATTCAACCATGTGATTCAGAGTCTTGTTTGAGTATTGGTCACTGCCAAAGACGCCTACGTCCTAGAGATTCATTCTTGGCATACCTTGACGAGTATTCTGCAGTTCATTGGCACGTATTTTGCAGTGTATTCTCCAAATTAGGTTTCAATAGGATTGGCAAAATCATATTTGCTCAAGGTTCAAGTTTTGTCTTTTTTAATATGTAGTATGTTTTAGTGTAGACGTGTCTTTTCATAATCTTATATATTTTTTTAGTGTCAAAGTAATTTGTTTATTACTAGTATTATCACGGCATTATAGTTTATTTACTTTTGATTTTAAGTTTTTGATTTTTATTGATTTTTTCAAAGTACTACGTAGTTGTAAGAAGTTAGTTTTGTTTAATCATTTGTATATTATTGTTTAAGCATTCTAAATTTTTTAATTATTTGTTTAAAGTGATTATTAGATAGTTTTTATTTTTATTTTTTTACTTTTTTCTTTTATCATTTATATGTATTATCGATTTTATTGTCTTGTCAACGTTTTAATTAGTTGTGTATTACATTTTTGAAAAAGTCAAATTCTGACATTGTATTTTCTTGTCGTTGTCAAAGTTAGTTAAAATTTGTGATGTAAGTCAAGTATTGTATTTATTTTGTATCGTCTTGTTGTATAAGATTCAATTTATTTGTCTGTCAATTTTGTGAGTCTAAAAGTGTCATTTAGGTGATTATTAGGAAAATTGTAAAAAAAAAAAAAAAAAATTGCTCGCATTTCTCCTAGTCGCATTTTCGCTTGTACGCGACTGACCAAGTTCAAATTGAGGAGGGGCATTTCATATTGAGATTTATTTTAAAATTTGTTAAGTAACTAAGTAGCTTCTACATGGAGGAAGGAGGCAACGGAGGAAGGAGGTCAATCAGCGACCTCTCGCCAGCCACAAGCGACGGGGCCGCACAATGGTGTTGTGGCATTTCATTTTTCAGTTGTGTGTTTACTTTCTGCAAATAAGAACAGATGAATCATACATGTTCAACTATTGTAATAAGTGAGCTCCTATGTGAGCGATATTTCCTACATTTTCTCTTGATGTCAGAACATTGCAGAAGATCAAAAGCACCAATGTAAGTCAGTTCGTGGATCTTGAAAAGGTTTGTGGGAGATCCAGAAAACCACATGAGGTGGACAGTTGATGGTTCCTGTCACGTCAAGGTTTGTGGTAAACCTGTTTAAAACCATGGAAGGAGAGAGCCTTTCTTTTGATCAAGGTCATGAGCCAAGTTGGGCATGCCACATGGGTGAGCATACTACAAATAAGCGTGTGAATGTTTTTTTACCATGTCAACATTAGGGGAGTGTATATTGGGAATTAATAATGTTAACAATAGGGGAGTGAATGTTACAAATATATTGTGACATTATTAATAAATTGTAATATTATTAATAATGAGTTTATAGAACTCATATTAATAATATAGTTGTAATAGTTAGTATTAGTATTTGGGTGAGTTGTGAGAACAACTCACGTAGCTATTTTGGTGTGTGAGATAATAAAGGGATGAGAGAGATATCCTAGGGATAAATCTGAGAGATTCATGGAGAAAGATATGAGGATTGAAGATGAAATTTGACTCCACCATTATAGGAGATCAAACTGCTATAAATGTAAACTCTATCAATGTAATTGACATCCCGAATGAATTCAAATTGAATTATTCTATTATTCGGTGTATAGTTTCCTTTTTAGTATTCTAGTTTTTAAGAAAGCTCGGACCAAAATAATAACAAATTGAGCAGTAGTTAATCAAGTAAGGTTTGTACTTGGGAAACCACTTAAATGCCCCTTATATAGGGTCTTGATTTGATTCTTGATGATGCCTATACTTTGCATTTGGTGCCACCTAGTCTATAAAACTAAGGATTATTGTTTATGCATTCTGTTCTTCTTAGGGAATGAACATGGGATGTTAGAGGCACTAAGTAACCCTTGGCCTAGTCTTAACTAAGACCAAAGTGACAAGAAACTGTGTTGGTTTTTGCTTGAGGTTAGGTTGATACATTTGCTTGATAACCTTAGACCTTGAATAATATATCTACGGGGTTGTGCTTGTTTAAACTAGAGAGCCAGATCTTGTAAAGGATATTACTTCTTAATCAATGGTAGAACTAATTTTGTACAGAGGAATAGACTGGGAAACTTTCTGTCTGAGCCATACTAATTTTTATTATTTTGGAATGCTATACTCGATTATTAATATGGATATGCCCCATCCTGTGTTGAGGTTGGGATATGGATAAGTAAAGCTGTGTTGTCAACCATAAATCATAATCTCTTATGATAAAGACTGATAAATCTGTATTGATCTGGCTAGCTGCGGTACATACATTTGCACAATGACCCAATTGTTAATGAATAGAAATAAGATGTGAGTTGAATGGAACCTTGTGAGGTGGATAAAAATAAATGAGTACTAGCATTGCCACTTTGGATGAGTGAGTGTCATTAGGACATGTATGTCGGTTGTGAGTATACCTTGGGTAATTACCTAGAGAAAAAGGAAGTGTGAATCTCTAAACACCACCATTATTGTATTGGCAAAGGGTTCACGAGACTAGAAAGTGTGAATTAACCAAGAGATTGACTGATACACGTAAGACTCGAGGAAATCCTTCACATGTACCTTGAACAAGTCAAACCAAGAAAGACCTTGCTAGCACTAAGCTGCCAAGCAGCAGAGCAACTCCACAGCGGTGTAGAGCGGGTCCAACCCGCAGGACACCAAATGAGGTAAAGATAAATTGATGGGCAGTCAAGAATTAGTTCATGAGCAGTTAAGAGACTTGAGCAACACAAACCTATAACGAAGTTATTGGGTGAAATCCACTGCGAGTTTTAAAAAGTAGTACTTTTCTTTTGGTAGATGATTACAGAACAAAGATATTAAAAAAAAATCAGACATATTTCCGGAGATCGGAAGTGGGGTTACTACATATTCGTTGTGCAATTGGCTAAGGCTCGACTCTCAACAAGCAGGCTCCAAAATTCACCTGTAACCAAGACCAAGTGCAGGTCTCACTGACCTTGATAGCCAAATTGCAACATCTCAAAGGGCACGACCAAGTGCAAGTCCTTGATAACTCTAATAGCATATACACCCCTCATGGCATCTAAGCTAAGGGCCAACTCCAATTAGAATAAAACAAAGGTAACAAGGAATTAATGAAAATGACGAATGGTGAAAACAACAGAGGCAATTTTGAAAAATCCAATGTTCCACCAAGTCCCCTTTGGAGAGTGCAAGGAAATGCAGCGACGCAAAAATAGATGCGTACAAATCCCCCCTAAATCCTAGGAAAAAAACTAAACATAAAACTAAAATAATTATGCATACAGGCAGGGTCATGGAATGCAGTAGGGACACATCCCTAGGAAACTGAGGGGTGGGGATGCATTCCCATGGAACACAGAAAAAATCATCACAATCTTTAATATCTTCACTTTTTTAAGTAAATTAATTATTAGCATACCTCCTCTAAAGTATCGCTTTCACTCATAAACCATATTGCATGGATACAAGTCCATGAAAAAGTATTTTCATCTCAAACAAAGTGTTCACTTTCAAGGACGGCATATGTAAAGGCAACTCAACTGGAACTGACAGTTTGTATGGATTTACTTGTACGTGCTGTTCTTGGCTACCTAAGTTGAGAAATCCTTGTGCCTACCCTTTACTTCTTAGCAATATAATAAATTCAACTTATGGACTTATTTTGTTTATCTCTTTCATGGTCTTGAAATGTAACCTAATATGTTACTTCAAGTTTTACTTAGGTTTCTGAGTTAGTCTATAAGGTTTGGGGACTTGTAGAAATGCAATTTTAATCAATTAATAACACACTAAGGATAGATAGACATATTAAAATGAATCATGAAGGGTACTAAACAATTATGAAGAAGGTGATGGGAAGAATTCATTCCACTTGCTTAACACTGTTAAAAAAGAAACTATATAAGAACAATCAATACAGTATTCACACAAAAATATGAATACACACACACACACACACACACACACACACACACACATTGGGAAATGAGAGCGGTCAAGACCTGCAATGAGAAATTAGGACCTTAGGGTGACGCCAATATATAACATGTCGAAGTGCATGAAGATATGCCGATGTGCAATCTGGCCCAATCAACTGCACCTGGCCATGACCATCACCTGCAAGCCTTAAGAGTAATCCACCAAGTCCACCCTACATAATAGAAATAAGATATATTTAACATGTGGCCATGCCAGAAAGTTTCCATAAACAAGTTTGAAATTATTTATAAAGCATTTAAAACCAATAAGCAACCAACTTTCCAAACAATAAAGATATGCTGCAACTTTATATTCATTACACACAAATTTGATCATACATATTGTATTGTCTGGGAAGTTCAATTAAGACAGACTTGATGGAAAAAACAAATTTCAGAAATGTCATAGCCATCAAAAACTGATTCTAGAGAACAAAATGCATTACAAGAGCGACCCCTGACGGATCAATTTTTGCATTATAAGGATAGTAAGAAGGAACAAATTTGAAAAAGAAGCAGAAAATTATAATGATGTATTCTAAAGGAAATACTCCAATCCCATACTCTGAGAAGCGTGTAAATCAAGTTGGGGGTGGAAGGGTTAGAAGGTGGTTGGGTTGCATTAGACTAGTTTTGTCTGGTATTTTATTTGTGCTATGCTCAGATACAGCCACGGTCTCTAGAAATACTGTCAACGTTTCTGGGAAGGGTCTAGCATTTTAGGCAATTGTGATTCAAAGCGAATACGGGGTAGGAGGTCCGGAGGAAGGGGCTTCTGCCATTCCCTACAACATATGATTATCTAATATATAGGGAGATTTAATTTACAGACTATGACAGACATTGACTAAATTTTGGTTGCTGGACCAGAAACAGCAACCATACAAGCATTCAGAACACCATTCACTCCACTAAAACTGCTGTCATTTTATAAACAGCATGTTACACTCATATGACCAAAAGCTCATTGAGACCGATGGGATTGAGCCAATCACAGAGAGAGTACAATAATTCATGTTAACTACAAGTCATCTGGATCAGAACTTACATCAAAAAAATAAGAAAACTGTCATAGACCACATTTCCTTACTAACTGCTATTACTAATTAGTGAGCAAAACTTAAGGACTACATTCATCACAGGCAAATGGAAAACCTATCTTAAAGCTATATTTCGTACCTCCTAAGAATAACCTGTTTTGAAGTTACTTTTATTATTGTCTAAGAAAAGACAACTTCTAACCCTGTATGCTCTTGCATCATATGTACATGTGTATAAGAAAAGACATCTAACCCGTATGCTCCTGCATCATATATACATGCGTACTAAGTCACGAGGTTCATGTTTTTGTCTGTGTCTGTGTCCCTGTTCGGAAACCATTAATATCGAAATGAATTCGCCAACCGATAAAATTCGGGAAAAAAATTATGACTAACAAATTAAATACTAATCACTAACTACAAACTAAATACTAACTTTAAAAAAGAAATAAAAGTTAGCATAAAGTTTTTCGTTTTAAGTTTTAAATATAGAATAACATATACTGAAGCTCAATGGCGCAGCTACCACAGATGATGCTGCTTCCACAGATGGCTGACCACAACGCTGCCGCAATGGGTGATGAGCTCCTTCCACTAGAAACTGCAAACTGCTTCTGCACCTCTTGAGCCACTGTTAAGTTACAACTAACCCACAACCATTTTCAGGCTCTTGGCAGCCCCACAATTATTTGCAGGTTCGATCTGCTCACTGCTAGTGTTACCTTCTGCTGACTCGCTACAGACAATTATTTAGCTCTTTACTGTCTCTCGATGACTTTCCGATGGATATTTGCAGTTGCAGTACTGTTAAACCTACATTTTATAATAAATTAGAGCCCTAACCCCAGCCCATGTGGAATAAACATATCATGCGTAACAATTTTTGGGTTTTTGGACAAATGCTGGGAAAAAATCAAACCCTGCAAATTTTAGGGCATTTTTACGATTTTTTTAGTTTATATTAAATTTGCCAAATCCTAAAATTTTCCATTCAAATTCAATGAATTCTGTGACATAGCATGTGTATAAGAAAAGACAACTTCTAACCCTATATGCTCCTGCATTGTATAGTGTATGTCTTAGGAGGCAGGAAATGTAGCTTTAAGCTAGGATTTCTTACAAAGCAAGAAAAATTGCTTTAGAATAGGCATTTTCTAAATTTGGGGAAAAGGAGTCTAACTTTAGAAAAGAACTTTTAAAGCATGCAAACTGTTTCGTATTAAAAGAGCATGGATTGTTACTATGTGGGCAGGCAGAAAAATGCTTATGAGTTGATAAAAGAGCATTTAAACTGGTTGTGTGTAGATGTGAATCATCGTTGATTTGATTTTCCTGTGTTCATTCAAGAATATCGATTCCCACTACATCATTGGTATCAGAGTGGGCTATGTTCCTGCATAGATCTAAGAAGTTGAGCAACCTAAGTGATACTGTGATAGTGTTGTGGCGGATTTGATTCCACGAAGGTCCAATCACCTTTTAGTGGAGTACTGGTGCACAAGAGGTGCAATGCAACAGCTTGAAGAAATATGAAGTAAAGAGTTGGTTTATAAGCAAATCTATAGATAATGGCTGAAGGACGAGCTGAATAAAATTGGAGAGGAAAGGGCAGGAGGCATGAAGGAAACTTGACAACTTCAGGTGAAAATTTGTTAAGAACACTCTTGAGGCTAGATTGCAGAAGAATAAAAGTTGTGTCTTAGCAAGTCCGCTTAGAAATTTGAGGAAGCACAATGCCCTCGACATACCCTAAAACTTTCTTGTTACTCAATGATCGAAGATTTGTATAAGTGGATTCTTGAGATGGAAGAACACTTCAAGAGGATGGAAATGGAGGGCCCGCAACAAGTAAAATTTGCAGCCACTAAGTTGGAAACAAGTGCCATCATTTGATGGGAAAATTTGAAAGACAAGGATAAAGCAAGGAAAGTAAAGAAATGTTATCATTTGGTGGTAAAAGTTGTAAGGAAAAGGGATAAAGCAAGGAAAATAAAAGATCCAGACATGGGACAAAATGATGAAGAAGATGAAGGCCAACTTTGGTGGGAATGAAGACTTGTCTTAGATGCAAGAAAAAATAACAAAGAGGAATGGATTGCGTAGCATTTATATAATATATAATATACAAATATATACATGTGTATACACATATTTTAACTGCTGTCAACAACTATGTATTTGAGAGAGTAATTAAATCAGAGACATACACACATACACAAAGACATGTAGATATAACTTCAGTATGCCTGATCGTGCAGGCAGGTGAACTCTATTTAAAAAGTCCCAAGTTCAAATCCAAGGGGGTTAAGTTGTTCACCCTATTGAACAAAATATAAGGTAAATAAAAGATAATCCTCTTGCGGGCTTCCACAAGGAAAGTATCACACTAAGTCTCATATACCAAATTGGTGTCTCACTAAGTTTCATACACCAAATTGGTGTCTTGCTAAATCCCGTCCACCAAATCAATGTCTCCCTAAATCTCATACACTAAATTGGTGTCTCGCTAAATCTCATTCAATTAATTGATATCTGATGAGATGGCAACCTAAAAAACTATATTTTTCCGTTATATGCATATATACTCTGGATCATAGGTGAATTGGCAAACTGAGTTTACTCCCAAGCAGCAAGGAAACAAATATAAACTAAACTAATTTCTAGGGGTGGCCCGTAGAACAGGATCACACAGAATACTTCCCTAAACATGTGGCAATTGCTTGTATGGAATACAAGGGAGGAAAATTGCTTAGAGAGAGAGATAGGAAAGGGAAATAAGAGGGGGATTTTAAACAAAAATAGCATAGCTGAGTTTATTGCATTAAAATCAGAATATTTCACTTGCATCAATCAAAAGAAACCATTCACATAGAAAGAGGAACAATCAACAAGAAACACAAATTTTTATTGCATCATGTTGCACAATTTACAATGCTCTTGGAGTATAAGTTGAGATGGAGACAAAATAACAATAGACAAGAGAATAGAGGAAATGAAGGCACTTGTTCCTAGAAAGACAATAGGAGCTAGTAAACAAGAATTAACCATCCTTTTACAATGAGGAGGTCATCTCCTTTTATAGCTTTACAATTCATCTCTTCATCTACCCCCACATGACTTTTCATATTCCCATTACAAGTGACTTTTCAAATGTCCTTAGGAAAGACAAAATAAGTCCCCTTTTTATAATTGCAAAAGGGACTTTTACATTACACAAATATTACATAGTCACTTTAATGAATAAGACAAAAAGTCATTATTACACACAATGAAGAATTAGAATAAAGGGAGTAGAAGGAGAGTGAGAATAAAGGAGAAAGAGAATGGAGAAGGATGAAGTAGATCAATTGTTTGATGAAGACCAATTTGATGAAGATTCCTCCCTCTATGCATCCGTGGAAATTCAATCAGTTTGAACTCAAGCCCTTTCACTTCTTTCTAACAAAACGACAACCGCCGATGTGATCTTCTCTGATTGAGGAATGCTCACATACCCCAATGTGTTGATCCAAGCCTCCGAATGTGGCTTAGCTTGCACTCAGTAAACCAACTTTTGTGATCCGAGAAATGTTTGAAATAGAGCCACGGATTGTTGTGAGTGACTCCAGATGTCTTCTTTTGAAGGAGAAGGGGTCTCCTACCTCTTTCCAAACCATTTCTTGAAAAGGAGTCATGAGCTCTTCCAAAGATGTGTTTACATTAATAGAGGGGCCCCAAGCTCTTGTACACATTTTCTTAGATCTTCGAGAATTCCTTGAGCATTGTTCTCACACACTTCAAGCTCTACAAAGCATCTTTTAGTACGTCACACCTTACAGCCATGGTGTGGAACCAAATAGGGACAAGTTCTCAACTGGAGTCATGAACACATTTTTGCTTATCAAGAATGAGGAGTCAAGACTCCCCATTTCGGAGGTCAATGGGAGAACACTATTCCATATCATCTTTTCTTTCTCCATTTCCACCCTGGTGCCTTTGATTCTTGAGATGGTACCTAAATGAAGTGGAACAAGGAGAGGACCTCAGGAAAAAGAACATTCCCTTTTCATGATTTTCCCCACCCACTTGTCATTTTCCCTCCCCTTGCATTGTGAATCCTTGGGCTTGTTTGAGGGCTTGGGTCAAAGATTAATGAATGGGGAAACTACCTCAACTTGAGGCAGGATGATGATGAGCAGGGTCTAAGAATGACTACACATATGAAGACAAGGTCCTCACATGTTCCTCTAATTGGTCGATGGTTCATTTGTATTCTTCATTCTGCTCTCAGTATCCAAGTCAAAGACTCCTTGAAAAGATGAGTGTCACCTTCGTGCGTAGCTTGACCAAGTGAGACTTTGGTCATCTCATAGTCATTGGGGTCATTTCCTCCAAAGGTTTGTCCACCTTGGGTCTTGAAACTTCCATGAACTGAGCTCCGGAAGCCTCAATGTAGAATCTTGAAGTTGTTTGTGCTTTCCTTGACTTCTTGGCTTTCATGTACTTCGAGATGGCCTCAAATTTGGTGTTGTAACTTGTTGCACCATTCTTGATTCTCCACCAAGAGCAAGTCACGGACCCATGGGAATGGATCCATGATGGTGTGGACAAGATGTCATGGAGCTCTGGTGCTGTTGCGGGATCAATGTATTGTCATTTATGAGCTGACTCAACTACCTCATATGAGACACTTGGCTCCACTTGATGCATGGAGATCGGGAGGGGTCAATCTCTCCTTGTTCCAATTCTTCAACTTGTTCTCTCCCCGACCTTAGCTTTCTTGTGAGACTCCATGGGAGGTGAAACTTTAGTGCTCTTGGTTTCCACCACCTTCCTCTTGTAGGTCTTCTCATAATGGGATGAACCGAAGCTCTCTTAGGATCCTTGAGAGATGGTGAGTGTGATAGTTGTCTAGGTAGGGTTGAAGTGGTGCCTTCTTCCCTACTAGAGGCCTTATTTCTTCTAAACCATTCCCTCGATCTTTGGATCACCACTTTAGTCTACTCTTTGATATCTCCATCTTCACAAATGCTCCATGAGGGAGGAGGAAGGGGGATAATTTCACTGCTTGGTACTCTGGATCGAACAACTCAGAACCATCTTCTTGAACTCCTCCAGTGAACCAATCAAACCCAATGCTCCCATTTGTTCCACGGTCATCCTCATGTAGTCCCTTTTCTTGACCTCAAGGTCATCCACATAATTTTCCCAATAGTCTTCCAATTGGGAATGTGATGCAATCCAGGAACATGGAAAGACTCAGGATCTTTCGTATGTCAAAGTTGGGCCTAGGGACATATGCAAAAATGAAATGTAGCTAGGGAGGTCTCAATGTTTGTGGCATCTGTTGCACTCTTACAGAGAAGACACAAGTGAGATAGGGAATGAGATACCTTTCTTCTTCAACCCTTACATTTGAGATGCACTTGAGAAAGTTGCCTGTAGAGCTCCACTAATGATCTTATCACTAGGATACTTGGGTAATCTGAGCGAGCAAGGTCGAAGCCACTCACCCTAAGTGTAGGTGAAGGTATGAAATTGTGTGAAATAACACCCATACTTCTCAATCAACTCTGCTACTTGAGGAGAGATTCTTCTTTCAGATCTCCTTTGAGGAGTCGATGATGAACATGGTGAATGCATCATTCACTCGAGTGAAATGAGCATTACTTTCCTTGAAGGTGATTTGTTTGTACTTCTCGAAGGCAGGGCTCTCTGAGGAACATTTTGGGTAGCGGAAAATCCTCGGTAGGGTCTAGTGTATGCGAGGGCATACACCAGATAGGAGGTCATAGTGAATCTCTTGGTGGTGAATAGTTGCATCAGCTATGTTGGTGGAGATTGTCATTGATGATCTGGCCCAATCTATCATTTGAGTTCCCTCCATGATTGTCAACATGAATTGGGCCATCCATTCTGGAAGTCCTTAGTGTGTTCTTCACCCATTACTCTACTTAGTAAGACAATGGCATCTGAGTAGGCTTCATGAAACTCACTCCTCGATAGTGACTTTGGTAGCCTCGATGGTTTCCACTGGGTTTCAACCAAGAGCCAACTAATCCCCTACAAATAGGAGTTTTTCTTGAGCCACTTTGTTGGGTTAAAAATTCCTTTGTGATGATCACCATGTTTGCTTTGAGTTGGAATTTTTAAGCAACTTGAAATCCCCTTTATCGGGAATACCACCAACAATGAGTTGTCATCTGCAAGTGATTGTCCGGGAGGCAGGGTCATAATGTTTGGCACAAGCCAAGACCAACTCAATGCTCTGGACTGAAAGTGGGTGGCCTCCTACTCTAAAAATCCCACTAAAAACTATATTTTCCTCTCGCTTAGATCTCTTCATTTCATTTTCATCCTGATTCCTCATCTCTTCCAGATCCAGGTGGGCTACATCATTGTCCCCCACAAGTGGATATTTTGTAGATAGGGTTGAAATTGGCTCATACCCAGTGTATTTGATCTTCATGGTTTCTAGGAACAATGTGAGGGAATGAGGAGATGAAGGTGTGTGAAATTTGGATGTGATCTGAGCACTTACTATTTTTAGTAAGTCACACCTCACCCTTACTTTCTAAATTTAGCCAATTTTCCAATTTTCACAATTTTCAGTTTTGGAGTCCCGGACTTGAGGATTACATAAAGGGTTTAGGATGATTGCTTCTTCATTATCAAACTTACTATTCTTAGTAAGGCTCAGATGCCAACTTACTAAAAATAGAAGTATGCCTTCTGGTTGTCCGATTGAGATGAAAATGGTCTCATTGGATTAGGAATTTCAATGTGATCTCTTGCTCCAATTTTCAAGTGTTTTTATCCTTCTAATTTCTCTGAATCTGAAAAGGAAAATTTTTTTAATGGAAATATTAGGGAGGTGCTTTAAAAAAATCAGAGGGTCAATGGAGATGAGGTTTGGATCATCTCAAAGGCGTTCACAATGGAGTGCACATATGAAAATTTGAGAGAAAACATATCAAAAATGAGTGAGATATGAGCAATTTTGTGGTTTTGGGCATGGGGTTTCTTGGTGCAATTTTGGCATGACCTGGTTACAAAATAAATGGAGGGAGAGATATTTAAAAATGAGCTCCAAAATTGGCTAAGTATGTTTAAATATTCATCCCTTAACTCAAATTAGAAACCCACCCCTTGACCCACCTTTAACACTTCTTTCTTAACCGGGTTGAGGGTGAGTTAGGGGTTACTAAATGGGTCTAGGAAGCTCTCATGTCCCTTAAAAATTTAGTAAGGGGACATGAGGTGAAAATGCCCAGCATCATGGTGAAAATGTTCCATGGGGGCAAGTCATGAGGTGGGGGACAATGGTGACACGTGAGAGAGTGAGTGGAAACATGCCCTAGGAAACAAGTGGCAAGTTTTGACGACGAGAGAGGGAGAGATTACTTGGTGGCACAAGAATTTACACATGATTAATTTTTTCAGCAGGTGAAAAGGTGCATCAGTGTGGAAAAGTGTGCCAAGGGTGAGGCTCATCATGGAGAGGGGGCGGTTTGAAGGTGTGAGTGGAGAACACTCACCTAACACTGAAGTTGGTCACTTAAGTGATGAAAACACTTCCCTCCCTTGGTGGCGCACTTTTTTTGCACCTCATGCAATTTTACAACAGGTGCAAAAGTGCATAAAATCTCCTAGGTGTGCCATGGGTCATAGCTAACATGGAGAGGGGGCCAAAATTGACTTGTGAGTGCATAACACTCACCTAACCATCCAAAAGACTTCTTAAGTGACGAAAGTTTATAAATTTCTCTCCTCACCTTGGTGGTGAAATTTTTACACCTCATGCACTTTTTCACCAAGTGAAAAGGTGAAAAATTGCATCATATGTGTGAAAAATTCACCATGGACACACTTTTGGAAACCTCGCCTTCACCAACAATTGCCATAAATAGACATCGAAGAGTGATTTTTGCCCTGAGAGCTTCCTTGAGAGTTACATAGGAAAAAATCTTATATGATTTTGACTCCAAAAGGTCTTATTGAGATCATTCCCACAACTTTTAAAAGATCCAATTATTCCTAAAATTTGAAATTTACCCCCTTTTTATTCTTCTCAAGCCTGTGCGCCGGTGAAAGGGACTACCACCAAAAAGTATGATGATGAAAATGAAAACCAACACATTGTGAGTGAAGAGGGAATTTATAGGTCACATTGGGATTTTAATCAGGCCTCAACTCTCCATAGAACTTGGAATGCTCATTTGAATCCCATTGGGATTAGAGGATCTTCATCTGCACTATCGGGCCAATATCTCAAAATCTAGATAGTAGAATCTCCCGAAACTTTTGCAATGTGAAGTAGGCCTTCTTAACTTTCAATAGTATTCCATCACTTCCCAAAATATCCCAAGGCTCCTAAACCATTCAGAATAAGCTCACTAGCTTTTTACTACCTTCATTTCCTTACACCAAGCCATAAGTAGCCCAATGTTGCACAACTTGTTCCTAAACCTGATCTACCTTGAAAACTTTCCTAAACTACTTTCGATGATCTCATCCCAAATGCTTCATCTCTTCTTTGTTCACTTCCCGGAGAATGCTCATTAGATGCAAAAGCCAGAAAATAGGTCTTTCGGAGACTCCTAAATCACTTGTCTTTACCTGGATCCAAATATCTCCATGAATCAACTTGGGTATCATCCCTATGCAAGAAACACACTTGAAAATCATATTAACACATACCTCCTGCCATAATGAGGTAAACACATTGGTTGACCTAATTGGTCAAAGGGGGTTCACATTAACCAGGGAGAAGGATTTTCAAGGGTTGCTTAAGTTGTCATGTCAAAAAATTTGAATTTTTTATGCTAACATTTTGCATGACAACATAACCTAAAACCCAAACTTCACCTTTGTATATATGAGTGTACACATACACGGAGGAGAAGGGCCAAAGATATGTGAACACTGCCCAATACTTGAACACTATTTTGCATTTAAAATATCCAATACTTGATGGAATAAAAACCAAAATTTTGATTATTGAAGTTCAAAATATTGTTTTTTTATAAACCATATGTGCATAGGGTCAACATCTCAGTATTACTTAGTACACAATAAATACTGATTGGTACTTTCATTTTCTACAATAAAAGACTCATTTGTTCAAAGTATAAATACAACATATCAGTTGACAAACCCATCATATCTATTTAATGGGTTGAATATTTCTCTTTCCAATTCATCTCTTTCCATATTCCAAGTTGGGTTGTTCAATCACCAGATCTTTCATATCCAGACTTTAATACATACCTGCAAAAAAAGAGGGAACCTTCTTCTCAAGATTCAAATTCATCCATTAAAAACACCAATAAAATTGTACACTTGAAGGTAAAAAATAAATATGAATATCAAATCAAATAATTTCAGCCACAAGATCATCTCAAAATCAATTTCAACCTTTGATTAAAAAGACCCTACACCTTGATCCATGTCTTACATTTTGATTGGATACTCTCTCCCCTATGTTGGTATTATATATTCACTTTCCTAGTCTTGTTTACTGCTGATTTACTTCTGTAGGGTGCCTGATTACAGTGGATTTTATAAGAAGAGATTACTTCTATCAAGTTTTGAAAGGAAAGGTCCAGCAAAGCAAAAATTGCAGGTTAGTTTTCATACCTACTGCTTATAATTTCCAGAGCATGAGTTTCTTGTTATCCAGATGAATGCTGAGAATGTCTCCCAAATCCCTAGAGGTGTGACAGAAATCTCATAAAGTAGCTATCAAACAACTTCAAGAGGACACTTAAATATGTAAAAAATAGTCAAATTTATTACTTAAGGCCTTTTTCCACTGGAATGTATTCATATATAACCTCAACTGGCTGTTTTCTCTGATATAAGCTAACGTATACCTTGCACTTCTGCTGAAAGCATGTTGTGATCTACTTTTTGTTTGACCAAAGATCTGTTCAATTAAGTTAGAATTAGACATAACAGATTGCTGAGCAGAACTGCAAGTTTATGGACTGATTTCTATTTAATTTATCAAAAATTGGCCCATTTTGCAGAGCACATTAAAAAAATATTAAGATTGGAATTGAGTGATTCTTGATCATAGCATCCTGCTAATTAATTCTGTGAACATCTATTAGATAATGGCTTTATGTTTTCTCCCTTAAAGTACCTTAAAAGCAAATAATATTAACTTCACAATAGAATTAGTAACTTCAGAATGTAAATGTGTTTATTTTGAGATATTTTATTTGATCGATCATATGTAAGCAAATAATATTACAATATGATTCGAAATTAAAGGCTTAGGATAAAAAATTGTTTAATTATAACTAGCTGTCAAATTGGTGATCCTACATGGCAAGGAATTGGCTCCATGGACCTGCGATCATATGGCTGAAGTCTCTTGTTATCTAGTTGAAGTATTTTCCTTACTTATTTGACAAGAGAACTATTAATTTCACAATGTCTTCCCTTATTACCCATCTGGACATAGTGAGGGGGATAGGCCTTTTCTAAAAATAAGTCATCTACAGATATATCAAGAATGTGCTGGACATATCAATTGGTATCGTCCTCAACCCATAGACATCTGCAAAATATAGAGAACTGAATTTTCTCACAAACAACATCCACTGCATCCTATAAAATTGAAAAACTGAAATTCAAACCATTATCAATATCCACAAGGATTAATGGTAGTGAATATAAATCGTAGTACAGTGTAGGTAAGAGAGAAATCATCTAACATACGTGAGCCAAAACATCTTCACCTTTAGAAATAGAGAATGTAACAAAAGTCCAAAATAGGTTCAAACATATTTCGAGTTGTGGCTTCACCTAAGGATGCAACAGCTCAAACATATGTCCAACACATTCTTTATATATCTCTCGCTAACTCTGTAAGATATAAAATCTGTACCATTTAATACAAAACAAAATTTGTAACTCTATGTGAACACTGCCCAATACTAAAGAGATAAGATAAAGAGTTTCCAAACTACAGAGATAAGATAAAGAAATGTTTATTTATAGCTAGCTGTAAAATTGATAAACCTACATGACAAGGAATTGGCCCGATGGACCCGTGAACTTAGGGTGTTGACATAATGGCACTACTCCCGAAATTAAAGATATAGGAAAGAAAAATGTTTATTTATACCTTTCAATTTAACTATTTATTTAGAAGAGTTTAGGGGAGAAGGGCCAGTATGCGAACACCCTAAGTTCGCAGGTTAAGTGAACCAAATCCTTGCCACGTAGGAGTGACAGTATGCCAGCTAGGTATAAATAAACATTTTTTAATCCTATATCTTTAATTTCGAATCATATCTTAATATTATTTGCTTCCATATGATCGATCAAGTAAAATATCTCAAAAAAACACATTTACTGGTGGAGATCCGAAGTGGTCCATACCAAGACCTACAGTAGTACAACAGATTTGCTGCCACCATAACAGCATATGTAGTCAAGCTATTACAATTACGATTCTTACATGCATTCACTTCTGAAGATGATTTGATGTCACAAAACATTACATTAACAAGACCTGCGTCAATTGATCGATATGAATTACAATGTCGAAAGGGGCGACTGCATGTTCGAGTGAAACATTCTAATTAATATTGATCAATTACAAACAAGCTGATGAATGTAGTGTTATTTGATAACACCTCATCTTTAGAAGAGTTTATAGATGATCTTATTGATTATTAATACGTATTTTACTAATTATATATTGTTTCATACTACAACATTTAGAGAAGATGAAGAGAAAGAGGAGTTTACATCGAGCACAACGTATGCCCAAAAAAGCGAGGTTGTCTTGATTTGAAATTGAACCATCTAACCATGAAATAAGATGAACATGATGTTACAATAATAAGCGAAGAGGATGGTGCAGCAACAAATCAAGGAGATACAAACATTTGATGATCATCGGCGAGAACTTCTGGTATGGATGTGAACTAAATAGGCATGAACTACGTTGAGATTGTGGTTGTTAGAGGCAACACTTTACCCGAAGGTTAGAATTTTGTCTAGTTGGTCAAAAGAAGATATGTTAAAGGCCATAGATGATATTGAGTTTCTCGCATTATTCAATTAGAGCTTGCTGCACTAAAATATCATGTCATCCGTGACATGATATTTCACTTGAACACTATTCTTTACATTTAAAATATCCAATACTTGAAGGAATAAAAACCAAAATTTTGATTATTGAAGTTTATATAGGGCATGTCATTAACACCCTAAGTTCGCGAGGTCCATGGAGCCAATTCCTTGCCACGTAGGAGCGCCAATTTGTGACTTTAGTTATAAATAAGCATTTTTTATCCTAAGCCTTTAATTTCATATCATATTTTAATATGAGCAGAATGGTGTTGAGTCAAATAAATTCGAAATAAAATAGGGAAATGCAATCTGTCCTCATGGATTTTGGCATATACCTGATAGATAAGACACAAATAAATGCTCAACCACCATTTACCATGGCTTGTTTTGGAGCGTTCCATAAGAACAATTTCCTTTGACGATGCGTTACACATTGTTTCCTTTGGACGCGTTGCATTTCCTCATGCCGAGTTGTAATGTAAATGTTGGTTGTTTGTGAGTGGGCTTCTATATGTGCGAGGTTGCGTGAAGGGTCTTTCTCGGTGCCCTTGCTCGAGATGTTGACCCTATTCACATATGGTTTATAAAAAACAAATTTTTGACCTTGATAATCAAAATTTGGGTTTTTATTCCATCGCATTGGATATTTTAAATGAAAAATAGTGTTCAATTATTGGGCGGTGTTCACATTCGGCTCTTCTCCCTATGTAATCAACAAGATGATTATAAATTTACATCTTTATCAAATAATATGAAATTAATAAAACATGTATTCGATCATCGTTAATGGCGCCCAACGAGTTCGAGTAATCACAAGTTCACCTACAAGTTCATAATTCATCTTGATGATGTATCATAAGCTTGCTAAAATTTTCCCATTGTAGATGATCTTATTGATATATTAATACATATTTTACTAATTTTATATTGTTTCATACTGCAGCGTTTAGAGAAGATGAAGAGAAAGAGGAGTTTACATCGAGCACAACGTATGCCCAAAAAACGAGGTGTACAATTTGAAATTGAACCATCTAACCATGAAACAGATGAACATGATGCTACAATAATAAGCGAAGAGGATGGTGCAACACAAATCAAGGAGATCTGACAAACACAACTGGCGATGATCATCAGCCAGAACCTGCTGGATGTGAACTAAATAGGCATGAACTACAGGAGACTGTGGTTGTTAGAGGCAACACTTCGACCAAGAAGGTTAGAATTTTGTCTAGTTGGTCAAAAGAAGATATGTTAAAGGCCATAGATGATATTGAGTTTCTCGCATTATTCAATTAGAGTTGCTGCACTGAAATATCATGTCATCCGTGACATGATATTTCACTTGAACACTATTCTGCATTTAAAATATCCAATACTTGATGGAATAAAAACCAAAATTTTGATTATTGAAGTTTATATAGGGCGATGTCTGAACACCCTAAGTTCGCGAGTCCATGAGAGCAATTCCTTGCCACGTAGGGCGCTTGATTTGTGACTATGTTATAAATAAGCATTTTTTTATCCTAAGCCTTTAATTTCATATCATATTTTAAATGAGCAATTGCAGTGTTGAGCATAAATTCGAAATAAAATAGGGAAATGCAATCTGTCCTCATGGATTTTGGCCAAACTTTGATAGATAAGACACAAATAAATGCTCAACCACCATTTACCATGGCTTGTTTTGGGCCGCGTTCCATCATATTTCCTTTGAATTTACATTGTTTCCTTTGGACGCGTTGCATTTCCTCATGCCGAGTTGTAATGTAAATGTTGGTTGTTTGTGAGTGGGCTTACGACACATGCGAGGTTTGCGTGAAGGGGTCTTTCTCGGTGCCTTGCTCGAGATGTTGACCCTATTCACATATGGTTTATAAAAAACAAATTTTGAACTTGATAATCAAAATTTGGGTTTTTATTCCATCGAGTATTGGATATTTTAAATGAAAAATAGTGTTCAATTATTGGCGTGTTCACATACTTGCTCTTCTCCCCTATGTAATCAACAACCCAACTTATAAATTCTGTCTTTATCAAATAATATGAAATTAATAAACATGTATTCGATCATCGTTAATGGCGCCCATTCTAATCACAAGTTCACCTACAAGTTCATAATTCATATTGTCATGTATCATAAGCTTTAAAATTTTCCCATTGTAGATGATCTTATTGATATATTAATACATATTTTACTAATTTTATATTGTTTCATCTTGCAGCGTTTAGAAGATGAAGAGAAAGAGGAGTTTACATCGAGCACAACGTATGCCCAAAAAAGCGAGGTGTACTGATTTGAAATTGAACCATCTAACCATGAAACAGATGAACATGATGCTACTGATAATAAGCGAAGAGGATGGTGCAACAACAAATCAAGGAGATCTGAACACAAGCGATGATCATCGGCGAGAACACTGCTTTGGATGTGAACTAAATAGGCATGAACTACGGGAGGCTTGTGGTTGTTAGAGGCAACACTTCGACCAAGAAGGTTAGAATTTTGTCTAGTTGGTCAAAAGAAGATATGTTAAAGGCCATAGATGATATTGAGTTTCTCGCATTATTCAATTAGAGCTGCTGCACTGAAATATCATGTCATCCGTGACATGATATTTCACTTGAACACTATTCTGCATTTAAAATATCCAATACTTGATGGAATAAAAACCAAAATTTTGATTATTGAAGTTTATATAGGGCCAGTATGCGAACACCCTAAGTTCGCAGGTCCATGGAGCCAATTCCTTGCCACGTAGGAGCGCCAATTTGACAGCTAGTTATAAATAAGCATTTTTTTATCCTAAGCCTTTAATTTCATATCATATTTTAATATGAACAGTGAGCATTAAATTCGAAATAAAAGAGGGAAATGCAATCTGTCCTCATGGATTTTGACGCACCTGATAGATAAGACACAAATAAATGCTCAACCACCATTTACCATGGCTTGTTTTGGACGCGTTCACACACTGTTTCCTTTGGACGCGTTACACATTGTTTCCTTTGGACGCGTTGCATTTCCTCATGCCGAGTTGTAATGCAAATGTTGGTTGTTTGTGAGTGGGCTTACAGCCTGTGCGAGGTTTGCGTGAAGGGGTCTTTCTCAGTGCCTTGCTCGAGATGTTGACCCTATTCACATATGGTTTATAAAAAACAAATTTTTGAACTTCAATAATCAAAATTTGGGTTTTTATTCCATCAGGTATTGGATATTTTAAATGAAAAATAGTGTTCAATTATTGGGCAGTGTTCACATACTGGCTCTTCTCCCCTATGTAATCAACAACCCAGCTTATAAATTATGTCTTTATCAAATAATATGAAATTAATAAAACATGTATTCGATCATCGTTAATGGCGCCCAACGGGGTAATCACAAGTTCACCTACAAGTTCATAATTCATACTGTCATGTATCATAAGCTTGCTAAAATTTTCCCATTGTAGATGATCTTATTGATATATTAATACATATTTTACTAATTTTATATTGTTTCATACTGCAGCGTTTAGAGAAGATGAAGAGAAAGAGGAGTTTACATCGAGCACAACGTATGCCCAAAAAACGAGGTGTACAATTTGAAATTGAAACATCTAACCATGAAACAGATGAACAGGATGCTACAATAATAAGTGAAGAGGATGGTGCAACAACAAATCAAGGAGATCTGAAACACAAATGATGATCATCAGCCAGAACCTGCTGGATGTGAACTAAATAGGCATGAACTACAGGAGACTGTGGTTGTTAGAGGCAACACTTCGACCAAGAAGGTTAGAATTTTGTCTAGTTGGTCAAAAGAAGATATGTTAAAGGCCATAGATGATATTGAATTCAACAATTATTCTATTAGAGCTGCTGCACTGAAATATAATTTACCTCCTACATCTGTTCATTATTGGCTGAATGGTCTGACCCATACAAAAAGGAAGGGCCCTGCACCTGTTTTGAGTGAAGGAGAGGAGAAAGAGATAGTTGAATGGTGTAAGCAAATGGCAGATTTAGGGCATGGAGTGGGATTTATGCAACTGAGGGCATGTGTTGCACAAATTTGTGAAACTAGAGAGACTCCATTTCGAGAAGGATTACCTGGAAAATCTTGGTGTGAAGGATTTAGAAAAAGACACCCAGACATAGTCCTTGAACTGCTGAAGGTCTAGAAAGAGATCGTGCAATAGGTTTACGTCCAGAGGTGGTTAGCAAGTTTTATGAAAAACTAGCTAACATTTATATCAATTCCTATGGTGCAGGCAAAATATGGAATTGTGATGAGACAAGAATCCAAGCAGGGAGAAATTGTGGCATGAGGGTGCTTGCCACCAAGGGTTGCAGGAATGTTCCCAAAATCATTCCTCGTAGTAGAGAATGGATGACAATTCTATGTTGTGTAAATCTTTGCGAGGCAATGTATCCCTAACTTTTACTTATTTAAAGGTCGGAAAAAGTTTCACAAAATTACATCAAGGGATGTGAACCAGGTGCTTGCATGGCTGCTCATCCAAGTGCTTGGATGACTAGAGAGCTCTTTATAAGCTGGTTGTATCATTTCAATAAGTCTGTACCTGGAGGAGTGTGCCCTGAAAATAGGCATTTACTTATATTTGATGGTCATGGAAGCCATGTGGCATTGTCAACTATAGAAGAGGCCAGGCGATTGGGGATTGATTTATTGACATTGCCAGCACATACTACACACACGGAGTTGCGACCACTTTGGATGTTAGTGTCTTTGGTCCTTTTAAAGCATATTTCAGATCTGAGAGGATGCAGTGGATGTGTAATAATAAGTACCAAGAAGTCAAACGTTCAGACTTGGCAGAAATAGGTAGTAGAGCTCTCGCCAAGGCCTTGACACCTGCAAATATTCGTGCTGGTTTTAGACGCACATGTATATGGCCACTTGATCCAAATGCATTACAGAATGACATGGAATGTAGTAAACTATATATCATTGAAGAAGATGCCAACGAAGATGATGCTGAAAATGTCACAGATGATGATACTACTGAAAACATTATGAATGTTGATGACTGCGAAAACATAATAGATGTTGATCTTTTGAAAACATCCTAAGTTTGTCAAGAGATGTAGCTCCACCGATTGGTGACAAAATAGGAGAAAATTACTTAATGGAATCGGTTGAGAATCATCGGCAACAAAAAATTCCATCCAACCATTGAAACAATGGTTGTTGCTATCTGAGAGACGGAGGAACCAAGTGTACAGGGAGAAAGACAAAGTATAATGCAGACCAAAGATTATGAAGTGAACCACATTGTGAATACTCGTGACCAAGGCACATCCAGCTGCAACACTGAGGCCCAGGGATTTGGAGAGGATGATCTCTCATTGCCAAGTGCACCACAACAACCTACTTGGCTGCAAGAGCATATTGCAGAGTTGGGACTTGATCAGATTGGAAACACTGAGGATGAAAGTATATCTTTACCTTCGATGCCAACCAACCTTGAGCCAACAAACTTTGAACCAGCAAACTTTACTCATTATTATGCTGACACAGAGGAAATTGAGGTCATTGATAAAGATAAAAATGAGGAAGAGACAACTGGCCATGATGTTGAAAGTGGTATATCAAATGATGGTGTTGCTTCAAATGAGAAGAAATTGGGTAAATTTTTAAGGTTACCGACACAATTTGTACGGGATCCTTCCAAAGGTAAGAGTGATGCTGCACTCCGGATAAGTCGTGCTTCACAATTGTTAACATCTGATGCTTATGTTCAGATGTTAAAAGATACACAACAAAAAAAACAAGAAATATGTGAAGGGAAACAACGTAAAAAGGAGCATATTGAGGCAAAAAAGCAAGAAAGGTTGGCAGCAAAGGAGCAAAAAAAGGAAGAGAGATTGCAACGCATTAAAGAGAGGCAAGAAAGGGATCTACAAAAGTTTGTTGAAAGACAGGAGCGCGAGAAACAACGGGAAGTAGCTCGCCAAAAAAAGGAATTGGAATTACAACAGAAGGAAGCCACTCGGCATCAAAGGGAGAAAGAGAAACAAGAAAGAGATAACAAGTTCAACAATCCGCAGGTTTTGTTTCCCATGCATCATTCCATGCCCATACAGAACTCCATGTTACAAGATATGTTGAAAGTTCCTATCCCGATTACCACCCTTACTTCCTTGACACCAACAGAATGCAAATAACTTCAACTCGACTACACACCCCATTATCCCACAACCTCCTACTTCACATACAACCTTTCATACCATATCTGGTTTCCTATTCCACCATGGGTTCATCCAGTGAACCTCTTAATGACTCAACAACATCCATCGGTCAATGATACATCGTTCTGATAGTCCAAACTCGGGGCCTTTTTGAAGGTGTGACATGGAAATTGACTAAAAAACTTATAGTAATAGTTTATAGTTGGTATATAGTTTATAGTTTATAGTTGGTATATTTTGCTCAATGTAATGAATATGGACACATACGATATAAGTTTATATGTTTTGCTCAAATGTAATGAATATGGACACATACGATATAAGTTTATATGTTTTTCTCCAAATGTAAGAAATATAAAGACATGCATTTTATATTAATACATTTTGCTCGAAATGTAATCGTTGTTTTAGATGTGGAAACCAAATCAGCTCAAAATTTGTTAAAGGTTTACGTTAAATTGTTGCAACTTAAAATGAACACCGTGAAATAAAAACTGAAAGACAAGGATTTATTTGAATCTTGGTGAGGTAGAAACCTCACCTCTATATGGCTTAAAAACATAGAATTGTAGGTAACATTTTCCTTGAGTATTAGTAGTGTGAATACACACTGTTTCCACCCTGCTGACCGATCTCGACGCATAAAACTGCCGTTCCAAAGTTTTCCATGCAATCTGCACATGCATGTTTAGCCATTTATTAAAAAACTGAATTTGTTTGAACACAGAGAATGAAAAAAGCATAAGGATCAAATAGATAAAAAAAATGGCACATGTAGAAAGGCTTAGAAAATTTGGCTCAAAACCTATCTGAAAAGGGTCTGAGATTCAGCTCTCGGGTCCAAGCACTTGGTCTGGATGTGCAATGCCAGTCGTCTAACAGCTAACAAAATTCGCTTTGAAAATGCAAGAAAATGCAAATGAAAAGCTTCAGAGAAAATGAAAGAAAAAAATGGCTAACAAAATGCAGTCAGAGCTTCAGAGAAAATGAAAGAAAAAAATGGCTAACAAAATGCAGTCAGAGCTTCAGAGAAAATGAAAGAAAAAAATGGCTAACAAAATGCAGTCAAAACTACAGAGAAAATGAAAGAAAAAAATGCGTACCTGTAAGGTCGTATTGTTCACTGTATAATGTTGTGGGCAATATGAATCCCTTGTGCTTGAACACCTCGAGCAAGGCACTGAGAAGCCACCCTTCACGCAAACCTCGCACAGGCTGTAAGCCCACTCACAAACAACCACCATTTGCAAAGGAGACAGTGTGTAATGCGTCCAAGGGAGACAGTGTGTAAAGCGCGTCCAAGGGCGAGTGTGTGCAACGTCATACCTGAAGCAGTGTGTAACGCGTCCAAGGAGACAATGTGTACCCTTCATGCGCATCCAGGAGACGTGTGTATACGCGTCCCGAGGAGGAGGTGTACGATGTGTAGCAGCGTCCGGAGGAGGAGGCAGTGTGATTATGCAGCGTCAGCGAGCAAAAGCGATGCAGAGCGACTCCAAAACGTGCCATGGAACAGTATGGTAAATGGCGGTTGAGCAAAAGCGATGCAAACAACTCCAAAACGCGCCATGGAGCAACGGTAAATGGTGGTTGAGCAAACCAGTTTGGAACGCGTCCAAAACAAGCGCTGGTAAAGGGTGGTTGAGCATTTAATTGTGGCTTATCTATTACGCGTCAAGATGAGGAGGACAGATACTGTTTCCCTCTTTTATTTCGAATTAAATGCTCAACACCTGTCCCGTTGTGTGAACCACTTCGGGTCTCCACCAGTAAATGTGTTTTTTTTGAGATATTTTATTTGATCGATCATATGTAAGCAAATAATATTACAATATGATTCAAAATTAAAGGCTTAGGATAAAAAAATGTTTATTTATAACTAGCTGTCAAATTGGTGATCCTACGTGGCAAGGAATTGGCTCCATGGACCTGCGAACTTAGGGTGTTCGCATACTGGCCCTTCTCCCTATGTAGGTGTGTATACTTATGGAGGAGCTGACAGGTGTGTATACGTATTTTTGTTTGATGTAATCCATTACATCATTACATCAAACAAAAAT
Source organism: Taxus wallichiana var. yunnanensis (assembly GCA_018340775.1). Taxonomy (NCBI): domain Eukaryota; kingdom Viridiplantae; phylum Streptophyta; class Pinopsida; order Cupressales; family Taxaceae; genus Taxus; species Taxus wallichiana. The sequence goes on from CM031235.1 coordinate 943,823,928, forward strand.
ACGCCATTGTATTCCGTAAGAGTTTTGTAATCCATTACATTAAACAAATAAAATCCATTGTATTCTAATTTTGTTTCGAGTTGCATATACAAATCTTGTAACGAACAGTAGACATAATGAACAGAGTAAAGAGAGACATACAGCGCAATGCGGGCGAAGGGGAAGTGAGGAAGACAGACGCCAAACGACCAGAAGGCCTGAGCTTGTGCTCCAGGACGAGCCTGGAAAATCCGTCAGGAACATTGAAAAGATATTGGGGGCCATTATTGGGCGCAGAGAGCAGCAGAGATGGAGCTACTCCGTCTGCGTCGGCTTGGATGAGTCGCACATGGTACCGCCATTCATATTCATGGCCTTTCCTTGTATCCATCAGGATGCACCCTGTTCGAAAACCCTGAACCCTCGTTTCTCGCTGAAGTCCCAACGTTTATCGTAATTCTATAAATTTTTGTCGTGGAAGGACTGTTTTCCATCAAATAACTTCTTTTAGGAGCCACATCATCCCATTATTCTCACTAGCAATTGCACGGGAGTTCCAAACTACGCCCGAGAGAGTAACAATGCTCATTTTGTTGGAGTTGCAATTTGAGGTGAAATATATGGTTTCTTAAATTGTTTTAGTTTGTGGGATGGATTGTATACGTGAAAACAAGGGTGTGGCGTGATGATGGAGCCTACGTGTTCGCCACCCAGCCACCCAAATTCTAATCCCCTAGGCCCCGAGGATCGGTTACCCTTGCATTTACACAATCGATTGGGAGGACTCGCCATGCATTAGCGTGTCATGAAGTGTGTCAGGTTGTTGGGTCATTAACTCTTGTAGTATTAAAAAAAATGTTTTAGTTTGTGGGATGGGTTGCATACATGAAAAGAGCATTTGACCCCTACCCCTTGCATAAGGGAAAAGAGCATTTGGAATTTAGTTACTTGTCCATTTTGAGCTTACCATGTAATTCTTCAGACTAATAATCCTTTGACAATTAGTTTTGTATGACTTCTTCACGAAATGTTTTAATTCTTTTGTGCATGTATGTCACAACAATATGATAGTAATGGATAGCGTTTTCAATCCTCCATTTGTATGTCCTTGGAAGAATTTGAAGGAGTTTGCCCGAGGCATCGGGCGATGTAAATCAAACCACTTAGTATCCCTCGTGGTAAGTGTGAAGAACATGCACGAGATTCCCAATTGAATAATCATATCCGGCCGATTGACTACAAAACAAGTACCAATACGATCTAGTCCCACAGAGCTTCGCACCAAAATGCATTACTTGTTATGTCGGGCATAACTTCTCTTCACTAGCATTATTAATGTGGATAGTTGTGGGAACATTGTCCTCCAAATTCTTTTAAACAAAAAAAGAAGCAATGGCATTATTAACGATGTTAAGTTTGTTAGAGTTTTAATTTGCGGTGTAATGTATGATATCTTAAATTGTTTTAAGTTTGTGTGATAGGGAGTGAACAATGCAATGACAACTCAACATACGAAAAAATGCTTTTATTATGAATCATGGATGTCCACACCCTACTGCAAAGCTCTCATATTGCCACACCTTGCAAGTATGCAAGTAAAGGTGAGGTAATCGGGCTAAATATTTGTTTGATGCAAATGGTGAAATAATGATTAATTTTAGTTTGTTTTAATGTCAATTGTCCCAAAAAGGAACATTTGAAAATCTCCCACTTTGGCACATGTTGAGAGGATGTTGGAAAAGAGTTCAAAGTCTAGGTTTATACCTATCAAATACATTCGCTTACAATTTTACAAGGCCTTATCAACAATCCCATTTTTTGAACATGATGGCGAACATGAATTGATGGGGTTGGTCATCTATTTGTTGCATTTGTTGAAATAGTCTGAATGGCTCTTGAGGATGACGACGTCTTCTATAAGCTACAATTATGATATGCCAAGAAAAGATATCATGTTTTGGCATTTGGTCAAACACGTGAAACTTTCAAAAAAATGAATTAGTAATTATTTATTCTTAGAAACGCGTAAATAAATGTAAACGTCCCTCATGTTAAAAATGTATCGTCGATGTTATAAACATGTCGGGGTTGTAACCACAAATTCTACCTCAATTATGAAAAAGATGTTGAAACATGATACATGCATAATTAAATAACCCTCTCAAAAATGTGTAACTTGACTTGAAAGGTGTGATCATCTCAAATGAATGTCATTATACGTTTCCAGATCAATTCTAATGCCCGAGCTTCCCAAAGACATAGGGATTTCAATCTTGTATATTAAAATTGGCCTCATTTTAGAAAACAATGCAACAAGCAAAAAAACAATTTATTTTTGTGTGAATGCAACCAAATACTAATGAGTATAAGATGTCAAAATCAATTGTTACGTTCTTTAAAATGAACATATGTTGTCATGTAAATCACAAAACATATATAAAACATATTAAAAAAATTATGAATAAGATCTTTTATTATATTAACAAGTAAAATGATACAAGATTATTCACAAAAATCAAGTTGTATGGAAGCACGCCTCAAAGCCGCGAGTTCATACTAGGCAAAAACAAGGCTTGTGAATACATTTGATTACAAAACATCAAAAAGTAAGGAAGAAAGGAAGCTAAGTTGCACATGCAGAAGATGGATCTTGATCATGCCAACTAGAACCAGGCATGTCCTTGCCACATTTTGGCACGTCCCAACTAGAGATGGGTTGGCTTCCTTCTTTAGTATCTTCAGTTGTGGCCCGAGCAGGCAAGATGGCAAGAGACAACTTGGGAAATTTATCGAGCAAAGGAGGGAGGCTCCAACCATTGTGAGTGTGTAGCTCGGGCGGTGACGATCCTAGCCGAGGTGGCTAAGCGGCGAGGGGCATCCCAACCCCAATGGTGGCCTAAAGGCGGATGGGAGAAGCTCCTCTATAGAGGTTGACTACACAAGGAGGCTGGAGGGCCCGACCCGAACAAGTGGCATTATGAACGGCTCGATGACCACCACCTTTAGGACGACCATTGACCACACCTTCTACAGCGAGGAGCGGGGTAATGGGATGACGATTCACACCAACATTACAAGGGGAGTCGCTGATGTCGAAGGAGAGTTTAGAGATGCTCCACCTCGAGCACCACCTTGTTTGCTTGAACTTGAATCTACAACAATACATTCGCGATAACCACAAAATTGTTATAAATAGAGAATTATCGATCTACTTCAACATTAACAGATAAATAAGAATTCCTTTCTTTCAAAAGCCAAAAAAATATTTCCCCTCTGAAAGCATGCCAAATATGAGAAAACTTATGAGGCATCTGAGGATTCTCTCCTAAAAGAATATGTTGTAAAGTAAAACATTACAGTCGGGGGAGGAAGAGAGAGTGAATCGAATTCTAAGCCTTACAGGCTTTGCAACAATACCAAAAAAGGTGAGACAAGGTTTCCAAGTGGCCACAAAAGGGGAATTTGGGGGCTGAAACACCAAGGTGAACTAGATTGGCACCAATCAGAAGACCTTGGTGAAGAACACACCATAGAAAGTGACTAATTTTGGGTTCCACACAGACAGACCAAACAATATCAAATCTCCTTCTCCAACTTGATGGGAGAGGATTGAAATTCCCATTGGGTATTGAGCTTTCCGACCATGGGCAAATGAGGTGAAAGCCAAGCATAGCCATGGCCAACCAAGTAATTTCGAATGGGGTGTCCATATACCACTTCCAATCCATCCACCAAGGACGAGATGGAAGCACAAAGATTTTGTGGATCATGTGATCTAGCACAAAGGAAATGATATCATTGATGATAACACGATCGTGCAACCAATTTGAATTGAGCCTTGAGCTCGTGCCAGGGAAGCCAGGACTAAAAGCTTTTGCAAAAGAGGTATTAGATAGTGTGAATGCCTTGCTTGAAAAGGAAGATGGTAAGAATTCAAGGAACCTAGACAAAACAATGATCCTAAAATCTGAATGACATGAGACCACCACAAAGAGTGATGGTTGAAAGAAAGGTTGCTACAGAAGCCATTACCATTCCATAAAAGACATGGTTTTATCTTCTCTCAAGCTTTCTAAATACTGCTGAGCACAAAACTACCAACCACTTTCATTGGAGCGAAGGCAATGAGGAGATTGATAAAACCAATGCCTTTCCAGGCCGAACGACCATAAGGGTAGCCTTCAGTAATGCCATTTCGTAGAAGCACCTTCCAAGTTTCTTCCCCTTTTGTGTTGTGGATTATCCATTTAGTGCAAAGCGCTTGTCCTTGCCATAAAATGTCAATGAGGCCTAACCCTCCTGATTCTATGGGAAGGCAACAAGTCTCCCATACAACTCTATGGAATCCTTTTCCAGAGGAAGCATTGGTCCAGAGGAAGTCTTTGAGCAGTTTTTCCAACTTTTGCACCTATTTTTAGAAGGGACCCAACAAGAGGAGTAATATGCAAGCATAGATTTAAGCACTTTCTAGCAAAAATATGAAATTTTCCCACTAGAGACAATGGCTTAGTAATCCAATATTCCAACTTTTGAGCCACCCGTTGCATGACATACTACCAAAGATCTGCATGTGAGGCTTGAAAAGTAAAAGGAATACCGAGAAATTTAAACATTCACCATGGTTTAGCATCTTCCAATCGTACATAGCAATCTAGGGGTGTGGCGGGAAGGACTATTTGTAGCATTGTGTTTTATGTCATTGAATGGAAGAGTCATATATGAGATTACTTCAAATTTTAAACCATAAATGTTTACCAAGAAAACACTGAATTTGACATAATCCTAATTATGATTAATGATTTAACAAAAATAGAATTTATACTAAACCATGATTACAGAGTAATTGAATGCACACCATGACATACAACTTCTACAATGATGCATTATGACATAAGCAACAAGTTAATAAAATATGAAACCCTAAGTGCAAGAGAGAGAGAAAGGACTTAGCTGATTTGCGCTTTTTCTAGAATTGATCTGGACTAAAAAACTAATGAACAGGAAGGTAACAATGTTGCCAATGCTCGATTAAGTTCTTTGACTATCGAGATAAGGCCGGACTAGGGCACCTAGATGCCGAGTCTCCTACCGCACACCCGTGATTGCGCAAGTAGTCAAAATCTGATTTTTTTGGTGTCACACAAGTGTCACTAATAATCGTTGTTGGTCACTTATATGTCGCACCTTGATCAAAAAGTACATGTAACCTACAAAACAAAGATTCACTGTAAAAGCCACAATGCCACATAAAATCCAAAAAGAAAGATGTAATATGGGGAGTTGGAATGACCTCAACAGTCAACTCGATTGAGTGAACTCACGACAAGCGATGCACTACATGTTAGACTCCATATAGTTCTTGTGAGTATGTGAAAGAGTCGTGCCTTAGAATGCCCTTGTGCAAGTGCATTTGATAGTAGGCACTAGCTACATGTAACAATGTAGCTAGATGTGTGGATAGAATAATGAAATTACCCTTCCTGTACGGTGTATGCAAAAAAATGTAGTGCCTTGTCCCTTGAATGGATGCTAGTTGGATGTCTTTGGTGCTCTTAGATGCCTTTGAATGCAAGCTTAGGTGATGATAATATATGCTTAGAGCTTGGTATTTTATTTTAGTCACGCAACTTTATATTTATATGATTCCCTTGGTTGAATTTTGTAATTGACAACTAGAAGGTTGACCCATAAGAAAATAAGATGCCCAAAAGATAAAAGAGGCCCAAAAAGAGCGAGTAAGGTGGAAAGAGGTCGGGGCACCTAGAGGGGACGAGGGTGCCTATGCGGCACGACGTCTAGGCCGGGTTACAGTGTCTCAAGCCATAAAAGATAAGTAAGTGAAGTACCAACTAGGTTGTAGGGTATAAAACACAGAAACAAAGCAAAGAGGTAAAAATAGTTGTCAATTACTAGTTTTCTCACTTAGGAATCATATGAATACTAGTATGCTTTTAGGACCTAGAAATGTACCCAAGTGTGTGATTTTGTGTCTACATTTACCCCCACTTTATGTTGTTGAGTGAATACTTGATAACATAAAGTAGTTAGAAGATGTGTACCTTTTGTTCATGTAGAGTGTGATGGTGATAGTGTGTTGAAGAGATAAGTGAAAGCGTGGAGTGATAAAAATGAAGCATGGAAGCTAAGAAGAGGAAGTGACCCTAGCGGTGAACCATATTGTGTTGTATCATGTTGTACCTATTATTTTTCTTGATGTAGGGTTGCTTCTTGTTGTGTATTAAGGACGGACCTGCAAAAGAAGAGTGAAAGAGTAATCAAAGTCATGTATTGTAAAAACTTTGTAAATGTGTATGTGTGTAAAAGTAGTAAAAGGAAAGTGTGCAACTGATGATCATGAGTGTAAAATGATAGAAAGATGTCTTGAAAATGTTGTGCGAGCAATTTTTTGGGTGATCTCACGCCAAGAGTGAGTTTTTGGGTGATCTCACACCAAGAACAAGTTTTTTGGGCGATCTCATGCCAAGTGTGAGTTTTTTGGGCGATCTCACACCACGGCAAAAAAGTGTTGGGGAGAGAGGTCTAGTGTTACTCTCCTTCCATGAATGCTTCCCAATTATACACTACTACAAATGGTGTGATCTGTTTTGTTTCGAGTTATACCATATTAGTTATGAATTGTGCGATTGTAATAGAGATAGAATGTATTATGCTTATTGGAGGATTGTGTCTATCTGGTGAAACTGTTTTGAACTATGTTGATCTGAGAAGGTAACTATACCTTCCCCAAGGACATAGGCACCCAGGAGAGGTTAGGAGCACCCAGGCACTAGTGTCATATTTGGGCGCTAACATCTCAGTTGAGCGAGGACCCGGTTAAATTTTGGGTCTATCTTGTAAATGTATCATATTATGTTCTTGTATTGTGCATATCCGAATTGTAGATATGAGTTGTTGTATGGGGTGATTGATTCACCCAATGTATGCCCCCTCGTTTAGGATGCATGTGATATCACTAGGAGAATGTGGCCCAAAGAGAGGACTGATGTTGATTTAAACAGTGTCACCGCATGGGGAGGGAATGTGTATGGTAGAAACCAAGGCACATGCAAACAAAGTGGCTAGTAACATGTGTTAGTGCAATCAAAGCAAGTATGCATGTAGAATAAAATGTATCAAGAAAGCAAGAAGACAAGATAGACCATGAAAAGAGGGTTTTAGACATGGGACATTGCTCACAATGTCACAAGACATTTAAGGCCGAAGTGGTCAAAAGCATACAATGTGCATACAAGACAAGGGCATAGCCTGCAACCAATAGCATACAATAGAACATAATGACAACTAAGATGTAATAGACAAACATGATGGAAAATAGTTCTGCAGGCAAATGTTGCACATGAAGCATCCGTTAACATATTAGAAAGATAAAGAGTATGTCAAAACGTGTATAGATCAATGGAAAGTAATGTGCTAGTAAGAAGTAGTAAATAATGAAACAATAACACCTATGATGTGTAAGAGTAGTAAATATAGATGCCCCCAAGAGCCTTGGTGGGACTAGTAAGAGGTACAATGCTAAGCATCATTGTTACGTGTAAATATTTGTAGGAAGTCTGCATTCACAACTAAAGACCAAGTGAATGTGCATGTGTATATAGAAAAGATATTGACATGCTAAGTATTTGTCTAACACGAAAAACAAAGTGTACATGTAAGTATAAGTAAGCAAGAATAAGTACAACCAAGATATGCAGTATGTTGTGTATAAGTGAGATGGAATGGTATGAAATGTGAATGTGATAGGAGTAGTGTGCCCCCTAGTGGATGTGGATGAGTAGGAGATGTGTTTCATTTATAAAAGACCCCTCAACAATAGAGAATGAACCATAGAACAAAATTGTGTCATCGAGAAATGGTTTGAAAGAGATCTTTAGAAAGATAGAGCATGAAGCGCAGAGACCATAAAAGGTGACAAAGAGGTGAGGTTCACTTCATATTTAGACCTTTGGAAGTCGAGTATGAACCACGGAACTAGAGTGCATCATAGGGTAGTGTTATCTCAATTTTCTCCCCAAGAAAAATTGATCAAACATGACCTCACACAAGAAAAATAGAAGGGTCGGCTCATCCTACGAACTTATAATCGAGATCACAGTGGTGCTCGACTTAAGTAAAGAGCAAGGTCAAAATATGAAGGTGAGCTCAACATGGAAGAACAAGGTCAGTGAGGAGGCCAACGACATCAAAGGAATCCAGAGTGCATAGAAGGAAGAAGGTGGGGAAAGACTCAAATTTTGGACTTTGTCACATACGAGTTGACTTGGGGCTGAACAACTAGACTCACGGAAGGTGCCACGCATCATCTTGGCACAATTCCAAAAGACGCATCAAAGCGAGGACTCCAATGATCACTAACCCTCCATGGGTCCAAGTCGAAAAATGGGGACGAGCCGGCCATTGAAAATTCAGAGCCGACGGAGGCCTCCACGCGTCATCTTGATGCGACTTCAAAGGCAAAATCCAGAGCGGTCTCAAACGTGCGCCATCCCGCCATGTGTCCATGACCCGAAGGATCTCATCGGTCATTGAAAAGTCTCGGAGTCTTGCGAAGCTTCCACGTGTCCCAATATCGCAACTCCAAGGATAGAATCCAAAACGGTACCCCAAACTAGCGCGAGCTTCCACGTGTCTAGGGTCCAACAAAGTCAAAAAGGGGATAGAGCGGGCCTAAATCGACTAAGTATAGAGAGCCGGACAGTGCCATGTGTCACATCGACGCAAATTCAAAGGTGAGACCCTAAGTGGAGACTCAAACAAGCGTTGGCCCTCCACGTGTCCAGGGCTCGAAAAGACGAAGCGATCATTGAAAAGTCTAAGCGAAAGGCGAGGCGATGGATCGAAACCACGTGTCATCTCGATCGCAACTTCAAAAGTAAAATTTGGAGCGGGTTCCCAAATGTGCACTGAGCCTCCACATGTCCAAGGTCAAACTTATGGCTCTGCCAAGCAAAAGGGACTTAGCCAGAACACAAGAAATAGGAAGAGCCGCGAGAGAGAGCCACGTGTCTCTTTGGAGCAATTTTAAAGGTGTGGCCCAAAAGGCAATCCCAAACAAGCGCCAACTCGCCACGTGTTCGATTACGAAGAGGTAAGGTTGGCCATTGAAAAGTCTAAAAGCCCGCAAAAGCCTCCACGTGTCTTGACCACGTAACTTCAAAGGTAAAATCTAGGGGCAATTTTCAAATGAGCGCGAGGCCTCCACGTGTCTCGGGTCGGGCACATTGTCTCTGCGCGATGGGAGGGACTTAAGTGAAATACAAAGGGAACCAAGGAGCGGTGTGATTTTAAGAGCGAAAGGAAGGAGCCGAATCTTCAAGATGTCCGAGGTGCGACATGGACCCGAGACGAGACAAACTTTTTAAACATTGCGTGCCCTTGACCCTAATCTTCAGACAACCATATCTTTATTTGGAAACTCGTTTGGGCAAGAGAAGACTCTTTGGAAAGGTCTCGACCTCGTCCATGCCATGGAGGCATAAAACCCTAATTTCAAGAATGTTAGGTGGGTAAAAATTACAAAACATCTTTCATGTCAGTAATGTAGGATCTGATTGCTTCAACAACTAAATCAGATTTGATTTGATCTTCCGTTCTTCCTTCTTCAACATGCCAAACAAACATAGAGTGACGGACTCGATAGATTATGGGTGGATTTACAGGGGCATTGATGGTTGGTGGTTGAGCTTTCAGAGCAGGATTCAATGCATTCCAGGGGGTGGTTGGAGCAGAGTTCAATTTTCCCTCTCTCTTTCTCTCTCATTCTTCTATATATTGTAAAAGAGGGGCATATTCAAATGGTTGGTCATTGTTTCTCCTCTGCCCCCCTCTCTCTTTCTTCCTTAGGGTATAATGTGGAGTCTAAGCCTCTTCTCATGGCTCTGTAATGGCATTTTCTTACCTCTTGCCCACTAATGATGTACTGTGTAACTTTTGGAGCAATAAAATATGTTTCATGATGCTTATCCATCCTTGCTTATTTTGTTGTCTCTTCTCACCTCTCATCATTGCAGGGTATACTGTGCATACTATGATGTTTATTGCAGGTTTTGGGAGTTGTGTTTAATGGGTTTTGAAGTGGTGTTTCGTGTGAAATCTACCTCTGGTCCATGGTGCATCTTGTCCACCCTCTCCTCTGCTCACCTCTCTTCACTTGGCAGTCAAATCCTTGATTAGCCACTTCCTTTTCTGGTGTATCACCGCTTAGTGTAGGCTCTCTTTCACTCTCTCTCTCCCTATCCCATTGGAATGGTTAGATTAGGATAGATTAGGTCTGCTGCTGTCTTAGAGTAGATTGTGGCAGGTAGCTTAGGAAGCAGGAACCAAACTTCTCTAAAGGTCCATCTCAAGTTTTGTAAGTCCCACAGCTTGAGAGATGGTCCAATGTTGTGCAATCACATTGAATTCCCCATTTCAAACTCAATCCATTCGAGGACGCTGCAATTTTGCACTAATATGTAGTATGATTTGTGATAATGAAATGCTAGAAAGATGTATCGTGAAGCACGAGCATGAAATGTGTAGTGTGTGAGGTTCAGGATGTAATATGCCTTGGCAGTCAAGCGTGAACCTTAGCACAAGAGTGTGTCATAAGGTAGTATGATGTATGAGAATGGAATGCTAGAAAGATGTATCGTGAAGCATGAAGTGTGAAATATGTAGTGTGCGAGGTTCATGGATGTAGTATGCCCTCAAAAGTCAAGTATGAACCTTAACACAAGTGTGTGTCATAGGGTGTGAATATGTTTATGCATAGTAGTGTTTTAGATGCATGAGGTTTAGTGGCTTGCGAAAAGAGTGGCAAGACAATGAGACATCGCCTCTGTTATGTATGTGATAACATAGGTCTGAGCCAATTAGGTTTGAATTTTCCTTTGAGATGGGCTTCGACTATTGTGTTTTTCTAATTTTCTTTTAATATGAGGTCATCAATATTAAATTCATGTGGATGAAGTTTGTTATTGTAAGCTTGTGCAATGTGAGCCTGATATACTCGGAGATTTTGAGATCTTGCACGCAGTGAGTCAAACATCTCAAGCTCATGGAGTTGGTTGTCATGATATTGATTGTCTTTGAGAACACCTTTAAGTGATACCCTTAAGGAGGGTATTTCCGCTCTGAGGGAATTACCACTTCACTTTATCGTAAACAAGTGAAAATGGCGTAGCATTTGTGGGGGTGCACACACTAGTGTAATAAGCCCAAAGAGCATATAAAACTTGATTGTGCTAATTGTTGTCATTAGCATCAACGGTCTTGCATAATATTTCAACAATCATCTTATTGTGGCTTCTACTTGACCATTACCCTAAGGATAATAACCGATGGAGAATGTTTGCTTGATCTTGAATTTAGCACAAAAGCGGTTAACATCCTTATTTTTAAAAAGAGATCCATTATCGGTGATAATGGCGGAGGGAATGCCAAAGTGTGTAATGATGTGGGTAGTAATAAAATGACAAATGTCGAGACTAGTGATAGTTTACAAAGGTGTTGCTTTGATCCATTTAGTAAAGTATTCCGTAGCAGTAATGATGAACTTATGACCATCACCGATTCGGGATTAATTTTGCCAACGAGATCAAAACCCCATAAGGAAAAGGGTCGGGATTCAAAGTGATAGGCTAGAGGTCATGCCTGACAGTGAATGATGAAGATTGCTATGTTTTTGGCACTTATCACAATGTTTGGCATATTCTAAACAATCATGTTCCATAGTAGGCCAATAATAACCATGCCGTCCACATAGACTATCATGAATGTGAGAAATAGTCATGGGGATGTCATCTAGTCCTAAACATCATAACAAATGACCATTAAATGATCTTTTCAATAATGAATCACTAATGATTACATATCATGTGGCCTCGCATCACAAACGACGAGCTTCATGAGGTTGAAAGTTGTCGAGAATAGCTTGTCAATATAGAAAGTTATAAATTTGAGTGAACCATTTAGGACGGTCATTGCTACGTGTTATAACACATGCTTTGAAAGGCGGACTATCAATAGAGGGTTGTCGTAAGTGTCGAATGATGAAGGTGGCTTTCTCATCAGTGATATCTTGGGGAATGAGTGATGTTTCAGCGACTAGTACATCCACATGACAATTGTCTTTGTGTGGGATGACAGTGAGAGAGTAGGATTCAAATGTAGCTAGGATTGTTTTGACCAAGTTATTATATGGGATAAGATGCTCCTCTTTTGTTTGATATGTATCGTTAACTTGATTTATAATAAGTTGAGAATCACCATGTATGCGAGATATTACGAATAATAAGTTTACGGGCAATGGTGAGGTCAAGAATGAGGGCCTTATATTCAGTAATGTTATTTGTACATGAGAATCCTAAGCGATACGCAAAGGGGAGATGATCACCATGTGGAGTGATGAACACAATTCCAACCCCTACTCTTGAGAGACAACATGACCCATCAAAGTACATAGTCCAAGTGTCAGTGTCAATGGTGTAAGTAGTGAAATCATCTCGAAAAGAATCACAAATAGGTGATGCATCTAGAATAGGTGCATCAGCTAGGTGATCAGCAATAACTTGGCCTTCGATTACTTTTTATGGAATGAAATTGAAGTTAAAATATGTAGGTAACATGACCCATCGTATGAGACGTCTGATGGATGTGTCGACATAAGAGGTATCATAAAATATCTACTTTGGTAATGATGTGATCCACATTATTAAGAAGGTGGTGCCACAACTTCTTCGCAACAAAGATGAGGCCAAGGCATAATTTCTCAATGTAGTTGTAATTGCATTCATAAGAGATTAAAGTTCAGCTAATGTAATAGACAACTCTTTCATGTTGAGAATCATCATGTTGTGCTAGAAGGGCCCCTAATGCATGGAATGTAGTAGAAATGTATAATAAGAAAGGTCGCTCAACCATGGGAGGTACTAGGATAGGAGGATTTAAGAGATATGATTTAATAACATCGAATGCATGTTGGTAATGGTCGTCCTAGAAAAATTTAGTGTCCTTTTTCATTAAATGTGTGAACGGTTGGGTTTTGTTAGCAAGTTATGCAATAAAGTAACGAATGGCCTAGATTTTACCCTATAGTGAGTGTAACTAATGTGAATTGCGAGGTGGAGGCATATAAAATAATGGTATAGATATTTTTAAGATCAATTTCAATTCCACGTTGGGAAATAATGTACCCAAAGAGCATGCCAGTTATAACACAAAAAACACACTTCTTTGGATTTAGTCGTACTTTGTATTATCGCAAACGTTCAAAGAGTGTGTGCAGAGATCTTGAGCATGTGTGGAACAATGTTGTGATTTGGAAAATATATCATCAACATAATCTTCAAGTATTTTATGAATATATTCATGGAAGATATGTGTCATTTCTCGTTGGTAAGTGGCCTTGGCATTTTTAAGGTCAAAGGGCATAACAGTGTAACAAAATTTTCCCCATGGTGTAGTAAATGAAGTTTTTTCTTGATATCTTTGGGTTGATTTTGATTTGATTGTAACCAAAAAATCCATCCATGAAAGAAAGGATGTCATATCCAATAGTGGAATCAACGATGGTATCAATGTGTGGCAATGGAAACTATCCTTGGGATAAGATTTATTGAGATCACAAAAATATGTACAACAATGGAATGTGTCATCCATCCGGTTTCATAACCTGAAACAATGTTAAACACCCATTCGGGATAATCCACGACAAAAATAAATCCTGCGCATCTAATATTTGTTATATTTCTTCCTTAACTAATAGTGTGACCTTCGGATGCATTTTGTGAAATTTTTGTTGAACAAGTTTAACACCAAGGTGGAGAACTATATAATGCATGGTGATGGAAGGATAGATACCAAGTATATCACTATAGTCCCATGCAAATATATCAGAGAATTCATGAAGAAATTGTTTAATATCATCTTGCTTAGTAGGCGTAAGAGAAGCAACCAACAAAACCCTTCGTATGTTTGTAGCAATGCCGAGGTTATATTGAATGGTTTCTTCATTTAAAAGAGCTAACCAGTCCTCTATATATGGGTCAGTAGGAATGATTTTAGGAGCATCGGTACTTTCATTAGGCGTATCTGATTCACCAAAGTAGGTGGTAATATTAAGAACTGATGGAAAGCATTTCTTATGATGGAAAGAGGGGAGGTGATCGTAAGTCCCCGTATTCTAAAAGAGAATCATTAGTAGAAAAAGTGTCCAAATCAAGCCAATCAGTATAAGTAGAATCACTAATGAGTTCCATATATAGAGAGGAAGTGAAGAAGTATGTAAAACAACATAAGCCTCTAAAGAAGATGTGGATGGAAGATGATATCCAAGGCCAAGTTTATTAGATTGAGTGGGGAAAGCTAATTGAGCTTTGTGAAATTTTGACCATGTCGGCCTAAATTAGTACTAGAAAATCCATATTTAAGCAAATACTTATATAGTCAAGACCATATTTGGAGATATGCGAGATTAGATGCGGCGAGAGGTGGGGATTTTTGTGGAATGCTCAATAGAATTACAAAATGCGAAGGGTGATGGATCTGGAGAACATCATAGACAACTCCTTGATAAAGGAATTTGATTTGTGTATGAAGAGTGGAAGGAACTACATGCATAACATGGATCTAAGACTACCCAAGAAGAATATTATAATTAAGATTATTGGGCATCACATGGCATGGAATAGGTAGAGTACATGGCCCAATAGTAATGGGTAGTGTGATAGTACTAAAACACATCTGGAATATTATCAAATCCACGAATAAAAACAGATGAGGGAGCCAAAGAGGCTTTAAAGAGGCCAATTTGGTGGAGAAATGCTAGATTACAAATATTTAGCCTTAATCCATTATCAACTAAGGCATGTTTAACCCCAACATTATTGATGCAAACATGAATATAAAGGGGGTCATGATCTAACATGGCTTGAGAAGGCAACTCATCTGATGTGAAAGTAATATGCTCCTCATTGAGAGATAAAGCTGAAGTAAACTTATGATACACATATTCAAGTGAAGTATGAGGATGAATGTAAGTATTGGCCAAATAAGATTTTATTTTATTTACACAATCAAGATTATCCTGTAAAAAGGCATGGATGGAGACATCCATGGGGGAGGATACTAAGATATTGATTCTAGGAAGAAATGAGGATCCAAGAGTGTTTGAATGTGGGTTCACCAAATGATTTAACAAAAATAGGATTTATGCTAAACCCTAATTGTAGAGTAACTGAATGTACACTATGATATATAGTTGTTATGATGCACTATGACACAAGCAATAAGCTAATAAAATATGAAACCCTAAGTGTAAGAGAGAGAGAAAATGACTTGGTTGATTTGCACTTTTCCCTGGAACCCGATATAGACTTGAAAACTAATGAACAAGAAGGTAACAATGTCACCAATGCTTAGATTAATTTTTGTGACTGTTGGATAAGGCCGGACTAGGGCACATGGACTGGGTTAAGGGTGTTTGGCGTTAGAGTCTACTACTAGGTGCCCATGACAACGCGAGATAGTCGAATTTGATTTTTTGTTGTCGCACAAATGTTATCGATAGTCATTGTTGGTCACATTATGTCGCACCTTGATCGTTGAAGTGCAAGTAACCTACAAAGCAAAGATTCACCTGTAAAACCCATAATACCACATCAAATCAAAAAAGAAAGATGCAATATGGGTAATCGGACTAACTTGATGGTCCCACGACCGAGTGAACTTATGGCCGAGTGTTACACTACATCTCGAGACTCCATGTAGTTCTTGTGATTTTGTGAAATATTAATGCCTTAGGATGCCCTTGTTGATTAAACAATATGTGGATAATATGCCCAAAAATGCTTAATTTGATCACCATTTGTAGTGAGTAAATAAATGTAGCAATTAAATATAGAAATTAACTCAAGCAAATGAAGCAATAAAATGTAAAAACATAGTTGCGAGGAGGAGAAAGAAGGACTTATTTGATTCATAGTAAAATCTAAAGCGTGTCAAAGTGCTTTCCCGATGAACGGGGATGCGGGAATTGTTGCATTAAGACCCTAGCAAATGCAAATCGGAGGAACATGCAAAACAAGGGCACCCAAAACGGCGGAGGCGCTTGCAGTTCCATGACCAATTAATTAGGTGCTTATGACTGCGAAAATGCTCGAAACTCATCTTTTCCAAGTTGTGAGTTGTTCATTGTCCTTTGCTTTTGGTCTTTATGAAGTCGCAAATGATTGACAAGGTCGGTGGAAACCTGCGCAATGAAATATTGACATGTAAAACCCTCAAATAAACATCAAATTCTAAACATAAAGATGCAATATAAGGTGTCGAGACTATCCTCGGCTATCATAATAGTGATCTTACGATTTGGCGTTGTATTACATCTCATACCCAATGCAATTTTATGTGTGTGTGTGCGGAATCATGCCCTAGGTAGCTCTTGTGCGTTTCGCACTTGATAGTGAACAAAATGGCTAGATGTAGAGAAATGTAATAGATGTGTGCATGGAGTAGAATAGACTCCCCTCTCTGTGAAGTGTATAAATAATAAAGAAATCACTTTCCCTCGAATGAATGCTTAAATGGATGCTTAAATCCTCTTTGATAGCCTTTGGATGTAACCTTAGGTAGAGATAGCTAATGCTTAGTGTTTGGTCCTTTATTATGATCACATAACTTTATATTTATATGATTCCCTTTCTTGAATTTTATAATTAACCACGAAAAGGTCGACCACTAAAAGGATAAGATGCTCAAATAGCTAAAATGGACCCAAAAGATGTGAGTAAATTATAAGGAAGTTAGGGGCACCTAGAGGGGATGGGGCACCGACATCTGCATCCTAGCTAAGCAATGGTGTTCGGACTCAAAGAAACTGAAGGGTCGGAGGTCGATTGAGAAAGAAGGTGTACAAGACCAAAAGTGACAGTAGAAATAAAGAAAATATGTCCAAAGACAGAGGTTAATTAGTAGTTTTCTTAAGTAGGAATCATATGAATAGTAATATGCAATTGAGACTAGATAATTACCCAAAGTGTGTGATTTTGTGTCTACATTTGCCTCTAATTTATGTTGTTGAATGAAATCTTGATAACATAAAGTAGATAGAGATGCATACTTTATAACCATATAGATCGATGATGAGAAGCGTGCCGAGAGATAATCAAAAGTGTGGAGTGATAAAAACGTGGAGCGTGGAGACTAAAGATGAAAAAGTGCAAAAAGTGGTGAGATGGTGACCCTAGGGCGGAAAAGCATGTTGTAGAGGTCATTGTTGTACCTGTTTTTGATGTCGATGTTGATGTGTGTGATGTTGTTGATGTTGTTGTAGAATTATGTTGAATGATGTTGACTACTGCTTCCCATACAAATAGACCTGCAAAAGAGAAGAACAAACAAGTAGTCAAATATGCATGTATATGTGTAAAAACATGTAATAAAGTATGTAAAATGAAAAATGTGAAAAAGGAACATGTGCACCTAATCCATGATGAGGAAAAGAGTGTAGAAAGGATCTTGTAGATGTTGTTGACAACCAAGTTTTTGGTGATATCACACTAGTTGTGTCGGTTGCGAGTTTTTCGGGTAATCTCGCGCCAATGATCTAGAAGAAGTGCAAGGAGAAAAGTATGGTGTCATCCTCCAACCTTTAACTACTTCCCACAATGTAGAACAACACTGTAGATGGTGTGTAAAAATTTGATTTGATCCGACCATTTCCAATCTAATGCTATAGACGGGAAAAGAAGCTATAATGTGTGTATGTTGAGCTAAACAACTATCTCACTTGTCAAAAGTTGTTGTGTAAAGTGTTGTAAATTTTGCTACACTAAAGAATGTTTTGTAGTGCACTAGTTATAGGCATCTAGGAAGGGCTCTGGTGGTTGTGTTGTGTTAAGGACCCAAGTTTGATTATGAGCCCTAAAACTCGAAGACCGATTTATACGATCTTCATGTTGTCTTTATGTAATTATTGTAAAAATCTGTTGTATGGGGTGATTGATTCACCTAAATGATGCCCCCTCATTTGGGGTGCATGCGATGTCATTGAGGAGAATGCGGCCCAAAGGAGGACCGACCGTGGTGTTGAGGCTGTGCCTGCAGGGGAGGAGTGTGCTTGGTAAAAATTAAGGCACTGAGACAAAAAAAAGTGGCTAAGAGACAAGTGTTAGTACAAGCAAATAATGTGTAATACAATATGTAAGAAAAAAATGTAGACCTCGAAAAGTGGGTTTCGAGATACGGGACACCACTCACGATATCGCAAGACAGATCGAGGCCGACTAGATCAAAAGCATACAAGCGTGCACACAAGACAAAAGGGCCAAGCCCGTAAATAGTGGAAAACAATGGAAAACAATGTAACACACAACCATGGAAGCAAATAGGCCTGCAAGATAAATGCTCCACATGAAGCACCCATTAGCATGTTAGGGAGATAAAATGTATGTTAAAACATGTATAATCTGTTAGAATAGTGTGTTATGAAATAATAACACCTCCAATGTACGAAAGTGGATTCCCTCGAGAGCCTCTATAGGACTGGTAATAGGTATTGTGCCAAGCATCTGTGTTATGTGTATGGATATGTATAATTTGCGATCACAACTAGAAATCAAGTGAACGCATATGTGTGTATGATAAAGATAATGACATACAATATATCTATCTAGCATGTGTAATAAAGTGTACATGTAACAAGTAAATGTAAGCAAGACTAAGTGCAACCAAGATATGCAATATGTTGTGGATGAGATGGAATGCAAATTGAATGATAGGAGCAACGTGCCCCCGAGTGGATGTGTATGTATGAGATGAGGTTCATTTATTTATGCCCCCTCAGTAGTCAAGAATGAACCATAAACGAGAGTGCATCATCGGAAATGGTCTGA
The DNA here is from genome assembly GCA_018340775.1 of Taxus wallichiana var. yunnanensis. Classification (NCBI taxonomy): domain Eukaryota; kingdom Viridiplantae; phylum Streptophyta; class Pinopsida; order Cupressales; family Taxaceae; genus Taxus; species Taxus wallichiana. The sequence goes on from CM031235.1 coordinate 943,842,800, forward strand.
AATGTGTGTATTAGAAAGATGTGATCGTCAAAGCACAAAGCGTAGAGTCTAAATGTGTGAGTGAATGAGTGAGTTGAGTGAACTCGTAAGTGTGGTGAGGTCCATTTGAGATGTACACCCTCGAAAATCGGGTGACGGACCGCACGACTAGAGTGCGTCGTAGGGTAATGACTATAATGTGTAGAAGTAGATGCCAAAAAGATATGTCATGAATGTGTAGAGTAGATGCTAGGAGAAATAAATGAGCGTGTGATGTGTGAATTATGTCTGTGTAATGTATGGTGTGAGGTTCATTTTTATAGGATTCCCTCAAAAATTAAGTGTGAACCGTAGCATGAGAGTGCGTCATCGGGTAATGAAGATATGAGTGTATCAAGATGTGTATGAGAGATTAGATGCAAAGTGTAGAGGATCTAAACACTTGAGAATGCAAAAGGAGGGGGAAGAGTAAGCATGATGCACCCCAAGTTTTCCTATGATGGATATTTATGCAACGTTGCGAGAGATACCTTACCATTGTGGGAGAGTTTTTATGTGTCATGATAAGAGAGAGGGCCACCAAAATGGTAGGTCGGAGCAACAATAGGATAATGCAATAGTGGCGAGAATTTGAAATGTGTCCTAGCTATCAATAAAAGGAGTAGTTACTCGACAAAAGAATTAGAAATAGAAGTGGAGTAGGATGGAGAGGAATCTTGAATGGTGGTAACTTAGGTGGGATTGATGACGCTTCAAAAGACTTGATAGGAGAAGAGGGTGGACTGATTTTGAGAGGTGGTTGCGTACTTTGACTTGGTAATGCCGTAGATGACTTGAGAGGAGGAGGTCTTGTATTGATTTTTAGAGGGGGTTTCTCGGGCATCTTTTGACTTTCCGTAGAAGGAACCTTATAAATGATGATGTGATGCTCATTAGACATAGACGAATCAAACTTTGGAACCCATTAAGATGTAACAATTGGAGAGGACCATGTAATATGATGTTGTGTAGTGAATGAGATAAAATATTGACGCTTAAGATGCTTAATTCTTTGTTGTAAAGCATAGCAATCATTATCATTATGTCCATTAATTTGATGATACGCACAAAATGGAAAACCGTGATATTTGACTAGCCATAAGGAAGATAGCAATGAGTAGTTGATAAAATGATCAATTGATGACTAAGGAGTTTAGTAAGAATTTCACGTTGTTTAGCATTGTCATCAAATGTGAGAGGTTCCAGTAATGGCAAAAATTGAGGCTCACTAATATGAGCACATATAAAAGACATAAAATGAGAATGAGAAGAAGAACTAACATGAGCCTAAGAAGTGTTCTTGAGATGTTGGATTTCAAATTTTAAAGATATTAATGATTATTAAAAGTTCCAAAGCAAAGCTAAAGTAACAAGACTAACACCACATAGTCTATTTAACAAATTCTTATTGAATCTAGTCATAGTTACATCAATGATAAAATTTTAATGCAATGCTTGAAACAACTAACATGATATAAATCAATCATAGCTAAAGCATGCTTGTTTAGTATGAATTGCTAACTAACATAGACCTAAATAGATCTAATAGGGAAATCAAATTGGGTTTGTTCTTACTCGATAGAGGTGAGATGGTCTCTCCAACAATGACTACTAACCTCGTTGAAGACTTGAGGCAAAGATTGAGCTTGACTATTAATCATATTTCTTATATGATATGGAAATCAAAGCATGGTGTAAAGTTTAAGGGTAGATACTTAGTCCTTTTTGTAGTTTTCTATTTGGGAAATCTTGCATCTCGGTGCATGTGGGACTAAAAGTACAAATTAGATTAAGAATTGTTAATCCTAATTAAGGCTTGTTAATCACGATTAGTGAATTATAAAGTGATTAGGATGTGAGGAGCCTTAATCAACCACTTAGGGTTAATTAGGAGGCTAGGATAAGATTTTGAAGCCTTCTGAGATGTTGTGGAGCGAAATGGGGTGATTTTGAATGGTTGGAAGAGGGGTTTGAGCCAATAATAGCGTATATTGACCAAAACAGGAGTTGAATAGGCTTAATTAGCTAATAATCGCTAATTGTCTATTTCAAGAGGATTATGTCTTACTATTTGTCGTAAATGGTCTCTTGAATGTGAAAAAGGATAGGTAATCAACTAAGCGCTACTAATTGACCAAAATGGTAAGAAAGCGTTAGTTAATTAGCGAGAAATCGCTAATTATAAAGGAAATGGTAAGAATGAGAGTGGTTTGTGTGTTTCGGCAATAAGATTGCAAAAGCGGAATTTAGGTGTCTGAGGATATAATTGTGGATTCCATAGCCTAAAATTTATCTTGAAATAAAGAATGTAAATTTTGAAGAGATTTACAAACCGATTAATCGCCATTAGAACTAATATGGTCATCGAGAGACGATTGAAGATGACACTTGACTTGTGAAGGCAACATGTTGATAGGGAGATACATAGTCGCTAGGGTTTTGTGAAGAGCATATTTACAAGATGGGTGCATTTGAAGCAATTGAAGCAAAGAGACTTGAGAGACCTTATGAGCCATGATAAAAGAAAAAGAAGGATCCAAGAGTATTCGAATGCGGGTTCACCAAAATGAATAAACAATATGTGGATAATATGCCGAAAATGCTTAATTTGATTGTTATTGTAACGACAAATAAATGCAACAATTAAGTACAGAAATTAACTCAAGAAAACTAAGCAATAAAATGTAAAACCCTAGTTTCAAGGAGGAGAAAGAGGGACTTAGTTGATTCACGGTAAAATTTGAACAACACCAAAGTGTTGACCCAATGAACAAGGAGGTAGAAGCATCACACAGAGACCCTCGAAAAAACAAATATGAAGGACCATGCCAATCGGAGGTGCCTATTTATGGTATTTCACCAAAACGATTAAATAAATGTGGATAATTTACCTAAAAATTCTTTATCGATCGTTATTGTAGCGAGAAAATAAATGCAACGATTAAGTATATAAATTAACTCAATAAAACTAAGCAATAAAATGTATAACCCTAGTTCTGAGGAGGAGAAAGAGGGACTTTGTTGATTTGCAATAAAATATGAACTGTCTTTGAAGTCTTGAGCCGATGAACATGGAGGTAGAAGCATCGCATAGAGACCATAGAAAATGTATATTGTGAGGAACAAGCCGAGATAGGCGCCTGAAAGGGACAGAGGCGCCACGAGGCAAGAAATAGGCACTGTGATTGTGAAAATGCTCGAGAAAATCATATTTTACAAGTTGTGAGTTGTTCTTTGTCTTTCACTTTTGGTTGTTATGAGGTCGCACAATGATCATCAAGCTCATTGGAAACCTGCAATGAACTATTGACCTGTAAAACCCTCAAATAGACATCAAATCTTTGAAATAAAGATGCAAAATGAGGGGTCAAATTATCCTCAACTATCACAATGGTGATCTTACGTTTGTGCATTGTACTTACATCAAAAACCCAATATAGTTCTATGTGTGTGTGTGTGGGATCATGCCATAGGTGGCGCTTGTGCGTGTCACACTTGATAGTGAGCAAAGTAGCTAGATGTGGAGAAATGCAATAAATGTGAGCATGGAATATAATAATAATGCAGTCCCTTTCCCTTGAATGAATGTTTAAATGGATGCTTGAATGCTCTTTGATAGCCTTTGGATGCGACCTTAGGTGGAGATAATTAATGCTTAGTGTTTGGTCCTTTATTATGATCACGAGACTTTATATTTATATGATTCCCTTGATTGAATTTTTAATTAACCCTAAAAATGCTGACCACCAAAAAGATAATATGCTCAAATCACTAGAAAGGACACAAAGATGTAAGTATAAAGAGGTCGGGGGCACCCAGAGGGACGAGGATGCACAGGTGTTGGCATCTTGACAGGCGATCGTGTCAGATTCAAAGAAATTGAAGGGTTGGAGGTCGATTGAGCAAGAAGGTATGCAAGACCAAAAGTGGCGGTATAAAGAAAGTAAGATTGCCAAAGACATGGGCTAATTAGTACTTTTCTTACGTAGGAATCATGTGAGTAGAAGTATGCAATCGGGACTAGATAATTACCTAAAGTGCTTGATTTTGTGTCTACACTTGTGCAAGTACACTTTATAGTGGGCGGTAGCTAGATGTAACAATATAGCTAGATGTGTGGATGGACTAATGAACTCCCCTTCCTATACGGTGTATGTAGAACATGTAGTCCCTTGTCCCTTGAATGGATGTCTTTGGTGCTCTTAAATGCCTTTAGATGCAAGCTTAGATGATGATAATAGATGCTTAGAGCTCAATATTTTATTTTGGTCACATAGCTTTGTATTTATATGATTCCCTTGGTTTAATTTCGTAATTGACAACTAGAAGGTTGACCCATAAGAAAATAAGATGCCCAAAAGATAAAAGAGACCTAAAAAGAGCGAGTAAGGTGGAAAGAGGTCAGGGGCACCCAGAGGGGACGAGGGCACTTTGACATTGGTGTCCTAGGTGGGAGTTGGTGTACAAAGCCATAAAAGATAAACAAGTGAAGTATTGACTAATTTATAAGGTGTAGAAGACAAGAAACAAAGCAAAGAGGCCAAATATAGTAGTCAATTACTAGTTTTCTCGCTTAGAATCATATGTATACTACTATGCTTTTAGGACACGGAAATGTACCCAAATGCGTCATTTTGTGTCTACAATTAACAAAAAAATTCTATAGATCACACTTTTTTTCAATCCATGAGACCACATATCTGTTAGGGATTTTTTGAACAGTTCATATGCTTCCAAATTTGCGGGCATATCTCTTTAGGGCACTTGCAATTTAAAAATCTCCCGATTGTGAAACTGCGGTTGGGTGAGTTGTTGTATTTGTTTGTGTTACATTCACTTGTGTTTGGGCCCTCCTATATGGTAGTGTTATTGTTATTAATTAGAGAAGAACCAAAATAACTTGATGCTCCTCCTCCAAATTTGTCAAAGTTCTGACCAGGTTCGAGCTGCGGTTTTCTCCACTAAATTATTACCACTCCGTTGATCACTTTTGTTGCTCTAGTGTTTGGTGGGTCATTTGTTCTTCATGCATTCTCCGCCAATGGGGACATTTATGAGAGATTTGTCTTCTTTCCAATAACCCATGAAGTTGGCAATGACGCCGCCACGATTACCACTAGGGGTTTGAAAAATCCAGTGGAAATGTTGTCAGAAAAAGAATGCTTGGAAAACATTCTCAGAATTTGACACTTCCCAAAGAACGACATCTCCAAAATGGACACTGTTTGGCGAATTATGTAATATTGTTTTGTTAGTGTCTCATTTTTTCTCGTCGAGGGTCAAGAATGAAGTTAAATTTTTTTGTTGTGGAGGGATTAATTTCCTTTCGAATACCAATTGATCCTTACGAGCAACTATCCACCTTACTTAGAGATTATCACCTCGTCGTTATGTATTTATATGTATGTTATCCATACCATCTTAATTTCATTGTGTATTTATGTGTATGTCATGTATATTATTATCTTACTCGTTGGCCACTGTTTATACGTATGTTATCCATACCATCTTACTTTCATTATGTATTTATATGTATGTCATTCATACCATTATCTTACTTGTTGGCCCTCACTAACCACCTCCACTTCTGGTTTCTATACTTAGAATTTTTATTTATCAACTTGCGAAATTTTTTTGTGATTTGAACCCCACCTCTTATTTATGAGGGTAGCTCTTTACCAATCAATTTGTATTAAATATTTTATAACTACTTCTAAAAATAATTTATATTTGAAAATAACTAGAATTTTCAAATAGTGCCCCTCGACAGGATGGTATGCATGATATGATTATGTGGTATGGCATGTAAATCTTGAGTACGGTGGTGTTAACATATAGGTTGGATAACATAGCCATCCTTACGTTTGGGTCTGTGGAGGGGGCTTGGGATCCTATTTTTATATTTAAATATTGGTCCCGTGAAGTCAAAATAATTTAGCCCACACTTTCTTATTATCCATCTTCAACCCTTCTTGAGATATTGTAAATACTAGGTATACTAAATCCTTCACTATAGAACTACATTTCTTCATATTCACTAACAGCGTCTCCTCTTGCAAACACTCTAACACTCTCTACAAATGGATTAAATGTTCTCCCGAGTTTTGTTGAAAACCAAAATGTCACCTAGATAGACAATGACAAACTTATCTTGAAAAGTCTTCAACACTTCATTCATCAATCACGTGAACATGTTTGATGTATTGGTGAACCCAAATGGCATGACCAACCATCGTCTGATCCATCTGCATTTTGAAAGTGGAATTCCACTCATATCCTTCCTTGATTTTGACCCAATAATACCCACTCTTCATATCAATATTTGTGAAGTACTTCACTCCACTTAGAGAATCCATAAAATCATCCATACATGCCAAGTGAAATTGATGCTTGATAGTAATCTTATTGATGACTTTGGAATCATTGCACATTCTCCACTCTCCTCTTTTATTGGGTGCCGATATTCTGAAAATTACACATGAGATCAAAGACTCTCTGATCAACCCCTTTATCAAGAAACCCTTGTACTTGCTTCCTCATATCCTCATTTTCCATAGGTTTCAACCTATATAAAGCTTTGTTTGGTAAACTAGCCCCTAGTATCAATTCCATCTTATGATAACTTCTACGCATAGGTGGTAAACCATCTAGAATATTCTTCGTGATGATAAGCATGTACTCACCTAACATCTCTTTCATTTTTCATGGCATCTCCTCTATTTGTGTGGCTTGGTCTTTATTTTTGCACGAACCTTGGAATGAACACAAAGCATCCACAATCCCCTTTAACTAAGTTCGGACCTTTTTCCTGAAACCAACATACCTACTGAGACTTCTCTCAACCTTTATGCTTGAGTCCTTTAAGGGCTTCAAAGTGTGTTTCCAACCAACCTTCATTAGTGTGTAGGTATTTACATAACCATCATGAACCACTTTTATGCCATATTGCCTAAGTCTCCCCAAAAACACATGGTATATGTCCATGGACATTACATCGCACGTAACTTCATCTTCATATCTATCAATATTGATGCACACTTTGTATTGCTCATTTACGAGCAAATAATGCCCTTTCAATAACCACAATAACCTATACATGTTCAAATGCACATTTCTCTTCAAACCAAGCTTCTTAACCATCTCGTTGGAAATAATATTGTCACAAGTGCTCCCACTATCAACAATTATCTCACAACACTTACCTCTATATTTGCGAATGGTTCTAAATAGATTCTTTTTGTACTAGGATATTCTCTTCCTTTGTTGCTTTTAGCAACACCCTCTTCATTATGGATACTTCTCCACAATCAAGTTTTTGTATTACTTTTCAATGCATGGATTTTTGTGTCCATGTGTTAGGCAACACGATTGATAGCATTGTTTCGCATACCTCCATTAGTCTACACAACTCGTGGAAATTTGAATACACAATGTCCAATCTCTCTACAATAAAAATAAGTTTCACTAAATCCTCTTTGTACATGACTCTACCCATGCAAGGTGCTTGTTTCTCCTTCGTGCACATGACTGTGTGCATCACTATGTAGATCCCACCTCTGCGAGGTGATTTTCCTTTCCTCATAATTTGTCATGTTGTCTTTAAGACAACTTATCTTTTCCTTCACTTCAAGTTGATAGGATTCCTCCATAGTTCTCACTGACTATATGAAGTTCATCTTCAATATAAATGTGTGGACCATTAAAATACCTTGTGATTTACCCCCGCATCATCCTCCACATGTCAAACTCTAATATTGAATTGATAGAACTCCTTGATGTGCTTCTTCACACTTTATTCCTTCAGAAAAAGTCTCAAACAAGTTAAACAAATAAGGATGGCAATCCACCAAGTATAAAAATAGTCTTCAACTCTGTTAACATTTGATCCCACTTCAACTTATCCTTGTCTTTTTGAACAATCTCAACTTGCACATGATCCCATCGTAATGATGCATATCCTTTTAAGTTGGTACTCATAAATCTCACGTTCTTGTTATCTTTCATACCTTTTCTTTGTGAAATAATTTGTCACAAGGACAAATTAGTTTATTTTCACCAATGCTCTAGGACTATGTCCCTCCTCTTTGTGATGGGGAGGCTCCCATTTATTGAATGTAGATTAAAAAAATCACATAGGACTACTCCACTAGACCTGTGGAAAATTTCTTGCACCTAGTGCAAGGGAGGAATTTGCTTGAGAGACAAGGTGAAGGGGAGTAAGAACTTGGGAGAAAGGGGGTTAATCTTGTAAATAGGCACTAACAAAGTTTCACAAGTATTAACCAGAATCAATCCACACTCAATTAGAAGAAAACAACTTTGCTAACAATGACAAGACACAATAAATCATGGACATAGAATTCCATTAATCCATTCATCAAAGGCACTAACACCTTCCTTAGTTGTACAAGATTATCATGTGCAAAAATATGAAAAGTAGAGAGATAGAGGAAACATAAAGAAAATGAATATAAGAATGCTATCTTTTTCTTGCTTCTTAGTAGTGCAATAGCTATCTACTTAGAGACTCACAATTGACAACCCTTTGGAATGAGGGAGTCATACAATATATAGCTTTATAAAAAGACTCTTCACCTACCCCTTCCATGAATTTTCACTTACCTTTACAATTTGTGACCTTTCATATCCCTAGGAAAGAAAAGTGAGTCCTTTTTATTAATTAAAGGAAACTCATTACAATGTTTGACTATAGGTCACATTTAAATGAATAAGATGAAATAGTGAAAAGTAAACCCCCTTAATGAAGAATTAGAACATGAGAGAAGAGAAGAAATGGGGAAGAAGAAAAAAGAAGGGAGATAGTTATGTCAAAGAAGATGTTGCATCCACCAATGAATATCCACATGTTAAAAGACTCTGGGAGAATTCTCTTGGAGAAATATCTATTCCTTTGAACTCTTTACTAAAGCAGCGCAGCTGCGGGTGTTATTTTCTTTGCTTGAGGAACACACATGGAGTTGAAAGCCTTAAGCCAATTCTCGAAGTATTGTTGATGTTTTTACATTTCTTGAACCAAATTTGGTGCTCCTTAGCAGTGTTGGAAATAACACACCTGATCTCTGCAAGGGATTCCAAGGTGTCTTCATTGAAGGAGAAGGGGTCTTTTACCTCTTTCCTAACCAGTTCCTCAAATGACTTCAGAAGATCATTCACCGAGGAATTATCATTAATCGAAGGTGCTTCAAGATTCTGCACTTCCTTATTTATGTTTTCATACATCTGTGAAATGAGCTCATCACAAGAATCCAGCTCATCAAGATCATTTTTCAACATCTCATATCAGAAACTAATGTTCGAGACCAAATTAGAGACATATTCTCAGTTATGGAGTTGAACACATTTTTCCTACCAACACAAAAGAATCAAGGTTCCCCATCTCTGTTACCAACAGAAAAACACGGTCCCAATGAATCTTTTCCTTCTTAATTTCATCTTTAGTCATCCTTACTTTCGTAGTAGTAGAAACATGAACTCAAACAATGAAAGAATCTCTGTAAAAAAAAATTACCTTTCTCAAGGATCTTGTCAACCCACTTATTATTGGCTCTCCCATGTATTGAGTAGCCCCGCACCTTCTTGATTTACTTGGGATTGAAATTACTAATTGGGGTAATATATTTAGTAGGGATAGCTGGGATGACACTAGGATCCATGAATGACTGAACATAGGAAGTGAGATTTTTCACATGTTCCTCTAACTATTCAATCCTTCCTTTATACTCTTTGTTTCTTGGGAGAAGAGGAATGAAAAACTCCCTAAACAAATGGGCATTACCTTCACATGGCGTCGGTCCCAAGGGAATAGTTATCATCTCCTCAATGGGATTTATTACCTTTGGCCAAGAAACTTCTACATATTGATTTCTTGAGACACCACTAAAGAAGTGGGAAGTTGTCTAGTATTTCTAATCTTGTTTTACCTTCACCATCTTTAAAATAGTTTGTAAGTCTAGTACCACTTCCTATTACGTTGTAAGGACATCACTTGTGACCAAATCTTATATCCATGGGAAGATCTCCGATGTGGAAGGTTCAACACTAGGCATGATTGCGGTCTCGGAGTTCGGGGTGAGGGGCTACCTCTTGCATTTGGTGAGTTGACTTCGCAGTGGAAGAAGAGATGTTTAGAGGCCGATGCGGAATTAGAGGTTGAGAAGGATCTATTTCTTCTAAATCTAGATCTTTTACAAGGTCCTAAGTGACTTTCACTTTTTTGTGCAATCTCGTGTAGTGGGGGCCCTCATTATCCATTGTTTTCCTTTTTGCGAGCTCTCTTGAGTGAACGGAGCTCATAAGTATCTCGAGCGCCTTCGAGAGATGAGAGACGAGATGTTTTCCTTGTGAGAGTTTGAAGACCACATAATTCAATGAACGTAGCCCTATTTCTCGTAAAAAACTCCTTAGACCTTTGGATCACTACCATAATTCTTTCGTTAATGTCTCCTAACTTGCGAACATTCCATGAGATCGGTGGGAGAGGCAAAGCCTTCGTTGCTTAGTATTCATGATCAAAAAAATCAGTTCCATCATCATCCACACATTCCATGAACCAATCAAAATTAAATCTCATCATTTGGCCGACAACCATCTGCATGTGATCTCGTTTACTTACCTCAAAATCACCTAGGTAATTGACCCAAAATCTTCGATATGGTGAACATGGAATGACTTAGGAGATTGAAGGTTTCAAGATTACTTCAGATGTCAAAAATTTCCCTTGATGTGTATGAACAGAGACTCAAAGAGGCAAATGAAGCTTCAAAATTCAAGGCATCTACAATACTTTTATAAGAGTAAATACCAAGAGAAATAGGAAAATCCACACCTTTCCTCTGGTAGTTCTTGCACTTGTTATGGACCTGAAAAATACGCCTACATAGTTCAAACATCACTATCTTGTCACTAAGGTATTTGGGAAGCTTGTGAGGAGAGAGGTCAAATCTTGAAACTATGATATAGGTGAAGATGGAGAATTGAGTCAAATAAGATCCATACTTTTTATCAATGCCGCACTCGGGAAGATAACCTCAGCTTTGGGTTTCCTTATAGCAATTGGATGAAAAACATGGTGAATGCATCACTCACCCTGACAAAGTGGTGGTTGCTTTCTTTGAGAGTGATTTGAGGGTATCTTTCATAATCTCATGCTTTATTCTAAGCGGGAGTTAGGAATTTGAATGGTCTTGTGATTGCGAGAACGTACACGGTATGAGATCATTACAAATTTCTTTGAAACATGCAACTAGAGTAATTGATAATGAAGATTGTCACTTATAATTTGTCCCCAATCTACCACCAAGTTTCTCTCAGTGACAACAAGGATGAATTGTGCCTCAAATCCTGAAAATTCCTTTGTTGTTTCTTCACCCATTACATTGCTCAACAAAATGATTGCATCCGAGTAACCCTCATGGAACTCACTCCTTGACAAGGTTTTTGACATATGAGAGGGTTTTATTCCTTATCTCAACCATGATCCCAATGTGAGGCCTCGAAGGTAGGATTCAGTATTTGACCACTCACTCGATGTAAACTCTTTTGATATTATGACCATGTTATTACCAATTGGAATTTGCATACACTGTGAAATGCTTTTCGGGGTGAGCACTACAAGAATGGAGTTGTCATCTACCCTTACTATCCTGGATTTTGGTTCATAGTGTTGAGCACACTAACACCAATTATGTATTTTATACCGACAAAAGATGACCTCCTACTGTAAACAACTTGTTTTTGAAGATCTTCTCTTCAACAGGATCTTTGGGTCCTCCGATCATCCTACTTTTTAGGTCTTCTAGGTCCATGTGAGTGACATCACTGTCACCCACACTTGAATATTCTGTGACCAGTGTTGAAATAGGTTCCATACTAGAGAATTTTAACTTCATGATTTCAAAAATCAACAAGATAAGTGAAAATGAAGCTAACAACTTTCTGCACTAGAATCCAAAACTTTCTAATGTTGGTAGGTGAAGTTAGGAGCCGTTGTTATGGGAAATGTTGCTTTTTTGCTCAAACCTTGTTCTCTAAAGCTCCTAATACACTTATATTACCTCCATTGAGGATGTTTTTCTATTATTAGAAAGTTTTTATTTTTGGACATGTTGGTTCGAAAATTTGTTGTTGAGAACAATCAATAGATTCTAAAGGGGACAATAGTCCCTCCTCTTTAATGGGACATTCCCTCATTTAAAATCCAAAACCCTAAGTATGTACAAATATACAAACTAATTAATTTTAGATGAGGATATTGGTGACCATGGCATTTGAATCATTATTTTCAATACGAAGAGAAACTAGGAAAAGGCATGGAGGAATTATAGTAGTATGACTAGGGTAAGACAAGTTAGTTAGGGAAACACAGTTGCAACTAACTAACTGATCAAAGATAAAAAAATCCCCCTTGGTTCTCCAAGATTACCAAATGACTGCAAAAGAGAGAAGAGAGGAAGCAACACTTTCAAATAAAGAGATTGCATATTTTTATTCTACTTATGCATGCAAATAGAACTCAAGAACATGTGTGTTTGTATAAATGAAAAACCCATAATACATAGAATGAAAATTGAAACAAAGTTCAACACATTTCACTTCATGGATTTGAACACAAAGTTTCAGATTTCATGTATAACAAACTATCACATTAATCAGATTGCAGGAGAGAGAAATGGAAAGAACTTAGATGAGAAAGGGAAGGTCTTCTTCTGTATTGATCAAAATTTGTATATTACATCCAAATACACCAATATCCAACCCCTTTACAAGTGAAAATGAGGCCTTATATAGGTTGAGGGGAGGATGTAACTACCTTTTCTAACTAATTGTATTTAATTAAGTGTTAAACACTTAATTAATTAATTACATAAGTTGGATTTATTTTACAATTTTTATTTTTAGAATAATAAAGCCAACTAAAAATAAGACAATTAGGAAACATTGTGGGCCAAAAGAAGAAGGGACGAAGGGGAACAATTGAGGTCATTTGGTACTTTTAGTTTTAGCACTCGTATCCTAAATTTAGTCACAACAGTTGAAATCTCCATGCTCTTAGGGACTATAGTGTTTGTGAGAGCAGCCAACCAACTTCCAAGAGAGTACTCCATCTCTTTTGCAATTCCACCATTGTGCGAAGTCCTTTGGTTGCCTCAACAACAACATTATGCGATTCGAGAGTTCCTCCATCTTGTATTTACTTGATTGAGTCTTCTTTGAATAGATCCTCTTTGACCAGGTGATTTGGATTTTCTTTGATCGATCAACTGGATTCCTTTCAGATGATTTACCTTTATGTACCATGGATATTATCTCTATTAAAACTTCCTCTAGAACCTTATTTCTCCATTCTACATTGTAGGTATAAGTCTTGGATAGGTTACTTCTCAAATCATCAAATTTTTTGTGAGAAAGAAGAATCTTTTCAACAATTGAGTTCATGATTCGGAGATCCTGAATACAATATGTCCAAATCTTGAGATCTTTAAAATTTGTGTCAACTCTTGAGTTGATTTATTTTTGGTTGAGGAGATATTATCATACACTCTTTATGCCTCATCAATAAATTACAAACCCGAGACTAGAATGCCCTCAACCCAGGCCTCAAAAGCTTTGCCAAACGCTTGCATGTTTATGAATTTCCACAATAGTTTTGACATTAATCCTGACAGTGGTAGCAATGGGTGGAAGTGAAGAGATGGGAGTGGGATCAAGAGGAGTCTTATCTGATGATAGGAAAGATTTGATAAAATTTAAAAGAACTTGTACCTGTTCCTCAAGTTGTTCTTGAGTTTTTTTTTTCCTTTTTCTACCCTCCCTATGACTTTGGAGATAGTCTCTTTGAGATTGTGCACCGCTCCTTCTGGAGTTGATTCTCCAAACAAAATTCTAGGGGTCTCCAAGTTTGAAATAGATACTTCTTTTTCACTATTGCCTCCTTTTGGTTTAGCAATTTCTAAGAACTTTTGCACTTTAGAATCGAAACTAGACAAGAAGTTATTTTGGCTTTCTTAGGAGGAGGAATTATACCAAGAATATCAACCCCTCGCATCGAGCCACGGAACCTCAATCTGATATTGTGTTTTCCTTTTCCTGTTGTTAATCATAGGTTGCGCACCCATGTGAAGGAATCACTAGAACGAGGAGCTAGTTGAGGAAATGCAAAGTCATTCTCAAAACTAGGAAGTTGAGAAGTAGAGATTTTAAGAGTGGAATTTGTAGCAAAAGAAGAGGGTGGTCTTCTAACCTTGAGATATCACCTTCCATGTATCTCGGTTCACTTTGATTTTTACTTCATTCTCTTCTTCTTCACCTCCTTCACCCTCCTTTTCTTCTTCTTCATTTTGTTGCTCCTCTACTACTTTTTATTCTTCCTCATAAGGATGTGGTTCTTGATCGGGGTAGGAGAAACTTCATCATCACAATTATTGAATCTTTTCTTGTTCAAATCTTTGCTCATGTGTTTCTTCTTTCTTCTTTAACTTTCTTAATTTTTCTTTCTTCGTGTACACCTTGGTTCCTAAGTCCAAGAGTGAGGAGGAAGGGGTTTGCTTTGTATTGGAGCATCTCTCTGGGAGGTGGAAGATTTTTAGAAGAGGATGTCTTCATTGATTCTATGAACTCCTTTAACTTCATGTTATACCAATGCCTCATTATTAAAAGAAATGGATAATTTAATTCATCGGGATTGTCCCTCTCCTTCTGAGACCAATCAATGGTGGGCGAGAGGTAATGAATAGGCCTTATGTATTCCACAATGTACAAATCAAAATCATCATCTTCCATGCCTTCAAGAACCTTGTACAAATTGATATTCTTGAGATTTGTTGCAATGATAGTCTACCAAAGAATCTTTTTCTTACCTCATACTCATCAACACAATATTCCCAGTAATCTTCAAATGTTGGCACATGATAGTAGGTCATTCTTAGATTATTTGAAATAAAACCTTTACTATCAAAGGAAGACCTCTTGTACTAAATATGAAACTTGAATTTTGAAATAGTCCTCTTGACGCTCCGAGCATCAAGGGCATACTTAAAAATGTAATTTCCTAGTGAGATAGGGAATTGGATGCCTAAGATATTTTTATCCTTGCAGATTTTGTGTTGTACATCTAGTACATGTACGTAGATTTCAACTAGAATCAACTTGTCATTGTAGTTTATTGGCAGCTTATTTGGTAATCCTTCAAGTCCATCTACCCAAATGTATGAGAACTTTTTGAATTGAATGAATAGGCTATCATATATAGAAATAAGCTACTTGGCCTCTGAAGAAACCCTTTCAGTCACATTATATTCTAGTAATTTGACTAGGAACATTGTGAAGGCATCATTCACTCTCCTATGATGAGTTTTGTTGTTTTCATAGGTGAGTTGAGTGTAGAACTCATATACTAGTGTATTCTTCTTTTCCTTTTGGCCTGAAAATCCTATCCATACCCTGTAGGATGTTATGGTATACATAAAATATGAATTCATATGAAATGTTTTACTCTGATGTACATTGACCAATTATTGAGTTAAGTTCTCACAAATGATTTCCCCCACTTCAACCTTTGTTTATCTTCACATATCACATTGATATACACACACATCTAATATTGAAACTCATTGGTAGATGACATGCCCATTATCATGGCTAGTAGTGTGATCATATCTAAAATCTCTTCTTTGAAATCACTTTTGTAGAAGATTTTGAATAGCTTGGAAGGCCCTTTCTTTTTAGTCTTAATCCAAGATTTAACAATCATAGTTTTATAGCTATCTTGATTTTGGTCAAAAAGACTCTGGGCTTCAGCCTTGGTCAAGATTTTGGAATCTTCAAAGGTCACAATTCCCAAGGCCACATTAATATAATGGGCATCTAATTTGGTAATGATTTTTCCTTGGGTCTATTTCAATTCTTTTATGAGTGAGTCCGAATTTGAGGCACAAGCTAGGTCTATGTCAATGCATTGCACCGAGTTGAGGAAGCAAACAACATAAGTAATTCTATTATTTTTTAATACACTAGGCAATTACAATGTGAGTATCTTTTGAGATTCGGGACCAAAAGTCATCTTGGTTCATGTGTCTGACATCAATGTCTTCAATGTCAAGCACAGAGGTTTCTAGAGATGAAATGTGTTCATACCCTTCTTATTGGAACTTCATGGTGGAAGGATTAAGGAGAACTCTTATATAAATGAAGGCTAAATAGTGGATTACAAGAGTTATTTAAATGGGGGCTTGTAATACAAATAATTTCCAAACTAGAGAAAGGGAGGGTAAAACCACTTACCTCTTGTATGAAAAGAAAGGCACATTCACAACGGTCCCAACACAACTCAAATTTTTGAATTTGGGTGAAAAATGACCAAGTTATGAGAAAAACATCTCCTTTAGTGTGCGGGAGCAAGAGATGGGTAGGGCATAATAAATCCTCGACTTGTAAATGGTTTAAAATGACTAAGTGTTCCGGTATTATATAGTGCTTAGCTAAAAAAACTTGATTTAGGGAAAAATAATGTAATGTGGATGTTGACCAACCTGTAGGAACACTTTTCTTCTTTCCTTCACAAATCGGTTATGACGTGGGTTGTGAACTCGATGAACACTCTTCAATGTGGGGATATCGGAGATGCGGAAAACATTATGAACTATGGAACGAGTTCCATTGGTTCCACGAAGACCTGAAATTTGTTGCAAAGAAGGATAAGGAGAGTGTTGTAGAGGAGAAAAAAATTGTTGGGAGCTTAGGCCATGAGGGAACTATTTCCTTGTTCCAAAAACCTCTATAAAATCCGCAACGAAGAATAAGAGAAGGCTTGCAGATAAAATGGTTGTGTGGAGAACTAAAGGGAGGATGGAACCGTTCCACGAGTTCCCAAATTACCGTGATTGTTGATGCAAAGGAGAGTTGTAGAAATGTGGGAGATGTAGGGAACTAGATAACGAAAGGAACAAGTTCTATAAACCAGAAAAAATTGACCAACACGTAAAAATAGAATTGCGGATAAATCGGCGATGTGGAGAACAAAAGGAATGTAAGGAATTGTTCCTTTTGTTCCTCTAAAGTACACATTGATCGATTTAAGTCCAAACTTCACTCAAATTAGCTAATTACTAAAAAAATTGTATTATTTTACATCCATAAAGGTAGATACAACCAAGAAAATGGATCACTTTGCCAAAAAGTTAAAAATATTAGAAAAAAATCACATTTTTGGGGTAGGTGACAACATGACATTTGCCTTTTTGAAACTGTTCTTTTTAGTAAGTTGCATGTTTTACCATGTTTACTATTTTTCATTATTTTTGGATGTTACGAGTGATGGGAGGTTGTTGTTTTGGGGGACTTACTATTTTTAGAAAGTGGGTTTACGAGTGTCGGATTGTAATGAAACCACCTTCACTGGATTCGACCTGCACCGGGTCCCATGCTCTAATTTATACTTGTGTTTCTTTCGTTGAAACTATTGGAAATTTAAAAATCAAGTATTTTTATAGAGGGTTTCAAATTTCTATAGTAAAAATCTAGGGTATCATTTGGTATGCATCTACATTCATTTGAAAGGCGTATGAGAATAGAACAATATGTAAAACTTCAATGGAATCCAGGTTTAAGTTGGTAACATATGAATAAAACTTATTTTGGAGGCCATGGTTGTTTTGGAATGATTTTGGCAGCATATCTGTTATATTTTTATGTTTTTGGAGGTTTTACAAGATCATCTCTAGTGGAAGGTTGATGCAGTGCAAAGAAAATGAATTTAATATACTTTCACTTTCACTTTTATGTTTCCTGCTTGCATGTGGTTTGAACTCAGGTTATTGTGTAAGTTTTTGTAGAGTTAATAATCTAGGTTTAATGGTGCAAAGGTAAAAAAGGGGCAATATGGACATAAGATGTTTCCTTGGGTAAGATGATGCCAAGTGTCAACATGAGAGAAAGTGTGAGGGAGATGAAAAAGTTAAACAAGAACCACAGTAGAGCTAAGAGGGATCACACGGGGGAATAGATGAGGGGATTTATCATAGGAACTCTTTCTCATCCCATTTTTCCCCTTGGGAAAAAGGAACAATAAAGGGATCCATGGAGCAAGATCATGACAAGTGATTACATTTGGTTAGGTGAGAATGAGATTGAAAAAGCTAGGCAAGCACCCAAGGAGCTGGAAGAGGTCACATGGGGGACCCGAGAGGGGGCTTGCTTATGAGCACTACTTCTTGTCCCTTATATCACATTGGGACAAATGGAAAAGAAGGAAAATAAATGGAACCATGGAGCAATATCATAAGAAGTGTCAAAATCTTGTTAGGAGTGAGGAGGATGGAGGATTCGAGATGACACCCTACGAAGTGGAAGAGGTCACCTGGGGGATCAGGAGAGGGGCTTGCTCATGGGTGTTATTCCATCTCCAATTATTTCCCTTGGGATAAAGGGAAAATAAGGACAACAAATGGTGTCATGGAGCAAGGTGGTGACATGTGGCAGTGAAGAAAAATGACTAAGTATGGAACATGTACACACTAACTTAGTGAAAACTTGAAATCTTTGCTCCTGGGAGCTCAAGATGGTCTTTTGAAGCCAAATTTTATATGAATATGACTCAAAAATAAATTATAATACCAATGGAATAGTTTTTAGATTTCTATTCTTCCTAAAAATCCAAAAAATACCCCCTTTTACCAAGACAACGAGGTACACTCGCAAAAATTAAACTACCTTAAAAATCACACGTCTTGGATCAAATTTTATTCTTCCAACATGTAGAGGATTTATCTAGATTTCCATTTCCTATTTCATTTCCTTTTAACTCCTTATAGATATCCTAGAATCATCGGAGAAGTCCAGTTCACATTTTGACCGCCCATTCCTTACGCTTGAAAAATCTGCTTTTGCTTAGACTATTTCCAAACCACAAAATCTTTCCTAAAATTTCCTATACCACTTCCAACACATTCAAGGCTCTCTAATACCACCTCTGATTTTTATGAACCTTTCAAAACCTACTCTGTAGGATGCACACATGCCTCAAAATGGTCAAAATTTGCAATTCTAGGCCCGTCGATGAAAACTAGTCTTCTATTATACTTTGTTGAATGGAATAATTAACCTTATCACATCACTTTGAACACTTGTACAAGTTTATTGAGTATATTTTTAGGACCTCTAATGACAATATAATCATTACACTAAGAAAAATTACCGTGAGAGGGATTCGGGAAGTATTTTGAAGCATGTTTTTCACTTTGTGGCTTGGTTGTCATGGATCAAATTTTGCATTTTTGGGTGGTAATTTTACATGACAACACCTTCATACTCAACTTATTTATCAATTTATGCGATCTAGTCTATGATATATTATGGATCTACGTTCCCAAAGTAACATGATTTTTTTCTATGGGTTGTTTCTAATCCTCTTGATTGCATTCAATAATCAATCATCTTACTTGATCTACATGATTTCTTGTGACTTCAAGCTATAAATGTTCTCACTTCTTGTCCACCATCACTTTCATCTTCATCAATAAAAATTCCTCTTGTGTTGCACAATTTCCATAGCCTTTAAATGGCTTGCATTCATGATCTCATGTAAACCGTAGTAGACCCCATACTATTAAATAGTTTAAAATTGGATCATGATAAAAATATATATTTTTAAGGTGTAATCCTATAGCTTGATTAATGCCTCTTTTAAAAACAATTATGAGTGGTTTCCAAATTTGATCACATACACCCAATACTTGAAATAAATTAGATCGTAAACATCCACTTCCAAATGTGCATCCAAATATGATCAAATAACCATTTTAAATATTTTGATAAATCATCGTTAATGATTAAGTTGCATCCAAAATGATTAAATAAGAAATCATAATTACAAAAAATCATAATGTAATAAGCAAATCATGACATCAAAATTGATAATGAATTTCGGTAAGAATGCCTACATCTTTGGGTTCACATAAACGACAAACCGATCCATTTAAAAATATTCTATAAGTACAATATGAAAACTCAAAAATGAAATGAATCAATAACCTACAAGAAATATGCTCAATATACCTTAAAAAAATCAACTTGTTTTGTAATCTCCATCACCTTCTGTGGCACTTACAAAAATGATTTATGTGTATTCTACGTCATAAGTGGTGGAAAAATGCTTCAAATCAATGTTAAATGAACACCAAACAAAAAAATCAAAATCTCGGGAGGAGCGTATTGAAATTGTGCAGTTTTTTCTAGCTTACTCCGAGTCCTGAAAAAGCCATTTGATAGGTCCAAAATGACCATATGTAAAAATTGTCCCTTATGGGACTTTACACAATCCTAGACCATTGTCCTTCAAATACCAAAATGCCCATCATATAGTGTTTGCATGGTCATGGTGGAACAATTGGGGTGCTTATCTTTTAGTGGTAGGTGTGAAGTTCAAATCCCCTCTCAAGCACACAACAAATCCACTTACCATGTTTAACCAATTATCCCATTTGTTGCGAGCTTCGATGGGCAAGGTGGTTTTTAAGCAAAGAGGAAACATGTATTAAATGGACACGAGGACACTTTTGTTGGAAATGACTTGGTTAATGGGGTATTTGGATAACTCCAAAGCTATGAATAGTGTCCACGTGGAGAGCTTGTGGCATAGGTGTGTGGTGCTTAAGTTGTAACATCTTGACGTCCTGGGGAACATGTGGCAATGCAACGTGGCAAGGTGGAATATATGAGCCCAAACCCACCAAATCATCCATGCTCCCATTCTCGCCACGTGTCACCATGAGAAACCAGAAATAATATGTTATAAAATATAGTGTAATTCGAGAAATTAAAATAACACTAATATACCATTTTCTCACTCAACAATATTTTGTGATCCCACACTTTTTACCAAATGACACAAATGTTGGAGATTTCTATAACTACTTTCTACCCACACCTTTGGTACGGAAAGCTAAAAATATCAAGATCACTCACACAACCTATATTGATGTTTATACCAATCTTCAACTTTCAACTCCTTGATTTGATACCAAAATGATGCAACAAAGTCGTTTCCCAAGTGAAGGGAACTTACAACATGCAACCACTTGTCGATTTAGACGTCACCAAAGCAAGATCTCAAGCATAATAATTAACAAGAAAACAAAAAAAAAACTCTAGTAATGTAAGGAAATATTATAGACTTAGAACAATATCTCAATATTTTAATAATAGTAATAACAAGAATCTACAAGAATCATTTTAAGAAATATAGTCTTATAGCTATCCTAAACTTGAGGCCTTACAAAGCTTCTATAGAACCACACTAGGCTCGCACTCTTAATGACTCCAACATCAAGATGTTTGAGGTGTAAAATGCTTCACAAGTTTGTTGTTACATTCTAATTATAGATTTCATAGAGCTCTGGGAAGAGAACAAGATGCCTTCAAAAAGTAAAGTCCCTTGCTAAATATTCCTTTGGTGGCCTCTCGAGAGCCATTTATCACCTATTTGAAGTTCTCTTGTATTGGGTTAAGCTTAATTAAATAATTATGTTGGTCTCTTGCTAAAATAGATGGATCAAGGACCTCGTGTATCCTCTACTAATTGTATAGATTTGAATAGTGATATTATCAAACACATGTCTCATTAATGAAGTGAATGGGAGTGGTCCTGTGAAAACGTGGTGTTCTCAAATGATGTTAGTGCTTGGCAACTTCCATGGTGTATCACAAAATTTGGCAAGTTTTTATAGCGTTTATAGTGTTGTTTGGATTCAAATAGGCTTTTATGGCTTCCATAATATTGAGTATGTTTACACCCTATTTACAAGATGTGAAATATAAGAATTAGTGAAACAAGTACACTAAAGGATGTAATGGTTGGCAATAGGAGGTTATTCTTATTAATTAACTTGCAACATTAATTACCAATAACATAAAAATGCAATAATATTTGCAAATGATGTAATAAACAAGATGTGAACTTGAAAACATGAGGGATGAGTGCGGTTAGCTTAGCTTATTATATATGGATTTAAAAAGTTTTGGGAGGTTATCATGTTAGTGCAAAATCACAAAGACCCCCACGGATGCGAGATCGTGTTTCTAGGTTGATCACTCGGGCATCCAGGTGTGATTGCACAACATGGAAACCTCTCTCCAAGCGTGGGACTTGTGAAACCGAGAGAGGAATCTCCAGAGAAGGTGGTTCTGCTCCTAAACTACCCGCCACAAGCTATTCCAAAGCGAGTGCAAGCTAATCTAATCCTAATCTAACAATGCCAAGGAGAGAGAGAGAGAGAGAGAGAGAAAAGAAAAAGCCTACACTAAAACGGTGATACACCGAGAAGGAGAATGTTGGACATCTATTAAAAATGCCATGGGACAAAGAGAGGTGAGCAATGGGAAGGATGGATAGATGCATCACGGGCCCAAGGATAGATTTCACACAGAAAATGTCCCAAAACTCCATGAACACAGCTCCAAACCTGCAATGAACATTCAAACATGCACAAATACCTGCAATGAAGAGAGGCAAGAAGAGAAACAAGCAAAAACGAGCAAGGATGGACAGATGCATCACAAAACACGTTTTGTTGCTCCAGAAGTTTGCACAGAACATCATTTCAATAGTAAAAGGCAAAAACGCCATTACAGAGCAAGGGAGGAGGTTCGAACTCCATTTTCAACCCTAGAGAAGAAAAGAAGGGAGGGCAGAGCAGAAAAGATGAACAACTTGTTATGTCTCTCCTTTGAAAGAAGCCCCTCTGTACAATATATAGGAAGAAAGAGAGAGGGAAGAGAGGAAATTCAAACTACCACAACCACTTCTAGGTCGCATTTTAAATCATCTCATTATGGTAGAAGCGGCGGATCCTGGCAAAACGGCGGGCTGTCTGCTGCATTAAAGCTGGTTGTTGAAGCGTCACTTCTGGCATTACCATGCGTCAGAGCCATTTCTTAACTTTCTCTCTCCAGACTACACCAAAATGGAAGATTGATCCCAGAATCATGTAGAGAATTTCAACAGCTTTCCGTTGATATAAAGAACGTGCAAATCCGAGCTCTGGATCAAAAGATATGACGATCTGAAGATTTAGGGCACTAATGCACCAAAACGGATTTTGAAATATTTTCTGCGCTTCGCCACACCTGGGCGACATGTGGCGACTCGATTCGCTGAATAATTCTCTCTCCTCCACCTTTCCGCGGCTTTCCTTTGAAATTTCCTTATGGGCCCTAGGCCGGGACACGTGGCACTATCCCATCGTTCGGTGACCCCTCAAAATTCGCCCTTTGACCTTTTGACCATTTCCTTTGTGACACGTGTCATGATTTGGTTGGTTCTCGGCCATTTCGGCTCCTTCGCGTCCACCGCGTCCATTTGTCCCAGATGTCCCAGGTCTTTGCTTGGGACAAAATCTTCTGTTCGCCCGATTCGCCTGGGCCTGATTCGCGTCCATTTGTCCCACTTGTCCTGTTTTCCTTATGCTTGAAGTTTCTTGTTTCGGCCAACCGGCCGGTTCACGTCCTTCGCGCACTCTTGTCCCGAATCGTCCCACTCAAAGCAGCTTAGTCATTTTTCTTCCTCTTTCGGCCGGATCGGCTTTTCGCGCCCGCCGCGCATTTCTGCCACATCCCCAGATGTCCTCGCGCCTTCAGATGCTGAGGCCTTTCGGCCGATCCGCGTCTTTCTGTCCCACACGTCCCTACTGTTGCAAGGACTTAGCCAATTTTCACGATTTTTCCTAGCCCAAGTTTATTTTCTGCAACCTTCTCGCATTTTCTCAGAGCTTGCTCTCTTCAACCTGGTCAGGAGAGTTAGAAAAATCTGAGGGAATCCCAGAAACATGATGTTTGCTCTGAATCAATTATCTGCCTGGGACTTGAATATTCTGATGCATGTTATCAAAAATTACCCTGGGGGGTGAATTTTGGATAATTGTTACCTTACTAAAAAAGGAAGATCTCGAACTTGATGATACTTTTTCTAGTCACAAGTGAATGGAAATTGACCGGTGGTAGACCGTACACTTCTACATGACCGTCTATACGGTATTTAATTTTTCAGACGGTTTTAAACGCTTGGTTTTTGGCTTTGTAACTTTCCAACATTGTCCCTACCTGGTATTGTTTATCATTGTCAAACACTAATTTATGATCATGTTTGTGAAATCTCTTTGAACATTATTAACATTGTCTTAAACCATAGTTATTGATGGGAAACCCTACAAAACAAACATTAATTGGCTTATGGGCACCCTCGTGCAACGCGTCGACATTGAAATACTTCAAACAGGCCACAAATGGCATGTAATTCTCTACCTAACATGTGATATCTAAATGAATGCAACTAGATTTGAAAACCCTCTTTGATAATGTTTGAGTTGATTTGGTTCTTGCTAAAATACTTGGGGAAGGGATGCTTGAGTGCTTGCAAATGAGATGTGTTGACTCTTTGATTTGGTAAGAAGCTTGAGACCTGTAGTGATTGTTTCCTTAATGATTATATATGTGCTATTGTGAAATTTAGGAAGCTTTGGGTGCTTTTGGAAGCATTAGAAGTGAGTGTATCAATGTAGTGCCATAGGATTTATAGGTTAGCAAATGAGGTAGTGTTTACTTACTTATATAGGGTTTCGTAAATGATTTATCGAAGAAAGGCCGACCCAAAGGGATTATAAGACCCAAAAAGAATATGAATTTGAAAGAAAAGTTGGAGAACATGTCATTCTAATACCATACAAGTTGGTTAGGACTATATATAGCATTATGACCAAATTCTACGACCTTGCCCGAGAATGGAAAACATGTAATATGAAGTTTACAACTTGTCACTTGATGTTTGTCTATGGATTTTATGCATTGTACTCTCATAATTTGATAACATGTCAGTGTGTAAGGATAAACAAGCTAAAAAAGAGACCTCGAGAATGTGTTAAGTGGGAATGGGAAGGTTGTATTTATCTTAGCAAGAGTGTATTGTCAAAACTAACAATGTCAAAGAGTAAATTGCCAAATTTGAGTATTTTCATCCCCCTTTAAGTATGAAATGAAGTTACATGCTTAAAGGAAAAGATACTCGAGTGTGTATGCAAAATTTTTTTCTACTCGAGTTTGTTTTGTAGAGTCATGTTGTGCTTCGTGTTGGCATGCTCCATGACGAAACCTACAACACAAAGTGTAGTCAATTCCATTATAAAGAATTAAACTTTAATGCGAGATATGAAAGGTAACACAATTTTTTTAGATTTGTATAAAATTAAAATGAAATATACGCAAGCAAGGAAGGAATATACACCTATTTTTTGTGTGGAGGAGAAAATCTCATGCTTTTTTTGTGCTTGAAGATTTGCACTATTGAATTTTTCGATGGATTAGGGTGATCAATCCTAATTGTGTTGAGGAGAAACTAGAGTGTTAGATGCATGCGCAACACAACACGATATGATAAAGAGAGAAGAGAAGAAGAAGAAGAACATGTTGAAACACCCCACTAAGAAATAAGACCAAGTATCAAAGGTATTTAACAACTTTAATATCTTCTCCTTTGAGTGCAAACAAAAAGGAAAGTCTACGATGAAGAACTTAGTTGCTTCTATATCTTCCATAGCCCCATGACCAGACCACTACAAAATGAATCTATCCCCAATTCTATAAATAAGGACACATAGTAGAAAAGAGAATGAGTTCCCCATGCCCTTCCCATGTACCACATAACTAAATAGAAACTATAATGTACTAAAATGTAAATAAAGGAAGGAGACTCGTGCTCCCAGTATCCTCGTAATCGTAGTAGAAATTGAATGTCATGGTGAAGAAGGAATGAAGTACTTCATGCCCCTTGTGATTGGTTTGAGCTAAGTGAAATTGATATGAAATTGTGCTAAAAACACCGTAATTATAGCTTATACTTTGAAACTACTGAGAAATTTGATGTAAGTACCCCTTGGGAAAAAACATGTGGGAGGATTATGACCCTACATACGGTCTTGACCAATTTGTATAATTTGGAACATGTGCATATATTTCTAATTTTTGTGATTGATTATGTTTGTGATTACTTGCCCACTTGTTTATACTTATATGTTACGAAAAATTGTGCTTGTGTCGTGTAGGTGTAGAATATACCCAGATGAATGCCCCCGATTTAAGGCATGTGTGAAAACCATGTCAAGCACTTGGCTCAAAAGAAAAGATGTGTGACTATGCATAATATATTTGACAAATCATAAGAAAATGTAGAATGTTATAGAGGTGGCCACCTTAAATAACCTATACCTACAAAAATAAGTTGTTTACGCATCGTAGTAACCATGGTGCAGCAAAAGAAATGATAACAATAGATAAAAATTGTAAATACGATAGAACAATAATCCTAACACATGTAAGAGAAGACAAGTGCAGCAATAGTGAAGTCAAGTGAAATAAGTATGCAAAAATATCACACAAAAGGTGTAAATTCACAAACATGGTACATACGCAGTATCACAAGACAATTAAGACCCGAAGACCTTCGCAAAGAGCTAACAAAGGTAACCAGAATAGGCACAAAGCTACAAACATGGGACCATCACAAGTGTTTCATGATAATCAAGACACACATGCCACAAGTAGTGAAACAAGGAAACAATAACACACACACAAAAAGAATGCATGAAAATTAACATTGTCGAACATGATGGTATGATATAACAACCAATATATGCGAAGATATGTGAGGCAAGAGGTGTCAACGCTACAAAAGACACATGTGTTAGTCTTATTAGCTCCACAGATAACATGTACATAATATATATGATGATAAAATGTATTGAGGAAGTCTAAAAAATATATAATAGAATAATAACACCTATATACATAGTGTAAATGAAATGCCTCTAAATGTATAGGAAATATAGGTAAAGGGTAGACCAACAACTATCATCATGTGTTGATCTATGTATATCTTGCATCAAACTCAATATACCTCATGAACACGTGTCAAAAGTGTAAAAAGGCATGTTATCTATCAAACTAAAGAGACATATAATATGTATAATGCAAAGTGCTAGCAAATCAAGTGAAGTGGACGGATCGTGATTTTGTATTTTTAAAAAATTATGAATGTTTTTGTATTTAAAAACTATGTTAATGTTTTCGTACTTTTGAAGTGCATATGTATCTACAATGAGAACTTCTAAAAGAGGTTGAACAACAAGACAACGAGATAGAAGATTAGGCCTCGGTGTGTGGAATGAGGTGACTCAAAATGTAAGAGGTATAATAGTAGTAATTTTGCAACAGAGGGTCTAGGGGATGAAGGATATGAATGATGAGGGTGCAAAATAGAAGACTTACATGAGGGCTCGAAGAGCTCTACTATGAGCCATACCATGGGTACTAGAAGTCCTTTGGGAAATGGGGAGAGAGTGTGTGCACTAGAGGACATAGATAAAACCTTGTGAGAGGAAGATCCACAAGAAACAACATGTAAAACCAAAGGCCTATCAAAAGACTTGGGAGAGAGAGAACCATGAGAGGAAGTGTGTGTAACCAAAGGCATATCAAGAGACATAGAGAGTTAAAGTTATGAGAAGTAGAGGGTATAACCATAGACCTAGGAAGTAACCTAAGAGGATTAGAGCTGTGAGGGACATTGTATAAAACCAAAGACCTCTCCATAGATGTGTTGGGTGAAGGAATAAGAGATGCAAAAGAATGACTAGGTGAACTAGGAGAAGGATCCTCAAATGGAATACCTCTAATGGTGACAACTTTCTAGTTATGGATAAACTTGATGCATTAGTGGATGACCAAAGGAATAGCTCTAAGAGCACATAGCCAAGAGAAACCTAAACATAGTACACAAGAACTAAGAGTAACAACAATCAAGAATAAATTTGGAGTAGTCATAAAACCAATAATGATGGGTAGAGTAATGCATTGATATTGAGAACTAGTGTCAAATGTGAGATTATATTCGAAATGTCAAGAGATTGAAGTAAAGATGAGGTTGTAAACATTATATTTGTTGTCTAGGTCAACCAAAAACACCGAGTATAGGTACTTGATTGATAGATTGGAGCAAATAGAGTATCAAAGACAAGTCTGTCACTTATATCAAAGTCATCAAAAGTGATGAGTGGTGTAAAAGATGATGTATGGGTGATAGTACCAATCACCGCATCTAAGGGGTGATCATAGGAGGATGATGGTGGGATAACATGATAATTATTATGCACTTTGGATGTATATTTTTCATTGTTATGCTTGGGAAGTGGATCATTGCAAATTTTTAATCTGACATTATCATTTGTTGGTTTTGAAGAATTTGTGGGCTCATCCCATTTGATAGCACTAGGAGTCTATTAGATTTTGAATGATATGGTGATGCTTGAGATACATGTCGAAGAGGAGTGAAAAATACATCGATGATAATCATAGTGCGCATTTACATCAAAACTCTTACTTTGAGTATTTTTGTATCAACCTCAAATGGTGGAGGGAGAGATACAAGATTACACTCAAGAAATTTTTTCAATACAATGTGTGGGGCACAAGGTAAGTGGGTAAATTTTTAGTCCGTAGGTTGGAGTTATAACTTATTTGGTTAAGTAACGACATTAACAAAGGTGTCCTTAAAAACAAATTTAGCATCCTTAGTCTTACCTTTATATGTGGATTTACTAAGAACTTGACATCGATGTAGTAGGAGTGTTGGCAACGTATTTGTGATTGTTCATATGTAGTAACTTGGCTTACGCTCCTCGAGGATATGGAATAGGTGGTCAAAATGTCATAGTTTATCAAATAGGATTGATTCTTACAAATGAGAAAGAAAGGTTTGTGTGAATATATCTTGCAATTCATTGTCAACTAATATATTTCTCATTTTGGTAAGCATGGTCTTGTATCGTAAGACATAATCGTTGATAGGTTCATTAGATCCTTGTCATAATTTAGATAGTTGTGCATAAGAAACTTTGTCCCCAATGTTAATAGAGAATTGTGCTAAAATTAATTTTCCAAAGCAATAAAAGAGTGCACAAAATGTGTGGGAGATCATAGAACCATTGCATTATAAAATCCTCAAGACTCTTATTTAAGAGCTTTGTGAACAAGATGTCAAAAGATGCACACTCAAAACAAACCACATAAAAGGAATGAAGATCCTTAGTGGTGTCACCTTTAGCATTGTAAATATAGAGTTTTGGAGCAATAAAAAAATTGGGAAAAGGTTGAGAAGCCACTTCGGATGTAAGTGGATAATTAAGTAATGCTAAGTAGAATCCATATCATGAACATAAACAGATGCACCTTGTTGTAATTGTAAGATTTGATCTTGTAATGCATGAACAAGGATTTCAAGAGCTTGTGTGCTAGATGAAGAAGTGGGAAAGCCATGAAGAGTAGATGTAGGATGTGTAGTAGCGATATTGATTGCAAAAGAAGCATCAAAACGTTGTGTGTTGAATGATTAGGTGACCCAAAGAGGTAGGCATCGTAGATGTAGGAATAAAAGGTGTCTCTACAAGAGAAAGTGGAGCATGTTTAAGTTGATCCTTGTAGTATAAGATAAATAAATATGAGGGGATTCTCCTATAGGAAATGTGTAAGTTGTTGCACTTCATCTTTAGGGAAATCACAAGGGTGGTTAAGAAGGTTGTTATATGAACCTTCACCTTGTATAGGATCAACATTGATGGTAAAAATGATATTAGTAAAGATATTAGTTGTAGAAATAGAATTTTTGGGTCGTGGTACCACGGTGTATACTGACATAAGTGGAATAATATATTTTAGTGTCGAAGGATCGAGAACCCTTGGGTTGAAGGAAAATATTATAAAAGAGTGTATGGTTAATCATGATGATATATAGATAAAGAAATACAACACTAAGAGCGAAAAAGAAGATCATAAGTAGGCCCTAGGATAATTAAGGTGGATGCTAAGATTGAATTACAAGTCAGGTTAACCAAAATGTTTACACCCTATTTATATTATGTGAAATCTAAGAATCAATGAAACGAGTACACTAAAGGTTGTGAGGGTTAGCAAAATAAGGTTATTATAATTAATTAACTTCTAACATTAATTACCAATATCAAAATAACACATTAATACTTGCAATTGATGTACTAAACAAGATATGAGCTTGAAAACATAAGGGAATTAGTGCATTTGGCTTATTAGAGATGGGTCTAGAAAGTTTTGGGAAGTTTGTCCTGTTAAAAAAAGAAGATCTTAACCTAATGATGCTTCATTCTAGACGCTATGATTGGAAACTAATCTGAACAGGACTGTACACTTATGCCGAACTTCATGTATGATCTCAAACCTTCAATAGAGTCTTAGATCTACTTGGTTTCTAGCTCTATAAATTTCCAATATTATCGCTACTTAGAACTATCTATTGTTATCAAATCCTAATTTGTAATCATCTTACAGATCTCTATCAACAAACTGAACATTGCATTAATCCTTAGCAGGGGATGGGAAACCATGTAAAAAAGATTAGCTAGGTTAAGGGCACCCCTATGCACCACCGACATTGGCACTACTCGAAAAGGCCTCAAACCACATATTGTTCTCTGCCTAACATGTGATATCTAAATGAATGCAACTAGATTTGACAACCTGTTAGGAATTAATAGAATCTAATGCGAGAATAATTCCTCGAATCGTAATAATGAGAAGAATGAATAGAATTACATAAATGAAATATACACAACACGAAGACAATATTTAACATAGTTCACCCAACATGGGCTACATCCTCCAAGAACACTTGCTTAGATTTTATTACAAGCCAATAATCTTCACGATTCTGATAATCGATCTTGTTTGAGCCGTGCTCAACAAACCCTCCCGAATTTGCACTTGAATTCACACACACTATTCACCTTCGAAAAACATACCCATCAATCCTATTTTATGTCCATCTATTTATAAGTACATCAATAGGTAGCCGAAGAGGAGGTTTTATAAAACAATGGGTACCAAAAAAACTATGGGCCCAAAAACAACCCATAACGGTTATCCATTGCCCATGGATTAATAAACCACCCATGAAAATTTGCTTTGGGGGCTTCACCCCCTTGACCCACTCACCAAAGTAAGCGGGACAGTAAAAAATATCCAAGTGTAACACATGGAAGGTGTATCGAACTCTAACATGAAAATAGACTCCTGAAACATAACAATCTCCCACTGAGACCGATTTCCACCGAGCAAGCTTCTCAACTCTTCATCATTCATCCAAGAAGGCCAACCAAAGCTGAACATAGCTTTAGTTTATCCCTTATGACCACCTTGGTTATCACGTCTCAACTTATCTTCCTCCAAAGTTGTCCCGATGAAGTGATATCTCAACTATATATGCTTCGTCCCGGAGTGGAAAGTAGAGTTCTTAGCTAGGTGTATAACACTCGACTATCACTATGCAACTTACATTCCTTTCGCTTATGCCCCAACTCCTCAAGTAATTGTTGAACCAAATCATCTCTTTCTTGCCTCTCGTGGCAGCAACATACTCACCTCCGTGGTTGATAAAGCCACCAGCTTCTGTAGTCGTGAAATCCAGCTCACTGTTGTCCCACCTACAATGTAAATATAACTGTCATGCTCCTCCTACCGCCTACATCTCCACCATGTCTAAATCTACATAACCACGTAAAGTGGTGTCTCGATCCATTGTAGCACAAAAATGTCCCCATGGTCCCTCTTAAATACCGAAGGATCCACTTTCTTGCTTGTCAATGCTCTTTACCTAGATCACTCATAAATCTACTCATAGCTCCCACTGCATGGGCAATATCGAGGCCTAGTGCACACCATACCATACATCAAACTCGCCAATTCTTTGATGAGTAAGGTACCTTGGACATCTGGTTTCTTTCCTACTTTGTCTTGGGATACTGTGTCCTTTGATAACTTAAAATGGCCTACCAAAGGAGTCCCAACCTAGGTTTAGCATGCAAAGCATGTTAAACCTATCCAATAACTTCTTAATGTACTCTTCCCGAGATAAAGTCACTTCCGTTCCTTCCTATCCCGAGTTATCCTCGTATCAAGGATTTGTCTCGGCTGCCCCAAATCCTTCATATCAAAGGATTCACTTAGTTGTTTCTTGAGTACTTTAATTTCCTGCATGTTTTTACCTACAACCAACATGTCATCAACATACAAACACGTGATAATATAACTTCCATCCTCAAATTTTTTTGTATACACGCAATGGTTAGAATGACATCTAATATAACTTTACTCCATCATGAAGCTATCAAACTTCTTATATCATTGACGTGGAGCTTGTTTCGTGCCATACAAGCTTTTCTTCGGTTTGCACACCATCTCCTCTTTACCTTTGACTTCATATCCTTCCTCGTTGCTTTGCATATATAGCTCCTCATCCAAATCACCATGGAGAAATGCGGTCTTTACATCTAACTGCTTCTAAGTACAAGTCTCCTGCTTTGCCACTATTCTAAGAACGATTCGATAGAAGTCATTTTTACTACAGGAGAAAAAATCTCATCAAAATCTATACCTTGTTTCTATGCAAACCCCTTGACCACCAACTGGGCCTTATATCTTTTCTTTCCTCCTTCTTCATCTTTAACTTTGTACACCCACTTGTTCTGCAATGCTCTTTTGCCTTCTGGTAGCTTCACCAAATCCCAAGTATGGTTCTCCATGAGAGACTTATGCTCCTCATCCATGGCTTGCTCCCACTTCTTCTTGGCATCTACCTACATTGCTTCATCAAAGCTCTCTAGCTCTCCACTATCAGTGAGTAATAAATAATAAAGAGAAGGAGAAAAACGTTCAAGTTCTTTTCTTACCCTAGAAGACCTCCTCATTGTAGGAGTTTGGGGTTCCTGTTAAGTAGGTTCCTGAACTGGTTCATAGGTCACCGTCCCATCCTGAAGATCCTCTACCACCGCATATTCTTTCTTGGATTTTTCCCTGTTTTCCTACAATCGTTGCTTATACATGACTTTCTCATTAAAGACCACATCTCTGGATCGAATGATTTTCTTGTCCTTAATACTCCAAATTTAAATCCAAAGTCATCACCACCATAACCAATAAAAGTGCATTTTTCTGATTTAGCCTCTAGCTTGGTCCTATCATCCTTGCCAATATGAACAAACACCTCACATCTAAAGACTCTAAGAAATGAGTAATCGAATTTCTTACCGTACCAAGCCTCCTCAGGTATGCCTCCATCCAAGGCACTTGAGGGTCCTCTATTTATCAAGTACACAACTGTGCTCACCGCTTCTTCCCAAAAATAAAGAGGCAGTCTTGCATGTATCCTCATGCTCCTAGCACATTCCATTATTGTTATGTTTATCCTTTCTGACACCTCATTCTGCTGCGGGTTTCTGGAACCATCTTTTGCCTGTGGATTTCATTCTTAGAACAATAATCATCAAATTCATTGCTGCAATACTCCCCTCCATTATCTGACCTAAGACATTTTAACTTAATACTTGTTTCATTCTCTACCAAGGCTTTCCATTTAACAAAAGTATCAAATACATCAGATTTGTTTCTAATACAATAAACCCAAACTTTCCTTGTTGCATCATCAATAAAACTAACATAATAACTTGAACCCCAAGAGATGATACAGCCGGCCCCACACATCGAATGTACCAACTCTAACTTACTCTCTTTCTTCGTAGGTCTAACCTTGAGAAACCTTACTCACTTCTTCCCATATACGTAGTTCTCACAGAAATCCAAACCTATTTTTGTATATCTAGGAAAATTCTTCTTTATGATTTACATGCCCTTATGGCTCATATGACCGAGCCTATAGTGCCACAATGTTGTATCTACATCTAAAGCCACAAGATTACAATCATTAGTACTATCAATGGTTAAATACAAGGTTCCAACCTTCTTACCTCTTGCCACCACAAGAGCACCCTTGTAACCTTCCAAGAGTCAGGGTTGTAAATATTACAATCAACCATCACTTCCCAATTACCCCCGCCGATATCAAATTTCTCCTTAATGTAGGCACATGTCTGACATCCTTCAATAGCCATGTATTCCCATTCTGCATCTTAACCTGAACAAAACCTTTTCCAACTATACTACAAGGCTCATCATCACCAAGAAAAACATGCCAAAAATCCCCTTGAACATAATCAACAAAATAATGCCTATGTGGAGTAGCATGAAAAGAAGCCCCTGAATCTAAAACCTAAGATTCAGTAATATTATGTAAAGAAAGAATCAAAACATCTTGACATACATTAACCGATGCCACATTTACCTCCTTATTTTCTTCCTGTTGTTTCTTCTTATCCCAAAGCTCCCAACAAATTCTTCTTTGCGTGCCTAGACTTTCCACAATTCCAACATACAATCTTGCTCTTGGATTTTGACCTTGCCCGATCTTTTTATTTTCCACGGTTTCCTCTATTCTTCTGTCTCCCTTTAGTTTACACTGTCAAAGCATTCCCTGAAGTAGAAGATTCCCAGAGCTTTTTCTTCGCATTTCCTCACTTAGAATCACCCCTACAACATCCTCAAACTTCAACTTCAAGTTAGCTGGAACCGAGTTGTTTACCGCCATTACTAGGCTATTCCAACTTTCAGGTAAAGAGCACAGAATTAATAAAGCCCTAACTTCTTCATCAAATTCTATTGTAACCGAAGCTAGCATATTCACAACCGTATTAAAATCATTTAAATGATCTGCTACT
Organism: Taxus wallichiana var. yunnanensis; assembly: GCA_018340775.1. NCBI lineage: Eukaryota > Viridiplantae > Streptophyta > Pinopsida > Cupressales > Taxaceae > Taxus > Taxus wallichiana. Next base: position 943,877,512 of record CM031235.1, read on the forward strand.
AAACTATTCTCAGACATCTTCATATTAAACAACTTTTTCATTAAAAATATCTTGTTAGAGGTAGAGGGTTTTTCATACAACTTCCCTAATGCATCAATTAGATCTTTTGTACTCTTTTCCTTTGAAACATTAAATAATTACGAAGATGCAAGACACGGTCGGATTGTCCCGAGTGCCTTCTATCTAGCAAATCCCATTCTCGCATCTGTTATGCTCAAGGGTTTGTTCACCTTCTCGACAACGAAGTATAAAGATCCTTCTCGAAAAGGTAATCTTCCATCCGCATCTTCTAAAGATTGAAATTTTGCCCGTTGAATTTATCAACCCTAGATCTTCCATCATCTGTCATAGCCCCTCAAGCTAAAAACTTTCCCTACGGTTCAACACTTCAAAGAAACCAAACAAGGCTCTAATACCAATTGTTAGGAATTAATAGAATCTAATGCGGAATAATTCCTCAGAATCACAATAATAAGAAGTATGAATAGAATTATAGAAATGAAATATGCACAACACGAAGACAATATTTAATGTGGTTCACCCAATGTGGGCTACATCCACCAAGAACACTTGCTCAGATTTTATTACAAGCCAACAGCCTCTTCACACATTCTGATAATAAGATCTTGTTTGGAGTTGCACTCAACAAACCCTCCCGAATTCACACTTGAATTCGCACACACTATTCACCTTCACGAAACACACTCATCAATCCTATCAGTATGTCCATCTATTTATAAGTACATCAATAGGTAGTGGAAGAGGTGGTTTTACAAAACAATGGGTACCGAAAAAACCATGGGCCCAAAAACAGCCCATAACAGCTTACCCATTGCCCATGGGTTAATAAACGGACCGCCGTAAAAATATCCGTGTGTAACACATGGAAGGTGTACCAAACTCTAACATGAAAACAGGCTCCATGAAACATAACACAACCCTCTCTAATAATGTTCGAGTCGAGTTGGATATTTCTAAAAGACTTGGGGAAGGGATGTTTGAGTTCTTGTAGATGAGATGGATTGACTCCTCAACCTAGTCAAAAGCTTCATACCTATAGTAATTGTTGCCCTAATGACTGTAGATGTGTTATTGCAATATTTATGGAGCCTTGGGTACCTTTTGCAACTATCAAAGTGAGTGTATCAATGTAGTGTTATAGGATTTCCCGGGTTTGCAAACGAGGTAGTGTTTACTTTCTTATATATGGTTTTGTAAGTGATTTATTGAAGAAAGGCCAACATAAAGGGGTTATAAGACCCAACAAAGAATATGAAATTGAAATTAAAGTTGGAGAACATGTCAATCCAATACCATACAAGTCGGTCAGATCGAATATAACATCCAAACCAAATCAGTATGACCTGTCAAGGGATGGTGTTGTCACTTACTCAAAAAACATGTAATTTTTGATTTTTTTGATTTTTTTTGGTTAAAGTGACCCCTTTTCCCTATTTTGTTTTCCCTTGCGAATTCTGAAGGATTGGAAAAAGTTTAAACGATTGGTTTTTTCAGTGTATGGTGGTGAATATGGATACGAGAGGAATAGGAGGAATAAGTTCCTCTAGGCCTCTCGTTCCTTGCATCTTCACTTTCTTCGCATTGCTTTTGATCATAGTGTTATGTGAACTTTTACGTTTCTCATGGAACTATTCCATCTTGCCCTCATTCCCTGCACCCTCTTGTTCTCCGCAATGCCTTTGAACCCGCGACCCTTGTTCCATCTTGCAACCTGTTCCCCACAAGCTTCCCTTCTCCACATTTCATTGACCTTGCTTATATTGCAGGAGTTTTAGGGATTATTGGAACATGCGATGCTTGGTTCCCTCAGCCTCTAATTCCCAAAACCCAACATATTCGTATCACAAGGAAAAGTGACTTAATGAGTTCTAAAGCACAATCAACACCCCACATTCCACTCTAACACTAAAATCAACCTTATTATCGAGTTGATTGTTCTGAAAGGGGTAAAATTAATTCATTTTTCACCATTCCTTTTATGATTTTTCACTGTGCACTATTTAGCTTGCTTCCCGTGCCCTCGTGAAAGTTTTTGGTCATATCTTGCTTTATTTTCATCTTATTTTGAAAATTCAAATTGCACCTCAACCATTTTCAAAGCATCGTTCTTTTCAAGGTAGAGGTGAGTCTTTCTAAGCCGCTTTATTTAATTTGGTGGTGCTTTTTGTTTTATATCCTATTCCTCGAATTCTTCCTAAAAAGGTTGTTGAGCCCTCATTTCACCGAGTTTTCCCCTCACCTTTTCACCATGAAGTACCAGTATGGAGGATGTGAACACATTTCTTCTTTAGAGACCTTTGTACCAAACATAGGGGATAATGATGTTAGACATCTGAACTTAGATGATTTTGGGTCCTGGATTTCTGAGGATGCTCCCACTATCATGGCCCAATGTATTAAAAATAGTGGAATTGCTTATGTTGTCGATTTTCCCCTTTTTGTGCAATGCACCGATGTTGTTTTAGCATGTGCCTCTTGTTTTGACCCTGAAACCAAGGAAGTTAGAGATCCTCAAGGCTAGGTTATTGCCAAACTTGATGACAATCTGTATAAATGCATCCCTAGGGATCCCCATGTTTGAAGACTCAAATACCTTGACTAAGGCCCAAGCTCAAAATCTTTTTGAGCAAGATAAAGATAGATATAGGACAATGATAGCCAAATCATGGCTCAAGGCTCAAAAGAGGTGAGCTTAAAAGTTACCTAAGGTTCTTTATAGGTAAGATTTAAAGGAGGAAATGTTAGACATGATCACTCTTCTTACAAGATTAATGGGCCTACCTTCTACAAATGAGTTCCAGTTTTGGATGTGTGTGTATATCAATATCATTTGTGAGGGTAAAAAAAATATGAATTGGGAGAGATAATTTGTGAAAACTTAAGTGAGAAACTGGTGGATGTGCAACAAAGTAAAACCTTTCACATGACATCCTACCTTATGTATACAATTGTAGCCTATAGAGTGTGGGTAGGGTTGTCTCCTCAAGATGATAAGAAAAATGCACCAGTTTATGAGTTTTATCCACAACTCACTTTTGAAAATAGTAAATTTCATCACAGGAGGGTAAATGATGTTTTCACAATGTTTATAGTCAGGCTCCTGGAAGGAAACACAACTGAAAGAGTGTCTACATAAGTAAAACAATTTGATTTCAAATATGGAAGTCTCTTCATTCAATTCAAAAAGTTTTCTGCATAAGATGGTAGGTTTGAAGGTGCACCCAAAAAGTTACCCATGTATTGCAATGATAAATTGGTCCTTGTGGAAGTTTGTAGACATATAGATATGCTACATATGACATGTCGAGACAAGAAAATCACCGGCATCCACCCCCTATTTCCTTGGGAATTATACATGCAAGTCTGCCTTGGATGCCCAAAATGTGGAGAGGACAAATTTTTATTTTAAATTTCATTCATATCAAATAAGATCCTCCTTTGATATTAAGGGTTTCATTTCAAATCATTTAAGAATGTCATACTATTATGTTCCCACCATTGAAGATTAATGGGCGATTGTCTTTGATGAGTGTGAGGTAAGAAGGCTTTTTCTGGAGACTTTCTTTACAACAAATCAAGGATTTCAAAGTATATCAGGTTCCTAAAGATTTGGAGGATGATAATGATGATTTGTATTCTATGGAATATATCAAAACCATCCAACATATGCCTTTCCTAGCCATTGATTGGTCCCAAAAAGAACGAGATGATCCTTCTAACATGAACAATCCTATGATTGTAAGAACAAGGAAATGGTTCAACAGGAAGATGAAAGAGTACAAGAAAACGATGAAACAATCTTCTTCTCAAGAGGCTTCTTCTTCACACAAGGAAGCTTCTATTCCTCCTCCTGAAGTTCCAATTCAACTGACTCCTTCCTCCTCACCCTTGGATTCCTCAACCAGGGTATATGTCAAAAAAGATAAAGTAAAGGAGGTAGAAAAGACTAATGAAATACCTAAAAAGGAGGTGGAGCATGAGAAATCTCAAGAATCCACTAAAGAATTTGTTCTACTCTTGAAAAAGTGTTCGAGCCTTTGGAGGAAGAAATGAAAGAAACCGTAGAACAAAAAGATGAATATGAGAAAGAGGGTAAAGAACATGAAAAGAATGACAAAGAAGAATAAAATTAAGAGGAAGAAAGCAAGGAAGAAGAAGAACTAGAAATCATTGAACTCGACACTCGGGAAAACTGATAGGCCTAATCTTGATGTCGAGACCAATTTATTCCTCTCGTAATGGCTCCTACTCTTAAAGTTTCCACTGCTCATCCTATTAGTCCTCCTAGTGTTCTTGCATTGGTACCACCTCCTACCCCACCTGCAAGTGACTCCTTCACATGGGTTCAACCCATGATTGACAACAAGAAGAGGAAAGCTTCTTCTCAAATTGTTGCTCTTGGTTTTGATGTTGTGGCTACCCTACTTGGCACAACTCCTCTCCCAAATAAGGCCAAGACAACCTCCCGTTTGGTCTCTAATTCTAAGGGACAACAATTCTTGGAAATTACAAAACCAAAGGGAGACAAGGATGAGAGAGATATCATTGTGGCAGATTTGGAATTAACTAGGATATCACTTGGTGAATCTACCCTGAAGGGGAAGTACAAAATTTGAAAGAGGTTGTCTCCAAGGTGATTGAGAGAGTGGAAAAGGGTAATCAAACACAAGAACAACTGGAGGAACAAGTTCAGGTTCTCTCTAAATTTATCAAGTCCTTCCTCTCAAATGATAAAGTACCTCTGGATCCCACTCCTCTCTCCTCATTGCCTCCTGCAACTATTGTTTCTGAGGAAGATATCAAAGCTATCAAAGAGATCCACAAAAATGCCTCATTTGGTAGAGTTGTTGAAGCATTGGTGTAAGGTATACTAGTTTCTGGATTGAGCTTTATTGATGAAGCATGCAAAGTATATGATAACATTTCTATAGCTCGGGATCAATTTAATACCACAATCTCTAGTTTCAATAAAGAGCTCAAGATATGGTTGGATAGTATTCGGATCTGAGAATCATGAGCACTACTAATGAGAAGATTCTTCTCTCTCATAAAATCTTTGATGATTCCAAGAATAATCTATCCAAGAAGTGGGTCTATAGTGTTGAGTGGAGGATCAAGTTTTGAAGAGGTTGTGATTGAATTAAAGAACATGGTACAAAAAGGAGAATCATTCAAATCAGAGATTTTTGTTGACTTGTAGGCTCTTTGATGCCAATTTTATAAAGACAATTCTACAGAGAGGAATTTAGTGGATGAAATCAAAGCCAAGTTCAATGCATTGATCAAGGAAGATTTGTTTAAAGTTGAATTAGTCAATAAGGAGAAAATGGAAGAACTCTCAGAGCTACATAATGTTGTGGTGGAAGCCACCAAGGGCCTGATACAAAATGGGGGAATTGCTAAAGAGATGGAGTACTCCCTTGGTAGTTGGTTGACTGCTATGTCAAACACAATTATTCCAAAAGTCATGGAGATTTCCAATCTTGTGGCCAAGTTCAGATTCACGTCCTCAAAATGAAGATTTCAGCTGTGTCACTCTCAAATGTTCCTTCTTCAAGTTCTCAATCTTTTCTATCTATTTGTTATATTTTGAAGTTAGCTTTATCATTTTGAAAATTAAAAATTGTAAATAAAGCTAGCTTATGTAATTAATTAATTAAGTGTTTAGCACTTAATTAAATGACAATTAGCTAGAAAGTTGGTTACAACCACCCCTCACCTATATAAGGCTTCTTTTTCATTGTAAGAGGGGCTGGATTTTGGTGTTTTGTAATGTAAAGATACGAAACTTTTCATATCAATACAAAAGAATATTTCTCTCCCTCTTATTTGTGTTCTTTCTATTTCTCTTTCTGAAATTGTGAATGTGAATTCTAGTATATTTGAATCTTGAAACTATGTGTTCAATCCATTGATTATAGTGTGAGTAACTTTGTGTCTATTGCATTTATATTTCATGGATTTTTAGATATATTAATTCATATGTTTTTGAAGTCTCATGCATGCATTAGTAGGATATAACTCTACGATCTCTATATATGAAGGTGCTACCTTTTTCACTTCTTTCAATTACTGATAGTGAGTAATCTTGGATGACTAAGGATAATACTTGTGTTCTTAACTAGTGGATTAGATTGAATTTTGCGTCCTGTTTCACTTGTCTTACTCATATAAGTTATTATTTCCTCTTATGAAACCTTATTCCTTACCCCTCTTATGTATTGAGAATATCAAAATATGGAATCATTCTTCACACTAAAATCCTCATTCGGAAAAAGTTAGTCGTATATTTGTAAATAAATAGATCCTCAAGTTTTAGTGAATAAGGGAACCTCCCCACAAAGAGGAGGGATTGTTGTCCCTTGAACTATTGTTTGTGCTTAAAAATAAAATTTCCAACTAACAGATGGAAAACATGCAATTTGAAGTTTGTAACTTGTCACTTGATGTTTGTCTACGGATTTTATGTACTGTATTCTCAATATTTGCCAATATGTTTGTGTGTAAGGATAAACATGCTAAACAAGAGACCTTGATGTAGACACTCATTTTAGTAATTCATGTCTTGCAACAACACAAATTGTCATAAATGCCTTTGCACTATTCCACACTTGTCCAACTTAGTCAATCATGTTATCCCTAGCTATATCCCATTCATTCTTGCTTACACACACAACTCATTTGTTCACACAACAATCATAATAAACCCTCACATGGGACAATCTAGTTTTCAAAGCACTCACACATGCATCTTAGAGCAAAGCACCCAAAATGGTCCATAACGTCCATACATTATGGCCCTTCCCATCCACTTTGGTCCCTTTCCTCCAACGACACTTTTCTTAATTCAAATTCCCTCAGACATTTCTAATAGGTCTTATTTGATCTTTCCAAATCTAGAACACATATATAAGTTAGTTATTCATCCATTATCAAAGAGGAGATCATACACACTTGACACCCAAAGATCATAATGATCTTACACTAAGAACAATCATAAGTAAAAGTAATTCTAAGAATCCCTTGAGCTCTATATACTTTGCATATTCATTATAAGGCGTCACCCTCTCATATCTAAAAATACAAGGAACATACCATCATTGTAAGTCAAGCCAAGGCAAAGGTTCAAGTACAATTACATTGTTGAAAAATCATGCTTATCAATTTGGTTGTATAAATTCTAGATATCACATGTTAGGAAAGAAAAATGTGCGGTTTGAGCCCTCTTCGGAGTAGTGGCGACGTTGGTGGTGTACAGGGGTGCCCACAACTAACCTAATGTTTTTTTGCAAGACTTCATCACCATATAGGGTTTTGAAGATTGAATCGCTTACACAATGAGTATAACACATCATTGAATGTCCAAATCTTAAATGAGAGTAGATCACAAAATATTGTATAAACCCATGAAGTTTGAGGAGTTGAAAGTGCAAAGGGACCGAAAAGTATAGAAAGGGACATAGTAGGGAAATACTTTGGCCTATGTCATATGTTTTGGTCCATGCATCGCTTAAGGACACAATTTTAACAACTAGGCTTTGTTAGGTCATTTCTAGTCTATTTCACCACCGGACTAACCTAGATCCTCGCATATAGTAGGATATCAACTAAGTCATCTTCTCTCTCTCATTTCAAATGATTTATCTATTGTTTCTTAACATTATTTATCATTGCTTAGTGGTTATTCCTAATATTTTTGTAATTAGCTTTGGAAACTAATTGATTAGGATAATATACCATCGATTACTACCCCTTTAGAGAGAATTAACCATTTAGGTTAAATCATTTGGTGAACTTGTTATTAGTTGAATCCTAGTTGTCTTAAGATTTCTTCTTCTTACTTAGTTTCAAATATATCAAAATTTTCTAGGGTTTGTATTTAGATTCCATTCTAATTTCATCCTCTTTCTTGACCTTAAACTAATTTTCACATTTATCCCATAGATCTCATGGTCGGTCTTCCTCTTTGGGTCACTTTTTAGGGCTCCTAATTACCAAATCACCTATTGTTTCATATCTCGAGCATAATGGCACTATTTTCAAATTCTCGTTGAGGTTATTTTTAATTTTTTCATATTTAATGAAAACTTTTTGTTTGCCTAATTTTTAACACACTTTTGGAAATTCAAAATTAATATTTTTAGTAATTAGGGCACGATTGAAAAATACACACTTTTAGAAAAATCCCTTAGAGGTTTTTATTTCACATACTCATATTCAAAAATACCTCTTTTGGTTTTGTAAAATTCAAATTCTATTTTGAGATATGGTTGTTTTATTCATTTGACGACATTTGCTTTTGTTTAACTCTTTTGTATACATTTTAGGGTCATATGGTTTATCATGATTCTCTATTATTTCACATCATGGCTGAGGCCCCTCCATTATATATCCAAGTTAAAATTCGTAATGTATTGGTCAAATGTGTTCTTGTTGATAATGGCTTTGGTCTTAACACACCTGTAACATTTCTTTTTTACATCAAAAGGGACTTTCTACTAATAACCTAACTCCATTTACCTTATGTGTGCATGGGTTTGATAATACACCGAAGCGGGTATTGGGGGAGATCACCTTTCTAATTACCGTAGGTCCTCGTGACTCCGAATTTTATATGCCAGTCATGCCTCATAACCTCAATTATAATATTCTTATAAGTCAACCTTGGCTGAATGCGTATATGTTGTACCCTCTACTTGTGTGCAAAATCTAGTTAAAAATAATACGCGTGTTCCTTCCGATCCTCCTCCAAACAATATTGTATCTACTCATGCATAAGATGTTATTGCAAATGATGCTAGTACTCTCTCTCTCTCTCTCTTTGTAACATGATGTCTTAGCTTCTTGTGAACAAAATATTGTTACAAATGATGTATGTATTTCTACTATTGCTTTTCAAATGGATATTTTTTTGAAAATTTTATCATTGATGTCAAACAAGACAAGCTTGAGCATGGGCTTGAGTATGAGCAGTATGAGTTTTTGTCCTATATCCCGCTTTTGTAGTCCTGTGGCTCAGTCTTGGTGTCTTATGGGTTTGTTACATGTTAATGTTGTGTGTAAGGTCAAGGAGTCTAGTTTCACATGTGTTCAAGGTCCCTCAGGGGCAATGTTGTGTGTATATATCAGTCCACAAATGCATGTCTCAAGTGTGAAACACGTGTTTAAAAGTCCAAGCAAGTTCGGGTGTGATCCAAGTGTACGCAAATGCATTGCTTCAAGATGTCAAAGTGAGTCTCGCATTATACGTCTCGATACGAATTCAAAATGAGTTCATAGTATCCATACGAATGCCTCAGAGGTGTGAAGAGTGTGTCTTAGTGCTCTCCAAGTGACATCCCTGTGTTCAAAGCAAAAACTACTCTAACTAGGTCAAGTACAAAGGTCTAGTTCTAATGGCCATAGTGCATGATGCTTCTGTAGGTATAATGTGGTTGCTACAAGTTTGTAAAGAATGGAGATGTAATGTTCAAGGTACTTGAAGGATAGAGAGTTAAAAATCATGTTTCATAGTGCTAAAATGAGACCTAGTGTAAATGAATATTGAGGACATGCCAAGTACACATAAGAAAATGATATGGGTCAAGGAAATTCGGAGGGCACGATGAAAAACCAATCACGGGGGATGGTAGAGGAGTGAGTCCTAATGGTGTGAGCAATATTTCGAGGCAAGAAGTGAAGATTAAGGTTGTAAAACAATTTTTTCCAAGACCGAGTTCTTGAGAAGGTTGATTTGAGCACCCCTACTTCTTAGCATTGTGTTAAATTATCAAAGCTTCTTCGATAAGTCGTAGAATATTTTTTTGCAGAAATTGGGATAAAATTAAAGCTCAAAAGGTTTAAACTCAAAAGGTGGCGAAATTGAAAATTTCTATCCATTCTTCTAAGGTTGTTTTAGGTCTTTCCCAACCATATTTTGAGCGATAGGAGAAAATTTGAAAGTATGCTCATAAAATTTGTTGAGTCGATGTATTTTATTGTTTGCACATGTTGAGGACCTTCTAGGGTCATGAAAACCCGTATATGCATTTGTAGTTCTAACTATATAAGTACAAAAAGGATAGTTTTAGACTAGTTTGCAGGTGCACAGGAGTGTGTTGAGCTTTTCACATAGAAAAGGTTGGTGTCCCAACTAGTATATGTTGTTATTCAAGTGACCATGAAGTGTACTAAATAGGATGTGTGAAGAAATCCTAAAGTGAAGATGCATTCACATTGTCTATCGATTGAGAAAATGAACATTGTAAAACTACTATGGTATTCGAGAAGGTGTCATGTATGTACACGATCCATACACTTGAAATAGCTAAGAACATCTTCTACAAATTCTAGGTGACTTGACAAAATATAGAGCATGTGTTGAAAGAAGGTTGGAGCCTAAAATTCTACTATCTTTCTTCTACTACACCGTCATCTCTTCTCTAAACTGTTTGGTTCTTATTTTTGAAATCATGCAAAACTATATGTGACCCTACAGATGATTAGCACCTTATAAAATGATCTACCTTAAATATTTTCTCTAGAAAGGGTGAGAGAGAGAGTTGTACAAACTTCCTACTCCTTGTGTTGAAGATCCTGTGCATATTCCTTCTCGGTCATGAAGGGTTTAAACAACATCTCACAAATCTCAAATATATATTCTCATTTCATGCAAATTGATGCCTAGAACATGATGTGAATTTTCTCATAGTGGAGTTTGAGTGATTATGGTAACATAACAAAGGCATGGTAAAGTGTCAAAATACCTCATTCAACGAGTTGGGATTTGATCAAAAGAACCTTAATGAAAGGCTATGTTGATAAGACTCAACAAATGGTGAAGAAGGGGTCATGGTGATTTATCACGTGGTTTGAAAGGAATCCCTTCGTGGATTAAGGCAATGGAAGGTTGGGATCTTTATGGGCTAGTAAAATCGAACAACTATTCAATATTTATTGATCGTAATTAACTAGCTCGAACAATGTAAGTAGAGTTATCTCGTAACCATCCGATCAACCAAGTGTAGTTCTTGGAGATATACCTTTTTGATATCATGTTCATTGTGAAAAAATAAATGTACTCTATCATGATGAAATGACATTTGCTTAAATTGACCGAGACAAGTGAAGCCTATGAATATGGATTTGAAACATGCAACAAGAATGACCTAGACCTTGTTACCATTGATCTTCGATTACTTGAAAATGGTAAAACCTTTATCACCTTTCATGCTTAGATTACAAACCCGAGTTAAGACCACATGCATGTGCCTTTTGTGTGATCACAATCGTAATGCACTATCTTTGCAACTATATAGCACAAATGGAGAATGAAAAATAAATTGCAAAGTTACAAGGCTAAGTAAATATTGTAAAGGCTTCTTTACTTCCTTTAGAGGATGTAATTGAAGTCCTATCCGACCAAGACAAATGTACGGACTGGTCGAGACCTTGAAAACATTCTCTTATGAATGAATGACACGAAAAGTTGTGAAGTATGATAGTTAAAATGAGACTCGAGAGGTTGTCTATGAGATATATGCAACCTATGATGATTGTGTAATGCTTGTACAAAAGTTCTCGGTGCATGAGGATAAGAGTTTGCTCAAAGGACAAAATTTATTAAGAAAATGAAGAGCCAAGAAGTGTTTTGACAGATTCTGAATAAATGTTTTGAGGTCTAATGGAATATCAAGAGTTATATCTCGGATATCAGCTTGCTCAATTTAACTCCTCATCATATCTTAAGAGGTTGCAAACTAAACTATAGAACCGAGCATTTCGTAAGCACAATATGACAAAATAAAGGCAATTTTGGAAGGATAAGTATTGTCTTTGTACGTAGAAGGAGAGTGATATGTGGAAGGTGAAAATTCGAAAGCCTTATGATTATAGGTGATAAAATACCAAGTTACATGTTATGGTAAGTTGTTGTTATAGAGGTAAAGAATGTATGTGTACTTGAACTAGAAAACAAATAATGAACAAGTGTTAAAAATGAGATCACATATATCGATGTGTGCAAGATGAAGAAGGTGATCAACATGAATTGGTGAGAAGATTGAGTTGTAGCTCGGTTAGTTGAAAGTGGGTGCTTTTAATACAAGTGTGTGCTTGTAATTCAATCTAGTAGGTGCTTAGATAGTCGAAGCGGATGCTTCAAATGGAGTAGGTGTTCCATGATCTTGTAATTGTTGTAAGAACAAATGTTCACAATATTACTTGATTACTAGTGGATTTTTTCCTTACTAGGTTCCCCACCTAAAATCTGGTGTCTCCACATGTTGATGTTCGTTTCTCTTTCATAGCATATCCTAATTGGTTTATGAATTCGCTGGTTGTACACTTGATTGCTAAGGTAAAATTTGTAAGTTTTAAGTGGTAGTGATTCTACCCCTCCCCTCTTAGTGTCTCCAATTCTCAACATATTTTATATAATGACAAACATTATAATGTTTGCATGTCTTCTTCTTCTTCCAATACTAAAGAATTTGTTGATAATGGTGTCCCAACTTCAATTCCTTCTAGATCTTCTCATAATCTTCTTTGTACTAATGTAACTTATCCACTAGTTGACCCATAGATCCAATTCCAACCCACCAGTGTCCTTATGGCTACACATAATGACAAGCTACAACCACCTAATAAACCTCTTACTACCTATGTTATTCCTCCACAAGAAGTCCTTTCTCTAATGCATGTTATAAGTGACTTAAAAATCAGGTTCATGAGCTTACTTCCACTACATTTGATGCATTTCTCTATGATATGTTAGCCAATACTTGTATACATGGTGCCACTCATGATAATTTTACATATGTTACTTTGTGCACCCCTTGGTATGTTTTTATTGCTCTAATGCTTCCATATCACCTCTTATACTTATGGTTGGCCTTGTGTCTCTCCCTCTTTCTAAGGTTGATATAGGCTACCCTCATTACATTGAGTCTCTTACATATTTATTACATCCTCATATCCCTCCTAATAATGCAACGGTGCTTAATTAATACATGGTTCAATCTTTTATTGATATAGGGTTTTCCCCTCAAACTCTTATTCACTAATCGTCTAAGTCACACATGACTTCTTATAGATCTAGCCCACCTTGCTCTCATCTTAATTTTTATGGCATATGCACTTGAATCACATTCTTTGGAATGAATGATGTATAAGTCTCCATCTTCCTAGGCAACATCTTCACCTCCTTTGGAGGTTCTCATCGAATAGTTCAGTATACTACTCACCCATGGGAGGGCATCTGACTTCACCCCCCGCCGTTTCCTGATGACACACTCTATTTATAGGATCAACTTGACTATTGAGGGAACAAAGACACACTCGAACCTCGCTTTACACACACAATGATGGGGGAACCTTACTTTCACACCTCTGCTTACACACTCTATAATTCGTCAAAAAGTATTAAAATATCTATATATTCCCTTACCTAGGGGCATTCTTAGATCACCCTTCCTTCTCTTATGGGCATAAGTTTTCATCTATGCCTTGAGGGGCCTAGAAATATGAAAACATTTAAATATACCAAAAATCTAAAAAAACATTTAAATATGCTAAAAATTTCAAAAACAATTACATTTCTCTTATTTCATTATTTTTATTGCACACTTATACCTTTCATGTTGCACTTTACTTATCATGTTAGCTTGATACATAGTATGTTATATCATTTTTATACACATGTGTGTTCACATGGTACACTAAGTTGAATGTAGGTGTAGTCACAAAATCATGCACTTTATACATGTATTTATCTCGGTTTCAAACTACTATTTAGAGAGTTTTGAGTGAAGAAAGTGCTAATTAACCCTCATCTTTTGGCCATCTAGTTTTGTTTTATTTTGTCATTACCAACCCTTTTCATCCACATGCCTAGTTTGTTTCAGTCATTTCCCATCATTTTAGCCTTGATCGGGGCACCAGGGCAAATGGCAAGTCTTGGGTCCTCGTGGGTGCCCTGGTCCCACCAGGGGTGCCTCGGTCCTTTTGTACTTTCCTACCTCTTTTTGGGCTCTTTATATCCATTTGACATCTTTATCTTTCTTTTGGTCGGCCTTTTTGGGTTAATTACGAAATTAGATCAAGAGAACCCTATAAATATAAAGTTATGAGACCATAATGAGGGACATAACATCACTTACTACTATCACTCCATCTAGAGTTGCATCCATCTATTGCATTAGAGATCACTTGCATCCATGTAACTCTATCATCAAAGTCACAAGGTTAGGACATCTGCATCACACTTCATAGGGGAGGATTCTATTTTATTCCATACACACATTTTATTACATTTTCTACACATTTATTACTCATTACTTCACAAAGTACGATTGACACAAGAGTAACCTAGGGCATGTTCACACACACTTGCACATAGAACTACATCGGGTCTGAGATGTAGTGTAGCACACAATTAGTAATTCCACCATTGTGGTAGTGAGGTCAATCTGACCCCTTCATATGAATTTTTATTTTTTAGGGTTTGATGCTTGTTTTGGGGTCTTACAGGTCTTTCTTCCATCTTGAGTTATTGGTGACATCGACACGGGACAACGAAGTTGATGTGATAGGCAACAAGGGTTTCAGATCACCTTTCGACCCTGTAAAGATTAGATTCAGAGCTTTTACGTAGACCAGGGATGCCAAAATTGTAGACCGAGTGCCCCAATCCTCCTCTAGGCACTCCATTCTAGCTAGATCCTCCAGCTCTATCCTTTTTGGCACCCCTGCACAATTATTCCTACTCCTGATTTTTCTAGTTCTCCTTTGTGACATAGTCCCGCCACTTCATCGAATCAGCTGAGTTCTTTTCTCTTCCCTCTTGCACATTAGGGTTTATATTTTCATTAGTTTTATTATTTATCTCATTTACATACTTGTCTTAGTGCATTTATTTGATGCATTTATATGTCCTCATAGATTAGATTAACTATCCCTTACTACACTAGTTAGTTAATTTTAGTTAATCAATTGGCTACACATAGATTGTTACACGATGCTTCACACTACTCTTTACCGGTTGTTTTGTGCCAACTGGGGGCATCCAATTTACACTTTCTTACACACAGTGTTACACTTCCAAAATTTACTATTACTTCCTCTTATCTCATTTACTCAATACATACATCATGTCATACTATTTATTACTCTAACATGCTAATGGGTACTTGTTGTGTAGTATTTGTTTTACATGTTCCTCACAAGTCGGAATCATCTTCGTACCATGCCTTGTTTCTTGTTTACATGTTTACTTTGTGCTTTCACTTGTTTTCGGAAATGTGTTATGTTACTTTTATGTTGCTTGTTGGCCTTGAAAGCCTCGATTGTCTTGCAACATCTTGAGTGTTGTCTCCCATGTATGCAACATATTGTTTGTCGTGATTATTCTACTTATGTTCCTTTTCATGCTTTTTCTTACATGCACTATGTTGTTATTCTATTTGTTGTCATTAACACTTTGTTAGCTTTTCTATTATACTATTATGTATGTGTCATGGTATACACCATGCACACTCCTCGTTTTCCCTCGCAGAATCCTATAACACATGTGCACATTAGATACAAGTCCTCTTGTTTGGGCCATGCTTACATCACTCCATCTCATGCGCCCTAAACAAGGGGGCGACCATTGAGTGATATTTCGTCTCGAAAATAGCTTTGAATTAGGAAACACAATAACAACTACAAAATCAAACATTACAGAGGTCTAAAAAATGCCTTAGAAATATAATTAGGTCACAAAATACACAGGGACCATACCGTATAGAAAGGACCATAACATATGGACACTATGGACCATTCCATACATTTCCATCATGAGGGCATATTCGACAAATTTCTTAATTGGTATAGTTTCTCGGTAATATCTACGAGATTTTTACTCAAGTTATATTACAAAATTCATTGTACATGTCAATTATGGTGGCACCAAGGGTACATATAAGCTAACATTTCCCGATACATTGGGTCATAATTTGCAAATCAAATAGCTTCATGTTCATTTACAAGGTGACACCTATTTGTGGGTATTTGCGTAGGCTTGACTTCCCATTACTCATATTTTAGTGAAGGGAAGAAAAACAACTAGAAGCTGCTCCCCATATAGTTCTCTTCACCATGCATGATGTATTTGTACTTCTTTATATTCTCTTTGACACGTTCGACTGGGAATTATCGCCCCCATGTCCTTCTAACTAGTTCCAACACAAAGTTCAACAAATATCCATGGCAATGGTAGAAAGAGTACTCTCTCCCCCTCTCTCACAAAACAATTGGGTGTACTCTTTCCTTTTTTCTCTTTACATATTTCTATTTTAATACCGAGTTTAAGTTTTTCATGTTAAAGTTTGATTGCATATACTATGGACATTGACTACACTTTTTTCTCTATAGGTACACATCCTGGAAAACAAACACAATTGGAATAAACACAAAGTCCTAAAGCATAAGGAAAAGGTGCTCAGTGAAGACAAAGTGTGTCTACACACTCAAGTGACCTTTCCTTTAAGCACACAATTTTCAATTTCATACTTAAAGGGGGAAAATGTAGACACTCAATTTAGTAATCCATGTCCCACAATAACACAAATTATACAATTCCTTTACACTAGTCTACACTTGTCTAAATTAGTTAATCATGTTATCCCTAGCTATATCCCATTAATTCTTTCTTACACACATAGCTCATTTGTTCACACAACGGTCATATTAGTCCATAAAATCAGGCTAAACCCTCGCATAGTATAATCCCAATTTTGAAAGCAACTACTAAAGCATCTTGGACCAAAGCGCCAAAAATGGGCCATAATGTCCATATGTTATGGCCCTTCCCATCCAATTTGATGCGAGAATCCCTCCAACAACACTTTTCTTAATTAAAATTCCTCTGGACATTTCTATTTGACCTTATTCAAGCTTTCCATACAAAGCACATATAAGTTAGCTATTTGGCTATTATCGAGAGGAGATCACGTACGCTTGAAACAAAAATATCTCAATGATCATACATTAAGAAAAATCACAAAAAGTCATTCAAAGACTCCCTTGAGCTCTATATACTCTACATACTCATTCTAGGATTGTCACACACTCAAATATGCAAATACAAGGAACATATGATAATTATAATTCAAGTTAGGGAAAAGGTTCAAGTATAATTACATTATTGCAAGATCATGGTTATCAATTTGGTTGCATACATTCTAGATATCACATGCTAGGTGAGAACAATGTGTGGTTTGATCCCTCTTTGGAGTAGTGGCAATGTCGGTGGTGCGCAGGGGGTGTCCACATCCCATCTAAAGTTTGTTTTGCAAGACTTCCTCACCATCTAGGGTTTCAAGATTGAATTAGTCACATAAATAACATCACACATCATCAAAGGTCCAAATCTTAGGCTCGGACAAAATTAGGAAACATTGTACAAACCCAAAAAGTTTGAGAAGATAAAAGTGCAAAGGGACGAGAAAGTATAGAAAGGGCCATAACAAGGGTATGCTTCACCCGTGTCATTTGATTTGATCCATGCACTAGTTCGGGATATAATTTCAATAATGAGGATCTATTAGGTCATCTCTAGCCCATTTCATTCATCAGACCAACCTCGATCATCACATAGAGCGGGATATTAGCTAGGTCATATTCTCTCTCTCATTACAAGTGATTTATCCATTGTTTGTTATCATTGTTTATCAATGCTTAATGGTTATTCCTTATATTGTTGCAATTATCTTTGGAAACTAATTGATTAGGATAATCTACCATCGGTTATTACCCCTTTATAGAGAATTGTTGTCATGCAAATGTGCAACAGGGAAATTGAAAATTTTCGAGCATGACAACGATGCCCCTGTTTCGAAACTTTCAATTTTTACCCTTCCGAGGTCCGATGACCTCTCAGTTGATGTTAACTCATTCCCCCAGGTGAATTAGGAAAGTCAAGTCACCCCCATAGGTGATTTTAGGAGTTCTTAAGGAATGCTATTTTTGGGCAGTGTTGGGAAGGGCTACCACTGGCCTTCCTGTAATGCACGCACCCCTAGAGAGAAAAGGAGGAGAAAAAAATGTGACATGGAGATGAATTGAAGGTATAAAAATATCATGGAATTTATTTTAGAAGATTTAGGAAAGATTTGGAGGAGTTGGGGTAGTTTCATCAAAAACAGGGTTCACGTGGCCTAGGAAGTGCGCAAGGTGAAAAGAGTTGTTGAGCTTCGGAGGTGATTTTGAGAGCTCTAGATGGAGTTAAGAGCTAAACAAGACATCATTATAAAGGGAATTCAAAGATATATAATATGGTAAAATCATATCTTTCACAACACTTTGGAGCAATAGGTTTATAATTAGTTTTTTCCATGCACAACTAGGGAACATATCAAAAATCCCAATTTTTAGGGCCTAAATTGAAGAAAAAGATCTAAAACCCCCACCATTGGATTCAAAATTCCATTTTCAGTCAAGTTAATATAAAATTTCACCAAAAATTCCATCGGGAGCTCAAGATATCGTCGTTTCAAGTTGCCCTCAAGGTAAGTTTCTCGCAGTTAGTCAAATTTTAGCGAGGACACGTGTCAACGCCAGTGAACCTGGCGTAATTTGATGTCCATTTCATCCCTTAAGCTAAGGTACATGAGGGACAAGAAAATGTGTCCAGCCCCAATAAGCCCTCTGGTCACATATGAAAATTCCGGATCGTTAGTTCATTTTAGGTGTTTGTCAAAGCTCGTTCCCTTAATCATCTAGATCATGACAAGTGACTTCTCTTCTACCGTGATGTGTAAATTGATGTCCCTTATGTGCCTTTGGAAAAGGGACATGAAAATGTTCCCAGCACTAAGAAGCCTTCAAGTCATCCATGTGACCCCCTCCAGTGTAATTTCTCACCCTTGGAGCTAGTGGAGCCAAATGGACAACCGCCGGATCTTCACCAAGTGTCGGCCAGGGCGTCTTGTGCAAATTTGTGACCCTCATGTCCCTTAATTCTTAAGGGACATAGGGAACATGAAAATGCACCCATCCTAAGGAATGCCTCTTGGTTCCTCATGCGATCAGCTTCCACCCCAAGTGTTTTTTCCAGCTTTTTGGCCTAAACACTCCATCGTTGGATCTCTGCCAAGTGTCGCGGTGAGGTGCGTCGTGCAAATTGATGTCCCTTTCATCTCTTAATGCTTAAGGAACATCAGGGACATAAAAATGTGCCCCACCCCTTATGATATTTTTTGAATTGTTTTAAAGTTGAGACTTAGCTTTATTTTATCGCTTCTTACTCTTTCCAAAACCACTTCACCATTCCATTGTTGTGTGTTTGCCTTCACCCACCCACCATTGTTGCTCTGAACCAACTCCACCATGGCAACCAAACCTTCAATTCCATGAAGATACATAGGTCCCAAAGGTAATATTTATCAATATATTTGTCGGATTGAAGAACAAAAGTAGAAGAACAAAGAAATTCACCCAGAAACCTCGATTGTCGTGAAACGGAGATCGGGACATATCTTGCAAACCGGTGCATGAAATGAAGAACCATTTACTACTGTGTTCTTCATTCTTGAAGGCCATGAAAACCTCACTTACAAATCTCCCTTCCACTAAATAAATTTCTCGCAGTGAAGAAATCTTCTTCTCGACCCAACGAGGACAAGAACCTTATTTCCCATCAAACCAACAATTAGTTCAAGAGAAATTTCACCAAGAACAAAAACAAAAACCCACAACAAAAATGTGATTTTTGTCATGAACAGAGAAGAAAACCAAACCTGCAACTTTTAAGCTCCGTTAATGGTTGTCGTGTCCAAAATTGCCACCACGTCAAAAATTTGAATTTTTAAAATCTCCCAAATTGGTGATCGGGTAAGTCTAAAATTTCAGAGGGGCAATATTGGGAAAAAACCCATATCGGAAAACTTTGTTCCACCGTGATCCAACCACCGAAGCCCATTTTCTAAAAATAGTAGGTCTTCTACATGGGAGATTGCTATTTTGGGTAAGTCACATTTGAGGAAACTGAACGAGGCAAGTACACACAATGAAGGTATTGGAGGCGAAATTCGTTGAAAGGGTCATATTAGTTCAAAATTGACACTTACTAAAAATAGTAAGTAATCCCATGAGCACTTGCTAAAAATAGCAAACCGGTCCAAAAGGTGAGATGAACACAAGGAGAAAGAAGAATTCAAGTTTTCACATCCAATCGAGATCCAAGAGAGTTGAATTTGCACTCTTACTAAAAATAGTAAGTTGTCTCATTGAAACTTACTAAAAATAGTAAGTCACTCTAGAGTGTGGATTGCACAAAAAGAGCATTCTGGGAGTTGAACATTTAAGTTGATATCACTAGTTGGAGACCAAAGAGGGGCAAAAACAATGTAGTCTCTATCATCGGATTATGTAGGAGTAGATGATAGTGAGGTTACTTACATGGATCTCAACAGTGTCTTTTGACACTCATTTCATGCTTCAATTGGTATGTGTGAGGTGGAATTTGCAGTTGACACTCGTCAGACTATTCACAATGTGTTTCATCAGGATCATGTTCAAATCAACTAAGTAGTGTGGCAGTGTTGCAAGGAGTCGGGCGGGATTTGTTCCAAGCCTCTTCAAAAAGGATCTTCATGAATAATGCTCATGGTCACCAATGGAATCATTCAAAATGTTTTTAAACACTTAGTTCACAGTGTTTGTGCGTCATCCAAAGGAAGTCTCTCGTGGTATAAGACATTCGAGGATCCATATTTCACTACATTAGAGCATTGCATCGGATTGATCAAGTAGAATAGTGGATCAAGGCATTTTATTCATCGGCATTGTTCTCCCTCTCTCTCTCTCTCCTCTCACCCCCAAACTTTCTCTCTCCTCAATATTCTAATCTTGCGTTGGGGTTGCACTTTTTCGTATGTCTTAATGTTTTTAATGTAATAAGTCACCCTTAAGTTATAAAAGGGGACTTAATGTTTTCCTAAGAATGTGAAAAGTTTCAAGACATACGAAGGGTCAATGGGGGATATGCGAAGAGACTTCCAAAATTCTATAAATTGTAATGAGTTCCTCATTCAAAAGGGTTCTTATTATGAGATTCTTCTAGTTGGTTGTATTCTTGTAAGTTCATGAGAGAGCTTTTGCTTACTTGTGAGTGAAAGGAGTTAGCCATTTTCCTTTCAAATTTCTTCATTTCTCCACCGTGTCTACCTCATGAAATAGGTGATGCAAAAATTTGTATGGATATTTACAAGACTCGTGCCAAGGAACAACAAAATCTGCTCTGTGAACTCTTTTTGTGTAATATGGTTGTTCCTAATGTACCAATTTTTACTCAATTTGTATGTGGGAGAATTTCAGTTAAAAGCTTTTCAATCTCTACTGCATAACCAAATTTTATGGAATAAAAACACTAGTGATTTCATGAATAAGGAAAGGACCATTGGATTCTTCATAAGGCCTCAACATGTAAGTGCAGACCAAATGAGGAGAAATTTTAGAGCTTACTATTACCAGCATGAGTTTCTAAGTATCCAACCACAAATTATGGAGGAATGCATAAAAATTTCAACTCTTATGGTTGGGAACATTATGAGGAAGCTCTTGTTGCATGCAACACAATATGGGAAACTTTAAACATTCCATTAAAAAGAATGGAGGTAATCTCTCCCCAAAATCTCACATGGAGTATGAGGAGAGAAAGAACAATTGTGAAAATCATTCAACATCGGCATAGGAAGAAAATGATGAATGGATGGGAATGAGGACTATACCACCTTTGGTTCTCATTTCAATGACATCATGGCAAAATATTGTACCACACATGAAGAGCCATTTAAATAATGGGAAGATTTAGTCTTTGAACACATGGGATTCAATAGTACAACTTCAAAAAGGTATGTAGATCAGTATGAAGAATTTAATATGGCACAAAGGCTTGAGCATAGGTTAATCCAATAGTAGTTTGCAAGAGGAATTGCAAAGGTTAGGTGCATGGGAGATGACGAGTCCATAAATCGACTCATTAAATCACCAAATAATGAAAACTTCTCCTCGGAAAACATTAATCAATGCATTAGATGGTTCGATTGATCAAGTCCAAAGTAGGGAAATAATGCATATTATCCTTGTTGAATTATGTGGACTAATGATTAAGGTCTTTTTCCAACTAACTGCTTTGAAAAGATGCATGGTGATGTGTGCAAGTTAATAAATTCATGAAAATGCCAATGTAAGGTATCACAGTCAAGATTGGACGTGGTCTACTCCATCATGAAGATCAATTTAAGGGAAGTTAATGAAGACTGAAAACAAGGAACTCGATTCCTAGCTCCTTTATGTCTTTAAAACATGGTCAGTAACCAACTCCCAAACTGTTCTCATATCCAACATCTTAGACTCTTAGGTGTGTGTTAGGAGAAATTAGCTATAAAATACTAGTCTTGACTGAGTTGAATATATATATGTGTGTGTAGACTATAATAGGACAAAGAAGTGTAAGTAACAATTCTTGTTATTTCCAATTTATGTTGTAAGAAACTCCTTTTTGATAAATAAAATCATGTTGTTATGAGTAAAACCGTGTTTGTTAATCCAATTTAAAGGAGAGCAAGAGTCCACTCGTATGAGGAATTGGCTATTTTGGTATTTATATTCATGTTTTTCTTGCATTCTTGAATTTTGAAGTGTGCTTAAAACAATCATTCCTAGAACTTGCAATATTCCAATCAAATTAGCATTACTCTTTCAACAATTTGCTTCACTATATCTTGTTTTCAATTCTAGTAAGTTTCATTTCAAAGTATCTTCAATTCCAATAAGTTTCGTTTCGAGCAATTTCATTCTCCAAACTATTTCTTTTCGTACTTTAGTTTCAGAGATTAGATGTTATTTGTGTTTGTTCATTATATGACAAACAAAAATTTGCCAAAAAGATTATATCCAAACATGGAAAGAGCGCTACAAGCTCTTCTTACTTCACGCTTCATGTTAAAAGAGTATTGCATATTTTGATTCTCTGTATTTGCATTTATTTAGATTGATGAATTTAAGTTTTGAGGAGCCAATGCTATTTGGAAGGGATATATTTAAATGTTCTTGATTAATTTTCGTAATCACGGTGCGAAGATTATACTTGTGCACTATGAAGTTTGGCTTCAATCTTATCTCATGATTAATCTACTTATGATTGATCTAATTGGAAGATTGATAAAAATTATTGCTGATTACCACGATTTTCAATGCTAATTCACTTGCTTATAATCTTAGTAATTTTGTTACAAGTAGTTTATGCGATTAACAACGAATTTACAATTACATCGACCCAAATAAATAGAGTAATAAACTAGATTTATGCAATAGCTTGTGTCATCAAATAAGATTTTCTCAAAGAAATTGAAAGAAAACTCAAAGAATCATACTCAATGCGTATTTGATGACATGCCATGTCAAACATTAATAAAAACTAATACATTATTTTACCGAGGAGCTAGTCGACAATCAATTTTTGTGATGCTTAAATAAAAACAATTTAACAAACTATAGGTGTATAAAGGATATGTTAAAAAAGAAGAAAACATTGAACCTTTTAATAAAAATGAAACCCAAACTTTCGTTAGAGCTTTTACTTTATTGAGGGCTTATTATGAATGTTGACCAAAAAAAGCATTGGGGTTGCGTATTTTTGAACGTTTCTCATTAATATTTGTACCAAAGGCACATACGACAAGGATAATCGTCAAAATGGGAAACACATGAATATAAGTCAAATATAGAATAATTGATTTATCAACACGCCCGCCCCGACAACTGTAGAAGCCATCCTAGATTGAAAATAAACCTACATAAGCAAAAAAAAGAAGCCCTAGGAAAATGTCTACCGCCAAACTCATAAACCCTAAATGCACAACACATTCATATTCCCCACACTTTGGTTGATTAAAAAGTCGCCGATGTAAGTTTTGCATTTATTCAAATCTCATGATAAAAACAACGACCATCAAAAGCCCTTAAAACAATGAACCTAATGCTCAAGAGAATTTACAACAATTTGACGCCAACAACGAACACTAAAGAAACAACTCGACACGAGAAGTGATATTTTCAATATCAAAGTGAGTATAGTGTGAAACATAAGATCCGATATTAATACGAATTAACATTTGATATGAGCTGGAAAGGGAATCATGCAATGGAAAAATAGGTAAAAGGGACGATGATAACACTTTGAAAGGCCGACGACAACACCGATAGGGATGACAAGCTGATTAAGTTGTTGAGCGTTAGCCACAAAAGCAAAGGCATACATAAAATAGGTGGAGCTCTCCACGAAACAAGTGAAACATTAGAGCGTCATCATAGGAGATCTCCCCATTGTAAACACTCCAACATAATTAAAGAATCTAAAAATGTAATTAATATTTTTATATACTCAACAATACTACTAGCACTTCAAGTCAAAATCTAAAAGAATTAAAAACTAATAAAAAAGAGGGGAAAAAAGAAAAACATGATGAAAGTCCACACTAATATACAAAAGCATTACAAATATAAATGTTCATTTGTAAAAACTCCCACAAACCCATTTGTTAGGAGAAAATTAATGTTATTTTTAAAATAATGTCCTCAACAACAATGTTTACAAATGCCAAAAATTAAAAAAAAAAAAAAGAAGGGAATTGTAAACACCAACTTAATAATAGTTTAAAACTGTATATATAAATTAAATTAATTTTTTTCCGACCCCTAATAATGTACACATCACCCGAGAATAACAAGGCACCCATTCAATCTTTGTTACAGCGTTTCCCCCGACCTGTCCCAAAACCACGCAGCCATCCGACTCCTGCTGCATGGTATCCGCATGGCAAGCCCTAACCATGGTCTGCAAATCCCAACCCCGGTTAAAGAAAACCGTACACGAACTCCCTCAGCCGGCGGCAGTCTACCTGACTCCGGGTTGCCTCCAACCCTGGTTACCCTAACATCGTCCAGGGTCAAGTAATCTAGGTGGAGTCGTCTGCGAGAAATTTCGGAAGGAAAAGCAAAAGCAAAACTAAAGATCGTGGCGCAGGAGGAAAGAAGCATTTGGCACCAAAACTTGGGGAACATTCAATTAATTACCATCGGCGGAAGCCTGCCAATTTTCGCGGCAACCAGCTCGAAAAGACACCGCTGCATTTGGATGCCTGAATTTCCTGAACGATCGCCTTATTTATCTTCTCTGTATTTATCCCGCTAGGGTTTGATTATTGTAGAGTAGGGTTTGATCGCTGAGAATTCGAGGCATGGATGATCCAATTGGGAGTGGAGTAGATACGAGAAATTCGGTCAGGGTGAAACGGGGAAGTCAGAAATGGAGTATGGATCTTCGTTAAGATCCACAGGTTTTATTGCTATGCTGTGTAGTGTATTTATATATATATTTGTATAATCAATGGTGTCAGGGTTTCTGCTGCTTCTCGTCTGATTGGAAGAGATAGGAAGGTGTTTTTTTAATTGCCAGAGTGAGCGTGGGAGTTCGGATATGGAGAGGGGCAGCGGTTCAAGCCTCAGCAGCGAAGACGAGACGGATCTTCGGCAAGCTGGCAATTACGCTGCTAAACCAACTTGGAAGCCCCACACATTGGTATTTCGTCCTTATTCTTCTTCCCGCGACCGAGGAGCGTCTCAAACGCCGGGGTCCTTGCGAGTGATTGTCAATAAATCTGTAAGTAATTTTTGTGCTTCTGAATTATGCTTTTTTGTTTCGTTTTTGGCCAAAAACTTTCTTTACGAGAACTTGATTAACCTGTTTTTTTCGGTCAATTGCCTAATTTTGGACGAAATTTATAATAATTAGATTATTCCAATTGGCGATTTTTCAGAAAATTGCTCGCCAAGTTTTCATAAAAATGACCAAAATTTATAGTAAATCGGAATCCTGAGAATTAACCTATGGTACGTATTTTTGAACAAGAATGATTTATCTCGCATTCTTCCAATATTGGTCATCATTCTATACTTCTGTAATGCTTTCGCATATTTAAAAATTATCAGTCTTCTAGTCATTTTGACATGAAGAGGTCAGTTTTTTTACGCAAAATATCAGCAGATCTCTGAAAACTATCCGTGAACGTGAATGACCTAAATTTTGCTGTCTATTTGACAGGGTAGTGGGTTTCAGAGAGGAGTTTTCCGCATTTATTTGTTAGTGTTGAATTATCTAGATTCCACTGGACAATTTGAGTGAATTCCTTCACCCGTCATCCGAGAGAGAACTGTTTTGTGAGGAAAAGTGAGTGAACTGTTTGTTTGCTGTTTCGCCATGTAAATTCGCTCGTACATACAAGATAAATCTCTGGTTAGAACTCTTTGTTTCATGGGATACTCAGATTGAGTGCGAAGAAGATAGTTTATTAATTATATTATTTGAGTATGAGTTACACAATGCTCGACTGTCTTATGCATTCAATTGACCGGGTTAAAACATTGACAATTATTTACCATGGTTTGAACCCTTTTTTGTGCGTTTACTTGTTTAAACAGCACATGCAATCCATGTTGTCATGCCATTATAGCCATGGCTTCGGTTCCATATGTCATGGAGTGTCTTTAGAGAATAAATAAGAGGATCCAATTTGCTACTAAAAACAAAATCAATGTCCATGAGTGACCAAAGTAGGCCAATGGGACTCTAAAATACATCTGATCACTCTAGAACAGTACTAGGGTAGAAAAGAATCCTAGATGATGAAAAAGTGACTTTACTAAAGCTAAAACACTTCAACAATCGATAGAAACCCTAGAAACCTGGCAAGAGAGATTGGTCATCATACATTCACCTGTCCAATCAGATTTACGTCATTGGTAACAAAATGGTCACATGTCAGCATCATAACAATAATGATAACCTTGGCCATGCTTAGGCTACCAACTTGATAGCTTACCATGACACTCTTTGAATTAAGATATCACAACTTTGAAAAGATGCCATTGGTAATTTCAGCCTTTTGAATTTACACCAATTAAAGAAACATATAATCCATGATTATGAGTTTGACTTGAAATTGAGATCGTTTCACTTTTCCTGCTTGATAATTGCCCAAGAATGTGACATACTAAATTTCTAATATCAGCATGCAGAAATTTCTTATGATATAAACATGGCTTCCAAAGTTATTCTTTTTAACTTGATCGAATAGCATTTAACACAGCTTTTGTCACTGTTGTGTCTGCATATTGGTCTTGGATTCAACGTTTTTGCAATGCTTCTCAACCCTAAGATTCGAAAATCAGAATTTATTCATTATTACCATTTTGATACAGATTCAACCCATACTATCACTTCTCTCACTTGTATGGTGGAAGCCTGTATTTTATATCTGGCACCTGGAATCTCTTCTTACGGAGCTTATTCCAATTACCTATCTTATAAATATATAATTTTTAAATTTATTGGACAAAAGGCATGGTTAACTGCTTTTTCATGAACTAGATTTTAGTAAGTGCTGTTCAATGAAGTAAATAAACTTTCCCCACCTCGAGTCTTGTGGTACGACAACATTTATCACTTGAAATAAATGATCTAAAAGAACCTAAATTTCTGCAATGACTATAAAATTTATCATCCAACCTAGTGCAACTATAGTTCCTTCAATCAAATTTAACCCGTATTATGATTCTCACTTTTGGATATGCCCGTGTTTCTGTTCAGATTTTTCTTTTTCTCACACTTGGAATTTAAAGTTGTCTGTTTATTTACAAATAAAAACCCTTTGATGTAACAGTAAATGTATTCCGAATAATGAAATGAGATATAGAACAATTTTTTTCTCGAAGTTTTATCATGGTGCAAAGCATAAGCCTCAAATCCCCTCTAATAATTCAAGCATTTTTAGAAGTTTCACTATTGTCTTTTAACAAAGATGTTTGATTCCAGGTGTAGTCCCAATGCACGCAATTTGTAAATAGTAGTTATAGAATGGATTGATTTGGAAGTGATTAAATTAAAAATTTGGAGTGCGTAATGAAAGTTGACCTTGATGCCCAGAAAGCGATGTTTAAAATGGTGAGGAAAAAAAAACATTTAAAGGTTTATTTTTTTGGCATTTGGGACTGTTTATTCCATTGGAAAACACGCCTCAAAAATTGCTCAGGGTCATTTTTCTGTGAACAGATTGTTGGAATATGACTTGTCCATTTCAAGGTTGAAGAAAATTCACTTTTACAAAAGTTTTATAGAAGAATTGAAGTCAAACCATATTAAGTAGCTATACTATCAATTCTTAATTGGTAGAATTATTTACTATCGTATCTTTCAACAATAAAATATTGTGAGTGTAGGTGTTTAAATGATATATTTGGCATTCAAATACCTGATGTCAGGATTCAGTTTCATTGGTTTTGGGCCAATTGATTTTGCTTTTGGCCCTTTGGGCATTGTTGAAATTTATGCTTGTTACAACTCTAATCAGAATCAATGTAAATATCCCCAATTGCTCAATGTCCACACCACTATAGTAATAATAACCTAAGT
The DNA here is from genome assembly GCA_018340775.1 of Taxus wallichiana var. yunnanensis. Lineage (NCBI taxonomy): Eukaryota > Viridiplantae > Streptophyta > Pinopsida > Cupressales > Taxaceae > Taxus > Taxus wallichiana. The sequence continues at coordinate 943,906,025 of CM031235.1, forward strand.
CACCAGGTTCGTGTTCGTGTTCGTGTTCGGCGAGGATTAAATTCGGATGAAGTTCGGCAAGGATAAAATTCGGCAAAAAAATTCGTGATTAAATTCGGCTGTTATAATTTTCATTTTTTTAAAATCAGATATAAATGCACAATTTTTTTAAAATAGCTAAAACATAAAATAATACAAATAAAAGATAAACTATAAAATATAAATAATAAAATATTAAATAAGAATAAAATTATAAATTATAAAGTTATAAACCATAAATCAATAATAAACTATAAATAATAAATTACTATTTTAAACTTTAAAAACACAAAACTAAACATTTATATTTAAAACTTTAAAACAAACTTTAAATATTTAAAACTTTAAACAAACTTTAAATATTTAAAACTTTAAATAGACTATAGTTTAAAACTTTAAACAAACCTAAAATTAAAATTAGAACAGTCCAATGAAGGAAGTCACGAACAGTCCAGGGCACACGAGCAGTCCAACGATTTGTTCACAGTCGAACAGTCCAATGAAGGAAGCCACGAGCAGTCCAACGAAGGAAGCCACGAACTCACGAAGCCACGAATCCACGAAAGCCTGCGGAAGTCACAAAGCCACACGGAAGCACACGAAAGTTCGACTGTCGTTTTAGGGTTTTCCAAAAAGCATTTTAAAGTTTTTCTAAACAACGAATAATGACGAATATTCGCCGTTTTTTTGGGAGTGGAAAGAGGTTCGGCGATTTTCGAACTTTATGTCCAAAAATCGCCGAACCACGTGGACACGAGATAATAACATTAATGTCCATAGTAATGTCTCCACAAAAATGTGCCCTCTTAGGAACTTATGACAGAATTAATTATAGTTTAAAAAGGGATATTACACGAACTCTCTATTTTTAGCAACTGCTATTTTTTGTTGACTTGTGCATCCAAGTTCGAGATGAGTCTAGTATCTCTTATTCTCTACATGTCTAAATAAAGCCTCCGGGTGACTTACTAACTCAATTTCAATGTCCTGGATACAAAAATAGTAAATCTTTAAAATCCTAAAAATATCGACAAATATCAAAATGTAAATTTCAGTCCTTAGATGGTTCATTTTGCCGCCAACTTTTTGTCATAAGTGCCCCTAGCCGGTTATCGTAATCACAATAGCCTATAATTTGTTGAGATATTCGTTGACTACATTCACCAGATCCTTATCTTCAATAATCCCGCTTAGTTTTCCTCATTGCAACTTTGGTCATCTTCAAACAAATTTGATCTCCTTATCGTAAATGGACAAAAATACTTTAAAGCTCAAGGAAAACAACATATGTTTTGGAGCATGCTGTAAACCAAAGAATAACAAATCTATCTTGATTTTTGTTAGGACCCTAGACGATAACACTATTGAAAATAACAAATGTCATAATCAAAATAGTTCCAATAGTATGCAAACTCCAATGTTATGTAGTGTTTGTCTTTCAATGATCACCTAAACATAAACTTATGTTCTTCAACAATTTAAATTCACTAATGATTGATTGCTTTCTCTAGGATGTTTATAAGTGCTCAATAGATTCAATTGAACAATTATTAGATGCGGTGTGATTTTCTAGATAAATGAATTACAACGCTTGTGTATTTATAGACAATGAATTAAAACTAGGACATGGTTGGCAGACAAATAAACAACCAAAAGCGAAAAACATGGGAAGTGCATCAAGGGTCCATTAATTGATCCAAGAGCATTATTAATGCTCCTAATAGATTTAGGAATGCTACTAACACTCCCCACACAAAGTTCAAGAGAATTAGAAACGAATAAAGAAAGAGAGAGGGAGAGAGAAGGGGAAGTCATGATGTAAATCCACAATAATTGACAAACATATAAACATACTAAAATCATACAATTTAATAAATATAAATGCCCACCTGTAAAAACTCCCACGAACCTGTTTCTTACTTTGAAAATAATAATGAAAATAGATAGATACATAGATAATGATTTAAACGTTGTCCAAAGGATCAAAGTTGCACAACACCAAAAAAGAAAGAGAAAAGATCTAGGGAAGAATGATAAAAAATGACAAATCATAAACACCACCCTAATAATACACATTACGAGAGTTTATATATATATATATCCCAAGATCCTGGTTTAAAAAAGTCACACATAAACTACCACAGTTGGTGGCGGTCTACCTGACCCCGGGTTACCTCCAACCCTGGTTACTCTAACATTGGCCAGGGTCAAGTAATCTTGGTGGAGTCATCTGCGAGAAATTTTGGAAGGAAAAGCAAAAGGAAAACGAAAGATTGTGGGGAAGGAGGAAAGAAGCATTTGGCACCAAAACTTGGGGAACATTCAATTAATTACCATTGGCAGAAGCCTGCCAATTTCGTGGCAACCAGCCCCAAAAGAGACCGCTACATTTGGATGCCTGAATTTTCTTAACTATCGCGTTATTTATCTTCTGAGTATTTATCCTGCTAGGGTTTGATTATTGTGTAATAGGGTTTGATCGCACGGGATAACAGAGAATTCGAGGGAGGGATGATTAAATTGGGAGTGGAGTAGATACGAGAAATTCTGTTTTGGCAAAATGGGGAAGTCAGAAATGGAGCATGGATCTTTTCTTAGATCCACAGTTTTAATTGCTCTGCTGTGTAGTGTGTGTGTGTGTATGTGTATAATTAATGGTGTTAGGGTTTCTGCTGCTTCTCGTTGGATTGGAAGAGACAGGAAGGTTTTTTTTAATTGCGTGTGTGAGCATGGGAGTTTGGATATGAAGAGGGGCGGTGGTTTGAGCCCCAGCAGAGAAGACGAGACTGATCTTTGGCAAGTTGGCAATTATGCTGCTAGACCATTTATGGAAGCCCCACACATTGCTATTTCGTCCTTATTCTTCTTCCAGGGACCGAGGAGCGGCTCATACGCGGGGTTCCTTGTGAGTGATTTTCAATAAACCTGTAAGTAAAATATTTGCTTGTGAATTATGCCTTTTTTGGTTCTGTTTTCCAAAAATCCTTTTGACGTGAACTTGAGTAACCTGTATTTATCTCCAATTGCCTAATTTTGGACGAAATTTATAAAAATGTGATTTTCTATTTGGCAAATTTTCAGAAAAGCACTCCTGCCAAGTCTTCATTATATAGTAAATCCTGACAATTAACCTATTGTACGGATTTTTGAAAAAGAATGATTTACCCTGCATTCTTCCAATATTGGTCAACATTCTATACTTCTAAAACATGTTTGCCTATTTTAAAATTTGTTAGCTTTCTAGTCATTTTAAAATGAAGAGGTCAGTTTTGAATGTAAAATATCAGCAGATCTCTGAATTGATCTTGTAAAATATGTAGATCTTTGGTTAGAACTCGGTGTTCTATGAGATACATGAATTGGACAATGGTTGACTGTCTTATGCATTCAATTGGCCGGGTTAAAACATTGGCAATCACTTAACACAGTTTGAACCCTTTTTTGCGTTTACTTGCTTAAACAGCACATGTGATCCATGTTGTCATGCCATTGTAGCCATGGCTTCAGTTGTGCATGTCATGTATTGTCTTTCGTATTGAGAATAAATAAGAGGATCCAATTAGCTTAAAGAATAAATCAATGTACATGAGTGTCCAAAGTAAGCCAATGGGACTCTAAAATACATCTGATTACTCTAGAACGGTATTAGGGTAGAAAAGAATCCTAGATGATGAAAAAGTGACTTTACCAAAGCTAAACACCTAAACACTTGATAGCAACCCTAGAAATCTGGAAAGAGAGATTGGTCATCAAGCTTTCACTGGTCCAATCAGAAATACGTCATTGGTAACAAAACGGTCACATGTCAGCATCACTGATAACCTTGGCCACACTTAGGGCTATCTGCTTGATAGCATACCATGACACTCTTTGAATTAAGAAATCACAAATTTGAGAAGATGCCATTGGTATTTTCCTACTTATGAATTTACTCCAATTAAAGAAACACGTAATCCATGATTATGAGTTTGACTTGAAATTGAAACCATTCCATTTTTTCTGCTTGGTTAATTGCTTGAGAATGTGACACACTATATTGCTAATGTCAGCATGTAGAAATTGCTAATGATATAAACATGGCTTCCCAATTTATTCTTTCTAACTTGGTTGAACAGCGTTTAGCACAGCTTTAGTCACTGCCGTATCTTCATATTGGTCTTGAATAGAACCTCTTTTGATATGCTTCTCAATCTTAAGATTGGAAAATTAGAATATATTTATTGTTAGTGATTTAATACAGCTTTAACCCATACTATCACTTCTCTCACTTGTATGTTGCAAGCCCATGTTTTATATCTGGATGTAACCTGGCAATTGGAATCTCATCTTGTGGTGCTTATTCCAATTACCTTTCTTATGAATGTATAATTTCCAAATTGATTGGACATAAAGCACCATTAACTGCCTTTTCATGAACTGGATTTTAGTAAGTGCTTTTCAATGAAGTAAATAAATTTTTCCCACCTTGAGTCTCGTGGTACTACGACATTTATCACTAGAAATAAATGATCTTAATGAAATTAACTTTCTTCAATGACTATAGAATTGATCATCCAACCAAGCCCAACTAGAGTTCCTGCAATCAAATTTCACATTATATTATGATTCTCGCTCTCAGAAATGTCTGTGTTGCTGTTCAGGTTTTTCTTTTTCTTACGTTCTGTCTGTTTATTTGCAAGTAAAAACCCTTTGATCTAACAACAGTAAACATTCCGAACAATGCAATTAGATGTAGAACAACAATTTATAAAAAGTTTTATCATGGGGCAAAAACAATCCTCAAATCTACTCTAATAATTCAAGCATATTAAGAAGTTTCACTATCACGTTTTAATAAAGAAGTTTGATGTAGTCCCAACGCATGCAATTTGTAAATAGTAGTTATAGAATGAATTGATTTGGATGTGATAAAATTTGGAGTGCATAATGAAAGTTGACCATGACGCCCAGAAAATGATGCTTAAAATGGCAAGGAAAAAAACATCTAAAGGTTTTTTTTTGGCATGTGAGACTGTTTATTCCATTGGAAAGCATTCACAAATTGCACACGGGTACTTTTTCTGTGAACGGATTGTTGGAGTATGACTTGTCCTTTCCAAGATTGAATAAAATGTACTTTTACAAAATTTTTACAGAAGAATTGCAGTCAAACCATATTAAGTAGCTATACTATCAATCCTTGAGAATCAGTTACTATCACGTCTTTCAACAATAAAATATTCTGAGTGTTGGTGTTTAAATGATATATTTGGCAGTCAAATACTTGATGTCAGGATTCAGTTTCATTGGTTTTGGGCCAGTTGAATTTACTTTTGGGCATCGTTTAAATTATGCTTGTTATACTGTTCACATTATTCGGGAACTGTCTATGGGGTCTCAAGTCTTTTGCTGCTGACGTCACTATGATGTATTGTCTTGGAGAGCCTCAAGATAATTGCTGACCCTGTTTATTGTCTTGTTGCAGTGCATTGCTCATCCGAGGTTCTGTACTCATTTTTGAGTATCTTGAAGCTCAATCGTAAAATTGTATAACTTATTTTAGTTTCTTTTTAACTGAATCATATGGGATCTCAAATCTTTTGCTACTGACATCACTATGATGTATTCTCTTGGAGAGCCTTAAGATAATTGCTGACCCTGTTTATTGTCTTGTTGTAATGCATTGCTCATCTGAGGTTTTGTACTCATTTTTTAGTAGCTTGGAGCTCAATCGTAAAATTGTATAACTTGTTTTAGTTTCTTAAGTGAATCAAATCAAGTTTTAAATTTTAGATCCTTTTGACACTTAAGTTGAATTAATACTTAATTATAGGAAGTGGATCTGTGAAGGATATTAGTCCAAGTGTGTGCTTTCTTGAATGCTCTTCCAACATAATATAGTACAGGTGGGAGGACAGTTTAAAACCTTGTACATGGCAATCTCTTGGCCGCCCGAAATTTTAACTCAGACTTGGGACTTGGCAATTACTCACTGCTTAAAATATATATATAAATTCATAAAATAAACACATAAAACACTCACAACCACGTAGTGGAGCAAAAAACAGCAGAAAATCACAACTGTTCGCAAAAGATGACATTGTAATTTTTTTTTAACCACCCATGGGAGGTTCTATCTGCCTGGAGCTGAGTAACAGGCTTGGAGTTGTGAGTATTCTGAACTTGTTACTTGGCTCGCGAGTAGATGCATAATTACCTGGGCTGGGAAAAATTGCAGGTTAATCCGAGTACTCGTGAGTTTTAGACCAGAGGGTGGTATCATGTATTGTATGCTCTTTTAACTTGAAATATCTCCCCAGGTGAAGCTGAGTGGATTTTGAAGCTATTTTTTTCTCATAAAGAAAGACAAGCTCATACCACTTAAGATTGATCTTCTCAACTGAATATTGTTATGTTCTTTAGAGGAGATTATATTAGTTATATGCCAAAATATACCTACACTCCCTATAACAATTAGCCAAATTAGACTTGATCTAAGCTTGCATACTAAATATATGAAAATCCTTAATAACATGAATGTAAAATTCTTAATTAATTAGAAAGGGTAAACTAAACATAAGAAAATCTTAGAAGGTTTAGATTTCAATAAGAATGGATACTGGATAAATTGAAACAGAATTTTGAATTTTAACTTGACAGGCACATCGGTGCCACTCCATGAATTAGCTCCGAAATCGGAAAAAATACTCTATATTGTGAACTTGTTGGAATTTAATATTCTCATCATCATTGTGTTTCAGATTTGTTTTTCCCTGACCCAGAGGTCATTTCATGCTTCAATGTTCCCTAAATCTCCCAAAACCTGTTGCTTATGGAAGAGCTCGGAGTCAACTTTCCAATGCATTTTGAATGGGCCAAAACAAACACCGTACGTGGAAGATACTGTCTGTGCAGGATCAGGTGCAGCGGGCAAAACTGGAGGCACAGGTGCAGTCTGATGGCACTAACGCGAGATAGTCAAGTGACTGTTTGCGGAATCGACCAATGGTGTATCAACAAGTGGCAAAGCAAAAATTGGTTTTGTCTTCATCTCCGATCTTTGATGGTTGAGGTGGAAAAAAACATGGGGTCCACTTTTAGTCAAGAGGGGACCCGGCCGCCTTGTCACTATAGTGACGTCATCAAGCTCAATATTCCTTGTCATCACCGAGCTCATATAATCGGTGAGTCACATTATTTGCCAACTTCCACATATTCATGCCAAGTGTCAACACCATATCCTAAGCGCATTATTCCAACCACCACATAGAGCGCTTCATATTCCAATCAATGCCACTCCACATAACTTGCCACGCATTTACCAAACAAGCGCCAAAGCCCACATATTTACCCATGCCAACCCATATACCAAGCTAAGTGCTTTGGCCAATAACCATGGGAAAAAACTCAATGTGGTGATGGTCTTAAGGCCATGTCAAAGGGTGGGCACATTTTATTTTAAAGCCCCTCTTATTCCTCCTCCCGTATGTGGGATAAGAATTAATATTAAAAATGAAGGAGAGTCTTTTTAAGGTATGAGCCCACATAAGCCTACGTGGAATATACTTAGGTGCATAAAGTGGTCTAAGCCTTATTAAAAGGCACCAATATATATTTTTAAAGATTTTTGACCACGTAGAAAGCGCCTTGCAAAATGGAGTAAGGCTATGGTTGGCAGATTTGTATGGGATAATATTCATCCCTAAAACAAAATATACCCACACATACAAAGGCGGATTAGATGGGATTTATATCTATATACGGGATTTTTATAAATCTAAAGGATAACATCTTTATCCTAACATCTCGGCCCGTGAGGAGTATAAAAGGCCCTCAACATTCCATTCAAACACACCTCCAAAGCCTCTTAAGGCATTCAAAGAGGAGCTTGGAGAGTTGGATGGAGCTCATGGAGTAGTGCGTGGAGTTCGTGCGAGCCGGACATCGAGGAGCTCGAGAGAGTTGGTTTAGAGCTCGTGGAGCCAAAGTGGAGAAGAGCTTGCTTTGAAAAGAGTGTGGCGGAGCTTGTGGAGAAGCGTGAATAGCTTATTGAGTTGAGATGGAGTCGAAAGCTTAGAGTCGACTATTTAAGATCACGTGAATGGAGATTATCGTCTAAAGAGCCCAAAGTATCACAGAGATGAAGTTTTGAAGCCCTTTTTCTATAAAAAGGAGAGTATGGCCCGTATTACTATTATGGAGATTATAATCGCGCCATAGAGCTTGATTTTTGTAATGACGCGAGTCGATGAGCTCATCGAACTTTTTAATGACTAAAGTCGTCAAAGGAGGCTAGGGAGCCCGTCGAAACGATGTTGTCATTAAAGAGGCAGAGCCTCTCTGTTATGTCGACATTATTGTTCAAGGTCGAAGAGCTCGTTATTCTCGCGACATTGTCGCAAAGAGGCCTAAGAGCCCATTGTAATTGCATCATCGTGGAGAGGCCATCAGTAGTCCGATGTAGTCCGCCATTGTAATTGATTTCTCCTTTACAACAACCCAAGATCATCGGAGTGAAAATTGTTGTCATTGTAGAGAGGAGATATTGCCACTTGTGCCGAGGGCCCGTAGTATGGATTGACAGAGCCCGACCCGCAGTAGAGTTATCGTAGCCAATGCCGCTTCCAAAGCAAGAGCTAGTGCCGATGCAAGAGCTAGGTTGTCCAATGTCTTGTAGATCGAGAATTGTTTGATTGGAGATTGCTAGTCATTACCAAGAGCCCATAACATGGAGCCAGATGTTGTCTTGACAGATAGACCCAGAGCGAGCCAAGTTGCCGTGCTAGTGCTAGTAGCTAGAGCTGGAGTCGGTGCGATGCTAGAGAGATGGAGTCGCTGCCGGTGCCAAAGAGCCAATGCTAGTAGCGCGGTGCCGAGCCGAGAGCCGAGTCGGTGCCAATGCCGAGAGAGCCAATGCTAGTAGCGAGCCGGGGCATTCGATGCTGCAGATCGAGAACTGTTTGATTGGAGATTGTCGGTCATTGCCAAGAGCCCATAACATAGAGCCAAAGGTTGTCTTGATTGACAACTAGAGCCAAAGCTGAGTTGCTTTAGTAGCTAGAGCCGGTGCCAAAGAGCCAGAGCGAGTGCCAGTAGCCCGAGCTAGTAGGCAAAGCCAGGTCATGTGATGCTGCAGATCGAGAACTGTTTGATTGGAGATTGTCGGTCATGCCAAGAGCCCATGGCATGGAGCCAAAGGTTGTCTTGATTGATAGAGCTAGAGCCGAGCGAGCGAGAGCGAGCTAGAGCCAAATAGCCCGTGAGCCAGTGCCGTGAATCACCAGCCAGAGATGAAGCTAGTAGCCTGAGCCAGGTGTTCAGAGACTGCAGATCGAGAGCAGATAGGTGATGTAAGAATTGTATTTTCTGCATCATTTGTATATCGGTTTATCTTTTGTGTAGACCCGGAGACGTAGTCCATTTTGGGATGAACTCCATTATCATCCCGATGTTCATTTTGTGGTTTTGCTTTCTGCTGTGTTTTGCAACTTATTTTAACCATTAATCACAGTAATCGGGAAAAATTAAGGTATCCGGAGGAACAGAAAAACTGAGTCAGTTTTTTTATATAACCCTGTTTTCGGATCATTCTCCATCTTTATAAGAAATTGTAATGGCAATGAGTTAACACATTGAAAGCACTAGAGCAGGAAAAAGAACTGTTTTCCACAAAATTAGAAACTTTAACCATAGGAAACTGTAGCAGCGATTTCTGACTAAGATCGAAAGGGTTAAAAAAGCAATCGTAGTTTTAAAACCAGAATTGTAATTTTGATGATAGTTTTTGGGAACTTTCATACATCAACATCTTCTTGGTGATGTGGGTTATTATTATTTATTTAAGTATACTTCCTCAGGATCTAGGATGTGTTTCCTGGTACGGGCTAGCAATGACCCCTGCCCCTCCATGTCTCCCAAATTTAGGGGATGCCCGAGTATGGCCTTGGGAATTCAGCCACAATTCGGATATGTCTGTGAAATGTTTTTCCCATGTATCAGGCAAATGGGAATGTCTGGATGTTGCCATATTAATTGCAAAAACCTATTAAAACTCGTCCTAATTTTCTTGAATATTTCTAATGTTGGGCTCAATTTAACTTGGTAAGGAAACCCAAACCCTGAAAATTCAGCCTTAGATTTTGTTCCATCTTCTATTAAGTTAAAACTAACTGTAATCTGGGACCAATTTGATTTTATATTGATGGTGAAAATATTACTAGTTGGAATCAAAATATCATGATTCATTACCAATTGGTGGTTATGGTCATTATCTAAACATGTCTCTGTTTTTTTTTAGCTGTGTCAGAAGCTGCACTAACCATAAATCTCAGCATCATTTTTGCTCTTGTATGCTATAAAAGGAAATTTCATCAGAACTTGACTTATTGAATGAAATAAATTCAAAACTACATTATCTGTATTAAGTTGGTAATTGTCACCATAATTTTTGAATTAACTAATTAAATTTCTGGTATTTGTCAATTGTAATTAGAAGCTTTTTTTGGTCCCCTTCAAAGTGTTTGGAAGTTTTGATTCCAATGACTGATCCTCTTAATATCTTTTTCTACAAATTTAAACTACAGCTATAAACAAACGATAAAGACTGTTCTCTTGATTGGAAATATGTATTTCTATCTTCCAAATTATTCAATTTCAATGGACACTGATTTTACTCGAGACATTTTCTATCATACCGTTCGAGGGCTGCATCTCCTGTGCTGTTCTCTGCTCTGGAATGTGTGGTCTTGCCAGATCGAAAAAACTTGTGCCCACTTGAATTGGAAACTTGGTAAAACATTTAGGTCAAGAGAACAAATGTAATGCAACCTCTCTCAGAAGGTAAATTAAGCTACTTATTAGCACAAAGAAAGTTGTTATGTTTCTTCCTGATATCTTTGGGCTTTCTGCTGGGAAAAAATCTACACCTAGAAATGTACGAAATCTGATTTATTTTGAAGTCTGAAAACCTAAAAATTGGAGAGATATAGACTACCTGAAAACAGAGCAAAAAAGCATGGAAACTATCCTACTAGAAATTGAAGTAATGTCTTAAATGATACATAGTAAATTATAGACATTATTGAGAAGAGGTGGGGCACCTAGTCCTGAGGAAATTCATGTTATTATAAACAGAGTTTGAAGGTGAAATCCTGGTGAATCATTTTCAATATTAAATATTTAAATTAACATCTAATAGGAAATATTCTTCTAGTTCATTAAGATATTATATGTTTTATATACAAAGATGGCGAATTATTAAAGAACAAAGATTGCCTTACAGAAATTGAGGCAAATCTAGGGTCATTTTGATTATGTATAGAAGGTGAAAATGTCATTACCAATTGGTGGTTCTGGTAATTATCTAAACACGTCTCTTGTTATTTGTTGAATGTGTGAGCGGCACTAACCATAAATCTCAGCATCGTTTTTGCTCTTATAAGCTATAAAACGCAATTTCATCAGAACTTGACTTATTGAATGAAATATATTTGGAACTGCTTTATCTTTTTAAAGTTGATAATTGTCTCCAGAATAATTGAATCGCCATTTAACATTTTGGTATTTATAACTAGAAGCTCCTTTTTTTTTCCTTCAAAATGTTTGGAAGTTTTTATCTGCCAATCATTGATCCGCCTAATATCTTTCTCTACCAATTTTAAACTATGGCTATAAACGAATGATAAAGACCATTTTCTTGATTGGAAATTTGTATTTCTATGTACTAAATTATTCAATTTCCATGGATACTGCAATATTAGTCAGTATTATTCGAGACACACATCTCCTGCTCTGGAATTCACGGTCCCTCCAGATGCAAAAACTTGCCCTCACTTCGTACTGGGAACTTGACAAAACATTAAGGCTATGAGAAGAAAAGCAATGCAACCTCTCTCAGAAGGTAAATAAGGCTACCTATCAGTGCAAAGAAAGTTGTTACGTTTCTTCCTGATATCGTAATGCTATATGCTGGAAAAAAGCTACACTTAGAAATGTACAAAATCGGATATATTTTGAAGACTGAAAAGGTGAAAATTTGAAGAGATATAGACTACCTGAAAACAAAACAAAAAAAGCATGGAAAAATTCTGGAACATATCCTACTAGAACCTGTAATGACATTAACATTATAAACATTCTTAATAGGGCGTGTGTATCTGCGTGCCGGGTACAGCACTGTTCGGATATGGCTCCCAGCATATCCAGATTAGCATCCGTAAGTAGGCTGTATCAGATACAAGTGGATATGGTATGTAAACCAAACTGTAGCTGTATCTGATTTGAAAGTTAAAAAAATTAACAAAAAAACCCCTTCAAAAGGCTAAAAAAATGCTAAAAACTTGTGAATGCCCTTCTATAATGCATTTTAGCAGCAACAATTGAGGACACGAAGATGACTGTCGATTCACTCTTTTATCTCAAACTTTCACATTGGCTTTGCTCAACCTATAATTCTTTTGATCTGTTTCCTTTGGCTTACTCTACTTCTTTTCTTTCGTTTCCTCTATTTTGAATTTTCCACTGGCCTTCACAACCTGCAAATGAATTTATTCATTGAATATCCAATTTCGTACCATTCCTGTGGGCTGCGAGTGTGTAAGTAAGTTGATAATTTAAAATTGGTAATCATTATTAATATACATGTTTAATTTATTATCTATATTATTAAATATTTTAAATAGTGTTTATGTATGTCGTATCCAATCGTATTCATGTCAGGGAGCTAAAAACTAGCTGTATCCATATTTGATACCATCCTTATCCATATCCATGCAACTCTAGTCTTAAATAATACATGGTAAATTATAAACATTATTGAGAAGGGTTGGGACATCTAGTCCTAAGGAAATTTATGGTACCACAAACATATTTTGAAGTTTATAAATCCCGATGAATCATTTTCAACATTAAATTCCTAAATTAACATTTATTCAAAAATATTGTTGAAGGTCTTTAAGATTTTCTATGTTTTATAAAGATGGTGAATTATCAAAGAAAAAAATTGCCTCATAGAAATTGAGGCAAATCTTTGATCTGTAATTAGCATAGATATTTCACAACTCATTCACCAACACAAATCTTAATATGAATGAAATCTGATCTTATGAATTCTGTTTGCTGCCCTCTAAGAACTTCGCTTTAGAAAACAGATTTCAGTCTAAGAATTGTGATGTTCAAGTGCTGAAATCAATAAAGTAGTTGCATAACATGCACAATGAGCAAGTGAAACACCCATGAAAAGAGGAATCAACATAAGAATTTACCATGAAAAACCCAATCTGGGGAAACTTCTAAAAAGTGGTGCTGTGCCTCCTCATCTCCGCTATTGACATGCAAGATTTATATGCTAGTTGCTTCAATGAAGCCTCTAAGAACACTGGAGTTTTGCAGTACTAATACAATGCTCTCCTATGCTTACCTTGCTCTAAAACTGGCTTCACACCTCTACTGAGCTGTACATACGTCCCTACAACTCCAAACTTCACCAAGAAATGCCTTATACATACCTTAAGGGGTATATTTATGCAAATATAGGAGCAAATGACTTAAACAGAGATCCCACATGGATGCAGGAACATCCAAGGTCCAGGCAATCTTGCACAAATTTTAGTGAAGGATGGTTGTGTGCAAGCGGGAAAGCACATAAGCAAGGAAAGGAAGTGAGGAATCGAGTGGTGATTGCATAGAGGTGCAAAAGTACTTTGTGCGAGTTATCAGCGAGGAGCGCAATGCACAAAGGAAGTGAGAGTGCAAGTAGTGTGCATAAGGGCTTGAAGAGTAAAACAAATGTGGAGGAATAATGTGTAGTGGTGCGCATAGAATTTTGGTAGCAGTAGAGTTTTGGCTTGACTTGACTGACTCTAGGTGCACAATGATTTCGAGGGAGTTATGTGAAATGGTAGAGTGTGTAGAAGGTTTCGGAGGATACAAGAAGAATTGTGCAATAGAAAAGGTTGCAAAAACAATGCGTAGATGTTTTGGAGAAGGCCCATAAACACGAGAGTGCGCAAGAGGTGTTGAAGGTGAGACTCAAGCATTTGAGTGCACTGGTAGAACGAGTAGTTGGCAAAAGTGACAAATTTTTTCAAAAGGTGTCGGCAGAGAATGCTGACAAGGATGGAACGATGAGAAGAGCCAACACCCAGATCGACGGGGCACTGGCAGTTGTCCAGGGGAGTGGTAGATTAGAGCATTAATGGAGTTCGAATTCAAATTTGAATTTGAGTGGGAAAACTGAAAGCGCCTAGAAGAAGGAAGCTTGCCCAAAAACAAATTCAAACAAGGAGAAAAAGCGAGGAATGTGTGGCTATTTAAGGAGGAAGAGTCCATCATTTCGGGGTTGGCCCGAGTTAGCTAGAAGGCTAGGAAAGGCCAGATGAGTTGGGGGTCGAAAGAGGTTGTTAAAAAGGGTTGGGACCCAAAGTTTGGGTGGCCAAGTTCGAAAACAGCCAAAACAACCAAGAGTTGAGGTTGTTGAATGTGCTTGTGAGCACATTGTCCAATCTAGGATAGGTCTGCATGCGGAGACACCATAAAAGTCTCGTATAACTCCATCGGTGAATTGTCGGTTCTTGAAAACAACGCATGTGGATGTTGTTAAGGCCATTAAAGAATAGATGAAACATTAATAGTTTTCATCCCATTACGTGACTCAGTAGGTGTCGGGGGGCACCCTTCATTGTCAAGTGGTATCAGAGTAGGCTACTTTCTTAGCGAGTAGAATGCCGAACATGAGAGAGTTAGCATGGAAATTTGTGTTCTCCATCGTGAAGAAAAGGTGGGTAGAGGACACACAAAAAGATCCCATACAGATAGTGGCCAAAGAAGTTGACGATCTTGTGCAAGAAGGCAAGATCTTTGCCAAGAAGGGACTATTCGAGATCAACAGTTGACGAATGTTAGAGAAGGTGATGGACGAGCAAAATGGTATGAACGCGTCGGACTAGAAGTTGCGAGAAGAAGACCATCGAAGATGAAGGGGTCTTGTGGTGCGAAATGCCTAGATGGAAGAGGAGAAGGAAGACTCAACGAAGAGTTAATAACGCAAAGAAGATTGTACGAAGAGCGCCGAAAAAAGTATGCAGAGGCACAATCAAGATTGTGCGAGTGGGCAAGAGTGAAGAGAAAGCATGCACAAGAGTATTGCCAAAGAATGTGTGAGAAAAAGCACATGGAGAGAGCTCGGTAGATGAGCGAGAGGGTGAAGAGTGAAGTCACCCGGAGCAAATTACAAAGATCTTGTAAAGTATTGCATTGATAAAGGAGGGTCTTAGAGAGAAGAAGATGGTTGTTGTGAACCATGAGCGCCTGAGAGGATTGCGTGGAGTTGTGAGATGAAGTGGTGGAGAGGTGAAAGGAGATTGCGTAACCAAGAGAAGATTGATGCATGAAGATGAATGTCCCCGTAGGGATAAAAGGAGGAAGAAATAGTCGCTTAAAACCATGTACACATGAAAGGTGACATGATGTCACAGTTGGAGGCCATTGAGAAGGAACATCGAGAAGTGTTCGGAGTTCGAGGAGTTGACCAGGAGGAGTGCGCGATTGAAGAATGAAAAGCGTGCAAAGAGAGTCCCAAACAGAAAGACCAAAGTGCTAAATGATTTTGCGAAGATGTCCCGAGGAAGGACAAATGGTGTATGCGATTAAGTGCGCAAAAGAGGAACCCGGTGGAGAGGCAATTGAGTGCGGGAGATTGCATGGATGAAGAAACTCCCGAGAAAGGAGTGGAGCGCGAAGGCAAAGATGCGCTGCATGGGAGCACCATTGTGAAGGAGGCATAGGAGAAGAAAGAAGAAGTTGCCCAAGGCAACCAAAGCAGAGCAGCGACTCACATAAGAGGTTAATAAAGTGCACGTGAAAAGAATGCCTTTGAAGGGAGAAGGGGCCCGCAATGGTCTCAAGGAAGTGGAGCATGCGAAAAGAGTGCACGAGAGAAGAAGACAACAACCAAAAGAAGGAATTACACAAAGGAAGAGAAGTTGTTTGGAAGGCAACCAAGGAGGAGCGGTCTAAGGAGAAGATTGCAAGAGTGCACGGTCAAGAGGTGCACAGAGAAGGGACGCCTAGACAAGGAAAGGTACGACAACAAAGTGTGGAGATGTTGCGTGAGAATGTGGAAGTTGCTCTGCAGCAACAGAGAGAAAGGAGGGGAGCACTATGAAGAGGTTCTAGAAGTTTTGTGCAATAAAGGCACAAGAGAAGAGAATAAGGAGAAGGAAAGTGGTTGGGAGAAATTGCGACTACAAGAGGGAAAGAAGATGAAGTCCGCGGCGACCAAGGAAGATTGCGGGGTGAAGATGGAGCTCATCGTGAAGAGAGGGCATGAGGGACAATGTGCAACGATGAGGGCACGCCGGAGAAGAGAAGCAAAATGGTGGAATAGCCATGAAGAGAAGAAGAGGTGGAGAAGCCCGCAAAAGATATCGGGCGTGAAGGTGGATACTGCGCTTGAAAAGGAGTAGTTAAGGCAGAGCGCGTGAGAAGGTAGATGCATAATGAAAAGCATCCCTAGGTGAGAAAGGGCTAAAGTAGAGAAGCCCAAGAGGACCATTGAAGGTGGGCCCAAGCCCACAAGTGCGTGAAGAAATGGATTCACAACAGAGAGGAGTGTGATAGGAGGTAGCGCCATAGACAACACGTAGAAGAATTGAACAAAGAATAGCGCAAAAGCGAAGTGTGCAAAGGGAGAACACACAAAGAGAGGTCAATGCGAGAGAGGTGACAAAAGGAGAAAATAAGAGAGTGCACAAGGATGGAGTGTGTAGTGGAAGCCCGTGAGAAGAAGGGTGATTATGCGAGAGAAGAAGCAATGTACAAAGCAAAAGAGCGGGAAGGGGTCGTGGTGAGGAGGTGACACGAGAACAGAGGAAGAAGAGAAGTGATCGTGGGAGGAATGTGCAAAGAAAAGTAGCCCGAAGATGAAGTGGGCCGAGAGAAAAAAAATTCTGACGACTTTAGGTGGAGGTGGATGGACAAGGGGGAGCGTTCACTTGCGCGAAAAGAGAGTTGAAGACTAGTGTAGGCTCATGCAAAACAAAAGGCTCTGCAGAGAAGCCTCAGGAGGACGGTTCAAGGCAAGCAAAGACTTGCAATGGAGAAGAGCGGGTAGAGACTCGCAAAGGATCTAGAAAGAGAGATCCATTTGGAGGAGGAGGTTGGGTGATGATTATTTGAAGCTCACCGGAGAGCGCAAAATAGCGAAGAGAAGTCACAAGAAGGTGACGAGGGACCGAAGAGACACCGAAAGAAGCGTTGAGGCTAGAAACGAGTTCGGAGGGACGAATGAGCTGAAACTATTTGCCTCAATAGTTCAAAAGGTGGTTCTACCACTCACTCAGTCTACTTGAGGAGGACCTCAAGTTTAAGTACCTCGGGTGTTTGATGTAGGAACATCCAAGGTCCAGGGCAATCCTGCACAAATTCTAGTTAAGGATGGTTGCGTGTCTGGTGGGAGAGCGTGTAAGCAAGGAAAGGAAGCGTAGAGGAATTGAGTGGCGATTGCCAAAGTTGCCACTAATCATTGTCAAAGACGTAGTAGCTAATGAATCATTTTTTTTTGAAGTGGAGAGTAGGAAGCTCTTCAACATTAAAATCTTATTGAGGAATAATACAATATATGCACTTTTTCTGGGTTACCAAGCAATCCACATCAACCAAAAAAAATAGAGTAGCTTGCATATTTCATTGTTATTGTTATTTGCGACATATCCAAAGAAGCTCATTAGGTTCACAATATCTTCTAGAGTTTAAAACATCTTTCGGAAGTTGGGACAAACAAGTATTTCAATGGTGCAACATGGAAATGTGTTTGTCAACGAAAAGGCCTTGCATAGGAAATGGAGGGTCAAGGTGCATCGTGACACCTCCATAGTATGCATGTCTTTAAATGAGTGGTGCAATGCTTCAGATGCTTGGCACAGAGTTGGATCACTTGGCGCAACTCCGGGGGACTTTTGATAGTAAAATTATGTCACCCTTAGATTTGTACACAAAGAATCAATTCTTTTGTGTGGTATCACATACTTTATCTTCATAGGTTCATCTCAATGGTGTGCATCTACCTTTTAAACTGGAAAGCCATCTAAGTTCATTTCAGCAAACATGCAGGATTCACTTGGAAGGTTTGTCCGAAGTGTTATGCGCAAAGGCGTAGTGTGTCCGTGAACTTCGGGAGTGCGAGGATTCAAAACAAGTCGTTTGTTGCATTGAGGAATGATCCGACAAAAATTCACGTAACTTATAATTGTAACTGACTTGTATGCATCGAGTTGTGTTATGATTGTAAACGCATTAAGGAACATTTGGGCCTTATCTTGCATAGTGCACTGTGACACATTTAATTAGGGAGGCTTTATAAATGTCATATGGGTAACTTGTAGCTTTGAGGTAATATTGTAAGTAGGTGGTGCTTGGTTCTATAAGAACTCACCCATACGCTTGGGCTAAGAAAAGGAGAGTGCTAATTCGACACAAGTTAGAAAACAATCAGCCGGAGTCGGGTGAGATTCTTAGGATTGTCATTATAATTGGAGAGTTATTTTGTTGTTAATTGATGTACTCAGATCGATAGTGTTGCATTGTATCTCCCCATATATTGTGTAGAGGTTGTATCTGTGGCAATCAATCTCATTTTAATGTAAGTTGTTTCGTTAGAGATGATCAATAAAGTGTGGTTAATCTAATTGCTTCCATGTGCAAAGTCTTTGAGTCAGTCAAGAGTCGTGTTATTTCACAATGCTGCATGGTCTAAGGCAGTTCTTGGACTTCCTAACCGCGGCTGCATCCCATTCATTGTCAATGCATCCAAGGGTAAAAAATGATTTTAACTCAGGACAAGGCAAAGAAAGTGATAGTTGCAAGCCAACATAAATTGGTTTCAATTTCAAGGAAGGAAGAATCCATGGAGGCTATGGGAAAAGGTTTATGCCTTGGTCTCCTCCATAACTAAGCTTTTGTGGCACCAAAATCCTCTAAAAAGGGCTTGCACAATCTTTAATGGATCAGTATATGGTCTAATTTTGCATTGTTTTAATAAAACTATTGTGAGGTGGTGGGGAAATGGTTTATGTGCTCAGATTTCAGCAGTTACAAATTTGGGTATGTTGAAGGCATAAAGAAACACCACATAACTGCATAAAAAAATGTAGTTGATGGGAGGTTTTCAAGTTTGTTGAGTGTCTGCTCCATTACTATATAATGAGTGTAGCAGAAGATTGGGAATGAGCTGAGAGAAAGAGAGAGCGCTGATAGCAGGCAATGTAATTTTGTAGTTAATCTTTGTTCTAGAGTAATTAGAGGTGCCCATTTGAATACTGGAGTTTTCCCTTTTATTTGGTTTCTCCAGGATAAACTCTCACGTCTCCTTGTGGTTGTTTGCATTTAGATTCACAGTTCCAAATCTCCTTTATGTTCATTTTCTTGCCGAGTTGATTAAATAGGTTTTATGATGGAAACCATTACTAGTTGGCTATTTAATTTGATTTCCAGAGTAAGATCTGTGTTGGTGAAACTTATTCGACTAGCAGCTATGGATCATCTTTACTGTTCTAAGAAGTGAATTGGCAATATTATTTGTTCCATCTTTTCTTTTCAGAGGATTTTCGTCCTCCTTGGATTCATGTGCATTGCACTCAACACTGCCTGATCTTTGCTCATCAACTTGCAAATGCTTATAATGCAACTCTGGTGTTTTTTCAATGCCAAACCAGCATATATATTCAAAATCAGATTAAAGAAAACTTAGTTTCCATGTTGAACCACATCACAACTGACAATATTGTTGTTAGAGGAAAAAATCGTCAGCATAAAGGCCTTTGATTATTCACTGTAGCAAATAAATATGAATTTCTTGTATGTGGGACTGCATTTTCTTCAGGCAATCAACGTGTTTGCAACAGAACTTAAAACTTTAAATGTCTTACAAGTTATTTTGTTTTTTCCTGCTCGCATCTTAAGGTGTGATTTTTCTATAACTTTTCAAAGATTCCTACGGCAAATAGACTACTATGCATTAATTCTTCCCAATTTCTTTTTGAAACCAATTCCTTTGTAGCATGCACCTTGCCATTTCCATAGCTTACACATTTCTCCTTTCAACGTCCACATTATGTTGTTGTATACAAGCCCATAAAATGCCTGTGTAATTTGTATGCACAAAAATCAACAAACAAAAAAGAAGAAAAGTCTCCACCTTTATCTGAACAAACGAACTTCATCCTTCTTGCAGATTCATTTTCAATGACATCCTCATGTTTCTTAAACTGAACAAAGCATCCGATTTGCCCTTTAAATAGAATGCTTGTATCTTTCTGGAGAAGCTGTCACCTGAATTTGAAGCTGTCATCATGGTTTCACAAAGGTCACAGTGTATTAAATATGACACTCCCTTGGGCCACGAAGTCTTACTGTTGTCAAATTCTGTTTTGCATGTAAACTTTCCTCTTGTGTAAGTGAAAATCCATTAACTGTCCTCTTCTTGATTAAAAGCAAAAGACATTTGAGGTTAAGGTGTCCACCTTTGATGCCATTCAGAATTATAATCTGTTTGTGTGCTTGCTGATGATCTTTGTAAACAGTTGCATCTATGTGCACAATACTATGAATAAAATGTCTAAATGTGTATATTGCCTAGTACTCTCACTGATTGAAAGGAAATTTCAAATTTTTACTAACACCTAATATGTATAGGTCATTCAAAAAAGTGAATTTCCTGGCACTCTCCAACTTCATTTGAACATCACCACAACCTTCAACAAAGCATCCCCGCTATCACTTAGAATCACAAATTTCATTTTATAATAGCCATTGACAGATGTGAGAAACCACCGTCTTCTGTGTTTTAATACATCAGAATAGAAAAACCAATCTTAGTATTTTCTGAAGAAGAGACTGAATGCACAATCTTCTTCCTCACGTTCTGATTCTTTAGCATGCTTTTTTATTTGTGTTGCTGGTTTGACATTTTGGTGTTGAAGGTTGCAATGCCTTATCCTACACACCAATCTCATATGTCGAAACTTACCTTACATTTTGCTCGTGTAACCAGAACCAAAACCAACAGAAGGTTTACCTGTTCCAATTCCAGAAGAACCACCAGATTTTCCTGTGCTTGCTGGTAGTGTTTTCTGCCTTTGTTTTTAACTTTTGCTGCAAAAGCACTTTCTGAAGCTGATCCAGATGTGCCTGCACTGAAATGAGTCCACTTTTTTTTGTGCAACAAATAACCTGGATTTGATTAAGTTTTAATGGATCAGGTTCAGAAGTGATGTTCAAAATCTCAACAGAGTGTCCAAATGATGGTGACAAACTGCATAGCACAACTTTCATCATGCCCTTCTCAGCCACTTCATTCCCAATGATGATATAAGCTCATATTTGATATCCTGAAGCTTTAACAAATGTTTGGAAATCGATCCAACTTCAGATAGTTTAGTAGAAAACAAGATCTTATTTAAGTACGAAGCCCTCTCCTCATCAGTGACATACTCTGACCTTAACTTCTTTCACAGTTCCAAGGCTTTTGTAACATTCTTCGCTTCTGGTATGAAATGTCTACAACCAAAAACTTTAATATCACGAGTGCTTTCTGATCTATTCTTGTATTGTTCCTTGCACTCACGATGGTCAAGTTCTGTAAGAAGTTCACCCGTTGTACTTGCATCAAGGTCTTGATATTCAAAAGTCATTGGAATTTCATGACTTCATACATTTTAGTTTTGTCATGTCAACTTACGGGAATCAGGAAGAATGAAATACTGTAAATAGGCTGTGGTGTGAAAACCCTAGAATTGAATTGGCAATTATCAAGACAACTAAAATAGTCCTTATCACCTAAGTTGCCACATTCGCTGAACTTGAAGGCAAAAAATCAAAATCCGCCGGATTTAATACAGCAATAATAAATTTGTTGAAAATCGCGAATTTATTCGTACGGAAGTCTGATGTAATTTTTTAATTAAATTTACTACAAAATCGTGTTTGCTGAGTCTCCATATCCATCTCCATTGGCTGTGCAGAGGTTGCCGAGTCTCCATCTCCCGATCGTGCCACTTCC
This sequence comes from Taxus wallichiana var. yunnanensis, assembly GCA_018340775.1. Taxonomy (NCBI): domain Eukaryota; kingdom Viridiplantae; phylum Streptophyta; class Pinopsida; order Cupressales; family Taxaceae; genus Taxus; species Taxus wallichiana. Next base: position 943,928,076 of record CM031235.1, read on the forward strand.
CACTCACACAGGTAGGTTCGATTCGACGCTGCCTGTTTTTTTTTTTTTTTTTAAGTAAAGGTTTTAAGTTTATAAATGTGCATTGTGTAGTATTTATTATTTAATATTTATTAAGTTTTAGGTTTAGGTTTTACACATATTTATTTTATAAAATATATTATATAAAGTTAAACTTATATATACAATAATACAACCAAACCTAAATCTAAGTAACCCCATTACCATACGATTATATATATTTTATATCTAATATTTAAGATATAGTTTTATATGTATATGTATAATATAATATATATTATTATATATAATTTTATATATTTATATTTTATAAAAAGTTTTCTATATTATTAATTAAATATATTTAATCAAGTTTTATAAAGTTAATAGTTTTATATTTAATCAAAATATATATTTTTCATAGTCGAATTTAATCACGAATTTAATCGCTGATTTTTTTACCAACGAATTTTTCACTAATTTAATCATCGGCAAATTAGTGTTCGAATTCGGATGTGGCAACTTAGCTCATAACTGTGCAATGGAAAACTTGGACCAGTATAACTACCCAAATAAGGAAAAAGACTATGGAACTCCTTGTAACCTCCCGAAAGAGAAAAAGGCTCTGGTCAATGCCCAAATTACCACCTAACAGAAAAGAACTTATAATGTGTGTGTGTATATTTATATTTATATTTTGTGTATGTTGTCTATATATATATATATATATATATATATATATATATATATATTTAAGCATTGTGATTTTAAGAGTATCTTTGTTTACCATTTTTCTCCGACTTTTGAGCCTCTAGGGCATTGTGTCTGCGAGTCATGACTTTGGCTGATGCCTTTTTCTAGTTTCTGCAAGTGTCAAATCATCCGGGGCATCATTTTTATGAGCCTGGTGTCAACGAAATATTGGCTGTTGTCTCCCTAGAATGTCTGATGTTGGAGGAGTTTTTATGGGTCCGATGCGGGCTGACATGTCCTTCAATTTGTCGAGGCTCTCTTAGTACCTTATGTGGACTCTCTTTTTATTTTATTGTGTTACCAGTGGACATGTTCCTTAATCTACTGAACTCATGTTTAGGAGGAACTGTGTCTCAGGGGCTTGGAGAATGTTTCCACATGTTCTTCGACATCCCCGAAGGGAACTCCACAGGACTTCATCCCTTATCCTCCAGGGCGTGCACTGTAAAAATGTAAAAATACGAAAGCAATAATAATAATATATATGTTAGTAGGCCTATAGAGAGTGCAGGGTGATTTCGTATGAAGATGCGCTCATGGACTTTTCCTTTCCTTCATATTTATTTCTTAAATAAAAACATTTGTTTATCAAACAAATATAGTCTTAATAGTTTAAATTTAATTAATATTTGTATTATGGGCTTACATATGCGAGACATTTGTTAGTATGTTGGACCAAGTGCGAGCACAGTGTCGTGAGAAGATGTATACTGAGGAGGATGTCATAAAGCTCTGGGAGCGATTGCTTCAGTTTTCAGAATATTCCAATGCAGCCAAAGACAAGTTTTGGCACCAATGAATTTCATATGGTGGTGGAGGGTGTATGGCATCAAAAACCTAGAACTTGTTAATCGTTTGCTCTCTTAGATTGTTATTTCCTGTGCAGTCCAGAGGAATTGGTCCCCTTATAGCTTCATCCATTCTATGAAGAGAAACAAGCTTAACCGTAGGAAAACAGAGAAGCTGGTGGAGTCCACAGGGTTTTTTGTCTTAGGCATAGAAAGAGTGCAAAGTATTTGCAGGGACCTGTGACATGTTGAGATGTTGATTATGAGGATGCCCCTGGGTTGATGAGGAAGGGTGCAGATCTTCAGCAAGAATTAGTTTAGGTGCCCTTGAGTATATTTGATCAGCCACAGGATACTGGGAGTGGTGATAATGTTGCCATGTGTGATGGGTGTTGAGCCAACTTTGGAGAGCATGGGAGCTGATGATAGAGCAGCAGCAGTAGCTCGAACATGAGCCAGTATTGAATCTTTCTTCTTTCTTTTTTGTCATTTTCAAGACATCGATTTTTAATTTATTTAGCATCTTGTCCAGGAGAACTTATTACTATTTGAATGTCTGGGATTTGAACGATTAGTAAGGATTTGTGATGTTATTGGACTTATATGATATATGACATGAGTCTTTAGACTTGACACTCAAATTAACTCTAGCCTTGTGAATATCAATTTCAAACGACTCATTGTATTTTAATTTTTGTTCCATTTTGTATTATCGATTAATGTCAAATGACAAAAGTAGAACTCAATGTATTTACTCTTGTTTAATTGTATAATAATACATGATGATTCTTCTACCTTGAATTTATTGTGTATTTGTGTTTTATCTTTTAAAATTAAATAATATTTATATTATTTTACCTTTCTAGTTTTTGATATCCACACCCCCTTGAAGCCCCTGGAAATTTTCCAGACGTCCTAGAAACTTCAAAACACATTATTTAGCACCTGCTGAAGGCAGTAGTACTATTGTTTTCGTTAAAAGCAAATACTTTGCATAAAATAAAAATTGTGCGCCCAACTCACAATTGTAAGGTATCAAAAGATATTTGATATATCAATAAATTTTTGAATGAAACAGGCATATTTTACTGTTCCTTCAGTTGCAAGTACCTTTTGATGGGACTTATCTTCTCATTGCTTGCTGGTATTTTTAATAAAATAATTAGAAAAATTGTTCCAACCAAACTGTAACTATTTTCATTTATATCTATTTTTATCAAGTTTTCAATTTTTGTCTTTGCACACTTGTATTCTGCCAGAAACTCAAGAAATCTACTCTCACTGAACCAATTAAACTTGCTGATATGATCCTTAATATAAAGTTTATTTCACCTGTTTTAATGTTCGGAAGATACAGCACTGTCACTTATTTTAAAAAGCAATTCATTGAAACAAGGCTTACGTGTGGTGGCAGGGGCCAGGTGGAACTGCCAAATGGTCACTCTATTATCATTCATGATATTCAGCCACCTGTAATCCAGCATCCCACATTCCCTTCCTGCTACTGCTTTTTTCTTCTGCCGCCTCTTTCATACTTCTATACACATTAACACAGAAATCCCACTAATGGAATAGTTCCTCAGGGTTATATGAGTTCAGATAGGGAAGAGGAGGAGAAGCTGTGTCAACAGCACACATAGAATCAGAGGACATAGAACAGATGTATACACAATTGCTACCTTCACCCCAGCCCTCATAGTTATGTTCGTTTTAAGCACCACTGATACAGTTATATCTGGTAAATTTGCACCAAAATGGCAGATTTTCTCTATTTTCTGTTATTTTCATACAAAAGTTTCTCCATTTTCAATAAGTTTACATAGTAATCAAAGTATTTCTTGATAAAAGGTGTATTTGTGATGGAGGTTAACATAGAATCTAATGTGAAAGATTTATCATATTAGAAAACGATGGAAAAAATATGAGAAAACATTCAGAGGAGCCATTGGATGGATGAGTGTTAAGAGCAAGAGAAATTTTTAAGGGTTCAGGAGCGACTTAATGCCGGTAGCAGTCGCATTTATAAGCCACTGATTTTTATCTCTTGTAATGCAATTCAAATGTTTTTTCTACAAATATATGTGTTTTCAGCTTCCAATCTTCTGGTATTTTGGTGTCCCTTTATACAATTCACATTATTTACCGTAAATCTATGTATTTTTGTTGTATATGTCCTTGTATTCAACTTTGAAAATGGAATTTTTAAAGAATCCTTCCATTGATATTCTGTGTTCCTAACATAAACTGTGGTGTATCCTATTCCCATAGCAGAACCGGTAAGTTTGTGGAAGTACTATATGTGATTTTGCATTTAAATTTTCCCAAATTGCTTGTCCTAGAAATTTATCGTTTTAGTGAATCTTCAAAATTCATTGCCATGCCTATCAAAATTGCAGTTCCTCCATTTTTCCGCAACAGTTGTTCTAACAGTAACATCCTTACATGGAATTGATACTATGAGTATGGCGAGTGCTTATGCCTGCAAAAGCTTATGATATTACCATTTCTAAAAGCATGTTACTCCTACATTCAGGGATTTACTCATTTCTTCTTCCTCAAGGATGATAGAATAATCCTTTTTTGGATTCCAATTCCTCTGTAAACCATTTGAAAACATCAGTGAATCAAGCCAGTAGAAACTCTTTTGTGGAATTACGTGTACCAATATTGACCTCCCTCAGCTCTAGCAAATGACATTTGATTTTACTAGGATGCTATATGATTCAAGCTCCAAAATTAAAACTTTGGAGGCGATATTTCTCAGAGAATTTATATCAGCATTCTTGCAATCTAAAAATGCAAGCTTAACCATTTTTCAGCAGCTGAATGAATGGCTTGGCTGTCCACATCCAGAATATCGTGAAACCTTGTCCTCTTGCGTGTGGTGCGGCACGATGCAATCATGCAATAAGTCTATTCAATTATTTATTCTTCCTTTATTTTATTTCTCGTCTGGGAGGAAAAGACGTGGAGGTGGAGTTTAAATTGGACGTCCACCTATGCCTGTCAAACAAATTTAATTGACAGTCAAATTTTTAATACTACCCTTCAAATTGTGTATGGTGGTAGTAATGTATAAAAATAAAAATGTAGCTTTCTTTTATTTGATTAATTTTTAAGATATATTTATATATATCAATAAAATGTTTATATATAGGTCCATATAAAAATGGCAGTCATATTTTTGAAAAGAGAATAGTTCAGAGACGACAATGTTTCTATAATTGTGGTATGTCAACTATAAATATTCATTTTCCAAATAGTTCACAAAAAATAAAGATATCAACTTAATTCGTGTACTAGTTTCTATTCATACTGTAGAATTTCCAATTTTCAGGTTTTTATATGACAAATTGTTTTCTTTCAACTAACTGTATTGTTGTTTACACTTATGGCAAGTACTCATGCCACAACACCACCTTTGTTTTAGTTCGTCTTCAATTTTCTTGGAAAACCTCTGAGAATTTACTTATTTTCTATATCAACCTTTTCAGTATTTTTAAGTAATGCTTTACTTTTGTATTCTTTTGCTTTAGCGTCTCAGAATCCTAACCTTGAAATCAAATTACGAGAAACTAACATTCTAATTGTTAATAATTTAAGGTACTCACTGGTATGATTTACTAGTGGACAGCAAATATAACTGAAAGTGCCTTAATAATGCATTGCATATAGTCTGTTTATTTAATAATTTCTGCCAGTTGCTTCTTCTACTTTGTCTTTGATGTAGCCAACACCTAACATCATAGTACAACCTGTCTCATCCTTTTACAAAGCAGATTCATCTAACACGGCGATTCTTGAATATGAACAATTGCACATTTTTGTTCACAGGGCTGATGTTTGATCGGACTTGTTTTCTGCAGCTTGTTGTCAAGTTGACAAAGGACATAATTGAAACGCATACAAAATTTGTAATCCCACTTTCACTTACTCGGATTCTTTTAATCCAAAGCGATGCCTTACAAATCCATCCACTGGTGTCCTGAATGATGGCGCAGACAATGCAAATTCAGACCTAATCTTGGCTGTCAATGCTGTGCTGGTGAATTCTGATACTAATCACAGGTAAGATGTTTTATTGAATTAGAATAACTGGAGATACTATTTATTACATCCTTTTAAGAATGTGTTGTTGGTAGGGTATAATGAGATTTTGTAAGTTTAATACTTTTAACTTCTTAATGTGGTTGTACCCAATCTTGTTATGTACATTTGATTTCTTATTTATTTTATTTCAGAATTAGCTTGCGTTTGTTTATTTATGCATTTGCGTATGTATTATTTCTCAAAAAGGATTTCTGTTAATATTACCATAAACAGCAATTGGTTATAAGTGACTTTGTACCTTGTATATGAGTGGGTGAGGGATTGCAAACATAGGATAAGCTGTTGTCTTATTGAAGTGTCTACTCTTTGATGAAGCCATTCAATTGAGTATGATGATGCATGCAGGTTGCTAGATCTTGTTTTTTTACGAATTCCTTTCAAAATATTTTTTTTGTCTTGGAGATCGAACATGGTTGTCATTCTTTCGTGATTTGGATCTTGTTGATGGCGAGATTCAGTTTCGACTTCCTTCCAGCCTTCCAGGGTTTTCTTGTGCACGTAGATCTAACTGCAAACTGACATGGCTAGGACTGTGCACATGAACTGTATCCTCTTATACGTGTTGATACTCGTCTATCCCGTTGTACTTGTTAATACACAATTATTCAATATTTAGGTACTCGTCTATCCTATGCTGCCTTTTGTTGTTCTCACGTTATTTTTCATTTTCTTGGAGATTATTTCTTTGCATGCTTAGTTTGTAAGTAGGAAAGCTTTTTTGGTTATTTTCACATGGTGGCTAACATCGTACCACTTTCAAGAGTTATATTTGTGAAAACATTAGTGAATTTGCTATGTAAACTTGCCTGATTTTACATTATCCAATTAGTGTCTTTCTAATTTTATAAAAGGTTAGGAATTGTCACCAGTTGGTGTATTGCAAATCTTACAAGTTATAACATTGTGGATTTATGGGACTAGGTATTGTTTTTGTTCAGTTCCCTTTATCCGTAATTTGCATAGACATTCCATAAATATTTCATCAACACGAATCTTATTTCATCCCTGAACATCTTAGTTGATTTGTTTGCTATTCCCTTAATGTTTAGTGGCTATTCAAGAAAGCGATCAGTTTGTGCCTAGAAATGAGTTGCTTATTGCTGTAACTAATGTAAAATGTGCTATGTAAGAAATGAATTAAGAAAAACTGCAAACATAGTCAGTAGAGCTCAATACGAGCTATATTTACCTTGGAGAAATCCAATGTGAGAAAATTCTGGAAGAATAATGCTTTGCTTTCTCTTGCCACTATCTCTTCTGCATTATCACAAGCTTATTACCTCCTTGAGGCCTCCAAGGACACCGACAATATACTGACAGCTTCCTTACAGCTTGCCATGCCCTGCAACTTCCTCCAATACACGCTCTCCTCTTGCACTTACATGCTACACTCCCTAAACACACAGCCAAGAATGTTTTTTCTCACTGAATGAATGAAAGGAAAGATCCAAGATGGCCTACATAATTGAACTCAGTAAGAATGAACTGAGCAGTTAGCTGTTACTCTTCTTTTATGTGTGACACAGGCAGAACTGCCACACACATCAGGGTTGAATCGTCATGACACATGAAACTGCCACGGTACAAGCTAAACCGCCATGACACAAATGCAAGAGCCCCGGTTTCAGCTGGCCGAGTTGAGTTGGGAGATCCAAGCAAAAGCATTGGGATCTACCACTTGGAGAATTGTGTAAGGCTGTATCACATAGGCTTCAATTTGTGATGATGTTGGTTGTGAAGCCTCTTCTTATCCATGTGAAGCCAAACACAATCACCAACTTGGAAAGAGTGAGGTTCTTGATGGCTGTCATGGAGTGCTTTAAATTTGGACTGAGTATGCTGAAGGATGCCTTGAAGTTTGGCAAGAAGTTGGGTACAAATTTTACACAAAGGAAGAAGCTTTCTCTTGCTTCTCCTGCTGGTGGGAGGTAGCTGGAGACGAAAGAGCAACCAGATTTTCTTAAGGGGCGAATAGCTTGAATCCATAACAAACTTCAAATGGAGAATACATTTTAAAGACGTGACTAGCCCGGTTGTAACTATGCTGAAGTATATGCAAATAGTTGTCCCACTGCATGTGCTGGCAATGATAGATGTGGCGAGCATGACTAAGGTGCAATTGAAAACCTTGGTCAGGCCATTAGTATGTGGACGAAAGAAGTGGAGAAGCGCACCTAGTAGCCTTGAAGCTTCCACAGTGATTTCCAAAAGTGACAAGAGGAGCACGAGTTATGATTGGAAATAATAGAGTGGTAGCTTGAAATTGGTCCAAACATGTTTGAAGGACAAGTCCACAATTTAGGGAGCATCATCTTTATTGGCACAAGGCATAAAAATTGCCATATTGGAAAACTGGTACACCACTGCAAATATGTAGTTATGCTGATGCTGAGTTGTGTGTAAGCCACTAATTAAACTGAATGGAAGGTTGAGAGTAGCTATACAAAGCAAGCATCAGTGATGAAATTCTCAATTCGCTTCCACATAGGAGGCCATAAAAGTAGTGCTGCAAGATTTTCCAAGGTTTTCTACACACCAAAATGTGCACCATATGAGGACAAACGAGCCTCCTGGAGTAGAAGCTGGCGAAAAGGGCCAATGGGTATGCAAAGCATTCATGATTAGACCAAACTGAGAATCTGTGGAGTAGAGATCTTTCCACTCATCATAAGCTGCACACAGAGTGTCCATGATGCTGAGTACTCAAGGAGGATGACTAAGAAGGTTCACCATTTTGTTGGTGACACCCATCTTGTACTTTATCCATTTTGTCGGTGACGCCCATCTTGTACTTTATCACCAATCGAAACTGCTGAATATATTCTGACTTCAAATGCTGAATTTCTTGAATCTTGGATCGAGAGTTTAAGAATTGAAGGGACTGGTGATTTGTGTGCAAAATGACCTTACTGACAAGATAATATCACCATTGCTTGAGTGCTTGGATTAAAACATAGAATTTCTTTTCATATGTGCTATAATTGAGCTTGGCTTGTGACAAGGCCTGTTATGCTGCTATATGTTCTCCTGGTTAAGAATTGCACCTATGGCATACTGAGAAGCAATGGTCTCAGTCTCAAATGGCTGCTGCAGGTCATGTAGAGAAAGGGCAGGAGCAATGGAAAGAGCATCTTTCAAACAATTAAATGCTTGGGCAGCTTGTGGACTTCCAAGAGTTTTCTGATGCGTGAGTGGATGAAAGGGGTGGGCAACATGTGAGGAGTTACGAATGAACTTCCTGTAGAAGTTCTAACCTTCTAGGAAACTCTTCAAATCGGAAATGGTTGATGGACTGGGCCACTCATGAAGGATCTTGATTTTATCTGGATCTGTGTTATTTCATGCTCATCAATGAGGAAGCTCAGGTGATAGAAGTTTTCCCAAAGAAGTATTGACTTGGAGCTGATGTTGTCGAAGAAGATCCGACATTGTCTGCTCTATCTATATACCTAGATGTCATGTAGATTGGCAAGCACAAATTTTCCATGATATGGCCTGAAAACATAATTGATGATGCATGTGAATGTGGTAGGTGCATTGGTGAAGCTGAAAGGTATGGCCAACCACTCATACAACCCAAACTTTGTCTTGAAGGTTGTTTTCCAAACATCATGAGGCTCCATTCATACTTGGTGATATCTAAAAGTCAAGACAAGCTTAATGAAGTACATAGCTCCTCAAAGGTAATCTAGGAGATCGGCAATTCTGGGAAGTGGGCAGTGTTCTTCACAGTGATTCTATAAAGATCCCAGTAATAGGTGACTAAGTACCACTCATTATGCTCTTTCTTTGGCACTACAAGAAAAAGAGATCCACAAGCATTATTGGGCTGATTCGTGGCTTCCTCTGATAATTCCTTGATTTGGCGCTCAATTCCTCTGACAATTACTTGATTTGGCACTCTATCTCAATGCTGTGAATGGATGTAGTGCAATGTGTTAGCTGATTTGGCAATTGAGATCCCAACGCAAGCTCTTTTTGATGTTGGAATGACCTGAAAGGAGGGCATCCTTTAGGCTCCACAAAAACACAAGAGCATGCATCAACAAGGGATTTGATGGCTGAAGTTGGGAGCTTGTGGGCATTATCTGCCGTAGTTTCCTGAATGATACAATTACAAACAATCAAACATTAATGCAGACTGACATGTTAAACTGTAGGCCTACCAAAAAGTAAAGAACTAAATGAAGAAAGGCGAACTTACATACTTTAATGTCCTTTTGTAGCGGATAGGTCTTGTGAGCACCATGTATAAAATTGCAACAATCAAATGGAATGACATCACGGTCAAGTTGAGCTGTCATCTATGTCTTGGAATGGTTCAGTGGGGAATGCCACAGAACACTTGCGAGTGACAGGTGTCGATTGTGCCTCTATCTTTACCGATGCCCAACTGATATTGGTGTGGATGTGCTGAAGTTATCAAACGAAGATTGTCCCCCAACATTTATAAAATCTGGTTTTTTGGCTGTGATGATCAAGGATCAACTCTACCAATTTGTCCTTAATTTGGCAGTAATGAGTGTTTAAAGCTTCCTGATTTGAAGCCATGACATTTTTTCTGTAGAATGTCCAGTTTGCTTATGATAAGCACAGCAGTTCTTCTCAATTCTAGAACCCTTAGCAAAGCCACACTGGGAAGGATTCCCATCCTTTAGATGAGTTACAAATATGATAAATAGACAAGAAATTAAATGAAATTTCAGTAACCAAGAGTACATCAATGATGTGCCCATACTGCATTTTGCACTGATCCAGTACATAATTGATGCACCCATCTTGCATTTGCACTGATCCGAACCCAAAACCAGAGTTACAAATTTGATAAATAGACAACAAATTAAATGTAATTTCAGTAACCAAGAGTATATCATTGATATGCCCATCCTGCATTTGCACTTATCCAGTACATCATTGATGCACCCATCTTGCATTTGCACCGATCCGGAACCCAAACCATCGACCTTTGAAGAGTTGACAACGAGTATCGGAGAAGTGCTGCAATTAGAAAGAAAACTCAAAAAATCATGTGAGTTAGATGATAAGAAGCACAAGAGTCAAAAATCCATTTCTTTGACGTAGAAGACCAAGTGCTAGCAGAAAGAACTTTTCCTTTCCTTGTATTTGTGGAGGAGGGAACATCAATTTTATGTTGCTTCAGTTTTGCTTCCAATGCTTCTATTCTCTTATAACATTTATAATCAGGATGATTTGTTTTGCTACAATATGGACAGAGATCATAAACCTTTTTCTTTCTGAAAATCTTTTTTTGACTTGTTAGAATTAAAAGGTTTAGAGGTCTCAGTGGTGGTTAGAGAAGGCTTCTTTGACTCTGTTGGAGATGGTCTGGACTTAGGCTTTGATTTCCTTTAGAGGAATTTTCCACTAGTGCATGACTCGAGCTAGGTAAGGCATCAAGTGCTCGCAATTTTGTTTGTTCACAAGTAAGCCTTTCACAGAATAGCTCAAAAGTAGGCATTTTGAAATTTACATCCAACGCATCCATTATGGAGTAAAAGGTGGATGCAAACATATTGTAAGGGCCTTTTAGTTTTGATAGAATCAATATTATACATTCTTCATCCTTTTTTTCTTTACCACCAACCTTTAGTTGTGATCTAAGAGACTTGAATTTTAACAGAAATTCTTCAATAGATGGAAAATCAGAAGGCAAACAAACATTTAACTCTGTATCTAATTGAAGTAACCTGAATTCATTCACTTTACCAAAGAGATTTTCAAAGATGTCCCATACCTCTTTCAGAGTTTTGGATTCATCAATGTGAAATTGTAGACTCTCAGATACATTCAGGCCGATCAAATTGAGGGCTTCATCCTGCTTGCACGCATAAGCGTACTTGTCCTTCTCTGAGGTGAACGTAGGAACATTTTCCTAAAATACCCTCCATAGGCCTCTAGACTGGAGCAATTGTCTCATCTTTGGTTTTCAGATGTGATAGTAAGACGAGTTCAAAGGTTCAAACAATTTGATATTCATCGCTAATGTGGAAGTGGTAGAATCGAAATCCGAGGAGAGAAAGGTCCTAGTCAACAAAAAAACTGCCCCCACATTGATTATAGCTCCAAATTCCTTTTTCAAAACACACACACACACGTGCACGCACGCACGCGTGCACAACCACACACCCACACACCCACATGCACATACGCGCGCACACACACACATCGGACAAAAATTTCCTTTGATATTTTTTTTTTTGGCAATTTTGTCACCTCTAAATTTAGTTAGCCTCCGCTAACTATAGTGGGACTGCCAAATATGGCGGATCTGTTATCTTTTCTCCATAAACTTCCTTTGCAAAGAAAACAAAGGCTTGTTACAAGCCTTGAACCCTTGACTTGCTTGAGGCTCAATGCCTTATCCAATATAGCTCCTCCAATTCTGTTTGTACTCTTTCTAGGTAGGTGTAAGGGCTATTATTTATTTAAACCTTAAAGCAATCACAAAACCCTTTAAAAAAGACAACGCTTACACGGTGGGACGAGCTCTGCTTTCCAAAGGGACCAGCTTAGAGTTGTTGACCAACAAATTAGGTCGACTTGCTTGTCTTTTTGTGCTTGATTCCACCGCTAATCCTTAATACTTTGTTTGCTTTGCCGTTGAGTGAGGATTGTAGACCTGCCATCGAGAGAGGGTTTTATTTGCTCAAATCTTGATAGTCTTTGCCCGTCGCTTTAAAGAACACATCAATTTTTTTAGCCACTCCCCGGGTGAGTAACAAGGTTGTTTTTGTTCTTGAGCCTGTAGAGTTGAGGGTATTGACGGTTTGAAGCTCAAGTTGATCTTGTGCTAGCTTTGAGCTGTTCTCAATGATGCTTGGGGAGCTGAGTAAATAAGAGGCAAGAACCACCAAACTTCCCTTTGTTTGAGATCAAAAAAACATAGCCAAGTTAGTTGAAGCCGAGTTGCTCTTCTTGATCCTCCGGTGGAAGATAAAGCGTTCTTATGTTGTGATATTAGAAGGCAACTTGCCTAAATTGAGTGAAGCAAAGGAAGAGCTCTCCTAAGCCAAGTTGTGACTCAAAGGAGCTCAATTAGGAGGCGAGTTTGGTGCTGAAAGGATGAAGCTCACCAAGGACAAGGAGTCGATTTCTGCAACTGGAGGTAGAGGGCTATATTTTTCCTTGTACTAGAAATTCATCAATGTAGTTTTAGCCAAATTGGCCTTCTTCAAATCCCAACTCGATACCATACGAGGATTAATAGGAGGATCTAGTAGGAGACCGACGATGGTCTTAAGCCTTCAATCTGATACACAAACTCCAGAATATCCCTCAACCAGACAATGCAAGCTCACAATAAGACAACTGTAATATTATTGCATTATTCACACGTACGTTTTCATTACAAGAATGCCTATTAAATAGGCTTTACAAGTTATATTTAACAACTTGTCAAACTAATCCAATTTGGACTATGGTCGTACGGGCATTGAGTTTGTTTAACATATTGACAAACTTGGTTGAACCATACTAACAAAATTAACTACAAATAAACTCCCTATAACAAGCTTACTAGTGTGAACACAAAACAACTAGTTAGCTAGAAAAAACTCAAATGGGTGTCTAACTCACCTAGTGTGAACACGACTTTTATAGTATAGGTGATTGCGAAGTCCTTGTCAATTGAATAGAGAAATACCTTGTCTACGAAGTTGTGGTTGAGTTGTCCAACATGATGATGAATGTGTGAATTGGTAGTTGACTAAGGCAATCAACAACCTTATTATCCTTTCCTTTCTTGTGTTTTATCATGAGATGGAACTAATGTGGTTAACTCATCTAGTTCATGTAGCATGCATTCTCCAACTTATTTTGAATATGTAGGAATTGAAGTGGCTTATGATCACATCAATGATTGTTTCCTTAAACAATGTAGTGTTGCCATTACTCGATTGCTAAATAACGTACAATTTTTTTCTTGTTGGTGGAGTAACTAACCATGTTGCTAAACGTTTATGAGTGGTATGTGATTGGATGTCCATGTTGCATGAGTACTACGGTGAGTGCATAGTTAGATGCCTTGGTGTGAAATTTAGAGTGGTGAGAAAAGAACAAGTGTTGCGCAAATCCGTTTTTGTAAACCTCGAAAGCTCGTTGTTGTGTATGTGTCTAATCAAGGTTACTTTGACCCACATGTTCTAACAACAAGACCATGCGATATGAGAGGACCCAAGAACAAACTTGTAGAAGTTCTCAAGTCTAAGAAAACTCCTCAACTATATGAGATTACTTAGAAAAGGCCATTCTTGGATCACATGGATCTTCATTGGGGCCACATGAATGCTGATGTTATCAATTATATTACCCAACCATTGGATGTTGTCACACCCAATCTACATTTGGATACATTTGCTTGCAACTTTTGCTTCACGTTCTATAACAAGCAAGACATACTCCAGATGCTCCTCCCAAGTCTTGTTGTAGACGAGGATAAGATAAGATAAATATATTAAATGTCCAACAAGTGACCACAAAAGTAGGTCAATTGGATTGTAAACATACAAGGAAGGCGGAAAAGAATCCAACGACAGGACCAAATGTTCCCCGAAGAAAACCAAAAATAGAAGAAGGAAGAGAAGAACGGGCAGGGGGAAGCCTAAAGGAAGCCTGCAGAAACCATCTCGAATCCGGTCATGTAGGGGGGGAAAGAGGTGAAGAGGAAGCAAGAGGCACCCTCAATTAACACCCAAGCTTGACTAGAAGAAGCTGGTGATATGTGAAGTCCGGTATCTAGGGTTGTGGAAGGTCCAGGCCGATGCCCTAAGAGGGTGAACTCTTTGTGTTCTTTTGGTGGATCTCGAAGTCCAATGATGGGAGGGTGGCCTCAACCTCGTAGGTGGTGAATGTCCCTGATCTGTGAAATAGCACCTCGATTCCGGACAGATCTCGTTTGGTCATTAGGATTTGTATCACTTTGTCGCTTAGTGCCCCTCCTGGGAGAGCACTGTAAAGAAGGAAGTAATTTGCGGAGTAGCCATCTCTGTCAGAAGAGGGCAAAAGAGACCGAAGAGACTCATCCCGAAGCCTATTTGGTCTCATGCAGCTAAAGAGCAAGGCACCTCTGGTCAAAGTATCTGAAAAATTCAGTGAAGGTAGGATGCTCTTTGAATAGGCAATGGAATCTCCCTCTGATCTCGTAATAGATGGGGCACCGAAAGATGAAGTGTTCCTCTGTCTCGACCTCCTGAGAGGGAGAAGAGCCGGCAAATCCGCCGCAACACTCAATCTAATGGCACTCAACATGGAGCTTGTGAGAGCCAACTCTGAACTGACATAGGTAGATGCGAACGACGTGCATCCAATGCCAAGAGATATATTGGGGTCGAGAAATAAGCCCATTATTGACTACAAGAAAATGCTTAGCATAGAAGGCCATCTTCGGCCGTAACCCACCCTGGGGGTTAATCCAGGTGTATTGAATGAATTATTTGTAAATATCGTCTCTGATGATTTGTTCAGATCGTGCTTGCTCGGAAGGAGGTGAGCGGGGACTCCAAGGAGTAACTGTATGGTGGGATGTGGCCTATCTGTATACCAATAGACCCAAGTAGTCGTGAAACTCCGGCATACCAACAGTGGGATCGACCCGAGTGATCAACTGAGGCAATGGCCTTTGATGAGCAGTAAACAAGGTAGGGGTACCTATCCCATCCAACAGGGGAATCTGCTAGCCTCCGAATGCGATGTAGGAAGGAAACGAATGCCAAAAATTGCTTCCAACCTATAGGGATGAGCGCCGAACTCTACAAGGATGACATTGTGGGGAACCGTCTCCTTGCATATGATAATACGCTGAGGAGGATCTGAACTCTCTCCACTGCACCCATTAGATTCCAAAAGGGAAAGTTTGGACAGAATGTCTTGGAAGTGATGACGGAAGCATTGTCTCTCCAAGATTTCCAATGAACTGTAGCCTTTGTTAACCCGAGGTTGGAGTGCCAATCATAAACTGAAGCGAGGTCCAGAGAAGAGCACTCCCAAGTGTAAGAGTTGGTGATCTCAAGCTCCTCCCCTTGTAAAAGAAATGAAAATCAGATGTCTTCAGAGTATTGAATATCATAATTTTGGTCTTACCTAGGTTGACTGTTAGCTGTCTGCGATCACAAAAGAGGGCTAGAGCGTCCAACTGTCTCTGTAGACCTTCCGCCGAGGAGGCAAGAAGGATATCATCCAAGTAGACAATTGGAGTTACGAAATGACCAAGTATTCATTCATCAAGTGCATGAATGTTGTTGGTGTGTTGATCAAGCTGAAAGGCATAGCCAACCATTCATACAATCCCTCCAGTGTTTGAAAGTTGTTTTCCAAACATCTTTAAGATTGACCAAAACTTGGTGGTGACTTTACTTTAGGTCAATCTTGGTGAAGTACTAAGCACCTCCAAGCTAGTCCAAGAGGTCGTCAATGTGTGGTAGTGGATACCAATTCTCAATGTGTTTTACATGCCACTCTTGCTTTGCAGTTCTAGATGCTCAACTCTTCAGTCTTGCACATTTCATGACGTAACACTCGCAGCCTCCCGTAGTTTTGTGCTAATCTAGGTTAAACATTTATAGCTTTGCAATGCCACACACCACCTCGTAGCTTTCTGCGGTGTTATGCAACACCTTGCATCCTCACAACACTTCAAGATCCTTGTGCCATGCTTCTTAGCACATCGCTTGTCCCCACAATTTCGCCGAGAGTCCTTGTGATTAGCTTTTGCTTGTTACTTCCCATTCTACACAACATGCCAAGTGGCACATTGCATGCTAGTGCCATGTTAGAGAATCATGCCAACATGGAATGTGTTGAATCACATATACCATTCGACCAAAGAAGATGAAGTGACTCGTGACCGTATTTCCTACTGAACCATTGTTTGTAATTGCCATCTTGTAATAATGCATGTGTATATATTATATATCGTAACCACACACTTACCGTCATACCTATGCAACAATGATTCATGCATCCATAGAGTCAAAAGATTGTTAGCATTTCCTCATTAGTCTAAATGCATCAAGGAACATTCCCATGTGATTATAAGAGTTCGCACTCTTTTTCTTGCTAATTCATTGTACACCTTTATAGTTTTCTTGTTTTGCATATTGAATGGAAGTTGCGGTAGTTCTGCATATTAGACTTACTTATTCGATGGTGTTGTTAAACTAATTTGTCTAGTCCCTACTACTTATTCTTCAATACGCTACTTATTTTTAAGTGCGGCATTGTCCTTTCGGAGAAGGTCTTGGGCCTGTAATATTGGTATCTCTTTCAATCTACCTAGAAGATAGTCGTAGCAAGAGCAAGGTGGTTGATGCCCGGAAGCAACTTGAGGCCACCCTAGATGTGCTAAAGCTCATTAATGATGTCTTGGAAGCACAACGCACCAAACTCTTTGTCAATTCTTCGAGTTGATGTTTGAGTGCAACCCAACCTCTACATCCTCTTTCTTGTAGCTTGCTCATTAGTGGGTTCAACATTGTACCCTTTCAAGGTCTAAGTGAATCTTGACATCCTAGTCTTTGAAGGCAAGATTGACGTTGAAACATTGGATAAATGGATTCGCTAGCTACCTTCAATCTGCTTTTGACGGCGAAGATAAGATCACCTTCGCAATGTTGAAGATGAACATTTCAGTGTTATATGGTTGGAAAGATACGATGCGCAACACAAGAAAGCATTCGGCTCATTCGAGACTTGGGATGGCTTCATAAACTCTTTTCGCAGAAGGAATACAACTCCCTTAAACACTATGAGGATGAGTACATGAAGCTCCGAGGTTGTAGAATAACTTAAGGAGCAGCGGTTGGTGGAAGACTACACCATTGAGTTCCACGACTACATTACATACTTGCATGAGGACCTCATGAAGCAACATAAGGTGCTAAAGTACATCAATGGACTCTCACCTTATATTTGTGCGAAGATGGAGTTCTTGACTTCGATTCGGGAAAGCATATTGCAACATCACCAAGATCGAGACCAAGGAAAATATGAAGCAACATTTCGTCTCTTCATCCAACACCGTGTGCAAGAGCCAACCCGCGCAAAAATGCACTATCTCAGATCCCTTCATATAAGTTAGAACATGCATTGTAAGGAGAACAACCTTAGAAGGCCATGCAGACAACAAAAGGCTAATACACCTTCTAACTTAGAAAACGAAAGAAGAAACAAGGTGATAATCGGATCTTTGGTGATGGAGATACCATTACTTATGAGCATCCTCCTCGTGCTCCTTGAAGAATGCCAAGGATGTGACATGCAAAGGCTATGGAATTACCAAATTTGTCTATAATTGTGTCTTTTATATACAGATTAGAGAAGATACCAGTGAATTCTGCCTCATTTTCATCACTTCAATATACTTGTATGGTGGCACCCTCTTGGGCAAAAAAGGATTTGTGTTGTAATATTTAGGATTTAATGCAAAGGCAAGGAGATGCAATGGGGTGGTCATTTTGTTCCATTGATCAATGAGATATGTGTGCAGTTTCTTGAAAAAAACTTTTCATAGTATGTTTCTGTTTTGCATTTATAGTGGACTTCATCTTCCCAATCATTGATTCAATGCTGTTGTAGATTTGGCCCAAACATGGCTGATCCATATCAGCAAATCTGATCATAATCATGACATGCTTAGTGAAACTAAGGAAGTAATTCACACAAGCCCACCAATCATCATCTAGGATAACCCTTTCACTTTTTGGGCCTTCTTTGTTCGATTGCTTACACACAACCTAAAGGTTGTTGATAACCATGTGGCACAATATGTCTTGCACCTTAGAAACTTGTCCGAAGATGATTGTGTGCGAGATGAGTAGTCTTCACCAACCTAATAGGAAATTAAAACAAATAAAATTTTAAAAACGTTAAAAATGATCTACTTTGATTTTATATTACAAAACACATCAGATAGTGTAAAATTAAAATTAATATTTAAAATTACGAGAGTAAATTTAAATAAGAAAAATCATTTCAATTACCTTTAACAATGCCAACTTTGAGAACAACTTCCAAGATCGCCTATGACACTTGATGGGTCATGAAAAACATTTGAATCTCATTGGCCTAGGTATAAACTTGTTTTATCAAGTCAGTTTTACTCTCCATCTTTCGCATCATTAGGTTGAGTAAATGAATAGCAAAATGTTTATAGAATATGTCCTTGTACCTTGCTTCAATCAACATCTCTGCAAAGTTGCAATTTTTAGCATTGTCCATTATGACTTGGGCAATGTTTTGAGGGCATGGACTGAATGGATTATATGATGACATTGATGATGAATTGTGCGTCCTCACTTGCCTTCTCACAATCAACTACCTAAAAGCAAAGCCCCTTTAGGGCATACTACAATCATATTAATCAACTGCTTACTTGTTCAACATTTCCATCCATAAAAAATGATGGACACCATCATTATGATCCACAAATTCCTAATGAGCTGCAATGAATGATCTACACATTTTTTTTCCTTGCCCAATAATGTGGTGTCCCATTTTATAACCAATGCCTATGTACTCTTCAAGGGCTTCGTTGATTCCTATTGTCATTTCTCTCGAGCAATGTTAAATGGTAGCCCATTGGTGTAAATACATTGCTTAATGAGCTCAATGACAATATCCCTTGCCTCATTATTAAATACCCTTTCCAACAGGTCTGCACCTTTTGTTCCTTATTGGGTAAGAAGAGCATCTTCATTTGAAGGTGTCACTCAAAAAGGATGTGAGGTGTCCATGATTGGGGTATGAGATGGAGCTATAGGTGGCTTACTTGATCGAGATCCTTTCTTTGACAAATGATGCTTTGATTTTAAGGCAAACACTTGATCCACTTATTCATGCGCTTTGATATATGCATGAAGCTTTGATGCGTCCAACCTCTTTTTGTCTGGCCCAATGCAAGATCTAATTCTTTGTCTAGGAATCACACACAAATGAGCTTTCACCCAACTATAAAAGCTCATGTATTCAATTTGCACTTGTTATGGTTGTCAAGCATAAACCCATCCACATGGAATCCGGGGTGTCATTATCATGTCTCCAAAGTTGCTGAAAGTGCATGCTGCCTAGTGGCCCACAAAGCTAGAGCTTGCTGCTATTGTCACAAATACATGTAGCTGCAAATTTTAACATAAACAATATATTAGGAAAACAAGAAATAAAAATCCTAGGTTTCCATTACTTGCTGAGAAACTGATAAAAAATAACACAAAAAAAGAAAACAAGAATCCTTGTGAAGATTGAAAACAAGATTTTCAATTTATTTAAAAATCACAAAAACTTGACTTCAATCCAAGAATCCTCATCTTCGCATGCTCCTAAATTTCCTCGACAACAAATAGACACTTGTGGTGGCATAGGAATAGGAAAACAATGTAGTTAAAACCATAGTAGGAAAACTCGCCAAATCCAAATAACTCGCCAGACCCCAAAAAACAAAAACTCGCCAATATTCGGCCAATACTCGGGAATACTTGACAACTTAAAAATACTCAAATTTCTTTAAAAAACATAAATTTTAAGCAACACATAGCTACAAAATGTATCAAATGAGCCCATAAAATGTTGGAGAAGTGTTTTCTATTAGATTTGAATACAAATACAATACAAAATCGCATCATCATGCGAATACGACAACCGACTGATAAGTAATATGAATTTATGATGATTGACATTGAAAAATATCATCATAAATTTCATATCTATGCAAGTTACAATATACAATAAATTACATTTTCCTCTTCCCCAATCTAGAGAAAAATTGGGGAGAGGGTCTAGTGCCTCTACTAGTCCCCACACTCGGTTGCGTCTCCACACTCCTCCTAGAAGGCTGCGAATCTGGCTCGATCATAGAACTAGATGGTGGTGCTGGTGGCTCCTCTGTTGCATGTTGGAGATCACCTCCAAAGATGTCATCCAATCAAATATCTCCTCGAAGTCTTGCTAGTGCTTCTCCCTCCATAGCCTCCCTCTCAAAAGAAGCAATCTCGTCCGCTGTGAATGCAGGGTTTTCCTCTTCTTGCCCCCACCCACTCACTTTGTGGATCTATCTCATCCAAATCAATGAGCTTCTCGATGTGGTCTCAACTTTTTTTGTGCGAAGCCGGAGATTGTATTGCACAAAAACCAAGTCGTTGAGCCTTTTTTGAGTAAACTTGTTGCGCTTCTTCGTGTGAATGGCCTCAAACAAACTCCAGTTGCGTTCACATCCAGAAGCGCTACAAGGTTGAGATAGAATTCTGAGGGCTAACTTTTGAAGATTTGGGGAACCTACAAACAAGATAATCAAAAATTTATAATTAATTAATAAAATCAAATATGTAACTATTAAGTAACTTGGTAAACATTCTAATTTTTATTACTCGTGATCAGTGTGGTTCTCCTTCGAATAGCTAGCACCAAGAAAAAGAGTCTCCCCTACCATGTTTGTAATTTCATGCTGACTCTAAAATGACGAGGTCCCTCGTCTCAACATCCGGTATCATCCTCTCAATACATGTTGAAAGGCCCTCCATAACCTCTCTGTTCACATTTGTGAAGTTGTTAGAGTAGAAATACTTGGGGTTGAGGTAGTACCCATTGCATGAATAAGTTGGTGGAGTTGATTGTTCCACCTCCGATCAATTATCTCCCAAAAGGGACCATATCTAACGATATCCCCTTGTAATAGTTTTGGATAGACTCTTTGGTCCTATCCATGGCCTTATATACAAACCCCATGGGGTTTTGCTCCCCATCAACCAAATGCAAAACTCTCACCAACGGCTCTGACACCTACACACAAATTAAAATGTAAGATTGCAAACTTACAAGTTACAATACACATTAGAAATGAAATAAAAAAGTGAAAAGTAGAACAATATATTTAATATTTATAATTTAACAAATTAAAATAAAGGAATGAAATATAAATCGAAGTTTGAAATTACCTTGATGATCTCTCAGTAGCTCTTCTTTGCAAAGATATCATCAAAAACTATCTTTGCAACCCTCTCTCCGTCAGCTTTCTTTGAATATTGTGAGTCTAGCCATGCTTGACTCACAAACATTTGTTTCAAAGGTGTCAACAAACTACAAATACTTTGCAACGTCAAGAAGTTAGTTGCAAACCTTGTGACACCGGCTCAAACAAGTTCTTTCCTTTGTGTGTACTCTCATCAAGTTCAGAACCCAAAGGTGATTGTATATGTACTTCGTTATAGATCTTGCATCTTCTACAACCGGCCTCACCCAATCAATTTTGCCTGTCCTCCAAAAGAAGGTCAATGCAATGAGCTGCACAAGGAGTCCAAAAGAGTGATGGATGTCTCTCCTGCAGTAGTCTCCCAGCCGCCACATATGCTGCTTTGCATTGTCTGTGACAACTTGCACAACATTCTGTACACCAACCTCTAATACAACTGTCTCTAACATAACACTCAAATTTTTTGCATTTTTTATTATGTTAGAGGCATCAATAGATTTTAAAAACACCATCTCACCGTTTGAAGCTGCTAAAAAATTAACAAGGGTGCGGTTCCTTCCATCCGTCCACCCATCTGAAAGAATGGTGCATCCGAATTTTTTCCATTGTTTCTTGTGCTCTTCTAGCATGGTAGTGGCATCTGCAATTGCACCCTCAAGTAATTTCCCGCTCAAATCTTTTGGAGAGGGTGCCTTGTACCCTTTCCCTGCAACTGTCAACGCTGTCACCAAGTACTCCCAAAGATGAGCTCTTTGCCACATCAACGGCGCTTTGTTGTAGTACCAAAAATTTGCACAAGCTTTATCCACTTCCTCGTGCATATCTTTGTTCCAGTGTACCTTCCAATGAAGGTTGTGCTCCAGGTGTGTTCCTTGCCACAAAAAAACTCGGTATGCCTTTGCTCGAACTCGATGAAGATGTGCCTCTTCTGGCTCTTCCTCTTCGTATGCGTGGACCATGAGTAGAGCCCACAATTGTTGCCGCATCATCGTCTAAATTCTCTTCCATCGCAGCCCTGTGTTTAATAAACTTGTGCTATGGCCGCCTTCATCCTCATGCGTTCTCTAGTTTCTTCTCCTCTAACTTTGCCAACTCTACTTAATCTCTCGCTTTGCCTCTTCCGACACGTTGGGGCAAACCGCGTACATTTCGGCAAGGAATAGTTGAAAGGTGATATTTCAAACGATTGATGCCTCCATTGATTTTCTTATTCTGAAAGTGCAAAAATTTTGCCCGCACAAGTTCCACGTACAACATACTTCCATGCTATGGAACGGGCATTCGGAGGAATGGTCCCTGCTAGTGATTCAGATGTCGAACCTGATGTCGAGCCTGATGCCATTGTTAAGCTCTAATCTGCAACACAATGCACATTTAAAAAATTAGAAAACGTAAACTTAATTTAATTTTAAAAACAAAACGTGCCTGAATAACAAATTTGCGTAAATAAAAAAATACATTACAAGCATTCAATTTTACATTACATGTATTTAGAATTACACAACGAATCGATTACAATACACATACATAAAATTTAACTAATTTACAATGAATTTGCGTTAAAAAAATAAAAATACATACCTCTGGCTGCAAATGAGTATAAAAAATTACAAGCATTCGATTTTACATTACATGTATTTAGAATTACACAACGAATCGATTACAATACACATACATAAAATTTAACTAATTTACAATGAATTTGCGTTAAAAAAAAAAATACATACATACCTCTGGCTGCAAATGAGTATAAAAAAATTACAAGCATTTGATTTTACATTACATGTATTTAGAATCACAATAGGAATCTATAAAACCTAAATAATATACACAAAATTTGGAAAAACTTCAAAGAATTAAAAAAAAAAAAACTACCTCCAAATGCAAATCTCCAAATTCTCTCCTCGAATTCGCTCCAAAATCCACTCAACACAAGCAATGCAAGCTCAAATGGTTGTGTGAGTGACAATGAGGGAGTAGAGGGCCTTAAAAAGAGCCAAAACCGTGTAAAAACAATGTTTTTGCCTTTGAAATCCGCGTTTCCGTGTTTTACCAGCGTATGGCGAGTTTTTTGCATGGGCTCGCCGAGTTTTGGTGAGTACTCGCCAAAACTCGGTGAGCTTTTTTTTTTCCTGAAATCGGCGAGTTTTTGTGCGATTTAACCGTTTGAGTTTTTTTGCGAGTTTTTGGCGAGTTTTCCATCTATGGTTAGAACTTAGCTTGATGAAGTTTCAACCATAGTTACCAAATCCGCCCGGATCTACACAATATCCAGCCGGATCTAGATTTTTAGGCGGCCCAGATAAATTTGGTATGGGTCAGCCCTATTTTTTCCCCAAAAATTAGTATTTTAGTTTTTTTGCAATAAGAAGACACTTGGATTTTGAATCTTTGGGAGAGCTATGTTCATTGTCATGAATATGTAAGGAATTGCTTCCTGGTTCAGCATTGGCTTTCTTTAGGCCATCAATCCAAATCTTCGGTCAAGTTGCTCATAGAAGTTCTTATAAATTATAACTCTGGAAAATCCATTATCTGGCCTGCTGTCTACATGGAATACGTAGGAGATTTGAGACTACCATCTTCTTGAATCTTTGGTAAGGAATTACTTCCTGGTTTAGCATTGGCTTTCTTTAGGCCATCATTCCAAATCTTCGGTCAAATTGCTCATAGAAGTTCTTATAAATTAAGGCATGTTTTCTAACAATGACATTAAGAACTTGCTTCAAATCTTATACCGCTTTGGAGGGAAAAAAATGATGGATTTTAATGATTTTGAGCCGGTGACACTCAGGGACAATGTATGTGCTGGCTTATATCCACCTCTGAGTTCGAGACTTGACGGTTCAAAGGTTACTCCAAATGTGTACTACCGCCGCAGTTGTGTTTCAGCTACTTGCGATCCTACTGTCTGGGGAACGCTCTAACGTAAAGATAGACGCAGGAGGCATCCACCCCTATGCGCATCGAAACATATGCCCGGTATACCCATAGTTGCTGTCACCTTTGCATACCCAACAAAAGGGTTTTCCCTACCCGATTGGGGGTTGGTTCATTTTAATATGTAACTTCTAAGCCTTAAGGAGAGCATTCTTGCAGTGGTGTGAACTAGGCAGTAAAAACCAGTTAACTTACTTTTTCCACCAGTCAAAGAATGTTCTGATGGTATTCAGGTCTGTAAAAGCCTCAAAATAATAATTTTAGTTATTTATATTGATATTTAGCAGACATATTTCTGTACAGACTCACTTTGCTGTCCTAAACACTTTACTCCTTAATTTCAGTCTTGCAATTATCCACTTTTCCAGAACAGAGCTCATACATGTGATTCACAAAATGGTGATAGATTTTAAGGATAATTGATGTGTACTGCAGTAAAATTCCTCTCTAGGTGATTATCTACTTTTGTGGAGAATTTTATAACTCTGGAAAATGTGTCATTAGGAGTTTTTTTTGAGAATATCATCTTCTTGAATCTTTGGGAGAGCTATGTTCATTGTCGTGAATCTGTAAGGAATTGCTTCCTGGTTCAGCATTGGCTTTCTGTAGGCCATAATGCCAAATCTTCAGTCAAGCTACTCCTAGAAGTTCTTATAAATTATAACTCTGGAAAATACATTATCTAGCCTGCTGCCTACATGGAAGATGTAGGAGTTTGTTGAGAATACCGTCTTCTTGAATCTTTGGGGGATTGCTTCCTGGTTCAGCATTGGCTTTCTTTAGGCCATAAATCCAAATCTTCAGTTGAGCTGCTCGTAGAAGTTCTTATAAATTTAAGTTTGTGTTTTCTAACAATGCCATCAAGAACCTACTGCAACTCTTACACTGCTTCGGAGGAAAAAAACTATGAAGGATTTTAATATGTAACTTCTAAGCCTTGAGGAGAGCATTCTTGCATTTGAGTGTACATGTAATAACACAAGTGAGATTATTTACCAGAAAAGTGGGAAGAGTGGGTTTGTGTTTTTGCACCACAGGGGCAGTTGAAATGTAGAGGCATTTCATCCTTGAATGCCCAAAGTACATTGGCATTCGAGTCAAATATAAGGAAACATTTAAGAGTTGGTTTCATACTGGAGCTATATCAAGTGGCTAGAATAAAAGGGACGGGGAGCTGTGAACCTAAACCAGTAAGAGAAAGAGCAACCTTCTTAAAGATGGAACCTGATCCGTGAATCTTTGAGAGGTTGAGGCAGCCCAATGCAATCTGTGGTCCCATAGACTGTTAGGTCTTGTGGATGTAATTAAAATCATTACATTTTACAGATGCAATTTTCTTTTACCAAGTTATTTACCCGATAGTAGACAATTGGATAGAAGATGTGCAAGACAAATAAAAAGGGAAACTCTTCGTGCCAATTGCTCAAATTTGATTAAAGAATCATTAAGTACACTCAATTACTTAACCTTTATAATATATGTTAGGTGTTTTGAATTGTTTTTCGTCACTGTAGTGGAGTTTGCTTTTTGATGTCACGTTCCATTGCCATACTATTTTCTGATTAAGTATCATCAGCAAAGGTAATGCAAATTTGTAAACAAACAATGTAAAAATGAGAAATATTGTGTGGTGTAGTAGTTTGTGATTTGTATTTTCTTGTTTATATGTAATCTGCAGTTCATTATCAATAGATTGCAGTAGAATGCCTAGCCAGCCTATCTGAGAGCTGCTTTTTGTCCTTTAAAATATTGTAATCAATAAATTTAGGTACATTGTGAAAGATCTGCTGGGACAGGGGACATTTGGGCAGGTTGCCAAATGTTGGATGTCCGAAACGAACAACTTTGTTGCAGTCAAGGTTATAAAAATCAGCCAGCTTACTACCATCAGGCGCTTGTGGAGATATCTATTTTGAACATGGTAAGAAAGTAGTCATAGATGACTGGTTGGACAAAAATAATTGCAGCTTTTGTTGTATGTGCTTGTGTCTGTTGTAAATAAATATCTATATCTAGGTTACAGTTGTGTTTATCTTTGTTTGGCAATGACAGCTAAATAAAAAGTTCGACCCAGAGGACAAGCACCATATTGTTCGCATCCTTGATCATTTTGTGTGTCAAAGACATCTCTGTATTGCTTTTGAAATACTTGGAGCAAACCTGTAAGTTTTTTACAGTGTTTCTAGATTAAATTTATTTTTGCCTCTTAAACATATAGAAATTTCAAAGCACCAGGAAATAATGATTTTGTTTGGGATCTTGCCCACTTTGGATATTTTTAATCTTTCTAAATTTTCATGATATTACTAGGTTGGCATTTTCTTGAAATCAATGTTACGTTTATAATAATTCTCTACCAAAGGCTGTTTAAGCTCATTCTAAATTTTATTCAGTTACCTGGTAATCTCGACTGTTTCAACAGTAGTGTAGTGCTTGTACAGGTTCGAACTACTCAAATTAAATCAATATAGGGAATATCTCTGAAGCTGTTAAGGCTATTTGCAAAGCAGGTGACATCTGATTTATCATTCGATTATGTAGAATTTTCAGCATATTGCAATTTATTCTCTTAGTAATGTTAAATTTAAATAATCTCAGTCCTACCATCTGTTATTTATCTGAATTATGTCATTGAAACATTGTTTTATTTATTGGGAGATGTTTTTGGTGGGTCAGGAGAGGTTATATTGCCACATGGTTATGAAGCTTGGTGCATGACAATATCCTAAGTGACTATGTTTATCTACTTGTGTTATTTCTTTCAGATCTTAGATGCTTTGCTGGTGTTGCGAGAAGCAAATGTTATACATTGTGATCTAAAACCTGAAAATATACTGCTATCCACAAGGTTGTATGCTGTTTTTTTCATGCGAAAATGTTTTTACATGATGGGTTTGCACATGAAATGACAGCATTCTTGATTTTTACAATGCAGTCCGCAGTCAGCAGAAATTAAACTTATCGACTTTGGGTCAGCATGTATGGAGAATAGAACGGTTTACTCTTATATACAGGTATGTATTTGTGTAATTTTGGCTTCATTGTTTTTTTTTGTAATATTTGTTTATTTGTGAATTAATACTCCAAAAATATCTGCATCTTGAAATGGATATACAAGACTTGGTGTACCATGGAAACAAGTAAGTTTAATTTTCACAATATAGTGTTTTTGTCATTTGTTACTGCAGAGCCGTTTCTATAGATCTCCAGAAGTTCTTCTTGGACATCCGTATCCTTGCAAGCTTTGTTTCTTGTAGAACTTTTCCTCATTCTTATTGCATTATTCATGCTCATAATTAATCGTTCTTTGTTAATTTGAATGACATTCTTTGTTAATTTGAGTGATGCTTAACGTAAATCATATTTATGCAAGATAGAAATTTCAACTTTTACTAGACATATATGGAGATCTCATCAAATACCTTAATGGTTCATTTTTGCTTGTTCCCAGTTCAGTACATAGTTTTGATTTTCTAGCTTCTACTTAACTCGTCAGCAGATATACAACTGCCATCGATATGTGGTCCTTTGGATGTATTGTCGCTGAGCTCTTCGTAGGCCTGCCCTTGTTTCCAGGAGCTTCGAATACGACCTCATTAAACGAATGATAGAAATACTTGGGTGCGCTTAAGGGGTTTTGACATAGCCATAATACTAATTTTTGTTTCAGAACTGTTAATATAAATTAGAAATGAAGAATTCAACTTTTCAACCAAATGGTTTACTTTTATTGCTTGTGTCCCTCCCGATTTTACATTTTTTTCTGTGGCTAATGTGAACTACAAATTTTACATTCCTGTTGCAATTTGTTTGGTTTGGGCATATGTTAATCTCTGAGGAACTTTGCTATATTGCATTTGTGGTCTTTTCCTTCTCCCCCTGCCTAGTTGAACTGAACTTGATATTGACTGGAGAGTAATTAATTTATTTTTCCTTCAAGCACTCACCTTGTGAAAGTGTTAACTGTGTCCTGCCGAATTTTTATGCAAAACAAAATCTCATTTTGTCAACTTGAAATGGTTTTTTGGGGCTTGAATAACTGTGCTGGCACAGGGTTCTGCATTTTATTGGTATTTAGATTGCAAGATTGGGGGTTGGTTTTTATGTTCCAGTAGAAGTCATGCACCATCTACATAAGTTCCTTAAATATTGTTTCACTCCCACCCCTCTTTTTTTTATCAATAAACAAGGGTTGAAGGATCCCTTTCCCTTTATATAGCAAGATATATCTTTTACAGTTCTGTCAAAAATGTGCTAAATGCACTACAAAAGACTAAGCTCGATACAATATTTTCCGAAAATCCTAGCTATTACTAAAGCCTAGAGAATGATTTAACAAGCAAAAGTTGGCTAAATACAGACTCACTCCAGCACCTTCAATCTCCCGAGTCAGACGGGGCCAAAATTCTTCTGCCTCGGTTGTAAACTTTGTCTCCGGAGGGCAGCAAAATTTGACCTCCTCCTCTTCACTTTGATTAACGCCATCCGCGAGCCAGTCATAAGCTTTTCTGCCCGAACTGCGAAGGGCTTCCCACCACAGTGGCTCTTGTTTCAGTGGGGCAGTAAGAGCTTCCAAGTCAAGACAAGGGATACGTAAAACCCGTGATTCCTTTTTTGTGCAAAACTTAACCATCGTATTAGCAAAACCCAGCAGGTTTTCAAACCTTTTTTCCAGCTTTGTAAAAATCGTCCTGCCGACCAGCCCTTCGTGAATCACTCTTTCCTCCGATAACAGCGACCATGATGCCAGGGAACATGCTCCACAGATTCCTCCATGCCCACCTTGAGGTAAGGTCAGATCCATTTACGCCCCATTTCAATTCCCTCTCTTTGTTTGGTCGGATTATCAACAAATGACCCACAAACGTCGCAGCTATTTCTGCATTTACCCTCAGCTGACCCTCCGGATTCAAATAATCCTCCCCAATTATTTGCTTGATAGCTTCCAGAGCCCGCTAGGACTCAACCTTGAAGACCGTTTTCAGTTTTTCTGGTAACCCTCGAGTAAAATGCCATTTCTCTGCCAGCCTCTTGAACAACAAAAAGGGGTAATGCGAATTCTCCATTCTAGACAAATAGGAGGTAGCCGGAAGGAAAAAAGATAATGTGAACGGGTGAGAGTCTTCTTTAAAAGGCCCAACCCATCTTCTCACACGATCTGCCTTACTTC
Source organism: Taxus wallichiana var. yunnanensis (assembly GCA_018340775.1). Classification (NCBI taxonomy): domain Eukaryota; kingdom Viridiplantae; phylum Streptophyta; class Pinopsida; order Cupressales; family Taxaceae; genus Taxus; species Taxus wallichiana. The sequence goes on from CM031235.1 coordinate 943,957,810, forward strand.
ATTCAATGATGGTATAATCATTTGTCGTTAGCTAAAAGATCCTCAAGACCCGGCCACTCCATAGGGTTATTACTAATTATTTCACCTATGTCCTGTTCGACTCCTTTGTTAGCGAGCAAATCAACACATTTATTTTTTCCCTAAAGTTATGATTAATAGACCAATCATGGAAATTAGTGAGCCAAAAGAGCACCTTTCTCAGTATCAAATTGATTTTCCAAGAGAATGCTTTCCTGTTGATAACTGAATTAACTATAACTTGAGAATCACCTTCGATTCTTAGATTGCGTATATTTAGTTCTATTGCCAATTTCAAGCCTCTTTCTAGAGCTTGAATTTCCGCCTGATTGCTTGTTCCCCTTTCAAGTTTGAAGGAGCCAACAACTACCAAATCGCCTTTTTATTCCTAATAATGCAACCAATCCTTGAAGAATCCGGATTCCCTTTAGATGATCCATCAAAATTAAGTTTACGAAGCCTTGGGGAGATGGTTCCCTAACTGCAAAATGCCTCATCAAATTCCTAGGGGGTCCCATTATGACATGAGAACCTTCTGTCGGGATGATGATCTTGGGCCAGTTTTTTTGAATCTCCTTTCTCTAGAAGATAAAAAACTACCACTTTTCAACTGAATTGACACATTTCTGAAATGACCCTTTCCAACCTATTTAAAACAGATTCTACTGAGCTAATTTCTTACAACTTTTCCACTAAATTGATACATTTTCTGAAATGGCCCTTTCCAACCTATTCAAAACAAATTCTACTGAGCTAATTTCTTCCCTAAAGATCCTCTTGTTTATTTCCCACCAAATATGCTAGATCAAAAGCTAAGGGCTACAACCCCAAATTGAGGCAAGGGCTTCCTTGGTTTTTACCCTCAGCCAAGTGAGAAGAACTGAGGAAATAGTCCCTGGTTGTACCCATGGGAGATTTAGCCTTGCACATAACCAATTCCAACATTTTACAACAAAAGGACAATGCACCAACAAATGATCCAAATCTTCCTCAACTTCATAACAAAGCACACATCTAGTAGGACCAGCCTTCCCTTTTAATTGTCTCCTCTTTTGAGTAAGAATTCTGCCCTTATAGGCCAGCCAAGAAAAAGCTCCAACTTTTGGCGGGCAAAATTTGGACTAGCATTCAGTCCACTCCTTTTCTTCAAATCCTTCTTCAATCACTAATTTTCTATATCCGCTTTGAGCTGAGTAGTACCTAGGTTTTGAGGCTGTCCAAATGATTTCATCATTTTGTGAAGAAAAGGAAAGTTCTCTCTTTGCTAACTCTGATCTGAATAGGGATCTAGTTTCCTCTGAAATAAGGATATCCACTATATCCTTCCAAATCATAAATGGGGAGTTTGGAGAGACTATACTTCCGTAGTCTTTAACTTTCTTTCTCCAGAGGGGAGTGAGTATCCTCATCAGATATTGAAGACTAGGCACATCACCTAAGGCCGGGTGTCCATTCCAGGAATCTTCCCAAAAGTTAGCCATTTCCCCGTTACCTATCATCCAAGAAACTGATTGAGTGAAAATTTGTCTGCATGATAAAATGAAATTCCATATGTGAGAGCCTTTTGGGGGTTGATCAATAGTTATTAAAGCCGCCGGAAGGGGTGTGCCCAGGTATTTCCTTTCCAAGATTTTACCAACTAGACTGTTGGGTTTAGAGAGGAAATACCACACTAATTTAGCGCCAAGGGCCAAATTGTGTTTTTCCAAATTGATTATTCCCGCTCCACCATAATTCTTCGGAAGGGATATGACCTCCCATTTCACCAATGGAATCTTCTGAGCTTCCTCGGTCCCTTGCCAAAGAAAGGTTCTCATAATCTTGATTAGCTTCATCAAAACAATTTTTGGAATTCTTAGAACCGATATCATATATATGGGGATAGCATTAAAAACTATTTTAATCAGTAACAACCTACCAACAAAGGACAACCATCTACCCTTTCAGGACTGTAACCGGATCTCAAAGGCTTTTAATAAATTATTCCAGAGAGAAGATCTACCTGTTCTTATGAAAAGAGGAATGCCTAGATACTTATGAGGCAACTTTCCTTATTAAAACCAAAGATCCTTTGTATCCTTTGAGTAAGCCTTTTGGGGGCATTAAAGGAGAAAATTACTGATTTTGGCTTGCTTATCTCTTACCCTGTTGCGGTAGCATAAGAGTCCATAATGGCTTTAAATTCCTTTGTCTTCTAAATTGATGCATATCCAAATAGAAATGTATCATGTGCAAACTGTTGATGTGTAAGAGGACCAGTACCATCCATTATTTTGAGACCCAGTAGTTTTCCTGTCCTGACCTTTGACTTTATTGCTCTTTGTAAAGCTTCTGCTACCAAGATAAAAAGAAAAGAGGATAATGGATCCCCTTGTCTTACCCCCTATTGCTGTCAAAGAATCCCTCGGTAGAGCCATTAACCATTACTGAGAAACAAGGATTGGATATACAACTAAAAATCCAATCACAGAAAGAGGGAGAAAAACCAAACTTTGACAGAATCTTCATTAAGAACCTCCAGTTAACTCTATCATAGGCTTTACTGATATCCAATTTGAGTAACATACCTGGGGTCTTGTTATTGGAAAGAGAATGCATTAACTCATAAGTAAGGATGACACCTTTTGAAATAGATCTCCCTGGCACAAATCCGGTTTGTTCTTGTGAGATTAGGGACTCAAGTAAAGGCTTAAGTCTTAGGGCAATAACTTTGGATATAATTTTATATGTAGTGTTGCATGAAGAGACCGGTTTGAAATCATCAAAGGACTCAGGTCTTTCCTTCTTTGGAAAGAGGCTTATGAAAGTGTAGTTGAACATCTTAAGGATCCTTCTAGATTTTCTGGATTCTTCCACTGCAGCCCATACATATTTTCTAGTAATATGCCAAAATTCTTAAAAGAAATCTGCTTGGAAACCATTAGGACCAAGAGTTTTGTTCTTTTCCATAGAGAAGACCACTTTCTGAATTTCTTCTATAGAGAACGGAGCCATAAGTAATTCATGTTGATCCTCCGAGACTGAGGAGGGAATGTTTCTAAGAAGATCATTATGCATCTGCCACTGGGTTTGAAGCTCACCACCCATAAGATTTGAGAAAAATTGCACAACCTCCTTTTTGATCCCTTCCTGATAAAAACAGTCTCACCATTACCGTTTTGATTGAGATAAAATTAAGACTCCTCTTAGCTTTGACTGAGGCATGATAATATTTTGTGTTTCTATCCCCTCTTTAAGCCAATTTTCCCTTGACTTTTTCTTCCAATAGATTTCCTCTCTAATTAGTAGTTCCCCAATTCGCCCAACAATTTTTTTCCTTGAGAAATTCAGCTTGCCCCATACCATTCACAAAAATGTTCATTCAATGCTTGTAATTGTTTCTCCACTATTTTTTTCCTGAAAAATATTCTTAAAATGAAATTCATTCCACTCCAATAACTTTCCTTTCAAAAGCTTCAATTTCTGAGATAAGATATACATTTTAGAACCCCTTATTCTAAGGGAAGACCACCAAGATTCAATTAACTCCAGCAGGAGGGGGTCTCTAAGCCACATTAATTCAAATTTAAATGGAGGTTTGTGGGGAGCTTCATCTTGGTTTGAAGAGGGCAAGACAGGGTAGTGATCCGAAGTAGACCTCGTAATCACAAAATTTTCAAGTAAGATACTCATTTACATCTAAAGTGGGCTAGCTTGAAAACGGTCTAACCTTTCTGATATGTTGCTAAAACTGAGTCTTTGATTTGACCATGTAAACCAACCTTGTTTTGGTTCTGTATCCACCAAAGAACTATTTTGTACAAAAAAATTGAAGTCTATTTAAGATTGAACATATCTTACCAGGCCTCAAGTTTTTCTTTATCTGATAGGATGGTGTTGAAATCTCCTCCCAGAATAATGAGATGATCCTGCCTTACTTGAATTTCTTTTGAGAGCTCCTGCCAAAGACTCCTTTTTCTCAAAACATTGGTGGGACCATAAGCATTGAATATAAAAAAATCATCTTGATATCCAAGCGGATTGATTCTACACAACTGCCAATTTGACTTCTGTTTACTAGCTCCACTTGAACTTAGTTTTCCAAAGAATATCTAATCCCCCGGCAGTTCCTTGTGCATCAACACATTCTCCCGACCATCCTTTCCAAGACTTCGACCAACAATTCTTGATTTCTTTCGCCGTCATCTTTGTCTCTTGTAAAATCACCACACTAACCTCCGAGGAGAAGATACAAAGCTTAACTAAGCATTGTTTGTTTTAAACCCTAACATTCCATGAAAGGATTTTCATGGCTGTGTGGGAAGGAATTTCACCTTCCCAGTCTCAGTATTTGTAAAACTTAAAGTTTTTGCTTACCAGTTTTAACCTCTCTATTCATCATCCCGTGTTTAGATTTCCGACCCTTTTTACTAGAGGTGCCATAGTTGGCCACCTTTGAGGCTATTTGGGATTAAAGGGAGATCCAGATCATCCACCATATCCTCCATAACTTCTTTTTCATAGAGGGAGGCCTCTCCCATTAACTCTTCTTCCACCTGAAGATTCTCTATCCAATCATTAAGCTCTTCCATAGAATTAGCATTCCCCAGGCTAATTCCCTCATTAATCGAGGATAGTAGCGCTGATGATACCTTCATAAATTTTTCTATGTCATCCGGTAATGTCTTAGGAGTCAGGTTCCCATTCAGAGCTTCCTGGGCTTTGAGCATGAGGGAATATGTTTAGATGTTCAGCCTCTTGTTTGCGACACCACTCGAACTTTACCAAAGGTTACCTTCTCTCCGGACATTGAGCTTTAAAGTGACCAAACTTATTGTAAGTAAAGCACCTAAAAGACAATTTTTCATAGTCCATTCTCTGGTTCCATTTACCTGAGGATATAATAGAGATAAAGGAGGGAGTTTAGAGTTGATATCTAAGGAAACACATACCCGAGCGAAAGTGCGCTTGAGCCATCCAAGGATCTGGGGTCGATCCTTAAAACCTTGCCAATTTTACTGCATATCTTGGATAAGATTTCAGGTTTCCAATACTCCAGGGGTTGTGCAAAGAGATGAATCCAAATGGGCATTTCACCCATCGATGCCAAACATGCATTGAAATTTGGAACCCAGGGTAGCAAGAAGATCCCTGCCTCTCCCAACAACCAATCCCTCCTTCGAATAACTTCATTTTTTTGTTCTTCACTTTGGAATAAAACAGAGAATAAGCCCTTTGGTAAAAATGTCACCTGAATGCCACTGCCCTATTGATGATTGCACCATTGGAAATTAGCTTCATCGGAGAGTCTTTTTCCAGGGAATTTAGCTATAATAGCTTTGCTCCTTAAGTTCTCTACTTCCTCATCCAACTCAGACTCTAAGAAGATCTCCACTTTTGTTTCCTTAGAAGACGTTCCGCCCTGATCAGTCTCCAACGGATGTGTAATAGACTGGAAGTCATTCGCCACCTGCCCTTTGGCACCTTTGACACAATGCAAAGGCTCGCCACCTTTTCTTTCACCAACGTTGCTCCTCCGAAATTCACATATTCGCGTCATCTCCTCCCCTCAAAGATAACCCAATGCATGAATCTTCATTATTGTTATCAAAACTTTGGATGTTAAATACTTTTATTATACCAGAGATATGAATTGGAGTGGTGGAGGAGCACTTTCTCTAAGTGAGACATGAGGGTGAGCTTGGGTCCTTCATGTCCGCATTTGGAGCGCCCCGCTATGTACCGCTTGGTCCATATGGAGAAGTTCGACCCCTACCTCAAGGTGTCCCCATGGCCACTTATTGAAAGCGTCCAAGGGACTCAATGGGAATGGAACTAGGTTGATAATTATAAACTACTTGTAACTCACCAATAGCCCAAGACCTTGAGTCCAGTCCCACCCCTCTTGAATAGGGGAACCTGGACTTATAAATTTAGTTTCTAAATTGTTAATCTAGAATTCAAAGTTTTAATTATATCTGTCTGCTCTGTCTTCATTCTGTTCCCTAGATTTTATTAGCATAAACTCTGTAATTTGAGTATATTTCCTTGTCTAAAATGCTCCTACTTGGTTTTGTTTCAGACATTTAATCTATGATTCTTCTCTTCTCTAATGTAAAGGCTTTGTGTTATCCATTTTTGTGTTCTTAATGAGCACTGCAAGGTGCTGGCAGGAGTGTTGTAGTTTACATATCAAGTATTATATTCCTCCATGGGAGAATTTGTGAGTAAACGCCTGAGTCATGAGTTTTGTTATTCAGAGATCAGCCGCCAGATCACGTTTTGAGGTCTGCAAAGAACACAAATAAATATTTCAAGCATGTGGGTGCTTCTTCACGGTTAGATGAAAACCGAGCTGCAGAGGGACAGCAAAGTCCGTATCGTTTTCTTAATGAAACAGAATATGAATCAGTGAGTTATATACGTTGCTGCTAGTCTCTCTGAATCTCCAATTTCTTACTTCTGCACTGTATTTTACTTTGTAAAACATTATGTAAGTACTATCTTTATAATTTTTGGTTTGCTGGTATTTCAATCTGTGTAACTTGTTACTTTTCATGTTTTCACATTTCAGAGAGAAATGAAGAAGCCAGCGATAGCAAAGCGATACTTCAATTATGAAACACTTGAAGATATTATTTTTAACTACCCACACAGAAAGAAAATAACTGAAGAAGAAATTGCCAAAGGTTAACACTGACTTTAGGACATTCTTTTCTGTCTTCTGATTATCAAGATTGTAGGGATACAGTTGGTAATGTTCCTAGTTTGTTTATAAGTAACCATATCAGAGCCATTTAAGTGTTGGCACTTATAACTGGGCTCCTGTTATCTTGCAGATAATCACATGCGGTTGGCATTTATAGATTTCTTGAGAGGCCTCTTTCAGTTTGATCCAGTCAAGAGATGGACACCTCGGCAGGTGACTTCAAATTCAGAAATTTAAAAATCCTCTATTTTCTGTTTACCAAGACCTTTTTGAGTAATTTTTCTTTTTTAGCACTGCAATATTGATTAATGATTGAGTTATGCAGGCTGCACAACATCCCTTTGTGACGGGAGAAGCCTTTGCCTGTCCTTACAAGCCCACTCCAGAAACACCTCGCACAGTAAGGATTAGATCTAAAATTTTACTTGCTACCCAATGCCGTTGATTGCTTGTGTCCCTAAACATGTTGATTCCTTTTATATTGTAGCCTGTATGTCAGATAGTTATGGTGGATCACAATCCGGGTGCAGGCCACTGGTTTGGTGCTGGTCTTTCTCCACAGGTTTTTATTCAATATTGCTATATTTTTCATTTTAAAAAGGCCCAAAACCATGTTTCTGGGTTTCTCATCGTATGATTGTTTATTGCATTTAATTTTTCATTTCCTTTGAATTGAATAAGTTTGTTTATTCTGAACTAAATTATCAGGTCACAAACATGAACAAAGGAGTTCGATACAATAGTCCACAATACCAGCTGGCTCCTTTTTCATATGCAAGTAGTTATGGTAGTCTTGGAAGTCATGGTAGTTATGGGGATGGTGGTGGCCTTGGAAGTAGTTTTGGGAGCTATGGTGACACTGGTAATGTTTATACGGGATACTGCCCAATCGCACCTGGGCTCAACAGTCAGAATCAGAATATTCATGGTAGTGCCGGTCTTGGAGCAAGCCCTGACACAAGTTGGAGGTTGTCACAAGTTCCTCCTGGGCATGCACTTGGTGTAAGTCCATCCAGTGTCATGTTTAGACCAATGTCTTTGGGAGCCAGTCCCTCCCAGTTTACGCCCCCAAGCTCTCAGATGCAGGTTTCGTCTGGCTCTCCAATAGGATCACCTGGCAGGTATGGGCCAACTTCACCTGCAAGAGGTGGCATCCATGTGACAGGTTTGGGAAAGGCAGCTGCTGTAGGACAGTATCACAAACGCAGGGGTTTGGGGATACCTGGAAGTTTGCATTTGCCACCCCAGGAGAGTGTACCACAGCATTGGCAAGGTCATCAAGCCAATTTTGGGGGAAATGTGGACATGGCTGGTACTAACTCTGTAGATGCCACCGCTCGAGGTGGTTATATGGGCTCCTCGTGGTGGTCAAGGAAACTCTCATCTTCAACCCTGGAGACAAAAGGGTGGAAATAACACCAATACAGCATCAGCTGTATCAAATACTGAAAAGACTGCTGGTCCACGTGCTTCTGGTTCATTGGGTGTTCTTGTCAGTTCGACAGAGGCATCTTCTGAGGGATTGGAAAGCAGTTCACCACCACCTGATCCTGGAGATTGGGATCCAAATTACAGGTAGCAGAATAAACACAATAGAGTAAATTGTTTTATATGTTATTTTTCAATAATGCTTACTAAAATTTTGTTTTTATTCCAGTGATGAACTTCTGTTGCAAGAGGATGGGTCTGAGGTTATCTCACCAAAATCTGGGGTTAGTGGAGGCATACGGTCAGGCCAGGCATCAGGTTCTGCTAGTTCATCTGGCACTGGAGTTAGTAGACATGGTCGTGGCTATACTCAGCCCTTAAGTTCAAACAACTCAAATGCCTATAGGTATGTCTATTGTTTATCATAAAGCTACATTCAAATAGATGCATGGATCATTGCCATTAGAGTCTTGCAGACTGTCGAAGAACTTTCCTGTCCAATCCATGGCATATTTAAATATGGAACTAATTTGGCCTGTCACATCATTTGTCTTCATTAGTTTCCTCTACTTAGATACAATTTCACTGGAAATTTTGATCTGCTCAAAGATTTTTATGTGCTCGTCTGCTTAGTAAATTTGCATGCAGTGAGTTGGCATCGTTAAATGCAAAAAAGCAAGACCGTTGAAAAATATCTTAGGTATTCTTTGACATGAAAAGGAAAATGTCTTTCAACATTTCCTTTATTTCTAACGTAATGCTGAGCACTTACAAAGAATCTCAAGCTTTGTGTGTAACCTGTCATTATTATTAAGTGGCATATGAATGGTCAATCATAAATTGCCTGTTCATGAAATTACTCGTTGGATACCCCTTCTGTTTCATTAAGGGTGATTCTACAGTTAATAAAAGTAGCATTTCCTGCATTAAATCTCATCATTCAACTGTTTGAAGATCAGTGATATTTTAGCTGTTGGATGTGGCCTGTAAAATCTATGTAATAGCAAATTATTGGCATCAGTAATTGAGGTTCAATTTTTTGTGTGCCTTTCAGAACTTTTCTCAGCTGCCACCCTCAACATATCTAATATTTCCACTATAGCCCACAATATTGTTTCTTGCAGTTACGTTACCTTTTTCATTGTTTATATTTAATAGTGATCCTGCCTTGTCATTGTTACATAATGTTGAAATGTGGAATACTGTATCCAAATCATCTCTTTGCTACTTAATGCCTCGTCTGGGGTTGATCAAATTTTGGTCATGGTGTTTAGCTATCTTTGTTTTTCAAGATTCATAAATGTACAGATGTTGCTATGCTGATGTTTGTTTTGGCCAATACTGTCTTTTTCATCCTAGCCAAATCCTAATTCTAACCAAAAGAGGACACTGAGTTCTGTGGGCAGGAGGACCAAAACGAATATGTGTCAAAGATTTTTTTATACCAATGTTGTGTTAAGGCATGGCTTCAGAGTTTTTTTATTTGCCAAGTAATCACTTACTCGGTGTTTTCGTAACTTTGAGCTAATCTGGCAGGCCTAACAATTTCAGTTATTTTGTATAAATGAGTGGAATACCACATGATTAGGTTATTTGAAGACTCTTTAAAATTTAAGGATGTTTTAATTGCTTTTATGGGTTTTAGATGTGGATTTGGTGTATTATTAATAATAGAGCATTCAAGGTAAGACTTGGAAATTGTTTCAGCATTTTAGAGTTTTGTTGTTATTCTCCGAACTTCCTCAAAAAAACCTACATGTTTGATTGCATAATTGTTATTGATCACTGAATCAAAAGTGGTCACATATCATGATTGTTCACAATAAAAATGTTTAGTGACTGCAATATGTAGAAAAATAATACTGTGTTAAGGTTTAAGTTCCAGGGAACTGTAATTTGGGTGCATAAAATTTGAGGAAAAGAAACTTGAAAGGAAACAGAAATTTTGTTTATGTCCAATGTCAATGGATGCAGGTCGGTTGGACTTGGAAGTTACCTTAAACTGATAGCAAAAGAATGTTTCTACCCAAATGCATCTCACACTTCAAAAGCATAGAATTAATAATTCCAGCCTGGTGTGAGTTGATTTCTTCCATATGTATACAACCCAAAATTGGGTTAGGTCGGATTCAATGATAATAATATTTAGCAAAATTGAAAGAGACTAAGGATCAATACGCAGCAGAGTTAGAGATATTTGAAGGCATAGAAGTGGTTTTGATTGTACTACACAGTTTTGCCAATGTCCTATAAGATTTTATTGACTATACTAGAAGCTACGACTAAAACATCCATTTATTTGAATACTTGTTAGCCTATGTTTGTAATAAGAACAGAGCAGCAAGAATCTTAAGTATGATTTCAATATAGACAATCCATTTGCAACATATTGCCAAGGGAAAGACAAGCAACTAGCACTTAGCAGAAATAAGGTGGCTAGCTCAAGCAATCTGAGGGAAACAAGGATATGTCAGCACCAAATATCAATAAATAAAAGTGCAGTTATTACTATGTAATTTCAGCACATTGAAAAGCAATGCAAGAAGAGCAATTTGAATTTAACCCATTGGGAAAACGAGGATTGATTGCATTGTTATTACTATGTAAAGCTCAGCATATTGAAAAACAATGCAGGGTAAGCAAATGAGATTTAGCCCATAAGAAAAATGGGAATTGGAAAACCATATACCAGAACTGATATAATAGTTGTAGCAATGGAGTAAAATTCCTAACTATGCAACAAAAGAAGGATGTGTCAAAGGAGGATGACTGCTATATCGGCTTGGAAGCACCTAAGCACTTGATATGCTGGAAGGACTACTTTCGCGGTTTTGGTGAAGATACAGGCAGCACACAAGCTATGGCACTTGGAGATGGCTGTAGAGAGAGGAGATACATGGAGCACAGTTTCTAGTAGTAGAGCTAGTTGATGAAAAGGTAAGTGGGATAGAATTTTTGTGTCTACCAAGATTTGGTGGCGGAATCTGATAAAGGGAAATGTTTCAGAAAAAATATGGAAACGGATTACAATGTGGTTGTTACAGGGTCAAAAGAAAAGGCTTGTATAAGTTCCATGTTAGTTGACAAATATCAAACTATGGTGTTGCATGAAGCCTCAAAATCAATGGAGAAAGAAGAAAGAAAGAAATTATATTAATGTCCACTAATGACCAAAACTAGGTCAATGGGACTGAAGGAAACAACCATTAGCAATGGAAAGTTCTAGGAAGAGAGAATCCCAAAGGTGAATCGATGAAGTAATGTACAAAGACAAAATAGAGTAGTGTGCCACTAACATAAGTGGCAAAGAAACCACTACAAATAGAAATGAGGGGTGAACAAAATCCCCAAGAGCAAGTGCCAATGAAGATTGGAGGCAAATCTCATCGAATGTCTCTGTATGTGCCTAAAGTGGAGGAATCATCTGAGCCATTATTGATCACTGTGAGAGATCTGATAATGTTGTCTGGTGAGTATACAGGGTCAGAGGAGCCAGGTTGGGGGATCCTAGGAGGAAGCAAGAAACTTCCTCTAGAATCTCTCCTAACATCCAAGGCTGGTGTAACTCCCGTAGTAGAAAAGAAGCTTGTAATATCAGTTTGCCCGTGGTTTGGGGGGCAGCTGATAAGTAGTAGATCCATGTCGCCAAAGAGGGGTAGAGTCACGCTGACAAGGTGGAGCAGAGCCATGATGCCGAGAGATAGCAGGCTTAGAGATTTGAGCAATCTGAGTAGTAGTGATGTGCTGAGAGAAGCGCCGCCTAACTGATCTATTAGCTCTGATGTGTGATGTACCAGTGTCCAAAGGATGCTTAGTGCTGCCAATCACCTGAATGGGCTGAAAGAAAGAGGTGATCAATATGGGAGCTCTAGAGCCTCTAGGCTCCTCCCTCCTCCTGTATAACTTCAAATGTTAGTTGACGAATATGAAACTATGGTGTTGTATGAAGCCTCAAAATCAATGGAGACAGAAATGTCCAACTAATGCAGTTTAGGATGATATATGTACTGGTACAGGTATTGAATTGAAGTTGACAAAAGGAGGAAAACCCAGACAAAAAACAAATAAACAATTTCTTGTGAGGTTTCAAATATGGAAGGAGAAAAGCTCAAGAAAGATTTTTTTCAAGGAATGTACAAAAGCGTGGATGTTTAGGATGATATATGTACTCAGTACAGATATTGAATTGAAGTTGATAAAAGGAAGGAAAATCCAGACAAAAACAAATAAACAATTTCTCGCGAGGTTTCAAATATGGAAGGAGAAAGTTCAAGCTCAAGAAAGAGTTTTTTTCAAGGAATGTACGGAAGTTTGGATGTTAAAAGTACTTATTGCTAAATGATGATTCTGATGACGATGGGGACTGAATTCAAATCAGAATTCACATGCTATAATGAAATGGTTGATATGGTTATCAGTAGTCTAATGATGGTTATGATTACTGAAGGCCCCTAGTATGGTATACTACTATAAAGAAGAGCATTATGTTGAGGAATACCTCACAGAAAAGTTGCAGGATGGGAATACTCAGATAAATGGCCAGTGGTACAATTATCAACATGGGTATGACTAATCATATTGTTGCATTCTGCATTATAAAGGGGTCCTAGTGATCTATTCATGCTAGGAGACGAGAGTTATAAATTAGGTGGACCACATAATGTGGTCCTTAATGACAGTTAAAATAAAGTGTCATAAGTGTGTAAAGGGGCATCATGAAAGATGACGAGTCATGATGGTTACATGTTCCCTTGGAAGCATGAAGGATTATCTCAATACTCTTTATAGTAGTTCTCCGTCATTGTAGGTTTTTCATATATTTGCAAATAATCATGTCTTTTACCTTATTGTTTCAAGAAAGGGTAGGAACATGCTGAAACATTTTCTCTCAGGTTGCTTTTAGCTTTTCTGGACAACTATGTTACAGTACAATGTAGAACTGGCAAAGCTTGAGACTGCCCTCTCTAAAAATTACATGATATGCACCTTTTCTTTTCTATGCTTTACAATTATAACATGGTTTGTAAACTCGTGATAATAATTGTCTTCATTTTGTAAGTGTAACAGATGATGCCCAGTAGTAACACAATTTGGCAAGCCTTTTGACTTTCCCAACAGCTAAACTTTCTTCTAAGGTAGAAAGTATAATGCTAATCAATAGGTTTCCTTTTTCATTAGCCTTCGTTTACTTAGGACATAATACTTCCCAGGTCACCTTTCTACTTGTGAAGAATATAAATAATAAGTAGTTGATATAATCCTTTTGCATGTACCTCAGAGCTGGGGGCGCCTAATCATACACACCGATAACATTGAACGATTTGAGTTTCAAGTTTATGCCTTCTTCATTTTACTTTGGTCTGTCCTTCTAGGCATGTGCTATTGCTTATAATGTGATCCAGGAGTATCGTTAACCTCTTTTTATCAAATAAAGACCAGAGGCTGACCTAAACATGGCTTTGGGAGCAACATATTTAATACATTCTAAGCAGATTAATAAAGAATTATGTTGCATGGTAGATACAAGCTATGTCACAAGGTGCTTCAAACTTTATGGAAAAAGTTCGAACTTTGCCAAACTTTATCCTTGTTGAACACGAACTCAAACTTTGTCCATTATTTTTACATGGGAAGTTTTTGACATGCTTTTGCATTATTTTATAAATGTGTGAGCATATATACCTATACTGAGTGAAAGAAAAGAATGAAAGCTTTCTCCACTTTGTCCCTCTAACATATTTATGCAATTTTAAAAGTTTTTTTTTGTTTTAATTTTTTTTTTTTTCCTAACTTATAGACATTTTTTTCGAACTTTATCCATTAGCAAACTTGAACCAAACTTTATTCTTGTTGAACATGAACTCGAACTCAAACCTTGTGGCTTAGGATACAAATGCAGATATGGATATGGTATCTAACACTGGTATGGAGAGTTTTAGAAAACTTTTGGTATATGGCTTGGATATGACAAATACCAAAGTATACAAGACCGTATATGTGAAGATTACCATAAGAGATAGAAAATTCAAAATACCATTTATCAATTTGGAAACCAGCAAATATAACTTAAAGAGGTCCTCCACTAATATCAGGAATGAGAAGAAAGAAATATCAGCTCACATAATACCATTTATCAATTTGGAAACCAGGAAATATAACTTACAAGAGGTCCTCCACTAATATCAGGAATGAGAAGAAAGAAATTCAGCTCACATATGTAAAAATGGTAAGGCAAAGTTTTAGGTCTTTGCTGTCTTTGCTAAGTGTGACATCAATATGGTTTATGACACCCCCAAAACCTATTAGCATGAAAGCTATTACCTAATAAGTAGCAACATTAACATAGTCAACTGCAGCCAAAAATCTTAGGGAACCACGTATGTTTTTGTAGTTATAGAAATTAAGGCAAATCCCTTTCAGTTTTGAATTCTCTATTTTTGAAGTTTAATGAAAAGCAAAATATTTTTAATTGCCATAATAATTTATGTTCTTTATACGAGTAGTTGGGAAACTCTCAAAAATTTGTTTTGATTGGGAATTTCCTATTGGATACGAATTTTTTTGTTCTAATCAATTTACCATGGGATGTTCTCAACTTTGTTGTTTGTGCATCTTTCTCCCAGATCAAACGGATTAGTCCAAGGATATTCTAATCTAGAAGGAAGTCCACCCTCAGTTCATGGAATGTTGCCAGGTTATACTCGATCAATGTCAAAGCCTTTACACCATGGGCCATATTCTGCTCAACAGAACTCTCCAAGTCGTCTGGGGCAGCAGCCATCACATGTATTCCAGCAACATCTCCAACAACATCATTGTCCTCCATCAGTGCTGAATCCTGATCAACAGTTGCTTTCTCATGCGTTGGGGCAGCATCTTGTGTATCAATCAAGTAGTGTGAGCCATAATCAGATTTCAAATGGAGAAAAGAACTCCGTTTATTCATTATCCTATGCTCAAAAGGATAACCGGGCAGAGTACACTCAGGTTCCAGGGATTGGAAGCAGCATAAGCACAGGGGCTCATAGTTACACAAACTATCCACAAGATCATGTGTTGGAGAACACTTCAACTTGGTTGTCTGGAATGCCACGTGCTCAACCACAGAGCTCTGTAGCAAATGAAATCTCTTGGGGTACTAATGCATGAATTGCATCGAGAAACTTATCATATACCTTAATTTATTTCATCATCCATGCCAGTCCTGGAAGCGCATTTATATAAAATGAAAGAACGGCTTAGTAAGTTAGTATTGCTACGTTCATTTATAATATTCTCGTTGTAACTAATTTTCTGTTTTTATGCAGGGCAAAGGACTGGTCATCCCTTTACCACTCTTCCATCATCTATTCATGGCCAAAGAGATTACAGGAGGATTGGTTGATTTTATAAGCTGGTTATTTTGGTTTTTAGAAAATCAATATTCTTTATTGCCCACCTTCACTCATCCCAACTTTATACGAGACGTTAGAGTGGCATCTCTAAAGTTTGTACTGCTTAAGGTGTAACCTTCTGGGCTTGTTTGCCGACCAGAACAAATTTCTTTGTTAAGAATCCCCAAAAATTGTCAAATGGATAGGAGGACTTGAGCTTTAAGTGTAATTGTTATGGCTTATACATAGCCAATCCCTTCAGATTGCCAATGATAAGATTTTCTGGCAAGGCCAGATCTGGTATGAGCAGGAAAATGGCCCTTTTTCTTCATTTTCTTTGTGCCTGTGGCTTGTACAGTCATGGATATCGCTTATGTTCTATGCTTCATTCTGTCTTGATTCAAGTTGATGCTAAAGTTGAAACCAACTGATTCTTGGATTTTGATTTAATTGTTATCTCAAGTTTGTTCATTTAATACATATTATGTTATATTCATCCAAACTGTTAACAGTAATATCATTTACATCTTCTATTTAAGATGTTTGAAGCTTGAGACAAATTTTAGTAGTTCAAATAATTTCTATGGGGTAACAATCTTTGTTTTCTCAATCTCTGTTGAAGTGCTTTGTTTTACAGATCACAAATCGAGAAGAATCTGACATCCTTTACAATGTACGTAGCAACATACCTGCTAGTGAACTGGTTGTGGCTGTCAGGATTGGTCTTTACTTTTAAGTGATGGTATACAAAGACAAAATGCCCTCTCTGCCTTCTCTGTAAGTAAAATATTTGTATGTTTGAATGTAAAGAATAAAAAGTAGAACATGAAAACAAAGGCAAGGGGGCACCAAAATGAAATTTTTTCACCCTTAACATTTATATGGTTATTTCTTGGTGGTTTGTGACAACTGTCTCATGCTTTCTAATAAATATTTCAGATAGCCTTTTTTCAATTTTACTCTAGATAAAGAGATTAAAGTCAAACGGTGGGTGCTATATTTCTCAAAGTTGTCATGTATAGTAAATTTGGAAAAGATGCTAGTTAAAATATTTTACATTTTTATATTTTCACTTTAACTCTAGAAAGTAGATTATTGGGACCATTTTTGCGTTCTGCAGAATTTGAGGTATCCGGGTTATTTTCACCATAAATGGCAGGCTAATCTAACTTTGTCTATTGTCGAAGTTTCAGTTCACAGGTACTGGGCACTAGATTGGAGCCATTAGAAGCATTGCATCTCCAAAAGGCAGTTTTTGACAAGAAGGCGATAACATTAAGCACGGTTCTCCTTTTCAGCTCAAGTTTTTAAATCTTGGTTGGACATTTCCAGGACGGAATAACAAAAATGCAAGTGGTGATATTCAAATTGTAAGAACTATGAATTCCTAACCAAAAAAAGATTTTGACTACATTTTTCAAAGAATGTGCAACATCAAAGCCTGGTGGATGTTTGAGTTTGAAGTACTGTACTTGTATGTCAACACTACCATCTCTGAAATTAATCAAACCAAATGCTGGCTTCCAAAATTTGAGAAGACTGTATATGTAATATTGTTTACATGTATTCTAGATATAAATTCCTCCTAACAATCTCTCTAGCAATTTGGAGCTAGGTTGATTAGAATAAAGATGTTATCAATTTTTTTACTTTTTTCTTGTGAATTTTGATTTCTATAATGACCAAGTACAGTTGAGATACATGAAATATTTTGTGTGTTTGACTGATGTTAAGTACTTTATACTGCTATTATATGCCTCACAACATGATAGTGCAAAGAATTCACGAGTCTTGATTGTTTTGTGTGTAGAAACTTTATTGTGAATTTCTTATTTTGGCTAACCTCGCACTCTTTTGTCAAGATTTGATCATTCAATATGAATGCGACAGCATTATACCTGTAATAGAAGTGCAGTTTCATTTTGCAGGGAGACTAATGGAAACAGCAAGGTCGAACTTCCAATTAGTGATAGTCCTGACTACCAATTAGTGATAAAGTAATGGGTTTTTACTGGGCCCCTACCCAGCTAAATCAATAAACAAGAAAGGAAACACACCAAGGTTGGGAATGCATATATAAGCATTCTGGCAACAGGACCCAAATTCATCCAAGAGGAGACAATAAATTATGTTATAGATTGCTCTCTTCGGAAAATACAAAACTGCGTACTTCCTAAAGAAATACAACTCTAACAATACTGCTGCAACAGAAAACCCGGGTGTAAGCCAAAAAGAGCCTTACCAATAGACTTCTTTTTAAACGATGAAAGTGGTTTGCCTTTCTTGAAACAATCTTTGAGAAATGCTTACAGAATGGTAGACTTAACATACTTAAAGGACCTCAACACATCTGCAAGTTGTTCTAGGGCATTAACCACCTGAAAGCATTTGCCTACTTATCCCTATGGTTGCGGTGAATTATTTTGTACTTTTCTACCACCAAACTTTCTGGTGCAAATTTTGAATTCCTCCAGTAACCTTTGGGAGGGATGCTGTCGCAGTCTTCAGACAGACCTGTCTAGGTGCTCACGGTCTCAATTATTTTGATGGATCTCTGAGTCCTGTGTCAAAGCACCAGCTCAGAGGATGCTGTCTATGGGAGATGAAACTGGTTTTACACTTGCAATTGCAACTACTTAATATTTTTTATCAATAGATGTATTTTTGCATGTGCAGCAGTGATTGTAGTATTTGTGACCGCATTATGTTGAGACATTTTTTCAAACTATTTGTTTTCCATCTGTATGTGTGTCTGCGACACTTGGATTCATTTCGGAGAGGGTGGCTAATCTAGCAGTAACCCCTATTCCAAAGCACTATGTATTAAACAAGCCGGGAGGTTTGTTTCAGGTTGCAGTTCAGGACAGAATTCTGGAAAATTACAGAAAAACTAGTAGGTGACCTTGTCGGGGGCATATATTTATCTCTGTCACTGTTGATTAGAATTCAAACCATTTAATGTGTTGGAAAGATTAGGATGTGTAAAAGATGATGAAAGGCTGTGTAATGTTGTTCAGCAAAGTTTGATCCCCCAAAACCACTGAATGACCTGAAAATTGCAATATACGAAAATCTAGTGAATTCCAAAAAGTTGGAAAACCAAATTTGAGTTCTGCAGAGTTATATGTCACGACATTTTCTCAACTTCTTTGGGGAATGCTTCTCACTCCACATTCTAGAGTGAATTGGTTCACATTCTATTTTTGGACTTTTCATTTCCTATGTAAAATAGCTAATTAATATTAACACAAATACATGATTGGGTTGTATTTTTGTTAATTCCACATTGGTAAGAGTTCTGAGACAAAGGTATAAGAATTCTGAGACTTATATAAGGCATTAGATGCTCCAAAAGCTTTGCCAATGGGCGAGAAGCCAAAAAGTGGATTACATTCACCATTACTCCGGTTTACGGTGTTGTGTGATAAGTGGGACCCTTGGTCTTGTGATTATTACCCCAAATACATGAGAAAAATGTCACAAGGGCAATGACAACCCATGGAGGTCATCTTGAGATGAGTTAAACACATGACTAAAGTCCCACAAAAATTAAGAATCGAGCTATAAAGGAATCATCATCTGACTTTCAAAATCAAGGCTTTTAGCTTGGCTTCACTTCTCTTTTCAGAGATGGTTATGTTGTTGTAAATTACTCTCATTTTCAATAAACCTTTCATTACGTTGCAGTATCATCTGTTTGTTGGGTTCATTTCCTTTGCTTTGGTTCATTGCTTTAAATTAAATTTCTTCAATTCAGTGTGTAGTCCACCGGATCTCCAATTAGGTCTTGATCAAGGATCTAAAGGTTGAAGAGTTTCCACCAGTCGTGACACTCCACAGCAGACCATGATCTGCTGTCAAGTATTTTCAATGGATCTCCAAACCCTGCTTCAAAGCTTCAAGACAGGCTCAAGCTGGGGGGAGACTAGTAATGCTATATGAGTCTGGCCTTCCACCTGTCAGTTGCATTTGCTTAAAAATATCAAACAAAAATTGCAGTCAAGCCTGGTATGTGTAAATCCAGGAATATTGCAAAGCAAACACATTTAATTGATCAGTTAAGCACCATATCCACTAACTAGAAATTAGATCGCATTACCACCTAACACTGCAAAGTACGCAAACGGATTGTTCAAACCAATATATCAGTACATACCCCTTGAAAACCTGAAGCATCTGGCAGCACTGCTGCTACACCAAAAACTACCAGAGTTTTGAGCAAAAAGGGAAGTAGCTATATCCTAGAGACGGCAACAAATTTTCTGAAACTTCCCTTTTTGCTCAAAACCATCTTGTTCAGTACCACAGTTAGACAGCAAATCGACAGGTTTATTCTCCCAATAGTGACGGCTAACTGTGTAGGAGCAGAAACTAGGGAGGAGGTCCCTGGACACCGAGAATACCATTTATAAATTTGAAGCTGGATGGAAAATTGAGACCCACAACCAACCCAAAAGGCTCGGCCACTTATTAGAAGCTTTGGGGATTGTGAGGGAGGGGGCGTGTAACACTCAGTTCTATGCATATCTCAAAATGCTATCTGCTCCTGCTATTCAAATTTAAGTTAGCCCATTTGTTCTTCTATGCATCTCTCAGAATGCTATCTACTCCAGCAATTCAAATTTAAGTTAGCCCATTTGTTGGTAGGAGGCACCCATCCTACTGAAGCCCTTCATCCTTCATTTTTGGATTCCCTTTCTCCAGGGCTTGTAATTTTATATTTAGTTTTACTCTCTATATATCTTATGTACAGAACAGGAGAATGCATTTTGAACATCATTGGGCGGAAAAATGATCAACTGATAACTTCAACGCTCTTATCAAATTTAAAAGGATATACATAATTTTTTCTTTGTTGATGGTTGCAACTTGTCTTCGCTGGTAGCCGTCAGTAATTGCACAATGCTCCTTAGCATATTTATGCACACATTATACAACCAGATTGCCACTTGTGCCTGATTTTTTGAAAATAACTTGGGGTCTTTTCTTTGTTCACATTTAAATTTGAACTCGTGAATAGATGAAATGCATATGAGAGATAATTTGATCTCTGGTTTTCTAATTTTTCCTAGCTCTTGCATTATTGCTGGTGGTGGGTAATCATTAAATGAAAAATTCTATTATTTGCAGAATGCTAGTTTTTTAGGGTTCCTTTTTATTAATTCGATACTTCCATCTTCATGAATGGCTTGTGTGTATTTCATTGAAGATGCAGACCTTGTTGTCATGATTGTAGAGCCTAAAACTCCAGGCTTTTAAGGGAGCAAGAATACAAACTGTATTTACTATTTTTAAGAGGTTTCTGATGGCACTGGAACACATATACCAATCTTGTAGCAGTTGCTTCAGACAACACTTAAACCGTAGTGGGGGTCGTGACATTTACTGTTAGTTTTTTTCTTTTGGTTTTATTTTTAATAATATCTTGGATTTTTTTAAAAAATTGTATGCATGCTTTGCTTCTAGTATATTCTCTAATTTTTGTCTTCCTGTGAACGATTTGAAATTTGGTTGGATGTATGGTAAATGCTGCAGAGGGTATGCCTCAAGATGGATCAAATATTATATGCAACTATTCTAATCTATCAAGCATTTTAACAGCTGTATGCGTCAAATTCTAGTTGATGTTCTAAGATGTTGACATCAACTTGTGATTATTGTCACTGCTTGCAATTTGTCTCTCTTCTTGCGATCTACAACTTCAACAAGAGAGGCTGAAACTATCTCATGATAATACCTTTCTACCGGTTGTGACAAGTGGATGTAGCTGCTAGTTCCACTGTTCCTGCGGTTGGAAGCTTCTATGTGAAGTATTTTTCTTCTAGGCTTTGATGTAGACTTCTTAGAAGGCTTCCATGTGAATAGAACATAGAATGTATATAAAATAAATGAATAAACACTATTTAGACACAAATGTTTGCTATACAATCCATGCTACATAACTAAAGCAAAAAAATAGTGTTTCCAAGGTATGCCAAATTAAAATCGAGTCAATGATGTGTTTTTTTCTGAAATTAGAGCTATTTATTAATCTCGTTAAAATCAAACGAGATAGGAAAAAAACCTTTGTAATTAGAAAGAAAATATTTTCATTGAAAATAATACGAGTTCTTAATTGCATTTTGATGTGAAATATTTTTAAAAATGAATCATGAATGCATTATTATTATATATATATATTATAAATTTTTTTTAGACCATTCTTTTTGTTTTCAAATCTGTGTTTTATGATAATGTATAAAGATAAGAACCTCAAAATTGATATTTCTTGATGTATTTGAGATTGGTATTTTAAAATATATGTTCTAGTGTTTTTATAATCAACTTCCATAGCATCATGTGGCTTGTTATTAATGTTGGCTAAGCTGATACAATGGTCACATTGGCGCATACAAATAGAAGAATGAATGATATCACTTAAATATGCTAATGTGAATGGATATACGACAATGTGAATGAAATGAAGTAGGTAAACTAGTTAGATATGATTAATATGGCCTTTTGACAACTTGTTACTAAAAGAATATACATGGATTTTGTGTTTAGATTCCTAAGTCTTTATATCACTTTAGTTATAATATTGCCTAATTCAAAAACTATAATCATATTACTATTATAGTTATGGGTTAAGAGGCTAATTTTGTATTTAACGAGTCTTACTCAATCTAGAACGTTAATGAAATGTAAATAAAGAACACAAGTGTAAGGAGAGGAATATGAACATTTTAAATTACAAAACTATGATGAGTCACACCCTAAATATGTCGTCACACCAAAACCACCAATGAGTAAACAATAAAATTGTTTTTAATTGAATTTTAAACGTTTGAAATGGCAAAATTAAATTTTTGAAGATTATAATTTTGTTTGTAGAAAAACTTTTCTTTTTCTTGTTGTGTTGGCCTAAATTGATTGTGTATTTTGACTTGAATTGAAACCTATATGCTGGTCCTTCGTAAGAATAATGATTCAAAAAAGTATAATATAATTGTATAATTTGAATTGTCATGGTCCTCCACTTCCTATCCTTTTCCATTTTTGAGACTTATCACCAAATGATACCAAATGATCCCTCTCTTATTCAAATTTACACATCATATTTTTTTATTTTGTATCTCCAAAGATTTGTACTTTGATGAATGATTTGATACCAATTGAATTTCATTGGTGTGTACTTATCATTTTCATTTTTCAACAAATTAGTAAATATAAAATTGTAGATATGTCAAGTTGTAAATTAACTATCCTTATATAAAGGGGTTCCAAATTCTATCGCACAAACAAGATATTACAATTTTTCAATTACCTTTTGTAAGCACAAAGAAAAAACTTTCGAGTGATGATCAAATGGAGCACAAATTTAAATATGAGTGATTGGAATTTGATCTCCATCATTTTTTCAATAGATTACAATAAATCAATGTGTAGGGTACTTTTTTCAATGACCATGAGTGCGAATTTCATGTGTTTTGAGATGAGAAATTATTGTTTAGGATTTCTATAGGTAGACATTTGAGTTTTATATTTGTAATAAATTTAGTTGCATCCTTCCAATTTGACACTGTGGGTCTTTCTTCAAAACCCTTTTAGGGACAACAGAACAAAAAAAAACCTTAAAAGGGGTCTTGAAGGAAAACCCGAATCATCGAACTCAAAAGATGCAAATATCCCATATATAAAATTTAAGATGTAGGATAAGTGTTATACGAAGTTGCCAAATTTTTTTCATAATTAGTATTATCTATGCTATTCGGTATGTCATCACATTGTGTTAATGCAAAATGGGGTTGGGATTTTCTATTGGCATTGTTAGGCAAGGAATTTGGATTGCAAAATCAATTGCACTATTGTCAAGGATGACTCTTCAAAGAAATTATAGCTTGATTGGGTCCCATAATGTAACATTCCCCTTATGTTGGAACTTGTTGAACATGACAATCTTATCACATAAATCGATAAAGAAACGAAGTACAAAGGACGAAGTTTTGCTTGAAATATGTTGCTTTTGGTCTAGGGGTTAAATTTGATAGTCGTTTAACCTTTTTTTGTAATTTTAGCCGTAAAATACTTGTAAATTTTGGAACTAATCATCGCGTGCAATTTGCATATTTAAAATGTGACCGTCATTTCTTATATGGATTTATATGTAAGTTATATAAATATATATTAAAAATAGTTAAATAAGTATAGAATTCAAAAATTTTAAGTTCATATCGTAGGTTAGATGAAGATTGAAACTTCGGATATGTTGCGTAGAAAGGATTACCATCTACGTTTCAGGTTCCCATCCCGAACCATCATCAAGGTTAAATGAAGTATATAATTGTGTATTTTATATTTTATTAGTAGTATATAAATAATGGTTTTTGTAGTTTTGTAGTAAATAATGGTATTGGAAAATTTAACCCATAATGGTCACCTAAAAAGAATGTTGACATGCATAGGTGGCTGTCAAATTTAACCCATGTTTCGGTCTGTGAGTGAATTACTAATGGTGAGGAAAGCAATCATCTGCAGTATAAAAAAATGTTTGCAAGAGAACATTGCTTCCCATAGGATGAAAAAAATTCTTGTACTCTGATACCAATGTTAGGGTAGGAATCTGGAATGCAAAATCAATTGCAAAATTGAATAGGTGCAAAACGAAAATTGTATTATTAAAAATGAGATGCAAGTTGTTCATGTTTATAACTATGTATGATAATTTAGTTCATCTCGATGACTGTTCACTTTTAAAAAAAAAACAAATATCATTCCTAGAATTTATGTAGACAATGTTACTTGTACTTTTCTTGATTAATTAATGGGTTTGAAATGTTACCCTGAATGAATTTTCTTATCATGTGATAATAAAGTGTAAAGATGTTGAATTCTTTGTTTTTGATGAGCTTTTTAACAAGTTCTTTGTTGGTTTATGATATTTTAAAAGTGTTTAATGGATTGAAAGTTTCATCAATAGATAGAATTTGACATTTTTATACAGGTTGCCACTTACATGCCAATGGGCATTTGCCTCCTTAACTAGTGATCATTTGAAAGTGTGATATAATTGATTATCTTCGTTGATCATTCTACCTCTAATTATCTATTAGATGTCCATACAATAACAAAGGCCATTTGTATGGTGGATTTTATCAAAGCTGGTGCATTTCAATGAAAGCAAAACGACATGTGAATTGTTGAGATGAAGGTACCAATTGCAAGAAATATAACAAGCATAAATTCAAAAACACATATTAGAATAATGGCATGCAGAAACAATTTGGAGACGATCAACACATAAAAGTCTTTGTTGATTTTGTTATATTCATTCAACTTTACATTCATTTTCTATGTTTCTTCAAACATGCAATATAATTATTCATTGATTAGGTTGATGAGGTTTTAGATGCAATTTTCATTTTTTTGGGTCTATATGTTTTGATATTTTGTGGATTTTATATTTGTATATTTAGTAATAATTGTTATTAATATTGTGATAATTTTCGAATAAGTGACAACACTTGGGAAAAATGACATAATAGCCTAAAATTGTTTGTTGTCAATGCAATGTCTAACTTATAAATAATTGATTGGGCAATAGAGGCCTATTGCATTATGAACCTTGTGACCATAGTATGGAAAATGGAAACCCACATTGTATATTTGAGTTTTTATTTTGGAATTGTGCTCTAAGATATGTTTTGGAATATTAAATTCAATGGGTTTTTTTCCATGGATATTGATATGCACATAAACAAAAAAAGATCAAAATTTAATAATAATATGAACAAAATATTTGAACTTTTATATCTTATCAAGCAAGCGGTTAACATACTAGGAAAGAAGACCAAATTCTTACTAAGGGTTGTAATGTATGTATGTGATATGTATATCATGTAGAGTACTTAGTTGTGCTTACTTCAAATCAAACAATGACATCATCATCGGACAAAGGATTTCTAAGAAGAGATCAATTTGGTGAGACTTACAAATAAAATCAATAACCAATCCATGTTACAATATGCTTTGTTTCTAAAAATTGAACATTTTTATATTTAAAAAAATGAATATTTATTTATTTTTTAATTGGTTGAAAATAACAACTAATAATAATTGATTAAGTAAAATTAAAGGGAATGGTGTTACCCGGTAGTACTAATAAAAAAATGTTATAAATATAATAATCAATGCATAAGCACAACAATTACTAAATAGTTTAAAAAAAGTTTTAAACATTTTTTATAGAGCTCAAATATATTATATTTGTAACGTGTTATATATTACTTTTAGATAGAATCACAAGAAGGGGTTTGAGATGTTGTTCACAAAATTGTATTAATTAAGAGCAATGCTTGAAAAGGAATAATTCAA
This sequence comes from Taxus wallichiana var. yunnanensis, assembly GCA_018340775.1. Taxonomy (NCBI): domain Eukaryota; kingdom Viridiplantae; phylum Streptophyta; class Pinopsida; order Cupressales; family Taxaceae; genus Taxus; species Taxus wallichiana. Next base: position 943,983,670 of record CM031235.1, read on the forward strand.
AGTAGAAACAAAATATTAAAAAAACTATATATGGAAGCATATAAAGACTTTAATTCTCTAGATAATCTCTAGATAAAACATATATTATAACTTATAAAACCTGTACATCAAGCAAGTGTGCCAAAGTTAGTGACTTTGGCAAGAGGAATGTACAAATGTTATTATGACAGCTTTCATTTATTTAACTAAAACCCAAAAACCTATTGATAAAAATGCCAAAGTGCATAAGTTCTTTAGAAAGCTTAGAATTAAGAATTTTGACAAATTAAAAAGCAAGTAGTGGGTGCACTCAAAATAATATTAAAACATCCAACCCAAGTTAAATAGGAGTATAGAGGATTGAAAGATCCCCAATAGATCTTTTGCCCAAATCTGAATTTTTTATTACTTGTAAATAATAAAATATGATTTTTGGAAACTACGACAAGTAAATTAGGGCAAATCTGAATTCTTTAGAGGCAAAACGACTAGGGTTTGAGATTCTACCCAATGTAAATGACACTAAAAAATTATTGTTTTTAACACAAATGATTGCTATGATTTTTAGAAGCCAAAATATATGAAAATCAGAATTTATAGCAGCCAAAATAACTCAGGATTCAGATCTGAAATCTGCATAATAAACTGCTTGAAAACCACTGTGAAAACCCTCTAAAAATTATAAAATTACTTTGCTTCACTTCACAAAAATCTGCAGATGATTTGACAATAGAAATCATATTTAAATACCTCAAAGAACATGCCAAATCAGTCCCAAACTAGGTCGATCCAATAGAAGAAGACTGCTGCAATTTATTCTCCAAAATACCCTCAAAATACACTGCTGGAAATGACTGAAAATAACTCTGAAAATCTGATTACAATCAATGGGAATTTCTGAGTGAAAAACCCTCTCAACTCTTGGGGTTTTCGTCCACAAGAGATTAAATCCACAAGGGGTTTCGTCCTTGGAATTTTAATGCAAAAGCTAAAGCTTCATGCAAGAGAAAATGTTATAAAATATTTCTGGATGCCTCTAGGCAAATCACCTTCTTCTTTATATAGGAAATGGGACCCAAAGTGACCTTTGGACTTCCCATGAAAGTGACCTTTGGAATTCCAATGAAAGTGACCCTTGGACTTCCAAATCACATTCTCCCTTAGGAAGTACATTTTAATTAAGTGTTTTTATTTTATTGCACTTTCCTAAGTTCTAATTTAAAGTTAAGTCTATTAATTTATTATATGTGCTCTTTATAATATTATATTTTAATTTTAGCACAATATAATAAAGTTAATAAACTTAAGTCACCCTTAAGCTCACCCTTTGGCCATCGAGTAGACAAAATAGGCCAAAGGTCACCCGAGGAGAGACATTATAGTCCTCCCCAAGCAATCGCAAGGCCGGATGTTGAAGTATAGACTCACCTTCCCATGTAGCATCCTCCAATGGCAAGTCTCTCCAACGAACCAGGTACTCTTGAATCACTCTACTCCGCAACCTCCTCTCTCTCCTATCCAGGATCTCCTCAGGTACTAGATCCAATTGTCCCTCATCATCCAATGGCGGCAACTCTGTAGAAGGAACCACGTGCTGCCCCAAGGCCTTCTTTAAGCAAGACACATGAAAAACATTGTGTATCTTACTTTCAGAAGGTAACTCCAGCTCATAAGCTACCTCTCCAACTCTCCTCACCACTCTGTATGGACCATAAAACCGAGGTTTAAGATTTTCTGCACCACTCCTCTTGAGAGTACTCTGTCTATATGGTTGTAGATGCAGAAATACCATGTCTCCAACCTCAAATGATCTCTCAATCCTGTGCCGGTCCGCATACATCTTCTGTTGGTTCTGTGCATGCTGGATATTATCCTTAAGTGCTCTAAGGATATCCTGACTGTCTGTAAACACTCTTGAGCCTTAGGAGCTCTACTGTCCCCAAAGGCCAAATCAACAAAGGATGTCGCATCATATCCATACAATGCTCGGAAGGGGGTCATACCAATAGACATGTGGTAAGTAGTATTATAACAATACTCACATAAGTACAAACGTCTTACCCATGCCTTCTGCTGCCCTGAAACATAATTACGAAGATAACCCTCTATCCATTTGTTCACAATTTTTGTCTGTCCATCAGTTTGAGGGTGGTAACTCGTACTCAGAGTCAACTTTGTACCTGCCAACCTGAAAAGATCCTGCCAAAATGTGCTCAAGAATGCTATCCAGGTCACTGACAATGTTTTTCGAAGCCCATGTAATCTGAATACTTCTCTAAAGAACAAATCAGCTACATGTGGTGCCTTAAAGCTGGTGGGAATAGCGAAGAAGTGTGCATACTTGGTCAACCTGTCAACAACTACATAAATGTGATTGTTCCCTTGCACAACGGGAAGACCTGTAATAAAATCCATCGAAATGCTCTCCCATTTCTGCTCTGGAATGGGAAAGGGTTGCAATAAACCTGCAGGAAATGTATGCTCTGACTTGTTCTGCTGACAAGTCACACACTCAGTACATGGCGAAGAACATCCTCCTTGAGACCCTTCCAAGAGAATCTCTCCCTAACTTGTCTGTATGTTTTGAAGTACCCGGGATGTCCTGCAAGTGGTGCATCATGGAAGGCACGAAGAATCTTCTCCTTGAGCTTAGATTCAGGAACTAAATAAATTCTTCCCTTATAGTAAATCAAATAAGTGATTACCTATTATTGCTCGTCCTGAATCTTACCATCCAAAATCTCACATGCCAATGAATTTTTGGAATACTCAACTAATAGTTGAGATTTCCAATCGCTGAAATCTTACTCAAGGAACATAGGGTAGCAAGATGTGGCCTCCTAGAAAGTGCATCTGCCACTACATTCTTCTTCCCCTTGATGACTCGATGTCAAAATCATATTCCTGGATCCTGTTGACCCACTTCTGCTGCCTCTCACTAAGCTCCTTCTGCTCCAAGAAGTACCTCAAGCTATTGTGGTTGGTCCTCACCACGAACTTCCCTCCTACTAGGTATTGTCTGAACTTCACCAAAGCATGCATAATGGTGAGCATCTCCTTGTCATAAGTGGAGTACAATCTCTCATTCTCTCTCAATTTCCTGCTCTTGTAGGCAATGGGATGAAGATCATGCATCAAAACTGCACCAACACCTGAACCCGAAGCATCACACTCCAAAATAAAAGGCCGCGAGAAATTTGGAAGAGCCAATACTGGACAAGTGCTCATAGCCTCCTTGAGCCTGTCAAATGCTACCTGTGCCTCGTTTGACCATCTGAATGCTCCTTTCCGCATGAGATCTGTCAAGGGAGCTGCAAGATTGGAGTATCCTTGAACAAACCTCTGTAGTAGCCACATAGCCCTAGGAATCCCTAAAAATCTGAAATGTTCCTTGGTAGTGGCCAATCTTGCATAGCCTGTATCTTCTCCTGGTGAACCTTGACACCGTTGGCCCCAATGATATGTCCAAGATACAAAATATCAGTAAGTCCAAACTCACATTTGGACATCTTAGCAAATAGAGACTGAACCTCCATGATGCCAGAACCTCATCCAAATGTCTCAAGTGATCTTCCCAGGTCCTGTTGTAGATCAAGATATCATCAAAAAACACAAGCACGAACTTCCTCAACTTCTTGTTGAAGAGATGGTTCATGCATGACTGGAAAGTGGTAGGTGCATTGGTGAGACCGAATGACATCACCAAGAACTCATAGTGCCTCGTAGTGACATCGAAATGTTGTCTTGTGGATGTCCTCCTCCCTAACACGAATTTGATGATACCCCGAGCAAAGATCAATCTTCGAAAATTAGATGGCTCCATGCAAGTCATCTAATAAATCATCTATGCGGGAATGGGGTACCTGTTTTTGATGGTCTTCTTGTTGAGTGCCCGGTAGTCAATACACATCCTCATGGTCCCATCCTTCTTCTTCACCAACACAACCGGAGAAGCGAAGGGGCTCGAACTAGGACGGATATGCCCCATATCCAAGAGCTCTTTGATAGCCTTCTCGATCTCATCCTTAAACTTCTTAGGATGTCGATAGGGCATAGTGATCACAGGCTTGACACCCTCCTCTAGCTCAATGACATGCTCAAATCCCCTTCTGGGTAGTCTACCTGAGGAATATCACCAAAAATTGGACCATGCTTATCTAGTATTGCTTGGATATCCACATGAAATGGTTGCCCGCTATCTGAAGAAGAATTGGACGAAATAAAGCATTGGGCTGCCCATGCAACCTCTCCATGCCTGACAAGGGACTTCATCCTGTGTGCTGAAATAACTCTAGGCCCACCATCTAAAAGAGCCCTAAGCACAATTTTCTTCCCATCGCCATGAACTCCAACTCCATCCTTTTGAAGTCTTGCACATACCTCCCAAGGGACTATAGCCACTGAATGCCCAAAACTGTATCAATCTCACCAAGACCAACAACATAGAAATCATCGGTTAGTGTGTAGTCCCCCAACTGAATGCTAAGCTGAGGAATCCTCCTAGTGCAACTCATAACAAAACCATCTGCAACCCGTACACTAAACCCCTCAAATTCCTCAACCTGTAATCCACGCTTCATCACAAACCCCTCATCGATGAAGTTGTGTGTAGCTCCACTGTCAATCAAGAAAACAACCCGCTGCCCCTTAAGTACTCCTTTCAGTCGAAAGGGATGGTACCTAGGGACTCCAGAAAGTGTGGCAATAGTGCATGAACCTGGTATATCACTCTCCCCAAGCTCTATCTGGGCTGCTCCTCATGTGCACCATGATCACCATCGTTGTCCTCTGTATCTGTATCTGGTGAAGGCTCCTCATCCTCATCTGAAATCACTTCAATGAGGTGCACCTTGCCTTTACCAAGGCAATTATGTCCAGTTCCCAATGATCCTTATAATGAAAGTAAAGCTTCTTCCTCCTTAACTCATTATGAGTCTCCTGATCCATCTTAGGAGGGGGAGCACTCTTTCGCTACACAGTGGATCGTTGGAATGGCTTGGAGCTTGTGGGAAACTTCTTATTGGGATGATAAGAAGTGGGGATGTCTCCAAATCTAATGCCGTCTGGATGGCATCATGCAACATCCTAGGCTTAAGAGCCTTGACCAATCCTCGCATCCTGTCATGAAGGCCCTCTATAAAAAGCATCACTACCCTCCTCTCGGGCATCTCAGGAACCATCATCACTATCCACTGAAACTCGTTGATGTAGGCATCAACGTGTCCAGTCTGGCGAAGCTGCGCCAAATCTCTATAGTAAAGCTCCACATCCTTGCGGTCAAATCTTACAATCAACCTCTCGTTGAACTCCTTTATGACTGTATAAGATTATGGCTCTGTGTGACTAGCCCATGATGCCACCAATCATATGCTACTCCCTCCAGATGGAGAGTGGCAAACTGAATGGCCTCCTGCTCCTGCATGGGTTTGAGGGTCAGATAGGTGTCGAGCTTATGGATCCAAGCTCTAGCACTAATATTTCCGCTACCATCAAAAGTAGATAGGGTCACCTTGTTGGTGGCCTGCTTCAGCTCCCGGTTCTGTACTCTAGGTCTTTGATCCTGTCTGGCCCTCAAGCTATCTCTCCTTTGTGCACAATACTGAGGTAAGGGAAAGGCATCCCTCGCGTGCTGTGGTAAATTCCTTTACTCATCAGTATCTATCATAACACTGTCTTAGAAGTCCACTCCCTCAAGTGGGTCTTCAACTGCTGGTGGATCATCTCTACGCAAGAAACTAGGCTGCATAGGCCTATCTGCTGTCCTGGTAGGCCTCCTCTCCTTTGTATGAGTGTACCTCCTCTCACGGTGAGGTGATCCCCTCATGCTGCCAATCTTGGAAGGAGATCTACTGTGCCTCCTAATAGATACAGATCTATCTCTCCTATCATGTCTATCTCGTGGCCCACCTAAGGCCAATCTATCAAGAGTGGAGCCCATACGGTCCATGGACTGAATCAACTATTGTTGGGAAGCTACCATGGCTCTTAGTAGTTCTCGGTCTAGATCTACTTGCTCATCTCGGGAGGACTACGAGACCCTTCTCTTCTGTCACCCATAGCTCCAATACATGTCCCAAAATCAGCTCCAAGTCGTGCCTGTCTCCTAGTGTAATACCTGTGTGTTCCAAACTCTGGTGGTGCATCAAATCAAAACCCTCCAAGTGGGAGGAACATTGCTCTGATACCACTGAAAGATCCCCAATAGATCTTTTGCCTAAACCTAAATTTTTATTACTTGTAAATAATAAAATATGATTTTTGGAAACTACGGCAAGCAAACTAGGGAAAATCTGAATTATTTAGAGGCAAAATGACTAGGGTTTGAGATTCTACCCAATGAAAATGACACTCAAAAATTATTGTTTTTAACACAAATGATTGCTACGATTTTTGGAAGCCGAAATATGTGAAAATCGGAATTTATAGCAGCCAAAATAACCGAGGATTCAAATTTGAAATCTGCATAATAAACTGCTGAAAACCACTTTGAAAACCCTCTAAAATTATAAAATTACTTTGCTTCACTTCACAAAAATCATAGATGATTTGCAAATAGAAATCATATTTAAATACCTCAAAGAACATGCCAAATCAGTCCCAAATCGTAAAACAATAATAGAAGAAGATTGCTGCAATTTATTCTCCAAAATACCCTCAAAATACACTGCTAGAAATGACTGAAAATAACTTTGAAAATATGATTACAATCAATGGGAATTTCTAAGTGAAAAACCCTCTCAACTCTTGGGGTTTTCATCCACAAGAGATTAAATCCACAAGGGGTTTCGTCCTTGGAATTTTAATGCAAAAGCTAAAGCTTCATGCAAGAGAAAATGTTATAAAATATTTCTTGACGCCTCTAGGAAAATCACCTTCTTCTTTATATAGGAAATGGGACCCAAAGTGACCTTTGGAATTCCAATGAAAGTGACCCTTAGACTTCCAAATCACATTCTCCCTTAGGAAGTACATTTTAATTAAGTGTTTTTATTTTATCGCACTTTCCTAAGTTCTAATTTAAAGTTAAGTCTATTAATTTATTATATGTGATCTTTATAATATTATATTTTAATTTTAGCACAATATAATAAAGTTAATAAACTTAAGCCACCCTTAAGCTCACCCTTTGGCCGTTAGGTAGACAAAATAGGCCAAAGGTCTTCAATAAAAGTCACTCGAGAAGGAGGGACATTACAAGGATTTTATGAGGGTCAACAAATCCACTTTAGTAGTTTCTTCTTGGCTGCTTCTTTTACAAAAGCTTGAATAAATCCAAGCCAAAATCTACCTTTGCGAAAAAAGCCTCCAATGTTCATAACAATTATTAAAGAAACAAGTTTTATGAGCGACCTTCTTTAAAAGAGGTGTGAGTGAGGATTTTTTTAGGAAATAAGCATATTCATTTGAAACAATGAGTAATCATTAGAGCACACATTACAAATCACGTAGTTCTCATTCTTCAAGGTTCAACTAAAATTGATAGTTTTCTATGTAAATTTCTCCAACCTTTGGAAGATAAAGGAAGGGTAGAGAAAATTTGACACGGTTATTAATTAAAATCCATATGGTTATGTACATATTGTTTGATTACTTACGAAGAACATGGATATGTTAAATGCAACTTGATTACCAATTTCACCGCAACCATTAAAGTTGAAAACAATACTTACTTTCCATACCCTCGAAACATCATATTTGTTCAAGTAAGCTTTTTGAAAATCTAGAACTTTGAATGTAGGAGCTCAATTGCAATGCAAATGCATACTTACATTTAAATTCCTTTACATTAATGGCATCCAACAATCATGATCTCGGTAGTTGAGAGAAGTTCATCTTGAAGTTCCATGTCCATCATTGAATTGGTAGTTTCGGTCTTCACCTACCACTATGTCATTTTTGCCTTTGTCGCATTCTTGTATGTAGCATGTCTTCCTTCAAGTATCATGCACTATTCCTTGGAAAATGTCCACACACCTTGTTTTCTCCATTGCACCATCTTGCATGTCATTCCTTTGCGCCCCCTTTATCAAAATATTGTTGTGCACCACTACTTCATGCTCCTTGTAGTTTTGCGCATTGCACAAAAATTTTGCGTAGTGCCATGCAATATTCTATCGCACCTAGTAGAGCTTTACAATTCTTGTGCACACTTCAACACCGAGCTAGAACTTCAAAATTCATATAGTCTTCAAATCTTCCATGATGCTCCCGCATCAAACACCTTGGGTAAGACAAAAATGAGCTCCATATCACAAGTTAGGCTCTCAGAGAATGGCCAAGCTGACCAAAGTCTTTCATACTTATCCACGTTGCATCTTCTTTTGTGCAATTCTTCGATTTTACCAAGTATTCTTTGTATTCCTTCCCACATGTCTTCTTTAGATCCTGAGTCCAATATAGACTCAATTTCTTATATTTCATTATCTTGTATTTTCTTTCTATAGTCTAAGGCCTCCTATATTTTCTATGCGTTCTTGTCTAATTCTTCTACGCACCGATCTTTTGTATCTTGCACACTACTTCTCCCTTCATGGAATTCAGACAAGTCTACAACATTGAATATCGTGAGATATCCAACTCTTTTGGTAACTCAATCTTGTACACATTTGGCCCTATTTTCTATAATAACTTACATGAACTATTTTTCTTCAACTTTAAATTGTTAGATGTCCCTTTTGGAAATATTTTGTTGCACAAATATGCCAACACTTGATATCCTTGACTCTGCGTCTTTTTCCACTTGTTCATTATAGCCTTAGTTACTTGTCTCCAACTTCCGACGCACTTCTTCATGTAACTTGCACATATATTCAACATATTTTTCAGCCTTTACACTCTAATTGTTCATCACTTTGTGAAATTTTATGACTCCTCTTGGACTCGCTCCATAAACGATCTAAAACGGAGTCTTTCGCATGCTCCTATTAACCGAGTCATCATAGGAAAATTCTCGCTTATGCCAATGCCACATCTCATTGCTTTGGCCATTCTCCAACCAAGTTACGCAATAAATTGCCTAAGCTTTGGTTCACCACCTTCGTTTTCCCATCGGTTTGTGGGTGGTAGATTGAGTTGAAAATCAACCTTGTTCCCATTTTCTTCCATAAGGTCCTCCAAAAATGACCTAGGAATTTTGTATCCCTATTAGACACTATGCTCAATGGAAACCCATGTAATCACACTATCTCCTTGAAAAATAAATGTGCAATGCCTGACGTATCACTAGTCTTCTTACATGCAATAAAAGTGCCATCTTTGAAAATTTATCGATGACCACAAATATGGTGTCATTTATTCTCTCGAACCCTAACATGAAATCCATGTTAATATTCTCCCATGGCCTTCTTGGTATAGGTAAAGGTTGATACAATCCTTTTTTTTTTTTTTTGTGCTCTTTAACTAACTAGCAAACTATGCACCTTTGCATATACTTGCGTACATTCGTGTTTATCTTTGGCCAATAGTATTCTTATAATTACAACAAAGTTTTCACCTCCAGTGACGCCTAATCCTCCACTATTCTTTCCCCTAATTAAATTATCGAGCATTGAACCTCGAGGTATACGTAATTGTTCTCCTTTGAACACCATTCTTTCTTAGATGAAATATTCTAGCCATGGTTTTATTTGTACACGTAAGTTTTGCGCATTTCTCACATGTTTCCTTGAAATCAATGTCTTGTGCATATAGCTCTTTCAAGGTTTCAAAACTCACGACTTCATTGTGCATTTATTTCAACACCATCACTTTTCTTCTTAGTGCATCTGCAACCTTGGTGGAATTCCCACTTCTATGTTTCAACACAAATGAATAACTTTGTAGGAACTCTACCCACTTCATGTGCTTTTGATTCAACTTTTCCTAGCTATTAATAAACTGTGGTGCTTAATGGTGTACAAAAAAACTCAATCCGTAACAAGTTTATGCCTCCACTTCTTCAGTGCTAGCACAATTGAGTAGAACTCTTGATCATAAATTGGATATATTTTCCTTGCATCGTTCAAATTTTTGCTAAAATAGGCAATGGGTCTCCCTTCTTGGCTTAACACTACAAATTTTAGTTTTTCTTGCATTGTAATCCACTTGAAATATCTTCTCAAATATAGTTAATGCGTTGCACTTTAATCCTCAGCTTCAATTCCTAGAAACTGCACTTTGTTTCTTCTATCCACATTAATTCCTTGTTATCTCCCTTCATTATCTCCATGATCGCCATGCACATTCCATTGAAGTTTCTATATAAACTTCATATGGAAGCTCGCTAATCCATGAAAGCTTCGTGCCTCAGTCACATTTCTTAGTGACGGTCGCTCTACTATCACACACACCTTTTCTGGGTCCATTTGCAATCCTTGCTGGGATATTACGAAGCCCAAATAAACTAAATCCTCACATATGAAAATGCACTTCTTTACAGCCACAAGCAATTTTTCCTCCTGCTACTGCTTCATACCTTGCGGAGGTGATCAAGATGCTCCTCCTTTGTCCTGATAAACACCAATATATCATCCAGATATACAATCACGAACTTCCCCAAAAACAACACTTTATTCATCAACCTCATGAACTGATTTGTAATTACAGAGCAAATTATAACCGAAATACTCAAAAACAAATTTATACAACGTTTTAAAACAAAATGCAACTCGATATCGCGAAAATGTGATTAAAATTGATTTTATCAATCAATTAAATAGATCTGAAATTGCGTAAAAACTAGGAATAACGTTGAAGAAAATCAGAGACAAACGTAACAAATTGTTTACAGAGTTCATCGCTACACGACTACGTCTTCGGGTCCACTATATGCGTGTCTGATCTATTCTAAACGTACGACAAATACAGTATTAAAATTTCATAGAGTATGATGATCCCCATCCTTGCAAAATAATCGTGCCTCCGATGATAAAATTCCTTCCTACTTGGATGAAAAGACTCTTCTCCAACTTCAGCACAAACTATCTTCTCTACACACAGTCCAGAATTGTCTCCCCTTATCTAAAAATTAGTCAAGTAAATATAAGTTTGAATATGGTAATGGGATGGTTAGGCCGCCGCCACCAGCGCTAAGCTTCACTCAATATGCACCTCAGTCAATGCCGGTCAATGCATCATGACCGTCCATTTCAATATGCACCTCAGTCAACGCCGGTCAATGCATCATGACCGTCCATTCAATATGCACTCGGTCAATGCCGGTCAACGCATCATGACCGCCCATTCAATGGACGGTCATGATGCATTGACCGGCATTGACGAGGTGCATATTGAGTGAAGCTTAGCCCTCTCTCAATATTTTACCCCACATACTATGGTTCAAATCTTCTTAAGACCAAAATAGGTCAACACATTTGTTAATTGGGGATACAAATCCCACATTCTTTGGGTGGTTAACCACAAAGGGGTATAAGTAAACAATGGACGTCCTTTATACATGGTGAAGGATCACCATTTTGTTTGGTGATAAAGTGAGGCATCAACTTGGGTGCTTATCATGGATTATGTGGTGGTTTGTTTGGTGATAAAGCTAAGGCATTAGCTTAGGTGCTTAGCATGGGTTATGTGGTTTCGCTTGCAAGATAAGTGGGGACGTGGAATGCTTGATGGATAAATAACTTAGCAAGATAAGCGGGGACGTGAAATGCTTGATGGATAAGGTAAAAATAAGTGGGAGTTAAGTGGGAATTGGGGAATATAACATGTGAAGCCGTCTTATGGATTTATATTTGCCACGTAGTGGCTTACAATGTCGAGTCTTAACATTAGTATAATAAAAATCCCACATGCGTGGGGAATGAGTGATAAATGGAAAATATAAAGAATTTCACTAATAATCCATAGTGAAGATCGCGACAAAGACTCCCTCTAGAAAAAGAGTAAGTGGATCTTGGTTGAGGGTCCCCAACTAGAAAACAATGAGGGCCATTTGTCAAAAAATGAGTGTCGAAGATTGGTGGCCTAAACACAAGACCCCATTTTTGCTACTTATCACATCTCCTTTTATTTTTCCTCTTGCGAAAAAACTTCAACATATAATATATTCTACATACGGACTCATATTCGGTCCATTTAAAATACGCCGAAAGCTCTTGTTGTGTTCTTACGTACTTTAGTAGTTTTGACGTTTGATGAGATCATCATATCAAAATGATCATGGGGATCCTCCCCGGATCACTCCTCCCCACTAAGATATTTTGGACTACCTAAAGGGGATGCATCCATGCATATAAGATATTCTACATATAGACTCGATTCGAGTCCATTTAAAATACGTCGAAAGCTCTAGTTGTGTTCTTACGTACTCTAGTAGTTTCAACGGCTTATGAGATCATCATATCGTAATGATCATGGGGATCCTCCTGGATCACTCCTCCCCACTAAGATCTTTTGGATTACCTAAAGGGGATGCATCCATCCATTTAACTTTACTTGGTTGTATCCCCTTTAGACCCACACAAAGATATTCAACATCACCTCTTTACGAGTTCTTGATTCTTAAGCACAAGAATAATATCTTCCTATAATTCATCTAAAAACTCGGGAGCAAGATCATCAACGTAAGGTACTTGAACAATTTCATCCTGATCAATGATCATGGGAGGCTCGTCAACTTCAAGTTTTTAACATTCACATTGATAGATAGAGGTAATTCTAACTTGAAGGTATTATTACTAGCATTTTCTAGTATTTCAAATGGACCATACCTAATTGGTTTTAAATTTTTACCTTCACCTCGCACGCCTCTCTTTACCGATATGAAGCCAAACTTGATCACTAACCTAGAAATGATGATCAACCCGATGTTGGTCATGCCTAGTCTTGTACTTTGCTTGGTTCTTTTCCAATTATTCCTAAGCAACTTGATGTATCTCTTCATAGACACAAAATCATGCACTTGGGTACATTTCTAGGTCCTAAATACATACTAGCATTCATATGATTCCTAAGCAAGAAAACTAGTAATTGACGATTGTCTTTGGCCTCTTTTCTATGTTTCTTGTTTTCTATTTGGTCTTACACACCCTATAACCCAGTCAATATTTTACTCATTTATCTTTTATGACTCCAGACACCAGCGTCCAACTAGGATAACAGCTCTCGTGTGCCTCTATCCCCTTTGGGTGCCCCTGACCCTTTTCCACCTTACTCGCTTCTTTTGGGTCTCTTTTATCTTTTGGGCACCTTTTTCACTTATGGGTCAACCTTCCAATTATCAATTATGAAATTCAAACAAAGGAATCATATAAATACATAGTTATGTGTTCAAAATCAAGGACCAAACACTAAGCATTACTATCATCACCTAAGCTTGCTTCTAAAGACACCTAAAGTACTTCAAGGCATCCATCTAGCATCCATTTAAGGGACAAGGGATTACATTTTTTGCATACACAGCATATGAAGGGGAAGTTCAATTTTTCATATACACATTCTATTTACATTGCTACATCTAGTTACAACCCGCTATCAAGTGCATTTACACAAGGGCATCCCAGGGCACAATTCTTACACACACTCACAAGAACTACATGGAGTCTGATATGTAGTGCAACACTTGGTTGTAGGTTCACTCTTGGGGTGACCATTGGGGTTAGTCTAACTCCTCATATTGCATCTTTCTTTTTAGGTTTGATGCGGTTTGTGGGTTTTTGTAGGTGAACTTCTATTTTTTGCAGGTTATATGTACACTCAACGACCATTGTGCGACTCTCAGGTGATCAACACAGAGTAATTGTGACATATTTGCGACACATTAGAGTTAAGATCTTGCACATCATAGGCACCTAGAAGAGTTCGTCCAATGCCCGGGCGCCCTATCGTGGGCACACATGTGCAGCCTTGTTCCCGCATTCCATAAAATTATTGTGAGCAATAATAACACTATTCACTTCCTATTCAACAATTTTCCCATTCCAGAACTTACGGATCAAGTGTAAATCAACTAAGTCATTCTTTCTATGCTTTTTGCTTAGGGTTTCATACTTGTTTATTTTCTTGTGTCATATTGTACTTAGAAGTTGTATATCATAATTTACATCGAGCTTACTCTACAATTAAGGTTTAATAAAAATAATAATAAACTCTATTTTTGTTAAATCACTCTTGTATCTTTTGAATGAAATTTTTAGCCTTTTCAACATCATCCCATTAATATACTACTAATTCTTGTCCAAAGGAAAATTCCATACGTGACTTAGGAAAATAACCAAAACAAGTCTCAAAAGGAGACTTTTGAGTAGAAGAATGCAAGGCATGACTATAAGCATGTTGCACATAACATAAATATTCATCCCAGATTTTGGGATGCTTGTTACAATAACCACGAAGTAGATACACTACTTGCATGGTTTACCACTTTTGTTTGTCCATCGATATGTGGATGAAATGTAATACTTTTCTTCAACTTGGTGTCTATTAGATCCCATAATGGTAACCAAAACTTCCGATAAATTGAGAATCCCCATCTGAAAAAATAGAAGTAGGAAGACCAAATTGAACCCACACATCGTTAAATAATCAATGTCTAATCCCTTCACCTATTATCTGCTTTGTGGAGGGCCCTAGATACACATTTTACTAAATCTATCCACCACCATGTACAAATAGTTGTGTTTTCTTTTTGTCATAGGAAAACCTCCAACAAAGTCCATGGAAATGCTTTCCCATGGTGAGTTGGTATATAATCCCCACTTTCTATTACAAGGTTTACTTGTGGCATAGAGAATACAACCTTTAATATATTTAGATATACTTTCATACATTCGTACCAATAATAATATCTTTGTAACTATACAATTGTTTTTTTACCAATACCAAAATGACCAAAAATAAGAGAAGTATGTGCTTCCCTAATCACATGAACCCTTTCATCTTGAGGAATACAAATTTTACCAAGATGATATAACAATCCATTATATAAATGATAGTAAAATTATTCTACATGTTTAACATGGGTCAGTCCTCAAAAACATTAGTGAAATCAACATCATTTGCATACTACTCCCTATAATCCGCGTCATGAATCACGGGGCTATTTTGCAAAAGAAATAATAGGAGGTCTAGAAATCATAAGGAGGGATGGGAGGGAGGGATTTTTTTCTCCATTCCAGTTTCTTTAAGAGGGTGTTTTTGTAGAATTTACGAAGGTGAGGTGGTTTTTTGCATTTAAAGCAGGTGTTAGAGACACCTTCGTACTCCACCTTTTGCTCCTAAAGCCCAGTTGGGTGGATATGAGCATAATATCTTGAAGCTTTTAATTATGATCAATGGAAATGCAAATCCTAGCAAAAGAAGAGAGGGTACCTTCCAGAGTGACAGGGTCGATGCAAACAACACGTCCCAAACTGGAGCAGATTTTATTGAGAATGGGAGCGGACCAAAACTCACTTGGCAGTGAATAGAGTCTAACCCATACATGTAAACCTTTCGTTTCTGCTCTAGCTATGTCGAAGTGAGGTTCCCAATCATGAATCGCCAAGCCTGAATCAACAAGAAGATATTCTTTCCTCACCATGGTGTCGTCCTTCTGAGCGGCACTATGAAATAAAACCAGAAAAATCCCTTTCAAGGAAACGAATACACAGGCCGCTACCCCACTGCGCTTCACACCAATTTTGAATGCCTTCCACAACCAATCTACGACCAACGAATTTTGCAAAGATTGCTCTAGAAGAGAGAAGCTTTATTTGGGCCTCTAAAACAACATCGTCCTCCAAGGACATGGAAACAGAGGTGGATTGGTCCTCGGGGGACGTAGCAGACCAGGGCCATTTTTGTCAAAACCTTCTAGCACACTACCCAACATGGGGCGTCGGGGACCCAGTCACTTTTGTAGGGCTTTCGACAGGCCCTGGCCCGCAGGGGGCACCATCGCCGCATCACGCAGAGGTGAAGTCGTGTGACCGTTGTAGGGGATGAGATTCAAAAATAGTGACCATTCTGGTCCATGAGGCTTCTGCTTCCCTTTCAACATCTCTTCAGAATTCTTTTTCAAATTTGTGTTGCATTGTTGATGTTTACTCTTTTTGGACCACTTCCAAGTAGTGTGATCACATCTTGGTTCCTTTATAACCCTGATGTCAGCACCTACTTTGAATATTAGGTTTGTTTTCCTTTTTATCTTTTCTTTATTGTGTGTGTTTGTTTACGCGCATTTGGGTTAATCATCTTGATTCTTTTATAATCATGGTGACAACTCTATTGTGTAATAACAAAAATCAGGTTGCTCTAAAAATTTACTCTCGAAACAATGCTCATGCTACAAACACAGTCCTTTCCCATGCTTGGTTTAATACCTTGCTTTCTTCCTATCAGCGGTTGTCCACCGCCTTACTTGCATCATCCATTTCCTTGAGGGGGCATTCCTCTACAATTCTGCTTGTTGGGGCATCCCAATGCTTCACAATTTTTCGCTCACTGATCTGCATGTGTCTACTATCTTTAAAGCACTATTACTCTACAATAGCACTTTAAAGAGGGAAAATTGTAGACACCCCAAATTTACATTCATGTTTCCACTTGTTCCCAGTATTATGCTAATACACCCTGTTATTCACCCATTTGCAATTAATTAATTAAATTGATTAATTAATACACATTGTACCCCTTTGGATTAATTAAATTAATCCCATGTACCCTTTGTACCCCTTTGGCTAAATTAATTATTATTTATTAATTAAATAATTAATTAATTAAGTGTGTGCACATCCTAGTCATCTGCCACTTGATCAAACTCCACTTAGACTCCACTTTGACTACCCTAGTTAACTGCACTTCTAGAATCCTAGAAAGGTGGGGGCAATTAAAATGCACGTACAACCACCTTTCCGGATGCATATTTTTGTAATTAATTTCATTATTGCCCCCAGACACTATTACATTGCCCATAATGTTATTTTTAGCATGTTCATTTATCTGTGTAACCAATTCCAACTACCTTTTGTTTCTATAAATTACAAGCTTACCTTCCTTCCAATCCCTCTTGAATTTGAAGCACAAAAACTCTATTGAACTATGTCTGTAGCATTTTCCTTCAAAGCTTGGAGAGCACTCAAGAGCACCCACAAAACACTTCTGACATTCTTTCTACAAGGTTTCATAGGAGACCCTTATCTGAGGTTTGCACAGAAGGTTGCTGAGAGGTTTGCATGGTTTGTTTATCTTTCATTTATGGTAATTTTCTCTGTTTACACCGGGATGAGGAGCAGCTAAGAAGGAGACCTTATGTTGTGGTGGGGAATGTGATGGAGTGGCCTCACTAGAAGGAGCGGCAACAATGACTTTCGATTTGGATTGAGTGAGTGATTGGAGCTCACGGGGATGGGAATGAGTCATCACCCGAACAACATCGATGTAGAGTGAAGGACCTTCTTTGGGATAAGTCGAGGTTGGAGGTAGAATGAAAACATAAGTCTTAGATGAATGAAGGGATTTGGATGTCTTAGTCAATGAATTTTGAGATAAAGGAGTCGGTTCGATTGGTGGAAGAGTTGGTTCCTCCTCAACAAAGAAGGTCATCGTCATCGATAACATTATGGATGATGGTTTGAAGAGCTCTACAATGTTCCGTGTCATGTCCTGGTGCACGATGGTATGCACAAATGAGGTTGGAGTCAAACCATGAAGGTCTTGGGGCATTTGGATCAAATGGTTTGATAGATGGAAGAGTGATTGTGGAAGCTTGGAGTAATTGATGAAACATTGTTGTGTAATACCCTATGGGAAAGATGGAAGATGAAGTGGCTTCAAGAATAATGGATGAAGGTTTGGATGATTTGGTTTGAGGTGGTTTCATAAGAGCCTTTGATTTTGTCTTGGGCTTAGAAGAAGAGGGAGATGGTTGTTTTTTAGTCTCAGTTTTAATAGGTAGTGATTTGGAGGATTTGGATTCAGATCTTGTGGTAGAGGATGTGGATGGTTTGAAAGGGGTGTTTGATTCGGAAGAAGGCTTAGGTTGTGTTGAATTTTTGATAATGGGGTTTTATAAGAATGGGTTGGTCCTAAAAGATAAGGATACACTCCTAAAGATGGTGATGTGACACTAAGTTTCTTAGGAGGATTGGTTTTGGGAGAAGGAATGTCTAGCCTTTTATGCGGATGTGTAAGAGATTTTTGGATGGGCATACCAAGGTTTTTATTTTTAGTTACGAGGGTTTGGCCTTGGTAGAAATAGTGACATCTTTAGCTAGAGAATCTGTGGTGGTAGGACTTAGTAGTAAGGTTTGTAATATTGAAGGTGGGAGCGAATTTTTCATGATGCATTTAACAATATCTAAAGGTGTGGTAGATGGTTTGGGTTTAGGATTTTTCGATGTTGATGTCATTGGAGTTGTAGATGTGGTGGAAGTGTTAGTTGTAGGTGCATTGATTATGGCAGTTTGGATAGTGGATGATCCATGAGGTGGTGTAGATATAGGTGTAATTTCAAATGTTGATGTGGGTGTAGTTTATTTAAGAATGGGAATAGGTGTAGATGTCGGGGTTTGGGTTGAAGTTGTCTTAGGTGAAGGATGAGATGCAATGGATAGGGACATAGATGATGTAGACAGAGGAGTAGGTATGGTTAGGTCTAATCCGAGTGTCATGGTTGTGGTCATAGTTGGAGTTGTGATTGTAGGGGGAGAATCCGAAATGGAGGTAGATGTAATAGGTGTCGAGATGACGGTTGTAGATGGTGGTGTTGGACTTTGATCTATAGTGTTAATGATATGGGAATTAGGTGCCTACGATGTAGAAGGTTGAGTCTGATTGTTGGGTGAATGATTAGGGAATGGTTGTTTAAAAATGTCCAAGGGTTGATTAGGTGGCACATTAGGATTGTCTACTTGAAGGTCACCAAAGTCTATAAGCTTTTGGACAAGATCCTTGAATGTGTGACACTTCTTAATGTCATGGTTGCGGACTTGGTTATATTTGTAGTAAAGTTCTTCACGAGTACCATGTTAGTTTAGGACGTGTTTCATCATTTGGTCGATTGGGGAAGTTTAATGAGGTTGACCATCATCAACTTGTCAAATATTGAACTATAAGATTCCCGAGAGGGGTGTAGTTGGGGTTGGTCTAGGAGCTCTTTGTGGAGGCTCTGCATGTGAAGTGGATGTGGAAGCGGATGAAGATTTAACCACAATGGCATTGGTACTTTTGGACTTATCATTATGCATGGAGGATTTGGTGAAATCAATTTTTGGTTTGTTTGATCTAAGCTTAAGGTGGCCTTGCTCAAGGGCATGAAGTTCAAGTTTACGAGCCATAGTGAAAGCATCTTCAAAGGTTTGAAAATATTGGATTTGAAGAGTTGAAGAGATGTGCTTCACACAAGAACGTGAGAATAGTTCAATAAGCTCAGTTTATGGAAGGGGAAATGATAGTTGGTTAATGATGTTGTGCCATTGTGCAACAAAATCTATCATAGATTTGTCATCGTATTGTTGAATGACATAAAGGTCGGTGATGGTAATCTTACGCGCAATGTTGATCAAGAAATGTTCAAGAAATAATTGTGTTAGTTGGGTGAATGTGAATAGTGAGTGTTGTGGGATACTATTATACCAATCTAATGTGGGACGGGTAAGTGACATGGCAATGTGAGAAGCAAGATATCTTGATCGTGGGAAATAAGATATCATACATGTAAAAATCTCATAGATGTTGTTGTGGATCCTCCTTACTATTAAACTTGGAGAATTTTGACAATTCCCAATGAGGAGGATATGGTTTCACGAGGATGGATGGATTGATGGGTTCATTACAAATTTGTTTGTATGAAAATGTGGTCTTAGATCCCAAAGTTATGGCTTCAAGGTTAGCCATTCTACTCAATAATGCTTGTAAGGGATCATTAGATAGTTGAGATGTTGAAGGATGGGTTTGAGATGCATATGAGGTGGATGGGTTAGGTTGTTGGTATGTTTGATATGTTTGAGGATGTGTTGGTGTTGATGGAAATGGTTAAAGGGGAAATATAATTAAGGGTTTTTTATTTTAATGGGTTAAGATAGAGCTTGATGTTGAGATATGGGGATATGGTAAGATTGGTTTGATTGGGTTAGTTGTTGTGAAATAGGAACATTTGATTGATTTTCTAGGGGGTTGGTTGGGATGTAATTGGTAGGTGGTTGAGAGACTTGAGTTGGTTAAGTGGGAAGTATGTAATGATAAGCTCCTTAAGGAGGTGGTTGATGAGTTTGCATTGATTCGGATGGATGAGGTTGAGAGGTGATTACATTGGCATGGACATGTAAAGTAGAGATGAGGGGTAAGGTTGTGTGATGTTGTTCGGATATGGGAGGAAGCAAGTGTAATTCTTGAGATGATTGAATAGGTAGAGAAGTGATGGTGGTAGATGAGGAAATGGGGATAGAAGAAGGGATGGTAGTATTGACACGATGCAAGTTAGGAGGGATGGGAACCACAAATTGGGTAGTTTGATGATTGTGAGGAATGGAGGAAGATGGTTGGTTAAGATCAAACTCATGTTGGGCCCTAACGAGCTCACTCATGGCTCTAGGATTTGTTGTAAGGGAGGTCCATCAATGGGGAGGTTGGTGGTTTTGTGAAGAAGATAGTCATGGAGGGCAACCGGATTTGTGTCAAGAAGCTCCTAAAACTCCACAGATCCATGAGGGATGAGAGGAGGCCCAAAAGCATCGATAGAGGTGTTAAAAGGAGGAATGGCTAGTCTAGATAGGATAAAATGGGGGTAAATTAAAGGATTGGTATCAAAATGAGAATTTGATTGGTTCAATTGAGTTTCCTAAAGAGGTGGGATGGTAATAATGGATTGAGTAACCATGTTAGGAATGATCACAGGGTGGATGTGAGGATGGAAAGTTTGGAATTTTGTTGGATGATTGAGGTATTGCTTGAAGTCATATTTTGTTCCATTTGCTTGGCTTGAGATCTTGTAATAACTGGCATGAAAAAAATAAAACTACATGTTGATGTTTGATTAAAGAAAGCAAGTCACACAAAATAAATTTGTTTATCTTGATTATTTTAAGATGTGAAAAGAAAAGCAAAAATTCTTGAGGGGTACTTAGGAAACAAAAATCTATGGATGGTTTTAGGAAATATAGGCTATGGATTCCTTGATATACCCGAAGGTACGTGAGGCCCAAATTTGTATAGAGTTTATAACGTGGCCAGAACACCGTGACAAATTTCCTATTGGGTGATGAAATCCCAATAGTTCCACCTAGTAAGGAGTGTTTAGATGTGTAATTTGGTTTATGTGTTTGGTTATGTGTGATGGAGTGAATGCAATGTGTTAAACCCCTAGTTAAACTAGATTTCCAAGCAAGAATGACAAGGGTTCTTTTTAAATTCAAAGAAAAATGTGTGGATTTGATGAGGACAACAAATAAATGATGCAATGTGATAAAGAAAAAGATCTGCATAAAAACAAGGAATACTTAGTTTATGCTTTTCCTTTTTATCTGATCTTCAAAACAAACAAGCAAGCAAAGGAAAATCCAAGCAATCCATGATGCAACCAGACACAAAATTGGGTCACACTCCCCTTGGTCCCCTTTCGAATAACTAACTTAAACATACTCACCTAACATTAGCCCCTTTCACCCCATATTAACATTAATTTAATTATCCACAATTAAATCAATACTCACCCTCACTCCATTTATTAATTTAATTACTTTAATTAAATGGATGCACACCTCACCTAGCCACCTCACCTAGACACCTCACCATAGACCTATTCATAACATGTTTCCATAACTAACTAAGACTTAGCCCTACTTACCTTAATGAACTAAGACTTAGTATAACCCTAAAAGCACATGTCTATTCTTCCTCTAACCACATTCCCACATATCTAAGCGCAACGTTCCATTTAGACTGACACCAACTAATAAAGTTGGAAAAAGATAGCCAAGATTTGTTATTTTAGGCAACCTAGGATATCTCTCCTTAACCGACGCCAATCAATTCGAAACCGATGTCGGTCACCCTAAACCGTTGTCGGTTATCATATAACCATTTTGGTAACCTTGTTTCGAGGTTGGCCACATTCTCGAGTTTTGGGAGTAAAGGATATTTGCATGTAAGCAAGAACCGAGCTCTTTCACACATCCAGATAGCCATAGCCAAAGACAACCATTGATCAGAAGGTATTTGCATTCACGGTAGCATTTCGAGAAGCACTACCGTGACACTAACCACCATTTCACCGATCAACCATCACCACCACCCAGCCATTGAACCTACACAATAGTAAGTGTGTTTCTAACCTGCACCATTTCATTTCTATTCAATTTATAAGGGTTCTTCACCTTTGTTTATCAACCACCATTTATATTTTTACCTCACCACTATTGCCTTCATGTGAACCCGACCATTCCCATCACTCATAACCATTTTAATCACCTATGTCCATTCCTGAGTACCTCTGAATATTCCCAACACCTCCACAAACCTAAACCAACTCCTTACCATCTTTGATTCAACCTCATAAAAAATCCCCAAAACCATGAACTATTGAGTTATTATCAGCCCACCTTAACCGTCGTCGGTTCTTACTAAACCATCATTGGTCATACCAGACTGATGTCGGTCTCTATATTTGGAAATCCTACTAATAGCATATCCCAATAACCTTTTCCCAAGTGACCCAAGTGACCACGACTTGCTCCAAAGACCTTGATTATTTACCTTATTTCCAAATCTGATCATAGCCTAGCCTGTTATGTTAGATTTTCTTATTGTATTTGGATGAGATACCTAAATCATATCAACTACAGTAGAACCTTGTTTATTTATGTCATTTCTTGCATTAAATTGTATTAAACAATGGGTTGACTGCCACCGAGGAAGTATCACACTTCCTTGGATCTAGCATACGCTAGGCACCCACTGACATATATTGTTTAAATCTTTCTTATGGTCTTGTTTTGTATTTTAGGTAGTTCCTCCTAGCCAAAAGGAAGCTCTCACAGTCAACATTGGATCAAGAAGTTAGAATGCACACAATGACCTCCAATCAACCATCATAATAGGTATTCCTCCTTGACCCATACCCTTATCTGTTTTGTCTAAAAACTTAAAGAAAACGGTGAAACATTTTGGCACGCCTGGTGGGACCCATATGGGGTTCCTTGCATTTTATTCATTCCTAGGTGAAAGTGGTGTGTTTGTTTCCCTTATAAAAAGCTTACACATTAATTTTCTTCTCTGGAATCTTCCCTTCTTTCTATTGTCTAAAAGCAATTGTGTTTTTAGTGTTTTGTAAAAGAATACTTCTTTTTCTTTCATTAGTATTGCATTAGTGAAAGAGCATCCCTCTTCCTATTCATTACTTGCTACATCGAATATCACACTTCAATTTGGGATTAAAACACTTGCATAACATTTTGATTTGTTGCATTATAGCTCACATTAAAAATGAGGGCAACCTATATGCTGGAAGTCATGCCCAGCTGATGGTTGACACAATTGAACCGTAGAAATCACTTGTTTCTCTCTCTCTCTCTCTTTGCCTAAACTGCACAAATTTGAAATTTATACATCTTCTTAAACAACATCCCACCTGGAAGAAGCTGTCAACGATCACACGATCAGAGGATTGATCAGGGGCAACCACCGTTATCTCTGTCTAGTACCCCATCAGAGGACGGCCCACCCCGCCATAACATAACCTGAAACCTCACCTTTAGAATTTCCTTCTTCGTAGGAAGCCTTCCCAACCAAAAACTCTACTCTAAATTCACAAGTCATTCTTTTAAATAGCATAAGCTAAACACACTAAATTCACTTGTTGGATTACATATTTTCTTAGCTTTGTGCTTGACTTGCGTTTTGAGGTGTGAGGATACGATTCTTCATTTTTATTTTTTCCTTTCACACTCTGCCATCATAGTTGGAGTATTCTGACTTTCTCAGAGTGTGTTAGGACCTCATCTTATCATCCCTAGACTTCTGGGTTGATTATTCATCTAATCTAAATTCACAAAAATTCATTTTTATTCATTCTTCAAATTTCACAATAATCGGCATCGGTCCAAATGCCTAATACGTTGGTTTATATCTGACCATCATCGGTTTACCTAACTGTTTTCAGTTCCTTGTTCTTTTGGTTAAGTTTACCCAAAAGACACTTATCTTATCTTCTCTTCGTTTAGAGTTTTTGTGTATCATTGTATTCTATGTACTCTTATAACAATCATCAAATACAACTTTCCTTTCTAGACATCATCAGTTTCTACCTCATTTGTTGAAACTATTATTTTCTCACAATAACTGGTATCGATTCTTGTAACCATCATTGGTCAGCCCTTAACCCTCATCGGTCAGTTCGACCAACATCGGTCATTCCGTTTTGATTTTAATCAAAAAATTACCAACTTTCCCTCTCAAGGTCTGCTTACTATTCCACCTCTGTTGTTCCTTGTGTCATTTACAGAGTACAGTTCACCTGATATACGCTGATTCACATGGTGTTGACTCACAACCAAACTAACACCCTCATATTTCACGCCAGCCGTCAGCCACTCCCACCTATTCCATCACGCCATCCATCCTGTCACATATGGATCCGAATCAATTCGTCCCCATCGCTATCGGTGACAAAGAGTTTGCAAGACTCCTCGACCAGAATCTCGCTACCCTCTAAGTACTACCTTGCTCATTCTTCCACTTAGGATTCCTTAGGATAGTTAATATACGACATGCTTATATCTATCCCTCCTGCTCTAGCCCCCACTTCGTGTCAACTAGTACCGGTTCGATGCTATCGTTATCCACTTTATCACTGTGGTGTCTCAATTAAATCCCATCTCGCTATAATCAGTAGCATCTACATCATCTATCGCACTGTGACATCGATTGTCCCTCCAACAACCGCTTTAAGTATAGCCCCATCTGCACCCTTCACTTCACATATACCCATTGCATCGTAACCACCCCCGGTGTTGGCAGCTTACACCCCTTTTCAAAACCTCATCCTTTCCATTCCGCAGCCTTGCCCCCAATCACCACTAGAGTTTTTATAACTACTTCGCCCACTTTTACATACTACCAATAACCCCGACATCATTTATCGCATATTCGCTATGTGCCGCCTACATCTATTCCTCCCCGTAGTTCTCATACTTAGTGCCACCATACACTAGCATACCACCCACCTCATATATTGACACCAACCCCTTTTCTATAGGGGCACCCATTCATCCTAACCTACTAATGACCTTGTTAAAATGATGATGGAGAAGATGCAGACCTTAGAAGCATATGTTTCTGGCTCTCGTAATTCTTTAACATATGATGAAATTTGTAATGAGCCTATCCATCCATCTATTCCAATTCATCCTTACCCAGTGCATTGGGAGATGCCTAAATTTAATCACTTCAATAGTAAAGAAGACCCGCAACAACACTTACGATCGTCCAAACATGGGTGTTACCTAATCACCCAAGATGACGCTTTGCTCCTACGAACTTTCCCAATGTCCTTGACAGGACTAGCACTAGATTAGTATAGTGGACTACCTCGACATTCTATTTATTCCTTTAATAAGGTAGCCCAAGCTTTCTTAGATCATTTTTCAATCAATGTTACTAAGAAAGTCGCCATGACCAATCTCTATTCAACCCAACAATGTATGAAGACGAATCTATCATAGATTTTGTTTCCTGTTGGCAGAGTCTTATTAACCAATTGACATTCCAACTACCTCAGACTGAACTTATTGAGTTGTTCACTAGAGCTTGTGTCAGACACATCTCACCAACTCTACAAGTCCAAACCTTCCGAACCTTTGATAAAGCATTCACCATGGCACGAAAACTAGAAATTTGTGCCATTGAAGAAAAGAAAATCCAATTACGAAACAAGAACACCCCATTCAAATCAAACGATTATTCTTCATCTTCAAAATCTCAAAATAACTATTCAAATCCCAAAGGATCTACCAACACGGTAGTCCTCAAGGTGGGTCCACCTCACCCTTATAATTAGGCCCAACCTTTTTCAAATATTTGTCCCGTCCAGTGCCTTTAAGCTCTGGTAGGAACAGTGAAAGTACACTTTTATTGGAGAGCCCTATTCATCAGTCTTCGAAAAGTTTCTTAAAGCTAGAGCCATTATAATTCCTCCCATAAAACCTCATACAAGTTTTGATCCTACTCATCCCAGTGTCGGCATGGTATAAAGAACATGACTACTGTAATTATCATCGCGTTAAAGGACATGGTGACGGTAACTGCATAACTTTTAAAAACATTGTTCAAGAGATGATAGATAATGGAGACCTTGTCGTGGACAACTCAAACGTGCCAGCAAATCAAAATTTTCACATCTTCAATTGTTTTTTTGCCTAATCATAAACCATCATCTAATCAAAATAGCAAACCTTCATCTAGTGACAATATGTCTGTGAAGTCCACGTAGTTTTTGATATCGTACCAACTATTCCTCAAAACCTACCTACTTCATCTATTGAGGAAATCTTGGCACGAGCTCCTCTACCCACAGAGGAGCATACCTCTTCTACTCCTCCACCCACAGAGGAGTCCCCCTCATCTCCCCTTGCTCTCACGGAGGAACCCACACTTTCTACCAATGTTGTTTCATCATCTACCTCCCAGCCTACTGAACCGTCAACACTTGTTATTCTCCCATCCACAGGAGAATCATCATTGCCTTCTCCTCCACCAAGGGAGAATTCTACCTCACCCCACCTATTATCTCTCCTACCCATGGGAGATTCTTCAGACATGTCACTACCTATTGGGGATAGTTTTCCCCTAGCATCCTTGGACCCTATTGACATGATCTCGACTCTTTTACCTACAGAATCCGAGGCTAGCCAATTCCCTGTCTCACAGACATATTTTACAGGGATTGCCACCCGACTTATTCCATCCTCTTCTTTAGTAATATTGTTTTTATGGTTGGTCGATCATTTGGATTATGTTGATCATTCCATGCTCTGGGGACGTCTTCGGCTCCCCATTTCGACCCAAATGCAAATGGTGCCTGAAGATACTTCCAAAACTACCCAAAGGTATTTTTGGCAACGAAAACTACACTCGACTATGTCAATTAAAGCGATTCTTCTTCATCATCTCTACCTACATCCAAACCTTTACCCGTGACCAAAACCATTTCAAAACCTGAAAGCCTACTCACACCTATCCCCTCACCCATATCTAGACCCATCACTACTTTGGGTGTCATGTCGACATCAAGCCTTACTCACCCACCTATCAGATTAGACTTAACCGCGTCATCTCAAACCCACACCAACATTATCCCTCCACCTAAAAGGAAAACCCAACCTTCTAGGCTACATACACCGGTCTCGCCTACCACACCTTTGTCACCTTCCCCCCTTTCGTCCATCCTAGGGCCTCATCCATCAACCTTGACCAAACAATCTCATACCCAAGGCCAATCAAAAGCTAAACAACCTACTCCTGCCTCACGAGCCTTTGTTACACCTCATCCACCCAAAACCAAACACCCTCACCCTCACCCATGCACTTCTTACCACCTATACCTCCACCAGTTACCATAACCCCAACCTTACCTATACGACTTCAACCAATGTCATCTACCCAACCTCTACCAATTACCACCACCGCAACTCGGTTGCCCCCATGGGTAACTTGTTCTCTTGCACCATCCGATTTCCTTATGCATCCTCGTTATCCCGTAAAATTGACAAGGGTAATTTTACTGATAACCATACCGAAATTTGTTTCGATCCTCGTTAGGATCCTCGCGTTCGGAACGTTGCAAAATCCCTTCCCGGGAAATTTGGTTTTCCGAACTTAGTCATTTTTGGTCTTTTTGGCCGGGCGCATAGAATGACTATGCAACACCAACTTTTGATGCACCCCCTTTAAACCCTTTGGCGCATGTTTTCTCGTGTCAACAGGTGTTTTGGTGTGCCTCTTTATGTTGAGTCTTCCCTGTGTGCGCCGAGGCGCATGCGCCTTCCTGTCAACATATCTTTTGTTACGCCCCTTTTTGTGCGCCAAAGGCGCACATTTTCCTCCATCAACACCACTTCCGGTGCGCCATAGGCACACATATTTTCATGTTGACGAGTCTTTCAGTGCGCCAAAGGGCGCATGCTTTCCGTGTCGACAACTCATTTGGTGCGCCCCTTTAGGAAGTTAGTGGCGCATTTATTACTACCTCACCTATATATAGGCGCGTCTGCGCTGTCATTGTCACCGGAGCAATCACGTGACTATTTTCATTATTTTCTCTGACCCTGTCAACGCACCTGCCTTGTCGCTTTCGATCATGTTGTGGACCCGTTCTCACGCTTTTTCATCATTTATATCCGGGTAAGTGGCCTTCTGTCTTTCGTGCATTTTGTTTTTGTGGTTTTTGGCTACTAGGTTGGTTCAGTATGGATTGAAAGGATTAATTCATGAATTTGTTTCCCCCCCGTTGTCTTTCCACATTTCTTCCTCCTCTTTCCAGATCTGCTGGCAGAGAGAGTCTTGCCCTGAGGTAAAAGCTTGAAAACCCTTTTGGTATTAAACCTTTCCAATCACCCGAATAAAACTTGCAAAGAGAGCTTAGCCATATGTGGAAACCCCTCTGAGAAAAATCTGAACCTTAAAGAAAAAGGAAAACTGTATTTTCCTTTGGCGCATTGGCATTCCATGCTTCATCATAAAAAGGTGCGCCCTCATGGCGCACTTCCCTCGCATGCTGCAAATACTTCCCATGCGCCCCTTGGCGCATCAAACTTGGATGCAACATAAAGAATTCCTGCGCCCTTTTGGCGCACCCAGCATCCATGTGACAGCCCTTTCATATGCGCCAAGTGCTAAGCTATAGAGGCGCAGGCGCGTTCCTCATCGCAGCAACATCCTGTTGTGCAAACCCTTCATGCGCCGCGCCAAGTTCCCTTAAGCGCGCCAAAAGCACATGTTACACAAACCCTATATGCGCCTTTGGCGCACCGATGTTCCGTGCAACACAAAGTTTTCATGCACCTTTTACAAAATACATCCATATGGCGCAGGCGCACTTGTCCTTACAGCAACACAAAATGCATCCTGCAGTGTCTACGCGCCATGCGCCCTGAGGCCTTTAAATTGCTAACTCTTTCTTCTGTCAGCATTTCAATGGAAAATCAAGTAGCTGACACGGCTTTCTTCGATTGGGTTTCACGTCTTATTCTTGCAGATCAGCAATTAAGCTTAGAAGAACATATGTCAACATCAAGCAAGAGACCCACCAAATCCAAAGGCAAGGCCAAGCTTACAGAGGAAGAAATGAAGTATAAATATCAGAGGGTCAGAATGCCCGACTCCCAGGCCGAGTGTGACCTGGACATCAGAGACTCAGAATTGGGTCATATTGATTTGGAGGAATTCTGGGTCAGGACTCAGAAGGTCACAAGAAGTCCATGGATGGACAAACTGATAGGCAGTGCCCTGCACTTTGCTGGAGGAATCCCAGTTAGCGCCGTTAATAATGAATTCATGATGGTGGTTGCCCGGTGCTATAACAAAGACACAAGATGTGTCGTAAATGAGAAGGGTGAGGTCGTAATCAACCTCACTGCCCGCCACTTTGAGATAATACTCGGCATTCCTCATCACCGGCACTTTGTGGCCATCAGCCAAGACGATTGCATTAAGGCATGGGACGACAATGAAGATCAGTGCATGCAGCTGATGAACGAGGTCTATCTCAAGAATAAAAAGGTAGTAACCCGTTGGCCACAAATCATTCACCGCAGCGATTTTTCAGAGGAGCTCAGCGACACTATCACGTTCCTGAGCAGAGTCTTTGGGCTTCCTGACGCCCACTTTTTCCATAAATGGATGCTGCGGTACTTAGAGACTATGAACAAGAATGTGCCCGATCAACGCTTTTGCTGGGCAGAAATAATAAGCAGCACGATCTCTGAGCAGCTACAACAATTTACCACAACTGGGAGATTCTACATGAATTCCTATGTTGTTTATGCTGCAGCTTCAGAAAGGGACTATCCAGCTCTGATGTGGAATGGGGTTTGGCCCCAGGTCAAAATTTATGAATACTATCCAGAATTGAAGCTGGAAAATAGCATCCCCCAATTTACAAAGATTAACGATGCATTTTTCTACCTCATCATCTGCCTGTTGAGGCCAAATATGACCTATGGTCGCACCACCAAGAGTATAGTGATGTAAATGCACCGAGAAATGGGGGCCCTGTTCACCCAATTCCCCACATTCACTTATCTGAGGGCAGCTAACTTCTTGGGAGAGCCAACTAGACTGCCAAGGTATGCTGGACCAAAGTTGATTCTGCTGGAGCTGTCAAGACAGCTGGTCACTTATCATGAAAAGTGCCTAAAAAGAAAGAAGGGTGGAACTCCTTTCCCCCTCACAGTGGGTAGATATACATGTCTGACTCACCACAAGGCAAAAGACATGTTTGCAGAGCTGGAGCTGCTCAATCTGAAACATGACTTCCCAGCCAGGCCTACCTTCGACCCAAGAAATTGTCTTCCTAGGGCCAAGCTCGATCCAATCCACATCCCTCAGATCGAGGATATTTACATTGACCTATATCATGAGGTGGAGCTTAGGAGGAAGGACCATTCTCGATTGGCCTTGGCAGAAATCATCCAGTACGGGGTAGCCATCGTCCCCAAAGGCTACCAAACTACTGAAGAGGAAGTGGATCAAGTATATCTTGATACAGGTGGGGACGATTGGCCATTTGTGACAATCGATAGGACCAAAGCACCTCGATACATTGAGGAAAGGGTCAAAGAAACTCTGCGTGAGAATGCAGAGCATTGGTGCCGAATGAACGGACTCATCTACCTCGGAGTCGATTTCACAACCTCTCCATTGGGTAACGCACCTCCTAGATCAAAACAGCAGCCTAAAGGCAAAGGAAAAGGCAAAGAGGGTGAATCCAGCACCACTCAAGAGGAAGTTCCTGAAAATCCTCCTTCCGCTGCATCCGAACAGATCATAACTCTGGCTTCTCCAGAGAAAGAAGCGGAAGATGATGTTCCAATAGGCCCATCCACTCAGGATGTCGGCACTGCTACAACAATTGAGGTCCCTTCTGTCCCTTCTTCTTCTCCTCCTTCCCCTCCTCGAGTGACTCAAGCGACCATCCCTTTGGTCGTGTCCTCTCCCCCTTCTTCTACTGTTCCTCCCGCTTCTTCGTCCATCTTCTCTTCTCTTGCGGATCTGTCCCCCTCCATTTCTTCCCTCATCTCTGAGCTCCCTTCCCTTCCTATGTCTTCCTCTCCTGCAGTATCTCTTCCTCCCGTGAGCACTTCTTCGGCCTCCCTCTCGATGCCGCCTCCAAGTGTCTCCACTTTTTCCCTTCTACTACTGCAGCTGTCCCCTTCTCTGTTTCTGGCCCTTCTCCCATAAGTCCAGCCTGGATCTCCCAGCACTTAAGTCAGCAGAAAAGGAAAGTTCCCATCGCTCCGATGGACTTTTCCGTAATCCCGTCCAAAGGGGCAAAGAGACAGAAGCCTGTCACATGCTTCTCTCAGAGTGCTTCGGGAGAGAGGGTGATGGAGATCGCATACCCTAATCCCCTCAAGGATAAAAAGGATCTGTCTCCGACAGATTATACAGTGACCCAAGTCACAATGGGTATGTCTTCTGAGAGCCTTCAAGGAGAAGCCTTATCTGCAGTTGACGCCCTCTGCAAGAAGCTTCAAGAAACAAAAGAAGAGAAAAGGCTACTTGAAAGAGCAAAATAAACATCTGCTCCAAGCCTTACAAAAGATGGGCAGTGCACCTCCCACAACTACCGCCGAGACTCCTGAGCCTCTGAGCCAGGATAAAATTAATGAATATGCAAAGATCGGCGAGCAGGGCATGGCAGTTTCCGCTTGGAGGAGCCAGATCCTCAAAGACAGTGAAAAAGTGATCGCCGAGTTCTCTGGTTTGTATTTGAACATCAACAAGGCGAATAAAGAGCTCCAAGCACTAGCAGGACCCATATCAGAAGAGCTGGACCATGCTAGGCTGCAGCATGAGACCTTCCAACAAATGTTCGACTGTTCAGTCGAAGATCTGGTCAAGTTCGGTGTCTTCGGTCATCCCAGAGCCCTCAACAAAGTCATTTCCACTCTAGACTACCGGATGGATCAACTGGAGTTTGTCCTTGAAAAGATCGATAAGGTAAAGGAGGAAGCCCTGGACGCGATGCACCAAATGGAACAAATCGTTCTCAACATGTCACCAGGGTTGCTTACTCCTTCCTTTGCCTTAAGAAAAGTTGAGGAAACCATCCAGATCTTTAAAGAGATCGTGTCACGAGGGCTGGGGCCAGAGGTCTCTTTTGACGCAGAGTCCATTAATAACCTGCTGGCCTGTCGAGATTTCATCGGGTTCCTCATAGAAGCGGAGAAAGAGTATTCCAAACTCCCAGAGAAGCTCGAGGACGAGCGGGAGACTTGCGAGGCGATCAGTGAGCGACACAAGGATCCTTCCCAGGATCAACTAGGGCCCATGATTAGCAAGTTCATGGAATACTGCTCTCAATTTCACATCTCGTCATCTGAGCAGCAGCAAAAGCAGGCTACTCCCTTTCGGCCGCAGGATGACGATGATGAATAGTGTCTTCTTCTTCTTCTTCTCTCTCTTCTTCGACTTTCTTTTTGTGAATATCTGAAGTATGTTGGCACAAACGATGACATCATCCATGTTGCACCATGGGATGATGTCATCCATCAAGTTGTCAAAAGTCAACATGACTTTGAGATATTTTGTAAATATCTTTGTAAATAGGTGGTTGGCTCCTTTTTGCCTTCTTTTCTCTCCTTCTTCTATAAATACCTCAATACTTGTTGTATTGTAAAAGAGTGAATATCTTTCAGATGAAAAATAGAAGTGAGGAGAAAAGACTTTGAGCTTTTTTGTATGTAAGAAAACATTAATACAATATTTAGACTTTGTCTTTGAATACATGTGTTATGTGCATTAGATCTTTCTTATGTCCGATTTGTGTGTTTATTCATTGGATTTACTGCTTTTTATTGTCATTTATTCATCGCATTGCTTTGCTCGTTTATGCAAGTAAGTTTGGCTCTGTTTACTACCAATCCCAAAACATAAACCTTCTGACCTTTCTGCTTTGGAATTCATTTCTTTTCTTCCTTCGGACCTGCTCTTTCTTCATCTTCTCTTTCTTTCCTTTCTTTTCACAGTCGGAAACACCCTACTGGGATGAGATCCCAAACCCCTGAAGGCGGAATATTGTGAGACTTGCACAGATTCCTGCTGGTAGAATAGCAATAAACCAGTTTCACTTTGCTGACTCAAAGAGGGGCTATGCCCTGCACACTGTTGGCTCGTTTATCCATAGATCTACCCAAGCGACAGATTTTCGGACCAACAGTTTTTGGCGACTCCACTGGGAACGAATAGATCTATCAGATCTATGATGGTGGTAGGATAGAAAAATCAGAAAAATCAGAAAAATCACCGCCTGTTTGCAAACTTGAACTTTTTGTTAAAAATCTAAAATTTTGCAAAAGTGCTCCAAATTGAAAATTTTCTTCTGAGATCCATAGATCTGGCCTAGCTGAAGATCTTTAGTTCGCTGAATTTTTATAAAGACCTGTATTTTGCCGTAGATCTAAGTTTTTGACTGTTTACCCAAAATTTCAAACTCTTTGAAAAAGTCAGATTTAGATTCGAAAATCAGCTTGCTAATCTTCTCTGTCATTTTATCCTCGCTGTTATTTGTCATTAACCACAATCGGTTTTTACAAGAGGATAGTTTTTAAATATTTAGAAAAGTACATGTTGCTGGTTTTTGTCAGAAAAACCAGAAAATCAGCAAGTACAACCAAAAATAAATTTTAAATCTGCACCACAGCGTTCCAGATCTGGAAGGTACGCTGGCAGGTGAGCCATTTACGCGTGGCAGGTGAGCTCGTGGAGAAGTCGATCCTACTTTCGATCGGCTTCAAGGCACAATTTCAGTGTAGCACCGGCGCGCTTTTCATCACTAAGTTCAGCTGATCGGTCAACCAGAAGCACCTCACCCCCATGGAAGAGCCGGTTTTCACAAGGAGCCTCTACATCCCTCTGCAGTGCTTTATTGCTCAGTGGAACCACACTCCCAGCCCGCGTTCTTTTTCCAGCTGTCCAGATGGCGGTACCATGGGGAAATGCTATGGGTCCTCTCGCATTACCACATCCTGTTCACGCGCTCCCTCACGGAAACCGAAAGAATTTTCCCAAATTCGACGGGAGTGGAAATCAAAGCACGGATTCACACATATCTGCATTCATCATGTCGTGCAGTATCTTGGATGTAACTCACAAAGATGTGTCGGTTCGCCTTTTTCTGGAAACTCTACAAGGACCTACAGCTGAATGGTTTCAGCATTTACCGGCCGGATCTATTACCAGTTGGGCCACCTTGCGGGACGCTTTTGAAGACAGGTACAAACCTTCAGAAGATGCATTTGCTTTGTTATCACAGATCACTCACCTGAAGAAGGAGGCCAACGAGACCATGCACGATTTTATCACCAGGTTCAATGCATTAATCAATCGGGTTCCTGTCGCCATGCTTCCAACACCAGAAAATCAGAAGTGTTTCTTCGTGAACGCTATGAGCTCGAAAGTAAGTTTCTTGCTCCTACAAGAGCAAGTGGCTACCTTGATTCTCGCCCAGGCCGCTGCCATCCGAATTGAAGATAATTTGATAATATCTGGTGAATTGAGAAGGGAATCCTCCAAGCCTAAATCTTCGGGCCCTTCACCCAATACTTCGTCTGATCCGGCCTTTCAAAAGATGGCTAACGACTTGCTTGCATTGAAGAGGCAGTTGGCCCAAGCTTCTCCCAGTTCCTCATACCGGGATATTCCACGGAAGAACTTCATTTCCAACAATGTTCCTCAAAGGCCGCGCTTACCCACAACTGCTCCACGGTTGGCGCTTGAGGCTCCTTCGGTCAATGCTCTAGCCAAATCGAAGAAGAGGAACAAGATTATGAAGAACCTTCGTCTCAGGACGAAGATGATCAAGACATCGGTGAGCCGACTGGCGACTCTACTATTGGGTATATGGAATTTGATGAGGAAGAATCTGATGAAGAAGAGGGTACCCAGGGCTATGCGAGCGGACAATCATATGTTGTTTTTACCCGCTCACAAGGAAAAGAAGTAGAGGTCACTGCCCATGTGCGTAAGAGAATGTCGTGTCAAACATGCCTCCAACAATTGCTTAAAGAGGTAATCCTCTTCCTACTCAGCTCCCTGTTAAGTCTTTTACAAGGAAATCTTTTCCCCCCATCTCTCCTCCAAATCAGCCCTCTCATATTCCTATCAAGACCAGTAATCCTACTCCACCATCACGAAGTGAGGGACTCATTCCTTCACCACCCGAGCCCTTGGCTGCATTTGATATCATAGATCACGCTAAAAAGACCAAGATCCAAATGTCTCAAGGCGAATACCTTCATCAAATCCCGACAATTGTAAGATTGACTAAGTATATTCAAAGTCAAGCTGTTATATCTAATCAGGTTTCCCCAAAAGGAATCCTTTCCACTCCTCTTGAATCCCACATAAATGTTGCCTCAACATCTTTATCAGGCAAGATAGAACCTTTCTATCTCTCCCTCCTAATCAATGGTCACAAGTTGAGTAACCGCATAATTGATTCGAGCTTCGATAATGTCATGCCGGCAAAAGCCGCCCATGCTTTGGGCCTCACCCTTACCAAGCCTTTTGGCGAGATGTTATTCCTTGAAACCAAACAGTTCCGTTGATTGGTCAAATCAAAGACACGTAATTTGCATTTACGGTGTTCCCAGAGAAAAAAGAGTAAAGATGACCGTCCTTGTTGCTTTGATATTCCAGCGGTTTACGGAATTTTGTCTTTGGGAGGAGCTTTTGCAAATGAAGTTGGTGGAGAGATTCATATGGACTGGTCTAAGGCTGGAATCCCCGTCAAAGGTGTAATGCAGACTTTGGAGCCAGAATCACAAAAGAAATACTTGGTTACTAGCTCTAAGGACCCCAAAGCTCAAATTCTTTTTGAATCATCAGGAATGGGGAACTATTTCTTGTCTACCGAGTCTGACAAAATGGTTGTTCTCGTTCAAGAAGAAGATCTTAATAAGATCCGACCTTGCAGTCGATGGCGGCAAATCGCAACCAAAGGGATGTGGCGCCGGAGCCGTGCTAATATCTCCCGAAGAGGAGATTATTCCTCTCTCTTTCAAGTTGCAGTTTTTTAATACGAATAACACTGCTGAGTATGAATCTTTGTTACTCGGCATGCAGGCAGCAAGAGAGAGAGGGATCAAAAATCTGAGAGTACAAGGTGATGCAGAGCTAGTTGTAAATCAAGTTAAAAGGATTTACCAAGTGAAGAATGAAAGGCTCAGGCATTACCATAACGCAGTATGGGACAACATTGAAGAGTTTGATGCTTTTTCAATTGAATCCATTCCAAGAGCCCGAAATGACATGGTGATTCATTGGGTCAAGCTTTCAAAGATCCCTCATGCTCCTCACCTGTGTTTGAAAACAAACAAATACACCATTGAGGTGGTTTTCCGCCCGAGCGTGCTAGACAATTCTCAGCATTGGCAAGTATTCAACGATGATAATCAACTCATTGCCTTTCTAGAGAAGGCGGAAAATTTCAAAGAATTGCATTTTGAAGGATCCACTTCTATGTGCCGCGAATCAGTCACCGATCAAGAGGATGAATCCGGAGGGAACGACGGCATATGTCAGCTCAAAGGAAATAAAATTCCAAAGGGCCTGGTTTCTCTGGAACGGTTGTTCGACAGGCATGACCGTTTTGTAAAAAGAAAAGGGGAGATGATGCTAACTCATCCCCAGAAACCGAACCAGTTAATTTAGGTTCGGAAGAACATCCGCAATTCGTGAACATTGGAAAATGTTGCACGCCTGAAGAGAAGCGGAAATTCGTCAAGTTGCTGAAGAAATACATGGATGTATTGGCATGGTCCTATGCCGATCTAAAGTCTTTTAAGCCAAAGGACGTCCAACATGACATCCCGTTGAAAGAAGACGTTAAAGCCTTTCGCCAGAAGTAGAGGCATTATAATCCTAAGATCTCGTACTATCCAGATGAAATTCAGAAAATGCTTGGATGCGAGAATCATTTTTCCTATCCATCACAAGATTTGGGTAGCAAATATTGTGCCAAAGGCGCAAGCGCAAGAAGAACGATGAAATATGCATATGCGTAGATTTTGAAACCTAAATCAGCTTCCTTGAAAGACAACTACCCTTCCTATAATGGATCAAGTTCTCGCAAGCAAAGAATCGGATCGAGATGCTATCCATGCTTGATGGTTTTTCAGGCTACAATCAGATTGAAGTTTCACCTGAAGATCAATTTAAAACAACATTCACTACTCCCTGGGGTACATTTGCCTACAGCAGGATGCCTTTTGGCCTAACCAATGCTGGCGCCACTTTTCAGCGGGCCATGGACCTGGCATTCAAAGGTATGATGGGGAAAGTCATTGTCATTTATCTGGATGACTTGACTGTG
Organism: Taxus wallichiana var. yunnanensis; assembly: GCA_018340775.1. Taxonomy (NCBI): domain Eukaryota; kingdom Viridiplantae; phylum Streptophyta; class Pinopsida; order Cupressales; family Taxaceae; genus Taxus; species Taxus wallichiana. The sequence continues at coordinate 944,021,150 of CM031235.1, forward strand.
TTCTCTAAACAACGAAGTAATCATTGTGATCACCTAGAGCAAGTATTGGCCAGATGCTGAGAACATGAGATTTCCCTGAACCTGAAAAATTTCGTTTTTGGAGTAACTGAGGGAAAGTTTCTAGAGCACGTTGTTAGCAAGGAAGGAACGAAGATAGATACTGAAAGAGTCAAGGCTATTCAGAGCCTTACTCTGCCCACAAGCAAGACTGGCGTTCATTCTTTCTTCGGAAAGGTGAACTTTCTCAGGCGTTTTGTTCCCGAATTTGCTGAAAAGACCCATCATATATTGGACATGATGAAGGGGTCACCAACTTTCCGGTGGAGCGAGGAAGGAAAGAGGTCGTTCGAAGAAATAAAAGCTTCCGTCGCTCACGCACCAGTCCTGGTATGTCCCGATTTCTCCAAGGACTTTATCATGTATAGTTATGCATCTGAGCATACTGTGTCTGCCATCTTAATGCAAAAGAATTCGGAGGATGTTGAATCTCCGATTGCGTTCATGAGCTCTCCCCTCAAGCCTCACGAACTAAAAATGTCTCAATTGGAAAAGCATGCCTTCACCGTTGTCAAAGCAGTAAAAAATTTCAGGTATTACATTCTAAATTCTCATACAAAGGTGGTCTTGGTCCTGACAAGGCAAATAAATCAATTCTAACTCAACAGGAGTTAGGAAGCTTGCGAGGAAATTGGATTGCAAAGGTCCAGGAGTACGACCTGGATATAAAACCAACCAAGCTGGTAAGAGGCGAGGGCCTATATCAGCTTATGGATGAAAACAAAGATTCAAAAAGTCCCGAGGAAAAGGATGATTGTGTCAATGAAGCACAAGACCGGATGGAAAACCCGATTCACGCCTCTCGGTCCTATTTGTCGCGACCAAAGCAATGAGTGGTATTCCGATATTGCTTTCTTCCTCACCTACGGTGAATGCCTAGCTCACCTAACTGCAAAGGAGAAGTGCACTATAAAGCTCAGAGCAATAAATATGTCATCTGGGATGACGGTTTATACAAACGCGGGATAGATGGTGTCTTCTTGCGATGTGTCGACAAGCCACAGCAGGTGAAGTTGCTTGAAAGTTTTCATAATTCAGCCTGTGGAGGCCATTTCTCCTCTTCCGTGATGGCACACAAGATCATCCAAGCCAGGTACTATTGGCCGACGCTTTTCCAAGATACACCACAGGTAAAGAAAGTGTGAACCTTGCACAGCGAGCCTTCGTCGGCAAGCCCAAGTTGGCTGCTTTTCCCCTCAGGCCGGTTGTTGTCAACGAACCATTCAAGTAGTGGGGAATTGATTTTATCGGTGCACTCAATCCCCAATCGAGTGCCGGACATAATTATGTCCTTACAGCAACGGATTACTTCACCAAGTGGGTGGAAGCCATACCTGTCAAACATGCCACTTCTGAGGTTGTTTGCAGTTTCATCAAAGAAAACATCATTGTCAGGTTTGGCGTCCCAAACAAAATTGTTGCTGATAATGCTTCTAACTTCTCCTCATGAGAAATTATTAGTTTTTGCTATGAATATGGGATAACTTTGGCTCACGCCTCGGATTATTACCCTCAGGGTAATGGTCAGGCGGAATCCAGTAACAAGAACTTGGTGACCATCATACGAAAACTAGTGGATGAGAATCAACGAATGTGGCACAAGTCCTTATACGACGCTTTGTGGGCAGATCGCATTACTCCCAAGAGGTCTCTCGGTATGTCACCTTTTCAAGTGTTATATGGCACTGATGCCGAGCTTCCCATTTCTGCTGAAATCCCTGCTCTGCGCTTGGCACGAGCTATTGAAGATGAAACTTTCCAAAATTCTCTTGAGAAGAGGATCATGTATCTGACAGAGCTCGAAGAAAAGAGAGTAAGAGTGGTCGACAGGATCACCGAACATCAGAGTCAAGTCAAGAGACTGTTCGATAAAAGAGCTAAGCAAAGGAATTTCTAGGTGGGAGACCTCGTCCTTCTGTGGGACAAGCGAAGAGAGCCAAAAGGCATGCACGGAAAGTTTGATTCCCTATGGAGAGGACCTTTCAAGATCAAGCAGCTCAACGGAGAGAATAGTTTCTATCTCTCGTATCTAGATGGAACCGAACTCCCGCTTCCCTATAGCGGGTAGCATCTGAAAATTTTCAGGAAGTAGAGCTTGCTCTCTTCTTTGTACAGTTTGCTTTAGTTGTGTGTTTGTTTTCATCGTGTGTTTGCTTTCCATTTGTTGCGTGTTTCCTTTGTTCTCCCTCCGGTCGCCCTTGTTTTTGACTTTGTTACCCAATGGATAGGCACGTGAGATATGGGATTCTCTACCCCCGAGTTTGCTCAGGGATAGTCCCCAGAAAGAGCCAGCTATTATCCCGTAAAATTGACAAGGGCAATTTTACGGATAACCATACCGAAATTTTGTTCCGATCCCTCGTTAGGGATCCCTTGCGTTCGGAACGTTGCAAAATCCCTTCCCGGGAAATTTGGTTTTCCGAACTTAGTCATTTTTGGTCTTTTTGGCCGGGCGCATAGAATGACTATGCAACACCAACTTTTGATGCGCCCCCTTTAAACCCTTTGGCGCATGTTTTCTCGTGTCAACAGGCGTTTTGGTGCGCCTCTTTATGTTGAGTCTTCCCTGCGTGCGCCGAGGCGCATGCGCCTTCCTGTCGACATATCTTTTGTTGCGCCCCTTTTTGGTGCGCCAAAGGCGCACATTTCCTCTATCAACACCACTTCCGGTGCGCCATAGGCACACATATTTTCATGTTGACGAGTCTTTCGGTGCGCCAAAGGGCGCATGCTTTCCCGTGTCGACAGCTCATTTGGTGCGCCCCTTTAGAAAGTTGGTGGCACATTTATTACTGCCTCGCCTATATATAGGCACGTTTGCGCTATCATTGTCACCGGAGCAATCACGTGACTATTTTCATTATTTTCTCTGACCCTGTCAGCGCACCTGCCTTGTCGCTTTCGATCACGTTGTGGACCCGTTCTCACGCTTTTTCATCGTTTATATCCGGGTAAGTGGCCTTCTGTCTTTCGTGCGTTTTGTTTTTGTGGTTTTTGGCTGCTAGGTTGGTTCAGTATGGATTGAAAGGATTAATTCATGAATTTGTTTCCCCGTTGTCTTTCCACATTTCTTCCTCCTCTTTCCAGATCTGCTGGCAGAGAGAGTCTTGCCCTGAGGTAAAAGCTTGAAAACCCTTTTGGTATTAAACCTTTCCAATCACTCCGAACAAAATTTCGATGATAACGACCTTCTTGATGAGGACCAAACTCCCCTTCACGTGTCACCATACAAAATCATCCTTTACCCATTCAACGCTCAATATCTCCATCCCCACAACCATTTTTCTCACCTCCAAAATTTGAGATCAACATGGTCCATATTAGAGAGTTCGACAAAACACCACCCAAATGTAAGTGTGCCCTACTCATTTCACAAGGATTTTATCCACTGCTAGGATTTTTCCCCTCATGTCATTATACCTTTCATGACACACCCTCTCCATCCACCTCCCCTCAGATCAACATGGTTCATGTTGCTACACGTGCTCAGAAAGACAAAGGAAAAGAAAAAGCAACTGGCCCATCAACCAACCCCATACCCAATATACCATCTGCACTCACTCCCAAAATTACCATCCACGGACCTACATACCCTATCTCTAACCGGGTCACCCATCACACAATGGTAAAATAATTACATCAGTCTCCTCTAAAGATGTCTTTGTATGATCTCATCCAAATTTTCGAATCCCACAGACAAGCCCTTATTAAGATTTTACAATCTATTGAAGTTCTACCCAATGACCCCACACCAGGTTGCCTTGATTATCACCCTCACCACATGGCCTCTCTTACCAAATCATCTCCTTCTTCTACCACCAAGCACACTCCTCACATCGCCACCCTCAGCTTCTTTGGTGAGGAGATTATACCTCTCTAGTCAGATGACCCCGATCCCGCCCTATTCATTTTCGTCATATAAATAACATATGCATATGATACGTTGTGATCGATGGTGGTACTAGCATTAACATCATCTCCTCCCACACATACAATCAAATGTGTATCCCTTTGAACTATATGCATAATAACCCGCTTATGTTGCGCTCCTTCAATGACGTCCTCACCTCCACCCTCGCACTATTATCCTTCACATTCGCGTAGGCCCTCGCACTTTGTCCCAAAATTATTCTACATCTTAGAGGGATATTTCCAAGATAACCTCGTTGCTTGGCATACCATGGATTCATGTCATGGGTTATGTCCTTCAACTTTACACCGATGTGTAAAATTTGAGCATGAAGGACATAACTACACCATCCTCGTCGACTCGCTGCCATTCAAAACCTATAACATGTCAGACTCGACCCAACGATGTATTTATACTTGTCAAGGCATCCACCACTACCCCCAATTCTCCTTCACCCACAAACCCATCCACCAAAGTTGTTGTCGCCACCTCTCCTACATCTAATTCTTCCATTCCTACTACCAATGTTGCTTCCACACCACCACCCCGCTTCCTAACCAACCGATACCCCTCCTCGCTCAATCATCTAATGATTCGCTTTATCGCCGCCACCCACATATCGACTACCGATCCCTTAGAAGGTTTTTTTCAATGCCTTAACTGGGGGAGTATTGCATATACAATATTGACACATTCCTCACTCCGCAAGGGTATGGGAACTGTGTTAGCACCCTAGCTATGACTACTACGTAGGCAAGGTTTTTCCTCATGGTCCTCCCCACCTTCACACTAACCTAGCGTATGGGGGACTTGACACTACCACCTATTCACCCGAACCTCCATCCCAAACACGACCGTTTTCATCTGACCTCCAATCCCTTACTAACTACCACTTCACCCACACTTTCCTTCACCGTTGTGCATGGAAAGGCTTTGGCTTCAATTTTTACGAACAAGGTCATCATACTATCATTTCATGTACCACCCGTAAACACAATGACCATAGTGGCATTGGCTTTTCCGCACCACCTTACAAGAAGGCCCGCATCGACCTCATTGAGGAAGACAAACCTTCTTCACCCCATTCACCAACATCACCACCTTCACCCATAGAGTCCATAGATCCCGAATCTATCCCTCCCAAAAAAAAATTGTAAACACAATTTCCCTGGGACCTCTAACCTATCAACACAATGGCAAGGTTCCTTCTTCTCTTCCCTTCTGTTATTAGGAAATAAGAGATAAAATATGCGGAAAAATCCCTCACATAATCGCAACAAAGAGAAACTAATATGCGTAAAAATATTACGATCTCAAATAAGAGTATAGAATAAAATAGCACAACACAAAGAGACAAAAATATTTAACGTGGTTCACCCAATTTGGGCTACGTCCACCAAGAATCACTTGCTCGATTTTATTACAAGCCACCACTCTCTCAATACAATACCTGATCTTTTTGGAGATATGTTTGAACAAACTCTCTGAAATTCACACTGAATTCAAAGCACATCTCGCAATGTTTTCCATACATCTATCATATGCATAAAACCATATAAATAGATACCGCTTAAGTAGTTTTACAAAACCGTGGGTATCAAAACCTTGGGCAAAAATTGTCTCATAAACCTATGGGTCAAAATCCTACCCATATGAGAAAATCACGTTTCCCGATATATTGGGTACGTTTTAAGGCCCCAAAAAAAATCGGGGCATAGGACCCCGCTTAAGGCCCGGCCAGTGCCCCGAACCTTGGCGAGGATACATGAAAAGTGTACAATACTCTTAGTGTACATTATTCAACACTTTCACACATGAAAATAGGCTCCACAACCTAACACTTGTATCCCCGACATGATCGATGACAATACACCTTCTATTAACGTCATTCAATGTCAGGATGATGAGTTTATCCTCACCTATATGGGTGTGGAAGATTCTTATATTCGCCAGTCATTACCCTTTGAGACACAAACCATGTTGAACGAATTGACTATCGAAATCAACATTAATACTCAGGACAACCCGCACATCCTAAAGATAAGTCAGTCTTTAGATGTTGCATAACAGAAGCTTTTACCTCTTTCCTCTGGGACCATAGAAATGTTTTTGCTTGGTCCTATACTGATATGCCCGATATTGACCCAAAAATTGTGGTCCACAATATCGTAACCATTCCTAATGCCAAACCCATCAAACGAAAGCTGCGGAAAATACATCCTCACATTGCTCTTCTGGTCAAAGAAGAACTTCAGCGCCTTCTCGCAGTTTCCTTCATCCTACCCATTGACCATCCTAAATGAATTTCTAACATAGTTCATGTCACAAAGGTAATAGGGGAATCAGTATTTGCACGGATTTCTATGACCTCAACCTAAAGCTTGTCCTAAAGATGATTTTCCCTACTGCATTGACCAACTAGTTGATCTTACCGCCGGACATGAAATGCTATCACTCATGGATGGTTTCTCGGGTAATAATAAATATTATCGGCTCCAAAAGATCAACACAAAATCGCCTTAATCATTCCTTGTGGGACCTTTTGTTATCGAGTCATGCCTTTTGGCCTTAAAAACATTGGTGCTACATACCAACGAGCCATGACTTATATCTTCCATGACATCATGCATCGTATGTTGGAAGATTACGTAGATGACCTTCTAGCCAAATCCAAACATCAGGCTAAACACCTAATGAATCCTTAATATCATCTTTGACCACCTCATCAAGTATTGTGTTCGCTTGCAACCTAAGAACTGCATCTTTGCGGTACTTTTAGGAAAACTCCTTGGTTTCATTGTTTCTTTGTGTGGCATAGAAGTCGATCTTGCTAAAGTGAAGGCTATTCTTGAAATTTCTCCACCTACTAATCTTCGTCAACTTTGAAGCTTGCAAGGTAAGTCGCAATCAATCTGTTGTTTTATCTCGTAGCTTTTTTATTGTTGTCAACCATTTCATCATCTCCTCAAGAAGGATGTCTCATTCAAATGGGATGATGAATGTCATAAATCCTTTGATGCCTTAAAACAATACCTTCTTCAACCACCAGTGCTCATTCCTCTTAAGGATGACCAACCCTTTTACCTATACATTTTTGCCATTGACCATTCTCTAGGTGTCATGCTCATTCGTCACGATGAGCAACATAGAGAGCAAGTGGTTTATTACATAAGACATACCCTTTTGGACTACTAACCCACAAAAAGATAAAACCTTTGTCGTCACCAATACTGACCCCTTACATTACATGTACACCAAACCCTACCAACATCAATGTGTTACACGTTGGCTCATGCTTCTTGCCAACCTTGACCTTGAATTCATCCATCAAAAATCTATCAAAGGCCAAGCCATTGTTGACCAACTAGCAAATGCACCTCTTTCCGGGAATCAACCCTCTAACTTTGATTTCCCTAACGAATCCATTGCTACCCTTTCCTTGGACGATGTCGCTTACCAAATGACCCTCTTATTTGATGGTTCCAAATGTCAGCGTGGGGGTGGCACTGGTGTTATCCTCATTCCTCTTGGTGGTGACCCCATGCCTTTATCTTTCAAATTAGATTTTGACTGTACAAAAATTATCACCGAATACGAAGCACTCGTATTAAGTCTCTAGGCTAATTATGCCTTAGATGTTAAGTCAATAAATATGTTTGGTGATTCCCAGCTGTAGTAAACCAAGTCAATGGTATGGGCCAGTGTCGTAATGAAATAATTCAAAAGTATAAGCATCATGTAGACATACTTTTGACTACCTTTGATCGGTACGAACTTCAAACTACCCCATGTTCTACTAATAAATTTGCGGATACCATGGCCTACCTGGTTTCTCGATACCCGGTTCGCTTTCTTGACTCTAAAATATTTGTCATAATATAAAGGTTATAATCACCCTCTTATTTACATCGTTAGGTATACTCCATTGGAAATGTTGCACCGACCCATGTGACCTTTGGTATAAGTAGTTTACAGACTACCTTTCCCTCTCCATTCTACCTCCCGATCTCACTTATAATGGACAATGTGCCTTTCTTAAAAGTGTCTCTCACTATGTCATCATGGATGGTCTCCTTTATAAGCGCGACTTTGATGGTATTCTCTTACGATGCCTTACAAGTTCTTAAATTCCTACACCATCAAGGAAGTTCACAACGGAATTTGTGGAGGCCACTTTAGTGGTTTAGTTGTTACTAAACACATTCTTCACCTTGGCTATTACTGGTCAACCCTAAACCGTGACTATTGTGACTATGTCAAATGTTGTGTGAAATGCCAGCAACATGCTAATCTTAATCACGCACCTAGTCATGCCTTACAGGTCGCACAAGACCTTTGGCCTTTCTCTCAATGGGGTTTGGATCTTATCGGAGAGATAAATCTGCATTCTTCACAGCGCCATCAATGGATTATAACTACTAATGAATATTACACTAAATGGGTAGAATTCATTCTCCTCATTTCTACAAAATCTGAGAAAATATGTGAATTCATTACCCATCACATCATATGTCGCTTTGGTGTTCCTCACCGTCTCATCACTGACAATAGAAAGCAATTCAAAAACAAAACCCTACGTAAGTTATGCAACGCTTTTGGCATCTAATTCATTTTCTCATCACCTTATTACCCACAAATCAATGGCCAAGTAGAATCAACCAATAAAACCTTAAACAAAATTCTTATGAAATTTGTTGACGATATCGACAAGGATTGGCATTCGACATTCCTTTCACCTTGTGGGCTTATCGCACTAGTATTTGCACTTCGACGGCTGCCAAACCTTTTTCTCTGGTCTACGGTACCGAGGTTTTCTTGCCTCTTGAAGTCCAGATTCCATCTCTTTGCATCTCACTACAAGACATGCTCAACAACGATGACTTTCGCCAGGATCATTTAGTGCAACTTGAGTTATTAGATGATCTTCGTCTTAATGCTCTTGACCATCTCCAAATTTACCAAAAGCGTATTAAGCGGGTCTATGAAAAACATGTCCACGAATGAACCTTTTAGGTCAACGACCTCATCCTGAAGGAAAATCAACATGTAACTAAAGAAGAGAAAAGTAAACAGGGTAACTTTTCTCCTAATTGGCTAGGACCTTATATCGTTACCCATGCCTATGGATCAGGTGCTTATAATTTGTCTTCACTCGAATGTAAACCCGAACTCGAGCCCCTCAATGCCTTACATATTTAACCATTTTATTGTTGACATCAATTCCTATATCAATTTCTGTCAAATGATTACTCATCCCTTGAGTGTTGTTCACCTTCCATCTTACTCGTTTCTGAGGATCCACGACTAAACAAGAATCATGTGGTTACTCGTCACCTTTCATTCTTATCTTTAATATGAGTACCAAAACTCTACTCATAGCATGATTCCCTCATGGATAATTTTTGTATTTTTAAAGATGGAATCCCATGGTCCTTCATCACTCAAAACCACCTCTTTCATAGTTAACCTCTCTCGTGTTATGGTCTAGTCTTCTCAACAAGAACTTAATCTTTCTATACAGTCTTGTTAATGTCTTAAACGTCCTAAAAAGAAAATGGGATTCAACTCCTTAAGTCAAACTTCTAGCAAAAGATGACTCCCTCAAAAAGGGACATCTCTTGCCGCTATAAATAGATCACTCCCTTAAAGGACAACCGTATAAAGTCATTACAAAAATACAATAAAAATGTCCAAAAGATTCTGCATCAATTAGCTTCACGAAAAGACCTCAAGGAGATAATATAATCATCCCATATAGACTTCCTACATCGATCAGTCTATTAAAAACAAACAAATGAAGAAAATGATGAAATTTTTGTCATGGACTTGCCTATTTTTGATCTTGGGTATCTTGTTGGGTAAACATGTTGTCATACACTAAGTTACGCTAAACCACCCACTTTCCCCTCATTACCTTTTTTATCCTAATTTTCTCTCAGCTCAAGGGACTTTCCGCAACTATGACATTTCATGATCATGTGACTTTCTTCACCCTTAGAATAGTCCATTATGCACCGCCTTTAGGGTCTTACATTCATAAGCCCCTCTTGGGTTTGGTAGACTCATTAGGGTTCTTATCAATTAGATGGCTCTTTTACCACCTCTTACCATGCACCTTCCTCATTACTTATTGATTATCCTATACAGACCAGATCATCAATGCCTAAAATTTTAAATGACTCAACCATGCCTATGAACTAGACTCAACCATGCCTATGACCTACATTCAATCATGCCTAAAATCCACCACCCCATCCCCTAATTCATCATATTCTTCCCTATCTTACGGGAGAACTACATTGGCTTGAGGCCCCTTTTCACCGGGCTATGTAGGTAGCACTTCGAGGGCATGGGGCCCTTGAGGTTAGCTTGGCCACTCTTTACCCTAACTTATTTTCCCCTTCATTTTTCTATTCACATCCTACCTTAGTTTGTTTCCAATTTTATATCAACAATTGGAAATTAAACCAAACAAGCACCAATTAATAAACATTTTTACCACATCATCACATCATTCATTTATCATTTTCACATTTCCACTATAGAAAATATTTGGAAACTTAAACCATAACATGCATATACCTCATCATTTATTTCCCATGTTACCAATAACTTGGCCATTAAATCAACATTAAAAACAAGACTCCACCATGCCTAAATGACCTAACTCAAACATGTCTGCGACCTTAACTCCACCATACCTCACCGACCTGACTCCACCATGCCTAAATGACCTAACTCAAACATGCCTCAGTGACCTAACTCCATTATGCCTCAACCAACATAACTAAACCATGCCTATAACCTGACTCCACCATGCCTAAAACACCTAATTTCCATCCATATACAACTAACAATCAAATTTTCCCACACAAATACATCACCCACAATCATTGATCTCATCATAAAGTTCTATGTATCCATCCAATATACATTGATATAAAATAATATCAATCTCTCAAAAACTCTCATATACAACCTCACCATCTTTGCACGCAGTCGTAGTAGAATATACAAAAAAACTCAAAATCTCTCATATACATCCTCGCATCTATGACATGCAGACCAGTATATATATCACAAAAATAAAGAATTAGAGTGCACGTGGGGCTCAGTCATCTCCCCATCTGATGTCCATCCCCGTCTCATCTGTCTCCTCCTCCTTCGCTCTCGTGCGGCACCTGCCAATATCTCTTCGCCTTGCATAGGTCTCGGATCGGCCTCTACTCGCTGCACTGGGTCAAGTCTTCATGAGCCGGTAGCCTCTCCTAAACTCTGTCTATGAGTTTGTTGGCCCCATGTGCTCTCAACACTATGTGTGTGTGATCTCATCCTCTCGCTCAAGGCCTGTTGTACATTGTGCTCTACATAAGATGGGACATCTATCTCTAGCACCGTCAATTAATCCCGATAATATCTCGGCACATTCAAGGCATCCTCGAATCTGCCATCGGTGATCATGCTCGAGGGGGCCCATCGGTCTCGAACCCTATACACGGACCATGAGACCCTATTCCCGACCCCGTGTTGGTTCATGTGTCGCACTGAGCCGCGACCTAGGCCTGTAAGGCCATAAGCTGCACTCCGAGAAGTGGCCAACTAACCCTACAACCCCGTTGTTTGTGTCATAGGTGGCTACCTACCCCCATCTCCATCCCCTCCCTATGTAGGTGCCTATCCATGTGCTACAATTTGGGCTTGAAGAGCCACCACATGTGCCTGTAATGTGGCCACCTCTATCTCGTGACCTTGCACCCTACCCTCAAACTCGTAATCTAGCCTTGTAAGGTAGTCGCCGTCCTCGCAGTGTATCCTCTCGAATGTGAGGATGGCCACATCTCGGCCGACTTGGCCTGGTGGTGTTGCTCGTAGTTGGGCTGCCCACCACCATTTGTATGCATCTCAGTATAGCTCACATCATCAATCTAATGGTCCACTACCTACTCCTCATGTTTGTTCAGCACTTGTAGGGTGTGGTAGAGGCATAGGAATCTCCATGTCATCTCTCTTGTACTAAGGGAACGGTGGTGGCACATCCTGGGAAAACCTAATGTTGTTTGACCCTCACAATGGGGATCATCTCGCGCTCACCGGAATGACGCCCCTCTATCCATCTCAAAAGTTGTAATCCATCCACCTCCACCGCCATCTCGCTTTATGAGGGAAGCCGACATATGACCTCCGATAATGTCTACACTAGCTAAACCCTCCATTATGTGCCTATAGTACGCTACATCATGTGTAGCCCTGACAGCCTTGCGCTCTCCAACAATATGCACCCAATGCCTGTAGCCAACTCAAACAAAGCCCACCTCGAATACATCCGGTTGGGGCATACCAACTGGATGCACACATACGATGTGCCCGTATGCTCAGCAGTGTAAGAGAAAGGTGCATCACAAGTGGAACCTTTGCAACCATCTCGTAGGCCCATAACTCCCAAAGATAGCTGCACGCACTGGGTACGCCGGTGTCCAAGCAAACCGGGTCCTATCCTCCATCATATCATGGATAACCCCCTTCAGTGCCTGCAGAATCTCCCACCCTCCACATCTGGCAATGCAAAACAACACACTACCTCCATAATCAAGACCACTAGCCTCATCTCCTCAAGATGGGTTGGGCACATCTCTCCATAACTCAGGCTCGTGCTATGGAACCTCATCTCTACCATCCCCTCTCCAAATATTGTCAACATCAACTCCTTTGATGCCTCTGAAGAAATAGAATACACCTACGTCCCCACTATCGGTAACCACAGGATCCTATACACGTCCTCTAGGGTGACTGTGATCTCACCCATCGGCAGATGAAATGTGTTGGTCATTGAATCCCATCTATCGATGAGTGCGACCATCAAGATCAGCTCCCAAACTATGTGCATATATCATCTGACCCTAATAAGTTCGACATCTATAATGTGACACCACTCCTCTTCCATCATGTTCCCTCGTACTAATAGTAATGCCAGAGGTGGTACTTTGTCTCTCATCTACAACTAGTCCCTCACCTGCACCCAACAAATCACAACATTGTTAAACCTTCACCATACCCCACACATCTCTTACCTGAAAAACCTACTCCCAAAACCCTTATTGCTTATTGTACCCCAACCCTATAGATCACCCCTTGTTACCACAATCCACTCATACCATTTATACCTATTACCCTACTCATTACCCTCTGTGAATATATTACCCTACCCGTCATCACTCCACTTGTTGTTATATCCCATCACCTACCTTTTCCCTCCAAAAATTTCCCACTTATTGACCTATTTCCCTCTAACTCCAACCGGCATCGGTCCCTCGTGACCGGCATCAGTCACTCTACTGCTACCTGACCGATGTCGGCCAATTCCAACCGATGTCGGCCAAACCTTGATCAAGCGTCAATCACTATCATGGCGACCAAATCCGCAAAAACCCCCCCCCCCATTTTTCCCAAAAATTTTCAAACTAACCTAGAAACCTATCCTACCCTACCCAAACCTAACCTAAACCCCTCCCCACCCCTATCTAACCTACCTCAAACCTCCCCCTCCCTCATTACACCAATTTTAACCACAAATTTAATTATACACCTATACCCAAAAACCCATACCCATACCTTATTTTTTCCAAATAAATACATAGAAAGGATGAAATCCTACCTCATCTCAGGATGTCATTGGCGTGGTGGCACAACTGGCCGCTACGTTGTGGCCCACCCGAACCCTCTCCTACTTCTACCATGCCCAAATCACCACAACCCACTCCTCTAATCCAACCAATCAAATTAATACCCCTGAGCTCGTGGACCCATCTCCCTAGCTCCTCTCACCAACTCGTACTCTCCACCTCATCCGGGTATAATGCCCTGTCCTTCTCTCTCGAAAAAAGTAGCAAAAAGTCAAACAACTCTGTCATTTTCTCCAAAGTCACAAAACAACAATGATTCCGTAAAATACGGAATTTTTGTTTTATAAACCCAACCCGATATGACCGACGCCGGTCATATTTGTGCCCTAGCCAACCGACGTTGGTCACCCTATAACGGCATCAGTCAACCCTTCTAACTATTTAGCCTTGCTACGCTTCCTTTGCCTGTAACCATTAGTGCCAACACACCTATTATCATTCCGACCACCCATTGAAACATACCTACAAGCTCAACCTACCCCTACATTTCCTTTGTTACGTCTTAGGAGTTGTTATTTTACCTATACCTTGGCCTTACTCGTGTCATGACCTGTTTTCCTGAACTTGACCTACTTGGTGTGACCATTGACCTTATGTACTCATTATACCTTGCAATGATGTTACCTATGTTGTTTTAGCCTAACTACCATACCTTGCCTATTGTCATGTTGTTTATTCCGACCAAACCTTTGGTGTATCAGAGCATACCTAAACGTTCCTGCACCTGACCTATGTTGTGTTTCTCGACCATATCCTATACCTTCGATACTTGAATCACTTTACCCTCATTTGGATAAACTTATGACCTTAGACGATGTAGATTTTGCAAGCTCTTCAACCTGGTACATGTGTCGTAATCTATACGTGTGTGTGCATTTGATTGTCATTACCCATGACCCAATTTTGACCACGGCCTACTACCCATTACCCGAGTTGACCATCACCCTTTCCCTCAATACTCAAACCCTTCCCCACCTATCTTCCCCACCTACACATTTATCAAACCACTCACCGATTCCGTATTTCACCTCATCAGTGCTTGGTTTGAGGGGGATCACCTTCACCCACACATGGGGCAATCACTTCCTATTTTTGTCAGCCGCTTACCAATACAAGCTATGCAACAAAAAGGGGCAAAATGTAGACACCAAAATTGGGTCACACTCCCCTTGGTCCCCTTTTGAATAACTAACTTAAACATACTCACCTAACATTAGCCCCCTTTCACCCCATATTAACATTAATTTAATTATCCACAATTAAATCAATACTCACCCTCACTCCATTTATTAATTTAATTAAATGGATGCACACCTCACCTAGCCACCTCACTTAGACACCTCACCATAGACCTATTCATACCATGTTTCCATAACTAACTAAGACTTAGCCCTACTTACCTTAATGAACTAAGACTTAGTATAACCCTAAAAGCACATGCTTATTATTCCTCTAAGCACATTCCCGCATATCCGAGCACAACGTTTCATTTAGTCCCGGCACCAACTAGAAAAGCTAGAAAAAGATAGCCAAGATCTGTCATTTTAGGTGACCTAGGATATCCCGCCTTAACCGACACTGGTGAACCCGAAACCGATGCTGGTCACCCTAAACTATCGTTGGTTATCATATAACCATTTTGGTAACCTTGTTTCAAGGTTGGCCACATTCTCAAGTTTTGGGAGCAAATGAGATCTGCATGTAAGCAAGAACCAGAGCTCTTTCGCACATCTAGACAGCCATAGCCAACACAACCATTGATCAGAAGGTATTTGCATTCACGGTAGCATTCCAAGAAGCACTACCGTGACACTAACCACCATTTCACCGATCAACCATCACCACCACCTAGCCATTGAACCTACACAATAGTAAGTGTGTTTCTAACCTACACCATTTCATTTCTATTCAATTTATAAGGGTTCTTCACCTTTGTTTATCAACCACCATTTATATTTTTACCTCACCACTATTGCCTTCCTGTGAACCCAACCATTCCCATCACTCATAACCATTTTAATCACCTATGTCCATTCTGAGTACCTCTAAATATTCCCAACACCTCCACATACCTAAACCAACTCCTTACCATCTCTGATTCAACCTCAGACAAATCCCCAAAACCATGAACTATTGAGTTATTATCAGCCGCCTTAACCATTGTCGGTTCTTACTAAACCGTCATCGGTCATACTAGACCAACGTCGGTCTTTGTATTTGGCAATCTTGCTAATAGCAGATCCCAATAACCTTAATAACCTTTTCCCAAGTGACCCAAGTGACCTGAAACTAACCCTAACCTGTTCCAGCACCTTGATTATTTACCTTATTTCTATATCTGATCATAGCCTAGCTTGTTATGTTAGATTTGCTTATTGTATTTAGATGAGATACCTAAATCATATCAACTACAGTAGAACCTTGTTTATTTATGTAATTTCTTACATTAAATTGTATTAAACAAAGGGGTTGATTGCCACCGAGGAAGTATCACACTTCTTGGATCTAGCATACGCTAGGCATCCCACTAACATATATTGTTTAACTCTTTCTTATGGTCTTGTTTTGTATTTCAGGTAGTTCCTCCTAGCCAAAAGGAAGCTCTCACATTCAAAGATTGGATCAAGAAGTCAGAACGTGCACAACGACCTCCAATCGACCATCATAACAAGTATTCCTCCTTGACTCATACCCTTATCTCTGCTTTCATTTAAAACTTAAAGAAAACGATGAAACAACAACACAAGAAAGCAAGCAAGCACATATGTTCTTCCTTGTAAGGTTAGTGGAAATGAAAGAAAGAAAATAAAAATGAAAAAAATAACAAGACTCACATAGAAAGGGTGTATCCCATTGGGTGTGCCAGAATGTTGACCAAGTGTCTTCATTCGTGTTCATATTAGTGTACTAATAAAGGAAACAAGTAACTCTAAATATGAATGGTTTATGGTACCTTAGGATGATATGGATGGATATGGGTGTGATATGAACTCCTCTTCGCTACGAACTAAGTGACTTGCACAAAAAATAATATTAAGAAGAAAAATGGATTAGTAGATAAATGGAGGGTTGCCTGACAAAGCCAGTCCTGAGAAGTCTGAGCTTCCTAGGATGGATGTCAACCCTCTTGTAAAAACGATAAGATAAAAATTGGATATCGATAAATTAGATGTCGCGTCTATGCAGAATTTGAAACAAAACATAGATAGAAAGCTAGATCTAAGATGAAAAAAGTATATTTGATCTAAAAATGACAAAATTAATTAAACCCGGCAGGGGGTCGACGGTGACCCAAGGCTGCAGGGGCTAGTCAACGGTGATTGAGGTTGGATGAGATGAAAATGCGAAAAACGGGCTGCGAGTCCTCATGTAGATGGATCTGAAGCTAACAATGCACCTTTGTGATGATGAACAAGAATCTATAGAAAGTTTGGAAGAAGAGGAAACATAAAGGATGCAAGAAAAATAGGAAAAATGATTGTAAATGATATGAAAATAGGTTAGGTCGATGATGACTAGGCCGGATCAGCGGTGATCGGGCCGTCGGCAAGGGGGATCTGGGATGGCGAGATGGGATAAAATGACTAGATTTGGAACTCGGATGATTGGGACTAAACAGTGATGATAGGATAGGATGACCGGAAAATAGAAACTGAAAGATGGGTTGACAATGACCAAGGAAGGTCGACGATGACCAAGGATCATTTAGGATTGGATGAATGAAAAGGGGCTAAATGAAATCATGTAAATGAAGATGGAGGTGACTAAGTGTAATAACGAGGCAATGTGATGATGACAAAACTTATAAACACAATAAATATGAATGCAAAAAGGTGATGATGATGGATCTAAGCATGCAATGACAAGAGGACTCCAAAGCTCCCAAAATGAACACAAGATCTCTAAGATGGCTTCCAAATGGCTTGACAGCTGCACAAAGAAGTCATGAGATGAAGGCAATATCGCAGAGCTCAAAAATCTCAAAATTGCATCCTTGAATAAGGAGGGGTAAAGGTGGATGTATATGGTCGTTGGTGACCTTGATGGGTCACTACTGATTATGGGGACCCGTCCATTTGGACGGTGGGAAGATGATGAGCTTGAGACAATGAGCCCATAGGAAGTAGGATTAGGGTTTAGATGGATATGGATGAGCTAGGGTTGCATAGGGAAGATAAATGGGTAGGTGGATGGTTGAAATGAGTAAATAAAGGCCATAGGTGGGTAAAAACATTAAATGATGGCCTAGAAAGAGAAAATTGAGGATTTAGGGAGGATAAACAAATTAAATGAGGATTAGGGATGATTAAGGGTGATTAGGAATGATTTAGGGAGAATAAAATAATGGGATGAGGATTAGAGCTAATTAAGAATAATTAGCATAAATGGGATGGGATAATAAGATGGATAATATAAGAGCAAAGGTGGGAAAATGGTGATTAATGGGATAAATTGAATTTAGGAGGGAAAATAAAATTTGAATGGGTTATCACGAGGGAAAGAGAACGACGCGGATAAAGGGTGGTGATACCAAGTTTTGGTGTCTACAAGGAGGTCACATTTTTAAGGGAAAATAAGACTTTATAATGTGGCTTTAGTTTTTTCTAATGTTATTTTGTTATTAAGTCTATAATAAATTAATTATAAATGTCTTTATGATTTTTTTATTTGCACTTTATAATAAATTATTATAGCTTAAGTTCCCCTTGTGCACATCCTTTAACTGTTGGGGAGACAAAATGGGCTAAGGGTCTTTAACCAAGAAGGGGATATTAGATATTCATAATATTGATGTAACACACAACAATATTACTCTCAAGTAATATATTCTAACCAAGATAACATGTGTATCGGTTAATGTTGACTTCACAAAATTACAACGTAAAATTTCAAAAAAAATCGAGGTGTCTTTTCTCGTGATTTATCACCTTCGTCGCGATCGTTTTATTCTCCCGATTGTTTTTCCCTTCGTTTCATCCATTTTGAGTGGGAACGACTCCCGCCATGTCGCAAACTGCATTTAAAATTAATTAATTAATATTTAATTAATTTATTACCCTTTTATTTAATAAAATTAATTTTATTAAATTTTGGGGTTTTAATTAAATAAATATTAATTTAACATTCATTAAAAATTGATCGACAAGTTTTTCTCATTGTCATGGGCAATTAAAATCCTACTTCCAATTATCGAATGCTAAATTGGCTTTCCACACTGATTTTCTCTTTCCTGGAAAAATCTCCATATTTCCCGCTTGTTGGAAATTTTCTTGTTGATAGTCAATCCGATTAGATGACAAAATGGAAAAATATCTCCCAATTTCCCACATGGGGAAATAGATGGGAATTGTCACCCACTTTGCCATTGTCACAGAAAATGGTTAAACATTTTCCCACATCCCCCTAGAAATTAATGCCTACTACCCAAGAAGGTGGAAATTTGTTATTCAATGGAAAGAAATAAATGGCTACAAGAAAACTTCTTTGGTCCTCCTTACTCTCCTCCGTGAAACTCTATGGATGTTGGTTTTTGAATTAACACTTTATAGTGATCAACAGTTAGGGGACAACGAGTCCCTCCTCTTTATGGGAGAGGTTCCCTTATTGAAAGCGAGCAACAAAGCTTATATACAAATATACAACTTTCATATTGATGAGGACTTCTGATATTTTGAAATGTTTTATACCAATATGGATTATCAATACATAAGAATGGAAGAACAAATAAACTAAAAGGGAAGAATATAACAATACTTTCAGGTAATATAGATAGTAGAATATAACCTTACACGTACTTAGCAAGAGGGATATAGAATAGAATCATTCACATTTGCAACATCAGATATCATTCCACAGGCACAAAGTTATAGAAATATATCATGGATTATTTGTGGATATTGGTTTTTGAAATAACACTTTATAGTGATCAATAGTCAGGGGATAGCGAGTCCCTCCTCTTTATGGGAGAGGTTCCCTTATTGAAAGCGAGCAAAGCAAAGCTTATATACAAATATACAAATTTCATATTGATGAGGACTTCTGATATTTTGAAATGTTTTATACCAATATGGATTATCAATACATAAGAATGGAAGAACAAAGAAACTGAAAGGGAAGAATATAATAGTACTTTCAGGTAAATAGTACTTTCAGGTAATATAGATAGCAGAATATAACCTTACATGTACTTAGCAAGAGGGATATAGAATAGAATCATTCACATTTGCAACATCAGATATTATTCCATAGGCACAAAGTTCTAGAAATCATATCATAAGAACACAAAGTTTCTTAACATGAAAGGTTGATGATTCACAAATTTCAGACAAGAAAGAAAAGGACAGTAGATGAAAATTAGAGACAAGGGAAATTCTTCTGTATTGATTACTTTCAATTCTATTTACATTTCAAAAGTATCAGAGTCCCACCCTCGCAAACAATGGCGTGGAGAGCCCATTAAATAGTTTACAAAAATTAGCATTCGGTTCCAACTTCTTTTAATCTAAAAGATTAAAGACTACTTAAGAAATACATTAATAGAATGGTCCTTAACCAAATATTACATCATGGGCTTTACAACTTCAAATTAGAGGAAGTGTCTTAGGATTCCGAGGTAGAAACATCCAAAGGAGGATTAGGAGTGCCAACTGTCTTAAGAATCCGATGTCTAAATCTTTTCAATGCTTCAACTATCTCCATGCACTTCGGGATGGTGGTGTTAGAAGTGGCATGAGTCCATATACCAAGGCACTTCTCCATATCCTTCTCAAACTCTGTGTTTTCCAGAAACTCCTTGTTTTCCTTGGTGATAGCTGATTGAAGGGAGCATACCTCCTTCATCTTCTCTTTAGACATTGACTCTTCCTTGAAGAGATCTTCCTTGACAAAGGTACTAAACTGAGCCTTGATCTCCTGTATAGAAAAGTGATCACCTGAGGCTTCATTCTAGATTTGACAATGAATATCTTGGAAGGAAGACAAAACACAAGCCTTGAAAGCTTCTCCTTTTTTGCCACATATTTTTCAGTTCTCCTAATGCTTCCTCCAAAACTTTGATCTTCCACTCAACACTGAAAACCCAGGGTCTTGACAGATTGCTCTTGGCCTCATCAAATACCTTGCTTGCCAACAAGATCTGCTCATTTGTCCTACTCATCAAACGGAGATCCTGGATGCATTCACACCATAGCTTCAGCTCTTTCTCCAAGCCACTAAGTGTTGTGGTGAATTTCAACTATAATTTGGACACCTTCTCATATGACTTGAAGGCCTCCTCAATGAAGTTCAATCCTGCCACTGTCATATCATCAACTAGTGATTCAATGGCCTTTCCATAGGTGGCATACTTATGAATATATTTGATGGTCTAGAACTTCATCCTTGTTGAGAACTATGGGAGGTGGAAGAGTGGTTAGTGGAGTTGGATCTAGGACCTTATCCTTTTCCAACAAGGATTTTATAAAATTTGAAAGAACTTGGTTTTGTTCCTCCAATTGCTCCACGTTTGTTTACCCTTCTCAACATGTTCAATAACTCTGGTCACAGTTTCTCTGAGGTTATGGACCTCACTTTTAGGTGTTGACTCTCCAAGTGGAATCCTTGTGAGTTCCAAGTCAGAAATTAAAAGGTCTTTCTCCTCTTTGTCCACCTTAGGCTTTGCAATCTCCATGAATTATTGGCCCTTAGAATCTGACACCAGCCTTCGAGGTAATCTTTGCTTTCTTTGCCGGAGGAGGAGTAGTACCAAGTAAGGCTGCCACAACATCAAACTTGGGAACCATAATTTGAGAAGTAGACTTCCTTTTCTTGCTATCAACGAAAGGTTGAACCCAAGCAAAGGAAGAGGAAGAGGTGGAAGGAGCAATGGGTCCAAGTGCAAGTGTACTCATTGCACTCAATGTTTGCACCACAGATGTCTCCAATGGAGAAGTTGGCATATCTTCATAAATATCCCGAAAGAAGGGTCCACCAAACCTAGAGACTCAAACATTTGGCCTTTATTTTCCATCTCAATAGTGTTGACAGGGGCTTCTTCCTCTTCTTTCAGCTCTTCATTGTTATCCTCACTCAAAAAACAACATCTTTTGGCCCTATGGGAACCTATGGCTACTCCAAAGGAAATTCTTCCTTTTCTTCTACAATCTGCTCTTGCTTGACAACCTTTCCTTTCTTCATGTATACCTTTGTTGAAGAGGAAGGAGTGGACTGTTGTGCACCTCAACATTGAGCGCATGTTCTTCTTTCCTAGGAGAGGAAGTTTCTTGTGAAGAAGACCTAGCTTTTCTCATCCTGAAGGTTTTCATCTTCTTATCAAACCAGAGCTTGGTTCTTACAAGAACAGGGTTGATCATCTCTTTCAAATCATCCTTCTCTCTTACAAACCAATCAATGGTTTCAAGAGGAGTGTGTTTGATGGACCTCTCATATTCAATGGATTGCAGGTCTTCATCATCATCCTGGAGCTTATCAGGTACTTTGTAGATATTGAAAACTATGATTTGTTGAAGAGAGAGTCTACCAAAGTACCTTCTCTTGGCCTCAAAATCATCTACGCAATCAGCCCAATAATCTTCAGTATCTGCAAGGTGATAGAAAACCATCTTGAAATTCTTAGCAATATATCCCTTGATATCAAAGCAAGTTCTAGGCTTGAAGTGATGAAGGGTGAGAGGAGCAATGGTTCTATCAATGTTCTGAGCATCCAGGGTTATCTTGCATGTATAATTTCCCAAGGTGATAGGGAAACGAATGCCAACAATCTTTTTATCTTTGCAAGTCCTGTGAAGTTTGTCCAATTATCTACAAATCTCAACAAGGGCCATTTTTTCATTACAAAACATAGGAAGCTTTAGAGGAAGGCCTTCAAAACTAGCCAGCCTGATGTATGAAAAATTTCTGAATTGAGTGAAGAAACTCCCATATTCAGAGATCAAGGTCTTCGCTTCCTCGAAAAATCTTCAAGCAATATTTCCTTCCAAAAGCCTCACAATATACATGGTGAAAGCGTCATTGACTCTCCTAAAGTGATGATTGTTGACTTTGAGAGTTAATTGAGGACAATATTCATATATAGGAGCATCCTTCTTATCTTCAATGAAAGAGAAACCAAGCCATTCCCTAGATGTTGCAATGGTGTACATGAGATAGGAGGACATGTAGAATGTCTGAGTTCTCTGAACATTGATCAGCTGCTCCATTAGGTTCTCACAGATTATCTCACCCCAATTCAAATTTTGCTTCCCTTCACAAATGATATTGATATAGGGACACATCCAAAAGTGAAACTCATTTGTAGAGGGCATTCCCATGATCCTAGCAAGAAGAGTGATGATGTCTGAAAGTTCTTCCTTAAAATCAACCCTAAACAATGACTTAGAAAGTTTGGATGCTCCTTTCTTAGGGTTCTTTAGCCATGATTTAGCTACCCTAGTCTTGTATCTATCACTGTCATGGTCAAATAGTGTTTGTGCTTGAGCAAGAGTGAGGGTATTAGCATCTTCCACCACTGGGATGCGTAGGGCAACACAGATAGCATCAAAATCCAGTCACACAACCACTTCACCATGGATATCAACAATCTCCTTAGACTCTGGATTGAAACAGGCCCCGTAAGCGAGCACAATATCAACACACTAGACAGAGACAGGAAACCCCCTACAAATGCAATTCCGCTATCTTTGATTAATTGGGTGATGGGAGTAGGGTTATCGCATCCAAGCCTGCTCCAAAAGTCATCAAGGTCGAGGTGTTGAGCTTCACTATCCTCGACATCGGGCACAAAGGTTTCTAATGAGGAGAGATGCTTGTGCCCTTTGTATTGAATCTTCATTATGACAAAGATAGGAGAGAAACAACCTTCGATTGAGTGTATCACAATTTCAAACAATCCCTACAAGAGAAAACACAGAGGCACGATGTGGGCAATGACTTATTTTGCAAGAACGCGAGCAGGAGAGAATGAGCAAGCAAGTGTGTGAATGAAAGAATGGTTACACTCCTTTAAATAGCCATGAATTCGAATGGATGGAGAGAGAAGATAATGAATGTGCAATAAATGACTCCCGCACCGACTCAAAAAGGTGAAATGCGAGAAAAGGTGGAAAAAATTGGCCCAGACGGTCCATGGGATGCGGGACACGCAGGGCGTGCATAGCCAATTTAACCGACGGGTAAAGTGAAAAATCAACAAACAAAAGGCCTTCCCGCACTTCGGACATGCGCAGGACAAAAATGTCTGACTTAGTTGAAAAACATTAAAAATGACCCCAAAGACTGAATTTTTTTAACTTTTTGAACTTTTCCCTTCACTTAAACACTTCCAAAGGACACTTCTTCAAAATTTTGAAAATTTGTCTTGAAAAAGAAGGGAAATTTTGAAAGGCAACAACAGTGTAAAAGGTCGTGAGTAAGAAGTTGGGGATCTTTATTTCAAAATTCTTATCATTATTTCAACTTCTTACTTTTTCTCCTATAGAAGTGTTTTTCGGATAAATATTTTGTTTGCAAGATTTCATAGCACATTCTTCATGGATGATTGATTCTCCACTCATTCCAAGAAATCTATTGAGCAACTCCATCAGATGTGCATGTGAAGGAGGAGGTTGTCCATGTTGGGAGGAAAGAATGCATTCCAAGGAACCATTTCCATGCTGAAAACAAACTTACACAAGCATTTATTTTAGAAGCCCCCACACATTCACCAGGAGTTCTTAAAAGCCACGCATTAGTCAAAGTTCCCACACAGGAAAAAGATAGAAAGCTCACGCCAAGGCAGAAATAAAAATAATAATCCCATGCATTTTTTTTGCATTTCCACGCCAAGGTAGAAATAAGAAAGATTCCACGTGAAGGTATAAAAAAGAGAAAGAAAAATTCAATGCATGCAAAGAATATCTCCACGCCTTGGTAAAAGACAACAAGCCAAGTGATTTGTAAACTCTTCAACTTTGGAATTATCCATAGAATCACAATTAATCATTGTTGTTCTACTTTCTATTAGAAAATAACAGAGATAGCTAGTGAATGAATTATACTTGTGCTTAGAATCAACAATTTACAGAAAGGGAAAGAATATAGACTCATACACCAAAAAATTTATCCTAGAAAACCTCCAGAGGAGGAAAAACCAGTCGGGAAGGGAAATTGCTCTTTCTTCCCACTTTTATTGGCCAATTCAATAATAAGTACAGAAATTACAATAAGTATGAAAGAGAAGTAGATAATATCTCACACTTCCCCCAGTTACTTGCTTTGCTCTGACTCAATTACTCCTTGCTTCTACAAATCACAATTCCAACACTAAGAGCTTCTTACTCACTTGCTTCATGCTTTGATGCCTTTGTTCTCTTCCATAACATGCATTTATAGTCTTTCTCATGTTCTCTCGTGCACTGGAGAATGGGAAAAGTCATGCAAAAGAAGAGACATGGACACCCTTTGGAATTTTGGGATTGTTTGCGTCATATTTTATTTTCTGTCCGCAAGAGCTAGGACCGCCGCCCAATGCAAACCGGTGGTCCCAGACCGCCGCCCTAGTGGGGCGGTGGTTCTATAACCACCGCCCTACATAGGGTGGCGGTCCTGTCACTAAATAGATAGAACCTCCGTGTATATTTTTTTCTTCTTCGTGTTGGTTGATTTGATAAAGTAGAGTCATTTTGGATCCCTATGGATCACACCTCCCTACTTAGGAGGCTTTTGGTCCCACAAAAGCTTAGTGGGGGAGTAGATGAGGAAATAATTCCCTCACTTGCTCCTTCGGGTACCACCGGGCCTGCCTTGGTGTCTTTCCTTTCAGTCCAATCTGCCAAGACTCCTATGGACCTCTCCTAGTCTCTCTGACCTTTTGCTTTGTAGTACTACATCCTCCTCCAATTCACCTTGTGAGTCCAAGACGCAATCCTCAATAGAAGGTAACAATTGTAGTTCTTCGTCTTCATTTAGCATGGATGGCTCATATATGTCTAAGTTCTCACAGTTTACTACAAAGTACATCCTCATGAATGACGAAAAATCAAGTTGAAAGGAATTTTCTCCAACCTACTCCAATATGGTGAAGGGTCCATATCGTAATGGCTTGAGCTTCCATGCTTGACCTTGTAGTCTCTCCTTGCTCAAGTAAAGCCAAACTCTATCTCCAACATGAAGCTTATGTTCCCTTCTATGTTGATCGTGCCTAGCTTTGTACTTGGCCTGAGATTTCTCTAGTTGTTCCTTGACTTTGAGATGGATTTTCCGGATCCTCTCAATGAATTTGTTTGCTCTAGTCACCTCTGTGTCTCGTGTATCCTTTCATCCTACTGTCCAACTTATGTCATGATAGGATTTGTAGGTAGATATCCCAAACATGCTTCAAATGGTGACTTCATAGTGGATGTGTGTATTGCCCGGTTATAGGAATGTTGAATGTAGGCTAAGGACTCATCCCAAGTCCTTGGGTATTTGTTGTTATACCCTCTGATCAATTATACCAAAGTCCTATTTACCACCTCTGTTTGTCCATCTGTCTGTGGATGGAAAGTTGTGCTCCTCTGTAACCTAGTATCCATCTTGTCCCACAAAGTAGTCCAAAATTTCCCCAAGAACTTGGAATCCCTATCAGAAATAATAGACTTTGGCAAACCAAAATGCACCCATACATTAGCAAAGAAAAGATCTACCACCTCATGTGCTTTTACTGTATTTTTACATGCCATAAGAATACACATCTTACTAAATCTATCGACAACAACATAGAGATAGTCATGGCCATGTTTAGACATAGGTAATCCTCCTACAAAATCCATAGAAATTTCCTCCCATGGACGAGTAGGTACTAGCAAAGGCATATACAAACCTTCCTTCCTAGTCTTAGGCTTGCTAGTACAACAAAGTTTACATCCCCGTATAAATTTTGATACTTCTTCTTGCATATTGGGCCAATACATGTACCTTTGCAAGTGGGCTAGGGTCTTACCAACACCAAAATGTCCCACTACTTTCGAGGTATGTGCTTCCCTCATCAATAGAATTCACTCTTCTTTTGGCACGCAAAGCTTTCCTCATCGGTAGAGCATCCCGTCTTTGAGATGACAATCTTCAATCCCTATCCTTTCAGCCCCTTGGAACTGCAACTGATGAAATGTCACTCCAAAGTCTTTGTCTTAGGCATATGCCTCTCCGTAAGCTTCCTTTGTGAAGGGGCTCGATCTGAGAGATAGTGGCCAAATAGGAAAACTTCTCCTGTGTGGGTGGCCTAGACAACATGTCTACCACCAAGTTTGTACTACCCTTCTTGTATTTAATCACCAAATGGAATCTTGAAGGAACCCCATCCATTTGTAGTGCCTTGCTTGCTATAATTTAGACTGTGCTTGCAAATACTTGGAGAGGTTTGTGGTCAGTGTGCACAATAGTTTCTTTACCCAACAAATAATGCTTCCATTTTTTAATTGCTTGAACTAGTGCATACATTTCCTTATCATATATTGAATATCCTTTAACTGCTGAAGTGAAAGTTTCAAAATGATAACATATGGGTTTACCTCCTTGAAGAAACATTGTGCCCATGGCATAATCACTGGCATTTGTCTCTACTTCAAAAGGTTGTTGCAAATTAGGAAGAGAAAGTATTGGAGCATGACTAATCTTGTATTTTAATAACTCAAAGGATTTGTCTTGTTCCTTACCCTAGTCAAAACTCTTACTCTTTGCAGCCACTATGTGTAGAGGTGTTGCGATCGTGGAGAAGCCTGGAATGAACTTCCGCATGCATTTATTGCCCCCACAAAACTCCTAGTTTATGTGGCTCGTATTGGTGTTAGCCAATTAGTGATGGCTTCCACCTTCTTTGGATCCACTTGTAGCTCTCCTCCTCCAACCACGTGCCCAAGATAAACAAGTGACTGTTTGAAAATTTAGATTTCTTCATGTTACAATGTAGATGTTTCTCCCCGAGAACTTGCAAGATTTGTTGCAAATGAGTTAGATGTTCTTCCCATGTGGCACTAAAAATCAAGATATCGTCTAGATATACAATGACACATGAATCTATGAAATCTCGCAATACATCATTCATCAATCTCATAAATGTAGCGGGTGCATTGCATAACCCAAAAGGAAGTACTAACCATTCATACAAACCATGTTTTGTCTTGAAGGTAGTCTTCCATATATCCTCCTCCTTCATTCTGACTTGGTGATAACCTGACTTGAGATCCAACTTCATGAAAAATTTGGCATGTTGAAGCTGGTCCAAGAGATCATCTATGCGGGGAAGTGGATATCTATTCTTTATGGTGATCTTGTTTAAAACACAGTAGTCAATGCACATTCTCCAAGAACCATCCTTCTTTGGCACCATCACAATAGGTGAACCACATGGTGAGGTGCTCAAACGTATCACCCTTGGTCTAGTAGTTCCTGGAGTTGTTTCTTTACTTCAATACTCTTGAGAAAGGATTGCCTATACAACCTAATGTTCGGTAGAGGGGATTCTGCAATAGCTGAATCTCATGCTCTACTTCCCATTTTGGTGGTAACCCTAGGAGCATGAAATACTTCGTGAAAATACTGAATAATACTATCCAAATCATGCTTTCCCTGGTTAGAAATCTCTGCAACTTCTACCCATCTTGTTTATCCTTCAATAAAAGTAAAAAAACTGTTTATGATTTACCTGAATAAGTCATTTTGCTTCTGGTTAACACTTACCATAAGTAACCCGTGTCTTATGCTGGTGTGCCCAGATGTTGTAGCTGATCCCATTCTTGACCCATCTGTATTAGTTTTCCTCTTATAAAGATAACATCCCTAACATACAAGTAAGGACTCCCGAATACAACATCAAAGCATCAAGTGGAATAACGTTAGCTTCAAAAACATCAATATATTGGGAATTTATCCCAAACTTGACCTTACATCTTCTTGTTACTTGAATTTCAACACCCTTCTTCACCCAACCCAAAGGATAAGGGTGTGATGCTCATAAGTCTCAAGACCAAGCTTCTTTACAACTACTTCAGAAATCAAGTTAGACTGAGAACCGGTATCAACCAAAGTGTTTACCTTAGTTCTCTTGATCTAGATTTTGATCTAGAATAGTCTACTCATCTCCTCTTCCTGGCTATCCATGTTGGTGGTCGTGCATCCAAGCCTCTCGTCTACATCAGAGTCATCTTCGATTTCCACCTCCCCTTCTATTTTCACAGCTTGTCATGGACTTCTTCGAGTCCTTGGTTCGGTTCTTCGGATGCAACTCTGGATGCAACTTCCAACATGTAGCGTCAGTATGACCATTGATATCATAGTTCTTGCAAAAATTCTTGGGATCTTTACAAGTATTCAAAGTAGTGGCAGTTTGTTTACCTTTCCCTTTCCACTTACCCTTGTTACTTGTTTGCCCAAACTCTTTCTTCTGCTGATTTGTTGACTACTTTACCCTTGGCTCTGCTTCTCCTTGCTTCTTTTCATCATCTATGTAGTATGCCTATATGCATGCTTCGTTGAGATCTTTGGGTTTTGTGGAGATGACTTTTCTTCGAAGGTGAGTGTGAAGTCCTCCCAAGTACTTGGTCAAAATATCCTCATCCTCCAAGTCCATGTTAAGCAACATGGCTTGCCTCCGAAACTCCGTAGTATAGTCCTACACACTTTGACCACTGCCTTGTCTAAAATACTACCATTTAATCATTTGGTTAGTCTTATGGCCAATAGGATAGAAGTTAGCTCTAAGTAGTGTTATCCAAAATAAGCCCATGCTTATTTTTGGCTAACTCCTCCTCCTTTTCCTTTGTTGGCACTTAAATGTAGTTTTGGCATGTTTCGGCAACTCAAAATTTTATGGTATTACTTCATCATATAGATAACTCTTTCCCCTTTCCGAGAAAAGGTAAAGAAGTCCTCTTAACTCCTCAGTATTTTGCAAGTTATGGCTCGGCGAAGTTTGGAGGGGAAATTTTCCCTAGGCAGGTCCGGCACAGCTAATTAGAAAGTGCCACGTGTCAAGGTGGAGCGGAGGCGTGGAGAAAATTTGGCACTTAGCCCTTTTGGCTAAAAGGTGCAAAGTCACAAACCAGCCCATGGGCCTGTGGAGGAGGATGGAGAAAATTGGTTAAGGCCCCGCATTGAACCAAATGGCGCCACGTGGCCACGTGTCGGTGAGAGTCGGACCGGCGGAAAGATTTTGGTTTTTGCCAAAACCAAAAAAGGGCGCAAAGGTGAAAAGTTGAGGCACATCCCCACCAAGTAACCAGAAGGTGCCATGTGTCTCGGAGCGGTGGAGCCGCGGAGAATTTTGGGAAAATTTCCCGATTTTGCGCAAAGGGGCAAAATGTTATTTTGAAGGCTGCATCTCCTCAACGAACAAGACAATGCCACATGTCTTGAAGTGGCAGAGGTGTGAAGATTTTTGGGAAATTTTTCCAAAAGGGAAAATTTTAAGGTTTGACCCCACCGACCCCAATTTTGACCCATTTTTCACCAGTTTTGCCCTAAATCTTTAGAGGGCCATATCTTTCGAACCAGAGCTCGGTTTTTCACGATTTTGGTGTCATTGGAAAGTTGTTGAAATCCTCTACACGATGAACACCTCAATTTTGATTTTGATGGATATTTGTGGGGGAAAATTAAAGAAATGTCTCTAAACGAGAAAAATGTAGAAATGACATCCAACTACCAAAATTAATGTAGTATGGCACCCATTTTTCTCCAGCATGGCTCGAATGCATTGGGAAGTGGATTTGCAAAGGTGCCCTTGCTGTTTTAATGGATGTTGTCAATTGGTGGGTGCAAAAAATAGATTTCCCACATTTCTCTCTCCTCTGTTCCGTTTTTTATCAATTAAAAGCTAGATTTGGCTCATTTTGTAAGGTTGGATGTTTTCGCACTTGCAAGCCCTTCTTTTCTCCTTAGCAGGTGGATTGGAAGGAGTTTCAGACCTCCCATGGAGATTGTAACTCATTTTTTGCCTCTTTGTCAATGGAACATATTGTATCAAATTTGGGCAAGATAATGTATGTTTTGTGATCGATTTCCAATCCTCTCATGCATTTATTATTTCCTTCTGATCCTTCATTGCATTTTGGCAATTTGTGCATGTTTGGATGCTTCTGATCTTCATTATCTGTGTCTAATTTGTAAAGCAAGGAGTTCAACACTCCTTTGGTGTATCAAATTTTTTATTTTTTTGCTTAGTTTTGTTTTCATTTCCATGTTTTCTCTCGACCCCATCTCCTTGGTAGTTTTAGAGTAGAATTTTGAATCAAAACCTCTGTAAAAGCATGACACCTAAACAGAGGAGTAAGAACCATCTTTCTTTGGAGAGTTTTCTCATATCCTCCAAGGTCCACATCTTGGAGAGAACTCAATGTTGTGCAATCACACTAAATGACCCAATTCGACTATAGATCAAGGTCATTTAGAGGGTGCTATAGATTTGCACTAACAAGTAGTTCTTTAAATTCTTGCCAAGATTTCACAATAGGACGCTTTTTCTTTTCACAAGTGGCTAGATGGGTTTCCCACCAAACCAGAGCATGTCCCTCCATCTTGAGATATGTAAAGGTGATCCTTTGTGCCTCAGTGACATTATGGACACTAAAGTAGACTTCTAACTATTTTAACCATTTATCAAGCAACTTTGCATCTACTTGTCCTTCAAAGCTTTTAATCTCAACTTTTGTTTCAACTTTAAAAGGAGTATGATCAGATTTTACCTTTTCTCTTGTGTTAGAAGTCTCTTCTTCATGTTCTTCCCCATAACTTTCCTCATGGTGGCTCCTTCCTATGCCAAAATTTTCAGCTAAGCCCCGAACCACTAAGTCCATGGAGTCTTGTTTGACAGTTGTCTTCTGTAAATTAACAAGCTCTTCTTGCCTTCTAAACATCCTATCCATCATGGTCTCTAACATCTCGATTCTACGGACCAAGTTCTCTTCCTCCATTTGTCCCCGAATTCTCTGTTTCCACTTCTTTGTAGAAATTTCTGGATCGCAAGGTAAAGCCTCTTCACCTTTAGATCTCGTCACTGTCATACAAATCCAAGAACAAATACCACAATCCTAGATAATTATTAGCTTTGATACCAAAATGATCTGTAAACTCTTCAACTTTGGAATTATCCACAAAATCATAATTAATCGTTGTTGTTCTACTTTCTATTAGAAAATAACAGAGATAGCTAGTGAATGAATTATACTTGTGCTTAGAATCAACAATTTGTAGAAAGGGAAAGAATATAGACTCATACACCAACAATTTTATCCTAGAAAACCTCCAGAGGAGGAAAAACCAATGAGAAGGGTAATTTCTCTTTCTTCCCACTTTTATTGGCCAATTTAATAATAAGTACAAAAATTAAAATAAGTATGAAAGAGAAGTAGATAATATCTCACACTTCCTCCCAGTTACTTGCTTTCGACCCAATTACTCTTGCTTCTAAAAATCACAATTCCAACACTAAGAGCTTCTTACTCACTTGCTTCATGCTTCAATGCCTTTGTTCTCTTCCATAACATGCATTTATAGTCTTTCTCATGTTCTCCTGTGCACTAGAGAATGGGAAAAATCCTGCAAAAGAAGAGACATGGACACCCTTTGGAATTTTGGGAATGTTTGTGTTATATTTTATTTTCTATCCACAAGAGCCGTGGATTGCCACCCAATACAGTCGGTGGTCCCAGGACCACCGCCCGGGTGGGGTGGTAGTTTCTGTAACCCCGCCCTACAGGGCGACATTCCTATCACTAAATGATGTAGACAGAACCTCCGTGTATATTTTTTTTCTTCTTCGTGTTGGTTGATTTGATAAAGTAGAGTCATTTTGGATCCCTATGGATCACTAAGAATCCAAAATAGCCAAAAGACATGCTCACATTTGCTGATGAAGAACTTCTCCCACGCGTCCAAAAGACCATTCATTATATATATATATATATATATATATATATATATATATATATATATATATATATATAATAAAGAAGGTGAATTAAAGCATTTCCACGCATCTTCAAGGAGGAGGCATTTTCCACGTAGTGAAGGCCCATGCAGCTATTACCAGGCATTTATTTTAGCAGGGAGCTCACAGCTATAAACCCGCATGTATAGAAGAGCAAAGCAAAAGCCAAACACAATGACAAACAACCCATGCAAGCTAAAACATAGTTGTTCATGCAGGTAGAGGTAAAGAAGTTCAACGCATTTGCAAAGAAGAAATTTCCACGCATTTACCTGAGCATCTTCCCACGCCAATCTAAGAAAAGGCCATTGTCCACGCATTGTTTAAATAAAACAACTCAGCCAGACAAAGGAGAGCCCATGTTTGCTGCAGGAAAACTTACCCATGCATAATACAAAGGAAGACGAGGATTGTGCATGAAGAGAAATCACGTGAATCATTTGAAAAAATGTCAAATAAGATATATATCAGCACAAGAAAATGAAATTAATGAAGAAAATGATAGATGTGGAACAAAGGCTGCCATGGGTTGTATTTGTCAAAGTAGTCAACTTTGGAGATTGATATCTCGATTCTTGTGAAAAACCAATCATTTCCCGCCATTTTACTCATGTTAAGGTGCTTCTATACTCATTTGAAAATGCACAACACCTCATTTGATATTTTTCATGAACCCAAATAAAACGTAGTTCGTTTGAATTTCGTTGTGTACACAGTTTCAGCTTGTTAGAAGGCCTACTTTGAGAATCCATATTTCAGGCCTGAGTGATTTTCGAGAAGAACGGTTTATTTCTTTGAATTCTCCCCACCTTCATGTACTTATTTTCTAAGTTACAAATGCACATCACCTCATTTTATATTTTTCACTGGAGCCAAATAAAACACAGTTTGTTTGATTTTGCTACGCATATAGTTTTCAGCCTGTCAAGGGGACTCACTTTGAGAGTTGATATTTTGAACTCGGATGATTGTAAAGAGAAAATAATTGGTTCTTTGAATTCTCCCCACCTTCATATGCTCCCTTGCAAAGTTGTAGATTCTCATAGTGGCATTTGGTTATTTTTCTAGGTTAAAGTAAAACGGAGTTTTCACGCTTTCACACCCGCATTTGCTCGACAGGTTTAAGAGTCAACTCGACCTTTAATATTTCACTAAAGAATTTGATTTGGGAAAAAAATATCTGATCCAAAAACTTGTGGTACCTTAATAGACTCCCTCATCAATGAGAGTTTCTCATAACAAGATTTGTTATTTTTCCCAGGGCAATTTCGAGGTGATTTGTGTAATTTTGAAGTAAGGAAGTAATAGCCCAAAATCACACTTTTGTCACAATCATGTCATCTTTAAACAAAGTAGTGTTGCGGTATGGGTTTCAGGCAATCTACCCACCTCAATGCTCCATTCAGAGTATGAGAACATCACCGATACCAACTTGGGACACGTTGACGTCGTTACCCGGTTTTACAATCGCATATCAACCGAAGGCAAGTCAAAATTTTCGTAACGCTTGTTCTGAAGCGGTCTCTCATGCACAACAACCTTCCCAATGTCTGTACAAAGTCTCAAATTGGTCATCACTTGCATGGAGCACTACGACACACCACACGGTGTGGGAATTCAACTCAAACGGCTCAAGCGGAAGTGAACTCGACTTGTGAGCTCTCGCCTTGTCTCCATATAAAGACACGCCGCTTCTCAATGGCACCAATGGGTTACCTTTGATTTCCTCATTATGTGGTATAGGTCGTAACTATTGGCAAAGGTCTCTTTGGAGTCAAAGCCATTGTTATCGATAGAGATCGATAATGGGAGAAGCTTGTCTACATCAATTGTCTTCACTTGATCATTGTGGCAGATCTATTCATCGACAAACCAGACCAATGACAAGTGCAATTATGTGGATCATCAAGCAAGGCCACATCATTCAAGTGTGTCCCTGTCAGCTCTCAGTTAGCAGTGGGGACGATACTTCATCAGTCAATCTTAAAGTTGGAGCATTCTTAAATTGGATGATCGTGAGCGGATCAAAATGGCAACACTTCGGGATGGTGACAAAGATGAAAGACATAACTCCAGGAAGTGAATTACAATCTCAAATCTTGGAAGATCTTATCAATGGCGAAATATCAGGAGTTGGATTCTGACAAGCCAAGGTGGCATAACAACTACAGTCTCGTGACAAATGAATAATTCACCATGGAAAGGTATTCAGAGCATGTGGAGAATTATGTGTAATTGTGAATGTGAATGTGAATAAAGACAAAATTGCTCACACCAGATGTTGCTCAAATGGAGAGTTGGATAAATTGCTCGAGTTTCAAGCTCGACTCTCTTGTCATTTGGAGGATTGCGGATTACGGTCAATGAGTTCATTCCCGTACGACTCGAGATAGGCGGACTCTTGGCCCAATGGATAAGGCATTGATCCTAGGTGTCTTGATCTAGGTGGCGCATTGTTGACTAGGATGTCTATGTGTGTGTCCAAGTCATTTAAGTGGGGTCCACATGTACCCATTGCTTTTATTTATGTACTTTTCCTAAAATGACTTTAAAATTTGTTATAAAGTGATGTTATTGTTAAACTCACTTTTGACATTTTTTTGATAACTTAAGTGATTTCTATTTTCAATTTACTTTTTAAAGTTGGTTGAAAAATTCAAATTCATTTAAGATGCCCTATTTAATGTTCATGTAAACCCTAACTACTTTGTAACCAACTTTTGGGTTATAAAAGGAAGTTAGAGGCTCATTTGTAAGGGTGACTTTGAGAGAGGAGAAGAAAATACTTTTGTGTGCAAGCTTTGTTTCAAGAAAGAAACTTTGTGTTCTTTTGTGAAGACATTTTGGAGTTAATGAAATATGAACTTTGTGTCCCATTCATTATCTCTGTAGCATTTGATGTTCTTATGTTCATTAGATGTTAGTGTTTAAATCTTGCGTACGCAAATATTGTCTTTGATCTCAATGTCAATGTTATCGGTCTGTTGTTCTTGTTCACAGTGATCAAGCTATGATATTTACTTGCTCATGTGTTCCCTTTTACTTATTCTTATTTAGCTGATTCGAACTCTATTTTATTTGAGTTAGTTATTAATTGTTTTCCTCTATGCGATATTAGGCTTTGCTTTTACGTAACTATTGCATGTTCCTTCCATTCATTCCTTTCCATTTATTTCCTTCATTCCATTCCATCTCCCTCATTCACATTTCTTTCCATCTGATGTCCCAAAACACCACCCATATACAATTTTGAATGTATAGATGTAAATATAATTTTGATTTTCAATAAAGGCAACCTCACCTTCATTTAGGAGGGACTTCATTCCCTTCATGTTGCATGTCATTTACATGCGTGCAAATCCATATGCTAACATAGCCATAAGTACCCTTTTACCATACGGTAACTCACCAATTACCATGGAGAAATAATAATTTCCTAACAATTTCTTCATGTAAAAACCACTCAACGTGACAAGTTACCACAATTATTACATATTCCATTTAAACATTTTAGGAAAAAAATAAAATTGTCCATGGAGTCTTATCTTGGGACTAATTATCTTGTGGATTTTGGTGGAGAAGGTACCATAAATTCATGCATAATATTGTTAGCGTGTAAAGTAGAACACACATAAAAAAATGTATAGAAAATTTAATGTGGACCTTATAACAAGTGGTGTGTGTTTGGTTTATTTTGACATAAAATGGCTTGCACATCTCAAATGACCTTTGGATAATCCTCAATTGATCCTTATATTGTTGAAGAAACTTATTATAGAGTTATGTTTGGGTTGTTTCCAATAAATGTTTTGGATGTGGCTCATGAATTTTAAACCTTTTTATTTTTCTTAATACATCTTTAAGATTAGGTGAGACCCTTACGTTTAGGTGATGATTTTTTTTCAATCAAATGCCCTTTTGCTTTTACTAATATCTTGTTTTTTCGTTGTAGTCAACCACTAAATTTGTTTATTGTCATGTGTAAAGCTAGTTTAGAGCTTGCGAAAGTGTGATTTTCTATAAAATGGTAAAGGAAATATGAATTTTATGATTATGTTACAATTCTACATAGTGTGTATGCCTTGTACAAAAGCACACGCACCTTTGTAAATGTAGTTGCAAATGTGGAAGGGGACAATAACAAAAAGAGTTAATTGTAATTACCGTTTATAAAGGGAGTATGCCCTTTTTGTTTGCTAAAAAAATAATTTTGTTATTCTATCTTAAACAACCTTGGATTTTTG
The DNA here is from genome assembly GCA_018340775.1 of Taxus wallichiana var. yunnanensis. NCBI lineage: Eukaryota > Viridiplantae > Streptophyta > Pinopsida > Cupressales > Taxaceae > Taxus > Taxus wallichiana. The sequence continues at coordinate 944,057,978 of CM031235.1, forward strand.
GTAGGAGATCTAAACCTCGGGTTTGAACTTGTATTTGATTAACCAAGAAGGATTTTGGAGGATTTTGAACATTTATTTGCCTTCATAAGCACAATATTTTTCAACTTTATGTAATTTTAAAAATTATGTGGGTTTGTATAGGATAGAATTTCATTTTTGAAAATATAATTTTTAACATTAAATTATTATTTACAATTTATTACTTAATTTCTACATAACGTAACTCATTATGTTTGATTCATCATCATTATCAATAGTTTAATTTTTATGTGTAATTGTAGAAAAAAATCATGCACTTTGGGTAATTATCTAGTCTCGATCGCATACTACTATTCATATGGTTCCTAAGTAAGAAAAATAATAATTAACCCATGTCTTTGGCCATCTTGCTTTACTTTAAGCTTTTTCTTTCAGTCTTGCACTCTTATTGGCTCAATTTGTCTTTTCACCTTTTGACCTTTGCCATTACGGATAAAAGTATCCAACCAGGATGCCAACGCTAGGCACCCTCGTCCCCTCTGAGTGCCCTTGTCCTCTTTACACATTGGTCACACTTTTCGGGTCCTTTCTAGCCGTTTGAACATCTTATATTTTTGGCAGTAAGACTTTTTGGGGTTAATTACGAAATTTAAGTGAAGGAATCATATAAATATAAAGTTATGTGATCATAATAAGGGACCAAGCACTAAGTACTTATCACCACCTAAGGTTGCATCCATCAAGGCATCTAAAGCACCATTTGCATCCATCTAGCTCCATTACAAGGGACAAAGGTGTGTTCATCTACATCACACTTCATAGGAGGGGAGTTGATTTTATTCCATGCACGCATTATTTACATTCTACATCTAGCTATTTTCTCACTACTTCAATTGTGACAAGCACAAGAGCAACCTAGGGCACAATTTTGTACACACACAGAGAGAACTACATTAGGTCTCGAGATGTAGTGCAACGCCTCACTCAGTGCAAGTCCACCATTGTGGCAGCTTGAGGGCTAGCTAACCCCTTCATTTGCATATTTATTTTTAGGGTTTGATGCTTTGTTTGGGGTTTTGCAGATGATTCCTTCATTCTAGATCCACAACTACATTCAACGGAATTCAATGACACAAGATGAACGATAACAACGAGGGTTTCAAACCATCTCGACCCTATGAAATTGGCTTCCAGACCTCCTACACAGACCAGGCACCTAGAAATCATACCAAGAGTGCCCCCATTCTTCTCAAGGTGCCCAGTCCCCAAATCTGCCGGATCTGCATTTTTATGGGCTCTGTCGACGATCTTCCATTCTTGTTCAGTCGATCTTCACTATGACATAGTCCCACAACATCTTTGAATCAACTAAAGATCTTCTAACCCTCTTTGCACTTTAGAGTTTCATATTTTCATTGCTTAGTTTCTTGGGTATTATTTCAGTATTTTATTGTTCATTTATAAACTGCAAACTTGCATTAGATTAGGTTATTATTTTACATTTTAGCATAATCATTTTGGTGAACCCGATCTTCGAATCCCCCTTCCATTTAACACTCTCATACTCTCATCATTATGGCTCAATCTTATGAGGAATTTACTGAGGACCATCTTAAATCCCTTAATGATCATATCATTGAGCATGCCTAAGATCTAGACTTTGTTATGATCCTCATGTGTGGATTTCACTAATGCCTCAAGGTTTTGGTGTAACGGTTCATTACATTTGGTATCAGAGCAACCACCCATGTTTGAATCCCACTCGGTTGGTTACGTCGTGTAGCCGGGGCCCGTGGGGTGCCTAAACGTCGGTGAAGCGGGGCTCGTACGTATGGGAGTGCAGGCGCAAACCCAGCCCGAGTCGGGCTCTATGGAAGCGTGGTGGGATGTTATGATCCTCATGTGTGGATTTCACTAACGCCTCGAGGTTTTGGTGTAACAGTTCATTACTGAGACTTGCTCTTACATATTACTCGTGAGGAGGCCACTAATCTGGTAGAGCTTGTTGCTTCTACTACCATTGCCACTTCCATTACTACTCAACCACCGCTTCTACTCTACCACCCATTTCTACCATCCCCATTTTTGTTCCTACCCCAACTAACCACTTCACTCCACCTCTTGTTTCTCACACGTGACAAGTTTCTTCTGCTGGCACTCAAGATTTAGCCTCCCTCTATCAAGATCTCCAAACAAAATTTTTTTAGTTCTGACAACAGCTACTCCTCGTGCGTCTCCATCTTTGGATTCCACTTTATTATTATATACTCCATTCGCACCTACCATCTCCGCTCATTCACTTCCTCCTAATTTTGTCACCCCAAGCTTTACCTGTAACACCCACTAATTTTGATGGACCAAAACCATGATAAAGCGCAACAATTACTAAGGAAAAATTATGGGGTTTTTGTTTGTTTAAAAGGTTATAAACATTAGTTGCGAACCATTAAGTTCTCATGAATAATTTCTACGCTTTCATGATGTAATCAATTCAAATTAATAATTAAATATTATTAATTTATTTCCCAAAATATTTTACGATTTAAAATCCTTCCATTAAGTTCCTTTACTTTATGCAAATATTTTCCAAATCAATTCCATTGTTTAATCCACTTAGTTTCCTTTAAATTTAATAAAATACATTTCCTAAGCTGACTTTAGTAAATTTCCTAAAACCATAATAACCATGTCCCATTTATTTAATTAACCATAATCCCCTTCTTGTTTATTGTGATATAATTTCCTGCAAATAACCAAAACAATACCCCTTCGGCCTCAAGGCCATATCAATATGTCATGGAAATAAAACACATATCCATCATACAATCCTCAACATGCATCAAGCAATACAACACACACATATATCTATCAATTAACATCATCATATAATGTAGCTAAATCATCATCAAGGTTAATCAATTCGATCAATTGTTTACAATTTCTAAACATTCCAATTCTATCATTTTCACCAATATCAATGAGATCACAAGACTAACCCGATCATCTAAACATAATCAATACGTCAAGAATCCAAAGTGTCAGTATATATAAGTAACAACACTAGATCATCATCAATCGAAATATCTATCCATTCCTCTAGGAGTCCATATAATCTACAATATGAGTCACAACATATCGATAATCAAAATTTCCATATCTCTAGTCAATAATGATCAAAATCATGGTAAAATAAGTGTCGAAGAGGAGTGGGCATTGCACTTCCCATCTTTAATGGGCATGGTGACCCACAAGATAATCTATGAGCTTTCCATGTGGCGTGTATAGATTTTACTGATGATCATATCCTTTTAGCTAAAATCTTCCTTGTAATCTCCATGATTATGTGATGCGTTGGTTCTATGACCTACCTGTCCACTCGATAACATCTTTCACACATCTAGATGATGTTTTTCTCACTCACTTCTCTATCAACATTGACTCTAAGATCTCTTATGCTCAACTCACACAAATTAAACAAGGATCTAATGAACACTTCACAGATTACGTTTTACGATACAAAAAAACTTAGCTAAGATGTCCAATGTGCTTGCAAACTCTAAGCTTCAAGACTTATTCATTTAGAGTCTATTATCACCTCTCCAGGAGAGTGTTCTCTTTGAGACATCTCCCTCATTCGATCAACTATGTCATACTCTTAAGCTTTGTGAAACCAAACTCTTATCTATAGGCAAGCTTAAATATCATGAACAAGCAACATCCTCTACACGTTTTCAAAGTAAGTCAACATTAAAACCATCCAAAATTAAATCTACTAACACCATAATTACTATTAACGTGGTATCAACCACCAAAGAGCTTCAATCGCAACTGCCTAGGTGTACATACACAAATCTTATAACCCTTCCACATATTTTGCTTCCACAACTTATCGAGACTAATCTCATCACACTTCCTCCTCCACTCTAATTAGATCCATCTCATCCAAAAGGTTGTAATTATAATGAAAACTTTCATTATGACTATCATCAATGCGTAGGGCATTCTATAGATCGATTTTTAAAACTTCACACTCTTATTCAAGATCTCATCAACAAAAATAAAATTGATCTTCTAGAGCCTACGACTTTTGCCTGTTAATGACAATCATAAGCTCAAGATATTTAACAATCCACTTCCAAAACACGACAAGAAACCAACTGACTCTTCTGCAAATCATACATACTACGCAGTGCCTCCTCCTGCATCAGGGGCTCTTGACTTTCTAGTTGCGCATACTGACACTTCTCCACCAATCATTTCTTTCTCTGACCATGACTATCATGCGAATTTCACTTCTAATCACTTACATATTAGTGCCTCTATCGGATTTGTCTCTATCAATAATACTAAGGTTGATCTGTCTTGGCCCATCAGCACATGTTCTATTCCACTTCTCATCACTATTGGCTATCCACTATCACAAATTTCATATCCCATGAACAATTCATATGGTGTCGTCAAACTTCACGTTACGGTAGGACCTCTCACTATGTTTGTACCCTTCCTTGTCGGATAAACAATCGACGAATGTGACATGCTTCTAGGCCTCAATTGGATTCATAGGTCTAAGTCTATCATCTCCATGAATCATTTGCATCTAAAATTTATTCACAACAATCAAGTCATTTTTATTGATGGCGTGCCTCCATCTACTCCATGGTTACCACCTCATCTAGCAATGACCAATGCATCACCTACTCTATCCATTACGCCACAACCCATAACACTTAAAACATAATCTACTCCTAGCTCACTTACTCGCACACACCTCATGTGACCTCATCGCTCTGTAGTCCAATACATTGGTATAGGCCCATTCTAGGGCCGATTCGCATCTCGGTGTAAATCACCACCTCGTTTTATTCCACGTAGGTGTCCATCACCGTCGCATTCTGCTTCACATAGATATCCATCACCTACACATTTTATTACGCCAATGCACCCATCATATACTCATCCATCACATGTACATAGACTTCACTCACCTACACAACGTTTATCTCATATACTGACCACTCTTAGAGCATGGTAATACACCATCATCACTGCCAACATCAAGTAGAGGACCTTCATCCTTTACTTTTATCGGATAGCTCACTCATCACCATATACTTGGGGGAAGTATGTTTATTTCTTCCCCCTAGCATTAACACGCATCTTATACTACACACACACTAGCATCGACACTACTCGATGATTCACTCTTGTGCTTTCGATTCACACTTGATTGTTGAGGGCATCCTATACACATAAACCTCATCACACTCACACATTCAACTATTTAATATTTTTCTTATGTGACATTCCTAGATTAGTGATATACGTCGTAGGCTATACCATCACTCCCACTTGCATTATCTAGTGATATACGCTATATGATACATCATCACTTTTCCAGCGTCCTTTAGTGATATATGCTTTATGATAAATCATCACTTCTTCTATCATCTTGTAGTGTTATATGCTTTAGGCTATATTATCACACATTCTCACACCTCATCTTTTTGTCGCATATCATCACTACACATTCACCACACTACGATACATACAACACATAATTCGACCATTTCCTGATGACATGCTCTCATTTATGGTTCATTCTTGATCACGAGGGAGGGCATAAACAAATGAACCTCATTGCATATAACTCCATTCACTCGAGGGGGATGTAGCTCATATTATTCACACTGCATTCCATTTTGCCTCATCCACGACATACTACATATCTTGGTTGTATTTACTCTTGCTTACATTTACTCGTTACACGTTCATCTTAGTACACATGCTAGATAGATATCTTGTACGTCATTATCTTTGTTATACATAGATGTGCTTTCACTTGCTTTTTTAGTTATGATCATGGATTATACAGATCCATTCATGCGCAACATGGATGCTTGGTGCAATACCTCGCACTGATCCCATAGTGGCTCTGAGGACATCCACTTTTCATACACTACAAGTGTTATTGTTTCACAACAAACTACTTTATTAGATTATATATGCTTTGACATAATTTTTATCTTTCTAACGTGTTAATGGGTGCTTCATGTGAAGCATTTATTTTGCAGGACTATTTGTCACCATGATTATCTATTACATTGTTTGTACTTTCTTGTCATTGTTTACCATTGTATGTGGGATTTTCCCTTTGTCTTGTGTGCACACTTGCATGCTTTTGGCTTCATGACCTTGATTGTCTTGCGACACCGTGAGCAAAGTGTCCCATATTTACAACCCACTTTTCGCGGTCTACATTTCCTTCTTGCATGTTTACACATTGTTTGCATAACTTACATGTCGTCTTATACATTAGTGTTTTTTTTTTACTTGTACTAACACTTATCTCCCAACCACTTGTTTGTATGTGTCTTGGTTTCTACCAAGCACATCCCCTTCCCCCCTGCAGGCACAATTTCAACGATTGGTCCTCTTTTTGGCCACATACTCCTTCATCGACGCGTGCATGTGCCCCCAAAGAGGGGGACATCATTTGGGTGAATCAATCACCCCATACAAAGTATACATAACACAAACACACGCACTACCGTATAATACAATTTTTAGATTTTGAGGCTCGAAATCGACTTGGGTCCTTAGCATAAGACCCTTCCTGGAGTGCTTGTAGAACTGGGGGGGTAGTATAATGGTCTTTCCTAGAGTGCCAAGAAACTTAGAGGAAAATTTCACAATTTTAAAATGTGACAGAGGATTTTGACAGGGTAGAGAGTCCTTAACACATGCACACCATTTGTAGTGGTGTTTTATACAACAGGAAGTGGTTAAAGGTTGGATGAAGTACGACACTAGACAATTTCTCCCTATATTTCTTCCATTACATTGGCACGAGATCACCCAAAAAATCACACTCATCAACATCATCTACAAGATCCTTTCTACACTCTTTCCTCATCACGGATTAGGTGCACATGTTCCCTTTTCACATTTTCAACATTTTCTTTTACATACTTCCTTACATGATTTTTACACATATACATACGTATTTGACTACTTGATCGTCTTTTCTTTTGCAGGTTCGTCTGTATGGGAAACAAACAATCAACATCACTCAACATTACACACATCAACACCAACAACAGGTACATCACACACATCAACATCTACACACACGATTCTCGCCCTAGGTTCATTTTCATCACCTTTTACACTTTTGCATCTTTAGTCTCCATGCTCCATCTCTTTTATCACTCCATGTTTTTATCTAGTCCCTCATCACACTTTCTACATCAATATGTATGGATATCATGTATGTATCTCTCTCTTACTTTATGTTACTGAGCATTTTGCTCACTAACATAAAGTGGGGAAAAATGTAGACACAAAATCATGCACTTTGGGTAATTATCTAGTCTCGATCGCATACCACTATTCATATGGTTCCTAAGTAAGAAAAGTAATACTTAACCCATGTCTTTGCCATCTTGTTTTGCTTTATGCTTCCACTTTCGATCTTGCACTCTTATTGCTCAGTTTTCTTTTCACCTTTCAACATTTTCCATTATGGAGAAGAGTGCCCACTAGGACACCAGTGCGCTAGACACCCTCGTCTCCTTAGGGTGCCATTGTCCTCTTTACACTTTGGTCACACTTTTCGGGTCCTTTCTAACCGTTTGAGCATATTATCTTTTTGGTAGTCGACCTTTTCGGGGTTAGTTACGAAATTCAAGTGAAGGAATCATATAAATATAAGGTTATGTGATCATAATAAGGGACTAAGAACTAAGCACTACTTATCACTACCTAAGTTTGCATCCATCAAGGGTGTATAGCTCCATTTGCATCCATCTAGCTCCATCACAAGGGGCAAAGGTTGGTTCATCTACATCACACTTCATAGGAGGGGAGTCTATTCTACATCTAGTTATTTGCTCGATACTTCAAGTGCGATGTGCACAAGAGCAACCTAGGGCATAATTCCACACACACACATAGAACTACATTAGATTTGAGATGTAGTGCAACACTCGTTTTAAGTCCACCATTGTGGCGGTTGAGGACAATTCGACCTCTTCATTTGCATCTTTCTTTTTAGGGTTTGATGCTTTGTTTGGGGTTTTACAGGTGATTCCTTCATTCTAGATCTACAACGACATTCACCGAAATTTAGCGATATAGTAGTGACAAACAACGAGGGTTTCACACCATCTAACGACCCTGTGAAATTGGCTTCTAAACCTCCCCGCATGCACTGTGGTGCCCAAAATCATACTTAGAGCACCCAAGATGCCCCCATCCTTCTCCAGGTGCCCTAGTTTGGCCAAATCTATCGGATCTCGCACTTTTATGGGCTCTGTGCGACAATCTTCCATTCTATTCAACCAGTCTTCACTATGATACAGTCCCACGACATCTTTAAATCAGCTAAGGCTCTTCTAACCCTCTTTGCACTTTAGGGTTTCATATATTCATTGCTTAGTTACTTGGGTATTATTTCAGTATTTTATTGTTCATTTATTTACTATAAACTTGCATTAGATTAGGCTATTATTTTACATTTTAGCATATTCATTAACCAATAAATTACAAAACTTATATCTTAACAATCTACTCATTGCTGGCTTTAATTTACTATTTTTCTAACATACATACATATAGATATACATATGTGAAGTTAAACTCAAAAAGTTGTGTCCGCACACTTGTGTTGTGTTTTCATTTTTCCTATTTTCTTGACTTATAAAAGTATTATCCTAAAGGAAAAATTATTTTCAACAATATTCAACATTTTGTGAATTCTTATATGAAATTTCACTTAAAAATTCATTCATTTGCTCCAAAAAAAAAGCTCAACGTCTGTATAATGCACTTTGTTATGTTTTCACAAAAACTTACTATGCCAATATTAGAAATGAGTAAATTTTACATACTTATCTCATCTGGGTATTACAAAAAAATTACATATTTAGAAACTAGATTCAAAATGTCACAATTTATCTTCTTACATTGTCACAAAATTATTTGAATAGGTTCGTATAAAAGTCTCTCTAAGTTCACGTATTGTTATTTGACATACATACAATTATTTATTTCATATCTTTGCACACATAAAATCATTTAATCACAAAGTTTTATATTTTTATGTTATGGGCATCCTTCTTTGGAAAAGCCTTTGCCAAAAATGTTTGTATTCTAGTGGGCTTTCTCAACAATATTTTATAGTTTGGAAAAGTAAAGAAATGACATGCATAAGACAATTGATGCATGTATTTGCCATTAAATTAGTAGACATTATTACCCATTACTACCATGGAATGCACAAGTGAAAGTCAAATAAATAATGAAAATTTTAAAAAGTGTTTGTAGTTTAATATTAGTTTTCATGGAAATATGGAAAAAATTGACAACAACAAATACAAATAAAAATGCATGAAAAAATTACTTGCATTTATGCAATTATGCTATCCATAATCTTTTTGGAGTTCTATCTATAAACAATGTCCATCCTATATCGACTATGTAGAAATCTAAAACTAAACACTATCCATATAAACATGATTGTTTAGAAAAACAAAAATGTAAGAAACCTCTTAGATGTTGACATATAATGATGCATTGGTAACTTACATTAGCATGAAAGGAAAGAAAGATGAAGCGGTTACTTTTGTAATTACAACTTCAATGTAATTATTAGATGCATCTAATAGAAATACTTGTATGTGATCCGAAGTCATTGTCCTTTCCTATAGTGTCTTCCAATTGTGTAAAATGTAATAATGTAAAACTTATGACGAAAGAATGTTGTTTAAGAAAGGCATGAAATTGAACCTTGGTGGTAGTGATGAGGATTCGCCTCTTTTACCAATATGTTCAGAGAGCAAAGAATCACTTTCACCTGTTTTAGAATCCTTCGCAACATATTGCTCTATAGTAGGTGCATGTGTGCTTGGATTGTTCTAGAATGTCATAGGAGTAGGATGAGTTGTACAAATTTTAGTACTTGAGATAATCATAGGGCTCACATGTTACCACACGATGTTGCTTGTCTCAAAAAGTATAAGCTCAAAATAAGTGCCAAAACGAGCTAATTTGGCAACATGGCCTTCACTATAAGAAACACCATTGGTAATGTGATGGTGGATTCCATGATCATTCTTAGGTAGGTAGGGTTTCACGTGATTTACCTTGTTTATTAGGAATAATCTCTTCTATTTTATCTAACCAAAAACCCATGCTTAATAACAATTATTTGCACTTTCTTCATTTAAAATCAAATGAGTTGTTGCCCTTGAGGAAGTATAAGGTATCGGGGTTGTTGCAAATACATTCTTCATTTGCGTAGTTTTCCTTTTTAAGTAGGGCTTACCACAATTTGAGTATCTTTACAAATGATGCGGACATTGAAATAATGGTGGTTGTGATGGTGGAGGACGTTGTGACCTATTTTAACAATACTCGTAATTTGCAAGCTTTTGCAAGATTTAAAGCATCGTACCTTACAACATTGAGGTGGCTATTGATTCCTTTGAAGAAATTGGCATGTTGGTGTCACTAGAGATGGTCACAAATAAAAACATACATTTGGGGAATTCGAAGTGTGACCGTTTTTCTAACTACACTCATATATGAATTTTTTGGGGTGTTGGGATAATTCACCTTTCAAAGAAAGACAAGAAATATCATTGCGCTAAATTTGGGGAAGAATTTGGCGCATTTGGCTCTTGTATTGTTTTGTTCTTCTAATTTCCTTTAAAGATGAATTGTACACGAGGTCATTGAGATCCAATTCAATACATGTTAGTATTCACTTCTCTTAAGATCTTTGTCTATGTTTTTGACTACATTACCCGCTTATAACTTGAAGAAAAGATTACCCTAGGATTCAATGGTTTGCATGTGAAATATTCAACAAATGCCTCAAAGAGATGTGGTCTCATTAATCGAGATGGTTGTAGGATATGCACGAAAAGAGTTTGTTGAAAAGGCCTTCAAAATTTTCAAGCAAATGCATTTGGCAGGTGTAAAGTTAGACTCCACAACCTTTGACGACATACTTCCATTTTATGACAAAATGAGAACTTCAAAGAGGTTATGTACATCCATTACAACATTATGTAAAGTGGATTTTGTAAAATGTTATAGTTACAAATGCCCTAATAGACATGTATACAAAATGTGGAAGTATACACAACGCACATGAACTGTTTGACAAAATGCGTAGATGAGATGTGACCTCATAGACTATAATGAATTCATGATTTATCGAAATGGTTTTGTTGAAAAGACCTTCGAAACTTTCAAGCAAATGTATTTGCCAAGTGTAAATACGGGCTTTTACTTTGAGCCAAAATGAGAGCTTTAAAATAGAGTATGGACATCCATCAAAGAATAATTGAAAGTATACTTTTTTTTCAAATATTGTAGTTATTAATGCTTTTGTAGACAAGTGTACATAATATGATAATATACATAAAGTACACGAGTCATTTGACAAAATGACTCAAGGAGATGTGCTCTTATGAAATACATTTCTTTCATTTATTTTATTGACATCAAAATGGAATCCACAATCCTATTTCCATACTCACCAAATCACAACCTCTCATGCATATTTGTGAAATCACAACCTTTTTGCATGTTTTAGGTACAACTCATGTACAATGTCTAGTTTATTTTTATTTGGGCAATGGATGTGCATGGGCCCACATTCAAGATCTTTGAACTAATAAATTTAAATCCAATTGGCCGATGGAAACTTGCTCATCAAGAAAGAATATAAATATAAAGATTGGAATATGAAAATAAACATATAAAGTCTCAAAGAACACTCAGCGCCGAAAGTAAAATCATTCACTTCTCTTTTACTTCCCATTCGGCTCTACTAGATCTCCGAAGCTCTCAAGCAGCAAACTATTTTTTGGGTTTTTCTCAGTCAGCAAAATATTTTTGGGTTTTTTTTTCCTTAGACAGCAAATATTCTAGGGTTTTAAAGCCAGGGTTTAGGGTTTCAAAGCTAGGGTTGGGGATTTCGAACCAGACAGCAGCCTGCACGTATCTCAAAGGTGGACGCCGCGAAATCTCTGGAAATTTTAGCTGGTTTTTTCTTCTTGTTTTCGGTTCATTGGTTGCTACAGGAACCAAATAAGAAAACGCATCTTGGTGAAAGTGGTTTTGGATCGGTTGAAACAGGTCAGGTGTTCGAGTCTTGAAGATATGGCAAACGCTCTGGACATGTCATTGGATGATTTGATAAAGAATAACAAGCCTTCCTTCCGCGGAAGAGGTAGAGGAGGTGGTTTTCGCAGAGGTGGTTTTCGTGGCGGCGGCGGCGGCAATGGTGGTTTTCGTGGCGGCAGAGGGGGAGCCGTGCGAAGAGGAGGAAGAGGAGGAGGACTGCCGGTCCGGTCTACTCCTTATACGATTGCAAAGGCAAGCAAGAAATGCCAATTTCTTTATTTCCAGTAATTTTTAGGAAATCATTCAGCTCTTGGTTTCATAAAAAAACCCTAGCGCTTCAGTCTCGCGGCTTTGATGCCCAAAATATAGTGAAATGATTTTGTGGGTATATTACTCTTTAGCGGTAGACTAAACTCTCTTTCTCAAAAGAAAGTCTCTATTGTTATCTGTAGACAAGAATCAGATTTTCAATTTCTAAGCCAGAAACCCTATTTAGCTCTATCAAGCGGATTCATTAAGCCAACCAGCTGAGCCAAGTGAAATCAGAAGCAGCTTAAATATGCCTTGGGAGCATTTTGCAATGATTTCCTTCACGGGGATCGCCTATTTTGCCATCTTTTCTGGAAAAGTTTAGGCATGCGGAACAAGAGCTTTTCAACACGAGGTTCTGTGCAAAAATTAGGAGTGGACGGGTAGAATTTACTCAAAAAAAAAAGACAGATTCGATATTGAGTGATGTCCTTGAGTTCAAAGATGTGCTCTATGGCAACCCCGAATTTCAGGACATCTCCTGGATGTAATGCTTCTCTACATTTACAAGAAACCATTAAATTTTTAGTATGGAAGGTAACTATGGAAAAATATATTCAAGTGGAACCAGAAAGGTTGCTTTATTAGTCAATAGCCCGGTTTAATTATTGAGGATTCTTGGAATTTTCCTGGGAAATGCAAGTGCCAAAGGGTTGTAAGAAAAATAAATAAGACATCTCTTGTAAGGTGTGCCGCATGGCTGGTTGGAGGACCTGGCTCAGTTCACCGCCTTGCTGATTTGTTCACTCTGCTGGGACTGATCCTGGGAGCATAAACTTGCAAATGGTGTCTCTTAACCATTTATCATAAGCGCTTGTTCTGAACAGCTCATGTGGTTGGTTATTTCCCTTACCATCTCCTGGAGGAGGAGGTATCTGTAGATGGATCTGCAATCATCTTTTTATTCTAAATTCGAGGGACATATGTTGATGTATTGCAATCATAATATTATTTTTGGTTGTGCTTTTCATCCCTTTTAAAGGTAATTTTGTAAGTATTCAGAGTGCTAATAAGATGTGGTGAATCATGTATTGCTCAACGCAGTCTTTCAACCGTGCCAAGGGTGCTATTTGGCAAAATGATTTGTTTGAGGACAGCATGGAAGCTTTAGGTATGCAGTATGGCATTGAGACTGGAACAAAATTATACGTCTCCAATCTGGATTATGGAGTTTCAAACGATGATATGAAGGTTTGTTTTCATTTCATCTTGGAAAAAAATATTATTATGTTGAAGAATACCTTGATATTTATTTGGAAAATGATATGGAAAATTCAAATCAAAAAGAGGAGAGAAAGTATACCTTGATATTTATTTGGCCGGGTTTGTATCCTGGTTGGTTATGCTCAATGCCTCTACTGATGTGTAGTTAGGCATGGGCATTTTTGCTATGGTGTTCTGCCTCTTTTGTGGGAATTTCCATCTTGTTCGAGATGCTTGTTTTCCCTTGTAGATCTTCCTTTTTAATTTTAAGATTAAGATTCCTTTGGGGTGTATGCCCTTGTTCTATCCAATCTATTATCTGTGGTGAAAGGGATAGACAAATGAGTTTTGGATTTTATGAAAAGTCTTTCCTTATTTTGACAAATGATGTTTATTGCAGCAACTCTTCTCAGAGGTTGGTGAGCTTAAAAGGTGTTCAATTCATTATGATAGAAGTGGCCGATCCAAGGTTGGTTGTTTTCTTCTTTCCAAGAAATGTTTTTGTACATGCTAGTTCACTTATTTATTTAGTTGTAGGTGTCATTGAATTACCTTAAATTTTTGGTTTAGTACAAGGATTTTTTCCTACAGCTTGGAAACATAATTATTTATTATTGTAAATAAATATCTTATGAAGCTGATACGGCACCCCTAGGGCACTTGGTACCAGTATGAAACGTACCTGGTATGGTTAAGGCTCGGATACATGCCTGGAAACACCCAGGATACGGCCAGGTCCAGATATGGCCGGGTATTTCTGCAGACGTACCCGGCTGTATCTGGATCTGCCTGACCGTATCCTAGTGTTTCCTGGCCCAAAACTGTGTTCTTTTAAATTTTTTTCTCTAGTTATAAATTTAATATATCATTACAGCAAAATTTACAGTTTTCACAGCACCATTATTCTACATAAGGTATAATTTAAATTCAATATATCATTTCAGCGGAAATTACAGTTTTCACGGTACCATTATTCTACGGAAGGTATCAAGTACAAGCCATCATAAACATGGATAAAAATGTATGAGATAAATCATAAATGTAATAAACACCTCAACTAGATATGGTAGGGACAACTGAAATTATGAATGTATGAGTAGTTTGTTTAGGTTAATTAGCTTGGTTTGTTTTTCATATGCATAATATGTGGTTAATTCCTATTTAGTAGGCTGGAATTTATATATATTTTAATTTTTATATACATTTTGTACGGACGTATCCAATGCCGTATCCGGGGCCAATTTTTTTGCCGTATCCATGTATCGGATACTCCGTATCCGTACCTGTATCCAAAACGTATCGGCTACTTAGTAAATATCCATTTTCTTGTAAATAATAATCAATTGTGGTAGTTAGTATCATTAATTAAATTCAAGCAAGTTAAATCTTATTATGAAATCAATTGTAATTTATGAATGGAGTCTTCCTAACTTCTCTTATTATTCTGAATTAATATCCAGGTGCTTGTAAATAATAATCAACAGTGGTAGTTAGTATTATTAATTAATTTCAATTAATGTAGGGTTAAATCTTATTAATGACATTAATTGTAATTTCTGAATGGAGTTTTCCCTCATTTGTGTCTTTGTAACGGAGTTAGTGAGCAGTAGATATATAATTGGAGATTCAAGATTTGTGAAATGTCCCCTGATTTTTAGGGACATCTCAGAGTCGCCCCCTTGATATGTGCTAAAAGGGAAGTGTGGTGTGGGGGACATCCAGCTGTCTCCAGGACATCTTGGATGGCTGTAGAATGGGGGATGCAACCCCATGTAACACCGGTTATTTCCTGCATTGGGGTAAACCTGAGTGATAAAACTTGAGATATTGAAGAACTAACACAAGACAATGGATGCATATGCACACGTGCATGCCCATCATGCAGGATTTATTGAATGTAATCCAATCCAGTAACAAGCTTATTTTTGTGATTGAGAGATTTGGGGTTAGGTCCTCCTGGGGATAAGATGTGCAACAATCAAAATGATAAATTTAGGGCTTTAAAACTTGTACCACCATATAGAGAGTAACATTCTTATATTAGGGGAAATGATTTGCTGGCTTGAAGACCACATTCATATGACTGGCATCATTTCAAGTAACATATTAGTGTTTCTGCTGGCTCTGATTGTGGATCAAATCTTTGTTGGATTTTGCAAGGCATTGTCATCACACTAACCAGAAGCTAGATAATGAAGGCTACTATGTACATTTGCATTACTAATTAATGTTTTTTATTTGGCTTTAAACTCTTATATTTTGTTTGTGTGATAGTATTCAACACTCAGTAAATATGTGCAAAAATAATCATGTTGCACATTGTCCTAGACAGAAACAATAATAAATTTTGAATCTTGAAAAAAATCTTGGTTGCTATTCAGAATGCTGAGGATAAGCAGTTTGAAAAGGAAAACTTGTAAAAGTGTCACATTTCACCATCTTTAGAACGTCCAAGATAGAAAATTTAATATTTCAAAAATTTCTTCCATTTGGTTTGGTAAGGCCTCTAGATTGATATTCTAATAGCCTAAGAATTTAGTTAAAGACAACCAGGTCTGGGATGCTTTGTCCCTGTCCTGTTTTGTTTGACATTGTGATTTGCCTGGTGTAATTTAATTCAAAAGCTCTGATTAATTTTCTTGCCCATGTCAAGTTCTATGTCTAAAAAGGGGATCCTGTTATAAATAAAATGGGAAAACCACAATGAGCTTAAGTGTGTACTGAAATTGTGGTTATTATATCATTTAGAATCAGATAGTCCTTGGAAGTTTAGAACACCTGGTCTGTATTTTGATTATAGTAATTATGTGAACTGGATGGAATGTAGAAAATACACATTTACTTTTTTAGTGAAATTGACATCAAGTGAAGATGAGCTTAAGTTATATGAAATTGTGACAGGGTACAGCAGAGGTGGTTTTTGCGAGGAAGAGTGATGCAATTGCAGCAATGCAGAGGTACAATGGAGTCCAGCTTGATGGTAAACCTATGAAGATAGAGCTTGTGGGTTCAAATTTGAGCTTGCCTGTCTTGACTGGAACAGCTACCATAAGAGGACGTGGAGCTGCTATGACGTATGCCATCTTTAAACTTTAACATTGTATTCTTGGATTTATTCTCTATTATTTTCTTATTCTTCTGTAGCAATAAACAATATCTTTTTATGTGTATAGAAATTTTGTTTCAAGGTTATGCACACACAGTTGTCAGATGAATGTTACCTAGTTTGTGGATGTCATCTCACGCATTGTATGGATACTTCCAAATATCTGATGCATTTCTCGTCTGTTATGTAGAAGGGGATTTTCAGGGGTATGAGTCGAAGAGGCGGTGGTGGGTAAGCACTCATGAGCCAATATGATTTGTTTTTTAAATGCACGTCTAAATACTGTAGCAATATGGAAGTCACAGGTAAATGCTTTAAAAGAGGTTTTAACATGAGGGGATTATATAAGTATAACAAAATGTATGCTGTGAACAGCTGGAATCGTGGCCGTGGGCTTGAATTTAGACGTGGTAGTGGGCGCGGACGTGGCCGTGGAAGAGGCAGAGGCCGAGGCCGAGGTCGCAGAAACCAAGCACCAGAGAAGTCTGTGGAGGAGCTTGATAAAGAACTGGAAACCTATCATGCTGAAGCAATGCAAACATCGTAGAAAGTGTTATTTCTACTGATGAGTAGTTGCATTCGAGCCTGTGGGAGTGAGGTTCCATTTCTTTTGTTGTGAATAAATACTAGGGAAAACATGGATGGTGTGGAGGAAGGTGCCATTTTTGGTGGTTATATTTATTTCCAGTGGTCACCTGATCAGTTTGTGCTACTTTGGAATTATTTGGGGTATTGTGAACATCTACTGGCTTGAATTATTTTTCTCTGAAATTTACTACTGGATGCCCGACTTTCCAAGGGGATAGTGAATCTTTTTGCTCAATCTGTTATGTATCAACTCATTTGAATTTTGTCCAGACTTTATGATCAGTTATTACACATATACATGAAAGGCCCATGCTGCATTCTACACATGGTATGTGCGGTACAGGAACTTGCCTTGTGAGTCTTGATGGATGTACTTTCAACATAATCTTGTTCTACGATAAGGTATTTCAGTCTCTTATAGGGAGGAAGAATAGAACAGAAAATCCAAAGTTTGTTCAAAATGCCTGATATCAGTATTAGAAAGTGAAGAATATTTGATGCATTTCCCGCTCAAAAAAATATTGATAAATATATATAACTAGATCTAATGGTCAGTTATCAATTAGACATTGCAATTCTAATTACACCTAGAGGTGTTTAACAATGGCAGGCAGGGTGGTGGTGGTGTGCTGTAATATGTGAGTGTGTTCATTTTTAATTTTGACCTTGAACTTGACATCTATTTGACAGTCAATAAGAAGTTTTTCTTTTTTTCCTCCTGAAGTCGATCAAAAATTGTAATATCATTGGTCATATGGTGGAGTTTAGAGCCCTTTTCTTTCCCACACATTAGTGTAGCTAGATTGCCACTATTCAGTGGGAAATTTGTGAAAAAGGTAACAAAGTTATTGATAATTGTGGTATGCCAAAAATCTAAGAAAGATATGTGTTTCTCAGATATAGATGTATTAAGATATCTATGTCAGTTTGGTCAAAGGATGTTTTCCGAATGATGTTCTTTTCTAGTTCTGAGATTACAAGCAGTCTAAGGGACGTAATTTGTCGCAAGAGACCACTTCCAGAGTGCTCTTTTAGGATAGTAAGTAGACATTGTATTCCATTATAAAACACATTTTGATATTAAGAGTGCAGATTGTAAGAGTGCACTCCAAATATTTACATATTGTCGTCTGATTTATTTAAATGTGGGCTACTGATTTGTTTATGCTTTGCAATAAGATTCTGACGAATACATTGATATGCATTAGAATGTAAGATGCCTCTCACTACTCGATACATTTTATTTTGTTTTCTACAGTGGCACTAAAAAACATTCGTTGATTGAATTATTATAAAAGAACAAAATATGCTTTTGGCTATTTGTATTTGATGCCTTTTTGTCTGGAAGAGGCCAGCTGCTTGCAAAAATGCACCACTGTAAATTTATAGATCTTTGACAGTTAATTTAAATCCTACCCAAATCATTTCACGTGTTGTATGAACGTAGTGGAATGATTCTCCATTATACTGATTTTGATGGACTCTTACAAATCTGTAAAATTTTGAAATGTTTTATATTGTTTTATCGTTAACTTCTTGTATCCAGGTTGTTAATACAGTGGCATTAAAAAACATTAGATGATTGAATTGCTATAAAAGAATAAATATGCTTTGGCTATTTGATGCCTTTTTGTCTGGAAGAGGCCAGCTGCCTGCAAAAACTCACCAGTTTTGTCAGTAAATGTGAATCCTATCCAGATCATTTCATGTGTTGTATGAACGTAGTGGAATGATTCTTCAATATACTGATTTTGATGGACTCTTGCATATCTGTAAAATTTTGAGATGTTTTATTTTGCAAAGATGGTTGAGTGTATCCTTTCTATCCAAAAGATATAATGCTAGACTTCTAGGTTACTTGAGAGCGTATATCATTGGTCTTTCTTCAAAATAATTAACTTGTCAACCGACCTATCACCGTTGACTATAAAAATCTTATAAAATAGAGATATTGAATGTTTGCCTTGTAAGTATTAATACGAGTTTTTAATTTATAAACTTAAATATTTAAAAAAATCCTCTTTAAGGCATTAATTCTGGGAGTCCTTTTGAGGCAAAGGTGTGTTAGTAATTGTGATGGTGAGAAGGCGTGTATGTGTTTTCGAACCGGTCAATCTAATGATGACATATGTTAACAAGTTGACTTGTTGACTAATTAATGAAAAGGTACCATCTAAAAAGTGGTAAATGGCCTGATTAATTAGTCAACAATTC
Organism: Taxus wallichiana var. yunnanensis; assembly: GCA_018340775.1. NCBI lineage: Eukaryota > Viridiplantae > Streptophyta > Pinopsida > Cupressales > Taxaceae > Taxus > Taxus wallichiana. The sequence goes on from CM031235.1 coordinate 944,077,512, forward strand.
AACTTGTTAATGTATGTGATGGATAGAATTATATTTGTGGCATGATGTTAATATAGAATAAAATGGATGTGTAATCTCTAGTTGTCACACATCAACCAAAGAGCAATTTTTCTGTAGTTGGATTCTTTTCTATCCATATTAAAAGTCTCCAGCCCCACACAATTAGCCTTCTTGGGGTCATGAAGTTTAGCAGCAAATTTGCTCTGCTGCCTTTGGTTTCACTCATCTGTAATGTTTCTTGTTTTCCAATGTAGTATCATTTTTATTGTGTTGTATTAGGTGCAAATGTTTGCCTTTAAATTGTGCCGATCTTTTCATTTTATTTGGTTTGATTACCCCTATATTTAAGTTGATCACATTTCAGTGATTTTGATGAAGGATTTAAGCTCTTTGCTAGTCTCTCTTAAATGTTTTTAACACTAAATTGTTGGGGGTGGGTTTAAATAGAGGCAATTGAGAACAATCATTTCAACGAGCGAGTAAATGTATTGTAATGTAATCATTAGCAAATGGACCTTGTAAATGGGTTTTTTTAATCTTTCTTGGCTATTGCCTGAATTTGGTATAGTGTATGCGCATTTTTCTCTTTGAATCTCCTGAACTATCTGCATTTCTAAAAAATTACTTTCCTTCATTTCCGATTTTATAATTGATTGTGCATCATATGTAATATTTTACTTCATTTTTTAATATTTTTTTGACACAAGTATTTTGTACACTTCAGTTTGTAGACAAATTTGTTCTTAGTATGCAAATATATAGAATGGATTCAAGGGTGTTGATGCCATATTGTTATCAATGGATATTGAATTGTTTTTAAATCGACAGTTAGTAAATATAGTGATATTTTCCTCCATTCATGGGAATTTATTTTATTGTGACAAAAACCATTCTTTTCAGGCATAACATTCACCATTGTTGTTTTGTGAAAACTCAGCTTCAATTGTGATTAAATGTGAAAGCTTCCCAAAAGAGGCACTAATGGCAGTCACAAAGATTGATAAAGTGTGGCTCAAAACAGCACTAAAATGCATCCCACTAATGCAACCAACTTTAAATTGAAATTAGCTTATTATTTAGCCACTTATGTGTTATTTCTATTTGTGTTGTTTCTTGCTATTGGATTGTTGTTTGGCATATTCATATATTTGACCATATTAACAAAATGTAGGTTTGCTAATTCTTGTACTTGAATTGCCATTTACATGTTAGTTTTTATGTATATCTTTTGATAGAGTGGGGCTTGTTTTCAAGTATATATTTTAATAGAGTAAGGTTTGGCATGGTCGTTCATGAGGTGATAGAGATGTCCATTTCTTTTTTTTGGGGTCCTTAACATTTTTATTTAGCCCGAGGTATATAGTTTTCATCTACACGATTATTTTATTTCCTCACAAATTGTGTTGTCACATATAAGATTTTTTTCACTATAATTTATGTGAAAATAAATATTTTTAGAAAATTCTAATAACCATTATTCTTCAATTATACTCGCCTAAATAACTTTCTAGCATAATCATAACTTTTCAATTAAATAACATTTGTCATTTCGTGGCCTACTCGGGCTTTGCGAGATATTCATACCATCATTTTTTTAGGGTTTCCCGCTTGTTGGGCACCCTTATATAATGACACCTCCCTCTTCAAGCCTCGGTTGTTACAACTGTGGTTGGAGATAGTGGAGCTTTGAGCAATGGTGCCGTTGGCGAAATGTCCTCGGAAGTTTGTCTCAAAGTCTTCCACAAGGTAATGTTTCTCCTCTTGATGTGGTTTTACTTGTTCCTGATTTTAATGTTGCTTGTGAATGGTTGGAACAATTCTGTCTCATTGGGTATTTTGTGGGTCGAATCCCCTCTGAAAGCATGCTTAAAGCTTGGGTTAATTCGATTTGGACTCCTCATGGGGTCCGACTCGATAACGTCCAAAATATGACCAAAGGATTCTTCCTTTTCTGCTTTTTTGACCCAACTAATGCCCCCAACATTTTGGCCCGACAAGCCACCTGGTATGTTCGCAACTCTTTGTTGGTCCTGTCTGCATGGACCAAAGACTTTGTGGTTTTTGAGTATGTTACACTCAAAGCACTGTATGGGTAGAATTTCTTGGCCTACCCTTGCCTTGCACCCATTTCATGCATTAGATTGCTTCTTCCATTGGGTGGGTGGTCTGCCTCGAACCAGAGCGGTTTTATCATGCCCACCCATAGAAGCGTGTTTGCGTCAAGGTTGACCTTTCTTGTGACCTACAAGAATTTGTGGAAATCCAAATGGGAGATAAGCGGTACTCTTAACATATTCTATATATCAACTTGCCTAACACTTGCTTATGTTGCCAGGCCTCTGATCATAAGATCAAGAATTGTCCCCTTTATGTCCCTCATAATTGCCTAGTTGCCAAAGTAGCCCCTGAACCAACAAAACCCCCACAAGAGGAAGGTTGGCAAACGACTGGGGCCGGAAAAATAAGAACAAAAATCAGCAATCCAAGGCTTCTGGTTCGAATGGTCAGCGTGAGCCAACTATTAAGGAACCCCATAGCCTGTAAGCTAAGGAACCTTGTCTTTGCGCTAAGGAACCCAAGAAAGTAAAAATTTCAAAATTTTGAGTTTTAAGTGTCTTCTCTGTTGTACTCAATGTTAAAAGTCGAGAAATTGAGAAAATCTGCGTTTTTGGGTCATTTTGTGTGTTTTTCGGGCATGTCGGACATTTTTGTCCCGCGTGTCCCAAGTTCAAACGGGCGCTCTGTTCCCCGATCGGCCGGTTTCCCCGAAGTTTGTCTTTTTCGGGCCCGTCGGAACTTCTTGTCCCAAATGTCCCAAGTTCAATTTGGCAAGTTGTTCCATTTTCGGCCGAATCACCCGAACTGCGTACTTCGCGCTTTCACGTCCCAAATGTCCCAAGTTCAATTTGGCAAGTTGTTCCATTTTCGGCCGAATCGCCCGAACCGCGTACTTCGCTTTCACGTCCCAAATGTCCCAAGTTCAATTTGGCAAGTTGTTCCATTTTCGGCCGAATCGCCCGAACCGCGTACTTCGCGCTTTCACGTCCCAAATGTCCCAAGTTCAATTTGACAAGTTGTCACATTTTCGTCCGATCCGGCCGAGTCGCGTGTTTCACACACTTTTGTCCCGCATGTCCCAAAAGGCATTTGTGCGTCTTTTCCCCGCTTCGCCCGAATCGCCGAGCCGCGTGTTTCGCGCATTCGCGTCTCACATGTCCCAAATGAACCAAGTGCCATTCGTGCTTATTTTTCCCGCTCTACCCGAATATCTTGCTTATTCAAATTGGTAGGTATGTATTAAATGCGCATTCATTATCTTTCTCTCTCCTAATCGGCTATATAACGAGCAAACCCCCTATGCATTTTTCACACTGCTTCCATGCTATCCTTTGCTCGAACCCTTGCAATCTAAAATCCTGCGCGTGTATCCCTTCCCTCTGTAATTCCTTCCCGAGTCTAGCTTGCGGCTCTGCCCTCCGAATTACTATCAATATGAAGATCAAAGTCTTGGAGGAGGCTTTGGGAGAGCTGAAGAATAACTGGCAGAAGGGTGAGGCTTTCAAGACACCGGTCAGATTCGCTTTCAAAGATATACACTGTCATCTTCAGGATGAAACTTCTGGTGTGCCTCTTTCCTTGCAAGAAATCAAAGCTCAATTCAGAGCTTTTGTCAAAGATAATCTATTCAAGGAAAGCTCCATTTCCAAAGAGAAAATGAAGGAGATCTGCTCTCTTCAATCTGCCATTGAAGAAGCAAATAAAGACTATCATACTCATGTCGAGTTTGATAAGGAAATGGAGAAGTGCCTCGGATTTTGGGCTCGGTCACACACCAACACGCGGTCCCTCGTGGCGAGACATAGCCGAGGCATCAAGAGATTCAGCAGCGAAAATTTTGAAGTCAAGTGGGTCCCTCCCATTCATAACCACCTGTCTTCTTCTCCTTATTCTTCTCTTCTTTTCTAATTCTTTTTCTCGGATTCATTGTAATTAGTTGAGGTATTGCGATTGGCAATCCTTAACTAATCTTTAGTTAAAAGAAGTAGTTACAAAGAGTAACTGATTTGTAAGCTATATAATGGCCTCTTCACGCCATTTTGAAGGGAGGAAGAACTTGGCTTATTTTCTGAAAGTGTAAATAGATCATAAAGAAATCAATACAGAAGGACTTTCCATTCTTTGTCTATCTGATCTCTTTTGTCCCCAAGCTTTCATTTAATTTTTGTGAAGATCATTTGTCTGTGTTATGTTAAGAAACTTTGTGTTCTAGCAGATGTTATTTACAGAACTTTGTGTCTTTAAATTCCATCTTATTTATATGATACAAATGATCTTGTTTCAATTCACTGTAACTTCGCATACATAAAGAATTACTCTGTTATCTATAATTATGAGTGTTGCCTTTCTGGCTCATTCTCGTACTCTCATTCCTCAGTCCTTTTGTAATTGATGATCTTTATAGAAAACACTTTCGTAATATCCAAGTTCAACTAGAAAATCATGTTTTGTATATTTGTAAATAGGTTCATTTCTGAATAAGGGAACCTCTCCCATTAAAGAGGAGGGACTTCTTGTCCCCTGACTGTTGCTCTTCGTAAAGTCCTATTTGACGACCAACAGTTTTTGGCGACTCTACTGGGAAAATCATATTCCAGTTCTGTAATTTTTGATCATCCTTTGATCTGGCGACTCCGCATTTTACTCGAGGGAGAAGGGCCCTTGGTATTGAAGATTCTCGCCCAGCTTTTGAGCAAAGCAGGTTTTCCTTTCCCTTCAACAAGAAATAGAAAGACTCGTTCGACAAGCACTCCACCTGTCAAGATAGAATTCCTACGGGTGGTATTCCTTCAGAGCCAGCTAGTCCTAATCTTCGAGCTTTGATTCTTGCTGGTGTTGCAGTTCCTCTCCAAGCCATTTTTCCAAGAATGGCGGTACCATTGCCCTGGGGTCATCGTGTCGGGCCCCTTGCTCTTCCTCAGCCTTTGCATGAGTTACCTAGAGGTAACCGGAAGAACTTCCCTAAATTCAAAGGCGATGGCAAAGTGCATCCTGATGAACACATCGCAGCCTTCATAGTTGCATGTGGAGTTCTGGGAGTTGAACATGAAGACGTCTCCGTGAGACTGTTCGTTGAGACTTTACAAGATAATGCTGCTGATTGGTTCTATCACCTTCCGGCTGGTGCTATCACTAGCTGGGACACCATGAGAACTAGGTTTGAAAACCGTTTCAAACCAGCAGAAGATGTGCATGCCTTGCTAGCCCAAATCTCTCAGATAAAGAAAGATTCACAAGAGCCCATGAGAGAATTTGTGGCCCGATTCAACAGGTTGATTAATAAAATTCCACCAAATACTCGACCTGTTGATCAAATCCAAAAATGTTTCTTCCTAAATGCCCAATCGCCTGAAGTTAGTTATGCGCTAAGAAGGGCTAATCTCGCAACATTGGCTGAAGATCAAACTCTTGCTGTTAGTGTCGAGGATGATTTAATCATGTCAGGGAAGTTGAGGAGAGACCCTTCCAAATCTAAGTCTGCTTCTTCCTCCTCTTCCACCCCTGGACCTAATACTGATCCATTGGTTCAAAAACTTGCGAATGATCTCATTGCCATAAAGAAACAATTGGCTCAGCATGCTCCCTATGCAGACGTTCCAAGGAGGAATTTTCAGCCCAGAAATCATTTGCCTGCTTCTCAAACAAGATTAGCGCTTGAAGGACCTCCTGTTAAAGTTCCTGTCAATGCAACCTGTGAAGTTGAGGAACCAGATGATGATGAGGATAATGAAGCTTGCGAGGAATTTGTGGAAGAAGTTGATGATGAAGCAGATGAACTTGAAGGATCTCGAGTTAATTTCTTCACCACTGAGGGCATTGATGATGGAGATGATTATGATGAAGTAGTAGCGGACATGAATAGCGAATCATTCACTGTCATGACTCGAGAGCAGACAAATCAGAGGGAGAAAGTGACGCAGCCCCCCAAGAAATCTAAGGAGCAGCTGACAACTATCCCCGTAATTGCAAAAAGAGGATCTCCTATCCCCGTTTCATCTACACCAAAGGTGAGTCCTGTCAATCCTGCTATTAAAGTTACTTCTTTTTCCCCTAAAGTTGATAAACCTAGGATCTCAAGTGATGATGGCCCGTCCACTTCTGGGTCTTTTGATATTATTGATCACCTGAAAAAGACTAAGGTTCAAATCTCAGAGGCTGAGTATTATCAAACCCATCCCAAAGCTTTTGCTAAAATGATTCACTTTGTCAATTCCCATTCTAAAACCACCTCTAAAGGCCTTTTACCCACTCCTTCTTCACCACAACCTAGTCTGGTAGCCGCTGTCACCTCACCCAATGACAAAATTAAACCATTTTATGTAACACTTCTTATAGCTGGCCATAGGCTCAAGAATGTGTCATAGACTCGTGGAGCCTCGCATAATGTGATGCCTGCTAAAGTAGCTCATGCCTTAGGCTTGACCCTCACACGCACTTATGGATCTTGTTACTCTATGGAGAGTAAGGAAGTGCCCCTGGTCGAAGAATTAAAGATGCACAAGTGGCTTTTGCTGCTTTTCCTGAGAAGAGAGTTTTGGCTACCATCTTAGTAGCAGATATTCCTCCTTCATACGGGATGTTGCTAAGTAGGAACTTCTATAAGGATGTGGGTGGAGAAATTTAAATGGATTGGTCACATGCACTCGTACCTGTTAATGGACAAATGAAGAAGTTGCTGCCTGAGAAGCAATCTGAGTATATTGTACAAAAATGGATGATCCTAAAGCACAAATACTCTATGAGGATATGGGGCATGGTAACTACATGATTATGTCCCCTGATGAAATCCAACTCCCCAAAGTGTCACCTAAAGATCCTAATGGTGTTTGGATTTTAGAGTTTGATGGAAGTTGTTCCTCAGCTGGTTCTGGAGCTGGTGTCCTACTGGTGTCACCTGAAGGAAGCCTACATCCTTTTTCATTCAAGTTGCAGTTTGAAAATACTAATAATACAGCAGAGTATGAGGCTCTCATTCTTGGACTACAAGTGGCCAAAGAACAAGGTGTAAAGAATCTTCTGGCTCGTGGTGATGCGGAATTGATTGTAAAGCAAGTTAGAAGCCTTTTCCAGGTAAAAAATGGAAGGTTGAAACATTACCGGAATCAGGTTTGGGATTCCATTGAATTTCTTGATGCTTTCTCCATCGAAGCAATACCTAGGGAGAAGAACAACAGGGCTGATTCACTAGCAGTCTCAGGGTCACTACTGATTCCTCATCCTGACTTCTCTCAAGACAAGTTCACCATTGAGATGGTCCATCGACCTAGTGTACCTGATAATACCAATAACTGGCAAGTTTTCAATGATGATCAACACTTGCTTTCTTTCTTAGAACTCAAGGGTAATTTTGAACAGCTGTATTTTGAAGGAAGTGACAACCTGCCTCGTGAAAGTGTGCCCTTTGACAAAGCAGTCACCCAAGGAGAAGAAACGGATCAGGATGGATGCATCAAACTCAAAGGAAACAAGATTCCTAAAGGATTGGTGAGTTTAGAGGAACTATTTGATAAACATGACAGGTATGTAAAGTCTAGAGCTTCTACTGGACCTCAACAATCAGCTGAGTATGACAAAATTAATATTGGGAGTTCTACTGATCCTAAGCTCGTGAACATTGGAAAATGTTGCACAGCAGATGAGAGGAAAAAAGCAATTGATCTTTTAAAGAGGTATAAGGATGTTCTTGCTTACTCTTATGAAGATTTAAAAGCTTTCAAACCAAAAGATATGCAGCATTTTATTCCTCTCAAACCTGGAATTAAGCCTTTTAAGCAGAAACAGAGGCAATACAACCCCAAAATAGCTGACACCATCTTTCAAGAAATACAGAAGTTGTTGAAGGCCAAAATCATTTTTCCCATTCACCATTCAACATGGATTGCTAATATTGTGCCTGTTAGGAAGAAAAATGGTGAGATCCGCATCTGTGTTGATTTCAGGAATCTGAATCAAGCTTCCTTGAAAGATAATTATCCTTTGCCTATGATGGATCAGGTCTTGCAAGCAGTAACAGGATCTGAAATGTTATCTATGCTTGATGGATTCTCGGGATATAATCAGGTAGAGGTTGATACTGCAGATCAACACAAAACAACTTTCACTACTCCTTGGGGTACCTTTGCTTACAAGAGAATGCCTTTTGGGCTCATTAATGCTGGTGCCACTTTTCAGAGAGCTATGGATCTGGCCTTTGGAAGTTTGAAAGGGAAGTGTATTGTCATATACCTTGACGACTTGACTGTGTTTTCTAAAACAAGGGCGGATCATTTTGACCACTGAGACAGCTTCGCTAAGATGCAGAAACATGGGATTTCTTTGAATCCTAAAAATCTATCTTTTGTGTCACGGAGGGGAAATTATTAGGGCACATCGTCTCCAAAGATGGTATTAAGATTGATCCTGAGCGAGTTCAAGCTATCCAGCAAATTCCTCTCCCAACCAGCAAAAAGGGCGTGCACTCTTTCTTTGGTAAGATCAATTTTTTAAGAAGGTTCATCCCTGATTTTGTAGAGTTAACTTTGAGTATTTCCCAAATGATGAAAGGCAAACAAACGTTTGGTTGGTCTTCTGAAGGAAAGGAATCTTTTGAAGGTATTAAAAGAGCTATTGCTAAAACTCCTGTTTTAGCCTGTCCTGATTTCAGCAAAGATTTTATTATCTATTGCTATGCCACAGATAATACCTTGGCTGTTGTTTTGACTCAAGAAGACTCTAATGAGCATGAACTCCCAATTGCGTTCATGAGCTATATTCTGAAAGATCATGAGTTAAAATACACCATGATGGAAAAACATGCTTTTGCAGTGGTCAAAGCCGCAAGGCCTTTCGTTTTACATCCTCAACTCTCACTCCATGGTGTTGGTTCCAGATACAACTGTTAAGTCAATTCTCACACAACAGGAATTTGGATCCAAGAGAGGGAACTGGGTTGCTAAGGTCCAAGAATACGATATTGACATCAAACCGACCAAGCTCGTCCGTGGAAAAGGTCTTTGTGAGCTCATTGCTGAAGGAGCTAAGCATGAATTACTGGAGAACAAAGTTGGCCTTCCTACCGTTCTGTTTCTTAGCTCAGTTGATGAATGGTATGCTGATATCGCTCATTTTCTCACCTATGGAGAATGCCCCTCTCATTTAACTGCCAAAGAAAAGAGGACTGTTAAACTAAGGTCAGTGCAATATGTGTTGTGGGAAAACGCCTTGTTCAAACGTGGGTTAGATGGAAGATTTTTGAAATGTGTGGACAAGGAACAATGTAGAAAAGTTACTCTCAGCTTTTCATGATCAGGCATGTGGAGGGCACTATTCATCAACGGTCACTGCTCATAAGATACTTCGTGGAGGATATTACTGGCCTTCCTTGTTCAGAGATGCATCCAAGTGGGTTGATAAATGTGAGGCTTGTCAGACCTTCGTGGGAAGACCTAAATTGGCCTCTTTGCCTCTTAAGCCAGTTGTAATTGAAGAACCTTTTCAACAGTGGGGTTTGGACTTCATTGGAACACTTAATCCCGCTTCTAGTGCTGGTCATACTCATGTATTAACTACTACCACGATTATTTCACCAAATGGGTAGAAGCTATTCCAGTAAAGAGTACTACTTCTGAAGTGGTGTGCAGCTTCATCAAAGAGAACATCTTGGTAAGGTATGGTGTACCTAACAAGATTGTGACAGATAATGCTTCGAATTTCTCTTCAACCGAGATAATGGATTTTTGCTATGGGTATGGCATCTCTTTGGCTCACTCCTCAGATTACTATCCTCAGGGAAATGGGCAAGCAGAATCCACTAATAAAAATTTGGTGACTATTATAAGGAAATTAGTCAATGAGTCTCAACGAAACTGGCACAAGAAGCTCTATGATGCTCTTTGGGCAGACAGGATTACACCAAAGAGAGCTATTGGAATGTCTCCTTTTCAAGTGGTATATGGAGTAGAAGCTCAATTTCCAGTAACAGTGGAGCTGCCAGCCTTGCATCTAATGAAGGCCATTGAAGATACTAGTTTCAATGATGCTTTGGATAAGAGAATTATGTACCTTCACAAATTGAATGAGGACAGATTGGAGGTTGCTGATAGGATATCTGTTCACCAGCAGAAGGTAAAGGTCCTGTTTGATAAGAAAGCCAGGTTCAGAGATTTCCAAGTTGGAGACACTGTGTTGTTATGGGATAAAAGGCATGAACCTCGTGGCAGCCATGGCAAGTTTGATTCCCTTTGGCTCGGACCTTTCAAGATCAGACACTTTGCTGGTAAGAATTCCTTTTATCTTGATTACATGGATGGTTCTCCTCTCCCACTTCCTTATAGTGGGCAGTACCTTAAGTTGTTCAAGTCATAGGTGATTAGGGAGTCCTTTGTATATTCTGTACAACGTTTTGTTTTGCTTTCCTTTTTGTTGGTGTGTTGTCCTCTGTATTGGTTTGCTTTTTGACTCCGTGGCCCAATGGATAAGGTACTGGTCTGCTTCCCTGAGTTTGTCTAAGTTCTTACCTTGTCCCATTCCTTGAATTTATGCCAAGTCATCCCCAGAAGGAGCCAGCTGTTGTCCACTCAAAATTCCCCTGCTCTTAAGAAAGTGAAAATTTCAAAATTTTGAGTTTTAAGTGTCTTCTCTGTTGTACTCAATGTTAAAAGTCGAGAAATTGAGAAAATCTACGTTTTTGGGTCATTTTGTGTGTTTTTCGGGCCTGTCGGACATTTTTGTCCCGCGTGTCCCAAGTTCAAACGGGCGCTCTGTTCCCCGATCGGCCGGTTTCCCCGAAGTTTGTCTTTTTCGGCCCGTCGGAACTTCTTGTCCCAAATGTCCCAAGTTCAATTTGGCAAGTTGTTCCATTTTCAGCCGAATCACCCGAACCACGTACTTCGCTTTCACGTCCCAAATGTCCCAAGTTCAATTTGGCAAGTTGTTCCATTTTCGGCCGAATCGCCCGAACCACGTACTTCACGCTTTCACGTCCCAAATGTCCCAAGTTCAATTTGGCAAGTTGTTCCATTTTCGGCCAAATCACCCGAACCGCGTACTTCGCGCTTTCACGTCCCAAATGTCCCAAGTTCGCCCGACCCGTTGTCACATTTTCGTCCGATCCGGCCGAGTCGCGTGTTTTGCGCACTTTTGTCCCGCATGTCCCAAAAGGCATTTGTGCGTCTTTTCCCCGCTTCGCCCGAATCGCCGAGCCGCGTGTTTCGCATTCGCGTCTCACATGTCCCAAATGAACCAAGTGCCATTCGTGCTTATTTTTCCCGCTCTACCCGAATATCTTGCTTATTCAAATTGGTAGGTATGTATTAAATGCGCATTCATTATCTTTCTCTCTCCTAATCGGCTATATAACGAGCAAACCCCTATGCATTTTTCACACTGCTTCCATGCTATCCTTTGCTCGAACCCTTGCAATCTAAAATCCTGCACGTGTATCCCTTCCCTCTGTAATTCCTTCCCGAGTCTAGTTTGCGGCTCTGCCCTCCGAATTACTATCAATATGAAGATCAAAGTCTTGGAGGAGGCTTTGGGAGAGCTGAAGAATAACTGGCAGAAGGGTGAGGCTTTCAAGACACTGGTTGTATCTGCTTTCAAAGATATACACTGTCATCTTCAGGATGAAACTTCTGGTGTGCCTCTTTCCCTGCAAGAAATCAAAGCTCAATTCAGAGCTTTTGTCAAAGATAATCTATTCAAGGAAAGCTCCATTTCCAAAGAGAAAATGAAGGAGATCTGCTCTCTTCAATCTGCCATTGAAGAAGCAAATAAAGACTATCATACTCATGTCGAGTTTGATAAGGAAATGGAGAAGTGCCTCGGATTTTGGGCTCAGTCTACAGCCAACACGTCAGTCCCTCGTGGCAGAGACATAGCCGAGGCATTGAAGAGATTCAGGCAGCAAATTTTGAAGTCAGTGGGTCCCTCCCATTCATAACCACCTGTCTTCTTCTCCTTATTCTTCTCTTCTTTTCTAATTCTTTTTCTCGGATTCATTGTAATAAGTTGAGGTATTGCGATTGGCAATCCTTAACTAATCTTTAGTTAAAAGAAGTAGTTACAAAGAGTAACTGATTTGTAAGCTATATAATGGCCTCTTCACGCCATTTTGAAGGGGAGGAAGAACTTGGCTTATTTTCTGAAAGTGTAAATAGATCATAAAGAAATCAATACGAAGGGGCTTTCATTCTTTGTCTATCTGATCTCTTTTGTCCCCAAGCTTTCATTTAATTTTGTGAAGATCATTTGTCTGTGTTATGTTAAGAAACTTTGTGTTCTAGCAGATGTTATTTACAGAACTTTGTGTCTTTAAATTCCATCTTATTTATATGATACAAATGATCTTGTTTCAATTCACTGTAACTTCACATACATAAAGAATTACTCTGTTATCTATAATTCTGAGTGTTGCCTTTCTGCTCATTCTCATACTCTCATTCCTCAGTCCTTTTGTAATTGATGATCTTTATAGAAAACACTTTCGTAATATCCAAGTTCAACCAGAAAATCATGTTTTGTATATTTGTAAATAGGTAAGGGAACCTCTCCCATTAAAGAGGAGGGACTTCTTGTCCCCATTTGACCGCTCTTCGTAAAGTCCTATTTGACGACCAACACTAAGGAACCAATTGCTGCTTTGGTAACTTGTCTTTCTAGTTACCAAAGTATTCCAACACGCCCAAGGCGGCCTCGGTTCTCATGGACCAAACCAATTTTGTTTCTAATGTCACCATGCCGCAACCATTGTTGCTTTACTTATTAATGTAGCTCACAGGGGCCATACAAAAGACCTCGAAGTCCTCCTCGCATCTCTCGAGACATCAAGTCCTTGCAATGTGGACTCAACATAAGAGTACAACATCAAATACGTCGGGCAGAGAAAAATTGATCTGCAAGATTTTTTACAGCATAACACTGCGTAATTCTTGCAAAACTAGTTTGACGCCCTTGATGGCTTGGATGCTGAAGGCATGGCTCTTGACCAACGCCGTCTATGAATTGTTCGGGTCTTACTGGACTGTCGTAGTAAGTATATTGTTCGTGAAGCTCGAAAATATTTGCCAATTTATACTTTGGTTTTTAGTTACAGGGTGGCTTGTAAATCCATCTCGCCTGACATCTTGGCCATTTGCAGTAATCATGAAGCGGGGCATGGGGGTTTAATTTCTCTTTTTACTCCCAAATGGTGGCTTTTGTTGATAGACCATGGCCTCGACCCCACCAATGTGCCACATGGGTCCTCTTTAATGTTGACGACCGCCCTTTTGGCCTCATTAATATTTACGCTTTTAATGATTCAGTCGAAAGGGCTGATCTTTGGCGGTGGATAGCTTGCACAATTCCCGATGCTTATTGGGTCATAAGTGGTGATTTTAATATGGTTGAGTCACCCACTAACAAATGCGGCCATCTACCGATGAGGTGGACAAGTTGGCGAAAGGGAGGCGTGGTTTTTCATGCGCAATAAGTTTGGGTTTTATGACCCTAATGCTTCTCGCACTCCCACTTCTGAAGCATGGTTCACTTGGTCCAATCTCCGAGGAGGATCAGATTGTGTTCTTAAATGGATCGATAGAGCTATGTTGTCAGCTCAGGATTATTTTGATTTTGACAACATTTATTCCATGCTAGTGGAGGTCATGCCTGACTTTGTCCTTTCGGATCACTCCCCTATTCAATTTCGTATCACTTGGCATGATAAGTGTGCTTTTTGTCATAAAGGCCAATTCTTTCTTAATATTGCCTTGATGCAGCATGGGCCCACTCTCAATCATATCAAGTGTGTGTGGAATTTGGCCCCTCGACCTAGTCATTGTCAGCGCTTTCATCCACCTATGCATGCCAACTGGATTCAGTGGTGGGGGGATGCTATGACTTAGACTACTAGATTCCTCAGAATCTATGGAAGACAACTAGCCAAAATTCAGCGCCGCTCATACTCTGCCAACACCTCTGCTCTTAGTTGGGCGATGGTTGCGCTTCAGGACAACCCATTCTTAGAAGCTCTGTAGCTTCAAGTTTCAACGCTTCACCAACAAATTCAAATTGTTGACAACTATAGCACTCGGGAACTCAAATTCATGCTTGCATGCATTGGCTTAAAATTGGCAATCATGTTTCAAAAGAATTCTTTCTTTCTCTCAAAGCCAAAACCTTCTCAACAAATTTGGGCCATCAGTGATGGCGAAACTAGGTTCACAGACCCCCAACTCATGCTGTACGCATTTGTGCGACATTATAAGCTAGTCTTTTAGGCTCAACCACCCTCTCCCGACCGCTAAACAACCCTTGCATAATGTCTGGCAGTCGTGCCATGTAAGCTTTCCCATCCTCAAAGGTGGTTTGTGACCAAATTCTCACCATTGATGACCTTCACGCTGCCATCATGCAAATGGCCAATGATAAGGCTTTGGGATGCGATGGCTTCCCTTGTGAATTCTACAAGCTATGCTGGATTTGGTCGGACAGCACCTTCTTCAAGTCTATTTTGAGGGGTACCTGGAACTAGTCTTTGGGGCACGTATGAACAAAGGGAATATCAAATTCATACCCAAACCAGGGGATCTAGAGAAAATTACCTATTGGAGGCCTATCACTTTGTTGAATGTCTCCTACAAAATAATTGCCAAAGTGTTGGCTATGAGGTTTCGTAATATTCTCCCCACTATTATTCAACTAGAACAAACTAGGTTCATTCAGGGGTGATACATCCTAGACAACATCATTGTTGTTTGGGAAGGCATGGAATGGGCCTACGAGATCCAATCAATCTGTTATGTTCATTAAAATTGATTTCGAGAAAGCTTATGATCGATTGAATGGCCGTTTATCCTTGCCATGCTTCAAGCCCTTGGCTTCGGTCCTATTTTTATACAATGAATTTGAATGCTATTTACGGAGGCCTTTTCCCGCATCACCATTAACTGTCTCGATTATGATTCCTTTGGACTGCTTTTTCCATTCCATTCGCCATGGCGCCAGTTAGCGCATGTGCTCTATGTGCTTGCGGCCGAAGGTTTTGGGTATTCGCCGCCCATGCCAAAACTCAAAGGGCTCATCGGGGAATTTCATTGCCTTTCTGCGAACAATTATCAATTGCTTAATGGTCACTTTGCAGATGATTCCTTTCTCACGCTCATTGAGGATGAATCCAATATTTGCAATTCCATGCACTGCCTTGATATCTTTTGTTTAGCGTCTGGTTCTTCCATTCAATGACGGAAAACCCAGTGTTACGACAATCTTTCCTCCCAATGCTCGTTTGGCTGGCATTTTTTGAGTGGAAGATTCTTACACATGGCAAAACATTTAAATTTCTTGGCATCCCTTTGCCTTTCGATTATCACCGATTGAGCTATGATGATATGTTATTCAATGGTGGACAAAATATTGATCACTGGACTTTGTCCTTGACAGAAAATTCTAAATTTTCTCAGAAAGTTTTGGCGGCCATGCACATTTATTACTCCTCATGTTGGGTGCCTTCCAAAGCCTCTATTCAGAAGCTGGAGAAACTCCTCAAAGCCTTTCTCTGGGCCAACGCCTTCCACTGAAAAGGTTTTCATCATGTTGTTTGGGAGATATGTTGCCTTCCCCGCAATTCTAGGGGTTAGGCCTTATTGACATTCAATGACAAGGCGGAGACTCTGTGCGAAATGGATTGTTCGATGCATCCAAGGCCAAGAAGCATGGAAAGTGCTCTTGTGCCATGGCATCGAAGAAGGATCACCTTATGACCGCCTTGCATGGAAAGGTTTGGGGTTTGTCAACCTCCTTATTTCTCTAGTTCCTGTTAAAGTTGTTGGCACCTTTGTGCTTAAAAGCATTTGGAAAACATGGGAATGTATCAAACCATGACTTTAGTGGAAAGGTAATGGATTTTGTAATGTTCTCTCCATTAACCATCATTCTCTCTGGTGGTCACCGATATTTCAGGCTTAGGATAAGTGTTTTGTAGACATCCTGGGGATTCCTGCGCTCAAAATTTTCAAGCACGACATTTGCACCATCCAAGATTTATTCTGTAAACACTCTTAATCCTGGTTTTCTTGGCCTGAGCTTAAAGCTCGATATCGGCTAACCAACCAAGATTAGGTGACATTACTACTGATGCTCATTTCGGTCCCTAACCACATGCTTTGCACAAGATTTCTATGCGTTCCTCTCGCCCTTGGTGGATGGATTGGAAATGGTATGTTGATACCCCATTTCATAATTATTCAGCCAGTAAAGGCTACCACTGGCTTTTGCCTCATTTGCCCATGGTTGATAAACTCAACACTTGATGGGGGATTCATTCTACTCCATCTTATCAAGCGGCGATTTGACACTTGTTTGGTCTATATGTGTGGAGCCTAAAATTTCCCACTTTTTGTGGTGTGTTATGCACCAAGGTCTTCTGTGGAGTCTCGAATTGTTCAAATTGGGGTCCTGACTCCCAAGTGCCCATTCTATGGCCACTTGGAAACTTTAATGCATCTTTTCTGGTTTTTTCCAAAGCTCAGTTTGCTTGGAATTGGATACACTTATTTTTCTTTCCACTCAGACCCCATTGCTTTACTTGGCAGAATATAATTTTAGGAGATAACCCCAAGCTTCTGCCTATGTTCACCCATATTTAGCATGTTTTTAGAGAGGAAATTCTATTTTGGATATGGAAAGAAAGAAATGATTTTTGTTTGCTAATTCTAAAGTTGATCAACAATTTTCTATGTATAACAAGTATATGGTTATCTCCAATGTGCTGCTGCAAATTCAAGTCCAGGCAAATAAAGTCACCCTAGAGGTAGACCACCTCCAGACTCTGTTATGACATTGGGGGGATGCTCCATCCAATGTTTCCCTAGAGCTCGCCTCATTATCTCAACACTCCTCGCCGCATGGTCGTGGTGGTGGTTGTAGCCGTTCTCACAACATCCATTCACCTAGGCTCGTTGCTCACCCCACCCTTAGCATCGACCGAGTCACTCGCCACCATCTCATCGCAAAGTGGGGTCCCTTGCTCGTCATCTCGGATGGGGGCTCACTGTTGCCCCGAGACGCGCTCGTTAGATGGCTGGAATCCGCACCCACCGCCACTTTGTAACCATATGAAAAGTTCCCCGCCTCTCTCTCGCCATCCCCACTTAGGAGGAGGTAGAAAATGAAAAAGAAATCCCCTCGGTTGGGTCGTTCTAGATGTAGGCAAGGACCTCCTACATCGGGTTGGCCGGATGACCATGATCCTCCTACTACGGGGATGTTTGTCGTGCTTTGCTTAATTTTGTGTTCTGTTGATCTCTTAAGCGTTGCCTAGTTTGTTGCTCTCCTAGGCTCGGCCTAGTTTGCTCGTTTGTGGTTTTGGGGCGTGCTCTCATACCGCCCACTTTTTTTTGAAAGCTATCTTGTATCTTATTGAATTAATATAATATAAGATCTCTTTTCATAAAAAAACATGACGCGACAAAATATTTCTTTGGGGCTATAGTTTGGGGATGATTTTTATCTCAATTGGATAGGGCAATCAATGTGAGGTGTCAATTTTATTCTTATGCGAGGGTATTTAGTGCTTGTTACGTTGAAGGCGTTTTCCAAGTTATAGTAGAATGAAGCTTGCCAATTCTAACATGTTGAGTTAGCCATTGTATAAATGACATATTTCTTTTTTCAATTAGCTTCCACTCAATTCACACCTATGTATGGTGCGCCCCCCATAAAACTCGCATGCAACACATAACCAACACATACATTTGGTCCATATGTGGCAGAGAAAGGACCATTGCTAGAATTCGTTGTCGGTCTTGGGAGGAGTGACAATGGAGCCAAATCTTCTATAGAATCATATGTATCGCCACTTCTTACTGTTCACATTAACGTCATTTTGGGAGGCGTTTTGTACCGCTTAAACCGGTTGGCCATCCAGGTTCCCAAGCGCGCGACTTAACAAACAAATAATACAAACATTTTACAATCAACGGCTACCATTATTCACAGAGCCGAAGAAAACGCAGAAACACATCCATTTTTCACAACACTCCGCCATGCTAAACACTCGGCGCCTTCGGGATTAAAATTGAGTGGAGGGTAGCCGCTGGTGAAGACAAGAGGTCACCATAGAACCCTAAACGAACGCACCAGTTCTCCTGAAACAAACAAACTTTATAAACTCAGAGTCATGGAGTAACCACTTAAACCACTTAAACATTAAACACATACATTCTTTCGCAGACTAGAGGATGAAGCGATTCCAGTGGATGTTTTAAGAGGAAGGCATTCACAGACCAGTGGATGTTTTACTAGGAAGGCAATCACATTTGTTAGGAAGGAAATTTTGGATCTCCACAACACACAATCGACCATGACACGGTCCGGTGACGGTAATCAAAAACCAGAGGACCATCACGAATATGCAATTTGGTTATTGTTTTTTTTTAATTATTATTTTTATATTCAACCATGGCAAAGGAAAATATTCTTAATTTTTCTTTCTGTTGTCACACTAAATATGGATCTCGAACTAATTTGATTTAAAACCATGTTTATTAATTTCTCAATCAATTGTTAAGTTTGGTTAATCTGTAATTCATCACCAAATATGTCTACATTTGTGAATCAAAATATTCTTCCAATATTTTTTATCTACACTTTTACTATTCCCCCCAATTTCACCCTAATATCTCTATTATATTCGTCATAGATAAATAAACACACCTGTTATATACTAATACTTCACCAATAATGTATTGTCCTTATCCAAAAATGTTTTCAACAAACATTCTGGTTTTCTTCACCAGTCAATATTCTTGATGAATTCCCTAGGAAAGAGGGATAAGGGGCTGAAGAAAACCAATATATAATCATTCTTACACTAGTCCTTTTCGGTTGTATGCAACCTTAGGTTTTTGAGACCCTTGTCCTCACCTAATTTATCTTCTTTTCTACAAACTAACCAAGAATCATCTTTTCTCGCTTCAAACTATTATCACTTTTAGCCATTGTGAAGCCATGAACTGATGAAAGAAAATGAGAGAGACCATCACTAAAACAAGGGAAAGAGAGCTCCAAAAATTTATATTATTTGGAAGCCAAGTAATGGTGGAATTACATTCAACAAGTGAGAGGGTGAGAGAGTGATGGTTAAAGGAAAGACAACATTACCACCTTTACGACTATTTTACCACTCTTTGGGAAGAGACACGCTTGAATCAAGGCATGTTATTTTAATATAAATGTTATGAATCTTACATAGAAGGGAGAGTAGATTTGTAGATGAGTATTGGGAGAGAGGAGAAGCCATTCGATGAATTTCACTCTCCATTTTAAAAATTCGACGTTTCATAATTTGCCAAAAAATCAGCAAGTTGATTGATTTCCCGATAACAAAGAAACCCCATAATCTTGTGATTATTGAAAAATTCAACAAATGCCTTAACATGGTGATTTGAAAATGGAACCACCGGTCACGTGTTGTCCTTCCCCATAGCAACCAAATCTAATATATAACCAAATCCCAAACTCAACAACACATCTCTAAGATTTATTGATACAAACTAGAATTTACTGTATAACACCCAAGTCGCATTGACACATCACTCGGCCTAGGCGAGCGCTCACCCAAGCGCGCAAAGGTACTGGTCCTCTTTAGGGTTGTTGTAACAAGATGTTAGCGTGATTAACGAAGAAACATATATGTCCATAACTAATCCACCATTCTAGCATGCATGCTACATTTAGATCTATGAAAGAACAAGCTTAAAAATAATCATGATTGAATCAATAACATGCACTACTCAATTACACATAGGAATGACACTTAGATTCAACCAATATCTTCCATCTATTAATAAACACAAAAGCTCCTTACAATAATGTCAATTTATACCAATGCGCACATGTATCTGATACAATAATCCAATCATATGCGCATACCTCTATACCTTCATACATCCATCTCTCTCTATGTATATGTCTCTCTCTCTATTCATGCCTCGCTATTATGTAATTCTCATCATATATATAGGGTGGGGACTTGCCCTTCACCACTTATCTATTATAGAAATAGGCCGCATGCTATTAATAGCCACGCGCCATTTACAGGAACATAGTCACACATGCAAGTTTGCTATCTATAGACCTCTTACGATTAATCAAGTGAAAATCCTATTCATAGCTTGTCTCCATGCAAAATTCTTCGATCCCATCCTCTAAAGATAGATAATGCATGGTGCGCACGTCTCTCGCATCGTTGGTGTGTTCCTGACGCCATCTTCTAAAAATAGATCATCATGCTCAAAATCAGCTAAGTCCCAATAGTTAAACTTGCCCTCTGCGTGTGAGTTCTTCCTATCCCTCTGCGCCCTTGATCCTAGCCTTCTCTCCCACGCGGACTCCTTATGCGATCTTTAACAAGTATTCTCTCGATCAACATTACCCCACACTAATCTCATTGTCATCCCGACAATGGTTATTTCCAAAATTGTAGTAAAGAATAGAAGAATGGAAAGAATAAGAATGAAAGAATGCGAGATAAATAAAAAAGTTTTATGAGGCTATGAGGTAGCCTCCTCGTATTAGTTCGAAGTATCAACTCTAGATACTCCTCCTTTATTTCGGCCTCTAAGGCCTGCCATTCAAGAGTGCTTGTTTTAATTTTTCTAGAATGTCCACAACAATGGACTCCAACTCATCCCTCGCAATCTCTCCTTTTTCATTCTGCGAAGCAAAGCAACAACGCTGGACATTGATGTCATTCTTCCTTCTAAAAGATCCATATTCTGCACAATGAGCTTCCCAAGCTCTTCTAGCCGAGTCTTATGCGGCTCTTGTGCTTTGCTACTTAGGGTCTCACGCTTGACTTAACTATTGACAATCTTTCAGTGCGGCCCAATGTCTCATCCTTCATTACTTTTTTGACCTCATTGTTTTCTTCTAAGGTCTTTATATTAATAAACGCCTTTAGAGCTATGCATATATTCAAATCTTGGTCTTCTTTCTTCAATACTTCTTGTAGCTCTTGCAGCATCCCTTCATAGGATGCAATATTTCACATCACTAAGGCTTTCTCTCGTTTTGCCTCTTGCTCTGACTTCATTGGTGTTGTCATGCGCAGAGGTTTATCTTCAAGCACCAAGTCCACCAAATTTCCTACATAATGTACTTGAGGGAAACATTTGTGGTACCTTGTCTCTAAGTGTGGCCTTGCTTTGATGACATTGTCCCCAATCTCCTCTGCGATGTTGATAAATAATTCATTCTTCTTCTACGTGAAGTCCCTCTCTTGTGTTATGTGTGCTATCTCAACATCCTTTGTCTTTAGCTCCTCACACAGTGCTCTGATTGTTACATCTTTGTCCATGTTCCTTCTAGCAACTTCAGCAGAAACCTTCACCAATGCATTGCTGACCTGCTCATCTGACATGACAGTAGGCTTTATTGACATATGTCTAGATTGTGGTGCCTTTTTCAGCCATCTCAAAATGTATGAATCTTTGCATACATCAAAGTCAAGCTCATCCATGTGGGTGTGCATTGACCATGATAGTTTCTTATGAGTGCACACAATCGCCATATCCTCATCCATTAGCTCCCAGCCGAATAAATCCTTCTGTGTTATTGTGCTCGCGGAAGCGGTGCATAATTTTACCGTCGTCCTCTGCATACCCTATTGTTGGTGGAATGTGCTCTCCACTCATCCTCTTCGATCTAGGACCCTTGAAAATTGTAGCTTCAAGGTTAGGATCATGTCTGTTACATCCTGAGCAGTCGCATGTGCAGATCTGGAGGTTTCATTTTCTTTTTCTTCTCCATCCTTCATCTCTTCATCTTTCTGCTCTTCCTCATTCTATGGCTCATCTTCTTGCTCGAGTAGGGTAGGAGATGCATGCTCGCTCTCTTCTGATTCCTTTGCTTCTTTATCCAACTTCAACTTTCTTCTCTTCTTTGGTTCAATGGTCTCCTTGTGTGGAGAGAGATGAGGTGATTTTCGTACCGTTTGTGGGGTTCCAATTTGAATCCTTATGCGTCTAGAACACTTTCTTAAATCTATGCTCCCTTGCTCAACCTCCGTATCTTCCTCTTTGTCTTGTCCTTGAGGTGGAGTGGCCACACACTAGTGAATCTTCTCTGTCATATGGTTGCTTTCTTCTGCGCTCCAAGCCTCCACTATCTTCACGCTCCTCCTCTTCACCCTCTACTTCAACAACTTCTATGGGCCTTTGCATCGTATGTTTTCTATTGTGTGCTTACCCTTTGGCGATCCTGGGAGTGCAAATTCATTCTCTACATACTTATTGTTCTCCATCTTGGGCTTCAGCTGAAGATACACCAATGCTACCCCTACATCTGCTACAACCAGACTTATTGGCTTAATATTCAACACCTCCGAAATGATCCTCTCGGTGTAGGCACTTCTTCCAAGATACACATGCTTCTTTCTCAATGTATGGTAGTCACAGTCTACCTTATCTACATTGAATACCAGTTGGCATGTGTTTATAAATATGTGAACAGATGCTTGGAAATACCTTGTAGTGAATGTGTAAGGCAATTTACACCAAGGGCTCCAGACTCCATCTCTCATTGGGAAGCACGCGATGCAAAAATGTTGATATATAACAAACTGGACTTGTTTCCCTACTACTGATGGTAGGTCCTTTGGGATGCGCCACTCTTCTCCAAATGCCGCATGGAGCTTTTCGTACCATTTATCTCGCCCTTTGATTTACGTCATCTGTCATGGCCCCTTTACATAGGTACTTGTTGAACCTTTCAGCTGGTGACTTATTCTCCATGGGGTATTCCCATACCTTTTCCTTCGGTCCATCGTACTCCAATATCCATGAACAATAGTGATAGTAGAACAACCCCAAAGCTTATCTTCCCTCCCCGTGCACACTTCCCGACTATTTATTCTCGCAATGTAGCCTGTAATATCAGAGATTGCTCCTTCGACATCTTACGCAAAATGTGTAACCACATAGTATTTACGTGTGACCACCGCTCCTGATCATTCAACTTTATAACAAGGTGTGCTACTGCTTGCAAAATTGGATAGTTCTTCAATTTGTCTATATCCATACCGTGCGGACCCTTCAGGTACCCTAACTCCTGTCTGGTCTTTAAGATCGCGGCTTTATCTGTGAGATCATTCTTTATATCCTCATGCACTCTGCTCATGAGCCACTGATACAAGGGCTCATACTTCTCGAAATATGGAAGCTCATATAATTGGTAGACCCCAATTCTCTTCAGAAGCTTCTCACCTGCATCATCATAAACCGGCATGTCATCCGCCGTACGCTTGTTCATCCTAACAGTGAGTAGGGAATCGAGCTCCTTCTTATTCTCCATGGTCTTGTGATTGTATTCACTCACTTTTCTCTTTCTGATAGGTGAATCCCATTCCTGGCCAAAAATGACTCTTTCTGGATATTGCATTTCTAAAAATCACTTTCAGGTGCCATCTCTTCTTCCTCGATGACCACCTTCTTCTTTCCTTTTGCTCTTGCTACAATTGCCTTCTTGGGTGCCATTTTTACCTTACAAACATCTCCTCTTTAACTTTGTAACTTGCAAATCAAACCCTAGCTCGATTCAATCGTGCCCTAGGTGGAAACTTTGTGCCCTAACTCCTCTCTGTCTCCCTGCTTCACTCAAACCCTTCACCACTAGGGATGCAAGCTTCTTTTCACACAAATCTATTTGTCACACTTGGTTTCACACCCTTCACACCTTAACTGATCACTCGGCTCTTTGCACTTAGCTCTTTCCTCAAATTCTCTTAGTCGCAATGGTAAAAATGAATCCGCATCCCATCCTTATATATTTTTAAAATTTTGATGCATTTATTGCTCCTTCACCTACTAAATATCCCCTCATTCATTGACCAAATTTGTTTTTCCGTGTGGTACATCTTCGTGCCCTAGCTATAACCTTCTAGCGCACCTCCCTACCCTCTGGTTACAAACTTCTCTTCAACATGTGCCCTTGCGCCTGAGTACCTCATCATTGTACCTTCTCCTGGTAGTTATCATGGCCTCCGCTTACCTCGCGTTATACTGTCCTTTCATTCATCTCCATCCTTGGTCACTTTTGAGAAGTAATCTTCTTTTGACTTAAAGCACACATGTAGCAGCTTATTCCTTTCACCTTTCAATTCTCATAGTCTTTTACTTGGATAACTACAACCACCCCACACTAAAAGTATGTGCAGTCCTCTACGCATAAACATTCTTCACATAGTAATTAGCTTCATACGCGCAAGCACACTTATTACACAAGAACAACAAGTAAATTGACAAAGTGTAGGGACAATGAAGGAAATACATTAAGGAAATACGGAATTGAAAACATAGTCTAAATGGCAATACTTGCCTTATTACAAATACTAAGAAGATTTATTTATAGTAGGGCTTCAACCTACTCCCATTAAAGTAACTCGGTAGCCGTGTTCCATCAAGTGCTTCTAACTAGAAAGCACCTGATTCAAGTATATAAGTGATGACATATGTCCCCAACCAATATACTTTGAGCTTGCCTGGATGGCACAAGAACTTAGAGTCATAAAGAAGTACCATTTGTCCAATCTCAAAATTCTTATCCCTTATGTTTCTGTCATGCCATGCCTTCTACCTAGCTTTTTCTTGCTTCTGACTCCATCGTGCTATGGCTCATCGCTCATCTTCTCAATACGCTCTTCTAAAGCCTACTCATTAGCTAGACCTCCAATGTGTGCAATGCGTAAAGAAGGTAACATAAATTCTATAGGGAGAACGACTTCTATGCCAAACACCAACTGAAATGGTGTGGCTTTGTTCAATCTCTTGTAAGTTGTTCTATATGCCCAAAGAACAACTGACACTTTGTCATCCCAATCCTTTCTTCCAACATCACAAATTTTTGTCAAAGTCTGGCTCAAAATCTTGTTGAAAGCCTCAACAGTTCCATTTTCCTGAGGATGGTAGGGTGTGGTTTTATGGTGTGCAACCATAAACTCATCTAATAGGATCCTGATTGTCTCATTCAAAAAGTGTGTGCCCCTATCACTTGTCAAGCTTAAAAGACATCCATATCTTGTAAGAACATTCTCCCATAGAAGCCTAGCTGATTCAAATTATTGTGCATGTCTGATCCTTTGTAGGTGATGCTTCTGCCCACCATGTGAGATAATTTGTGCAAGTAATGATATAACGCGACTCGGTCCCTACGCGTGGTTGGTGAAATAGGTCCTACAAAGTCAATGGCCTATTTCTCGAATGGTTTAACACTAATAATCGGTCTCAAAGGCATCTCATCTCTTTGCCTTGGTTTTCCTAGGCAATGACAATGATCACACGCCTTACAATATTCTTTGCAGTTTTTATATAATGTCTCCCACCATAATCCAGCAAGTAAGATGTTTTGAGCAATCATATCACCTACATAATGGCCTCCTGCAATACCACTATGGGCATCTTCCATAATATCCTTGTGCTCATGCTCTAATACACAACGTCATAATACTTCATCTCTACCTAACTTGTAGAGGTCACCACTGATTAACATAAATGGTGCCGCACGTATAGCAAGTTGTTTCTTTTCTAATGCCTTCATTCCTTCTGGTGTCATACTAGTTCGTAGAAAGACAATAATGTCTTCTAATTCCGTGGCGTGCATTATAACCTATATAACTGTGCATCTGACATGGTTTCTTCAATTGTCTATGCTTCCTCTCCTGAGTTGATTCTAGATAAATAGTCTGGTCCAGAGTTACTTTTCCCTGGCTTCACCACAACTGTGAAATCAAACTCTTGAAATAGGAGTACCCATCTGCATATGCGCTCCTATAAGACAAGCTTGTTTACCAAGTACTTCAATGCCATTTGATCTGCATAAAATAAAAATGGCGTTGCTAACAAGTATTGTCAAAATTTGTGTAATGCATAGATAATTGACAAAGCTTCGCGCTCTATAGTTGTATAATTATGTTCAACAGGAGTCAACTTCCTACTAGCAAAACAAATTGGATGATCTATAATACCTTCACTAGGTTGAGCTAAAAAAGTGCCAATGGCCATGCCGGAGGCATCCGCATGCACATGAAATGGTTTATCCCATGAGGGAAAACACAAAATGGGCATGGTAGTAAGTTTCTCATTTAATATCTCAAACACGCGTTGTTGTGGTTCTCCCCAATAAAATGTACCTTTCCCCTTGAGTAACTCTTCTAAGGGTGCAACAATTTTGGCATACCTTTTGATGAAATTTCTATAATATCTGTATGACCTAAGAATCATGCACCTCACTTTGACTGGTAGGCACCTCCAGTGCCTAGAATGACCGCAACCTTACCCGGATCAACGAACAAACCTTCCTTCCGTTTATATGTCCTAATAATATTCCAAATGGTGTAGAAAATATGCACTTCTTGATGTTCAAAGAGATACTCAATTGTCTCGCACTGCTTCAAACATTAAGTGCATATTGTGACAATGATCTTTCACAAGCCCATAGACTCGTCCCAATCGCTCTAGGTAGACCTGTAAGAAGTTGTGAATAAAATATTTGAATGCCTGAACAACTATGCAAGAGAATACATCAGGTGCATTTTTTAGTCCAAAAGGCATCATAATATAGGCAAAATTGCCCCATTCAGTAGTAAATGTTGTCTTTTCTTGATCCTCCTGAGAAATCCTAACCTGATGATACCCGAAAACCCATCTGTGAAAGAGTATATTTTGCGCCCTGTAATGCCTTCTAGTATTTCCTCAGTAAATGGCATAGGGAATGGATCTGTGATGCATGCAACATTCAGCTCCATGTAGTCCACACATATTCTGTTTTGTCCATCCTTTTTGATACTAATCACCATTGGGCTAACCCATTCTAACTCATCAAGGGGCTTGATAATTCTAGATTTCAACATTTTATCAGCTTTCTTCTTTTACCTTTCCATGCAAATTGGGGTTCATTCTATAAGGTTGCTTTCTCATAGGGCATGCACCTTCCTTAAGCTTTATATTCATTTCCCTAAGTGATTTATGCACGCCTTTAAGTTCATGATACCCTTGAGAGAATAAGTTCGATAATCCCGAGTAACTCAATGATCTTTGCTACCTCCAAGTCTGACCAGTAGTCTCCAATGATGACCTCCTTAGGCTCAACCTCCGAACCTATATTCACCTTCTTTTTCTTCATGGGTTTGTGATAGGCACGCATATCCTTGTCTACACTGTCCAAGACCTCGCACACCCCTTGTGAATGTTCAATATCCAGGTTCTCAACTTCCTCATCATCCACGATGTAAACCATCTTTCCTTTCTCTTTCTCAAGGCAAGTGCATTCAAGTAGTATGGAGTCCATTTCTTCTTCCTTTTCAAAACGTGCTTCGACTCTGTCTCACCAAATAATTCCTGAATATGCTCTTCTGCTTTTGCATTATCTCCCATAGTTAAGTGCTTGACAAATTTTAATGCCTCCTCTATTGGAGATTGGGAAGAAAAGTATTCAAAGTTCTAGATCATTCTTGTAGTCAAATTTTTCCAGCTTTCCACTCTCTCTATGTAGTTCTATGTATACATACCATGCGCATGCACATCCTTGTAGCGTAGAGTATAATCTACGCACCTGAGTGAAGGTGGTAAGGTTTCCTGTCCGCTATCCGAGTCTCTCACACTACACGAATGTGATGTTGAATAGGTTGATCACCATAAGTGTAGATCTACATAGGTGCATTGTTCTTACAAACCTAATAGATAGGGCTATCCCAATCTCTTCCCATTCTATAATATTATATCTCGTGGACTGCCCACTAGCGCGTTGCTGTCCCACGCAAGGTATATACTAACATATCTCTTATCTTAATTTGATATGTCCACCGTGTTTCCATGGATTTCACAAATACATGAAGATCTTCCGCCCCTGTATACCAAGGTACTGTGCTACCTATCCGTAGAATCGAACGAAGTCCATTCTTGTGTGCAATTGTGCTTTTCACCTCGCGCCCTAGTAGTTCATATGTACCACGAGCCCAATTGTCACTAGCAATACTTGTAGTATCACTAATAGAATGAGAATCCTCCCATTATAGGATGCCTTCTTTTGATGGCTCATTGACCTCTAGGTCCTGAATAACGTGTACATAAATTTTGTTTAAGTCCTCCTCACTTAGAGGCTCAACATATGGTGTAGACTTCCCATTTGTCAAAGGTATCACAACTCTTTCCTCCTTGTTCTCAAAGCTGATATACCCCTTATTGAATCTCAAGTCAACATTATTCGCATAACACCAAGGGCGTCCAAGCAAGGCTGGAAAATTGTCTGCTTCTACAAGTGCTAATATCTCAAAATCCCCAGTGAACTTGGCCCCGTATGGTTATAGATGTATCCTTCAAAACTCCTATGGGAGTGGCCTTAGTCTAGTTTGCCATAAACAACACATTAGATGATGGCTGCAATGGAGGCCTCCCCATTTGTACCCATGCATCTAATGTAAGAACATTTACTTTCGCACCTGTATCAATCAATATGTTGCTTTCAACAACCATTCATCCACAACAACATTCGAGTAATTTCTTTGTCATAGTCAATGCTATTAGGGGAATATTTTCATGTAGAATCTCGTCTGGTCTCAATACTTACGCGCGGAGTGTTCCCTTTTAACCAACTTCCTAATAGTGGAATGATGTTCTCCTGGTGCAACATTTTACACACTTCTCTCAGATCATCGATATCAGTTTGGACTATCTTTGATGATTTCTTCTACTCCTTTAAGTACTATATCTCACCCTGAAGATTCCTTAGCACTTCCATAGTATTCTTGGTAAACTTCCTTCTGATGAGTAGGATTTGGGTACCTTGCATGCAAAACCTCCTCCTTGGTGATCGTAGGCTTTTGGTGTAATGCCTCTCTTGCACGTGCCACTTTAGCTCATGTAGTAATCTTCACAGTTAATGCCTCAGGTCCTGGTGCTATCTTGGGCATCCAATGATCTTCTACCATGCGCTGGATTCTAACCATCCTGATGCCTTTGTTTTCTTGCTTATGCTTGCTTACTCGTATGCTCATATAAGGCCGCACACTCTTCATAGCTATGGTTCTTTCCACAAAAAGAACATGTAACATTCGAGGACATTCGCACCTATAGTGGTCGGAGATCCACACATATAACATGTTCCACAAGGAACTCACCTCTTCCTCCACCACACCTCGTCCTCCATATCCACCACGATATCCACGTCCCCTTCCATGACCTCCTTCAAACCGGCCCTTATTCCCGTCATAGCGCATTTGATTATGATCCCAATCCTCGGTGCTCATTCTTACCCTTAGGATTATCTGTTATACTTGTTTGTCACACCCCAATGTCTATCGCATCCTGGATCTGACCAATCAACTGAAAATCCTCATTATCATGGGTCGTGGAGTGACAAATTTTACAAAAGAAGGATGCATTCTTCCTTATCACGCGTATAAAAAGGACAAAGTTGACTAGCATCATGATTCAAATGACAGATCTCACAATCCAATAGTAATGATCATACAGATATGTGAGGAAAACTATCCTTGGTGTGACCTTCTACTTCACAATCTGTACACCAAATTCCTGAGCGCGTTTCGTGGGCTGAATTTGTTGATAACTTCTCTAATTTATTTGTCATAGTTACAATCTGTGCATCTAAGAATGGACTAACACCAGTGTCAATACTCCCAACTGCCTTAGCACGTAAAGTTGCTTCTAGTGCTTTCACGGATCAATGTATGTCTTATGTGACAACACCCTTCTAAATGGTGTAATTAATCCTCCAACAAACCATTGTGCATGTTGGCTTGCATGAATATCATAAGATAGCTTAGATAGAAGTGTCTTAAAATGGGCATCATACTCATGTACACTCTCAGTAGTGCCTTGCTTGATATCCTTGAGCGCACTTATACTCTTCTGCTCAAACTCAGGGATATGGAACTCTTTCAAGAAAGCATCCTTCAATGCTACATAATCCATGCAAGTTTGATCAAGGTCAAACTTCTGTACTAGTTATGTGCATGTCCCTGTAATGTAGTAGTGAATTGACTTGCCTTATGCACAACAACCATGATCCCTTTAGCTCACCATAAGATTTCACACATATGCATATGTTTGGCAATATCCTCTATGCCTCTATACTCTGGAAGACAAAGATACATCTCCATATAAATGTTTTGTGGTTGCTATGGGCCTTGACCACTTGATCCAAAACCTCCTATGTTCCCTCTACCTCCAGAACCACCAGATCCACCAAAACTAGAACCACCTATACCTCCTTATCCTCCACCTCGTATCCGGAATAGGAACTATAGATGTACTCCACCGTGCTTTACAATACTACTATATTGAACCCCATAGTTTGTGATGTAGTTCCACTTCCGAGGTGAACCCAACATTTTGCGCACTCACGTTCTATGCGGATGATGTGCCTAAGAATGTTCCTCCAAATATCATTGAATCCATCTGTTTTGCCATTGATGTACTTGCTCCTTGACTTACTCCTGCTCTCCTACTTCCCAAGTTAGCTTGTTGGTTATTTTTCGTACTAGATACTGGAAAACCAAGCGCAAGGGCTAGGTCACCAGGTGGATTAAGATGTGCGCTCACGACCCGTAGTAGTCTCTTACTGGTGCACTTCTATGTGAGGCCAAAGGGGGTCCCCACGTCATGTTTTCCAAGATGGGGGAGTTCCTGATGCTCTTGCTCTATGTCTTCTACGTGAGCTATAAATCCTTCACGATCTATCTCTCTCCTTAATGCCATACTTTCTCGCAATAGAACCCTACTTCTCTATCTCCCTCTAATGCGCCTCATTATACTTAAGCCTCCTCTCTCTCTCCTCTCTGCCGCTAGGTCTGCCATCTTTCACCAAACTCTATTCTCGCCCTCACGTGCGGTGAAGTTTAGTTAGCCATCGGTTTACTCTCCGTGATTCAAAGTTACTATCAAGATCTTTATCATGTGGAATACCTTGCAGATATACTCCTCTTGGATACCACAAAAACTAGAATTTAGATACCTCCGGGCAAGAATACATCTAAATTGAATATTCCAAAATACAATTGTTTAGAACACCACAAAACCACGTATCCACACAAGTGAGTCCGATCAAATCAACATCATAAAGGGCCTGAAATTCTTCCTATGTCCAAACAAGTGTGTGATACCTCCAATTCCACTGAGATGCATAAGTAGGAAGCCACTCATATAGTTGTCTTGGAAAGATAGTGAAAAAGATCTCGTATAAGCCGTCATACAAATTCTATTCTACCTAAGTGCATGTTTTAAACTCGGATCTACTGTTGAACCACCATGCATATTCTTTCTCCAAATCGTGTATCCATTCCCCGAATACAAACTAGAGTTAACCGAAGTATTCATCGTGAACCATCCTGAAAATAATCAAAAGAGGTCCCGCAATAACCAATGATGCAACCTAGAATGTACTAAATAACACCCTAGATGCACCGGCACATCACTTAGCCTAGACTGAGCGCTCACCGAAGTGCGCAAAGGTACTAGGTTCCTCTTTAGGGTTACTATAGCAGGATGTTAGCGTGATGAAGGAAGAAACATATATGTCCATAACTAATCCACCATTCTAACATACATGCTACATTCATATCTATGAAAGAACAAGCTTAAACAATAATCATGATTGAATCAATAACATGCACTACTCAATTACACATAGGAATGACACTTAGATTCAGCCAATATCTTCCATCTATTAATAAACACAAAA
Source organism: Taxus wallichiana var. yunnanensis (assembly GCA_018340775.1). Lineage (NCBI taxonomy): Eukaryota > Viridiplantae > Streptophyta > Pinopsida > Cupressales > Taxaceae > Taxus > Taxus wallichiana. The sequence continues at coordinate 944,109,279 of CM031235.1, forward strand.
GCTCCTTACAATAATGTCAATTTATACCAATGCGTGCATGGATATGATACAGTAATCCAATCATATGTGCATACCTCTATACCTTCATACATCCATCTCTCTCTGTGTATATGTCTCTCTCTCTGCTCATGTCCTCGCTACTATGTAATTCTCATCATATATATATATATATGTATATATATATATGTGTATATATATATATATATATATATATATATATATATATATATATATATATAGGGTGGGAATTGCCCTTCACCGCTTATCTATTCCAGAAATAGGCTGCATGCTATTAATAGCCACACACCATTTACAGGCATAGCCACACATGCAAGTGTGCTATCTATAGACCTCTTATAGTTAACTGAAGTGACAATCCTATTCTTAGCTCGTCTCCATGCAAAATGATTCGATCCGATCCTCTAAAGATAGATAATGCATGGTGCGCACGTCTCTGCATTGTTGGTGTGTTCCGCACGCCATCTTTTAAAAATAGTTGTCATGCTCAAAATCGGCTAAGTCCCAACAGCTGAACTTGCCCTCCTCGTGCAAGTTCTTCCCCGTCCCTCCGCACCCTTGATCTTGGCCTTCTCTCTCGCGTGGACTTCTTGTGTGATCTCTAACAAGTATTCTCTAATCAACATTTATAATAGAGGAATTCTTGTATTGCACTTGTAAGAATGGAAGTAGTTTGTCATTCACCAATTTTTGTTTCAAATTGTGTAAAATAAGATGTAGTAAAATCTATGTTGAAATTGTGTATCTATCCCTAAAGCTATATTAGAGACCTTTAGAAACCCGTATTTTTGCAGACATTTTGGATGTTTGCAACAACTTAGGAAAATAAAATATATTTGGGACAACAAAATCCAATGGTTTCACCCTTTGTTGGATGATTCCATCTAGATCAAAGATCTATGAATGGTTTTTATTTGTACATGTAAGTATGTCCCTATAACATATTTTATTGTATTCTAAAGTTTGTAATCTTTATGTGTCTCTGAATTGCATTTCTATTCTTTGCGATAACCACATTGAATTCCCCTTTTTTTTGAGGTGAGTGAGATATACTATAGATATCTCATCTCAAAATAATTGAGGTGTATTCATGTCATATATAACATATAATAATTGTAGAACACATCCACTCAAAATGCACACCTAATAGCAATACTAGAGCACATCCACAACCTTATACAAAAGGAACAATCAAGATACATTGGAAACTTCATGAGTATGTACCTATACACATGATCAACTTATCTACAAGTGCATATAACCATGTGCAAGTAATAATATAGAGAACCATAACTTTCTATCGCATTCATATCCAAGGTAGAAGTATATTTAATATAACATGTTAGGGTATTAAGAAGTAGAATTGAACCTCTTAATAGATCTTAAGAAAAGGGAAAAGGATGAACATTCTTAGATGAGTCCTTTATATACCTCCAAGGTGAGTGCATACTCCACTATAGGGGATTCCCTTTCTCGATCCATATATGAAATGTTTAGAAATAGAAACTCCCAATCTGATTCTTATGCCATACTATAGTTCAAGGAAAATTCTATTTTATGAAGTCTCGTAATTCTAATTGCATGTATCTAAAACTAGATCCCAATGCTCACAGATATATGTTATATCATACACTAGGGTTTGCACATGAATTTATGTTCTCTATCTATGGATTTCATTAGAGATTTCAAATCCATTTGCACTTTTAGAATTTACTAATAAATTTCAACAACCATGCAATAACCTCCTCATATTTAGGCTTCTAAAAATATATCTAGATGTTTGTTTTCATGGGCTCCAAATTCATGTAAGTACAAATTACTTATGATAACAAAAAAGTAGTGGTTAAAACTTCTACAACCATGTGACAACCAGGTAATTAATGTTTGGTGATTAACATGAGGAAATCACATGTTCTTCATCTTGATGAAAAACACAATGTGTTTTTCAACGTGTTGAAAAACACAAGTGTGTTTTTCAACATGTTGAAAAACACGACAGTTTTCCACACGGTTTCATTTATGAAATTGAATTTTCTGAAGTCACACTAGTATGAACTTAATATTTGAATTCATATTTGTTAACAAGAACCTTAATAATAAATGTCTTGAAATACAATGTTCGACAATCTCCATTTTTTCCATCTACATCTAGATATATAGTTATAACATTCATATTTGGATTAAAAAAATGTTATCACCAATCATGAGCCAAGGGACCACATATCATACTAAATGTGTAGTTAAATTTTTTAGGGAATTTTTTTTTCCGTCCATTTTTGTGAAAAATAAAGGATTAAATCCACTGTCCACTATTTACCCTTTGTATTTTATGTATGTTATAAAATTTCTATATAGGATAATAATTAATTACATCAGTTAAGATGGAAAACACAGTCCACTTTGTCCATAATGTTTTTTTCGTTAAGATGGAAAAAACAACTTGTTTTTGTTAAGATGGAAAACACACTGTGTTTTTCAACATGCTGAAAAACACAATGGTTTTCCACATGTTCAGGGTGGCCTATTTGAGTGTCGAGTATTGGTTTTCCCTTGTTTCCCCTAACTTGATCCCTAATACACCTAATGTGACAATTGAACATGTATTAGGGCTAGATTTGGAATCATTTATACCAATTGAACCCTAATACATGTTAAATTAATGTTAGGTGTTGTATTATAGTTTAGGGTGTTGTAATTGTGTTATTTAAGATGACAAGTTAGTGTTTAGGGCATCATATCAGTGTTTGAGTGTTTAGGGTATCATATGATTGTTTAGGATGACACATTAATATTTAGGGCATTCTAATTGTGTTTTGTAAAGTGACCCATTAGTTTGTAAGGTCTCATTATAGTTTTTAGGGTTTCATATCAGGTTTACGGTTGTTTTGTTAATGCTCAAAGTATCTCAATTGTCAATTATGTTATTTAGGTTGACCCATTAGTGTTAAGGTTTTTGTATCAATGTTTGAATGTTTAGGGTGGTGTATTAGTGTTTAATATGAGTGCTTATGATATCAAATTATTTTGTAAGGTGTCCTAATTATATTATTTACAATGATCCCTTAATGTTTATAGTCTTCTAATAGTGTAGGGTAAGTGCACCAAGTTGGGGGGGCCAAAAGGGGGTCTTAAGTGGACACATTTTTCTGAAAAATAAAAAAATTCAACTTGTACGAGTTTTTTGAAATAGTTACACTCAAAATTGGAAGATGTTGTGTAAACATGAATCGTATAATTTTGAGTCTAGTTTCTAAGCTACTAAATTTTATTGAAAATGGATAAGTTTAAGTGGGTCAAATAACTAAAATACCAACAAGTGCTCCTATTTTTGTTAAAAACATAACATAGTGACTTTCATGCCCCCACCATTTTTTGAGCACCATTTAGTAGTTTTGAAAACCCTTTTGTAGAAAGATAGCTAGGAGCATCTAGTTTGTGCTAGAATTTTTTTAGATTTTTTTAGCAAATATTTATTTTTTATGATTTTTCTAGCACAAAAATTTTATGTTTTGAAAAATAATGAAGCTCCAACCGTGCCCCCTAACTACCTCAAAAATATAGAAAATTATATATTTTTTTGAATATGTATAGAATTAGGCCTAGTTTGTGTTAGTATAATTTGTTTTCAATTTTGATGACCCCAAAAAAGATACATGATGAAAGATAGACATATTTAAACTTCAAAAAATAGCTATAAAAAGGAATATTTAGAAAATAAATAATATGAAAACCTTACATTAGTCAGAAAATTTGAAAAATTATATTTTTAGAAAGAAGAAATTTTGCTCTACGTCGTGGCATAATGTTTTTAAACGAATCAATTGTTTTATGTTGATTTATCATGGAGGAAGTGGCATTTTTACATTTTCTTGTAAAAACACGTTGTTTGCTATGTTTGTGTAGGTCCATGCCTCAGGCTTGGGATCCAAACCAGATCCCAAGCCTTAAGGCATGGCTTGGAAAAAGTGAAACCGTAAAATGCGTATGCATTATAACGCGTATGCATTCTCAGTATAGTATAAACATTATTTATGTTTGTGGCAAGCTTCTATGTACAAAAATAAATGTTCAAGTATAAGTTTTACATTTATTATTATTTATATTTTATTATTTCTTATAATTTAAATTTATTTTAGTAAATATAAAAAATTAGGGTCACTCTTCACCTTATGGAACTAGCCTCACACTCCATTAGTCACGGTTTCGAGATAGATTTTTATAGTATAATTTTGTTAAGACATAGGTAATTTTTAGGATTTCATCATTTATCCTAAATATTTTAGCATTTAAATTCTACAATCGAATCCCTAAATCCTAATCCTTAAACCCTAAACCCAGGGCTCTAAACCTAAACCCTAAACCCTAAACCATAAACCTTAAACCATAAATCCTAAGCCCTAAACCCTAATCCTTAAATATTCAAATTACTTACCCATGAGCCCTAAATCCTAAACCTTGAGCCTTAAGCCCTAAACCATAAACCATGAACCATGAGCTTAAATGTTAAACCCTAAACCCTAACCCCTAAACACTAAACCATAAATAATGAATCCTAAACCCTAAATCCTAAGCCCTAAGCCCTAAATCCTAAACACTAAACCCTAAACCCTGCACTTTTGACCTAAACCCTAACCCTTAACCATGAGACCTAAACCCTAAACTATAAACCCTAAAACCTAAACCCTAAACACTAAATCCTAAATCCTAAACCCTATAACCTAAACATCAAGCCCTAATCCCTAAACACTAAATCCAAACCCCAAGAAGCTCTAACCCCTAAAGCTTAAACCAAGAACTTAACCCCGAACCCCAAAACTTAAGCCATAAACCATGAACCATGAACCCTAAACCCTAATCCCTAATCCCTAAACCATAAACCCTAAACCTTAAGCCTTAAACCCTACACCCTAATCCTTGAGCCCTAAACCCTAAACCTTAAACCTTGAGCCCTGAGCCCTAAACCCTAAATCTAGAGCCCTAAGCTCTAACCCCTAAACCTTAAACCCGTAACTCCGAACCCCGAACCCTGAGCCATAAACCCTAAACCACCCTAACACCCTAACCCCTAAACCCTGAGCCATGAGCCCTAAACCATAAACATTAAGCCCTAAATGTTAAATCCTAAAGGTCCCAAACCCTAAACCTTGAACCATGAACCATGAGCCCTAAATTCTAAACCCCTAAACCTCATATATTTCCAGTAGGTCTCATGAGTGAGTTCATATTTTTTAATATCTTAGGACCATATTTCCTAGTCTTGTGCCTAGAACCATCATTAAGTCTACTTTTACAACTACCTTGTTTATGAAAGGTGGGAATTTCTTTCCTTCAAAATATCAAAAGATGAAAGAATCAAAATTTAATGAATCTCTTTGAATTTTGTTCCTATGAAGTCGATGAACCCTTTTCAGTTGAATACTCTCTGTCAATACTAATAAGAATGGGTAAGACACAAAACATTACAATGAGTGAAATAGTTCACATGTAATGGGAAGAAGAAGATAACTTTGTATTGGGTAACATTTATTTGTACCAAATTGTTCTTGGATATTTGTAATTTCCCTCCTTTAAAATATCAGTAGATGAAAGGCATCAAATTGTGATGAATCCCTTGAATGTTTTTCCTATGAAGTAGATGAACCCTTTTTAATTGAATACTCTCTGTCAATACTTATAAGAATGGGTAACACATAAAACATTATAGTGAGTGAATGGGTGAGCCTAATCCATGAGCCTTAAACCCTGAGCCCTAAACCCTAACCCCTAACCCCTAAACCCTAAACCCCGAGCCTTAAACCCTAAACCCTAAACCTTTTCCCTAAACCCTAAACCCTAACCTTTAAACCATAAACCCTAATTCCTAAACCTTAAACTATAAACCCTAAACCTTAAACCCTGAGCCCTAAACCCTAAACCTTGAGTGTTAAACCCTAAACCCTATACCATAAACCCTAAGCCATAAACCCTAAACTCTAAGCCCTAAATCCTAAACCCTCAACCCTAAACCGTAAAACCTAAACCCTAAACCCTAAAAATTGATCCCTAAACCCTAAACCCTAAGCTCTGAACCCTAGGCCCTAAGCCCTAAGCCTTAAGCCAAAACCCAAAACCCTAAACCCTCAAACATAAACCCCCTAAACCCTAAAAACTAAATCCTAAGCCGTAAACCCTAAACCCTCAACACTCAACCCTAAACCCTAAACCATAAACCCTGATTCATAAACCTTAAACCATGAACCTTGAGCCATAAACCCCGATCCCTAAACCCCGAACCTTGAGCCCTAAAATCTAAACCCTAAATCCTAAACCCTCAACCCTTAAGCCACAAGCCACAAACCCTAAACCCTAAACCCTAAACCCTAAACCATGAACCATAAGCCCTAAGCCCTAAACCCTAAAATCTGAACTATGAGCCTTAAACACTAAACCTTAAACCATGAACTCTAAACCTTGAGTCCTAAAATCTGAGCCCTAAACCCTAAACCCTGAGCCCTAAAACCTAAACCCTAAATCATAAACCCTCACCCAAAGGAAAGTACTAATAAGATCATTCAACGTGTTTCAGTGTGTAGGGAATAATGTCTAAGTTGATCGATCAAATCATTTAGTTTTGATGAGAGACTACTTCCTCTAAAGGCCTAAAAAGGCATTTTTGGCCATTCTGTAGCTAATTGAACACCCTTCAGAACAAGCTAAAATGAGCTAGTCATGTCATCGAGGTATCAAAGACCATCATGTGTGAAGTATTAAGGCATCGTTTGTCTCCATAAGACACATATGAGTAAAAACATGTATAAGAATCATGAATTTGATTCCATGAAAGGATGCTTTTAAAGCTAGGAAAGGTGAGGAGATGATCTTTATATGGAGCACCATGTTTCTAAGAATGAGCAATCATCTGAGTTCACTTGATGCAATTCACTTGGTACTATTTATAAAAACTCATTCAACACCTAGTAGTGTTATCACACCTTAAGGAGGATGCATATTACAATCACCTCATTTTGGCAATAGTACATGAATCCCATTCAGGGAACAATCCTCTATATACAAAGTGAGGATCTCTTTTTAGTAAGAATTAGACAAGCATCATACAGTTGACTCATGGTCGCTAAAGTGAATTATGGACCAAATTTAAAAATTTGTACCAATTCAAGCAATGGTAGGGCCAAAATCCAATTTAGAAGGTCAAAAATGACTATATGCTTTCCCAAAACAAAGACCGACTACAATATATATGCCTTGAAAGTTTTAGGTCCTTTGTTGAAATCTTGAAAATGAGTAAGTACTGATCAGATTAGATTTTGAAAAACTATCTTCTAGATTATAACTGTAGAGCTACGGGACCACTTCCATCAAGTGTAGAGTGACCCTAATTTCTTATATTTACTAAAATAAATTTAAAGTATAAGAAATAATAAAAGTATAAGAAATAATAAAAGAAATATTATACTTGAACATTTATTTTTGTAAGTATAAGACACCCAAATACACATACATAGTCCATAATATACAAAAACGCGCGTATGCATTTTGGGTTCATCAAAATGCGTACGTGTTATAGGTTCGGTAATTATTAAACCAAAAAAATTAAAACACGAGCATGTTTTAGCAAAATGCGTATGCGTTTAAATCTGCTTTTCGGGTTTTTGTCCACTTTTGGGCCCCCCAACTTCGTGCACTTACCCTGTATAGGGTGTCATATTAGTGTTTATCATGTCTTATAATTTTTTTAGGGTATAACATTAGTGTTTTTTGTGTCTAAATTATGTTATTTAGAGTAACCCATTAGTGTCCAAGGTTTTGCATCAATTTTTGAGTGTTTAGGATGTCATATGAGTGTTTAGGGTGTCATATTAGTGTTTAGTGTCGTATGAGTTTATAGGGTATTACAATGAATGATTATGGTTTTGTATGAGACCCTGTGTTTCATTAGTGTTTAGGTTATCCTAATTATGAAATAGAGGATGAATCATTAGTGCATAGAGTATCATGACATTATTTAGGGTATTGTATCAGTGTTTAGGGTGTTAAATTAATGTTTAGTGTATCTCAATTATTTTATGTGGGGTGACTAATTAGTGTTCAAGGTGTCGTATAAGTGTTTAAAGTGTCCAAAATTAATTTAATGTGGGTGACTTATTATTGTTTATGGTGATAGAATTAGAATAATTTTAGCTAATACTATGTTTTCATTCATCATTAGAATTAGAATAATTTTAGCTAATACTTGTAGAGATGTTATGTTAATGTTATAAACAATTTTTAAATTTATTGTTCATTTTATATAAACAATCATGCAAAAAAATGAATGTTTTGTTATGTGGAAGGAATGCAAATCAAATCTACAATACTATCTAAATGAAGCTAGTGATCATCTAATATTTCCAAGAATAAGTAGGAATTACACTAGTATGTTTATAAGTGAGATCGATGAAAAATATCTATTACCTAATACTGTGAAAATAGGAACAAATTTATGTTCTTGATATACACATGGATGGCCTAAGAAAACACTTGTGGCAAGTATTTACATAGTTGCTTGGGCATGCGTGGAGGATGGCCTAAGATAATGGTCTAGAAAGATGGCACAAAATAACCTAACAGGCCATGTTCTATGGTTAGTAAATTTAAATAAGTTACATCAGCTCAACATGTGATGTCGATATATTCTGCTCCACATGTCTTGAACTCTATAGTGTCATGTGACATGCACAAGTGAAATCCCTTAAAATTATTGTGTTCTAACTACCTGTAAAACACTAGGATTGACATTGGGAATATTGAACAACAAGGACTTTCTTTCTGAGATATCTCGAAAGTACATTACCTCAACAATATGTGTATCAAACCCCTTTTCTTAGTCAAGATCCGACCGTTGGATCGTCCCAAATTTTACAGGGTGGTAGATATACATTAGTACTATGCTGGGGTCAACTTTGCTGCAAGGTTGTGCTCATTTTGGCACGTTTTCGGCTCGGATTCTGTCATCTAGTGGCCTAAAATTGGCTCCGAATGTTTTTTCCGCTTTTGACTAGGTCTTAGAACTTTAATAACTTTTGTTGTGCTTGTTAGAATAAGTCCAAATTTCACGTGAGCCCTAATTTATGAATGCATATTTGGCACACAAATTTTGGGGTCAATCCGAGTTGTTTTGCATTTTAGGGTTTTTTGGCATTTTAGGGTTTTTGGCATTTTAGGGTTTTAGAGTAGTCTTGAAATAAAAGGAGAATTGTAATGATGTAATAGATCAGTGTGAATTCCAGAATGAGAAGTAAGCTATTTTGAAACTCCTGGTTTTATTTGCAAAGCTATTTATGTGTGTTTTTGGAGGTATTTCAACCTCTTGCAGCTGGATTCACATCAATTGGTATCAGAGCTGGATTTTGATCTTGCGGAAATAGTTAAGGTAACATATTACATTTTTATGTGTAGTTTTTACCTCTGTTTTATATAACCATGGCTAGACGCGGGAGGGGAGGTTATGCCCAGATGAATAGGCATATGCAGGAGCTACAGAGACAAGTTGCTGAGCTCACGGGGAAGTTACCCGCCTTAGAAGGAGACATGCAAATGGGGATGCAAACCCAGATAGTGATATTGAAGAAGAGACTCCATTAATGAATGAAGGAGGAGATGAAGAAGAAAATGAGAGAGACGAAGAAACCTTGAATGAGAGACCATTTGAGGAGAGATTGATCAAGGCTTTAGAGGGAAAGAATGACGACATCAAGATTAATGTTCCTGATTATGGTGGAGGGTTACGACCAGAGGAGTTGATTGACTGGTTAAATCGCATGGAAAAATTCTTTGAGTGGAAAACCCTTTCAGAGGAGAAGAAGGTTAAGTTTGCATGCACTAAGTTAGCCGGACATGCATTGATCTGGTGGGATCACCTACAAAATGAAAGACAAAGGAATGGAAAGGGCAAGATCCGAAACTGGAATAAAATGGTAAAGAAGTTGAAAGAAAAGTTTCTTCCTGTAGATTATGCTCAGACACTCTTTCGAAGGTTCCAAAACCTAAGGCAGAAGGATCTCAGCATTGAGGAGTATACTAATGAATTTTACAAGTTATCAATCAGGGTGGAACAGGGAGAGTCTGAAGAACAAAAGGCTACACGGTACATAAATGGGTTGAGTTACACCATACAAGATGAGCTGAGTATGCTCCGGATCCATAGCCTAGATGATGCTTATCAACTTGCATTAAAGGCAGAGAAAAGAACAAGAGGAGTAATTTTAGAAGAGGTGTGAAAAGAGAGGTCCATCATCATCTCCAATGAGGGGCAGGGGTAGATTTGAATCTACAAAAGGTGAATCCTCTAATACAGAAGGGCATGAAGATTCTTGGTCAAAGCCATGGTAACTACCAAAGAGGTAGGGGTTTCGAGGGGAAGAGGTTATAATGGAGGACGGGGCTGGAATAGCCCCCAAAGGCAATATACATGTTACAGATGTGGTGAAGAGGGGCACAGAGCTTTTGAGTGTCCGCACTATCCTACACAAGATAGATGGCAAGGAGAAAAACCACGAGTAAATCTGGTTGAGGCTGAAGAGGAAGAAGAAATGGAGGTTGCTGCAGACTTGGGTGAAACCCTCATGATAAGGAGGATGATGATTGTCCCAAGGAAGGAGAAAGAACGTGATGTTGCTGGAGCTGATTCGTGGCTTCGAACAAATATATTTCAAACAAGATGCACCTCTGGAGGAAAGGTATGTAAAATTATTATTGATGGTGGTAGTTGTGAAAATATGGTTTCAACTGTAATGGTTGATAAACTGAATCTGAAATGTGAGAAGCACCCATATCCCTATCGTATATCATGGTTCAAGAAAGGAAATGAAGTAACCATAGATAAAAGATGCCTTATAAAGTTTTCAATTGGGAATACCTACAGGGATGAGGTGTGGTGTGATGTTATCCCAATGGATGCATGTCATATATTACTGGGTAGGCCTTGGCAATACGATAGAAAGGTTACACATGATGGAGGGAAAAATACATATACCTTTTGGAAGGATGGTGTAAAGGTGGTCTTATTACCCTTCAAGGAAGAAGAGAAGAATGAGGGCTTATTGGCTACAAAAGAGTTTGTTACAGAAAATGGAAGAAGTTGGATGTTGTTATGCACTAATGTCAAAGAAGCTGGAGAAAGAAGGCTTTAATACACCTATTGCAGTAGAAAAGATACTAAAAGAATACAAAGATGTCATACCAGATGAGCTACCAGATGGGTTACCTCCAAAGCGAGATATTCAACACCATATTGATTTGATCCCAGGATCGGCCCTTCCAAACCAGGCAGCCTATCGGATGAGTCCGACACAGAGTGAAGAGTTGAATAGACAAGTGACAGATCTAATACAGAAAGGGTTAGTGAGAGAAAGCATGAGTCCATGTGCAACTCCAGCATTATTGACTCCAAAAAAAGATGGAGACTGGAGAATGTGTGTAGACAGTAGAGCCATAAACAAGATCACAATTAAGTATCGGTTTCCCAATTCCGCGATTGGATGATATGATGGATGTGCTAGCGGGAGCCCGATATTTTAGCAAGATTGACCTACGGAGTGGTTACTACCAGATCCGAATCCGTGAAGGGGATGAATGGAAAACTGCTTTTAAAACAAAAGATGGATTATACGAGTGGATGGTGATGCCATTTGGGCTATCTAATGCACCCAGTACATTCATGAGGTTGATGAACAGAGTACTCCGAGAATACAATGGTAAGTTTGTTGTTGTCTATTTTGATGATATTTTGATATTCAGTAAGACAGTGGAAGAACACTTGTTACATCTGAAATTGGTGCTAGACTTGTTACATAAAGAGAGTCTATATGCAAACTTAAAGAAGTGTAGATTCCTTCAGAAGAGTCTTGTTTTTTTGGGATTTGTCATATCAGGGGATGGAGTGAGGATGGATGAGGAAAAAGTAAAGGCAATTTTGGAATGGCCTATTCCAAGGAATGTGACAGAGGTTCGTAGTTTTCATGGATTGGAAAATTTTTATAGGAAGTTCATCAGGAATTTCAGTAGCATTGCTGCACCCATAACAGAGTGTACAAAAGGGAGGGAGTTTGTATGGACCAAGGCAGCAACAGATAGTTTTGAATTGTTGAAGAAGAAAGTATCAGAAGCACCTGTTTTGGTATTGCCAGATTTTAGCAAGGTCTTTGAGGTTGACTGTGATGCCTCACATGTTGGGATTGGAGCTGTGTTGAGTCAAGAAGGACGACCAGTGGCATTCTTCAGTGAAAAGCTAAATGAAGTCAGGAGGAAATATTCTACTTATGATGTGGAATTTTACGCTATTGTTCAGGCATTAAGGAACTGGAGACATTACTTGGTAGCAAAGGAATTTGTACTCTTCACTGACCATGAAGCCTTGAGGTATGTAAACACACAAAAGAAACTAAATAGTAGGCATGCAAAATGGGTTTCATTTTTGCAAGAATATACTTTTGTTTTAAAGCATAAGTCAGGTAAGCAGAATCAAGTTGCTTGATGCCTTGAGTAGGCGTGTAGCCCTTTTGACAACAATGGAAAATAAAGTCCTAGGGTTTGAGGCAATTAAGGAATTGTATGAAGGTGATCCTGATTTTGGTGATGTTGTCAAAAAGCTTAAGGAGCCTACAGTAGTAGTGATTCTTTTGATTATTTGATACAGGATGGTTATTTGTTTAGGGGGAAACAATTGTGCATCCCTGCTGGTTCAATGAGAGAAAATATTATAAGAGAATTGCATAGTGGAGGGTTGGTTGGACACTTTGGTATAAGTAAGACAATTTCTCTTGTTGTAGAAAAGTATTATTGGCCAAAGATAAAGAGGGACATCAGTAGGGTTGTAGCAAGATGTAGAGTGTGTCAAATGGCTAAGGGTCATGCACAGAATACTGGGTTGTATATGCCATTGCCTATCCCTACAGGGCCATGGGTTGATCTGAGTATGGATTTTGTGTTAGGGCTTCCTAACACACAGTGAGGGAATGATTCTATCTTTGTTGTGGTTGATAGATTCTCTAAGATGGCACATTTTATTTCTTGTAAAAAAACTAATGATGCTTCCAGAATTGCAGATTTGTTTTTTTCAGAAGTGGTTAGATTGCATGGAATTCCAAAACGATCACTTCAGATCGGGACACGAAGTTTTTGAGTCACTTTTGGAGGACTCTGTGGAAGAAATTGGGGACACAACTACAGTTCAGTAGTGCATATCACCCCCAGACTGATGGGCAGACTGAAGTAGTGAACAGAAGCTTGGGAAATCTCCTACGTTGTATAGTTGGAGAAAAGCCAAAACAATGGGACTTAGCTTTACCTCAAGCTGAGTTTGCATATAATAGCTCGATAAACAGGTCAACAGGGAGGTCTCCTTTCCAGATTGTATATGGTAGGAATCCGAAGGGGGTCCTTGATCTAATTGTTCTACCAGGTGAAGATGAAACTAGTGATGATGCAGAAGCATTTGCAGAACACATTCTATAGCTACAAGATGAAGTGAGGGAAAAGCTGAAAGTGAGTAATGCACAATATAAAACAACTGCAGATGCTAGTAGGAGAGTAAGTGTATTTGAAGAAGGAGATATGGTGATGGTTCATCTTAGAAAAGAGAGGTTTCCAAAGGGAACATATAATAAACTCAAGTATAAGAAGATTGGGCCATGTAGGATTCTGAAGAAAATGAGTGATAATGCCTACAAGGTGGAGCTACCTGAAAACTTTGCTATCTCACCAGTTTTTAATGTTTCTGATTTATATAAGTTTCCAAGTCATGATGAAAATGTTGCGGAGGAGGAAGAAATAAACTGGAAGCAACAGATGCCGAAGAAGAAAAAGGAAGAGGGTAATGCGTGTCTTGGACCAAAAGACAATCACTACTAGACATGGGAGCTACAACAGATATTTGGTACAGTGGGAAGGTTTGCAGCAAGAAGAAAACACTTGGATTCCTGAGTGGGAGTTGAGGAAAATTGACAGTGCAAAATTAGATGAGTTCCATCAACAGAATTCGCAGGAGCTGAATTCTTTTCAACCAGGGGAGAATGATGCGGGAGCATAACTTGCAGAGGCCATAACTTTTGATCCGACCGTTGGATCGTCCTGAAATTTTACAGGGTGGTAGATATACATTAGTACTATGCTGGGGTCAACTTTTCTTGCAAGGTTGTGCTCATTTTGGCACGTTTTCGGGCTCGGATTCCGTCATCTAGTGGCCTAAAATTGGCTCCGAATGTTTTTTCCACTTTTGACTAGGTCTTAGAACTTTAATAACTTTTGTTGTGCTTGTTAGAATAAGTCCAAATTTCACGTGAGCCCTAATTTATGAATGCATATTTGGCACACAAATTTTGGGGTCAATCCGAGTTGTTTTGCATTTTAGGGTTTTTGGCATTTTAGGGTTTTAGAGTAGTCTTGAAATAAAAGGAGAATTGTAATGATGTAATAGATCAGTGTGAATTCCAGAATGAGAAGTAAGCTATTTTGAAACTCCTAGGTTTTATTTGCAAAGTTGTTTATGTGTGTTTTTGGAGGTATTTCAACCTCTTGCAGCTGGATTCACATCAAATTCTAGATCCTTGGGAACATTGTGCACGTGATAGGCATGACTAGGAAAAGGTATGCATTTTGAATTTTAGGGTTTCTAAACTCTATAACTTTTTTAGGGTCAAAATAGTGTTTAGGTGTCATATCAATGTTTAAGATGTTGTATTCCATGAATAGTGTGTCCCAAATGTATTATTGGTGGTGACACATTAGTGTTTTATGTCATATCAATATTTCAGTGTTTAGGGTATCGCATTAGTTTTTAAGATATCATTTGATTGTTTACGGTGTCATATTAGTGTTAAGTTTTCCTAATTATGTTATTTAGGATAAACCCTAAATTCTAAACCCTCAACCTTAAGTCATAAACCCTAAATCTTGAACCCTAAGTCCTAAACCCTAAACTAATCCTTGAACCCTAATCCCTAAACCTTATACCTAAACCCTGAACCTTGAGGCCTAAGCCTTAAACCCCAAACCCTAAACCCTAAGCCCAAAACCCTAAACCTTGAACCTTAAACTTTAGAAAATAATTATAGTTTTCATTATTATTATTAATTAATATATTTGAAATTGTAAGAAAAGGTGGAAATTTGATGTCATATCTATTACCTAATACTTTGTAAATAGGAACAAATCTATGTTCTTGATATACACATGGATAAATATAACATGAAACTTTATCTTAAGTACAAATATATCGAACAATTGTTTGGAAGTATCTTTTCAAAAAACTAGTTTATTATTATGGTATTATTGTATTCACGTATTTGTTAATAAATGATAGAGGATTCAGTAATTTCTACAATTTGTGTTTATTAATCATTGGTATGAGAATAGTTAATTATGTTGATATTATGTTGGTATTGGTTAAATATGCATGTGATCTTTGAGCTCTTAGTTGTAATTTCATTTCTCTTAGTTGTGTTAAATGAAATACAATAGGAAAAGTTTGATTTCTAGATGCATTATAGTTGTAAATATTGCGAATGTGTAGATCATTTGTATATATAATTTTTATTAGTTGTTAAATATTGGTAATTGTAATGTTGTGAATGTCGATGTAAGTTGAAGCTATAAAAATTATGTGATATCATACTCTCACTCTCAATTTGGCATATGGGGGCAAGTGCCTCTGCAAAGACAGGAATCAGTGCGTGTTGAAGGGGCTTGCCCCTTAGGATGCCACATCGATACGCCCAACTATCATTGCGTGATGAAGGGGCTTGCCCCTTAGGATTTTGCATCGATAGTTGGGTGGTATACTATGTTGAGAAGAGGTTTTTAAAGTCACCCACCAACCCTCCACTCAAAAATGCACCCTCCCATAATATCACAACCATCCCTTTTACAATGGATGGTTGTGATATTATGGGAGGGTGCATTTTGAGTGAAGGATAGCCGTTGGCATTTATTGATACTTGAATTTTCATGGATATTAGCTTTCTGATGTTGTGATTATTTTATCATATTGGATGATGTATATTAGATTTTCATGTATCATACTAACATTAATTGTATATTTTTTTTGTACTAGTTACTCTTTTGTGTAGTGAATATGAATACCAGAGCCTAATTTCTCCCGATCCTATTTGTAAAATGAAGACATACAAAAATATGAGCTTCCACGTAAACTAAAGATGAAGGGTGTTCGCATAAAAAGTTTGAAAACTGCAAGAGTTCCTAAAAATAGTCCTCAATTTATTAACAATTTATAAATTATATGTATATTATAGATAGTTCAGTATGCCAATGAATACTAGTTGTTCATAATGTATAGCAAATAATTTTTATTATGATTCAAAATTTTAGCACCATTTCTAAAATTCAAATAAAAGTGTGAAATTTTTGAAATATCTATATTCCTCAATTTTAGTTTGTAAGTTCAATTTTTTTCAAAAAGAAGGGTATATGGGTGTTGCGAAGATTATTATTTTATTGTTGTTTAATTATTGTGTTTTGGCATGCATAAATATATATATATATATTAAAGATGTTAATAATATTTTAATATTTTAATTTTTTTAATTTGTAACTTTTGTTTTAAATAAACATGTTCTTGTTTTGATAGTTTTTATTGTTTTTAGCTAAATGTAATAATTTCTATTTTATATACATCATTTTTGAAAAATATTATTTAATAAATAAAATAAGCACCATAAAATATATTATTATACGATGTGAATTATATTTATAAGGTTAATTATAATATTTTCTATGGAAGTTTCTCTCAACATTGAATAAGTGTATTTGAAATAATATTAATTTTGTAACAGTCTTTGTCACATTATATTTATTATGTCGCATTCTTTGTCACATTATAGATGACCATATTGTGATATGCTTGTGCACTGGAAGCTAGTAGGCAGTCCTATAAATTGTTGTTTTCCTTGCATTTCAATACTATCTTTTATACATGTGGCTTTTGAATTAGACAAAAATTCAAATGCTTCCAATGTTTTAAGATGGTATTCATGTTGATGATGATCAATCACAAGTCAAAATTTATTTCGAAAAAGTATGAAATAATTGTTTCATTAACGATGCAAAACTACATGTAATAATTTTTAGGATGGGAAGGAGGCCCAAATGGCAGAGCATGATCGATCTTCCTATCCAAGAGATTACAGAGGAAAAGAGTCAGTTTTCATATGATGACCTAGAATGGACACCAATAGGGGATGAGCCGAACGTCGACATTTGTGCCACCATACCACTCACAAGACTACAAGCATTTCTAAAGGGGAAGGTTCTAATGAAAATTTTGAGACTACCTTCACCCACAAATCACAAGTCAACAAATATAGAAAATCCTAAACCATACAACCAAGTCATATACTAGGTTCGGACCTTTTAACAAATTCTTTTTTTATGTTTCTTTTCATAAACATTTGTATAGCATTTGATGTTACCATTTTTAATGCAGCTATTGGTGTTCATATGGTCCAGATGACAATAGAAATAAGCCAATAATAAGTGAAAAAGTGAGTAGGTGTATAATTAAAAGGGGTTGCCAATGTCATTTCAATGTGAAGGTTTTTTATGGGAGACCGACAAAGTGGCCATAATATTATACAACAATTTGTTTCATTGTGATGTAAATGGTGAGTGTTGTCATGGGAGGAATGAAAATACCATTAATGATCCTCATCTGAATGTTTCCCCGTACTTATCAAATGAATGCAAAACTTATATCGAGAGTCTTTTGTTGATGGGAGTCACCATGTGGAAATGGTGTATGATAAATATATAGAGGATCCATCCAACATGGGTATATCGAGCAAGAGGGATGAATACATGACAAGAAAGGACATGGTGAACACATGGAAAAGAGTTCATCTGCAGAAGGTCTCAAAAGCATGCCGATGATGCCATGAGCGTGAACTTATGGCATGCGGAGGAAAGAGACATTTTTTTCTACTATCAATGCCCAAATGGAACCACCGTTCCATTCATTATGGGGTTGCAAACACCGTGGATGTGTGAGAGAATGGTTCAACATTCACACAATTCCATAATCTCCATGGACTCGACATTTTCTACCAAAAAATATGGCGTAAGTAATTGGAATGAATTTTGAAATGATGTGTAATTTATGTATCATTAATAATGTTCCCTTTCTATTATATTAAACCCCATGTTACCATTTGATGTCATATTCCTTGTAGTACCAATTATACACATTACTTTTCGATGAGCAAGAGGTTGGGGTGCCCATAGCATGGGCCATTTCTTCGAGGAATAAAATTGAAGACATTTACGGGTGGTTGGTGGAAGTCCAGAAATGAGGAAAATTCTTCGTGTCGATTGAAAGATCAATGCATTCATTACGGATGATGCGTCGGATGAAATCCAAGCCATCATGTGTGTTTTTGGTTTTCGTGTACTTATGCTATGCCTATGGCACGTGTGCAGGCATGGTTGAAAAATGTGCACATGTATTGTAGCAAGGAGTCCAGGTGGAAGATTTTCGAGAGACTAGGTACCATCATGTATGGTTCTGAAATGCATCACGAGCACACATTTCAAATCATTCAAGACTTCTTTAATGAATTCAAAGAGGAAACTAAGTTCCTCGAGTACTTCAGGAATACATGGTGTGAGAGTGAAGAACGTGTTGGTGAGTATGATCCTTTGTGTGTTTCCTTATTAATTACCATCAATTATAATTCTTGGTTTATAGTGTCACTGATTTTCAATCCGTGTCACTTGATAGCTATGTGGGAAACAAATTTTAGAAACTTCTCCCATGCAAATCAAGAAACAAATGCATCCATCGAGTCCTACCATTGTTTTTTGAAGACTAGATACTTGTGTGATAGACAAAAAAAATGTACTCATGGATGGACTATTTGTTCTACACACTTGTGTACAAGGTGGAGCCATTTTACAAACACAAGAGGAAGTTGCAAAAATCCATCTTCTTGACCAATTTCAAAAAAGAAAGACAACTATTGATAGTGGTTGAGAGAGAAAAGAGTATTCTGATACATATTTCCTTGCAATTATGCACCTGATTGCAATCAATTGTGGGTGAGGAGCCAAACAACTAGAAGCACATGGTATTTGGTAAGGCAATGTGAGCCTTGGATGTATGCGAATGTGCTTGGGCTATCAGAGGAAACATATGTAAGCATGTGTTGAAGGCATTGGATTTTCACAAGCAATATGTGTCGATGTCATCATATCAAGCACCAGAAGTGACAGGTAATTCAATGTCATCATATGTTACCGATGTAGATTGTTAAGCATAAGTCGTAATGAAATAAGCATCATGTTGAAATTATTTTCATTTCACGTGCAGGAGCCAATACTTATGCGGAGACAAGTAGGGTAAATGAAGACACATTCCATGATGGCCCCTCCTCATTGTATCCAGCAGTAGAAGTGGAAGGTAATTCAATGTCATCATATGTGGCAAGTAGTGATATAGATTGCTAAGCATAAGTTGTAATGAAAAAAAATCATCTTGTTGAAATTGTTTTCCTTTCACGTGCAGGAGCTAGTACTTATGCTCGAGACAAGCACGATAAATGAAGACATGTTCTGAGATGGCCCCTCCTCATCGTATCCAATAATAGAAGTGGAAGGTAATTCAATGTCATCATATGTGGCAAGTAGTGATATAGATTGCTAAGCATAAGTTGTAATGAAAAAAAAAGCATCGTGTTGAAATTGTTTTCATTTCTCATGTAGTAGCTACCTATGCAGAGACAAGCATGGTAAATGATGGCATGTTATGGGATGGCCCCTCCTCGCCACCTCAATAGTCACTGATAGTTGATGGTTAGTTGTTAATGCCTTCAATCAATTAATTGATGCCAATGATAATGTTCATCACACATATTTATGATTAGGTGACATTGTGTATTCATGTGTACAATGATATTGAAAAACCTAGTGTATAAATAAATAACTTTCTATAATGTCTTATACATCACAGGCACTCCTAAAATAGTTGGGGCTGGTGGTTTGATGATAGAAAGTGATTCAAATTTTATGGAACACACATCCAAAGAATTCTTGAAGTCAGTCTTGGATACACGACTGAGTACAAATGAATGAAAAAAAAAACATTCTTTGAATGTGTTCAAAGGTTTAGGAGAGACCTAGAAGCATCAAATATGTTGGATGTTGCTTTCAAAGGAGATGTCAATGAGACAACCACCACCCACATGTGTCCATGGTTTAGTGCGAGTAAAAAATGCCACCGTAGTGTGACTAAGAGGCCAGTCATTGTAGAAGATTTGAACAATCACGTTGAAGACTACGAATGCTTCCAATTTCCCGATGAAATCATGCAAAGAGGAGAGAAACCACACAAATGGAACCTACAGTTAAAACATTGAATTATTGGTGTGATTGTGAATTCACAAGAAATTTTAATTGTGGAGGCGAAGACTAACATATTGATCATTTATTTTGTAGGTGGTTCAAATGCAGATGAAACATATCCCCATCATCCACTTATCTTTCAACAATTTAGCATCTACGCAAGGTGTGTATTGAATGTCCTTAATTTCAATACATTTATTTATTGTATGTAAGGTAAAAATCCTTTGATATCTTGTCTAATATTTAATGCATTGTGTTGCAGATGCAATGGATATGTAGAGAGATGTATCTTACTGGAATGAGTAGGTTGAGCTTTGGAAAGTAAATGTATGGCATGTTGAGTGGGCCTATATTAGAATTGTAAACATTTAAAATTCATGTATATGAGATTGTAGATTATATATTTAAAATACATAAATATGGAATGTGTACAACTGACCTACTCTTTGATTATTTTTAGAGTATTTAAAAAGTGCTTGTTGGTGTTAGCCAACGTAGAACCACTCATGTAATATATGGATAGTAGAAAATATTTTGACAAATAGAAAGATGATGTAATTATGATGAAATGATGTAATCAACAGTAACAAATTATCATGTGAATTTTTATTGCTACTTTATCAAAGTGCTTTGAAAAAAAAGCATGTTGAAAAACTTTTTTTTTTCAACACTATAAAAAAAGAACCATTGTTTTCCACAAGGTACAAACCATGATTATGTTCCACCTTTATGTAACAATGTAAAGAAAATCAAGTAATTATCAGGTGGACAAGGGTTGAATTTTTTTCAAAGTGCTTTGAAAAAGAGTTTTTTTTTTTTTCACACGTTGAAAAAAAACACTTTGTTTTTCAACACTTTGAAAAAAAAATTCAATTTATAACAAAAATGTGACCCATGATGCATTTCCTCCTTGTTGTAATGATGTAATCCACATCAAATAATTATCAGGTGGAGAAGAGTTGGTTTTTCCAAAGCGATGAAAAAAATAGAGTGTGTTTTTTCGACACGTTGAAAAATGCACTGTGTTTTTTAACACTTTGAAAAACACAATTTGGTTTATAACAAGGTGCAACCCATGATGCATTTCCTCCTTTTGTAATGATGCAATCCACATCAACTAATTATCAGGTGGAGAAGGGTTGAATTTTTTTTTCAAAGTGATGAAAAAATAGTGTGTTTTTTTCGACACGTTGAAAAATGCACGTGTGTTTTTTAACACTTTGAAAAATGCAATTCGGTTTATAAAAGGTGTAACCCATGATGCATTTCCTCCTTGTTGTAATGATGTAATCCACATCAACTAATTATCAGGTGGAAAAGGGTTGAATTTTTCAAAGTGCTTTGAAAAAAAAAGAGAGTGTTTTTTTGACACGTTGAAAAACACATTTTTTTTCAAACACTTTGAAAAATGTAATTCAATTATAAAAAATGTGCAACCCATGATGCATTTCCTCCTTGTTGTAAACGATGAATCCACATCAAATAATTATTAGGTGGAGAAGGGTTGGATTTTTTCAAAGCGATGAAAAAAGAGTGTGTTTTTTTGACACGTTGAAAAACACATGATGTTTTTTCAACACTTTGAAAAATGTAATTTGGTTTATAAAAGGTGCAACCCATGATGCATTTTTCCTCCTTTTGTAAACATTGAATCCACATCAACTAATTATCAGGTGGAGAAGGGTTGAATTTTTCAAAGTGCTGAAAAAAAAGAGTGTTTTTTTTGACACGTTGAAAAACACACCATGTGTTTTTTCAACACTTTGAAAAACACAATTTGGTTTTAAAAAGGTGTAACCATGATGTATTTCCTCCTTGTTGTAAACATTGAATCCACATCAAAATAACATCAAATATCAGGTGGAAAGGGTTGGTTTTTTCTCAAAGCGATGAAAAAATAGAGTGTGTTTTATGACACGTTGAAAAAACACATTGTTTTTTTCAACACTTTGAAAAACACAATTCGGTTTATAAAAAGGTGCAACCCACGATGATTTCCTCCTTTTTGTAATGATGCAATCCACATCAACTAATTATCAGGTGGAGAAGGGTTGAATTTTTTCAAAGTGCTGGAAAATAGAGTGTGTTTTTTGACACGTTGAAAAACACATTGTGTTTTTTATCACTTTGAAAAATGTAATTTGGTTTATAAAAAGGTGCAACCCATGATGATTTTCCTCCTTGTTGTAAACATTGAATCCACATCAAATAATTATCAGGTGGAAAAGGGTTGGTTTTTCAAAGTGATGAAAAAAATAGAGTGATTTTTTAGACACGTTGAAAAAACACACTGTGTTTTTCAACACTTTGAAAAATGCAATTCGGTTCTCAAAAGGTGCAACCCATGATGCATTTCCTCCTTGTTTTAAATGATGAAATCCACATCAAATAATTATCAGGTGGAAGGGTTGGTTTTTTCAAAGTGATGAAAAAATAGAGTGTTTTTTTTGACACGTTGAAAAACACACTGTGTTTTTCAACTTTGAAAAATGTAATTCGGTTTATAAAAAGTGTAAGCCATGATGCATTTCCTCCTTGTTTAAATATGCAATCCACATAAAATAATTATCAGGTGGACAAGGGTTGGTTTTTCTAAAGCGATGAAAAAATAGATCGAGTTTTTTTTTCATGTTGAAAAACACACTATGTTTTTCAAAGCACTTTGAAAAATGTAATTTCGGTTCTTCTCAAAAGTGCAAACCATGATGATTTTCCTCCTTTTTGTAAATGATGTAATCCACATCAAATAATTATCAGGTGGAGAAGGGTTGAATTTTTTTCAAAGTGATGAAAAAAATAGAGTGTGTTTTTCGACACATTGAAAAATGCACATGTTTTTTCAACACTTTGAAAAATACGTAATTTGGTTCTAAAAAGGTGCAACCCATGATGCATTTTCCTCCTTTTGTAAATGATGATCAATCACATAAAATAATTATCAGGTGGAAAAGGGTTGGTTTTTTCAAAGTGATGAAAAAATAGAGTGTGTTTTTGACACGTTGAAAAATACACACGCATGTTTTTTCAACACTTTTTAAAAAAAATAATTTGGTTTTCAAAAGGTGTAACCCATGATGATTTTTCTCCTTTTTTGTAATGATGCAAATCCACATCAAAATAATTATCAGGTGGAGAAGGGTTGGTTTTTTCAAAGTGATGAAAAAATAGAGTGTGTTTTTTTGACACGTTTAAAAAACACATGTTTTTTAAAGCACTTTGAAAAAACAATTTAGTTCTCCAAAAGGTGCAACCCATGATGATTTTCCTCCTTTTTGTAAATGAATTGAATCCACATCAATTATTTATCAGGTGGAGAAGAGTTGATTTTTTTCAAGTGATGAAAAAATAGAGTGTGTTTTAAGACACGTTGAAAAACACACATGTTTTTTTCACACTTAAAATGTATTCGGTTCTCTCAAAGTGTGAACCCATGATGCATTTCCTCCTTGTTGTAATGATGAATCCACATCAAGTAATTATCATGTGGAGAAGGGTTGATTTTTTCAAAGTGATGAAAAAAAAGTGTGTTTTTTTGACACGTTGAAAAAACACACACATGTTTTTTTCAACACTTTGAAAAAATGCAATTCGGTTCTCCAAAGGGTGCAACCCACGATGATTTTTCCCTTGTTGTAATGATGAAATCCACATCAAATAATTATCAGGTGGAAAAGGGTTGGTTTTTTTCAAAGTGATGAAAAATAGAGTGTGTTTTTTGACACATTGAAAAACACACTATGTTTTTTCAACACTATGAAAAATGCAATTCGGTTCTCCAAAAGGTGCAACCCACGATGCATTTCCTCCTTGTTGTAATGATGTAATCCACATCAAATAATTATCAGTGGAAAAGGGTTTTTTTCAAAGTGATGAAAAAATAGAGTGTGTTTTTTAACACGTTGAAAAACACACTGTGTTTTTCAAAACTTTGAAAAACATGCAATTCGGTTCTCTAAAAAGGTGCAACCCATGATGTTTTTCCTCCTTGTTGTAATGATGAATCCACATCAAATAATTATCAGTGGAAAAGGGTTGGTTTTTCAAAGTGATGAAAAAATAGAGAGTGTTTTTTTTTTACACACGTTGAAAAACACATGTGTTTTTCAAGCACTTTGAAAAAACGCAATTTTAGGTTCTCAAAAAGGTGACAACCATGATGCATTTCCTCCTTTTTGTAATGATGAATCCACATCAAATACTTATCAAGGTGGAGAAAGAGTTGAATTTTTTCAAAGTCGATGAAAAAATAGAGTGAGTTTTAAGACACGTTGAAAAACACATGTGTTTTTCAAGCACTTTGAAAAATGTAATTCGGTTCTCCAAAAGGTGCAACCCATGATGCATTTCCTCCTTTTTGTAAAAATTGAATCCACATCAAATAATTATCAGGTGGAAAAGGTTTGTTTTTTCAAAGTGATGAAAAAATAGAGTGAGTTTTTTGACACGTTGAAAAACACACTATGTTTTTTAGCACTTTGAAAAATGTAATTCGGTTCTCCAAAAGGTGCAACCCACATGCTTTCCTCCTTGTTGTAATGATGTAATCCACATCAAATAATTATCAAGTGGAGAAGGGTTGAATTTTTCAAAGTGATGAAAAAATAGAGTGTGTTTTTCGACACGTTGAAAAACACATGTGTTTTTCAGCACTTTGAAAAATGTAATTCGGTTCTCCAAAAGGTGCAACCCATGATGCATTTTCCTCCTTTTGTAATGATTTAATCCACATCAAATAATTATCAGGTGGAAAATGGGTTGGTTTTATCGAAGCGATGAAAAAATAGAGTGTGTTTTTTTACACGTTGAAAAACACATGTTTTTCAACACTTTGAAAACGTAATTCGGTTCAAAAAGGTGCAAACCCATGATGCATTTTCCTCCTTTTGTAAATGATTCAATCCACATAAAATATTTATCAAGTGGAGAAGGGTTGTTTTTTCAAAGTGATGAAAAAAAGATAGTTTTTTAAGACACGTTGAAAAACACATTGTTTTTCACACTTTGAAAAACAATTTATTTCTCTAAAAGGTGCAACCCATGATGATTTCCTCCTTGTTGTAATGATGAATCCACATCAAAATAATTATCAGTGTGGAAAAGGGTTGTTTTTTTTTCAAAGTGATGAAAAATAGAGTGTGTTTTTTTGACACACGTTGAAAAAAATGCACACGTTTTTTAAAGCACTTTGAAAAAATGAAATTCGGTTCTCCAAAAAGGTGCAAACCCATGATGCATTTTTCCTCCTTTTTGTAATGATGCAATCCACATAAAATAATTATCATGTGGATAAGGGTTGGTTTTTCAAAGTGATGAAAAAATAGAGTGAGTTTTTTTTTACACATGAAAAAAACACACGTGTGTTTTTTCAACACTTTGAAAAATGCAATTTGGTTCTCCAAAAGGTGCAACCCACGATGCATTTCCTCCTTTTTGTAATGATGCAATCCACATAAAATACTTATCAGGTGGAAAGGGTTGGTTTTTCAAAGTGATGAAAAAATAGAGTAGTGTGTTTTTAAGACACGTTGAAAAACACACTGTGTTTTTCAACACTTTGAAAAATGTAATTCGGTTCTCAAAAAGGTGCAACCCATGATGCATTTCCTCCTTTGTTGTAATGATGCAATCCAAATCAAATAATTATCAGGTGGAAAAGGGTTGGTTTTTCAAAGCGATGAAAAAATAGAGTGAGTTTTTTTGACACGTTGAAAAACACACTGGTGTTTTTTTCAGCACTTTGAAAAAATAATTTTGGTTCTCAAAAGGCAACCCACGATGATTTCCTCCTTTTGTAATGATTGAATCCACATCAAGTAATTATCAGGTGGAAAAGAGTTGGTTTTTCAAAGTGTTGAATGAAAAAATAAGTTTTTTAAGACACGTTGAAAAACACATGTTTTTTTCAACACTTTGAAAAAATAATTTGGTTCTCCAAAAAGTGCAAACCATGACGATGATTTTTCTTTTTTAAAAATGATGAATCCACATCAAATAATTATCAGGTGGAAAAGGGTTGGTTTTTCAAAGTTTAAAAAATAGAGTCAAGTTTTTAAGACATGTTGAAAAACACACTATGTTTTTTTGAAAAACTTTGAAAAACGCAATTCATGCTTCTCTAAAAGGTGTAACCCATGATGCATTTCCTCCTTGTTGTAATGATGAAATCCACATAAAATAATTATCATGTGGAAAAGAGTTTGGTTTCAAAGTGATGAAAAAAATAGAGTGAGTTTTTTAAGACACGTTGAAAAACACACTATGTTTTTCAACACTTTGAAAAATGTAATTTGGTTCTCCAAAAGGTGCAACCCATGATGTTTTTCCTCCTTGTTGTAATGATGCAATCCACATCAAATAATTATCAGTGGATAAGGGTTGGTTTTATCAAAGTGATGAAAAAATAGAGTGAGTTTAGTTAATGAAGTTTTAATTTTCAATTAAAAACATAACAAAAAATGAAAAGATGAAATCATATTCTTTGTAGATATAACATGAAATCATAAGAGATATCATTTGTAGATATAACATGCATCATTAATTTATAATCAATAGTTTTTATATGAATGTTAACACAACCAAAATAACACAAGTTCCACTCCTTTTTATTTAAACCCATGTGTGGAGCCCATATTACAGTGGATACAATGTGAGAAAATCATAATATTAGACAAACCATTTATACATTTACACCAAATTTATAGTAACCGTAGAAAATACTAATTATCTCTTATAAGACTGGATGATAATAATGAATTACATTGAAATAACCAATATTATTCTTGCAAACTTCTCCTTGAAAACCAAAACATTTTTTTGAAACAAAATCCTTCGCATCAAATCTGTATAACACTGCAAAAAAACTATGAGAAGATGAGAAGTTAGACTTGAAGCAATGAAAAAATTTTTTTTTCTTAATGAATGAATGGTAACACACATTTAAACTAAGATCAAACCATTCATCAATATATGCACAAGTTGAAAGAAAATTACATGACGATGTCAAACCTGCAGACATTTAACAAGTCCATCAATAACATATATTATTGTGAACGACATTCCAATAATTGTTATAGTTTACTCACTAAAAAACCATTGTAATGTATATGTAGTATGAAAATTACATGCTTCAATGAGTACTTGAAATTTGAATTCTCTATAATATGTACATTAACTAGAAGTAACATTCACAATACTCACACATTTTAAATCTTATTCCAATTTAAATCTTGCTATTTGATTTTCAAACCTTCTAATATTTTATTATGTTTTGATGGTTTAATTATTATTTACTCTTTTAAAAACTAAAATATACGTTTAACCAACATCTTTTGATGTCAAAGGTCACATGGACAGTGTCATTTTATTACAAAGTCATATTTTATGTCAAAGGTCACTTGGACAATCTTCGGTGTGAGTGACTGGTACTTTTTTTTTAATCTCTTCACGCGCCTTGGCCAGATGTACATCTTCTTCCATAATTCTTTGTGACCTTCATGAATTTTAACAATGGAATTAAAGCTTGCTACTTGATTTTCGAACACTTTTTTGTTCGATTCACACGTCGTCTCCCAATTCTTAATTTCTAATTCCAACTCTTGAACCTCAAGCTCCAACTCCATCTTCCTCGAGGAAGCATCTAGTAATTGGTCCAATAATTCCTTTTTTTTTTGACAATTTTAAATATTGCAGTCTAAGTCTTTCACGCTTGGTTTTATAAAACTTTTCCTTATTCATTACAAGTTTCATTTCTATTTCCATACAAAATGATGGGGATGACTCATCTTCTTGTTCAACTCTCGACATCTTCGTTTGTAGGGCTCTCTACAGTCTTTTCAAACACATTATACTAGACTGACACTATAGAATTTTTCATAATCTTTCGGTTCCTACACTTGGTGAGGCCTTGCGCTTTCCAACCTTCTTTTGTCTTGCCATCTAATTAAACCTGTATTTAAACAACCGATTAATATCTGTTAACATTCAAACGTAATTGTTAATATTTGTCACCATTCAAACATAATTATGAAATGTATACAAAAATTTTAGTAAGCACATCAAACCCAAGTAGGCATACATGGAAGAAGAATACAACTATGTAACCATAACCCACAAACCGTAATCCATAATACACAAGTTTTGAAAGAAATTTTTGATTTATCTACATTAAATTACTGAAACATAAAACCCAAGTAGGCATACACATGAAGAAGAACACAACTAAGTAACCATATACCATATACCGTAATCCACAATCCATAGTCACATTAATACATTAACCATATACACAGTGACAACATCATCATTTATACAATAAATGGAATGTGACATAACAAGAATAAAAACCATCTAATGCGCTATAAATAGAACCACAAACCATATTCAATTTATCAAGAATGTAATACTAAATCATAAATGTCAAACACATTAAAGTAACAACCTCATCACACATATATACACTTGTCTTCTAATCACACTTGTATTACTCTTCCTTATTCATCACATCGCATACCAGATATAACAATTCATATACATGATCTAAATACTAATTAATGTGCACATCATAACATCAACCAAAAAACAACCATATTAGAGTAAAATCACATACATCTAATAATCATAATATAACCACATACATCTATCCATATCATCTATTATGCTACAAAGGAAAAATTCATTAAATATAACTAATTTTTTTACATACCACATAATCAATATCTATACATATATGTCAAATATATAAGTAAAATATGTCAAATATGTAAGTGAAATATAAAAGTACAATAACACACTGATGTCAAATATATAAGTAAGTTCAATATGTGTTTAACAAGCATATTTTCATCTCAAAGGTTGTATGACTGGTATATTCATTTGTTATCATTGTCTTCGGTGGGAGTGCCTGGTTTTTTCCTCAATTTCCACCTTGGCCTGCATGTACATCTTCTTCCATACTTCCTTCTGATCTTCGTGTATTTTAAGAATGGTATTAAATTTTGCTACTTGATTTGTGAACACTTTTTTGTCCGCTTCACATTGTCTCCCAATTCTTAATTTCTAGTTCTAACTCCTTGAACCTCGAGCTCCAACTCCATCTACCTTGAGGAAATTTCTCCTATTTCATCCAATATTTCCTTTTTTTTTCATAAAATATAAATTTTCCAATGCAAATATTTCACACTCATTTTGATACATATTTTTCTTCTTTGTTACAAGTTTCATTTCTAATTCCATACGAAATGATGGGGAAGACTCATCTTCTTGTCTAGCACCACATCTTTGTTTGTAGAGCTCTTTTGCATTCTTTCCAAATGCATAAGTGTCACTATCGAATGTTTCATAATCATTTAGTTCTTACACTAGTGAAGCCTTGTGCTTTCCAGCCTTCTTTTGTCTTGTCCATCTAAATAAACCTGTATTAAAACAATCGATTATTATATGTTACCATTCAAACATAATTAGAAAGGAAATAATGCACTTAACTTATACTTAACAAAATATTATCATGGATGAAATATATACGAAATTTTCAGTAAGCACATCAAACCCAAGTACGCATACATGGATGAAGAACACAACTATGTAACCATAAACCACAAACCGTAATCCATAATACACAAAATTTGAAAGCAAAATTGTGAATTATCTACAATAAATTACTTGAACACGTCAAACCCAAGTAGGCATACAAGGAAGAAGAACACAACTATGTAACCACATACCATAAACCGTAATCCACAATCCATAGTCACATTAATACATTAACCAGATACATAGTGACAACATCATCATTTATACAATAAATGGAATGTCACATAACAAGAATAAAAACCATCTAATGCACTATAAACAAAACGTAAATGGATAACTCTATGTAACCCATAACCACAAACCATATTCAATATATCAATAATGCAATACTAAATCGTAAACCTCAAACACATTAAAGTAACATCATCATCATATACACATATATAGTAATTCGACTCCTCATAAGAAATGTTATACAATAAATGTTTTCATCTCCTTCGCTGCCTATTGTTAGCGATAGACAATACTCCATCATAAAATCTAATACATTTCTTCTCATCTCTATGAACAAAATTTGGTGTGATGCCAAGAATGGGTGGGGCATCTGATGTCTTTATCCGAGTATGGCACATGTTGTCTCAACCTGTACCTCATCATCCTGAAAGCCAACCATATAGTAAATAAGTCAACGTAGATGAATCTCTCAGTTAAACACATAATTAAATTAAATCATCCATTACATCTACTTTCCTCTTCACGAGGAGTGTCAAGTCTGATATCTCTGAGATCCCATATAGCAAACCCTTTGACACACTCTGCCAAAGTGCTTGCAAATGTATTAGGGTAGGGCAATGGAGCAGTGGGAATAATGGCCTCAAAAATAATGACTTTGACAGTAAATTGGGGAGTGTGATGCCATGACACTTCATGCATGGGATACTATCACAAACCACTCCTCTCATGACAACTATATCATCTGACATTAACTTGACTTCAACCCTGTCAGGAAAAATCCTAGAATAATGACAATCTCAATTGCATTAATAACTTTATCTTAATTTCACCAAAAAAAGAATACAAAAATCAAATGAGAACATTCAATAACTTACTAGTCCAGCTCCACCCTCTCTCATATTGTCAAAAATGGTGTTTGTGCCCCTCTCCTCGTGCCTCCCCTCATCACCCTCTCTCTCCTCGAATGAAAAGAAGTTTGTAACTCCAGGATTTTTCATCTCCACCTCTCTGACCTCTCGTGAAGCTATCTCTCTGATAAGATCAAGACCACAGGCTGATTGAGAAGGGGGTGTTATCGCAAACGTCCACCTACAACAATCAAGTCATCAAGACAATTTAAATATCAACAACATAAGGCAACATACAATTTTCAAGTGTGTGTTAAGTGGTTTTTACCTTTCTCTATTTCACACTATGAATCAAGTCTCTCTATCGGTGTAGGAGCTCACACAAGGGAATGTCATAATCCTACACACACCTATAGTTAGTATATACAAAAATAAACAAAAACTACATTCTATCCTTACTTATGAAAGACCAATAATTTCTTACGTTATCATTCGTAGGGGGGTCAACATTTCTACTACTTGTTCCACCCTCTTCTCTATCTTCTTGTTCATGACATAATATTAAGTTTTTGATTTCCAACCAAACATAAAATATAATATATTATACTAATCTTAAATTTACCTTTGTTCCGATATTTGAGTTAATTTTTCCTCTCGCTCTCACCCAATGCTCCTCTCTCACCTTTCACATCTTCTTTGAATCAGTAGCGCACATTGTAACATCCACCTCCCTCTTTCCTTCCTAGCTCAACTCCTCGAATCGAGTTTGCATTCTTTTTTTTACAAACTCAATCGATAACCCTCCTCCACGCTGTAAGTAGAATCATTGCCTCATGACATAGTTCACATCCCCTCTCTCTTTTGCACGTATGTCCTACTCCTATCTTGAGGGATAGGTGGTCATTTTCCCATATGCTTATGACCACGCTTACGAGGTTCCACAAAGGGAAGATTTTGTTCTACTTAGCGATGTCGATTAAGTCTATGCAAACTCCAAAACCTAACATCCCCACTAACAACACATGATCCATGCTGGCAGAAATAACGAATACGACCATTAACATATTCAGTTTTGTACTCTACGGGTGGCTCATGATATCTAAGTGAATGGGCTTGGAAGGGCCCATCTAACATAGCTCCATCAACTATTGGAGGAGCATCTCCCTTTGCTTCCTCTATGACGCTTGCATGAAACACATACATGTGTCATGTGATGTGAAGGTGCTTGTATCTAGGGAGTACAAGTGCATAACTATTAGCCCAACATAAAATATTAAGTATTTTGCAAAATAATTAATGTTCACATATTCAAATATTACCATCATGGAATGTGAAGAAACCTATGTGAAAAGACAACAATTTCATAATTGTTATCCAACAAATGACATTAGGTACATTCTTTATGACAAACAATTAATGTTCACAAAGTTATATATTACCATCTCATTATTTATGTCTTCCCCAAAAACATAAGAACAAATTGTGAACATGGATCAACCCATGTCACCAAGCTTCCACATGTTTCGTTCATGTGTGTTGTCATAACCATCATTGAAGTGACACATTGTAAAACAAGTTAAACTGAAACAAATGGTGCACGAACTTATTTATTCGTATTTTTGCATTCATATTGAGAAAATCATGCACAATAAATGATTTGTGACAAAGTTAGCCGCACACATTATTTTTCAAAACTAGATACTCGACTCTAGATGTTTCAAGTAAACATGAAATGTGAATTGCAAGTGTGTTACAAGACAAGATAGGATTAAAGCATGATGTATCCACAATTCTTGGTTTATCAACCAACACTATATGATGTATCATCATATTATCCACAAAATATATAATATATACGCTGGAGACAATTCACATAATATTAGTTATTCATAATCTAATAAATAAGTTATGTCTACCATTACGCAAAAAGGAAATAGAACGTGTACATATATCATATTGAAATGTCTTCCATGGAAAGTGCTAGAAAACCTCCACTTCTTGGTTTATAGTGTCCCTAGACACTTGACATACATCTAACATTTCAAAAAGTGAGATACACTCTCTAGTGTTTGAACTCAAAGAATTGAAAGATTTACATTGTTTTTTTTGGATAGATAAAGTGGGTTGAAGGGACTCGTTCCCTATTTACATAAACAAAGGCCTGACCTCAAGATTTCAAAGCAAAACAACAAAATCATAAGAACAAAAAAAGTAGCTGGATATACACGAACATAGGCCAACATTATCCGAGATATACTATGACTATAGTACTAGGCAAGAGAGGGATTACTCTCCAGACCCCAAGGTGACAGCAACACTAGTAGTCTGAGACACCCGACTAAGGCTGGTATCATCTTCCATTTCAAATTTCACTTCAGAATTCACCCAGTTCAGCTAGAGAAAGTCATAGGCCCCTACCATAGACAACCATAGCTCACCCATTCAGATGGGATATGATCCAATGGAGCGTAGAGGGTCTTTAGATTAGGAAGCACCAGGCGGGCACGATTGGCTTCCTAGTCCCAGGCATACACCACCACCTGCTCAGTGAAGGCCAGAAGAATGCCGAACTATTTTTCAAGTTCGTTGAAGACACCCACAACCACCCCGACGTGCTCGGTAAAGACTCATGCACAACCCAGAATGCCAGACAAAAATTCACCCCTTCGAGAGGCCAGGTTACCACAGTATGTCGGTTGAAGCCAGTGCAGAGCCAGACTCACGACATCCACTTTAGAGGGGCCAGGATTATCATGACTTCTCAAAAATACAAAGGCAACACCACTATTGATGTGTGGCCAACCAACAATAGATAGATAGTCTTCACCCAGGAATCCTTTAATGGCATCCAACTCTTCGACGCAGGAGAGACGAAAAATTCTTTTTAGCCGGTTGTCTATTATCCTAGAATGAAATGCCATTTCACACAGATCACAACTCAAGGAAATTCGCTGCAGACGAGGGACAACCATATCTAGCAAAAGGAGGGAGAAAAAAAAATGAGAAGCACTTGTCCAAAGCATTAAATAGACCCTTCACATCCCGCAAGTATATCATTAGACAATGTGTGCACTGAAATCCACCTCGCGCGAGATCAATATCCCCAATCCTTCCCACACTTTGGCATTGAGCACCACTATCTCCTATTGTGCTTTCTTGATCACTTTGCATTTGCTAGCTTGTCAGTGCAATTATTACTTTCCCGAAGCACGTGCTTAATGTTCCAGGCACTGAAATCCTTGAGTTGCTAAAGGACCTTTTTAACTCTTAGGTCCAGTTTCCAAGACAAGGCTTTCTTTTTAATTATGGCATTCACAATTACTAGCGAATCCCCTTCGATTTCTAGATTTTCTATCTTTAAGGAGGCTGCTAGATCTAGACCTTTTCTCAGAGCTTGTAGTTCATCCGAATTACAAGTGCCATCCCTGAGCTTGTAGGAGGCAACACCGACCAATAATCCCTTTTCATTTCTTATAATGCATCCAACATTGGAGATGCCCGGGTTACCTCTGGCCACTCCATCAAAATTTAGTTTGAGGAAACCCGGGGTGAGGGGGAGCCAATGGGCTAACCAACGGAGTGAGGCTAAGGAGATCAAAGGGCTGAGCACCTACTCCGGGCTTAACGATTCTAGGCCAACGCTACTCAATTTCCCTATCAATGTTGGAGAAGTGATGAAAGCGGGACCAATTAGCAAAAACTGCCTCAGAGATAGCCCATTCCAACCTAAGAATGACCCTGTTCACCAAGCTCTACTCCTCCCTAAATATTCTTTTGTTATGCTCCCACTAGATGTGCCAGAGAAGTAGCATGATACCACACAACCAAATTGAGGAGAGAGCACCAGAGTGGAGGTTTATAGGCCAAGCCAAAATGGTTGCCGGGAGTGTAGAGGATGGACCCACGGGAGATTGAGCCTGGCACACAACCAACTCTAGCATTCAGCTGTGAATGGGAAATGAAGCAGAAGATGATCACGATATTCCTCATGCTTCTCACATAGAAAGCACATTGAGGGACCATGAAAACCAAATCTCTTCCTCCTTTCTTGAGTGATAATTTTTCCTTTGAAAGCCATGCGAGAGAAAAGGCCATCTTTAGGGACACGAGGGGGACTAACATGCCTTCTAGATTAGAGCCTCGGCTTCTGCTCGGCATACGATAATTTATAGCCACAAAGACACGGGAGTATTTCTAGAAGAGGTCGCATCTAGACAATTTCATCATTACCCCCGGAAAGCACTATCATCGTTCTATAGAGTAGAGTGAAAACTAGCCTTAGTTTCCAAAGGAGATTTAGGTGATCAATACTTTTCCATTCTAATAGAGCAGGAAAATTTTCTGGAATCAGCCCATAGTTGGAAACATATGGTCCCCATTATTCAACTAAGAGCCTCTTGATTTCCCCAAACTCAGGATTTTCCCCAAGCACGGGAAAACCATTCCAAGGATCGTCCTAGAATAACACCCTGTCACCTTTTTCGATTTTCCAGGCCGCATTGAATAAGAAGAGCTCCCAAAATTCAACTAAGAAGTTCCATATATGAGAACCACGAGGGGAATAGCAATGCAAATAAATGATTCCGAAGATGGGCCCCCAGATATTTTTTTTTCCACCACTTGGCTGCAAAGACACAAAGGTTTTGTGAGGAGATTCCAGACAAGCTTGGCGCCTAGGGCCAAGTTTTGAATACCCAAGTTGAGAATGCCAGCCCCGCCTAGATCTTTGGGTTTGGAAAATTTTCCTAGCTGATCAATGGGATTTTCCTTTCCATAGAGGGACCTTGCCATAGGAACTTTCACATAATCCCGATAAGCTTTGATAGAACACTTTTGGGGATTTTCAGTATGGAAAGCATGTATAAGGGGGAGGCACTGAGAACAAATTTGATGAGGACCAGTCTTCCAGCTAGTGATAGCCATTTTCCTTTCCAGGAGTTGAGTTTCGAATTAACCGAAGAGAGGAGATCGTTCCACATCGAGGTCTGACCCGAGCCACCAAACAAAGGCACACCAAGATATTTGACCGGAAGGGAGCCTTTTTTGAAACTGAAGATGCCAAGAATTCTAGCTTCCAGAGAAGGGGGGACGTTAAAAAAGAAGATGAAGGATTTGACATGGCTAACCTCTTTTCCAAAGTAGTTGTTGCTTAAGCATCGAGTAACCCCTTCGATTATTTGGCCTCTGAATGCTGGATTTTCCAAACAAGAAAGTGTCATCCATAAATTGCTAGTGAGAAATAGGATCCACCCCCTCCGTAATTCTTAATCCCTGTAATTTTCCTTCTTGAACTTTATTGCTTTGGCGGCCTACTCAACGAGTTAGCCACTAAAATATAGAGAAAAGAGGAGAGAGGGTCACCCTATCCTATACCCTGATTACCTTCAAAGAAACCTTCAACATTACCATTAATTAACACGGAGAAAGAAGGCCCAACTATGCAACTGAACACCCAATTACAAAACTGAACCAAAAAACCAAACTTTCTAAGGATTTTGATTAGAAAACGCTAGTTGATCTTGTCAAAGGCCTTGCTAATATCTAATTTTAGTAACATACCTAGGGATTTATTTTAGGAGAGAGAATGAATGAGTTCATGAGAGAGAAAATACCATAAAAATTTGACCTCCCCGAGAAACTAGATTGCTCCAGAGAGATCATAGGTTCTAGCAGCCCTTTGAGTTTGGAAGCAATGTCTTTTGAGATGATTTTGTAGGAGGTATTACACAGAGAAACCGGCCTAAAGTCCTCGAATGAAGAGGATTGAGGGATCTTCTGGAAGAGACTTATAAAGGTATAGTTTAGTGATTTAAGCAATGAATGGGATCTGCGAGATTCTTCCACAACCGCCCAAACATCATAGCCAACAATGTTACAATATTTCTGAAAGAAATCATCCTAAAAACCATCCGGACCGGAGCTTTGTTCTTGCCCATAGAGAAAACAACTTTCTCCACTTCACTCATAGTGAAGGGCTTAAGAAGGGGCAAATTTTGAGCATCAGTGACTAGCATCGGGATATTTTCAAGGAAAGAGGATTGCTTTGAATCAAAGGATGTGATGTCACCTTGAAAAAGGGAAGTAAAGAACTGGACCCCTTCATCAGAAATCTATTTTTGATCAGAGAGGACAATACCATCATGACTCTTTATCTCATAGATGAAATATGAGCTCCACCTTGCTTTTACGAATGAATGAAAAAACTGTGTTCCTATTCCCATCCTTGAGCCATAATTCCCATGATTTTTGTTTCCAAAAGACCTCCTCACGCAGAAGCAATTCACCAAGTTCAGCTAATAAAGACTTCTCCAGAAGAAACTCTGCCTCCCCATGCCGAGACAAAAATTAACTCATTCAGAGCTTTCACTCGGCTTCCACTCTAGCCTTTTCTTGGAAGATATTCTTAAAACAAGATTTGTTCCAATATCCTAGATCCTTTTCAAGAAGTTTTAGTTTTTGTGCAAGCACCAGCATTTTGAACCTTCAACTTGATAGGAGTGCCACCATTGCGAAATTTTGTTTTCCAGAGAGGCATCCCTCAACCACATAAGCTCAAACTTAAAAGGGGATTTGTGAGGGGAAAAGTCGATATTGACTGATAGGGAAACCATGAAGAGATCGAGCCGGACAGGGCGAGAATCAAGCATTCTAAGACAACATTATTTAGAGACCACTTAGGGCCGGCTAAGAACCTGTCGAGCCTTTCAACAATATTACTGAAGCCCTTCCTACGATTGCTCTAGGTGAACCAACCTTTCTTGGGCTCGATATCTAAAAGAGAGTTGTCAGAGATAAAGGAACAAAAATCTACCTGGATTGCTGATTTCTAGAAATACCACCTTTTTTATCTTTCTCAGAGGTGATAGCATTGAAATCACCA
Source organism: Taxus wallichiana var. yunnanensis (assembly GCA_018340775.1). Classification (NCBI taxonomy): domain Eukaryota; kingdom Viridiplantae; phylum Streptophyta; class Pinopsida; order Cupressales; family Taxaceae; genus Taxus; species Taxus wallichiana. The sequence goes on from CM031235.1 coordinate 944,147,172, forward strand.
CCAAGAAGAAATCAGTTGATCCTTGAGGGGAGCAAAGACCTGGAGATGTCTTGCCAAACCTCTCTTTTGCCAATTATGCTATTTGGACCATACACATTAAGGAGGTAGAATACCGAATGAGAATGTTTTAGGTAAACCCGACCCAACTACCAACTATGATTTTGGTGGATAAGATCAACTTGAACCCGACATTCCTTCCACCAGAATCCCAATCCCCCTAAGGCCTCGGTAGCATCGAAGAAGAAGAAATTCTTTCCCTTAACTGAATTTTCCAGAGCGCAATGACTTCCATCACGACCATCTTTGTTTCTTGAAGCAAAACTACACTCAACTCCGAGGAGAAGAGATAACGCTTAAACAAACGTTGTTTATCAGGGGTGTTGAGACCCTTGATATTCCAAGAAAGTATTATCATTTAGGAGAGGGAAGGACATTCACCTTCTTGGACACAACTTTGGAAAAGTTCAGGACACTTTGTTTTCCAACATCCACTTCCAACAGTGCCAGTTCTTGTTTGAATTTTCTACCTTTTTTCCTGGTGAGCCGCATATGGCCTCCTTCAACCCTACTTGAACCGAAGCCAATTTTGAGGAAGCTAAAGCCGGTACTAGCAAATCCGGCTAAAATTCTCCTTCCTCCAAGATGCCATCACCTAAAAGGGACTGAAGCTTATTTGTCTCAACTTTATCCAGGAGCCAAGATTGTAGCGAGTTCAGGGAAGCCGCTTGCCCTTAATCAAAACCTTCCTTAATAAGGGAAATTAATTCCTTATAGTTTTTATGCATTTCTTCAGTTTCTTTTAGATGAGAAAGAGGTGAAATATCACCCACCAAGGGTGATACAATTTTTCTCTCCTCCAGCCCTTTCATCATAGAGCCAACCTTCTGAGAATCCAACTCCTTGGAAGCCTTGGCCAATTTCAAAGAGCAGGCCTTACTCAGATGACCCAACTTCCCGTAATAAAAACACTTTGCATTTAGACCCTCATACTCAATGGTAAAGCACTTGGGGCCGGAATTTGTTTGGAGAGTCAAATAAGGTGACAAAGGCGTAGTCGAGATCCATCACCACACGAGAGACCTGCGAGCTTTTGCGCCAAAAATTTAGGGCAGGATTACGGATGGGCATGAGGGTCCCCAGGGAGTTTACAATTGGCTTCAGAACAGACCATTTGCAGAGATCCAAAGGCATATCATGAATGCTTAACCCAAACTGGGGCCTTGAAATTTTTCCTTCCGGGGTTGAAATTATGTGACCAAGGATGAAAGTATAGGCTGGAAGAGTTCATGAACTAGGGTCCTTCTTTAAGCACCAAATTTAGCAAATCAGGGGAGGGGAAACATACCTAGAAAAATTCGTTGGCATGGAAACTAAATTTTGGTTTAGCATTTGAGCCCCAAAAGCACGTGACCCGGCTCAAATCCTCCTCCAAGAGAAACAGTGCCTGAAACTTTCAAAAATCACCCTTTTCACCCACGAATCAAAAAAATCAGCTTTGGGAGGAGGAGGCACCGAGAGATGTAAACTTTTTGCAGCTGATTTTGAAATCGATTCCGTCAACCTTGAAGTCTTCCGAGCTCTTCACTTATCGACCCAACCAGGGATGGATTGAAAGGGACCTCTGTATCACCTAAATGGTTGGCTCACCTACACTAGAATTTTTCCACCGCCATGTTTTTCATGACAACTCCCCGAACAAATAAACTAGGGTTTTGACAACCATGCTAGCGCCGAATTGTCCTATCAATTTAAGCACAACCTTTTCCGCTTCAAGTTCATGGGAGGATCCACGGGCGCGCCTCGACCATTTCCCATTGGGATATTTTTCACACCGTGAGGACCACGACACTGGTGTGGAAACCCATCTCCCACCATGGCCTTTGTTATTTTTGAAAAAATAAGCTTTTTGCCCTTCTCACATTTTTCGCAGATTTCACTATTTTCGTGATTTTTGCATAATTCGCAATTTTCGCTAGTGCGACACTCCATCCGGTAAAATCCACACCTTCCGTGTTTAGTCCCTAAAGGATCTAAAATTATATATAATCTTACTTGAAAAAGAGATAGAGATAAGAATTCTAAATTTTTATTTCAATATCCTAAGCACAAACATATGAAATAATTCATCCTTACATTACATAGCCCATATAGGAGAATTGATACCTCTATGGATGGGATCAAACTGAAATATTTACATTGTTACATTAGTATACACCAATAATTTGTTTCACAACAATAATATTGTGAGAAAACACACAAATGTTCAAAACATCGTGGCGTATTGCTTCCTCAAGACCCAATATCAAGGCCCTATACTCAGCCTAGTGGAAGGTCATAGTGGCATTTTCGACAATTGTACCTCTTTCTACTATCTTGCTTCCATCATGGTCATATAATATGAACGATGAACATGCAATATTTTTGGAGGTATTCGACACTCCATGAATTTCCAATCTCCAAATGGCAACCATGTTTACCTTTACAATGGAAAAAATATATCGTAAGCAAACAACAAAAAAAAGTAGAATGAACACTTCAAATTTGACTTTTTCAATACAACCATCTATAATTTAACATATGACAAGGCCCTAAAACATTTGCTCTCTGAGTTCATTCATTAATAATGATTTCTTATTGGAGATTCAATGGAGTTAGTACTTTGTCTAGGGACATACACACTAAATGAGTTAACGTCATGTGTTCGTGAGCGACTTATTTTTGGGAAACATTGTATTAAAACATTGTATTCCTTACAATACTAAAACTTCATATTTTTATGTTAGACTAAAGTTCAAATATATTGGAATCGTAATCACAAGTTTGGTTCCATTCCACTCATTTTCTATATAGATAACTTTATATTTCTAACATATAATTAATACAAGCACAATTTAGATAAAGTTTTTTAAAATATATTTTCCTATAATTATGAGTTTATAAATGTAATGGGTAAATATTAAATTTGAATAAATCACTTAATAAATTGATTAGTCTATTATGAATAGATAGATTTCAATCTATTTGCAATATCAATATCTATAAACATTTGATTAGGGTTAAAATGGGTGTAGAACAGTAAATAACATTTGATTAGTTTTCAAAACCAAATCAATAAAGAAATATCTAGTACATAGGGTTTAGATTTATCATGTTCGTAGGAGTGACAAGAAGATGATCATCCAAATCTTGTAGTACAATTGATTTTTATGAGACACAGGAAAACTAGAAAACTTACATTTATCAGAACCAACAAGTGTATACTGTACACTTGACATTCCAAGTAATATTGTGCACTTTAATTCAAAATATGTTATAGTATTGCGAACGACATTCCAATAATTGTTATAGTTTATTCACTAAAAAACCATTGTAATGTATATCTAGTATTAAAATTACATGCTTCAATGAGTACTCGAATTCTCTAGAATTAACTCCTTTTCAAACAATATTGATTTTCTATATTATGTAGATTAAGTAGGGTACATGTGCATCTCTAGATGAGTTGAACTCATATTAGAACACTATTGACACACAAATAAACAAACTGATATATGACTATAAAAAAATGTGAATAAGGTAGACCAAGGGTCACATGGATAAATTTCGAAGAGAACGGGGACTCTTTTCTCATAAACATGTAGTTTACCAAAACCTTTTGGACTTAAGTTCCTTGTCAAGTGCACTGACCTAGAAAAATTCTTAGAACTACACAAGATAATTAAATAAATAAATAAATAATCAAAGGGGGCCATATGAATACCATAAACGATTGGAAATGATAATTGCACCAATACAATCCTAAATTGGACAAATGATCATAACCCATACTTAGTGAATTTGACATGAATATTTAAATATTTTTAGACCTTGTTAATTTTTCCTTTTTTAACTAGACTTCACTGATTGGTTTCAAATAACCCTGAAGACATTTCATTTGAGGGTTGTGAAGATTTTAGAAAATCGTTACCATTACACATTTGGTACCTAAATATAATTTTAACATAAATGAATTTTAATAATCTAAACTTGCTATAAAATATATAAACATTAGTAATTTTAAAAATATAATCCATAGAAACACATTTTAATACTATGGAAAACATATTTAATCCAATGCAAAACATATTTAATATTTAAGCTCGTGTGAATCAAGAATATATTCGAACAAAAAAATGAAATATATTTAAGCTCGTGTGAATCAACATTTGACAAAAAATAAATATTTATATAGGTTTTTTTCAACATGTCATAAGTTTTTAGTACAAAACATATAAAAGCAGTAACTATTTTTTTTGTTTTTAGCAGCAAACTTGGAGTTGCTTCCATGTGCATATTTTTACACAATTTTTGGATCTATCGCGGTTTATGACCGGAACTCCCATCTTCCTCAACTTATGGGGAGGCTCGTACTTCTAGGATTCCTCCATCGTGTCATAAGCTAGACCGTATCCATGTGAATGAGAACCTATAGTGTGGAACTTAGACAAATAAATAATCTGAAGTTTCTAGAAAATTGAGCCAAGCTTTAACCATGTTTGCAATTTTGGTTTTGGTGGCTTATTTTGTTGATGGTGGTCTATGTAGACCACAAATGTGGACCTCTTGAAAGTTTCCTCCCTTTGAAATTTGGGAGTTGTCAATGTTATCCCGATGGGATTTGGATGAATAGAGCTTCGTGTATTCATTTTCATCCCGCAAAAGAGAAACTAAATACAACAACACACAAATTAACGTTAGTACGATACATCATCTAATATGATAAAATAATCACAACATCAAAAAGCTAATATCCATGACAAATTCAAGTATCAATAAATGCCAATGGCTATCCTTCACTCAAAATGCACCCTCCCATAATATCACAACCTGTCCATTGCAAAGTTGCGATATTATGGGAGGGTGCATTTCTGAGTGGAGGGTCGGTGGGCAACTTTAAAAACATCTACTCAACATAGTATACCACCTAACTATCGATGCGGAATCCTAAGGGAAAGCCCCTTCATCACGCAACGATAGTTGGGCGTATCGATGTGGCATCCTAAGGGCAAGCCCCTTCAACATACACTGATTCCTATCTTTGCAGAGGCACTTGCCCCCATATGCCAAATTGAGAGTGAGAGTATGATATCACATAATTTTTATAGCTTCAACTTTCATCATAAAAAATATAACTAATAAACAATTTTCTATATACAAATGATATATGCACATTACCATTATCTACAAATATAATTAGTACGAAAAAATCAAACTTACTCTAATGTTATTCCATTTAACACAACTAAGATCTCTCAATCATATTAAGAAATTACTAAATGTTTACAATTAATTATATCAAAAAACATACTAAACATATGATAAACATACTAAATCAACTAACATAAAAAACTAACATCAACTAACATATGATAAACATACTAAATCAGCTAACATCAAAAACGCCATACTAAAGTAGACAAGAGTTAAAATTTACTTTATGTAGACAAGAGTTAAAATGAATAAGGATCCAACAATATTAGACCTTCAAACACTCATCCTCACTCCTATGTCTATCAATATTAGAGGTTCCTTTATTTTCATAAGCTTATGAAAATTTGTGAAGATAGTAAAATCCCATATTATCTAGGTCTGTGATGAAATCATAAATGGGTTCTCCCTCAAATCAAACACAACTGGGTGGTCCCTCATTTTTCAAATTGCAAAATGTTCCTCTTCTCATGATTCCCAAAATCAAAGGTCTTTCACTCTTTAAAAAGGGATACACACTCTTAATGAGATGCCTTGGGGAAAATGTGAAGCAAAAATTCCAACCATGAAATAAAATGTTACTCATGTTACTGAGATTCAAAGTACTATTTTAGATGAACACTTCCATATATTTGTGTTTCTTTTATGGTTTCTTTATCTAGTTGCATCCTTTAATGTAGTCTTGAAGTTAAAAAATGCTTACGCATGTAGGATATATCAACCCCATTTTCCCCACTTCCAACTAATTTGAGACAATAAATAACCTATTTTAATCTTCCCCTTTTCCTAATCTTCTTCAATATTAATTAACTCTCTTTTTAGTTATTACCTCCACATTTCATCACATAGTGTATTAACCCTAAATTAATTAAATGGAGTTATCTAATTAGCTTATATAGAGTTGAATAAATTGTATATGAATTTCATTAATTCAGACCACATTCATTTACAATTCAATAATAGAAAATATCATATCATAGTGTGCTAAACTGATAAGGCAAATAAGAGTATAATTTTGGTTTGAGGGGTGACATAACTTATTCAGGTTGATGTATATATAAGAGTCTTGTGCATTAAAATTTAAACCTTAGTGAGAGGAAACACATAATCAAAACATTGTAAACAAAAGATAAATTATTAATGAAGAGGATCGATGAGAAAAAAGTATTTAGAAGAAAAAGAGGACAAGAGGATAAAAATTAGGTGATGACCATAGTATGTTCCTAACCATACTTCATAGTCTTGGAACAAATTCATCAAAAGTAAAATAGTAAAGTTCAGATTTTAGAAATCTTTATCACGAAGAAAAAAATCGTAAATAAGAATCATTTATGTTAAGAAATAGAAACAAATTCTGAAATTTATAAGAAAATCAATAAGAAACAACACCATTTAGACTTAGTTTCATCAGTCAATACTCAAATATAATACATAAAGTTAGCAAAAAATGATTTCATAATATTCTTTTGTTATTTTTTATTTTCTAGACCTACCCTCCCATTATGTTAGTGAATGATATTTAATAGTTCTCAAGGTGAATAAGATTATACTTGATAGTGCTAAAGAATTAAAAGTTGTTATACATTATAATAGAGTAACCATTATATGGTAAACAATGTGATCCATCAACATGATCCCAATGGAGATGTGGTGTAGTGTACCCATTATAATCAGAGTTTATAATAGACATAAATGGAAATCTTAGATAAATGGACATTACTCCTAGCATTCTTGAAAGATTGGGGGTGATAAATCACCAAAAGGTATTGGACAACCAGGTAGGAATTGTGTATTCTAACACAAATTGATGAGTGTCAAAGATATTTATATTCTCTTGAGAAAAACACTTCCCATAATTTGGTACCACACTATTGTATACATATCATCATCCCAAAATTTTGAAAACCCTACAAATTCAAAAGGGAATGAATATTCATACCCACACTATGCATTATACAATTGTTCTTTAGAAACTATAGTATCGATGATTCGAGATTTTAAAATTATTTTCCCCACTACATTTAAAATAAATGCAATGGAATGTTCATTTACAACTTCATGATTTAGTATTTAATTCATTTTAATAATCATAGTTATCCTTTTTGGTCACTAGGTTTGTTTATTCATTTGTCCAGAAGAGGGTGGTTTTATGTAACTAACCCATATAGTTTATCCCCTTTTGATGAAAGACATGAAGTGAAAAATATTGCTTGAGGTGAAAGTAAATAATAGTAAATATTGGAGTGTGAACATTTATCAAAGGTGCATATGATACTGATAGTACCAAAATACCCAATTGTGATAATGCACATAGAAGTTATAGTGATATTATTGGTGTTTTTATCATTGACAGATCTAGTAGTTAGAAAAGAGTATTAAATTCATATGAATTTTAAATAGAGATTATGTTTGTATAATAAGATAGAGTAGTATTGAATTTATAACAAATAGTGAGAAATACAATGAACCCAGAGAGAAAATTATGATAGTCGAATAATAATTGAGCCATGGATGACAATGTAAATATAATAGTAGAAAAGAGGAATGTAGACAATAATTTAGTCTCGCTTCGTACTCTGTTAGAAATACATGCATATTAGCTCTATAATGTTCAAGTGATTGAATTCACTGGTTCATTGGTGATGAAGGGAACTAGTCAGTAAGATATACCTTCTTTGTTTTGTAAATGCTATTTTGAATGGAAATGTTATTTATTCAATATAGTTGTGAAGTTAGTTGATGGTAATGTACGAATGCCTAGCTAATACAACATCTTTCTACTTACTCATGCCTCACCATGATAATAAATCTTTAAAATGGTTATGGTAGATAAATTATGGGTGCCTAAGTCACTTAAGGGATTTCTAAATCTACAGTTCTCTGTATGTGTATGCTTTACATAATGGTTCATTATTCGGTTAAGGTTGTATAACAAGAAAAATTGATTGAGTTCCTTGGGTTAAAATTGTGCATGGAGTTACATTGTATACGTTTTAAGGGAGGAGGAAAACTTGTGGGCATATTAAAATAGAACTCAATTCTTGAATGTTAAAGTTTAAAAGTAACTAGTAACTGATGGTTTATAAAGGTATAATATGTCCCTACATGCACCATGCACATCATTATCTAGCATTTCATTGAATCTCCATTGAATCATATTCAACTTCTAGGATCTCCATTGAATCATGTATGTTCTCTAACTCTCTCTTTAGTTCTTTAATATTTCTCTTTTGGGAATTGATAATTTTTCCCTAGTTCATCCTCCTTTCTTATACTTTAATTCTAACTTTCAACACCATGAATTCAACCTTCAACTTCTCTAAAATATCCATTTCTCTTTTCTTACTTCAACAAAGCTTCTACAAGCCTCTCCTTAAACACTCACTTCTTTTATCACTTTCATACCTCGAAAACCCACTACTACAAATAACCTTTTCTCCTTTCTCTTTATCACTCTCTTGGGATATCTCAATGCCTCTCAAACTTACTTTCTTATATACATGTTCATATGTAGTTCACTTTCCTCTCAAATAGTATGTGAAGATTGGATTTTAATATCACAAGTATTAGATTCTAATAGTGGCATTAATAGTTTATTATTGTTGGCACTAATAATTTTGTATTAATTCTATTGCAAAATAAACTATAATTATCTTACATGATGTGTAATCTCTATTCTATTTTCCAAAGACACGTGTTTCATAAAACTCGAAAGGATCAAGCTTTACACCTTCTAATCTATGGACAATAATCTCAGTGCCATTCTCTCCAAAATTTTCCAATCTTCCATGCCACAACATCAAACTTGACATCTCTGATGCTCCCACTTGGTTTTTTACTTTCCATGGATGTTGAATTAACACTATCCATGATGGGGTTACTCACATCCAACTTATACAATGTGGTAAGCTTTACAACTCCTTTTTCCAAAATAATACTTTTATGGAGCAAATTGCAGCCATCTTTGGTGAAGATTGTATCAACTTTAGCATCAACAAATTGACTACCAAGAGGAGATTGCATGTCAAACCTTGCACATGTTGTACATCATTTATCCACTTCAAATTTCCATATTTGTGTTTGATTCTCAAACCATCTTTATCAACAAATTATTGCCAAGTAATATATTGTCTCCATGATCCTTCTCATTGTCTTTGAACTACTCCCTAGGCTAACTCATATGGAAATAAGCACCCGAGTTTATTATCCATGCTTCATCTAGGTAATTGGATGTCAAGCATATAGCTACTTCATGTTGTAAATAATACCAAGAGAGCTTTAAACATATAAATATCAACAATACACTTACTTTTCTTGTGCCCATTTTGCTTCTATTCCAACATATCGATTTGTAATTCTTTTCTCGTCTATTGGAAGATCCCCCTCTTGATTTAAATCTATTGCTACTAGATTTCTCATTATTTCGACTCTCCTTAATATGCCCTCTTGTAACCAATGATTCTAAATTCACAGTGAGCTCAGAAGTACACTTTGTTATTTTTCTAGTAACATATAACCAATAACCACATCAATCTAGAGATTCTCCACCTTAATGATCCCATTAATGGAAAATATAAGATTGTCTCAAGAAATAGGTAGGCTACAAACTAAACAATTACATTGATTAACATCCTTCAAATCATCTCCAATAGAATTCTACTAATTTGCAAGAATATTGATTGCATTTTCATGTTTAGTTACCCTATTACTATCCTTATGTTAAGAGCATATCACTTTCTTAAAAATATCAAGTTCATGAGAGACTTGGATTCCATACAGTTTACCAATCTTATCCAAAATATTTGATGTCGTACATTCCCTTGACACATTCATCTGCATGAAATCATATAAATCAAGGTCAACCAAAGCAATGGCCTAATATTTCTTGTATGAATCTTCTTGTATCACCATGTCATGTTCCTTGCCCTATATGATAACATTATACAAGTCTCGTTGATTAAGCAAATACTACATCTTCAATTTCCAAATATTGAAGTTGTGCCTGGTCAATTTCTTAATCCTTGACTTGTTAGAATCCTCTTTTTAGAACATGAATGTTAAGAACCTTCGATTGATACTGAACTATAAATTAAGGTTTTAAAATTTGTGAAAACATGTTTTGTTATGAATTTTAACTACAAATCATGAAAGTGCTTGATTCTCATTTTATAAACCGTGATTCTCGTTTTATAAAATGTGCTTCTCAAAAACTTCTTATTTAACTAGGATGTTAGAGAAAAACCAAGTAATAATTTTGCTACTAAAGGAAAAGTGGCCTTTGTTGAGTTTTACCGTTATATTTTATCTTTACGCCGAATGCATCTTGTATGTAGCTATGCTTGTGCATAAGTTTTCTAATCACCAAACATCCAAGTAAGTAATACTAGTATTGAAATTGAAAATCCCTTTCAGGTAGTGTCTATGCAGGTGTATGTGGGCCATTGATATCTTGAAGAATCAACATTACTATAATGGAATGAGGATTCAATTTATTGATTAACTTACCATTTATTTGAGACATTTTGTCATACAATTCACAATTAGACATTTTGTCAAATAGTTCACAGTCTTCTCGATAGGGATTTGCTTCTCATGCACCCTGCTTCGATTATGTTGCAAAAAACTCGATTTATTTCTTTGAGACATTTGATTTGTGGGGGTCATGTTTTCTCATTTTAATACAGGGTAGACTATGGTGTTCAAAGATGATAAAAAAATATTCAAAAAAGGAGACACATAAAAATCACGACATTCCTTTTGTTTTAGACACACAGTCGATTTCGTTTGTTTTATTATTCAAAATCAAGTCTAAATGGAACACACAGAAAAGACTTAGTTCTTCCCCATAAATAACAATATGAACTACAAAACCTTACACCCATTGAAAATATCCAAGAAATTTTGAAGATTACAAATGGGTATAGATACACATACTGTAAATGTTATGAGTGGCTTAGATCCCTTACCGCATCTCTTCCTCTTAGATGTCCTTCCTCTGCTCGTTCGACCCCAAATTTTAAAGAAAAAACATGACTCTAGTTATGGAAGTGGTTATCTAGAATGTGAAAATGTGAAATGCTCCTGGTTATCTGGTGCTTGGGCGTGGTTATCTAGTGCTTTGATGATTCGTTTGTGTGTTTTGGGAAATGAATGGTTTAGGTGGGGTGGGGCACGCATTTTAATAATTCAAATTCTCTATAATTTACTCTACATGTCAATGTCCATATCAATCATGCTATGGGGTGTGGTGGTGTCATCCACGTCAATTCAATATTCCGCCGTATTATGTCACATCATGCGTTTCTGATAGAGGGGCCCTTTACGCGAGGGCAATGGCTATGGCTATGTATGGACATGACGACATGCAAAAACACCCTTACACATATGTGCAAAATGGGTGAAGAGTAGCCGTTGGCATTTTTCATTGGTTCATTGTCAATTAGTTCACTACAAGTTTGATTTAGTTTTGAATCGATCATATTCACCTAACCACTTGTTTCGTCAATGTTTCGTCTAGTATCCTGATGAAGGTGAATTTGGACACGATGCGTGATAAGTGGTTGATTTACAAAACAATGGACCATTGTGTGGAGGACATTAAGTTATCTATCTATCATGTTTTCACCCCTCTTCATTATTATCATTGGCTAAAAACACTCAATGCCACTACTATGAATGTCGTCGGTGTGAATTATGTGGCGGCCATTTTGCATTGTGTTTTATGGTTGTTTTTTTGGTATGGAGGGCTAAAATACACCCCCTTGATTTTGTATGCAATGCAAATAATTTCACATGAAAAATACCAAAGAAAGGAAGCCACGGTAAAATCATAAATTTTCTTTTTTATGGGATATGTTTTTTCCATATACGTGTTAAATTGGCTTTATAATTTTTATTTCTTTAACTTTAAATGTGGTGGATCCTATTAGTAAAAATAAATTGTAACTTGGAGGACAACTTTCATATCCTTTTAGCTATATGTTTTATGTCCAAGAAATTTTGTACACTCATGTTTTAATTTCTTATGAAGTTCATTTTTGGCTAGGGAACATGGGGCATTATGAAGTTATATAGAGCAGAGGGATAGACCAAGAAAACATACATATTTATATCTCATCCACTTGATACTTATAACAAAAGTAGGAGTGTGGAGGGCCACATCTTCTATTGATTTGTGAACCCCATGAGAATAAATGTATAATGGGTGTTATTTGGGTCAAAACTATTTAAGTCATGGAATAGGTGTGCAACATCCAGTGTTTTAATTCCCACATTTTATTTCCAAATTTCCATTAATGTTTTGTCTTATTTAAAAAATTAATTGTTGTTTAATAAAAATATTGATGCCATAAACAATAGAAAATCCCATTTTATGGCAGTCATCATGTGCTACTCCCACCAGACAACCCTTAGCACATGTTAAGGACCGCTTGTCCTTCCTAACAATCAAAGTATAGACAACCCCATTAATGAAGGATGTAGATGTCGTTTCTTCCCTTTTTGCAAATGATGAATAAGGTATGATGTATGTGAGTTTGTGGGACAAGAGAGGATGCCATATTTTAAATGTGTATAGTCCATTCAAGCTCACCACAACACTGTTAATTTCATGGCTCGGTTGGCCCAAAAGTTTTCTTTTCATCTGTTTCATCAACTTTACTATTAAAGTATGGGGAGGCTTAAGACCACATTTTATGATAGTGTAGTTCTTCAGATTGTGGTCATGTTTAATTAGTAGGTTCACCTTTGGAATCAATATTATAACACTAAGGATTTTTCCAAATCGAGCAAAGATGGGTAGTTTTGACCATCATCATAGATGTAAAAACCACGATGCATTTTGTCGTTCACACATGACTCGCATTATAACTATCCACGTTGGTGCTAATTTTGATCCCCACATCCGTTGATGCCTTTGTTTCATCAATGGTTTGTAACTTTTTCAAGTGTTAGAGATATATAAAGCATGTATTTAAATTAAATAGTTACTTTAACCTAGAGTAAGGACATCAAATCTTAAATTAAGAAAACAAGGAATCTCTTTTAGAACTAGACATTATACAATAAATTTTGATGATTTTATGAGTAAAAATATCTCCTTGTAAAGTAGAGATTAATTTTCATCTAACAATGTAAGAAATTATGTGGAGTCTTAGTCTTAAACTTTCCATAGTCAAATAAAATTTACCTCTCACTCATATGACCAATAAAATATGGAATAATCAATTCCTACTCACATTCATAAAGAGAGCCTATTAAATAAGCATACAACAAGCTCCTATAAAAGATGTGGGTTCAATAAATAATGATGAGAAGTAAGAAATAACTATTAGTGTAGAATCACAACACCCCGAATGGCTCGGGTGTGAAGTGGGGCATTCGGTGTGATTGCACAACATGGGACCATCTCTTAAGTTGTGGGACTTGCAAAAACTTGAGATGGACCTCTGGAGAAAGCCGGTTCTTGCTTCCTAATCTACCTACCACAAGCTACTCCAGTGCAAGAAGAACCTATTCTATCCTAATCTAAACATTCCAAGGGGACAAAGAGAGAGAGGGTGAAAGAGCCTACACTAAGCGGTGATACACCATAAAAGGAAGTGGTTAAATCACAGACTGACCGCCTGAAGTGGAGAGAGGTGAGTAGAGGATAGGGTGGACAAGATGCACCATAGACCAAATATATATTTCACATAGACACCACTTTGAAACCCATTAAGCACAAATCCTAGGACATGAAATGAACATCGAGTATGCACATAATACCCTACTGATGATGAGAGGTAAGAGAGACACCAAAATGAGCCAAGGATGGAAAAATGCATCATGAAACATATTCTATTGCTCCAAAATGTTACACAATACATCATCAGTGGGCAAGAGGCAAGAAAACGCCCTTATAGAGCCATGGGAGGAGGTTTAGACTCCACATTCTACCCTAAGGAAGAAAGAGAGAGGGGGGATAGCAGAGAAACAACGACCAACCTTTTGAATATGCCCCTCTGTTCTGAATATATAGGAAAAATAAGAGAGGAGGAGGGAAAATTTGATTCTGCTTTAACCACCTAGAGATACAAATTGAATCCTGCTTTGGAAGCTCAACCACGATCAATCAATTTCTTTCTCAAATCCACCCCAAATGTGTCATGTCCGGTTCCTCGAGGGTCAAATCGAATCATATATAGTAGTTGGAGAAATTGGGCTTTGTATTAATGTTACTCGAAGACATTTTACCATTTTCACCCACCAAAGCCTATTAAGAATGATATTTTATGTTTCCATGGTGTAGAGGGTGTCGATACATTTCCAAAAAGTCTTATCCCGCCCAAATATGAGTCTCCAGTCAAAAGATATGGCCATTTGAATATTTGGATCGCGAGCGCGCATTATTTTAAAGAGTTTGTCGTACCGGGTCCATGTGGTAGCCTCGCGCACCTTGGAGATTTGGCCCCTACCTTTCACTTTTGAAATCATGTTGGACTGACATGTGGAGGCTTCTTTGTATTTTTCCTGAGTCTCTTTTCTAGCGGGGCCAAAAATTTAACCCTAGACAAGTGGCGACGTGGCGCTTGTTTGGAAACCCGCCCCAAATTTTACCTATGAAATAGCACCGTGTTGACACTTGGCACCCTCTGCTGGCCTTTGTCTCAATGCTTTGACTATTCAACCCCTGACTCTGTCCCTTTTGGACTCTGAGACATGTGGAAGGCCCATGCTCATTTGAAAACCCGCTCAAGATTTTACCTTTAAAGGAGTGTCGTTAAGACACGTGGCACCTTCCACCTACACTCTATACTTAGTCATTTTGGGCCCGCTCTCCTTTTGACCTCTGTTGACCATTTTCTACATGGAGGGATGGCACAATTTTGAGTCTCTGGCTTGGATCCCTCTTTTGAATGTGTGTCGTTAAGACTCTTGACAACTTCCGTTGTCTCCTCCATACTAAGTCATTTTTTGGGCCCGTTCTAAACCATTTGCGAAGCTCGAAGACTTTGAATCTTCATCATTTCTTTTCCTTTAAGCCTCTGGTTCTTTAACACTACTCGACTTCCTTCCCGACCCTGCTATTCCATTTTAGAGCCTGCCTGAGTTCCTCCTTACTTGTCTATTGGATTTGAAGCACGAGCTCATTTGATGGAACCGTTTCTTGAATTTCTTCTTGCACGGGGTCATTTTATATTTTGCAGGCCTTACCACTCCATTGTAGAGTTCCTATATTGCCTGATTGTAGGATTTGAATGTGAATTCTCTAGCTTCTTCTTATGTAGGGTCGTGGCTGATCAATTTTGCCGGGGAAAATATGGATAAAAATTTGGTGAATCACAAGGGTATCTAGCATGCTAGATGAGAGGACCAGTTGCCTTGTTATATCCATTGGGCATGGAGTCAAGAATGACGGCCTGATATTGATCCTGCCTCTGATCTGCGCGAACCCGACCATTTGTACTCTCAATTTTCATAAGAAATCCTGAAACAAGGCTTTTGAGAGTAGAAAATTGTTTTGACTTGGGGATTTCATCTGTCCCTGAATGGGCTATCTTGAAAACATTCTTTAGTTTCTATGTATTTGTTTTATTTTGAAATTTGCAACTGTGCAACTATGAGTCTTCTTCCATGAATAGTGAAGGGCCTGGCCTTAGTAGCTCGGGCAATACGAACAAAACTTATGTACAAAGACAAAATCATACATGCCTCAAATGAGACATGCAGAGTGTGCAAAAGCACTTCTTCTATTGGAAATAAAGTCTACTCCTACTCCTAAATGAACCAGAGAGAAAAGGGGCTAAACAAAGCCTGCTATAGGCAGGGAGAAGTAGCTTCCCTTTCTCAAGAGAGGTAGCCATGCAAATGATTTGACACTAAATATGGTTGCCTGTATGAGTGAAAAACTGACTTTAAGCCAATCCTCCACCCATATCAGCAAGGTATCAACATTAATGGAAAATACCTCCTCAAGCTGATTGACAATGGACTCCTGGAGGTGTTGATGATGACCCTTGGTACTTTGATGCTCATCCTCATACCTTGAAGTAGGCATGACTGGTTTTGGCTTCTCCTTGGCTCATCATCGATACTTGCTCATCCTCATGCCCAAGTATTTGATTGGGCAAGGTATGGTCCTTTGAATCTACCCATGGTTCTGAACTCTAACTCCAAGAATGGAGCCTTCTTGCTAACCCTCATGGATGGATGGTGTGGGAGGAATGATAGCCTCATACTCTTTCTCTTCCTCTACAACAGGTGTGACTTTTGGAAGATCAAAATCTTCCAACTTTGATTCAGGAGGCATGTTGCAAACTACAGGTTGTGCTTGCATGCTCTCTTCCATGGCAAGCAAGCTCTTGTGATTGAAGAATTAATGATGGGGGAGAAAAGATTACAATTCTAACTATCTCCTTATAAAAAAATTCTTTTGAGTCCGTAGGAAATCAAACTCTTTACTCTGTTATGTAACAAGGTCTCTCCCTTTTGCATGGTGATCTTAAAATCTTCGTTATCTTCACCATATGAAGCTTCATCTTCAAACATGAAGCTAATGAGTTTAGGATCCTTCAAAAAAATTAGACTTTTGGAGAGGTTGAATGGGAGAGGGGCTGTATTTTCTTGTGCAACCGGCTCATGATTCAGTGCCTTTGAATTTGTCTTGGTCACCTCCATATGCTCCTTTTTAACTGGGCTTGGAGCTGGCTGTTCTTCTTCCTTCTCTTGTGAAGAACATGGAAGACTCATATCTTCCAACCTTGGTTCTAGAGATACGTTGTGAGACATAGGCTGCTACTCTTGAATGCCCTCCTTCATGGTAAGGCTCATATGCTTGGAAGATGGATGATGGAAGAGAAAATGATGTGATCTCCATGGGATTTTCTCCATCAAAGCAATCCTCCAAGTCAGATAGATAATTTGCCTTGTTGTTGTCCTATTGCATGTGCTCAACCTCCTCCATGGTGTCCTCCTAATCTGAAACTTGCTCACCATGGTTTCCCTCTTCCTCAAACATGAAGTTTGAAAGATAAAACTCTTCTTCAACATCAAAGCTCAAAGGGGATGAAGTGGGAGGAAGAAGTGAAGGTTCTTTTGTAGCCTGCTCCACACTTGGGGCCTCTGAAACTGTATGGCCCTCCTTCTCTACTGAAAATTCAGCCTCAGCCACCACTGGCTCTTCACCATTGACCTCTTCTCGTTGGCTTGAGCATCAAGGGGATCTTTGTAAACCCAAATTTAGCAGCCCAACTCATCAGATTGTCTATTATTTATTTTCTGTTGGGCTCCTCTTCTTGTTGTCCTTGACTGGATTCTTGAGTATCTTCCCAACATGGACTTGGGAAAGCAAGAGGAGTGGCAGGTTGGGGTTCAACCAGCTTTGCAATTTTTTTGGTGGGGAGGGAGGTGGAACTTCTTGTTTGTTTGGAGGGGATGACTATTTGGAAGGGAAAAGGGTAGAAGAACTGAGATGAGGTGGAAGATCAGGGGATGGAGAAGAGAAACCAACACTTGGGGCAGAAACTAAGGGGCTTGACTCTTGATCATGCTGAAATGATAAAGACTGAGGAAGAGAAAATGAAGAGCTAAGAGGTGGTGGACTTACCCATTGACAAGGTTGTCTTGCACTTTGCTCATAAGCCTCAATGTCCTCAATCCACTGTGTAAGTTGAGGCAACACTTCAACCATGAAGCCAAGCTTCTCCTGAGGGTTATAATGTCTTGGAAAAGGGCCTTCCCATGGACAAGGTGCCCTGCAACCAATATTGAATGCCTTCATTTTTGCTATGCCCCTTGACTGAACCATGCCAGCCTCCATTTTTGAATTTTCTCCATAAACCAACATTCTCCACATAGCTGTCACCATTGTATGCATTTCCTTATTCTTGATAAGCTCAATGGCTAAACCGACTTTGACCCTGCTCATATGGGTAAACATAATGGTCCTGGATCTGATTATAATATTGATTTGGAGGTGTTGGGAAATGTATTAGAGGTGAACTGCATTTTTGTAAGTGTGAGTTCCATGAAGGGAATGAAGTCATGATTGCACAACCTCATGGAATGGGAGAAAATGAAAGAGATGGAAGAAGAAAATGGATGCAAATGAGTGGAAATGGATGGAAAAGGTCTCGCAACTCGTAGAATGGGTTCTTGACCGATGGAGTCGCCAGATGTTCTTTCATATGCCTCAAAAGGATGAATTTAATAGAACACATTGTTAGTGTAGAATCACAACACCCCCGAATGGCATGGGTGTGAAGTGGGGCATTCGGTGTGATTACACAATATGGGACCATCTCTCAAGTCAGTGGGACTTGCAAAACTTGAGATGGACCTCCGAAGAAAGCCGGTTCTTGCTTCCTAATCTACCTACCACAAGCTACTCCAATGCAGGCAGAACCTATTCTATCCTAATCTAACCATTCCAAGGGGACAAAAAGAGAGAGAGAGAGAGGGTGAAAGAGCCTACACTAAGTGGTGATACACTAGAAAAGGAAGTGGTTGAATCACATACCCGACCACCTGAAGAGGAGAGGTGAGCAGAGGAGAGGGTGGACAAGATGCACCACAAACCAAAGATAGATTTCACACAAACACCACTTTGAAACCCATTAAGCACAACTCCTAGGACCTATAACGAACATCAGAGTATGCACAAAATACCCTGCAATGATGAGAGGTAAGAAGAGACAACAAAATAAGCCAAGGATAGACAGATGCATCATGAAATAGATTCTATTGCTCCAAAATGTTACACAGTACATCATTAGTGGGTAAGAGGAAAGAAAACACCATTACAAAGCCATGGGAGGAGGCTTAGACTTTGCATTCTACCCTAAGGAAGAAAGAGAGAGGGGGGGAAACGGAGAAACAATGACCAACCTTTTGAATATGCCCCTCTATTACAATATATAGGAAGAATAAGAGAGAGAGAGGGAAAAATTTGAATCCTGACAACCACCTAGAGATACGCATTGAATCCTACTTTGAAATCTCAACCACTATCAATCAATTCCTTTCTCAAATCTACCCCAAATCTGTCATGTCTGGTTCCCCGGAGGATCAAATTGAATCAGATCTGGTAGTTGGAGAAATCGGGCTCTATATTAATGTCCTGGAAGACGTTTTCCCATTTTCACCCACCAAATCCTATTAAGAATGATATTTTATGTTTTCATGGCATAGAGGGTGTCAAGATGTTTCCAAAAATTATTCTCCCACCCAAATCTGAGTCTCCAATCAAAAGATATGGCCATTTGAATATTTGGATCATGGGTGCGCAATATTTTAAAGAGTTTGCCATACTTTGGATCCATGTGGCAGCCTCGCACACCTTGGAGATTCGGCCCTTTCCTTTCACTTTTGAAATCACACTGGACTGACACGTGGCATATTCCACGAGCTCCTTGGACTTCTTTGTATTTTTCATGAGTCTCTTTGCTTGGCGGGGCCAAAAATATGACCCTAGACACGTGGCATCCTGGCGCTTGTTTGGAAACCTCCCCCAAATTTTACCTATAAAATAGCACCATGTTGACACTTGGTACCCTCGACTAGCTTCTCTCAATGCTTTGACTATTCAACCCCCGAATCTGTCCCTTTTGGACTCTGAGACAAGTGGAAGGCCCGCACTCATTTGAAAAACTGCTCCGGATTTTACCTTTGAAGGGCGTCCTCAAGACACATGGCGTATTCCGCTTGCACTCTATACTTAGTCATTTTGGGCCCGCTCTCCTTTTGACCTCTTTTGACAAATTTGTACGTGGAGGGTTGGCACAATTTTAAGTCTCGGCTTTGGATCCTGCTTTTGAATGTGCGTTGTTAAGACACTTGGTAGCTTCCGTTGTCTCCTCCATACTAAGTCATTTTTTGGGCTCATTCTAAACCATTTTCAAAGCTCGAAGACTTTGAATCTTCATCGTTTCTTTTCCTTTGAGCCTCTGGTTCTTTGACACTACTCG
Source organism: Taxus wallichiana var. yunnanensis (assembly GCA_018340775.1). Taxonomy (NCBI): domain Eukaryota; kingdom Viridiplantae; phylum Streptophyta; class Pinopsida; order Cupressales; family Taxaceae; genus Taxus; species Taxus wallichiana. The sequence goes on from CM031235.1 coordinate 944,167,364, forward strand.
TATTCCTTCCTCGACCTTGCTATTCCATTTTAGAGCCTGCCTGAGTTCCTCCTTACTTGTCTGTTGGATTTGAAGCATGGGCTCGTTAAAGCGGAACCGTTTTTGAATTTCTTCTTGCACAGAGGTCGTTTGATATTTCATAGGCCTTGCCACTCCATTGTAGAGTTCCTCTCATTTTTGATCATAGGATTTGAACGTGAACTCTCTGGATTCTTCTTGTGCGGGTCGTGGTGATCAATTTTTCGGGGAAAATATCAATAATAATAACTTTACCTGTAGAAGGACCCAAAAATTATCCAAGCCATTATAACCATATAACAACATATATTAAACAATATAATAATCTTCAATCAAGCTTATACAAACCTGAAATAACTCCAAGCTTATCTCGAAATTTTACAAATTTATCTTTACATAAAGGTTTAGTCATTATATCACCTAATTACTCGAGAGGTAGGGCAATAATAAAGACATATAATGTCCATTTGCAGGAATTGAGTTCCCAAAGAGGATGGATGATAAAACAAATTGTCTTGGATTATGTAACTAACTATTGGATGTAGTGATGGTGAAATTCAACATGTTGTGTCTTGGCATGAAATACTAGATTCTTCAACATCTTTAGTACACTCTAGTAAACTCTAGTTGTCGTAGAAGATAGGTGTAGATGCTTTGACAATTCAAGTTGAAGATCATCCAATATTGATTGAATCCACATAAATTCTCTATCTGCACTAACCAATGCTTTATACTTGACATTGGTATAAGATAATGCAACTATGCTATGAAGCTTACTCTGCCATGAAAATACTCCTGAACCAAGAGTGAAAACATAACCTATTGTATACTTTCTAGAATCAACTAATCCTACCTAATCTAAATCAATATACCTTATCACTCAACATCATCAGTTTGTTTATATAGAACACCAAAGTCAAGAGTTTCTTTGACATATCTAAGAACTCATTTTGCAACTTTCCAATGTTATTCATGTGGTTGAATCATGAATTAAGAAAGATAAATTATTGCAAAACATAAATATGGTCTGCAGTAGTAGTAAGATAAATCAAACTCCCTACTAATTGATGATACAAAGATTTCAATGACTAGAGGTGAATCAATGTTTGTTGAGAGTTTTGTCCCAACTTCTATAGGTGTAGTTGAAAGATTTTATGAGAATTGAATCGGAAATGATGCACCACGAAGTAGTTGCACTCCAACGGAATCGTAATGGCTCTAGTATAATCGCAAGGATTGATCAACAATGGAAGAACTTGCTCAACAAAAACAAAGCTTGCACATACAGAAAATACAGTGGAGTGTCTTGGCATGCTCATAAACATCAAGTGAAGGAGTACATATAGGGTGTTGAGTAACCCTAGTGCATGACACCAAAGCAAACCCTAAACCTAACCCATGTGAGATGACCCTCCATATGTGAGTGGAGGACACATAGGATCCCACACACCAACACCCCCCTTCATCAAAGTTGGGGTAACAACTATGATGAGTTAGACAAGAACAAGAAGACACTCCTAAACAACTAAGAAAGATGTGTCAATGGGGCCCGGAAACTAAATGCTTGATAAGGTGCCCATATACAAACAACATCTTCTTAGAAGAAGAAGAATAAGAATAATAAGAAGAGAAGGACTATATAGCCCAAAAAAGATGAGCAAATGCATAAAACCTCACCCCAAAGAGGGCGCATGTGAAGAAACTTCACCTTAGTGAAGGGCTTGGTAAATATATCTGTAATTTGATCAACTGTCTGAATGTACTAAATGTCGATGATACCATCATGAATAAACTCTCATATGAAGTGCATATGGATCTCAATGTGCTTCGTCCACTTATGTTGAATTGGATTTTTACAAATATAGATAGTGCTCATGTTATCACAATAGATAATGGTAGGCCATCGAAAGTGGATGCCAAAATGCATTTGAGAATACCCTATAGCCAAACAAATTTTGTGGCGGCGTTAATCGCTCCTCTGTATTCTACCTCTATAGAAGATATCACAATTGCATTCTGCTTCTTGCTAGACCAACTAACAAGACCCGAACCAAGAGAGAAACTGTAGCTAGAGGTATATTTTTGATGATCTAAGTCACTAGCCCAATTAGAATCATGAACCCAATCAAGTCAATATCCACCCCTCCATAATAGTGAATGCCATCAGTATAGGTGCCACAAACATAATGAAGGATCCACTTAGTGCTTTCCAATGTAGCTCATGTGGCTCCTACATGAATCTGGACACAATCCCAACAACATAAGATAAATCCGGTTGAGTGTGAGTCAAGTAAATCAAGCTCCCCACCAACTGTCAATAAAGGGTACCATCAACCAAGGGAGTAGAGCAATCAGAAACCAACTTAACCCCAAAAAGAAAAGGAGTAGGAGAATACTTGCAATCGGACATCTAAAAATGAGCAAGCAAGTCAAGATCAACAAATCACAATTCCCGAGTTAGATTGTGAAATATGGATCCTAAGAAAGTAATGAAGCAGACCTAAGTTAGTCATGGAAAACTTGTTGGCCAAGGTGATCTTCATAGAATCAATGATAGAGGAAGAGCTGCATGTGATCAACAAGTCATCAACATAGAGAAAAAGGATCGTATGGATTCATCTTACTTGTAGAATATAAATTTTTTTATCGAGTAACACCTAGTAAACCCTGATGTAAGTAAAAAGGAGTCCATCTTGCCATACCAAGCCCGAGGGGCTTGTTTAAGGCCATAAAGAGAATTCTTTAACTTACAAACGAGGGAGGGATCATGGACATAACCCGAGGTTGTTCCATGTAGATCTCTTCCTCTAGGTCACCATGAAGGAAGACACTCTTAACATCCATTTGATGGAATTTCCATTTGTTTGCTACGGAAATGGAAAGGGTCAGTCGAATAGAAGTCATCTTCGTAACCAGAGCAAAGGTTTTAGTATAATCAACCCCAGCTATTTGGGAGAAACCCTTAGCTACTAATCGCACTTTAAAATTTTCGACGTCTCCATCTACTCCATACTTTGTTCGAACACCCACTTACATTGAACGATTTTTCTTCCTTTTAGAAGAGGGGTGAGATCCCAAGTATCATTCTTCATGAGAGAGGAATACTCCTCATCCATGGCAGAATCCCACTCAAGAATACCAGAAGCCTCTCATAAAGATTGTGGATCATAAGCAGAGGAAAAGAAAGAGTGGGGTCTAACAAAATCTAAGTGAGTACGTCTCATATCCGAAGTATCTCCAACTAAATATCTAGCACTTTGCAAAGTTTTCCTAGCCCAAAGAGGACCAGGAGGATCAGGCTCAGAGTCGAAAGATTCTTCACTTGAGTGAGAAGGGACATAGTCCTCATCATCACTACTATCAGAATCATAAGACTCAAAGGTCTGATGGTCGGGAGGATCAGGAAGAGGAGCACGCTCAACAACATCATCATCTGATGAGTCAGAATCCAAATCAGCGAGCTGAAGAACCTCAATAGGTAGAGAAGTAGAAGTTGAAGAAGACTCATCGAACTTAACTTATCTCAATATAAAGCTCGTGAGAAGTAGGATTCAACAATCGATATCCCTTCACGCCATTAGGATAACCTATAAAAATACAAGGTTTGGATTGTGGTTCTAATGCCTTGCATTTCTTCTTGGGAACCTAAGCCATAGACTTGCATCTGAAGACTTGAAAGTGCTCAACATTAGGCTTGCATCCAAACCAAGCTTCAAAGGGTGTCATCCCTCTTACTACCTTGTGTGGAACATAGTTCTGAATGTAATTAGCACAATTCACTACTTCAGCCCAATACTGCGGAGAAAGAGACTTTGAGTGAATCATACAAATGGCCATATCCTTAAGAGTATGGTTCTTTCTTTCTGTGACTCCATTCTATGAAGGGCTATATAAACTGTATGTTGTAAGGAGATCCCTTCAAAAGTACAAAAATCCATGAACCTATTGTTTACATATTCACCTCCATTGTCGGTTCGAAGAACCTTAATAGACCATTCTCACTTGTTTCTCAGCAAGAACCTTAAAGTCCTAAAAATGTTCAAATACTTCAGACTCAAGCTTAAGAAAATATACCCAAGTATATCGCAAATAGTCATCAATGAAGGTGAGCACATAAAGAGATCTAGTAAAAGAAGGAGACAGAAATGGACCAGAAATATCGCTGTGAACAAGATCCAAGGGATGAGTAGCTCTCTAGGATTTTCCTTTGTCAAATTTCTTTTTTGGATGCTTTCCAAGGGTACAACCTCACAAAGAGCCTTAGAAAACTTGACGCGGGGTAACCCATTGACCATTTTGTTTTGGCTCAATTGTTAGAGGTAGCGATAATTTAGATGTCTGAAACACTCATGTCATAGCTTACTAACCTCATTTGCATGAGTGAGCAAGGTAATCGGTGTAGAATCAGAAGTAAAGTGAGAAAAGGTATATAACCATGAATGGTGATCCACCTTTCCCTCAGCCACTATAGTATCATCATTAAGCTCACGAATAATTACTGAGTTAGGACCAAATTCCACTCGCATTCCTTCACCAAGGTGAGTAATTTGGTAAACCGATAGGAGATTGGTAGAGAGATTAAGAACACTCAACACTTGTTTGAATGTTCCCCCATCCATCTCTACTTGATCCACTCTTTGGAAGCTGAAACTATCATGTCATTACCCATCGTGATTTGGGACATAGTACAAGGCTCGATGTTGGAGAACTCAACATGTGAAGAAGCCATATGGTGTGAGGCACCGGAATCTATAATCCACATCGATGAAGGAGCAACTTTGGCGATAAGGGCTTTCCTTTCTTCTTATTAGATTTAGACCCTTTTGTAGTAGAAGACTAGGCCTTCAAATCATTTTGTTTGATAAACTTAGGAACACCTATTTGATTATTCTCAAGTAAATGACTAAGGTGATCAATTTGTTTTCTCATACATATATGCTCTTTATGACCATGATTCTTGCAATGAGAATACAAAAACTTGTCTTTCTGTGCTCTAGGCTCAAAATTTGAAGCATTCGTGTTAAATTTAGTTTTGGTCTTGGTTTCCCTCTTAGGTTGATCCTTTCTTTCTTTTTTCTTTTCAGTCTTCTTTTCCTTACTAGTACTTGCTACAAGGGCATGTGACTTGGACTTGAGAGACCCCGTTTGAATGAGTTTTTCCTGTTCTCAAATGAGTTGGGACGAAAAACAGTCAAAGGAGGGCATATTCCAAGCATTGTCCAAGGCAAATTTTGTAGCGTAAAAAGTTGACATAAAGACAGAATATTCGAGACCTAACTTAGAGAGATCAACAAGATCAGTTGAGAATCTTTCTTCTCTACTTCACATTCCTTTAACAAAAATCTAGTGTGGACAAACTTGGAGAAGTATGCTTGTAGGTTTTCAAAATCACTAGGATTTAACCCTAGTAGTTCATTTTCCAACTCATGTGCTCTCATGTCATCTTGTTGTCCAAACATTTTATCCAACGTTGTCCATGTAGAATTAGGTGTTTCGAATGACTTAATGTCGGGGTCATCATCCGATTCATCACTACAGCTTTTTAACAACTTCATCAAAGAAGACCTAAAGCTTCATCACTACGATTTAACAACTTATATTTTTTAGGGTTGTCATCTGGTTCAGTCTTAGTTCCCATGGTGATGCAAAATAACCCTTTACCTATTAGTTTCATAATCATTTTCGATCTCCACTCGAAAAATTTGAACGGTGTAAGCAAAGGAATTGAATAAGCATCCATTGTGAAGAGAGAGAGAAGGAATGTAGAAAATAATCACAACCACCCAAGACAATATAATAACCCCTACTTTCGGAACTTTATAGTTTAGTGCATTGAATACAATCAGGTGTGAGTGTGTGTCATGAAACAATTGGTCACTCACCTTGCAATCAACGTAATAACACGCAAGAGAGGGGACCACAATTAAGTTTCATGGAGTGTAGCAAAGCGACACCGTAAACAAGCACAACGTGTAAAAAACATGGAAAATGATGAAATCAAATCTTGGTTGTGAGAAAAAGTGTCTCACATCACAATGGATATCCCCTTGTTGCAAATTGTGGTAGATGCGCTCACTAGTCACAAGCAATAATAAGGGTAAATACAAGTTTTAGACGAACTCAAGATGAGTCCCGATGATCTTTAGAATGCCGGAAAAGTGCTCGAAAGGCAAATAGGTGCTCAGAGTGTCACTACACACTTAAGCGCACGATTAGTAAAAATCGACAATAACGCCTAAAGATTACCATTTTGAAATGTCTAATTTAGCTAATTTTAAAGCTATTGGAGTTAAAAAATGATAATTAAATTTAAAAGATGATTTAAATTACATTATCTAATCATAAATGAGATTCGTAATTAATATGATTAGATTTAATTAATTACTTAAAAGATAATTAAGATAAATGAAATCCTAATTAAAATTCAAATATACTTCCCTTATAAAAAAATTCAATTTTGAAAAATCCACGTTTTAAAAATAAATAAATAAAAAAAATAAAATATATATATATATATATATACCTTTTAAAATTGGGAACCCACTTTAAAATTACTCCCTTTTGGATTATTCCCACTTGAAAAGATTTCCCACCAAAAATTTAAAACATACTATAAATGAATTTAAATGCCCACTTGGCTCGATGTAGCTTGTGGCTCGAGGTGAGGTCGCTCGGTGGGTCTGTCAACCGTTGGAGGTGGGAGGACCGTTGGAGGTGGTTCGGGCGCATGAAGACATAGAGCTCGAAGTGGGTAACAGGGAGCTCAGCACGCGAGGAGCGGTCGCCAAAAGCGGGAGAAGCCATTGGGAGCGAGGCTCATGGAGTGGGGTCGAGCACGGGGTCGGGGCGGAGCTCACACGAGAGAACTCACCGGGAAGACATGCGGGAAGAAGCTCACGGAATGGCGGAGCAGGCAGCCAAGGCAAGGCGGTGGGATCTCAAGGAAAAGGGTGAGCCAACAAAGTGCGAGCAAGGAAGAATGGATACATCTCGGGGTAGAGCCAAAAATGGCTTGCTCAAAAACAAAAATGACTCGCTAGATTTGAAGGTGAGCGGTGAAGAGCTCGCTCGCAAGTCGAGAGGAGATGGCTTGGTGGAGAGAGCTCGGGGTTGAGCATCAAAAACCAAAACTTCAAACTAAAATTTTGACCTAAATATCTGTAAAAACCACCATGCAAACACAAAAGACAAGAAACACAGAGATATCTATTTTAATTGATCTAACAAATTTAGCTACACTAGCTAAATTTTGTTGTAGAACCCTTGAAAAATCAAGGAGATACCTGCACATGCACAAAGAACACAGAAAAATCGACACAACTTTCCAAGCGGTTGTTAAATACGTTAGCAAAAAAATTCCGAATCTAATGATCAAAAAAACTTGCATGAGGAATAAAAATGAGACCAAGAGTAATCGCAACTCAAATGACGAATGCACATTTACCTGATCTCAGCTTTGATACCATGAAAGAGTTTGTGAGAATCGAATCGGAAACAATGCACCACGAAGTAGTTACACTCCAACGGAATCGTAATGGCTCCAGCGTAATCGCAAGGATCGATCAACAATGGAAGAACTTGCTCAACAGAAACAAAGCTTGCACATACAGGAAAGACAACAAAGTGTCTTGGCATGCTCATAAACATCAAGTGAAGGAGTACATATAGGGTGTTGAGTAACCCTAGTGCATGACACCAAAGCAAACCCTAAACCTAACCCATGTGAGATGACCCTCCATATGTGAGTGGAGGACACATAGGATCCCACACACCAATAGTAGGCTGTAGGATTACTATCATTCATTGTGAACTTTTATAACAAGGATTTGGTATCTTGTTTTTAGGATATAAAAATAGTATAGCCAAAATTGTAATAGTGCAAAAATTCTACTGAGATAGTAGATAGTATTGAAGCAGTCCTAGATTAGTCATTTCAAACACATAACATATGTTGGATTTCACATATTTAATCAAGTCATTATTGCTTCAGTGATAGCAATAACATCAATATAGATAAATAAATCCACTATGTCATCACCAAATAATTTAACATAGAGAGTAGATTCACCATCACATATTTTAAAACCATACTCTCTAAGATATTTATCATTTTTGAAGTACCAAGCTCGAGGATCCCGCTTAGTCCATACAAAGACTTCACTAACACCGTAAACCAAATGCTCTTTCTCAAGAATCTAGAATCCCTATGGTTGTACCATGTAGACCTCTTCCTCTAAGTCCCCATTCACATAAGCACTTTTCACATCCATTTGAAATTCTTGCCAACCAAACATAGTAGCAATATATATAACTATTCTCAATGTTACCATTTTAGCTATAGGAGCAAATGTTTCTTCATAATCTATGTAACACCCATGTTATATTTCAAAAAACTAAGGGATTTTTTTATAACTAACTCCTTCAACATAATTAATGCCTTCATTGATTTTAACACGTAACAATTAAAATCCAACATACTAGAGTTTACAAAATCCCTTAAGTTCTTATAATGTTGTAATGAATAACATCATTATTCAACCACTATGCTAAATTATTCCAACATTACTTAATATTCAGAATCCATCTAGAAAACCTATGATAACCATGTGCAACTGCAAGGGTCATTTGGATCTACTCGATCCCCCTCAAACACTCTATACTGAGCCAATATACTTTGTATACCATTTGGTTAAGCCTTATTATAGGCTAAGAGAACCTATGAATCTTCTTAGTGTCAACCAAAAAGTCACTAAAGTAACATCCATCTGAATCTAGACACCACTAACAAGAAGACTTGGTGAATAGACAATGCAATCAATTATTTACACTATTATGGCCATAGTTATTTGGCTTTGTGTTAGCAAACTAGTTTCGAGACTGCACACAATCCTACGAAACTCATATTCCCGTCACTACACACCCATCTCAAAGCATAGTTATACTGAATTATTTTCCGTTGATTAAGTTTACAATTAATCATTTTAAGTATTCATGTTTAATAAGTAATAAGATCAAATTTCAAAGCTGCAGATATCAGAAATCGTCATTCATGTCATGTGGTTCATGTTGACACCACCTTGGGATCCCTACAGGAAAATATACATTCACGTAATGACCTAAGCTATTGCGCATTCGTTCCTTTCCCTACTGACCATTTCGATCCAGTGCGGGCATGACTCATACGACATGAAGGTCATCTCGTGATGTATGCCTTCATTTACAATTTGTTATACTTTCATTCCATTAATAGGTTAACAAAGTTTCATTATGTTATCCAACTCATGATAGAGGTATGCAATGATCTCATCATGTCACTGAATAATGTATGTACCTTCTTTTACATGATCGTCAAACTATATCGATCTACGATCATTGATTAGGTTTAGTCAAGTATAAGACTTAAATCATTTCATAGTAGTAATTAGTTATTCGAGATAATTATTAGACACTTAGTCATTTTAGTTTACCTAAGTCGATATGTACATCTATACTATTTCATGTGTTCACAATGTACCTTCTTACTTTGTTTCATATCGTCATAACTACTTTCACACCTTTGAAGTACAAATCGAATTAGGCACGATCTTACAATGATAATATTTTATCTTAAAAGTGTATGTTGATGATGTTAAAGATAACAACATGTTTCACACCATTTCATACTTATAATTAATATACATCATCTTGTTGATTATGAAGAAAAATTATATCTATTAGACATACTTATCATCATTCTATACTATATTATATTTCTTGTTATAACTTACTATTTTCATACAAAGTCAATTAATCATATTTCATTGTAATATTCAACAATTCACAACGAAATCTTATGGTTATACAACGATACATGTAAATCTCATAACTCAATCATCATGAATCTTATCAATAACCATTAATTCCACAATTAATACATTGATACATAGTCGATAGGTGACTATCAAAAATTAAAAGATAAACATTACGCCCAATGACCTTATACAAATGTGAAGTAATTATTTCACATAAAAACAAGTACAATTACAATCTTTTCATTTATATGAATCAAAACAATAACAATAAAAGTATTTCGTAATCTAGTTCTTTAACCATTTTGTAATACTTTTTAAACACCGCAAGTTGAAAATAATAATATATGCATGGTCATATCAATAGAAGCGGCATGGATTTAACATCTTCATATCTAGTTGTTTTCTTTTGAAGTAATTGGATCACTACTATTTTGTTTAATATACCATCTAAATTAAACAAGTATCATATCAAGATGACATATAACCATAAATGATCTAACAATGTAAACCAAGTACAACAACTTGTCACCATCTCGTAAGTTTATCAAGTTTCCACATAAAGTCTCTACATAATAGCCTCATTTAAACCTCTAATTTAAACTATAACAATCTTACATTATTCAATCTATTTAATCATTGTAATATGTCCTTGAAATTTTATCACAATAATCAACTAAATTGCCTTTTTAGAAACCATAAAAGGGAAAGAAAATTCTTGCTACCAAACATCCACATTAACACAAAAATAATGTCAACCAGGTCATCTTATACCCTTAATGTTATAGTTTTCTATCATAAACATTTGCACCTTTTCCTTCTAACTTAAAATATTTCACCATCAAAGGTTTATCTCAAGAAGATACATAATCAACTTTCCTTTCAAGTAAACAACCAACATCAACCCATACAAACTACCCATACTATAATAATCATTACGAGGAAAAACCTCAACTTTTGGCAAATAGTTAAGCAACATCTTTCATCCAATAAGAATGAATACCAAAACTGTTTCATACCAGAAAATGATTAAACTTGGGTAAGTAATGTTCACTCTACAGAAAGCTAAAATAACCTTATTAGTTTACGAGCAACCATTTTCAGTTTAGTATTTAAACAAAGTTCTTGTTTAGACAACACAATTTTGGGACACTGATTTTGTCAACCAAAAGCTCATATATTCTTGTACCACAATATATTTGGAACCTAGATCATGAAATCTTAAGAATAACAATAAAAAATTATTTACCTTCATCAAGAAAACAGAGATGAAGAACAAGTTCTCATGATGGGTACTCGCATTCGGGGTTGTTACAATTGGGGCAACCTATCAAACACAAGTTCATACTTACACGTGTAGGTTCTTGACAAGAAAGTTGCAAACGTTGAAATGGAAAGGGGGTTCGTGTCCAACCCAAATATTATTCCATGAAAATTTTCTCCTTAAAAGGGAAAGAAAAACTGTAACGTATAGGGTCAATGTGGTTTCGATGATATCAATGAATACAAAGTACCCAATGAGTATATACGGCCCATACTGATATTGATCCCAAAAATGGTTTAACCCAATATCAATTTAACCCAGAGACAAATACATAGAATATCTAATACCCATATCTACCATGGAAGTGAGGAGAAGGAAACTGCAATATATAAAAAAGGAGTATGATAAATGCATGTGGGTAGACAATAAAAGGAGGAACAAGTTGAAACGAGTGTGGAGTAACACAATAAGAGATGAGAAGATGAGCAATAGAGGGAGAGGGAACCGGCAATGCGGTTCAAGATGGGAGAGATGAATGAAGGGAACGAAGGTGGGATTCCTCTAGTAAGTGTTACTGCAATAGGAGATGAAGGAAGGGAACGAAGGTGGGATTCCTCTAGTAAGTGTGACTGCAGTAGAGGTGCGGAGGACATTTAAGAGTAACGACTAAATGAAAATGGAGGAGAAATACGAACGACCGACAAAGAGGAAACTCTTGATATACCCATGAAGGTTAGGCCTTGTCTTTCCGTTCCTCCAATGTCAGTAGTGGCTCACTGCAGAGTAAGCCCTTGGGATTTGTGGATTGAAAATGCCCAAGCAATTTTAAGTGGTAGTTATTTTGGTTTCTTATGGAAATTGGTAGAACAAGAAGATGGAAGGCGTTGTCTACATCCCAAGGAGGCCCCAAGTATCGATCTTATTTGATGACGACAAATAAAAGAAAAGCAAGTGGATTGAAGGAACCTTCGTAGACAAAATAAAAATAGATTTTCCCCCATATGTGAAAGTTGTGGCCATGATGCAAATTGCACGTGGAATGCCTTATAGTTCTGCACAATAACCAACAATAATGTAAATCACATAAGTATGCTACACATGATCTGAAACCGAAACTTGTAACCACATGTAACGTTTAAAAATATGTAAGGGGAAAATGAAGCGACATTTCTAGGCTGCGTTTTCTCATGGAAACATCTGTATGTAGATAAGATATGTTACTAATAACAAAAGAGTTTTAAACTATTCAGTGTGTTAATAAACCTTTAAAACATATATTATAACTATTATAGTTTGTTGGACGCTCGCAAAGTGTTTGGCAAAATGACTCAAGACAAATGTCTTCTCATGGAATATGATAATAGCAGTTAAAAGGAAGACATGGGATTTTTCAATAGACATCGACACATATTTACCAAATTCAACGAATGAAATTCCAACCCAATCACATGACCCTCGACATCAATTTTTTCAAATTGTGCCAAACTAGGAGCATCGAGACAGGGTTTGGGAACCCACGAAAAAGTAATTGAAATCCATTGTTTGGATGTTGTAGTTGCGAATGCGCTGATACACATGCATGCAATATGTGGAAACATTCAAAAGGCTCGTATATTGTAAGTGAAGACACATAGTCGAAGAAATAAAAATCACAATGCATAGGTGTACTTTGCATGGCAAATGTAAGAGAGAAATATCCAAGGATAGCAACATAAGAAATGTTATCCTTAAACAAATTTAAAGAAAAGGGTTTCTGGAGCAAGTAGTTATTATACCATATATTGTTATAACTATATTTTTTTACCGTAAACAAGAATTATCAATAATTTATTATATATAATCTATTAATAATTTATGTTTATATATTCGAATAATAAATAAAAATTTGTAAACTATTTACTCTACTAATCTACTTGTAAACCATATATTTCAATTGTTAGCTCGTTTAAATATGTAATTATTAATTAATATAATATATACATATATTTAATATTGTCGATAAACAATAACAATTGACAAAATATTATTTACAATCGATAATCTGATAATCTGTGTGTGTGTGTGTGTGTGTGTGTGTGTGTGTGTGTGTGTGTGTGTGTGTGTGTGTGTGTGTGTGTGTGTGTGTGTGTGTGTCCTACAAATAACAAAAGAATGTTAAACTATTTAGTGTGCTAATAATTTTTTAAACCATATATTATAACTATTATAGTTTGTTGGATGCTCGCAAAGTGTTTGACAAAATGATTCAGGACAAATGTCTTCTTATGGAATATAATAATAGTTGTTAAAATGAAGACACATGCTTTCTCAAAACATTTACCAAATGCAAAAAATGAAATTCCAACCTAATCACATGACCTAGCTCGACATCAATTTTTTCGATTGTGCCAAATTGGGAGCATTGAGACAGGGTATGGGAACCCATGAAAAAGTAATTTAAATCCAATTTTTTAGATGTTGTAGTTGTGAATGCGTTGATACACATGCATGCAAAAGGTGGAAGCATTCAAAGGCTTGACAACTATTTGACAAATTACATAATACAAATGCATAAATTGTTGTACATGCACGAAATGTTTTTTTTGAAAAAGTCTTGAAGATATAATAGGTTGCAAGGTTGTAGAACATATTGTTTCAGAATTGAACATTGCAAACTTGTTTTGTGTAAAACCATAGCACTATGGACCATACCATGACCATGTACAAAGAAATTTCATTCGTACAAACAATTATTTTTGTTTCTATCAATTCATTTTAGCCATAGTGTTATGTATGGAAAGGCCTATACCTTACCAACACAATACAAACTTATCCATATATATCGATGGTTGATTCTTTGATATAAATTGTATAGTTCATAATGTTTAAAAATGTTATAGTTATTTATAAAATATATTTTTAAAGTGATACCAAGATAATTGTTAATGTCTTCTTAGATTAAATTGATCTTGGGATTAATTTTAAATGTGAAAAAGTGTTTTTAAGATAATATTATTCTAATTAGTTTTAAACGCATATAAATCAATAAATTAAATCTAGTTATAGAAAATATTTTCTATGAGTTTATTATAATGAAAATATTAAATTATTAGGAGAAAATATACTTTTAGATTGATTTGGGAGTCTTCAATCATTAAATAAAGATTATGTAGAATAAGTTTCACAACAAAGCAAAGTAAAGATCCATGTCCTTAACACTACCCTCATAATCTCGATCGCCGCTCCTTTTCATGCTTCACCACTTCGTGTCATATATAGATCTTTTTCACTATTTCCATTCCCACTATTTCCTTTTGTTCTTTATTTTCCAAGTACAAATACCATACTATCTTGTTGTATGTTTCTTTTTTCTTCTAACGTCTCCCCCATTTCACTTTCGGATTATTTTTATTAATTTTTTGTCATTATGGAAGTATTAAAACACTCATAAAATATTTGTGTATATGGTCCATCTATCCATGACAACATATTTTTTTGTAACATATTACTTTTCAAATAACTTCTCTACTAAATTTGTTTTGTCTAAAGTGTAGTCTTTATAATTTTATACTGCCATGTTCTTCCACTTAAACATTTTCTATTTGTCATATTATTTTAACAAATACAATTTCTTAACCCATAATATTTTCTCTCATTCCCCACTCTCACTGATGTACTATTTTCTTAGAGACTCTATGACTCTTTTAGAATTGAAAAAGTTTAACTTGCAAATTGATGAAACTTATGCCATCTTCTATTCTAAATACTTCAAGTAGTAGTTCTTTAAAATGAATGCAATTTTTTTAATACTTGTCAAATACTTTTTCATATGAAACGCTACAGCATCCTTGTTTCATGGATTTTATTTCATATTCGCAAAAATGAATACATATGACCATTGCATGTTTTCCCCCATGTTGCCATGGAGAGACCACCACTTTGCCGTACTGTGCAAAACACCTCATTTGCATAAAACAATTCATCTACAAGAATCAAGCGCTCTTGGACCTGCACAAATAAAGGGGTTCTAAGATTTAAATCTCAACAATAACACTTAAAGTCTGTACAGACAAGTTTGTTTCATCATTGAGATGCAAATTTATACTACACAAGTTCCATCCACAATGGCATTTAAAAATTCTATACTGACAACTTTGCTTTATCATAATTGACTTAAGTGATGCACACAGAAGACCACTAGGAATATTTTTTTTAAAAAACATTTAAACCCGAATACATATAAATACCCCATAACCTCGGCTACGAGCCACATTAATTATACATTTCATTGTAATTCTAGGAAGTATGGTTCAGTGCAGTGATGGAGTAGAAACATTATTATCTGTAGTACCATTTTTGTAAAGAACCAATGGAAATAGAGAAATCCACTTAAGCGATTGTTAACATAAGAGATTATTTGCACTAAAAGTACAGAAAATGGCTAATTTGCACATAAACAAACTTTGAATTCACAAATGTGTAAGTAAACAAATCAAAAAAGTTATACATTCACCACAAAGATGTTGCAAGAAGAGACCTCCTCAAGGTACTTCTTGTTGATTGCATCCAGATAGATCACATTAGAAAAGCCATTTTCTTTAGCTCCAGTTTGTACTCTAAATACCTGTAAGAAAAAGATTGTTCGTTCATTTATGTATTTTGCAGGATCAAGACAGCTAACAGAAACTATATGGTCTCTGTGTTGAAAGTGTGTCTAACTATATATTATATTTAATATCTACACTACAGTTATACATCTACCAATAACATTAAAGCCATAACAACAATCGATTTACTTTCCCTAGCTATCAAAGCTACAATATATGTTTTCTTTGTCATCATTAAATCTCAAATGACCATCTCGAGGTTTGAAGTCTTCAAATATGTATTTCAATATTGCTACGTAATAATTTTACATAAATATTCTTTAATATGCTACCATAACTACTTGGAGTTCCTACCTTTTGTAACTAGTCTTTATCTTGATCTATAATATGATCTTCTTGCATGGTTTATTTTTTCTGGTAGTTGTTCTGCTTAAGCTCTTCACTCTCTTGTGTCCTTAGTACTACTCTAATTCTAATATGTTTCACATACGCTAACAGAATTCCAATTCTCTCATACATTACGGGGCCTTAACCCTTCCAATCTCCATCAACAATTGCGACATGCCAAATATAAATAAACTTACTTTATAGATTTTCATGTATGGTTCTAAATAGATTAATTGTGCTAATCATGTTCATGATATGAATAAATATTATAGATAATGTTTTTGCTTACTGATGCAATGGATTGCTACCAACCCTTCCTGATACAGAGGACAATGCTGCAAAATTAGTATTCTACATGGTAAAATTCAAGGAAAGAAAATAAGAACACACTAAACTCACATATACATCCTTTTTTTTTATCATAATAGTTGTATTAGATATTTGGTGCACATATGATATATATATAGGTTTCACACAGTGCTGAAAGTGTAGGATCTGCCTTCAACCTGAGTCACATCCAAAGAGCAGTAGACACTTCTTTACTAGAATGATCCACAGGACACAGACAAACACAAAAGTCAAAACCCTGCAGAAGAAGTTTTACTTTTTTATTTTTCTGCTCATACGTACTGGAAAAATAGTGGGAACCATACTCACCACGGCTCATACAAACTGGGAATACAGTGGCAACCATACTCCTGTGTTCATGGTTACGACAGAGGTATGACCACCTGTACACAGGACTCCCGCACCTGTCCGTAATTTTTACTAGCGCAATGTCTCTCCCTCCTTCATGTATGGTGTTGCGTTGCTAAGAAATTTATTGCCAAGAACAATAAATATTGCTCTATCTTCATCTTCCACATCTTGCATGTCTTTATCTCTGACATTCCTACCTTTCGCGGACACGTGTAGGGGCCATTCAAATCCGTGCTTCGTCGACCATGAAATATCATCCGTTGATATCTCTGTCATTGTCAGAGGGGGTCGGGTTTTCTCACATAGAACACACCTATCAACGTAATAAATATTGCACTAAATAATATAATTTCCCTAAAATCAAATTTCCATTCGTTGTAGGAAAGAGTTGGGTAATCTTAAAGATTTAATGAAGGGGCCAACATAGCAGTATGGGTTGACATTGAATAGTACTATACCTACTTATGTGAGAATTTTTGAAAATGCAATGCCTTCCTCCACAATGACAAGTTCAAATAATTTAAAATCACTTATGCAAGAAACAGACAAAATGGTGCAATAGTGCCTGTGCATGATACCCAAAGTATGATATACCTTCTCCTTTTAAGACAAAAAAACAAATAAACGACATCATCTCAAGTATGAGATGCCATGTAGAAAATGTTGCGTTTATAGGCATGAAAATGAGCAAAGAAGTAAATAACAAAATGCAAGAAAATACCAACAAAAATAGTAGTCTCCTTTTCCATCTCCCTCTAGCTCGCCTGTGGAATATAACGTTGCGATATGGAAGACATGGGCAGAGGACGAGTCGGATCAGAAAAGTAAAGGGTATTATTGTGTATGGTTCCTGAGGCAGGAGGGGACTTGCTTTGGAAAGTAAGAATCCTTGATTTGGGAAACATTGTCGTAGAGAGGTGCTTCCTGTAAGCTTCTTTAGACAGACATGGAGTGTCATGGCAAATGCTTGCTTTCTTTTTCCTCATCATTCAGAGTCACATGAGCTACATCAAAATCCATCGAACCTCTGTCACTCTACAAACACCACAACCATTAGCATTTTTCCTTTTCCATACTCATCATTCATATTCCTAATAGTAAATACTTACACTAATGTGCCTGACCAGGAGCCGACCTGCCGTGTTGGTATTTTCTTGCATGGGGACCCGTATCTTCCTCTCTTGGTTTTATTTACCTGTATGTCTCAAGCATTTTGTTTCTGATCAGAAGAAGGCATAAAAAAATGACATGGTCAGATGTTTCTGTGCCAAGGTGTCCATATCATACCATTTTCTTTCAGACGAGTGACAAAACGTGTGCCACCATGCACTACAACGCTTCATCAGATATCTAGCCACTGCTGCTGCACGTTACTCATGGAATTTTAATATAATCACTCCCACACAGTGATAAATATTCAATGTGTATACATTCATCAGAGCATTCTCTCATTCTCGTGAAGGTAAAGTTGTATAATGTTTCTCATTTTCTACGATCATGGCCATCAATGCCTTAATCGATCATTGTGGCCGTAACCCCTTGCTTGGTAGGAGATAGTGCAATAAGGGCTATAACCCTTTCCTCAATATGAAATAACAACTTCTTATCCGATATAGTCCATGACCGTCATAAGTAACAATGCACTTACTTTTATTTAGACAAGCATTTTGGAGGGATTACCACTTAATACTTACTATTGCATCGATGGTCAAAACCAATAAGATTTGACATTACACCTTGATTTACCTCATCGTCCCTTCGTAACCCTGTCCTGAGTAGTGAAAGAGATTATTAAAATGCCTTGCATGCGGTAAAAATAATTATTATAAGAAAAGGAAGATTAGTCCAACATTAGGATAATCATAATTATTTACAAGTTCCATCATATGCAAAGTACAACCATGAAGATGATTTATTAATATTGTGAAATCCTAAAAAATAGTAAGCAAGTTAGAGCACTTTCTAACAAGCAAGTACATCAATGAAAAATTCTAACACAATCATAAAATCACTTGCTTATAATGAGATGAAGAACAATCATACTCTATGGTCATTACCATAATTAAAACATGAAATGTATATGCCTTGAGGTCATATACCTACATCACCACAATAATCCTTTCTCAATGACAAATAATACCTTTACATCCAAGTACATTGCTACTATTCATCAACAACCCATTAACTTCAACAATAGGATAAGTAAATCTCATAAACATGTACAACAACCAAATAGTTCACGAATGCATCAAATCATCACACATAAGGTAAAGTAAAATCTTACTACCTAGCAAGCAACATTAAGTTATAAAGTCAAGTAACCCATGAACGATTGGGGACAAGCATTGTTACGTGATTGAGGTTACAACTACATGTAAGTATGTATATCCTTTTCAGGGTATACATACGTACATTTAGCTAAAACTTCAGCTAAGTAACAACCCTTATCTCCTTTCCCTCTTAGTCCACTACACAAATCATAACTAAATCTTGCGACAAAACAAAATGAAATTGAGGGATGTGACAATCTACCCCCTCTTCTTGTGCACAACCCTTTGCAACAAGACAAAATTTATACTTTTCTAAGGAACCATTTGACTTACATTTCACTTGGTAAATGATTAATTAAAATATGAATAAATATGCTATGAAAATGCTTAATTTGCTTGTTTATGTACCAAGTAAATGATTAATCAATTAAGTATATAAAGTAATCCAAGCAAACTAAGCTATAAAATGTGAAACCTTAGTTGTAATGAAGGGATAAAATGACTTAGCTATTTCACGATATCCCAAAGGTACAAAAATCTGGAAAGCTGGAAAATTTGAAGCACGAATGTCATATTGAAGCTCAGAAAAATGCATATCTAGAGGAGTAAACCGCAGAAGGGCACCTAGAAAGTGGCGGGGGTGCTTGTGGGCTCGACAGGACCTATAGTAGCGCTTGTGATTGTGAAAATTATCGAAAACCATCTTTGACTGGTTGCAAGGTGTTCATTATCTTTTGCCTTTGGTCACTAGTATGTCGCACAATGTTTGCCAAGGTCGCTAGAAACCTGCAATGAAGTAATGACCTGCAAAATCCTTAAAAAGAAATATGTAAAATGAGGGTTCAAATTTTTCTCAACTATCAAACAAGTGATCTTACGATTGAGTGTTGCACTACATTTTAGACCCAATGTAGTTCTAAGTGTGTGTACAGAATCGTGCCCTAGGTGGCTCTTGTGCATGTCACTTGGATAGCGACAAGTAGCTAGATGTAAAAGATGTAAATAGATGCGTGCATGGAATAGAATATAATCCCCTCCTATGAAGTGTATGCAGAATAATGCAGTCCCTTGCCCTTGAATGGATGCTAAAATGCTCTTGAATAGCCTTTGGATGCAGCCTTAGGTGGTGATAGCTAATGCTTAGTGTTTGGTCCTTTATCATGATCACATAACTTTATATTCATATGATTACCTTGCTTGAATTTTCTAATTAACCACGAAAAGGCCAACTTCCAAAAAGATAAGATGCTCAAATGACTAGAAATGGCCCAAAATATGTGAACAAATTATAAAGAGGTAAGGGGTGCCCGGAGGATGGGAGTGCCTGACACTTTGATGTCTTGGTTGGGCGTTGGTGTCCAGAATGAGAAATGTCGAGGTATGAAAATATAAATTGAGCTATAAATAGTATAAGACCAAAAGTAGAAATAGAAAGAAAGCAAAGATGACCAAAGACATGGGTTAATTAGTACTTTTATTACTTAGGAATCATACAAATAGTAGTATGTAATCGGACAAGATAATTACCCAAAGTGCATTATTTTGTGTCTACTGATAAATCCATTTGCAACCAATGGATTTCTTACCCGTGGTAATTATTATAACACCCAAGTTCCATTTTTCATTAGGTAATCATACTCCACCATCATAGTAGTTTCCCATTCAATATTTCCTTTAGCATCTGCAGCATAAGCGATTAGCTCAAAAATTTGTGAAACAACTTAATTGAGAGCAAAGTTTAGTTGTTCAAGATTTTGTATTGTTTGTTTCCTAAATCTGGTGGATCTACCTTCCAATGATTTTGGAAGCTCATCTGTCAAACATCCTGTAGTGTGTTATAGTACCACTTTGGCCTTTTATGATGACTAGTTGGATTATTGTTTGTTTCACTAGGTCTTTTTATGGAGGTAGACTTATCCGGTGTTTTCCTTTTTAAGTCATGTTCCATTTTATTACCAAAACTTGATTCACAATAATCATTAAGAATCCAAATGTTACTAGTATCAATTAGTGTACCATCTTTTAGAAATACATGATTTTATCATTGATTGTCACATCTCTACTTCGACAACCTTATTTGTAGAGATATCTAGTAATCTATATGCTTTGGATTTATCACTATAACCCACAAACATGTACTTTTTACTTTTTAGCATCTAAACCACTCCTTTTATCTTCATAAATTAATGCTAAAACAATACTACGAAAGATACATAAATCACTTACATAAGGTTTTCTTCCCGACCATGATTCTTCTAGAGTGATATCATGCAAAACTTTACACGGACTCCTATCCAATATGAACAATGTATTGTTGACAGTCTCTTCCTAAAATCTTGAAAAGGTACATTCTTACTTTTCACACCGTACAATGTGCCATCTCCACAAATTCTGTTGTGGAGTGTAAGGAGTGATATACTTGCCGGTGTATACCTTCCTTTGTTCTATAGTCATTGAATTTCTTGGAGACAAATTCTCCACCGTTGTTTGACCTAAAGACCTTAACCTTTTTACCTATATGATTTTCAACCAATGTTTTCCAAGCAACAAAATTAGTAAAAATTCAAGTTTCTTCTTAAGAACCACATTTTTCAAGAGAAATCATCAACTATTAACAAAAATAAAGAGCACCATATACAATTTTACTTTTCGTAGGACCATGAAGATATGCATATCTTTGTTATGTGAAAAATTCCCCACATTGAAAAAATATTGAAGTTTTAGAAGTTATTGATTAATCAAAATGAAATGAATTAATTATTATGTATTCTAAAGTTATTTGATCAAGAGAAAAGACATAAAATTAAGTCCTAAAGTTATTCAAGAATTAACAAAGTATGTATATTTGAAGACCCCTTTAATATAGGGAGGAATGACATGTACATAAAGACCCCTTTAATATAGGGTGGATAAAATAAAAATAAAGTCTCGAAGAACATAGATGTGTTGAGAAGGGTAATTAAATAATTAGTGGATACCATTTGGAAAAAATATATATGTTAATATTTGTAAAGTAATTAAGGTTGTTTTGGATGGGTATGTTGGTTGGGAAAACTACCTATGTGAGTATTATAAAAATCTTAGTGGTGATTAAGCTAAAATGTAAATAAGAGTGTAATTTGAATGCTATAGCAATAGTAAATGAATAACAATGAAATAAATAAATTACACCCAAAACAACTAAGCAATAAAGTAAAAACCTAAGTGCAAAGAGAGGGTGAGAAGCCTTATCGATTCAAAGTAAAGTCTAGATTGGATCGAAGCTTTGATCGGATAAAGAGAGGAAGAAGCATTGCATGAAGCTTCATGATGGAGTAAGGTTATATTAGATGTCATTCGACCATTGTGTGTATACAAAGAAATTTGAGGATGGCAGCTATATTATCTTGTGTCTGTATGTGGATGACATGTTGGTTACGAGGTAAAAACATGCATGAAATAAAAGTACTTAAGAAGTAGCTAAGTGAATCCTTTCTTTATGAAGGATTTGGGGGCAACTAAACAAATCCTTGGTATGACAATATCTTGGGATAGGAAGGAGCGAAAGTTGACTTTATCTCGGAAGAGTACATTAAGAAGGTCTTGGAGAGGTTTAATATGCGGGATGTTAAATCGGTTAGGACTCCTTTGGCGAGGCCATTTCAAGTTATCAAAGGAATAGTGTCCCAAGACAGAGCATGAGAGAAACCAAATGTCCTAGGTACCTTACTCATCGGTGGTTGGCGGTTTGATGTATGCCATGGTGTGCACCGGACCTAATATTTCCCATGCGGTGGGAGCACTTGAAGAGATTTATAAGTGATCCGGTAGAAATCACTAACGAGTAGTAAAATGGATCCTTGATTTGAGAGGGACCATGGGGACAGGTTTTGTGCTATAGTGGATCGAGACACCACTTTGTGTGGTTATATAGATTCGAGATATGGTGGAGATGTAGAAAGTAGGAGGAGCATGATAGGTTATGTTTACACCGTAGGTGGGATAACAAAGAAGATGGATTTCATGACTACGAAGTTGGTGGCTTTTTCAACCATGGAGGTGAGTATGTTGCTGCCACAGAGGCAAGTACATAAATTATTTGGTTACAACAATTGCTTGAGGAGTTGGGGCATAATCAGGAGGAAGGAAAGTTGCACAGTGATAATCAAAGTGTTATACACCTAGCTAAAAACTCGATTTCCACTATAGGATGAAGCATATACGATTAAGGTACCATTTCATCGGAACAAATTTTGAGGAAGAGAAGTTGAAGTTGGAGAAGATGCATACTAGTCATAATCCTGCATGCATGATGACCAAGGTGGTCACAAGGGAAAAGCGAAGCCGTGTTCGGCTTTGGTTGGTCTTCACGGAAACTAGTGAAGGGTTGAGAATCTTGCTTAGCGGAAAACTAGTCTCCAGTGGGAGATTGTTAGGTTGTGGAACCTATTTTCACGTGAGAAAGTGTTGAAGACTATACACTAATAGTATTGTACACTTTCCACAGTTGTATCGTCGGGGTTTTGGCCTTAAAACGTGCCGATATACCGGGAAACATTTTTTTCTCATATAGGTAGGATTTTTGACCCATAGGTTTATGGGATGGTTTTGGCCCATGGTTTTGATACCCATAGTTTTTAAAACTACTCAAGCATTTGCCTAATTATATGGTTTTATGCATATGGTAGGTATAATGTAACATTGCAGATGTGTTTTGAATTTGGGTGTGAATTATGTAGAGTTTGTTGAGCATAGCTCCAAACATATCTGGTATTGTATTGAGAGAGTGGTGGCTTGTAATAAAATTTGAGCAAGTGATTCTTGGTGGATGTAGCCCAAATTGGGTGAACCACGTTAAATATTGTCTCTTTGTGTTGTGTTATTTTATTCTACACTTTTATTTTAGATCTATAATATTTTCTACATATTAGTTTCTATTGTTGCGATTCTGTGAGGGATTATTCCACATATTTTATCCCTTATTTCCTAACACCAAGAGCTTTTATGGGACTGTAGTAATAGGTATCTTGTGCAAACATCCATGTTACGTGTAATAGATCTGTAAAATCTGTGATCACAATTAGAAAACAAGTGAATGTGCATGTGTGTATGGAAATATAATGATATACAAGATATCTATCTACCACGTGTAATAAGATGAACATGTAACAAGTAAATATAAGCAAGAGTAAATGTAATCAAGATATGAAATATGTTGTGGATGAGGTGAAATGGAATGTAGTGTGAATAATAGGGCAACGTGCCCCCAGTGGATGTGTATGTATGCAATGAGATTCATTTATTTATGCCCCCTCAAAAATAAATAATGAACCATAAATGAGAGTGTGTCATTGGGAAATGGTTTGAGTGATGTGTTGTCGTGTGTTAAAAAGAGCAAGTGAATTAAGCATGGAGGGTTGATTGTAGAATGATGATGTGTAGATGATATTGAATGTAAAGTTGTAGAATGAGGTGATGATTTATCCTAAAGCGTATATCATGAGGTGTGTGAGGAGGATGTCAAAAAGTGTGATGATGTAGCATAAAGTGTATATCACGAGATGAATGAATAGGAAATCTAGAAAGGGGTGATGATTTAGCATAAAGCGTATATCATGATATATGTGAAGAAGGCATTAGCTAGGAATGTTGCATGGTAAGAGGATTGAATGATTGAACGTGTGAGTTTGATGAGGTCCATTTGATATGTATATACTTAAAAATCAAGTATGGACAGTGAAACTAGAGTGTGTCATCAGGTAGTGTATTGTGTTTGTTATATGACACATAAGTTGATAAATACGTGAGGATAGTGAGTATGTCAAGTGTGTAAAGTGTGTGAGGTTCATGTATATAGGATCCCTCAACAGTCAAGTGTGAACCATAACACAAGAGTGCATCATAGGGAAATGAATATATGAGCATGTGTGACATGAGGTGAATATAACACACGTGATGATGCTAGGGGATTAGTGTCATGCCCCACAAGTGTGTGAAGGATGAGAATAATCAAGTAATTTCCTCAAAAATATCATCATTATCATAACCAAAATCCATAGGTGTTAGATCGAAAACTTGATAAGAAATAGTGTTAGGTTGGTCACATAAAACGTTGTTTAAGCATAATTTGTACATGTCCATAGCATACTCCTCATCAGTGAATGGGGGTAGTGGAAAACCATGTACGTACCAACAAGTGGGGTTTTTTGAATAACTGAGGAATGATTCATTGCAAATCAAGACATGACCAAATGACATGGGAAATAATACATCAACATTATCTGGATCTAATGTGCCCCCAAAGCAATCAAAACAAGACTATCCCAACATGAGTGGAGAAGTACAGGGAGCACATGCAAGAAATATAGTGAGATATAACACTCGAAGTCCATAAACAACAATGATGTGAAAAATCCATGGTAGAGATGATGATCATAAGGTGGAGGACATATGTTGTTAACTGTAAAGCCTAGCGAGTCAACCCATCATGTGTGCATATAGATTCAGATAAAGTATGATCGAATGGAATATGTTCCCAATAAGAGTCATTCATGAAAAGCATACATGTAAATGGTGGGCGTGCTAATGGAGATGGCCCATGTGAAGGTGCAGGGGATGGATTAAAGTCCACAGATGGACACACCCCGCTAAAGAATCATAGCAGTAGTAGTAGCAGGTGGAGGCAATGGTGTAGATGAGACAATATCTATCATACAAATAACACCTTCAAGTGGTGGTGAAGTTATGGTTCATCATTAGTATCAGTTCTTGGAATAGGAAGTTTAGTATTTGGATCATGGTCGCAATATTTGTATGGGTGACAGTCACGAAAAATAGTATATTCCATACCCTCATGTAGGAATTTAACACAAGTGATGTACGATAGAGGGAACTTCTTATATGACATGGCCTACCAAGTAAACAATTTTATGAAATGTGGAATTCGTTGATAAAGAAGACCGTGTTAAGCGTTTTTGGTCCAATCGTAATAGGTAGAGTAATGTGACCTAAGCATGGACGATTTGATCCATCATATGCACAAAGAGAAAGACATGATGGACTAACATTAGCAATCAAAATACCAATCTTTTCAAGGAATGACATAGGAAAAATATTGAGTTCATATCCATTGTCAATTAAAGTATGCTTGACACCCACATTGTAAATGTGAATCATGATGTGTAATGTTGGGTCATTGTCAAAAATAGTTAGATCAACATGAAGATTAGATGAGAAAGTAATATGTTGAGAGAAGGCCTCTATAAATGTTTGATATATTGAATTTGGATGCATATTAGCATGACTACAAGTGGTAGCGAGAAGATTTTTGACTCTTTCTCTTAATTTAGGGTTGATGAGCAAGAAATCATTAATAGAGATACTCATGATGATAAGACCCTCTAGGAAGATGAGCAATAAAATCATGAGGATCCTAGGAGCGTGAAGATTGAGTTCGGATTCACCAAAATGATTAATATAAAATGTAACTAAGAGCCTAATTTGAATGTTATAGTAGCGATCATGAATAACAACGAAATACATAAATTACACCCAAAGTAACTAAGCGATAAAGTGAAAACCCCAAGTGCAAAGAGATGGTAATAAGACTTAGGTGATTCAAAGTAAAGTCTAGACTGGATCGAAGCTTTGACTAGCTAGATAGAGAGGAAGAAGTGTTGTACAAAAACCCTAAGATGCGATGGAGGAATAGCCTGGATTAAGGTGCTTGGAGAGGGATAGGGGCACCCGTGAGTGCCCTAGTCCTAATTCTAGGCGTGCGGGTCTCATGAAATGCTCAAAAAACATCCTCTAAGGTATCACAAGGTGTTCACCTTTAGTTTCCTTTCTTCGCACCAAGATCACCGAAGTCACTGTAAACTGTAATGAAGTATAAACTTATAAAACCCTCACATAGACATCAAATCCTAAAAAATAAAGATGCAAATATTGTCCTTAGTCATTTGTCAAAATGGTGAACTTACAACCGAGCGTTGCACTACATATCAGACCCAATGTAGTTTTGTGTATGTGCGTGGAATTTTTCTCTAGGTTACTCTTGTGCGTGTCGCATTTGGATAACGAGCAAGTAACTAGATGTAGAATGTAATAAATGTGTGCATGGTATAGAATGAACTTCCCTCATATGAAGTATGATGCGAAAAACCAGCCCTCGTGTCCCTCGTGATGTAGCTAGATGGATGTCATAGAGCTCTTAAATGGCTTGATGGATATAACCTTAGGTGGTAATAAATTGTGCTTAGTGCTTAGTCCTTTATAATGATCACATAACTTTATATTTATATGATTCCCTTGCTTGAATTTTGTAATTAACCCCCAAAAGGCCGACTACCAAAAGGTAAGATAATCAAATGGATAGAAAGGACATAAAAAGTGTGAGTAAAGTACAAAGAGGATAGGGACACTGGTGTTGGCATCCCGGATGGCGCCTGGTGTCTAGGATGACAAATGTGGATGTGTAAAAGGAATACTTTGAGAAACTAAGGGTACAAGACTAAAAGTAGCAACAGAAAGCAAAGAAAGGTGGCTCAAAGACATGGGTTAATTAGTACTTTTCTTACTTACGAATCATAAGAATAGTAATATGTAACTGTGTCTAGATAATTACCCAAAGTGTGTGATTTTGTGTCTACAGTAGTGGGGACACTAACCTAATAATTAATTTTGGAATTTGATAAATAAGAGTCAAGAATTGGCTTAGCATGGTTGAGAGTGAAGCTTGCAAGAGTGTTCTTGAGAACTAATACGAACCACCGCACACTACAATGAAGTTACACTCCAACGTAACGTGATAACTCCAACATGATCATCAAGATTTGAACAATGAAAAATCATGCAATAGAAAAATAGGTCTTCTCATACTCATAGATTAGAAAAAGGAGGGTATATATGGGAGTTTTGTGTAACTCTTATGTCGGAAAATCATTCCCTATAAGAGGGAAAGAAGAGTTAAGATTCCAAATAGGGAATGTAACTCCCATGATGCCACTAACGCATATGATAATGACAGATTCTATGACGGAATATGTCACTTTTCATATAACTCCTAAGACCAATGAAATTGGTAGGAGAGATGACTCACCACGGGATGTGGATGAGACCCCTAGGATGAAAAGGTAATTCACACACACAAACACCCCCTTCATCTAAGCTAAGGTAGAATTCATGGTAAGTCGAATAGAAAGAAGACTCCCTAAACAAATAAAAAGACGTGTCAATGGGGCTCAATTACTAAATTCCCGATAAGGTGCCCATGTATAAAAAAATCTCTCTGTAAAGAAGAGAAGATGTGAATAAGGACTAGGGAGACCAAAGCAAATGGGCAGTTGTGAGACCTCACCCCAAGAAGAGACTGCAAGTTAACAAACTTTACCTCAGTGAAGGGATTGGTGAATATATCTACAACCCGATCGGTTACTTGATAGTACTATAAGTCAATGATTCCTTAATGTATCAACTCCCATATGAAGTGTATGTGGATCTCAATGTGCTTCATCTACTGATGTTGAACTAGATTTCGAAAAATTGAGATGGTGCTCATGTTGTCATAGTAGATAATGGTAGGCCACCAAAATTGAATACCAAACTCTGTCAAGATTCCCTGTAACCAAACAACTTCCATGGTAGCATTAACTACTCCTCTGTACTCTACCTCTATAGATGATATGAAAATGGCATTCTACTTCTTGCTATACCAACCGATAGGACATGAACTAAGAGATAATTTGTAGCTGAGAGATAGATTTCCGATGATCTAAGTCAATGACCTAATAAGATTTTGTATATCTAACCAAGTCAATCTTTGTCCCTCCTAAATAGTGAATGCCATTTGTATGAGTTCCACAAACATAGTGAAGGATCCACTTCACTACTTTCTAATACAACTCATGAGGCTCTTGCATAAATCTAGACATGATCCCAACAACATACAATAGATTTTGCTCAATGTGAGATAGATAAATCAAGCTCCCAACCAATTGTCGATAAAGGGTACCATCAACCAAGGGAGTAAAGCAATAAAAACCAACTTAACCCCGAAAGGAAAGGAGTAGGAGAAGGCTTACAATTGGACATGTGAAACGAGCAAGCAAATCAAGGGAGTACTTAGGCTACGAAATCAAAATTCCCAAGTCAGATTGTGAAATCTAGATCCTAAGAAAGTAATGAAGCTAACCCAATTTAGACATGGAGAACTTGTTGGCTAAGGCAATCTTCATAGAATCGATGATAGAGGAAGAGCTTCCCGTGATAAAAAGTCATCAACATATAGAATAAGAATGAGCACAAAGTCATCCTACCACGAGAATGTAAACATTTGGGTCAGAGTGACATCGAGTGAACCTTGTTGCAAGTAGGAAGGAGTCCATCTTGGCATACTAAGCATGAGGGGATTTTTAAAACCATAGAGAGACTTCCTTAACCTACAAAATGAGGGAGGTATCATGCATATAACTCGAGGTTGTTCCAAGTAGATCTCTTCCTCTAGGTCCCCATGAAGGAAGACACTCTTGACGTCCATTCGATGGAATTCCCATATGTTTTTAGAAGCGATGGCGAGGTTCAATCATATGGAAGTCATATTTGTAACCGAAGCAAAGGTTTTTAGAGTAATCAACCCCAACTACACCGGAGAAACCTTTGGCTACTAGTCGCGCTTAATACTTCTCGAATTCTTCATTGGCACCAAACTTTGTTCGACACCCATTTACACGAAATGATTTTTCTTCCTTATGGAAGAGGGTGATATCCCAAGTATCGTTCTTCATAAGTGATAATAATCCTCATCCATGGCGAATCCCACTCAGAATCCCAAAATACTTCCGAAAATACCGAGGTTCAGAAGCAAAGGTGAAGGAGTGGGGTCCAATGAATTCTAAGTGATCACATCTCTCATCCGAAATACCTACAACTAATTCTCCAACAATCAGCCAAAGTTTTTCTAGCCTAAAGAGGACCATGAGGATTAGGCTAAGATTCGAAGATTCTTCACTCAAGTGATAAGGGACATGATCCTCATCATCACTCACTTCAAAATCGGAAGACTCTGAGGTTTGAGGGTCGAGAGGAGTAGGATGATCAAGAGGAGGAAATCAATCAACAAAATCATCATCTAACGAGTCGAATACAAATTAGTGGGCAAAAGAACCTCAGAGGGCAGAGAAGTAGAAGTCGAAGATGACTCGTCAAAATTCACGCTTATCTCAATATAAATCTCATGAGTAGTAGGGTTCAACAATCTATACCCCTTCACTCCATCAGGATACCCTACAAAATACAAGGTTTATGTTTTGGTTCCAAGGCCTTATGTTTCTTTTTGGGAATTCAAGCCACAAAATTGGATCGAAGACACGAAATTTCTCTACATCAGGATTGCATCCAAACTAGGCTTCAAAGGGTATCATCCCTCTTACGACCTTGTGTGGAACACAATTTTTAATGTAGCAAGCACAGTTCACTGCTTTGGCCCAATACTGCAGAGGAAGGGATTTCAAGTGAACCGTACAAGTGGCCATATCCTTAAGCATCTGGTTCTTTCTTTCCATAACTCTATTTTCCAAAGGGATGTAAGAAATTGTATGTTGTAAAGAAATCCCTTCAAAGGTACATAAATATTTGAGCCAATTGTTCACATACTAGCATCCATTGTTGGTTCAAAGAACCATGATAGACTATTTTTTGTTTATAGCCAAGAACCTTAAACTCCTGAAAACGCTCGAAGACTTCAGACTTAAGCTTAAGAAAATACACCCAAGTGTAACGTGAAAAGTCATCAATGAAGGTTAGTATATATAGAGCTCTAGTAAATGAAGGAGATGGGAAAGGGATAGAAATGTCACTATGAACAAGATCCAAGGGACGAGTAGCTCTCCAGATTTTACTTTGTCAAAAAAATTCTTAGGGTGCTTCCCGAGGGCACAACCCTCACAAAGACCCTTAGAAAATTTGATGCGGGGTAACCCATTGACCATTTCATTTTGGATTAATTGTTCAAGGTAACAATAGTTAAGATTCCCAAAATGCTCATGCCATAGCTTACTAACCTCATTTTCATGTGTGAGCAAGGTAGTGGGTGTTGTATCGAAGTAAAGTGGGAAAAGGTATAAAACCATGAACAATTATATGCTTTTCCCTCGGCCACTATGCATTCAAATTTAAGCTCATGAATAATCACCAAGTTAGGACCAAATTTCACTAGCATTCCTTCACCAAGGCAAGTCATTTGGTAAATTGATAGGAGATTGGTAGAGATATTGAGAACACTCAACACTTGGTTAAATTTTCCACCCTCCATATCTACCGATCTAGTACCAGAAACCGACACTGTAGTGTCATCACCCAATGTGATTTGGGACATGCCATATGGTTCGATGCTGGCAAACTCAACATCTTAAGAAGCCATGTGGCATGAGGAACTAAAATTGATAATCCACGTCGATGAAGGAGCTGATATAGCTATAAGGGTCTTTCCTTTCTTCTTCTCATATTTAGACTCCTTTTCTTTGGAAGACTCAACCTTCAAAGAATTTTGTTTGATAGACTCAGAACACTTATTTTATTCTTCTCAAGTAAATGAGTTAAGTGATTTATTTTTTTCTCATACATTGATGCTCTTCATGGCCAGTCTTTTTATAATAGGAACACTTACACTTTTCCTTCTTCGGTTTAGGCTTAAAAGTTGAAGCATTCGTGTTAGGCTTGGTTTGGGCTTGGTTGGTCTTGGTTTCCTTCTTAGGTTGGTCCTTTTTCTCTTTCTTCTTTTCAGTTTTCTTACCCTTACTTTCCACAAGGGCATGTGACTTGGATTTTAGAGTCCCCATTTGAATGAGTTTTCCTATTCTCGAATGAGTTGGGATGAAAAAACTGTCAAATGAGGTCATTTTCCAAGCACTTCCCAAGGTGTATTTTGTGGCATGGAAAGTCAAAACAAAGATGGAGTATTCAGGACCTAACTTAGAAAGAATCGACAAGATCAATTGAGAGTCTTTCTTCTCCACTTTACATTCCTTTAGAAGTAATCTAGTGTGGACAAAATTGAGAATAATGTGTGTAGGTTTTAAAAGGCACTAGGGTTTAACCCTAGTAGCTCATTCTCCAACTCTCACGCTCCCATGTCATCTTGCTTCCCAAACATATCATCGAGTGTTTTCCATGCTTCAGTGGGTGTTGAGGAAGTTTTGATGGAAGAGAAAGTTGGGAGAGATGAACATAAAGAGAAGACCTAAGGCTTCATCACACAGAATTGAACCATTTATATTTTTAGGTCATCATTAGGTTTATTCTCTACTTCCATGGAAACATAAAATAACCCTTTACTATGTAAACCATGGCAATTTTATATCTCCATTCGAAGAAGTTGAACAATGTGAGAAAAGGTACTTTGGATGTATCCATAATGAAGAGAGAGAAAGAAGGAATGCGAAAGAAAGAGAAAGAAACACACCCACCCCAGAACAATATTATCACCCCCTAAGTTTGACACTTTATAGTTTAGTGTGTTTATTACAATTAGATACAACTGTGTGTCAAGAACTAGTCGGTCACTCACCTTGCAATAAACATAATAACGTGCAAGAGTGGAGACCACAATCAAGGTTCATTGATAGCAGTAGTTTGACACGAAGCAAGCATGAAACTAGAAAAAACAAGAGAAAGGGATAAAACACAGTCCTGTGTGAGAAATAGTGTCTCATGTCGTAGCAGAAACCCCCTTGCCACAAGACTGTGGTGGACACGCTCACTAGTCCGTAAGCAATAACAAGGGTTATTGCAATGCAAAACACCACTCAAAGCAAGTCTAGAGTACCTCCGGGACACAACGAGGGCTCTCAAAAGACAAAAACAACTAGAAATTCTACAAAACACTCCAGCACATGATTAGAGAAAAACAACCAATAACACTTAAAAATAACCTTTTTAATGTCTAATCGGCTAATTTTAGAGCAAAAAGACTAAAAAGGTTCATAATAACCTTAATAAATGACTATTTTAAACAATTAATTGAGAAAAAAGAGATTAAAATTTTAATTAAATATTTAATATAAAATTAAAGAGCTCCTAAGATTAACTAAATAAATTAACCTTAATTAAGAGATAATTAGATCCTAAGATTAACCTAAGATCTACGTATTATATTAAACAACCTTTTAATTACACTCGATCCACACAATAAATAAACCCCTTTGAAATATAAATCCCAACTGCTTAGATTAGTAACCACCCCACGTATTAAAACAGGCCCACCAAAGCTTTAATAAACCCGACCCACATTAAATTTAATAAACCCCACACATGAATTAGACCCATTAAATAAAAACCACAACCGCATATATAAAAACAACCCCACTTACATTATTAAACCGCTTTTAATAATAATAAAAATGACTCAAATTAAAACAGTTTGAAACAAATTTTATAGGAGTGGCAGTTTAAAAGGGTTAAGGATGTAGGGAAAATGATCAAGGTGCAGGTGTGGGATGTGGAGGAGAGCCCACGTGGGCACGTGAGCAAGGTAAACGATGCAAAGGAAGGATGGGCTAGGCAAACACTTTAAGGGCACAAGGAGTGGCCCAATGAGGCGAGACAATATGGTCCCGATAGACCACGTAGGAAAAGAAAATGGACCGGCTAGGGAGAAAGGACATGACATGACAAGGAGCGAGTGTCAACACAAGGGGGAACGAGGGAGTAGAGTTCAAGGCTCACCTCAATGGAGAAAATGCAAAGACATTCGAGGAGGGACCGAGAACAAAGAAGGCTCATGATCCGAGGCCAAAACATGCCCTATCCAAACACGTAAGAGATCGATGATCACAATACAAACAAGAGCTCGTTATACAAGTAAAGGAACTCAGCCCTACCAAATAATAGCTCGAACTTGCAAAAAGAAAACAACACCCAAGGAAAAAAGAGTAACCCTATATGCATGCAAAACAAAATAAAGATACAACATAGGTAAATAATGCAAAGGGCTAAAATGCAAGGCATAGTAACATGGAACTCGAGAGCTAATGCGGAGGTAAAACAACACAACCATGCAAGAGAGGGGAGTTAGATAAAGGCTAATAAACACATATTTTCTAAAAAAATCACTTGCATTTAAAAATGTGATAAGACCGAAAAGGAATCCTACCTTAAAATAATGCTTTCCCACCAAATGTGATTGAAACCAAAGCAAAATTTGGTGGTGAAAGACACAAAACTGCATATGCACAAACCCCCAAAAATACACAAACTCCAAGGAACATTTATTTTAAAAATATCAATAAACCCGAACAAACCAAACGAAAAACTTGCACAAGGAGCGATTAAACCGAAACTCAGAAAGTAATCAAGAACCCGTAAATGATGAGTGCACATTTACCAAAAATCAAGCTTTGATACCATGTGAGCGTTGTTTGTGAGAATACATATAGAAACCTGTGCACTATGATGTATTTACACTCCAATGGTAACGTGATATCTCCTACGTAATCAACAAGATTTGAATAATGGAAAATCATGTAATAGAAAAACAAGTTTTCTCATACTCATAGATAGAAAAAGGAGGATACATATAGGAGTGTTGTGTAACTCATGTGCCTGGAAAATCATTCCCTATAAGAGGGAAAGAGGAGTTATGATTCCAAATAGGAGTGTAACTCCTATGACACCACTGATGTATATGACAATGACAGATTCTATGACGGAATTTGCTACTTTTCATATAACTCCTAAAACCTATGAACTCGATAGGCGAGATGAATCACCACGTGATGTGGACAAGACCCATAGGATGATGAGGCAAGTCACACACAATAACAAAGGCAAGTGATTGGCATTAGAAGGGGTTAAAAATAGCATTTTTTTATAGTTTTGAAGGACAATATTTGAAGATAACATCACCAAAAATTGTTTGACATGCATAGGTGGCCGTCAATTTAACCCTTGGGCATTGGAGAGGGGCACTCTAGGGATTCCTAAGCTGGTACGTTGAATATAACCCAAGATGGTTCCTACCTAGGGCAAGAAGATAATTTATTAAATATTTTCTTCCTAATAATACGGCCATAGCTTAAGGTGTTGAATCTTTGACATCACCTAAAACTTTCTTGAGGAACACACGGTCCCCATCCAAACTTTAAACAGATATGCACACTACTTTGTAACTTTTGTTAATTTAATAAACTTATACTTTAAAAAAAAACCTCCTCTTGGATAGATAAGATTTATATTTACTTTGAGAAAAGTGTATAATTTACTTAATTCTTCTCTCTCTTTTTAAAAGAAATTTATTGACCAAACTAAAGTAAAATTAAAGTTTCCATATACGGTAAAATTTCTCTTTAATAAATAAATTTAATATTAAAAATGGGGAAAAAAATATTACAATTTGGTATAGCTAAAATTCCTCAAAAATCTGAGTTATATAGTAAAATTCTATTGGTTAAATTAAAATATTATTTTACCATTTTATTGATTAAATTCATAATTATATTTAATTCCCCATTAAAAACCTACATAATTTCTTCTTAGTTAATATCACCCATAAAATTTATTTATAAATTTAACCACAATGTTAACTAGACTATTAACGTCAAATGTGAATAAATAATAAAATTATTCCTAAACCCATCCCCTAACTCATGCACTAAC
Source organism: Taxus wallichiana var. yunnanensis (assembly GCA_018340775.1). Classification (NCBI taxonomy): domain Eukaryota; kingdom Viridiplantae; phylum Streptophyta; class Pinopsida; order Cupressales; family Taxaceae; genus Taxus; species Taxus wallichiana. The sequence continues at coordinate 944,203,005 of CM031235.1, forward strand.
TTCTCACCCTATAATATTGATCTTAAATTAATTAATACCCTTAATTCTTGGTGGGTATGTGAATAAAAGTGAGAGTGGTTGGTAAACAATGGGTAAAGTTTGAATTGGGGCCTACACCCCTTCCATGGTAGGCAACTCATTTAATTCTAACCCCAATTCTAACAAGGCCATGATATGGAAAATATTATCGAAGGAGATATGATTTTGGAGATGTGGGGAGGGAAATTATATATGCAAAATATTTAAACAAATTCGAAAGCGAATGGTCTTTTTAGAGTTGAGGTTTATGAAGTTAATATTTGATATACATCAAAGTATGATGGAGATCTGACTTGAGTTATGGGTAGATATGTTTGCAAAATGTAGAAGCATGCAATTGGTTTGTGAAGTGTTGTATATGTTATATGTACACTATTTTTAATTGCAACATATAAATGTCCAAACTAATACCATCATCAAGAATTAATTGAATACATTTATTTGATTCTTATATAAATAGATTTCAAAATTGTAATGCGTAGAATATGAATAAACGAAAATGAAAATTTCGGAAAAAGGTCTAAGATGTAGGAAAAAATGAAGAAACAATGTCAACTCTTTATAGAGATGCTATTAAAGTGAACTTTACTTTGTTCATATAAAATCACACAAATTTGCTTACCCCAATGTGCACAAATGTCTCGGAGGGCATATATTGCTAAAGAGGAAATTAACCATTAAGAGCGATGTAAGTTTTGGATACGAGAGAAATAATAATTTAATAGAACACTATTATTTTTTATTAGATACGGTAAAAAATGGGGATCAGCTCCCAGGGGCCATGACAAGACGAGGAACAAAAAACGACAAGCAAGAAGGAAATGTAAAATTCCAAAAAGGAGTTAAACATGTTTAACTCTTACATTTAAGAACTAGACTTTGTATTAAGGTGGGAAAACCAAAGAGGAGAAATAGTCTCCAAAACAAAAAGCATGAGAAGTTTGCTAGAATTCTCGCATAGTCCAGAACCATAAGTTAATTTTTTGGAGAACCCCCACTACTACCATCGTGGCTATCTTTGATCACATCGCCCTCAACACCTCATCCTTAGAGCTACTGATGTGCAAGTTAAAGTTCCTTCTTTTAGTGCCCTCCTCCATCCCTTCTAGCATGTCGCTAAGCTTTTTGACTTGGTCCTCCAGCTCCGAGAATTTTGCTTAGCTTGACTTCACCTGAGCAATGACAATTTTCTTGGAAGTGTTGATGACAACCATCATTTTTTCCCTTTGACCAGCATTGGTTTCTTCCATCGCTTGAAGCACCCCTTCTAAGTATTGGACCTTTCTACTCAAATCCTTGAAACCCTTTAAATTACCATCCCGATTTCTTTTTCTCGAAGTGCTTTGGTTTCCCCATGACCCTCCTCACCCATATCTTTACCAGAATCCTCCCCCACAATTTTGCATTTTCCGGCCTTCATCTTAGTAAGGCAATCTGTGAGAGTGAGGTCATCCTCATCCGCATGCTCTTTCAGGGAAGAGGACAATAGGTTTCCCATTTTCAAACATCAGAAGAATGAGCCCTTCATGTAGAGGCATCTCCATCAAAGAGAGTTAGTCAGAGACATAAATAGAAAGAAGGGGATGCTCACCATGACCTTATGGTAGAACATGTTCAGAAGGGTCATATGGTGAGTATAGATTTTTCTGTATTTTCCTCCAGAGTGATGTACTTCATGATTTGAAGGCACACCTCTCTCCAAATACCCGAGAATGCACGACTTGGCAATACCATCCGTAAAGAAAGAACATCTTTCCTTGCCAACAAAGAACAACTCAATTTCCTGTTCTCTGTGGGTTCTATCCTTAAAATTTTAAGCCTATCCATTTTCATGTCTATGGCCAGGTGATGGTGGACTCAAACACCTCAATTTCCATCCCTCTGACTTCAAACTTATCCTCTTTCCAAGATTTTCCAAAATCCTTAGACAGGAGGGATCGTGACCATGTAATTTGGCAATGAAATTACTGAAACCCCCAATCCTAAGCTTGTTCCACAGAGGCTGATTAAAAGCTTCAATGCTTTGGCTAGTAGGTTCAACTCTAATCCTATCACCCCATTTTCACCAGACTAAGATTCTTCTATTTGCTACTAAAATTCAAAAAAAGACCTTCTTTCGCACTAGCAGAAATCTTGGAAAACAAGATATTAAGTAAGTTGTCGCCGCCACAGGACTCACTCGTGCCAACATTATAAAACTTAGTGCCCTCTATCTCTACTAATGATCTCATTAATGTTTGCGGGTAGTTTATCAAATTTACACCATATCTTATAATCATTACAATTGATTCCATAATTGGCCATCTTATCCGCACATTTGTTCCCTTGACGTAAGGTATGATTATAAGAAATGCTATAAAAAAATTGAAGTTTCCTTCACATCATTGAGGATATTACTAATGGCCCAATTAATGGAACCATGATTATTGAGGGAATTAATTAAGAGGAGAGAGTCACCTTCGATCTGGATGTCCTTGAAACCTTTTTCTTTAGCCAACAAAACCCCCAAAGAAGAGCTCTAGCTTCCGCCATGTTGTTGGTTTGGCGACCTAAAGGACCCACGTAGGCAAACAACCAATCTCCTTCACTGTTCCTTAGAATTCCCCCTCCCCTAGTAGGACCCAGATTCCCTTTTGAGGCTCCATCAAAATTTAACTTAACAACATTTCCCTCAGGCCTATTCCAACTGGAGTTCTTTTTAGGAATGTGTAATTCCACCGGACCAAGGGCGAACTTGTCAAGAAATCTTCTCACTAATCGGGCAAGGTTTCTTGACTTTACCTTTAAAGAGTTTAATTTTTTCCTTTATGGCATTCAAATTTTTTCTTCTAACTTTCAAGAGAAGAGCTTTCTGATCATGGAAGATACCATCATTCTGGATTTCCATAAACCCCAAAAAAAAATGAGGGAGGAAATATTCTAGGCCCAGATCAAGATAGGAAAATGGAAAGGGCTCTCCCATTGAAAGCAACAATCTTCAATCATCAAGGGCAGGATCCATTGGATATTGAACAGATCCAGAATAATAGCAAAGACAACATGGGAGAAGGAGCAATGAAGGAGGAGATGGTTGACATTTTCCTCCTCTTTCTTACAGAGAGAACATCTATTGGGAATCTTCATTCCCTTTTCTGAGATTGTCCACAGTCAGGATTTTATTCTGGGCAGCCAACCAGAAAAAGATATTAATCTTTGGGGTGAGATCCTTCACCCAGAGTTTACCCCAATAGTCCTTGTGTAAATCATTCTTGAAATTTGACATGTAGGTTGATTTAACCAAGAAATTTCTAGATTCTTCTTCTTTCCATTTGATGGAGTCCTCCTTGGTTTGGAACATGGGGATGTGGAAAGCCTTAAGTTTATTGTTGAGAACCCGGAAAGGTTGGATGTCGCCATCAAAATCTGGAGGAGGCTCAATGATTTCCCATCTGACAGAATCTTCCTGGATCCAAAAGTCCCGAATCCAAAATTTTCTAGATTCCTTGTAGTACTGAGAAACTTCTTTCTAGAAATCCAAGTTAGCTAAGGGGGAATCCTCAAGCCAATTATCAAACCAAAAATGATTCTAGAGCCCTTGCCATTTCCTAGTCAAATCGGAGCAATGAGCTAGCGGTTGAGGAAATTGAGTTTTGAGCCTTTTTCCAAAAAGGTTAAAATGTTGAGAAAAGTGTTGCGATCCCATTTCTAATAAGAGCATGCCACGTGTCTAAGTTGAAAATTCAAAGCGGTTGCGGGCCATTTGTCCCAAATTGCCAAATCTCATGAAAATCACAAAATGTGAAAGGCTTCCCCATAACCACTTCAATCCCTTCCTACCACGTGGATAGCCCAATTTCAGAGTTAGAGGAGCAAATCAAATGGTCTATATTTAAATTGGCAAATCGAATGTAATGGTTGCTTTACAAGATCTAGTTTTTAACCACCATGAGCGTTTTCTTCACAATAGAGGAATTTGAAAAGGCATTGAGGATTTGTGAAGTTGTAATGGTTTCTTGTGAAGAATATAATGGCTTCTCAATGTCATTCCAAGGGTGATTGATTTCAAAAAGACCAAAGTGCTCTGTACCTAGAAAAGATAGAAAAAGACACATTGCTTCTATTTTCTCTTCTTCCTCGAATTTCTTCCATTCTCAAGCTATGTACAAACTCTGCTCGAGCTTCAATAATAAAAGAAGGAATTTTTACCTCTTTGATTGAGGAATTAATTGGTACTTTGTGACCAATGAGTTTCATTTGGTCTTGTAGCTTCTCTACGGATTTGTTTTTCTTCTAACTATAAATGCATGTAAATGAAATTTCTAATTAATGTGTGTGGGCATCTGATATTCTACTCACAACATTAGTTTTCTCTTACCTCCATTCTCACTCCCTTTCCCCTTCTCAAGACAAAGTTTCTTCTCTAGTGAGAAATTGCTAGCTTTGCCACAGGGTTAGTGGAGTGCCCTTGTTGGATCTCTGGTCGAAAGGCCACCATTGAAATCCACTTTTTCACGCATGCACATATGGAAGCTACACCATTCAAGTAGAGGGACTTAGATTCCCATAGCGTTGGCTTGAAACCCACCAATTTGTCCACAAGACAAATTTTCTCGCCAATAGTTTTTGCCCACCGTGGGGCATATTTTGCAGCATCTGCACCTAAAAATGACCTCAGGGTCATAAAATACAAAAAGAGATTCTAGAAGAAAAGTTTCTGGAGATTGAATAATCACACAAACTACATGGATGTAAATCATGGCTATTATAGGAAATCCTCTGTTGAGAGACTTGATTTACTCTTTCACATCCAAGAAGACATTGCTTCTGATATGAGAGAAGCTATTTGGCATAATAGACAAAGTGTCAATCATTACTTCATTGCCATAAGGATTTTGGACCTAGGAAGAGGAACGTGTTGTCGAATTGGAAAGGCAGAGACAAATTCTAGCACCCCAGAGAAGAGCATAAACTTTCAAGTTGGTTGATAGAAGATACACCCGGCAACTGAGACAAGGAGGACAAAATTGATCCCACATTTGAAGAGCTTGAAAGAGAGGCAAGAGTTGAAGAGGAGATAAGGGCTCAACTTGAAGAAATAGAAAGACTCCAAATTGAAGCAAAAGAAAGAGCAGCAGCAGAAGTAACCTTAGCAAGACCGGAGGCTAGAAACAAGAATAGAATGGGTGATCATGAGCGTGAAGTACACATGCCTAATGTACCATGGGGAAGAAATACTTGGTCCACTTGCTCTTCCACAACCACTTCATGAGCTCCCAAGAGGCTCAAGAAATAACTTCCCAAAATTCAAAGGGGATGGTTCTTAGCTCCCGAAGAACATGTAGTAGCATTCATCACTACTTGTGGAGTGTTGGGAGTTGAAGATGAAGATGTTTCAGTTAGGCTCTTTGTGGAGTCACTCCAAGAAAAGTTGTTGAATGGTTCTACATGTTGCCCCCAAGATCTATCACATGCTGGGAAGATATAAGAAGTGCATTTGAACATAGGTTCAAGAGCACAAAAGATTGTCAGGATCTGCTGGTCTAATTGGTTCAGATGAAGAAGGAGACCTCCGAATCAATGAGAGATTTTGTAGTAAGGTATGATAGGTTGACAAGAAGGATCCCAGAAGATGTGGTACCCTCTAAAAACAACTTGAAAAGGTTCTTCATCAGTGCTTTTCCATCAGAAGTTGGTTTCTTCCTCAAAAGAGCCCAACCAAGAACATTGAGGGAAGTTAAAGACTTTGCAATTGAGACTGATGATGATCTAATTCTTTTCTGGAAAGTGAAAGGACCAAATGGGAAGCAAAAAGGTCAGAGTTCAAATTCAGTCACCACTGATCCAATGTTCCAAAAAATGGCAAATGACCTAGTTGCTTTGAAGAAGCAAGCTATCACAAATCACAATGAGGAATGCTCCAAGGAGACCAAATCCTCCTGATAGACCAAGAATTTCTCCACCTCCTCGTAGGCTTTCTCTTGAAGCACCACTAGTCAATGCCATCTGACACTAGGGAATCAGAAGAAGGAGCAGACATTGAGGAAACTGAAGAAGAAAGCATGGATGACTATGAAAACTATCTTGAAATTGAAGAGGTTGGCATGCACAATGGCTTGATTGAATACGTTGATTGATGAGGAGGAAAGTGATGAAGAAGCTCCAAGTTTTTCATGTGTTTTTTTCACTCATGCACAATCCAAGAATGGTGTTTCAGCCTCAGCGATTACTGGCGAGATTATAGGAAGAACAAAGAAGATAGCTCTCTCAAAGCCTCCACTAAACAAGATCATCAACAGAGGATCACCATTACCACCTTCCATGGAATCAGCCAAAGAGAAATCAGATTCACTGGTTTCCAAGGATCATGTTGCTATGCCAAGTAAGTTATCTGATTCTTCTCCCAACTCAAAAGTTGTTAAGAGAATTCTCTTCTAAATGTTGGTTTTGCAAAAACATCTAAATTTCAATCAAAGGCTATACCCTCACCTCCTTCCAAGCCAATTGCTACATTTGAAAAGGAGAACCCAACACCAAAAGTAACAAAACCCTATCATTTAAATCCTCTCCCATTGCTGGAACCTCTTCCTCATCTACCATAACTCCATTTGACTTTGTGGAGCATGCAAGCAAAACCAAAGTTCAGCTCTCTGAGATTGAATACCTACAAACACATCCTACCCAATTTGACAGATTCATCAAGGTAGTTCGTGGTAGTAACCCTTTTTCTTCAAGCCCAATCTCTAAAGGCCTATTACCCACACCATCCATACCACCTTCTCAAAACATGTTAGCCCTCAGTGCCTCCAACACCAACAGAGTTGAGCCTTTCTACCTGTCACTTCTCATCAAAGGCTTCCAGTTGAACAATTGCATCATAGACTCTGGAGCCTCAGATAATGTGATGCCAACAAAAAGTTGTAAATTCTCTTGGCCTCACTTTGACCCAGGTAAATGGCACATGCTATTCAATGGAATCCAAACAAGTTCCATTGGTAGGAAGAATCAAGGATGCTCAGGTTGCACTAGCTGATTATCCGGACAAGAAGATACTCCTGACCATCTTGGTGGTAGACATCCCAACCTCTTTTGGTATGTTGTTGAGTAGAAGTTTTTGTAGAGACCTAGGTGGAGAAATAAAAATGGATTGGTCATCTGCAACTATCCCAGTGAAAGGAGAAATGAAGAAAGTTGTTTCCAGTCGGAAAATGAAATTCACAGTAAGGAAATATGATGATCCAAGAGCTAACATCCTCTTTCAAGATTGTGGGCTAGGAAACTACTTCCTTACATCACAAAAGGAAGAGAACTTGCCACTCCTCATGGAGGAAGAAGAAGATCAGATTTGGACAATGGAGTTTGATGGCAGTCATTCCAGAGTAGGTTCAGGAGCTGGTGTAGTATTATACTCTCCCTCCAATGAGGTATATCCTTTTTCCTACAAGCTGCAATTTGACAATACAAATAATACAACAGAGTATGAAGCATTACTCTTAGGCATGAATGCAGCAGAGGACATGGGAATCAAGAAGTTGAGATGCAAAGGTGATGCAGAGGTTGTGGTAAAGTAGGTCCACCAACAATATCAGGTGAAAAATCCCAGGACTCAGGCACTATAGAAATAGAGTGTGGGACTGCATTGAATCCTTTGATGCATTCTCCATTGAAGCTATCCCTAGGGAGAAGAATGAAAAGGTTGATTCTCTAGCAGTGTCAAATTCCTTAGTGACACCTCATCCTTCTTTTGGCAAGGATAAAGTGACCATTGAGATGGTGTTCAGACCCAGTGTACCAGACAATGCAAATCACTGGCAGGTCTTCAATGATGACAATCAGATCCTAGCCTTCTTAGAAACAAGGATAACTTCAATAATATTTTCTTTGAAGGAAGTGAAAACCCACACCATGAATCAGTCCCCAAAGAAGAGAAGGAAGGAATTGAGGAATTGATGAAGAGGGAGTAATCAAACTGAAAAGGAAACAAAATCCCCAAAGGCCTAGTTTCTTTGGAAGATCTCTTTGACAAGCATGACAGGTTCATCCAAGAGAAAGAAAAATAGTCTTCTCGGTGTCCATCTGATTTTGATCAAGAAAACATTGGCACTTTAGAGAATCCAAGGATGGTTAACATTGGTAAATGTTTCTCACCAAAAGAGAAGAGAAAGTTTTGTTGCTCTACTAAAAAGTACTCAGATGTCTGGCCTATTCCTATGATGAACTCAAATCTTTTCAGCCAAAGGAAATGCATCACTCCATTCCTTTGAAGCAAGGAGCTAAGCCCTTCAGGAAAAAAAAAAGGCCCTACAATCCAAATATTGCTGATGTTATCAAAGAAGAGGTGACAAAGATGCTCAATGCTAGAATCATCTTCCCCATCCACCATTCAACATGGGTGGCTAACATTGTGCCAATAAGGAAGAAGAATGGAAATAAGGATTTGTGTAGACTTCCAAAATCTGAATCAGGCATCTCTCAAGGACAACTACCCTCTTCCAATCATGGATCATATTTTGCAAGTAGTCACTGGATCTGAAATGCTCTCTTTTCTTGATGGATTCTCAGGGTACAACCAAATCAAGGTGGCAAAAGAGGATTGCAACAAAACAACCTTCACAACACCTTGGGGCACTTTTTCCTACAACAGAAATGCCTTTTGGCTTGATCAATGTTGGGCCACTTTCCAAGAGAGCAATGGACTTGGCCTTCAAAGATTTGAAATATTGCATTGTCATTTACCTTGATGACCTCATGGTTTTCAAAGAGGAGGGAGATCATATCTGTCATTTGGAGCAAGTCCTTGCAAGGTGTAGGAAACATGGCATTTCTCTAAATCCAAAGAAGTGCATTTTGGAGTCATAGAAGGTAAGTTGTTGGGACACATTGTGAACAAACATGGAGCACACATTGATCCTGAGAGGATCAGAGCTATCCAAGCACTAGCCTTACCAACCAGCAAGAAGGGAGTTCATTCATTCTTTGGAAAGGTAAACTTCCTTCATCATTTTGTGCCTGAGTTTTCTGAACTGACTAAGCATATAACTTCCATGATGAAGCCTCAAGAAAGTTTCAAGTGGAATAAGGAAGGAAAAACAACATTTGAGGATATCAAGAAAGCCATTGCCAAAGCTCCAACTCTTGTATCTCTAGATTTCAACAAGGAGTTCATCATGTATTGTTATGCATCAGAACATACACTCTTTGTTGTCCTTGTTCAAAAAAAATGATGAAGGTTTGGAAGCACCCATTGCTTTCATGAGTTGTCCTTTGAAAAATCATGAGCTAAAGTACAACCAATTGGAGAAACATGCCTACGTAGTGGTTAAAGTTGTTAAAAGTTTCAGATTCTACATTCTCAATTCCCATACAGTGGTGATGGTCCCTGGAAGTGCAATCAAGTCCATTTTGACTCAACAAGATCCTGGGCTAAGAGAGGAAGTTGGATTGCAAAGACCCAAGAGTATGACTTGGAGATTAGACCCTCTAATCTAGTAAGAGGAAATGGTTTGTGCAAGCTGATTGCTGAAGATGAAGCTCTCGGGCTCAGCAGGGAGAAAAGGATGATGTTTTCTCAACTTGTTCAGGAGACAGTCCACAAGTGCTCTTTGTCACCACTATTGATGAGTGGTATGCTTGATATTGCTTACTACCTCACTTATGGAGAATTCCCTCCTCATCTTGATTACAAAAAAAGAAGAACCTCAAGCTAAAGGCAGCCAAGTTTGTGATCTGGAATCATGCACTTTACAAGAGAGGCCTAGATGGTTGTTTCCTCAGGTGTGTAGATAAGGAGCAACAACAAAAGTTGCTCAAGGCATATCATGATCAAGCTTGTGGTGGACATTTCTCAGCAATGGTCACTACACATAAGATTCTCAGGGGGAGATATTATTGGCCCTCCATCTTTGTAGACACTCAAGATTGGGTTTCCAAATGTAAAGCATGCCAACAATTTGTTGGAAAACCACAACTAGCTTGCATTACCACTCAGGCTGTGGTGATTGAAGAACCATTTCAGCAATGGGGGCTAGATTTCATTGGTGTTTTGAATCCTCATTCAAGTGCAGGGCATACTTATGTACTCACTACAACTGATTACTTCACTAAATGGGTGGAAGCCATTCCAACCAAGCAAGCCAGCTCTGAAACAGTCTGCAACTTCATCAAGGAGAATATCATTGTCCATTTTGGAGTACCACAGAAGATTGTTGTAGACAATGCCACCTATTTCTCTTCAAAGGAGCTCACAGAGTTTTGTTATGGTTTTGGAATCTCCTTATCTCACTCTTAACTACTATCCATAGGGAAATGGTCAAGTTGAGTCAAGCAACAAGAACATTGTGACCATTGTTTGCAAGTTGGTAGATGAGAATCAAAGGAACTGGCACAAGAAGTTATATGATGCATTGTGGGCCGATAGGATCACTCCTAAGAAGGAAATAGGTATGTCACCTTTCCAAATGTTGTATGGAGTTGAGGCAGAGATTCCTCTCACAATTGAGATGCCAGCTCTCAAGTTGCTTGCAAGAAATAGAAGATGGTCAATACAAAGACTCCATTGACAAGAGGATCCTCTTCCTGGAGAAGCTGGAGGAAAGCAGATGCCAAGTGGTGGATAGAATTAAAGAACACCAATTGAAAGTGAAGAAGATCTTTGACAAGAGGAAAAGGCAAGAGAATTCAAGGTTGGAGACTTTGTCTGCTTTGGGACAAGAGAAGAGAACCAAAGGGCAGCCATGGAAAGTTTGATTCATTATGGCTCGGCCCATTCCAAATTCATGGAGCTTGTGGTGAGAATGTTTTTCTCCTCTCATACTTGGATGGAACACCATTGGAATTTCCTCAAAGTGGGAAATACTTGAAATTGTATCATCAGTGAAAGCGGGTTGTCCCCCCTTGTACCATAGGTGATTTTGTAGGTGTGTTTTCCCTTTTCTATTGTGTGGTTTTGGTTTAGTTTTGTTTGGTTTTTGTTGTGTGTGGTTTGGCTTGTGTGTTTCCTCCTTCTTCCATTCTTTCTCAAAATTGTACATGACTCTGCAAGGCCCAATGGATAAGGCACTGGTCAATGTAATATGTTTTGAAACTTGAGATTCTGGATCCTCATGTCATGCCCTAGCCATGCCCAGTTCACGCCATGTCCCCAAGCTAGAGCCAGTTGTTGTCTCCTAAAAACTACTCTACATTTTCATAGCCAAATTCAATTTTTTTGAGCTCATGCCCTTCATTGGTGTTTAAGCCAAGTTAGAGATTCAAGAAATTAGCAAAAGTCATGCCCTAGAGTTGTTTAAACCTCTGTTTTGCTCATTTTTAGAAATCCTCCATTTCTCGGTCTGTGCACGTAATATCCTCTTTGTAACCTCCATTTTTGATCAAAATTGTTCACTTGTTCTATGGCATGGGTCGTCAAATCATTTTTTTCCTCCATGCCTCTAGTTCGTGAAGGAAATTCAAAATTGGACTCAAAATGATGAAGTTTTCTTCCTCTGTGTATTTTTCCATAGTCGGGATGATGGGCGTCTTTTCCCCATCAAATTTTGACCCCAATGAATGCAGGTACGTGGTCAGATCCTATTGGATGGGGAGGAATGGGATTTTTGGTGAACTTAACACTTTTGGTCACTTTTGGCAAAAATGGTAAATTTTCCCATGGCCAAAGTAGATTAGGTATAAAGGTAAAAGTCAAATTTTGAGCCCAGTAGAGAAAAATGAAGTTGAAGTGAAAAAATGAAATTCAAAAAGGCTTTGGAGTTCAAAAAAAGGTGAAGCCTCATTTTTGAAAATTCAAAGCGGAAAGTAGAGTGGGCCATCGAGGAACTTTTGGAAATTTAACCAAATTCAAAGTAAAAAAGTAAAAAAGTTCTAGAAAAAGTTTTTGAAACTCTGAAAAGTCAAAGGTGAAGCCATCCTGAAAAAGTTAAAAGTTGAAAATTCAAAGCGGACGAGCGGGCCATGGTGGAGAACTTTGAGTTTTGAGCCTTTTTGTAAAAAAAAGTTAAAAAATGTTTGAAAAAGAGCCACACCCCATCCCAACTCCACTGAAAATCATCGTGCCAATGTCCCAGTCCTAGTCAAATCGTGAAGAGTGAAAATTCAAAGGCCAGGTGGAGGAAATTGAGTTTTTGAGCCTTTTTCCAAAAAAGGTTAAAATGTTTAGAAAAGAGCCGACCCATCTCCAACCAGAATGTGCCACGTGTCCTAGTCAAATCGGAGCAGCGGGCCGGCAGAGGAAATTGAGTTTTTGAGCCTTTTTCAAAAAAGTTTAAATGTTGAGAAAAGGGCCCACGATCCCATTTCCAATAAGAACGTGCCACGTGTCTAAGTTGAAAAGTCAAAGTGGGGTTACGGGCCAATTTGTTCCAAATTGCCAAATCTCATGAAAAATCACAAAATGCGAAAGGCTTCCCCATAACCACTCCAATCCCTTCTTGCCATGTGGATGGCCCAATTTCAAAGTTAGAGGAGCAAATCAAATGGTCTATATTTAAACTGGAAAATCAAATGTAACGGTTTCTTTGCAAGATCTAGTTTTTAACCCATGAGCATTTTCTTCACAACAGAGGAATTTGAAAAGGTGTTGAGGATTTGTGAAGTTGTAACGGTTTCTTGTGAAGAATATAATGGCTTCTCGATGTCATTCCAAGGGTTGCGATTGATTTCAAAAAAAGACCAGAGTGCTTTGTACCTGGAAAAGATAGAAAATGCCACATTCTTCTTCTATTTTCTCTTCTTCCTCAAATTTCTTCCATTCTCAAGCTATGTACAAACTCTTCTCGAGCTTCAATAATAAAAGAAGGAATTTTTGCCTCTTTGATTGAGGAATTAATTGGTACTTTGTGACCAATGAGTTTCATTCGGTCTTGTAGCTTCTCCTGCGGGTTTTTTTTTTCTTCTAACTATAAATGCATGTAAATGAAATTTCTAATTAATGTGTGTGGGCATCTGATATTCTACTCAACATTAGTTTCTCCTACCTCCATTCTCACTCCCTTTCCCCTTCTCAGACAAAGTTTCTTCTCTAGTGAGAAATTGCTAGCTTTGCCACGGGGTCGTGGAGTGCCCCTGTTGGATCTCTCTGGTCGAAAGGCCACCATTGAAATCCACTTTCCGAACTCTTCTAGAGTTCTAGAACTGATAAGAATCTATTCCAAATGGCTGGTGATTTGTCAAATCAATGATCCTATCAATCAGGAGCAGATTAGAAGACTTCGAATCTCCATACTTACAGATCCAGATAATTATCACACACAGTATGTCCAACCATGTTCCAATTCAACATCTATTCTGTCCGATTCAGTTCCATCATGTCAGTGGAATAGTTACGGCCATAAATGCACCCCTGGAAGAAGTATATACATATAGACCTACGAGATAGATTAAAATATATATAGAAAAGATAGAGGAATATAGAGATATAGGACGAGATAGAGATAGATTGATACATAGATCCAACAAGTTTTTGTAATGCAGAACATTTTATCAATAAAATAGCCATTCCTATTTTGAGAGAAAATTAAGTTGTTCAATCCTGTTTCAAGGTGGAGCAAGGGCCCACTCCTCCAAGAACCAGGATCCTCGTTTTTATTGGTATTTATATTTTTAGCAAATAGTTTAGATCTGATTAATTCGTATCACTTTCAATTCCTTAAGTTAAAATTTGTTGTAGAATTGTCCCTGCAGGTGTTCTAGATTAAGTTCTTATTTCTTTGCAATCATTTTCCAAGCATTCTCAATTATGTGTTTATTTATGTAGTGTTTATTTCCAGCAATTCATCTCTGCAAAGTGTGTTTATTTCCAACAATTCATTTCTACAAAGTGTGTTTATTTCCAACAATTCATTTCTACAAAGTGTGTTTATTTCCAGCAATTCATTTATGTAAAGTGTGTTTACTTCCAACATGTTTCAATAGTTTGATTCCAATAAGGTTTTTAACCAAGAAGTCCTTAAGACATTGAAAAGAACCCCCATAAAATACAAAAATACCTACAATCAATTACTAGATTGCCAAGATTCTTCTTGTTGCATATAGCTTTAGACACACCCTGGTTTGAATATGACATCAACAGAGAGTTGATTAAATGAAGGGAATAATGACACCCATCAATCAGCTAGGAGTTTTTGTTCTTGATCCTTGAGAACCGATTAAGACCAACGTTCTCCATAAGTTCCTCAATATTTCTGAGATCTTCAGCAATTCTACTTTTTTCCTGGAAAATATTTCCAAAAGTCTCCTTGTTCCATCTTTTAAGATTACTTTTGATGTGCTTCAGTTTAAAACACAATATGAAGCTAGCAACCCCAAAACTTAGTATATCCCACCATTCTGGAATCTTGTTGTAAATATTCGTGGTCTAGCCACATATTTTCAAATCTGAAAGGCCTAGATTTTTTTAGATGATTCATTCCCAAATCGAGAAGAATGGGATTATGATCCGAGCCAATTCTGGGAAGAGTTTTTAGAGAATAAAGTTGATTGATCATACAAATATGGCTTACCACAAATCTATCCAATCTTATCTAAATGAGCTCAGATCTAGTCCTTCTGTTTACCCAAGTAAACTTGGATCCCTCCAAATCTAAGTCAAACAGACTATTACTAGCTAGGAAGTCAGCTAAATCTTCCATACTTTCAGAATAAGAGATCAAACCCCCTCTCTTTTCACCAAGGGAAAGGGGGTATTGAAGTCTCCTCCAACTATCCAATCTTTATCATTAAACAATTGTCTAAAGCTAGAGAGATCCTTCCAAAAATTCGTCTTTCACTGAGTTTATTGGGAGCATAAATGTTAGAAACATACTAGGATTTTTTTCGAGATGATTTCCGTAAAACTCATAACCACATGGCTAGGGAGGAAAGGATCGAACTCCATGCACTAAACTAGGATCCCACATAGTGACAACACCTCCTGAGGCCCCAGAGGAGCTACAACCTTCCCAGTGACTATCTTTCCAAATTTTTCTCCCCACCTCTTTAAATCTATCCATGTTCATTTTGGTTTCTTGGAGCATGAAAATATCTAGTTTAGCTTTAACTCTAAGATCCTTAGCAATTATGTGTTTACTAGGATTATTCAAACCCCTAATATTCCAAGAGAGGAGGATCATTTAACATTTCTTATTATGGAGAAGCAACTTCCCCAGAGTACCCTGAATGTCAGCTTCTACTTCCCTCCTGGAGTTAGTCTCCCTTAATTCCTTATTACTTTTCCTACCCAAAGGAGTTGAGTCCTTACCAACATCAGCTCTGGAGGTGCTTCACGTGACCGGTTTAGATTTACTAACTAGGGTCTTGGGAGAGACCGCTAGTTCGTAAGTATCAATGAACATAGTCTGTAAGAATTTCAAGCCATTAGACATGGGTAATAGTTCTTCTTGTCTCTGACCAATGGAAGAAACTTCATCTAACGATGGTCCACATGCCACTTGCAGAGCAAGAGTGTTACCTTCCAAAACTTGGCTAGCCCCTTCCCCTGATTCAGAATCCCCTCCTCAAAGTCCAAGTTTTCATTTTCATTCTCATTCTCATCTTCAGCTTCAAAGTTATTGGCTTCAAGGAAACCAGAGACCACCAGTTCCTTGTAGGGGTGTTATGATGACTCAAGGGAATCACTTCTTTGACCACCTTCTAGGATGTTAAGAGGATCCTTTGTCTCTACAACTTTTCCATTTTTTCCAATCAGCCTCCATTCCTTTGCCTCCTTATTATTTGTCTTTTGTGGACCGACAACGGGATCAATTTTTTTCTTATGAAGAGAACAATTCCTGTGATCGTGACCCACCTATTTACATTTTCTAAGCAAGCAAAGGGGGACAGATCATAATCAAATCTCTACAACCAAACCCTCAGAAGTCAAGAGTTTGATATTACTTTCTAAGGGAGCATCTTGACCCATATTGACACAAAATTTGGCATGGGTTAATCTAGATTTAGCCTTAGTGACCGGATCTAAAGCTATCGGATTTCCCAGGCTTTTAGCAATGCCAATAAGGACTTCTGGCTCCCAAAACTCCAGGGTAAGCCCGGAAGGTTGACCTAAATAGGGAACTCAGAGACAGATGTCACAAACGGGTTAAAAGTCAGTTCCCATTTCTGAACAACCACATGAGATTTTCCAATAAACCAGGGACCTCTAGAAAGAATCTTTGCCACCTGATCTTTGCTAGGTAAAGAAACAAGGAAGAAACCATTTGCATAAGTGGAAACCTCAACATTTCTGTTGGACGCCCAACGTCTCTTGACCCAACCCCTAAAGTAGTCAATATTTGGTCTAGAGCCAAGGCATTTTGCAAAGATAGCATTTTCCATGGAGGATTTTGTTCTTGCCAAAAGAGTCTCAGGGATTTTAAGGGATAAGTTACCTTTCTCCTTAGACAGGTTCCAACCCCTCCAAAATCACCTTGTCCAAGATTTTTCCGACCAAACGTTCAGCCCACGTGCTTGAAGCCCCATCCTTTTCCTTATTGTCCTTGGGAGCAGCAATCACGTGATCGTTAATCAGTGTCGGGACCATTTAGTTTGTTGTTTATCTAACCCACTTGGAGATTCCCACTCAAAACCTTCATTTGAAATTTCCAAAAATTCCGCTCCCACTTCGCTCTATCTTGTTCTTTGTTTTCTTCAAATTTTAAAATTACAATAGGGGAAATCTTCATTCAACAATACAATCATTAAATCTAATTTCTAGCTATATGAAAGGAATCAACTTACAAGCATAGTCACCAAAATGATTTCGTTGAAATAAGGGTCAAATTATATTTAAAAATATTTAAATGCGTCTCAATATGAAAAATATCTAACTTACAAAATGCACACTACGGGAAACTCTGAAACTAGCAAAGAATCAAGATGGAGCAACTTAAAAAAATTCGAGGAGATTTCTTCATTGGTGACACAAATAATATCTTTTCATTGCTCAGTTCTTATGACTTGTTCAAAGCAACCCTATATTTTGTTCAAGTAAAAAAAGGATTTCTCAAGCCTCGATCCTCATACTTGCAGAGCTTATGAATAAAAGATGAGAACCAATAACTACTTCCCCCAAATAGGGTTCTCAAAAGTAATTGCAAAGCAATCAGATATTAACAAGGCATAAGCCACAGGAAAAATGGCAAGACACTGACCGCTAACATTTACAATAATCAATGCCTTGAAAAGATTAAAATAATTTTTGCTACAAAAACCTTGTAGCTTCGACACAAAGAAAATTTTACGAATTTGAGCAAGAAAAAATGAGGGAAGGTGTTGGTTTGCTATGCAAAATGCAAAAAAATCCATGAAAGTATAGATTGATGTGAGAAAATTGAAAGCGAGAGTCCAAACAAGCTCTACTACTTTAAAACAAGAAGAAATTTTCCTGCAAAGAACAAAAATTAGTGTTAAAGGTTAAAAATGATTGATTGTATATTATACAAGACAATTAATCAGAATATGAATAATAAACCATTTTTACCCCTATCCTTACAAATCCATATGATTTCCATCACAAGTAAATGAAAAACCTTACTTTTTACTTTAAAACATAAACAATGAAGCATATCTCTCCGTAAATTTCACCGGATTTTTTCCAGCGTGTAATTAATTTAGAGCTTTAAAAAGTGCACCTCTAAGTAAACTTGAGAATTTTCATAAAACTAATGTAGATTGCAAGCGAATCCTTGCACCATCCGTCAACAAAAATACCATAAAGTTAGTGGTAATTTTTAAAAATCTAAAGCAAATTAAATTCCGTAAGGGCCTAAAAAATGAAATAGATATGCACAAGATTTAACCAAGAAAGCTTGTTACTAAAATTTTCAAAGCGAGGAAATTTTTAAACTGCACATTCAATAGTTCTCACGCTCATTTTCAACATAAATGATGGAAATTTACGGGCTCCTAAAGGTTGAACATCCTATTTTCACAGGGAAAAAAATTGTTGGCTTCTTTTTGGTGAGGGATCCAAAAAAATTCCCATCTAAATTAATTTGTTTATATTTTACTTAGCATGCAAACATTTACCTTATGTGATCATTGAAAAGCGTGCCAACATCCTTTCAAAAAAAATTGGGCTCAAATTTTTATGTGGTTGTATATTTTCCCTGTAAACACAACAATGGAAGTACAAATAAAGTGTAAGTTGACTATGTCAACAATCGTATCCTACTTTGTTAGATCACATAAAAGGTAATATGTGGCACTTTCATGATGTTACCTAATTTTGTGTCTTGAGACAATTGTCCTTATGTAGCCATACCTAATGCAGGTATATGAAAAATGCATGGAAAGATAGACATTGCTGGCATGGTCCATATTTTGTAGATACAATTTTTTTGGAGAGCCCACAATTAATGTTAAAACGCACTCTTATCTCATTTATTGTAGCTGATGTATGGAGATGGTCCTGACCAAGGTTGGGAAAATACTTTGGTATCGAATGGGAGTTACGTGTATTTGAACTTATCAAAAATGTCTTAGAAGGTTCGGTTCCATATCCACTTGGCAATTTGCAAAAGCTGAGATATATGGATCTTTCTTCCAACTTCTTGTCACGTACAATACCAATCTCTTTCAAAATGTTGAAATTATGTCATTTCTTAAATATGTTCTTCAATTTTTAGCAAAGTGGATGAGGATGAAGGAAGATATTTTACAAATGGTGCTTTGTAGTGATAGGAAATGATGATGTGTTGGGATCAAATATATTCTCCTTGCACTGCATATGTAAGACAAATTAGCATTTTCAGTTTTCCATTTACATAATATTAATAATTTACATTCAAAAATGGGGGTTAGAGACACATATTTATTACATTTCATTTCACCTTATTTCATAACTAAGGAGAGAGAAAGAGATAGGGAAGAGAGAGAAACAATATTTTGCCAAAAGTTCAATTTCACACAATAAGTCACATGATAAATTTTCAAACAATTATTTACAAGTGTCAACAAGTTTCCACGATGGTTTGGTTACCCACTGGAGGTCCTATAACTTTTCTTTTTTATGTTTTCCTACTTAGTTGTAAAAACATTCAATTAAGGCTCGAAGGCTAAGAAACCACTTTCAAACGTTTTCATCTGATGAGCAAGCACACCATGGGTAATTTTTACATATCCCCCTATACACCAATAATTCACAAGAACTCGACGATCTGACTGATGAACGATTTACGATTGGTGGTGGGTTTTCCGAGTCCATCGGTTTTAAGCGCCTAGTTGTAAATGATCAAAAGTTAGCTTGAGGGCTCATAAAACCACGTCCAAAACTGACGTTCATTGGACAAATGTGAAACGAGAAAACTTCCTACAAGTTCCCCTATATATGGAGAATTCACTAGAGTCGACGGGAATGAGAACTAGCAAATGGTTTTCAAAGGGTGACAAGTTTTTTCTAGAGCCATTGGTCGTAATTTGTCCAGTTTGACCTAGTCAAACTGTGACTGAGGCCTATAAACTACCTTTCCAAACTATCAAGAAGAGTGTTTTTACCCAAACTGAAAGTTTCGTGCAATTGTCTAATAAGAATACTAGAGGTTTGTGAAGGTAGATAAGCATTTTGTTGTCCAAGATTCAAACATCGAGCCGATAGGAAACCTAACTTTTTAATTTTTAACAACTTCCTAAAAATTCCAAAACGAGGTAACAGAGCTCCTAGAGGAGCGATGAACGAAACACAAATGGTAAGACGAGGTCAAGCTAATGCTTGACGCAACTCTCTACATAACAGGGAACACATATGATGTTTGACATCTCTTTTACGGGGTTAGGAAGGTTGTTTCACAAGTCTCTATATGTGGTGTTTTTCCAACTTTGTAAGTAAATGAAAAAGGTTGTGTTTAGTTGACGAAACATCTAACTCTCGACAATATCAGTAAACACGAGCCCCTGATTTGGATACCCGAGTTGCATTGTATGAGGTTACAGTGGCAACCACAATTGATGTTCAAACAAGAAACAATTTCAAAAATCACAAGGTGGGGTTTTATTGCTTTACACTATTTAAGTTTTGTTACATATACAATTGTAAAATTATTCAGTAGTTTAATTTTTCTAATATAATGCAAATGAAGAATGAAATTATGAAAATTATAGAAGATGGAGGTAAGGAGACCATGCCTGGAAATATTAGAGTCTATAGTGCAAGTGGTGCTCCGATGGTTTCACCAACTCTCTCTCTCTCTCTCTCTCTCTCTCTCTCTCTCTCTCTCTTTACTCAAAAAAAAAATACAATTCATTTTACAAAATACACTTTGGTTTTGAGATTAGGGTTAGGCTGATTGCACTTAGCTGAGAAAAATGATAATCCTCTAAATAAAACAATAATCTTCCTTCATCAAACAATATCTCCTACCCAAAATGAGTCTCATTGCTCAAAAACAGTCTCTTGTCCACTCTCCACACCTGTAACCTTACTCGTGAAGATTCTCAAATCCATCCTAAGGTGATCTAAACGTAAGTTCGGGATCTCCTTCCACAATTGATGCCAGTTTAGTAAGCTATTAGATTCATCTGTTGTTTAATGTGCTCACTACGAAGAGGACGCACAATAAGAGGCTGCAATAGTGGTTGATATAGAGGCTCAAGTAACTCCGAAACCTCACTTCCTGTTCTGCTGACAAGCAATGCAAGACATGACTACACATTCTTTCTAACCATCAATGTTGCATTTTGATTGAATAGCTCTGCAACAAGAAAATCCACAACTCCTTGGAAACTCTGCCTACAGGGTTCACTATTTGCCTCATCAACATTATTCACAACCATTAGAAACTGTGGAAATACTTGACTTGTCTCTTCTTTCTCCCATTTAGGTGCAGACCGGAGGGATGCAAGCAAGGCATGTGGAATTTGGATTTACACCTACCAATTGCATTTTCTTGAAATTTTCTAAGCCTTTTCAATAAACCCATTTTGTACATATCCTGTTATTAAGGAATTCTACGGGACTCCATTTTTGAGGTATTTTATCATGCAGTTCACGTGCCTGGCTATGCTTCCACATTTTACATATGTTTTTACCAAGGCCATTACAACAACAACATTTGATAATATTCCTCTATCTTTTACGCTATGTTGGATGCCCATACCTATTCCAAATGTCCCATTTTTACATAGGTTAGGAGGAATGTTGACAAAGGCTATGAAGCCTGACTTTTGCACCGGATAGTAGCATTTTCTTGAAATTTTCTAAGCTACTTTGTGTATATCTAGTGACCATTTCAGTTCACGAGGTGACATTTCAGGCATAGTCAAACAGTTCACAACAAATCACATGCTTCCACATTCTGCATACATACCTACGAGAGCACTTGCAACTACAACGTCTGACAAAATCCCTATATCTTTTTGCTTCGATGGACGATTATACCTTGTTCCAAGGCTTGCATAATGACACATGTTGAGAGTACATTGTAGAGTAAACATATCAGGTTGGAGACCTTTTTGTTGCATAGGTGAAGCAATCTTGTGTAATCGTCATGAGGAAACCCATGCCCCCCTACATTCTACCATCGCCGTAACTATTCAAAATGCTAAATTTACAACATTTCCTTGGGTTTCGCATGGTCCATGCCTCTCGAATCTCAAATAAAATCAAACTATTTTTATGCCGTGGAAATGACACGTCGACTTGTCATTATGGATGCCCATGTACTTTCACATGGGAAGGGTCACCTAATCCCTTCACATCCAACACTACGCATCTCACATTTTTTGTCTTTTCTATATTGTTTATTTTTTTATTATTTTCTTGTCGTGCACTACATTTCCCTCCCCTTATAAGAGCATTGTCCTCAATGCAACATAACGCCAAGGATTAAAAAAGTGATATGTAATGAAGGAATTTGATGACGAAAAGTTCCATCTAGGGATAAGATCTTTGTCGTTAGAACACGACCATAGGGAAGTCATGAAATTTTAACAATTTCATAAACTCTTAATGTTCTGTGAAGATGGGTAGTTCTAGTTTACCTTATTACTTAGTTTTTTTATTTCTTAATCTCAAACTCTTAGTATTTCAATTCTTAGGATTTTAGTTGTCTTATGTTTGTAGGTTCTGTACGATGGAAAAGTGACAAGCGAGTGTGGTAATCTAAAAATAACTCTTCCTTGCACTCGACCTCCCGAGGTCGTGGCTTTGAGACAACCGGTGGGGATGGAATACGCGTGGGATGTAGACAAACTAGTTGGTCAATCTTATGTCTTTGATGTGCACTAGTGGAATCTGTGAATCTAAGGCAAAGAAGGCCACCCTAACTCGAATCGGCGTGATAGATCGATCGCGAGGATGACCGCTCAAGGCTCCAATCAATATCGAGCTCGGCGTGATCGATATATAGGTTGTGGGATATGAGGAAAATGACCTGGGATTGTTTTGTGTATATCTCCGACACAGGTCATAAGATGGATGATGGATATATAGCGGATTCTATGGGCGATTATCCGGTCTAGTCCAAATCTTCACTTCGTTAGGCTGCTATGTCTAACACGGATAACTGTGATAATGGTTGGCGGAAGTGGAGTGGATCTAAATACTAATGAGCGTAAACCAAATGCGTCAATGTCGATTGACCTTTGGACTTGTTGGGTTGTGGGATTTTGAATCACAACCATAGATTCGTGGTTGTTGTGGACTGCTTGTGGTCATGTGCGGAATCAGTCCCTAATCCCTAATATCCAATAGTCGTATGCCTTCTCGGCCTCTATGTTTAGAATTAATAGTTGTGCAATCTTTTCAGAATATCTTACAGGCATTCTTGCAACCTGAATTCGTAAGCTAGTGTCTATGTCAGTGAGAATGTCTCCTGCGTCTGGCTGTGGGACCAAAGGATCACAACCAAACATTTGCTCTCTTTCAGGCCCTTTTACAGTCATGCGGATAGTTATCTAGGGTAATCTGTAGTTTGGCTGGTTTGACCAAAACGTATGCACTTTGTCGTCTTCTATGTTTAGTCCTCTTAGTTGTGAGCTGATTTGTTGTAGGTCTGTTGTTGTTTGGAAGACTTGGATTCTAAGGTTTTGATCTATATCAGTTATTGCCGTAATGAGATTGGGTTGAGGCACGATTGGTTTGAATACGTATTCTCTGGGCTCTCTAGGTCCCGTGATTGTCATGTAAGAAGGAAATGATATAAATCTAACTAATGACAGAATAAATTAGCTACGCAAGATATATCTATGTATATTCCTAAATCTGATTTTATTGATAAGCTTTTGACGAATGAATTTAAAAGAGAAATTTATCTAATATATCCGAAATTGACAACTAAACTAATAACACAATTAAAACAGACAAAGTAACGAGTATAACTACTTGTCTCGTGTAACTTGTAGATCTACTCTAAATAAATAGATAAACCGATCTATTCTATTTGAAATACTCTTGATCTTACCTCGAAGTGAGGAGTGAATCATAGTTTCTCAAAAACTATCAATCCCCACAGCTTCCCTGGAAATATCGAAAGTAAAATTAACTGAAATGAAATGATTGGCTACTCTATTTGATATGCTTTAACTAGAACTTTGAAAGCTTGAACCTGGATTTTGCATAATAGTGGTGAATCCGATGGTGTGTGGCCTTGTCCCCTCAGTGTGATCTCCTCGTTCTTTCGTGCTCACGTGGATCCAGAAAAGCATGTAATGCTAGCATCAGCAGAAGTAGATATTAGGACAATGGCATCTTAGGATGCAAACCGAATACAATGCGAGTAGGAGATGGATAGCGCAAGAGAATAGAGCTTGGCTTATGCAATTCCTAGCGGGATTTATTACGAGTCATGCAACATAAAATGTTCAGAACTTGAAACTATCTTATTTGATGAGCAAATGCTACAACTTTTATGGCTTCGTACTAAAAATCAAACTATCCTACTCCAATTGATTGGATGAAATAATAACAACACTTTGCACAAGAAGAATATGTGGCTTTCTAACGGCTATACAACACTAACCATGCATACAACAAACGAAACTATGAATTCTAAGCAAATTTGAAAGGATAAGCTATTGAAATGAGAAATATAGAGGAAACTTTTAGGGGCCATTTTCTTGAGCACAAGCCAGCTATTTATAGAATCCCATTTACCCAAAGGTGAAAACCAAATTGATCTCTTAAACCATAAACAATGCCAAAACACTATTCCAGGGAACCAGAATCATAAATACAAGCAAATGCGGTGAAAAAGTTGGTAAACGTTGAAAACTTACATAAGTCACGTTAAAAGAGCATTCTAGAAAACACGTGAAGGACTGCCACCCTAAGCGGGTGGTGTTCACGAGATCATCGCCTAGGTAGGGCGGCGGTTTCTTCATCAAGACCAAAACACAGACGAAAGGAGGGGAGAAGAAAAAACAAAGTACGCAAGGGTTAAGTGGGGAATGCGGGATGTTAATGCATGCTTGGAGAGATTTTCCAGATTCTGAACACCTTGCGAGGAGACCTGTATCATCATTGGGGCTCATGTAACGTTGTTCCAAAGCAATGCAGTACCCTTACAATTTTGGGTACGTACATATTGCCCCCTCGGAGAAGCGTTTTAGCCATGAAGAGGTGTAAAACGGTGGGTCCGAGTATGGTGGTCTTGAAATGGGAAGTTAGAAGTTATACGATACATCCATGTGTCGAAATGACACCGTCCAAAATTCCCGCCACTGCGCAAAATGAAAAGAGAATTCAAGTACAGAGATAGACAAAATAGATCAAAAAATAAACACAAAAATATTACGAAATGAGGACGTACCATTTGTGCGAGGATAAGAACTTACCTCCGTTGGTGCTCCAAACCTGCGAAAAGGGGCATTCAAAACAAGTCAGGTTGTTATATATGTAAAAGTGGGCCCATTTTCTTATTCATTTACGCATGTTGATTTGGTTGATTTTGAGCTCTGGGACCCACGGTGACGGTTTCTCATGAGAGTATAGTCAAAATGTTTGGGGCGAGATCGTGATCATGCCTCCGCGAGTGGAACACCGACCCATGAGATCACAGGTTAGTTTTTCTTGATTTACCATTTTTGTCTTCAAAATGTTAAAATCGTGAAATCTTTGTCACGGGGGGGTTATTTTTGAAAATGTCATTTTTAATAGGGTCAACTAGGGGGCGCTCTTGGGTAGGCCTTGTTTGAATCAAAATGGTATTTATTTTGCTTTTGTATCCGTTTTTAGGGTATATGACCCGCGTGGGTTTTCGGGACATGACCACCACCACGAGGCGGGGGTGGTGGTTACGAGACCGCCGCCCTGATTAGGGCGGCAGTTACAAGACCGCCGCCTTTAAGGCAAAGATTATGGAACCGCCACTGCTCGGGCGGCGGTCCCGCATAATGTAAAAATAACACTTATTTGAATTTGTTTTTGCATTCTTAGCATCCTTATCTGCTTTCATGATTTTTCTAATGTCATTTGGATACTAACTTACTCTATTTTGTGTGTTTTTGGGTGTATGCAGGCGAAGGAGGAGTACATCCGATGGATTCGGGAGAGAGAGTGTGATTGGCTTCTGGCAGTATTGGATGCCCTTTCTTAGGATGAGTAGGACACTCTTCAGAGGGCTGGTATACTACGCATATCATGGATCCCGCATGTTGCATCATCTAGTCACATACTTTGTGACTTATTTTCATATTGGGATGTTGATCGAACACTTTCCGATTACCGAGGGGTCCCGAGTGAGTGGACCATTACTTTGGAAGGACGTTTACCGTATCTTGGGGTCCCAATTATTGGGATATGACTCACTCTTGAGACAAAGGGGTCACGGGCTCGAGGCAAAGCCACAAGTGGGCCTCATATAAGGGAGATGCTTAACTGGTTTAAAGAAGGGGGTGAGGGTCGATCTATTCCTAACCTCCGCCTATCCTCGTGATTTTTAGGCCATTATGGGGATCCTTGCCTTGAGATTGATCGGGGACAAGGAGAGGAGACACCTTCTTGTATTGTTGGTCCCCCATCATTACACAGATTGAGGGGCACGGCGGATTTATGCCCTGGGGAGCCGACATTCTTGGGACCACCTATCATGATTTGTCTTAGGGTGATCCATTTATAGGGGCATCATTTAGCCATCTAACTTGGTTATGAGTGGGTCTATGAGCATTTCATCCCCTATGGGAGAGGTGTAGAGGTGGCAGATCCCGGAGCTGTGAGGGCAGCCAGATGGACAGACATGTCGGTGCTCAGAGCACCTCATCAGCCAGTCGCCTCCTTGACCACTGATGACATGGAGGCCACACCTTATCAGGCCATGCTAGGTTTATGGGGCGAGGAGGCTCTTACTTTGATCTCTTACTCCACCACAGGGTAGCTTTTGGACAGGATGGGGAGGGTGGAGATACATCCGTTTGGTCGAGTGCCCCAGCAGTTTGGCCTTCCTTACATGGGTATGCTTCCCCCATTAGTACTAGTATACGAGATCAGTTTGAGAGGCCAGGGGAGGTCCTAGAGGCCGGGTTGGACAGTTGTTACTCTTGGTGTCCCCATTGCAGCTAGGCGGGTAGTATGAGCTCAAGGGAGAGTCGATGCTCCTCAGGCACCCTTACTTCAGATTGCCGCTCCCAGCCAGCATGAAGTGACGACATGATTAATATAGACTCGAGTCCAAGGATTTCATAGGGGGAGACAGAGGAGGAGACCGAGGCTGAGGTCAGTGAGTCGGGCGAAGAGGAGGATAGCGATCTGAGTGGCATGACACTCAGGATATCTTACAGGCAGAGAGGGCGGAGCAGAGTGTGGAGAGGGTGACTCTAGTTTCAGAGGAGCCACTCTCTCAGGGCTTGGGTGGAGAGGATGAGTCTGTAGTAGGACGTTATGTGGCCCCAGGCACAGGAGGAGCACACTAGTCAATGGCGGCGGCATCTGTGGCAGGTGCCGACCCTAGAGATCCATCTTGGAGGCCCGGAGATCCGAGTGAGTTATCATCCTTCCTTTTAATGTTTGTTTCTAGTTAGGATTGCCTTAGTTGCTATCTTTCCTTTTGTTTATATTTGTTTCTATCTCTTGATTATTTCTAATTGGGTTTTTCTCCTTTGCTTGCAGAGACTGCTGATGAGTGGCAAGACCTAATTCACCGGGTATGCACTAATACCCTGATGATCCCTATGGAGAAGACCCGCACGGAGCTATCCATGGATGCAGGGGAGCCTTTAGTAGCTGGTAGGAATATCGATGTTTTTCCCCTGTCTGGCATGTGGCCAGGATGGTGACTTCCCTCCATACCAAATCGGTAGGGTTCGGGAGAGAGCGCCTGATGAGGAGTCACCCTCATGGCGAGGCTGCAGCTGCTCCTCGGGACCGTGAGACCTCCGTGCACTCAGAGCGTCGGCGTAGCCAAAGTCCTAGACGTGGGTGTGCACCCTCAGAGGGATCTCATAGGGGTTGAGAGGCCATTCGGCTCTCTTAGACTATTTGTATGATGTATTTGTATTTCCCAGGCTCTTTGAGCATTTTGACCATGCTTAGCGCATGATGGCATTTGTACAGAAATTTGACTATATATATATATATATATATTTTTTGGATCAGACTTTTGGCATCAATGTTCTTGTGATTTTTTTCGTATGTAAACTATAATGTTGTTTTTATATGCCTTTCAGAATGTATGCAATGGAGAACAAATGATACAAATGTTTTTTTTCTTTTTGTATTTCGTGATGCTGATGTATGATAATGTAGACACAATGTGATTTTGAACTTTAGTTTCTTCAAGCAATTTTTGATACTTCATATTTGTTTTTGAAAAAATGTGATGATAAACCGGTATGATGAGCAAATGAACTTGCCCAACTCCTATCTCCACGCAACTAGTAAGATGTGAGGGCTCACCACCGAGAGCTAGAAAGGGCACAAGTTATGAAATTTGTTGAATGGTAGTGATGAGAGATAGACAAAGATTTTGTGGAACAAAATTAGGATGCTACAAACCTACTCTACTCAAGTGACTCCATAGTTTAGAATGCTACTTGCTTTGTGGTTTATCTAGACTTAGATCCGTAGATGGCCACATGGTTGACAAAATCTGGTTTTTAGGGTTTTGAACTCTCTTGGAATTTTGGACATCTGATTCATTCGTTTTTGACTCAAGATTTCAAAGGTTCATTTGAATTGTTTGCTAACTACCTTCAACGTTTATTATTAAGAGGACCCCCCATACCCTGCCCCATGCTACTAGTCAGAAGCGTGGGCTTATCACCATGGACAAGGTACAGGCGAGTAAGGGCATTCCCATCCTTTCCCAACCCTACATCACTAGTAAGAGACGCAAGCTCATCACCGAAGGTTGGTAGGGCAAGGAAATGTGTAAAAATAAATTTTTTTGTTTGATCTATATTTGACTTGTTTATTTGAGCAAAATGTCAGTATGTTCTTACTTCCAAAGAGATATGCATACGGGATAGATGTGACATGATGAAGCTTCTAGAATAGACCATAGGCAAGACACCTATCCTAGGAGAAACCAAAAGTGAGAATAAGCATTTAGACCTTGGTATGGTTACCGTTAAGACTTTGTCATATATAGCTTTGTCGATGAAATTATTCAAAACGGATGATGTGATTATAAAGCGAAGAAGTATGATTTAGATGATTATGTCAATACCATCGAAGTTTGTAATGAATTGCTTTGGGAATAAGTTCCTTGATCACAAGATTTGTACGAAACAAGCGGACGAAATGAACCTAACTACATGAAGATGTAATGTGATATAATTATATAGATAGTGCTAGCCAATTATGCATAGAATCATTTAAGGTGTAGGGAATTGACAGTTTCACCAAATTCCTCACCTTCTAGTGTGCATAAGAGATATGCACCATTTCCATAGTTCTTCATGACTCGGTATGGGCCCAACCATTTGGGCCAAAATTTCCTCCCTTGCCGGTCTTTTTATCGATCCGGCTGTCTAGTCTTAGAACGAGATCACTTTCATATATGTCTCATTCATAGACCACCTTGTTATACTTTGCCGGCACATCCATTCAAAGCATAGACTCTGTGCGTGTTGATTTCAAAGATCTAACCTGGCTTCATCTAGGCTTTCTAGTTGGGAGAGACATGCTTCTCTATAAGCATCTTCATCCAGAATCCCTTGTAATGAGATATGGAGACTAGGTATTTCAACCTCAAGTGGGAGAACTGCTTCCGCTCCAAATACCAACTGAGAAAGGAGTTGCTCCTGTTGGTGTTCTTATTGAGGTTCGGTGGGCCCACAAGGCCGGGTATAACTTTAAATGCCAATCTTTTTGTTTTCTTTCATCGTTTTAAGGAGAATGGATTTCAATGTTTTGTTTGTTGCTTCAGCCTGTCCGTTGGCTTGAGGGTAATATAGGGAGGCTGTATGATGGCTTATTTTAAATTTATTGCATAGTTCACAAACCTCGTCATTCTTAAAAGAAGTCCCATTATCTGTGATAATGATTTGTGGGACACCGTACCTATAAATGATCTGGTTCAAAATGAACTTGGCGATCATGGAACCTAGTACAGTGGTGAGAGGCATAGCCTCTACCCATTTGGTAAAATACTCGGTGGCCGTGATTATGAAGTTATGGCCATTTGTAGATGAGGGAGAGAATTTCCCTATCAAATCTAGCCCCCACGTAGAAAAGGGCCATGGAGTAGCGATTGGTTGTAGAGCTTGTGCCGACATGTGAATCTCGTGGGAGAATTCTTGGCATTTATGACATCTGCGTACAAACTCTACTAGCGTCGTGTTCTAGAGTGGGCTAGAAATAGTACATCCAATGTATTTTGTGAGTGGTGGCATGACCACCGAAGTGGCCTCCACATATTCCACTATGAGATTCGTGGAGAATCTTCTTGGATTCTTCTGTGTCAACACACCTTAGAAGCATTCCATCGAAAGCCTTACGATAGAGCACTTGTTCTATAATAACGTATTTATCTATGATAATGCATAACCGCCTTCTTTGTTGCGGCATAGCACCTTCTATACGGATATGTATGGTTCATGATATAATTAATAATATCGAGTATACCAAGGACATTCGAGAGATGGGAGGTCTAGTTTCGACGTAATATATGCATTCATCGGGAAAGTCCAAATCAACTAGATCACCTCCGTCTAATGGGTTGTCAGCTAACCAATCTGCTATAATTTGTCCCTTAACGGACTTTTGATTTACAAAAGTTAATTCAAATTCACCCATTAAGGTTATAAAGAGTCCAGCCTTCTTAGACAAGGACCCTTGCGTGAAGAAGGTTCGTAAATGGTATGTTTTTACAATGACCCTTGTTTCTTGATTTTGCATGTAATGTCTTAAGCATTTGGTTGCGAAGACTATGGCAAGGCACTCTCATTCTGCTTGCGTATAGCGTGTTTCATAATCGAGTAACGTGTGGCTTATAAAATAGATCACGTGTTCTCTCTTGTCATCGTCTTCTTGAGCCATCATACAGGCTAGCGAGACATTGGTAGCTCATGAATATAAGATTAAAGGGCGGTCTAGTTTAGGTGGCATTAGCGTGGGTGGTGACAACAGGAAACACTTAACTGCTTCGAAAGTTTCGTTGCAGTCATTAGTCCAATCGATACTATAATATTTCTTGAGTAGATTGTTGATTGGATGAATGGCAAAGCTTAAATCTGGGATGAATCTTCGGATTGCACCGAAGTTTCCCAAGAAATGACCTAATTCCAGATTCATCCGATGGTGGGATCATTTCAAGAACAGCCTAGATTTTGGTTGGGTCTACATCGATCCCTCATGATGATATAATGTAACCAAGGAGCTTCCCTCCTGTCACACCAAAAACACATTTTTTTGGGTTTAGTGTGACTCCGTATTCTATTAGATGTGAAAGAATGATGCGGAGTACTTTCGGGTGATTGCAATGCTTCCTGGCCTTAGCCAATAAGTCATCTACATAGGATTCCATGATCTTGTGAATAAGATCATGAAATATGTATGTCATTGCCCACTGGTATGTAGCACCAGCATTCTTGAGACCGAATGGCATAACAACGTAACAATAGGTTCCCCAAGGAGTTATAAACGTGGTTTTGGCTTGGTCTTGTTCGGATATTCTGATTTGATTGTATCTTGAGAATCCATCCATGAGAGACAAAAGCTCAAACCAGCCACTGTTGCGTCAACGATGACGTCAATGGATGGTAATGGGAAGTCATCCTTGGGGCAAGCTTTGTTAATGTCTCGGAAGTCTATGCAGATGCGTATCTTCCCATTCTTTTTTAGAATGGGAACGATATTAGATACCCACTGAGAGTAATCGACTGGCTTGATGAATCCTACTTGGAGGAGTTTCATTACTTCTTCCTTCACCATGAGAGCCACCTTGGGTTTCATTGGTCTCGATTTTTGTTTAACTGGCTTTGCATCTGATTTGGTGATGAGGTTATGTACCGCGATGTGTGGTGTAACCCCTGTCATTTCTTTATAATTAAACATGAAAGCTTTTTGATGTTCTCTGAGGATTCGCGTGTGTATTTCTATCTCTTCTGGAGTTAGCGAAGATCCTAGTTTCAAGATCTTTGGTTCTTCCTCTGTTCCAATGTTAATATCAATTGTTTCTTCGATTAAAGAAGTGTTACCTTCTTCAAACTCAGGCGGGGCTGGAGGTAGTTCCAGATCGTCTCCATTCTCTACTGTGTATATGCTGAGTTCTTTTTGTGGGGGAAGCTCTATCATGGGATTTCCAAAGTAGGAAGATGAATGTGGGATTAAGGACAAATCTACCACGTGATGGGTGAGATGTAATGTTGCATAGGCGTTTAAGTAATCCAGAGTGGCTCTATCACTATCAACGTGGTCTAGGATAGTAGAGTTGTTCTCAGCTATGTTCGTTAAAAGAGGTTTTGACATTGTTTTCACTAACGGTTTAATACGAAGGGATACCATGAAATGGGTATCTTCTAACTCACTTGTTTGGGGTGAAGCGTGACGTTGAGGTTGCTATAGAATCTGCAAGAGAATTTTGTTCTCGTGGGATTGCTTCAATGGATATGAAGTCAAATTCTTTGCTCAAAGTTAATACTGTTGTTTTGTAGAGCTGTAAGTGTTCAGCTCTGGTCTCATACACCTCAGAGACTTGATTTGCTACTAATTGTGAGTCTCCTAATACTCTGATGTCATTAACACGGAGCCTTTTAGCTATGATGAGGCCAAGGAGGAGGGATTCATACTCAGCGCCATTTTTTGTACATTTAAAATTTAGTTTAAAGGCGAATGGTAGGATCTTTCCCTCGGGAGAAGTAAAGATCACACCTGCCCCAACCCCATAACAACATCTTGCTCCATCGAAATGGAGAGTCCAATATTTAGTTGGGAAGATGGACATTGGGACATTTTCTACGTCACTTTCTTCTGCTTTGGTTACTTCTACCATGCAGAGATCCTCTGCTGGAAGAGAACCTACTCCTAGGGTATATCCCATACCTATAGAATCAAATGGTAGGAAAATTGGTAGATCCTGTTCTAGTAAGTCGACAATCTTCGCAGTAGTTCCTAATGATACTGCTTCTACAATGTTAGTCTCATCCTTGAGGGCTGGGATAGTCTTGATTAGGCTCATAGTCTCAAGATCTGTTGTAGGTACCAACTTTTCTTCTGGTTTCGCGTCGGTCGGTTTATTAAGTTGGTTTGTTGGGAGTTCAAACTCAGAGTGAACACCCAGTCTTTTCTTTAAGTTAGCTAGGTGTATATCGAATGGTTTTGGATCACCTTTGGCTACGAATATCTTCCCTAAGTGCAAGAACCTTACTTCTTGAAATAACGTAGAAGGGATTGCCTTCATACGGTGTATCCATGGTCAGCCGAGGATCATATTATAATTGGTTTCCCAATCTATAATATAAAACTTAGTCAGGATTGTTTTGGGTCCTAAGGTAACTGGTAGTATTATAGTTCCAATCGAAGTGGCCTTAAGGCTATCATAGCCTCTTAGCGTATTCCGAGTCGTGGAATAGTTTGTTTCTCCATACCCTAGCTTTTGAAGGAAAGAGAAGGGGACTATGTTAACTGCTGCCCCATCATCAACCATCACGCATTTAACATAATTGTTATAAACCCACACTTGCAAATGTAAGGCCGGATCACCTCTGCGTGCAATCTCAGTGTCTGTTGGCATTTTGTTTATTTCAAAAATAAACTCGGTATCCCTATCCGGCTGCCCCGGAGGGTGGATATCAAAGTCTATATGGTTTACCTGTGTTTCGGGAGGTGGAGTGATGTTAATTAAATGACCCAAACCTAATGCTTCTAAAAGAGCAGCCCTGTGGGCAAGAGAGTTCTTCAATAAGTCCAAAAAGGAGATGTGAGAGAAGGTCTTCGTTAGGTCATTAATTAAATCATAGGCACCTACGGGTTTTACTAATATTTTTGGATGTTATCTGTCTCTAGCGAGTAACTTGGACTTGGCTAAGAGGAATACTCTCATGCCCTTGTTACGGCTTCTACGTGTAGTTTGGTGTCTAACTCTACTAAACCGACTATCTTGGTCATGGCTGACTTCCTAATTGTGGTGCAACTGGTGGATTTAGTGAAGTTGAGGCTTCATGATCATTGTTTCCTATCATTACACCCTTGTTCGTCCCATTTGGATTTAATTTGTTGTTATTGTGACTTGGGAGCGGATCATTGAAGATCTTGAGGGATGCATTTTGAGGGGAAACTACTCCCGTGAAGGTGTTTGGTGTAGGTGATGCAGGATCTGCTAAGAACATATCTATGAAAAGTTGTCTTTGCTCCTTTGGCAACGTTGCATGAATTTATCGTAGTCACGGCACGTTCTAGTGTCGTGGCCTCGAATCTTGTGAAAACCACAATACGAGTTAGGATTGTAATTTCTAGGTTGTTGGTTTGGTGTATATTGTGGTCCAAAGCTCTTATCAAACCGTTGCCTATTAGGATTAAAGTTTTGCATTTGTTGTTTTTGGTTTTGGTTCTGGTTTTGATATCCAGTTGAGTTTTGGCTTGGACCCACATGTGCGGATCCACATTGTTGTTGTTGTTGTGGGATGATTAAAATCCACTATATTGATTGTTGGAGTAAAATTGTTGTTTCATTGATTGTTAATCATTGGCGGAGTATTTATAACATATACCTTTTTAGCTTGGTCGATTACTCCATCCGTTGTTGTGCCGTGATTTTTGTTAAGGATTTTAGGTCCTGATTGATGTTTGTAGTAGTAGGATAAGTCGTAGTATTCTGGCTGGGGATGATTAGCCTCCCATTTGTTCCATACGTCTTGCGATCGCTATCTATTTCCGTTTGATCTATTCGGAGAGTGCTCTCAAGCACTTCATCATAAGTCCTTAGTGGGAACTTTTGGAATTATTCCTTCACCTCTCTGTTGAGAGAATGAAGGAATAAATCGCATAATTCCATTTGGTCCATATTTGGAGCACTAGCTCAAGAATAAAGGAATGTACGCCATCTTTGGATGAAGTGAGCGATAGATTCATTGTGTTCTTGCTTAATTAGCAAGAATTCCGATTCCTGTTCTCAACAGTTTGTTCATGTCAAACGCTTTAATGAACTCTGAAATGAGTTGTTTAAATGAATGTATTAATGCTTCGGGTATTCTGTAATACCAATCGAGGGCGATGCCCTCTAAGGTTTTGGGGAATATTTTGGCAACAACCCCATCCCAAGGGAGTAGCTCTCGAATGGCTATGGCATAGGCCTTGATATGTGCGTTTGGGTCTCCCTCCCCTTTGTATTTGAGCAAATCGGGAAGTGGTCTTGGAAGCATGACGCTTCATATGGTGAAATCTAAGGGCTCTTTCAAATATTCTGAATAAGTCCCTATCGCGTAGGTTTCGACCATTGATGGTGCCTACTGAGGGGGTGGAGGTGGAATGGGTTGTTGATACGGTGTAGCGTATGCATTTGCAGGGGTATAAGGAAATCCCTGTGGTTGAGCAAACATGCCAGGAGAGGAGAACACATCTCCCTGTGGTGATTTGGAATACATGTTTAAGTATGAAGGAGTATTGCCTAGGAATGGATCATTTCGTACTAGACCAGGAGGTAACATATTTGCCACCGAAATAGTGTTAGAAATGGTGGTTCTAGTTGGTATTTGTTGTGAATACTAAGGAGGCATGCCCAACGTGCCTATTCCTGTGAGGAGGTCTACTTGGCTAGGATGATGTGGAGGATTGGAATTTCTTGCTTACATGAATTGAGATGTTTGACTCGCTTGAGCAAGTTCTAACCCTCTAAATTTTTCTACTAAAGTTGAGATGACTTCATCTGGCGAAGTCACAGTATTTTTCCTTAGTGGCATTTGTTGTATATTCTGAGGTTGTATAGGCATGTGATACCCCGCTATGAATTGATCGTTGCCCTGCCAAGTTTCACCAAGGGCATTTCCTATAGGTAGTGGCATGGAGGTGTTTTCTTGAAAAGAGACCTCGGGTCATGTTTGTAAACTTCCTATAGGTGGGTACATACTCCCAGAGTGTTGTTCATTCCTGGCATAACGCACTGAATTTTCATCATCTAAAACCAGGTATGGATCTAATTGCCTCTGCTAATTTGTGGTCTAAGCAACACTTGAGGAGACGAACCAGATTCTCCTGTGAACGTCATATTGTTCGAGCCTAAAGGCTCTGTTTGTTGTGTTTGTGCGAGTTGATCCAACTCCTCTATTTGGAAAGACAAACTATATCTAGTCCTCGGAGGTGGAGCTTGTGTTGATAATTGGTTATTTGAATAGTTGTCACCCCATACTAAGAGCAAGGGTGATGACTGTCTATTCAGTTGAGCGTAGTATGCATCAAGACCTAGGAGAGGTCTGCCATATGCATCGAATCTTGACATATTCGGGGGGTATATGAATACCCACGAGAATAATAGGAAAGAGCAAATGTGGAAGAAAGAGGTAATAAAGAAAAGGGTAAGCACTTTGTTTTTCACGTCGGGTTCACCAATTTTGTACGATGGAAAAGTGACAAGCGAGCATGGGAATCTACAAGTAACTCTTCCTCGCACCCAACCTCCCGAGGTCGTGCTAAGACAGCCGGTGGGGATGGAATACGCGTGGGATGTAGACAAACTAGTTGGGAAATCTTATGTCTTCGATGCGCACTAGTGGAATATGTGAATCTAAGGCAAAGAAGGCCCTCCTAACCTGAACTGGTGTGATAGATCGATCAGCGAGGATGACTACTCGAAGGCTCCAATCAATATCGAGCTCTGTGATCCGATCTATAGGTTGTGGGATACGAGGAAAATGACCTAGGATTGTTTCATGTATATCTCCAGACAGGGTCATAAGATGGATGATGGATATATAGCGGATTCTACGGGTGATTATCTGGTCTAGTCCAGAAATCTTTAGCTTCGTTAGCTGCTATGTCTAACATGATAATTGTGTGATAATGGTTGGTGGAAGTGGAGTGGATCTAAATACTAATGAGCGTAAACTAGCGTCAACATCGGATTGACCTTTGGACTCGTTGGGTTGTGGATTTGTGAAACATAACCATAGATTCATGGTTATTGTGGACTGCTTTATGGTCATGTGCGGAATCAGTCCCTAATCCCTAATATCCAATAGTCATATGCCTTCTCGGCCTCTATGTTCAAATTAACAACAGTGCAATCTTTTCGAATATCTTACAGACGTTCTTACAACCTGAATTCGTAAGCTAGTGTCTATGTCGGTGAGAATGTCTCCTACATCTGGCATTTGTGGACCAAAGGATCACAACCAAACATTTGCTCTCTTTCGAGCCCTTTTACGGTCATGCGGGATAGTTAACTAGGGTAATCCGTAGTTTGGTTGGTTTGACCAAAACGTATGCACTTTGTCATCTTCTATGTTTAGTCCTCTCGATTGTGAGCTAATTTGTTGCAGTCTACCGTTGTTTGGAAGACTTGGATTCTAAGGTTTTGATCTATATCAGTTATTTCCGTAATGAGATTGGGTTGAGGCATGATTGGTTTGAATACGTATTCTCTGGGCTCTCTAGGTCTCGTGATTGTCATGCAAGAAGGAAATGATATAAATCTAACTAATGACAGAATAAATTAGCTACGCAAGATATATCTATGTATATTCCTAAATCTGATTTTATTGATAAGCTACTGAACATAATTTAAAAGAGAAATTTATCTAATATATCTGCAATTGACAACTAAACTAATAACACAATTAAAACAGACAAAGTAACTGAGTATAGCTACTTGTCTGTGTAGCTTGTAGATCTACTCTAAATAAACAAATAACCAATCTATTCTATTTGAAAGACTCTCGATCTTACCTCAAAAGTGAGGAGTGAATCATAGTTTCTCAAAAACTATCAATCCCCACAACTTCCCTGGCAATATCGAAAGTAAAATTAACTGAAATGAAATGATTGGCTACTCTATTTGATATGCTTTAACTAGAACTTTGAAAGCTTGAACTTGGATTTTGCAAAACAGTGTATAATTCGATGGTGTGTGGCCTTGTCCCCTCAGTGTGATCTCCTCATTCTTTCGTGCTCACGTGGATCCAGAAAAGCATGTAATGCTAGCATCAGCAGAAGTAGATATTGGGACAATGGCAGCTTAGGATGCAGACCAAATACAATGCGAGTAGGAGAGGGATAGCGCAAGAGAACAGAGCTTGGCTTATGCAATTCCTAGCGGGATTTATTGCGAGTCATGCAACATAAAACATCCAGAACCTGAAACTATCTTATTTGACGAGTAGAACCTGCAACTTTTATGGCTTCCTACTAAAAATTGAACTATCCTACTCCAATTGATTGGATGAAATAATAACAACACTTTGCACAAGAAGAATATGTGGCTTTCTAACGCTATACAACACTAACCATGCATACAACAAATGAAACTATGAATGCTAAGCAAAATTGAAAGGCAAAGCTATTGAAATGAGAAATTTAGAGGAAAATTTGAGGGGCCATTTGCTTGAGCAAAAGCCACCATTATTTATAGAATCCCATTTACCCAAAGGTGAAAACCAAATTGATCTCTTAAACCATAAATAATGCCAAAACACTATTCCAGGGAACCAGAATCATAAATACAAGCAAAGGCGGTGAAAAAAGTTGGTAAACATTGAAAACTTACACAAGTCGTGTTAAAAGAGCATTCTAGAAAACGCGTGAAGGATCGCCACCACGAGCGGGCGGGTGGCAGACCGCCGCCACGATTGGGTGGCGGTCACGAGATCGCCACCTAGGTAGGGTGGCGGTTTCATCATTGAAGACCAAAACATAAAGGAAAGGAGGGGAGAAGAGAAAACAAAGCACGCATGGGCTAAGTGGGGCATGCGGGATGTTAACACATGCTTGGAGAGATTTTTCGATTTCGAACACCTTGTGAGAGACTGTATCATCATTGGGGCTCATGTAACATTTTTCTGGCAGTGTAATACCCTTACAATTTTGGGTACGTACAGTTCCCAACAAAGAATTGGTCTCAAGATGTCACACAAAACTTAACACAACACAAACAACCCACGAGAAACCTTGCTACTTACTTTCACGACTGTATCACATCACAAGAACTCAACCAAACCATGGAAGGAACATACACGATCCACACAACATAGTACTTATTGCACATGCCCCGACACAATAGTACTTGTAACATAAGTAGACTACAACAACATGGAATTCCTAACACATACACATACAAAGGTTTCACAAAACTCTAGACCATTTTTATAGCTACATAGTGTCAAGATGGAAGCAACATCACAAGACATAGCCCAAACTCACAAGAGTACACATAAACCATAATACTAATACCATACACCTCCCAGAACATCACAAAAACTCCATATACCTCCTAAAGCATCACAAAAAAAAACACATATACCTCCCAAGAATCACATAACAACTCCATATACCTCCCAAAGCATCAATCACACCCACAAAAATCTCTTATGCCTCCCTCAAGTCTCTTATACCTCCCTCAAGTCTTTTATGCCTCCCTCAAGTCTCTTATATCTCCCTCAAGTCTTTTATGCCTCCCTCAAGCAATAAAATAAAGATAAATTTTCCTTTTCGCTCCTATGAATGAAGGTGATGTTGCCCTTATTGAAAACCGAACTATATTTACATCTCGTACATTCAAAATTGTATGTGGGTGGTGTTTTGGAACATCGATGGAAAGAAAAGTGAATGAGGGAGATGGAATGGAATGAAAGAAAGGAATGAATGGAAGGAACATGCAATATTTAGGTAAAAGCAGAGCCTAATATTGCATGGAGAAAAACAATAAATAACTAATACAAATAAAATGGAGTTTGCATTAGCTAAACGAGAACTATTAAAAGGGAACACACATGAGCAAGTAGATAATCGAGCTTGATCACTGTGAACTAGAATAAACATATTAATAGCACTGATAATAAGATCCAAGACAATATTTGCATGCAAGATTCAAAAACTAACATCTTATGAACATAAAAACATCAAATGCTATAAGAGACAATGAATGTGACACAAAGTTCATATTTCATTAACTCCAAAATATTTTCTCAAAAGAACACAAAGTTTCTTTCTTTGAAGTAAAGCTTGCATAAAAATTATTTTCTTCTCTGTCTCAAATTCACACTTACAAATGAGCCCTGACTTCTTTTATAACCAAAAAAATGGTTACAAAGTAGTTAGGATTTTACATGAACATTAAATAGGGCATCTTAAAGTGACTTTGAATTTTCAACCAACTTTATTAAAAACAACTAAAAATAGAAATCACTTAATTTATCCAAATATTTTCCAAAATTGAGTTTAATAAAACCACTTTATAACAAAAACAATGGGTACATGTGGACCCCACTTAAATGACTTAGACACACACATAGACATCCTAGTCGAAGAACGCGCCATCTACATCAAGATACCTAGGATCAATGCCTTATCCATTACACCAAGAGGCCACTTATCCCAATCGTATGGAAATGAACTCATTGACCGCGCTCCGAAATCCTCCAAACGAAAAGAGAGTCGAGCTTTATATTTGAGCAATTCATCCACCTCTCTGTTTGAGCAACATCCTAGTGTGACCAATTTTATCCTTATTTTCCTTCACATTCACAATTGCACAAAATTATCCATATGCTCTGAATACCTTTCCATGGTGAATTATTCATTTTTCGCGAGACCGTAGTCGTTACGCCACTTTGGTTTGTCTGAATCTAGCTTATGATCTTTCGCCATTGAGAAAATATTACAAGAGTTGAGATTGTCATTCACTCCCTATAATTATGTCTTTTTCATTGTCACCATCCTGAAGTGTTGC
Source organism: Taxus wallichiana var. yunnanensis (assembly GCA_018340775.1). NCBI lineage: Eukaryota > Viridiplantae > Streptophyta > Pinopsida > Cupressales > Taxaceae > Taxus > Taxus wallichiana. The sequence goes on from CM031235.1 coordinate 944,243,237, forward strand.
CATTATAATCTGCTCATGATCATCCAATTTGAGAATGCTCCAACTTTAAGACTGGTCGATGAAGTATCGCGCTTGTTGCTAACTGAGAATTGACAAGGACACGCTTGAATGATGTGGCCTTGCTTGATGATCCACACAACTACACTTGTCATTGATTTTTATTTTTGATGAATATATCCATACAATGATTAAGTGAAGACAATTGATGTAGACAAGTTTCTCCCATTATCGATCTTTGTCAATATCAATGGCTTTTGACTCCGAAGAGACCTCTGCCAATAGCTACGACCTATACCGCATAATGAGGAAGTCGAGGTTAGTTCCACTTCAGATCCATTGGAGTTGAATCACCACACTACGTAGGTTTTATGGTGCATCCATGCAAGTGATGACCAATTCAAAACAAGCGTTAGGAAAATTGTGACTCGCCTTCAGTTGATATGCGATCGCAGAATCGACCTACGTCAATGTGTCCCAAGTTGGTATTGGTGATGTTCTCATAATTTGAATGGAGCTTCGAGGTGAGTAGAATGCCCTATAATCCATACTACAACATCATTTTGTTTTTAGATGACATGATTGTGACAAAAGCGTGATTTCAAGCTATTACTTCCTTCTTACAAAACTGCAAAAATCACCCCTAAAACGTTCCTGGGAAAAATAACAAATCTTGTTATGAGAAACTCTCACTGGATGAGGGAGTCTATTAAGGTACCACAATTTTTGGATCAATTTTTTTCCCCAAATAAAATTCTTCAATGAAATATTAAAGATCAAAGTTGACTCGTCTGAAACTGCTAAGAAAATGCAAGTGTAAAACTTTGAAAATCCCATTTGGTTTTAGCCAGGAAATATGGGTAGAATTCAATGAACCAAACCGTTTTCCTTGACAATCACTCGCGTTGAGATAACAAGCTCGAAAGTTGATTACTTCGATAGATACTGACCTACGGCACGTTCTTTCCGCATCTATTGTTTTCTTCTTTAAATTCATTTTTCTTTGTGCCAATATACATCGGTAATGCGTTTGAATGCATGATATTTTTGAATATCCTAAATACTTCTCACCAATGTGTGATGAAAACGATTTTTTTAATTAAATTCTCCCGTGGAATTTCTTCACCAAAAACCTCTACGTTGAGAATTGGAAAACTCCTGTTGGAACGTGGATTTTCTTTGCTCTCTACTTTGCGTTGGATTTTCCTAGAAAATGATGGAACGTGGCACTACTCCTTGACTTCTTTCAAACCATGCGTGGGACTTCTTGTTCTTGCAATGCGTTGAAAACTGATCCTTCACTTCCTTTTACCTCTTACGTGATTTGCCCAAGTAAATGCGTGGTGGATTGCAATTTTCAACAAAACCAACGTGGAAAACTCAAAACATTCTTTGTTTAAACCTGCCTGGACACTGCTGCATGCATTGAAGTTTCCTTATTCTTCCTGGAAATGCGTGAATGAATGGCTTGGGACTGCGTTGGAAAAAATAAATTCTTTGCAAATGCGTGGGAATTATTTCTCTTTGGATTGTTATTCTTGGAAATGCGTTGAAGTTTCCTTATTCTTCCTTTTCCACCAATGCGTTGAAATTTCTTTTTATTACCTTTTGATATCTTTTTTTCTCATGTGAAACCTAAGTGAGAATTCTTGTTTCTTTTCCTTGACAGTTGTGTGCCCTTTTTCTCCCCTTGGTTTTGGCGTGTGTGACCAAATATTTCTTCTATCTCCTTAGACTGATTGGCGCTCAAAAATTAGTATAATTTTTTTTACCTTTATTCCACCAATGAGTGGAAATCAGATTTGGTATGTTGAAAAATATCCTCCCCTCTCACACATGGGTTGTGCATGCGTGGAGATTTATTTCTCTTTGGCAGTTTCTTTGTGCTTGGAAAAATTATTCTTTGAGTGAGTGGAGAATCAATCATTTGTGAAGAATGTATTATGAAATCTTGCAAACAAAATATTTCTCTGAAAATATTTCTACAGGGGAAAAAATAAGAAATTAGAAATAAATTATCTTCGAAGCTTCTTGCATGACGTTTTCTAACAAGTTTGACGGAGAAATGGTTATGAGGATTAAAGAAGCTTATGTAACCATTTCTTATTTCCGTTGGAATAACCAATTTTCCTTTCTTCAATAATGGGCATTAACGCCAGGGGAAAGATGGAAAAAAACTTGGTCGTTTGCTAGTTGCAATGGCAAAGCAGGCTGACAATTCCCATTTATTTCCCCATGTGGGAAATTGGGAGATATTTTGCTAGTTTGCCATCCGGTCGGGTTGGCAATCAGCAGGAGAAATTCCACAAGCGGGGAAAAAAGAAGAATTTTCTAGGAAGGGAAATTTTGGGTGCGGAAAGCCAATTTGGCATCCCCACAATTGGAAGCGAAATTTTATTTTCCTCTAGCAATAAAGAAGAACTTGTCAATTGATTTTTAATAAATATTATATTAATATTTATTTAATTAAAAACCCCAAAAATTAATAAAATTAATTTTATTAAATAAAAGGGTAATAAATTAATTAAATATTAATTAATAAATTATTAACGTAGTTTATGACCTGGCGAGAGGAGTTCTTGCCCGAAATGAATGAAACAAAGACCGGAACGATCACAAGAACGAGACAATCACGACGAGGGTGATAAAACACACAAAATAATACTTTTGAAAATTTTCAAAATTTTCATGCTTATTAATTTTGTGAAGTCAAAATTAGTTTATAACAAGATGACATCGCTTTCATATCGGTCATCAAGGCAAAACATTAGTTTTACGTAGACAAGCCACAAGAAGAAGATTATCTTATAGACAATCACCTTTTCTAGGAAGGCTTGCAATAAGACTTCCTTATTGAAGTTGGAACTCGAGAAAATGGGCAAATCCAAATGGATCGAACTTGCTCAATCGGTACTCGGCTTATTGGATCCAAAGGAGGAGTCATAACTTTGTCATGCGACTTTTAAGCATGAGGATGGGCCTTGTTGGGTTTTTAAAATGATAGCTTAACAAACCACGGTCAGGGGACAACAAGTCCCTCATCTTTAATGGGAGAGGTTCCCTTATTGAAAGCAAGCAACAAAACTTATATACAAATGTAAAACTTTCAAAGTGTGGATTCTTAATACTTTGAAACGTTTTATGCCCAAAGATCATCAATATGAAAGAATGGAAGAATTAAGGAGATGAGAGAGGAAGAACATAACAATACCTTCAGGAAATATAGATAGCAGAGTATAACCTTATACGTATTGAGCTAGGGAGATGTAGAGTAGAATCATTCACTTTCATAATAGATATAATTCCACAAACACAAAGTTCCAGAAATCATATAAACAAGAACACAAAGTTTCTTATCATAAAAGATGGATGATTCGTAAATTTTCAGACAAGGAAAGAAGGAATAACAGAGGAAGAAAGGGAAAAACTTCTGTATTGATTACTTTGAATCTATTACATCTACAAAGTACCATGATCCAACCCTAACAATGACGTGGAGAAGCCACTAAATAGATTTCAGAGCAGCGGTTACATTCGGTTACAAAAACGCGATGAAATTGATTCAAGAAACTAACGTCTGAACTTCTCTAATGCCTTGACCATTTCAATGCCTGGTGGAAAAACTACAAGTATTAAATTGCAGCCATTCATCCTGCCTTCAAAAAATTTGAATTTGAGTCGTCCACGTGGGAGAGATTTAAACTGAAGCCGCCTAAGGACATCTTTTTTATTTTGTGCCTTTTAGAGAAATTGCACTTTGGAATGATGAGGCCAGAATATGCCCGTTAAATGTACAATAAATTATCTCATATTACTCTCCTTTTTATTAAGTTTGATTGCATTTTGTGACTTTTATTTGATCTGATATGAGTTAGGATGTAATTGTTCGTCTTTTGATTGATTGTGATTCTAACGTTTAAAAGCTCTAAAATTCCTGATGAAGTGTGTTGGAAATTTAGTTTTGTAATAAAGCAGGTCTAATCGGTTGAAGAAATGAAGTATGTAGCGTTCAACATGTTTTCGTAGCATATGTTCCAATACGGCTTAGTTCCAGAACTTCCAAGCTAGTTCTAGAACTCCATTACACATTCACAAGCTTCATCACCTAGTTCCAGAACTTTCGACTTAGTTCTGGAACTCCAGTATTTAGTTTTGGAATTTTTAGACTTAGTTCTGGAACTCCTAGGTATAGCTTCGAACTCTCACGGTTTTGATCTTTAACGATTTCCTATGGTTCTGGAACTTCTCTGAAGTTCCGAAACGATGGAATTTTATCTATTCTAACCACATCCGGTGATTTAGCATCAATGACCCTTTCAATCAAAAAGGATGAGAAGATTTCCTATCACAGATCCAGTGATAGTTATCTTACAATTGTCCGATCAGCCACAATGATAAGTCGGCATACATTGCAGGCGATTCAATTTCATTAGAATCGTAGAGACAACTATGATTGTAAATGTATATATAAGTAGACCTACAGTAGATAAATAGATAGAATAGAAAGGAGATAGATATACGTATAGAATAAGTAATATAGATCGAAGTACACAGATCCAATGTATGTTTTGTAATACCAAATGTTTTATCAATAAATAGACATTCTGTTTGAGAGAATTATAAGTTGTTAAATCCTAATTCAAGGAGAGGCGAGGGCCCGCTCCCCCAAGGATCGGGATATTCGTCTATTTGGTATTTATATTTCCTAAGCAAATAGTTTAGATCTATTAATTCTATATCACTTTTAATTCTTCTAGTTAAACTTTGTTGTATACTCATTCCTACAGGTGTCTAGATAGATTATTATTCTTCTTGCAACCATTTTTAAGCACTCTAAGTTGTGTGTTTATTTCCAAAAGCAAGTGTGTTTATTTCCCAAAAGCAAGTGTGTTTATTTCCATTCTACAAAGTGTGTTTCCTTCCAGCAAATCTTTCAGTGTGTTTCCTTTCAACAAAGTTTTCATAGTATGATTTAAATAATTTTTTTACCAAGAAATCCTTAAGACATTGAAAAGATCCCCCAAAAAATAAAAAAATAACTACAGTCAACTACTAGATCGAAAGGATTATTCTTGTTGCATATAGCTTTAGACACACCCCTGGTTTGAATATGAAATCAACAGGAAGTTGATTAAATGAAGGGAATAATGACACCCATCATTTTTGGCACCGTTTTGGGGACACACTAGTTGGAATTTTCTAATTAGGTGTTAACAAGAGCAACAATCATACATCTAGTAGTTGAAGGATCTTCCCTCCTATATCATAAAATTTAAGAGTAGACCAAGAGACTCAAAGGGTATATTCCTCCCAAAAACATCTTCACAAGAATTCATAACATCCTCTAGTCCAAATAAGGAAGTTGATCAAGAATTGGAGGCACTATCATCCCCTGTTATACAAGAAACAGAATTTTCACCTTTGGAATTCTTAGATCAGTCACCAAAAGGAAGTAGAACTTTTAGGAGAAGGATTATTTCTCAAGATCCATTTAGGGAGAGTTTTTATTCTCAATTGATTAGTCAACCTCCTACTCCTGATTCTTCACCTTCCCGAGGCATACCACATACCACATTGATTGGGAGAAAAAATCAGAAAATATTTTTAAAATGGCACGGAACTGAAAGAGAACCTGATAGGACCTTTACTTATCCAATCCAATTGGATGATGATGATACACCAATGAAAAATATCTCACCTACACATTTACCCACATTTAGAGGGATGTCATCTGAAGACCCTGACCAATTTCTGTTTGAGTTCAAGGTACTATGTCAGACCTATGACTACAAAACGGATAATCAAAAACTCAAGTTGTTTCCATCCACTCTGAAGGATGCAGCAATGAGGTGGTTCATGGGATTAGCATCCAACTCTATTACCACTTGGGCACAAATGGAAACTTCCTTCCTAGACAAATACCAGGATTATTGTAGAGGGAGAAATAGGAAGGAAGAATTCTTCAAAATCAAGCAGGAGGAGGATGAAAATATAGAAGACTATTTAGATATATTCCTTAGGGGTTTGGATGACGAATTTAGGGAAGCCCTTAACTTGATAGGAGCTGGAGACATTTATCAATTAAGGATGAATGAAATTAAGGAGATTTGTAGAAGCTATTCTAGAACAAGGGGTGGACCTAGAAAAGGAGCATTGGTGAAAAGTCGAATCCGGATGGATGAGTTAGCAAACTTTAAAACAAATATTTTAGTTCAATTAACCTCTAATATGGATGGATTACAAGCTAAAGCAAATGCCAAAATCTGAACCATTGGCTATGAATTGTCCTAGACGCAGGAAGAAGCATGTAATAAGAGACTCCCTTTGGATAAAACAAGTATGTCTTATCTCTGTGAATCTAAAGAGCATGATACGATGCTTGTTCTCTACTCCCAATCATAAAGAATCAACTTAAACAAACTAGTACATCATCCACTACGAAAAAATTAAATTTTGTTCGAGACAACCTCACCAAGGGCGCTTTATGCCAAGATTGGTTCCTAATCCTTGGATGATGCCATGGGTTACTCAAATAGTACAACAAAATTGGGGACAACCACCTTGGGTATTTCAACGAACATGGAACCCTCGGGATTGTGCAAGTCAAGCTTGGTATGCTCGGGGACATCAACAACCATGGGTTAGTCAAGGAAGTCCTTATGCTTGGTCACAACCTAGATGGAATTGTACGTACCCAAAATTGTAGGGTATTGCACCACCGAACAATGTAACACGTGCCCCAATGATGATACAGGTCACCTCACAAGGTGTTCGGGATCTGAAAAAGCTCTCCAAGTATGCGTTAACATCCCGCATGTCCCGCTTAGCCCCTGCATGCTTTATTGTTCTCTTTTCCCCTCTTTTCTTTGTGTTTTGTTCTTGATTATGAAAACCGCCACCACCTGCACAGGCGGCGGTCCTATAACTGTCGCCCTGCTCAGGGCGATAGTCCTTCACACGTTTTCAAAAATGTTATTTTTAACACGACTCACATAAATTTCAATGTTTACCAGCTTTTTTCACCGCATTTGCTTGTATTTATGATTCTGGTTCCCTGGAATAGTGTTTTGGCATTGTTTATGGTTTAAGAGATCAATTTGGTTTTTACCTTTGGGTAAATGGAAATGTTATAAATAGCTAGCTTGTGCTCAAGCAAATGGCCCCTCAAATTTGCCTCTGAATTTCTCATTTCAATAGTTTAGCCTTTCAATTTTTGCTTAGAATTCATAGTTTCATTTGTTGTATGCATGGTTAGTATTGTTTAGCTGTCAGAAAGCCACATATCCTCCTTGTGTAAATGCTATTATTATTTCATCCAATCAATTAGAGTAGGATAGTTTGCTTTTCAAAAGGAAGCCATTAAAAGTTGCAGGTTTTTTTCCTTAAACAGGATAGTTTCAGGTTCTAGACATTTTATGTTGCATGACTCGCAATAAATCCTGCTAGGAATTGCATAAGCCAAGCTCTGTACTCTTGCGTTATCCCTCTCCTACTCGCATTGTATTTAGTCTGTATCCTAAACTACCATTGCTCCAATATCTACTTCTGTTGATGCTAGCATTACACGCTTTTTTGGGTCCACGTGAGCACGAAGGAATGAGGAGATCACACTGAGGGGACAAGGTCACACACCATTGGATTCGCCACCGTTCTGCAGAATCTAGGTTCTAGCTTTCAAATTTCTAGTTAAAAGCATATCAAATAGAGTAGCTAATCATTTCATTTCAGCTTAAATTTTACTTTCAATATCGCTAGGAAGTCATGGGGATTGGTAGTTTCGAGAAACTATGATTCACTCCTCACTTACGAGGTAGGATCGAGAGTCTTTAAAATAGAGTAGATCGGTTATCAAGTTATTTAGAATAGATCTACAAATTGCACTGAATGCAAAGCAACTATACTCGGTTGCTTTGTTTGTTTTAATTTCTTTTTAGTTTAGTTGTCAATTTTAGATATATTAGATAATTGCTCTTTAAAATCATGTCGATACTTTTTATCAATAAGTATCGAGACTTAGAAATATACGTAGATATATCTTGCATATTTAGTTTATTCTGTCATTAGTTAGCTTTATATCGTTTTCTTTTGTATGACAATCATGGGACCTAGAGAGCCCAAAGAATACGTATTCGAGCCAATCATGCCTCAACCCAATCTTATTACGGTAATAACTGATATAGATCATAACCTTAGAATCCAAGTCTTCCAAACAATAGCAGACTTACAACAGATCAGCTCACAGTTAAGCGGTTAAATATAGAAGATGACCAAGTGCACACATTTTGGTCAAATCATCCAAACTATAGATTACCCTAGATAAATATCCGCATGACTGTAGAAGGGCTTGAAAGAGAAAAACATTTGGTTGTGACCCTTTGGTCCCACGACCTGCATTACACGGAGACACTCTCTCACAGACATAGATACTAGCTTAAGAATTCAGGTTGCAGGAACGCCTGTGAGATACTCTAAGAAGATTGCACAACTGTTAATTCTGAACATAGAGGCCGAAAAGGCATACGACTATTGGATACTAGGGATTAGGGACTGATCCCACACATGACCATAGCAGATCCACAACAACCATGAATCTACGGTTGTGACCCACAAATCTCACAACCCAACGAGTCCACAGGTCAATCAGACATAGATGTTGGCTTACGCACATTAGTATTCAGATCTACTCCACTTCCGCCTACCATCATCGCACAATTATCCTTGTTAGACATAGTAGCTAACAAAGCTAAAGATTTCTGGACTAGACCAGAGAATCGACCATAGAATCCACTATATATCCATCATCCATCATATGACCTTGTCTAGAGACATACATGAAACCATCCCAGGTCATTTTCCACGTATCCCACAACCTATAGATCGGATCACGCCAGAGCTCGATATTGATTGGAGCCTTGGCGATCATCCTTGCCGGCCGATCTATCATGCCGATTCGAGTTAGAGGGCCTTCCTTGCCTTAGATTCACAGATTCCACTGGTGCGCGTCGAAGACATAAGATTGCTTGACTAGTTTTCCTATACCCCGCGTATGTTCCATCCCCACTGGCTGTCTTGGCATGACCTCGGGAGGTCGGGTACGAGGAAGAATTACTTGTAGATTCCCATGCTCGCTTGTCACTTTTCCATCGTACAAAATTGGTGAACCCGACGTGAAAAACACAGTGCTTTCACTATTACCTCTTTCTTCCACCTTCCCTCCTTCCCATTATTCTATGGGTATTCATATACCCCTCGAATATGTTAGGATTCGATGCATATGGCAGACCTCTCCTAGGTCTTGAGGCATACTACACTCAATCGAATAGCAGGTCATCACACCTCGCTCTCGGTATGGGGTGACAATTATTCACCAACCGGTTGTCAACACAAACTCCACCTCCAAGGACTAGATATAGCTCATCTTTCCAAACAGAGGAGTTGGATCAGCTCGCTCAAACACAAAAACAGCCTTGAAGCTTGAACAATATAACGTTCACGGGAGAATCTAGTTCGTCTCCTCGGGTGCTTCTTAGACCACAAATTAGTAGACAATCAAATCCATACCTGATTTTAGATGATGAGCATTCGATGTGTTATGCTAGAAATGAACAACGCTCTCGAGTATGTACCCACTTATAAGATGTTTACAAACACAACCCGAGATCTCATTTCAAGAAAATACCTCCATGCCACTACATATAGGAAATGCCCTTGGGGAAACTTGGCAGGGCAATGATCAGTTCATAGCGGGATATCACATGCCTATACAACATCAGGATATACAACAAACGCCACTAAGAAAAATACCGTGACTTCACCGAATGAAGTCATTTCGACTTTAGTAGAAAAGGTTAGAGGATTAGAACTTGCTCAAGCAAATCAAAATTCTCAATTCATGCAGGCAGGAAGTTCCAATCCTCCACACCATCCTAGCCAAGTAGACCTCCTCACAGGAATAGGCATGTTGGGCATGCCTCCTCAATATTCACAACAAACACCAACTAGAACTGCCATTTCTAATACCGTTCAGTACCTCTTGGTCTAGTACAAAATAATTCATTCCTAGACAATCCCCCTTCATACTTAAACATGTACTCCAAATCACCACAAGGAGATATGTTCTCCTCTCCCGGCATGTTTTCTCAACCACAAGGGTTTCCTTATGCCCCTACCAATGCATACGCTACACCATATCAACAACCCATTCCACCGCCGCCTCCTCAGTAGGTACCATCAATGGTCGAAACCTACGCGATAGGGACTTATTCAGAATATTTGAAAGAGCCCTTAGACTTCACCATACGAAGCGTCATGCTTCCAAGACCTCTTCCCAATTTACCCAAATACAAAGGGGAGGGAGACCCGAACGCACATATCAAAGCCTACACCACAGCCATTCGAGAACTGCTCCCTTGGGATGGGGTTGTTGCTAAAATATTCCCCAAAACCTTGGAGGGCATCGCCCTCGATTGGTATTATAGAATACCTTAGGCTTCCATCCATTCATTTCAATAGCTCGTTTCATAAATCATTAAAGCGTTTGACATGAACAAACTATTGAGAATAAGAATCAAGGAATTCTTGCACATTAAGCAAGAACACAATGAATCTATCGCTCATTTTATCCAGAGATGGCGTACAGTCCTTTATTCTTCGGCCAGTGCTCCAAACATGGACCAAATGGAACTATGCGATTTATTCCTTCATTCTCTCAGTAGAGAAGTGAAGGAAGAAGTCCAGAAGTTCCCACTAAAGACTTACGATGAAGTACTTGAGAGCGCTCTCCGAATAGATCAAGCGGTAATAGATAGCGGTTGTAAGATGTATGGAGAAAATGGGAGGTTAATCACCTCCAACCAGAATACTACGACTTACCCTACTACCACAAATGTCAATCAAGGACCTAAAGTCCTTAATAAAAATCACGGAGTGACAACAGATGGAGTAACTGATCAGGCTAAAAAGGTAAATGTTGTGAATACTCCACCACTAATGAACAACCAACGAAACAACAAATTTACCCCAACAATCAATGCAGTGGATTTTAATCATCCACAACAACAACAACAACAACGGAAAAACCTTACAAAGGGTCCAAGCCAAAACTCAACTGGATATCAAAACCAAAACCAAAACCAAAAACAACAAATGCAAAACTTTAATCCTAATAGGCAACGGTTTGATCAGAGTTTTGGGCCACAATATGCACCAAGCCAACAACCTAGGAATTACAATCCTAACTCATATTGTGGTTTCCACAAAATTCAAGGCCATGACACTAGAACGTGTTATGACTACAATAAATTCATGCAACGTTTGCCAAAGGAACAAAGACAACTTTTCATAGATATGTTCTTGGTAGATCCTGTGTCACCAACACTAAATACTTTTACGAGGCAGTTTCCCCTCAAAATGCACCTCTCAAAATCTTTAATTATCCACTCCCAAACCACCATAACAATAGGTTAAATCTAAATGGGACAAATAAGGGCATAATGACATGAAATAATGATCATGAAGCCTCGACTTCACTAAATCCATTAGTTGCACCACAATTAGGAAGTCAGCCACGACCCAAGATAGTCGGTTTAGTGGAATTAGACGCCGAACTACCCGTGGAAGCTGTAACAAGGACATGAGAGTATTCCTCTCAGCCAAGTCCAAGTTACCTACCGGAGACAGATAACATCCAACAAATATTAGTAAAACCCGTGGGTGCCTACGATTTAATTAGTGATCTAACAAAAACCTTCTCACACATTTCTTTTTTGGACTTACTGAAGAACTCTCCTACCCACAGGGCTACTCTTTTAGAGGCATTAGGTTTAGGTCATTTAATTAACATCACTCCACCTCCCAAAACACAAGTAAACCATATAGACTTTGATATCCACCCTCCGGGGCAGCCGGATAGGGATATCGAATTTATATTCGAAATAAACAAAATGCCAACAGACGCTGAGATTGCACGCAGAGGTGATCCAGCCTTACATTTGCAAGTATGGGTTTATAACAATTATGTGAAGCACGCGATGGTTGACAATGGGGCAGCGGTTAACATAGTCCCCTTCTCTTTCCTTCAAAATCTAGGGTATGGAGAAATGAATTGTTCCACGACTCGAAATACATTAAGAGGTTATGATAGCCTTAAAGCCACGTCGATTGGAACTATAATACTACCGGTCACCTTAGGATCCAAAACAATCCTGACTGAGTTTTATATTATAGATTGGGAAACCAACTATAATATGATCCTTGGCCGACCATGGATACACCGTATGAAGGCAATCCCCTCTACATTATTTCAAGAAGTAAGATTCTTGCATTTAGGAAAGGTGTTCGTAGCCAAAGGCGATCCAAAACCATTCGATATACACCTAGCTAACTTAAAGAAAAGACCAGGCATTCACTCAGAGTTTGAACTCCCAACAAACCAACTTAATAAACCCACCGACGCAAAACCGGAAGAAAATTTGGTACCTACAATAGATCTTGAGACTATGAGCCTAATCAAGACTATCCCAGCCCTCAAGGATGAGGCTAACATTGTAGAAATAGTATCGTTAGGAACTACTGCAAAAATTGTCAAATTATTAGAACAGGATCTACCGATGTTCCTACCATTTGATTCTGTAGGCATGGGATATACCCTAGGTGTTGGTTCTCTTCCAGCAGAGGATCTCTGCATGGTAGAAGTAACCGAAGCAGAAGATGTTAACACAACAAATATCCCAACGGCCATATTCCCAGCTAAATATTGGACTCTCCATTTCGATGGAGCTAGATGTCGTTATGGAGCTGGGGCAGGTGTAATCTTTACTTCTCCCGAGGGAAAAATCCTACCATTTGCCTTTAAACTAAATTTCAAATGTACGAACAACGGCGCTGAGTATGAAGCCCTCCTCCTTGGCCTCATCTTAGCTAAGAGGATCGGTGTTAATAACATCAGGGTGTTAGGAGACTCACAATTGGTAGCAAACCAAGTCTCTGAGGTGTATGAAACCAGAGCTAAGCACTTACAGCTCTACAAAACAGCTGTATTGGATTTAAGCAAAGAGTTTGACTTCATATCAATTGAAGCAATCCTGCGAGAACAAAATCTTCTCACCGATTCTATAGCAACCTCAGCATCACGCTTCACTCCAAACAATGAGTTGGAAGATACCTGTTTCATGGTATCCCTTCATACTAAACCATTGGTGAAAAAAAATTCAAACCCTCCTTTGTGAAACATAGATGAGAAAAAATCTACTATCCTAGACCACATTGATAGTGATAGAGCCACTCTGGATTACTTAAACGCCTATGCAGCGCTACATCTCACCCATCACATGATAGCTTTGTCATTAATCCCACATTCATCTTCCTACTTCGGAAATCCCATGATAGAGCTTCCCCAAAAGAGGAACTCAAGCATATACACAGAGAAAATGGAGACAATCTAGAATTACTTCCACTCCACCTAATTTTGAAGAAGGTAACGCTTCTTTAATCAAAGAAATAATTGATATTAACATCGGAATGGAGGATGAACCAAATATCTTGAAACTAGGATCCTTGTTAACTCCAGCAGAAGTAGAAATACACACTCGAATCCTCAAGGAGCATCAGAAAGCCTTCGCATTTAATTATAAAGAAATGACAAGAGTTGCACCACACATCGCGGTACATAACCTCGTCACCAAGTCAGATGCAAAGCCAATTAAACAAAAATCGAGACCAATGAAACCTAAGGTAGCTCTCATGGTAAAGGAAGAAGTAATGAAACTCCTCCAAGTAGGATTCATCAAACCAGTCGATTACTCTCAGTGGGTATCTAATATCGTTCCCGTTCTCAAAAAAATGGGAAGATACACATCTGCATAGACTTCCGAGACATTAATAAGGCATGCCCCAAGGACAACTTCCCATTACCATCCATTGACGTCATCATTGACGCAATAGCTAGATTTGAGCTTTTGTCCCTCATGGATGGGTTCTCAGGATACAATCAAATCAGAATATCCAAACAAGACCAAGCCAAAACCACATTTATAACTCCTTGGGGAACCTATTGCTACGTTGTTATGTCGTCGGTCTCAAGAATACTAGCACTACATACCAACGGGCAATGACATACATATTTCACGATCTTATTCACAAAATCGTGGAGTCCTATGTAGATGACTTGTTGGCCAAGGCCAGGAAGTGTTGTGATCACCCGGAAGTACTCCACATCATCCTTTCATGTCTAATAGAATACGGAGTCACACTAAATCTAGAAAAATGTGTCTTTGGTGTGACAGGAGGGAAGCTCCTAGGTTACATTATATCGTCACGAGGGATCGATGTAGACCTAGCCAAAATCCAGTTGTTCTCGAAATGATCCCACCTTCGGATGAATTCGGAATCAGGTCATTTCTTGGAAAACTCGAGTGCAATCCAAAGATTCATCCCCGATTTAAGCTTTTCCATTCATCCAATCAACAATCTACTCAAGAAAGATTATAGTACCGATTGGACTAAAGACTGCAACAAAGCTTTCAAAGTTGTTAAGCATTTCTTGTTGTCACCACCCACGCTAATGCCACCTAAGCCAGACCACCCTTTAATCTTATACTCACGAGCTACCAATGTCTCGCTAGCCTGCATGCTAGCCCAAGAAGATGATGACAAACGAGAACATGCGATCTATTTCATTAGCCGAACGTTGCTTGACTATGAAACACGTTATACGCAAGCAGAATGAGAATGCCTTGCCATAGTCTTCGCAACCAAACGCTTAAGACATTACATGCTAAATCAAGAAACAAAAGTCATTATAAAAACAGACCATTTACGAACTTTCCTCATGCAAGGATCCTTGTCTAAAAAGGTTGGACGCTTTATAACCTTAATGGGTGAATTCAAATTAACTTTTGTTAACCAGAAATCCATTAAGGGGCAAGTCATTGCAGATTGGTTAGCTGATAACCCATTAGATAGAGGCGATCTAGTAGATCTGGACTTTCCCGATGAATGCATATACTACGTCGAAACTAGACCTCCCATCTCTGAATGTCCTTGGTATACTGATATTATTAATTATATCATGGACCATACTTATCCAAAAGATGCTACACCACAACAAAGAAGGTGGTTACGCATTATCATAGCTAAATACGTTATTATAGAACAGGTGCTCTATCGTAAGGCTTTCGATGGAATGCTCCTAAGGTGTGTTGACACAGAAGAATCCAAAAAAAATCTATACGAATCTCACAAATGTATGTGTGGAGACCACTTTGGTGGCCACGCCACCGCTCGCAAAATACACCTGGATGGGCTATTTCTGCCCACTCTAGAACACGACGCATAGAGAGTTTGTACGTAGGTGTCATAAATGCCAAGAATTCTCCCACGAGATCCACATGCCGGCACAAAGCTCTACAACCAATCGCTACTCCATAGCCCTTTTCTATGTGGGGCCTAGATTTGATAGGAAATTCTCTCCCTCATCTACGACGGTGATAACTTCATAATCACGGCCACCAAGTACTTTACCAAATGGGTAGAGGCTATGCCTCTTATCACTATACCAGTTCCGTGATCGCCAAGTTCATTTTGAACCGGATCATTTATAAGTACGATGTCCCGCAAATCATTATCTCGGATAATGGTACTTCCTTTAATAATGACGAGGTTCGTGAACTATGCAAAGAAATTTAAAATAAGTCATCATACGGCCTCTCTCAGTATACCCTCAAGCCAATGGGCAAAATCAAGCAAAAATAAAACATTAAAGGCTATTCTTCTCAAAACAGTGAAAGAAAACAAAAGAGATTGGCATTTAAAGTTATACCTAGCCTTGTGGGCCCACCGAACCTCAATAAGAACACCAACGGAGCAACTCCTTTCTCCCGGTATTCAAAGCGGCAGTTCTCCCACTTGAGGTTGAAATACCCTGTCTCTGTATTTCATTACAAGGGATTCTGGATGAAGAAGCTTATAGAGAAGCACGTCTCTCCCAACTAGAAAGCCTAGATGAGGCCAGGTTAGATGTTGAATGACAACATAGAGTTTATGCTGACCGGATGTGCCGACAGTATAAAAAAAAGGTCTATGAATGAGATATATATGAAGAAGATCTAGTTCTAAGACTAGATATCCGAATCGATAAAAAGATCGGCGAAGGAAGGAAATTCCGGCCCAAATGGTTGGGCCCATACTGAGTCACGAAGGACTATGGAAATGGTGCATATCTCTTATGTACACTGGAAGGTGAGGAATTTGGTGAAACTGTCAATTCCCTACACCTTAAACGATTCTATGCATAAGCAACCAATACTATTTGTATAAATATATCTACATTACATCTTCATGTAGTTAGGTTCATTTTGTCCACTTGTTTCGTACAATTTTGTGATCAAGGAACTCATTCTCAAAGCAATTCATTATAACTTTTGATGTTATTGGCATGAACACTCTAATCATACTTCTTCACTTCCATAGCATCATCAATCGTGTCATAATCATTTCATCAGATAAAGCTAGATATAACAAAGCGTTAACGGTAACCATACCAAAATCTGCATGCTTGTGCTCATCTTTGGTTTCTTCTTAGGATGCCTTGCCTATGGTCTCGCTTCTAAAAGCTTCATCATGTCACATCTATCCCCTATGTATATCTCTTTGGAAATAAGAACACACTGACATTTTGCTCAAATAAGCAAGTCAAACATAGATCAAACAAAAAAATTTATTTTTACACATTTCCTTGCCCTACCAACCTTCGGTGATGAGCTTGCATCTCTTACTAGTGACGTAGGGTTGGGAAAGGATGGGAATGCCCTTACTCACCTATACCTTGTCCATGGTGATAAGCCCACGCTTCTTACTAGTAGCATGGGGCAAGGTGTAGGGGGTCCTCTTGACAAATAAACGTTGAAGGTCATAAGCAAACAATTCCAATGAACTTTTGAAATTTTGAGTCAAAAACAAATGAATCAGATGTCCAAAATTCCAAGAGAGTTCAAAACCCTGAAACCTAGATTTTGTCTACCATGTGGCCATCTACGGATCTAAGTCTAGATAAACCACAAAGCAAGTTGCATCCCAAACTATGGAGTCACTCGAGTAGAGTAAGCTTGTAGCATCCTAATTTGGTTCCACCAAAGCTTTGTCTATCTCTCATCACTACCATTTCAACACATTTCATAACTTGTGCCCTTTCTAGCTCTCGGTGATGAGCCCTCGCATCTTACTAGTTGCGTGGAGTTAGGAGTGGGGCAAGTTTATCTGCTCATCGTACCAGTTTATCATCACATTTTGTCAAAACAAATATGAAGTACCGAAAAATTGCTTATAAGAAACTAGAGTTTAAAATCACATTGTGTTTACATTATCATATATCAGCATCACGAAATACAAAAAAAGTAAACATTTCTATCATTTGTTCTCCATTGCATACATTCTGAAAGGCATATAAACATAACATTATAGTTTACATACGGAAAACAAAGTCATAAATGCCAAGAGTCTGATCCAAAAAGAATATATATATATATAAACGATCAAGTTTCCTGTATAATGCCATCATGCACTAAGCATGGTCAAAACGCTAAAAGAGCCCAGAAATACAAAATACATCATACAAACAGACTAAGAGAGTCAAATGGCTTCTCAACCCCTATGAGATCCCTCTGAGGGTTCATGTCCATGTCTGGGACTCCGGCTACGCCAAGCACTCGAGTGCACAGGGCTCACGATCCCGAGAAGCATCTACGGTCTTGCCATGAGAGTGACTCCTCATCAGGCGCTCTGTTGTCCCGCACTGTCGGCTCGGTACAGAGGGTAGACACCATCCTGGTCACATGCCAGACAGGAGCAAAGACGTCGGTATGCCTACCGGCTACTGAAGGCTCCCTTGCATCCATGGATAGCTTCGCATGGGTCTTCTCCATAGGGATCATCAGGGTATCAGTACATACCCAAATGAATCGATCTCGCCACTCATCAGTAGTCTCTACAAGCAAAGGAGAAAATCCAATTAGAAATAATCAAGAGATAAAAACAAAAACAAACAAGAGTAGAGACAGCAACTAAGACAAATCCTAGCTAAAGACAAATATTAAGAGAGGGATGGTAACTCACTCGGATCTCTAGGCCTCCAAGAGGGATCCCTAGGGTCAGCACCTACCACAAATGTTACCGCCGACTGAGGTACTCCTCCCGTGGCTGGAGCAACATAGCATCCCGCTACGGACTCATCCTCTCCACCAAGGCCCTGAGAGAGTGGCTCCTCTGAAGCCAGAGTCACCCTCTCCACACTCTGCTCCACCCTCTCCACCTGTAAGATATCCTGAGTGTCATGCCACTCAGGATCGTTGTCCTCCTCTCCGCCCGACTCGCTGACCTCAGCCTCGGTCTCCTCCTCCGTCTCCCCCGTGAACTCCTCGGACTCAGAGTCTATGTCAATGGGGTCGCCGCCGTGTGGGCGGGATCGGCGCATCATCTGAAGTAAGGGTGCCTGAGGGGCACCAACTCTCCCTCAAGCTCGTACTACCTACCTAGCTGCAATGGGGACACCAGGAGTAATAACTGTCCAACCACGGCCTCTAGGACCTCCCCTGGCCTCTCAAACTAATCTATATATTGGCACCACTAGGGGAAGCATACCCACGTAAGGCAGGCCAAACTGCTGAGGCACTCAACCAAAAGGATGTATCTCCACCCTCCCCACCCTGTCAACAAGCTGCCTTGTGGTGGAGCAAGAAATCAAAGTAAGAGCCTCCTCACCCCATAAACCTACCATGGCCTGATAAGGTGTAGCCTCCATGTCATTAGTGGTCAAAGAGGTGACCGGCTGGTGAGGTGCTCTGAGCACCAACATGTCTGTCCATCTGGCTGCCCTCACAGCTCCGGGATCTGCCACCTCTACACCTCTACCATAGGGGATGAAACACTCGTAGACCCAGCTCATAACCAGGGTCAGATGGCTCAATGACTGCCCCTGTAAACGGACCACCCTATACAAATCATGGTAGGTAGTCCCAAGTATGTCACTCCCAGCATAAATCCGGCCATGTCCCTCAATCAGTGCAATGATAGGGGACCAAAAATATAATAAAGTGTCTCCTCCCTTGTCCCCGATCAATCTCGAGGTAAGGATCCCCATGATGGCCTGGCGAATCAAGGGGATAGGCAGGCTAGGAATAGATCGGACCCTCACCCCCTTCTTCGAACCAATGGAGATAACTGCATCTCCCATATATGAGGCCCACTGTACTGTCTGAGCCCATGACCCTGCTGTCTCAAGAGTGAGCCATCTCCCGATGATCGGGACCCCCAGTATATCGATAAACATCCTCTAAAGTAATGGTCCACTCACCTCGGACCCCTGGTAATCGGAAAGTGTTCCGATCTGCATCCCAATATGAAAATAAGTCACAGAGTATGTGACTAGATGGTGCAACATGCGGAACCCGTGATATACGCAGTATACCGGCCCTCTAAAGAGTTTCCTACTCATCCTGAGAAAGGGCATCTAATACTGCCATTAGCCAATCACACTCTCTCTCTTGGCTCCATCAAATATACTCCTCCCTCGCCTGCATACACCCAAAAACACACAAAATAGAGTAAGTTAGTATCCAAATGACTTTAGAAAAATCATGAAAGTAGGTAAAGATGCTAAAAATGCAAAAATGAATTCAAATAAGTGTTATTTAGGCATTCTGTGAAGGACCGCCACCCTGAGCAGGGCGGCGGTTCCGTAATCACCGCCTTAAAGGCGGCGGTCTTGTAACCGCCGCCTTGCCTAGGGCGGCGGTCGTGTCCCAAATTTCCGTATGGGTCACATGCCCTAAATGACGCCTAAAAACACAAATAAAGCCCGTTTTGACTCAAACAGAGCCTACCCAGTAGGCGCCCCCTAGATAAACCTATTAAAACTAACATTTTTGAAAATAACCCCCCCATGACAAAGATTTCAACATTTTAATCTTTTGGGGATAAAAATGGTAAATCGAGAAAAACTAACTTGTGATCTCGTGGGTCGGCGTTCCACTCGTGGAGGCATGATCACGATCTCATCCCAAACGTTTTGACTATACTCTCGTGAGAAACCGTCACCGTGGGTCCCAGAGCTCAAAATCAACCAAATCAACACACGTAAATGAATAGGAAAATGGGCCCACTTTTACATATATAGCACCCTGACTTGTTTTAAATTCCCTTTTCGCAGGTTTGGAGCACCGACGGAGGTAAGTTCACATCCCCGCACAAATGGTACATCCTCATTTCATAATGTTTTAGTATTTATTATTCGATCTCTTTTGTCTATCTGCACTTGAGTCCTCTTTTCATTTTACAGGTGGTAAGAATTCCGTATGTATGGCGTCATTTCGACACACGAACGTGTCAGGTATAACTTCTAACTTCCCATTTTGGGACCGTCATACTCGATCCACCGGTTTTACGCCTCTTCATGGCTAAAACGATTCTCCAGGGGGCAATATGTACGTACCCAAAATTGTAGGGTACTGCACCGCCGAGAACAACGTAACATGTGCCCCAATGATGATACAGGTCTCCTCACAAGGTGTTCGGGATCTAGAAAATCTCTCCAAGTATGCGTTAACATCCCGCATGTCCCGCTTAGCCCCTGCGTGCTTTGTTGTTCTCTTTTCCCCTCTTTTCTTTGTGTTTGTTCTTGATTCTGAAACCGCTGCCTGCCCGGCGGCGGTCTCATGAACGCCACCTGTAAGGCGGTAGTCATGTAACCGCCACCCTACTCAGGGTGGCGGTCCTTCACGCGTTTTCCAGAATGTTCTTTTTAATGCGAATCACATAAATTTCAACGTTTACCAGCTTTTTTCACCGCCTTTGCTTGTATTTATGATTCTGGTTCCCTGGAATAGTGTTTTGGCATTGTTTATGGTTTAAGAGATCAATTTGGTTTTTACCTTTGGGTAAATGGAAATGCTATAAATAGTTGGCTTGTGCTCAAGCAAATGGCCCCTCAAATTTGCCTCTGAATTTCTCATTTCAATAGTTTAGCCTTTCAATTTTTGCTTAGAATTCATAGTTTCATTTGTTGTATGCATGGTTAGTATTGTTTAGCTATCAGAAAGCCACATATCCTCCTTGTGCAAATGTTGTTATTATTTCATCCAATCAATTGGAGTAGGATAGTTTTCTTTTCAAAAGGAAGCCATTAAAAGTTACAGGTTTTGTTCCTCAAACAAGATAGTTTCAGGTTCTGGACATTTTATGTTGCATGACTCATGCAATAAATCCCGCTAGGAATTGCATAAGCCAAGCTCTGTACTCTTGCGCTATCCCTCTCCTACTCGCATTGTATTCAATCTGTATCCTAAGCTACCATTGCTCCAATATCTACTTCTATTGATGCTAGCATTACATGCTTTTCTGGGTCCACGTGAGCACGAAGGAACGAGGAGATCACACTGAGGGGACAAGGTCACACACCATCGGATTCGCCACTGTTCTGCAGAATCCAGGTTCTAGCTTTCAAAGTTCTAGTTAAAATCATATCAAATAGAGTAGCTAATCATTTCATTTCAGTTAAATTTTACTTTCGATATTGCCAGGAAGTTGTGGGGATTGATAGTTTCTGAGAAACTATGATTCACTCCTCACTTCTGAGGTAGGATCGAGAGTCTTTAAAATAGAGTAGATCAGTTATCAAGTTATTTAGAATAGATCTACAAATTACACAGACAAGCAGCTATACTCGATTGCTTTGTTTGTTTTAATTGTGTTTTTAGTTTAGTTGTCAATTTTAGATATATTAGATAATTTCTCTTTAAAATATGTTCGGTAGTTTATCAATAAGTATCGAGACTTAGAAATATACATAGATTCCCATGCTCGCTTGTCACTTTTCCATCGTATGCGAAACCTAGTAATTATGGTCAAGGAAAAACATATCCAAATCAAAATCAATAGGCCATCATGGGATCCCCTTCATAGATTTCACAAACTAAGAATATAGTCCAAACGCAAATACCAAAGACAACCAAGAAGAAGCCCAAGAAACAAACAAACAACTCCTATTTATGAAACAGAACCAAAAAAATCAGTTGATCTAAATGTCATGGATTGTAAGGATATTCAAACTAGATGGACGGTAAAATAATTAGTAGTCCACCTGTTATAATCACTGAAATGACAGAAGAAAATGAAACCCCTAGTATTGTTGTTCCACAAGAGGATATAAAAAGAAAAGAAAAGGAGCCGATAATGACACTACTAAGACTCCATTTCCGATAGATTTAAAGAAGCTATAGAAACCAATGAGTTTGAATTGGTACATGAACTAAGGAAATTTAATATTGAAATACCACTATTACAAGCAATTAAGAACATTCTAGAATTAAACATATTAATCAAAATTTTATGTTTGAAAAATCTTGGAAGGAAGAAACAATACCCAAGACTATCAAAGTAGATGGGAAACTTGTTGATTTATTAGCAGGAAAACTTTTACTTCCCAAATACGAAGATCCTGGAAGTCCTGTTATTTTTGTCTCTATAGGGAATAAGGATATACATAACATTTTGGTAGATTTGGGTGTGGCTATAAATGTAATGACAATGGACACTTTGAAAACATTACCATTAACGGGTATACAACCTACTAATACCATATTGTAGATGGCAGACCAGTCTGTAGAAAAACTATAAGGAATTATTGAAGACATGGTGGTTATGGTGGAGTCATGGGAATATCCAGTTGACTTCCTTATATTGCAGGATCAAAAGGTAAAACATTGGGTTATCCCATTATTTTGGGTAGACCATGGTTAGCTACAATTGCTACCTTAATTGATTGCAGGTCAGGTGATATGACTATCTTGAATGGTAAGAACTCTAAGAAAATTTCCTTATATCCTTCTGCACGACCTTTTATTGACAATCAAGAACAATTGTGGGTTGATTCTCCTGATACTAATAAGAAAAAATTATCTTCTTTGGCTATGATCACATTGCAGGATCATGTAAGAGAAGTAGAAGAGATGATTAATCCACCATTGAATGAGCACCAGTGTCCTCGAAGCAATCAGAAATAGTTAAAACTCAAACATAGTTCCGGAACCTACGAACTTTGTTCCGAAACCACCACATTTAGTTCCGAAACCACCACATTTAGTTCTGGAACCACCATATTTAGTTCTAGAATCACAAAGAATAACGGTTCTCTATGATTGAAAATAATTTCACTCTGGAGGAACGATATTTCTCGTGGGGAGAGGAAGAATTAGTAGCTTCAGTTTCAAATACATCAGGGAATGGTGAAGAATTTCTGGAAAGTGTAGTGACGAAAAGTTTGACCTACAAAGAGATAAGTATCATGATTCTCCTTACTTTCCTTTTTCCAATATTCTGTCTCAAGGAACTTTTGGAGATGTTGCTACATATCATATGTTGTTACCACATGCATGCCCACTAAATAATTTAATGGAACCCTTTCAAAAAATCAGTTCATCACACATCAGAACCAAGCATGTTGAGATTCAACTGGGTAAAATTTTGAACATTAACAACTAGTTGAAGGATGATGAAGAAGCTAAATTGTTTGATGTTCTAAAAAATCATACTAAAGATTTTGCTTGGGATTACAAAGACATGAAGGGAATTCACCCAAGTATCTGCACTCATCACATCTATACTAAAAATGTTAAACTAGTTAGGCAGCCTCAGAGAAGGATTAACCCAACCTTAAGGGATATAGTCAAACAAGAAATTGAAAAACTATTACAAGTAGGTTTTATCTACCCTATCTCAGATAGTCAGTGGGTATCTCCTCTTGTAATTGTTCCTAAAAAGAACGGAAAATGGAGAATATGTGTTGACTATAGGGAACTGAACAAAGCCACACTGAGAGATTATTTTCCCTTACCATTCATAGATCAAGTCCTAGACAATCTTTCAGGTAAACAGTACTTTTCCTTCTTGGATGGCTTTAGTGGATACAATCAAATCAAAGTTGTTGTTGAAGATCAGGAAAAACTACATTTACATGTCCATGGGGTACCTTTGCCTATAGGGTGTTACCATTTGGCTTATGCAATGCTCCTGTAACTTTCTAGAGAGTTGTACTTGCAATCTTTGTTGATCTAACAAATGATTGTGTAGAGGTATATATGGATGACTTCACTATACATGAAGATACATTTGATGATGCTTTGAGAAATGCGAGAGTGTTAACAAGATGTGAACAACACAATCTATCTCTTAGTCATGAAAATTTTTTGATGATGGTTGATGAGGGGATTGTACTAGGACACCATATTTCAAAAAGAGGAATTTAGGTTTATCAAAACAAAATTAGGATCATTTCAAACTTACCTATTCCTCGAACTCCACAGATGTCAAGTCATTTTTAGGAAATGTTGGGTACTATAGGCCCTTTATCAAATATTTCAATAAAATTACTACCCCATGTCTAATTTGCTAACCAATGACTATGAATTTCTTTGGCATGAAAGGTGTCAAAGATGCTTTTGAAGAAATTAAAGAAAAATTAATCACTACCCCAATATTGAGAGGACCTAATTGAAAAAATTCATTTCATATCCAAACATATGCCTCAAATAATTCCATTGGTGCGAGTTTTGAGACAGAAAAGATGAAGAAGGAAAAATGTATGTTATTTATTATCTCAAAAAATCTTACTCCCACTTTGAAAAGAATTACACCACCAATAAAAAGAATTTCTTGTTTGTGATTTATTCAATCAATAAATTGGACATTACATTACAGTGCAAAATATTTGTACACCCGGATCATTCAAAGAACTAAATATTTAATGAATAAACCAAAGGTTGGAGGAAGAATAAATAGATGGTTATTACTTTTACAAGAATTTGATATTGTTATTGTGGACAATCCAGGTAAATATAATGTGGTAGCTGATTTTTGTCAAGACTATCCACTACAGGGGAGCAAGATCAAGTCAAGGATAATTTTCCAAATGAAAAAGCTGTTTGTTATTTCAGTAGTTACACCATGGTTTTCTCGATATGGAAAATTATCTTGCAATAGGAAATTTTCCTCCTTCTTTCACTAAGAAACAAATAAAGAAGTTAATAAAAACTAGTGCACAATTCAAATCTTTAAATGGAATGTTATTTAAATGTGGTCATGATTTTGTTTTACACAGGTGTGTAAGAGAAGATGAAATCCTTGACATCCTCCGAGCATGTCATGATGAACCAAGTGGAGGACACTATTCATTGAAAAGAACATCTCATAAGATATTTGGTGATGGTTATTATTGGCCATATTTGTATAAGGATGTGAAGAGATATATCAAGCGGTGTGATCCTTGTCAAAGGATGGGACAACCAACTTTCACCAATGAAATGCCTCTTCAACCTCAAGTAGTGATTGAACCATTTGAGAGATGGGGATTGGATTTTGTTAGTCCCTTTAATCCTCCTTCACAAGGAAAGAAATATATTCTTGTGTGTATTGACTATGTGACAAAGTGGGCAGAAGTGCAGGCATTGACAAATGCCACTAAAGAAGCAGTTGTTGATTTCCTTTGGCACAAAATTATGGTAAAGTTTGGAGCACCAAGGAGCATAGTTTCAGATTAGGGACCACAATTTATGTCTAATATGATCCAAGCTTTCACAATGTATTACCAAATCAATCATAGGAAGTCATCTCCTTATCACCCACAATCAAATGGACAAGTTAAAGTAACAAATAGAGAATTGGAAAACATCTTTACCAAAATAGTTGAAGCTGGAGAAAAGATTGGGTAAAGAGACTACCTGAAGCTATCTGGGCTTATAATACAACTTGGAAAACTACAACAAGGTTTTCACCATATGATTTAGTCTATGGGAAAATCCCTTGTTGCCCATTGAGTTTGAACTACAAACATTGAGGACAAGTAGTTAAGGTGGGTATTGAGTTGGATGTAGCTCAAAAGGAAAGAATCCTTCAACTCAATGAATTGGATGAATTGAGGATGGAAGCACTTCAACAGAAAGAGATAATCCAAGATCAAAGGAAGTAATGGCATGACACACATATCAAGAAAAGGCAATTCAAAGTAGGGGACTGGGCATTGCTATTTGATTCTAAGTACCAACAATTCAAGGGCAAATTGAGAACCAGATGGTTGGGACCATATCAGATTGAGCAGATATTCAACAATGGTTCTATTCAATTACATCCTATTGATGGCAGCGAGAAGAACACTCTTGGTCAATAGACATAGGTGAAACTCTGTAGGAAGTCTCCTACTAAGGATGAATTCTTGAGGAAGATTGAAGCGAGACAAAAATTGATCATATGGAAGAACTCAAATCTTCCAAAATGATCAAATAACTAGATGATAGATCCAGAATAAAGGGAAGAAAATGAAAACCAGTAAATGGTGTTCTCTTCCCAAAATAAAAAATAAAAAAATTAAAAAAAATCTCTCACAGGTCAATTGAAAACCAACAATGGCGGTTGATCTCCTCAAATGGCTAATTCAAATAAAAGGGAATTATTTGGAATTCCAGTTGTTTTTTCTAACCATTTTTTTGTTCCACTTGTAGGAATGATGAGTCATCATAAAAAAGAAGTACATCATCAAGGATGGTAATTATATCTTTTAACTTATTTAAGGTTAGATTAAGAGTTTGCATGTGTGATTAGATTTGATTTAAAATTTGGTATGATGAGTCATCTATTTATACATTATGATTAAAAGTGAGTAATCATGAAGATGATTTGGATGGAATAAGTGGTAGCATAGTTATCATGAGTAATCATTAGTGCAAAATCATGAAATAGTTGTAGAGAAATTTTGAGGAGAAGCAAAGAAATTAGGTTTGTGTTCTGCAGCCCAAGAACAGAGAGTTCTGCGGCTAAGAATAGAGGTACCGCAGCTAAAATCATCAGTTTTGCAACTAAGCAAAAATCCCTGTAGCCGATTTGCATGAAAATAAAGGAAATCAAATTTGAGTCGATATGGGGATTAAAAATAAATCGGAACCAGAGGATGATTCCCAGCTGCTCACGGATGAAGAAGTGACATCTATCTTTGAGTAGACAGGATGGCTGGAGTTCCTGAAAAAAATTCAAATTATAACGATGAATTAGTAATAGAATTCATCATAAACCTAGAACAATCTAGGACAAAGGTTAGAAATATTTTTATTCCTTTTTATGTGAATACAATAAGTAATGTGTTTGGGGTGCCAATTGTGCATGTCCCACATCCTGCCAAAGGGACCTTGAAAGAACTGGTTGAAACCCTACTACAAGAAGGGGAAACTAAACCCCAATACATTTACAACATAAAGAAAATCATAAAAGGGGTCAAAAGGGCCATTTTTCCCAAACCCTTTGATAGGGTAGCATTTTGGATAGTGAAGTATTTAACCTGTGATGGTCAATTTGGGTCCGTAGGAAAATAAGTCCTGAAGATGCTCATATATCTGAGATATGGAGCCACAAAACCAAAATACATAGTAAACCTTCCAGGGTTTCTTTTTTATTCTATCCATACCATGGCCCAAAGGTATTCCTGGGGTGTTGGGACAATCAGGCATCACGGGTTAGTTCATTTGGTATGCCAACACCATTTTCTATCAAAGAAAAATGGAGAAGAAATTTGGGAAAAGTTTCTTGGCAAGTTTAAGAAAAACCCTGATATTATCGGAGGACAATACCAACTCCATTTTATCCTTCAACTAATTTGGAAATTGATGCCCCTGCAGAAGAACAGAAGGAAGTGGGAAGAGAGAATATACCAAAAAGAAGAAGATCTGTGAGAAAGATCAAAATAGCAGAACCTTTTGTGCCTTTGAAGGAAATTCCTTCTTCTGCAGCAGCTACAGGGGAGCTAATATCTGTCTCTGACGGTGATAGTTCACCCATGTAAGAGCAAGAAACAAAAGTAAGAAGAAGCTCTAGAAGGAAATCCATCGCTGGGCATGTTGAAATTCCCCAAAGAAGGAAAATTCATAAGAGGTCAAGGGAAATCCCAGAGGGAAGGAGTGAATAGAAAAAGATAGGAAAAAGAAGTTCTTGATATTTTGGGCAGCATGGCCATGACTCCTCCTGAACCAAGCCAAGCTGAGATGGACAAAGGCGATGAGAGACTTGAGTAGCAAGATTTTTAACAATTGGCTAAACCATCAACATTATTACATGAAGAAGAAGAGTTGGCATCATGAAGACAAAAAGGTAAATTTCCTTTAATAGAAGAAGAATGCTCAACTCCCAAGAAATTTCAAAGCAAGAAGAAAAACATCAAGGTAAATAGGCTATGTTCTTGTCAGAGCGAGCTCATTATATTGATACCTTTACCTCCTATGAGGAGGAGAAGTTTGAAGATATTTATGAGGGATGCTTGAAAAGGTGGGAGCTTCTTACGGTTTCCTTGAGAAGAAGGGAAGTAATATCCCCTACAAATCTGATCTGGAGTTTAGAAAGAGAAAAAATTTATGCACAATAATTTTTAATATCAATGAGACCTACGGGCACATATGGATGGGAATGCGAATAAGGCCCCCTCTACTTCTCACCCCCATGTCTCCTTGGCAAAACAAAGAACCTCAAGATCCTACTCAATTTGAAGAGTGGCAGAGGAAAATAGAATCAGGAGCAGGGTATAATACCTCTAAGTTTAAGCATTGAGATATCCAGTCTGCCATTTGATCTGAGCAATCAAATGGAATGCAGAACACATAACCCCAATTTTGAAGAATAAATTTTGTAAAGGGACTTACAAACAAGTAAGTATGGGGGAAATGATGAGGCCAGAATATGCCCATTAAATGTACAATAAATGATCTCATCTTACTCTCCTTTTTATTAAGTTTGATTGCATTTTGTGACTTTTATTTGATCTGATATGAGTTAGGATGTAATTTTCCATCTTTTGATTGATTGTGATTCTAATGTTTAAAAGCTCTGAAATTCTTGATGAAGTGTGTTGGAAATTTAGTTTTGTAATAAAGCAGGTCTAATCGGTCAAAGAAATGAAGTATGTAGCGTTCAACATGTTTTCGGTAGCATTTGTTCCAATACAGACTTAGTTCCAGAACTTCCAAGCTAGTTCCGAACTCCATTACACATTCACAAGCTTCATAACCTAGTTCTCGGAACTTTTGGACTTAGTTTTGGAACTCCAGTATTTAGTTCTAGAATTTTTAGACTTATTTCGAACTCCTGGTATAGCTCCGGAACTCTCACGGTTTTGATCTTTAACGATTTCCTATGGTTCTAGAACTTCTCTGAAGTTCTAGAACCGATGGAAGTTTATCTATTCTAACCACATCCGATGATTTAACATCAATGACCCTTTCAATCAGGAAAGGATGAGAATATTTCCGATCACAGATCCAAGGATAGTTATCTTATAGTTTTTCAATCAGCCACAATCCGAGTCAACATCTATTCAGGCACGATTCAATTTCATTAGAATCGTAGAGACAGCTATGATTGTAAATGTATATATAAGCAAACCTGTAATAGATAAATAGATAGAATAGAAAGGATATAGATATACATATAGAATAAGTAATATAGATCAAAGTACACAAATCTAGTATGTTTTGTAATACCAAATGTTTTATCAATAAATAGCCATTCCTATTTGAGAGAATTCTAAGTTGTTAAATCTTGATTCAAGGAGGAGCAAGGGCCCACTCCCCCAAGGACCAGGATATTCGTCTATTTGGTATTTATATTTCCTAAGAAAATAGTTTAGATCTGTTAATTTTGTATCACTTTTAATTCTTCTAGTTAAACTCATTGTATACTGTTCTTGCAGTGTCTAGATAGATTCTTATTCTTCTTGCAACCATTTTTAAGCACTCTAAGTTGTGTGTTTATTTCCAAAAGCAAGTGTGTTTATTTCCCAAAAGCAAGTGTGTTTATTTCCATTCTGCAAAGTGTGTTTCCTTCTAAGCAAAGCTTTCAGTGTGTTTCCTTTCAGAAAAGTTTTCATAGTATGATTTAAATAAGGTTTTCTACCGAGAAATCCTTAAAACATTGAAAAGATCCCCCAGAAAATATAAAAATAACTACAATCAACTACTAGATCGAAAGGATTATTCTTGTTGCATATAGCTTTAGACACACCCCTGGTTTGAATATGACATCAACAGAAGTTGATTAAATGAAGGGAATAACGACACCCATCACGGAACATTTCAGCCCGCCCATCCGCTTCTAATATAGGCCTGACACGTGGCTTTACTTGAGTGGCGACGGAGTCGCGGCTCACTTTTGCAATTTTAACTCTTTTCAACGCAGGCTCAAAAACTCAAATTGCTCCGCCAACCCGCCTCACCGCTTTGAATTTCGATGCGGGATCAACATTTGACTTTATCCCTTGGCATGAGCGGGCCGTAGGTCACTTTATAACTTTAAGCTCTTTTGGAAACAAAGCCAAAATTCCCAAATCACTCCGATGGCCCACCTTCCTACTTTGACTTTTCAAAGCATCAAAACACAAAAAGGGCCTCGCCTATCCGCTACCGCTTGAAACATGGCCACATGTCCCTTTGCGGGCATGTTCTAGCATTTTTGTGTTTTTGACTAAGTCCCTCTATTTGGTGAAGGCTTTATGTCTGACCCGGACACATGGAGGCTTCTCGCTCATTTGGAGACTCTGTTTGGACCTGACCCTTGGAGGTGCACCAATTGGACACATGGAGAGATGGCACATGTTTGGGACCTACTTTTGGATTTTCCCCTAGAAAAGTGCCAAAGGGACACGTGGGGCTTTCCGCTAGTTCTCCTTTCCTTAGCCAATTCAACATTCGGCTCTACCCCTCCTTTGAATTTGACCACATGGCGAGCCCGCACACACTTGGGTACCCACTCTTGATTCTTCCTTTTAAGTTTGTCAAAGAACCACGTGGAGACCTCCGCCGCTTCTTTTATACTTATCCACCCGGCCTACTACCCACTTGACTTCTGTTGCACCCTAGACACATGGAGAATGGTTGTTCATTTGAGTTTCCGCTTTGGATTTGCCCTCTGAAAGGGCGTCGAGCTGACATGTGGCTCCTTCTGCTAGTCCTGGACTCTTAAACAGCTAGCTCTGTCTCTTTTTTTACTCTGACCACATGGTGAGCTGGCGCTCATTTGGGGTCTGTCCCTTGGTTCTCACTTCTAAAGTTGCGTCGTAGAGACACGTGGAGGTTTCCACCGACCCTCATATAATTAGTTGATTAAATAGTCAGCTCCATCCCTTTTTCATACCTGGGACATGTGGAGGGCTGGTGCAAGTTTGGGGAACCACCTTTAGCTTCGACCCTTGAATTTGCGTTGATGATACACATTGCGTTGTTTCTGAATATTCCATACTTAGCCGATTCAGGCTTGTTCTGTCTTCTTTTCGGACCTAGGACACGTGGAAAGCCTACGCTCATTTGGGGACTATCCCTTGGGTCCTACCCTTGGAGTTGCATCATTGAGACACGTGGAGGCTTCCACTACTACTTGTTTTAGCCAATCAGGATCCTTCGGGCCATGGGGCCAATTTGACACTTTTGCAACAAATAACAAAAGTGACAAGTTTAAAAGATAAACCCACCACGTCGCATCCAATCAAAGATGTCCACATACTACCCATGGATGTTGGGGCAAAAATTGACAGGGAAGATACGCCCGAATTTCAAATTGTTCTCCATGGAATGAAAAGCAAACAATACCAGGCTCGACGCGATCCATAGCCAAAGAGAAGGATTGACAATGACATCCGAATGAAGAAAAATATTTTCAAGCATCCAGATGGGGAAATAGAAAATAATTTGAACTACAAAGACAAAAGAATTTTTAATTGAAATGGTGAGAGTAAAAATGAGCGCCCACGACTTCATAGCACAGATTACTCCAAGGCATCAACTCAAAATTCTCAAAACTTGACTTCAAAAAGAGGGGAATTTTGAGCACGACAACAAGCCTCAATGTACCAAAGATCAACATCAAAGCCTCCAGGATCATAATAATGAGCAACTTGAGGAGGTATTTTCTTTGCTTGATGTTGATACTTTGGATAGTTCCATGATCTCTGTGATATTAGAGATGGAACATCTAATCTCTACGAGGATTTTATCCTCATTGAAGGAGAAAGGGTATCTTGTCTCTTTTTTACCAATTCATAGAAGGTATTTAGGGGTCCCTCCAAGGATGAATGCTCATCGAGTGGAGGGGATCTAAGCTTCTGCATACTCTTACTAATTTCTTCGAAGATGACACATGCATGCTCCTCACAAGACTTGAGCTCCAAAATTGTATCTTTTATCATTTAATACCTGGCATCATTGTGTGAGATGACAAAGGAGATAAATTATCAATGGCGAGATGTGAACACATTCTTGTTCACGAAGGAGTTAGAATCAATACCACTCATCTCATATATCAATGGGAAAACATTATCCCAATGGGATATTTCTTTCTCGATCTCAACCTTTGTCATCTTCACCTTGGAAACAATGGCGAGGAAAAAAATTTATAGAGAGAGGATCTCAAGAAATAGTTCCTTCCATTTTTCGATGATCTTCTCCACCCATTTGTCATTGGATCTCCCTACCTAGTGTACCCTTGAGCTCTCTTGATCACTTGGGGATCAAAGCTACTAATAGGGGTGATAAATTTGACAAGAGGAAGTAGTGTTGCATTGGGATCCGAATGACCGTACATAAGCATTCAAGGTTCTCACATGCTCCTCAAGTTTTTCCATGATATACTTATTCTATTCATTCCTCATGAGAAATCGAGCTGCGAATATTTGAATAAATGCACATCTTCCTCATGTGTGGCCTGCCCCAAGGAAATCCTAGTAATCTCATAATCATCTAATATCATCTATCCCATGGGTTTATTCACCTTAGGACGTGCAACTCCACATACCGAGATCCGAGACTTGAGTGAAAAATCAAGATTTTTTTAGATTTCTTGGTACACTTGATTTTGTATGTACTTTGAGATGGCCTCAAAGTTAGGTGTCATTTCTTATTACACCATTCTTAATTCCCCTCAAAGTAGCTCTTGCATACATGGGAAAGTATCAAATGACATGGACACAAAATCAAGCATAAAGGAACTCTCAAGTGCCTAATATGAAACTAAAGCCCTGTCGAGATGAGATGACTCAACTACCATTGAGGAAACACTTGGATCTTGGGGATGATTAGGAGATTAAGATGGGTTGATTTCTCCCATCTCAAGTGGCTCAATAAGAATCCTTTTGATTTCTAGCTTTGAACAAAGCCTCTTGGGGAATAACCTCAATGCATTCTGTCTCCTGAATTTACTTTTACAAGACCATTATGAATGAGAAGAATCCCGAGAGGAGAAGTGAAAGAAACTTGATTTCATGGAGCCAATAGACAACCCTGAATCAATAAAGGAGACCCTTTTCTATTTGAAAAATCCTTAGATCTTTGAATCGTTATCGTGGTTTTTTTATATCTCCAAATTATCGATGTTCCACGAAGTGGGAGGAAGGGGAGATGATTGCACTGCTTGATACTCATGATCAAATAGGTCTAATCCATCATTATTCATCCCTTCTACAAACCATTCAAACTTGAAATCCCTCATTTTATCTACAGTCATCCTTGTATAGTTTTTCCTTCTAACCTCAAACTCTTCATAATGTTGGCCAAATAGTATTCAATCTATATAACATGTTGTAAACTTGATAAATGAAAATTTTTAGGGTTCTTCCTACTATCGATTCTATCTGGGATACATAGGAATATAGATTGAAGGTTGTGAAGGATGCTTCAATGTTTGTTGCATCTGTTGCACTTTTACACTAATAGATTCATAGGGAGACATGGAAAGATACACCCTTCCTCTTCACACTTTTGCACCTAGTGTTAAAGTGCGAAAACTACCTACACAACTCAATCATTATGATCTTGCCACCTAGATACCTTGATAACTTGCGAGGTGAAAAATCATGAAATTTGTACAGAGAATGCAAAAAAATTACTTAAATTTCATAATCTATAACTCTCTACCATTCAATCAAAAATCATACAAATATATAGGATAGACAACTCTTATATTCAAAGACGTTGTTTTAAAGACACTCCCTACATACTTATTTATGTGAGTTTGGTTTAACAACCAAAAATATGGTGTTGTCTTTGTTTGATTCTTTGAGTTTAACAACACCCTTAAATGACGTTTTCCATGTTACACCCAAGGAGGAGGTGTGCATGAGTATGATTACAAGTATGTCATGAGAGTGTTTAATGTTGCAAATTTAAACAATTACTAAGCTTATCATTTGTGTCGCATGGATCTAGTGGAGTATAAATAGGACATATATATAAAGATCCGAACCATGAAATGTTGTTTAAGCTAAAGCAATATCTAGAAAATGACTTGTAATCATTTTGTGAAAAGTTGTTTCTACCAATCTTTTTTTTTTTTGGTTTATATAGGATTAATTTATTGTGAGGATTAATACTTATTAAGGGTAAAGATTTGTCCAAGACAACATTGTAGTTTCATCTCTTATTACTTGGTATTTTCTAGGATTTATATCTTGGGGATAGATAATACCATTTATATCATTATATTCATTTTTATTATAATCCATTTTAGTAAAATTTAATTTATAATTTATATTTGAATGAAAAAATAATTTCTAAACTAGACATCAAAATTAATCAAATAATTCCTGAAGGAGGATCTGTAGAAGATCTTAAAAATTTACCAAAAGCTTGGTTCAATCTAATTCCTTATCGTGAAGTGGGCTTAATGACAGCGATGTATTTGAATAAAGAATATGGAATGCCTTACATATCCACAGCCCCCATGGGGGCTGTGGATATGGCTGAGTGGATCCGCCAAATTCAAAAAAATGTGAATACCTTAACTCTTAGTTCATCGATTAAAAGAGTTGATTATGAACATTATATCGACGGACAAACTCGATTTGTTTCCCAAGCTATTTGTTGAAATTTGTAATATTTTTCTATTTGAATTATAATTATGTTTTCATTAATTAGTTATTTTATAGATGAAATTACTTAATTTAATCGTGACTACCATGAATTATAAAACTTTATCATGTATTT
The DNA here is from genome assembly GCA_018340775.1 of Taxus wallichiana var. yunnanensis. Classification (NCBI taxonomy): domain Eukaryota; kingdom Viridiplantae; phylum Streptophyta; class Pinopsida; order Cupressales; family Taxaceae; genus Taxus; species Taxus wallichiana. The sequence goes on from CM031235.1 coordinate 944,278,279, forward strand.
TATATTAAATTTTCTTAATTTTTACTACACCAAAGGCATTTTTACAATGGGGAAGGCATGGTGGGGGTTTGAACAACAATCATAGATATCAACGTAAGATAGGGAGGGGAAAACAATGTCAAAGGATGACCCATGTGGACTGTCGATATCCTGTGGTGACATTGCACAATTTAACCATGAAGATAGTGTCACACCAAAATTGGCTCTTGATTATTTGAGCACGAACATGCTTCCCTTGATCGAAGTTCTTGGACCTACACAAACCTGCGAAAGACCAACATAAGTACCTTGAATCAGCGTTGAAATCATAGTTACACTGCACCTTGCATTCTAGAGAATATCACGAGGGAACTCACATTAATACCCATTCCGAGCACACTCTGAAATCATTGAATTCGATGAAGCTTTATCTCTACCATGCATTATGTGAAACAATCAGAAAACATCGTGCATCACCCACATTTGGTGTATCATGCAATCATGACAGTCCAAGAGATGACATCTCTACAAGACATTTTGTTAAACACCTGGCATGTAACCTCCATGGTACCATAGGTGGTATACATACGAATAAGGGCAGTGAGCAAGACCACATCTGAGTGAAATCCAAGCAATAATCTCATGGGCGTGTAATTGTTTTCCCCTTCCACCCCACACACCCTAACAATTCTTCCCAATATGAAATGATCAACCTTTTCCATTGTCTTTGTCATATGCTTATAGAGGGTAATAACCATGTCTGAGTGTCCTTGGTTGGAATATCTTGAAATCATAGCACTCCACCCCGTTGCATTCTTTTCACCTTTGTCGAATAAACGACATGTAAAATCCAACTTTCCATTTTTGGAGTACATAATCACCAGTTTGGTTTCTAAAATTGTGTCCACATCCCCTTTTCTTTTAATCATTTGGACATGAACCCGAAAGAGGGATTTGCAAGAACCGATGTCGAAAACAATGCACCACAATGAAGTTGTACTCGGTGGTAACGTCAAGCTCCAACACAATAAGCAAGATTCGAACAATGGAAAGAATATGCAAATAAGAAACCAAGTCTGCTCATCCTCATAGATCAAAAAAGGAAGTACAAATAGGGGTGCTTTGTAACCCCCATGCCTAAACAAGGAAAGAACCTCAATGATGCCATTGACGCATATGACGTGGTCGACACATATGACGCGCCACTAAAGGGGGAGTTACAATTCTAAATAAGGAATGTAACTCCTATGACGCATTGACGTAAACGACAATGCCGCATTCTATGATAGAAGTGACACTTGTCATTTGACTTCCTAAGACCTGTGACTCTAGTAAGGCGAGATGACTCACTAGGTGATGTGGATGATGACTAGGCATGTCACACACACCAACACCCCCCCTTCATCGAAGCCGAGGAAGAGGTCATGGTAAGCCATAACAAAAAAGAAGACTCCCCTAGATAACTAAGAAAGATGTGTCAATGGGGCCCAATAACTAAAGGCCTAATAAGGTGCCCATATAAAAACAACATCTTTTTGGAAAGAAGAAGAGGAGAAGGAGGACTATATAGCCCGAAGAAGATGGGCGGCTACAACAGACCTCACCCCAAGAAGAGACCGCAAGTGAAGAAATTTCACCTCAGTGAAGGGCTTGGTGAATATGTCTGCAACCTAATTAGTCATGCGAACCCGTATGAAGTGCATGTGAATCTCAATGTGCTTCATCCACTGATGTTGAACTGGATTTCTACAAATCGAGATAGTGCTCATGTTGTCACAATAGATAATGGTAGGCCACCAAAAGTGGATGCCAAACTCTGTCAAGATACCCTGTAACCAAACAACTTCTGTGGCAACATTAACTTCTCCTTTGTATTATACTTTTGTCGATGATATGGCAATGGCATTTTGCTTCTTGCTGGACCAACTGATAGGACCTGAACCAAGAGTGAAATTGTAGCCTAAGGTAGACTTTTGATGATCTAGATCACCGGCCCAATCTGAGTCTATAAATCCAACCAAGTCAATCTCAGTCCCTCCTAAGTAATGAATACCATCTGTGTGAGTGCCATGAACATAGTGAAGGATCCGCTTTGCTGATTTTAAATGTAGCTCATGAGGCTCCTACATAAATATGGACACAATCCTGACAACATACGATAGATCTGGTTGAGTGTGAGTAAGGTAGATTAAGCTCCCCACCAACTACCGATAAAGGGTACCATCAACCAAGGGGGAAGAGCAATCAGAAACCAACTTGACCCCGAAAGAAAAGGAGTAGGTGAGGACTTGCAATCAGACATGTGAAACCGAGCAAGAAAAAATCAAGAGAGTACTTAGGCCGCAAGATCATAATTCCCGAGTCGATTGTGAAATCTGGATCCTAAGAAGGTAATGAAGAAATCCTAAGTCATACATGGAGAACTTGTTGTCCAAGGAGATCTTCATAGAATCAATGATAGAGGAAGAGCTACCTGTGATCAACAAATCATCAACATAGAGAACAAGAATAAACATGGAGTCATCCTACTACAGAATATACACATTTGGGTCAGAGTGACACCGAGTGAACCCTGATGCAAGTAAAAAGTAGTCCATCTTGGCATACTAAGCTCGAGGGGCTTGTTTAAGGCCATAAAGAAACTTATTTAACTTAAAAACAAGGGATGGATCATGGACATATAACCCGAGGTTGTTCCAAATAGATCTCTTCCTTTAGGTCCCCATGAAGGAAGGCACTCTTAACATCCATTTGGTGGACTTCCCATCTATTAGCGGCAGTGATGGAAAGGGTCAATTGAATGGAAGTCATCTTCGTAACTGGAGCAAAGGTTTTCGATTAATCAACCCTAGCTACCTGGGAGAAACCCTTAGCTACAAGTCATGCTTTATACTTCTCAACTTCTCCATTGGCTCCATACTTTGTTTGATATATCCACCTACACCGACAAAATTTTATTCCTTTCGAAAGAGGGGTAAGATCCCATGTGTCATTATTTATGAGTGAGGAATACTCCTCATCCTTATTAGAATCCCACTTAGGAATCCCAGAAGCTTCCTGGAAAGATGGTGGATCAGAAGTAGAGGTGAAGGAGTGGCGTCCACAAAAATTGAGTAAGTATATCTCTCATCTGAAGGATCTCCAACTAAATATCCAACACTCTGTAAAGTTTTCCTAGCCCAAAGAGGTCTCGAAGGTTCAAGCTCAGAGTCGAAGATTCTTCACTCAAGTGAGAAGGGACATATTCCTCATCATCACTACTTTGTTAGAATCAGAAGACTCAGAAGTTTGAGGATCGGGAGGAGTAGGGAGAGGAGGAACTCGCTCAACAACATCATCATCTAATGAGTCAGAATCTAAATTAGTGGGAAAAAGAACCTCATTGGAAGTAAAAGTCAAGGATGACTCATCAAACTTCACACTCCTCTCAATATAGAGCTCATGGGTTGTAGGGTTCAACAATTGATATCCCTTCATACCATCAAGATACCCAACAAAGATACAAGGTTTTGATTGTGGATCCAATGCCTTATGTTTCTTCTTGGGAATCTGAGCCATAGCCTTAGATTTAAAGACTCGAAAGTGCTCAACATCAGGCTTGTGTCCAAACCAAGCTTCAAAGGGTGTCATCCCTCTTACTGTCTTGTGTGGAACATGATTCTGAATGTAATAAGCACAATTCACTTCTTCAGCCCAATACTGTGGAGGAAGGGACTTTGAGTGAACCATACAAGTAGCCATCTCCTTTAGAGTTCAATTCTTTCTTTCTACAAATCCATTTTGGGAAGGATTGTATGCAATTGTACGCTGCAAAGCAATCCCCTCAGAAGTGCAGAAATCCTCAAACATGTTGCTCACATACTCACCTCCATTGTCGGTTCAAAGAACCTTGATAGACCGTTCTGCTTGTTTCTCAGCAAGAGCCTTAAAGTTTTGAAAATGCTTTGAAAGACTTCAGACTTAAGCTTAAGAAAATATACCCAAGTATACCGTGAAAATCCATCAATGAAGGTTAGTATATATAGAGCTCTAGTGAAAGACGGAGATGGAAAGGGGCCGAAACATCACTATGAATAAGAACTAATGGACGAGTAGCTCTCCGCAATTTTCCCTTATCAAATTTTTTTCAGTGTGTAACCCTCACAAAGACCTTTAGAAAAATTAACTCGGGGTAATCCATTGACCATTTCATTTTGGCTCAATTGTTCAAGGTAATAATAATTTAGATGCCCAAAACACTCATGCCATAGCTTGTTAACCTCATTTGCATGAGTGAGAAAGGAATTGGTGTCAAATCGGAGAGAGAAGTGGAAAAAGGTATACAACCGTGAACGGTGATCCACCTTTCCCTCGGCCACAAGCGATCGAGTTAAGCTCATGAATGATGACCGAGTTAGGACCAAATTCCACTCACATTCCTTTATCAAGGTGGTTGATTTAGTAAACCGATAGGAGATTGGTAGAGAGATTGGGAACACTCAACACTTGGTTAAATGTTCCACCTTCTATCTCTCTACCGATCCACTACCGAAAACCGACACGTGAGTTTCATCACCCAATGTGATTTGGGACATGTCACATGGTTCAATGCTAGATAATTCAACCTCTCGAAGAATCCATGTGATGCGAGGCAATCGGAATCGATAATCCAAGTTAATGATGGAGCTTATCTAGCTACGAGGGCCTTACCTTTCTTATTTTCATTTTTAGACTCCTTTGCTTTAGAAGACTCGCCCTTCTAAGCATTTTGTTTAATAGATTCAAGAACACTTATTTTATTTTTCTCAAGCAACTAATTTAAGTGATCAATTTGTTTCCGAAAATAATGATGCTTGTTGTGGCCAGGATACTTACAATAGAAGCATTTGCAGTTTTCCTTCTTCACTTTAGGATCAAAAGTCGAAGTGTTAGTGTTGGGCTTAGCTGGGGGTTGGTTGGTCTTGGTTTCTTTCTTAGACTCGGTCCTTTATTTCTTTCTTCTTTTCATTTTTCTTACCCTTATTCACCACAAGGGAATGTGACTTGGATTTTAGAGTCCCCATTTGAATGAGTTTGTCCTGTTCTCGAATGAGTTGGGATGAAAAACTATCAAATGAGGGCATTTTCCAGGCACTACCCAAGGTGGATTTCATGGCATGGAAAGTTGAAATGAAGATAGAGTATTCAAGACCTAACTTAGAAAGAATCGACAAGATCAATTGAGAGTCTTTCTTCTCCACTTTACATTCCTTTAGAAGCAGTCTAGTGTGGAAAACTTTGAGAAGAAGGCTGCGCAAGTTTTCAAAGTCACTAGGATTTAACCCTAGTAGTTCGTTCTCCAACTCATGCACTCTCATGTCATCTTGCTTCCCAAACATCTCGTCGAGTGTTTTCCACGCTCCATCGGGTGTCGAGGAAGTTTCGATGTGGAAGAGCAAGTTGGAAGAGACAGACATACAAAGAAGACCTAAGGCTTCATCACAATGGTTGAACCATTTAGATCTTTCAGTTCATCATCAAGTTCAGTCTCTAACCCCATGGTGACACAGTATAACCAATACCTTGCAAAACCAATATAATTTTAGATTTCCATTCAAAGAAATTAAAAGGTGTGAGCACCAATACTTTAGAGATATCCATAATGAAGAGATAGAACCAACGAAGGAAGAAGGAAGGAGAAAGAAAGGAAACAACCACCGCAGAACAATATCACACCCCCAAGTTTGGCAATTTATATTTTAGTGTGTTGATTACTATCAGATGCGGCTGTGTGCTGAGAACCAATCTTTCACTCACCTTGCAATCAACGTAATAACGCGCTAGAGTGGAGACAACAATCAAAGTTCGTTGGGTGCAACAATTTTACACCGTAAGCAAGCATAGGAATGAGTGAAAACAAGAAGGGGAAGAGAAATCCTTGTGAGAAATAGTATCTCACATCACATGAAATGATCCCTTTGTTGTAAGACTATGGCAGATGCGCTCACAAGTCCACAAGCAATAAAAGGGATAGAACAATGCTCAAGATGATTCGAAATGAGTCGATACAAGCAATATAATGACACCCCCCAATGTGGCACTTTATAAAATAGTGTGTTTATAAAACTGATAATCCCATCATCTAGTGTGTGAAAAAACATGCAATTTTGACTAAAGAAGTGCTCAAAACCGAGCAACGAGTCAAAAGTTATAGCAAAAAAATGATTCCCGCAATTGATGGAAAATGCCAATAAGCCTTGCAAATGGATTAAAAAGGTGCCCTAAACACATGCAAAGGGTTTTGTATGTATGCTCGTTGGAAATGGCATTGAATTTTAGATAGGGTTTTTTTTTTACAAGGGGGGATTAGCCTCCTGTCAACCCCGGACCTCACCCTTCATCTTTAACACTCGAAGGAAGGACAATAATACAAGCAAAATACCAAAAGAAAAGTTTACAATGCCAATTAAATAAATATTTACACCTTAAAACATTTTAAAAGTTGATTTGATTTACCAATAATCAATCCTTAAAAAGGAATAGGTGCCCAACTGAGTTACACGTTGACCGAGTTGTTGAGGGCCAAAGCACTGAGCTAGAACGCAAAAGAAGCCACCGAGTAGGAGAGGGAGAGCCGAGGAGTTAGTTGGCAGTGTTGGCTGGTCAGAAGTGAAATTCCACATGTCGAGGTCGTGGGAAGGTAGGGTGTAACCATCCACTAGGATGGCAACATAGGTAAAGACCGAACGAAGTCCGAGTTGGGAATGGACCTGAGACAGCGAGTAAAGACAGCCACGTGCCAATAGAAGCCACCAAATCGAAGCCTCGCGTGCAGTCCGAAATGGCCATGGTTAGAGGTCAACAGAGATCCCTAAGCCAGGAAAGGATACATGGGAAACACAATGCAAGAGAGCTCTATTCAAGCATAAATGAAACAGGTCCAAGTTCATCCATACCGATCCAAAAACTAGTCGAAGATAAAATGCACGGGGAGTGGATTCGGTGAACGTTGTAAGGTAAAACCAAGCCCTAACAACAAATAATGCATGGGAAGAATGTAAACTAATGTACTCGTGTTCACACCAAAACCGAATTGCTAAGAATAAGCAAGTCACGAGCCAAAGCAAGGCACCACTGGTAGAGGCCACAAGCCCGTTCAAGCAATGAACAAGTAGAGATGGTGAATGCCAGCAAACCACTTAACAATAGCATGAAAAAGAAAGGTAACGGATGTTCATGTAATATTTGGTTTCGAGGAGTAATTTCCAAGCATAAACAAAGGCACACAGCAGAGATGTAACAAAAATCAATGTAGAGACAACCATGCAAATGAAACCTTGAGAAAACAATGAACCACAGGTCCACACTAGAGTAAAAATGAGCTCACGAGAATAGAAGAAATCACGAACAAACTCAACAACTAATAATGTAAACTCGACCAAAATACCCTCAAACTTGCAATTGCAGAAACCTCAATGCGAGGTGAGCAATACGATTCCAAAGTAATAATCGAAAAAAACTTACATGAGGAAATAAGAAGAAACTAGAAGTAATAAGAAATTGATAAATGAAGAGTGCACGTTTTACCAAACCTCACACTCTGATACCATGAAAGAGGGATACATGAGAACCGATGTTGAAAACAATGCACCACAACAAAGTTGCACTCTAATGGTAACATCAAGCTCTAACGCAATAAGCAAGATTCAAACAATGGAAAGAATATGCAAATAAGAAAACAGGTCTGCTCATCCTCATAGATCGAAAAAAGGAAGTACAAATAGGGGTGTTGTGTAACCCCCATGCCTAAACAAGGAAAGAACCTCAATGATGCCACTGACGCATATGACGTGACTGACGCATATGATGCCACTAAAGGAGGAGTTACAATTCTAAATAAGGAATGTAACTCCTATAACGCATTGACTCCAATGACAACGGCATGCATTCTATGACAGAATCGACACTTATCATTTGACTTCCTAAGACCTATAACTATCACAAGGCGAGATGACTCACCAGTGATATGGATGATGACTAGGCATGTCACACACACCAATGCACCCCCACTACCCATCCCTCCATGCCTTCTTTCTCACACAAGCCCGTAATAAAGAAGCGTAATTAAAACACTTTGCACGATCTCTTCCACTGCATTCTCCTTTTCCCACACTCACACTTGAACTTGAGTGGTAATGGTAGGATAGGTGATTCTTCTTCTTCATAGAGATCCATACCAAAGGGTTTCTCATCTTTGTTTTTTTTGTCACATACTCACATTCCACACCCCATTAAGTATTATTTATATCAAAGTTATGATCCTAGTTCACCATTTTAATATAATTGATTTTGAACTGGAGATGGTGAAGGTTCAGAGTATCTATCACATTTTTGTAATATTGTCTAGGATATTATTTTTATTTTTACGGAAGCTCCCTGAGATTATATCATAGTCACACCATTTTTATACTCGTGTTTATTACATCAAAAGGCATTTTCATAGCTAGAACCTTTCCCTCCCTTTGACCGTGTGTCGTCAGTTGCACGTAAAAATGTGGATCATAGAATTTCGCATCGTATCAACGTCTTCAAAGACGCAAATCTTAACCGTAGATTTTCTATGTGCACATCTAGTTAGAATCTGTTGTGCCTTTCTCTACCACATCATGTTTCAACCACATCGCAGATGTCGGCCTCCATTTCCATCACAAACGAGTCGCTCAAGTTACGCTCCTCCGCAAAATGGATATGTAAAATATAATGTTGGACTGGTAAATGAAAACACACATGTCATGAAATATAACCATACAATGACATTGTTAACTTGTTGTGAAAAACATGAACAACAACTAACAAAATAATTTTGATAGAAAACTAATTTGGAGATAGAATCATTCATTCAATCTTTTTGAGAAATTTATGACATTTTCTTTAATTTTGTTTTTTTCATGAATTTTCTTATTACGCCATTAAATTATCCATATTATATGAATGTGTGTGTCTTTTTATAAGGATTAATGAAATGAATGTGGTAAAATATTCAATCTTAACATATATATCTTATTTTATATATTTATGTCGAAAGACGTGTTTACAGGTAGAAAGCTCGAGGGGCTCTGCAACATATTGTAATCGCCATTGTCCATATGTTAGACCGTATCAATGACCTTGACAATAACCGATCAATTTAGTGGGATTATTTCTATCCACTTAGATATGCCATGTACAAGATTAGTTCATCAAAGGACATCATGGGATTATATGTGTTGTCATTAGCGACGGAATGAATGTTTTGTCTTTATTTTTGCTTCATTTCTATTCCATATTTTCATAACGGTATATATTTGGGAGCCTTTCATGCGACTACAAGAAAGGAGTAATGGTGTTTTGTTTAGTAGGAGATGATGGGTCCTCATGCGAGAATTGTTGATAACATTGCGCCTTAGATTTTTAATGTCATTGGAGGCACTATCGACAAGGATTACGCTACCACCTTAAAAATGGGCGGTGAAAATATTGTTGTTAAGGCGTCGTCTTTATTCTTTGTGAGGGAAAAATTTTGCAACGATGTCCTGGGCTCCACTCCAACAATATGGGGACCCTGCGTGCATTAAAAAAGGAGTTTGTTTGTTGTAGGATGAAAAATTGTAGTGCCCACTTCCCTCAAACATTGTTTAGATAAATTTCCTCCCATATTACAGATTCGTTGTATGGCTCCTTGTATGATTTGAATTGACACGGGGTGCCAACCTTATGAACCTCCTAACATGGATACAACATGACATATTAACATATTGTTGTTTTGATAGATATACTTGGCTAATGTTACATGATTGTGAATTGCGTATATTATGATTTGGATTGCAAACATGAATTAGATTGGTAGTTGTTATGCTATAGAAACTTATAGACAAAAGTAAACCGTTATAATTTGGTATGTGTGTGTGTCTATTGGTTTGAATGATGAATAGCAAATAACAAAGTGGATACTTGATGTAAGTGAGTTAATTTTCATGTTCTATTGGGAATTCTAGTGAACTTGTTTGATGATGAAAAAAATGATCTTGACATATATATGAATTATGTGTAATTGTTTGATGTGTGTGTGTGTGTGTGTTTTGTTCAATAGTTAAAAATTAATTTTTGTATATATCATTTCAAGCAGGTATGATGTGTTTGTTGAGTGTGCAGATGATGAACATGTGTTCAGAAGATTAGAACCACAAAATAAACAAAACAATAAAACAAACAAAAGAGGATGAAGGGGGACTAACTCACACAAGGCTCATTGGCCAACAATGGGTCACTCGGGCTTGGAAAATTGGTTGGGGGATGTAATTTGTGTAAAGTGACCTTAGTTTTGTAATGTTGTCTTTTCTTCCTTGATTTAAATTTATTTTCCTTTGTTTTAACCTTTGATTGACTAGTTTGTTTATCTTTGATAATTTGATTTAATTAGTTGTAAGTTGGATTATTAAATTGAACCCCTTTCTACTTTTGGGATGTTGGGACCCTTTTTTTGTGATTGGGAAGTTTTTCATTTAAGGACAACTCAGATGTGGCCTATGCAGCAATTTTAGAAGGTGTGTGGGACAAGTAAACCTTGTCCCATACTCCAAAAACTCCCCATACACCTACATGTACCTTTTTATGGAACTTTGGCCACTTAAAGAATCTTTTGTATATCATTTAATTTCTCTGATCTTTCTCTCTTTTCAAAATGAGGTTTTTTGTAAGTACTCTTACTTTTTGTCTTTTGGGATTTGAGTTTATTTATAATGGTGTGATGATTTAATATTTTGGGTTGCTTGAAAATATAGTTTTGTGGATTGGCACCATTTATTTTATTTTCCATTTTATTTTATTTTTTTGTATGAATACTTTGGGATATGGGTTGAGTGTGAGTCAAGTCATGGTAAATTTTAGGTGATTGTTTGTAAGGGAGACCAATGTGATGTGCAAGGGCTTTCTTATCATGCTTGGGGATTGGAGTTATTTTGGGGATGGAGCATGCCACATGGCATGATCCTAAGGGCCCCTCTACCTTGAGTTTTTTTATAAATTGGAGTCTTGTGCCTTGTTTTGGGGGAGTTCACTTGGTCTTAGGGAGGTGTTGTCAAATTGGATTGGTTTGGAAGGATTGTTGGAGTGCTTGGGAATGCTTGCTTCAAGATCATTTTGGGACAAGTGATTATTAGGTATGCCTTACCCATTTGATTTTTCTATTTGTAATGTAATTTCTACTCCTTGAACTAATTTCAGAATCGTGATTTTTATTACCCACTTGGGTACATGCTAGTTTGTTGAATAAGTGTTGTGTAGAAGCTTGCATGATTCCATTGTGGGCATGCAAGTGGTGTTGTGTGTAGGGGAATGTGTTTTACCACTAGAGGGATAAGTAGTGTTTCAAAGTGAGGGATATGTTCCCTCTTTAGGTCTTATTTTGGAGGAACCAAGGGAAGAGATGATGAGCCCTTAGTTATGCTATGTAAACCATTGTTTTGTCATGTCATCGCTTTGCACTAAGTATGATATTGTTGTTTTGTAATTAATACTTTACTATATTTTGGAAGGAAATATTGTGCATAATATTTTTATTTTTGTCTTGTGTTTACTTCTTCAAATATGGGTTAAATGAATATTTATGAGTATTAACAATGAATTTGAAGAGCATATCTTAATCCATCACATGATCCAATTATAGACCGCAGAATCATCTCAGGCACTAGTGCAGACTTATTTTGGAGTGTAGTACTCACTAATGCATTAGTGCAGGGACTTATAGTGAGTGTAGTACTCACTTGTGCATTAGTGTAGGAATCGTTGAAGAGTGCATGACTTGCTCGCAAAGCACTAATGCAGACTTGCTTGGAGTAAGGAACTCACGCAAAAGAGGTAGATGACTCAGATGGCCAAATGACAAGTTGATGCACTTGGTACACTTGTCGACACGATGGAATGAACATGAAATATGGCCTACCACCTCAACCATAATGTGAATAATGAAGACCGCGCAACCTAAACTTAACACTAGTTGATTTAAGTCATGGAGCGACAAACAGAACAACTCATAGACTTATAATCATCATGATTATAGGGATCCAATGCGAGAATATTTGATATCTTCCCACAATGATTGACTACCTCAATTAAGAGTTGATTACAGACCTCAAGTGTATTTAAAATGATGCGATGAGGTATGAGTTGATTCTTCTACTTGGTAGAGGTATATTGGAGGTGTCCCCTCGAAGTGGATTCCCATCTTGGGAAATTATTGAGTTACTCCTTCCTTAAGGACAATTGTATAGTGTTTCCCTACCATAAGGGTATTATTCTAAATATATTGCATATTTGGGCATCTTTTCCCACCCATATATCTTGTGTTGTGTTATCTTCTACAATTTATTGATTTATTATATGCAAAGTTCTTATCAAGTGGTATCAGAGCGTCGATTTTGGCAAAAATTGGGTCCAAACCCTAATTTTAGAGATTCATCTATATTTTGAAATTGGATGTGAATTTTTTCTCAAATTTTTTACCATAGTTTTAAAAGGGTTTCAGAAAGCTACAATCTAAATTTTAGAAATTTTCAAGGTGTTTTGTGGAATTTATTACATTTTTAGGGTTTCGCCTAAATTTGCTTCACAAGTCATAGCTTTTAGAATTAATGTTCTAAATTTTTACCAGAATTGAAACTCTCATTTAGAAAGATATGGTAAAAATTTCAAAAAAATTTAGATCTAGTTTGAAGAAGATATTGAGAGTTTTATGGTTTTACATAAAATCAGCCTACAGGTTGCAATTTTCCATCTTTCTTTTATTTTTTTACATATTCGAAAGCTCTCACAATTTTAGTAGGGGTTAATTATTTTTGGTTTCATATTAGAGACAGAATTATAGACAAAATCATCAGGTCAAATATTGGTCAAAGGAGTAAGTTTGTGAAACCCTAATTTTTGTGCATCATGGATATACCAATTTTCTATGGCAATGGGGAAATTGATGCAAAAAAATGGTGGTTACAATTTAAGAAAATGTATTTTGAAAAATGTTTAGTATGGGTTAGTTTTTATCTTCATCTTGGTGGGAAAGCATGACATTGGTATTCTTATTTGGATATAGATCTGTTGGATTGGGATTGGGAGGAAATGGAAGATATTTTCCTAGCTAGATGGGAAACAAAAATAGACATAATTTTGTTAAAGAAGAAGAAGAAGAAGAAGCACAAGCAGAATAAGAAGAAGAAAATATTGATGATGAAGCTACTACACATGATAGTGCATCTCCAAGGAAGGAAGCTTCAATATTTCAGTTTAAAGGGTGCATTCAAATAAAAAAGGTAATTGTTTCCATAAACCCTAGCAGCAAATATAACTTCATCAATATGGATGTAGCTCATAATCTACGTGTGCAAACATAGCATACTAAGGCAACTCAAGTGGATGGTAAGCATATTCAAGTTTTTGAAGATTTAAATATCTCTATGGATAAATATGTTTTACATTCAAATTTTTATGCTTTAGATATGGATGGTATGGATATTGTTCTTGGATATCCTTGGTTAGAGACATTGGGAACAATTAATCTTAATGTGCAAAATAAATTCATGAAATTGTGGTACAAGCGAAAGAAAATTACATTGCAAGATATCACACTTAAGAGAAAAAAATTAATATAAATGAGGATCATGAAGAGGAATTTGAAGATGATGAAGAAGGGAATAAGGATTATTCAGAAGGAGAGGCTATAGAAAAGATGAAAAGAAAAAAATAATTCATCTACTCAAGAGAAAAAAGAAATAGCAAACAAGGTGGAAGAGAAAAATAAAGAAAAGGTTGATAAGGTTGAGGATACCAAGGTTGCACCATATAGACACCCACATCATCATGAGAAGGGAAAAATCATGGAGTTATGTTAGGCCACATAAGGGCAACAATCTATATAAATATACAGAGGAATTGGAGGAGCAATAATCAGGGCTATACACAGAATCAATGGAGCAACAATTATATGACATGGAATCACAAGAATAATTATTATGGATATGCATGGATACCAAGGAGGATCACATATGGAAAAGGATGGAATCATATGAGTCCAATGGAATATGGAATCAGGTTTGGAGCAGCATCACCCACTAGGATCTCATATGGGTGGTTGGATGATCAAGCATGGCGAAAAGTGTGCAATAATTTAAAGCACACTCATTATATGGCTTCTTCTTATGTTTCGGGGACAAAACATGTCAAAGAGGGAGGAAATGCTATGTACCTTGGGATATGATATTATAATGTATATGGGTTGATGGAGATGCTGACATGTGGCACACATCCCCTTAGTTAGTCACATAGGAATTAGTTATATTGGGTAATGAGTCGGCCTACATTGGGATTAGGTGTTACCCATCTATTAAGAGTAATGTATGTCTATATAAGGGAGGTGAGTATCATGTGATGAGGTATGAGTTGATTCTTCTACTTGGTAGAGGTATATTGGAGGTGTCCCCCTCGAAGTGGATTCCCATCTTGGGAGATTGTGGAGTTACTCCTTCCTTAAGGAGCATTGTATGGTGTTGCCCTACCTTAAGGGTATTATTCTGAATATATTACATATTTGGGCATCTTGGCCCACCCATATATCTTTTGTTGTGTTATCTTCTGCAATTTATTGATTTATTATATGCAAATTTCTTATCACATGATGTATTTTATCCAAGTGTGGCATGCACTAATCCTTCCACAATTGTAATTACTCAAATAATTAGTTGTTGTTATTGGTATCTTTTAGTTAAATAGTTGTAATTAAATGCAAATTACTAGTCCTCTTTTAAAGTGACTATTATGCTCTAATATAAAAGAACATCTATAATAGGAAAAGAGTTAGTTTGATTGATTACTGTAAAAGGAATTCTTTAATTCAATAAAGTGTCGATTTACAGAAATTTCAACTCGTGTGATTTACAACTTCAAGATGGATTTGTGGGAAGGGGCAAGGGCCACTCCTTCCCAAATTGAAGGGATAATTTCTTGTCCATTTTATCTCTGTTATTTTGCATTTATTCAATTTACCATAATTTCATTGTTTTAGAAGTTTCCATTATGAGTTCAATAATTCTTTGTTGATCAATATTGTTTATTTCCTTATGGCGGTTAGCATAGCATTTGGTTAAATATGCTAATAAACAATTATTGAGCATTGTTCCAACTATTTCCTTTTCTCGCAAATAGCCATGGACACCACCCTGGACTGAAAAACATAAGATAACTAAAGCCGTAGTACCAATGGCACTCGTCGAATGATTAGCTAGTCCTAGTGGTGCTATAAGTGGTTGTATAAGTGTGGATCCATTTTATATTTTTATTCTTGCAGAGGAACCAAGGGCTAGCTACCCTCTCCTAGTGGAGTGATAAGTGGTATAGGGTGGTACTTCCTTCCCCATTTCAAACCATAGTTGGTTTGATCATGTGTATTGATTTCCTTTTGTGGTTGACATACCTGGTTGTTTGTCTAATTTGTTTACTTGGTTGTTGTGAACTTTGTTTGCATGGTTGTGTGTGATTTGGGTGTTGGGTTTATTCTGAAGCTTGTTTATTGGTTCTTGAGCCCTTTGTGAGTTAGGGAACTTGTGGGGCAATGAGGATGAGATCATTCCCCCATTACATGGTTGGGTGGTAAGTGTCGTTAGATTCCTCCTTTTGTTTGATATGGGAGTGTTGTGAAGAAGTGTTTTGAAGTTGAATGAAGTTGTGAATAGAAGTTTTATATTGGGGTTCATGCAATTTATGCCCTTAAGCCATTTAAAAATCTTGTAAAGTGTTGTCCAAGTTTGTTATTTTGAATACTTGTGAGCATTGTAAATCAAATGGGAAGTATGTTTTGTAATGTGGCATTTGAAATTTAAATGTGAAAAAAATTGCATTGATAGTTGTATTATAAATGGTTAATAAATGAAATGAAATTTCTTCTATCTTTACATATTCTCTCTTAAAAGGACCACTTACACAAGTGTATAACATTGCACCCGAAAGAAAATAAAAGTTTTATTGTTTGCATTTTGATGTTGAAGTTTGAAATCAAAAGTGGTTAAAGAAATGAAATGAAATTTTCCTTTTGATCCTTCACTCTCCTTCTAAATATTTACCTTGTGGGTGTGTCTACTGATTAAAAGAATGAATTTCATTATGTCGTTTAATGGAGTGTTTTTGGGAATTTTCTTATGTCTCTTTAAGTTTAAACAAAGTTGGTGGAAATGAGTAAGAAAGGTAGTTGTTGAATGAATTCTATATTTGCTAAAAACCTCTTAGTGCAACTAAAATTGTTATGGAAATCTCATTTCTCTCGAATTGTTTTACAACTTGTATTTTAGAAAGGTGTTCAAAATAGTATATTTCCCTTTTAGCAAGTTTTTCACGAATAGATTTGTGCACGTTTGATCATGAGCTTGAAGTTATTAATAAATTGGAAATGTGATTTTCAAAATGGTGTACCCTTTTTACCTAGCTAAATTTTGGTTATGAAAGCTTGGAATAACTATTGAAATGCTTAGCTTCATACGAAACTTGTTAAGATAAAGGAGAGTGTGATCTTAGTTGAATTGTCAATAAGGTTGGTTTCAACGATCTTATGCATCAAAGGTTTCAAAAAAATTTATATATATATAAGTTTTTAAAATAAAAAATAAAAATTAGCTTAATATATGTGTTTTATTTAAGAAAGAAAACAAAAATGAATTAGATCCAATAACTAAACCATTCATAACTATTTTTATACCAATTGAAATCAAACAAAATTTAACGAGTTTTTATATAAATATCTCATCATCATACTTTCCAAATTTCAGGAAAACTCGATTGTATTTTTGAAGATATCGTGATTATAATATAGGGTGTTGAAAAAGAAATATACATATAGAGTGGGTTGTGGATATACATTGAGTATATATCTATTTTCTTCACCCTCCTCCAAGTTTTAAGCTCCTCCCTACAAAATGAACAGAAAAATGGGAACATGAAGAAGAAAAAAGCAAAATTTATGTTTCCCTCCATGAAGAAAATTAGGGTATAAGATTACCTATCTAATCCTAGGTAGAGATTAAAACAATCTAATGGCTCACATCTAACCACCTTTTCACATGTCATAGTCGACTAGTCTAAGTAATTTAATAAGTGAAGGTTAATAATGTAATGAGGTCTAAGCTAGTTAATGTTTTATGGTAATGATATAAGGAGTTTAATATTACAATAGTGTTTTATTAAATTGAACTAGGAAATGTAAATAAAAGGGATAACAATTATAAGTCAAATTATTATTAATTTCCCCATTAAAATTTGTAATGGTTAAACCTTATAACGAATTACGAGCAACTTAAAAAGTAGTGAATTATCGATTATATTGAATAAAATAATGTAAAGTAGGTTTTATTATTGTACATATAACTAATGTTCTAATTTTGAAATATTCCCACTTAAAAATTATAGTGTAATGTAACTAATTGTCATAGACACAAAATCATGCACTTTGGGTAATTTTCT
The DNA here is from genome assembly GCA_018340775.1 of Taxus wallichiana var. yunnanensis. NCBI lineage: Eukaryota > Viridiplantae > Streptophyta > Pinopsida > Cupressales > Taxaceae > Taxus > Taxus wallichiana. The sequence goes on from CM031235.1 coordinate 944,295,748, forward strand.
AGTCCCGATTACATACTACTATTCATTTGATTCATGAGTGAGAAAATTACTAATTAACCCATGTCTTTGGCCCCCTTTCTTCACTTTCTATCACTTCTCTTGGTCTTACACCTTTACTTTCTCAGTCCTCCTTTTTATACCTCGAAATTTATCGTCCTGAGACACCGCACCTAGCCAAGACGCTAGCGCCAGCGCCCACGACCACAATATACTTTGTTCACACATTTTGGGTCCTTTCTAGTTGTTTGAGCATCTTATCTTTTTGGTATTCGGCCTTTTCAGGGTTAATTACAAAATTCAAGCAAAGGAATCATATAAATATAAAGTTATATGATCATAATAAAGGACCAAGCACTAAGCATTAGCTATCGCCACCTAAGGTTGCATTCATCAAGCATATAAGAGCTCCATTGAATCCATCTAACACCATCCAAGGGACACAAGGGCTGGTTATTCTACATACACACTTCATAGGAGGGAAGTTCATTCTATTCCATGCACACATCTACTACATTTCTTTACATTTAGCTTACTTGCTCACTATCAAGTGCAACACGCATAAGAGCCACCTAGGGCATGATTCTACACACACACACATAGAACTACATTGGGTTTGAGATGTAGTGCAATGCTCAATTGTAAGTTCACCATTGTGATAGTTGAGGACAGTCTGACCCCTCATTCTGTATCTTTCTTTTTTAGGATTTGACGTATATTTGAGAGCTTTATAGGTTAATATTTCCTTTGCATATTTCAACGACTTCGATGATCACCGTGCGACGTCATAGTGACCAAAGGAAAATAATAGTGAATAACTAGTGACCACTCATAGGAGGTTTTCTAAGCATTTCCGTAGACCTAGGTGCCAAGAAATAGGCCTAGGGCGCCCACAGGAACCCCTATCCCTCTCGATGCGCCCTAGTCCACTTATTCTTCCGATCTTCATTTTTCTAAACTTCGGTATGACGGCGGGCTTCGTATTTCCGAGTTTTCTAGCACTACACACCTCCAATATTTATGTGAATCAACTAAGGCTTCTTACCCTCTCTTTGCACTTAGGGTTTCATATATTTTGGCTTAGTTTGCTTGGGTTAATTTTTGTACTTCATTGTTACATTTATTTACTACTACAATAACAATTAGATTAGGCATATATTCCACATTTTAGCTTAATCATTTTGGTGAACCATAACCCATGGATACTTTGTATCATTTACCACTACTTGAAGGTGTTGTTTGCATGTTAGATACAGTCCCCATCAACATCGTCACCTCCTCTTGATACTACTACTGTTATGATTCTTTATCAAGGGCATGTCACATCATCGAACATCATTCCACCTATTACACCTTCTCATGCATCTTCTTCATTAGTACAACCTCCTTTTACATGCACACTTTTCATGAATGATTCTTATTGGGAACATATTCCATTTTATCCTACTTGTGATGATATTATATGCACACATGATGGATTGGCTCAGCTAGGCTTTACAATTGACGATATTTTTCCTCCACCTCATGATCATCATCTCTACCATGGGTTTGTTCGCATCACCGTTGCTTATGGTTTTCGAGTCTCTTATCTCACAGTTTACCTTTCACATGCTCCTCACACTTATCCACTTACAATTGAAAATATTAGTTTGATTACATTGGGGGCACCTTAGATTTTGATCATATTGACATTTCATTTCTTATGTCTTTCGGTCATGTTTTAATTTGCAATGATTCCTTTCTCGACTATTCCCAAAATCTTACACAATGGTATGCACATGGTTTTCCATTACCTCCTTTTATTGATGAGGAATACACTGTGGGCATGTATAATTTACGGCTCAATAACTCCTTTCTTGATCAACTCGACACTATCGCTTATCAAGTTTCTATGCTTCACCATTCGGTTTTGATCATGACAATGATGACCTCTTAGATGACATTACTTGATCAAACTCATCACCACATACTTGGGGGCATCACACTTATCTCTTCCCCCTAACGTCAACACACATCTTATACTCTCATCACATCACACCTAGATCTTTGCTCACAACACACACGCTTGTATAGTCATTTCTTGATGAGACACTCTTGTGCTACAATTCACATTTGACTATTGAGGGCATACTATACACATGAACCTCACATGCTACATATCATACATTAGAAATTACACTTTACATACTTCACACTTTGCGTACCATAGATTTTCTCTTGGAATCTTCTATACACTTTGTGTCTCCTTCACTATACACATTCGCACTACATCTCTCTTACATCTACTCCTACATGTTACTCTCATTACCTTATGACGAACTCTAGTTTTGCTATCCATACTTGATCGCTGAGGGTATACATCTCAAATGGAACCCATCACATTCGCACTTTCAATCATACACTCACTCACACACTCTACGCACAATGCTTTCACGATCACATCTTTCTATTACACATAATTCAAACCATTTCCCGATGACACACTCTCGTTTGTGGTTCATTCTTGAATGCTAAGGGGGCATAAATAAATGAACCTCATTGCATACATACACATCCACTCGGGGGCACATGGCTCCTATCATTCACACTGCATTTCATTTTGCCTCATCCATAACATACTATATATCTTGGTTTCATTTACTCTTGCTTACATTTGTTTACATGTTCACTTTATTACACATGCTAGTTAAATATCTTGTATGTCATTATCTTTTATCATTCACATGTGTGTTCACTTTTCTTTCTAGTTATGATCACAAATTCTACATATCCATTACACTCAAAAGGATGCCTAGCACAATACATATTACCAATCCCACATCAGCTCTTGGGGGCATCCACTTTCGTACATTACAAGGTGTTATTGTTTCATTTTGTTTCATAACACATTAATTTATCAGATTATACACATTTTGACATACTTTTTATATTTCTAACATGCTAACAGGTGCTTCATGTGCAACATTTATTTTGCATGACTACATGCTTCCATGATTGTTTGCTACATTACTTTTCATTACTTGCTCTTTGTATACCATTATTTGCGGGTTTTGCCCTTTGTTTTGTGTGCACACCGTCTCGCTTTAAGCCTCGTCGAACTTAATTGTCTTATGACATCGTGAGTGGTGTCTCATGTTTGTAACCCACTTTTCATGTTCTATATTGTCGTCTTGCGTGTTTACATTATCTTCTTTTGTCTTAGCTTACATATTGTCTACTTAGCATAGACTTTGTCTTCTACATGTGTGTTTGTATTTGCGTGTAACAACACTTGTTTCCTAGAAACTTTGTTTGTATGTGCCTTGGTTTCTACCAATAACATTCCCTTCCCCGTAAATCATAGTTTCAAAGATAGTGGTCAGTCCTCTTTTGGGCTGCATACTCCTTTAGCGATGTCGCACCCCAAACAAGGGGGACATCATTTGGGTGAATCAATCACCCCATACAAAGCAATCATACCGTCATTACACAACACAACACAATACTTGTACAACACTATTGTCGATTTCAGATAGGGCTCGAAATCGACTTGGGTGTTTAGCATAGTGATGCCCTTCCTAGACACCCATAACCAGGGGTAATTACACAACGATTGATAGTTCAGCACAGACAAATTTCTACGTAACTCCACACACAATGTCTTTTACAAGGCACACAATCCTTAGCACTTGAATTTGTACACACCCTCTACAGTGGTGTTCCACATTGTGGGAAGAAATTAAAGGTTGGAGGATAAGACCGAACTTTTCTCCCTACACTCTTCCATATCATTGGTGTGAGATCGCCCCAAAAACTCGCGGCCAATGCAACTGGCATAAGATCACCCAAAAAACTCAGTATTCTACAACATCATTAGGATCCTTTCTACACTCTTTTCCTCATCACAAATCATGTGCACATGTTCCTTTTTCACATTTTTCATTTTACATACTTTTTACACATATACATGCATATTTGACTACTTGTTCGTTCTTCTCTTTTACAGGTCTGTCGTATGGGAAGCAGTAGTCAACATCATTCACAACATCATTCACAACAACATCAACATCAACAACAGGTACATCATGACATCTACACATGTGTTTCCACCCTAGGTTCATTTTCATCACCACTTTTTACACTTTCTCCTCCTTAGCATCCACGCTTCACATTTTTTTCACTCCACGCTTGTCATGTCCCTCAGCACGCTCCTCTACATCGATCTACATGGTTATCAAGTATACATATCTATCTAATTTATGTTACCAAGCTTTCCGCTCACCAACATAAAGTGGGGGTAAATATAGACACAAAATCACGCACTTTGGGTAATTATCTAGTCCTGATTACATACTACTATTCATATGATTCATAAGTGAGAAAAGTACTAATTAACCCATGTCTTTGGCCACCTTTCTTTGCTTTTTGTTACTTCTCTTGGTCTTACACCTTTACTTGCTCAATCTTCCTTTTTATACCTTGAAATTTATCATCCTGGACACCAAAGACCTAGCCAAGACACTAGTGTGAGGCGCCTCGCTCCCTTTGGGCACCCCCCGACCTCAATATACTTTGTTCACACTTTTTGGGTCCTTTCTAGCCATTTGAGCATCTTATATTTTTGGTATTCGGCCTTTTCAGGGTTAATTACAAAATTCAAGCAAAGGAATCATATAAATATAAAGTTATGTGATCATAATAAAGGACCAAGCACTAAGCATTAGCTATCACCACCTAAGGTTGCATCCATCAAGCATCTAAGAGCTCCATTGCATCCATCTAGCACCATCCAAAGGACACAAGGGTTGGTTATTCTATACACACTTCATAGGAGGGAAGTTCATTTTATTCCATGCACACATCTATTACATTTCTTTACATCTAGCTTACTTGCTCGTTATCAAGTGCGACACGCACAAGAGCCACCTAGGGCATGATTCCACACACACACACACATAGAACTACATTGGGTCTGAAATGTAGTGCAGAGCTCAGTCGTAAGTTCATCATTGTGACAATTGAGGACATTTTGACCCCTCATTCTACATCTTTATTTTTTAGTAATTGATGTATATTTGAGAGTTTTACAAGTTAATATTTCATTGCAGGTTTCCAACGACCTTGGCGATCATTGTGTGACCTCATAGTGACCAAGGAAAATAACAAAGTGATAACTAGCGACCACTCGCAGGAGGTTTTCGAGCATATCCGCAAAACCCGGGTGCCCAAAACAAATCCTAGGGTGCCCGCAAGTGCCCTGTCCCTCTCCAGTGCCCTACCATCTTATTCTTCAAGATCTGCATTTTTCTAAGCTTCGGTGCGACAGTCAAGATTCATATTTCCTAGTTCTCCAACTCGCACACCTTCGGATTTCGTGAATCACCTAAGGCTTCTTACCCTCTCTTTATAGTTAGGGTTTCACATATTTTGGCTTAGTTTGCTTAGGTTAATTTTGGTAATTCATTGTTGCATTTATTTTCTACTACAATAGCAATTAGATTAGGCATATATTCCAAATTTTAGTGTAATTAATTGTTGGAAAAGATTTATTAAATTTTGGGATAAATGACCTCTATAAAAGTACAAATGTTATCTTTTAACTAAGAGAATTTTAATTATTCTCATAAACTAAAGTTCTAAGATCTAATAAATGAATATTTTTACGCCATAGTAGTTGGGTAAGCTACACTTGAAATTCTATATGAGAAATAATGGTTAAACTAAGACGACGCTTAAATGTCACCCCTAATGTATAAATAAATAACATTATGCTTTAACTTACATGTGGATTACTTTAACAACTTTTATATCATCTTAGTATGGTAATCCATGAAGGATAGATAGTTTTCTATTTAGCTAAGTATAAACTTTAGGACACCTCGATTTAAGAGATTAATGGATTAACCATACGTTTGACCATGTGCCCGAAAAATAGTGAAGTTGTGGCAAGAAACTAACGTATTAATCGATATTTCTCTATCGTTAGGGGCTCAAGTGTCTTAAATAAGAATGAAAGTAATTGTTTGTATAAGTAAATATATAATGGTGTTTGTATGACTCGTAGTTAGTGTCATCATGGAACCTTCCTTGTGGTCATTCATAGCTTACCATGTGAGTGGTGTACTTGCACGGTTATTGGCTTTGCTAATTAAACCATTAATCACTCAAATGCACAATGCGACTAACTTGCGCAAAAGTGGAAAACTTAGTGGCGTCACCCAACAATGCGTAGTAACCAATTAAAAACGTAAACTTGAAACACGTTTTCTATTTGTTCTTTCTAAACCAAACAAACAATAATAATTCTATAATTTTTACCTCTAAACTTAGTTGTTTTTTAGTGAAATCTTTGGGGCATCACAAAAGTGCTTAGACTGAATTGTATTATTAATTTTTTGTTGGGGAAGATAGATTGCACATTCTTTGTGGCTAGCTATTTAATGTACCTTACCACCGTGAATTCTGATAACAAACTGTGAGAAATAAAGTAATCGTTCCAAATATGCATTGAATATATATAACTCTAAGCTTATATATCATTTCATTTCCATTTAGTTAGATTTGTAAATGTTGCTTATTCACTTTGTGATTCCAAATTTATATGACACCATTGAAATACCATTGTTTGTCATCTATTCTTGCCATATACCATCTCACCTGCCAATGTTGTAAATAATAGCAAAAAATGAAAACAATGAGCATAAATTTGTCAAAAAATAGGACATGAAGCTCGTCAAACCAGCTTCGGTAATACCCGCATCCAACTGATTTAGTTTTTTAGATGTGGATTTAGTTGTTTCATTGGAATTTATTTTTGAGATTTAGTGGAATTGAATTTTGAGATTTGTTTTAACATGTTTTACCCGATTTGAACTCTAATTTAAATTTGAATATTATTAATAGATTGCATATTTTTAGTAAGTAATTTTTCCATGAATATTATTTGCAAGACATGAACTACTTAAATGTAGACTAAACGTGCATCGATCTTAAATTAAGAAAACAAGTGACCTCTTTCCACCTCGTATATCGTTGCACGATACACTTTGATTGTTTTATTGGTTCAAATCCCTCTTTTGAATGGCAAATGAAAGCCACCTTTCTCTCATTTGGCCAACTGCTTGAAGGACTCGATTATCAATGACTTTTTGTAGTTTCCCCAAAAACAATTGTGTCCTCTTTGTGACATTGAAATGCTTAAGCGGAGCACATATAACATATATTATTTGGGTCGGACAATTAGATCTGTGAAAAACATGTGGGGCATGCAATCCAAAGCCTTAATCTACCTTTGTGTCGTACATGACCAATCATTGAAAGGTGTTAATTATTGATACATGGTTGTGAATCTTCTCCGCCTAATTATTTGACCTTACAACCGGATACAAATGCTACAAAGTTCTAACAAATAGTCTTTGCGGCCGTGTTCCAAGTTGGAACATGTTGGTTTTTCCTTTTTTATTTTTTTCCTTTAGAAGTAAATTGTACTCGCGTGAATATTACACTACCCTAATCATTAACCCGATAGTTGGAGAAAAACACCCATCTATATTTAGCATGATATCGCTACTGTGAGCATTCCAAGTATACTCTACGTCTTCCTGTCCCTAACGTGTCCCACAAAAATGCAAATTCAAATTCCCTTACATTTACATTTTTCTATCTCCCTAATAAAGTCAAGAGTTGCAAATTTAAACAAGTATTCACCTCATCAACATTTTTCATCTCAAGCTACTTGCTTTTAAGATATATCCTCAATAGTTTCATCGATAACTTCAGTAACATGATATTTCTCCTTCTTATGATTGGCAAACTTGTCGTGCTCTTTGTAGAGGGTATATTTTCACATTGGCTCCTTGATTCCTCTTTCCTTTCCCATGCACTTCTCCACCCTCAAACGTCATTTGCTACACCCATCTTCCTTTCCCATTGTTCCTCTTCATCTAGTTTCACTTCTTCACTATATCCCTTTTGACGTTCACATCATACATTTCATGTACGATTGCTATCAAGTAGTAATATAATTAGGTCGAAATGCATATGCCGAAGGGGAGTGATACCCCTTCACTCTAACAACAAAATGTATATGCTAAAGGGGAGTGACACCTCTTGACTCGACAACCATCGAGAGAAATTGATGGATCTTGATGCGACGTACATCGATGTCCATGTAGATCATTATCATAACCAATCGCTGCTTTGAGTTTGCAATACAACTTTACAAGCGGGGATCCGTAAGTTGAAGGCCACCTTTTGGTAAACACGACAACAAAGATTTTTACTATGAAAGAAGTTGAAGAGGATATTATGAAATTAGGGGTTGGAAAAGCCAAAGACTTGAATGAGTTTCAGGTAGAATATTTAAAATGGGAGAAATAATTTCTCGCTCCTCACATTGTTGACATATTCAACAACATCATTTAACAAGGTTTTCCTGGAGATTGGACTACTAGTCTTGTGAGACTTATTTTTAAGAGTGGAGGTGTTAAAAATCCTTCTAATTATAGAACCATCATGATCAACCCATTGTTTGCAAAATTTGTTTGGTAGCATGGTGGAATGCAGAATCAACAAATGGGTAGAAGAAAAAGGTAAGAGAGAAAAAGGGCAAAGCAGGTTTAGACCTAAGTATTCAACAATAGATCATGGTATCACTTTGAGGCACATTATTGAAAAAGTTTGGAATGATAAAGAGGAAGCTTACTTGTTGTTTTGTTGACTTCAAGAAGGATTTTGACATAGTTCCTAGGAACAAGCTATGGGATAGAATGAAGGAGCTTGGTATTCTAGTGCATCATAAAGCAACTATTCATAGACTTTATGAAAAGGTATGAGTCAAAATTAGAACTCAAACTGGTATCTCATAAAGTTTCAGGAGTGATATTGGGGTTAAACAAGGATGCCCATTATCACCTACTTTATTTGGCCTATATATCAACAAACTTGAGGAATGGTTAAATATGCAGAGTGAAGATGGTGTTCGCCTAGGAGAGTATGTTGTAAGACTTCTCCTTTATGTTGATGATCTTATCTTGATTGCTAGGTCTGCTCAAGGCCTTCAAAAGCATTTATGTGCGCTTGAGCACTTTTGCAAAGAAGTGGGGATGCAAGTCAACACCAATAAGACCAAGATTATGATCTTCTCCAATAGAAAGAAAAGAACTCAATATGATTTCTATTTCGATGGAAACATTTTAGAGGAAGTAACAAAGTATAAATATATTGGGTTTGACTTTAATAACAAACTCAGTTGGGATATTTGTAGCAAAAAGAGAACTTTAGGGGGTGGAGAGATTTTTATGCTTTCCAAAACAAATGCAGAGAGGCGGAATTATGGGATTGGAAAACTATGCAGACTTTTTTGAATTTTAGTAACTCCAATGGTGCTTTACGAATGTGAGGTTTGGGCTAGCAGCATTTCAAACTCAAGGTGGAAACAATTTGAGAGGATTCAAAAAAGCATGATTACTAACAAGTTCAAATTAAAGATCTCAGTCCCATATGAGATTCTTCTAGCTGAAACGGGGATGTACCTCTAGAAGTTGTTGTTATGGTTCGTCTCATAACATATTTAAAAAGGATCAAGCAAATGGAAGGTAGTAGATGGCCTAAGGTTGTCCTCAATGAGTTTTTGGAGAAAAGAAAGAAGTCATGGATGAATCAAAACAACAAATGGCTTTAAAAATGGAACATTTACTTGAATGCATGTCCTAATAATAGCCAAGAGATAAAAACTTTTGTTATAGATAAATTCTCGCCAAGTTATGTGGGGAAAGTCGTTAGGGAGAAAGAAGAGGTATTATTTGGAGGAATTTAACTCTACATGTGATCATCAACAAAAGGATTTTATAGGGGCTAATATCCTATGGAAAGAAAATATCTTCATAGCTCAATTGAGAACTAATTCACATCGTCTTCGATGTGAAACAAGAAGATGGAAAAGACCTAAAGAGGCATGGGAACAAATAATCTGCTTTTGCACATCTCAGTGCGCAAAGTGGAGTCAGAGAAACATTTCATATTGGAGCGTAATGCTTATAATGACATTAGAGCCCAGTTTACTAGTACGGTGACTACTGCATCATTTCAATATATTTTCCGCCTGAATATAGTTGAAAAAGTAGGGGAGTTGATTATAAAACTCACCAACGGGAGATTTGAATGCCAGAAAGATCTTTAGCAATATTTGTTGTCCCATAGGTTATCTTTGGCAGCCTTGTGAAAGTTAAAATATCTCCTTCTTCTTCATCTTATGCGTCGTCTACCCGTTATATAGAATATTGTCTCGTGTTAACGTGGAGATCATACAAAATCTTTTCCTTCCCAATGAAAACTGCATTTCTTCCACTCGGGCAGTGTGCCTAGAACGCAACATATGGGCCACGGGGGGTTCACTAACTAGGTGGTATCCTACCATGTCCGTTCATATTGGGGGATTAAAAATGACCCAAAAAAAGGTCAATATACCGGTATGCACATGCGGGCGGAAGGGTATAGTTTTTCAAGATGGTGAAGTAGGTATTGGGGGCCAGTGTACACAGGGGCGCGCACTGGGAGGAGAGGCAGAGTCACACAGAGCCGGGAGCAGGTTTCTCGATGCTAGCTTACCATAGACATGGGCTTCCTAAAGATGCATTGATACTGCTTTTTCACCAAATACAAAGAATGTACGCTCAACCGGATCACTTCACCTTCGCCAAGATCCTCCCAAACTTGCACACATACCGCGTGAGAAGAACAATGCGGTGGATGCCCTTACAAATCAAGGCATTTGATAGACCATTTGTAGAAAAGAGTTCTAATGCCGTGGATGAGATTATTCCTAGGTGTGCGATCGCTTAATTTGTTGAGTAATACGTTTTGGAAAAGATGTGCGAAGGCACTCGCAAATGCGGTTTATTTTGGATGTAGTCCAATCCATTTTGCCGATATCGTATGCGCCGTTAGTTAATTTGTTTGACACAATGCCCGAATGAGATGTGATCTCATGGACAATGATGATTGCAGGATATGCACAAGATGGGCTAGTTGATAAAGCTTTGGAAACTTATAAGGAAATGCAATAAACAAATGTCCAACCGTGATCGCCACCATTACCCGTATCCTTTCGTATTGTGCCAAAATGGGAGTCATGGAACAGGTATGGGCATCCATCAAAGCGTAAGGAAAAGTGGATTTCTGTCAATGTTGTCGTTTGAAGTGCACTCATAGACATGTATGTAAAATGTGGAAGCACAAAGAAGGCACGTGAGTTGTTTGACTCAATGCCTCTATGAGATGTGGTTTCATGGAATGGGATGATTGCAGGATCATGCTTTTTTTTTTTTAGCTCAATGCAGATATTTTGCTTGATATTTTAGGCATCTTTGAGTAAGTCTTGATACTTTTTGAACAGCCTTCTATGTAGCAGACAACAATGCTCGTAAAGACAGGATTTGACTTTTATGGATCATCTCAAGGATTAAATGCCTTAGCAGCCTATCTCTTTGGTAAGGTACAATTTATGGCATCACTTTGTAGCATTGTTTTTAGTCTGTCTATACAAATAGGTTTGATCACAACATGATATAATACTAATATAGTATAGTATTGGGTAATATGCACATGATCAAAACAAAAAATTGAGGAAATGGAAATGACTACACTGTTTTTTTTGTCCAAAAGGCCCAAATTGATGGGGAGAAGATGGAAATGACAACACCAAGAATCACAAAGCAAGTGTGCACAAGCTTTTTCTTTTTCCGAAAATTGATTCCTCGTACTTCCCCGTTTTTCTAGAATTTGGTTTCAGTTAAATACTACTGGATTTTCCCTATCCATTGCAGAAGAGGGCTATTGTGTAGTTGACATTTCTATCCATCAAGCAATATTTCAAGGACTTCGGGATCTATTTTTCATCTTAGACCAAGTTATCTATATATATCTTTTTGTTTTGGATGGACTAATAGCCCTGGAGTTGGTAGCATGGATGTCCCCACCATATCCTGTGTTTATTGTAGATATGTCAACACCGGAAATTTATGTTAAACGAATCGTGGTAGTAAAATTACTCGTAACTATTAGAATGAGGCACATTCTGTTAGAAACTTAAAAAGTATTGCAAAGTAGAGATCGACATTATGTCGGAGAAATTTTGTTCTTAAGTTTATAATTATTTACTCACTTGTAGGATATCCAGGCTTGGAAATGGACATACATGCTTATCAACCTAAATTTTCAAATAAAATATTGCAATTGCAATCATTCCTCTTATTTATGGAATGCTCAATTAAGGATGCGCGCTTTTTGTGAAATTTATCTTCTTAGTTATGTTATATATTTTGGTTTGATCTTAGGCTAATGTAGTAATGAGTGATTATTTTTTATATCGTGTCCTCCTAGAGGGAGTACTAGTTTTGGTCCTTAGGGAGCTTTTACAAGTGCTTATGTGTTCAAAGACACTGAGCAATGGGTTGTGATTGCTTTGATCGATTTTACTTCATTGTGTTACTTTGACTGTTCATAACTGATGCTCCCTAGCTAAATTCCATTATTTCACAATTTTGCTTCTAGTTCCCTTTTACTCCACAGGTACATTCTTTATACCTAATATCCTCTAAGCCTTCACTTATGTGATAAAGTCAATTTGCATGATGTATGCTTAATAATCCTCACAAACCGTCACAATTAATTATGATCTAGAACGAAATATTCAGGTAAGGTGACACTATCTCTCTTCTCACTAGATATATCTCATGTCACATTGCATTTTTGGTGCCTTTTTCAAATCTAGATTGATGGGATGTAATATCATTTCTTATACTATGTTTCCATAGTATTACTGGACTGGAAAATGTTGCTGGTCCTTAGCCAAGTTCCAAAGTTCCTTGATTCTCGCTTCTATTTTATTATTACTCCACTTCGTGATAAGGTTATACCTCATACACTAATAGGATTTAAAATTTTAGCATTATCATAATTGTCATCTAATAATCTCATTTGATTATTCTTATCAATTTCCGTGGACGATAAAATCATTGTTTAAGAATTCTTTGTGCTAATTTAGTTTGTTCCTATGTCTTGAATGTCAAGTACCCTTTTCTCGTGATTTATGAAGTTCCATTCCTATGAGACTTCATACCACTTAAAATTGTTTTCAAATTCTATGATCACTACTTGAATATCGAAGAATCTCGCTTGCAAAATCGATATTGATACGCCCCTGCAGTCTTGAATATGGGTATGGTACGTATCCTATACGGATACTTACCGGATATGCCTGTGGATTTTGGCAGGGTATGGCATTGGCAGTCCAAATACATCTGCAGATGTTGTACCTGAGCCATATCTGGGCTAAAAACGGGTTTTAAAGTTATTTTTTTCAACATTAAAAACATGAAGTGCCTAAAAAAATAAATTCAAATTGAAAATACCCAATGAAAACCCTATAAAGGCAATAAATAACATAAAACAAAAGCAAAAACACTCACCTCATTCCCTCATTGCATTGCCTCTCTAAGGCGTTTAAGCTCATTTTTTACATTTGTGCCTAGTCATTTGGGATTTGGTTGGTATTATACAAATTATGAGTAGTGTTTCATGATTATCTAACTTATTTTGTTTTTAATATGCATAATATGTGGTTAATTCCTATTTATTAGGCTAGAATTCATATATTTTTTGTAGGGCCATATCCAAAATTGTATCAAGGACCCCCCCAATTTTTTTCCTGTATCCGCATATCAGATTCTTCTTATCCATATGCATGTCTGAAAATTATCGGTGCGAAATTTAATTACAATGTCACATTGCATCGCAAGCCTTCCTATGAATTGATACAACACTGATTCATGACCTTAAGATGATGATGTTATGAAGGTGTTCAAGGTCCTAAAGTGAAATTTTTACAAATTCACTTCCCTATGATTTGGTCAACAGGTTTGGAATATAAAAAGTTTCAACCATCCTCAACATGCTAAGTGATTGCTGCTCATAATATTTGAATAATCAGCCTATTCTTGACTTTAAATTCTTTCAGGGTATCTTCATTCAATAAAAATATTAGCATTTTACATTCCTAACACAAAAATGGCCATATTATGGTTTATGTCAAATAAACCTCTAGTCATTGTGTGTCCACATTAAGCTGAATCACTACTAAAGCAATTTGATAACTAAAAAGTTTAAAACATGTCCAAGATAGCATCCATGATCAAATAAGCTACCAACTACCATATACCTTTTCTTGATAGTCACAAAGTGGAAACCAATTATTGAGGTCAAACTCCTTTTTAATGATTTGAAATCATCAGCCTTTTGTATGGCCCGCTGGGGTTTGAACCTCAGTTTTTTTCTTGGCAGACACTCCATCCAATGGACACAACCAAATGCCTTAATTCTGCTACAACTCATTCTAATATGCCAATACAAGTACGCTGATTATTGTCTACGCATAACATTTGATCATTCCATGCCATGCATCCTATTGGTTAGCATCTTATAAACTTAGTAGATCCATGCCATATGCTTGTCAAAGACATGAGATATGATTCTATCCTAAAAGAGCTTTAGGTGACAACCCAATTACATTTACATATCTGAGTATGACCTAACAAAATCAACGTGTTGGGAATCTTTAATAGTTCTACAAGTTGTTGTTGATAAAGAGAACATTTTCATGGGTACAGAAACAACTTCAAGCATAGTCCTTGTTTTAATGCAATGCATCCAGTAACATTCTAGATTGCAGTGTTGATCTAACTCACTTATACTTGTGCAAGGTAATGCGTTCTCGTGTTTGTTCTGGGAGGATTTGTGGTTTCCCGAGTTATAGTCTACATGATTATACACACACAATATTTAAACCGAATAAAATGATTAGTAGCAATCTTGAACTTTTTAACTATAATAGCAATGCTTGATTTTATCATGTTTCTGAAACAGAGGACATACCCAGCTGGTGGATTTGGGCATATTGGTGCTCCCCAATGTCTTACAGCCAAAATGCCCTTGCTGTAAATGAATTTTTGTGCCCAGATGGAACAAAGTAAGTGAGAAAATGCCCTGATTGAGCATCATAGGCTAGCAAGCATAGACAACCATATTAAATACTTTATTTCATCTAAAAAATTCACTTATATGCAGCCAAGCAGTACTACCTCAAACAAGACATTGGGACATGCAATAATAGAAGCTCGTGGATTATTTGCAGAAGCTAAATTTTATTGGATATGTGTTGGAGCACTGATTGGGTTTTGTGTAATTTTTCATGTTCTCTTTACCTTGGCTTTACAATACCTCAACCGTAAGTTTGGGCTTTCATTATAAGGTTTCATTCACTACTGTTTTTGTCACTTAAATTCATTAGGTATATACTTCAATGCCACTCTTAGGTATATACTTAACTCCCTTAGATCACTCTTAGGTATATACTTCAATGCCTTTCCTTGACCCCTAGGAGGAATATTTATGCTAAGGGATGAGCAAGTGAGTCATACAAAGAATTTTAAATAACTCCCATATGGAGAGATGGAAGAAGAACCAATTCAGCTCCCTTTGGACAACCGATTCTGCTATTGTCTTATATAGAACATTTTCATACCATACCAAATGCATCTTGGTAACATGTCCCATAATGATGGTATTATACCAAGCTGAAACTGTCACTTCAAACCTTGGTTTCAATCAGTGTGGCCCCAAAATGTTTGAATCATCTTTGAGCCCCAATGCACATGTTTCCCTTGTTTTGCTTTTGATTCTACATTTCTACCTTTCCAACTATCTTAATTAGGTTAAAATTATGTCTTAAGATCTTCCTTAGTCTTGTGAAATAAGAGTACCACTGATCATCTTAATCAACTGAATTATACAAATTTTCAGGATCCATTTTGGATCATACCTCCCCAATCCGGAGGCTTTTGGTCCCCAAAAGCTCTATAAATGAAAGAATAAGGATATATCTTCTTTATTCTCAAGTGAGATACCTTTCTTCATCACTTCTCATGAATTGAAAAAGTTTTCTCTCTTCGAACCTACTATTTCAACCGTCAACTATGTCAACTCATATAGTTGATAGTGGTCTTCTTAGCCTTTTTTCTGCAAATTACATGCTTGTAGGCAAAAGCAATGATCTCTCTCTTTAAAGATGTTTGCTTCATCATCTTCTCTCAGATTCAAATGTTAACAAGTGTGAAAAAATTCATGATTATGTGAGTGGCTGAAATAATAACCTTGTCCACATAGCTGCCCCTGTCTTGGGTCTTGAAATTCAAACATCATATCAACAAAAACAGTGTGACTGTAAAGAAAATACCTTCCATGAAGGTAGTGTGTATGAAATCAACAACCTTCATGTGGAGTGCGACTTATCATGGATGTTGTTCTCACCTTGCTTACAATGACCAAATTTCATACCACTTCTCTTCCACCATGGAGGAAACTCTTGGGCTCGTGAACATAGTTTAGTTGCCCACCAATGTGCATAATACAATTGCTTTCATACCAAAATTAGATTTGGAAAACCTACTGCAACCATGACTTATGTGCATACAACTAAAAATGCATTCTAGAACCTTGCCACATTTACTACAACTTATTATGTGGATGCCACAATCATCAACTCACATATGGATGCTATATACATAGTGGAAACATTCTTCCACATATTTGTGATGTCTACATGCATGCTACAACAATGATACCATTTCAAATTTCCTTAGTTTTGCAATGAGAAATATAAAAATAGCTAGCTGCCACCTTTGGAAACTGAAACCAGACCTAAGTGATGAAGGGCCTTCAAGGTTTGTATGCTATTGTTCTTGCAAAGCAGGTTTGGACCAAGCCAAACGTGTTGTATGGGTTAGTATCTAGCCAAACTTTCCATGTGATTGATTTTTGCTATTTTGAAAATTTGTCTTATCAACTTGTTTCCTTCGTCTTTGCTCTACTTTGGCACAATTACTTGTCTAGATTGCTTGCTTGGAGTGCATCTCAGCTTAAAGCGCCTCTCTTCTACCTTTCCTTTCATACACATGTTACAAGAACTGGTGAACACATACATGCTACATAATCACATGCGAATCAGAATTACTAAAAAAGATAAAACCATTTGATGTCTTAGGCTGCTCATACTTATGCCTAGTGAATGGACTTGATATATGATTCATACTCAACATTGAGGCTAGAAATACCTATCTAATTGCTCCTACAAGTGGTGTTAGCTCCCTACTTATATGATATATCAACAAATGAAACACATAAATCTTGGAGGTGTTTCTTGAATATAACTCAATCTGAGTGTTTCTCATACATATGAAAGCAAATTAACCTCTCATCTTTGCAATTACCTTTCCACTAAATAATCTCTTACCATGGTTACCTTTCTGTAGTGGTGATGAGAACACCTCTATGGGCTTCCCTCTTGATGCCTTTTCTTCTTCTATTGCTAACTCTTGGCTTCTAGGTGCATGAACAGTTTCTCCTTCTTTAATTGCAGGTGCCTCTCCCTTGTTGAGCTGCCCCATACAATTATTTGGATGGAAATTCCAACATTTTGCATATCAATGCCCACTCGTGTTCCAACATGTGAAATCATTACTGCCTGTGTCCTTGGACAACATATTCCTCTTTCCTTGTTCTTCATGTTGATTTAAAGAGTGGCATTCACAACTTGCATATTTTTTTGCATCTTTCTCTTTTATTTTGTTCTAAAGAATACTGAGAGCAACTTCCTTCCTTCTTGTAATACTTGGGTTGCTTGGCAATGGAGCACTTCTTTTAACACATGGCCACACAAAGGTGATTCCTTAAACAAGATGAAGCCCCTCTTTCTATAATGGACAAACAATGGAATGCTTTCCTTTTCCATACCTTCTTGGGCTGCCCTTACACTAACTTGTACGAGTTTGCTGGGGCGGCAGTACTCTACCTTTTCCTTTGGACTATTTTCCTCTCTTTGGAGACTCATTGCACTTTTCTTTAATGACTCTACCAAGGATAGCCTCAGTGCACTTATTTCATCTATATGATTTTTCCATCTCTGCCTTTCCCAATTCTATCTCACTGAGGCTAAAAGCATGTCTTAAAATCTTTTTTAGTCTCGTGAACTTATAAATACAACTAATCTTCTTAATCAATTGAATTATAAAGATTTTTCAGGATCCTATTCGAATCACCTTGATACTTATCTCGCGAATGGTAGGAAGAATTACAAGCCAATTCCTCCCATGGAGCCTCCAAGAACACTATGAGACTATTCTACAATACTCTCACAAGCTTGACCTACTATAAATTTCACTCAATACTTTCTTTGCTCCTACACTCAGTTATACAAGCATTCTGACTCTAGAGGGCTTTACATAACCCTGATGAGCATGTTCATGTAAAATGCCACAACTTCCATTATGGGCAGCCGAGTTCTTCGTTCAGGTCTACTTTTGTGGCCCCTGAATGTGTCTGGTTCATTTGTTTCACACTAGGTTATAGATATGTTTATAAGAGATAGATTAAGCAACTTCGAAATCTGCTTGATAAATATGTTCAAGGATCCTTCAGGTTCCAGACCATCCTAAAGCCCTTCCTAATCTTCAATCTCTCTTGACCATTCCCCTACACAATCTGTAACTCGTGTTTTGTTTTTCCTTCTATCATTTGAAGTGTGAGTAAGAACATCTAAGAGTTCATCAATGGACCAATGGTCATACAGACCTTGAAAAAAACTGAATTTATATCAATTATGAACGATCCAATTCAAATTAGATTTGTGACTGGAAAATATGGTAGTAGAAAGGAAAATTTTTGTTACTAAATGGTCAATGATATCTCCTGACTTTTCTAACATTAGGAAAATTGTGCAAGCTGAGATCTTGGATGTCTTATTTTGCATGGTAAAAAAAACATAGATTTATATCAAATTTCAGTAAATATATGAAACAAGAGGACATAAAGTTTAGGTGACAAGCATATGAGCCATTTGAAGATACGCTACAAAGATGTCTTCTTCCCATCCTTCATCTCATTCTTGTTGATATTGTATCTGGGTTGAGTCGGAAGGGAATCCTACTTGTTTATAAGAGAGGATAAAGATAGAATGTCGTATTTTGAATGCCATTTATATGTTACATGTTTTGGTAGCTGACTTGATTATGTTGTTATAGTGTTTTGCCAAGGTGAAACCTAGCATACAATGAGATCTAATAGAACATCTTCCATCTACAACTTTGGTGAAATTAGGAGATGTACTATCTGAAGATGTTGATGAAGAGAAACATGCAAACAAAACTGGAGAAAGCAGACATGGAAAGAAACCTAGGTGTGCAGAATTGACATCTGAAGAACATTCCAGAGGTAAGTAACAATCTTTCCTGAAATCCTCTTACTGGTTGTTAATGTCCAGAATCCAAATGTACTCCTCAAAGCTGGTTGTTCCTTATTTTAGCCAGGGACCGAAACATATTTCAAATTTAGAAAGGTAAAACATTGTTAAAATCCTGAAAGGTGAATGTTCCTTGATTTAGTCAAGAGCATTTTTAAAATACATTTTCTCCTTGTTAACCACTGAATCTATCACAGAAAGATAAGGCTCCTTGTTTCAGACATGAAATGAAACATGTTTCAAATTTAAAAACTAATAAAAAGAGCATTAAGCTTATTTTTTTGGAATCCCCAGATTCCT
Organism: Taxus wallichiana var. yunnanensis; assembly: GCA_018340775.1. Lineage (NCBI taxonomy): Eukaryota > Viridiplantae > Streptophyta > Pinopsida > Cupressales > Taxaceae > Taxus > Taxus wallichiana. Next base: position 944,315,375 of record CM031235.1, read on the forward strand.
TTTTTGGGCATGTCACGTCAACTTGTTATGATATGAACTAGTGCATTTTTTCTATAGCAATGGATAAATTCTTGGCGGAACTTGACGTGACATGCCATATTTCTAAGCCATATTTCAAATTAGTTGGTTGTGTTGCATGTAATATATCTCATTTGAGGTTTTCTTTTATTATGATTTCAACAATGACTTTGAATCAATGACTCGACATTATCCTCATTCATTATAATTTCATGCATTAAATTAAATTCAATGCTTTGTGTAAATGAATTTACATCCATTGAAATTATTTTATTTTATATGTAAATGCATTTTCTAATTAGGTATTTATATGTAAATATATTAATAGAATCCATGACTAAACAAATGATAAGTGTTAATATAAAAATAGACTTATCATAGTCTTTATATGATAATGTACCTAAACCATTATATTTTATAATCTTCTCAATTTATCTACCGTTGTCTATTCGAAAGACTAAAAGTGCAAGAGTGTGGTCACAAAATTAAATTGTAATCTCTTATTGATTCAGGAAATATCAATTAGAATATTCTTAACTAGGAAATACTGAGATGCAAAAGGAACTTCCGATTTTGTCAGTAACTAAGATTGAGTATGCTTTTCATCTTAAATAATATTGTTTCACCATCTTAATTACTTGAAAAACGATAAATTATTAAAGAATAACATTAAGGTAATTGGTAATAGGTCTTGAATGTCTTCAAACCCACTTTCTATAGAAAAGATGTATTATAAAACTAATATTTGAGTGAGAAAGATGATATATATTCTATTTGACATATATGGGTAGAAATAAGCCGATGGGGTGGGAGTGGTGCGGTCAAGACACTTGGTTGTGTGCTTGCCCACCCGCTTCAAATCCCCGAGGCACGATCCTCCTGAGGTGGTTTCACCGCTGAAGCGGCATCTCCGCCGTGGCCGACACCGGTGATTACTCCTCACCGCCGACGATGGTGGCCGCTCTCTCGTTGTCGACGCCGGTGGCTCCTTCTCCTCTCACCGCCGACGCCGGTGGTCGCTCCGCTCTCTCGTGTTGCTCCTCTTCTGCTGCGGTCGTGGCCGCTCCTCTCGCCGCCGACACTTGTGGCCGCTCCGCTCCGCCGATCCCGGTGGCTTCTCCTCTCCGCCGACGCCGGTAGCTACTCTAAGTTATCCCACTCGCCGCGGTCATTGTCGACGGTCATTTGCATCTTCACTTCGGTTTCATGGTTTGCTTCAATTGGGTTCCTATTGAGTGGTCCCCTTCAGAACTGTGTTATGGATCCTCTCAAAATCCTCATGTGTACAAGGATGTGGGTCCTTTCAAACACCCTCAATTTACCCTCAATCCAAAAATATATATGGGTAGAAATAAAAAGGGGTAAATAAAATTGCAATGGAAAAATGGGTAAGTGAGGTACATGGAAAAAATAGGGGTATTTTCATTTTAATAATATAACGGGAGGGGGTATTATCAATTGAGTAAGTAGAGGTAAAAATTAAAATCAAGGGTATTCTTTAATACCCTCCGAACGCACGTGCTATACCATAGTTTTACTAGGTGACCCCCTCGTGATATGGGCAAAGTGTCTAAAACACATCGGTGGCATAAAAATATTTAATGTTTGTGTTTTTTAAGAGGTTTACCATAGTAGTGAAAGATGGATGAGTGGAGTACCCTTTATACCTACCTTCTTCTCACTGGCACATATGAGTTTTGGGAAGGATTTATTTGCGGTTTATATAGCTTTTGATCGACATGGTGAGATCATTGGGGCCGAGCTATGTCAATGGCGCTCGGAATTGCTGACGTAGTCAAGCTGATGATGGGCTCAAAATAGCTGAGTCGAGGCTGATGTAGGAGGAGGTCAGTGTTGGGAGCCGTAAATTTGTCTATGAGATAGTCATTGCAGGCATATCTAGCATTTTTTTCATTGGAATTCCACTTTGGCATCATTTGTCGTGAATTGCCCTTATATTTATTCTTCATGAAGAAAAAAGAAACTTTTGTAAGAGAGGCATTCTAAGTTGGAATGATTTAGTTTGATGGTCGAATGTTGTTTACCTAATAAAAAAATCAATATTCTTGTACATTTCCTTCATCGTGTTTAGGAGATGATCTAGCATTTTTTTTTATTTTAATAGAAGTGTACACCCACACAATGTTCAAATTTCCCAAAATTATATCATTTTGTGTGACCATTGAATAGCCTATGCACAAATTCCATTATAGTTTTTCAAATTTTATGTATAATTTTTTAATGTAATATTATAATTGCATTGATGTGAAGTGGTTTAAGGGTGATGGTAGTTTTGAATATTGTTTCTGGTATGGTGGAGGTGGCATGGAGGCGGTGTCAACACACCACCGCACTCCATTTTCTTCGAATGACACTTGTGTGTGTTTGGTGTTAAGAAGCTTTAGTATTTTGAATGACTTGCAACCTTATTATCCTGCCAATCAGCAATTGCCAAAAAGGTAGGGTACAATAACAAATATGGCTGTTGAAAAAAATGGGTTGGAAATTTTAGCAATGAGATTTGATGCCTATTCTAGGTGTTTTTCATCACTTACAATGTATTTTATATATTTAAGAAATCATAAACCCTCATTAAGGACTCATGATTTTTTTTTAAAACCAGGTCTCTAATATACACTGAATGTCATTATTGCTTATATATATACCATGGAATTGCTTGCTGCATTTTTTACCACACGCACGACCTTTTATTTTATTATTAAATCTCTACTACCTAGACATTAAAAGATTATAATAAACAAACAAAATGTTTTGTGTAAATGGAAGCCACATCTTGTCTGCAACGTAGATATGAAATATCTTTTTCTTGTGCAGTCATTAAGTTACACATTTGAGATGATGCACTGAAAAAGAAGAAGAGCAAATCATTATTAAATTGCAATGGGTGAAAAAGTTTTTGTAAAGTTAAAATATAATTTCCAAGTGTTATTTTTAAATAGTTGATTACAATTAAACAATAAGCAAGTATTTATGTTTTTTATTTATTGATAAATATTAATATAAATTTGGCTAATATTAAAAATATCATTTTTTAGAAATTTAAGAAGGCTTTGACGGAAACATGCTTAGATAATCCCAACACGAAACGATAAAATGTCATTATTTATTATATTAGACCTATCAAAATTTATATCTATATATTTTAGATATAGATAAAAGTTCTTAGGGATTTTGATTAGTATACTAGTCTTAGATTTGATTTGTTAATGTGAAAGATTTTGCATTTGTCATATTTTTCTATGTGGTTATGTAAATTGTAAATGATATAGAAGCTTGTGTTATGGAAAAAAATTGATGAAAAGGATCTCATATTATATTCAATTAAACATGATACAAGATATTTTCAACAAAAAAACAAGTGGTATGAGAGCATGCCCCAAAGCCACAAACAAACTAGGCCTCGCCTAGGAAAACATCAAATTTTAAATATGATTAAATATTTTTATTTGAAAATTGTTTAGTGAAAAGGACCAAACTTAGTGACTAACAATTAGGATTTTATATCCTAGTCACTGTTAACTTCCAACATAGTTACTAAAAAGAATGTCACGTTAAGGGCAAGATGCTTCCTCTCCATCTAATTGTCATTAAATGTATAAGAAAATATTCTCCAGAACTGAATTTGCAACAATGCATGTCATATGTGGAAGATGTTTGATGCATGTCAAGTGTGTGACAAATATTTATGTTTACAGTGAAATGTTTTTGTGAAGTATAAACACTAGAGTTTATAGTTGGGATTTTTTGAACTTTAAAGTTAAAATAAAATATAATTATTTTTTAAAAAATTACAATTTTATTTTTATTACATTTTAATTGTTTTGCTTTTCAAACTAGTCCACTCCTTACAATAAATATCAAAACCGAGAAAAGATTATCTATTAAAATCCTTTTTCTATGCTTTTAAAACCTTGCAAAAATTGTTCGTAAAAATGTCATCAAATGCTTCAAAATTTGATAGTCAAAATCCTAAGAATTCATATGTCAAAATATAATTGTAACAAAATCTCACTTGCAAATGTGTTCACCTTATTCGTGGAGAAGTTTTTTTTTCCATATTTACAACACGTGAATTTTTAAATATAATTATAAACACCATACGTAAAAAATGAAGATGTAAATATAATTTGATAGATACTACACACATACAAACACACTTGAGTAATGCTCAAAAAGATATTTAGACAAGCATAAAGAGCATTCGCTTTATTTTTGTGAACAATGAAAAATACAAGGATACATAAAATCAACCAACACAAACAACCATGCTTTGATATGAAAATAACGGGCTTCCACTTACATGGTGATTTATTTTTAATAAAGATTATATTAAACAACAATTTTGGTAAGATAGTATGTAATTATAATTTTAAAACTAGCAAATGCATCCATAGGTGCATGTGAGAGGCCGATAGGCATTAAGGAGGATACATCAATAATTAAAATTGTTAGAAGTTGAAGCTTTCCCTATCCAAAAAATTAGAGAGAATTATATTTAGAGAAGTCTATATTATTATAAAAAGTACATAATTTTAGACAATTCAACTTATAGATGTGTAACATCAATACATTGCTTTAAGAATTTTGACAACATTGTTTGTTTCAAACAACCTTTTTCCGACAACAAAATTGCGTGGATAGCGAAAAAGAAAATGATGAGCCATTGTAGTGGTTGAAAAAATAGTCAACTTTAAAATAAGCATGGCCAAATGCACTTTATTATCCAATGGATTAATGGGTCTAATCCCTTAAAAAATAAAACCTTAGTTATGTAATTATAACCTATCATGTTCTCATGGAAACTCTACGAAAATAAAGGATTTTATATGATAATATTAAAGGATTACCATGACAATAAAGATTGCAGTTACTAACAACTATTAACGACAACAACCATTACTTAGATTTCCAGGTTGTGTTGTATAATAGTATTTGGCAGGAGGACGATGATAGTTACAAAGAAAGTCGACTCTAGATAAGCCTATCGGCCAATAATACAATTCAAAGCCAACACAAGCGCCAAGTCATTCTATATCTTCACCTCAGTCATTTAAAAGTTATGTTGGTTATGGCCTACTCCATTTGTAGTCCCACCTCCCACATTGGTCTTTTGAGCGATTGATGTTTTTAGATTTGTTCACCAAAGAGGCATATTCAACTTAATCTAATGTAGTGGTCTGAGTCTCCTACTTAAAAATACCAATCTCTTTTTATAGGTGACAACGGTGACAAGGATTGTTTAATCATGAACACATACTCTAAAACAGGGTGAAAGTGATTTCTTTGCACAATTATCTGGAGTTAACTTGCAAACATCCATGGCTTAAATCCAAATATAAAGTGAGTAAAATATTTTTCCATTAGTATTTACATATTGTACGGATTGAAATTGTGTCCTCAACATAATTTGGGAAATAATGAAAACTTTAAGTTGTGTTTGTCATCTTTGTTCATTGAGTAATAATTCTTGTTTTATGGAATTGAGAAGAGGCCATTTGAAATCCACATTTGATTTTAAATATGAGATTTTGAAATGTAGGAAAGGAATTTAAAACAATTCCTTCAAAATAAGTTTTTCTACGAAATTGAAACGTAAAAAAAGAGTTTTGATGATTATGATATAAAGGGAGAAGTGGTACTACAAAAGGTGGCTCTTTTCAATGTTATAGACTACATAATTTGTTGGTGAATCTTCTGTGTTAATGGGCAACAAAACAAATCTCTATCTTGTGAGTGACCACCAAGTTGATTTCTTGATAATACAAATTAATTAGGGTAAGGTAAAAGGATAGATAACTAAGATAATGATAGACCATTCCATGTGTGTTCACCATTCTCCATATAACCATGTAGGAGAGATAATTGAGGAGGGATACTTGGATGAGTTTGTAAGAGGAAGTGTGGAATTGCGAACATGTCTTCGTTGAAGAGGGACAATTTTGCCACGAATTGGGCTATGCTTGCCTTATTGCTACCGAGGTGCCCCTTCATGAACACCAGATATGACATTTTCATTATCCAATGTGAAATTTGGATAAGTATAACCTAGGCAACACAAAATATGAGAAATAAAATATTAAGATGATCAAAAGGATTGAGAAGAAACTTGACTTCAAACAATTAGAAGAAACCATATCTAAATATTTAACCATTACACACTACTGGAAACAATATCGTGCCTTCGTATTTATAATTCGTTGACTTGGTGAATTGGTGTTGATATGTTGAGGGAGAATTGTTATCGAAGGTCGACTTTATGATTTTGAAACTTTCAACACAATGAACTGAAGTACTTGAAGCGAGCAGATGTGAGGGAATTAAAACGTTCCAATTTTTGTTGAATTCAATTCAAAGCAATACCACATTGCAATGTTTCCGTCGAGCTGAACATAAAGACCATTGCAAACGCAAGTCAGAGTTGGAAGTAAAGTTACTGTTACATGACTCTTTTTTATTGATGTTTGTTTTTGCTACAACGAAGCCAAAGTTGCGTAATGTCATCTTAATCATCATATTCAAGTATATCAAAGTGATCCAACACCATTAGGATGTGATAAAATATGACATTAAGATACCAAGTTTAATACTAATCGAAAAAACCTGATGCAGAGAACTGGGGCCTTTGACGTTGGAACGAATCTCCTCATCTCCTTCGGCATTATCATTCTAGGGATTTGGAAAGGCATTAAGATTCTTGATGTTTTCTTGGATTCGTGATTTAATTATAATTGCTTTAATCCTCGCGATTTCCTTAAGCTTTTTTCTCAAAAATTTGGAAGATCTTCTAAAGAAATTAGGAAATAAAATACAATTAATCGTTTCCCCTCTTTTTAACAGTAGTTTGAGCATAAAATATTGAGAGTGTGCAGGTATGATTTACATTCTTTTTATGCGAGGGCAAGGGCGACACCGTGAGTATGCATGAAACTCTAACTCGGTGACCTCCCCATCTACATTCGGTGTGCAATACAATAAATCAGGTGTTAACATTGTAAGACCTTGTTCCAACATAAGGCCTATGCCATGCATGCCTCTATGCTCAAATGACATAAATTGGAACCTTTGTGCGTTGTCATGTACAATCTTGATCGAAAAGCTTTACCAATGGGTGCACTCCTCCATAGACGATGAGCCAGTCATTAGACCTGACAATGACCCATCACGTGCTACGAGCTTTGCAAACACCCAATCGTCCCAAATGTCGAATGCATACTAGGGCAAGCTCCACAGGCGGACATGAACGGACCTGTAAATGGTAGAGTGACATGCAATAACATTAGCATTTTCTCATTCTCGAGAAAATTTTCCACGCTTTCATCACCATTATCACGTCTAGGATGACGACGCGAGATGACGCCCTTAACCTATTGCTTGTATTAGGATATGAGTAGGTGACTTGTGGCTTACTATATCATTTATACTTTCTCATGCTTAATAGGTCACCTTGGTGATGGCCATAAGCATATCAATAGTATATATAAGGGATTATAGGTAGTATTTCATTATCATTTGAGCATTTGAGTCTTATTATATGGTTTGAGGTTGCCCCCTCGAAGTGGTGAAGCTATTCTAATTTGCATATTGAGATCATTATTCGAGATATTGTGTTATTTGGTGTTCTATTGTTGCTTTTAATCTAAATTATACAAGTAATTTCATTACACTCGACAATGACCCATCACGTCCTACGAGCTTTGCAAACACCCAATCGTCCCAAATGTTGAATGCATACTAGGGCAAGCTCCACAGGGCGAACATGAACTGACCTATAAATGGTAGAGTGACATGCAATAACATTAGCATTTTCTCATTCTCGAGCAAATTTTCCACGCTTTCATCACCATTATCATGTCTAGGATGACGACGCGAGATGTTGCAACACCCCATTAGTGATCAAACACAAAAAATACTGGAAACACAATTCTTGAAAGAAGAAAGCGTGCGGGAAGCCTGAAACTATTTCCTTCACCCACGAATGCTAATTGTTTATCCTCCTCTTGTTTGGAATTTTGTTTAAGCATTACATGAAGCGTTATATAAATTTTTATATAATAATATTAAAGGATTACCATGACAATAAAGATTGCAGTTACTAACAACTATTAACTACAACAACCGTTACTTAGATTTCCAGGTTGTGTTGTATAATAGTATTTGGCAGGAGGACGATGACAATTACAAAGAAAGTCGACTCTAGATAAGCCTATCATCCAATAATACAATTCAAAGCCAACACGAGCACCAAGTCATTCTCTATCTTCACCTCAGTCATTTAAAAGTTATGTTGGTTATGGCCTGCTCCATTTGTAGTCCCACCTCCCACATTGGTCTTTTGAGCGATTTAAGTTTTTTAGATTTGTTCACCAAAGAGGCATATTCAACTTAATATAATGTAGTGGTCTGAGTCTCCTACTTAAAATAACAATCTCTTTTTATAGGTGATAGCGGTGACAAGGATTGTTTAATCATGAACACATACTCTAAAACGGTGAAAGCGATTTCTTTGCACAATTATCTGGAGTTAATTGCAGGAATGAATTTACACACAATAAATATACATATGTCACTTTGCAAGTCTCCATTGGCAGGAAACAGTAATATTCAAGGATAGACAATGTCACTAGTGGCCCTCCATTTTAAAAAATGTTGATTTACTGTGAGAGCTCGCTCCATCCCACTTAAGGAATGTCTATGGTGTAAAAATACAAATATATTTGAATAGATTATTGGTAATATTATATGAAGAATGTATGCAATGCTAAATAGGGGATTACATGAATTACAAACCATCATGTCATGAAATAATATCTGTTTTTATTAACAAAGATAAAACTAAAAAACAAAGGCAAAACTGTCTTTACAAGGCGACAATGGTTACGGCTGCTTTGGGTAAAACCCTCCTACATGTTTGAAGACCTTACCCCACACAATACCATTTCCCATGCATTTCTAAAATATAGAAACACAAAGCAAACTGCTTTGCATGGTTACACAAACATCGCTGACAATGCAACCGCAATGAAGGTACCCTTTAGTCTTCTAAGAACAAAATTTCAGACTAAGTAAAAATGCTCACCCCCAATTTTAATTTTATATGGATTTTTCATTTATTCAACCAGAAATTTCAATGGATTTGACTTCGGGTTTAGGCTCAGGTTGCTTGGGCACTGTCACAGTCAGCACTCCATTTTCTATGGCAGCTTTCACCTCCTCCACCTTCGCATTCTCTGGCAGCCTGAATCGCCAGAGGAATCTTCCACGCGAGCGTTCCACACAATGATAGTTATCGCTCTTGTGCTCCTCTTCTTTGTTGTGTTCTCCACTTATCTGAAGAATTCGTCCATCTTCCACTTCTATTTTCACGTCCTTCTTTAACCCCACAAAATCAAGTACATTTCATTTACAATTAGATTTTCCAAATAAGAACGAAAAAAATGAAAGAGAGAAATTTGATATTCCTCCCAAAAACTTTACACAATACCAGGTAGATCGGCCTTGAAAATATGAGCTTCAGGGGTTTCCTTCCAGTCAATCTGTGTATTGGCAACAACCATTGTATCCCTTGCAAAATTTGTGGAGGAAGGGCCTGCTACAATGGACGAATTGAAAGCCTGAAAAGGATCTCACACATCCAAAGAAAATGGGTCGAAAACACTAGACCTCCTGCCGACAATGCTTGGAATGATCGACATTTTGTAACTCATGAACTGAAAAGAGATTTTTCGTACAGATCTCGAGCAAATTTTATTGTGGAAATGCAGTGATAGAATGTGTAATATATAGGAGTGAAGCGGTATGGTATTCAGAGAGTGTGGAACTTCCAGAGTTTTCTGCCATGTTTGGAAGGTACCAGAATACTCTAGTGGGGTGTTAAGTAGGGTCGTTTCCCATTATATGTGGCATTTCTGATATTTATGAAAGGACGACGACAAAAAAAGTAGGAGGTGGGAGGACGATGACAAAAAACCCAGAGTTAAACAAAAAATTGACTCTAGGTAGGCCAATCAGCCAAATATGTCTAATTTATTATATTATCTAAATGAACAAGTAGAATTACGTTGTAATTCGTAGGGTTGTTTTTAAACATCCACAGGCTTATCGCAGCTGCCAATCCCGAAATCACCGGGCGGAAACGCCTTCCATCACCAATTGCCGACAAAACACGTCGTAGATTACCCGGTTGGGGTCGCCGAGCATGCAGAAGCCCCCCGCTGTGAAAATAGACGAGCACCGCCAGCTGCTCCTTTTCATGCTCATCTCTTCCAACCGGATTAAACCGGCGGACCCAAACGTCATTAACGTGGTATATGATGACGTCTCTGGTACCTATATACTCCATCGTTAGGTGGCACGCTTCCAGGCTTCTGTTAAGTAACGATACCATCGTTTCTCCTTGTTAATTAGCTGCAATGGATTCTACTGTTATTAAATATGTTCTGGACAAAAAAAGGTGCACATTGTATTTATGTTCCGTCTACTTTATCGCAGTTACACGACTTCCATTCAATTCCATGAAATGAAAATGAAAGGTGTGGGGCCATTGACATTCAATTCTGGTTTGAAGCCCATTGGTAATGCAATCAAGCTGTCAAATTGTAACGAATTTATTGTTTCCAACGAATATCCTTGTGTTTTTTACGCCCAAGGCAAACACATATTGTTTCCAAGTTTGCCTTTGGCCAGATTTTAGCCGAAGAGTCCCCTGTAGATTGCAACGTTGTGATTGCTGTACCAGATTCCGGCATGGTTGTTGCACTTGGTACGCCAGCAAGGCCAATGTGGCCTTAAGGTCGCACTATGTGGGCAGGACCTTCATTGTGCTCAGATGGATAGCTCGATGTAGGGCTCGTGGATCGGAGGTTGCGTGAGGAGATTGCTCGCTCATGGAGTGGACAGATCACTTTGGCCTTCATCTAAGCCCGATCAGGGGTATATCGATCAGCCTTGGCTCAATCGAAGCTCGCATCAATGAGGTCAACTCGTCCATTTTTACATGTAACTGCCTTACTACTACTACTACACGACTCGCCTCTATGAACTCGCTCATCATAAGATCCAGCTCACCAGGAGCTGAGTGGGTGGCTCTAATGGAAGCCTTATGTGGCTCAGAAACGATGAGGCGGTGATTCACCCAGCTTTTTGATGAACGCGACTATATCGCTCCTTGCAAAAGTAGCTTGATGTGGGAAGCCATCTCACCCACAACTCAGCTTGCCCCTAATGCAGAGCTAGGACATCCCAACTCGGTAAGAAAAATCCAGCTCTACTGCAACCCAAATCTATAATGCACCAGCTCATCAAAATCTCAGCTTTGTCTGCAAAACTTATACAGAACTCGCCCAGGAGCCCAGTACTCCAAGGATACCTCCAAAAATTGTGTGTGCTCTTTGGTGTTATTTGCTTTGTCCTAGAGCGATCTCTCTGGGATTTTGGCAGTGATTGTGTTCCCATGTTTTTCAGTGTTGGTTTGAGAGACCCATAAGTATCATAATTAATGATTTCTAGAACGATAATCTATGCAGATCTGGACACTTTTGGGGATCATTTCACTGTTTGTGGCTCTTCTGAGAGAGTTTTCGTAGGATGTTATTTGAAAGACGAGATACCCATTACTTATTTTTTTGTAGTCTATTTGATATTTTGGGTGTCTCTCATTTTTAAATTTGTACTGTGGTTTTGTTTTGTGTTCAAGGTTTTAGAGCTTTCCTGTTTGAAATTTTAGAGCTTTCCGGGTTTTGATCTCTTGACCTGCTAAATGGTAGAGCAAATGACTGAGAAAAAAATTGTCGACGAACGCACCTTTTATTTCATCTCAATTTGCGTTAAAGACATCACTATATGAAGGGAATATTCATTTTTGTTGCCATCTACTTTGGATATACATTGTATATCCACTAACCATTCCGCTTCTTACTGTCATCTATTCAGTAAAATCATTTTATATGGACAAATAGCTCAGTTGGGTATAAATTGTAGGTATTGAGGAGCACTAAAGGTAATCATGTTGTCAAATATAATATAAAGTATTACCAATATAGGAATTGAAATTGTGTTTTTCTTAACACAAATCAACAAACTTAATACAAAAGGAATCATCCCAGGTTCTAATCGAAATGAAACCGAGCATAATTGAGGCAAAAGATTATGGCCTTCTGCTAATCTTATAACAAAAGTTTTGATAACAGATTGGGAAGTGATTTTTCTCTTAAAATTTCCCTTTTTTTAAAAAATCCATTATGAACTCAGGAAGCTTTGAATTTTCTAACGTACTTCTTGGTATATAGAAAATGTATGAAACATACTTTCTGTCACCACAATGATTACAAATGTGGTGGATTCCAAATCCACACTGTGAAACTAAATCTCTACACTTTTGTCTCAAAAGTTTTACAAAAGTCTTTAATGCCTTACATCCAGCACCCATTTCTGCCGTAAATATTGGAAGTATATTGTAAAATTCAAACCATTGCAAATATAAATAGATGGTTTTAAGATTCAATATTTGATGAACATAATTTACTCTCACCCAATATAATACTTCATCCTCCAAGTGGTGTGACACTGTGACTAGATTGAGGTAGAAGCAAAGGGTTCAAAGTAACAGTGGGCGTTACCAGATAATATAAATTATGGACGGTTACACATTCATAAAAAGCATTCTGTACATCAAATCTTTGTTGAATTGGCTTAAGGTAATCATTATATATGTGTGTGTGAGTTTGTGCTGGTTTGTTAGTGTTGTGAACACTGCAACTTATTGACTGTCTCATCACTTGTGCACCTATAATTATATGGAGAAAGGAAGCGGAATTGTGAATGATGTTGGGAAGGTTATGTACTGAATGATATCTTTCATGCTCACTATCACAAACCTGAAGTACTTTTGTGAATTCTTGAGCTGTTTAGATAACAGTTTTACTGGCCATTAGATGGCCCTGTGTGATTTGGTTGTAATACTATTGGTCTGTACATAAACTGTTTTGTGCATGAGTTGCACAACTGGAGTATTGTTGTGCTCATGAAACTTGAATTGTGATAGATGTAGTTGATGGCCAACTTGTGACAGGAAAGAAATATACACTAAAGTGATCGAATTGTTTCATTGAGTTTTCCATATAATCGCTTCCTCATGTTGTGGTGTATTTCCAACCATTAGTTGATAAATTTGAGAGATGTTATAGGCTATTATGGAAGGGTTGTGGTATGTAACAACATGGTGATTGGATGCCTTTTGTCTCGGACATGATGCTACATGAGTGAATGATCTTGACTGTTCTATATGGAAACTATAATTGGGAGATCAGTTCAATTGGATGCAGGTTGTATGGAGTACAATTGCACATACCATACATGATGGATGCAACATCACTGATTGTACAGCGTCTTACAATTGAAAAATTGTGAGGTTGAAGTGTTCATGCTAGGCTTATTGGACATCCACTCCACAAGCAGTAGAGAGTCATATCACAAGGTGTTGAATGTTGTATGAACTACTTTCATTGATATACTATTGTATTTGGTGTACTTGGTGTTTGTTAGGAGTATATCTATTGGTTCAATAAGCCCTCGAGTAGGAAGGCTTGTATAAATATTTACATGCTTACAAGGAGTGTACGAGGCTATAAAATAGGTGATGTTGACCCATGCCTTAAGAATGTAGAAGTTGTGGTTGATGGAAAACTATGCATCGAAAAAACATTCATGTTTAATCCTACGGTCTACAAACACAAACCCTGATTTCAGACTTGCTTCATAAAAATGAACAAAAATGCATTACCTTGAAACCTCTTTCTAAAGGACAGTTTTGAGGGTTGCATCACAGAAATCAGTTTTGGAGATTTCATTATCAATTTGAACAATAAATGATCAAAAGATTAGATAGTAAAAATGATAGGGTCTACTGTGTCATAGGCTTCTTTTGGCCTCATGGACGTTACAATATAGCTATCTATCCTAAAAATGGATCATAAGTTTCTCGTAAATGATATGGTTCGCTTGGTCGGTGTAGCGTTATGCTGAGAATTACATATCGAGCCCCACCCACTACAAATTAGTTATTATCATTCCTTCTTTGTAAATCGAATACGAATCTGTAATGCACCAGCTCATCAAAATCTTAGCTTGGTCTGCAAAACTTGATACAGAACTCGCCTAGGAGCCCAGTACTCTAGGGATAACTCCAAAAATTACGCGTGCTCTTTGGTGTTATTTGTTGTCCTAGCATGATCTCTATGGCATTTTGGCTATGATTGTGTTCCCCTGTTTTTCAGTGTTGCTTTGAGAGACCCATCAGTATCATAATTAATGATTTCTAGAACGATAATCTATGCATATTTTGACACTTTTGGGGATCATTTCACTCTTTGTGGCCCTTCTAAGAGTGTTTTCATAGCATGTTATTTGAAATACCAGATACCCATTACTTATTTTTGGATTTATAATCTATTTGATATTTTGGGTATCTCTCATTTTTAAATTTGTATTGAGGTTTTGTTTTGTGCTCAGGGTTTTATAGCTTTCTTGTTCAGAATTTTAGATCTTTTTGGGTTTTGATCTCTTGAACTGCGAAATGGTAGAGAAATTGATTGAGAAAAAAAAATTGTCGACGAACCCACCTTTTATTTCATCTCTATTTGCGTTAAAGACATCACTATATGAAGGGGATATTCATTTTCGTTGCCATCTACTTTGGATATGCATTGTATATCCACCAACCATTCCACTTCTTATTATCATCTATTCAGTAAAATCATTTTATATGGAGAAATAGCTCAGTTAGGTATCCTAAAATTAGTACACAAATAGAATGATACAATAGATTCCTAGATTATATATATCAAGTATCATTTACGTTTTTAGGTTTTGTTCTCATCTCTATAATTCCAAGAAATTTTGGAGTACGTTGCACAAACATCTTGGCACTGGTAAAGGCATATGTTTTGAGAGAGAACTTGTAGGTGTTTTAATGTTTTCAATAAATTGCTTATATGCTTGTGTATAAATAGGGTTGGGATATGCCTCCTCATTTCTTTTCATTGTTTGATATTCACATGTTTTCATATCAGTATACGATTTTAGGATTTTTTTTTCCAATCAACAGAAGGAACATGAAGAATGGCAAAACGTAAAGTAACTCAAACCCACAAGCAAAGTATGAAACATACTTTATGTCACCACAATGATTACAAATGTGGCGGATTCCAAGTACACACCATGAAACTGAATCTCTACACTTTTGTCTCAAAATTTTATCAAAAGTCTTTAATGTTGTGCATCCGGCACCCATTTCTGCCGTAAATATTGCAAGTATATTGTAAACATTCCAACCATTACAAATATAAATAGATGGTTTTAAGATTCAATATTTGATGAACATAATTTACTCTCACACAATATAATACTTCATCCTCCAAGTGGTGTGACTAGATTGAGGTAGAAGCAAAGGGTTCAAAGTAACAGTGGGCGTTGCCAGATAATTTCAATTATGGACAGTTAAACATTCATAAAAAGCATAAATAGTACATCAAATCTTTATTGAATGGGCTTAAGGTAATCATTATATATGAGTGTGTGAGTTTGTGTTGGTTTGTTAGTGTTGTGAAGACTGCAACTTATTAACTGTCTCATATAATTATATGGAGAAAGGAATCAGAATTATGAATGATGTTAGGAAGTTTATATACTGAATGATATCTTTCATGCTAACTATCACAAACTTGAAGTACTTTTGTGAATTCTTGAACTATTTAGATAACAGTTTTACTGGCCATTAGATAGCCATGTGTGATTTGGTTGTGATACTATTGGTCTCTACATAAACTGCTTTGAGCATGAGATGCACAACTGGAGTATTATCGTGCTCATGAAAATTGAATTGTGATAGATGTAGTTGATGGCCAACTTGTGACAAGAAAGAAATATACACTAAAGTGATCAATTTTTTCATTGAGTTTTCCATACAATGGCTTCCTCATGTTGTGGTGTATTTCCAACCATTAGTTGATATATTTGAGAGATGTTATAGGCTATTCTGGAAGGGTTGTGGTATGTAATGACATGGTGATTGGATGTCTTTTGTCTCAGATGTGATGCTACATGAGTGAATGATCTTGATTATTCTATATGGAAACTATAATTGGGAGATCAATCAATTGGATGCAGGCTGTATGGAGTAAAACTGCACATACCATGATGGATGCAACATCACTGATTGTACATTGTCTTACAATTGAAAAATTGTGAGGTTGAAGTGTTCATGTTTGGCTTATTGGACATGCACTCCACAAGCTGTAGAGAATCAAATCACAAGGAGTTGAATGATGTATGAACTACTTTCATTGATATACTATTGTATTTGGTGTATGTGGTGTTTATTAGGAGTATATCTATTGGTTCAATAAGTCCTTGAGTAAGAAGGCATGTTTAAATATTTACATGCTTACAAAGAGTGTACAAGGCTGTAAAATAGGTGATGTTGACCCATGCCTTAAGAATGTAGAAGTGGTGGTTGATGGAAAGTTGTGCACCGAAAAAACATTCACATTTAATCCTAAGGTCTCCAAACACAAACCTTGATTTCAGTGTTGCTTCATAAAAATGAACAAAAATACATTACCTTGAAACCTCTTTCTAGAGGAAAGTTTTAAGGGTTACATCATGGAAATAAGTTTTGGAGAAACTTTCATCATCAATTTGAACAATAAACGATAAAAAATTAGATAGTAAAATGATAGGGTCTACTGTGTCATAGGCTTCTTTTGGCCTCGTGGACGTTACAAGATAGCTATCTATCATAAAAATGGATCATAAGTTTCTCGTAAATGATATGGTTTGTTTGATTGTTGGAGTATTATGCTCGAGAATTATATATTGTGCCCCACCCACTATAAATTAGTTATTCTCATGCCTTCTTTGTAAATTGAATAGTCATTTGTTATTTTGGACGCAAATACATTTGATTTAGGTGATCGTTAATGAATCAATCCGTGTGCCCAAACATCCCTATGCATTTTGGTCAAATATAACTAAGTGGTAATTTTCAAAATACCCTCCAAGTAAATCATAGAAGAGTTTGTACTCAGCAACGTATGAAACTGTATGGAGTCTCAGTATTAAACTTTCACTTCAGCAAGTTCAATAGAAAAACATTGACCCGTGAAACATGTATGATGCATGCATCTCAGTTGAGTCTCAAACATGGAACCTTTTCAAATTTCCCCACTTTTTAGTTTGTCCTCTTCATACACATATTGCACCACCATGAATAATACCTATAAGATACAAACGATACACTGAACTCAATGTCCTCCCCTTCCATCAAACCCCTTCTTGATCACCCCTCATCCTTTCCCTCTATTTCACTTCCTCATTTTTTCATTCTTCACTCCATCCCCTTCGATGTTTCCATCGTACACTTCACGTACAATTGCTACTAAAATATCTATAGAAATCAACATTAACATAGATGATGATATTTATAGAAAAATGATGGTCATAATTAAAATATGTAAATTGTATTTACTTGATTATATCGTATATTTGCAAGTATTTTACGGCTAAAATCATGAAAAATGTTTAAATGACCATTAAATTTAACCCCTCGTGAGGCCATTTGATTATGGATCGGGGCATATAAATCCAAAGGGCAGCTTTAGATCTGGGTCTTGTTTATGATCATGACGTCAAAGACGCCGTCAATTTCCTCTATAGCAACAAAGTCACTTCATCCCAGTTAACCAACTTGGTTGGAAATAAAATAACAAGTGTGTGTCATAAACCCAACAACCGCAAACAATCTCAACCATCCATCTATTGGGGTGGGAATCAAGTAGAGTGTGACAATCTCTACGACGCTCACAAGTATTTCAAGAAGAGCGTCTAACTTCGCTATTGAATTCACGGTAAAAAAATAGCTTTTGACTTCGTCTTTGGGTCACTCACATGGTCTGATGGCAAACATAACGTATACTGTCCAATTGTTGTGAATCTAATTTCCTTATGAAACATGACTTTGCTCAAGATTTTGGAGTTCGTTTGTTGATTTTTTTTAAAGTTATGACATCTTTTCTTAGAATTTATAGTGTCCTCCCTCTCTTGGGTAGTGATTTTTCTTTTCTTTCCCTCTATATGAAATTATGCAACTATAATTACAACCTACAAGGATTATTGCATCTAATCCAAGATCACTTTTAATCTCTCTAAAATGTTTAAATTGAAATGTCTCTTCACATTTATTTAGCTGATAGGATTAGGCTTAATAAAATGAAAGAGAGAGCCAAGAAGGAGGTGGATGCTACGATTGCTTTACAAACTCTTGCCAGGAATAATGAAGAGGGTAATCCTAGTAATGGGTTGTTGGAAGGAAACACTATGTTTAATTTTCTTGCAAGTAAAATTGAAGCTTTGGAGGATACTATTTGTCAAGTTAAAGCTCTAATAGAAATCATTGTGGGGCTTCAGAGGTCGAATGCAGCGATCAAAGTTTTAGAAAAATAGGGTTGATGTTCTCTAGGGGATGGTTGCAATGGACAAAGGAAAGAAGAGGCAACTCGACATAAGTAGTTTTGATGAGGAGGATTTCCAAATGGATGGTGTTGGTCCGAGCTCGAGGACTAGGGAAAAATGTGTTTAGGGCTTTGTTGCAGACTTGTTGTTGACTATTTGTTGAGATGGTTTTGTTGTAAATTGTTTTTGCTATGGGTTTTTTGTATCTTTTTGTTGGGCTCTGGTTGAGTCAATCTCTTTTTGAATCGAGCCTTTTGTTAGGTTTTTTTATAGATACTTTTTGCTTTTGATGAGCTTTATTGTAATATCTATTATGTAAATGGTCCTTGGAGCCTTTTCCAAACATTATCTATAAAAAAATGTGTCATCTTAGCTAAATTAGTTGTCACTTTAATTAATATTATTACAATTTAAGTACACCGAAGGCATGATTTAAATGTCATAAAGGGGAGGTGAAGTCAGAAATTCTAAAACAACACATACAACAGTATCATTGGATATCGATGGTCCTGGTGGTTAAATGCATCCAATGGCCATAATGCCATTTTTGCTCCTTACTCTCATAAATACATATCTCCATGTAAATCCTTCTTAGGAGATAAATAAAATGGTCAAAAAACATTATTTACAAGTAAGAAGAAGATGATATTTTCTTGTAGGTGCCACAAGGGTTTCGTAGTAGAGGTTTTCGTGGAAGGCTCAATAAAAAAGAAGAAGAGGCATCCCGATTAATATATCAAGGATCTTATGCCAATAGATCCTGCGCTATTTATTTTATGAGAGAAATGACATGCTGGCCATACTTTGTATTTTTATTGTATTTTTTTGCATTCAAGGTTATCAATAGGAGGACATTTTATTTGGTAGATAAAACCAAGATATGAATGGGAATTAGAACATTAAATGATGGAGATTGCATACTTACATGGCTTGTCCCTATTCCATAGAAGAAATTGTTCCAATGTAAAGAATATGTGCTATATGTATCTCATACGATCATCTATTGGGCTAGTTCAGTTATCCTCTCATTCGTTGATCATATCTTCTGCAAATCTTGACCATCGTCTCTTTATTACATGTCCGAATAAACAAATGGGTTTCATATTTCTTTTTTAGTTATTTTATGTTTTTTTTTCTTTATCGTGTTTAATTCACACTTTTTTATCTACCCCATGTTCATTTCAAACTTTTATTCATGCCCACATCAAGTATCTCAAAACGTTAATGTCATCCAATAAAAAACCTTGAATTCTCAACCTTTATCGACATATATTTTCTCGCGTGTCTTCATATCACCAATCGATGTATAAGCTCAATTATTGATGGCTTTTGAACATCAACTATTCCCACTTTACTAGAACTCTCAACTAATAATATCACTAGAAAATGCTATAATAAATAAGCACTATGATTGGGTTTTGAACCAATAACCTTTTAATGAAATTCCCCATTTTTCCTTTCTGAACTCTTCAAGCTCATGTGATTAGTCCAAGCGATATACTGGATATTTCTTGGAGAGGAATAATCTTATCCATGTATTAGGTGTGGGTCACGCAAGTGGTTAATCTCCCCTATCCAATCAAAATCCACGACGACCCATAACCGCCTAGTTTTTTTCCAGATGATTGTTGATTTGTGATGCCATCGCGATTGTTGATGGGGAAAACATCACATGGAGTCACTATATAATTCGATGCTACATCCACTCTATATCATCATCTCGTGGTTGAACCTCGTAAACAAAAAAATTCACTTCAACAATATTTTTGGCCTCTCGTTACATTCAAAGATATCTCCATAAGTTGTTGCCTCATCGTCTTGAACAACACCCATGTTCTCCTTCAAATGATTGACATAAATTTCATATGGTTTTCATAGGGTTGAGTTTCACATTGTTTCCACTTTCGATTATCACCACCCTCACACTTCTCCACCCTCTAACCCCTTTCTCTTCACCCCTCTTCCTCTTCCATTGTTTATCTCTCTCCATTTTGACTCCTTCAAAAGTTCCCCTTCGGCATTTCCATCATACATTTCACGTCTCATTGTTAGTGTTATGTAAATGAAAAGTTAACATTTTTGTTCATGTGATTGTAGTTTGTTGGTTTGATTAAGGATATCAAACCCTTCATTGAGAGTGATTCCATATTAATCCTCATTGGTTCTCATATGAATATCATGTGGTATCCTCAATCAATGTGTCTATGACCATCTTAACACTATGACATCACGGTACCTATGCCTTTTGTACATATCCATGTGTCATTGGTAATGAATTTCATTTTTATGTCATGATGCCCTTGTTATCCTATTATAGATTATTTTCCTCTTTTCAAGAGTACATTACACTAATTTGGTGTTTCATGTATATTTATACGCTTGCAAGACATGTTTCATTGAGAACATTCAAAAGAGGAGATGTTGCAATTAGCTTGAATAAACTAATATTTGATTTAATACTTGAGTGATTACAACCAAGGATGTCAATTAATGTTATATATATATATATATATATATATATATATATATATATATATATTCTTCCTTGGTATTAAGGTTCCAAAATAGAGTATGAGGCATGAAGCGGAGATGTAACCTCATAAGATAGTTGGGAGCCCAGTTTAGGGATTCCAACTAGGGATGAGATTTGAAGTCTCCTTGCTCGTCAACATATATATATATATATATATATATATATATATATACATACATATATACATATATATATATACATACATATATATATATACATACATATATATATATACATACATATATATATACATATACATATATATATACATATATGTATGTACATATATATATGTATATATATGTATGTATATATATGTATATATATATGTATGTATATATATATATGTATGTATATAGATATATGTATATATGTATGTATATAGATATATGTATATATATATGTATATATATATATATATATATATATGTATGTATATATATATGTATGTATATATGTATATATATATATGTATGTATATATACATATACATATATATATGTACATATATACATACATACATATATATACATATATATATATATGTATATATATATATATGTATATATATATATACATATATATATGTATATGTATATATACATATATATATGTATATGTATATATACATACATATATATATATATATATATATATATATATATATATATATATATATATATATATATATATGTATATATATATATATTCTTCCTTGGTATTAAGGTTCCAAAATAGAGTATGAGGCATGAAGCGGAGATGTAACCTCATAAGATAGTTGGGAGCCCTGCATTTAGGGATTCCAACTAGGATGAGATTTGAAGTCTCCCCTTGCTCGTCAACAATAATTTTTAGGACGACCTACTAGTTTCTCAAACCTTTCTTTTACGGTTTCTAAACATAGTTAGATACACTTCTTTAATTAAACAGGTTTTTGAACTCAACAAAATTTAAGAATATATGTGTGTGTGTGTACACACACACACAATATTATCAATATTAAATCTTCGTATATTATCCATTTACCACTATCCATTACATTATATTAACATTGTTGCTAGGTTTATATATCAAATGTAAAAGAAAAAGAGAAAGCATCACAAAAGCATAAAACTAAACATTTTTCTAAACAATTTATGGAAGGTTTTTAAAAACATAGAAAAAGGATTTTAATAAATCTTCTTTTCTTAGTTTTGATATTTATTGTAGGGAGCTGAACTAGTTTGAAAAACAAAACAATTAAAATGTAATAAAAATAAAATCGCAATTTATTATAAAAACTTGTTTTTTTCAATTGTGTACAAGGATAGGGACAATAGATGGTGCCCTATAATTGACAAACAAGTTAATTTCATTGACTAAACAGAGCACCATGCTTGAAAAAAACACAATGTTATTTTTAAACTCCATACGATTTTTATGGACTCGTGTTAATACATATTTCATCATATTATATATTCCGAAATTATTCTACCCTTATTTGTATTTCATCATATCATATCTTCCCCAAAATGATTCTACCCTAATCATACCTTTTAGATATATGTTAAAATATCTTCCCAAAGTTCTCATCTGTCAAAAATAAAATAATTACAAAACTAAACCACCCCATCAAATTTTGAATATTAAATTGTCATAGTTACATTGGAAATAACTAACCCTTAGCAGAACTATAGAGGCAATTTTATCCATTTTCCCTCATTTGTAGAAGTAGATGGGTCCTTTGTTTGTCATGAAAAAGGAAATCCCTGACATTAATACATTTATGTTTTTTATCTTTACCATCTCATATTTTTAATGTGTGGCATTGTCTCTATTTCATGCTACATGAATATCTCATTATACAATTCATTAGTAATTAACTAAAATATTGCCAAAATTGTGTTCTACACGTTTAAACATCATCCCTCATCCACAAAATATTGCAATGCATGCACTGTTATAGTTTGCTATTGTTGATGTTGACCTAAACATCCGAAAGCCTTTAGAAGAAAACACAAATATTTTTTTACTTACTTTCGACATTTTTCAATTAAGAAAATGATTATGTATGATGTACCAAGCTTTCTCAACAAAGGTTTTCATGCCAAGTAAACATGTTCGACTCTAATGTAGAACTAAATGATGAACACAAATGAAAAAGATTGTATATTAAGAATAAAATTTGACACATATTTGAAGGGTTGCATAAAAAAATTGCCTTTGCATTTTATATATCGAGTATAATTTCTTGGAACGAAACTCATCTTGAGCCGCCTCATTGGTGCTCATAATGTTGAGGGCTCATTAGAGTGAAAACTACCTCACCCAATTTTATTTTCATGGTAGTTAACAAGGTGTCGCGGGGCTAAGACCTCCACCACTACCTCTTCTTTCCAGTGTTTAAGCATCGAAAAGTGAGAGCTCCCCTTACGCCGGTCTTGATTCCCTCCAAGCACGTTGCTTCCAAAATAGACCAAAATCAAACCTACAAGTAATTATAATGGCTTCATGTTAGTGTTTTTAGGTAAGTTTTTTATTTTTTTAGCTATGTTGAAAATGGGAAAACAAAACTTGTGGCTGATTATAGTGTTTGCATCACATTCACCATCTTTTAAGATAATTGAATATATCATGCCCATCTTCTAAGACATGCTCTTTACTACCCTCTCGATTTATCATTCTTTGTTATAAGAATATCAAAATTGCTGACATTGGAGATAATGAACAAGATGGGTCTTACATTCACAAATGTCAAAAGAGTTTGAAACCATTAACATCATGGATTTCCTTCCTCTTTTCGCTACTCAATCTCTTCATCTCATACTTACATCCTTCTTGCTCCCAATTGCAAGATATCCCTCGAAGCCTTCCCTACCTCCCATCCGAACTTGTCGCCATGCAAATTGCATCTACCTTTAAAGCCCATATGTACTTTCAACAAAAATTGCTGACACAAAGGGCCCTCTAATTTCATGGCTAAAACACACACTTAATGTTGAGGCAATGGATTAAAACAACACAATTGTAGTCACTTGAGTACCACATCACCAAATGCTTATGTGATTTGCAAATAATAAAGACTCACAAATACCCTCCTCAATATCCTTCCATAACATTTTGTCGAGAGCCTTAAGAACTATGACATTAGTGCAAAAGAAACATGACATATGTTGTAAACATCAACCCTTGTTCTTTGCATCAACACGTTCATTTCACTAGATATAGGGAAGAACAATTTGCAACATGTTCTGGCAGATGTCGACACTCCTTTGGAATCATCATCCTTCTTTGATGCACATAAATAATGACCCTCCACACTTGAAATCCTATCTTGCAATCAAAATGTATCCACATAATTTGATCACCATTCCACTTTCAACTAATACAATGTTCTCCACTATGTTTTTCTACAATAATCTATTTCACCATTGTAATTTCTTTCTTCTTCCAGGTCACTTTTTTCATTTTGGTTTCTTGAATACTCATGACACCATTAAAATAGGGAAATCACATCTCATTGATACTATCTAATCAACATTCACATTCATAACACTTGAAAATAATTTGCCTCTACTTTTACTTGCACCTACTTAGTGTTAGAGCTTTCATCATTTCAACATCCACAATACATGCTTGTTTGCATGCATACCTACCAAAGAACTTAGCCCTTAGACAAGAAAACTTTGCAAACTTTTCAAGACTCCCTTAAACATGTTGAGTATATTATTATTGATGAAATGAGTTTCATTGGACCCAAATTGCTCAGCAAGATCAACTATCGGTTGCGAGAAGCTTTTCCCCATTTCAAGACATCAAAATTTGGTGGCGCTTATATCATCATCGTAAGTGACATGGGTTAACTAATGTCCGTCATGTACATTCCACTATATACAAGTTATTCTTATGGCATGAACCTTTGGAGGGGATTCCATACAATTGTCTCCAAAAAAATTCCATTAACATTATTCTTCAACCACACATGTTTCATTATTTCGACTTCTTCTCAACAAATATGATGTATGTCCTCAATCGAGGACTAGTAGCTCCTTATGTCGCAAACCGATTCTTGTATTTTATAGGAAGAAATTCAAAGCTTCATGATTCACTACATCCGTTTGTAAATAATGACCAAGTCGACCTGCACAACCTCACTATGTTGAAAGCTTTGAACCTTCTTGTTGCTCATTTCATTGCACACCCATCTCAGCATGTTAGTTCGGAATCCCGATAATGACCAATTGCAAAACCAAGTATTCTTTACAAAAACAAAAATTCATGCTCACAATTTTTTTTGGGTTAAGGTCGGCCTTGTAAATGGTTCAATAGGCACAATTGTTGACATTGTTTATGATAATTTCACAAGAAACACACGAGTTGCCTCTTTTTTTCGTCATCACATTCGACAACTATATTGGGACATGTTGGGACCTAAAGAACCCCATGCATGTTCCTCTTCCACCAATTCCAAGATGGAGTCATAAACAATTGCTAACCAAAATGGTCCTGGCTTTAACTATCCACAAGTCTCAAGGTCTTACTTTAAATAAAACAACTATTGACATTGGTGACACGAGAGAGACAACATCTTACCTTCATTACTATCTTTAGAGTTTCCTCCCTTACAAATCTACACATTTCACCTCCTTTCTCTTTTGATATTCACTTGAAAATTGATTGTTGCCCTCTTATGCAAGTATGACACAAGAAGAGTCTCAACTACATTCTCTCGCCTCTTCCCAACACTTTTACAACCATTGACCTCCCCTCTAACACAAATATGCATTTCCATGCCTTACTATCACTAATCAATCAGGTTTTGGGATTTCATTTTGCCTTTCCTTGTGCATATAATTGTCTTTCCATCCTTCAACAATCTACATATGTTTTCCTACCTTTTCTCCCAGTGTCACATTCTTGTTCAACATAAAATGTATACGCATTGTTCAAAATGTCAATCCTTTTCAAGATTTCTACATTATCTCAATTTTTTTCCCATCCATCTCGATCCCCACATCTAGGTTCTCGTTTATCATTTTCCAACAACAAAGTTATTACCTTCAAATTTGGCCCTTTGCACATCCTCCACTCCTCATTCCTCCACATGATCCCTTTCGGCGTTCACATTGCCTGACTGCGATTGCTAGTTTACATGCAAATCTATATGATAAATAATGGTTGCATTTTAAATATACAAGTCACATATGAGAGTTATTTCAAATTTTTGCAAGTATTTTATGATAGAAATAAAAAAAACTTCTAAACAGACGTCAAATTTAACCTCTTATAAGCGAGGCCAACTAATTACGCGAAAAGGCGTGTTCTAAGTTAGAAAGCCCGAGGGGCTCTAACACGGACGACGACAGCGAGGGCCGAGATCATCTTGTCGATGATGTACGGACAATCGCGAGCCATACACGTGGAATCCCCGGATCGAGAAGCCCACCCTCCTCTCGACACGGACGACTGACCTATAACGTTGGCGCATGTGTGGAAAAAGTCTGTTGACTAGTGGAAAATCGGTTGGCGCGTGGAAAAACATGGGTCGTTTGGTGCATGGGAAGTTTTCCATTTTTGGCAATTTTTTTCCATTTTCGGAGTGTTTGTGAAAAAATCACAGGATAGAATTTTTTTCCCATTTTTGGAAAGGGTCCGAGAAGATGTAGCAGCAAAAACTTGCACATGCCATAACTTTCATTCTGTGGCTCTGTTTCAGGTGCCATTTTCTCTAAATGTGTATATTTTCTCGAGCTCTATGCATTGATGGCAATATTTTTCTTATTTTCATAAAATCCATTTTTGCACCTTTTTGGACCAAACAACTTCTTACCCTTAAAAATAAATCTAAACATGCACATATTGTGGAAAGAGAAATGAAGAAGAAGATGTTCGAGTTAGAGCGGCAAGGACTATGACAACGATGGTAGTGGTGTGAAGTCCACAAACACAGTCCTCTAAGCGGGTGTATTCATTTGAACGAGTCATGACGATTGCACTCTGGGAACGAACTCAGGAGCTTGCACATTAAGCTAGCTGAACGAAGAGTTCTTTTCATGCGCAGTCGACGAAGACAATGCCTCTGCTGGGTTAGGATTTAAATTTCAAATATTTTTTACATGGCATCGTTTCCCTCATTTAGGGTTTTATCTCAAAACAATATCCATGGATTTCCTCATGGGCAATGATTACATCATCTGATTATGTTGTAAATGCATTGATGGTTTGCATGGACATTTTGAGCTTCCCATCAGACCTCATGCTCGGAAATCTCATGCTTTTCCAGATGTCAGAAGGGGCAATGAACCTACAAAAAAATAATATATGAAAAGAGAATGAAGAGCAAGAAAGATAGCAAATTACCTGAGCATTGTCTCATCCAAGGCCTATTTAATGGCAAGCTCTAGGCGTCCGATTTCTGAACATCCCAAATTCACTTCAAACTCGGGCATGCACATATTGTGGAGAGAGAAACGAAGAAAAAGATGTTCGAGCTGGGGTGGAAGGGCGGCCCAAGAGGTGTCGACGAGCAGTGGAAGCAGTGTCCCGTTGATGGAGGGGTGAAGGGTGAGAATGATGTGAGTTTTAAAGGTGAGGGATTGTAGAACAAAGCTCATGCTCTTTACAAAGTGCTCCCCCTCTGCACCATCCACGTTCAGGATGTCATCGCCCAAAAAACGTCGGAGATGAATTTGTACTGAATGCCTTATGGGTAGTTGCCAAACATGGTTTTCAGAATATGCTCATATTTTTGGGATCTATGGTGACCACATACAACAAGTTTGCCATCCATAGAGGCCTAAACTGTAGCGAGAGACGTAAAAAAGAGGGTGAGCAAAAGGAGGAGAAGAAGCGTTGGAGTGATGCAACAAAAAAACCAAAAAAAAAAGAAATCGTGTATTTACCCAATAGCTACGAATACTGATAGAAACTGATGACGAAATAGACAACCATAACCTTCAATTGTTGAAAGACATTTACTCTCTCGTTTCCATATCCATTGCTCATAACACCAAGCATATTGACTTATAATAGGATGATTATGGATCAATTGCAACATTACATTTTTCTCTGCGTCAACTAGATAGCCATGCGACGTGAAGTCCACAAACACATTCCTCTAAGCGGGTGTATTCAATTGAGAAGATAATGTTTGAGTTGGAGTGGTGAGGACTGTGATGATGGTTATGGTGGCGGCAACATGAAGTCCACAAACACAAACCTCTAAGCGGTTGTATTCATTTGAACGAGTCATGGTGATTGCACTCTGGGAGTGAACTTAGGAGCTTGCGCATTAAGTTAGATGAATAGCGAGTTCTTTTCAAGATCAACCGACAAAGACAATGGCTCTTCTGGGTTAGGATTTAAATTTTCAAAGCTTTTCGATAAGGCATCATTTTCCTCATTTAGGGTTTTGTCTGAAAAATTTTCTCCAAGGATTTCCTCTTGGGTAATGATTACATCACATGATTGCATTGTAAACGCATTGATGGTTTACATAGATTCTTTGAGCTTCCCCTTGGACCTCATGCCCAGAAATCTCATGCTTTTCCAGACGGCGGAAGGGGTGATGAACTTGTAAAAAAATAGGGAAAAGAATGAAGAGCGAGAAACATAGAAAATTACCTGAGCAATATCTCATACAAGGTATGTTTTGTGGTGAGCTCCAGGCGTTTGATTTTTGAACATCTCAAATCCACCTCAAACCCGAACATGCACATATTGTGGAGAGAGCAATGAAGAAAAAGATGTTCGAGTTGGGGTGGAAAGGTGACCCGAGAGGCATTTGGATGTCGTCACCCAGAAGAACGTCGGAGATGCATTTGTACTAAACGCCTTTTGGGTAGTTAGTGAACATAATTTTCAACATGTGCTCATATTTTTGGGATCTATGGTGACCATAGAAAACAAGTTTTCCATCCGTGAAGGCCTAAAATGTAGTGTGCAATGTAAAAAAGAGGGTGAGAAAAAGGAGAAGAAGAAGCGTTGGAGTGATGTAACGAAGAAAAACAAAGTAAAAAATAAATAAATCACGTATTCTCCCAACAGATACGAGTACTGATAGCAATTGATGATGAGTTAGACAACCATAACCTTCATGATTCTCGTATTTTTAGGCTCTGTGGTGACCACAAAAACAAGTTTTCCATATATGGAGGCCTGAACTGTAGCGTGCGGCGCAAAACATAGAGTGAGAAAAAGGAGGAGGAGAAGCATCAGAGTGATGCAACAAAGAGAAAATAAAGAAATTGTGTATTTTCCCAACAACTACAAGTACTGATAGCAATTGATGACGAGCTAGACAACCATAACCTTCAATTGTTGAAAGACATTTACTCTCCCGTTGTTAGATCCATTGCTTAGAACACCAAGTATACTAACTCATCATAAGCTGACTATGGATCAATTGCAACATTACATTTTTCTTTGCGCCAACAAGAAAGTCATGCTTTCTATAAATTTATGGATTCAAACTTGTCTTGTACATGGTGCTACTGGGTCTATTGTTGACATTGTTTACGACAATTCGTTCTGCCCGCCTACTTTTCCTTTATTTCGCTTCGTCAAATTTGATCGTTACTCGGTGCTTTGTTGTCTATTTCAATTTCCTTTTCTACTCACCAATATTTCCCTTTCGGCGTTAACATCACACCGTGCGATTGCTAGTATTAACAATGAAAGCAATATTTCATTTGTCGAAGGGCTTTTCCTGTTCAATAACGATTATGAGGCAGGAATACAATATAACCAGGTGAACATAGGCGGGAGTATGCCGAGGAAGCTTTGTTTCAGGTATGCCCCATAATATTAAAAATCTATGTTATTTCAACGGAACTCGTTTTCAAAATGGTCCTTCATTTGACATACCTAAACAGAATTTTTGTAGAAAACATATTTCAAAAGAGTAGATAAAAACTTACGGCTTTAAATTTGGCAAATTGTTTTAAGATGTGTCGCTTCAACTATACTCGAAGAATTTTTAATTTCATGTTCAGTGGTATTTTCTATATTCCGCATCTTGTTGATGAATTTGTCCAGCGCCTTAATTCTTAGGGTTTGTAGGGCTTTGGGTTTTAGGATTTTGAATATTAAGTGTTCTAAAAGATTTCTTAAATGTTTATTCACAAAGCTGGATTTTCCTATTTGCATTTGCAGAGAATTATTAGGGCAATTTTGATGGTCATAACTTGCCGACACATCTACACCTGTGGCGCCCATTTGTCTTCACTGCCTGCATGCACACAGTTGTTTTAGAACTTACAGAAGTCTAGCTCTACGGTCGAATTATGTGGTGATTACGGTTAAGGATTTATGGTTAAGTTACACTTATTGGTTTTATACTCAATGTTAAGAATTTTGAAAATATTCTGTTCCATTCCATGCAAATGCCGTTGTTTGGTAGTTTAGGGCATTAGGCAAATGGTCATTCAGTTTTGTTAGTTCATGTAAGGCATTTAGACGACAATGGTATCCAAAGAATTTGATATTCTTAAATTCAGTTAAGAGGCACGAAAATTACCATTGATACCTCGCCCTCAACCATACACCATTGAATGGCTGAACCAAGGAAGAGAGATGCGTAATGTAGTAGTGTTGTCTCGCATACACAATCAAACCCTTTAGAGATGAATTCATTTGTGATGTTGTTCCCTTGGATGATTGAGCTATGGAAGAGAGAGGCATAATGTAGCAGTATTGTCTTGCATATGCAATCACGCCATTTAGAGATGAATTCATTTATGATGTCGCTCCACTAGATGTGTGTGATGCCTTACTTGGTCATCCTTTCCTATGATAACATCATGGTTTATATGAATCAAGTGAAAGTCTCAGAAGCAACACTTCATGATATTACCAATAATTCCCTCTACCATAGTTTCCCAAACTAACACCAAACAATGTCATAAGTTGGTTAGCCACAGTAAAAAGTTTTTTCTATTGATGATCAAATCTGAGAGAGGTAAGAAGACTCAGCAAGGAGATTGCCTTAGTAGTGCAGACATTCACACCTCTGCGATCTACTCAATAAAAGCTAATGGAAAAATATTGAAGGAATGCATTGAAATCTTCAAATTGGCCTCATTCCAAGTTCACCATTTCCTAATGTTCCTTGGCATTGCTTTCCTTTATTGGAGAAGGATGAGATCAAACGCTAGATACAAGAACTAACAATAAGAGACTCATTAGGCTGGAGTATTAGATATATTAGATATTCTTAGAGTATGTTTAGTATGTTAGTTAGCATATTAGTAGTTTGTTACAACTGTGCTATCTTAAGATTTGGTTTGTTCCCCTAATACAAGAAGGATCTCATGGTGTACTATTTGTGTGTAAGCTAAAATAGGTTTCCACCGTAAGGATCCTAGATATAAGAAAATGGTAGAAGACCATTTTAAATCTAACACATTCAAAATGCCTGTCGACAAAGCTGTCCGAGGCTATAGACAAGGGCCGTGTGTTCAAGTGGTTGTAATGGGTCTATAAGGGGAATCCGCACACACAATCTCAAATGAGATATAAGGTGAAGAATCTTAATAGGTCAGGGGTGCCATTAGATGGTAACAATAGCTATCTAAACTAAAGGTTGTGAAGCAAGAGATATATGAAATTAAAGGTGTCACTAGGCAGTAAGCAGGAGCTATGGATAAGAAGAATGTAAAAATAAGCAATAAAGTAACAAGCATATGCTAATCTATACTATTTGATATATAAGACAAACAATCGTCTTATAACAACAACCAAAGTACAAAAGAAAGAGTTTAAGGTGAGGGATACTTACATTGGGTTTACCTGTTGGTGCATGAATACCCCCTTGTCTTGTAGCACTTTGTGAGAGATTGTTTGTAGGTGAAGTCAAAATGGAATGGTGCAGACCTAAGTCAACCAGAGTTGGGAACTCCAAAGGCTTGGCAGACTTTGCTAGGACAACTCTTCTTCTCGATATCTTCAAAGACCCTGTGCTAACTTGTCTAACATATAGCTTTAACTCCTCGTGATCCTAATTCCTTTTCTTCTTTCTAAGGTAGATTTTTGTGAGGAGAGTGGATTGATTGTTCATATTTTGAGAAATGACAAAAGTAAACCCTATAAATACAGATCCAAACCTTAAAAGTCAAAACTTAGTTTTGGCCGATGTCATTGGACTGGTTGATGGCTTACAAAATTCTGCAGAATACAGTAGGTCATTGTCCAGGCCAATGGCATCGGCTACATGCTGGCAAAGGAAAATAGAGGGTCAGAAGGGGGAATGAGAGCATAGGAGGATAAATTTGCCACTATCATGGTGATATGAAGGTAGTAGTAGGAAGTACAGTGCATGACAATCTCTCACAAAGTGCCACGAGGTGGCCCACTTGGATTATGGTGTATGCTTGGACATACACTAAGGGAGATTAATGCACCAACAAGCCTTGGAATAGAAAAGTGTCAATTGAAAATAAGGTGTTTATAGTATTTCCCTGGTTATAGATACAAGGTGTTGCAATGTAATAAATACAACCCATGATTTAATCCTATATGGTATTAGAGCAGGCTTATAGGCTTCATGCCTCAAAGGCTTGTGATTGTGGGTTTAAAGGCTGGTGATTCATTATGGATGCAGTTTCAGTAGTCAACCTTATTAGTGATCATGATTGTCCCCAGCCAAAAGAAGAGGTCGATCTGTGGAAGAGGAGATGGAAGATTTATTTTTTGAGTTTTAAAGACATCTCTGCAGTGAGATTCTCTTATGCCGTCTCCAATATGTTTGCTTTTGAGGTTGCTCAATGACATGTGGCTTCCAAAGATGTTTTGGCTTCCTATAGCAGTGTATTAGAGCATTTCTACATTCCCAGAAAAGCACTTTGTCGGGGAAATGAGCTACCCCTCCTCATTTACTTCCATAGAGGAGTCTTTGTGTACGGACTCTCTGGGATGGTCTCTTTACCGCGTATTCATGTGCATAGTGGATCTATTTGCTGTTTTGGTGGGCAGATCTGTAAAGTATTGGGTCTCATTTAAATTTCTGGTGATTTAGTTAGTTTGTTCATACGGAGATGGATTTGTTTGTTGTGCTGGTGGGTGGCATATTTCTATGGAAGTTTAGGTCAAAAACTAATACTGACGAAGAATTGCAAGATAAGATGGAGGAGCATGGACAATATCATGTATACTAAGGTGGTTGAGCTAGTGCAGCTCTTGGTTGATGTGCACATTCCCTTCAAGATCCGTATTGTTAAGGACCACAACATGAAGGAGAGGCTGTGTCTGGAGGTCATGAGGCTGAGGCTCAACATTGCTATTATGAGAAGCGAAGGATTTGATGAATCTTCTTGATAGGTGTTGGCTGCATAATGTGTGTGAGATGTGAGGCGATAGGATGCCAAGGCACACACAGGGAGTATATTGTCTTTCTTGGAAGCACAGAGCTGCAGTAGTTGAAGATATGTAGAATATTTTACATGCAGTGTATGCAGTAAACAGAATGTGTAGCACCTTCTTCAATTGTCCCTCTACATAATGCTGGCATAGGCAGATTGGATCCCAAGAGAATCAAGCGTAAAGCTGGAGTGTTGCAGGTTAAGAAGGGTAAGGAAGGTTGGAGTGTTGTATTTTGTATAAAGTTCTTATAAAGTTTAGCACTTCATAAAATTTTAGGGCTCTATTAATTTTTTTCTGTAGTTTAAACTTTGAACTTTACAAATTTGATTTTACAGCTCTCTATTATTGAGTTGTGGGTGGAATTAATTGCATAACTTTTTTTTGAGATAAAGACAAAAGCCAACGTTTTGGCAGATTGCCGACATTGTAGCATAGGCGATTCACCAAGTAAACTTGTGGCATATTGCGTTCGTTCGTAGGATACTAAATAATACCCTATTTCTTGTTTGTTCTTCCTCTTGATCTTTTATTATTAATACCCCTCCCAATACACCATTCCTATTATAAAATACTCCTTATTTTTCCAGATATGACATGTATCCATTTTTCCTTTGAATTTTTTAATACCCCTTGTTATTTGTATCTCTTTAACGTTGATTTCAATATTTGACATTCATCACAAAATTTAATCATGTTGTCCATTAAAATCTTTATTGAAATTGATCTTTTACTCCAAAAAAGGTCTCGACGTACCTAGTTTGATGCATCTCTTCTTTTCTTTTCTATTTGCACACTTTGTGATTATTTAGTATTTTCATTTTATATCCTTGTAGCCTCATCCTTTTTATGTTGCTAGAAACCTTTCTCATCTTTACACAACACATAACTCTTGCAAAAAAAGAAGACAAAATGATGTGCCCAAGCAGCCCTATAATGATGCATAGTTTTCGAGTTTTCCTGAATTGGAAGAGTTCCTTGTTCGAGCCGATCGGGCAAGCGCGAGCTCTTCGAAATCACCCCTCGACTTCAATTTCTACAAGTTTGATAGTGCACCTAGCGGTGGGACCCGTTTGTGTCTCTCCTCCTGCGAAAGATACCGAACAACAAAGACCCTTTCTTTGTTTACTTCTAGCGATACCGACCCCGCCCAAAGAGGGTTAGAGTCTCTAGGGAATGCTCTTGGTGAAAACCGTTGTTCTCCACCCAACCATAAGGAGGCCTCATAGCAAGCTCCCTATTCTTAAGAGCGAATTGGGAGTGGAAGAGAAACTCTTCCAGGTGGTGTGCTCCGACAAGAAGGCTTTGCCCTACACATGACGTGCATCGACTTAGTATCCATTGCTCCTACAAAACATCTATGAAAATAATGTGCCCACATATCCTACTCCTAATTTGTATTCAAGAATCATTATTTTTAAACTCTTATAGCCCTTATTATAGGGTAGTATAACGGGAAGATTTTGATTATATTAAAATCCCCAATATGAATGGACTTGTTAAGGTTTTGGTTAGTATGCGAATCCCTGTGCATTGTAGTATCAAAGTGATTTGATGGTATTTTGGTTTTTACCTTGTTTGTGTGTAGGATTTAGTTATTTTTGCAAGATAGATTATGGAAGAAACTATTTGCATTAAACGAGATCCATGAGAGTGCTTTAGTTACATTGTGGAGTAGATGGTAAAAGATGAAGAACCATACCAATCTAGTGGTGTACAAAGGCTAAACACGACATGAAGAAACTACACGTGGGTGTTGATATCCTTGGTGGCAAGTAATTTATGGCAAGTTCTTGAGAACGAGGCAAAATAGGAGCGAACTTTGTATGACTCCAGTTTTGTGCTTCTTGTAAAAGCTCCCAATGGTATATTTTGTGGAGTTGATTGTTGTACAATTGTACAAAAGAAGAATGGATGTACTAGGTATAACACTTTTTTTTGAAGTATTGATATGTCCAAGATGATGGTTTAAGGAGTAAATGCTATTTGAGAAGACATGTCAAGTTTGTGTCTATGGATTTAGGTGCATTGCAGTCCTAAGAAAATTTCATGCGGTGAAATGTTGTTGATTGTCGAACAAGTTATTTTTAGAAATTCTAGTACAAGTTAACCATCCATAAGTGATCTTTCACGTTTTCTATTCCGTTCCTTTTGTATTGATTTCTTAGCGAGAAGATAGATGCAAAACACACATGGTAATAATGCACAATTAAAAGCATACATTAATTAGATGTCTCTATGAGCAAGTTTGTGGTTGAGCAAAATTGAGGTTAGTAGAGATGTGGTTGTAGATGAGAAGCTTTTTTAATTTGGTAAGCCTACAACGATCATTGTATGAGTAATTGCTACTAAATCTTTTTGGATTAAGTTCGGTGTTGAAATAAAGAAAGGGTCGAGCTGAACCATGAAAGAAGTCAAGTTCCATGGGGGAGTTGATGAAGAAAAAATACCCGTTTTCACAACTAAATTAGGGAGCTAACAATAGAGACCAAAGTGGTATTATACCGTGGTGAAGGCTATTTCAAAGGATGAATTTCCACAAGCAATGAAAGGTCGGTCTACACGATCAAGGAAACGAATAGTCAAGGTGGTGAGCATTTTTTCCTCTAACTTATGCTATTCTACAAGTATTTGAACCTAGCACATTAGATGAGGGTAGAGGAAACCACTGAATGAGAAGTTGAAAAACATGACTTGGGCAAGGAAAGAAAGAAGGGTGGTAAGATTGCCACAAGTGGAAGGCTCTGACTCCCTTGCGAGTATGGTCAGCGATACGAGATCAACTTGCATCATTACAAAATGAAATTGTAAGCATGGAATATGGGCAATGTTGGAGAATATGTTAAGAGAGTTTTGATTCTAACTTATTGTGAAGTTGAATATCAACATTATGTTGTCTATATTATAGATAGTTGGGCTTGATGGACATATTTTTCTAACATATAGTCTCTTGTTCTTATGAGCATGTATTAGATTGCTTCGAAAATGGTAAGTTGACTTGGAGTAGCGAGAAAGATAAAAGTATCTCATGAAAGTATTTGGTCAATGTCAAGGATCTAAGGAGAATACTTGAGGCTAAGATGCATTAGATGAAGTGTTTAAGTGATGAGGTGTTTTGATGTAGGAAAAATACATCAAATGAAGTGTTCAAAGTGATGAGGTTTTCTGATATGGAAGCACTCTACGATAAGTGTAAGCTATTGATATTCAATGTTGGATGTGTACCGAGGTGTTTAAGACATGACCCTTTAAGAGGCACTCGAAAAAGTGGCACTTGTTAGTTTATTAGTGGTAGGATTTCCATGACTAGAAATTTTTGGAGGCCGATCGTTGTGCAAAAGAGAATGGCACAACAATTGGGGACAAATATTTCTATGTAGGGTAGAAGCGATCATTAAAGGCGTACCTTTGGGCACTTAAAATTGCCATCATATTTTTGGTGTGTGGTAGGGGCATTATAATAGGCCACCATTTTTACGGTGTGTAGACCAACATAGTTATGGTGTGCAATAGATGTCCCAAGATATTTCAAGGTTGGAGTAGGCCATGATAGCCATGGTTTTGCAGTAGATGTCCTAGGAGACTTCAATGTTGGAGAACGTAAGGCATCAGATGTTTATGAGATTGATGCAAATATATTTAATAGGGTCTATTCTTGCACTATATGGTTGTCTTATATTGGATATATTATGATATAAAATCTGTATTAAAATTGATCACTATAACAAATAGGTGAAGAGTGAAACATTCAAGAAAAACAACATATATCGCTCTTGGAAATCACACATAAGTGAACCTAGCATTCAACACCTTTTCCTAATTTACTTGACAGTTGTAGCGGCTAGTTATGCATGTACTTCAGTGAGATGGAATGGCGACCATAGGGATACTTGGTGATATTTGCTGCAATAATAGCAGCAAGGTTACACATTGATTAAGTTCATGTCTGCACTTAATCAGACATTTTGAGCTCCACATTCCACACAAGATTATATTCTTGATTTAATGATTAAATCATTTAGATTGCATATGATATTGTCATTTAAGGTGGTGTGTTAGATTTATTAGATAATGTCAGCATATTGTTAGCATATCATTAGCTTGCGAGTTTGTTACAACTAGGTTATCTTAAGGTTTGGTTTGTTCTTGTGATATGTGAAGGATTTCATGGTGAACTATATTTCCTTGGTTATAATAATAGGCTACTGCAATTTAATAGATACAACCCATAATTTAATCCTATATGTTTCACCCCGAGGTGGTCTAATTGTGCTCGTACCACAAAAAGAATGTACTTGGTGACTTTGTATTGACTACATAGATTTAAAGAAGATAATTATGAAGAGTAGATATCCAATTCCCACCATTAGGTTATCCTTGGGTATTTGTTGACCCTTTGATATATGGAGCACCACACTAAGAGAAAAATGTCTATTTGAATGGTTATCTCTTGGGCCTTGCCAATACACGAAAACTTCCATGAGGATGATGAATGATGTTATGTGCCGCATATTAGATTCTTTTGTTGTTGTTTAAGTAGATGACATTGATTTTCAACAAGATATGGGAAGAACACTTGAACCATGTGTAAGACGTTTTCCATTCCTTTGCATTAG
Source organism: Taxus wallichiana var. yunnanensis (assembly GCA_018340775.1). Lineage (NCBI taxonomy): Eukaryota > Viridiplantae > Streptophyta > Pinopsida > Cupressales > Taxaceae > Taxus > Taxus wallichiana. The sequence continues at coordinate 944,353,400 of CM031235.1, forward strand.
CATAAGCTCTATTCCACCTTGGGAAGTGTTTCTTTTCCATGAAACAAAGCTCATACCTTGGGTACATTGTTGATAAGGATGGAGTTTATGCTGACATAGAAAATATTCAAATCATTTAGGAATGGCCAATGCTGAGGACCCTCATAGAATTTCACACCTTCTTAGGCCTTGATAGCTATTATAAGAGTTTTTTCTCATATTACATGGCCTTTGAACCAAACAACTAAAGGTGGCACTGGGAAAATTTTACCTAGTCAAACTCACAATAGAAGGTGTTGGAGAATTGAAACTTTGACAACGTTTAATGCAAGTACTTGCCCTTGAAGACATTCAACAATTGTTTGAGACTATAATTAGTGCCCACCAGGCAAATTTCACTTGGTTAAACTCACAATAGAAGGTGTTGAAGAATTGAAACATTGACATTGTTCAATCTGAAGTACTTGCCTTGCAAGACATTCAACAATTGTTTGAGATTGAAATAAGTGCATCTAAGTAAGCAGTTGGTGCAATTCCCATTCAACTTGGGAATCTAGTTACCCATTGTAGCAAGACATTCAATATACATTCGAAAGTTTCGAACATATGATCAAGATTTGTAAGCCATCCTTTAAACTTTAAGCATGCAAGTTGTGGAAGCACATCCTTTGTAAGGAGACATTTATACATAATGACTATGGGCCTTTGTAATCTTTGCACACGCAAAACAAGTTGAAAAAATAAGAGACATAAAAAATGGTCAAGTTACTTGTCATGGAAATGTATTTTCATGGTTGAGAAGGTACTGAGAGAGGACCGGCGAATGAAATTCTCAACTTGCTTTGGCATGGAAGGCCTATAAAAGTACTATTGAAGGTGTTGCAAGGTCTTACGGATGCCAAAATTTTAAGAATAGGAGGATGAACGAGCTTCCTCTTGCAAAAGTAGGCAATAAGAGCCCATGGGAACACAAAGTTGAGTGAAACTCATACTGACCCATCCCAAAAATTTAGTCAAGAAAAGGTGTTTGGTTCACCATTGCTAGATGTTTGGCCAGCCTAATTATCCACAGAGAGAGAGAGATTTCCACTCATCATATATTGGGCATCAAGTATCCACAATGCTAAATACCCGAGAAGGACGATGACTAAGAAGATCCTCCACTTTGTTTGTGACTCCCCTCTTATATTATATCACCAACCAATACATGCCCACTTTAATTGCGATGATATTGAGTCTTAGAGCGAGACCTCTTGAATTGAAGTGGTTGGTGATTAGTATGTAGAATTACCTCCTTCTTGAGAAGATAATGACACCATTGTTTGAGCGCTTTGACCAACACATAGAATTCCTTGTCATAGGTCTTTATCATTGAGCTTGGCTTGTGACAAAGATTCATAATGATATGCTATTGGATGTCCTCCCTACATAAGTACTTTGCTTATGGTATATTGGGAAGCATTAGTCTCGAGGTCAAATGGCTGTTGCGAAGGTTTGGACAAGAAACATTGGAGTGGAGCAACATGCCTTTTTCAATTTCAAATGGCAAAATGCCTAAGCAGTTTGTAGGCTTCAATTAAGATCCATTTGGCTAGCGAATTGATGAAGAGGATAGGCAACATGCAAGTAGGTATGAGTGAGCTTTCTATAGAAGTTCATTCTCTCTATAAAACTCTTTAGATTTTGAAATGTTAGTTAGAGAGGGCCACTCTCAAAGGACCTTTACTTTATGTGGATCCACATTTTCTCCATGTTCATTAATGGGCAATCCCATGTACTTAATTGAGTTTAACCAAAGAAGGATTTCCTCAAGTTATATTTGCTTGGAGATGATGTTGGCGACGAAGATCTAGAATTGTTTGCTCATGGACCAAGTGGTGGTGCTAAGACTTGTTGTAGACCAAGATGTCGTAAATATAAATGAAAAATATTTACACATTAATATGCCCATGCATTCAAGCGAGGCCAAAAGGCTTTGTAAAGTCCAAATTTGGTTTTAAAAGCTGCCTTCCAAATTCATGGGACTCCATGTGGACTTGGTGATATTGATTTGGATCTCGGCGAGTTTGGGGGACAATGCTCTGACGCGGGCCTAGATGTGCTTTGTAAGCATGCAAAAGCTTTAAGTGTTGAATGAAACAGAGGAGAGATAAATAAATCAAGAACAATAAATGTATTTACTTATCTCATGCATTATGTACATGGCATACTCTTGAGAAAAATGTATGGCTTCTTGTTTTCTATCTATCGGCCTTTTATGGCTACAATGTGTACATACATATACAAGTTGTGAAGGTAGGAACCGTTATGGAAGTTGAATCGCTTGGGATTCCACTTGTGACTCTTTGCCTTCGGTTTATACGAGAATGTGGGTTGCCAAGTGCACACATGAATCAATTAGGTGTAGATGTAACATGCGCCTTGGGTTGCCACTTGTCATGGTGTTGTGTGGCACAAAGTGTCTACATGGTTGATGTCTTGTTGAAGGTCTTGTGTAGGCATTGAGCTGCGTGGTATGTCTTAGGGTGATGCGCGCGAGGCCGAGATTACCCACATGGCACGCAGAGCAACACATTTTATGAAGATCGTGTAGGGGTGCGGTTGCGAGTTAGAGTCTCCATAGTTTGATGACATGGTTCCTTGCATTGCGACAAGGTACACAGTGGTTGCGCGTAGTTGCTTGAAGCATAGGGGTCTTTGAAGTCAAGTGACATGGTTCCTTACACTTTGCACGGTGTTCAAGGCTCAAAGGATTCCTTGCAGAGCTTGAAGTGTGAAGCGGTTTTTAAAGCTGAGCAACATGTTTCCTTGCGTTGCGTGGGGTATGCAGAGCACGATTGATTGCGCACAAGAGCTTGAAACGCAGGCTTGTGCAAGGATGCACAAGTTCAAAAGGCGTACAAGGTGAGAGTGCACGGGTCCAATTGTGCATGGATAATTCATCCTTTCTAGAAAAGCAATCATCTCGATTGTGTTAAGTCTTGGATGAGGTCGGGGTGCAATCTACTCAAGAGTTCGCACGACATGGTTCAAACATGAAATCACTTCCGAATCCGGTACCTCTTGATGTCGACTGATATGACGATACTCCGAGGATTGGCAATGTACACACCATGGTGGCTATGCATGAACGCGTGCTTGAGGACAATATCATAGGCATGAATTGGAGCTACATCACAAACTAGCTCCTCTCTGAAAGGATGGATAGTAGATGTCAAGTGGCATTGCTGCGTGATGTGGATATCCTTGGTATCATAAGAATTGATCCATCCCGAGGCAATATGGGTGAGAATAATGTATGGTTGGAAGGTTCAGTTACTTAATGGTTGCTTCAAAGATGAGATTCTTCATGCTCCTGCCACTTGCGAACTTGGATGGCGGGCACTTGTGTAAAGAAGGTATTTTCCTTGGGGCATATAATGTGTCCCGCATGCTCTTCATATTTTACTCTTGTTAACTCGGTCACCACGAGCGATAGACTTTGCCCAACATTTCGACTTGTGCAAACTTTAGTTTGGATTGAAGGGATGGGCACAAACCATCAGTAGTACTTGAGAACTCTATGTTCCACAAACTCAAATGATCCCAACTTCACATAGAGGTCATGAAGGCATTGGTGTAGGCTTGAGCAGTTGGTTGTGTCCTTGCCAAGTTGTTGCCATTGAATATAGCGGTGTTCATAAACTTCTTTAAGTTAGTGTTCATCCTTGAAGGCTTCTAGGAATGTATACGAGGTGGATCAAATCTCTTGATTGTCAAATCTCCTTTCTTGAGGGTGTATTCTTTCGTTTTGGTCTAAAAATCATAACGTTGTAATCGCATTAACCACTTCGTTATTGCAACTAATCGAGTCATTTTTGCTAACGCGTCTTTTTGTAGGTAACCAAGTCGTAATCGCAACCTTTGCAACGTGCGTTTTGATTTGTGTACTTGTCGTTTTCATGGTTTTAAAGGTTTCTTCAATTGTCAAAGACCTAGTTTAACTTCAAACTACTAATTGTGTGTTTTGCAGCTTCGATCGGTCCAAGAGCTAACACCAAATCCCCATTTTGATTGTCTATTGCTTTAATTTTGTTTGCATAATCTTTGTATATCTTTTGTATAGCTTGTCGTGTGTGTTTATACCTAGAACTAGGTTGTGAATCCCCTTCCTCGTGTCACATAGGTGATCTTGGGATCAAAAACAATCTAAGCTTCCCCCTTTCTTTTCTTTCTAGGGGTAATGTGACATGAATTTCATTCCCATGCACTTACCATAGTATTTAGGTGTCTTATGACGTGGATTTCATCGCCACACACAAAGACACACCTCATGTTTCGGTGGGGTATATAAATTCAAGGACCACTTTGTCATTATTGGCTAAGTTTCAACTTGTTTTGAGGGTGACGTGAAGTGAGGGGCTTCCACATCCCAATACCTAGGCCTTAGAAAACACTCTTTCCACATGGACTTGGGCTCCATGTATCGAAAGGTATATAAGCGGACACACATAGTGAGCCTTTTATAGCCTAGCATTAAGACCTATTGGTTGTAGACGGTTAGTAGTGTAGGGAGCACAACACTCAAAAGCTACCCACTCCGTAACCCGTAAAGTGAGGGTTGGGAGACCTATCTGTCACCACTCTACTTGAGGTATATCGTGGCTACTAGTCGTGTTGCACACCCGTTTCTACTAGCGTAGGGCTTGTTGCTTGCTTGATATTGTTTGTGTTGTGAGAGACCAATGTGTTTGAAAACTCCACACTTAAATCCTAATTAAACATATTCCCTCGATCAACCCTAATCATTCTTCATCTACTACACAATCCCATTAATCAAACCAATTACAACTATTTAAAACCCTCATTCTCTATCATCCCACAACCATGTCATATAAACTACTCATCCAACATCCACTCTTTACAAATCATCTTAACTAAACATCCATTTACCATTCGTTCTTGTTTAAAGTTATTAACCTAAGCTTGCTTAAACTATCCTAAAATTCTAATCCACATAATCTACAATCTACCTTCCATCAATGCTATCCACTCTAATCTACATCCAACAATCCATAACATTCCTTGAAGCTTGATTAAAACTATAAATCTCAAAGCTAGTGTATACCCACAATCAACAACCTATCTAACATCCAACTATCAACAAATCAATTCTATCAACTAGGGTTATCTATACCTAAACATTGACATCAACTTAAATCAAACCAACCTTAAGGGTTATCATTTGACTAGCTCATATTGAGTAGAACTTTGATCAAGCTTCATCTTAGATCACAAAACCTCATCAACATCTAATCATCACCTCATCCCACATATCAACTTCAATCAACTTTCAAAGCAAGCTTAATTTGTAATCCACAAACAAGAACCAATGGCACCCGAGACTAGATGTAGGGTTAGATTGGGACTTAATAACACAAACAATGAAGATCCCCAGTGAATCCTTAAACTAATCAACAACCTATCCAACATCCAACTATCAACAAATCAATTCTATCAACTAGGGTTATCCATACCCTAAACATTGACATCAACTTAAATCAAACCAACCTTAAGGGTTATCATTTGAGCTCTCATATTGAGTAGAACTTTGATCAAGCTTCATCTTAGATCACAAAACCTCATCAAATCATCACCTCATCCCACATATCCAACTTCCAATCAACTTTCAAAGAAAGCTTAATCCATAATCCACAAACAAGAACCATTGGCACCCGAGACTAGATGTAGGGTTAGATTGGGACTCAATAACACAAACAATGAAGATCCCCTTGTGAATCCTTCAACTAATGAGTGAGTTTACAATGATGACGAAGAAAGCCTCGTGAACCACGAAGAATATAACCAAGGAAGTCATAACCATAGTTATGCGGGAACGCGTCCCCTCCAAAATTTTGACGTCCGAGATGTCCTAGATGTTTTGGGGGCGCCAGGGCGTGGGGAAACGTTTCCCCACGTTATCTCACAGCGAAGGAACAAAGGAAACGTCCTTGGGACGTTTGGAGAGGAAGAGAAATGTCCTGGGACGTTTGGGAGATGACGGACGGGCGGTGAAGTCCCCGAAATGTTTCGGGGACTTCTGGTTTTTTTTTTTTTTGAATTTAAAAAAATTAATTTGTTTATTGTTTTCTCTTTATAAATGTTTACCCGTTAACCATAAGCCGACTATATTGTATTACAAAGACATATTAAGAAACAAGAGTGATATATGAATACAAAAATTTTCGAGCACAAATGCACATGGACTTTAACAACATGCTATGAAAACCAACATCATACAATATTAATATTAAAAGTTATATGGGCATATAACATTAGTATAGCTATATTTATGCTCATGAGTTTTAATATGGACATCTCGAATGTAGATCGTATGCACATGGTGGATTGATATATAAATATGAATTACTATTCATAATTTTTAAAAAATTTATCTGTATATTTTTAATATTTATAATTTTATATATTATTTTAATAGCCATCCCCACCGTCCCGAAATTTTGGAATTTTTTGTTGTCTCGAAAACTCCGTCCCGCATCCCGCCGTCCCGAGTCTTAGGTAACTATGGTCGTAACGACTTGCTCTTGATCAATATTTGTATGATAATAGAGATGACCTTCTCCAACAACTCATCAACATTGGAGCAAAGTTACCACCAAATTATGACCTTGATAACCTAAGAAACATCATTAGCCAAAGAGAACCTAAACAAGAACAACCATCCACAAGCCGAAATCCCTTTGAAAGAGAGGATCCGCTTACTAAATCTATGAATGTAAATCGTTTTAAAGTTTGGCAAGGGAAGACCAACCTAAAATGATAAGCAAAAGCGAGACTGCGATCGAGGCCTTGTGAGATCAAATCCAACAAATATCCCGCCAAGTGGCTACACTTGTTTCTCAAATAATCCTTAATACCGATGAACATCCCTACCAATGTAAGCCAACCAAACAACCTAAATTCCATATGAACTTCGACAAGGATCACCATGAGGCCAAATTCATTCTTCCATCCACTCTCATTCTTTGGCTCATCATTCGCACAAGAGTGACAAACAATGAAGGAGGCTCTACAAGGGTTACAATCGGGTATGCCGACAAGAAATATAAGTTCGAAGATCATGCCCTTATCAACTAGACACTTTGAACTCTTTCGACTACCCAAATTTGAAAAATATAGGGACAAGGGTAATCCCAAAGAGCATGTCAAGAAGTTCGATATGGCTTGTCAAGAGGTAGCCTATAGTGATACTTATCTATTAAGACTATTTCCATGTAGCTTGAGTGGACATTGTAAAGTTTGGTAAGAGTTGCAAAAGAATAACACGAATAATAATCTTTTATTTTGTTAATTTTATTAATTACAAAACCACAAATATATATGCAAGTGTTCTCCTATTTTTTAAGAGTCTTCCTAATTACTAAATCCCAACCACAAATCTCTAGACCTATTTATGTGGGGTGAGTATAACTCATGTAACCCACTTACAATAATGTTATAAGTTGTTTATTATAACAACTCTATAACAATGTTATTAACCTACTAACCAACAACAATAAATTACCATACAGTAACTACACAATAATGGAGCACTGACATATAAATTCCTAACATTCCCCCCCTAAGTGCGAACATGGGGAAAACTCCGCCTTATCTTTGCATGTGTGTTGCCTTGACGCTTGCTCATGATCTGGATGGTTTTGTTTTCATGATAGCCAACAACCTCCGGGATGGTTTTGTAAGTGGCTGACCACCATCCACAAAAGATAGTTTTGTTTTCAGGTAACTAATAAACCTTCGGGATGGTTTTCAAAATGGATAACCAACCATGATATCATGATGCCACAATATTACCATTAGCTCTCATCATATTCTTCCATCAGGGAATTACACAAGAATTGTGGTCACTCATTACAAACTGAAAAAATAAATTGAATGGAAATGGAACACTTGTGTCATGTTCCCCCCACAATTTGAAATTTCCACTTATTCAACAAACCAAACAAGAACAATCGGAACATTGAAATCAAGCACACAAAAAACACTAAAAGCAAACACACTCTGAAATAGATGTCACCAAACCTTCATGCGGCCTCATTGTTGGCGACTGACGTGAGGTCGTTGTTCAACCTCCTTCCTCCGGTACCATGCCGCTAGCTCAGCTGGATTTGATCATGAGGCTCAAATTAATCGCCTCCCCCAATTTTGACTTGGATGTTAGATTCCACTGATAGTGCGTCCTTTACAATTTAGAATTTTGGCATCGATGACTCAATAAGGCTGAAAGGGGCTGCAAAAATCTCCAAAAGTATACACAAGCCCAGAACAAGGAGATGCCCATAGGATGGCCAAAAAAGAGGGTATTTTTCAAACTTGGTATTTTTCAATGAAATTGGAACCAATGTGGCGGAGATGAAAAAATAATCTCTTTTGCAAAAAACGGCACTTAATTTCGAGTTACTGTGTAAAAGTTATTAAGGTTTCAATTTCCTATAAAAAGACCCAATTTAATTAAAATTGGCTCAACGATTAAAAACTTGCTCAAGATGGAGAGCAAATTTATTGTGTGACCACTCGTTGGAACCAAGAGGAAATGAAGATTCCAAAAATGTCAATGGCTTGAAGAAATGGCACAAAAAAGTATTAATTTGGCCAAAAATGCATTAATTTCCCTCAAAATGCAATTATTTAAGCAAAAAGTTCAGAATTTAAAAAAAAAAAAAAACTATAGTCTTGCAAAATAAATAAATAATCAGCTAATCAAAAATGGCTATGCAGAAGGCTATTTTTTTATGGAAATAACTCATGGCTGATTTGTATTTTCTCCTTGTCAGATTTGATCAGGCATATGAGGTGCGAATGATGCAAGTGATGTTTGAGGAACACTTCAACAGAATGGATGCACAACAATAGTTTTCTTGTAGATCTGAGTGATAAATTATCCCGGTTTTTAGTGCACATCACTATTTTCTTGATCCTCGAATCACCTCATCACTGTAGGGCATGATGCAGAGACGTCAGAGATGTATCTGGGTTGATTAGGGAAGAGAGATGCACACACTGCCCTCTACCTTGGAAACATTATGCAAGATCACCACCACATAAATGAAGGGATGATTGGCACATCCAAGCTTAGAAAAATATGTACCAACTGTCTCCACGGAAAATATTTGTATATCTATGCTCCTAGAATCCGCCACGTCTTCCTCTACGCAACTTGCCTACTATGCCTTTATATGCAGGCAAGTAGTGACAAAGAAATGCAGCAAGAGTAGCCTCACAATATTTCTTTCTCAGATTTCTCTCATGCAACATGGAAACCAAAAACTATAACGGATCTGCCCCTGATAATATCTTAGGATTCCATGATCGGAATGAACACAACTTTGATACCAAATGTAAAGTTTGGTCATAGTTGCAACAAAGAATAACACGAATAATATTTTTCTATTTTGTTAATTTTATTAATTACAAAAACCACAAATATATATGCAAGTGTTCTCCTATTTTTTAGGAGTCTTGCTAACTACTAAATCCTAACCACAAATCTCCAGACCTATTTATGTGGGGTGAGTATAACTCATGTAACCGACTTACAATAATTTGTTTATTATAACAACTTTATAAAAATGTTACTAACCTACTAACTAGTAACAATAAATTACCATACAGTAACCACACAATAATGGAGCACTAACATATGAATTCCTAATAGACACACACTTGATTAGTTTATGCACCTGTCCAAGGGATCCATTACCACCTTCGCTGATTTGTCTGAGAAGTTTGTCAGACACTTATCCTATGACATTGAACATGAAATCACAATGAAGGATCTAGGTGACACAAAATAACGAAATGGGGAGAGTTTCTTGTCCTTGTAAAGATGAAGTCTCGCTTAGCCGATTCCCTTGCACAATTCCAAAAAAACAGTTAGGATTTTCATCGCCAACTTAAATCAATTATTGGCCTTACACTTACAGGTACATTGTGCCAACACTTTTGATGAGGTATTGAGAAAGGCTATTATTGCCAAGGGTCTAATCAAGTTCTATTAGAAAGAGGACCAACAACCAACAACCATCAACCTCAACAGCGGAGAAGCCCAAGTTCTTTAATAAGAACAAAAATGTGGTTGGTGATGGAGTGACTGTCTCCAAACACATTAGGACCATTCAAAATGCTGCTAAACTGTCATGCCAAGCTTTCCCAAGCCTTCCAATCCATCAAGCATCACTATTCCAAGGGGTAGACCAATGCTAGATTTCAAGAACATGACCTATACATCTCTTGGTGAGCCATTAGAATCCATCTTCCTAAAGCTCTTGGCTGTGAACATGATTGAATTTCTTGATACAAAGCCTTTTGAGGAAAATGTGCCTAAACCATCATGGTATCGGGAGGAAAAGTAATGCGAATTTCATAGAACAAAGGGTCATATCACAAATAGATGTATGCAGGTCAAAACGATGTCCAGGACCTCCTTAACAAGGGTGACATTGAAATTGAAACGGATGCTTCCACTTCCAAAAATCAGTAGTTGGGTATCTATGAAGATCCATTCGGAAGCACAATCGAAGCTAAAGTCCAAACAACAAGGCCAAGGTCAAACATTCCAAACCAACCATATCAATTATAAGAGGATCCCTATGACTATGATTCCATTGTCGGTTGCATTGATCACCACATCGCCGCTATCAAAATCAAAGGCATGTCTTCTCAAAGCCCAACTCCTTAGAGTCGATCTTCCATCTCAATCAAACCCCAATCACACCGAGTACAATCTTGCCACACGGAGTAACAAGGTCACCATCCCAAGAGCACCACTTGAGTTCACTATCCAAAAGCTCCTTCACTCATGCCCGAGGGTCGGTATGATCTTCTCAAGCAACTTGAGAAGACCCCTGCTAAGACATCCATCATGGATCTGCTCAAGACCTCCCTCGTCCACAAAGATATCCTCTACAAAGCCCTTGAGGAATCCACTTGTACCAACAAATAATGATCCTAATATTTTCCAAGCTCTTGTGGGACACCTCTCATCTAATCAATAACCCACTTTTGACCAAAATGCTCTACTTGATGCCGGTCCATCCCACAACTTCTTCTTGTATATTGAGGTACTCATCACTAAGCACAAGATCAAGTGCGTGCTTGTGGATAATGGTTCGAGTGTAAATCTTTACACCCTCACTCTCATCAAAAGATTGGGCTATTCAAAGGTAACTCTAACACCAAATATCATTATAATAAGGGGGTAGATGATGTTGCGAGACAATCTGCTGGAAAAATTCATCTTCGATCATGGTAGGTCTGACACACACCAAATGGTTATTTATGTGGTGGACACCGACCTCCCTTATAACATCCTTTTGAGACATTTGTGGATCCATGAGATCAAGTGTGTGTTGTTCACACTCCTCCGGTGTATCAAGTTCCCCCATTTTGGCTTGGAGGTCACAATCCTGTGACCCCTAACCCTTTCAATATTGCAAGCTATTGGAAGGGCATTATCAAGCACCATCGATTGTCCCAACACCATGGATCATTCTCATAAACCAAAATCAACAACATCCTCACCATCTTACATCTACCCCGACAATCTTCCATCCACTTCAAGCTCTATCCATTGAACCACTTCTTCTACAATCATCCCAAAAGGATGTGGAGAATACAAACTCGAAGATGCCTTCATGTCGGTCACCTCAGTACATCTTCACGTAGTTATGGGAAACTCACCATGTGGAAGCCTAAACACACCGCATACCAACTCGGCACATCCGCTTTCAACCAATCGGTTTGCCCAATGATGAAAGGATCGAAGGCTCATATGACTCGGGTTGTTCGACGATGAAGTAGCCTTATGCTATCAATATCCAGAGTATCCAAAGGCCCATAAACGTGTAAAATCATGAAATATAGGGGAAAGGCCTTGGTCCACGTGATCAAGGGATCTTGGAACCCGTATTTGTTGAAGAAAACCCGCCACATCTCGGCCTTGGGTACAAATCGCCAACCGGTGACTCGCAAGATGACACTACTGATATACTTCTTCGGTGTTTGGGAATCCTCCTTCAGGGACGACATCAAAGTAGGGTCTGTCCATAGTCTCTACCAAGATCTTGTTGTTATTAACCTTTGTGCGATAACGGCAACTTAACCATCAACTTTAACCTTCATTATCCTTCCTTTATCCATTGGAATCAACAACATCCTCCATCATTCAACGAATTCCAAAATGACGAAGCAATTATATAATTCATGGGACTCCGGGATCATATTCCCATGAGAGATCACAAGAAAGGTTACTTAGACTCTTGTGCCTATTTCGGGAACAAGTGGATTTCCTAGTCATTCAAAAAGTCAAAAATACAAAAAAATCAAAAAAATCAAAATATAGAATCGTCTAGTGAAAACCTCTCTCGAGACACTAGTGGGTAAAACAAACAAAAATAAAAAAAATAAAAAATAAAGATGTGTCTATTGGTGAAAACCTCTCCGAGGCGCCAATGGCCGGGAATTCCACTTGTCCTCCGAACCTGGCAGCAAAGAACCTCCAAGCCCTACTAGCATACAATAGAAAGACTCGCTTAGCACAAAATAATTAGATGAAATTGATGACTTACTCAAAGAGTTTCCCAATGACATGATAGCATATAGACAAGAAATTTCTTCAAATTCTATGTACAAACTGTTTTCATGACTAAATGAGCCCATACATACCTTCAAGCAACATGAAAAGAGCAAATCATCACCTTTGGTTGGTGTTTCCAACCTCCCAACAGAGTTTTGATCACCTTCTAACTCAAGGCCTGTCACATGTATCATAGAAATCAAGTTAGATAACAACTAGTTCCTTTATAGACTTTTAGCTCTTCTAGAATCCCTTCAACTTAGTATGTGGAAGCAACCTTGATAACCTGTCAAACTATTTAGCCTTGTAATTTCTTCACTCACTCCTTTCATGCTCTCATAATGTTCTCCCCTATGTGTCTTGTTTGTATAGTCTCTGGACTGTCCTTGTCTTCTCATAAGAGATTCTCATTCACCTCACACTGTTTTCACACATTCTTCTAGCTTGAGCTAAGATCTCTCACAGTATAACATTTCCTATCAACTGAACTCCTCATATAGCTGCAACCATTCTTTCATCAACAAGAATCACAACTTGTTATTTTACAACCTTGTTTGGCATCACCAAATATTAGACTGTACTCCAAAAGTTTCCCTTGTTTTCCCTCACTGTTTTCTCTCTCTAATCACTGTTTTAGCCTTGTTAGGACCTCTCACTGTTGTTTGACCATCAACAAATGACACTTCTCTTTCTAAACTCTGCCACCATCCATGCAACAATATATTACTCTTGTTAGGAATTATTTAATAGTGCTCCATTATAATGTTTTATATATTTGTGATGGTTGTTATAACCTCGCATGTAAATAGTTGTGGACGTATATTGGTTGGTTGTGAAACACCCGTAGAATAGGTGTGAAAGATTCTAGGGTGGGTAAGTAGTTGAGAGTTTGTAGGAAGCTTGACCTTGAGAATAGGATGTCCTAATCCTATATATTTGTAAACACTCTCGAATGAAGATATGCTGTATTATTTCTGTGTATTCATTGTATAAACTGGTGTTATGCTTTTCATTTGGTATCAGAGCGGTTTCGATTAATCTGTGAAGAGATTTTTTCTTCGATGTTGTTAATTGTGATGGAAGGATATTAAGAATTTAAGGGGCAATGTATGTCTGCATATTGCCCTCTTTTATGCACGAGAAGATTTGAGTGTCGTATGAAGATATTAGTTTAGTTTCATATCTGTATTGATTACTTTCGCATGCGAGAAGTCTGCATTTCTTTGTGAATTACAAAGTGCAATTTTAGATTGAAACGACCTGATTCGGAGCTTGTGTGAAAGGCGGTTTTGATGCCCTCATAAAATAATATTTGTTGAAGTTTTGATCAAATCGCTGGCAGAATTTGTGTTGATCTAGCATCAATTGACGGATCTTCTACAATGATTATTATTAGATCTATGCCCAACTACATACGTCTTCATCATCTCTGATTTGATAGACCATTATGCATCGCCGTCTATTCTGTTCTGCAATTTTGAGCCTCCATTGACGCGCTTGGGTCCATACAGTTGTAACAACATCGTGGAAATCTCTGGCCATTGCAAGTCTGCGACCTGCTTCTTTTCATTGTGTTTTGCATTAATCAAAGTGCAAGATTCCAAGGCAATCTAAACGGATTGGCACGACCCGATCCCATTTGAAGCAACTGATCTTGAACTACCAATGGCATCTACAAAATTAATACAGACAAGTGACATCCATGCAAAGAGATAAAGCGGCAGAGGAGAGCCTCAATCAATATCAATTCACAACTCAAGAACCTGGCGAACAAGAGATATCACCAGCTGACAAGGAAACGGTTAGAGAAAATTTCATTCAATTCATAGTTGGCGTTCCTCCTTTGCTGACTGTGCAGTTTGTTGAATGCCTCAAACATAACCTGCAAGATCAACAAGTGTATGCGGCTTTATATGTACTGAAGATTCTTTCAAAAAAAGTATGAGTTCAAGTATGAGGATGAGCAAATTATGGTTTATCTAATCATTGAATATTCTGTAGCGGTTCACCCCGTCTCACCGTATTTCTCCACATCTCTCCTCCTTGATATGTTGCGTTTATTCCGTCATACAAGCATTACCACATCGACTGTCCATAGACCAGGTCAATATTTCAATTCCATTTTCTTTAGCACCGTTCATGAGTCTAGTATGACTTTATTTCCCATAGGTTGTTTAGCTTGTGTCTAAATGTATTTAGTTTCTTTATTGTAAATGGTATGTGTTTGGCATTTAGTAAAAATTGTCCAATAATAAATCGTCTATCTCTTATTGTTATTATCAAAATGCATTGTGTCTAGTGTCAAAATATTGTAAATATAGTCATTTTCAAGTCAAATTAGATTGTTGAGTCTTTGTTGCGTTTTCTATGTTAATAGGTAAGTTCTTATCATGAGTCCAAGTCAAAAGTTCATTATGGGTCAATACTATTGTAAAAAGTGTCGTCTTCCAAAGTTCAAAAAATAAAAAAAATTTGCCCGCATTTCAATTTTGGACGCATTTTCGCTTGTACGCGACGTCCAAATTATTGAAGGTATTTTTTGAGCTTCATGATCACATCCGGCTGAGTTAAGCACCCATATACTGGAGGATGGAGGCATCGGAGGTTGGAGGTCATTCAGCGACCTCTCGTCAGTTACCAACGACGGGGCCGCATATCAGCTTTGGTGACAGGTGTGTGTGCAGTTTGATTTTAGTGCTTCCAGTGTGGTGTGCCTCAGTTTGTAATGATCTTGTTTTCAATAAGTGGAAATTTCACATTGAGGGGGGGAACATCATTCCAATGTTCCATTTCCAGTATGTCAACTTTTTCTATGTATGTATGAGCAACAGATGTCAGCAGAATTTCCTATGTTATTCCCTATAGTGAAATGTGATGAGGGCTGATGATAGTACTTGGCACGTCATGATGTGGTTGTAGGTAAACCACTTGAAAACCTTCATTTGTGGTTTGTGGTAAACCAATAGCAAAACCACCATTCTTGGTTGTTGGTAATCCATTTGCAAAACCATCACTTTGTGGTTTGTGGTAAACCAATTGCAAAACCACCATTCTCGGTTTGTGGTCAAGCGTTTGCAAAACCATCCCTGAGGTTTGTGATCATCCTGTGAAAATCACCAGTTCATGAGCAGGTGCAAGTATAAGGCAGGTTTTCCCCATGTTCGCACTAGGGGGAATGTTAGAAATTATTTAATAGTGCTCCATTATAATGTTTTATATATTTGTGATGGTTGTTATAACCTCGCATGTAAATAGTTGTGGACGTATATTGGTTGGTTGTGAAACACCCGTAGAATAGGTGTGAAAGATTCTAGGGTGGGTAAGTAGTTGAGAGTTTGTAGGAAGCTTGACCTTGAGAATAGGATGTCCTAATCCTATATATTTGTAAACACTCTTGAATGAAGATATGCTGTATTATTTCTGTGTATTCATTGTATAAACTGGTGTTATGCTTTTCAACTCTTAACTCTGTTTTCCTATGTCCTATCCTTTCTTGGTTTCTTTTCACAGTTACTAGATTCTTGTACACTTGTTCTTGAGTATAGTCCAAGGTTTTGGCATTATGTCAATTGTCTCATCCTTTAGGGTTTCTAGACTTATTATGATTCTTCAATACAAACTCAACAAAAATGCCTTCTTTCTCAATAACTCAGTCCATTCTAGGACTGCACAGTCTATCATGACTAAGTTCTCAACCCTCTAACTTACCCTTATACTTGAGACTCTGTTCAAGGCTCCTCTAGTATTGATCCAAGTTTACTCGAGATTTATGACTGTCTTAGACCTCTTCCAACCCTGAAAGATCAAGCAATTGTAAACACAACATCTTTTAACTTCCAACTCTGCCTTTCCCAGCTTGTAGCCCTGTTATACTTGATATTCTTGAATAACTTTTTATATCACTTTCTAAATGAACAAGAACACTTTCCTAGTAGCCATTAAACCTTTACATCTTCCACATCAATCTTGCCAAGAATTTCTTAAGGAAAACATACCAGTTTTCAATTTGTTCTTCTCAATTAATTCTTCTCATGCTCCAAATAGGACTGTCAGATAAATATCCATCCGTAGAAGACCATATCTCCTAAAACCACAATTTTTTTACAAATCTTGCTCAGATGGTTTGTATCAAGTTTCATGAAATTTCACCTACTAGTTCTCAAGTTATACCAGTTTTCTCTTAACCCTAAGCTAGGGTTTCCTCAGAACCCGAGAGAGCTAGCTATATTGCTTATAGTGAACAAAATAATGAAACAAACCCTAATTCTTACCTTTAGGCTTTGTCCAGACATTATTCAACTTGCTTCTTTAGATATCAACTCTTGAAACCTTCTCCATAACTCGCCATTCCAATGTTTGCCTAATCTTGCATTAGAAAACCCTGTTCCTTGCATACACTCCTAGAAATCATACCAAAGCTATCTTCTATCATACCTGTATAAGTGTGTCACAACTCACCCCATCTTTGCATTTATTATTTCCCTCTTATTACCTCAAATGACTCAAGAATACACAAGCTCTCACACCTGTTTTGTTTCAATTTGAGAAACTCTACCTTTCTTGTCTCTTCAAACTTCAATGGGAGTTCATACACAGTCAAATCCCTTCTTTACACATTCTAATGCACCTGTCAATTCATATATGCTATGCAAGGCACTCAACCATTGTTAACTCTAAACATAGTCATCAAGTTAGTAAGCATTCATAGTAAGTACAATATAACCATCATCAAGAATCATTCATTGAATGAAATACACTCTCATATATCATCTCAAACTCATTCAATTACAAACTTACACAGAAATATCATATAAGACTCATCTTTTTAATTCATATTTACAAAAAGGCTCCTTTTCATACAAGAACCCTGTTTTTCAAGTTTGCATAATCTCATTACAGGTTCTTGCCCTTATGAGGCTCTTTCCTCTGTTCTTAAACCTCCAACCTCTCCTCTTGCTTTTCTTACACCTTCCCCCATTCGAATATATCTCATTCATGAACTAAAAGGTGTGTATAACTTTTCCATACCTAACCATGGTGGGGTCGTAATCACTTATGATGCACTTAACTAAAGGGTGATAACACCCTAAAAGCACTAATTGAGTTCCTTTATAACCTCTTACCACCCTTTCATGACCTTATTTACATCATTTCACCTTTTACAAATTCAAATATTTAAATATTCCTTTTTGGAGGGAAACTCCAAAATTCCCATTTAACACACATGGAGGACTTAAGATAGCTATGAAGGACTCAAGGACACTTGAAAGGACCCCCACAACCTAATACAAGCCAAAACTCATGACAAACCAAAATTTACTTAGGTACAAAGTTGATGCTCTTGCATCATGACATGCAAGAGAGATCACCATCATTAGTTGAGGACACAATTGATGTCAATATCAACACAGAAATAGAACCAAATATACTCAAACTCGGTGCTAGGCTGAGTCCTCAAGAATGAAGAATTCATAGCCCTCATTGAAGAATATGCCGATATCTTTGCATGGTCATATGTAGATATGCCATGCCTATATCCATCATTGGTAGTTCATCACCTCGTGGTACATCTCGATGCTAAACTAGTCAAACAAGAGATCGGAAAAAATACATCCAAAAATTGCTTTATTGGTCAAAGAAGAATTGCAAAAACTTTGGGATGCAAACTTTAGCTGCCCAATCGCTCTGATTGGATCTCCAACATTGTCCTCATCAACAAGTCGATGGACGGATCCATATTTGCACAAATTTCATAGACATCAACAAAGCATGCCACAAGATGATTTTCCTTTCCAAACATTGACATGATCGTTGACTCCACTGCTGGGCATGAGATGTTATCACTCATGGACGGATTCTTTGGATATAGCCAAATCAAAATTGCATCTCAAGATCAACACAAGACAAAGTTCACCACCCCCTGGGAACATTTTATTATCAAGTAATGCCGTTTGGACTCAAAAACACAAGAGCCACTTACCAAAGAGCAATGATAGTTATCTTCCATGATATGATGCATGCCATTGTTGAAGATTATGTCGATGACATCCTAAGAAAATCCAAAACAAGGCAGATCATCCTACAATGCTCTGAAGTATTTTTGAACAATTAAGAGATATAAGGTTCGGCTCACAATAGGCAAACTATTGAGCTTCATCATATCTAGGCGAGTTATTAAGGTTAATCCAGCCAAAGTCCAAGCCATCAATAAAACGCCTCCTTAGAATGAATCTCAAGCAATTGTGAAGTCTACAAAGCTAAAATCCAGGCTACTGCTGGTTTATCTCACAGCTAGTCGATAAATATTAACCATTCACCCATCTGCTAAAAAGGGGACAACTTTTCACTAGAATCAAGATTGCCAACAAGCATTTGAAGCTCTCAAACAATATCTTCTATATTCACTAGTGCTTGTTCCGCCTACACCCGAGGAACCATTAGTTTTGTATAGATCAACTACTCAAAGGTGTGCTTTGGGAGCTCTTTTAGCGCAACATGATGAGCACGGAAAGGAATGAGTCATTGACTATCTCGGTCGGACCTTGGTATCTTATGAATTTTACTATACTCCAATAGAACGAGCATGTTTGGATGTGATGTTTGTCTCTTAAAAATTGCAGCACTACATGTTGAACAACAAAACCAAGCTAATAGCCAAGGTAGACCCATTGAAGCATCTATTATCCAAATCAGCTCTAATTGTTAGAATGGCCAAATGGATCATGTTGCTTAGTGAATTTGATATCGAATACGCCAATCAAAAAGCAATTAAAGGACACGTGCTCGCTGATTAACTAGTTGAAGCTCCTATTTCATATAATCAACCATTAACTATTGGGTTCTCTGATGAATCAATCATTACTATTGAAGAATCACCTCAATGGAAGCTTTATTTTGATGGATCCGTCACTCATCACGTCTCAGGGACATGAATCCTTTTTATCACACCACAAGGAGACTCGATCCCTAAGGCCTTACCTTGCTTCCCTAGACAAATAACATTGCTGAATATGAAACTCTCCTATTTGGTCTCGTAAACACTATCCAATGGAACATTCAACATTTCCAAGTCTACGATGATTCACAATTGGTCATCAAGTAGGTCAATGGTGAATATCAAACAAAGGATGATAAGTTAGTTCCTTACAAACGCATGCTTGATGGATTTAAACAATATTTTCAAGATACCCGGTTTGAGCAGGTTCCATGTGCTAAAGAATAAAATTAATAGATGCCATGGCTACAATTGGATCCTAGCTTGAGATGCTTCTTGAAACACAATAGTGCCATTTTTTGTCGAGCAACTCATGATCCCTGCTCATGATGTCCTAGAATCAGAGATGGTTGTTTTCAACTCCCCTTGGTATTAAGACATATATAATTGCATCCATGACACTACCTTACCATTTGATCTCACCCTTCTGAACACAAATCCTTCATCCAAAAAGCCTCCCATTTCACCATCTTAGGCAACTCGTTCCATTGTAGGGGATATGACGGAACCCTGTTAAGGTGTTTGACCTCAGATGAGGCTAACCTAGCGATCAAAGAAGTCCACGATGGCACTTGTGGGGCACACACTAGTGGGATGGCCCTAGTCAAGCTCCTCTGTGTGGGTTATTGTTGGCCAACTATGGAAAACAATGTGTGTTAGTATGTTAAGAAATGTGTAGCCTATTAGAAGCGCGTTGACCTCATTTATGCTCTATCACAAGCCTTATAACCTATCACATTGCCATGGCCATTTTCCATATGGGGATTCGATCTCATTGGCAAGCTTAATCTTGCTTCATTCGACGGTCCTTAACACATCATTATTGCTACCGAATGCTTCACCAAGTGTGTGGAAGCCATGCCACTCACTTATGCCATTGATAAGCAGATTTCCAAGTTCATTCTTTACCACATCATCTCTGTTTAGGCGCCCATCCACCATCATTATTGACAATGACAAATCTTTCAAAAACAAAGATGTCAAAGCACTCGCCAACGCTTCCATATACAACAATTGTCTACGCCTTACTACCCTCGAGGTAATGGCCGAGGCTAAAGCCAACAATAAAATCATCAACAAGATCCTAAAGAAGCTAGTCAACGAAGTCAACGACATTGGCCGTGATTGTCACTGCAGCTTTATCCCGCTTTGTGGGCTTACCACAACAACATCCATACACCCACGGAGCCACTCCATACTCCTTCGTCTTTGGCGCCAAAGCTTTCTTGCCAATTGAGATCCAATTACCTTCCCTCCGCATCTCCCTACAAGGCCTCATCAACAAAGAAGAATACCGTGTCGCTAGACTCCAAGAGTTTGAACTCCTGGATGAGAGACAACTTAATACTCTCAATCACCTAAAATCCTACCAAAATAGGCTACGCAGCAATACAACAAGAAGGTACGACCAAGAGAGTTTGAAATTGCTCATCTTGTCTTTAAGAAAAATCAAAGAAACATAAATGTTGAGCGAGAAAAGAGCAACAAGTTTAAGTCGAATTGGCTTGGACCCTATGCCATCATCGCCAAATACAAATTGGGGGCATGCAAGCTAGCTATAGAGGATGGCTATGAGCTCGACGAATCCATGAACATTAGGCATATAAAGCGGTTCTACACTTGAGCGGTGTTCCTTCTTTCTTCAATAAAGGCCATCATATATCAAAAATCCAAAAAAATCTAAATATTTAAACAAAAAAGAACGACCAAAAGTGAAAACCAATTTTCTATCACCTTGGGCAAATATAGTGACGAAAATCGATTTTTGGCGTTGCTCGTAATATTGAGTACCACACACACTTGGCAATCCCTATCTATCTTCCACATCACTTTGTCCTTTCCCCATCATCCCTCTATTCCTTCATTCCCATCCTTCCGCCTTGACCCTCGCCAAGTTGATTGTCTGAAACACATAAACATGGGGTAACATGTTGAGATTTAACGTTAAATCCGGCAAAATCAAAGAATGAACAATCAAGTTGAGCATGAAAGAGCAAACTAGTTAGGATAAAATGGAAGCGACCTCACTGGGCACATCATAATGACAATATTGTAACCCTTGGATGAGCTTATCTTGAGCACGACCTTCTCCATCCTATTTCCTTTTCCATTCGTGTTTATCCTCCTTCACCCTATCCTCTCTTTCGACCCTTGTCGCGTCTAATCGTTGTTCTCCTTTGCCGCTTCCTCATCCTATCAAGCCCTCAAAATAATCTTATCCTATAACCATCCTCCCCTACTCCTAGCTCAACCCACATTCATCCATCCTTGTTACTATTAGATCGACCTACTTAACTAACCCAAGGGCAACTATTACCACTTGGGGCAAGAACAAACAACCCAACACTAGGCTATGTTGAGTTATGACTTGCTCACAAACCTCCAAGCATCCTCACTCGGGAACATAAAGAAACACACGTGGTCATCCTCCCATATCACCCATCATCTATCCCTAAAAACTATGTCATTCAAATCATTGTCATATGTGATTTATTTCCATTAGATTAGTCTTGGGGCGGAGGAGTGATTTGTGTCATCGTCTATCAACGCGTCAAAGGGTCAACCAAGGAGGAAAGTTAATGATAGTGGGAATTTTTCATCCTTCCCTAGTGCACTTTTTGGAATTTGTACAAACAAAATGTCTTCATTAGAGAGAGTTGGGGGATTCTATGCACAAGATGATGGATGTAGCCTTGAGGAGTAAACACTTGTGGAGGGAGTACATTTCCTCATATGTGAGATTCATAAGTCACGGTATGTAAACATTGTTTCAATGAACATTGCCCTAATAGGTAAGTTGGTAAGAAGTATTTAAGCGGTGATTGTGAAGATATAGGGGAGGTCTTTTAAGGTATGGATAAAGTGTCGAAGGTAATGTATGACACTCATTAGAGGTGCAATTCAATATTACAACAATCTATTCATAACTCCAATTACAACACTTTGATTTGGATAATAAACATGATCTAATGGAGATTGGATGGTTGTAATGTTCCCTTTGTATGAGGTTGTGTATGATCAAAGACATGACGCCCTAGAGGAATCAATAAAATTTGGAAGAGTTGAAGGAGTTTAAGGGTACATCAACAAGCACCCGATTACCTTGAAAGAAGAATGGCTGGAGGAGGCTTACTAGAGAGAAGAATTGGAAATGCGATTGGTAGACTCAAGAGGGAGAGGATGCTTTAGGGTAGTAGAGCATTTACAAAGAAAACTAGAAACTAAGGAGGGAACTATATGAGAGGATAATTGGCTCAACTGCCAATATTTATCTAATAAAGCAACAACCTAATCTCTTATGTAGGTTGTCTAACATCAAATTTATTTAGGAAGACTTCTACCCTATGTGAAAATAATGCAATAGTTTGAAGCCAAGCTATCTTGAGAAGGAAGCTTAGCTAAATTGGAGATGCTAGATGGTAGCCTTCGTTCTGTAATGGAGAATTTGCTCTTTGGTATGACCACTTAATACCTAGAAAATGAATAATAGAGTAAGTTCAATGTCATATACATGTTGTGAATAAAGCGAAGCTATAATGTCATGCATGTTTTGTGAACAAAGTGAAGCGTTAATGTCATGTGTGTGTCATTGATGTAATGAGCAATGTAAGAAATAAATTATATGCTAATATACTAAATCCAGTGGTCAGTTTGTTGTTGCTCACAACAGTTGTGTTTGTTTTATAGGATCTCCAAACCTATAAGAATACCCTAATTTTTTGAAACCATTCATCTTATATGGCATGGGCATAAATGGAAAAGTTACATGAAGGTGTCACATTTCAGAATTCCTTTACCATTGATGGCGAGGAGAGCTTGAATCTCTACTTGTTAGCTGATTTGCAAAGAGTCAACATTCGTCAATTAAAGTAAAAAATTTATACATTATACATTCATCCAATTGACAACTATTGTTCCCAAATTCATTAGAAACCTTGATGTAGATTTCCCATATTCAAAATCACCAACATAATCAGAATTTGAATAGCCAACCAGTTTGAAGTCTCTTGCCTTGGAGTATTTGAGCCCAAAATTGTGTTCCTTTGAGATATCAAAGGACTCTTTTTGTTGCTACCCAATGACTTTCTCTGGGTTGCATGAATCTAGACGAACACCAACAACAAAAGAAATATCTGGTCTAGTTATGGTCACATAGATCAGACTTCCAGGGAGCTATCTGTATTTTGTTGCATCGACCAAATAAATGGTATCTTCTGATGTCAATTTCAGATTCTATTCCATGGGTGTATTGAGAGGCTTACAATTTGTCATTGAATTTGCTCAAAATTTCACCAATATACTTATGTTGAGTTATGAAGATGTACTTTGATTTTGAAGCACTTCAATACCCAAATAGTAATGAAGATAGCCCAAATCTATCATTTCAAACCCTTTCATCAACTCTGCTTTGATTTTTGTAGTATATTTCTCATTATTCCTTGTTATGAGCAGATCATCCACATACACCACTAGAAATACAACTATTTTGACAAAAAGAGTTGCATCTTCAAACTCAAATTGCTTGAAATTCATGTTTAGGAGGTGCTCAATAAGCTTTTCATACCATGCATGTGGGGCTTGTTTCAAACCATACAACGATTTTTCAAGTTTGCACACTTTGTGCTCTTGGCTGTTCATTGCAAACCCTTTTGGCTGAGTCATGTACACTATTTCTTTTAGATCACCATTGAGAAATGTAGTCTTTATGTCCATTTGATGAACTTTCCATTCATTCTGTGCTGCCAAAGCCAACAAAGTTTAAATAGTAGTCCACTTTGTTGTAGGTGCAAAGGTCTCATTGTAGTCTATTCCTTCCTTTTGAGCATAACCCTTTGTGACAAGCCTTGCTTTATGTTTGTCAAGCAAGCCATCAACCTTGTATTTGTTGCGGAAGACCCACTTGCAACCAATTGGTTTATAGCTGAGTGGAGGATCAACCAACTTTCAAGTCCCATTTTTCACCAATGCATCATACTCATCTCTCATGACTTTTTTTAGGACTCATCCTTTTCAGCTTGTTTGAAAGAGGTTGGTTTTGAATCGAACGCAACATTGAGTTCTTCTTTTGGAGAATCATTCAAGGTGAGCTTTTCAATCTTGTTTTGAATTTCTTCTAGGACATTTTCTGTTGGTTATGCGGCTGCATGCGCACTTTATGTGCTAGTTTTTCTAACTTCATTAGGACAAACATCTTTCAATGTCTGTGTTGCCCATTTAGGCATCTTCTTCCATGGTTTTGGTGCCTCAATCTCATGATCTGAAGCTCCTTCACTTTTTGTCTATTCTTGTGCCACTTGTTCATGTTCTGATAAAGTTTTATTTTCTTCTTTAGGAGGATTTTCAATCTTTGTTATAGGACATAATACGGAATCAAATGATTCCCAATTGCATCTCTGCCCCTCATTGTTTGGAATTTCCAAATCACTCTCCTTATAGACATCAAAATTTGCATATTTGTCTATCCCAAGGAGCCAAGGTCCCACACCTCGGGGACATTTGTAATGTCCCCTTTTTGAAGAACCTTGGCCTATCTTTTCCCGTAGGCTTTTGGGATGTTGCAAGGGGAAATTATGCTAAGTAATTGAATGATATTGCGTGGAGAGTGATTTTAATCATTTGTCATTATAAAACAATATTCATTTAATTATTTAATTATGGAAGCTAAGTGGGTTTTCCACCACCTTGTAGTATTGCTCACAAAAGAATATTTATTGAGCAATTTATTATTTAATTTAATTCCCAAAAATACAAAATAAAAAGGGAATTAATTAAATAATAGTAGAGTGGCTTTTAATGTCAAAAATACCCTTAGAAAGGGGACGCCACACATAGGGAAAATAAAATATTTTTAAATTGTGATTTCCCTCCACAAAGGGAATTCGAATTTTTACTCCTTGCCTATAAAAGGAGGTCATGGGATCATTGTAAAAACTTATGCTATGATTATGATGAATTCGATTGGACTCCATGCTTGGAGTAGGGATGTATGCCCACCTTTGATGCTATTTGCTTTCTCTCTCTCTCTCATTATATTGGAGATCTTTGTAGCTGGTTTTTGGATATCAATTTGGAGAATTTATTGGTGCTTTTGCAAATCGACTTTTAGTGTGGTGGAGTCTTTCATGCCCAACGACTTTATTTATGTTTATGTGTGACAGTAGCGACTGGTTTGAATGCAAGATCTTATGCTAGAATCTTCTCTAAACTCCAGCGACTGCATGTTTGCTTTGTTAACTGGTTTGTGACATTTTTTAGAGTGGATCGATCAGCTTTTGCATGGTTTTGTGATATTTTTACAGTCCCTCTGGCAGCAAATTGATGGAGGCAAGTTTGATGCTAATATTTGATGTTGTAATGGTCTGATTTTGGTTTGAATAAAGCTGCTATTTTCTCCTTTGATCAGCGACTCCATTGGGGTGAATATTGAGTGTTTTGATGCATGTTTTGAGGCTCCTATGATCAGCAAACTGATTAGTATAATTAGCCAAACCCTAGCGACTGGAATAATGCATGTTTAATAATATTTTGGGTCCTTTTTACAGTGATTTATATGACTGTTTATTGCTGATCTGTGGCGACTTGAATAAGACTTGGCATAGTGGTATTTTGGAGTTCTTATAACAACGAACTGTAGAAGTAAAGTAATCTGGGTTTTAAGCATGATTCCATCCCTTGTTGGCAGCGATCTGTGTGTTAAGTAGACTCCATGATTGTTTGAGTGACTCATAACGATCTATATATAAAATATTAGATCAGTTCACATATGTATGTTTCAGCGACTTGTATTGGAGGTGAAATCTGGGTTTGTATGATCTCTGTCTGGCTGCAATCTGTATAAAGAAATTTGAGAGTGATTCCAAGGTGTTCATTACAGCTGAGTCATGCTTGACGGATTCTCAATCACAGTGACTTGCATTGGTAACTTGAGATTTGTATTGAAGGATTTAGGTCTGATTGGAAGTCATTTACAGCTGTGTTTGGTCTTCATATTGATGGCAAAAGAAATCTGATTTTCTGAGTTTCATTAGTCCCGCTGAGAATTAATTGCTTAGGCTATTTAGTAGAGGCCATTAAACCCCTATCTTTGGGTTTATTGAGTCATCTACTTGAATGGTTCAAGTACTTTTGGCTGGGTTTTACTATTTGCAGTTGGTTACTAATAATTTTGAGTGTTGAAGAGTTTGTTGGTTGCCTTTTTCCTAATATTCTGTAGGGAGATATTAACATTCCCATTGTTGTTGCTTTGAGATCCAAAACCCCTCCAACTTAGTGCAAATCTCAGAGTTGCACATCTCAGACCACCAACACCGAGTATAGTAATTGTAGATAGAAATAAGTTGGACATAAATAAGCTATGTTACCGGAAACGCCTTAGAAGGCCTCGGGAGCGGGAGCGGGAGGCGGGAGGCGGGAGCGGCCGAGGAGTGGGCGGGGGCTGCGGAAATGCCCGGCATGCGGCTGTGCCGTGCACGGCGTTTCCGCAGCCCCCGCCCACTCCTCGGCCACTCCACGTTAAAAAAATGTTTTTTTAATTTTTTTTATGTTTTTAAAGCCACACAACAATAAAAAATTATAAATTCTTCTAATCTAAAACCTAAAAGCTACCTCTAAACAATAAAACAAAAGAACAACACACAAAAACAAAACATAAAGCAAACAAACTCACATTGTGGCTCTCCAAAATTGCATTGTGCTTGTCTAGGGTTTGAGGAGCTATTGCTAAGCTTGTAGGAGTGTGAGGAGCTGCAAAGGAGGATTTGTGAAGGATTTGTGAAGGATTTGATTTGTGGTTTACTAAGTGAAGGTAAGTTTTTTTTTAATTTCTAGCCTTGTTCCTCTATTTTTTTTTATTTAATCTTTCACACATTACATTTTTTTGCTTATGTTCATTTTTATTTTGCTCTTTCCATTTAATTTTTTTAATTTTCATTGTTCAATCACAATGCAATTGCATGCCATTGTTTTCTTTGCTTAATTTTTTTTTTAAACCTTGTAGGTATTTCTACAATGGCAACAAGTTCTGCTTCTTCTGGGCAATCTTTGGCCAAAGACTTTGACCCAAATTCACCGTTATGGAGGCACGTAACAATAGTTCGACAACTTGCAGGTGGTGGTTGTTTTGAATGGAAATGCAATGAGTGTGATGGACTATTCAAAGGCTCTTACAGTAGGGTGAAAAGCCACTTGTGTGCCATAACGGGTAATGGTATAAGAGTATGCAGGGGGAGGAATAATGCTGGGGTGCCAAAAGCAAATGTTTTGGCATATATCAAAGAGCGGGGAGGATGCGAGAGGCTAAAGTGGCTATGAGAGCGTGTCATCCATTGACCAAAAGAGGAGGTTCATCTCGTTCTGAGGCCTCCGGTTGCTCCATCCCCTAGTGGATCCCCAATTGTGGCCATGCCACATCCATTTGTGGCTCCTATCTCCACGAGATGAGATGTTTCCCTTACACAAAAGAAAAGTAAGACAAAAGGGCCATTGGAAAAGGCCTTTCGAATGAGAACAGGAGAGATTGCAGATGAATGCATTGCAGGTGTGTATATGCTAATGGGCTTTTTTTTAATGTTGTGAGATCACCTTATTGGCATGAGATGGTGAAAGCCATCATTGAGGCACCAAAAGGGTATAAACCACCAGGTTTTGAGAAGATCCGCACCGCCCTTTTGGATAGACAAAAAAAATATGTGGAAACCTCCTTGCAACCAATTAGGGACTCATGGACCAAAACTGGTGTGTCCATTGTTTCTGATGGATGGAAAGATGCAAGAAATCGCCCTTTAATCAATGTGATTGCAGTATGCCCTAAGGGGGCAATGTTTTTGAAAGCGGTTGATTGTGAGGGGCAAGTGAAGGATGCCCAATTCATAGCCAACATTCTCTTTGAGTCCATTGAGGCAGTGGGGCTTGAAAATGTTGTCCAAGTGATAACGGACAACGCCAAAAATTGCAAAGTTGCGGGGATGCTAGTTGAGGCACGGTATGGGCATATTTTTTGGACACCTTGTGTTGTGCATTCATTGAATTTAATGCTAAAGAAAATGGCAAACAAAATAGAGTGGATCCAGCAAGTGTATGCAGAAGCTGAAGAAATCCAAATGTTTGTCACCAACCACCACATGTCACAGGGCATTTTTAGATCATTCTCGCAGTTGGAGCTACTGAAGGTAAGGAAAAGCTTTATTTCTTTCTTTCTTTTTAATTTAAAATTTAATATAAGTTTTTTAGTATTCTTTTAGCTTTCAATTTTATAATTTAAATTTTATTTTTAATTTTTGTTCCTCGTTCTTATTAGGTTGCTGAGACTCGGTTTGCATCACACACAATCGTCTTGAGATGACTAGTGAAGGTGCGAGAGGCACTCATGAGGATGGTAACATCCATCTTTGGTCTGTATGGAGGCGATCAAACACTCGAGGGGCTCAAAAAGTGAAGAACTTGATCTTAGAGGACCCTTGGTGGGATAGAGTGGGTTATCTGTTGAGTTTTACAGAGCCCATTATGAGCATGATCCGGTTTTCTGACACGGATCAACCATGTCTAGGAGAGATATATGACGGCATTGACTCAATGATTGAGAAGATAAAAGCCGTCATAAATGCAAAAGAACAAGATCCCGAGGAAATATTTTTCAAACAAGTGAAGTCAATCCTCATTGAGCGGTGGAACAAAATGACCACCCCATTACATCTACTAGCTTTTGCATTGACTCCTAGATTTTATAGCACAGAGATCCTTTCCTTGCTAGGGAGGGTAGCACCATACAAGGATGTGGAAGTCAGTGAGGGATATATGGTGGCATTGGCTAGGCTCTTCCCTGATCTTGAGGCCCAAGACCAGGTTATGGTAGAGTTTGGCAATTTCATAGCAGAAACAGGTCATAGCCTTCTCGCTCTTCGGAGCAAATACAAGATGGATGCACATATGTGGTGGTACCTCCATGGTACTTCATCGGTTTACTTGCAACCTCTTGCAATCAAGGTCTTGGCACAGGTAAGTTTTTAATTTTTTTATTCTCTTTTCTTTTAGTTTTTTAAATCTAAGTTTGAGTGTTTAAATCTGAAGTTGAACTTTGCATTGACTTTGAAGTTTGGGTTGACTTAATAGGTTGCAAGTTCATCTTCCTCTAAGCGCAACTGGACTATGTATAATTTCATCCACTCACAGAAACGCAACAGGTTGGGGGCTAAAAGGGCTGAAGATTTGGTATACATACATTCCAACTTGCGCCTTTTATCCCACAAGCAACTAGAGTACAAGGAAGGGTCAACAAGACATTGGGACATTGATCCAGAGATAGTTGACTTGGATGCTTCCGTTTCCCACCATGGAGCATATGATGATGAGAGGAGTTCTGTGGCACCACGAGACCTACATGCACAAGGGGGTGCAACTGGCAGTGGCCCTAGTGCGAGTGGTTCGAGCCCATGTGGTTCTAATGAACCACATAATGATGATGATGTAGCTGGTTTTGATCCTCTTGATGAAGAGGAATATGATGAATATTGACAATGAAAGATAGTTTGAGCTTTGAATATTGATCTATGATTGAATTTAATATATCATGAGATTCATGACATTCACATTGTGTTTGATTTAAGTATTTTAAATTTTAATTTAACTTTTAAGCTTTTAAGTTTCTAAGTTTTATCGGTATCCTAGCTTGTTTGTTGTGGTTATTCACTTATTTAGCTTATAACTTGTCTTTTATCTTGTCTTTCATATGCATAATATGTGGTTAATAATTAAATTCCTATTTAGAAGGCTGAAATTTATATATTTTTTAATTTTTATATAGTTTTTGTACTGCCGTATCCTACGCTGTATCCGGGGTAAAAAAAAATTGCCGTTTCCGCGTATCGGATACCCCGCTCCCGCTCCCGCTCCCGTATCCAAAACGTTTCGGTAACTTAGTAAATAAGTATGCAAATTATTATAAGAAGTCCTTGCCCATAGTGATCTGCTTAATGGATGCATTTGAGATCAAGCTTGATGATAATTGCAAACGATGGCTTGGGTCTACATTTGTAGCCGCATGTGCTTCAATCCTTGTTTATCCTTTGAGTCAAGGCATAACTACAGTCAATTCATCACTCTTACCATATTGACATCTTCTCTAAGCATGTGACACATAACCGCTGATCAACTAAACATTTACAGCTAATATGTAATTAAGGTCTCAATTTATAACAAATAGAACACACTAGTACAAATGTCCAACACACAGGTTGATTTACATGAACCGCGGATGACAAAAAGATGTAATATATAGTACTGTCTCTTGGTAATAGGATGGATTCATTAGTATGTGGTCCTCAAAAGTACAAGTAGCTGAAGATGGATGCAATGTGAAATACTGGCACGGACTTGAGAATTCTTTGATTAATTAATATTTTCACAATGAGGGCCTACATGAAAGCCTTAATACTATTTAATGATAGTCCATTATATACATCAACATAAAGATTGCTTGAAGAATAAGGACGAACAATAAAGTTCAACCAGTCTACAAAAGTAATGGGGATAAAACAATCTTGAACAGGTTCTTCAAGCTCCACAAAGCTCCCAGTTTGGTTGTAAAGAAAGATAGTTGAATGAATATGTAAAACAGTGTTCATCATCACTGAAAATAAGATAATGCTAACTGAAATAAATGATAAGAAAGTGCAAGGAAACAGTTCTACTTCTGATCACTTTTAAATAACTTGGCAAAAACATTCCGTCCAAGCTACTTTTTTCATTCATGAACATCACTCCCTGGCTGAAGCTATACTTTCAAGTCTATCTGATTGGTGCTACTAAGATTCTCTCTATAGTCTAAACATATCTGAGATCTCTGAGTCAGTGCATATTACAAGTCTTATTTTTAATCTTTAACTGACAACTAGTCTATTACAGTATTACTATTGGGGTTTGAATCTCAAATACTGACCAGAACTGTTCTTTGCAACTTGAATTACAGTGAAGTATATGACTGAAATGCTCATGGTATAGATGGAAACAGAGAAATTGAAGTTTGTGCAGATGGATTGAGGGCCTACATGAAACCATTAATACTATTCAATGATAGTCCATTACATACTCCAACATAAAGATTGCTTCAAGAATAAGGATGGACAATAAGGTTTAACAAGCCTACAAAAGTAATAAAGATAAAATGATCTTGGACAGGCTCTTCATGCTCCATAACGCTGCCAGTTTGGTTGTGACATAATGGTAGTTTTGGTTGTGACATAATGGTAGTTGAATGGTAATGTTAACCAAAATAAAGGATAAGTACTTCTGACCATCTTGGAAAAATATGTGTCAGGAAGAAGTAAGATTCTGACCTTAAAGTGACTTTGCAAACAATTCAGTCCAAGCTACCTTTTTCTTTCACGAACATCACTCTCTTGGCTGAAGCTACACTTTCAGTTCTATCTGATTGGTGCTACTTAGACCCTTCTAGAGTGTAGACACATCTGATATCTTTCAGTCAGTGCGTATTACAAGTCTTATTTCTAATCTTTAACTGACAAATATTCTACTACAGTATTACTATTGGGGTTTGAAGTTCAAATACTGACCACAACTGTACTTTGCAACTTGAATTGCAGTGAACTATATAACTCTAATGCTCATGGTATGGAGACAGAGAAATTGAAGTTTGTGCAGCCTAAATGTGTTGGTGGTCAGTTGGTTCCAACCCCGTACCTGTATGTTGCCAATTGTGGACCAGCTCTAGGCTTATCACTTGAAACTATCGCAACTGTATTTGGCATGTTTGGAACTGTGACAAGTGTGCACACTGCCGATGAAAGTGGCACTCGCATGATTGTTACATATCATGGTGTAGCTTCAGCCCAGGCTGCAAAAGAATCTTGGGATGGATATCCCTGCAGTTATTTTGGTGGACGTGTTTTGCACATACAATATTCAGTACCATGTGCACCTCCCAAGGTATGAATTTATATTTTTCCCTTTTGGGGTATCATTTTGTTTGTTAACACATGCTTTGTTCCTGTATCAAGTACTGCAACACAAACATAGCTGATTTGATTGATTGTGCACTAATAATTTCAAGTTTTTTGAATTTTTTTCAGCTGTAGTTCTTCTCACCTTTTTGTTGGCTATTTGTCTGAAACTCAGAAAGAAAGTGATCAGTAGAACTTTTGATTTCCCAAAAGAAATCAATAGGACTGGCAAGTGCACACATGCATGGCCGAAAGAGCAGTGAGGGAGTGCTCAAGGGTCCTATGAGTTATATTAAAGTATAAGATTCATTATTCATATAATAAAAGCTAGAAATATTTTCTCATTAAGTAGACATACAAGGCATTTCATAGTTTATTCCATTTGGTCCTTGTAAATTTGTAATGTCTGGTTAGGATCAAATATCAGTTGTAATTTAGTGCAAATATTGTACCATCTCATTTGCTTTATGCATTAACTATCCCAGACCTGTACTAAAACATTTTTTTTGCTACGTGTGCATTTGAGATTGGATATGTGAGCCCTTTGAACTTTTCATTATAAATGGTTTCCTAGGCCCGACTGTACTACTTGTTATTTTCATGATGGGGGAGGTACTTCTACCGTGTTTGTGGCTCACATCCAGAATCTCCTAATCTCCCCCTCTTTCAAGGGCCTCATTTATCCACCAACTGTTCCCTTCTATGGCTTCCTGTGGTACATTTTATAATTGACTTTGATGGGTTTCATGTTGAGGTCTACAGCCAACTCTTGGCCTAGCTTATTCCTGCAATTCTCCTTCAACCCCTGTGGACACAGAAAAACGAACATTATGCAAAAAGCATCTCGGGATGCTGCCTATGGCTCTTATCCAGAGACCTTTATCAATCATCCATGTGTGGCTCTGATTGGAACTTGCCCAATGAACAAGTGGTTGAGTTAGGACATTAAGCAACTCCATAAGCAGCTCAAACACTCTATATGGCATATGATCTTGCACAAAACATGGCCTCCCACAGTGAATATCATTGATTTGTTAGGAGACCCTAAAGAGGATTGACTGCTTGCATGGCTTGACATTCACCAAAAACCTTCTGGCAAATCTGGAACCCTAGAAATCCTTTGCAACCAATCTTTAACAGCAACATGATTCGATGAGCTTTTGACAAGGTGCACAAATATGATAATACTTTAATCTCCACACACGTTAACATAGATCAGGTCAATTATATACAAAACCTGGACTTAAGCCCATTGGGTTGATAAATAAAGTAATATGCAATGAAATGCTGCCCAGTTATCTACATTAGGACTTGACGTATCACAATTACGACCAAGCCTCAAATGTACTAAATATATATGCTTATTGCTAGTATTAATCCTTATATTTAATCAGTATCACAAATTAAGGAACATTGCTTTATCATGCTTTTGCTATATTGATATCATTAAATTAATCAGGTCCAAACTAAGTTTTATACCCGAACATTATTTTGTTGAATGCTCCAACTGTTCATGAGCTTTGGTGTTGCTGCATGCTATATACTTTAGCCACCTTGATCTATTTTGGTCCCTGTGGCCATTATTACAATTTCTTTGATTCTTGAAACATAAGGTATAGCAAAGAATGTTGGAACTCTTGTTTTGCAGTTCAGTTCACTGCAATATATATCGAATTATTAACTTGTATAACCATTCAAAATGATTCAAACTTTAAGCAAGTAGAAGATAGTATATACTTGTCTGAGGACCGAGAATATTATTAGATGCATTTCTTGACTGGAAATTACTCAACTACAAATTTACTAAAGAATATGGTTTGTTGAGTTTGTTTCCACTTCCATAGGTATTCATGTTCCAAAATATATCTGGATACACCTGTGTTCAATCCACTTTAGCTGACCGTCAATTATGGCCTATATTCCAAATCCCTCTACAGGGAAAAATTGAATCATAGAAGTTAATGGGTTTATCTTTTTAGGGTTCATAAACATGACTGTTCTCATACTATAGAATCAAGTGACATGACCTTGAAAATGTTGCAAAATTGAGTTGTCATGGTGTTGAGATTCTATAAGGCCTCTTTTTTATGTATTCAAGGATGATAGACAAATTTTAGTTCATATGCTCATTTTCCAGTTGGGTGTATTGAAGAGTACATTTCTTGTTATGTGGGTCACACTCGTAAAATGCCATCAAATTATTGATGGATTTATCTGAAATGTTCCACGTGTAACCCTTAGAGGCAATGGGTAGTTTCTGTGTACTGTCTGATCGGAAAGATGACGGTGAGTGGTATTTATTGGGAGAGAGCATGTTCCTTTACCCAACCACTTGCTACAGGGGTTAACAAAGGAATTATTATAAGGGATACTGGGTGCTAGTTACTGTTTGTGACTTGTTACAGGATGTTATTGCAAGTCTGAATTATATCAAATAACTTTCAAATGATACTATTACAACTAACAGATAAATGAGTTGAGTTGTCATCTCTTCCCTGTCTTCTTGACTGCTGGTGAATGTTGGTTTACTTTTTCATGTTTATCTCGCATATAAGAAGAACACACATTGACTGCCTATTGGTATTTGCCCCGTTTGTTTTTTGCACGGTCATAATATGGATTATAATTTTGGGTTTTAGGTGATAAAATATTACAAAATGCAGGAGATATTAAAAAAGTAAAAAGCTTTCTGCAATTTCTGAGAAAAGTTTTTCGAGGATTTCACAAAATTCAAAAAGTCACAATTGGCTTTTGGAATTTCGTGAGAAAGAAAGACAAATTCTATTGATATCCAATTTAGCAACATCTACAAAAACATATTCCACATCAAAATTGGTCTGAGGAACCTTGGGATATGAGAGACTCCCTATCCTAATCTTTTGCATTATATGCAAGATCTTATTGCAGGATGTACACTATATTTAACTTTTTCACTGAAATTATTCTATAATGAACTTTTGAAAAACAAAACAAAACAGTTTATTGCTCATTTTTTTCGGGTATTAAGTATGGCTGACCTGTGACTGGTGTTGATTCATTTCAAACAGATGCAAAATCTCTTGCCGCGTCTTTTCTTTGAATGCAACTAATTTTCATAAAAATCTAGGAATTCTTTATGATGGGGCATAATAGGCAGTCCTCTGGATTGAGACATAGAGGGGGTGTTGGAAACGGCATTTCCAGCTTATCTAGAGCAAATAAATGTTGTTTTATGAAATAGTTGTCTTCTAGAATATCCTTATGCAGGGTTACTCTGTCCAGCTTGTTCTTCACTAAGTTGCCGATACGTTTTGGATATGGGTGCGGGTGCGAAGTATTTGATACGTAGATATGGCAATTTTTTTGTTGGATACTGCCATACAAAATATTATAAAGATATAAATTTCCAGCCTAATAAATAAGAATTAACCACATATGCAACAAAATAAGCTAAATAACCACAAAAAACAACTCATAATATGATTAATCCAAGCAGTACCATAATGCATTGCAATGTGTCAACAATATCATTAAAATGATTTGTTCAACATTACTTCAAAGCAGACTAAGAGCTGGTAATTTTCTTCCAGACAGTACTCACATGCAGTTTAACTTGGCCAGCCCTGGAAATATATTCATATGTTTTGACATTTAAGATGACTTATGCAAAGCACTACCGCTAGCATTTAGCATTTAGTTTACCCACTTGACTTCTCTGAAACATCTTGATTTCTGCTACAGTACACAAAACAGCCCTGCAGAGCACTTTAGCTGACAAATAATTCAACATGACAAGATGCAATAATACATCCCGCCCAAATGACAAGTACAAACCTTGGTCAGAATATATATATTAACTGTGTTAGAAGGGTGGGATTTTTTTAAATAGTCCCAGAAACGTGCCGGGAGCGCTAGGGTATGGCCAGGTACACCTGCAAATATACCCGGTCGTATCCAGGGGTCCCGCCATACCCGGTTGCTCCTGGCACGTTTCCGGGACGTATCCGTACTGGTACCAGGTCATGTTACCCTGCTGTACCGGCTACTTAGGTTCTTCACCATTATGATATTTTTGTCCATTTGTTCTCCACTATCAGAAATGGTTTCACAAAGATACATTCCAAAATCCAAACACTGTTGTAGATATTCTTTCAAGCCCAGTTGGTTTTTGGTTTTGGTTGAAATTGTTGTCTGTGTTACATTAAAGGTGATGAAGAATGTTGAGTGTTATTTAAGTGCGGCAGGGGTGTGACTGCAGAAGTAGGCATTGTTTCAACTGACAGAACAGTGACAATTTGGAGGCTTTGTTACTGCTGGAGGCATGACTGCTATTGCAGGAATCGCTGTGGGGAAGAGTTATTGCAGGGCCAGACAGTGCTGAGATAACGGGTGGCAGATCAGGAGATGGGCCTAGTGCTGATTAGGTTATCTTTGCATGTTTTGTTGTAGGCCTTTGAGTACTTTGCTGCATTAGGCCATGGATCCATCTTTTTGCACAGGGTCTAATATACTTAAAGTTTTCCTTTCATTTTCATTGGGCGATTTCTGCTATAGTCTGGGGGCCTTGAGATGGATCCTGATTTGGGTGAACTGTGGTTTAATATACTTAAAGTTTTCCTTTCATGTTTCATTGGGTGATTTCTGCTATAATCTTAGCGCCTTGAGATGGATTCTGATTTGGGTGAACCATGGTTAAGTGCTTGGATAATATAAGCATAATTTATATGTGGCTGTTTAAAAATTTCTCCTCTGGAAGTGTGATTCCTACCCAAAATGCTTGAATGGAATCAAGTTTTACCTTTGTTGCTAGACTGTTTCGGTGCACGGGCACGTATACAGGTATGGGCACGTACGCTGAATCAGATTTATTTTAAAAACCTCGGAGTACGGTACGCTGGGGTTACGTTTATATATATATGTATATATAAATTTAAAGAAGCATTTGCATACTTATTGAAATTTAATACTCATACAATCATTCATGGAACATGAAAACAGATTTCAAATACTTTGAGAATTGAGACTCGAGTTTGTATTGATTCATAAAGTTCAAAACATAATAGCGTGTTTGTATAAGCTTGTTAGAACTTGAATGCATACAATATTACAAACTCAAGCTCTCTCTCTCCTTCAAGCTCTCTTTGTCTCCTTCAAGCTCAAAATTGGAAAAATGCCAAAATATGAGAGTGTGAATTAACAAGAGGAGTTAGGTGTATAAATAGGTTTTTGGAGGTGTCTTTTAGGGTGAAATTAGGGTTAGGTTATGTTCTTTATAAGTTAGGTTTTTATTTAATGATTTTAAGTTGAAAATGGCGGAACATTGGAGCGGGTACGCTGCAGGTACGTACCAGCAGGCCCTGGGTATGGATTCCGTGCCCAGGACGTACCTGCAGCGTGCCGGTACCTGTACCAGGTACATATCAGGTAATTGTTGCTGCATTGTTGTTGTTGCTAGACTGTTTCGGTACGTATCAGGGACGGTTATAGGATTTATTTCTTTCTTTTTGTGAAGGAGACTCATTAGTTTTCACTAATCTAAAAGTCAGCGATTTATCACCTTGAGAATTAAATTACAGGATATGTGGTTGTATGATGGAGTCAACAATCTAACGAGGTACTTTCAATAAATTACATTGTGACTTTAAAACAATATAAGGAATTAGTATAGGGTAGCATATTTTCCTGTGAATCTCATTAAGCCATCGACAAAAAAAAATTCTGATCTGTCGATCAGTCCATTCTGAGGAAGTTCCTCATAAAGTATGGGAACCAATTTAAAGAGAGATGAAACTTCGTTGCTGCATTGTTGTTGTTTGCACCCATCTCTGTTGCTCTCACATTGCTCCATGCAACATTTCCATGATTGTTTCTTTTCATGGCAATGCGAATGTCTATACACTACAAATGTCGAAGCCTTAGCCTTTGGTTCTTCAGCCTCTTGTTGTTCTGTAGAATGAGTGTTATGTATTTCATTAGATTTTTCCTTATGTTTTTCTTTTGCTTTTGAATTTGGTTGCTCTTTTAGAAGTTCCTCTTGGAGCTGCTCTTCAATTGATTCTTCTTGCTGCTCTTCTTGAAATTCTTCTTTATGCTCGTCTATAAATTTTTCTCCCCTGCCTCTTTTTTTTATTATATTTTTTCTTAGATTTTTGTTCTGTATGTTGTGAAGCATCCTGCAAAGTAGTTTTCTTTCTCCTGTACCAAAGCTTTATGAACATATTTGTCCATTAATGTTAATAGTTTCCAAGGTTTCAGATCATGGATATGCTGACACAAAATATGCACATCATCCATAGCAATAATGCAGAACATATTTATGCTTAGTGACATTCAGATCTATAAAAATCTGAACATTCTTTCCTTGAACATGTGTGGTCTATATTCTTTGCTTGAAATTGCAAACTCTTGGCCAAGTCAATGTTCATGCATT
This sequence comes from Taxus wallichiana var. yunnanensis, assembly GCA_018340775.1. Taxonomy (NCBI): domain Eukaryota; kingdom Viridiplantae; phylum Streptophyta; class Pinopsida; order Cupressales; family Taxaceae; genus Taxus; species Taxus wallichiana. The sequence continues at coordinate 944,392,369 of CM031235.1, forward strand.
TATGCGTTGCTAGGGTATATGTAAACAATGATCTTCTGAATGCATCCGCAAACGTGCAAAATAGATTTTTTGTGTGGCTGAAATGAAAACATTTGTTCTTGATTTCTGTCTGTCTTCTTTTCTTTTTCTTCCGCCTTTGAGCATTTATTCTAAAATATTTTTTCTGCTTCTAATTCCCTAGTCATAAAACATTTTTTTCACAAAGAGCAGGCCACCAATATTGAGCCTCATCCCTTAACTACAAAGCTCAAGGCATGGATCAACATTTTGATAAGATTAGACCCTTGAACCACGAATCTTTAGCATCAACATTATCATCACCACCAAAAAGTAAGGGATCTCCTTGGAGCTCAAAAATAAAGATCCAACGAAACTAAAGTTTAATGAAAACTTGGATTTAATGAAAAATTAGGATTTGATAAAACTACGGCTTCCAAGAATTTGCCTTTGCACTGAAAATATGAATGTGAAAAACGTGGACATTTAGATCTAAAAATTCTCTTCAATTTGTGAAAAGAAAAGCAATGAATTTCATTACCTGAATTGACAGAATTTAAAATTTTCTCCTAAAAAAATTATGCAGGCAAAAATGCCACTTTTAAAAACTTTTTAGCCTAACTTTAAAAGGTGGCTTCTCTCTCGATACTATTGTGATTTGTACATATAAACACTACTTTGGAAAGGTCTTGAAAAGAACTTTCAAATGAGACAAGAATCACCAAATTTGAATACACTCTTGCTGAGAGACACTCTTCTCTAAAATGAGGCGTTTTTCTGTAAAAAAGTTGTTCAAAATTCCTTGATAATTTTTTTAAACTTACCTGTCCAAATCACTGCTCTAATACCACTTGTTGTGAAACTTGATAGTTCAATACAAAAGTAATGCCAAGGCCCAATATACTCTACAAATATTGTGCAAATCTCATAAATATGCAGTTATAACATGAAATAGCATAGCATCCACAATAGAAGAGATCACATGCGATATACGGAGAGTACCAATGTGTACCCGAATATTCAATAAGTTACAGAAAATACTCTTAGGGCAGAGTAACACCATATAATAATCATGTAGGTAGGAATCCACTCCACGAATGTCCTGATATGAGGGCCCAATGATATGACCTATCAAATAGGCGATACACCAATACATCACAATATCTCAACCTCCTAAATCACATTGACATGAGTCCTTTTACAATCTCTGCTCCAATATTGAGGGTAGAGTAAAATTCTAAACCCTATTTCTAATCCCTTTGACCTAGTTTACTCTTTTGAGCACATATAATTACGGTTAATTGTCCATACACTAAAAATTCATAACCCAATATACATTGCAATATCATATCCCTAGGTACTTATTAGATCATGATTACAAAAACTGGCAGTGAGAGACCCTAATTTCTCATAGTACTCAAGTAACCTAGATATAGAGTGTCCCTTTGCCTACACCTCCTTGAGAGAGAGAAGACGACTAATCCTACTATGCTATGAAATATGGGGGTGATTTGTCTAACTCGTAACTGGTGCAAACATATCTTGAAGGGGCCAAGGGGAATCTTAAAGGTCATGTGACTAATGGTGTTGAGGATAATTGGGATTTACACTGGTGCCATTGTTTTCCAAGATGGAATGCACAACGTAAAAAGCATTTTAGTGCTGAGAGGATGTGTGAGGAAGGCCCAAGTGACGAGAACATATTACTGATATATGTCCTCTCAGAAAACTTTTTATATAGAGGGTGTCTAAGGAGTATCTAAAAGGAGGGAGCAAGTCTATGGAGATACTGAAAGATTGAAGAAGAAATCCTGTCTTAGGGTATCAACATTGTCTGGGAGAACCAAGGAAGAAACTTACTCTGAAGAACATAGAGAATAAGTGCATATCTCTTGCATTGAAGATGAATGACCAAGGGACCTAATTTTTGAATTTAGAAGATCAAAGAAATATGCACCTCCTCAAGCTAGCCAATAACATCTCAATTTTTATAGTTATTGCAGAAAGAAAGTTTCAACTATTATTTTTGGATTCCTATCAAGCAATTGCTACCTTTGATTTAATTTTTTTATTTTGCCAGATTTGCAGTTGGTGTTTCTCAAGTTGAATAGAGTTTGCTTCTTCTAGATGCATTTATGGTGGCTTTCTTTCCTTGCATTTTTACAATTGAACTGCCTCCTTGATCTAAATGGGCATTTTGCTTTGGAACTGTACTAAGTAAAAGGTTATGTGAAGACAAGTGGACTATAATATTTAATGCAACTCTTGAAGTTACGTACCTGTATCTGTTCAACATTTCCTCACAGTGGGTGAGAAATATCTTGTCATAAGTGTAAATTATCTTATGTATCAATGGTAAATAATTTGTTGGTAAAAATGTATGATTAAGAAGCTCTGGATCTAGTTGCTTGCTGCATTTGAATTTCCAACTCCTACTGGGTTGGTTGGAAATGCATCTATACAGTGGCCAGGATGACGCTAGCTTGTTTAGGATTTAACTCTTAGCAGGACTTATGGGACAGTGACTGTAATAGTTGGCTTGACGAGAGAACTATAAATTGAGTAGCATTTGACTGTCACTGATAAATTTTTTTCTTCAATTGTGTAATGAATCCCATAGGTTACTTGTTGAAACTGTTACGTGAAGTTCGGGCGCAATTCGGAGAGATGGTGATGGAGATGGAAGTTATGATAAATCAATTGAGAAAGCCCTTGTATGAGAAATACGAGCTAACCCTCCTATTGCCCCAAGATTAGGTAAGAGTTGGGGACTGTAGAGTTTTGAGGGCCTAAGGTGGACAAGATGTCAAACCATATAGGATTCAAGGGTGTCCATGTGTTAGAATCTAGAAGTTTAAAAGATTGGTCTAGTTTGGAGTTACTAATGAGGCTTGTGAGATGTCTTAAACAAGAATTAGTATGGTATGCTTTTTGGAACTGCTGGGAAGAAAAATTGTTTTGGGACAGGGTTAAATCAGATTTTGACATTTTGTTGTTCCATGGACATCCATCTAGCCTTAACATGGAGCACTGTTTGAGGTTCAATGCAGTTCTGGATGTTAGTGTTATGACCAAGATGGATGTGTTGGAGATAGATTTTAAGTCTTTGTAAAAATGAGCAAAAGGTTCATATTTTGGCTCTTCTAGCTTATGTTGAACGAGTGGCACATTTTGTTTGCTAAGGTTATGCAGGACAGGTAAGAGGGGGCCAAGTGAATGGTAGCCTTTCCATGCAGCCTAGATTCTACACACTTCCATGGACACACTAAACACAACACAACCTGACTTGGAACTAAAATTCAATGTTTTTGTATATAGGATTGCATCATAGAGATTACACACTTTAACACTTACATTGCTTTATTGAATGACGATAAACATGAAGATGTATCAGTACTATAGTCCCTCAATGGACTTGATACAATTTTATATTCTGTTATAGTGTACACCTCCTAGCAAGCTCCTACAAGCTCTCTATTTCTCTTTCACACTTGCTCGCTCTTGCTCGCTTTAACTGAAGTTGCTTCTCATTGATTCCATCAGATCTTTCTAACTACTTCTAACAACCTAGGACACCTCTTCAAATTCCCAAGCATCTTGAAATTACTTAGTTACCAACATTTCATCATAGTGGGTTGTTACTTGAGTTTTACATTCCACATAGGCAAAACCACAACTTTTTGTAGGACGGTGATCATGAAACGACCGGGGTTGTTACCAAATAGCTATGACGGTTGCGTAACCATTGGCTAACACAAACTAGCAGTTTTGAAACCATTGTCTACATAAACCAGAGGGTTTTTAATGTTCCCTTTTTCAAATTAATCCCAAAATAAAGGATTCCTTGCCTTTCCTCTTTCCGAAGGCAAGCAATGGTTGAACAAGGGAAGATCGTGGATTATATTTTAGTTTCCTTCATTCATATTTATGTTTTTATCTTTGTAATTCCCATTATAAGGGGTCGGCTGGGTGTGCTACATTTTAAAAGCCAATTAAAAGTTTGTAATGATGTTATATGGGTCGGCCTTACCTTTTTGGCCTTTGGCGCCATGATGGGGATATAAAAGAAGATTAGAGACTTCATTTGCACACATCTACTTTTGGGAATTTTATCTAATTTAGACCGTTGGGCTGTTTGCTCATTTTCTTTCTAGTTTTGAGTGAAAATCCAACAGTGTGGCTTTCCAAGAAGGATGAAAACCCTTCTTGTGGTTGGTTGGAGGACGAAAACCTTCCATCCTTGGTTGAAGAACATTATATTGAAGACCTTTTTGCAGATTTGAGGCATTGGAGAATAAGGAAAGAGACCTACAAATTTTTGCATGCATTTTAGAGCCATTCCTAGTTGGAGCAATTAGGGTTTGATTGTGTTTGAGTGCCGTTTAGGGCACAAATTACAAATCTGATTTTATATTTTGATTCGACATATTTTATAAGGCCAAAATCTCCATTTTGGTGAATTTTGGCAAAGGTTTACTATTTTTCCTAGCCCTTAGTTTTGGCTAGTTTGTTGCTGTTCTAAATAATTAATTCCAGCTGTGAAATCAGATATTCCTTCAATCTTTTGATATATTTATGATTTATAAATATTGTCGTGGCTAGATTAATTGTTTCATGGCATTCTTCATTGATTTGCATAGTGGAAAGTGGACTTGAATTCCTTAGAAAGTTCGCTGCCTTTGGAGATTGCTGATTTTAGATTGGTTTTTAGTTATTATTAATTTATTGTGTGAATAATTAAAGGTGTTTCAAGATCATATCTGTTCAGAAAGCCGGTTAACCCCTTTTCTCCATTTGCTGTCCCAAAATGGATCTTATAGGTTTTGTCATCTGCTGAAAAATGTTCAACTTGATCCTTGTCAAACGAGCGAAACCAGCTGCACATGATGTTCTTGGAATGTTGGAGCTCTGTGATGGGTATTTGACCCTATTTAGCACCATGGATCTGCTCCTTGGCATTGTGGAATCGATCCTTTAGAACCTCTTATTGGGCCATGGGAACAAGCACACACAAAGTGAGTTTCTTTTCCGCCATCGGGGTTTCTTCGGCTTTGTATGTTGAAGGGGATTCTAGGGGTGGTTCTTTGTTTCCTCCTATGATTATCCAACCTCGCCTCGCTTAGCCATATAGACTCCTCGATGAACATTTTCAGATCTTGCATTGACTCTTTCACAATGATAGGCGATGACACTGTGATTCTTTTGTCTCGGGTATGATCAAACAAATTTGATGGAGCTACCATTCATTCTTTATGATCTTCATCTCGCCCATGCCCTTTGAGTGTTCTTGTTCTTGCTCCCCCCCACTTGACTATTTATCCTAACCATATAAGTTGGGGCTTTACTACGTTGGGTTTATTCCTCGTCTATTTTTAGTGCTTTTGTTCTTTGTAATCCTAGGGTCCTTTTACCGTAGCACCTTCTATCGTAATTGGATGTATTCTCGAGTCCCATTGACCTACTTTTTGCCATTCTTGGACTTTAATATAATTTTTTTCTGTAATTTCTTTGTTTGTTTGATCTTCTTTGACATGCACCACAATGTCAACAAGTCACAAACACACACACTAACGCCTACTCATGTTTTTGGTTGATGCAAGATTACTTGTGGACCCGGATGCTTGCATCATACACCCTTGTGAAGTGAAATGATGCATGAGCTCCTACTCATGAACCTTCCACGAACTCTTCCACTATTTTCCATACAAAATAATTTAATTCCCAAAAATACAAAATAAAAAGGGGAATTAGTTAAATAATAGTAGAGTGGCTTTTAATGTCAAAAATACCCTTAGAAAGGGGACGCCACACATAGGGAAAATAAAATGTTTTTAAATTGTGTTTTCCCTCCAAAAGGGAAAGGTCGGTCTTTATTGGATATTGCACCCCTTAACTCTATAAAAGGAGGTCGCATTTCCTCTAGTAGGGTTATGTTGATGAATCTTTTGATTTTCACTCCATGCTTGGAGTAATGGGATGTATGCCCTAGTTCTCTCTCTTTCATTGTAAGCTTCATTGGAAGCCATTGTTGAAGATATTGAAGACTCTTTTGTTCTATTTATGGTGTTCTATTGTGTTGAAGTATTTTTTATGCATGATTCATACTTGCTAACATTGGCGACTTGATTTGAGCATCTTTTGGCATGTTTTAAGGGTGAACAAGCTATATTTGTAATTTGATTTGAGTTGGCTTATTTTTCTGATTGTGGGCAGCCATTTTAGGACATTTTTGAAGATTTCTAAGAACAGGAAATAATTTACATGTCTTATGCTAACCCTAGCGATTGGGTTTAGGATTTTGGGGGCTGTTTTGGAAGGGTTACAGTGCTTCAAAAATTCAGATTGATAGCTCTTTAGAAAGCCCTTAATTTATAGAACAATTTGCAATTTATTTGGTGAAGAAATATTGAGTTTTGAGTGAGATATCAATTTTAGAAGATTTCAACTATCTGCAAGCTTTCTGGGTTATAAATTAATATTTATTTCAGATTTGCTGTTTGGGGGTCAATTTAATAGTGGATTTGATTGTAGAAATTAGGAGAAATAAGGAGAAAGTGATTCTATAATTTTTGGAGTTAATTAGATGCCCTAAATGTGTTGGGCGACCTAATTTTTAGGGTTTTATGTTGGCTGTGCAAAAACTGGTTTTGGGATATTGTTCTTCATATTTTTGTGGCCCAAAATCCAAAGTTTGAAGATTTTTTCTTGGATGGTTAAGCGAGAATTAATTTTGGAAAATTGCAGCAGTTGGGGTTTGAATTTTTAATTAATTATCTGCTATTAAAAATCAGATCTGGGTAATATTAGCATTCTAATTAGTTTTCCCATCTAACCCACCACCTTGGCATACTCCAACCCCACTTTGGGTTGTATTATTGCCAACATTGGGTTATTTGAGGTCAAACTAAGAAGATCTAATCTTCCTAGGGTGATCCGGATAATTAATTTTTACAGATTTGAAGGGATATTATAGACTTCAAATCATCATATAATCATGCAATAACAACTGAAAATGATTCTAAATAATTATTTCAAGCATGACAACATTTATCCATCCAAATTACATCAAAAAATTGAGAAAAGAAAAGATTACACCCAATGGCAATTAATTTTATGGCAGCGAGTGAGGGCAGCCACAAACAAGGCTAAAGTAGCTCATAAACCTTTCCAAAAATCACCAAATTGTAGATTCAAGCCTTATAAAATATGATAAACAATAGTATCAACTCAAATTGTCCAAAAGTGCCTAGATGATATCAAACCCTTCACCCAAACAAGTCGCCAGGGTTAGAAGGAAGAATTAAATATGTAATCCTCCTTAAAGCTCATTTGTGTCCTCCGTATGAAGCCACCAATGCACACATGAGGGTTTCCGTCCCCAAGTGTGATCCTATTGAAGGGTTTCGTCCTTAGTAGGTGACCAAGGAAGGGTTTTCGTCCTTCAATGGCAAGAAGAAAAGCTACACTAGCTCCAACTTTAAATAAATGTCAAAATAGATGAAAGATGATGCTCCTCCTCTCCATTCAAACTTCCTTAAGTACCCCTCCTTTGGCACCAATGATGAATTAGAAGCCCAAACTTCATGGCTGACCTCCTAATGCACTTTTTAATCTTCACTTAAGAAGACCGACCTCATAATGAAGAAATAGAAATTCTCCTTGAAGTCTTCTTTCCCTAGTCGAACCATTCCAATGCCATGATTAGTAAATAAAATAATTAATCATGAAGGTACATCACTTACAACCATGGCGAGTTCCCCTCCTTTGCTCCTTCCTTGATGCCCACAGGAGGAGGAATGGGCATAAGGTCTTCCATAGTGACCAGCTTGGAAAAAGGGGACATTACAATCCTCGTTCTTGCTTTTCCCTCATTCAGTAAAGGTACAAGTCCGCTGCATTGAGGGTGAGATATCAAATTCATTCAATAACTCTATCAAATTCCTCAAAACGTTACATCTTCTCCATCTTCTCCTTCATGTGCTGATGTATCTTATGCATATACCCAACAATCTTTTGCGACAACACTTCTCCTATGCAAATGAACTCTGTCTCTCAACTTGGCAACATCTCTATAGTTGTAACAATACACAATCTGAAATGGAGATGCAGTTGTAAGAAAACTCAGCTTGTGCCCTACCAAACATCTGAATGGATCTTTGAATCTTCTATTCATGACCTCCATTTGCCTATTCATTGTGGATGGTAGGTTGAACTGAAACTCAACTTTGTGCCGAACTTTCTCCACAAAGTTATTAAAAATTCTCTATTTGAAACAATGCTTGGATAATCCATGCAACCTTACTACTTCTTTGAAAAGCAAAGTTGCAATTTGTGCAGTATCACTAGTCTTCTTGCATGCTATGAAGTGTGCCATCTTTGAGAATCTATCAACAATAAAATATATAGAATCAGTATCTTTGTGTTCTTGGCAACCACTAACAAAGTCCATGCTTATGTCTTCCCACGGTCTTTTCGGTATTGGTGTGGCTGATACATACCTATATTTTGACTTACTCTGTTGGAATGTTGGGAAACTCTACAACTTTGCACAAACTTCTTCACATCCACACTCATCTTAGGCCAATAGTAACTCTCACTCAGTTGCGCCAATGTTTTATCCACACCAAAGTGACTGGCCAATTCTTTACTACACTTTTCTCGTATCAAATTCTCTCTCATTGATCCTTGAGGTATACACAACCATTGTCCTCTAAACAACAATCCCTCTTGTATAAAAAAATCTAACCATGGAGTTTTATCCATGTCAGTTGGGCTCTTGCACGCTGCCCAAGCATCTCTAAAATCCAAATCTTCCTCATACAAATCTCTCATAGAGTCAAATCTAACCACCTCTATTCTCATCTCATTCAACAAAAGACATCTCCTACTTGATGCATTAACAACTCTTATTGACGTCCCACTTCAATGCTTCAAAAAATGAATAGCTTTGAAGAAACTCAACCCACTTCATGCGCTTTTCGTTCAGCTTATCTTGACTGTTTATGAACTGCAATACCAGATGATCCATGTATAGAACCAACTCCTTTGGTAGCTAGTGGTGTCTCCATTTCTTGAGTACTTGTACAATTGCATAGAACTCTTGGTTGTTAACAAAATAATTCCTCTTGGCATCATACGATTTCTCACTGAAATATGTCATGGGCTTACCCTCTTGACTCAAAACAGGACCTATCACTGTCCCACTAACATCACAATCAGCTTCGATTACCTTATTGAAATCCATTAATGCTAATACGGACTGTTCGGTGACCTTCTTCAAAATCTGAAAGCTATGCTCTGCTGCAACTGTCCATATGGACTCCCTTTATCACCTCTTATTGTTTCCATGATTGGTGTATATCTCTTGTTTAAGTTCTTGATGAATTTCCTGTAAAACTTGCTAACCCATGAAAACTTCTGCCTCAAACATGTTCTTTGGTGATGGTCACTCAAAACGGCTCTTACTTTTCTGGATTGATTCTCAATCCATCATGTGAGATCACAAAACCCAAGTAAACCAACTCTTCCTTCATAAAACTGCATTTCTTCAAGATGGCCCGGATACTTCTCTTCTTTCAACTTTTGCTATTCTAGCCTCAAATGCATCAAGTGTTCCTCTTTTGTTTTGCTAAAAATCAAAATATCATCCAAATACACAATAAAAAACTTACTAAGATATGGTTTCATCACTTTGTTCCATAGTTAACATGTTCGAAAAGTTCGGGTTGTTCGGATAGGGAAAAAAGTTCAGAAGTTCGAATTTTGTAAAAATTCGGTTCAGTTTGGTTTGGCTCAAGAAATTTTTGAATTTTTAAAATATAAATACGAATAATTATAAAAATAAAATACTTATTAGTAATATACTAAAAGTTAAACCTAAAATAATTAAATTTATGTAACTAGTTACTAAAATTACTAAACATTCGGTAATAAATTTAAGTATTACTATTACGGATTACTAATACTTAATAGGTCTCTAAGTATTAATATCTCTACATATTACTATTAAATTATTAATGTCTCTAAATAATAAAATATTACTATTACCGATTACTTGAATACTCTAAGTCTCTTAACTATTATTAATAAATGCTGCTACTCTCGAACAAAGAAACAAAAAATAAGGTAAATAGTAATATGATAGGTAGATAGTTTTAAAATAAAAATATTATTATTAATATTTAAATTTGATACATATACTCCTCGCAAAAAAGAAACACGATTACAAGGAAAATCAAATACGTTTACAGTTTAATTTTTACGTGCTGAGCTTGGATGAAATGGTAGAGGCAGAGGTCGCTTTTGTTGCAAATCACAACACGTGGGTCGCGTTTTTGGTTGCTGGTGTGAGGGGTTTGTGTTTTCCTCCTATTCGCGTGTGTCTGTGTTTTCCTGCCTCCACATGATGCTGCGTTTAGGGTTTTTAATTTCTTTTTGCATTTTTACTCGAGCTTTTACTTTTCCAGAATCCAACGCTTTGGGTTTTCGTTTCAGTATTTTATTTATTTATTATTCAACGGAATTTTTTTAGAGTCAAAACCCTAAACGAATCTACCGAACAAGTTCGGTTTTCCCTGAAAATTCGTTCCGAACCGAATTTGGCCTGTGTTCGCAAATATGGTAACTATGCTTTGTTCATTAATTTCATGAATGTGCTTGGTGCATTTGTCATTCAAATGGCATATCTTGCCACTCACACACACCAGCATTCGTCTTGAAAGTGGTCTCCATTGCATCACCTTATCGAATTCGGATTTGATGATAGCCACTCTTCAAGTCAATCTTTGTGAAGTACTATGCTCCACTCAAGCAATCCATCAAGACATCAATCCGAAGCAATGGAAACCTTTAGCTGACCATAATCTTGATGATGGTTGTCGAATTTGTGCATGCTCCATTCTCTTGCTTTGTTGTCCTTTCCACTTCACCTCCTCATTCTTCATAGATGTCAACCTATATGCTCGTTGTTTGGTAAAATAGATTTGAGAGTTACATCTATGTATAGTGTGGTTTTAACTCGATGAGCAGCTCCACCAACTCCCATCAGCGCAAGCTACTCTCCTGACAGTCTTATCAGACTCTTAATTGGTAATTATGCAGCTGTTGATGATTCTCTGTAACTTCAGTTGATATTTAAGATGACTGGACTGCAACTTTTGTTTATCACGATGACCATTTTCTTATGGATACTATCATGTATTCTTGTAAGTTTGAGTTATTGGGTTTATATTTACTTGAAAAACCTTTTTACTTTGGCTTTATCATGCTTTATTGTGGGTGGTGCTTTAGGCACCTCCCTTTTCTGCCATTTTTTTGGCTATAGTTTTAATCTTATTGGCCTATTTTGGTCACTAATGGGCATTGATATAATTTTATATCATTTCATTCTAATAGATTTTAATCTAACTCAAATTTTTTAATGTAGCAGTACTATTCAGACTTAAGTTTTTTCTTTCTTATCTGGCTACTTTTAGGTGGAATATATTCTATATACAATTATGACAGCGAGATCCGAAACTTGTGTTCTGAGTGCTTGTTTCATCAGCAAGAATGTTCTTCAAAGCAATTAACAGTAAATGTTTACAAATATGTACAGTCCTTGAATACTTTGATCATTTCATTTTATTTTGTGCTCTAGATTAATGCAATAGAGTTGTTATTCTTGACCACTGACTACCACTACTTTTTAATTGTTTGTTTACAATCCTTTTCATACATCCTTATAAAAGGCATCACATTCTCTAAAAATTTACATGAAGAGAGGGGTATAAAGAAATTTCATGGAATTTATGTAGTCTCCTTGCTTTGGCAATGATTGAAAATTTTTAATTAGGAATGGGCTGTCTAACAGATGCAATTTGATTGTAGATTGAAGAAACTTTAGCAGTATTTACAGTGGCTTCAGAGACGGGTATTCCAGGGCTTTATTTAATTCATAACTTTGTCACAGAACAAGAAGAACATGTAAGTTTAGGATTTATGTAGAACATATAGATTTCATGTATTCATTACAGGAATAAATACTTTATTGGATGATATTTAGGATTGATAGTCAACTTGGTTGACGCTCTGTGTCCTGCCTTAGTAGGATGCATTTTTGGATTGTTAGATTCTCTTATAGCCTTAACTACTGTTTATTGCCGCCATGGCGTCTAATTGATTTCTTTAGGAACTTCTTGCAGCTGTAGATGAAATGCCCTGGCAAGGGCTTCTGAAACGGAGAGTTCAGCATTATGGTTATGAGTTCATGTATAAAGTAAGATATTGGCCTTTGTCTTTTTGCTTTCTTTGATTTTTACCATCTTCTTACTTTGTTATTTCCCTTTGCCTTTCTATTCAGATTTAATGTGGAAATTTATTCTCACTGCTTCAAATGACACTGACATGCCCATAATGCGGATACTTATGTTATTCATTCTGTGACGGCCAGTAATTACCTCGTCACATTTTAGTGTTGTAGACTTTATCTTTTCGTGGATCTAACATTTTATTAGTGTTCAAATATCTGAGATTTGAATTCTTGAGGCCACGATTCTGAGTCGAGTGTAACTCACTGAGATGGAGGACCTGCATCCTGTTTCCACTATTGATTCCGTGAATAAAATTCATCATTTACAGACAATTTAGTTAAGCTCTTCATGAAAGCTTGTTCAAGAATACCAAGAGTTCATTTTACACATTTAGATTGAGTAGATAAATTCTTTGTTTTTGAACTTATCAATTTTCATCCACACTTTGTTGTATCTTTGTATTTGTACAGCTTGAGTGTGTGTGATGGTGAAGGTGTATGTACTCCGAATCTGCAGGGGGAGGTTGGGTTTTACACCTTGTTGAACAATATATAAGGTCAATAGAAAAAAAAACCCCTTGTGGGATTCCGCAAGGGAGGTCTTCATACACCTGTCTCACTTGGCAGTGAGTCGTAACCCTAAAAACTACCTCTGCCTTTATCTTATATATATATATATGCAAGTAACTTCATACTTTGGTTTTGCTTTCATAAGCATGCCAGCCCTCAAAGGGCGATTTTAATGTTCGGCTTACGAAAGAAGGATTTCACGTTCTTGTATGATGTTCATTCAGCTAAGCTGGCATGATAGGGAGTACTATTTGTTCAAATTCACCCAAATCTTATACCTGTCCCCAACTGTTTAAAAGTATTTCTCTGTGGTGATTGAATATTTAGTAGGTCACTCTGTCTGTTACCATCTTGAGTATCGAACCTCAATTTCTCGGACTTCTAATTTACAAAAAGTAAAAAGTCTACAAGGAATACTTTAGAGTAGATTTCCTTTGTTTGTTTGAGTAATATGAGACAGTCACATGAAAGTTGTTGCAATTCATAAAAGGGTAACTTCTAATTATATTACTGTTATTGTCACTAGGAAACTCCAGTATAGCTACGAGAACTTCCTTCCCGTCCCCATATGCATATCTTCTGCTGACTTTAAGTATATTTTTATAATATAGCTATAATCTTATTCATTTGCTAGTGTACCCTGATTTCAATAATGTCCATATACTAGTACCAGCATTGTTCCCCACGTCTCCAGGTAAATATGCTGTTAATTCTTATTTAGCTAGAATATTCATGCAGGTAGCTGTCATATAGTAGGATCTGTAATAATAGAAAATAATTAAATGCCATTTTCCCATTGGAAATTAAAGGCAAAAAGAGGTACCCATTATGAACGTGCAATACTTATTGAACAGCCAAAAGCGAAATGGTAATATACGATATGGTTTATGGCATAAGACAATCTCCTCATCTTCTTGATAGAATATGCAACATTTTGGATCTTCAATTGTCACATCGACTCTTCACATCCATGTAGACAACAAATCACAACTTATGTATATGAAATCTAAATCCATTTCGTTCTAATAATCTATATCTAAACCCCACTTTACATTATATACCTTATAGCATGATTTTTCAAACAGCCTCCTTAATCTTATTGTTGTCTTTGCTACTTTTTTATATCTTATACAATGATTTTCTTGTGAATATTTCTCTATCTGCCGATTCAATGCTTGTCCCTTGTTGGCTGTCTTCCCTTTCAAGTAGGTTGTAGGTAAAAGTTAGCACTTTGGTGTAGATGGCTACTTTATGCTGATAGTCGGAAGCTAAAACAACCTCATGATGGATCTGAACAAGGATATAGACAAAAACACTTGATGAAAAGGATTGTCTCTAAAGGGTTTAGAAAATCACTGGAGATAGCATATGCTTTTCGTATGTGAGACATTTGAGTGCCAACTTCTTACTGTAAGATGTAAAGTACTTAGAAATAAGCTAGGTGATGACATGAACAGATATTTCAGGGGATAACATAGGTGATTGGTGCCCGCAAAAAGGTTAAAGAGGACCTTTAGAAATTTAATAAAGTGGCTTGCTGGTTGGCACTCAACTCTTATTGGAGTGTATCTAATATATGCTTGTAGGAAAAATCTTTCATAAAGGCCTCACCGTGAATGCTTGTAAACATGCAGAAATAATTAAACTAATGTTCAAGTGAAGGCCATGTTATCTCAAGAATCAACATCCAACACATAGTTACCTCGAGATGGGGGACGGGGTTTCCGGGATGGCAAAAAATTTCTAAATTTTGGGGATGGCGGGGGGATGGCTAATTAAAAAATATATAAATATTTAAAATATAAAGATATAGTGACTAAATTATATAAATAAGCTGAAATAAAACCATTTGAGATTTAAATAAGGTGAAACTTGAACTCATAAACATCAAATACATTCCTTAATACTCATGATTCTTTAAGAAGATTGCAAGAAGTTGCTTGGTTCAAAAAGGTGCAAAACTTGATTTTATGAAAATAAGAAAAATATTGCCATCAATGCGTAGAGCTTAAGAAAATATGCACTTTTAGAGTAAACGACACCTGAAACGGAGCCACAAAATGAAAGTTATGGCACATGCAAGTTTTTGCTGCTACATCTTCTCGGACCCTTTCCAAAAATGGCAATTTTTTTCTATATGTGTTTTTTCCACCAAAAATCGAAAAAAGGAAAGAAATGCCAAAAAAGGAAATAAATTCATGGACGTCCCCCCCACGTTTCCCTGTCCCCAGGACGTTTCCCAACATTTTCAGATGTCCCCAGGACGTTTCCCGAAAAAAAAAGGGAAACGTGGGGGAAACGTTTCCCCCACGTCCCCACGTCCCCAGGACGTCCGGGACGTCCCGAACGTGTCAAATTTGGGGGGGACGCGTCCCCGTGTAACTATGATCCAACAGCACAAGATTTTATGGTGGCATATCAAGTGTACTTAAGTGCTAAGCTGCAAGTAGTTATGTTGCTTTTTAGCCAGGGTGCATAATCAGCCATCTCCCTCCAACCACGTACTGTTACGGTGTTACCTAACAAACTCACCTTAGTGTCATTCATCATATGAAAGAGTTCTACAGATATTCCTAGATCACTGTTGCTGCATGTAGAGCTTAGTGTTTCTTTGTGGTAATGGCATGCATAAGTGATCCTGGATGTTGAGCTTTGTCAACTCTGTCATGGTATCAGAGCAAGCTTCTAGCAGCTATTACTCAGTGGAAAATATTTTCCTTTCTGTACAGGCTGTACAGCACTGCCCCTATTACTGCAATTCTTTATTTTGGCTTTTATTTGCTTTATTCTCAGTTAACTTGGAAGCACCAGCTCAACAGCAGCTTACAGCCTTGCCTTTGTCATGTTTACAGAACCATAGGCACAAGGATGAGCTTATGTTGCGGACTAAGGCATTAAACATCCTCTACAGGCTTGTACATTGTTCTTGGCATTAGCGTCACATTGGTTCCTTGTGTTGTCACGAACTGTCTGCTCACCATTTGTCTATATGTGCTTGGTGTTTCCTCTATCTGCAGTGTTGTCATATTGGATTTGTTCTACCACCGAAAAACTCAAGGCCTAGCTGTTTCAGCCTGGTGCCATGTGCCTACCCACCATTGGCACTCGGCATGCATCTATACCACCATCGGCTGGCCCATTGCTGGTCTCCAAAGAGGAGTGCTTCCATCACGATTTCCAGCTGTGCTTTGACAATATCAAAATAACCAGCTCTTGTCAGCTAATAAAAAGCATCCTGGCCACAGCCTTCAATATTTCTCCAGTGGGATTAGCATCGTTCATGGATTGTTATGTGGTCAGTTTAAACCTGCTCTTTGATTACCTACCACAGACCTATTGCTCCATGCTGGCTGCGATCTTTTACATCTCAGTGGTTTTTCTCTACTGCTGCCTCCTTTCTACCATAGATTCTCTGCTTTTACATGTGCCTGAGCTGCCCAAGCGACGTCTCTCCCTCTCAGCTCTGTCATTCAGCTCTTTTGTAACCTTGGATCCCTTGCTATAGCATTTACAGCCATCTGGTTCTCTGCATGCCAGCGCTGCCTACTTGGATTACACTTGATTGGGCACCTCCACTCATTGCCAACATTGACTGCACAAAGCCTCCTCTCGGCTCGTTGGCATTGACCTGTGACTGCCACCCATGTGTTTGCTGCTTCTACCTTTCATCCGGTCTGATTATTTAAGTGGGAGAAATGTGCATTGTTTATTAATACTGTACATTGAGATTTATAATTGAAGTGTTGGACATGCGCATATGATATTTACTACTGTCTCTACCCGACGTCTTCGCCTATTCAGCAAGAAGTTCATTCCCACAGGCCAGCCATGAACAACCACATTTGATTTGCGCTTGGGTTTTACTTTACTATTTGGAAATGATTGCGAATGCCATCAAGGGTAGCTTGTAATAGTTGGGGATCTGCGTCAGGTTTTACATGGGTTTCGCTCACATACTCTCAGACCTTGGCCTAAATAATTTCGTGATTATTTTGTTGCGTTTGCTCTTAACTCACTTCGCCCATAGTTACCTGAGACGGGGAACGGGGGATGGCGGGACGGCAAAAATTTCTAAATTTTGGGGACGGCGGGGGACGGCTAATTAAAAATATATAAATATTTAAAATATAAAGATATAGTGACTAAATTATATAAATAAGCTGAAATAAAACCATTTGAGATTTAAATAAGGTGAAACTTGAACTCATAAACATCAAAAACATTCCTTAATACTCATGATTCTTTCAGAAGTTTGCAAGAAGTTGCTTGGTCCAAAAAGGTACAAAAATTGATTTTATGAAAATAAGAAAATTATTGCCATCAATGCATAGAGCTCAATAAAATATGCACTTTTAGAGAAAACGACTCTCAAACGGAGCCACGTAGATGAAAGTTATGGCACATGCAAGTTTTTGCTACTACATCTTCCCCTACCCTTTCCAAAAATGGCAATTTTTTTCTATCCTTGTGATTTTCACCAAAAGCAAAAATGCCAAAAAGGAAATAAATTCATGGGGGACGCCCCCAACGTTTCCCGCCCCCCACGCTTCCCCCCACGTTTCCCAATGTTTTGAGACGCCCCCGGACGTTTCTCGAAAAAAGGAAAAGCGTGGGGAAACATTTCCCGCCGTCGCGTCCCCGGGCGTCCGGGGCGTCCCTGACGTGTCGAAAAAAAGCAGGGGGACGCGCGTCCCGCGTACACAACGCCGGCCCTATGGCCTCGCGCCGTCACGTGGTCAAATTTCTCCATTCGCTTCTTCTCTGCCAGCATATGATCCAATCTCCTCTAACACCCTTGGTCACTCTAGCCACGACGGTAATTTTATTTGAATTTTAACTTGCTCATTTAAATTCAAATAGAACCTTTGTTATATAAATGTTTAAGTTGTAGTGTGGTCCATTGACATTTCAATCTTTTGCTAAAACACTCAACACCCTTAAGGTCTTGAGTTCAAACCCCCTTATCCTTTCTTGCAAAGAAATATAGTGCCTTTTGTCGTATTAAAAGGGGGCCTTTTTTTTCAAAAAAATGGCGGGGTGCAATTTTTGAAGCGGGGTCACCTATATTTTTTGGCGCTTATTTTCAATTAAAGTGGGGACTTCACATTGCTTGGAGTAATAGGGGAGATATTTTATGGGAGAGGCATATTTTGTACTGAGGGGGAACATTGTAAAAGCACACATATTGATACGGGAACCCATTTATTTGTTTCTCAAGAAAGAATTTTTGTCACATTGGGTTTTTGTTTACCCCAAATGACACTCTTGGGCACTTTTATTCTTGGAAGCACATTCATAGCGTCTCGTTTGTAGAAGATTGGAGGATGAGGCTCGAACTAACAGTGGTCAAGCCCCTCAGTAAATAAACTCTATTCGTCTTTCAAGGACTTCTTGTGTGTGTTCTGAGGCCTCTATTTTTTCCTTTGCGCAATGGCTTCAATTAACTATGTAGGAGAGAACAATAAATTCAAAAAGCAAAGTTCTTTTCGACGCTCCTCATTTTTGGCAAGGATGCTCGCATACTCTCCATGCGAAACAGATTTGCGCATTTGTAGCATCATCTTGATCTATTAGACATACATTTCCCCACGCTTAGTCCGTCTACAGATCAATGCCACTACACCTATTGACCTTGATTTGGAAGTATTGAATTTGCTATCAGTATCTCTTGCTCTTTTTGCACATCCCACATTAGATCCACTCGCCCATTTGTTCGGATCTTTTGAGAAGCTCACAAATGGTTCCAACATACTTTATTCCATGGGTTATCTTGGCGAGGTATTGAAAAGCATTCACATGGCATTGTTTCTCCTATCCAGGGTTGTTCAATGGATTGCTCTCCACAATATTGTGTATGAAGCAAATGTTTCATCTTCCTTGGGATCATTTGATACCAACTCAACTCTAGTTTTTGTTTGCTCCACTCTTCGTGAGGATATTGACCAACACAATAATTCTCGCCGCACGTTCACTCAAGATTGAGAAACCCTAAGATTGCTTCTATTAAGAATGATTTTTTTGTTACTACTACTCGATGTTTTTCGCATGCTCCGCTTGATTGAAAGCAACTCTCACAAATCTCCAGAATCAAGCAAGCACTCTCCACTCTCCACTCTCCCAATGGCACCATACAAGCAAAGATCCACGATCTCAAAAATATGTAGGAGGCAATCAGAATACAACAAGCTTCTTTCAAACAAGAAATCTGAATCACATATTCAGTCATGGGCGAAGGTGGTTAAAGGGAACATTCCCCACCTATGGCGGTAGTTGAGGAGGTCGTCCAAGCCAAACTCGTGGAGGAACGCACTAGGCGTGAGCGTGAGCTGAATCTCAAAGTAAGGGGGCTTCCCTCATCCCAATCATCACAGGACCCCTTGACGGTTGGGAATTCTTTCATCAGAGATACTTTGGGTATCCAGGATATTCACCTAGAGCGTGCCTGGCTCGGTTATGAGTCTACCCTCTTCCTTCGGTTCAGGTCAACAACAGATAGGCTCAAGGCTCTTAGGGCCAAGAGGTTGTTATTTTCCCTCCCTAATAAGATCTTCCTTGATGAGGATCTTACCAGGTCACATGTAGCCAACTCAAACACTCCAGAGAACTAGTTATGGCAGCTCGGAAAGCAGGAAGTGGGCAGTTATCAGAAACCTCCGGGCGTAATCAGAGACACTTTCCCTCTGGATGGGAGTCTCATCCTGGGTCTTCCAAATGACGAGCCACGAAGGGGGTGCAGTTGGGCAAGGGCATGACTATTAGATGTTGGAACGGGAATGGCTCCTTTTGGTCCTCACTCGGGTCTTATTCTTGATGCTCTTAGTTCCGCAGACATCCTCTTCATCACAGAGACTCACGAGAGTCCAGTGCGGCCTCTTCTTGATATCACGAGTTGTCATTGGTACTCTTGCGCACAGGCAGGAGACTAGGAACTCGGGTGGCGTCGAGGTTTTGGAGGGGTGGCCTGCTTGTATAGAGATTCGCTCCAGAGCAGGATCTCTTTGGTTGTCGAGAGATGAGTTTGCTAGGTTCTTATGGGTTCGTATTCAGGGTGTGGGTCCCCACTGTAGGGATATCTACATTGCAGTGTGTTACTTCCCTCCGACATCCTCCCTTTATGCCATTCATAATGGTCTCGATGGTGATCCCTTTACCGACTTGTATGATAATATTGCCCAATACTCAGTGGTCGGAGAAGTCATCCTTTTGGGTGATTTCAATGCCCGCACCAGAGCACTCCAGGTTCCTATTCATGACCGCGCAGAGGATATGTTTTGCACTCGGACAGTTGATCCAGAGACAATGGGCTTGCAAAGACTTTAGAGGATGATTCAGGCCTCTCACTGCTTATGGCCGACACCTCCTTGCAGCTTGAGAATCACATGAGCTAATTATCCTCAATGGGATTACTTGCTTTCCTGATTCACATCTCTTCACTTGTCGACTACATGGTGGTGGTGCGAGTGTGGTGGATTATGTCCTTTCCAGCCAGAGCTCCTTGTCACTGATCAACCACTTCTCTATTTCTTCCATTCCCTTTCCGATCATGCTCTTCTCTCTATGTCCCTTCGTGTCGACATTCCCCCCCTCCCGTCACTGCTCCCCCCTTCATGGCCTCCCTCGTACCACTTTTCATTTCGACGAAGGGGATCCTAATACCTTTTCCTCCAACCTTCGGCAACTTCTCCCCCCTGAGTCCCAGTTCTTTTCTATGGATAATGTTGCTTGCCAAATACACCCTCCTTTCCTCCATCATCTGGGAGGCCTCCCTCATGTCCTTTCCTAGTTCCACCCGACCTTCCTCTGCCTCCCACCAACGGAAAACTTGTCCTATGAACAAATGGTATGATGACGAGTGCAAAATCTTCCACAGATAACAGTTACGACATGCCTTTAACCAGCCCATCCCTCCTATCCTACCTTGAAAGCCTCCTACCGTTGTCTCCTTCGCCGAAAAAAATGCCTCTTCATCTCCCAACGTAGACAAACTTTATGTGAGTCTCTTCGACACTCTCCTAAGCATTTCTGGCGCACCATTTTCCCCCGCCATTCATCTCTTCCCTTTGAGCTTAATCCCAATTCCATGTTCTCTCACACCTCCAGTCTTTATGATATTCCCGACAACCACATATCCAGGTTGACAACCCACCTTCCTTGTGCCACCTTTTCACCTACACTACAATCAGAGAGGCAATCAGGGTGATGAACTGTAGCAGGGAAGCGGATGAGGAGGGATTCCAAGCGGAATTCTTCAAACTTGGTCAAGGGGTTCTTTGTAGTTATTTGATTGACCTCTTCAATCACGTGGTTTGCTCGGGTTTTCCGCTATCTTGGTCACGTCATATCATTCACCCGATTCACAAATCGGGTCCCAACTCTGACCCCAACAACTACAGACCATTATGGTGGGTCATACATTCTCCAAACTTTATGCTACAGTCTTACATATGCAGTTATCCGAGGAGTTAGAGCGCAGAACCTTAGAGCCAGGGGCAAGCTGGTTTTCAGCTTGATCACCAAACTACTAACCATATCTTCACTCTCTGGGCCATCATTGAGGAGGCACGTCATCACTCGTCGAAGGTCTATTGTTGCTTTGTGGATTTTTGGAAAGCCTTTGACTTGGTTCCACGTGATGCACTTTTTCAGAGACTCCGTGACATTGGCATTTCCGAGACCCTTCTCACGGCCATCATGCGCTGTACGAGACTGTTTTGGGCCGCCTCCACACCTCCTGGGAGAGTCAGAGTTCATCAGGAGTACCATTGGGGTAAAAGCAGGGTGCCCCTATCCCCAACTTTGTTTGGGATATACATTGACGAGCTAGAGTCTTTTCTCCATGAGCATATTCAGGACAATGATGGGTGCCTTCTGCACCAGGTTTTGATATCCATTCTTTTGTTTGCAGATGATGTGGTTCTCCTAGCTTCTTCTCTTGAGGGCTTACAGAGACAACTAGATGCCTTAGCCTTGTTTTGTGATCTTCGGCAGTTGACGGTTAACCTAGGTAAAACCAAGGTTATGGTCTTCAATGGTTTGAAGACCTCACATCTCCACTTCTTCTTTAGGGGTGAGGAGATTGAGATCACCAACTCTTATACCTACTTGGGGATTTTGTTCTCTGGCCCTCGTTTCAGTTTGAGACAGGCCCTCCAACCTCGTGTCAATAAGGCTATGGGTCCTTAGTTCTTCTAGAGAGACAATGCTTCTGCCATCACTTTCAGACATCTCCTCCAAAATGTCCCTCATGGACTCCCTCATCAGACCCACGGTTCTCTATGGTTCTATTGCTTGGGGACCCTCTTTGTTGGGTACTGATTGGGCCTCCGTCGAGAGGGTCCAGACACTTCTCCTTCGCCGCTTCATCAGTGTAAGCAAATTGTACCCCAACACATTATTTTGGCAGTTTGGAGCCCATCCTTTTAGATTGGAGACCATATTTGACTTGGTTTCTTTCTTGCACCGCATTCGGGGCTTTGCTTCGCACACTCGCCAAGGGGCGAGACAAGTACCATACTTGGCATATTGTTCATCAAGAGGCTATTGCTCTTTCAGACTCCCCACGCTCGGGTCATCGCGGTTGGTATGCTGAGGTCTCCAAACTTTTGGGGGCAGTTGGTATTCGATGGACCATCTTCCACCTTTTCGGTACTCCTTGGACACACCGAGCCACCTTTTGCCTACTAAACAGAGATGAACAAGATCATCAGAGAGGATATTTACAGGCAGTTCATCTTCATACCACTTGGGTAAATCCTCGGGGGTTTACGTCCCAAGATGGCCTTTTACGCTGAGCAT
The DNA here is from genome assembly GCA_018340775.1 of Taxus wallichiana var. yunnanensis. NCBI lineage: Eukaryota > Viridiplantae > Streptophyta > Pinopsida > Cupressales > Taxaceae > Taxus > Taxus wallichiana. The sequence goes on from CM031235.1 coordinate 944,415,020, forward strand.
TTCTTGGAGTTGAGGATGGTCTCATTATCCGTCCTCAGTACACCCTTCGACATTGGATGCATGCCCTTCACATCCCCCTTGGTCAATTCGGGTTGGTTCTCATAGACTCCGTTGTGAGACGGATCACCACCTTGATCGTTCGGACAGGATTTGCCAGCTTGTGTAGTCTCCAGGAGACCGAGACGGAAACACACTTCATCTTTTGGTGCCCCATTTACTACGAGATCAAAGGGAGGTTCCATTGTTTATTTAGGAGGACGCAGGATCTTTTTGACTTCTTCAGGTTTGAGGATCAGAGGTGCCTGGCTTTATACTTACAAGAGGCTTTGAAGCTTCGTGAGCACACTCTTCAGCCACATCCTAGACCGGACTCTACCCAATGGATCACTTCCTTCTTCACAGTGTTACCTTCGGAGAGAGGCACTAAGCGCCCTTGTGAGACCGACCCCGCTTCTTCCTCCAGATTGGTTCGGCCCAGGAAACCATCCATGGTTCCCGAGCCATCACAGGCATGCCCGTACTAGGTCTGGCCTCGGAGACAGACTAGATCCACCGGCATCAAAGGGATAATACTGTGTCCAGACAAATGGCATAGTAGGCAAGACTCTCTCTTCTGGCGGGTCGGCATTCTATCCTCAGCTTTTTCCAATCGGCCTCGGATGTTAGGAGAGATGGATCTACCATTCCTTGATGGGCTTTCCTCTTTTCTTCTCCTTGGTCGTCTTTCCCCTTTCTTCCTCTCACTTGTATTTCCACCCCCATTCTGGGTGTGTGTGATTTCTGGACATTAATATATTTATCTTATCTTATCTTATCTTATCTTATCTAGAGTCTACGATGTCTATTTGTCTTCATTTGGTGGTTTTGTGTTACTTGTATTATGTTGTCGCACTTTGAGTTATAAAGAGCCATGGAGGGTTTGATGTTACATCCTTGTCTACCTTCATGCGTGTGTGCTCTATTTTGAGCATTTTTTCTCTATTTTAGTTGCTTGACTCTGCCATCATCACCAAGGCCATCTTCTTTCTTCGAGATCTTTGTTCTATATGTTCGGCACTTCTTTGACAATCGGTCTCCCTCATACGGAGCTATTTTGGTGACTATAATGTCGGTTTTCTTTTTGATGCTTTAATGGTGGGATTTGACCACTCATACAGATTTTTTTATAATTTCACCCATTTCACCCATTCCACATTATGGTTGTGTGCACTTACTTTGCTTCTTTAGGTGTTGTGTTCCTTGCTAATCCCTTGGGACATAAAAGCAACTACTTCAGTTGTTGATCAATGCAATTTGGTGAAATCTTTTGCACTTTCAACATCTCATTCGATAGATTGATAAGTCTCAGACAAAATTATTTTGGTGAATACAATGTTAGCTTGTCTTCTTTAGTGATCGAGTAGTTGGTCTAGTCCACTCGTGTAGGATTGAGTTCTATAGAGATTTTCAATGACAGCTTACCTAAGTCTTGGGGATGGGGACACGGGAGACAGAGGGGACATGGTTTCTGGGACGGTAAAAATTTCCAAATTTTGGGGACAGACAAGGGGACGACTATTAAAATAATATATAAAATATTAATATTTTAACTTTATTCAATGAAATTTAGGGATTTAAACTCTATTTAGGTACTTTCAAGATTATAATTTAATGTTCTTCGTAAAAATAACAACTTTTTAAAAGTAAAAACATCAAAAGTTTTTTGAAAGATTTAAAAAAATAGGGGATGTCCCCTCCAAGTCCCCAAGTCCCGAAACGTTCGGGACATCACCAAAATCTAGGGGATGCGTCCCCGCGTAACACTTATTTTCAATCCACCCGATGCTTGTATGATTGCCTTCATTCCATTAAAGCACCTTCTCCAACATTTCAACACCTCCATACACTTTTGTTGTTTTATCAATTTTTCAATAAAACCTCGCGGTAACTGATTTTTTCGAATCTTTTTTTGAGATCAATGTTTGTTCTGAATGAGCCTTTTATAGAGCACCAATTCCTATTTGACTTGACGGTTGTAAGGACTTGATATCCTTGAATTTCGATAAGATGGATTGGTGTCCTTAGGGACACTCGAGTATTACATTGTATATTTGTACATGGGTACTTGATTAGGCCAAGCTGTCGGGACCCATATTTGAGGATCTATCTCTTTGTTTTTCTATTCTCTTTCTCCGTAATTATGCGCAACATTGGTGTGCTTACATTAGTATAGAAGCTATCTTTAGCTATCTAGCTTGGTTTTGTCTAGGTTCACACTAGAATAGGGTTAAGCTTAAATTAGCTCAAGTTATTATTTAGTTGGAGAGATATTTGTACTTGATTGTTATCTTGCACGTAAGAACTTATTCTCTTGTGCATAATTAGCCATCTCCCCGCAACCACATGCTATTGTCGAACAATGTAATATCCCTTTTAGGGCAGATTAGCACAATTTTGGATTTTAGCTAAAACCCTTATTCAAAATATAGCAGCAATCTGATTTTTATGCAAACCCATAAGACAAAAAATACAACAATTTGAAATCTTTCTTTATCTATCAAATAATCAAAATACAAAAATACTTGAAGGTCCAAAGCATCTAGAAACCATCTGGTACAAGTAGATGATGAAATATAATTTTGGTAACCAAGGTTTGAAATGATTTTCACACCATCTAACAATAAAAATACCCGCATAAGATTACAACAATTTTCTCACAAAAGACGCTCCAAATGACAAGAGGAGACCCAAAGGAGACACTGCAAACTGAAACCAACCAATTCCGTTTGTTGCTAACGCCCTATGCTGATCTAAAATCCAAAGGGGTGTAGATAGCCTTAGAAATGGCTGCAAATCATGCCCTAGCTGTGATGATCCAAAATTATGCTCAAATGTGACCCCTGAGTGAAGCCACCAAGAAGATATTGAGGGTTTTCGTCCTCAAATCTGATCACAATGAGGGTTTTCGTCCTCAAGTGATGGATGCTAAGAGGGTTTCTGTCCTCAATAGCTGAAAGTAGAAGCACAAGTGCTCAACTTCATAAAATCAAGATGATAGATAGATGATAGATGCCATCCTTCTTTGATAACTTTTCTTTCCTCTTTCGTTTAATTTTGGTGGCCGACTTATTTTATTTAAAAGTCACTTTTATTTTAATAATAAAACATAAGTTGCCTTGTAATATAACATAAAGTTGCGTTTGGCCGATTTTGTATTTTAATAATAATATTATTATTAAGTTGCCCAAAGATTATAATTGACCAGTGCCCAACTTAAATAATATTATTAATTATTCCAATCTAGAAAAGGGGATATTACAAACAAACTTACCTTGGCTATTTATTCCAAGGTGGCCTATTGTATCATTCATACGTGGAGAGTTGTACAAATATTCTTAGATCAATGTTGCTGCATGTATAGGTTAGTATTTCATTGTGGTTATGGCATGCAAAATGATCTTGGATGTCGAACTTTGTTAATTCCATCATATTCATGTTCAAGAAGTTGAATATGGAGGAGAATAGGTTTCCACAATCCTTAAAAATACTAATAATAGAATTTTTGGAAAGATTTGTGTTAAAAAAGAAAAGTCCTCAACATTTTGGGTTTGAACATACAACCCATCATTAGAAGCATAGTTCACTTACTCGTATTTGGAAAATACTTGTCGGACCCAATTTTTTTACCCACTAATAATCGACAACTTAAAAAATATGCAAATTTCTTTAAAAACATAAATTTTGTGCAAAATATAGATACAAATGTCTCAAATGAGGCTACAAAACATTGGGGAAGTGTTTTCAATTAGATTTGAATACAAATGGATTACAAAATCACATCATAATGCGAAAACAACCAACTGATAAGTCTTATGAATTTAATAATGATTGTCATTGAAAATTATCATCCTAAATTGCATACCTTTGCAAGTTTTGAAGTTACAATTTACAATAATTTACATTTTCCTCTTCCCGTTCCAAAGAAATATTGGGAAGAGGGTCTAATGCCTCTACTAGTCCTCACACTTGGTTGCAACTGCTCACTCCTAGAAGGCCGATTGTAGACATAAATGAGGGTCTTGTTCCCTGGGCATGTGCACACACATAAGACAAATAGGGGCCCTTGTCCTTGGGCATATGGAACACATGTTTAAGAAGGCCTGCTTTCTTACAGTTCTTACAGTTTCACATGGGGCTGGCCATGCAGTTTCTTGGTGAGATTTGAACACAAGTCATCATTGTGGTATTTACTCTGCTGTACCACTGATTCTCACTGGTTGGGATAGCATTTTGCAATATTGGAACATATATTAGAGACAATTTGTTAGTATTTAATAATTTAGGTACCTAGTTCAATACTCAAGGTTTTGAGTATCTGTGTTTTGAACAGCTCACACAATCTTAATCATGTTAATTTTTAATTATGCCTTTATGAAAACTTTCAACATATTTGCTATCTATATGATGGTATTTTACAAAGTAGAAACAAGGTTATTATAATATTATATTTACATTATATGCACAAAAACATTTTTTTCTTGGAGGGTACAAAAATCCACAGTTTTTAAAGTCTCTCATCTAAAATATCCTTGTAGGATACCACTTGAAAATGCACAAAATATATAGAAATTGCAGCAAATAAAAATTCTGATTTTTGCAGGAAATAACCAGCTAGGGCAGCGAACTGATTTTAATTGATATCTCACAAAATACTTTCTCAAAATGCATGAAATTTTAAAGAGAGCTTGCAACAATGATAACAAACACTAGAAAAATATTTTTGAATAATATAAAACTGCCAAAAAATTTCAGAAAGCCCTAGACAGCTGGAAATCTTCAAAAATTCATATCTTTTCAAATACAAGTGATAAAATTCTGAAAATATGGAAATAACATCTACAAATAATGTAAATGAAAGCCCAACCTCCAGATTTGGAAATAGCAATTTGAAAACCCTCCAAAAAATGCTGCAAAATCTCAAAATGGGAAGTCCCCTAAGGGAGAGACCAAAAAACGCTCAAAAGTGTCTCCAGAAATGGTGCCAAACCCTGCTCTGATCGCTGCAATAAATCTGATCTGGAAACCCTCGATTCTTCTCCACAAAAAGCCTAAAAATCCTCAAAACCCTTCTCTGAAACTCTGAAAAATATCTCTGAAAAACAACCCTGAATCAGCTCCAAAATGACAAACTAGGGTGGATCTTTCACCACCGAAGAGTGCCCTACTAGCTAGGAATGGATCTCTCACCATAGAAGCTAGGGTTCCTGTGGGATCTTACTCCACAAGCAAGAAGATTGCAAACAACAGTTGCTTAGTAAGAAAATATGTGAGTGTGCAAGAATGAGCTCTATTACTCCCCATACTCCTTTTATAATTTCCCCAAGCAACAAGAGGCCCAAAAAGACCCCAATCGACCCCTTCTAGGGAGAACCACAAAAACATAAAGTAACTTAAGTTACTTTTCCCCTCCTAGTCGCCATAGGTACTTAAGTGACCCCCAACGAAAGATTATAACATTAAAGTGCCATGAGTCCCCCTTAACAACACATAACATTTGTTCCCACCAAGCCACTTAATACTCATGTCAACACAAAAATATAACAAATAAGCAAGGTGGTAATAGTCATCCATACCCAATAGCCTCCAACATCGTTAGCCCCTCGGGTATGTCCAAGGCTAAGATGAATGAAAAACCTCCTAGGCTATCTGCTCGGAATTGGGGACATTACAATCCTCCCCTCCCGAGAAATGTTTGACCCCAAGGTAGGTTTCTCCACCTCATCCTGTAGTCAACTAATGATCGGTGTGATGCGAAGTAACCAAGACACCCCATGTAGTCATCATGCTCTCCATGCCGTGTAGAGAACAATGCTGCCCTTGAAGTAGTATGATGCCCACACCAACTCTCCATTGGTACCCACACCGAAATTGCCAATTTGTCCAATCGTTGCCAATACAAAACTTTCATCATGTGATCATTCATTGCTTCACTAGTCAACTCTTGGGTATGAAAGTCCACTATGAATCCTATAGAATCCTTGAATCAACTTGTGAAACAATCTGTATACGCACAAAGTGTGCTAACTCTCCCACATGACCCACATTCGTGTGAGAGCATAGTTACACGAGACGGGGACGACTAATTAAAAAATATATAAATATTTAAAATATAAAGATATAGTGACTAAATTATATAAATAAGCTGAAATAAAACCATTTGAGATTTAAATAAGGTGAAAATGAACTCATAAACATCAAATACATTCCTTAATACTCATGATTCTTTGGAAGATTGCAAGAAGTTGCTTGGTCCAAAAAGGTGCAAAAATTGATTTTATGGAAATAAGAAAAATATTGCCATCAATGCATAGAGCTCAAGAAAATATGCATTGAAACGAAGCCTGACGAATGAAAGTTATGGCACATGCAAGTTTTCTTGCTACATCTTCTCGGACCCTTTCCAAAATGGCAATTTTTTTCTATCCTATTGTTTTTTTCACCAAAATCGAAAAAGGAAAGAAATGCCAAAAAGGAAATAAATTCATGGGGGCGTCCCGGCGTCCCCCACGCTTCCCGCCCCCAAGACATTTTCCAACATTTTCAGACGTCCCGAGGACGTTTCCCAGAAAAAAAAGGGAAACATGAGGGAAACGCGTTTCCCCACGTCCCCCACGTCCTTAGGACGTCCCGAACGTGTCAAATTTGGGGGATGCATCCTCACGTAACTATGTGTGAGAGTAAGGCTCCTCATAATGTATCTCAATGTGTCTCATGGGGGAAAAGTCCCAAGACTCTAGTAGACGGTCAACCGGCAATATCAACTCCACATAGTCCACCTCCTGTGCTGAATGTGAACCTACTGAATAACCATGATTCGATTCCGTCCCTCCACTGACTAGCACGTGGGTGAAGTGCTCACCGGGCATAGAAACAGTAAAATACATAGGAGTGCTATCCCATGTCGACTCAAAAAATGATGAACCTGTAAGCTACAGACTTGTCATAGTTACAAACCGTACATGCTTGTATAAAGTTGAGGATATCCTCCCTCAACCCATGCCATCTGAGCCTCTCCGATATGAACCTGTAGGTCTCATCGAAGCTCAAGTGTCTAGTCACGGAAGAACAATGCACATGTCGCAGTATCTCCATCCTCAACCATGAATTTGACACAAGGTACAATCTGCCCTGATAGAAGATCATCTCATCTTGCAATCTGTAGCTGTCATCTTGTATGTGACCATCCAAAATCTCACAAGTGTATCGGTTCTTGGAGTACTCAACAAGCAAATGAGATCTCCAGTCTACTGAAACCTCATATAACCAACACAAGGATGAACTCAGGTGATCTGAACCTGTAATCCCAACCTCTGTAACCGTCCCTTGTGCAACACTACTGGTCACACCCATACCCATCAAACTCCACATCGGTCCGCAGTAATAAAACCCCTCATCATGTCGGAAAGTCCTCTCCATCCCCTCAGTTGCAACCACTTTGGTTGCTCTTGTAGATAATCCCCTCAAGATCACATTCCTTCCCTCGGACTTAAACTTTAGTTCCATCGTCTAAAAGTTAGTCCGAAACTCACCAAGAGAGTGAAGCCACTGCACTCCCAACACTATGTTGGTCACTCCCATACCAACAATGTGGAAATCATCGGTAACTGTGTAGTTACCCATGGTGATGCTCAACTGTGGAACTCTTTGTGTGCATCTCATATACTCCTCGTTGGCTACAACAATGTTGAAGCCCTCAAAGTCCTCCATCTGCAAACCTCGTCTCTCAACCAACGATGCATCAATAAAGTTGTGGGTAGCCCCACTATCAATGAGTACCACTACTCGCTGACCTTGCATAACTCCTCTAACCTTGAATGCCTTGTACATCGGAGTACTAGACAATGTAGCTATAATCTCCTAAGGAAAAGTCTCCTCCTGCTCCACATCAGCATTGTCCAACGCAACTCCATTTCAAATTTCAATCATCCATCTCGTGGGTGGTCTCTAACTCCTCCTTTGTCACCCTCACTTTCCTCGAAAACCTCAATGAATTGGGCCTACCCTTTTCCTGTGCAATCATGCCTTGGAGCCCAAGGTGTACAACAATCGAAACATAGTTTCTTTTGCATCAACTCATCCCTAAGCTCTCAGGAGATGACTGGCTGCTTAGCCACCTCCTGCCTCAGTGGAGGCTCCTTCTGCTGAAGTTCATTTGGTCTAGATGGAGGCTCCCTTTGCTAAACTCGAGGACCTCAACTTTGGAGTGGCTAACTCCAAATCTCGTACTCTCCTAATAACATCATGCAATGAAGAAGGCTCAAATGCCTTCATAACTCTTGCTAGGGCATCTGTCAACCCTGCTATGAAAAGTGAGGTCAGCCTCATTTCTGAAATATCAGGAACCATAACCGATAGTCTCTGAAAATCTGTGATGTACATCTCTAAAGAACCTATCTATCTCAAATGAGTCAACTCCCTGAAGTGCATGTTAGGGTCCCTCTTTTCAAATCTGCTCATCAACCTCTGTGTGAACTCTGCATAGGTATCAATATGCATGTGCCCCTGTATAATAAGGCCATGATGCCACCGATTATGTGCATCTCCCTCAAGATGTAGGATTGCAAACTTAATTGCATCCTCTTCACGCATGGGATTCAAGTCAAAGTATGTCTCCAACTTTTGAATCCAGGATTGCGCGGTACACTTCTTAGAACCATCAAAGTGTGGAATGGAGATTTGTCCCAATCTCCTTTGTAAATCAATACTGTGGTGATGATCTCTCTTGGGTTTTTTATCAATTTTTATTTTGCAAAGACTCACTGTGAAGGGCATGTTATCTCTGAAACCCTTGCTCAAAGATTGGTACCTTTCCCAACAAGATTCCTCATCCAAAACATTTGTTGGTTGCCTTACTTGTGAAACTTCTGGATCCTTCAAGAAAGAGGGTTCATGAAGCCCCAAATGCCCGGTAGAAGAATGGGGAGATCGCTGCCCTGTGTTTCCACTATCACCTCTTTGGGCGGTGTCCCCATTACTTTATTTTCCCCTCTCTTTGTATGAGTCTCAATCCTGCCTTGTGCTAATCTCTTAGTGAGCTGGCTCAAATAGAGATTAGTAGTTTCTTGTTGCTTCACCATGTTGGTGAATAATTGTTTCATCAAATCAACACCCATATCTTCACTGTCACCCATCTTTTCAACCCAACAAGCTAGAGAAACAACTACTCTGATACCACTGAAATATCCCTTGTGGGATACCACTCGAAAATGCACAAAATATATAGAAATTGCCACAAATAATTTTTTGATTTTTGCAAGAAATAACCAGCTAGGGCAGCGAACTGATTTTAATTGATATCTCACAAAATACTCACTCAAAATGTATGAAAATTCAAAAACAGCTTGCAATAATGATAACAAACACTAGAAAAATAGTTTTGGAATTTTTTGAATGATATAAAACTGAGAAAATTTTAGAAAGCCCCGCATACAGCTGAAAATCCCCAATTTCAAATACAAGTGATAAAATTTTGAAAATCTTGAAATAACATCTACAAATAATGTAAATGAAAGCCTAACCTCCAGATCTGGAAATAAAATTTGAAAACCCACCAAAAATGTTGCAAAATCCCAAAGTGGGACGTCCCCCTTAGGAAGAGGCCAAAAAACCCTCAAAAGTGTCTCTAGAAATGGCGCCAAACCTTGCTGTGATCACTGCAATCATAGATAGAATACTCGCCAAAAACTCGGCGAGTTTAGAAAAACTCGCCAAAAATTATGCTAAACGAGTAACTCGCAGGAAAACTCGCCAAAAATGCAAAAAAAAAACTCGCCGAGTATAGTTGGAATACTCGCCAAAAACTCGCCACAAACTCGCCAAAAACTCGCCAAAGACAGCATTTCTTTCCTTTTTTGGATTTTTGGTGAAGAAAACACAAGCATAGAAAAAAATTTGCCATTTTTGGAAAGGGTCCGGGAAGATGTAGCAGCAAAAACTTGCATGTGCCATAACTTTCATTCTGTGGCTCCGTTTCAGGTGCCGTTTTCTCTAAAAGTGCATATTTTCTCGAGCTCCACGCAGTGATGGCAATATTTTTCTTATTTTCATAAAATCCATTTTTGCACCTTTTTGGACCAAGCAACTTCTTGCAATCTTCTGAAAGAATCATGAGCTTTGATCGCCTGTAGACAGATTAGTAATTAAAAATATTGGGTAGCTTTCCAAAACTCGGCGAGTACTCGCCAAAACTCGACAAGTATTCTCCCGTGCTCGGACTAATCACACGAAGAAGCGCAACAAGTTGACTCAAAAAAGGCTCAACGACTTGGTTTTTGTGCAATACAATCTCCGGCTTCGCACAAAAAAAGTTGAGGCCACATCAGTGGAGCTCATTGATTTGGATGAGATAGATCCATACAGTGAGTGGACTGGGCAAGAAGAGGAAAACCCTGCGTTCACAACGGACGAGATTGCTTCTTTTGAGAGGGAGGCTATGGAGGGAGAAGCACTAGCAGGACTCCGAGGAGATATTGGACTGGATGACATCTTTGGAGGTGATCTCCAACATGCAGCAGAGGAGCCACCAGCACCATCATCTAGTTCCATGATCGAGCCAGATTCGCAGCCTTCTAGGAGGAGCGTGGAGACGCAGCCGAGTGTGGGGACTAGTATCAGCCGGTTGTCGTATTCGCATGATGATGCGATTTTGTATTGTATTTGTATTCAAATCTAATAGAAAACACTTCTCCAACATTTTATGGGCTCATTTAATACATTTTGTAGCTATGTGTTGCTTAAAATTTATGTTTTTTAAAGAAATTTGAGTATTTTTTAAGTTGCCGAGTATTCCCGAGTATTGGCCGAATATTGGCGAGTTTTTTTTTGGGGGTCTGGCGAGTTTTTGGTTTTGGCGAGTTTTCCTACTATGACTGCAATAAATCTGATCTGAAACCCTCGATTCTTCTCCACAAAAAGCCTAAAAATCCTCAAAAACCCTTATCTGGAAACTCTGAAAAATATCTCTCAAAACAGCCTTGAATCAGCTCCAAAATGACAAACTAGGGTGGATCCTTCACCACCGAAAAGAGCCCTAGTAGCTAGGAATGAATCTCTCACCAACGAAGCTAGGGTTCCCGTGGGATCTTACTCCACAAGCAAGAAGATTGCAAACAACAGTTGCTCAATAAGAAAATGTGTGAGTGTGAAAGAATGAGCTCTGTTACTCCCCATACTCATTTTATAATTTCCCCAAGTAACAAGAGGCCCAAAAAGATCCCAATCGACCCCTTCTAGGGAGAACCACAAAAACATAAAGTAACTTAAGTTAATTTTCCCCTCCTAGTCGCCATAGGTACTTAAGTGACCCCCAACAAAATATTATAACAATAAAGTGCCACGAGTCCCCCCGACGGAAAAACATAACATTTGTTCCCACCAAGCCCCTTAATGCTCATGTCAACGCAAAAATATAACAAATAAGCAAGGTGGTAATTGTCACCATACCCATAGCCTCCAACGTCGTTAGCCCCGGGTATGTCCAAGGCTAAGACGAATGAAAAACCTCCTAGGATATCTATTCGAATTTTGGGGAAATTACATCATCCCTCACAAAAACGGGCATTTTCACCAAACTAGCATTTACGACTTGAAAAGAGGCACATGCTCGCCAAAGGTACCAATGCCATCACTAAAGCTTAAGGCTTTCTCTAGGAGGAAGCGATTCTTAACATGTAAGGACTTTCTGAAACACAAAAGTTGTTTAATTGATCAACATGCACTATCCAGGAGTAAAAAGCAAGTCATCATCAACAACACACAATATCAGTGCACTAGAAGAGCTAGACATTTAAAATGATAGTTAATGACATCACATTCCATGTCTCCCACAACATGATCGACCTATGCATACTTCCTCGCCATGGAGCTAGTTCGAGATGACAACGGTGGCATGTAGGAATGAGCCTCTTCAATCTTGTGTCTTTGGACTCCTCAAATCCGTTGGGGAAGTGCAATTTTCATCCTCCTTTGGGCTTGGTAGACGACACATTTCATTACACACCTCTTCGCATTTGTCTTGGCAGGAAAAGTTTCGGGGCCTTGATTACTTTTCTATACTCATTCCTTTGGCTATAATTTTCTCTTGTTTTTCATCCCTCCGCTATCTCTCTCTGGACAATACTTGGGGGCTATGTATACGATTTCGCTGCTATTGAGGTTCCTAAAAATTCAAACTATTAAAGTAACTTTTGTTGATATAGGTATTATGTGATGTCCCCTTTTTGGACAAATGGAAATTTGCAACAACTTCAACACAAATCGAACCAAGAAGGATTAGATCCTTTTAATTCAACCTCAAATAACCCAATGTCAGCTAATTACAACCCAAAATGGGGTTGGAAGTAGCCAAGGTGATGGGTGAGATGGGAGAATCAATTGGAATCCAAATCTTTTCCAGTTCTGATTTTTATAGCAGCAAATATTAAATTAAAATAGCTTGCAGACAGTTGAAACTTCAAAAATTCATAACTTAATCAATACTCCTTTTCACATGAAACAAAGTGCATAATAAACTAGATTTTTAGATCTTTCCAATGCACTAACAATCAAATTTTTCTGAGCATGCAAACCCTTCCAAAATAGGCCCAAAAACTTCAGATCTAGTCGCTAGGGTTAGGAAAAATAAATAAAAATACTTCCAACACTTTTCTAGCTTCCAAACACACCAAATAAACTTCCCTTGCTTGGCAATAAATGCTAACATAAACCAGATTTCAGATCTAGCTTATTTACCAATAAAACATGCCAAAATAATCTCCCATTCAAGTCGCCATAGCTAGAAAAACACAACAGTGAACAACAATAGTAAAATAGCTCAAACCCTTCAAAGATCCACTCTAAAATAAGCAAGACACATGCAGATTTGTCCCTTAAATAAATGCGCCAACCTCTAGATCAAGTCGCCAAGCCTTAGGAGGATATATCATGCATAAATTCACTCAACAATAACACAAGAAGGCTTCACACTCTCCAAAATATGGTGGTGTTGATCAAACACCTTTGTTATGAGAACTCATGGGCATACATCCCTCTTCAAGCATGAAGATAATTTGAATAAAATCAACAACATGCCCTCAAGGGGTCGCCACCATCTTCTTTTATATCTTTACTTTTCAAATCTCCAAGTTTCCCTCCTCTTTTTGGCGCAAATCTTCATGTAGGAGAGTTACTTTTAAAATAGTCTTCTTTCCTGGAAAGTCACACTCCAATTAAAACATTAATTTCCCCTTTTTATTATTTTAAATAAAAACATAAGAGGAGAATTAATATTTAATTTAAAAATAAAGGAGTTATGACATTTTCCCAATTTTTATCCTTTAATCCATGGGAAGGGTGGATTAAAGGTCTTCATAATTTAATTTAATTAATGTCCCGAAAAAGGGGACATTACATATTATAAGATCTATTGATATTTTTCTACTATTGTTCAACGGTGGCGATGCAAGTAGTTAATGATTTTGGTTGGTTAATTGTTCTTCCTGCAGACACGAAATGTTGATACGGAGCAATACCTGGGTCAACTACCACTGTTTTTGTCGGATTTGTTAAACAGAATCTCATCTCTTCCAGAGGCTAATCAGGCAGAGAATTCTCTGCCACTTGATCAGTTAACGGTATGTGGTTTGAAATTGCAAGAATATTGTTTCACAATCTTTGTTTTATGCTGGAAATTTAATGAATTTGAGATGCTTATGTTTATTAAGAGTCTATTTGCCATTTATTTAGCTTTGATGATGGAAGATATTATTCTAACTTACACAAATAGGAACCCCACCCCTAGATTGGATAGTTAGAGATTTAAAACTATTGCAGATGTTACAATTGGTCTACTTGATGTTAGCCAATGACCTAAGGACATTAATTATAAAGTAATTAAGTTATAATTCAAGTTTAAACTCAACATCTGTAATTAGCCTCGCCCTTGAACATTGACTTATCATTCATATCTCTATGTTCCAACTCTGGCTTTATCTGAGAACAACTTTATGCTTTAATGTAACAACTCACTTCGATAACATTCGGTAAATTATGCTGGGGGTTATTTCCATTTTCCACTTCTGGAAGTATTCATGTCTTGGAATTTATTTGTCTTATTGAATTTAGAAAGCTTTATATTATTAAAAACCCAAAACAATGCTGTTACATCCCCACTTTTCAGCGCTGACTTCCCAGACTTTCATGTGGTTTGTTTTTGAGCTAGTAAATGAAAGCTCAAGTAAAAACAAAGGGGCAACTAATATCAAAATCTAATCCAAAAGGGGTTTCAAATAACTCTATTAAATACAAAATCAAACAGTTACTCACCCTAGCCTAATCAAGACAAATGAAAAGGACATTGACAAAAAAATAGAGGGCGCAGGGATTCCAAAAGGTTAAAGATGTGAATTGAAAAGGAAAGGAAATTGAGTGATTCATCTAGCTATTAAGACAAAAATATGGTTTAAATAGTAATTTGGACTCTGTAGACCTGTAAGAGCACTAAAGGATTTTGGGGGGACATTCAGAGGTATATTTTCAATGATAAATAAGAGTTTACAGGTATGTTACCTATGGTATTTTGAAGATTACAAGGACTGCATATACATGTTCCAGCAGAAGAGTGTGTTTGCTTAAAGGGAAAATCAGTCTTGATATGTCACTGGTTCTCTATTGGAAACTGTTACAAATTTTGCCACAGCCTTGCAGAAGGTGATATTGTTATGCTATTTTATTTACATGAACATAAATGCACAGAAATTATTGGGTGTATTTCCTTGTCCCAGCACGAGTTTTAAGATTGCTCTTTGGCTGGTTTCTGTATTAATATTTGAATATTTTCCCATGAATATGTCAAATCTAAGTGAAATTAAGCTGGAAGTTGTTCAAGAATGGAAATCGGGGAAAGTGAGGAGTACTTTTTATGTTGCAGGAGGTTTATCTTTGTGTGAGTCTCTCAGGGAAGTACAATCTAGCTGGTGCTTGGCCTTAGTGTATCTACAATATGGATGCCTGTTCTAACTCTAACTAAACATAAGCATATCATATATTAGATTATTAATATTTGTTGGATTTTACTTGTGTATATTTAAGTCATCTCAAGATGACCTCAATGAGTAGTAATTACCACTCGATGACATTTTCCCTCCTATATTTTTGGTAATAATCACAAGACAAGGGGACCCACGTAGTACACAAGCATTGTAAACATTTTTGGGTGGGGGAGGAACGGTCAATGTAATCCACCACTTTGGGCTTCGATACTTGTCTTTTTCCTACATTGTCGTGGATTCCCTCATAACATTTTTTCTAATGATATATAATTCTCAATCTATTATTGCCTCTGCCATGCCCCAAATTTTCGCAACCCAAAACTCATTTAATTGACTAGTAAAATTGAACTTTTTTTTGAAAACATTCCGGGCATCACGCGGTTTATCCATTATTATTTTTAAAAATTGACCTTCTACTGAACTTCGGGATGGGTGAAGATAACACCCCGTCTCACTACCATCGTTCACGTAATTAAAGCTATTTGAGATTTATATGACCTCTACCACCAATGGGGGTGTCTCCAATACACAATCGAAAAGTATTGTGCAACAAAGGTTGGGTAACTAGGGATGTCTTGAATATACTCCAAACATTAATTGTGCCATTCAAGATGACTCGAGTTTTACTCATGTTTAATTTAAAGTGTTAATTTTGCAACAGGGGAGAAACCATAACCAAAACAAAGTTTTCACATATCTAAGAAGTTATCTATCAATTAAACGACGCGTCATTCTAATTTCCTATTCCAAGGCGATGCCTAAAGGTGGAGGTATAAGATAGTTGAAAGATCCCCAAATGGATCTCTTTACGCTCCAATGAGTTTTAAATCAAACAAACAGCAAATACAGATTTTTCGTATGTTATGGCACTTTCCCTAATGCAGATCTGAAAAAATGCGGCTAG
The DNA here is from genome assembly GCA_018340775.1 of Taxus wallichiana var. yunnanensis. Lineage (NCBI taxonomy): Eukaryota > Viridiplantae > Streptophyta > Pinopsida > Cupressales > Taxaceae > Taxus > Taxus wallichiana. The sequence continues at coordinate 944,430,989 of CM031235.1, forward strand.
TTTGGTATATAAAATTCCCACAACAACAATCAAACCAAATAAAATCTGACCTGTGCGTATTGGCAGCGTAAAATACATATAAAATCTGACTTTTCTGAGTTGTCATTAATCTGAAATTTATATCAGAAATCTGCAGATCTAAAGAGGCTGAAACAATAATATAAATCCATCCACAATATTGAAAATACCTTCTCCTGAGTTGTAAAAATAAATACAACAGATAGCAGCAAGGATCAGACCTTAGAATGACTTCAAAACATCACATAATAGCCACATTTGAGTCGCTCCATTAGAGAAAATCAGTACAACACTGCTGCAACTCTGGTAATCAACTTTTTATTGCAAAAACTCCATAATTACCGCTGAAAAACACTGAAATTCTGTGTAAGCTCTATGGAAAATCCAAAGTGCAAAAAAATTCCTCCTAAACGCTAAGAGGGTTTTCGTCCTCTAGAGGCAATATACTAAGGGTTTTCGTCCTTAGAATATTTTTGGTGAAAGCTTCAAGATTCAACACAATTCAAAATATATCAAATGAATATGGAATGCCTCTCAAGCAAGTCTACTTCTCCTTTTAAAGGAAGAAGAGACTCAAAACAACCTTCAAGACCACCAATCAGCTTGTATGATTCTTCCAATGCATTTTCCACCCTCCATTTCTCTTAGGAGAATACAAAAGGTATTTAATAATTATTTTCTTTTCTCCCAAGGCTGGTCACTTTTCCCTAGAGGGAATACACAATAGAAATGTTTTATCCTTTCTAAGTTCCCATTTTCCCCTTAAGGCAAGTCGCCATTTTCCCTAGAAAATACAAATTAAATAAGTGCTTTTCTTTTGATGTACTTTTCTAGGTTCTATTTTAATGTTAAGTTTATTAATTTATTATATGTGCTATTATATTGTAATTTTTTGCACAATATAATAAAATTAATAAAACTTAAGTCACCCTTATATTTTTCCTTTGGCCGTCGGGTTGACAAAATAGGCCAAAGGTCTTCGATTGGAAAAGGGGACATTACAGTCCTCCCTTCCCGAGATTGCTTGCCCTCAAGCAATTCTGATCTTGTTTTGTCCAAGTGTCATGCACAAGAGACAAAACATGCTGAAATGTTCTACCAGCCTGGCCCCTGTTCCTGTCAAGTGAGCTATAACTTGCCACCATATTCCCTCAACAAGTTGCTCATATATTTGGACCAATGGTTCAACAAACTCCAAAATGAAGACTTCATCTTCTACCATATCATGCATCCTATGATGAAAATAGATTGGACTAGGCAGCAATAAATAAGAACCATTATTATGTTTATCATACCTTGGAGTATCGCCAACATCCACGTCAATCTTGGACTTCACAATGGCTTGACTTTGTTGCACCAATTCCCCTTCATTCTTGTCTGGAATGGGATGAATATTGTTGTGAACCAGCTGCTGCGATCATAGATTCAAAAATCGCCAAAAATCGCCGATAAATCGCGTCCAGCCTGCCACACGATAAAACTTGCAGAAAATCGCGATTTTCGAAATGGTATAAATCGCCGATAAATCGCTTTAAAAAACCCTCGAAAATCGTTGAAAATCGCGTCTAAAATCGGAGAAAATCGGTGGAAAAAAACGCGGCTAGGGTGCAAGACGAAAATAAAGTAAATCGATTTGTTTTTTTTTCTCTTTCCGTCGGCGCGTGAGAGCACTAAAATACGGCGCGTATTTTTAATCAAATCGTGTGCATTTCTTACCTGTTCGTGCGCGTTTTTCACTGATCCGTGGTCGTTTTTACCAGTTCGTCCTCCTTCTTCCTGTTCGGGCGCGGTTTAAACTTTATACTTGTTTGGGCGCGGGTTTATACCTATTTGCAGCGATTTTTCCCTGTCCGCGCGGCGCGTATACAGTTTTTACAGAGATTTTTCCCTGTCCGCGTCTCCATTTTGTACAGCGATTTTTCATTTAACATTTTTTTTACATTGTCACTTCTTGCATCATTTAACATTGTTTTTACATTTAATTTAAGTATATTTTATGAATTTAAATGTTTTTAAAAGTAGCGATAAAGTTGCCGATTTTTGCCGATTTTTTGCCGATTTTTTGCCGATTCCCGATTTCCGATTCAAAATTTGCCCTGCCGATTAATCCCGATTTACGATTTTTTCAACTATGGCTGCGATAAATGAGACGGCATATCTTCTTCCACGCATTCATCAATCCTTTTGTTCCTTGCTATGTTGATGAGATTGATCTTTTCTTTGACTCCTTGAAGATGTTGTCTTTGGCTTTTTGTGACCACATATCACACAAAAGTTGTGTCTTTGTCATATCCTCCCAAGTCTGATATAAAAAATCAGAGTTCTTATGACTTGAATTCATCACACAAAACCCATTTTTAACACCCAATTCTTGGATGCCACCTATGGAAGACCCCATGGCATTGTCATCCTCATGTAAAATGAGCATCCTCTCATGATGGGGTAAAGAAACATGACTGCTGTCATAAAAATCAGAATACCTATCATACTCTTTTGCCATGTCTTCAAGCTTCACAAGTGCATCTTCCGTGGAATTTTCATATCCAACACATGTACTTTGAATGCCAACACTTGTAGATTCTTCTTCATTCTTTTCTCCATGTGTAAGGGCTGCCATCTCATGAGAGTAGGGAGATAAATTAATGCTGTCCCAAATCAGACTCTTGGGATCCTCCTTCACGCTTTCATTGCAAGCATCAACCTCTTCCCAAATCATAGACCTCTCTTTGGAATTTGAAGACACCACGTGAAGAGTTGTATCATCAATATGTGAAGTCTTTCTATTCCTTCCACGTATCAACCATTTAGAAGCTATGGTGTGATATTCCTTCCTTGCCTGCTCAGTCTTGTAGCCAATACTTGGGTGCATGTCCATGTAGTTCATGAAAGGAAAATTCTCCTTAACATCTTGAGGAAGAATGTTATACTCCTCAAATATGCTAATCACTTCTGCTTCCTTGTCTTGAGGTGTTAGAACTTTGTGAATAGAAAATGATGATGATGATCTAGGCCTCCGATCTTGTCTGACCCTCAAACTGTCTCTTCTACCTCTTGACCTATCCACATTCATTCTCTGCATAATCTGTTGCATGGTCCGTATCATCTGCTGATGGGTAGTAATCATAGTCCTAAGAAGATCGCTATCCATATTCCATGGAAAGCTTTTCTGTCTAACTTCCATGATTCAGCTCTATCACCAACTCTCGTGGCTACATCAAATCAAAAAACCCTCCAGGTGGGAGGAACATTGCTCTGATACCACTGAAAGATCCCCAAATGGATCTCTTTACGCTCCAATGAGTTTTAAATCAAACAGAACAACAAATACAGATTTTTCGTATGTTATGGCACTTTCCCTAATGCAGATCTGAAAAAATGCGGCTAGTTTGGTATATAAAATTCCCACAACAGCAATCAAACCAAATAAAATCTGACCTGTGCGTATTGGCAGCGTAAAATACATATAAAATATGACTTTTCTGAGTTGTCATTAATCTGAAATTTATATCAGAAATCTGTAGATCTAAAGAGGCTGAAACAGTAATATAAATCCATCCACAATATTGAAAATACCTTCTCTTGAGTTGTAAAAATAAATACAACAGATAGCAGCAAGGATCAGACCTAAGAATGACTTCAAAACATCACATAACAGCCACATTTGAGTCGCTCCATTAGAGAAAATCAAGTACAACACTGCTGTAACTCGGTAATCAACTTTTATTGCAAAAACTCCATAATTACCGCTGAAAAACACTAAAATTCTGTGTAAGCTCTATGGAAAATCTAGCGCAGAAATTCCTCCTAAACTCTAAGAGGGTTTTCGTCCTCTGAGGCAATATACTAAGGGTTTTGTCCTTAGAATATTTTTGGTGAAAGCTTCAGCTTCAACACAATTCAAAATATATCAAATAAATATGGAATGCCTCTCAAGCAAGTCTACTTCTCCTTTTAAAGGAAGAAGAGACTCAAAACAACCTTCAAGACCACCAATCAACTTGTATGATTCTTTCAATGCATTTTCCACCCTCCATTTCTCTTAGGGAGAATACAAAAGGTATTTAATAATTATTTTCTTTTCTCCCAAGGCTGGTCACTTTTCCCTAGAGGGAATACACAATAGAAATGTGGTATCCTTTCCAAGTTCCCATTTTCCCCTTAAGGCAAGTCGCCATTTTCCCTAGAAAATACAAATTAAATAAGTGCTTTTCTTTTGATGTACTTTTCTAGGTTCTATTTTAATGTTAAGTTTATTAATTTATTATATGTGCTATTATATTGTAATTTTTTGCACAATATAATAAAATTAATAAAACTTAAGTCACCATTATATTTTTCCTTTGGCCGTCGGGTTGACAAAATAGGCCAAAGGTCTTCGATTGGAAAAGGGGACATTACAATAGTCATGACATTAATTCCCCAGTTAACAACGCTTTGAGGTTCAAATCACAAATTTTCCCATCAAGGAGGTTGGCCATACCATAACAAATGAGGGGTTATAATTTGTTCTTAATACAATGGTTAGAGTAAACAAAGATGATTAGAAGCAGTCTAAGGAATTATTTGTGCAAAAAAAAGGACGACCATGCTTATTATACTCATTCCATATTGTTAAGCTCAAAAGAGGAATGTGCGAATACCCATGATATTAGTTTCACTAATATGGCTAAAGAGAAATAGTGATCGCCAAATTGCGATATTATACTATCATAGAGCAAAAACCTTAGTCGGGAAGTATACTCAATTCGTAGCCTTATGTACACCGATTACAAGTGATTATGTTTGAAATGTTTTCCATCTTTGAAGGCTAGTATAACAAGGTGGGTATTAGTCATTATTTAAACGCAATTCTATTTACATACAACTCCCTATCACCATTCATCTTAAGTTTAAAATTTGGAACTAACATTAAAATAGTTATACCTCTACTTTCATTAGATGGGAGGGGAAATTCAACCCCATAAAAAATACTTGAGAGGTCTTATCCTAGGTTTAATAAGGGCCTCTAGGATCAAACCAATTTACACCGTTGATTTTAGGCCTTCCTAAAAACCCTAATCTCATCAAATGATTTGTCTAGAGCAATTTATTTCTCTTCATCCTCTCATTTCTATCCTTATTTGTTTGCCTTGCAAGTTATGGAGCACATGAGCACCCATTTATGGAGGCACAAGAGGATTATTTGTTTATTACTTTTGCTAATTATTTCCGTTTGGTTTGTATTCCTTCAACACATTTTCATTTCATTTTCAGATGCCCTTATTGGGGTTTCAAGAAGGTATATACATGTGTATATGTATACAAAATATATACATACACACGTAGTGACTCATATACTTGCATGCATACACATACACACACACACGTGCTTGTGTTTTAGAGCCGAAGGATCAAAAGTGAGATGCATGCATGTACAAGGCTGTAGGTGGCAAGGTGGGTGAGTGATTGTGCATTGATAAAATATATATGAAAACAAAATATACAGGTGGTGTGTGGCTGCACCCACCCACAAAATGAAACGGGCAAGGGTTTGGGGGACGCATGAATGTGTTGGAAAGACATTCCAGTCTACAAGTTTGAAATTTAATTATTATTATTTTTGTTTTATAATTATTTCTTTGAACAACCACCGCCCCAAATGAGTTTGTTTATAGATATAAGTTTATGTTAAATAATATTTTTTTGGTCGTGATAACTCTTATATATATTCCTATTGACATAAATCCATATATATATATATATATATATATATATATATTTGTATAATGAAATGATAAAAGAATCACCATTTATAACTTCTGCTGTTTGGTTTATTAAATAAAAGCTGAAACTTGGAATGCTATAAACTTATATACAAGTGCACACACACACACACACACACACACACTTGCTCATATAAGTATTTACATATAAATTTAATTTCCTACCAATATAACAATATACCTCACTAGGTATATGAAATTCTGCAAGCTTAACGAGGAGTAAAAGAAACTATTCCAAAATGTAATATCCCCAAATGGATATTTTGACTCTCATTCGGATTCTTAGCAAAACCCAAACTTGAAATGCAACTAATAGACAAGATACCAAATATGTATTATGCAGATTTGAATAAAATATGGGAAAAAGCGACTAGGGTTTATTAGGAAACCCACATAAACCAGTCCTATTTCTTAGCTCTTTATTTCCAAACTGAAATAGATATTTTTCAAGACCAAAATCTGCAGATTTAAGGCATAAAACAAATCTGAAATCTTCTTTAGAAAATGCGACTGGGTTTATGATTAAAGCCCAACAAATCTTCAATGAAATTGTATCATTTTTACCCAAAACTGATCCTGATTTTTACCAGTCATACAAAGATAAAATACTGAATATTTTGGGAGCAAACAAGCTGGAAAATTCCTCAGAAATCTGCAGCTAAAGAGGACTGAAAAACAGCAATATAACACCTTCCAAAAATTCTGAAAACACTTGCTTTTGATCACTAAAAATTAGTACAATAGATAGCAACAAATTGCAGACCTGGAATGTCTTTCAAACACATCAAAATGACCAAAAGATGAGTCACTCCATTAGAGAAAAATAGTCTAATACTGCTGCAATATTATTCATCACCCTTTTAATGCAAAAACTCAACACCAACTGCTGGAAATAACTAGAAACCAGTGAAGCACAATAGAATTTCCTGTGTGGAAATCCCTCACATTCTCTAAGAGGGTTTTCGTCCTTGGATTAATTTGCAAAAGCTCAAGGCTTCAAATGCAAGAAGAGAAAATATCAAATCAATCTGGAATGCCTCTACATAGGTCGACCTCTTCTTTATATAGGAAATGGGACCCAAAGTGACCTTTGGACTTCCAATGAAAGTGACCTTTGGACTTCCAAATGGAAGTGACCTTTGGACTTCCAAATGGCATTTTCCATAGGAGGAATACAAGACATAAATAATATTTTATCCTTCCCAACTTCATTATTCCTCTTTGGCCCAAGAATAAAATATAATAACCCCTTCACAATGATATTTGCCCCTCGTATTGACCATAGGGATTATTATTTATTTTTATTAAGCCAAATAAATTAATATAAGTGCTTTAATAATTTTATTTTATTTTTATAGCACTTTATAATAATTTATTGTGACTTAAGTTACCCTTATATTTTTCTTTGGCCGTCGGGTTGACAAAATAGGCCAAAGGTCTTCGTTTGGGAAAAGGGGACATTACACAAAATTTGTGAGACATATTGTGTTCTTTGTTCACCATGCCAAGTAAATAAGGTGTTAAATGAGAAGAAGGCAACACAATAAATCTAGATATTTTCATTTGGAACATGAAGGATTTATAATTAAGTCATATAGCCTACTCCATTTTCCTTTGAGATGAAAAAGAGAACCATAAACCAAACAAGAGGTCATTCTAATTAGCATCATTTGAGATGATACAAACATGGAAGCTTGGTAGACTTATAATCAAGACAATAGGCGTATCACCATCCAATACATAATTTTCTTTCTTTTGCAAATTAGGATTCGACCCAACAAGGTAAGAATGAAGGTTACATGTTTATTCAAGCTTTAAGGGAACACATTCTCACAATCCAATATCATGTAACACCAAAATTGAATATAATTTTGGCAACAATATGACTCCCCAAACTATATGTTCCTTCCTTTAACATGAATATCGTCAATAACTACAAGTATGCAAAGAAGTTTATTTGCATCCGAAAATATCATTTCTATTCTACAACACATACTTTTCAAGCTAATTTTAAGGAAGGATAACTATACAATTTCAAGGAATTTAATACCAAACAAAGCTTGTTGAGGACTTGTAATATCCCCTTCCCAGTCGAAGACCCTTAGCCCATTTCGTTTCCCGACTACCTAAGGAATGAATAAAAGGGGAACTTTAGTTATAATAAATTATTATAAAGTGCATAAGAAAAAGAAATATTATAAAACACTTATATTAATTTATTATATATTACATAAAAAATAAAAGAGAAAAAGATAAAGTGAAATTATAAAAAGAAAAAGCGGTCACTTGATGTTTTTATTTCCCCTAGAAAAAAATGCGACCCATGAGGGGATAAGTACAAGACCAAAAAGAATTAAATGAAGAAGGTGAAAGCTGATTAGAAGTTGAGGGTGGCTATTTGGTCAAGTTCTTCTATAAAAGCAAATGGAATTGCTTGTGAGAGATCATCGCTTGTCTATTTTATGAATTCTGATTTTTATGTTTGAAGCTTGTAGCTTGGCAATATTATCTTGAGGACGAAAACCCTCCAAGATCCCTAGAGAAGGACGAAAACCCTTCCTCTAGTTTGTGAGGATTCTCTACACAAGGGATTCCATTGAGCATCATTGAGTTAGCTGTAATTTTCAGTATCTTTTCAGCAGTTGAAGGAATAAAGGTTGCAGATTTTTGTCAAGGGTTTGGAAGAGAAGTTTGTTGTTATATTTCCCACTCTTTTCTATATGTTTTTGCTGCAATTTCCAGCCCAAAACCCTAGGGCGAATTGGTGTTTTGGCTGTTTAGGGCACTTGTGGTGGTCAGTTGTATGAATGGGTAACATCATTGCATTCTCCCTATTTTTTTGAGTCCGTGCATAGTTTATTTGTGTGAATCGAGCATTTTTAGCATAGTTACCGTGTTCGAAATCCGATTAAATTCGGAAGGGCAAAAATCCGAAAATACGGAGTTCTCGAAAAAATCCGAAAAATCCGGAAAAATCCGGTTCGAATATATATACATATATTATTATAAATTTATATTGTTGTATACTTATATCATTATATATAGACAAATCATACAAAAAAGCATCCATCTACCATAATCATCATCATCATAATGATTCTTTCAAAAGATTGCAAGAAGTTGCTTGGTCCAAAAAGGTACAAAAATGGATTTTATGAAAATAAGAAAAATATTGCCATCAATGCGTAGAGCTCGAGAAAATATATACTTTTAGAGAAGACGACACCTAAAACGGAGCCACAGAATAAAAGTTATGGCACATGCAAGTTTTTGCTGCTACATCTTCCCGGACCCTTTCCAAAAATGGCAAATTTTTTTCCATACTTGCGATTTTTTCACCAAAACAAAAAAATATGCCAAAAAGGAATTTTTTTTTTTCTGCAAAAACAAGGCCGAACCGAACCGGATTTATTCGGTTGCTTCAAAAAGTACGGTTCGAACCGGATTTCATACAGATCCGGCCAACCTGTAACTATTATGTTTTTAGTGAATTATGAATTTTGAAGTTGCCATAATTTTCCATGACCGGGGTTTCAAAATAAATTAATTTAAGCCTTCTTGTGCATCAAAATCTGTATTTTTCTTCATATTTTGGCTTTATAAAATTGAAGGATCAGATTGGAGTGGAAATATCAAAGTTTAAGCTACTGGTTGTGAGTTTCCTTTCATACCCTAGTTGCACTTCCCATGTTTAATTCATATTTGCATGATACTTTATTAGTATTTTGTCTACAAGTTACATTTAGTGGTTGGGGTTGCCTAAAATCCATTTAGGGAAAAATATGTCCATTTGGGGACATTACAGGGGCCATGATAGGCAAAAACTTCTCTTAACAAGGTTATACAAATTTAAGTTAACTTTCTTCATTTTAAAACATGATTGGAAATAGAGTAACAACAATATTTTTCCATTGAGATAACATGGTAAAACAAGAGATCATACCCAAAACTTCTTATTTACAAGAAATATTTGTACAAGGATTAACAATGAAATTTATCAAATTAATAACATCCATTTCTTACAACTTACATGAAAACGACAATGTTAAAATGTAAGTAGATTAGCCTCCCTAAAATGGGAACAACTTGTCAATGTTTTTATTCTAGAGTGAAAACTCCTTTTCTCAGTAAGCAAATGAATACTCCATACAAGAGATTCAAAGAATCATGCTCCATCACCAAGAAGTAAGTCTCCAAACACAAGAGAAGTGGCTTGGTTGTCCACCCAACCAATTGGCATCATTACATGCCATCTCCAAAAATGGAGGACATGCTAGCCTCCCTCCAAGCCCATGGGAGAGAGATGTTGCATGCCTCCAAGATGCACAAGGCGAGTGGGGGAAGGATAAGACACCAACCATAAACACAAACCAACCAAGTTTATCGAAAACATTAACCCACACATAGAAGCACAATACTTCCCAAGAGGGGAAGAGGGGGAAAGATTAGTTCCAAGATATCCATATTTCCATACAACCAAAAGGGTTTCAATCCAATGCCAAATGACTCCAAGTCACCTAGGCCCCCTCAATCCCTCCAAAAATCATATTTCCCATACCTCCCAAAAGGAGGAAAAACAATTAATGAAGAAAACTAAGGAAAACAAACAACATTCCAACACTTTATTACTTATCCCTTTGACATTGAAAACACAATCAAGAAAACAATCATTTTACCATGCAAAATCAACAAGGAGTTGAGAGGCTTACCTCTCAAGACATACAATCCAAGTCCCAAATTTCATGACCAACCTCCATAAGCTCCATTTCTTCTTCCCAAGCTTCCCATGAGCTCCAAGTAAAGAAAGAGAATCCACCAAGTCCCTCCAAGCTTCTAGCTCTTCCAAGTTCTCCCATAACTCCAACAAGTGCCAAAAATGAGACAAGAAGTTCCTACCCCTCAAAAATGTAGGAATAAGTAGGGAGAAGAAAAATATTCAAACTAATGGGATGGTGACAGTGTCACCCATCCCTTTCTCAAAACCTAGACACTGCAAGTCCGTATCAAGCATAAAACAAAAGACATTATGGAGGAATATATACCAAAATGAAAAAAAAAACTTAAACAAAATCTCCTTCAATTCCAAGGTGGCTAAAAAAACAAGTTTATAAATTTGATGTGGATAAGAAAGGCTCAAATGTGAGATAAAGAACCATTTGAACCTTGAAAAGGTCCCCTACCCATAGGTAGGGTCCAAGGGGTCCATTTTTATGTAAATGGAACCCCAATGATAAAAGCACCTCTTACAATTTCCCATTTTAGCCCAATTTCGGGCTTGGAAAAAGTGGTCCACAAGGAGAGGTGATGGGCCCCACCTAACCCATGCTTATGTGGTCCCATACCTCCTAAAACAAGATTACACTAATTTAATCATCTCTAAGCAAGTAGGAACCATTAAACTCATAAAATTGGTTTAAACAAAAGCTTAAAATAATTAATACTAAAATGAATCCAAAGGAGCCAATCATCCAAGGTGACCAAGCCAAAAGACTAACACCCAAGCACAATGATGGATTTCCATTTCCATCCCAACCAATGACAAACAAGGCGAAACCAACAAACAAAAGGGTGAGGATTAGGCCCATGCGGCCAATTGTGTAATCTTGGAGGTGCATCTTTGAGTCCCACGTTCTCTTGTGGTGAACCTGTATCTTGCACACTCGATTCACACGTCATCATACCTGCTCGATACAATAAACCAAATGAAATGATTCTACATACATCCAATTGGTCAAATCAATTTCAAGTTAAAACATCTAATTTATATAATCAATTAATATCCATACGAAGATAATAGCCAAAACAATATACATCCATAGTATATAAAAATATAATCCATCTAAATCTCATCTCAATAAAATTCATAACAACCTCACCAAAACAAGCCATAATGGTAACAATAGTAAATTGGCATTGTGTGCCTCAAACACAACCTCTCCAATTAGGTTACCACATTCCAGATAACGAGATGACCAATTAATATACATATTCAAAATAATTAATCGTTAGAAACACTATTCAAGATATAATTCATGTAAACCTTAATTCACTGATACCCATAACAATATATCAAAACCAAGCGCTTGGCACCCATTGTGATTAAGGTCCTATAGATCTATCCACCGCCCACTGTGTGGCACTTGGTCTCCCCTCACTATAGTAATCGATTAATCTCTTCGGCGCCTCCGTCGAAGGGAAGGGGCCGAGAGAACTGTCAGCAGTCTATGTTATGTTGTTCGTATGTTGCGGGGCGGATGAAGCCGTTGTTCCAACATTAGTATTTGTTCGAGGTTGCACGTGAAGGCGTTGCCGAGTGTGGACTAGACAGGGCTCCCGCTCTTTGAGATAGGTTGCTTGTCCACCCGACATGATCGGGTTTAAGGGAATCCCATACCATTATTCCATGAGCACGAGAACGCTGATGCGGGTAACATCTATTTTGGATGGAGTAGGGGAGGTGGTGACACCTGACGGACAATCGGAAGATGCTAATCACTTGAGGACCGGGGCAGTAAATCGGCTTTGTGAGCCTCATACATCACCCTACCGAGGAACAAATCGACAATAAGTGATAATATAACAACAAAAATCATAGTAATTCTATTCAAAAGATCTTGGTAGTATCCATTTAAATGTCTCAAACGAGAATATATCATAGAGTCAATCGTTGAGCAAAGGAGCGAAACTGGTGGGCACTACAGCCTCTAATTCTAGTTTTACCATAGGTTTTTATGAGAGTCTTGCATTTACATTATGGCATCACATAGTGGCTCATCCATTCCTCGAGTGTTTCGTATTAAACATGGTGTTCTTGTATATTGTTGGAAAGCTTGTGATATTTCATCTAGTGTTATGAAAGTTTTTGGGCCATTAAACATGCTTTCAATAAAGATCTGACAAAAGGTTAATTTTTTTACTAGCATGATTCAAAAACAAAATGTATGGTGTTTCACTTGGGAGAAATATTTTATGAAAGAATTGAAGGACATGCCCATTTCTATATAATCACTCTTAAAAGTATTAGCATCTCATTAAAGCTGTAAGATTCAAACTAATCAAATGAAAATGATTAAGTGGGTGAGTGGACTGGTATAGAAAGTGAAATTCAGCAAAAGTACATGATTGGGTATGAAATGTGAGTAGTCGTATAAGCAACCCTCTCATAGGATGTTATAAGTAAATCACCCCATTTCTGATATTTTTGAATGTTACCAAATTTTAACTGGGTCTTTTGCAACCTAAACTTATTTCTGCCGAGCTATATTGGTTTGAGTACAATCAGTTTTATTAGAATCATCATTCATTCATCTTGTAATTCATTGTTTTGGCTTAGTGTTGTGGTTTTCATTTCTCTAGTGAGAATTCATAGTTTGAGCTTACTGTTGTGGTTATCATTTCTATAGCGAGAATCCATTTTCTGAGCTTACTGTTGTGTTTATCATTTCTGTAGTGAGATCTCATTGTTTGAGATATTCATTCATAATTAACAATGAACTGGTTTAAATATTTGATTTAAGATAATAATTTTTCTTTTCTTTGATGTTTCATCTAGTTTGTGTTCAGTTATCAAATCAGCATCCTGCTTTACTATGTGCATATAGTCATTATTTGAAATGTGCTTGCATTGAATGTACTCATTTGGCTGATTTTGTACAGGTCAATGAATATCCTCCCGGAGTTGGGTTGTCTCCACATATAGACACACATTCTGCATTTGATGGATGCATAATTTCTCTTTCATTGGCTGGCCCTTGCATAATGAAGTTTAGAAAGTACACAAGTGGAGGTTGGTCTTCTTCTAAGGAAAAAGATGCTGATCTTGGACAGCTAGACATTGATCTGAGTGGTGTGGAAAGTAATGTTGGCAACCAAGGTTCCATAAAACATCCGATGTTTGAGAGGAAGGTCCTTTGCCTTCCTCCAAGGTCTCTTCTTCTATTGTCTGAGGAGGCACGCTATGCATGGCACCACTATATACCTCATCATAAGGTATTTACTATTTTTTGGAACAACTATTATTTTGAGAGTTATCTATCAAATTTTCTAGTTTTGTTGCATGTTGGATCCATTAATTGGAGCATGCAATGGTGACACATTGGGGTTCAACAAAAAAAAGGCTTGGCAGAGATATATAGATCCCGCAGTAACTAAATTTATACTTGACTCTCAACTTTTTTCGTTGTTGACTACTACTACTTGCTGTTATGACACTATGGGTGAAAAGGTCCATGGCCATTTGCTGATATGATACCTCGTTGTCAACTGAGAGAGCCCTTTTAAAAATTCAAAGGGCTAGGCATATCTATTCCTTATCATCCAATCAGCAACAAATCAATAAATCAAGGGTGTTGTAATGACCAATCCTCAGATCATTAAATGATCAATCCAGGATGTTTATCTCAAAAAGTTAAGCACATGTGGGAGTCACCTATTACCTAGAAAATCCTGGTTTCTTAAGCTGACCTAAAGGGAAGTTGGTTCTAGGGTTGATTTTATGTCAGTCGAATGTATTGAATCTCAAGGGCTAAGTGCTTAGCTGAAGGGAATTAAGCTTATTCTATGGTTAAAAGCATTTTCCCGTCTTATGGTAATGGACATCCCTTTTGGGGAGTTCTTGTCTGGGAGTTGTCCCTGCATATTTGAAAGAAAAGGAAGGTCCAAATGTAGATGGTGTTACACAGGCAGAAACAATGTTGGACAGAAGAGAACAAAAAGTTCAATGCAAGCTGTGGTGATATGTTGGAGCTATAGGGCTATAGTAGCTATTTAAGAACCACAGTATACTGATAGTACTAATATGTTTAGTAAGGGGTGGAGAGGCTAAGAAAATGTGAAATAGCAGTAGGTGGGTAGGCGAAACTATAGGTAAGCACCATGGTCATGAGGATTGAGCCACTGGGAAAGCTATATTCTGGAAAGGGCCCATGTTCTCTTAACAGAAATCTGCCATTGTAAGAAACTCTTGCTGGAGGGATCATGCCTTGAAGAGCAGCTCCAAATGAACACCGTACTTATTAAAATTGTGCCTTTTCATTCACTGCTGTTAACATAGTCAATTACTGAATATCGTGGCATTTACATTCATAAAATATTATTAAAACAAAAGGTGGAGTAATTCTATTGGAATTGACATTCAAACTAGCTAAAACCAGCTATGTGGTATTGATAACCAGGAATAAACAATAGATATGCATGGTTGGGGGAAGAATATCCAATCTGTTGACAAACAACCATGGGGACAAGCTTAACTCAATGTCTTACAGCTGGCCCCATCATCGTTCATGCATATGGTAAGTTTATGTCCTGGTCTTTCTCAAGATGTAAAAACCTGTCCATTTCTTCTATTGGAGTAGTTATTCTCATGGTTGGATCTTGGTCAATATAAATAAAAACCTTCCCCATAGTCTAAATAGGAAGGTAGGGCCCGTATCTTGATCTAATTGCAGATGGAGAAGGTAAACCTTTTTTTTTTACTTCTAGTTTCTGTTTGTTAATTGAATCCGTAGCTATATATTAGACTTTAGTTACATATATAGGGTTTGGTATCCTAGAAAAAGGCAAGCCACTGTGATAGAATGACCTTGTTTTCCATGGGTTCCTGGGTGAGAAGCATCACCTTGCAAGTTACTAGGTGTAATCACTACGACATACAAGATTCTACTTTTGAGCTCTTAGAGTAAATAACCTGTTTAAATGTTTCCGGAGGGAACATAAAAGATGCATTGCATGTGGTTTCTCTTTCATTTATTTGAGGAGCCACCCCTTTTATGGAGTCTTCTGTTGCTTCTTGTTCCTAGATATATGCTTCAGTCCTTTTGACGAACTTTGGTCATTTTCAGACATAAAATTTAAATTTCTAAGGTATCTGTCTTGGGTTTTTATGCAGCGAGTGTCTTGCTTAAACTGTATCTGGAGGGAATTTTGGGGCTGCTCCCGCACATAGTTTCAGCTATGGGCACTCAATTCCCAAGGGGATGTTGACCATGAATGTCAACTCATATCTATTCAGCATCGCCATGATAGGTTTGGTGATAGACATACAGGTTAGCTATATCACCAGAAGTCTCTTGTTCCCATGTGTGTATGCAGGTTTGGGGTAGGTTGCTATTGTGGAAATGATAGTACTTTAGATAATGGAAATGGTAATCAATATTTGATTTCATTTGTGGCCAACAATGCATCTCTAGAAGCCTGGTATATTGTTTCAGGTGTCACAAAGCGCATGCTGCATGAGTGATTTGAATGGTAATGGAAAACAAGGTGAGATAGTTGCTGGAGAGATAATGTAGACCAGAAGACAATTCCGCAAGAGTTCCTATAAGAGATTTCAAGAATGTGAAAGATGTATTCTATGCATTGGATTTGAAAGACTTTTTGTAATATAGATTAAAACAACATATCAATCTTGACTTTGATGAACATAAATATTTTCCTTAAGACAAGAAAGATGACTTTTAAAGATTCTGAAAAGAGTGTAGGAGAAGGTGACCTTTAAAAATACGCTTCTTCAGTAGTACAAGTACTATCTGTTAAGAACCGTCCAACCTATACTTGCATGGAATGACAAGATACAAGGCCAACGACTATAGCACCTAGGAAAACACTGAAAATGAGTCAACAAGTGAAACACAATAGGTATAGAATGAGCATCACGTGTATTAACAAATCATCCATCTATTAAGGGCATCCATGCATATTCAGGAAATAAGTAGTTAATAATATCAGTGAGGCCATTTTAGTAAGTACAAGATTCAACATTGTTGCATGAATAATAAATATATACTACACATGGAAGCCTCCCGTTACAAATAAATATATAGTTAAAAAAAGTGCACTGGATTTTCACACCTCTTGAAAGCAAAACTCAAACTGAAAATCAAGTACTGTACTTTAGTCGGACAGTAGCAATAACAAGTCAGACTGGCCAAAGCTGCAACTTCTGGTCAAGTTCTTAATTAGTTGGTCAAATGCAGCAGGATTCTTCCATCAAAATGGCCATTGCAGTCAAAGAGATAAATTCATTAAGAGTCATCGGCTGTTCAATACCACTGTAAAATAAAAGTTGAGATCAGATCAGATCTGGTCATCTCAGCAATTTCAATCAATCTGCTGGTCAAATGGTACCTCTGTCGTCTTCTTGTCAACTTTTGTATTGGGGACTTGGAATTTCAGCGATTTGGTCAAACTGGGTCATTAATTGACCTATTAATAGTAATCAATGGAAGTTTAACAATGGCAGTTAAGTATTGGTTATATAAGAAAAGTTAACAAAATTCCATGTAGGTTTTGCCAAAAGGGAGAAAACTGACATTTGACTCAGTTTAAACTGATTAGTGATTTTCCTTGAAGATATCTTATTAAACATGTTACAAATAAGTACAAATGATGCTGTCATAAGTAATGGCACAAATGATGCCGTTGCCTTCTCTCTTCGTAGTTGAATGTTCTTCACGGTTTCTGCTTTGGGACTTTCTTCTGTCACTCTAAAGACAATGTACAATGTCACGGTTAAGTAAAGCATTGTTCCCGGGTGTAAGATTATAGTTGAGGATTATTCCATGAATAAGGTTTGCAAGTAGTATTACAGAAATCCCAACTGCAAAAATATTTTATCTTCATAGATGCTTAACGTTTTCATAATTTGCCAAAGGTTAAACTAAAAGATGCATGCTGCGCAAGTAATATGGTGAAAAGCATCAAAGAGATGGGCGGTAATGATCAATGTGAGTTGGTATTGTGATCTTCACCATCTTGTGAAAATACTCTTCCTTGAGGTTGCAAAATATATTGACATTCGTAGATGATTTGATATGGATCTTTCACTCAATGGAATGATCAAGCCTTTCAGAACCTAGTGTAGCAGCAGCTATGACGTCTACAGATGTGCGACCAAGAATCCTTGCAAGAGAAGCTATAAGCCTGATAGATTTTGAAATTGCATAGTTTTCAACTCACTTTAATTACATATTCCGACCAATTTGTATTTACAATTGATGCCTTTAAATAGGATTTACATTTGATTAGTTTAGGATTAACCAACTAGCTAAAAAATAGGAAATGGATCCTCATTTGATTGGTGCAACCATTGCAGGATCAACAATAACTCATTCCCTAACAGATAACAAACCACATTCCTAATTAATAGGATGTCGTAGCTTAGGACCAACCACCTAACAACTTGGAGGAAATCTAGAAGTTACACCTACTAATTACACACACATTGGGTAAAACAAAAACTATAGAGTATACATCGTACAACTATCCTAAGTACCCTATATACGTTATAAATCCTCATCATTCCTTCCAACAATATAAGCGTTGATCTCTAAAGCATACAAAAGATAAGAGCAAAGAGTCAACATGTCAAAAACAAACTCAATCAACAACTTGCAGAAGTAGTGAAGCGGATGTTGCGTCACTAGAAGAGTTGAAGAAAGAGACTCCAAGGAGGAGCTACAATCGGAAAATGATGTTGATCCAAAGAGTGGCACGCCGGAAAATGACTTTGATGCAAAGATTGGCACACCTTGAGCATGATCCCACAAGAAAAAGGGCACCAAATCAGAAATAAAAGTAGATATTGTGGAACAACCAACATAAAATATTGGAGAAGAAGCTACAGCAACTGATGACAGAGTAGTCGTAGAAAGCATATAAATGCTACAATTTTTTTCAGCATATCGAAAAACAATACCGTAATCTAGGCCTCGAGATCCGAAAACAACTTGAAAGGCCATTTTAGAATTAGGTGAGCTGTGAGGGCCATGGTAAACACCACCAACATGAAAATGAAGAGATCAATCAAAATCCAAAGGGATGCGGTTGGAATGAATCTGCTTGGAGCTCAAACTTGCACTCGTCTCGAGATCAGGTTGAACCGAGTCGTTGAGGCAACAATGGGACACACTCCAAGTTGTGGGAGCTTGAGACAGACCTCCGGAGAAGGCCGGTTCTTCTACTTATTTCTACCGCTAACACTACTCCTAATTCGGAAATGAAGTCATGTTCATTGCTACTCTACGATTCCAAGGGACTAGGGTGAGAAGGAGATGCATGAGCGAAATCCTAAGCTAAGGGAAGGCGATAGCGCCAAAAAGAGGGTCGATCACTCTACTCGAGGGGCAGGAAAGGGAGAAAGCGTGAAGAGAGAGGGTGGATAGGTGCACGCACGAACCATAGACAACTTTCTATGTGCTACAACACATGAACATGGAACCTGCAAGCGGGAAATGCACACAACATGCCAAAACGTAGTAGAGAGGCAAGAACACATAAAATGCGATAAGGGCAGACAAAAGTGCCACAAAACCCGATTTTATTGCTTAAGGGACGCACAATCATTTACATTCATGGCAGGAGGCAAGAATACATTGTAGAGACCAAGTCCAAGGTCTGGAACTCGTGGGAAGTCGTACACCATTTTGGCATGGTGCCGTTACAACAAAGAGGGATTCGTTTCAATGAGTAGAACTCTACAATTTATAGAAGGAGAGAAAAAGAGGAGAAAGAGGAAGGAAACTCGAATTCAAATCTTGAACCACCAACAAGTAATAAGCGCTGCTGCAAGGATGTCGATGCGCCTCCCTATGTCTGTTTGGCATGTAGAAGAAGGAAAGAGACCAAATCTGTAGAAATCTGGTGGTTGAATCAATTAGATGTGTGCATTAATGATCAGAAAAACGTTTCCCTATTTTTCGTCTACCAAATCCTACACAAATCTGATTTTGAAAAGTCCAATGTGTAACCCACATCAACACCTTCTAAACAAGCCCAGGCGCGCGTGTCATGACTTGTAGCAAAAGTTATGGCGATTTGAAGGTCTCAGTAGTGCAAACCGAACACACAAGACACGGCGCACGATTGATTGATGAAAGATTCGCCAATCTGTTCATTTGTTTTGTCATTTCTGCCACATGTCACACAATGGTTCGTCGTTAGGATTTGGCACCTTGTTGGCATGCGCTTTGATAAGTCAAGCGTGTAGCACACTCAAGTCGACGAGGTTGTCACGTGGCACAATGATAAAGGCGGAGAAGAAGGCGCGATGGTGCACGCGAAAGGAAGAGGCAAGGAAGAGGTAAGCAAAGATAGGTGCGTAAAGGTAACGCATGTGGAGGAAAAGATGCATAACTACAAGAGGCAAGTATACAAGCGGCGCGAACATTTGTTGAGGAATGCGCGGGAGGAAAGAAAGGAAGGGCACGAGAGCAAGCCAAGAAAGAATGAAATGCGCAACGCGCAGCTTGTGAGTGCAAGGCATAGTGTATAAGGGAAAATGCAGACAAGGAATATGAATGTGCGCAAGGGATGTGTGAGACTCATGAGGAAGCGCATGCCCAAAGGAAAAACATGAAGGGCACTTAGATGAATTGGAGGGTAAGTCTGCAAAGGTGCGTGCAAGGAGTGCACGACACATTGGGAATGAAAGTGGGTGCGTAGAAGGAAGGCTCAAAGGGAAGTGGAAGGAGATAGAAGAATACAGAGGGAAGGGGAAACATGCGAAGCAAGCGCGGAAGAAGTGAAAAGAAAGGGGATGCAAATGGAGAAGCAAGAAGGACACACGAGGGAGCGTGGAAGAACAATAGCAATGTGCCAAGGTGCTAAGGAGAGTGCCAAGGTGCTAAGGAGATGTGCCAAAGTGTGCGCAACCTGAAATGTGAAACATCAGAGTTAGAATAAAAATATAAGTTGTCCAAATAACTAGGGGAGTTATTTGGGACAGCAAAATCATCGTAGTACATGTAATAGAAGAACAATTGGGACCATTGTTGATAAAGTATCGAACACACTTTGGCATGCTTGAGAACTTTCTCGGCAAGATGAATGGCCTAGTGGTTGTGGGTAACCAGCTGATCTCAAAATTGTCCTCCCAAGAATGGAAAATGCCCTAGTTTTCCTATTTGTGCGTATAGGATGAAAACAAAGGCCCTCTCCCGTAATCTAGGGAGTATAAACTATTCCTCTTTCTGTGTTTGTTAATATATAATTATAATTATATTTGTTAATAATTTATTTATTTTATTACAAATTGAAACAAATTTAAATGGATATCTAATATCTACTCAAAAAACTATGCACATTCAAAGAAAGGGCAATGGAAAAGGATTATATACGAGTGAGGAAAGTGCCTTGAAAGCTCAAAAAAACTGAAACGAAACAATAAGTAATAGAGGATACTACAAATTCCTGGAAATGAAGCGCAATTATTAAAAATAAAGGTTACTACTGCGTAGCCTTAAAAATTAAGCCAAAGTCAAATATTTTTTTGACCTTGATCAGTTTCCATATGAATGAGAACGAGCTAATCAAAGTTTGAGGGTAAAATCGGAAAAAACACAATTGTGCTAGTATGGGGTAAGCTAAAGAATGTGTTGACATCATGATGACACAATGCTGGTGGCATGATGGCATGATGGTTATGTGTCACTGAGGGCAGGTGATGTGGCACTGATGTTGTGGTGTTTTCTAGCTACAAATATTTCTGAAATGTGTGCCTATATATCCTCAAGACCAACAACAAGGTGCAAAAGAAACAAACCTAGGAAACTTCAAATGGAGATAACTTGATCACGGAGTGTCCATTTTAGTTGAAATGAATGCCTACCCCTACTAATTTGGATACTCTAGACGTGTTGGTGCTATCAGAATTATCCATAGTTATCTAAGTTGTAGAGATGAGAAGATGGGGACAAAGGGACTAGGTTTATAGGACGGCAAAAAAAATCCCATATTTTGGGGACAGTTGTGGACAGCAGTTGGACAACTATTAAAACAATATATAGAAACTATCTTAATATTTTAACTTAAATCAAAAAATTTGTTTAATGTTTTAAGGGTATGTACGGGATAAAAATGTTTTTGGTAAAAATAACAACTATTTTTTTGGGGGCTTCTATTTTAATGTAAAATCGCTAGAAAAGTTTTTTTTTTTAAAAATGAAAAAAAAATGGGGATGTTGACTCCAAGTCCCCAAACGTTTGGGACATACTCAACGTCATCAAAATCTAGGGAAGACGTCCCCCGCATAACACTGGAATCATCCCAACAAGCACCTAATAGAAAATTTCATAAAGGAGCCTAAATTCCCAAATCTAGGACGGGTTTTAAACAAGGATAATGTAAAAAGTCAAAGGGACATGGTTGCAAACAACTCTCAGAATTAGAGTGCCCTAGTTTTTAGATTCCCAAAGAGTGGAACAGCTCTGATACTAATGATGTGACTTTCACCACATAAAATTAAGCTTGCAATAGTCAGGGGTATACACTGGAGTGCGACAAAGAATCCTTGCAAGAAAACACTACAATGCTTGATGTGATGCAAAAATACACTAGTTCCACATGATTACAAGTTCTGACCCATTTGTATTTAATATATAGGTTTTTAAATAGGCTTTATGTTTACTATTAACCAACTGGCTAGAAAATAGGAAATGGATCCTGATTTGTTAGCTGCAATTAATACAGGGATCAACAATAGTTAATTCCCGAACAAATAGAAAACTATATTCCTGATTCATAAGATACCTTAAGACTAACCACTTAACAACTAGGAGAAAATGTAGAAGTTACATTTTACTAATTACACACACATAAGGTAAAACAAAAACCGTAAGCTATACAACTTAAGTATCCTATAGATACTATTAATCTTCATCATCATTTCTCAAGAAATATGAGCATATTTTCTCAAGAACAAATTAGATGCCCTTGAAACATCCAAGGTGTTTAACATCATGATTGAGGGATACAAAGTAAGCAAAGGATGAAATTATTTCGGATGGATAGAGGATGAGAATGCAAATATAGAGATTTCTAAGACACATGGTATCCATAGACAACTCATTTCTAAATATACTCTACCTTATAATGCTATTGTGGATGGAAGCATGCTTAAAGGAAAATCCAAAATATCACATCAATATTTTTTAGACAAAATTAGTCAATATACTAATGTGCCCGATCACCACATGTTGTATAAAAGTATATATGTTGGAAGCCAAGAGAAAGAAATGTACTTTTTCTGGTGCAATGAAGAGTTCAAAGCATATAGATTCTTTGATCTAGAAAAGATTTATATACATATTTCTTGAGATGTTATCTTTGATGAAATCCACATGAGAAAAGTAAAAATAATCTTGCTGTGCTGTAGTTTCTGGAATTAAAAATGTATGAAGATTGTAGAAGACAAAGGTGAGACTGTTAAAGGAGAAGAAGATAGTCCATTTTTCTGAAGATGAGTCTAGGTAAAATTTGATAGAGAGGCAAATACTTGTAAGCATATAGAGATCACGATGCTTCCAAAGTTGTTAAAGATTTTCCAGTGAGTTAAATACCGGTAAAGGGAACAAGGACCATTTTGTTTCACTATAGCTACTTCATTTGAAAAAGTCCAATTACAACAAAGGTTGAGAAAGCAATGCAAGAGTATATATTTCTATAATAAAGAAAAGAGTTGCAATCAACTAAGTTACCCGAAGATAAAATTGTTAAATGTTGCAAAGTCAACATAGGATCTTTTGTAATGAGTTTTATGAAATAATACAAAAATGTGTTGGCCATTGTGTCTTAGTGTTGTCATTGATGTCAAAGCCATTGATGAAAAAGGGTGTTAAGGCGTCATCGAGTCCCCATGAGTTGTTATCCAAGGTCAAACATGAAGGTTGATTGGTAGTGTCGAGATTTGGTCAAGTTCTATGGTGTCTAGGCATGATTTTAGGCATGGTGCAAGCATGGATGGTCATTAAATGAGTCCTAATGGTTAGTATGAGTTCCATCATGGTCCAAGAGGTGTGTTAGAGGTGTCTTAGTGTCTGCATGTGGTCATCATGGTTGAGTCGAATCATTCTAGGCCTATTCCTAGTCCTAGAACATGCAGAATGAGTTGGAGGTATGAGTTTTGGAGTAGATAGTCTTGTTAAAGCATGGTCATAGCATGGTGATGTGGTATATCGTGTGTATGATGAGTTCCAGTCGGTTCTCGGAGGTTTGATTATGTTTCATGGTCCTTGGGAGGTAATAAGGTGAAGACAAGGCAGGATATCACAGGTAAGTCATTGTGGCTAGAGAGTTTTAAAAGCATTTGAGCAAAGTGGTGAGTTTGGTCAATTAGAGGATGTTGTCATGATGCTTCATGACAAGTTTCAGGTCAAAGTGAAGAAGTTTTTGCAAGTTATGTCATTTTTGGTAAAAACCGAGTTTTGGAGAAGGAGAAATCAACTCGAATTGTGAACTTCAGATGCTCACCCACTCACACACACTTTGCATGGACCCATAGGTTTTGGGGGATGATTTTCCATTGAGCTAAGAGTGTTTAGCAAAAAGAATGAGGTCATTTGATCGTCAAATTTTTATGAACAATCATTAAGAAGATAAGTTGGTTTGAAACCCTAACAAAACCCTCCTTCTAGAGCGACTTGAGAGATTTGCATTGTATGGTCTCTAGAATGTCTTGGCAAGCAAAAGTGATGCATTAGGGTTGAAGAGGATTCCTCAAAGCTCATTTTGGTGTTCTAGTTGTTTTGGGAAGAGAGAAAAAACCCTAGTTTTGTGGGTTTTGCAGTTTCGGGTTGAGATGGAGGTTCTAGGATGAAAACCAAACTGTTCCAGAATCCTTGGGAGATGTGCTACATGTCCATGAAAAGTTTCATACAGGTTGCTTGAAGAAAATGGAAGATACAAGTGCAAAGTTAGCTTACCGATTTTGGCCTTAAGGGCTAAAATGCTAGTCTCTTGGTTTGAGTTGTGTTTGATCATTTTTCTTGTTGTTGATGCATATGATGGTCATGGATAGTTGATTGACACCTGATATGACATGTTTGAGCTGTTGGTTTTACATGGTGAAGTGATTTTCATTTGAAGACCTAATGGCCTAGAAAGCCCTAGTTGGCTTGCTCAAGAAGGTGACTGAAATAGGTGTGTTGGGTTAGATTTCTCCACATGACATATGCTTCTTAGTGCTTGTACATGTTGGTACAAGTGTCCTTGATATGTTCTAGGTGGTGGTTGAGCTTGGAAGTGACTTTGGAGGTGTTGGAGCAAGTTTCTCTCAAGACTGGTTTTGAGTCCTTAAAGCTTGAATGAGCAGTTTCAAAGATTGGCTTGGTTGAAGGCCTTCCACTATAAGTTGGAAGAAAAAGTGAGTTGTTTTGGAAAGCAGAGTTAGAGACCTTTCCAATGGTATATGGTTTTTGTGTCTTGATGAGTTATTTTGATAGGTGAACCAACTTTGTTTTGAAGACCTAGTTTTGGGGTCTTGAAGTCAGTTTGGAGCAGTTGCAGAGTTTGAGTTGTTTGAGGTCTTCCACTATGAGTTGAATGAAAATGTGAGTTGTTCCGAAAAGGATTCAGAGACCTTTCCATTGATATATGACTTGAGTCATGATGATGAGTTTAGTTATGTGAACTCATTCGTTTTTGGGATTGAATTTCTGGGCATTAAAGACCTAGTGGGGTTTGCTTGCTTCTTGGCATACTTCATGATGTTTGGAGCTGATGTAGAGGTTATTCGGCTTGTTGAAGGTTGTTAGAGGATGTCCCTGACTTGTGTGGAGCTGATGGAGATATGAAAAGATGTTTTAAGACCTTGGAGTTGTTGGAGCATTCGTTGGTGCTTGAAGAACTTGTTTTGAGCTTGCTTGTGCATCTTGGAGCTTGTTGGTGTTGTCTTGACCCCACCGACCTACTTGCTTGGTTCATTTGAGTAGTTTTTATATGATGTTCTTATGTTTTTGAGTTGGGATGACTGACCTACTTGGTCATGGCCGACCTAGGGGTGTTTTAGAGTTGAGTCTTGTATATAAGCAAGTGTAATGAGTCATTTGTGACTAGTTGTGACAAGGAGGAAAAGTGCGACCTATAGAGGATCAAAGAAGAGTGTTGAGGGGTTATGGACAAAGGATAGAAGAGGTATGAAGCCTTGAAAAAGTTTGAAGATCAGATGTGTAAGGCAAATTGACATAATCAACCATGAGAGGACAAATTTGAGCGAGTTGAAGGAGAGAGAAGTTTGATGTGTTTGTAAGCTGAACTTGGATCACAATCAGTTGTGTGAGTAGCCTATTTTATGTGATCATTCATTTATAAAATCTCTTATGATGAGTAATATTCATAGGAGTCCTTTGTTGTGAGTCATATCAACAAAGGTTTAGGGGTTGGTGCTCCTTGTGGGGTTGGTGCCTCACTAAACAAATCTTGTAGGATGTGTAATATTCTTGCAAGTCCTTACTTTGTGTAATATAAACTAAGATTTCAGTGGGTTTTCTTCCCCTTAAGGGTTTTCCACTTATATTTGGTGTCTTGTGTTCTCTCTCTTGTGTTATGATCTTGTGAATGGTTAATACACATCTAATATGCTCATGTGTGGTTATGTATGATGAATGGATAATTGAATGATGAATGCTAATACATGGTAATTGAAGTTAAAGTTTTGAAGGATTGATTCACCCCCTCTCACCCACTATGCTTCCGACAAAATGCAGATACCATGTTTTATAATTGTCCTATAAATGTGCAAAGGTTAGAAGATGTGACAGTTTGCCCTACAAATATGTAGCGAGGATGGTTGGAAATTAAACAATTAGAATACAAAGAGTTATACACATGTACATTAATGTTGCACCATGGATGGGTTTTTCTGTAATGTCCCCAAATGGACACTTAACACTTAAAATGGATTTACCACAAATCTGATCTTAAAATGCACAATATAAAAATTATAAAGATGCAGATCTGAATTTATACCAGAAAATGTGACTTGCCTAGAGGATGGAATTTATCCAAAATTGAAGCAAAATCACTATTTTATTATTAAAATTTTTCCATAGAAATACTTTCCCACTTTTGGTTCGGAGTTGGTAGAGACTGCAAAAGACCTGCTGGAAATTCATGTTCTGCTTTACTTTGTTGGCATGTAAGACATTCCCTTATGTGTTGAAGTACTTCCCCTTTGAGTCCCTTTCCAAATTTTTTTCTCTAATCTGTTTGTATGTCTTAAAATAACCTGGATGACCAACCAAAGGAGAATCATGCATAACTTCTAAAATCTTATGTTTTACCTTGGATTTTGGAACCAAATAGACTCTATTTTTGTAGAGTATGATGCCATCAACCACTTGGTACTTTTCATCTTCAATTTCTCCTTCTAGGACAGCACTAACAAACTGATTTTTTGCATACTCTGCTGTTATAACAGCCCTCCAATCTGCTGTAATTTCTGTCATAGAACAACAATATGGTTTCCTTGACAATGCATCAGCTACTATATTATTTTTTCCTTTCATAAATTCAATTTCAAAATCAAAGGACTGAATTTTACTCACCCATTTTTGTTGTCTATCATTCAAATCAGTTTGGTTGAGAAAATATCTCAAACTATTATGATCTGTTTTACCTCAAATTTGCCACAAACTAAATATTGCCTGAACTTCACCAATGCATGCATGATTGCCAACATCTCTTTATCATAAATAGAGTACTTTTTCTCAACATCTTTGAGCTTTCTACTTTCAAATGCAATGGGATGCTTATTTTGCATCAAAACAACCCCAATACCATCCTCGGATGCGTCACACTCAAAAACAAAAGGAATTGAAAAATATGGAACAACTAGTATCGGGCATGAACTCATTACCTTTTTGAGCTTGTCAAATGCTTGTTGGGCTGTTGGTGACCAATTGAAAGCTCCATGCTTTGTCAAATTTGTCAAGGGGGCTAAAAGTTGTGAAAATCCTTTCACAAATCTCTTGTAATAGCTACAAAGACCCAAGAATCCCCTTAGTTGAGTCAATGTGGTGGGAGGAGGCCAATCCATAATAGCTTGGATCTTTTGTTGATCCACATGTACTCCTTTAGCATTGATGACATGTCCTAGATACAAAATTTCCTCCATTCCAAACTCACATTTGGATAACTTTGCAAAAAGAGTTGTTGTTCCAAAATGCTTAAGACCATGTCCAAGTGCCTCAAATGCTCTTCCCATGATTTGCTATACACCAAGATATCATCAAAGAATACCAATACAATTTTTCTCAAATGCTCCCTAAAAACATGATTCATACATGATTGAAATGTAAGCGGGGCATTGGTTAACCCAAATGGCATCACTAGGAATTCAAAATGACCAAAATGACATCTAAAGGCTGTTTTATGAACATCTTCATCTCTTACCTTAATTTGATGATATCTGGATCTTAGATCAATCTTTGAAAAGAACACTGCTCCATGCAACTCATCAAGCAACTCATCAATCCTTGGTATTGGGTACCTGTTTTTGATTGTCTTCTTATTCAATAATTTGTAGTCAACACACATCCTCATGGTCCCATCCTTCTTTTTCACCAAAACAATTGAAGAAGCAAAAGGACTAGAACTTGGCCTTATGTGGCCCATGTCTAACAACTCCTTAATCACCTTCTCTATTTCTTCCTTAAAAGCCCTTGGATGGCGGTAAGGAGAAGACATAACTGGGGTTGAACCTGGTTCCAACTCAATAATATGCTGAAATCCTCTATCAAGAGGCAATCCATGAGGTAAATCTTTGAACACTTTATCATGTTTATCCAAAATAGACTGAATATCAACATGATAGGACTGTTGAGATGAAAAAGAGGATGTGTTTCTTACCAAGCAATGTGCAGCCCATGCAATCTGCCCTCTTTTGAAGGACCTTTCCATACTCTTAGCTGTCACAACTTGTGGAGTACCATTTCTCATACCCTACAAAATGACTTCCTTGTCTTGCACTTTGAATTTTAATTCCATGGTTTGATAATTCTGAGTGAACTCACCCAAAGATTGCAACCATTGTACACCAAAGACTACATCTGTTTCACCAATACCAATGACATAAAAATCATCACATACCTTATGCCTTCCTAGAGTGATCTCTAGTTGTGGAATCTTCTTTGTGCATGCAAGAGTATATCCATCCGCCACTGTCACATTGAAGCCTTGGAAATCTTCCACCTTCAATCCCATTCTTGTCACTAAGCTCTCATCAATGAAATTATGAGTAGCTCCACTATTTATCAATGCTATGATTCTTTGTCCATGAAGAACACCTTTCACATGAAAAGCATAGTACCTAGGTGCTCTAGATAAAGTGGCTAATGTTCCATCCGTGGGAACCACTTCCTCCTCTTTTGCTTGCTCTTCTTCTTCTTCATGATCAACATTTTCCTCTTCATCTTCTACATCTGAAATCACTTCAATATAATGGGCTGCCCCTTTTCCAAGGCAATGATGGTTAGGTGTCCAAGGATCTCTACATGACTTTTTCCTTCTTAGCTCTTTGTCAAACATTGATTGGATTCCTCAAGGGTGGTGATAAAACCATGTTGATGTGTGATTATTCCATGATACCACCATTCATGTGCAACTCCCTCCAAATGCAAAGTTGCAAATTTGAGGGCTTCTTCTTCATACATTGGATTCAATGAAAGATATGTATCTAATTTTTGTAACCAAGCTCTAGCAAAACACTTATCTGAACCATCATAAGAAGGAAGAGTTACCTTACCCAACCTTTGTTGTATGTCTCTTCTTGGTTGCTCTTGTTGAACTCTTCGATTCCTTCCTGATCCTTTGCTATTCTTCACTTGGCAATAGTCTCTGAAGGATAACATCTCCCTCACTCTATAACTAAGGGTTGCATACTCTTCACCCCATACCTCCATGTCATCAACATCATTTGGGGCTTCCTCCTCAACTGGTTGTTCCTCTCTTTGGAGAAACTTGGCTCTGAAAGTCTGATGTGGAGGCTTGGTGAATGTCCTAACTGGTCCAATAGAGCTTCCTTCACCATTGTTGGTTGCTCCTTGATTTGTAGAAATATTGTGCCCTTGTAGAATCTTTGCTAAATCTCTGATGGAACCGGTCAATGCTTCACGCATTTCCCTTTGAGATTCTCTCAATACCTGATGCATATCTCTTTGAATTTCTCTCATAGACTGTTGCAATTCCTCTCGACTCCTTGTGATCACTTCATGCATGTAGCTAAGCTCATCATTAGGAGGAGCTCTCTGATCATGCTCTTCCATTGTCACCTTCTTTGGAGTATTCCTTCTTTGATAGACTATAGGTGATTTTCTTGATTGCATTCAAATATGATTTTTTCTTCTTTCCTTCACAGGCTGGGAGAATACACTGCTCTGATACCACTGTAATGTCCCCAAATGGACACTTTAACACTTACAATGGATTTACCACAAATCTGATCTTAAAATGCACAATATAAAAATTATAAAGATGCAGATCTGAATTTATACCAGAAAATGCGACTTGCCTAGAGGATGGAATTTATCCAAAACTGAAGCAAAATCACTATTTTATCATTGAAAGTAGATCTACTGATTTTATTATTGCAAATACACAAGAAAAGTACTAGATTGGAACCCAATTGAAGGCTGAAATATTTATTAAAATTCTGCAGTTGCACCCTTCACAGACACAACTGAAAACACAAATTCCTTGGCCCAAAAATTGCACAAAGTGGCTGATTTATTATCCAAAAATTTAAGTATGAACAACAACTTAGATCTGATCATAAACAACTCTAAAACACTCCAATCAACTCTCTATATGGGTCACTCCACCATGAACAAACAGGAAATTAAAGGGGAATCACAACAACAATTATTCTCCTTCAAACCCTTGCCTAGATCTGCAAAATACAGCCTTCACACACTGCTGGAAAACACAATAGAAGAAGAGTTTTTGTTCTTCTAGTCCTCAAGAGGGTTTTCGTCCTCGAAAGCTAACTTCAAAGGGTTTTCATCTAAGTTGCCAAAACGTTTTGGATACGGGAGGGGAGTAGAGTATCTGATACGCGAAACAACATATTTTTTTTTGACCCCGGATACGGCAATACAAAAACTATATAAAAATTAAAAATATGTAAATTTCAGCCCTCTAAATAAGAATTAACCACATGTTATGCATATGAAAAACAAAACAAGCTAAATAGCCACAACAAACTACTCATACATTCATAATTTCAATTATCCCTATCATATCTAGTTGAGGTGTTTATTACATTTATGATTTATCTCATACATGCTATTTTTATCCATGTTTATGATGGCTTGTACTTGGTACCTTACATAGAATAATGGTGTTGCGAAAACTGTAATTTTTGTTGTAATGATATATTAAATTTAAAATATGCCTTCAGTAGAATAATGGTGCTTTGTGAAAACTGTAATTTCTGTTGTAATGATATATTAAATTTAAACTATACCTTCAGTAGAATAATAGTGCTGTGAAAACTGTAATTTCTGCTGTAATGATATATTAAATTTAAACCAGAATTAAAAAAGAACTAAAAAAATACGCTTTGGGCCAGAAATGGCTGGGTATGGCTGCAGAAATATCCAGCCGTATCCGGACCTTCTGGCCGCTCCCAAGCCGCTCCCAAGCCGCTCCCGCTCTCGAAACGCACTGCACTCCGCTCCGGGGTCTAGGGGTGCCGCTTTCGGCTACTTAGGTTTTTGTCCTTTGGAGTTGTTATACAAAGCTTACAAGCTCACACCAAAATGCAGAATTTTCATAAAATAAAAGAGATGCTTTTCCAAGCAAGTCAACTTGCTTTTATAACAAGTCTTAGCTTTGTAGCCACCCACAACCACCAATCATCCATTTTTTCCTTCATTTAATTCTTTTTTTGCTTTTTCCCCTCCTAAATGGGTCACATTTTCCTCTAAGAGGAAATTAAAACATAAAGTAATTATCTCTTTTATTTTTTCATTTAGTCATTAATAAATTATTATAAGTGCTAAGGTTAAAATTTCTTTTTATGCACTTAATAATTAACTCGTTAAGACTAAGTTTCCCTTTTATTCACCCGTTATTTGTCGGGAAACAAAATTGGGCTAAGGGTCTTCGACTTGTTATTTTGGAGAAAGGGACATTTCATTTATAACTTTATGAAATAATAATTTTTGGAGTAATTTTGCATATTAGTCTGCGACCTTTGTATCTTAACATTGGTATCGTGGTTGCTTACATAATTAGCACATCAGCTATATAATTTTAGCAATCATTTCATGTGGTTTGTTTATGCTGGATAAAGTATCAAGAATTCAGAGGGCAATGCTATAAATTTACTCTCTATTGCAGTTAAGTTTGTTATTTAAAGTCAATACATCTGAACTAAAGTTGTGAACACCAATATGTTGAATTGGTTTGTTGTATTGCCAGCTTTATGAAATAATGATTTAAAAAAAAATTAATTTCACATTTTGCCCACAAATTCTTTGTTTACCTGCATATTTTAACATGGTATCAGAGTTGCTTACATAATTCACATATTGACTTATATAATTTTATCAATCCTTTTATGTAGTTTGTTTATGATGGTTAAAGTAGCTGCAAACTCAAGATAGCAATTCTCTAAATTTACATTTCTATTGCAGTTATGTTCGTTTTTAAGTTAGTATGTCTCTAATATGTCAATGATTTTTGTATTGGCAGCCTCTACAATTGTTTTCCTCTGTACAATTTTATTTTATAGAAATTTTATTGATGATATTGTTTAGGTGGATATTGTTAATGGAGAAAGGATCCTCAGAAGTTTGAGGAGGGTATCCTTTACATTTCGTAAGGTACCTCTTGATTTCCCAATTTTGCTTCCTTGCTCTTAATTTTAAAAAGACTTTTGTCTTCTCAAATGTTTGTACTGTTGGCACCAAGTAAAATGCATTAATCTATAGATTTTCTTCACTTGTAAGATTAGTGATCTGTATTGTATTTCCTATACAATCATAGTTACCATGTTCGAAAAGTTCAGGTGGTTCGGAAGGGTAAAAAAATTTGGAAGCCTGAAATTTTGGAAAAGGTTCCGTTCGGTTCGGTTCAATTCAGAAAATTTACAAATCTAAAAATTATGTATAAATAATGAATATTATACATATATCATATTTGTAAAGAAAAACCAGTTACACATTATATATATATATATATATATATATATATATATATATATATATATATATATATATATATATGTTATCAATTATAAATTGCACATAAAGTATAAGAAATAAAATATATTCTATCATTTAAAATATATTAAATAATATATATTTAAATGACTAAATATGTAACTTGTAAAATATAAGAAATAAAACAAGATAAATAAGTACATTATAACATTACAAAATAATAACAAAAGATAAAACTATCTAATATCTACTCATTCCCTCAATCTATAATTTTAAACTAACGGCTACTAAATATTAAATATTAATAAATATTAGAAAGTAACTAATAACTATATATTAAAAAATCTTTTTGTAAAAATTTAATACAACCTAAGGTCCTAGAATTAAATACAACCTAATGTCCCCGTGATGTGACTCTAATGTTTGAGCAATGGCAACAGACAAATGTCTGAGATAAGGCCGAGAAGTTTGAGGGCTAATGAAGTTTTAATGCTGTATGTCGAAGTGGAACAGTCCAGAAAACAGCTCGAACAGCCAAAGGCCCTAAATGCAAGTCAAAGGCTAAGTCTATCAGGTCAAATAACCACAATGGAGCTTGAACAGTCAAAAAGCTCTCAAGTTATCGACTAAAACGTAGGTTGGAGAGTTCACACACAGCCCAAACATCAAATATTTCAAACGTGATGCAGCATTTGCAGTCAGCGGATGTGTTTTTCCTTTGTGTTTAGGTATTAGTGTTTCTTGTTTTCTTTTGTTTTAGTCGTAGTTTAAATTTTTTTAAACGTCTTAATTTTTGAATTAAAAAAATTAATATTCGACTGAAAGGTACGGTGCAAGCTGATTTTTCACCATGTTTGTAAGAACATGGTAACTATGTATACAATTATATAGCCATGTTCATTAACTGTGTTATGATGCGATTAGGCAATGCCAAGTCATGTTCAATGCTAAAATGTTAAAATTGATATGCACATTTCAATTGAGGGTCCATGTAGTGGTTGTAATTAATAACCAATTGTCGAGTCACAAACATGTTTGAAATGCCTCTATGATGTGTTAAACATTTATACCAATTGAAGGAACTTGTGTTTTAGACTGATCCCTTCCTAAGACTTCCAACTACTACATATCTAGCTATATTAGTTGATAATGCGATCTTGTGACTATGTAATGTGTGTAAAATTTCATGTTTATATTATATAAGCACACAATATTAACTCGGCAGAACAATTGATCATTGCACATACATTACATTCAAATAGTAGATACTGACACCATTTGATTTGCTACTAAGTGCCAAATTGTTTTCCACCTTTTGATTCCCAAGTATTTTTTTCTATGTAAATTGATCCATGAAATTTTAAAATACATGCTCAAGAGTGTCAGTTGTAACATTGATTCTGTGATACCAAATATCAGCACGCTCATCATACTTTTGACAAAGAGTAACAACATCTTTATTATTGCAATCTTTCAATTGAACATCGACTTTCCTTAATTGAACTGTTCCTTTTACAAGAGATTGATTAAGAAGTCGCAAAATTTGGATAGATCTATCTTCCTTGGCCAATTATTTTGGAAGTAAAATGATCTCTTTAGAAGGCTTGACATTTTCCTTTATTGGAGAGATTATCAATAGCTTCCCACATATCCCTAAGTGATTTTGAATTTTGGATATGAGACCACAACTTGTCAAAGACATTATTGACAATAAGTTGTCATTCTTCATTTACTTCAAGCTATAGTTTCTTCTCTCTACCCTTTGTAATACATTAAAGCCACAATTACACAATATATCCACTATTTATAGCTTGTAGAGGTTATTAATGGGACTTGAAAGATTAACAAAACCCATGACTGATAGGTAAAAAATCGCAGCTAGTCAACGAAATTCCCCAAAATCAAACTCAGTAGACACAAAATCACGCACATACTACTATTTACTATACCGCCAAGTATGTTATTTTATGTATGGATCTTGAGTAAGAAAAGTATTCACTGGTGACACACTTCCTAGTCCATCCGCTTGCTTTGATTGTTTTTATCTCTCACATCTGTCACTCATACACCCGCTACGTCAGTCACGTGGATACCGCGGTTAGTCTTCTCACATTTGTTGTCAGTTGTCTCGGGACACTAGCGCCCAAGACTGGACACTAGCGCCTGGCGCCCTTGTCTAACACAGGCGCTCCTATCCAACACGGCGCTCTTGTCCTCTTTGTTTTTGTTCACATTTTTGACATTTGTGGTCGGCCTTTTCGATTTTCTTACTCCTATCCCGAGGTCCTAGTTGGCATGTCATGTCACTAGTGTCGAAATTCAAGCAAGAGATCCCTATATAAACATAACATACATACCATTATAATGGTGGGCAATTTTATCAAGGGCTATCTATCTACATACTATCAAAGGGACTAGCATTTTGGGCTTATTACTCTGCATACACTGCATAGAAGGGGAAGTTTCTGAATTCCATCCCACACATTTGCATTCTATCTAGCTACCGCCTGTTATCTTGGCGTCACACGGCGCGAGGGAAACCTAGAGCACTATTGCACACAAGCACATAGAACTACATGGAGTCTGAGATGTAGTGCAACACTTGGTCGTAAGTTCACTTTGTTGACAACCGAGGACAGTCTGACTCCCCATTTTGCATCTTTCTTTTTAGGATTTGATGTAGTTTGGGGGTTTTGCAAGATATTATTTGTGTTGCAGATTTACAGTAACTCGGTGATCCAAGTGTGACATACAGGCGATTATTAGCGAACAAGTGCGAAACCCTAGCGACATTGAAGAAATCAGGTTTGAGCTTTTCTACAGACTCCAAAGCTTCGAGAGGTCTTTAGCATCCTGCACCCTCACCCTTGCCTAGCGCCCGTGTCTCGGCCATTCGTGAGTTCCAACATCTTGATCGTGTATTTCCAGCCTTCTCTCCCCACTGCTCATTAGTTGTTCCAGTTCGAGGGTACTTCGGGATAAACGAAAATCAAATAAGTACCCTATCTCTTTCATTTGCTTACATAGTTGCATTTATAAGTGTTAAATCATTTGTATCTTATTGTATATCATTGTAGCAATTTTTGAAATTAGATTTTAATAAAATATTTAGATTTTATTAAATCATTTGGTGAACCCGTATCTTAGAACTCCTTGCCCTAGGATCCACTAAACCCTAATGGCTAAAAGTAGATCTTCCTCTCCTAGGCAAGCTATGCATCATGTGAGTGTTAATCCTATCCTTGATGATGTTTGTTGAGGCTGAACTTAAGATTCTTTATCACAATCCTTAACTTGATGTTGACATCCAAAGACAACTTCTGGCTAATGAAAGTGCTATTCCTACTTTTTATAACTCTAGTTGTGTCATCGTTTCATCTCTCATTAACTTCACTCCGTGTTTTCCTTTCTCTTCCACTCGCACTCATTCTGCTTCACCTCCTTCTATTTCTGAAACTCTTGATGATGCTTTATTATTGATTATATGCTTGGTCTTGATTGTGATACCATAGAAAAAAATCATGATGAAATGATGATGCTATTTCTCATACTAGTCAAGATGAATGTAAAGTTATATCTCATGCTTCTCCTACTTTAGAACATGCTTCTAATGATTGTAAAGATACATCTCATGATAGTTCTTCTCCTACTTCACTATATGTTGATGACACGCTTGATGAATTACTTGCATGTGAAACTTTGTTTGATATTGATGATATTTTTGAGCATGAACATGTTAGTAACGATTCTACTTCTCTTAAGACTGCTGAATGTGAATTTTCCACACCACTTTCATCTACTTCTGAGGTTGCTTCTGATGGCATTCATGATAATTTTTCCATTCCTACTAGCTCACCTCTTATGGTTTCTTTCTGATTCTACTATTGCTAGTATTTCGCTAATATTCCATGTTCTTCTCCACTTCTTTCCTCTTCTTCATCTCTCGATGATGTTCATGTTGCTTCTTCGCCTAGTATTCCACGTCTCATTTCTTCTACATCTACATCTAGTTCACCCATGGCTTCTTCATCTTCCGCTTCTTCTTCCCACATTCCTTTGATCACTCATAATGGCAAGCTTCAACCGCTTAATGTGCCTCTTGCATCTTATGTGATTCCTTCACATAACATTTTATCACTCATGCATGTTATTGGTCAATTGTAATCTTAAGTTCAATCTCTCACTCTTGAAAAGCAAAGCCTACTATGCTTTTCTTGATAATAATTCTCTTCATGGAAATCCTATTCCAAAGAAAATTCACAATTCAACATTTCCTAAGGATTTCATCATGCCTACATTTTCATGCTTTGACGACACTGGCAATCCATTTCTACATCTTAAGCATTACCATCTAGCTATGGCTTCTTATTCGAATGATCGATTATTGCTAAAAGCCTTCCGTCATAATCTAGTTGATGAAGCTCTTCAATGGTACACTCATTTACCTTTTGGATCTATTAGTACATATTGTGAAATGGAAGATGATTTTCTTAGACGCTTTATGCTAAACAATGGTCCTAGAGTCACACATGATCGTCTACCTAGCTTGCATTAGGGAAAGACAAAACCTATTCAGACAACATTTTACGCTTCAATGCTTGCATGCACTAGCTAGTATTTCAGCCTATTGATCTAGAGAAGCAATTCATCTTTTGTTGTGGCTTGATTCCTGCTTTAAAAGAACGCTTACAATATGATACATGTGAATCATTTACACTCTTATGCTATAAGGTCATTGATCTAGAACAACATATAATTGATACACATGTTATAGATCCTCCTAATTCTGTTGCTCCTGCATCTTCTACTTCTTCACCTCTTCCATCTGTTCAGCGTCCTCTAAGGTCTCCATCTCCTCCACCTCGCAAGCATGTTCCATCTCCATCGCATAAGCGTCCTCCATCCCCACCACCGCATTGCTCTCCACCTAAGTCTTCACCATCTCCTACTCGGGAGCCATTACATTTCTTGCATTTTGCTAAGCCTCATGATGTACTTCGTGCTTTGCTTGATAAGTGCTTAATTCGCTTGCCTTCTAATCAACATCATCCTCCGCATCGCTTGCATCGCTAACGCAATCGTCCTTATTGCAATTACCATCGCATCAATGGCCATCGTGACAATGACTGTTGCGCCCTTCATGACAAATTGCAACAATTAGAAGACAAGGGTGTCATTGCCTTTGGCTCTCACTCTTGTGAGCGGTCTATTTCTCCGATTCCGCACAAGTGTGTTGTTACTTTAGTTCACTTCTCTCCTCCTGCTTCTAAGGTCGTCAGTGATCCACCACCTAAAGTCATTATTCATGCACGACCTCCGCCTTGTTCATCCACCACTACATCATCTCATACGCCACACATTGTTCCTGCTTCACATTGGCTTCCTAAGCTGTCAGCATCTGTGCTCCCCACCACTGCATCTCCCACCATTGGCACCATCTCATCTAACATTCAGTTTGGTTCATACACTCATGTGGCTTCCACCTCTCATGTTGCCCTCTGCTCGCAGCTTTGGTAGTTGACTTTTCTCACCTTACTACTCGATGATGCACTTGTGTTCTTGCGGTTCTTACATGACCGTTGAGGATCTGTTCAATAAGAACCCCACTCCATTTTTATGCTATACGCTTTATTGCTCTATCTAGCATAAACTATCACACCATTTCCTGATGACACACTCTTGTTTTATGGTTCATTCTTGATTCTTTGAGGGGTCTTATATCAACGAACCTCATCTTCTCACACATACGTTGGGGGCATCAGTCTTCTTCCTCCCCTTCTTGATCATGCTTACACGCGATTACATACTTTTTTATGATCATTTTAATCACATTGTTCATTCCATACATACATCTATTCTTATTTATCACATCTTTATCCATACAATCCCATTTTCATATATTACCCATCTATGTCCTAATCAACATCATCATCCATCTGTCAATATAATCATCTACGCAATGCAAATCACAAAACCACATATGCACAAGCAATCATCACATCACATATATCAAACAATCAACACAACGCAATATACCAATCATCCATCCATATATATCATCACAAATCATAGTTACTGAAAATACAATTCTTTGAGGGGCAATCCCCCATGCATGCATCGCTACATCAATACATGTCATACATCATCGTCGCTATCGCTATATACAATTGTGGGAGCTCTAGTCTTAGATGCTTCTCCGCTCAATATGTTGGGCTTTAGTCGCAACCCCTATATCTCTCCACCTGTCTGCGTAATAATGCCAACTCAAATGATTGCTCCGCAAATCGGCGCTACAACTCTACATACCTCATGAACACATTTTGCGCTAGGGCTCCTCCTACAACCTTCCTAGCTCGGCGAGTAGCCGCCCGCGCCTTATCACGCTCACTCAACAACATGGTACATGTCGTTGCTGCTATCGCTATTGGCTCAAATAAGTGGGCATGCTCACCCGCAATGACATCTACTCGCTCCAACATCCCACCTCCCATGAGCATATTAGTAGGCACATTTCGCGTCGAATGTGCGGATCGATGTATCAACAATCAACGACCAATAAACATCCCAACCATCCAAACATAGCATTAGTTACTACGCATGATATCCACAATCAAACAACTAAGTAACAAACCACAACTATCAAATACTCACACTCTCCTATCGTTGTTGCTATACCATTGCCATCGGTGGTGGAGCTCCCCTCTCGCTCCTCCAATCGGCGGTGCTCTGCCGCATTCACAACAATTGGAAACAATAACATCCATTGGTACGCTGCCTACCATGCACTATAGGTCTCAATACATCTTGCATTGTCCACCTGTATCGGCTCTATGGCTGCATCCATCTCATTTGCACCCAGGGGCACTAGTTATGCGTTAAGTAGGCCCCGATCTTGCTCCCGACCTCTTTAAAAGCTTGTCTTAATTTCTAATTTCACTTTTGGGAGCTCTCCAACCCACTTAGAGGGGAAAACACAAAATAAAAGCTTAAATGTGAATAAAGAAAACTGAAATATAGCTCAAGTTCTTCCCTTGTTCAACTTCTTCTTGCCCATGGAAAGGAAGATGAGCAAGAAGCCTTCAATTTATATTATTTTGAAAAAGGGGACATTACACTTTGATCGATTTCACGTCTAAGTACTCCAAGTTTATCCTCCATTCTCAAAAATCTTCAAAATTTTAAATAGTTTGAGCCACATCACTTTGAACTTACCTTTTTTAATTTTGCACCTCCGGTTATATCTCAAAACTAGAGCTCCAAATTTAAAGTTCATCTATCGAGGTGTTTATTGTGCCAATACTTCATTCTTTTCAACTATACTTCAATTGCTCACTTTTCCATCGCCCGACGTTCATCTAGTTCAAGCATATCCGTCGTATTTGATCGTGCTTCAAAAATAGGTTGTACTTTCGGAGGTTGTACCTTAGCTTTATTAAAATCTTTTCCTTAGATCCTATGTCATGCTCATTAAATCTTTTGACTTATGTTTGCTACTCAATCCAATTGCTAGACCCACTTTCCATCTAACTTTACACCCTTGACGTATTATTTGAACTTCGGTGGGTAAGTAGACTATGATCTTGATGGTTTAGAAGAACTTGGCATTTAAATCCAATGCACCTCCATTCTTAACCAAGCATTTTTTCAAATTCTGAATTTGATGAGTTTGATGAGGTTGTTTCCTCATTGATTGCCTTATTCTTCAAATCAAATTCTTTTTCTTTTACAGTTGGCTTTAGCTGCTGTTTGCCAACCACGACCCAAATGTGCATCATAGAATTTCTTCTTCAAGTGAGATGACTACAAAATTCAACAAGATGTTGGTTCCAATAATAACATTTTGTCCCATTCGTACACCCAATACTTTAATGTCATGTTGATTTAAGCCTACTATTTGGAATATCAAAGGCCACAAAGTTGACTTCCCAAGACTTTTCCAAGTCTCCTTTGCAAGAATGTTCATGTTGGAACTACCATCAACGAGAGTATGTTGTCAAATTTTCGTGTAGAATATTTCCATATGCACGATTACTTACTAATGGGATAGATTCATTGTTAGGAGCATATGATCAATCATTTGATACCCCGACAAAGGGGGGTTTAACTATGGATTCATTCTTTTGCTCTATGTTATCCATATCACCGAGATACTATACCATTTGACAATAGGTGTGCCATTGTATGCTACATGCCCAAGCCAATGTCTTGGATGGTAGTAGTTATTGCATTCTCGAGTTTTGGAATGTTTTGAAATAAGTTGGCAATCTTCGTAGGTATAGTGGTTTGCAAGACTTTGTCTTGCAATAGCTTTGTTTAACTCGAGCCACTTATCATCAGACTCGTATGTTCATGCGATTGATGTCGTTCTTCGACCATTGCTTTCTCAACTTCCATCCTTGCATCAACCAATATTTCCTTCTCCATATCCTTGTTAGGATAATTAGCTTTCTTCATTTGTGCCCTAGTAATTTCCCTAACCTCTTTGCTCTCGGTTATGTCAATCATATTGCCCCTAGCCCGCTTTGGACTATCGCCATTGTTATGGTTCTCGGGCTCCACTATCTACAAATAGGCCCAATATTATTCCGATTGGGAATTCTCTTGCATGAAACGACCCCTCTCGCACTTTGTATAATTGTCGTCCTCGGGTGTTGTTTTGAATTTTGACTTTTGTGACCACTATTATTATGACGTTGGTAATTTCTTGGCGGTGTGGTGGGTGGTGTCAATTGCTCTCTTTGTGTGGATGGTACTTGGCTGTTTTTATTTCACAAATTATATGGGCAATCCTTGATTGCACGCCTTAGAACTTGACAAAAGCCCCAAAACATTGTCTTTGGGCAGTTCACCTTGGTGTGACCTTCTACCTTGTAGTCAATACACCAAAGATCCTTTCCTTCATTCTTAGTGTCTCCCTTGAGTTCATTCACCATTGAGCATGCCTTTCCTTAAGGCTCGGATCGATCTGGGTTCATTATCATCATAAACGCCGGGATCATTTTCTTCACTTCTTGTCAAGTGCAAGGATGTCTTATCCTCACTTTCAATGTCCATGGCTCAGTTGTATGTGTCTTTGTAAGACAAGGGTAGGACCACCTTCATCTTCCTCTAGAATGAGTGTACCAACCCTTCTATGAAACATCACATCTTCTTTCTGTTGTAAGGTTCTTTTCAAATTTCCCAACTTTTTTTGAGTCTTCTATTGTAGGCTTGAACACTCTTATGCTTACCCTGATGTATATTATTGATTTCTGCAACAATCTCATTGTCATTTCTCAAGAGTCTAAATTCTTTCTTGAAAGCTTTCCTAAGGTTTTTCCATGTTACTTTATCCACACTTGGTCGATCAAGACACCAATCAATTGCTACTCCTTAAAGTGTGGCTAGAAAGCATCACAATCAGAGATGCTCATCCGTGTACACATGGGCAATCCATATTGTAACACATCTTGCAATGCCATATGTGATTCTCCAATCTATCATCAGTGAACTTTGGTAGCTTTTGTTTTCTAGAGATGGAGTTTATAGGGTAACCATGGCTCTTGTTATGGGTTATTTCTAACATGGCTCTTCGCATACAATTCTCCTCCTTAAGAACGTCCATGCTAGACATTTCTTTGTTCTCTTCGCATAAATCTTGCTAGCCGCCAAGTCCCCTTTTCATGCCACTCCCTCCAATCCATCATTTGGGCTGCCTCAAACTCTTCACTTGATACTCTTGTGGTACCCTCCAACCCAACCTGGTTTACAAGGTTTGCACTTCCTTCCTCGGGAGGGGCCATGACAGTTTCTGCCAACTCCTTTCTCGTGAGTGGCATAGGGTCCACATGTTATGGCTGAACCTTTTTTTCCCCCTTGGGCCCACCTCTAACTTCTACTTATGCTTCAACCTTGACTTTCGCTTCGGCTTCTATTTGTACTTTGTTTTTCACTTGATGGATTTTTAGAGTTGGCTGCTTGTCGCAACCTTTGTTGTCTTTCTTGTTTCTCGATTAAACAAGTCGACCACGATGTTTTGGCCCCCTCCCTAACAGTGTTGTCTTCTTCTCCCGCCTTTGTTCGAGGAAAATTAATTATTTCTCATATGGCGCTGATCCTCCTCTTTTTGAATTCTTTGTAACATTGGGATTTTTTTGTCATTTTGTTTCACGGTTACATTTGGCACCAAGGTTTAATAAGATAATGTAGTGCCCCATCGAAAATAAGTATTGTTGATTGACGTTCACTTTGAACAGATGTTTTAACTCAACCAAATTTTTAAAGGCATGCTGCCATAGTGTTTATAGGGAAACTGCACTAGGACAAAATTTCAATCACAGACTAGTCACTACATATCACATCACAATATAAAAAAATATGATAGTAGTCACCGCTTCATTCATAGATAGTGCTCAATACAAGTTGTTCAGTACAGGGAGGACTTGGTACTCAGTGCCATTTCCTTGACGTACATCATTCTATTTATATGACAAGAAGATGCAGTGGATTGATGGTTAACAAGAGTCTTAACTAACAACCTAAGGCTGACAATACAATTATTAACCCTATAACATGCTACTAAAAGATGGAATTACCTTGATAACCACGACAAAACTAATGTGATGCTCTATATAACTTCGCTTGAACCATTTGTTCATGTGGCATATGGTGAAGAATACAAGCATGACCCAAATTTTGGAGAGATATTTCACCAATTAAGAAAGGCAAAAATTGTAGATTTTGAGCCCAAGGAACTCTACTATCTCCAAGAGGTTTGCCCAACAAGTCGGGAAAGCTTTGTGTGCCTAAAAGTGAAGAGTTTAAATTAATGAGGGACGCAAATACTTCAAAATGCTGGTTACTTTGTTGTAATGAAGTCTTCAGCTCTCTTGCAGAGGTATGTATAAAAGCCAAACATGCAAAATCTTGAAGTTCATTTGGGATGTGTTTTGTGTAGCTCAATTAAGTATCACAATAGAAAGTTTGGATTATAAATGTGACTATGGATTCCTTTGAGATCATGGGAGAGCATGTTTATAGATTTTGTAGAAGGTTAGCCTTTGTCAAAGAAAGGGCATTATTACTTGTTCATTGACATACACTGGTTTGGCAAAATGTATGTTTGTATTCTGTGTAAGACGACTCTTACGAGCAATGATGCAACTGATTTGTTTTTCACTAATGTTTGGGTTCCTTTTGGTTTGCCTAGCCATATCATTTCAAATAGTGATTTGAGAACTTTGGGCAAGCTTTTGTGTGCATTGTGGGATAAAATGGATACAAGGTTGAAGACATCAACTACTAGAGATTTAAGGCTTCCACAGTCTATAACATTAGATCACAAGATTTTTGGAGAAAATTGTGTGGAAATTTTGAATCTACTTTTTGTCCTTGAATAGAAGGGTAAATTGAAGTGGTAGAACATCGGTACAACTCTTGAGGTGGAATAATAGAAAGCATCCAAATACTTGGGATGAAAATTTGACATATACCTAATACTCGTACAATAAAGCAATTAATTCTTTTGCTAATAATTGATGGCCTTTTGAGATGTTATGGTTACGTGCCTTCTATTATGTTTGATGTTGTGATGGAAGAGCCACTAAGGGAGCAAGAAATGGTGGTGGATTGGGAAATCAAAAAGCTGAAAAATTCATTAAAGCAGACATGATCAGCATAAAGTTGAGCATTAGTGCTGTCTTAAGGGCAAAACATGGTTGTACTGAAGCAATGGGAGGCTCCAAGATATAGCAGAAAAGAAGCTAAAACCACATAAATGTGATGTAGGAGCATCCAAGGGTACCGGAAATCCTGCACGAATAAAAATATGTAGAGGTGTGTTCTTGTAGACTGGTCAATGTGCTTGTTTTTTCGGCATGTAGAAGTTGAACTAATGGAAGCATCAAGACTCCAACACTTGAGAGGCATCACATACATTGGAGAGGATCATTTTCAGGCAGCAACATGGTTTCAAATGAGTTGGCTGATTTAGCTGACTGTTAGTAGGATTTGGGAAATGGCTGCCTCTGTTGAAGACCTAAAAATGATAGTTTCTAGTGCAGAGGAAAAGAGTCTCGGGAATACCT
Source organism: Taxus wallichiana var. yunnanensis (assembly GCA_018340775.1). Classification (NCBI taxonomy): domain Eukaryota; kingdom Viridiplantae; phylum Streptophyta; class Pinopsida; order Cupressales; family Taxaceae; genus Taxus; species Taxus wallichiana. The sequence continues at coordinate 944,475,770 of CM031235.1, forward strand.
CCAAGGTAGAATATGAGTGCATATTTGGATTCCCCTTGAAAGGTTATGCAATTAAAAAAATCAGCACTGGATTTTGAGCTTATATGCAAAAGTTATGACCTTTAAACTTTTCAAGGTTTTGCATATTGGGACAACCACTGGGCTGCTTTTGCAACTATAAGCAGTAGTTTTGCAATTTTAAGCAGCAATTCCGAAACTACAACCACTGGGCCATTCCGAAACTGCAATTACTGCTTTACGTAAAGCACTAAGCAGCGGTTTTGCTCTGTGGTGAATGCAAAAAGAAAGTAATTACCCAAAATGATTTTTTTCTCATCTGCAGCGTTTTCAAGATGCTTGAGAGTTCAAAGAGACACTCCAGGTTGTCAGGGGATGTCAGAAAGTTTGAATTCTTGAGTGGGAGTTAGTTTTGCAATCAAAAGAGTAAGAGAGCCAAGTAGAGCTTGCAAGAAAACTAGTTAGAGTTTGCTAGGAAGTTGGTGTGTCCAGGGATTGAATTGAGCGTGTATCAAGTCCATTGAGGAAAAGTGTTGTACTTATTTTCTCATCTTCATGTTGTAATTCAATAAAGCAAAATGTCCGTGTGTGTGTGTAATCTTTGTAGGACAGTCGTATATAGTAATGATTAAGTTTTGAGTCCCAAGTCTGATCAGATTGTGTGAATTGTGTCCATTGGAGTGAGTGAGTCTAGGCTGCAAGGACAAGGTTGCCTTTGATTGGAACCCCTAATTAACCTGCATTGATGTGGTCCATTTGAGATTCTTGAACAAGTGGGCAAAAAGCTGTCAAATTATTTGTGCCTCGATATATTCAGTTGTGAATGTAGGGAACTTATGTCTATTTGATTGAGCCCTCTATTGTAGATGAAGAAGAATAATGTATTTGTTTCCCTTTCATTGAAGACCTTGCGCTTAAGACTCGAGAAGACTTGGACAAGGATTTTGTTTTGCTGAGGAAGGGTAAGAACATCAAAGAAGGGAATGCAGGAAAATTGGCAAGTTTGGCTGAAAGGACAATTGCCAAGCAAAGTGGTAAGATAAGGAGCAAGTGATGGAATTGTTCTGTCATGTCACGAGTCCTTGAGATTTAGGGGACCAAAAGCCTCCTAATTGGACAGGTGTGATCTGAATTGATTCATGAAATAAGTTGAGTTCAATTGAACTAAAACACGAATCACTCTTACCAGTCAAATTGATAAGGAAGGCAACTTGAAACACTCTCAACCACTCATAATATTAAGATTTTTAGCAAGAACATTGTATATAGGTTCGAGTTCAATCGAACAAAGCCACAGATCACTCTTACTAGTCAAATTGATAAGGAGGCAACTTTAAACACTCTCAGCCACTCATAATATTATAATTTTTAGTAAGAACAGTGTATGCAGATTGATACAGTGGTTTACAGAGGTTGCAAATGGTCATGAGGTGATCTGGACAGCTGGGAGTCCAAACCCTATTGAAGCATGTTTTTGAGAAACAGAGAACAGTTTTTAGTGACAAAACTGCTAGAAACAACAGGATGGTGGTTGCAGATGTCATTGTGGTTCGATTTGTGTCATGAAAGTTCCACGCGTGTTGTGGCAGTTATGGAAGTGTTGTGGCAGTTCTGCCTGGAAGGGTTGATGTATATGGCAGTTTTTCTTGTGTCAGACATCAAGATGGTGTCTCTTAATGTTCTTTAATGTCTGGGAAAAGTTATGATACTGCTTATATGCCGTTGGTGTCCTTGAAGGCACCAAGAAGGTATAAAGCTTGAAATATTGTGAGGAGATAATGGCCAGAGAAGCCAAGTCTAAATCTCATGAAGTTTTCCCACATTGGGCTTCTCCAGGGTAAAATGTATTGTTTTGAGCTCTAATTTCTGGTGTTTGTTCTTGTTTCTTTTATGCATGTGACAATCTACATTAGTTACATCACTAATCAACTCTTTTCTAAGCATAAATGGACTGTTGTCTTAAACAAATATAAGGGAACATAAATCAAATCAACTAAGTTGTTTTCTTTTGAAATGAGATACGTATTGGTGAATTAGCTTATGGAATATATACGGTAATAATGGATCAACAATATTTACAAATATAGGGTATTCAAGTGGCTCAAATCTGGGGCATTACAGTCCAGAAGATATAGTTGTATAGATATATTCCCTTGTTGAAAAGAAGTTGGTGGAGAACATGATCCATCTAGGTAGATTTGTAAATTTTAGCTCTGCTGCTTCCAATTTTAGATTTGAATTCATTTATTATGTCTTTATTTTGAGAGATGTGTATCACACTTTGAATTCGTGCTTTTGCCTGTTGTACTCTTTGAGCCCCATGACGTATTGTTGGTCATTTGTGAATATTGATATAATGTTTTGCTTCTTCCTAAATTTTGACTTGGCAGGTACTCTTGTAGTCTTGGATTAATTTTGCGGGCTACATGAAACTGCTGCTTGACCTCTGAGTTTGCATGTAGGCAAGCATGATTACAAGGCCAAATGAACTAGATGATTTTCACAAGCTGAAAATAAAGCTGCAATATGGGAGGGAATAAACTCTACTTAAGTGGATTGAACTCTGTGATATCCAAATAGATGTTTTTATAAACCATTATTTTCTTTGGCGCGGGTTTACGACACGAAAAGAAATCCAAATCTAGAAGTCCAAAAGTCCTCTTTTGGAGCCCTAATACCAAAGTGATATGGTAGAGAGATGGAACAATTGAGAAGCCTTGATAGATATATTAAAGATACTATGTTCAAAAACTTGCTTAGAGAATGAAATGACCTACGTAGTTGAATAGTTGAAAATCCCCTTAAATAGAATCAACATATCACACTTGATTGTCATTTGGCCCGTGTAGATGCATTGTAATCTAGAGTTTCATTGGTTATGTTATCATTCATGCAATTCAGCCGAATTTTGGGAATAGAAAAATTACCCCAAACTATAGGAGTGATGCGTAATCACCCCTTTGTAGTGAGTCAATACGCGTGGAACCCACGAGACCATTTCTATACTTCTCAATGGGCGAGAGGTAGTGTTATGTGGGGACGCATCCCCTAGATTTTGGAGACATCTTTGATGTCCTGAATATTTTGGGGACTTGGGGACTTAGAGGGGACATCCCTATTTTTAAAAAATCTTTTAAAAGTTTTCTGATGTTTTTACTTTTAAAATGCTGTTATTTTTACCAAGAACATTAAATTATGATCTTGAAAGTACCTAAAATACATTAAACACAGTGTAAATCCCTAAATTTCATTGAATACAATTAAATTTTTTTATATATTATTTTAATAGCTGTCCCTCCGCCGTCCCCAAAATTTGGGATTTTTTTGCCGTTCTAGAAATCCCGCCCCTTGTTCCTCCCGTTCCTGAGACTTAGGTAACTATAGTGAGGGGTGATTGCTAGAGAAGTTGGTTCCGTTCATTTGTCCCTAGTATTTTTATGAATTTTGGATCATTTCCTATATTTTAGGGGCATTTCCTAGATTTTAGGAGGTTGGGACCTTCACCATTAGTCTCCTCATGGGGGATTTACCCTAAAGGGGCCTTTTTACTATTGACATTGTTCATGCCCTTGGAGATTTTTAAGTGTATGTGTTTGTTATAACTAACTTATAAGTGCCACGAGGAAAATTTGTTCCTATTGAGAAATTGCATTGGACTGAAAGCATTCCTTTTTCTTTTATTGGCAATCTGATTTGTGGGGCAGTTGGAGCAACATTATACTACAACATCAATTCTGATGCAATAAAGATCTCTTGCTAAGGGTTTGATTTCTAATAACTTTCACACTCTAATTATTTCTTGTTGGAAGACGTGCACAAGGAAGAAATAAAGAGAAGGCAGATTGCGCACATTTGAAATTGCTTGTCCGTCTATTTATTATGAATGATGTAGTTACAAAGCGGTTGATATAGTTACAACCATCTCATTAGTTAAATAATTAATGAAGTCCTTATTTAATAAGCCTTACATTCTAATACCCCTCTTAAGGCTTATCCTACATAAAGCAAAAACGAACATTCTAACAAAACTAGAACCAAACAAAACTACGTAATCTTCAGAGGCTTTCACTTCGAAAGCAATGCTATCCCTAGGTAGGCTCCATCAAGCTGCTTCGTGACCTTCGTAAAGGTGTAGCTCCCGAGCTGAATTCCCGAGTTCTTGGATTCCACCTCCCCGAACTCCCAAATCACAGATCTCCCAAATTTTTGGACAACCATCCATATTGAGCCTTCCACAAGCTCCATCAAGTTGTCTCATGACCCTCTTGAGGGTATAATTCCCAAGATCACCGGTCTCTCAAACTATTTGAGCAACCAACCAAACCAAGCTGCATCTACCCCTGTATCCTTTCTTGCCTTCAAAGTTTAGAGCATTTTTATTTTACATATTTGTCACTTGTCCTCGCTTGCCACCTTCTCGCATCTGGTGTGTCTTCAACCATGGCTATATTGGCTGTATTTGATATGCTTTTAGACATTCAATCTCCTGGTTTTCTTTATCTGATCTTCCACGAGAGTTTTTGGTTCTGGAATAAAATGCACTTTCTTGTTGAGAATGACCTTTTGCATCTTTTGCAATTCATTTTTCTTCAGTTAGAAGAGCTGAAATCATATCTAGAGATTGAAATTAAATTTGATTGAGGGTAAAAACTACATTGCTATATTTCGAAGACAAACTATTTAATAGGATAGCTTTGGCATCCTCATTCTCAATCGCAACTTTGACTTCTACTAGTTGTCTGATCAGGGACCTCAAATTATTGATGTGGCTTGACATAGAGACTCCATCCATTTTGAACCTATATAACTGAAGTTTTAGGGAAATTTTGGCATTAACTTCTTTCGCTCCAAATAATTTATTTAGAGCATCCTAAATTTCCTGGATGATTTGTCTAGGTCTACATGATGAAGTTCAGAGTCGGAGAGAGCAAGGCCAATAATAGCTTTTGCTCTATCATCTCTGCTCTGCCAATCTAACAATTTAGATGCATTGGTGGGTGCTTTCTCTTTCCCGTTTACTATGCCCCACAAATTTTTATTCATAAGTTGCATTTGTATTTTCACTTTCCATGTATGAAAATTTAGACTAGAATATTTTTCTACTAGAATTTCCATAAAATAAAATAAATACTACTGCATATTTACTGAGATGAGTAAATAGAGAATAAAATACCAGTTCTTTGCTGCAACTTGTGATGTGCACAGTTCCGTGCCCTAGCAGATAGAACAAACAATCTGAAACTTTGTTGTGCCCTCGAATTGGTTTGTAAATGTGTGACTAGAAATAACTCTTTTAAACCTTCCGTGACTGTATTATCTTCGGATTTGCTGGCTTTCTGTGCCCTAGTGCAGGATTTGTGTCTATTTTGTGGCTATTTCATGCTCAAAAAATCGCGAATGTATTTGGAAGACGTGCTAAAAAAAATCACAACTTTGTCTCTGCTATGTCCCTTCCATGAATTTGGCCCTCGTTTCAATGGCGGAAATGCCTGCAAACTTCAACGAAATGGGTGGAAAAATGACTATGTAGTTATGTGCCTGTATATGCCCTCAGAAAAAAACTCTAATAATATTTCAGAACTGTGAAACCTGACTGTATATTAATGGCTCGCATGAGTGTATATTCACTTAATGGCCTGAGGACTATATATGCACGACTGCAACTGAATAATGGTGATTTCATAACTGTTTATTAATGGTGCGACTGTATTTTTGTGATTGGAACTGCATAATGGTGCTCTTGAGTTGAAAAATGTGACTTTGCCCTCGTGTCTGACGTCTGTACCCTCGATTCAAACTTCTTCTCTCTTTCCTTGCTTGTCTCGCTCTGATACCAATGTTGGAAGATGTGCACAAGGAAGAAATAAAGAGAAGGCGGATTGCACACATTTGAAATTGTGTGTCCGTCTATTTATTATGAATGATGTAGTTACAAAGCGGTTGATATAGTTACAACCGGTTACAACCATCTCATTAGTTAAATAACTAATGAAGTCCTTATTTAATAAGCCTTACATTCTAATATTTTTCTATTGATGTATTCCAACAGATTTTATCAATGAAATATAGCCCCAATGTTTTTATTAGGGCTCACTTTGTTTATGTAGTGCATTGTTCTTTGAATCTTTCTTTCTTGGCATCGTTCTAAATTACAAAAAGAAAAACTAGAAATTTAAAAAAGAAACTAGATAGAGGTCATAACATGATGTGAAGTTTGGCCCCTATTTTAACAAGTTAGTGTACCTTAGAGAGAATAAAAATAGAGCAAACGCTGATAGGAAAGACTAACCACATTCATACCATGAAACCTATTAATACGTCAGTGTATGAGTTATTAACAAAATTTCCACTCTCGTCATTAGACCTAGCGGTTATGCATAATATTTAACACAATGGCTTGTGTGTGCGTGTCAAAAACATCAACAAATATCTAGATATATATTCTTAAGTATGTGTACTTGTTTCTTGTATTGTCCATTACTGTGCTCAGAAGGAAAGAAAAATTGTGGAGATAGGTGGCTAGAGATGGGGCATATTGCATCCAAATTTCATCAAACACTATCTGTAGCCTATAGTTATAGAAGATGATTGGAGAAGTCTTTTCTATAGTTAAGAAAATGATCACAAGCTAGAACCAGACATGGTGTCTAGCATACCTAAGAAAAATCTGAAGTGGCAATATAGATATTTCATGAACTTCATAGTTGCATGGGTTAGGGACTGGCTGTGTCAATCCATGTCAAAGATTTGGGTCCACCTATCATCAAAATTGCTTCTTCTTTTTTCTGTTTATGTAGCTCACAACATAACTTTCTATTTCAGAACTCTTCTTGAAGATTTTGTTAACACCATTTGGGAAACTCAACTATAAATATAGTGAGTGCACTTGATTGTCTAGAACACACAACTGTTTGACTATCAAAGCAGGCAAAGGTGTGGATCGGAAGATTTCACGCCTCAATTCTGCGAGGCTGTCTTGGATATTTTCTGGCTTCAAAGGAGCAGAAACATGTGTGAATCGTCCCACGCTGCCAGGGAAGACTTGGCTATCCAAAGTCCTCCAAGGGTATGAGGGACTATTCATTGTGTGACATTTGCTAGAACTGGAGCGTAGTGCAAGGTATAGCCTGATCTGGGACTGTTTAGATGGTATTACTACTACGGGAGCCATGTAGATGTATTTTGGTTTGAACTGGAGCCGTATGAGATGTTTTAGATGAATATTTTGCAAGATGGGAGGTTGTTGTCCTGCAGATCAGTGTGTTGTTTTTGGTGTTTCGATGATGTTTGGAGTGCATGAATGGTTATGTTATGGTTTTGGAAGTGTTGTATATTGTGTTGAAGTGTCTTGTTGTTTGTTTGGTATAAATGGAAGTGTATTTACTTCAGTTTATGCTTGATTAACCAATCAAAATCTGAATCTAAGTACTTGTTGGAAATGAAATACTGTTTGTCAATTAAATCGACTCTACTCAATTTATGCAATACAAATCAAACAATAGAATGATTTTCCCACAAATCTGAAGCTACATGCAAATGCATGCCCATTTCTTTTTGTATTTTCAAATGATTTAAATGAAATGGAAAGCAAGTAAAAATTAAACTACTGCTGCAAGCTAGGATGAAATTTCTGAAAATTTAAACACTGTGATAATGAATAACAAAATACATCTATATTTACCTGAATGCAAATGCAAATTCTCGGTTCTATATTATATGAATGTACTGACGATACGTAAGTCTCTTTTTTAGGTCGTTTCTCTTTTAAATGTCTCTTCTAAAACAATGGAATGAATAAGCAGATCTTAACTTTTAAATGCAAATGAAATGAATTAATTCTAAAATATGCAGACCTGAAATAAATCTCAGGGCAAATCAATGATCTTAATCTAACAGAGCTTCAAAACAATACCCATCTATTTTTTTTTTCCAAAATGAAAGTAATGAATTGCAACTACAATGGATTTAAACCCTGGACGCAAAGAGGTAAAAAGATGAGCACAAATCTGAAGCTAATCTCAGATGTGGTACTAGCTCAGAGCAAGGATATGTAAAGATGAAGCTAATGACAATCAATAACCTTATTGCAAGCTAAACTATGTTTTTCTTTTTTTCCAATGAATCTTTTCAAAAGTAAATGTAGTAGATGAAAATAACAAGATCAATAAGCTAAATTAACAAATGAAAATAAACAAAACAAATAAAGACCAACTGCTCTCCAGTGGTGGAAGTGGCTGGGCTGAAGTTGATGCTTATACCCTTAGAACAACTATCTCCAACATCATCTTCAGTCCAACCTTGAGAGGAACGTCATTGCATCCTCTCTCTTTATTGCAGCTTTGAAGCTGCATTCTGGCTTGAATTAGATTGAGTAGCTATAAGATTTGATTTTTAATAAGTGGAGCCATACGTTTTTTTAAATTATTAGATGGTGCAAGGAAGGCTTAAGACCATCTTGGTGCCTTTTTACTGTTTGCAAGGCCCAAATAACAACATTCATTGAACGGTAACAAAGTTTATTCAACTTACTCTGGGAAAATTCAATCTTATTTCCATAGTTATGCAGGGACACGCCCACACCTCCACCACCTGCTCCCCATCCTGCAGCTATACCGGACATTGGGGATGTCTTGTGGACATGGGGTCAGGGTGAGGCATCCCTCTAAGCACCAGAATTGCAGAAAAAAGGGGACATTCCCTGAACTTGTGAGACATTTCCGGGATGTCCTTGAAACTGCTGCCAAAACAAATTGCCAATGCGGATGCCATGATCTCCTTGGGATGGTTGAGTGATGTCGTGGAAATGACCCTATGTTCCCTCTGCTTACTGCATCAATAAAAATTTAAAAAAATTATAAAGCAAGAAAAGAAAAGACAAATTAAAAGATAAAACCCTAACATTAAAAGTAATATAAAATGTTATAAAACTGCCAAACCAACACCAATATCTATTGCACTTGCAAAAGGAAGAAGAGAAAAAGAGGAGAAAGAGGAGGAAAGGAGAGGTTTTCAACAAGAGGAAGAGCAAGATGATGATGATGATGATCTTTTAGTTGCAGACTATTTTTGGTTTTTCTGATTTTGTATTCCTTCCGATTCATGTTACAATTAATCATAATGTATTCCTTCCGATTTTGTACTCTTTAAGTCTTTTCACTGTCTTGATACTAAGCTGCGAGTCAATACCTCAGCATGTCAATGTATCTTGCACGATGTTAGATGTTATGAAATTAATATTTTTCACGAGCAAATGGAATATTGGATAAATATCTATTGTTTCAAATTTCAACTTATTTTAGTTTGTTTTAAGTTGTCTTTAAATTTATTTGTATATTTTAAAAATTTATAGATTTTTTTAACAGCCATCCTGATGCAGAGCCACATTCACTTGCAAACAATCCACAATGCTAGTATGAACCAAAAACTCACTAACTGCCCCTTAAGCCTTCACTATTAGCAATTTCTACAAGTCAAGAACCTCCAAATCAAGCAAATTTTTGAGTGTATGACCTTATAGCACTTTCCCAATCACTTCACCATGTCATTAGACCCTATACCAAGTTAATTCAACCATTAAAATGATTCAAATCAATCAAAAGTGTCAATTGTCTCACCTTCTTGCAAAACTGCCCTTTAGTGCTTCTTAAGCAAATGCCATTGGTGAATTCATAGTTGGAACAAACTACAACTACCCAGAACAAACTAAACACACTTCCAAGTACCCTTTATGCCCTCTATGGTGTGGGTAAAATTTTAGGTTCCAATTCCTAAAGCTTCTCTTCCAAATCTTCACTTTCTCCTTTCTAGTTACACTATTCTCTACTAGCCCTGTCTGAGGATGTTTTAAAGCATAACTTTTGATATAGGCACTTGATAAAGTGAGGCTATTTTAGGATACCCATTTGCCCCTTCTTGTTTACAAAATTTCAATACGACCTTCTTTGCATAATCATCTCCAAATTCACTCTTCCAAGGTTGCAATTAGGCCTCTAGCCTGGGACAATCCATTAAAGGACAAACTGTCATAGATAACTTCTTTAAGGAGGTCTGTTAACTCTCAAAATTGGAATAATCCTCAATTTCAAATCACTAAGATGGTTTCTTGGAAATATTGGCTTTCAATTCATTGTATAAGTCATCAAATCAACTAAAGTGGTTAAACCCTAGGTTCCTAAACCCTCCTTACAGGCCTGTAGGTAGACTGTCTACAAGAAGAGGATATTTAATGAACTTTAAGCCCCATAGTTTTTCAAGGTGATAACTACCAATTTTCAGACTTTGAATTTATCTCTACCTCCTTAAAAATCAGTTTCTTCTTCTTCTCCTATGAGGGTTTCTAACTGAACCCGAGAAGGAAAATATCAGTACAAAAATCCCTAGGACCAATTTCAAGGCTTGATATATCTTACTAGTTAGGGTTTCTTACTTCTTTCACTGTGGAAATGACTCAAATTTTTTCGAACTCTGCCCTAGGAACAGGGTCTTCAAGCTCTTCACGAGTGTTTCCACCAAACTAAAGTCTTCTTATCCTCTGTAATGACCTCTGAAGGTTTACTAGGGCATGAATATCTTAACAAATCATTCAAAACCGCTTCATCTTGAATCTCTCGTTAGAACTCATTCTTCTTGATTTCTTAATTCTGACTGTGCACCAATATACACTCTGCCACAGTTTTCAAAAGGAGTGCCACAACTAACGTAACAAAAACCAAACAAATACATACATGCAATCGTATGATCAGTGTTCTAATCCTCTTACCAACCTTGAAGGTCTCTATCAATGAGGCTCACAATCTGTACACATGCATTTCAAAGCTACAAGCACCCAAAACACAGAATAATGCTGTTACACAGTTTGTTTGGAAACAAAACTTCTCTTTTTGAATCTTGGAGCTCCTCTACCTTCTCATTTGAATGAATCCAATAAATCAGTTACAATTTGCTTATATATGTGTTCACAAGTCCCTTAAACCGAATTTGAGCTCTTTAGGCCCTTGGTCTCATGATTAACTCTTGACACTACACTAAGATTTTGACTAGAACTCCAAGGTCTAAACTTTTAAAACACACATTTATGACTCCTAGACCTCTATAGGTCTTATCAGATGCATGAGAAACCATGAATGATCCAAAAAGTACATTAAATCACCTAACTCAAGCCAAAAAGGCCTTCAAATTTCAAATTTGCACTTTTGGAGGGAAAGTGCATAATTCAAATTTTGAAAATGCTAGATCAAAACAAACACACCTAGATGACTCTAAAGGACCTCTTGAACCCACCAACACATTGACAAGCCAAAATTTGGAGATTGCAAGCCATATTTACATGATTGGAGTGATCCTCCTGCATCACATCCCTCAAATCCGGGAAATGTTTTTCAGTCCCAGCAACCCCAACCCTCATCCACACGTCCCCCTCGTGTAGATTTAGGTAGTGTTACGTGGGGACGTGTCCCCTACATTTTGGTGACGTCCCGAACGTTCGGGGACTTGGGGACTTGGCAGGACATCCCCAAATTTTAAAAATTCTTTCAAACGTTTTCTGATGCTTTTACTTTTAAAAAGCTGTTCTTTTTACCAAGAACATTAAATTATAATCTTGAAAGTACCTAAAATACAATTTAAATTTCTAAATGTGATTGAAAGAAGATAAAATATTGAAATATTAATTTTGATGTATTATTTTTTTAGATGTCCCCTACCATCCCCAAAATTTGGGAATTATTTTTCTGTCCCGAAACCCCATCCCTCTCTAAACCCCAACCCCAAGACTTAGATAACTATGGATTTAGGTAACTACCCGTATTTCATATGTAGCAAATGTATGGAGTTTTTAAGGAAAAGCATTGGTGAAGACTTCCCTTCTGAGCAGTATGATGGGTACCCTTTTAAGCATGGTTAAGTGTTTCACTTGGTTCTTGTGCACAGGTGCTGTCCGGGGTGGGAACAATGGAAAAAAAGGATGTCTTGGTTTAGGCTGGGGCATGTTGAAGAGGCCTTTGCATTGAGCTACTGGCTGGATTAACTCTGCTCCCTTTGCTCCCTTTTCTCACATAACTTTTTCCCTCCACATTATCCATCTCAAATCATTTCCAAACTAGAGTGAACTTGCAAGATTTTTCTTGCTATAGACATGCTTGCACCTCATTCTTTCTTCCCAATTCCTTGGAGCTCAATGCAGTTTACTCTTTCAGCGTTGAATTATTTCATTTGTTATGACTTACGTGCATAAACAAGTTGATTGTATTTTCTGTTGTTATTGTAGAACCTATTAGAAACTTTTAGCTAGGACATTTGGCACTTAGTTTACCACGCAAAATAGTCGTACAATATCTCGTTGGACATTTAACTATGACATCCAGGCCTCCATAAACTGAGGATTATTTATCATGATTTTCGTCAAGCGAAAGGAAAATTTGCCCTTATTTTTTTATAAAAAGGGGCAAAATATTATATTAACATAAAGAGGACCTCAATGACGGGCACAAAGGACTGAAGCGTAAAGCCCAGGTTTACTTCAAGAAGATGCATGAACCAGAATGAACAGAGACAGACAGAGAGCAATATCAAGAGCATCCTATAAGAGAATTGGTCTGAACTAGTGATCATGTGGCATGGTGAAGTGGAATACTGAAGTATGTTGAAGTAGTGGTAACGTTGTCTTTGAAGTGATCTTGAAGTTGACAAGTATCCTGGTGCTTCAAAGGAGCGCCAGAGAGGTCTGGTTCGTGCATTTCAGACTCCAGTCTCCTTTTAGCATGTTCAGACAAAAACACTCATTAACAACATTCAATATTTTGTACGGCTCAATGACAATGTTTGTGAGGGATTCCACGGAGTCCTGAATGGAGCTCATCCTAGCCTGCTGATGGATTCAAAGCTTCCCCACAGTGGATAAAATTCTCTCCAGGCATGGATGGTGAATTCTTTGTTTTCCAAATGTAAGTTCAAGTTGCTGGATGTTATCAGATATTTTGGACATGGTAGCAAGGAAAATGTCATGATGGGTAACTGAGGTTTTAGGTGGAAAGGGAGGTGGGAGAGGGTTTTGAGGTGATTGTGATGTTTGGTGGGAGCAGGTTTCAGAATGGAGCCACCATGCAGAAGATGTGGAAGATCATTGTAAGGATTGTGCCGGAAAGGGATAGCAATGGGGGCATGGTTGCAGCGCTGGGGTGGATGTCCAATCTTCTGAGTTAGGGATTGAAGGAGTGGGGAGGTAAAGGAATAGAAGGTTTTAAATGGAGCTTCTTACTGCTAAGATAGTGATGTGAATAATAGATACCAGAAGAGAAAGCTTTGGTGAACAAAGACCCAAAAGAAGGCATTGATTCCATATACTTGGTGAGATACTGCTCTCTTATGGGCCACATCTGAGATGTTGCCAAGTGCTGGGGACTAGTTCATGCGCATTTCACTATCATCATCTGCCACATGAATGCAATGCTGTGGGGAATTATGCATCGTGGCAGAGTAAGTAGTAGAAGGCTGCTGTTGAATTCAAAGATGTGGGGAGCAGGTTTATGAAATCTGCATCTTTGCCTGAAGTAGACTTTCATCTGCTGGATGCTGAATTTGCTTTGAGCTGATTTATGCTTGGTTCTGCTCCTATTTATACACTCAGGAGCTCTTCTTGTCTGCTGTCCCATTCTTGAAATTACAAACAAATTTATGGTAGGTGACTGTTTGGAGGAGAGAGGTTTATACAGATTGGAGCAAATTTCGAGACAATTTTCTTTGATTTCAAAGCTGCTTGCAAAACAGCTTTGTGAAGAGGTTGGTTGGCAATTGAAGGATTAATAATTGTGGGGGTGGTTCGAAATTGAGAAATCACCTTTGCGTATGGGGTGAGATGTTGGATCGGTTTCAATAAACACATCAGTGTCAACTTTCTAAAATTCTTCTCAGCTGTCCATTACCAATATCTTGGATATTATTTTGCAGATCAGAGGGATTTTGATTTGTGTCAGCTGGATATTTGGAGCAGGCTTTAGGACATTCTCAAGGTCAGAAGGGAATAATCAATTTGAAGCAGTAAAGTAATATAAAAGACTGACCCTAGCAGACCATGCAATCCGAGGAAGAAATATCACACCATATTGATTTGCTTGTGTTATCCAATGTATGTTCCTCTGTGGTAGGGTGAGTTGTGGGATGTGAGAGATAAGGACAGATGGAAGTGTTGGTTTCACTGCTGCCTGGAACTTGGAAGTGGTGTGTGGAGGATGGAAAGAGTAAAGTGTGAGATCACAGGAGAACAGTAAATTACAAAACCGTTGCCACTAAAAGAGAAAAAGGTTGCCACATCAGGCTGTTGTGAAGGAAAAGGGAGTGTAGTTGTCTGGTAATTTGTCTTGAAGTGGAGGAGATAACTCATTCATGAGGATATTCATATAGAGGTAGCTACTTTGTGCTAGAGGGAGTAGCTTTCGTATGCATTTTGCCACAAATATGGGCTGCAACTCAACCTGGAAATCTACAGCATAAATAGAAATATATACTATGACGGAAAATTCAAGTAAAGAGAAAAACAACTACCAATAGAAATATAGGCTATGCTGGAAAATATAAGGGGAAAACAACCACCAATTGCAGGGAAGCCATGCCAAAATGAAGCACAATAGAGCTTCAAATAATTGATAGTACAAGTATACATATACAATATTTTAGGCAATTTGAACATTTTATCTTCTCTTTCCTGGGAAAGAAAACACATGCTACACTAAAAGGCGATGGTTAGGAATGGTGCTGCTGGCTGGACTTCACTGTTTTGTAACGTGTTCAAGTCACAAATCTTCAATCAATAGAATAGGTGGGGTACTAAAATAGCATGTCTTTTTGATAGTTAATTGCTTAGCAGTCAAAAGTGTGGAATATAGCTTTAATTTGGTGCAGTTGCAAATAGATCAAAATTGTGGACTACAAGCTTTGATTTACGCCCCATGTGTAATGTCCCTCTTTCTCGGATAGTTCGGTCGAAGACCTTTGGCCTGTTTTGTCTACCCGACGGCCAAAGGGTGTTTTCAAGGGTGACTTCGGTTTATTAATTTTATTATATTGTGCTCAAAAATAAGTAAAATATCATTAAAGCACATATAATTAATTAATAGACTGTTTAAGTGACTTTAACTTAGGAAAATGCATTTAAATAAATTAATAAATTATTTAATGTGCATTCCTAAGCCAAAAATGCGACTGGGTTGGAAAAAGGAAATAATTAATTAAAAATTAATTATGAGAATTTGGAAAAGTGCGACTTGTTCCTTTGGAAGGTTTTTTGGCTATAAGGGAAAAATGTGACTTGGAAAAGGGCATTCAAATTATTATTATTTTTCCCGGCGAGCTTAGCATCGAGCTTTTGCAAACAAAATCCAAGTACGGAAACCCTCTGGATTATTCCTCTTGCGGAAAGAAACCCCAGGAGCAGTGAGAGAAGTTTCCATTCAGGGATCTTCATGGTATTCACAAGTTTTTATTATTCAAGCAATGGACGAGAAATAAATTGCAGCAAGGGCATACTGAGACTTCTTCTAGAGTGCTTCTTCTACAGCTTGTTTTATGTAGTATCTGAGGTATTTTTCGTGATAGATAATTATTGTAATTCCCAGATCGGATATATATCAAATCGATTTGGTTTGAATCATTTACGATGGGTTTTTTGGACAATCTTTATTATTTATCTATCTGCAGATTTATAATTGTATTGCCATAATATTTAGTATCGAAATCGTTATTAAATACACGACTTAATTGTTTATGAAGAAATCTGCCTCGTTAAACCCTAGGCGCCTTTTCGTATTCACCCGTTTTATGGATTTGTTTATTTAATTTATCTATGCAGTTTTAGAATGGTGTTCTATGGATTCTTTTGATGTTATCGGTTCAGATTTGAGCGAGCAATATATATTAAAACTAAAAATAAAACATATTCAGCAAAAAGGGGTTTGGGATCTTCAAAGTGGTATCGAGTAGTGTATCCCTCACTGTGTAGGAAGGAAGCATAGTGTGTATTAAAACAGAAATCAGCTTTGAATGCAGCTCAGAGAGGATGGTCCACACAGATACTACACCCGCAGACGAGCATGACTCGAAGCTGGTATTGCAAGAGGTGACAGAATGGAATATTTGGGTGAGAGACCTGAGAGTCCTCCTCGAGAGGAACATGTAGATCCAGATAGGGATTTCATTCGGGATATGGCAGCCACTCAAGAGGTAGTTGTTATAGACCATGGAGCATATGGGCACTACCTTGGACAGGTTGGCACTAGATAGGCCGCGCGACAGGCACGTCAGGAGGGATAGATCCGTATCGATTCTTTAGTGGTTACAGGATCATAGCAAATCACCTTCAGAGCTTGGGAGTGTTAGGGGATCGCCACGCCATGAGCGGAGGCATACTCATACAGATGAGAGGAGACCTACGCGGACTGCAGATAGGCCTATGCAGCCTAACTTCATGCCTAGAGGTGACCCACCAGAGATTGAGGGACGACCGAAAGAAGTAGCTTTTTCGGATACTATTATGGTAGTCAGTGATGAGTGGAGGAGTTTGCCGCAACATGTGAGGGATGTATTTCCCCTCCCACAATATTGTGCTCAGAGGAGAGAGCATGAGGGCCGGACAGACAGAAGGCCTAGAGCGCAATGCAGAACAGGATTTGCAGCAGGTTACCAATAAGGTAACCCTCTCCACTTTTGATGGTAGTGGAAAGATCAGTGCCAGGGCTTGGATTCACAAGCTCGACACCTATCTTACCCTCAACCATGAGGGAGCAGGAGGCCATATAGTTCGCTACATTGCACCTTGAGGGGGTGGCTTATGATTGGTGGCACCATGGGTTAGTTACACAGGGTCATGAGCTTCTACGGTCATACAGGGATTTCAGCGAGAGGTTGATTGTGAGATTTGATCGCAAGGATGTGGAGTCAGACATTACGGACTTGGCATAGCTCCGACAAAGTGGACACGATTCATACATCAATGAATTTCAGCGGATAGCAGCTTATGGTTCCTAGAGATGCCCGAGAAGAGGGTGGTGATGTTATTTATAGAGGGCCTTCACGACAAGATGGGAGGATTGGTCAAGGCTCTTAAGCCCAGACATCGCATGATGCCATCCAGACGGCATTGGATTTGGACACATCCCCACTTCCTATCACCCACTTCTATCGGCCAATAAGAAGTTTCCCACGAGATCCGTGCCATTTCAGCGCTCATTGCAAAAGATCATTGGGAGCCGGACATTGTTGCCTTGGTAAAGGCAAGGTGCATCTCATTGAAGTGATTTCGACGAGGAGGATGATCACTCGCTAAATACGATGCAGAGAGGATGAGGGTCGTGACCATGATGCACGGGGAGCAGCCCCAAATAGAGCTTGGCGAGAGTGAGGCATTGGATTCATCCGATGTTTACTATTGCTACTGATCTCGGGAGTTCCTAGTACCATCCCTTTCGGTGAAGGAGTGCTTAAGGGACAATGGATTGTTTGTCTGGTTGACATGGAGCTACGCACAACTTAATTGATGAGGGGCCGGCTGCGGCGAGGATTACAGGTTGAGGAATTTGAGGGGTTTAGTGTACGGGGGCAGATGGATTTGCTATTAGTTGCACTAAGAGGATTCCACGACTTAGTATTCAGATGGGGGACTATACATTGACCGATGACTTCTATGTTATTGGACTTGGTGAGATTGATACAAAGATTGGGTATTCAAAGTGGTTACAGTCCTTCGCGAGATATATGCAAGATTTCCGGAGGATGGAGTTGGAGTTTATGGTGGATAAGAAGAAGATTGTGCTTCGGGATCTTTCTGACGGTGGGCCTAAAGTTGTTTTAGCACAGGATGGAGTCTATAGTCAAACATGGAGAGGTCAGATGGCAGCCTAGTGTTTCATCTCATGCAAATCTTCTTCAGACGGTGGCTGAGCAGCTTTTCACATTGACATCCAGATCCATACTGGATAAGCACGACCCAGTGTTTGGTGACATTCCTCCAGGTAGACCACCAGATAGAGGGTTTGAGCATGTTATAGAGCTTGAGGAGGGTTCTAAACCCGTGATGACTACGCCTTATCACCATCCTAAGACATATAAGGATGACTAGATGGGACACATCCGTCCTAGTTCTAGTGCCTTTGCTTCTTCAGTTGTTTTGGTGAAGAAGGATGGGACCATGAGGATGTGCATTGACTATCGTGCACTGAACAAGAAAACCATCAAGAACAGTACCCCATTCCTCGCATTGACGAGTTGTTAGATGAGTTGCATGGATCTATTTACTTTTCGAAGATTGATCTTCGATCGGGCTACCACCAGATTCAAGTTCGGGACAAGGATATTCACAATACAACCTTGAGGTGTCACTACGGCACTATGAGTTCTTGGTGATGCCATTTGGACTCACTAATGCCCTGCTTACATTTCAGTCATGTATGAACCATCTCTTCAACAGTAGTTGAGACAGTTTGTGTTGGTATTTTTTGATGATATTTTGATATATAGCAGGACATGGGATGATCATTTGAGGCATCTTGATGAGGTACTAAGCATAATGGAGACTCAGTCTTTATTTGTTAAGATGTCTAAGTGTGAATTTGGACTTACGGAGATATTGTATCTTGGACATGTCATTGGGGCCACTAGGGTCAAGGTCCATCAGGAGAAGATACAGTCAATGCAGGATTGGCCACCACCCAGGAATATCTCTGACTTGCGAGGATTCTTGGGGTTATGTGGTTACTACAGGAGGTTTGTGAAGGGTTATTCTCGTGGTAGCTCCATTGATGGATCTTACATGGAAGGGTGCATTCAATTGGTCGAGATGAGGCACGGTAGTATTTGAGAGACTCAAGGTAATTATGAGCACTGTCTAGTTTTGGCCCTTCCAAATTTCTCACACCCTTCATTTTAGAGTGTGATGCTTCGGATTGGGGATTGGTGCGGTTCTTATGCGGGATCACCATCCTGTTGCCTTCGAGAGCCGGAAGTTGAGAGATAATGAGAGACCGTATTCCACCTATTATAAGGAGATGCTTGCCATTATGCATGCTTTGGCAAAGTTCGACAAGATTTGGTGGGTGGAAAATTTGTGCTA
Organism: Taxus wallichiana var. yunnanensis; assembly: GCA_018340775.1. Taxonomy (NCBI): domain Eukaryota; kingdom Viridiplantae; phylum Streptophyta; class Pinopsida; order Cupressales; family Taxaceae; genus Taxus; species Taxus wallichiana. The sequence goes on from CM031235.1 coordinate 944,494,863, forward strand.
AGAATCAACCACAACAGTTTGAAATATTTCTTGAACAAAAGGAACTCAATGAGAGGTAACAAAAATGGGTTAGTAGAATCCAGTAATTGATTTTGACATTGAGTATGTCAAGGGGATGAAGAATGTAGTGGCTAATGCACTTTCCAGAAACCCAATCTCTCTCGCCCTATGTTCTTTGAGTGGGATTTCAGCAGATTGGAAATCTCAACTGTTAGTGGAGTATTCCAAAAACACTTGGACATGTGACATTATGGATGGAAAAATTTAGGATGACTAGTATAAGGTAATAACTGATTTGATTTTGTATAAGGGCAAAATTTACCTAGTTCTTGAATCGGAGCTTAAGGAAAAGATTATGCATGCTTTCCATGATGCACCACTTGCAGGACACCCAAGGTATTTTAAAACATACAGGCAAATTAGAGAGAGATTCTCACGAGGGTCTCAAGGATGATGTCTTGCGCCATGTCCGTGAGTGTATGACTTGTCAGAAAACAAGTCAGAGCATACTTTCCCAGCAGGTTCGCTACAACCATTGCCAATTCCGGAGCAAAAGTGGGAAAGTATTTCGATGGATTTCATTACAGGTCTTCTCGTGGTGCAAGCGAATGATCGCATCTATGCAGTAGTTGATCGGTTGACAAAATATGCACACTCTTTCGCTGTCCCAACCAGCTTTAAGGCACCTCATGTGGCTGATTTGTTCTTCCGTCAGATATTTAGGTTGCATGGTCTTCCGAAGAACATAGTTAGTGACCGAGATAGCAGGTTTATCAACATATTTTGGCAGGAGCTTTTCCGTTTGGTTCACACTGAGTTGACTCCTAACACTAGTTATCACCCTCAGACGGATGGGCAGACAAAGATTGTGAACAAATGGATAGAGGGTTATCTTCGCAACTACGTTGTAGGACAGCATAAGGCATGGGTAAAGTTGCTATATTTATGTGAGTATTGCTATAACACCACTTACCATATGTCTATTGGTATGACTCCATTCCGAGCACTGTATGGGTATGATGCGAGATCTTTTGTTGATATGGCGTTTGGGGACAGTAGAGCTCCTAAGGCTTAGGAGAGTTTACAGGATAGTCAGGACATCCTTAAGGTACTTAAGGAAAATATTCAAGCAGCCTAGAATCAACAGAAGATGTATGCAGATAGGCACAAAGTGGAGAGATCATTTGAGGTAGGAGACATGGTTTTTCTACGTCTTCAGCCTTACAGACAGAGTACTCTCAAGAAGAGTGGGGCTGAAAAGCTCAAGCCGCGATTCTATGGGCCATACAGGTGTTGAGGAGAGTTGGTGAAGTGGCATGTGAGCTAGAGTTGCATTCTGAGAGTAAGATACACAATGTCTTTCATGTATCTTGCTTGAAAAAGGCCTTGGGGCAGCACATTATTTCTTCTACAGAGTTACCACCCCTGGATGAGGAAGGGAGATTGGACTTAGTGCCAGAGGAGATCTTGGACAGCCGAGAGAGGAGACTGAGGAATAGAGTTATTCGGGAGTTCCTGGTGAGGTGGAAAGAGTTACCAGAGGAGGATGCTACATGGGAGGGCGAGACTATATTACAACATCCAGCTCTACAGTTGCTTGGGGACAAGCAATCTCGGGAAGGGAGGACTATAATGTCCCTCTTTCTCGAATAGTTCGGTCGAAGACCTTTGGCCTGTTTTGTCTACTCGACAGAGAAAGGGTGTTTTCAAGGGTGACTTCGGTTTATTAAATTTATTATATTGTGCTCAAAAATAAGTAAAATATCATTAAAGCACATATAATTAATTAATAGACTGTTTAAGTGACTTTAACTTAGGGAAGTGCATTTAAATAAATTAATAAATTATTTAATGTGCATTCCTAAGCCAAAAATGCGATTGGTTGGAAAAAGGAAATAATTAATTAAAAATTAATTATGAGGATTTGGAAAAGTGCGACTTGTTCCTTTGGAAGGTTTTTTGGCTATAAGGGAAAAATGCGACTTGGAAAAAGGGCATTCAGATTATTATTATTTTTCCCGGCAGTTAGAGCTTTTGCAGACAAAATCCAAGGACAGAAACCCTCTGGATTATTCCTCTTGCGGACGAAACCCCAGGAGCAGTGAGAGAAGTTTCCATTCAGGGATCTTCATGGTATTCACAGGTTTTTATTATTCCAGCAGTTAGACAGAGAAATAAATTGCAGCAGTGGGCATACAAACTTCTTCTAGAGTGGGCGACTTCTTCTACAGTTGTTTTATGCAGATTCGAGGTATTTTTCATGATAGATAATTATTGTAATTCCCAGCATCAGATATATATCAAATCGATTTGGTTTGAATCATTTACAGTGGGTTTTTTGGACAATCTTTATTATTTATCTATCTGCAGATTTATAATTGTATTGCCGTAATATTTAGCATCAAAAATCATTATTAAATACACGGCTGAATTGTTTATGAAGAAATCTGCTTGTTAAACCCTAGGCGCCTTTTCTGTATTCACCCGGTTTGCGGGATTTGTTTATTTAATTTATCTATGCAGTTTTAGAATGGTGTTCTATGGATCCTTTTGATGTTATCAGTTCAGATTTGAGCCAGAGCAATATATATTAAAAAAAAGAAAAAAGAAAAATTCAGGCAAAAAGGGGTTTGGGATCTTTCACCATGTAAGTTTTACTTTGTATTATGTTGAGCACCTACTGCCTTCGTTATTTAGGTTGGTTAGAAAACAGTTTGGATATATGATGTTAATCTCTTTTCATTTCATTTCTTTCCACGTATAGCTTGAAAAACAATTACGTCTCTTAACTTTTGTGGGCTTGAAGGAATTCAATCAATTTCTGTGCAGATATTTTTTTGGGAATCATCTCTCTAAGATTAGATCCATATATGTGTTCTTGTTATACTGATTGCGTGTCTTATTCTTTGAGCAGGTTCGTTTTGGTGCCTGCAGCTGCACATTCCCACAGTATTGTGACTCTCAAATTCAAGTTATAGACAGAGTTAGACAATCATAGTGCAACATGGAAGTAGCGTAATCAAAGTAAAGAATTGTTTTGTCTTATATTTAAAGTTATCAGAGTTTATTGTCTTCAAAATTCCAGAGAAACCGATTATTTCAAATAGCATCTGAATCTAATTCAGCAAATCGAAATTCTAAAGTGCTTCATGGTTCTAACCATAATGCTACCATGGACAAGAAGTATGGGAACGATTTTGGTTCAGTACAAGTAATCTCATAGACGCACTGTTTCGCATGTGCACTTTGATATAACTTCTAGATAAGGTAAATGGTTATTGCTCTTGGTTCACCAAGTGAAAATCTTTGCATACAAACTCGTTTCATACATCAAATTTATTGTAGATCATAAAATCGGTATCATTCGGATGCATATGGAAATAACAAAGTATGAATATTTCCTTGCCTTCCAATGGCTTTCCGAGGTAGCCACTGGTCAGTAAATGCCTCACATGTGAAATTACAGTATTAAATATGAACGAGGAATATTATTGTATTGTTAACTCTACTCAAGATACAGATAGGCAATGATCCTGTGGTGCTTGTGATTTTACAACTTCAATTCAACCTTACAATTTTTTAAAAATAGCCAATGAAAAACTGAATACGTCATTTCATTCCATTTAGCTTTGAAACACACTTTCCATGCATCTCAATTTACACATTAAATTTAACCATACAGGCATATAAGAGGAAAAAATATGCCTAACAATGGAAGTATCTGATTGTCACGTATATAAGATGAATGCATGCACATAATATTGCTCTATGGAGAAATAGAGCGCACTAATGCTCTAGATAGTAGTGGCTAGTCGAAGCAGGTTAGGAAGGACAGCTTGGAATTGGCCAATGGGGATGATGTCACAATACATGTTAGCTTGTGAATGAGTATATTAGCTAGCCTGCTCCCCTCTTCGTGTGGCATAAAAATAAAAAAAAAAAATTGTTACAAGAAATTACTAGAACTGCCTTTTATTATATCAAGTCAAGTCGACTTCACATAATTAATGCATCTTGGAATTGCTTCTATAACTCTATATCCTGATCTGAAGTATTGTCCAACTTAATGAATAATACATTCAAATATTCTCCTATTGGGTGGGTAAATGGATGGAGAATACTTATAGTAACATTATCTTTCAAAATGGTTGCATGACACATACATAGTGATTAGTTGTAAATTTATGTAATACTATTTTTGAACAACTATTGTTCATTTGTTCAGTTTTTAACAAGAAGAGACTATTTCACTGGTATATCGGTTCATTCAACAATTACATACCTTACATATTAAACACTGTTTGGTGTTGATTTATGTTAAACCGTGAAAAGTCAACCATCATATTGTCCCTACCTATTACTTAAACAAAACACATTTTTTAATTACATATTTTAAATTATGTGAATGACATTTCTGGTTTGTCGGGTGGCAGTTTGGAGTGTGTTGTTCTATTGTAGCTGGTGCTAACTAGTGGAAAACCTTGTGGAACATGCATCTTCTATTTGAGTTGCCACCTCTTAGATTGTTCTGCCATGTGTTAATCTGCTCACATGCCACCACCCTTTGGTCGCCTCCATTGCCCGTCATTATCCACTCATGCTTTGTGTTATATATGACTAGCACATGGTTTTTCAAATCGGTATATTGTTACAAGGATTTTGGCTTGCAGGTGCACCGTATTACACCATAGGTATTGTGTGCTATTTTTGTTTGTTGTTACATGTTTTCTTTTTAAAATATTTAGATTTGGGTTTGGTATGGCTCTGAGGGTGAGCGGACGGGCGGGCACAATTCAAGGAAATAGACTTTTCAATCTTTTTGGGTCCTTGGTTGTTATTAGAATGGTAGAGAGAATACCCATTATCAGGTTTGTACATTTTTGTTTAAACACAAGGTTATATACAAGATTCCTTGGTTGATTTATACCCAAATTTGGGTCTGCTCATTTTGGATTTATTGGTTGTGTTATGTTGCATTGAAATTAACAGTTTACAAGAGTTTTAAATCTGTGCATTTGGTAGTGTGTGTTTGTGTTGTTTACAAGAGATCGATATGACACTCTTTATGGTCGGCATAACTTACATGACAAATTGTGTTTTTATTAAATCAATACCATTATGGGTTTGCACTTTTGGCATTATTTAGATGACATTAATGGTTGTATTTGGGTCGTCGTATTCCCAATATGGAAAAGGATAATTGCATATTTAAATTAAATAAACGTTTTTTGTCAGTTGGTTGCATATCTATTTTTGGGACAACATAAAACTAATTGTTTTAATGGGAGCTCAAACTCATTTTGAAACTTGCAATTAAAAAGAAACATTGACTAAAATATGTAGAAAATGGAAACAAACCCATTATGTGTTGAGCAAGAGATTATTGTTTTTCAAACTACGAAAGATAAGTGACTAGTTGAAATAGGCGGTTACGCCAAATGACTATTGTTAAAATATAACTTCTTGAGTTACTACTAAACTTTACCTTGCGGTAAATAAATTACAATGCTTGATTATTATCATTGTTTTGATGATTTGGGCATGAGGTTAAAATTTGATGTTATGATGTTTTCGTACGTAAAGTAAGATTTATGTTATCATGCTTGTAGCAAAGTTAAAAACATGATAACATAAGTCCTCACCTTATTAAAACACATTAAAGAAATGTGAATGATAGTAAAAAGATAAATCAACATATGAAGGATTTTGGGGAAAACAAATTATTTTATTGTTGTTTTGTGCATTAAACATGCTAAGGAATGTTGTTAAACATTAAACCGGAAATGAAATCCTTTAGTTTATGTATGCATGTTAGTAAGTTGTACATTGTGAAAACCGTACCAGTATACATACATATGCTTACGGTGGGCAGCTTTCCTATGTTAAAAGAGTTTTGAAACATGAATAGATGGTTGTTTTTCCTTTATGATTATGTAATCAGAACATATTGCAAATGGTTTAATGGAATGTTTCGGATGAGGATTGTTGTTTAATAAGTGGTGTACGAGATAGATGTTGTGAAAGATGACAAATCATATTTGTTTATGCAAACTAACTGTTCAAACTACTATTGAACTCTTGGAATATGCTAATTAAAGGACTATGTTTGATCTCTCGGGTTAATTAACAATATTGTTGTATAATTTAATTATATGCGTGGAAAATTATTTCTAAGTTAATTAATAGAATGTTTTAACAAAAAAAATATTTCCACTTTTTAAGCTTGTGATAACGTATGGGAATGTTACAAACTTGAAAACCGTAAAGATCACTATATTTCTTTTAGTCGATATCATATTCTTTCATAGTGAAAACATCGATCTATTTGGTTGGATCGGTAGCAAGTCCTTAGGTGGGTGAGGAGATAGGGAGTTTGACTCTTTATTCAAATCCAGTTTAGTAGCCTTTTTAATAACAAATAGAGATTAAATAATATGGTTGGCTTATGTGGGCAAATAAAAGAGTACTCAACTTACACTCTACAACTTTAAGTTATTGGATAGGATAATGGAATTAATTTCATTTGGATATCTAGTATTAACACTCGAGATACTATAGTAAGATTCATTTGTGTCATGGTGTGTGTTGTCATATATGAGACATGAAGGAAGAAAGCGGAAGACGAATGCATATAAACATAAAGTAGAACAAACATACATCACGTATGGGGAATTGTGCATTCAAATAGTATAGCGTGAGCATCCAACACTCACATGTGAATCCACGATGTATTTGAAAAACTTTAATGAATAAGGTAACAAATACAAATGAATTACATAATATCCTAGTTTATTCTACATCATTTTGGCTTTAGATTTGGCGGGTTTTACATTACTTTTAGTGCTTTGCATTTAGATTTGTCGTGGATACTTTCCCAAACAATTTCTTATTCACATGATTTAATATGTATTGTTCTTAGCATTTGTTCAGAATTAGGTTTTTCTGTGATCCTTTTTAAAAATACTTATATCGGTGTAAATATCACTGGTTAAAAATTGAGGATATTAGAAGACTTGAATAGAGGACCCGACATTTTTTTGAAGGTGCTATCTCTTACTTTGTTTACAATTTGGATTTTAAGAAACACTACACATTATCAAGTATACTTTGTCACCTTGATGATATAGTTTACCAACTCAAAATGCTCATGTTAATATACTTGATGGGAATCTATAAGAAAATTAGACTTTTTATAAATGTGTAGCTCGACTACAAAGAAATGAGGATACTTGAAAATATTAGTATTGAGACTTCATCACCTATTTTGTTGTATGAATATGTCGAGGTAGTGGTTTACCATCTCAAAACTTGCTTTCTACGCATGGATTAATCTTAGCTTCATTTCATTTACGAGTGGTCCGAAACTTTGAATTCATCTCTGTTTACCAAAAGTTGTTGAACTTTGAGTCAATATATATCTTGTTTACAACAATGAATTTCCATTATATGTGAATGTATGTGTTATGAGGCTTTGTTGACATATAGAAGTAAAACAATACCTATTTCCTCCTTATTTGAAATTGTTGTTCTTCTTTCTTTCTTTTTGCATTAAGCTTGTTTCTATCTTAACCTTTTTCTCTGTATTCAAAATTATATGACTACACAATGAAACTCACATCCTCAAAAATATTTAATAGAGTGCATTTTTGTAAACATTTTAGGGTTTAAATTTTGGCTTTGAATAAGAGAACCTCCCCATTTAAGAGGAGGAATTGTTATCCCCGAACTATTGACTTCATGCACACTGCAAATTTTTAGCCAACACCTACAAAAGTACAAATCCACAAAAGGGTGAAGTGCATCTCATGTAACCACCGAGACACTTGTTTTTCTTCCTCTCATGTCCAAAAACCACTTGTGTGCCCTACCTCTCCCATACTTTGTTTTGCCCATATCTAACGATCCCTTGGTTGACTCACTCCAATATTTTTAGCACATCCTCCTCTTGAAAATTCCTTGAAGTTGATGTGAAGAACATGAAATATGGTGGAGTGGATTATTTTCTATGATCACTTGAATATTGCAATTGTTGAAAACCTGTTTTGCAAAACCAATCAAAACTTGATTTGATCATTACTTGAAATCCACAAGCGGAAACCTTTGAAAATTTTCCAATGACGTGTTCTTGAAAAAACCTTCATTTTGACCATCATTCATGTGCTAAGGTGGAACAGTGAATTATATATGAGTAAATCCATATTTGTCTTGCAAAACCACTCAAAACCCTTTTTGCACTGAAAATTGTTTTGTCATTTCCTTCAAAACCTGCGAGATATCTTCCTCAAATTCAAAGCACTTGTTCCTATCCACCATACCTCTCTAATGAATCAAGAAAAGATCCATTTGATTGTGTATTGCTCCCATAAAAAAAACTAATGTTTTATCCCACACTCCATTAAAACCCTTTTCCAAGCTTTCATTACAACTAGAAACTGTTTCCTCATTTCCCACAATTTTCTCGACAGGGATCATAGCCAAATTTAGAGAATCCTTTTGTCTCGAAAATATCTCTCCGAAAAAATTGTGTCTCGCCCAATTTGGATTTCTTTTCCCCAATGGCCTAAACAAGGATTCAACTCAGTAAACCATTAAAAATCTTGAATTACCTGTAAACTAACTTAGAACCCCATTTTTCTTGTTCCTCTAAACTCCACCATCATTCTCGGATCCGCGATACCACAAACTCGCAAAATGAAATTCCTTTACTCGGATATGAGCCCGTCTTAGTCTTGGTTTCTAAGAACCCATATTTTGGAGACAACAATGTTGGAGACATGGATTTTGAAGACCATTGAAGACACATGGATAATAAAAAAATCATTTTCTAACCTGAGTTAGAGTGCACATGAGGATTGTTGAGCATTGAAGGCTTTCATGATGGGAACTATGGTTTTGGTGTATTCTCGATCTCCTCACCATTCTCCATTCAAGATGCATAACAAGTATTCCTATTCTTCATGAAGACATTGTCCATCTAGTCAATCGGTTCCATCTCACAAAGAGGAAGTGTTTCCATTTTAGAGGATTGCTATGTTTCCATTGAGGATTCTCATGAATATTTGATACTATTAAATCCAAGAGAGCTCATGATTACCAAGTTTGGGGCATGTGTGGTGTGAGTGCATTCTTCATGATGATTGTTTGATCATGCGAGAGACAAGAGATTGTGTTCATGAGTTGATTTGTGCAACCTACCATTGCTTGTAGAGATGAAGAGCCGAAGAGATCTTTTAAGACATGAAAAAGACAATCATTCCATATAAGATGCGGAGCATAATTTCTAAGTCCAAGGAAACACATGCCCTGATTAGATAAGCAATTGAGGAAAAAATTATTTAGTTGCAACATTCATCTCCCCAATAAAGGAAGAACATAACTTTAACCCGGATCATCTTCTCTTGATCACATCTTCTCTCTCTTCTTTACTCCCTCTAACATTCTATTTCTTCATTTTGAAACAACTTTTGTAAAAGTGACTTTAAGTCACTTAAAATATTTATTTATTCATTGGGATTGTACTTTAAGTTGAAAAGTCATATGCGAATATGAAGAGTCACTTGATTTGGATATAAATTGTAATGTTATCTCCTTTCCAAAGGATCAATTTTTGCTCCTCATATACCATATTGCATTCTTTCATTCGATCTAAGTATTTTACCTCCATTCTCTCTCTTTCAACCGAATGTATGTGTTTTTGTAAGGACAAAAGGGATTTATACATATTGATAATAGAATGAGAATCAATCTTGAACATTGTGTCAATCTATGTTTTTGTTTCATGTTCTTTACATAAGTTGTGTATGTTTGCATGTGTCGTCTAAATGAAATAGAAAGACCTAAGAGTTGTAGTTAGTGAAATTTGGGTTCATCTCGCTAATGTAATTCCTCTTCTTTCTCCTCCACTCACTCATCCATATTCCCCCATCCGATATAATTACGATTCACGACAAGTTCATTTCTACACATTCCCATGTCTATGACCAACTCGAGAATTAGTTTAATGTATATTTTTCTCGATTTCAATAAATGGGAGCCACCCCATCTTGAAGTGGAGATCCGACTCGATCCTCAGTGCACATTTTCGACATCCCCTTTTTATCCTCGACAAAATATTTCACCAATAGTTTTTGGCACCCACCATGGGGCATATTTTTGTTCATGCACCCTATTGATCCACAAAATTCTAAAAATCGGATATTCTAAAACCCATAAAAATTAGAAATTTGTGAACCCCAAAAGAATTTTTATGTTTACCCTTAATCTTGATACCAATGACCATTTCTAGAAATGCTCCAACACTGCAGACCTAACCTTCTTCTTTTCGAATACACTCAAAAAGATATCATCTCATATTTAAGTAGTTGCATTTGGTACAACCTAGTAAACAACGCTCACTACCATATTGTTACAAGAATCTTGGACAAAGAAGGAGAATAAGCTTTGGGAAGGTTTCACCATATTAAATAAATTCCAAATCAACCAATGAGAGTGTAGGTAAAATAATATCATGTCTAAGATGAGCACAAATCCTACAAACTAGTGGAAATAAGATACACTAGATATGATCAAGAAAGTGGCCTTGTTGACCATGCATTTGAAGAACAAAAGTAAATTTTAAACTCCCTTTTGTTTAAACAATAAGACAAGTTGGGAAAGAATTATTCCTTGAATTTAATCTTGTCTTTCCTCTTGAAGATCCTCCCGAAAGTCCAGCTTGCCCCAATACTAGATCTTATCCTTCCATAAGAAGAAGAAGATGAAGAAATGGTTGTACCCAGTATGATGGGGACAGAACAAATGCCCGCTACTCTAGCTACTCCTGTTCATGAACTTCCTATAGGGTCAAGAAAGATATTTCCAAAGTTTAGGGGAGATGGGAAACAAAACTCAAATAAGCATATCGCGACCTTCATCACAACATGTGGCGTATTGGGAGTTGAACATGAAGATGTATATGTAATATTTTTTGTTGAATCTCTACAATATGCTACTGAAATTGGTTCTATCACCTACCTAGAAGACCTATCACTAACTAAAATCAAATGAATACAACGTTTGATGCTAGATTCAAATGAGATGAAGATGCCCATGCTCTACTCACTTAGTGGTTGCATAGAGTTGAAGAAAAAGCCTCACAAAGCTATGAGGGACTTTGTAGCCAAATTTAACAAGTTGATCAACAAATTACTGAGAATGTAGACCTATCCAAGATAACTAGTTGTGGTCCTTCACCAATTCCTAGTTAGCTGAAGTTGGATTTATGTTGAGAAGAGATCAGCCAACTACCTTAGATGAAGCTCAAGACCTCGTGGTGGAGGTAGAGGATGATCTGATCATGTTTGAGAAGATAAGAACATGATTAAACAAAGACAAAGGTCAAATTTATAGCTTTGGAACTAATGACCCACTATTGCAAAAATTGGCTAATGATATGATTTTTGTAAAGAAGCAAACTTTCTCAAAGTGCCCCTACAAGGATGTTCCTAGGAATAACTTTCAAAATAGAAAAAAGATTACCAACCCCACACAAAATTTCTCTAGAATCTCCTCCTGTGAAGCTCAAGAAGATGATGAAGAAGAAGAGCAAGGAAATGTTCTAAAATTTGAAGAGCTTAAAGACGTTGACATTGGGCTACTTTGAATATTACTTAGATAAAGAGCATGATGAATCATGGAAGATATGAATAGTTACTTGTGTCAAGTGTTTACCCACTCACAATCTCAAAAATAATCATATTTTGTTATTGTCCAAAATAAGTTTACTGATTCTCAAATGAAAAATCTACAAAATATCATAATCAATCAAAGATTTCATTGCCTCCTTCCATGGACTTTGTTAAAAGTAAGCCACGTTCCATCATGACCAAGGCTACATATTCTTCTCTGGGTAAGTCCTCCACACCCACCTTAGTTAAAACTTATTCTACTAAATTTGTAGCTTCTACTTCCAATCCCAAAGTGGCATCCACCTCTTCCAAAATGGTCACAACATCTGAAATTTCCACCACTTATTCAATATCATTGACCATGTCAAAAAATCCAAAGTGTAAATTTGAGAATCTAAACACTTACAAATTCATTCGAGATGGTTTGATAAACTGGTTTGATTCATTAAGAATGGTTAGCCTAAGCCTATTCTAGCTTTTTCCACCTCTAAGGGATTGGTAACTACTCCTTCCCTTCATCCTAGAACCTACTTCCACAAGTCCATCCACCTCGGAAAGGTAGAACCTTTCTTCCCGTATGTACTCATTAGAGGCCATAAGTTGAACAATTGCATCATTGATTCTAGTGCCTCGGATAACGTCATGCCCGCTAAGGTCACTAATGCTCTTGGTCTTACCTTGACCCATGAATATGGTCACTACTATTCCATGAAAACCAAAGAGGTTCCCCTTGTTTTCGGATCAAAGATGCCCAAGTTTCCTTCATTTGCTTTTCCATACAAGATATTAAATATAACCATACTAGTTGCGAAGCATGCCCACTTCCTATGGAATGTTGCTAAGTAGAAGCTTATGTCGAATCGTGGCGGTGCTGAATATAAATGGAATGATCATATTCTACTATCCATGTCAAAGGTCAAATGAAAAATTTTCTTCCCAAAAGGAAGATGAGGTACACATTCAAAAGTCGATGACCCGTGAGCATACATTTTGTACCAAGAAGACATAGACATGGGAAACTACTTTCTCACCACGGAAGAGAATGAAGAGTTTCTCGATGTATTAAAAGAAGAAGAAGATGAACTATGGACTCTAGAGTTTGATGGATGTTTTTCTACTTCTAGATCAGGCACAAGTGTAGTGATCACTTCTCTTATAGGTAAAGTACTTCCTCTCTCGTATAAGTTGTAATTTTAAAAATGAACAATACAACAAAATCAAGCCTTGTTGGTAGGAATGAAATGCACCAAAGAAATGCAAATCAAGAAACTACAATGCTAGGGTGATGCTTAGCTTATTGTCAAACAAGTAAAAATTAGTTTTAAGTGAAGAATGCAAGGCTTAGGCATTACAAAAACGAGATAGATTGTATGGAATCCTTTTAATTCTTTGCGAATCCATGAAGTCTTGCATGAATAAAATGAGAAGACGAACTCCTTAGTTGTCTCTACGTATTTTCTTATTCGTCATCCATATTTTTGGGAACAAAATATTTGGTTGAAATTATTTTTAGACCAAGTGTGTTAGATAATGTTGAAAGTCGACAAGTCTTCAATGATGACAAGAACATTTTGTCTTTCTTGGAGAAGAAAGACAATTTCAACAACCTATATAATGAGGGAAGTGATGCTCGATAGGGAATCTACTCCAAGTAATGGAAAAGGTGAAATTGAAGGATTAAATGCATAGGGTGTCATCAAACTAAAAGGTAACAAGATCCCTAAAGGCCTTGTATTTATAGAATATATTTTTAACAAGCATGATATGCTCATGAAATTTAAAGTTGAGAAGTCTCCTCTGAGCTCTATGGAGTATGAAAAGATCAATATTGGAACAGTGGAACAACTAAGGCTAGTTAACATAAGAATTTTTTTATATCTAGAAGAATGTATAGGATTTATTTCACTCTTAAATAATACTTGGGCGTGATAACCTATTCATATGAAGAGCTAAAGTCTTTCAAACCTAAGGAAATGCAAAATTCCATTCCCCTCAAATAAGGAGTGGAACCTTTTAGGAAAAAACAAATAGGGAGTACTCAAAATGCTAAATGCTCACATCGTTTATCCTATTCACCACTCCAGTTGGGTAGCAAACATTTTCAGTTTGCAAAAAGAGCGGTGGAACAATATTTTTGTTGATTTCAAGAATTCGAATCAAGATTCTCTAAAAGACAACTACCCTCTACCAATCATAGACTAAATCCTACAAGTTGTTACTGGTTCAAAATGCTTTCCATGATCTATGGATTTTTGGGTACGATCAAATTGAGGTAGTACCAAAAAATCAACACAAGACTCGTATTTACTACTCCACGGGGAACGTTCACATACAAGTGTACGCCACTTGGCCTCATCAATGTAGGGGCTACTTTTCAAAGAACTATGGATTTGGATTTCAAAGATCTTAAGAACAAATGCATAGTAATATACCTTGATGAGATAAAATTGTATTCTAAGAAACAAGGCAACCATTTACAACATCTTGAACATGTTCTCATCAGGTGTAGAGCACATGGTATCTCCTTGAATCCAAAGAAGTTAGTATTTGGAGTGATGGAAGGGAAAATCCTTGGACACATCATGAACAAGGAAGGAACCAAGATTGATCCTAAATGAGTAGAAACAATTCAAAAGCTCTCTTTACCTACAAACAAGCTAGGAGTGTATTCTTTCTTTGGTAAAGTAAACTTTCTTCATCATTTTGTTCCTGACTTTGCAGAGCTAACCAAACATATCACTAATATGATGAAGCATCAAGGGAATTTTGGTTGGAACAAGGAAGGTAAGATTGCTTTTGAAAACATCAAGAAGGCCATTGCTCATGCTCCCACACTAGTATGTCCAAATTTTGATAAATATTTCATCATCTACTATTATGCTTCGAGCACACTCTATCATCAATTCTAGTTTAAAAATGTGAAGGATTTAAATATTCTATTGCTTTTATGAGTTGCTCATTGAAGAATCATGAACTAAAATGCTCATCTATGGGAAAACATGCATTCTCGGTTGTCAAAGCCATTAAATTTTTTAGGTTTTATATCTTGAACTCACATACAAAAATGTTTGTTCCCGATACCATGGTGAAGTTAGTGCTTTCTCAATAGGAATTTGGATCTAATAGAGACAATTAGATTGCCAAGGTTCAAGGGTATGATATCGAGATTCACCCAACCAATCGTATAAAGAGGGAAAGGCTTATACCAACTCATTGTTGAAGACACCACAAATCCAAGTGAAAATATAGAAACATAATTGTAGAGTGAAAGATTATATGAAGAACTACCTACAATACTCTTTGTAAGTACCACCTCTGAATGGTATACGACATTTCTTGTTTCTTAACTAATCATGACTTCCTACCCCATTTGAGTGATAAATAATGAAGAACCCTCAAGCTAAGAGTAGAAAGGTTCATGGTTTGTAACCATGTATTATACAAGAGACGATTAGATGGTTGTTTCCTATGGTGTGTTGAAAAGAGAAACAAGAAAAGTTACTCTCGACATATCATGTCGAAACATATACTGGACACCTTTCAAATTGTGGTCACAACTCAAAATATCCTAAAAGTAAGATATTACTAGCCTACTTTGTTTTGAGACGTTCGAAGTGGGTAGCTAAATGTAAAATGTGTCAAAAATTTGTTGGTAGATTTTAATTGGTCACGCTGCCTCTCGGGCCTATGGTTATTGAAGTCCATTCCAGCAGAGAGGGTCTAGACTTCATGGGTGCACTCAAACTACATTCTAGAGTAGGTCATACATATAAGATTGTTCTACGAGGATCAATACAGAACCTAGTGCACATTGAAGAGGTTTACACTTCCAATAATTATAAGAATGCTTCACATAATTAGAAAAAGTACAAATCACAAGGAAAATCAAGTATAAAAAGACATTGGTGTGTCTAACATGCTCATAATTAAAAATAAGAGGTACATATAAGAGTGTTGTGTAACTCATGTGTATGACATGTGTACATAACCCTAACTAACTCTATTGACCTATTCTCAATAAGTGAGATGATTAACCACATGAGGTGGACAAGACGTCGAGTGAAAACGAGATAAGTCATACACACCAACACCCCCTTCATCGAATTTGAGGTGGAGGTCATGGAAAGATATAATTAAAAGATAACTCCCTGAGACAACTAAAAATATGTATCAATAGTTCCCGACAACTAAAGTCCTGATAAGGTACCCATGTACAAACAACATCAATTTGGAAAAAGAAGAAGAAGAGAAAAATGGGCCCCAACAACTAGGGTTGATGAGGTACCCATGTACAATAAGGATTTAAAGTAATGGAGGAAAAAATCGAGGAAAACATCCACTTACGAAAGATAAAAGAATCTCCTAAATAACCTAAGAAAGATGCGTCAAATGGGTCCCGACAACTAGGTTTGATGAGGTACCCATGTACGACAACATCTATCCGGAAGAGAAGATAAGGAGAAGAGGAATAGAAAGCTTTGAAGAAGATGGGCGGCTATATCAAACCTTACCCCAAAAAGAGACCGCAAGTGAAGATACTTAGCCTTAGTGAAGGGGTTGGTGAAAATGTCTGTAACCATATCATGATTATGACAATAATGCAAATTGATGATGTCATCATGAATCGAGATCCCAATTGAAGTGCATATGTGTCTCAATGTGCTTCATTTGCTTGATGCTAAATTGGATTTCAAAAATCGAGATGGTGCTCATGTTGTAACAATAGATGATAGTGGGTCGTAGATAGTGAATACCAAACTCTGTCAAGATACCCTGTAACCAAACAACTTCGTGGTAGTGTTAGTTGCTCCTCTGTACTCTTCATCTATAGAATATATCACACTTGCATTCTCGCATCTTGCTTGACCAACAAATAAGACTGAACCAAGAGAAAAACTATAGCTAGAGGTAGATTTTTGGTGATCTAGATCACTAGCCCAATTAGAGTCAAGTATACCCAACTAAGTCAATATCTACTCCTCCTAGATAGTGAATGCCATATGTATAAGTGCCACGAACATAATGAAGGATCCGCTTTGCTACTTTCCAATGCAACTCATGTGGCTCTTGCATGAATTTGGACATGATCCCAACAAAATACGATAGATCCATATGCATGTGAGTAAGGTAAATCAAGCTCCCCACCAATTGTCGATAAAGGGTACCATCAACCAAGGGAGTAGAGCAATCAAAAACCAACTTAACCCCGAAAGGAAAGGAGTAGGAGAAGGATTACAATCGGACATATGAAACCGATAAAGCAAATTAAGGGAGTACTTAGACTGCAAAATTATAATTCCCGAGTCGATTGTGAAATATGGATCCCAATAAAGTAATGAAGCAATCCTAAGTCAGACATAGAAAAATTGTTGGATAAGGAAATCTTCACATAATCGATGATAGAGGAAGAACTTCCCGTGATCAACAAGTCATCAACATACAAAAAAAGGATGAGTATGGAGTCATCTTGTCGTAGAATGTAAACATTTAGGTCAGAGTGACACCGAGTGAACCCTAATGTAAGTAAAAAGGAGTCCATCTTAGCATACCAATCTCGAGGGGCTTTGTTTAAGACCATAAAGAGACTTCTTTAACTTACAAATGAGGGAGGGATCATGGACATAACATGGAGGTTGTTCCATGTTGATCTCTTCCTCTAGGTCCACATGAAGGAAGACACTCTTAACGTCCATTTGATAGAATTCCCATATGTTCGCTGCAATGATGACGAGGGTCAATCGAATATAAGTCATCTTCACAACTGGAGAAAAGGTTTCCGAGTAATCAACCCCAACTACCTGGGAGAAACCCTTAGCTACTCGTTGCACTTTAAACTTATCGACGTCTCCATCTGCACCATATTTTGTTTGGAACACCCATTTACACCGAACGATTTTTATTCCTTTCAGGTGTTAGGAATTCATAGTGCTCCATTAAATAAGTATATGTTACCACATATTTATTGTAGAGTAAATCTTAATTATGGTGTGGTGAGTTTACCGTATGGTTACGGTTATACAATTATGTTATATTGTTAGTCTAATATATTACAAACTATATTTGTAATATATTATTGTTTGTATTAATGGGTAAAACAACTACCCAATTCTAGGAGAGAATCATGGGTTGTTGACCCCTAACTATAGGAATTAGTTTCCTATATGTTTCATGTGTGAATGTAATAATGTTAGAGATGAAGAATACATATTGAGTATTATTACTTTGCAGAATTATTTTCTAATTATTCAAGAGTTTAGGTTTCATAATCTGACCAGATTACTTCATTTGGTATCAGAGCATTCCAGTTTTATGGCTTCCCTGGTTCATGTGAACATTGATTTGGCTGTATCGACTTCAAAATTCCCTTACACAGCCTCGTATCTACCTTTGGACTCAGTTTGTTCCTTGTATCAGATTTTACAGAAGTCAACAATCTGTTTTCCATTTGTAGTGCACCTTACGGATCTGTCTGTGCCGCTAAAACTCGTTAAAATCCACTACATCAGTTGAGGAAAATGTTTGCTGTTTCTCGTGTGCATCCAACCTGATAATGTTTTTACTTGTCTACATGTAGATTCTATGCGTTGGTCAAATTCTTCTAAGTCGTACAACATAGATTACCATTTTTCAATTGCTTTCAATATAACGTGGATGTATTAATCATGACCTGCCTGATTTCTCAAACTACATTTCTTATTTTTGGCACTTTCACTGTGCATATTATCGATGGATTCTTGTACAATGATCTACAGAAGATGTAATTCAACGCATTGTTTGAATCATTGAAATTGATCATGGTTTCCTTGCATTGAAATATAGTGGCAATGAAGGTGTCTCCTCAAATCTCTCGGGGTCGACTCCTCCAATGTGTTTACAACTAACATTACACATGTCTTGGTCCAAGACTTGTTCTCGTACCTATTACCAACATGTGGCAGCCTTACCAAATATACAAAGCTAAGTTTACCAAGGTTTTTTTGTGCTCTTGGTCTTGTGCTCTTGAAATAGAGGTCACAAGTTCAAATCCTGCCGGGGTAGGGTATGTATGCCTCGTTTGTAGCAAAGTTAGTTGCCTCCCGCATGTGAGTACGAGGTAGTCCCATATGCTATAAGCCGCTTGTAGACCCAAAAACAGGCCGCTCCACGGCATCGTGGACTGTAAAAACCAATTATTATTATTATTGTATACAAGCTATTCTTATAGAGTTTTTACATGTCCAAATTACACATTAGAGAGTCTTCCCTTTTGTTTTGTGAGTAAAACTAAGCTCATTGTCTTAAGTCAAAATATGAGTTTATTTTTTTATTGCTTATTATGTGTATAAAACAATGATACGTGGGAACTAATACTTCATGTAAAGAGTTACATTGTCAAATAAATTTATATTGTCCGAGAGAGAGAGAGAGAGGGGGAGAGAGAGAGAGAGAGAGAGAGAGAGAGAGAGAGAGAGAGAGAGAGAGAGAGAGAGAGAGAGAGAGAGAGAGAGAGAGAGAGAGAGAGAGAGAGAGAGAGAGAGAGAGAGAGAGAGAGAGAGAGAGAGAGAGAGAGAGATTTTCTGATATGGGTTTTTTTCCCAATATCACTCTTAAATTTTAGGCCTACCCGATCTACCGTTTGTGAGATTTTAAAATTTCAAATTTCGACCTAATGGCGACTCTCCCAACACGACAACCATTAACGGACCTTGAAAGTTATAGGTCTGGTTTTCTTCTCCGTTTGTAACAAAAATTATATTTTTGTTGTGGGTTTTTTCTTCTTATTCCACCGGTGAAATTTTTCTTTGATCCGACTTCCTGTTTGGCGGAAATTGAGTTTTTTTCTTTGTTGAGCCAAAAGGAAGATTTCTTCGCTGTGAGTGATTTGTGTTGTGAAGGAGGATTTGAAGGTGAGGTTTTAATGGATTTTGAGAGAGAAGAGAGCAGCAAAAATGTCTCTTCATTTCACGCACCGGTTAGCAAGATCTGTTTGAATCTTCGTTCTATGGCAATGGAGTCTTCTGAAGAATTTCTCTACTTTTCTCCTTTGTTCTTTGTTCCTCTGACTCTTTCGATCAATCCCTTCTTTGAAACCTATGTATTCTCATGGATTTGAGATTTTTTTGATGTGGTGGAGCTGGTTTGGAGTAGCGATGGTGAACTGTGTAGGTATGAGCAAGTTGCAGAGCAATGGCAGGGTAAAGTTGGGAAGGTTAGAAGCGGGAAAGTTAGATTTAAAACAAAATTTAAAACTGCTTTAAAAACTTGCATGCCAGGGATGGGGTGAAATTTTATGTCCCTTATGTCCCTCAAGCATTAAGGGACATGAGGGACATCAATTTTCATGCGGTGCCTCAGCTTGACACTTGGCAAAGATCCAACGGTGGAGGGTTTTGGCCAAAAAGCATGTTGGAAGCACACAGGGGCTAAAAGGCGATCACATGAGGAGCGATGAGACATTCATTGGGATGGGAAATTTTTTTATGTCCCTCATTTTCCCCGCAATAAAGGGACACGAGGTTCATCAATTTACATGTAACGCCTTAACTCGACACTTGGCGAAGATCCAATGGTTGAGGGTTTAGCTCCACTAGCTCCTGGGGAGAAAATGCACTAGAGAGGGTCACATGGGTGACTTGAAGACTTCTTTGGGATGGGAGAATTTTTATGTTTCTCAAAGCACAAAGGGACATGACATCATCAATTTTCATGGTGTCTGCAGAAGCCGCCACTTGTCACGATCTGGACGCTTGAGGGAATGAGTTGCGCACAAAGCACCTAGGAGCTGAATTGGTGATCCGAGAGGTCGTATGTGTGTCCAGAGGGATTATTGGGGCTAGGTACATTTTATTTTCCCTCATGTCCCTTATCTTGAGGGACAAAAGGGACACAAAATTGCATCAAGCTCCTGGAGATGACACGTGTCCTCTTGCAAATTTGACTAATCTACTTTGAAGCCTTCCTAGAGGACGACTTGAAACGATGATAATTTGAGCTCTCAATTGAATTATTTAGAAAAAATTTATGTGGTCTTGAATAAAAATTTGCTTCAATCCAATGGTGGGGGTTTCAGCTCTTGATTCCTCCATTTATGCCACGAAAATCTAGATTTTTGATTTGGTCCTTTAATTATACCTAAAAAAATGCCTCCGTAGACCTATTGCGCCAAGGTGTTGTGAAACAAATAATTTCACCATATTGTAGAGCCCCGAATTCCATTTCGATGATGTTTGTTTGGATCTTAACTCCATCCAGAGCTCCCGAATCACCTCCCGAAGTTCGAAGAACTCTTTTGGTCATGTGCACTTGCCTGAGCTGCGAACCTTGTTGTTGATCAATTTACTCCAACTTCTCCAAATCCTTCCCGAATATTCCAAAATCACTTCCATGATGTTTCTAGACCTTTAAAACCCCTCCTCATTGTATTTTTATCCTTCTTTTCGCTCCAAGGAGTGCATCGGTCTTAGGAAGGCCAGTGGTAGCCCTTCCCAACACTGCCCGAAATAGCAGTTTTCAAGAACTCCTACAATTACCTAGGGGGTTAAATTAACTTTCCTAAATCACCTCGGGAATGAGTTAACTTCATCTAGGATCTCATGGGACTAACTGGGTAGACTTGGGATGCCTCGGAAGAGAAAAACTTGGAAGTTTTGACACATGGGTATTTTTGTCATGAAGGAAAATTGTCAATTTCCCTGTTGCACATTCGCATGACAACACATTGTAATTGTAATTAAGAGACATATGTTTTAGGGGAAATTTTTCCAAATTTCAAGGAACTTGCTATCGATGAATTTTCTTGTTGTAGCCATAGTTTGTAGTGTAGTTTTGGATTATTTTATAGTTTCATAGTTTAGAAAGGTAGTGGATTGGTCCTATCCTATGAATCAATGTAATCACATTATAAAATCATTTTGGACTATATTCAATATAGAGGAAATGATTTAGAGCTTCACATTGTGTTTGTAGGTTTTCAAGTCACTTCTAATTGAGAATTTAATTATGAGAGTCATAAACATTCAAGTCTCTTTGTATTTATTAAGTAGATTTTTACTTTTAGTTTTAGTCATATGTACGGGGTAAGAGATTGAGCCTAGCTAGTCTCACCTTCATAAAGTAATGTTTCTTACACTTAATTTTTTATGTGGTATACAATCTCGAGTTATTGTGTTGTTTAGAGATGATAATTCATGGATAACTATTTTGTTTTATGTTGAATATGGTTAACTTGAGCCAATGCTAGGTAGACTAACCCCTATCATGATATAGGTGAATGCACAACAATTATTTGATTGGGTTTATTCAGGGTTGTGATTCTTTGTGTTCATTTTCCTCCACTGATTTCCCATAATCTATTTATTATTTTTCTAATTCTAATCTTGTTTTACTTGGTTTCATATGTATGATTTGGATGAGATTAGAGTGTTTGTAATGCTTCAATATTAATAATGTTTATATATCATTTTGTAGTTTTTGTGTTAGATAGTCTAGATTGTATTATCTTTGTGTCTCGTCATTTTTAAGAGTAGTCACAATTTGTGTGTCTAGTCTTATAGTGAGTCATCAAAAGAGTCAAAAAAATTGAGTCATTGTAAAAGTTTGAAAAATAAAATAAAATTTCCTCGCTTTTAAACAATTGGAAACATTTTCTCTTATGACGCGACGTCCACCTTATGGGGGTGAATTATTCAAAGATCGTCAAAGAAAGATCAAGATGAGTTAGCAGATATTTTATTGGAGGATGGATGCGCAGGAGGATGGAGGACAAACAACATCCTCTCGCCACCCATAGAACAAGGGGGCCACAAAAAATGAGGTTGTGGCATTTTGTTTCAAAGTTCTTGTTTCTAGTATTTTCATTGTTCTTCGATGTTCGATTTTCAATAAGTGGAAATTTCACATTGTGGGCGGGAACATGACATCAATGTTCCATTTCCATTCAGTTTTCTTGTTCAATTCGGTAAGTAGTTTTTCCTATGTTAACTCCCGATGTGAAGATATTGTGGAAAGATGAAAGAACAAGGAAAAAGAAGCATCATGATTGTTGAAGAGGATGAACTATTATTGTTTGTATTAATGGATAAAATAACTACTCGATTCTATGAGAGAATCATGGGTTGTTGACCCTAACTATAGGAATTAGTTTCCTATATATTTCATGTGTGAATGTAATAATGTGAGAGATGAAGAATACATATTGAGTATTATTACTTTACATAATTATTCAAGAGTTTAGGTTTCATAATCGACCAAATTACTTCATTCGGAAGAGGGGTGAGATCCCAAGTATCATTCTTCATGAGTGAGGAATACTCCTCATTCATGGAAGAATCCCACTCAAGAATACTATAAGCTTGCTGTAAAGACTGAGGGTCAGAAGTAGAGGTGAAGAAGGAGTGAGGTCCAATGAACTCTGAGCAAGTCCGTCTCTTGTCCGAAGGATCTCCCATCCACTCTCCAACACTCTGTAAATTTTTCCTACCCAACGAGGACCAAGAGGATCAAGATTAGAGTTAGAATATTCTTCACTTGAGTGAGAAGGAACAAGGTTCCACTCAAAACTATCGTCAGAATCATAAGACTCTAAAGCATGAGGGTCGGGAGGTGTAAGAGGATAAAGTAGAGGAGGAACATGCTCAACAACATCATCATTTGAAGATTTAGATTCAAAATTAGAGAGCATAAGGACCTTAGAAGGTAGAGAAGTAGAAGTCGAAGAAGACTCATCGAATTTCACACTTCTCTCGATATAAATATCATGAGTAGTAGGGTTCAACAATCAATATCCCTTCACACCATTAGGATACCCTAAAAATATACAAGGTTTGGGTTGTAGTTCCAAAGCCTTATGTTTCTTCTTGGGAATCCGGGCCATAACCTTAGATCTGAAGACTCGAAAATACTCAACATTAGGCTTGGGTCCAAACCAGGATTCAAATGGTGTCATCCCTCTTACTACCTTGTGTGTAACACGATTCTAAATGTAACAAGCATAATTCACAGTGCTTCGGCCCAATACTGTGGAGGAATGGACTTGAGTGAACCATACAAGTGGCCATCTCCTTAAGCATTCGGTTCTTTCTTTCTACAACTCCATTTTGCAAAGGGTTGTAAGTAATTGTATCTTTGTAGAGAAATCTCTTCAAGTACCTAAATCCTAGAAACAAATTCTTACATAGTCACCTCCATTGTTAGTTTGAAGAACCTTGATAGACCGTTCCACTTGTTTCTCGGCAAAAGCCTTAAAGTTCTGAAAGTGATCAAAAACTTCAGACTTAAGCTTAAGAAAATACACCCAAGTGTAACATGAAAAGTCATCAATGAAGGTTAGTATATAAATAGATCTAGTAAATGAAGGAGATGGGAAAGGACCAAAAATGTCACTATGAACAAGATCTAAAAGACGAGTAGCTCTCCAGATTTTCCTTTGTCAAAACTCTTTTCAGGGTGCTTCCGAGGGCACAACCCTCACAAAGACCCTTAGAAAATATGACGTAGGGTAACTCGTTGACCATTTCATTTTAGCTCAATTGTTCAAGGTAACAAAAATTCATATGGCCAAAATGCTCATCCCATAGATTACTAACCTCATTTGCACAATTGAGTAAGGCAGTGAGTGTCAAATCATAAGTAAAGTGGGAGAAGGTATACAACCCTAACGATGATCTTCCTTTCCCTCAACCACTATAGTGTCATTGTGAAGCTCACGAATAATCACCGAGTTAGGACCAAATTCCACTCGCATTCCTTCACCAAGGTGAGTGATTTGGTAAAATGATAGGAGATTGGTAGAGAGATCAAGAACACTCAACACTTGGTTAAATTTTCCCCATCCATCTCTACCAATCCACTATTGGAAAACAACACTTTCGTGTCATCACCCAATGTGATTTGGGACATACCACATGGTTCAATGTTGGAGAACTCAACATATGAAGAATCCATGTGGTGCAAGGCACTGAAATCTATAATCCACTTCAATGAAGGAACACATATAGCTAAAATGGCCTTTCCTTTCTTCTTATCAGATTTAAACTCTTTTGCAGTGGAAGACTAAACATTCAAAGCATTTTTTTATAGACTTAGGAACACCTATATGATTCTTCTCAAGTAAATGAGTAAGGTGATAAATTTGTTTTCTCATACATTGATTCTCTTCATGACTATTCTTCTTGTAATATAAACACTTACACTTTTCTTTCTTCGCTTTAGGCTCAAAAGTTGAAGCGTTTGTGTTAGGTTTGGTTTTGGCTTGGTTGGTCTTGGTTTCCTTATTAGGTTTGTATTTTTCTCTTTCTTCTTTTCAATATTCTTTCCCTTACTAGAAATTGCTACATAGGTATGTGAATTGGACTTGAGAGACCCCATTTTAATGAGTTTACCATGTTATCGAATGAGTTGGGACGAAAAACTGTCAAATGAGGGCATATTCTAAGCACTGCCTAGAGCAGATTTCGTAGTGAGAAAATTTGACACGAAGATGAAGTATTCGAGACCTAACTTAGAGAGAATAAAAATATCAACTGGGAATATTTATCCTCTACTTTATACTCCTTAAACAACAATCTAGTGTGGATGAAATTTGAGAAGAATTCCTATAGGTTTTCAAATTCACAAGGATTTAATCCTAGTAGTTCATTTTCCAAATCATGAGATCTTATGTCATCTTGTTATCTGAACATATCATCTAACATTTTCCACGTAGAATGAGGTGTTTTAGATGACTTGATGTGGAAGAGAAAGTCAGGAGAAATGGACATAAAAAGAAGGCCTAAGGCTTTGTCACTTCGGTCAACCACTTAGATTTTTCAGGTTAATCATCAGTTTCAGTCTTAGTTCCCATGGTGATGTGAAATAACCCTTTACCCCTTATTTTCTTTACCATTTTTATATCCATTTGAATAATTTGAATGCCATAAGAAAAGGAATTGAAAGCGAATCCATAACAAAGAGAGAGAAAGAAGGAATGCAAAAGTCAAAACAAGCAACACAACCACCCAGGACAATATTATAACCCCATGATTTTAGAACTTTATAGTTTAGTGTGTTGGATACAATCTGGTGTGAATGTGCATCGTGAAACAGTTGGTCACTCACCTTACAATCAATGTAATAACGTGCAAGAGAGGAGACCACAATCAAGTTTTGTTGATCACAACAAATCGACACCGTAAACAAGCACAACAAGCTAAAAAGAAAAGGGGTGAAAGCAAGTCATGTTGTGAGAAAAAGTGTCTCACATCGCAACAAAAACCCCCTTGCTGCAAGACTATGGTGGATGCACTCACTAGTCCGTAAGCAATAATAAGGGCTAATACAATGTAGAAAACGGGCTCAAGACACTTCCCAGAACCTCTTGGTTGCCAAAAACTTTTGTAAGGCAAAAAATGCTAGAAATGCTACAACAAACTCAAGCAAACAATTAGTAGAAAAACTCCCAATAATGCTTAAAATCACACATTTAGAAAACATCAATTTGTCTAGGTTTAGAGATAAAAAGACTAAAGTGATAATTAATAAAATGTTTAATTGAACAAAAAAATATACCACTAATCTAGAGTAAAGAACTTAATTTTTTTATTAAGTAATAAATCCCTACGAAGATTAATTAAATTAATATACCTTAAAAGATTAAAAAATATTAGACCCTAATAAAGAAACTAAGATCTAACAATAGTTTAAACCTTATATAAAAAAGCACTCTTACACTATTAATAAAAAAACTCGACCCTTTTTAAAAACTACCCACCTTTGAATTAAACCTAAGGCTTCAATTTAAACACCCCCACTTTAAAATCCCGAACACATATTAAAAACCCACCCACAATTAAATCAACCTCTTATATTAACTCCCACTTCACGTTTTAAATAAAAATACCCCTTAATAGAATGCACCCTCTTAAACTTGGAAAACACAGAGTCTCGAAAAAGGAGAAAAGGACGGGAGAAGGGTAAGGACGAGGACTCAGGGCTCGATGCATATGGATGATAAGGAAGAGAGCTCGGTAGGAAAAATAGGTCACGGTGAAGCCCATGTCGCAGGGATGGAGCCCAATGGCACGAGCCCGATCCACACGTAGGGAGGAACAAGTAAAGGATGGTTAGGGCCGTTGAATGGCTTCTTGATGTTTGCATCAACTTAAAGTGAATGGCATAAGCTCAGTGCAAGGGGATGAGTAGGGGACATGTTGATCTTAAATCCAACACAGTCAAAACCAAACAACAGCCTAATGCATGACCAAAGTGAGGGTAAAAAAAGACAAAAAAGGAAAATATGAACACGAATGCAAAACAATAAACATAGTAAAAAGTCGAAACACAACTTGGAAAGGGAGGAACTGAGGCATAGGACGTAGGGGAGGAGGTTAAACGTAGGTGGCCAAGCGAAACAGAGATAAAAAAACCCACTCACGCAAATGCAAACATGACCAAGGAAGAATCCAAATGCAACATGCAAAACGATGCAAGCACCAAACAATGCAAGGAAAACACTATGACCAAATAAAGACAGAGCAAATAGCTCGGACACAACACAATGCACCCAATAATGTAATGTGAAACCCTACCAATGTAACCCATAGACAATATAACTCATGGACAATGTAACCGAGTTAACGAGAAAACCCACATGCAAAGGAATAAAACCACACACGAGAAAGACACGGCTCAAAGGAATGCAAAAACCAACAAATCCGATCAATCAACGACTATGCAATAATGTATGCAAAAAATGCAAACAGGGGGAAACTCGATATGCAAAAGGAAAACCAACAGGTTTGGAGGTATGAATAGGCCACAAAAACTAGATTTTCTGAAAAAAAATTCACTTGCAATTAAAGAATCTGGATTAAAACCAAAAATGCAAAACCTACCTCTAGATTTAGTGGTGCCTCCAAACTTGGTTGTAGCTAGCTAGATCTGGCTTTGAAACACCTAAAACCTACACATGCAAAACTAGAAAACCAACACAAACTCCAAAAATGATATTCTTAAACCCGTAAACAAGATTCCAAAAATTAATTGAAAAAAACTTGCACGAAAAGCACGAAAACTAAAAATGAAGTAATCAATAACCAGATTCAAACAAGTGCACGTTTACCAAACATCTGCTTTGATAGCATATCAGATTGTTCTGCGAGGATCAATGTAGAACCTCGTGCACATCGAAGAGGGTTACACTTCCAATGGTGATAATAACACTTCACGTAATCAACAAGAGCATGAATCACAAGGAAAATCAAGTACAGAAAGACACTGGTGTGTCGACATGTTCATAGATAAAAAAATAAGAGGTACATATATGAGTGATGTGTAACTCATATGCATGACATGTGTACACAACCCTAACTAACCCTATTGACCTATTCTCACTAAGTGAGATGACTAACCACATGAGGTGGATAAGATGCCAAGTGACGACGAGACAAGTCATATACACCAACAATACCTATGTGCTCACTGCTATAGATTACTTCACTAAATGGGTTAAGGCCATCCTAGTCAATCACATGAAAACTGAAATGATATGCATCTCCTCAAAGAGAATATCATAGTGCCTTTTATTGTTCGAAAAAATATTTTTATCAATAATGTTACCTCTTTTTCTTCCATAGAACTCACTTGTTTCTACTATGACATTTGTATCTCCCTCTCTCATTCGTTTGACTATTACCTCAAAGGTAATGGTCAGGAAGAATCTAACAATAAGAACATTATAACAATCATATGTAAACTGGTTGGTCAAAATCAAAGGAATTGGCACAAGAAACCATATGATGCACTATGGGTTGACCAGATCATGCCCAAAAAAGCAATAGAGGTGTCGTCATTTCAATTTATATATGGGATAGAGGATGAAGTACCCATATCGGTTGAGATACCCACCTTACAGTTGCTAAAAGCATTTGAAGAAGGCCAATTCATGATTCCTTGGATAAAAGGATCTTGTACCTTGAGAAAGTCAATGAGGAAAGAGTCATGGTTTCCAACAGGATTAAAGAGCACCAAATGAGAGTGAAGAATATTTTTGATTAGAAAACATGGGAAATTGCATTTCAGAGATTAGAGACCTTGTCTCACTGCGGGACAATATAATAAAATGAAAGGGTAACCATGGGAATTTTGATTTTGTATGGCTGGGACCATTCAAGATCGAGACATTTTATGGTGGTAATACATTCTGTTTGTCGTACCTAGATGACACACCCTTGGAATTACCCTACAAAGGAAAATATTTGAAGTTGTACAAACTATGAAAGCGGGTTATCCCCCACCTAAAACATAGGTGATTTAGGTTTGTTTTTGTTGTGTCTTGTGTTTTTATTTTCATCCACATTGTGTGGTGTGTTATATTTCTTATTGTGTATGATCATCTCTTTTCATTCCATGCTCCTTCGAGACTCTATTACCTAATGGATAATCATTGTTCTACTAAAGGCTATGAAATTCAAGTGTTCTTTCTTTCCTCATTTGGGATTCACCCAAACCAAGTCATGTCCTTGAGAATGAGCCAACTATTGGCATGTAAAATTTCTCCGCATTTTACTTGACAACCCTATGGAAAGTTTTGTCACTTTTTGGTCAATCAATCAACATTTCCAAATTATAGTCAATGAAAATGTGTCATAGTTTTCTTCATGACAATATAGTTTACGAGATATTATGCGATCTTAAGAATGGTCTTGGGAAAGCTTTCTCTCTATGTGGATTTTGAGGAAATTATGTGTGTGAACATTAAAGAAGGGTTAACTTCTAGGAAAGGTTTCGAAACTCTAGGTAGTGGTGGGAACTCAAATCATCAAAAATATTATAGGGTCTATTGCATGATGGAATATGTAAGATAAGGTTCTGGGAACATAAAAGTGGAAACCTTCCCAACACTAAGGAACAATGGTATTTTCGAGATAAACCAAATTTCACCGAATGTTTTGGGAACCTCGGGAAGATTTAGGACCCTAAAAATTTCAAGTTAAATCACATTAAACCCCCATTCATGACCCAAGTGCTATGTTGGTTCATACTTGTCTCAAAATCCCATGGTATCTCAACTCATTGACACACCTTCCTAGGGAAAAGTGGTAAGTTGATTAAAAATTCATGAATAACTCATTTTAAAACTTTATAAATTATTTCATTGGATTATTTAGACCATTTCCATTCAAATTCATATAACAGGCACACCAAAAAAGTTAAGTTATGGTATTGGACCAAAAATTACACTTTGCGTTCTAATTCTTTGTTGACATGATGATGTCATTAACTTAAGTGCATTGACACAATTAGGGAGCTTGGAGGCCTTTTAGGAGTGCATTGGCAATTTGTAAACTCCACTTTGAAATGCCACCAAGTAAAATTCACCCTCCTCCTATTAGTGGATAAAAAGGTCAAAAATTAATGAAGAAAAAGGAAAATTAGCAAGGTTGTGCATGTTGTGGGTCATACCCCTTCATACCTACACAACTAAAGTATGCCCAATCCTGGTTTGGACACATTTTGGAGGTATAGATTACAAAGTGGGTGCATTTTCCACTTTGCATTTGTAAAACCCATATTCCACCACCATTTCAAGTGGTTTTGAAAATAAACTTCCCTCCAAAAATCATAAATCCACAAAAAGGTAAATTTCAACTCATGAAACCAATCAAAAGCTTGTTTTTCTTCCTCTCATGTCCACAAAACCACTTGTGTGCCCTAGCTCTCCCATACCTTGTTTTGCTCATATCTCATGATCTCTTAGGTGAATAAATATAATATTTTGAGCACATCCCCATGTTAAAAATGCCTTGAAATTGATGTGAAGAACATGGAATATGGCAAAGTGGATTTTTTTAATGATCACCCGAATATTGCAAGAAATCATTGAAACCTGTTTTGTAAAGCCACTCAAAACTTGATTTGATCATTTCTTAAAAACCACACGAAGGAAACCTTTGAAACTTTTCCAATGAACTTTCCTTACCAAAAAAACCATTTTGAGCCATAATTCACATGATAAGGTCGAAAAATTCATGATATATGAGTAAATCCATGTTTGGTTTGCAAAACCACTAAAAAACCCTTTCTACATTAAAAACTTGTTTTGTCATTTACTTCAAAACATCGCAATAAATATTCCTCAAATTTGGAGCACTTGTTCCTCTCCACCATACCTCTCTAATGAATCAAGAATCGAGCCATTTGATTTTGTATTTATCCTAAAAAGAAGAACTAAATTTTTATCCCATGCTCCATTAAAACAATTTCCCAAGTTTTTCGTTGAAACCAAAAATTGTTTCCTCATTTTCCATTGTTCTAACTAGTGATCGTGGCTGAATTAAGAACATCCACTTGTTTCATAAATACCTTTCCAAAAAATTGAGTCTCATCCAATTTGGATTTGTTTTCCCCCACAATGGCCTAAAAAGATTCAACTTGTAAAACCATTAAAATATTTAATTCTCATAAACCGACTCGGAATCCCATTTTCTTGTCCCTCTAAACTCCACCATAATTCTCAAGTCCGTGATACCAAAAAATCATTAAATGAAATTCCATTACTTTGGATTTGAGCCCATCTCGGTCTTGGTTTTAGAGTACCCATATATTAGAGACATCAATGTTGGACACATGGATTTTGAAGACCATTGAAGATACCTGGATAAGAAGGAAACCTCATTTGCTAAACCAAGTAAGAGTACACAAGATAATTGTTGAGTGTGAAACATAAAAGGATCGTGGCCAAATTAAGAGAATATATTTGTTTCGAAATACCTTTCCAAAAATTGAGTGTCATCCAATTTGGATTTGTTTTTCCCCACAATGGCCTAAACAAGGATTCAACCCATAAAACCATTAAAAATCCCGAATTCTCATAAATTGACTTAGAATCCCATTTTGTTTGTCCCTCTAACATCCACCATCATTCTCAAGTCTGTGATACCAAAAAATCACAAAATGAAATTCCATTACTCTGGATTTGAGCCCATCTCGGTCTTGGTTTCCGATTACTCGACAACAATGTTGAACACATGGATTTTGAAGACCATTAAAGACACATGGATAAGAAGGAAAACTCATTTTCTAACCTGAGAAAGTACACAAGAGGATTATTGAGCATGAAACATAAAGTTGAATCATTAAAGGATTTCATGATGGGAACCATGGTTTCAATTTATTCTCGATTTCCTCACCATTCTCAATTTAAGATTCATAACAAGATGTACTCTTATCCTTCATGAAGACATTGTCCATCCAATTTTTACTTGGTTCCATCTCACAAGGAGGAAGTGTTTACATTTTATAGGATTGCTATGTTTCCGTTGAGGATTCTCATGAATCTTTAATACCGTTAAATCCAAGAGAGCTCATGATTACTGAGTCCAGGGCATGTGTGGTGTGAGTGCATTCTTCATGATGATTGAAATATCATGTGAGAGACAAGAGATCATGTTCAAAGAGTTGATTTGTGCAACCTACCATTGCTCACAGAGATGAAGAGTTGAAAGAGAGCTTTCAAGACATGACAAAAGACAATCATTCTGGATAAGATGTGGAGCATAATTTATAATTCCAAAGAAATACATGGCATGATCAAATAATTAGTCGAGGAAGGTCCTATTCACTTAAAACATTCATATCCACAATGAAGGAAGAACAAAACTTCATCCCGCATCATATTCTATTGATCAAACCTTCCCTCTTTTATTTTCTCTCTAACATTGTATTTTTCCGTTGAGAAACAACTTTTGTAAAAGTGATTCAAGTCACTTAAAGTTTCTATTTCTTTGTTGGGATTGCACTTTAAGTTGAAAAGTCACATGAGAATGTGAATATTCACTTAATTTTTATATAAATTGTAATGCTCTCTCCATTCCAAAGGATCAGTTTTTGCTCCTCTCATAGCATATTACATTCTTATATTCTCATCTAAGTATTTTTCCTCCATTCTCTCTCTCTCACTCAGCCGAATGTATGTGATTTTTGTAAGGAAAAAAAGGATTTGTACTATTGATAATGGAATGAGAATAATGATCAAACTTTGTGTCAATCTCTATTCTTGTTTCATGTTTTTTTATATAAGTTGTGTATGTTTTCTCGTGTCTTATAATTGATCTGGAAAGACCTCTGAGTTGTAGTTAGTGAAATCTAGGTTCATATCGCTAATGCAATTACTCCTCCTCTTTCTCCTCCCCTCACTCACCCATATTTACCCAATCTCTTTAATATAGTTGAAGTTATGAAAAGGGAATTTCTACAAATTCACCGGTCTATGACCAACCCAAGAGTTAGTTTAGTGTACAATTTATCTAGATTTCAATAAATGGGAGCCACCCCATCTTGAAATGGAGGGACCCAATCCCACGAGTGTTGATGAAATCCCTTTTTGTCCTTGAAAAATATTTCACCAACAAGATGGTACCATCCACATTTGTACCCAATCTCTTTAATATAGTTACTGATTATGAAAAGGAATTTCTACAAATTCCTCGGTCTATGACCAACCCAAGAGTTAGTTTAGTGTACATTTTTTCAAGATTTCAATAAATTGGAGCCACCCCATCTTGAATTGGAGGGACTTAGTCTCACGAGTGTTGATGAAATCCTTTTTTTTCCTTGACAAAATATTTCACCAACAAGAGGGTACCTTCCATATTTGATTAATCCACGGTCATCCATGAAACACATCATAGGAACCATTTTCAAGTACAAAATAAAGCCACACTCATACAAAGTAAGACCTACAATGACATGTAAGCATATACAACTAAGGGGTTTCCTAGTAATTATGTTGAATCTCATAGTAATAATGGTAGTGCTAGTTAAATATCTCTTGTAATATATACGACTATTAGTGAATTTATCTAATCATATGTTGATACTTTAACTATTATCAATCATGCCTTAGCATGTTTTTTTGGACATGTGCTTATATGAGCGCATGTGTAAGATGGTCCATTACGAGAATCATCATTTGGAATATGAATTTCATGAAACATAATAGGAAGTGTCTCCCTCTTTTCTCAAGAAACCGTAATAATGTCAATAAATCCAATACGGGGATGAACACTAGAAAATGGGGTCTATCCCTTATATCTATCATATGATTATTACTATAATCCTATCATTGAGTAGCTTGTTTTGCAAGAGGATTCATAAATATTTTCAAAGGTTGGTTTTGTTGAGCCATTAATTCTTTCATATAGTGTTTTTATGAGTTTCTATGATATTCATAACATGCATTATTATCATAGTTCTCAAGAAAGGGCCTCAATGGATCTAATTTTATAATTAGAAGTTAAATAACTAATTTAGATTTAAGAAATTATTGTAGCATATTCTATTAAATATCAATTAACCTTGTAATTCTATACACTCTCTTTGGTGTGATAAGACTCGGCATGTTGTTTTTGGTTGTTTACAACTAGTAAGATCTTCAAATATAATAATGGAATAATCTAGGAAATATTCAAAATAAAATGAAGATCAACACAACACAATATTTATTAGTGGGAAATGATGCCCTAGTACGTAATATATTCAAAATAGAATAAGTACCCTTAAGGTATAACAACACCATACAATACTTCGTAGGAAGGAATAACTTCAAAAGATCTCCTAGTATGGGAATGCCACTTCGAGGGGGAAACCTCCAAATCCTTCTAACAAATAGGATACTAAATACTTACTTGAAATACATTATATTGATATTCATATCCTTTAGATAGGCGTACATTACTTTTATTGGATGGGTAACACATAATCCCAATGTAAGCCAACCCATATCCCAATATAACTAATTCCACATGTTAGATGTATGACCCAATATATTATTACCGGATAACTAAGGGAATGTGTGCCACATGTCAATATATCCATCAACCCATAGACATTATAATATCATGTCCCTAGTTACATAACATGTCATCCCTTCTTGAAATGTTTCATCCTTGAAATACGAGAAGAAACCTTGTAATGAGTGTGTGGATACATACATGAAGATGGGTTAAAAAAGGGGTCTTAAGTGGACATGTTTTCCTAAAAATTGAGAAATGTGCACTTTCATTGATTATTTGAGGTATTTACACTCAAATTTTGAACAAGGTATAACATCATGAATTGTTGCAATTGAGTCTAGTTTTTAAATCGTTATTTGTTTTTACAAACAATGAAGTATAAGTGGTAGAAATTGTTAAATTTTAAAGAATTACTTTTATTTTTTAGATAAAACATAGTCGATAGTTTTTTTAATATTGTAAATAGTTTTTGAAAGGGACTATACCCTTGTGTACAAAAAGGAGGCCTAAAAGCAATAAGAGAGTATAAGCACAAAAGTGGTAACACCGAAAAACAAAGTTAAATTTTAAAGAATTACTACTTCTTGGCCGCTTGATCAATACTCATCTTTACTTTTTCCAAGATATAATACATAGGTCATATAGTCCTCTCTGATCTCTTTTCTCGATAGTTGATCATTTCCCCCTCACCTTTTTATCATCGTTTAGTAGTTTTTAATCCTTCTATGGAAAATTACATACAATTATCTAGTATGTTATGGATATTTTTAAAAAATTATCGTAAATATTGTTTTAATGAATTTTACTAGTATATAGGTCCTAAATTTTATTATAAAATAGATAGTTGAGTGTTCACTCTACATAACTACCTCAAAATTAATTGAAATTGAGATTTTTAATGTGCATAAAATCAGGTCTAGTATATGGCGGTTTTTTTTTCTTTGAATTTGGACACATACATAAAGTTAGACATGTGTTTTATTTCAATATAATGGCATAGGAATACATATTTAAAAAAATTAACATTAGTATCGTTATAGTTATTAAAAAATCAAAAAATTTGTTTCATTAGAAAGAGGACAATTTGTTCTTGATTATAGTCATAATTTGATGAACTTGATTATAGTCATATTCCATGCTCGAAGTTGAAATTTAATATGGAAATTATTTTGCATAGGAAACTAACAGAGTCCAATCCTTTGGCTCAGGAATCCAAGGCATTTTTGAGCCTGGAGGGATGTTTTGGGAAAGTGAATAAAAATAATGCATACACACCATAATGTGTACGTGTTATTTATAACTTTGAGTACAAAATTTATAAAATAAGACCGCATACACACTATAATGAGTACACATTCTCTATTTAGTGTTTTTAAGATGTTTCGATGTGGAAGGTTGATCCGTAAACTGCCTCCTTTTTAGGTAATAAACAAATCCTATCTTAGTGATAATGAATGATAAAACTAACTAAGATTCTAAAAGGAAAGATAACCAAATCATACCAAGCCAAGAACACATATGCTAATCAAACATCACGATCAATAAGATGAAAGTAATTCACCATAATAAATTTACATAAACTTTGCAAACAAATGAGTAGCAATATCATATATTATTATGAAACTCAATGCAATACAATGAGAATGGGCCTTGTTTATATAGGAAAAGAATAACAATCTAAGAACCAATCAAGGTCGTAGATCAAGCCATAAATCAAGGAAATAACTAGTCATCAAAGAACTAGTCAAGTCCATATATTTAGGAGAGAACTAGACATCAAGGATCTAGTCAATACCATAGATCAAGGAAAGAACTATACCTAACAACTAAATAATATCTCCTAATATCTAAATAAGATAAAAGAAATATCCACACACATAAGTGGGTGAGGATAAATACAATAAAGGTAAATAAAGTACCTAGGTGAACATGAGCTAAGGTAAATACCTATTCTAATAGATTCTTGTTATCAATATAATATGCAAGAAACATTCACACTATACTAAAATTGAGAGATTAAAGAAAAGGAGACAAAAAAATTATCCCGGAGAAACCCAATTTGGGGAAAAACTCCAACTAGATGGGCAATTGCTCCCCTTTCACTATGTAAATCTCTAATACAACGCAAGTTTACTGCCAATGGATGTCCTTCAAGAAGGATTCAAGCTCCCTCTACTTGTATTATTTTCTTACAATCCTCAATAGTGAAGAACTCATATGTCTATGAACAAAACAATAACAATTCAAAATTTATCCTCTGCTCGCACTTGAATTCACTCAAAACCACCCACCTAGATGAATGACAATTCTACCAAATTTTCATTCATGTCTTATGATGCTTCCTATTATTCCCTCTCAAGAATTATACCAATGTTATATTTAAACTTTATTCTTCCCATTAGTTTGTTGTTGGAAATCGATACACCACTTCAAATTTGTATCCATGATCTCCCACAATGTAGCTCAAAAATTGCCAACAAATATGGAGTCCTGATATGAAATAATAGAATTAGGAAAACTAAAATGAACCCACACATTAGTAAAAAGCAAATCAGTTACACCACTTCCCTTAAGGATTTTTACAAGGAATAAGAATAAACATCTTGGTAAACTATACAATAAGCACAAAAAGATAGTTGCGCCCCTTCTTTAACATAGACAACCCACCTACGAAATCCATGGAGATACTTTCCCATTTCCTAAAAGGAACATCTAGTGGTATACATACATACATACATACATACACATACATGCATGCATATGTGTGTGTGTGTGTGTGTGTGTGTGTGTGTGTGTGTGTGTGTGTGTGTGTGTGTGTGTGTGTGTGTGTGATCCCAACTTCTTATTACTAAGATTGCTAGTACCACATAAAACACAACCTCTTATAAACTTGACAACATGAACTTACGCATTATGCCAAGTAACATATGTTTGTAAGTGTGCAACAATATTTTAACACATAAGTGTCCCGCAACTTTGGAAGGATGTGCTTCCCTCATCAACTGAACTCTTTCCTCCTTAGGTATACCGATATTACCCATCTTGGAGGTATTACTCCTCATGATAAAAACCCGTACCTTGGGGCCTCTTTATTTGAAGAAAAGGGTCCCCAAAATCTACATTTTCTCATATCCTTCTATGTAATATTCACACACAAAAATCACAAGACAAGTTATGGTGCCAATAACTAAAAGAAAAGGAGGTCTACACAATATATCAACCAAATTATTAGTCACTCCTTTCTTATATTTGATAATCAAATGAGAATGTTACAAGAAACTTGTTGTACCTATTATCCAAAATAACACCCATGTTATTTTGATAATTTCATTGAAATTCAATGACCTTA
This sequence comes from Taxus wallichiana var. yunnanensis, assembly GCA_018340775.1. Taxonomy (NCBI): domain Eukaryota; kingdom Viridiplantae; phylum Streptophyta; class Pinopsida; order Cupressales; family Taxaceae; genus Taxus; species Taxus wallichiana. Next base: position 944,532,626 of record CM031235.1, read on the forward strand.
GGATCTTTTTCTTTGAAAAGATGCAAAACAAATAAACTTAATGTTCTGCAAAAAATAACAAATTAGTGTTCCATGGAGTAGACAAAGCCATGGAACAAAGAAACATAGTCACAAGGAAATATGTTATGGGACAAATGGAAAAGGCTATGCAACATTGAAAAAAGTGAGTAAAGCGTGGAGGTGATAAAATATAAGCATGGGGTGGAAGTTGTGCAATTAAATCCGCATATCAAAGAAAATCCATGCAAGGTGAAGGATAAAAATCCCGTAACATGTTGATTCAAATAGTTCGTGATTCAAAGGAAAATGCCACGAAACACATAGACTCCGTGGAATGAAGAAAAATGCACAGGAGGAATAATGAAAAGGTTGCGGGTGAAGGAAAGAGTTGTGGAGTAATCATTCATTTAAAAATAAAAAAAGAATTAAAAAACAAAGCCACGTGCCACCAAAAGTGTGCCACATAGGGTTGAAATATGTGGAAGACATAATCAGGTGGAAAAACATCCGAATTTTGTGAAGCACAAGTAAATCCATGCATGCCTAGCTCAAACCAGGCTCTCAACCACTCCACCAACTAGAATTAAATGATGAACGATGCCAACCTCATACACTGGTGATTTGATGAAGTGCGATAGAAGAAATGTCAGGCACCCATACATGGGTTGCAAAATCAATGGTGATTGATCTTTGATGGCAGGGGTGGTTGAATTCAATAATTGATGGATGTGATTTGTTCCTTCTCTTCTCTCTCAACTTTCAGAAATGTAAGTGAAAAATCACAAAAATGATCTCACATTTTTCTCAAGTCTAAGAGATCTACCCTTTTGAGTTCAAAGATATTACTCATAGACCTTTGTGATGTGCTTGTGAATACTGCAACACCTTGACTCTATTAGACTATAAATGGATAAGTTCTTGATATTGAATGCAAGTGTGATTTCTTTCCTTTGAATGCTTTGGTGTTTAATGTGAATATTTATATCCTCTTGTTGGTCTTCAGTCTTATTATGTTTATTTCTACCAAGTTTTATGTGCATTATCTTAGGTCTTTGCATACATTTTCATATATATGTCCCTTGAGCCAAAATTAGACCTTATTTTAGTTTGGTGCATCACCTCTCTTTATTTTCATCATTTTTCTCTTTCAACGCTGGTCACTTAGAACTATTAGATTAGGATTAGTTAGCAGTAGTGTAGTGTTGGTTAGTTAGTCACAATGAGCTAGTATAGCGATTAACTAAAAATAGGGTTTTTAATTATTTTTATGAGCTAATCTAAATAGAAACTAAGTGTTATATCGAAGTGCTAGAACTAGATATTTTGCTTTTGTACTTGAATTAATTAAAATAATAGAAATGAAAGGGATATGTTACTAACATGTAAATAACTTACCTCATTGTGTGTTGGACTGTGGTAGACTGGTATGTGGACTGGGTAGGCTATGACCGAATGACTTCAGGAAGGGCATGAGGTGACTTTCTGTCAGTATTAAGGAACCTAAGAGTGTACTAGGGTTCTCTATTATGGATTCTAGGCACTGGGAACTATGAAAATACTCAGGATTTATGTTTGGCAGTGTCGTAAGGAGGTCTGAAACCCTACCTATCTATCGCATTGGATTCACCGGATGAACTGAATAGTGACTTGCAAAACAAAAGGTTAGTGGGGTCGGACTGTCCTCAACCACCAAACTAGTGGACTTATTGTTGAGCGTTGCACTACATTATGGACCCTAATGTAGTTCTAGTGTGTGTGTGTGTAATTTTGTGCCTAGGGTGCCCTAGCGCTAATGATGTGGTAATAAGGGGCAATAGCTAGATGTAAAATGCAAAATAATGGATAGAATGGGGAAACACAACCCTTTTCCTTTGTGATTGTGTGATGTAGATGTGATGCAGATGTAGAAGAAGTCAAAATGCAGTCATGTTGTCATGCAAATGTGCAACAGGAAATTAGCAATTTTCTAGCATGACAACTATACCCATGTACCAAAATTTTCATGTTATATCCTTCTGAGATACCCCAGGTCTGCCTATTCAGTCCAATAGCCTCTCAACTAATGTTAACTCATTCTCATAGGTGATTTAGGAAAGTCAATTCAAAACCCCTAGGTGATTTTAGGAGTTCATTGAAAAATGCAAACTTTGGGTAGTTGTGGGAAGGGCTATCACTGGCCTTCCTAGGATTGGAGCAACCCCATGGAGTGGAATAAAAAATCCAAACCAAAAATGGAGGTGAATCAAAGGCCTAGGAAAATCATGGAATTGATTTAGGAAGATTCAGGAAGGATCCAAAGAATTTGGGATAGTTTCACTAAAATTAGGGTTCACAAGCCTAAGCAAAGGTACATGCATGCAAAACAATTGTTGAGATTTTGAATGTGATTCTAGGAACTTAGGATGAAGTTAGGAGAAAAATAAAACATCGTCAAAAATGGAATTCCAATCCTAGAATATGGTGAAACTATTTTTTCACAACACTTTGGCGCAATGGGTATGCAAGAAATTTTTCTCATGCACAAGTGGAGTACTAGATCAAAAATATGATTTTTCAGTGATCACATGGAGGAAAAAGACCTGATACCCTAACCATTGGATTCATAAGGAAATTTCAAGTCAATATCATATAAAATTGTATTAAAAAAATCCACCAGGAGATCAAGTTATTGCCATTTCAAGTTTCCCTCTTGGAGCGAGTTTGGGAGTTAGTCAAATTTTGATGAGGACACGTGTCAGCTCCAGGGGCCTAAATTTTTTTGTGTCCCTTATGTCCCTCAAGTTCAGGGACATCAAGGTCAAGAAAATGTTCCTAGCCCCCATAAGCCCTCTGGACCCTCATACAACCTCTAGGATCGCTAGTTCAGCCCCCAGGTGTTTGCGGGAGCTCAAAGCCTTCACCGTTGGATCGCTGCCACATGTCATCACCTAAGTACGCCATGCAAAATGATGTCCCTCATGTCCCTTTGAGGTGAGGGACATCAAGGAGAAAAAAATTTTCCCATCCCTCATGATGCCTCAAGGTTCCTCATGTGACCGCTTCTCATCCCTTCCAGTGCTTTAAAGTTGTTTTTTAGCTTTAATCCCCTGTCATTAGATCTCTGCCACATGTCAAGTGAGGCGCACTTTGTAAAAATTGATGTCCCTCACATACCTTTGAGGTGAGGGATGTTAGGGAAATGAAAATGTGCCTCTCTCCATGCCTTTAAAAATTTCAAATTTTAAAAATCCCTCCTACTTCTAACATCTAACATCTAACCTTCCCATGCACAGCTTGCTCTGCAAACTCCTCTGCAATTTCCTATCACCCCTCCACCATTTTTGAACCTTGAACTAGATCCATCACAACACATTATCCTCCAATCCATGATTGCATATAGGTCTTAGAAGAATATTTCATCAAACTGAGAAGAAAAGATGAAGAACAGAGAAGAAGAAAGCCTGGAAAACTCCATTGACATAGAGCAAAGAATCAAAGAGATATTGCAAACCACTACACAGAAAAACAAACCATATTTTTCTATTTTTTCCTCTATCAAAAACCATTAAAAATAACCTTAAAACCTCCCATTCACAAATGAATGCTCACAATAAATAAATTTCACTTCTGGCTCCACGAAGAACAAAGCTCAATTTCCCGTCAAACTCAGTAACTGAATCAAAGAGAAATTTCACCAATGAGATAAGAAGCAAAAACCTATCGCAATGGAGTTGATTTCATCATGAACAGAGAAAAAAACAAAACCTAAAAATTTCAAGCTCCATTAATGGCTGTTATGACACAATAGTGGAAAAAATCAGCAAGCTACCTCTCCACTTCTTAGGGTTCCAATGGGTGAAATCACGCGAAAATTGGAGGGAATGATCATTGAAAAATCTAGTTTCATGTGAACTAGTTTTTGCACCATGAAGTCCCTATTTTTTAGGGATATGGAGGACTAATTTTTCATCAGAGTTATGCCTTATCACATGAAGAACATATGTGAAAAAGGAAGTGAGCTACCTCTTCACTTCTCAGGGTTCCAGTGGCAAAATCACGTGAAAATTGGAGGGAATGATCATTGAAAAATCTAGTTTCACGTAAACTAGTTTTCGTGCCATGAAGTCCCTATTTTTAGGGATATGGAGGGATGTGTTTTTGTCATTATTTTTCCCCTCGTGATGAAAATATCATTTTTCCACTTGTTCAGATGAAGGAATTACTCAAAATGCAGAGCGTGGAACCCCGAAAAAACCCAGAGTTTTAAGACCTATTTTGTTACAATCTGACATCCACGATGCACTTACTAAAAATAACATGCCTTCCTACATAGGGGTATATTACTTTGGGTAAGCCACCATTTGAAGAGGCTATGAAGAAGGTAGTGAACACAGAGGGAGTATCACAAGCAAAGTCATCAAAAAGTCATCTCATCTCATAATTGACACTTAATAAAAATAGTAAGTGGTTCCACAAGCCCTTGCTATAAATATCCAGTTGGTCCAAAAGGTGAGAGGAACATAGTAAGAAGAAATAATTCAAGCTACCATAGCCGGTTGAGGTTGGGAAAAGCTAACTATGAAACTTACTAAAAATAGTAAGTTTCCCCATGTGTACTTACTAAGAATAACATGTTGTTCTTAAAGGGAAGTTTGGAACAATGGGACATTGAGGGATAATCATTCAGGTCGATATCACCATTTGGGGTCCTAAAGGAAAACTCTGACACTTACTAAAGATAGTAAGTTGTCCCTTCCAAATATAGTAAGTGTTAAGGAAACATGAATTTCAAGTGCATAGGTTGGTCTAGTTTCTCAGGTGTAATCAATCATGAAGAGATGGTGGTTTTTCATGGTTTGGAATGATCATCTCATATTACAAAGTAGGGCATCGCAAGGCACATCATGTGAATTCATCCTCGTCACTTAAGGAGCCGGTGATTTAAAGAGAGTTGATCAGAATGATTTCAATGAGTCAAGGAGTTCATCAACCAAGTTTTAAGGAGGGTCATCGTGGGCATTGTATGTGCTCATCTCGAGTTTGCAATAGTAAAACTCAAAACAATGTTTCTAAACACTCATTCTAAGGTTCAGAATGTCTTTGCATCATAGAGTTTGCGGTCATCACTGGATTGGAAAAATGATTCAAAGATATTCAAGGGAGCAATCTTCATTAGTGTAGAAGATCACCAGTGGTAGAAATCTTCACTCAAAGTTCATGATTACATCAAGGCATTCAAATAATTTTGTCCACGATGAGTGTTTTCCTCCATCCCTTCCCTCTTCATCTCTCTTCTTTCTCTCTCCAATCTAGTTCTTCATTATGCTTCATCATTGCATTTCGTCCTATTCACTTAAGTGACCTATTTTAAAATTGTAAAAAGTATTTTCTCAAAACTATAAGAGAAATACTTAAGTCATGGAAAATGAAAGGTCATTAGTGGAATATGGAAACAAAGAGTCACGTGAGGGAGGTGAAAGGACAATACAAATTACTATAAATTGGGATGGCTGCTCTATTCCAAGGGATTCAAAATTTTGGAGAACTATTACTATGTAGCATTGTGAATTGTGATAGCTTGGTTGAAGCTTTGTATTCATCACTACACATGGAATAAAAGCTACACTTCTTCTATTTCCTCTCTTTCTCTCTTTCATGCACTTTTCAAGCATATTTTATCCTGTATGGAATTGGAGAGGAAATTGGTGTCCTCAACAGATGAATTTAAAAACTTGGTGTTTTAATTCGTTGGTCCCGCTAGCTTCACTGTGATTTCCTCTATATTAAAGGTTGAACTACTACAGTTACTGGGTGTGAGCTCTGCAACCTACTCACAACAATATTCCTTGCATAATTTCCCCCTCTTCCCTTTATCACTGTAATTTCCTCCCTTGTACCCTTGTACAAGAAATTTTCCACAGGTTCAATGGAGTGTCCATGTGTGATCCTCGGCCAATTTGGCCACCCACAACATTTAGATAGGATTAGGATTAGTTTACTTTCAATAATGGGAGATGTACCATTCAATGCAGAGGGGCGTAGCCCCATGAACGTTGGTGGAGACACTTGATTTGTCTATGTGAAAATTTTTATCACCAATAATTTTTGTCAATCTCTTTGGGAGATATTTTCCTAAGCGTGACCAAAAATATCTCTCGCTTAAAATATAAAAAAATATTTTAAAATTATATATTAAAAAAATTAGATTTCAAAGGAAAATAATTTTTGAAGGAAACTCTGTCTAGGAACGAACCCCTGTCACATTCATTTCCAACACCATGAAGAAATTTTCAGATTGGAGTGAAGTACCAATAAGTGATAGTGAAGAAGAAGAAGATGATGTCTTCCCGAAAAATAATATCGTTGATCAGCCATGGTTCCGGACTAGTGTTGACAAAGGAAAGAAGAAAGAACATGTCACCGATGAAGAGGAATGGATTCAAAGGAGACATAAGATAAGGTGTAAAGCTTGAGAATATGCCAAATTCTTGCAAGAGATGTACAAGAAACTTGAAGCAGCCCATAGCGAGGAAGAAGAAGAGGAGAGTTGTCCTATAGAGGAATATCCTAAAGATCATTCGTACCATAGGGTTTTCATCCTTGAAAGGTTCTTGAATTCCGCTGAAGAAAATCCTATCCTTGAGCCTTCCGATGAAGATCAAATCAACATTCAAGAAGATGACGAAAGACAGGATGGTGTAAGATCCACTGAAGAAGATTTTTGCAATCTCGCACAACTCACTACAAAATTGAGAACATTTTCCTTCTTCTACCATTCTCTAGATGAATTCATTGCATATGGTGATGAAGAAATGAATATTTTGAAAAGATAATATGTGGAAAGACTTCAAAGCATAATAAAAGGAAATTCTAACCCCAAAGTCTTTGATGAAATTTGGAGGTATGCTTTAGCTCTATAGATAAGATATGAACATCTTGAAGTACCACATCAAATGGAGGAAGACCTTGATTGCTACCTATATTATGATTTTTTCATTCCCATAAGATTCTTGGATGCTTCTAAAAAAGATCATATCGTGGAGCATTCTGATGAAAGCCAAAGCAACGTCATGGAGGAAGAAGTAGAAGAGACGAAGATAATATCACCATTTAACAATTCCATCAGCTCAAGTCACACTCCATAAGGGGAATGATATATTTAATAAAGGAATATCCTTGTTGCATAATGAATGATCCCTTGCCTTAGTAGATAGCTTCCCTTGATGTGTGTGATGTCCGCCCATAATGTGGTGAGTATGCTTTGTTTATATAGGGATCTCTTGCTCAAATTTTGACACTAATGACCCAAAACTGTTGACTATGACCTAGGGGAATACACGGGATGACCATTAGGACTGACCTTAAATAAATAAATAAATAACACAAATCATGATGACACAAGCACCTAAAATCATGGAATAGGGTGCCCCGATGTAGACTAAAATTTGAAAATTGAGATAACTATGACATCTGAGACACTGTAAGAGATGGAAAAAACCACAGAGACAACTAATGACTGAACTAGACAAACAAACAAGACGATTGACTCACTAACCACAAAACCATAGAAATAGGTCACTAATGAATACTTTTATCATGCAAGATCCATATATACATACATAGTGGTATAAATGTAATAGTAAATTTGTGCTTTTGTGACTACATTTTCCCCACTTTATGTTGGTGAGAGGAAAGCTTAGTAACATAAATTAGATAGAGATGCGTGCACGAGAAAAAGCTAGAGAATCCCAAGCCATAGAAGAACGCTGAGCTTGTGTAGTAGAAGCGTGCCAAACCATGGATCAAAGAGTCGATCCATGCAACGTAAAAGTGTAAATGTTGTGATGAAGTGTGGAAGATGAAAATGACAATTAGATGATTTTGGATGTGGTTAAATATCAAATAGGTGGGTAGGAGTGATCAGTTCCCAACTCCGAATGATTATAAATGAAATGGAATGATGGGAGGATTTGGGCATCTTGACACTAGAGGAAGAGTGTAGGGAGAAAAGTGTGTTATTCTCCAAGATTTAACTACATCCCCAAGATCTAGCCACTGCAGACGGACTCAGATAAAAAAGGTGGTGATTTTGGATCCAGATGAATTCGGTTTAAACAATTGACCCATATAGGAGTGATAAGGGGAAAGGAACTCTTGCCCCCACTTCATGGGTGTCACCACAATGTAAAGGCTTCCAAGTTAGGTCATGAGGAAGCGGATGTGATAGAGAATGAGATGGCTTCCAAGTTAGGTCATCTGAAGCAAGTGTGATAGAAAATGAGATGGCTTCCAAGTTAGGTCATGAGGAAGCGAGACGTGATAGAGAATGAGATGGATTCCAAGTTAGGTCATCTGGAAGTGAACACAAAGTATAGAATAAAATCCCAAGTTATGTCATTTGGGAATGGAATGGTGAATGTAACTCCCAAGTTAGGTCATTTGGGAGACTTCTCGTGGATTTGAATGGTCTGATTTGAACGTGTTGGATTTTGATTGGTTGCTTTTGGTTGGTTACTCATGGTGAGGTTTTATTCTAATTACCCCGGGTTAGGTCATTAGAGGAAGGTTGCTAGGAGTTGATAAGATATCACGTAAGATGGTTTTTAGTTTCTTGTTGCCCCCAAGTTAGGTCATTAGGGGAATTGATAAGTTACGATGTGCAAAGGTGTTTTTAGAAAATGTTACACAATTTTTCCCCAGTATTAGGTCATTAGGGGAGATTGATGGTGAAGTGTCGTGGTATAAGTTGTGAGGTGTTGGATTCACAATTTTGGGATGCATAGTGACATAAGGGGGATTATAGGGGGACCCCCAATGATATGCCCCCACTTTCGGTAAAAGAGGGAGTGGTGAGCGGAATGGACTCTAAGCCGAAAGTAATGACAAGAGGTTAAAATGTGGTTGTAATGAATAGAAAATATTGGGATGGTGTATAATATGTGTGAAACATGTGTAGTATGGTGGTAGGTAGAATTCTGAAAATAATTCTACAAACGAGGTGCAAATCAGAGTAAAAACACTCAAGATATGACCGAAACAGTGTTGCGTGTATTAGTGGTGATGATAAGCATGAAATGTAGGCCATAGTAAAGGTGGCATTTGTAATGGGCTTATAAATAGGAAAGTGAAAAGGTAACTTATCACTTCATTTTTTTCGACATGAGTGTAAGAGTGTATGTGAAGTGAGTGAGGATGCCTCAAGTGAGACCACTTCGTCTGACCCAGTTTGAGAGAGTAACGACTGTAATAGCGTCACATACTACGGAGTTGGTAAGTGTGTTATTTTTGCTAAAATCTACAAAGTGGCATAAGTTTGTTGAGTTAATTTTTGTGCTTTTGAGATTTTTATTTTTCTTGGTGTTTGGGACCTGGACAAAAGCGGTGAGGGCACTAGTGACCCTTGGGACTGGAGTGCCCATATCCCGGCTTTAATGTCCTACTATGGGGTTCCCAGTCCGGATGTTGGGCGCCCGGTCTAGGAATTTTGGTTTTGTGGGTACTGCTATGGAATTTGTTTCTAATATGTTGAGTAGTTTTTATCATAGAAAGTGTTCTAATCGTTGCATTTGTTGTTGTTTTATGTTGTGTAGAGGGATATCCACTTGAGGGAGTTCCGCAGTGGTCAACATCTGAGTACACTATTGGGATTGGGTTTGTCGGATGATGAGTGGGATGTGATGGACCAGTCGGTCAGTAGTATATAACATGGATGGGGGATGTGCCCCATAATATTATTATATTGACTGCATTTTGTGAGAGGTGGGGTGTAGACACATGCACATTTTAGTTGCCTACGGGAGAGATGAAAGTGACACTGGAGGATTTATATCGCATACTGTGGTTTCTAGTGGTTGGGGAGAGAGTACAGGTGATGGAGGTAGTGGATATGGAGGAGTAGATGCACTCACTAAGAAATATTTTGTTGGGGCCTGTGTGCCCATGGAGGCTCATATTAGTCCGGATGCAATATTACAATAGAGGGTTCCACGTTTATGGAAGTTCATCACAGTGGTGATAACGTCTTGTATAGTAGTGGAGGGAGGAGGTGTCGGCATCTTATATAAGATGCATGACATATGTCAGCAGATAGAGGAGGATGGGATGAGATATGTGTGGGTGCGGTGTGTGTTGGCCCACATGTATAGGGACTTGTATCGATTTATGCACAATGAGCATGGTGGGGGTATAGGGGCCACCACTGCATTACATGTATGGGCATATGAGCACATAGCCATTGTGAGGCTAGTTAGAGGGCCACGAGGAGAGTGGATGTGGCCCGAGATATTTGTGTGGCGTTGGGTGGATATTCGTGGTAGGAAGATGGACACGAGATAGCTTCAAATCATTGATAGACATGATGGGGCCCAAGTCGGTGACATGGAGGCCATATTGTGAGTATGGAGGATGACCCGAGGATGCAAAAAGTTACGATGTATTCGAAGAACCATGTAGTTTGAGGACCGCTTTCAGTGTAGTGGAGTTGTTTCAGGTGGAGAGAGTATCACGGCAGTTTGAGATGGCACAGGATGTGCCCCCAAAGCCATATATATGGCTACGGGCCATGAGATCCCCTAGGAGGGCATGCACTAGGCCATGGCCCACAGTGAAGCGATTGGTACCACCAGTGGGTAGATTTATTGACCCATCCATAACAACTATGGATGGTGACGATGTGGGGAGTAATGAGGATTATCAAGCATGGTGGGAAGGGCATCGATGGGTGTTGCTGTATCCAATATTTGTAGGTGCTATGGAGTTACCAATAAGAGGAGCGGGTAAGGGAGGCATCCCTGACCATGTAGCGGCGGCGATGGTAGATCGTAAGTATTTGTGTATGTTAATGTGGTGAATGAAGTTTTTATGTGGTGTTTAGTATGTGGTTGAATAACATGAGGTTGTATGTTGTGTATGTAGGGGATACCTATTGGTTGTTGATAGTAGACACATCGATCTACACGCTAACACGGAATGTGCCTCGTGATGTGCTATGCGAGGGGATGCTAGAGCTCATGGATGACATCACAGTGCATATGCCCATTTGTTTGAGTCAAGAGCCATAATAGCGGAAAAAATAGGGTGATTCTTAGTGAGAGGGACAAGGCATGAGTACAGACTTGTCACGCCCGAGAAGCGTAGGTGGTGCTCCCTTGGCTTAGGACATGTTTTCCCAATATATAGATTTGTAGTGTCAGTTCTCGAAGCATAACATGGAGATTGTGATGTTGGATAGATAGGTGGAGAAGTTTCGGGGCAGCAAAATGTGATGATGAGTTGTGATAGTGATGATCAGATATGATGTAGGGGCCTTGCCCCCAATGATGAAACATGTTTTTGTGATGATGATTGTATGAACGCTATATGTATGGACACATATTTTGGATATGTATGCGATCGATAATTGAGATGTTTTGTTATTTTGATGTAATGGAAATCACATGGTTGTATGGTTATTGTTCTAGTATGTGTATTGTGGTGTATGTGATGAATATAAATTTGTATGATGATGTGAGTAATGGTAGATAGAATATGATGATGTAGATAATGAATGTAATGTGATTGATGAGATGAATAAAGTATGTAGCACGTAGGAAATGTAATGGTGATAATAGAAATGTGAAAATAGATAAATGTATCATAATAAAGATGTGAAAATGTAAGATAATGGTAATATGATAAAGTGATGAAAGTAGGAGGGGGGATTAACGATGCCCCCAATGTATAGATGAATAGGCTCATGGAGTAAGACCCTCAACATTCTAGGATGAGCTGCATAAGTAAGAGTGTGTCATCAGGAAATTATTGAGGTGTGCTAGATGAACGACAAAGAACGTGATGAAAGGTTCTTAAAACTAATCCCTCAATAGTCATGTAAGAACCGTAAGAACACAAGTGCGTCATCGGGGTAAGGTGATAATGATCACCTACCAACGACTAGGATGATGGGTGGAGGTGGATGCATATGGAATAGATGGAGCATGAGTGTATGGACTAAAGTGTGTGTCATATGGAGTGACCATGGGATATGCAGAGACTGTGGAAACCCATGGGATGGATGTGATGGATAGTGTGAGTGAGGTGGATGTAATGAATATGGAGGTGGAAGTAATGGAGGTGGTGGATAACAAGCATGTGACAATGGTGACTGATGAAAAAACTAAGCACTAGGTGTAGGATAGCTAGGGGGTGTATGCCTACACTATCGTGGTGAAGGAGATAATGATTTCTCACAAGAGGCAAAAGATATGACACCAATGTCCTCTAAATGTTGTAACCAATCACGTAAAACAAGATAATCATTGTCATGATGGCCACTAATATGGTGGTAATTATAGTAATATTGATCATGTTGTCGTTGTAACCGGTGTGGAGGGTGGTGGTGATTGGAAGGAAGTTGAATTAATCACTCAGTAAGTAATATACATAAAACATCATGAGGTCGAGCATTAGGTGAAAAATAGAAGGGCTTGCGGTATGGAGGTGAAGTATCAATAGTGGTAAGTGGTCACAGAGGTGGAGAGACATGTGTAGGAGATGGGGAGGAGACTGAGGTTGTTTCTTGTGTACTTTGGGTTGAGCTAAGGGTTGCTTTGGATTGTTGCGAGGAGGTGGAGTAGGAGTAGCATGGTGTGTTTGAGTTGTAGCTAAAGGTGGAGGTTGTTAAGGGTGTAGAATTGGAGGTGTAGGTGGAAGAGCAGAGGGCCTAGTAATCGGAGAAATGGGGAAGGCTCTACTAGAGAAGAAGCAAGAAGGTCCTGTTCTAGATCAATAACCTTATAACACAAAAGGATAAAGGACTCACAAGTATCATACTGTAAGTGTTGCTTTAGAGGAGGAATAAGACCACGACAGAAGAGGAACTAATTTTCCAAGTCACTAGGATGAAAGATAAGTTTATGTATGCATGCGTTAAAGTGTAAGATGTAATTGGAAATAGGTTTGGAAGAGCCTTGATGGAGAGTGGGAATGTGATTGTATGTGACCCTAGGACCAACATTGATAATAAACCTACAAAGGAAGGCATCCTCCATGTCGTAGAAAGTGCTAATAGAACCAAAAGGGAGATGGGTATACCATTGAAGTGCATCATCAACTAGACTAAACCGAAAGGCCTTAAGTAATAGTCAATCATTGGAATAAGAGGCCATAAGAGTGCAATAATGTGTAATATGAGCATGAGGGTTGCCGATACAATCGAAGCAAGTAAATGTGGGCATGGAGAAATCCTTAGGAAAGGCTGAGTTATGGATTTTCTTGGGAACGGGATTACCATGCAAGGAATTTTTGTCTATAGATGCATAGTAAGCCCTACTTTCTAAGGTGAGAGAGTGAACCTGAGACTGAAGTTTTCCTACATTGCATGCATGAGGGATAGGATGTCCTGTGATGGAATAGAAGAATATGGAAACAAGGTATTAAGAGGTTGGAGCTTGCCATTTTGTGTGATCATAGGTATATCAAGAGGGGAGATAGTAGGATCCAAAGCTAAAGATACGTGAGGAGTGTGAGTCAAAGGAGCCACATGAGAGGATGAAGGGGAAATATTACTAGAAGTAACATGTGGTGTGGGTGAAGTAGAAGAAGCATAGATAAGGTAGGAGTAGAATGAGAAGAAACAACATGAGGTGGAGACTCATGCACTATGGTAGAAGAAATCATAGGAGAAGAATAATATGGAAGAGGTGAAGCAATCTCAGTAGTGTAGAAAGAAGGGGACTCCTTAGGAACAATAGACAGAGTGGTATGGTTAATGCTAGCCAAAACACTACTATCAATGGGATCATCAAGGTAATAAGAATGTGCTAATGAACTAGAATGGGATGTCAGGGAAACACAATGAGAAGTGGTAGGAGACATGGGAGTAGCGATGGGAGTGGTCGAGGAGAGGTAGGAGGCATATTAGGTTGGGAATCAATGCCTAACAGATTAGGTAGGAGACATGTGAGTAGCTATAAGTTCATCAATGGTAGCCTCATTGTAAATGGGGTTAACACTAAAATGTGACATGATAATAATAAAAGAATATCTATGCTAATGACAGATAATCAAAAAGTAATAATGTTCGAAATAATGGGTTCACCAAAATGATTAACTAAAAATAGGGTTTTTAACTATTTTATGAGCTAATCTAAATAGAAACTAAGTGTTATATCGAAGTGCTAGAACTAGATATTTTTCTTTTGTACTTGAATTAATTAAAATAATATAAATGAAAGGGATATGTTACTAACCTATAAATAACTTACCTCTTTGTGCTACTGGACCATGGAAGACTTGTATGCAAACTATGTAGGCTCTAATTGAATGGCTTCAAGAAGGTAGGAGCTGACTTTCTATCTGTATTGAGGCACTTGGGAGTGTACTGGGGCACCTTGGTTTGGATTCTAGGTTTTGGGAACTGTGAAAATACTCAGGATCTGTGTTTGATAGTGTTATAAGGAGGTATGAAACCCTATCTGTTTGTCATACGCTGGATTCGACAAATGAACTAAATAGTGACCTACAAAACAAAAGGTTAGTGGGGTCGAACTGTCCTCAACCACCAAACTAGTGGACTTATTATTGAGCGTTGCACTACATTACGGACCCTAATGTAGCTCTGGTAAATGTGTAAGTAATTTTGTATCTAGGGTTCCTAGCGCTAATGACACGGTAATAAGGGGCAATAACTAGATGTAAAATGCAAAATAATGGATAGAATGGAAATAATGGAAAGAATACAACCCTTTCCCTTTGTGCTTATGTGATGTGATGTAGATGTAGAAGAAGCCCAAATATAGTCCCTTGCCTTAGTAGATAGCTGCCCTTGATGTGTGTGATGTCCACCCATAATGTGGTGAGTATGCTTTGTTTATATAGGGATCTCTTGCTCAAATTTTGACACTAGTGACCCGAAACTGCCGACTATGACCTATGGGAATACATGGGGTAACTGTTAGGACTGACCTTGAATAAATAAATTAATATCACAAATCATGATGACATGGGTACCTAAAATCACGGAATGGGGCACCCTGGTGCAACCCTAGGTGCCCTGATGTAGACTAAAATATGATAACTGAGCTAACTACGACATCTGAGACACTATAAGAGATGGCCAAAGTTGCAGACAAATGACGACTAAACTAGACAAAAAAATAGGATGAATGACTCACTGACCACAAAACCCTAGAAATAGGTCACTAGTGAATACTTTTATCATGTAAGATCGATATATAAATTAACATTCTCGGTGGTATAATCATAATAGTAAATGTGTGATTTTGTGACTACATATAGAAGAAAGTCAGCCTTCTCCAGAGATTGACCTCAAAAGGTGCCATTGTCCCACACTTTGGAGGTCTTTCCATGTTTCTATGAGGTTTTGAACTTAGTTTCGACAAGGGTGTAATATCAAGTGCCAATTTTTTTGGAATGTCAGTGGAAAAATTTGAGTCACTTATAACTCGTTTTTTATCTTCTTTCCCTAAGATTGGTGTGTATCTTAGTATACTCTAACCTTTGGAGGAATCTTTCTACACATTTAGTGACTCCCAAGTTTAGATCTATTGTTTTCAAGTAGTCTAGTACCTCATTTGATGAAAAGGATAAAAATAAGAGAGATTCTAACAAGAGGTGAATCTTTTGAATACCTACAACTCTCACCAAGAAGAAGAAGAGAAATGTCGGTTCGTATATCCCTTTCTCCTCCCAATAGAAGTATTTCCACTCCTCCACCTGGTAGACCCTTCTCTTTCTCCACAAAAAAATTAATATTTGTTCCTTTCATGGTGCATCAAAGAAATACACCCTTTGTAACGTTTAATGGTGGCGGTCCCTTAGCTTTGAATTCCTAACAAGACATACCAAGTATGTACCATAAAGATCATTTCATTAGTTACTATGAAAATTTGACCGACCTGTTGAGAACATCTTAGATGTTGTTAATGTTTTTTCAGTTCATCTTGTCATTGAAGATGATTTAGTAGTTAGGATATTATCCTCATATTTCAAATGAAAAACACTTCAATGGTATAAGAATTTACGACCTAGTTCAATCCATTCATTGGATGAGCTTGGATCAACACTAGGTCAACAATTTGATGAGAAGATAAACAACATCTTTCTCTTAGAACAACTAATAACTATCAAAAGAGATCTTAATGATATTATGGTAGATTTTAGATTTAGATTCCAGAAAACATGGGATAGAACTCCAACTCTTCTAAAACTAACCCTCAAGGTGATTTATTATAATTTTTAAGATCTCTAAATTCTAATATTGCATTAACGATATAATCTATGGGTGCTTTAGAACATTACGATGCATATACAATATCCATTAGGGCTGAAAATTGTTTGATTTAAGATGGGAAAATATCCCTTAGATTATTTATGCCTTTATTACATGAACTTCCTTAAAATATTCAACCTTCCCCTACTCTTATTCCTGAGCTAAATGCTTCATCATTTTCCTCCACATCTTATTCCTCACATAAGCAAGATGATATTGATGGTCCTAGAGCCTTGGTTAAGAATTTATCCAATGAAATTATCTCTTTGAAGAGGTAATAAAATCAAACATCAAGAAATTACCCAAGTTTTATTTAAGGGATTTCTTCTAATCAAATGGTTCAATAAAGGTTATCAACAACATAGATATCGCATTATCCAAATCGGATATATGTCCGGACTCCAAAATAATCAAACAAATAGGTTCCAAGACCATAATCCAAATTTACCTCTATAAATAATTGCTCTACACAACCACTCCTTTTGTAAGCACTAGAAAATATCTTGTCTTAGTGCAAATAAATGTTATTTGAGAAGTTAAATGGTGTTTTCCATGCAATCAACCACATAATTATAACAATTTTCCAAATGGTATACAATTCGTTTAGGCCCTTATGGTGTAAAATTATTTCAATAAACAATAATCATCAATGGAGCTCATTCCAATGACTAAACAACACACCAAGATTATGTGGAATCCAACCTTATATTTTGTATTCCAAAATAATTATATATAGTTAATTAAGCCATGGACAACTTAAACAGATTGCATTGTAATATTATGGATAATACAATATCAAAGAAGAGGTAGATAGAGATGGTTGCTCCATCCCATTTAGTGAAAAATTTTTGTCTCAAAGAAATGTAATCCATGAACTTAAGAATAAAATTACAAGTGGATTCATCTAGTGGCTCCACACGTCAAACAAAAATACACTCAGTACACTCAAAACCCATGAAATAAAGAATTTTCTCCATCCAAAGCGCTACTTCTACCAAATGAGCAGATAAGAAGAGAAACTTCAACACCATAAATGCATAGATTTATGAGTATTCATTTGAAAATTATTGATAAAATTAAGAATAAAAACCTAAATGTGTCAATTTGGGATGCCTTATATATTCCATATTAGAGGGATCTCTTACAAGAAGCTTCGATGCAATTGCCACAATTTGAATTAGTTATGCAAAATACTGAGACTCTCTACGGTCAACATGTGGCAACCAAAGGATGGAAAAGTAAGTAAGGTTAAGAATCATTGAGAATCCTCCACCCTTCTACATGTCTCTAATTGTGAGAAAGTACCTAGTACATAATTTCATGATATATTTGGGTGATATAACTTATATAGTGCCCAAGAAAATTAGTCATTAAGTATAACCCAACTTCTAGGGAGTCTTGCAACTTGATGGCTCAACTATCAAAATATTAGGAGTGATAAAATATCTTGAGTTGAACCTTCATGCTTGTCTGACCCTAACCATAACTCAAGATATATCATTTAGTGACTTACCTCTTTCCTTTTCCTTCTTCTTATCAAGATATTTCACAGAGACAAAGTGGGAAGATATTTTTCTTTTTGACTGGTCTCAAATTATCTTAAGAACCAAATATGGTACAAGATTTACCATTTTATTTGAGCCAATATATTTTTATCATGTTGAATCCTATGTCCTCACTCCCCTAAAATCTAATTGCATGATCCAAGAAGAAGAAGAAAATAAATCAGTGTCGATCACAGATCTACTCCTCTTTGTTCGGTCCCTCATATTTTATTAAATGAATGGGCTAAGGAACATTTTGAATTTGATCCCTATGATATAGATATAAATATTGGCTTGTGAAATTATTGCATTCATGAATAAGAATTCACAACCCCTATGTCACATAAAATAGAAAATGATGCTTCTGGTTTATGGAAAATGTTATTTGATGGCTCTAGAAGTAGAAAAGGAGCAGGAGGGCATAGTTCATTATTTTCCGAGAGGAAATAATTTATTCTCTGCCCATAGGTTCTATTTTCATGCTCCAACAATGTAGCATAGCATGAGGATTTGATTTATAGCTTGCTATTAGTATAGAAAAGGCATATTAAGGCCTTACAAGTGTTTGGAGATACTAAGATTTTCATTCGTCAAGTAAGAGGAAGATTTTTTTCCAAGAATAAACTTCTTAAAGCTTATAGACATAGAGTGTGGGATCTCATGGAGAACTTTGATGTCATCAACTTACAAGTAGTGCCAAGAAAGTTAAATGTAGAAGTAGATTAGATGGAGGTTATTGGATCACAATTCTCTCCATCTAAGGACCTTATCCAAGGTAACAAGAAACATGTTAAAATGGTAGTAAGGCCAATAATTCCAGATAATGAGGTCGTTTGGAATATTTTTGACATTGATGAGAAGATTGTCCAATGCATCCAAAATGAGGAAGATTTTTCATCAGACTTGTAACCTAAATTACAATAAATCTATGGTTACCAGATCATACGACTAAGGACAACTAAATTGCCTAAAGGATTGGTTACACTTGAGGATATTTTCACCCCTAATGATGAATTCAAAGGGGAAAGGAAGAATATAACAACAAAGGAGGAATACTACTAGTTAGTCACCATTACAAAAGAAAAAGTTATTGTTAGGAAAGGTATGTAAGTGGCTAAAAAGGGATTTTATTTCCTTGTGTCATAAATTTAATGATGTCTTCTTTTAGAGTTATGAATATATTAAAGGGTTTGATCCAAATATTTCCTAACATGATATATATCTTAACCCCAATGTCAAACCAATTAGACAAAATCAAAGGGATGTCAATTCTAAAATAAATCCCCTCACGAGAAAAGAATTATCCAAAATCATTGAGGCTAAATTCATATTCTCCATAAACTATTTCTCTTGGGTTGCTAACGTAGTCCTTATTAGGAAGAAGAATGGAGAAATCAGGCTATGTGTGGATTTTATAGATTTGAACAGAGCCTCCTTGAAGGATCATTATCCTCTACCCTCCATGGACCAAATTCTATAAATAGTGGTGGGAGATGAAAGGTTCTCTCTTTTGGATGGTTATTCTGGTTTCAACCAAATCAAATTTAAGGAGGATGATTAACATAAGACAACTTTCAAAACAAAATGGGGAGCACTTTCCTATGAAAATATGTCATTTGGTCTAACCAATGCAAGTGCTACTTTCCAAAGATCCACAAATATTGCATTCAAGGGTTATATAAACAAGTTTATCCTCATTTACTTGGATGATATCGTAGTTTTCTCAAGATCAATAAAAGATCACATGAAACATCATTATAAAAAAGTAACATCCTGGGATTTACACTTTATAGATCCCTAATTTTTTCTAACATGGGATTTTCTCTCAAGTTACGAGACTTGCTACTTGAGAAAAAAATGCGGAGAAGGCCAGTTCCTCTACCTAAATATAATGTTGAAACTAATCCTAAGGAAGGAAATGCAACCAACTAATCATAATGTAACAATTCCAAGGGACGAGGGAGAGAGAAAAGCGTTAAAAGGATGGATGAAAAGGAAATCCTAACCTAACATACGGTGATAAAACCAAAAAAAGGGTGAGAGAGACTCTAGCAAGGGAGAAGGGAGAAGGAAATGGAGAAGGAAAGGCTAGACATAAGTGACATAGACCTAAACAACATTTACCATCTATTCTCACATGAAAAATGAAAAAATGAACTTGTAAAGGAGAAATACATGCACAACACAATACATCAAGTAAAAGAGAGGAAAGGTTATAGATAAACATGAGTTAGGGTTGAGAAAACACCACAAAACAATATTTATTGCAATAAAAGTATTCACATACCCTTACAGATCTGAGGAAGGCACAAGAACACATTGTCAAGCCAAAAATGAAGGTTCAATGTCTTATAGATTCCCAAGAACCGTTTCTACATAGTTCCTTTGCAGATTCAAAATGTCAATCCTTTCAAAAATGAAAGATTTTACAATATATAGAGAATGGAGAGAGAGAAGAGAAAAAGAGAGAGAAAGAGATTGGATTCGATCTTGTCATTAATGAAAATATTTTTTTCCCTTAAACACGTATTTTCAAACTTCAACCACTTTCAATCATGCATTGAACTCGAAAAACATCATGGGCACCCTTGCAAGACCATTCCCCAACGTCCTTTCACTTCTAGGAGAAGGTAAAATCCCATACTTCTTCGGTGGTTGAGTTGTTTAGATGTGCACATTAATGGAAAAAATATTTTCTTTTTTTCACCTAGAAAACTCCACCAAAATCTAATTTTGATGACACCAAATTGAAGGGATTGAGTATACCTTTCCAACGATATAAATTTTGTCCAATTTGCAGTAGCGAATCGAAGATATGAGAATTTAATTTTGCGCATGTCGGTATGAACAAGAGAGTGACACATGGTAACATTTGATTGGCCTAAAAGATTTCCTTTTCCCTCATGTGAATTTATCTTCCTTTTCCGCATGTTGGTATTTCATTAGTTCGGATACCGAGACCTTTCCTACGTGTTTGCTTCCTTTTCTTTTACTGTACTTGTGGCTTTGTGCACAGTCATGCTCCATTATGAAATGTGAGCCTTTAGACTATTTTAAACCCTTGTAAATCATACATAAATAAGAAATATCCACGCATACTTCACAATTCACCTTTTTATATCATTCTTGTCATAGTGCGAAGAACAAAACAATAAGAACATTCCACGCCCCTTTACGATGTCAAACCTTTGATAGCCCATTTGAAAACCATGAAAAATGAGCCAATAGGAAAGCTCCACACTCCTCGAATGTTACTATGTCGACTTTAATTTTTTTCAGTTTTATGTGAGGCTAAAAAGGTGAGCTAGTAAGAAGGCTCCATCTTTCTTTGGATTTCACGGTGTTACACAAGATTTACCTTCAAATTTTGCGGTGTGTTTTCTTTTCTTTTTGCTACATGTCCCATTGACATTTAAAACTTTTCCGGACCCAATGCCCTCTGAAATATGACTCATTCCAAAGAATTTATGTCCGTGAAGTCTGAATTCTATAAAGAGACATGTAATGCTTCCACGTGACCTATTGCTTTGGTGCTGAAATTAATACGCAAATGAACATCAAGAGGCATTTTAAATATAACCCATTAATTTATAGCTAAGCCCCGTGGGTTTTTAAATGCCAACCATCGTACTTTAGAGTAGTGGAATTTGATAGCTGTTTAAACATATTACGCCCTTTAAAATTACTAAGTTCATTTTAAAAGATAAGTTATCCAAATTTAACTCGAGGGAGTAAATTTGGGATAACATTTTGGCGACCTCTAGGGGTAATTTTCCTACTAAATTTGATCAGTAGCCTTTATGCATCCATTGGGCATGGAGTCAAGCCTGAAAACTTGAAAATTTGATCGAACTTGAATTTTCTTACCCATGAGCATGTATGAAGCACAAGATGAACTTATCACGATCGTGGAGCTTTGAATGATATGTGGAACTAATCTAACTATTTTATTCTTCCATTAAACCTACTACAATTGGGGGTGAATGAAGTTGATCTTATGGGATCGAGAATAAAACTTGGAAATTACCCAACTTATCTCGATTCCACCACGAAACTTGCTATTCCTAAAATGAACTGTGGAAACAACAACAAAATCCTGCAAAAACTATATATAAATATGAATATCATACATGTTCCAAATGGAACATGCAAAGTGTGCACAAGCACTTATTTTTCTAAAAAAATCCTACACTACCATACTCTAACCAGAGGAAAAGGAAGCTAAACAAATTCAGTAACATGAAGAGAGAAATAACTTCCCTTCTTTACAAAATATGGCCATGTAATTAATTTGGAAATGAAAATGGCCTATATAAAGAGTGAAAAACTATTTTGAAGTTATTTTTCCACTCTTCTCCTCAAAGTATCAACAAACAAGATAAATACCTCCTTTATTTGTTTTATATTTGGATTTAGGAGACATTGTTAGTGACCTTTGGCATGCTAAAGCTCTTCCTAATGATTTGAAATAAGTATGACCGGTTGCATGACTCTTCTTTTGGCTCTAGATTAGCCAAATATTTAATTGGGAAAGGCTTGATCCTTTGAATTTTCCATTCTCTTGAAGCTCATTCCCACATAATCATTATGAAGACTTTCCTCATGAAGGAGATAAAAGGAATGATAACCGAGATCGTACCAAGCCAAGAACTCATATGCTTTGATCAAACACCACGATCAATAAGATGAAAATAATTCATGCGAATAAATTTACATAAAACCTTTGCAAACAAATGAGAATCAATATCATATATTACTATGGCACTCAATAAAATACAATGAGAATGGGCCTTTCTTATATATGCAAGGAATAATAATCTAAGAACCAGTCAAGGTCGTAGATCAAGCCATAAATCAAGGAAAGAACTAGTCAAGACCATAGATTTAGGAAAGAACTAGACATCAAAGATCTAGTCAATACCATAGATCAAGGAAAGAACTAGTCAATACCATAGATCAAGGAAAGAACTATACCTAACAACTAGATAATATCCCCTAATATCTAAATAAATAAAAATAAATATTCACACACATAAGTGGGTGAGGATAAATACAATAAAGGTAAATAAAGTACCTAGGTGAACATGAGCTAAGGTAAATACCTACTCTAAAACCCCCCCTCAAGTGAAGCTAGGGGCCAAAATAGAAGTGGCATGTCCACAGTATGAGTCCCAAAAACTAGGCTTGATGAGGTACTCATGTACAATATATCTATGAAGAAATCTCAAACCAAAAGAAGGAAATAATCCTACTAGAAGGAAAGAGAAAGAAGAAGAAGAAGGAAGATGTTCTTGCGAACCCCCAAGAACAACTTCCAAAACTCCAAGACTTCCATGCAACTCAAGGTAGCGAAATGATGCAAAAGTATTCATAAAGATGTCTGCAACCTACTGCTGAGTCGGAATGTACTCCAAACAAAGAACTCCATCTTGAATGTGATGAAAAAGGAAGTGGATGTGTATCTCAATATGCTTGGTCCACTTTGGTGTTCAAATGGGTTTTGAGAAATTTGAATTATACTTTGGTTTTCACACCAAAGTACAAATCATCAAATTTTGTGGGAATCTAAACTTTGTCAATAACTGTCAAAGCCAAAGAATCTGCTAACTTGATGTAATCTGTTGCCTATACTCTGCCTCCAAAGATGAAGGTGCAATAGCTGCCGCTAATTTCACACCCAAACAACTAGAGAATAACTAAGACAAAAATGATAGCGGAAGTGGAATGCTTATCATCAATAGAACCTACCAATCTGAATCTGTATATCCAACCAACTGAGTAGAACCCCTAGTGTAGTGTAGGCCAAAGTGGGAAGTTCCCTACAAATAGCGCAAAATACTTTTAGTAGCTGTCAGTGACTACTATGAGGAGAATGTGCAAAATGAGATACAAGCCCTACTGCAAATGAAATATTAGGGTGAGTATGGGTCAAGTACATGAGACTCCCAACCAACTACCTATACAATGTAGGATCAAAAAGTGGAGTGGTACATGTGGAAGTAAGAGTAACCCCAAACTGAAAAGGAGATGGACTTGGCTTGCAATCAGCCATATCAAAGCGCTAAAGAATATCATGGGTGTAATTTTGTTGACTCAAATGAATACCTAAATGTTTGAGAAATTTTCAAACCAAGGAAATAATACAATAACCCAAGATCTATCATATCAAACAGTGTAGAAAGATCCCTTTGAATAGTGTGAATGTGTGAAGAAGAACTGCCAGTAAGTAATATATCATCAACATACAAGACCAGTATCACAATATCCTCACCAAAATGTTGGAGACACGTTGTATGATTGGGGTGGTAACAAACAAAACCAGTAGACAGAAGAAAAGAATCCATCCCAAGCTTGAGGGGATTTTTGAGACGGTAGAGAGACCTTCAGAGCCTACAAACAAGAAAAGAATCCTAAACAAATATAGCAGGTTACTCCATGTATATTTCCTCTTATAAATCTCCATGTAGGAAGGAACTCTTCACATCCATATGGTATATAGGCCATCCCTGTGATGTAGCAATAACAAGTACAAGGAGTACAAAATCCATCTTAGCAATTGGTGTAAAGGTCTCAGAGTAATCAATACCTTCAACTTGTGAAAAACCCTTTGCAACAAGACAAGCCTTATACTTGTCAATGGACCCATCAGCTGTGTATTTGGTTTGGTATACCCACTTACACCTAACCATATTTCTTCCTTTAGGAAGAGATACCAAATCCCAAGTATGATTCTTCATCAAAGAAGAATACTCAACTGCCATCGCATCATCCCACTCCTGTATCCCATGATCCTTTGAAAAAGACTATGGATCCTTAGAAACTACCTGACACAAAATTCCAAAACTTGTGGAATGTGTGTGATGATGCCTAGTGGGTGGAAGATCCTGTATGAAAGGTGTTTCCTCAGAAACTATAGTACGAGCCCACTTAGGGATAGTGATAACATTAGTGGGAATAGGATCATCAACGACATCTATAACCTCCTAAAAGAAAGGATCCTCAAGATGAGATGAAGAACAAGAAGAAGGCATGGAAGAAGATGAAGAATCATGAAGAGTGAAGAACTCAAAAACCGAACATGTTTTTGAAAAATAATGTCATGAGTATTAGAATCTAGAAGTCGGTAAACTCTCATGACCTCAAAATACCCTACAAAGATAAAGGGTTTTCTCTTCTTATCTAAAGCTTTCCTTTTCTTCTTTGACACAAAGGCCCAAACATGGCTCCCAAAGACTCAAAAAAATGAAACATCTAGCTTAGTATTGGACCAAGCTTCCTCTGGAGTCAAATTCTCAAGTGCTCTGTGTGGTGTGCGATTTTGAATGTAGTTATCACAATTAACTACTTCTGCCTAGTAGATAGGAGGTAAATATCTAGAATGCATCATATAGTTAGCCATTTCCTTCAAAGTTCTATTCTTCCATTCTGCTAAGCCATTATGTTGTGGAGTATGAGGAACAAAATGCTTTGGTGAATAATGCCTTGAGTTGCCAAAAATCAGAAAACTCATCGTTGAAGTACTCCCCCCATTATCAGTTCGAAGGTTCTTTATACAACTAGAGTGTTTCTCGACAAAAGCCTTGAAGACTTTAAAGTGTGAAAAAACATCACTTTTGTACTTGAGAAAATAAACCCAAGTACGCCTCGAGAAATTATCAATAAAGGTAAGTGCATACTTAGCTCCATTGAAAGAAGGGGTAGGAAAAACCATCAAGTCACTATGCATAAGCTCAAGTGATGAAGAAAATATCTTGGACAAATTCTTAGGAAATGGATCTTGGTTTTGTTTCCCTAATGCACAACCATAACAAACTCCCTACTGAGATAGAAAATCTAGGAAGACCATCTACTATACCATGAGTGCTGAACTCCTTCAAATATTTGTAATTGATATGTCCAAATATTTCATGCCAAAGCTTACTCTCTGAATCTGCATGAGAAACCAATCCTGTCAATATAGAGGAAGTGTCATCAAAACCCTCAAAGTGATATAGTCTAGAATTACGATCAATAATACCTTGAGCAAAAAGTGAATGAGGCTCCAACAAATTTTATACTTCCACCCCATGTGGTGTAAAAGTCACTATTTTTCCTTAACTAGAATGACAAATTTGATACATAGAAAACAAATTTATGGTAATGTTAGGAACATATAGTGCATTTTAGATACTACCACCATCAAGGTGTATATCACCTTTTCCATCAACAGAAAGAAAGGAAGAATCTCCAACCTCAAATTTGGAAGTAGAAATCAAACTTAGAGAAATAAAAGACTCCTTGGAAGAAGTCATGGGATGAGAAGCACTAGAATCTATAACTCAACCGTCTACAAGTGGTGATGAGATCTCCCAATAGCATGAAATGCTTTTCCATGCTGATTAGAAGGAGGTGGAGTGGAGATAGAAATTTTGTGTTTCTTGATTACATCCTTTAAGGCTTACATTTGCTATAACACCTATGTTCTCCATGACCACTACCCCCACAAAAAGAGCATGAAAGGCTAGGCTTATTCTTGGATTTAGAAGACTCCTTGGGTTTAGAGTTGTTTTCTTTGGCTTTAGGAGAATTTTGAGATGGATAAGGGGTGGATTTGGTTATACTTTTTGGTTTTCTCTTGCCCTTAGGATTAGATGCAAATAATGCCTTTTGAGAGGTGGAAGACTCAAGTTTATATAATTTTGATTCTTCCCTAGTAAGTCTTTCACAAAATGTTTCTAATTTAGGCATTTTGAATGTGTCACCTAAGGTATCCATGCTAGATAAAAAGGTAGAAGAATTTTTTTGGAATGGTCCTCTCAACTTCGATACAATCAAGTTAACACACTCTTCATCCTTCTCATATATTCCACCCCCTTCAACCGTGTCAACAAATGCTTGAACTTGTTAAGATAGTCTATAATTGTTGGAAAATCTTCAGGATTAAGAGAGGTGATCTCGATTTCAAGTTGCATGGCTCTCATATGATCCAATTTACTAAATAAATCCTCCAATTTCTCCCATATTTTGAAAGGAGAGTCACATTTTTCCAAATGAAACAAAATATTGTCACTTACATAATTTCCTATCAAACCCATACACTCATCAAATTTGCACTAGTACTAAAATTTCTCATATTCTCTAGTGAACATTGGTTTTTTTGAAGAATTTAAAGCCCATAATCCTTTCTTATTAATTATTGTTTCCATTCTTGGTTTCCAAATGTGGTAATTATGTGTTGTTAATGGCTCAATATGATCTAATGTAGAAGTAGATAAAGACACCATCCTCAAAAAAATCACCAAAATAAATGTAAGAACCAAGCAATGCAACAAGACCCCCTAGATTTTGGCACTTTATAATGAGTGTGTGTTACAATATGACACTTTATAATTATAGTGAAATTCTCAAAATAAATATTTCCAATGGAAAGAGCACAAAAAAATAAGCACTTTTGCAAAAAATGACACTCAAAACTGAGTTACCGATCAAAAGATACAAGATTTTCAATATTATGCTCTACTATTTTAGTTGCCACAAAAACAGAATAAAATGCTCTTGCCTTCACCACACAAATAAAATGAAAGGGGGCTGGAGATAAGCACTTACTAGTAGGAATCACAAGATTTAAGCCCTCATATGAAAATACAATATGACCAAGGGCTAAAGATTTTAATGGTGTGAGTAACTTACTATTCTGGGGTGTGCCACTTGTTTTCAAGAAAGTCACATCCAATTGCTTCTTCGGTAGTCAAAACCATAGATTTAGGAAAGAAATAGACATCAAGGATCTAGTCAATACCATAGATCAAGGAAATAACTATACCCGGATAGATAATATCCCCCTAATATCTAAATAAATAAAAATAAATATCCGCACACATAAGTGGGTGAGGATGAATACAATAAAGGTAAATAAAATACTTAGGTGAACATGAGCTAAGGTAAATACCTATTCTAACAAGAGAGTGTTTTTAGGCTAGATTGTGTTTTGTGGTACTTGTACAAATAATTTTGCCTCTTTTGGATCCGCCTTATCCTCATCAAACAAGAAGTTTGATAAATCAAACCTCCCCTCCTCTCTAACTTGGAAGTTCCCTTTGATTAATTACAGCATCTAAAGATGTTTTTTGTGGATCACTGCAACTAATCAAAACCTCTTACTCACCTTGGATCTTCTCTTCCTCTATTTGAAGATCAAATTGATCTTCATCTCTGACTTCCTCCTCTGTGTGATCCTTGGTAATGTCTTCCCTGATAGATTGCTCCATGAAAACATCGAGAATATCATCAACTACACTATCAGAATCAATCCATTCCTTAACAAATATGTCATGGTTATGCAGCAATGGAATGTACTTCAAAAAAAAATTAGAAAACAAGGGAGAGATTGAGATAACGGGGTTCGAAAATGAAGAGGTTGAAATGTTTTCTTGTGGAGGATATGTGGATTTGGAAGAAATTAGGGTGGAAAATTGAATATGAGAGGGAAGAGAAGGAGATGGAGAAGTGGATTCTCTGGGAGAAGGAAAAAGATAGGAACTTTGAAATTAGGATGAGATGGTGTAGGTTTAGGAGTAGAAATGGGAGGGCTATAAGATGGTAGTGTAAAATTGCCCTATTGGCATGGTTGCCTAGCACTAGATTCATGAGCCTCTATTAACTCATCCCATTTTACAATTTTGGGCATCATTTCAACCATGAAATACAACTTCTGATGAGGGTTGAACTAGTTTGGCATAGGGCTAACCCATGGACAAGGGACCCTAAAACCAATTTTACATGCCTTCATTGCACATATAGCCATAATCTACACCATGTTCACCTCCATTTCTTGAATCTTCCTATGGAAATCAACATCTTCCATGAAATTTCCACCATCACCTACATAACCTTGTTCTTTAAAACATTATGGTTAGAAGGATAACCATATGGATCAGTGGGGGTTGGGTTATATGCATATTCATCATGATAGGGATCATAAAATTGATTTGGAGGAGGATTTTGGAAATATGGAGATGGAGGTAACTGGTATTGCTAATGAAAATCAGAGTTCCAAGAAGGAAATGAAGTCATGATTGTACAACTTCATGAAAGAAGAAAATGGAAAGATGGAAGGAAGGAAGTATGAATGGAAATGAATGGAAGGAAAGGGAAAGGTATACACCTCAGAAAATGGGTTACTTAAATCATTTGAGTCACCAGATGTGTTGACTGCAAAACATATGACTTCAAAGTTTTCCCATCGGGTGTTCCAAAACTGTTAGAGTACAAAATTGAACCTTGCCCTAAGTCATAAACAACCCAGGATTTTGAGGAAACATGGGACTGTCTCCAAGTTGTGGGACTTGCACTATGAGACAGAACTCTAGAGAATTTCAGTTCCTCTACCTGATCATAATGCTAAAACTACTCCTAATGTTGGAAATAAAGCTATCTAATCCTAAACTAAAATTAGAAGGAACCAAGGTTAGAAGGAGATGCATGAAAGGTAAATCCTAAGCTAAAAGGGGTGGTGATAGTTCTAGAAAAGGTTGAGATTGCTCTCCACAAGGGAAAGGAAAGAGAGAAAACATGGGAGAGAGGGCAAATAGATGTGCCACAGACAAGAACCATGTAGAATAAACTTTCCCACACATTGATAACACAACAAAAATGGAAATTACAAGAATAAATACACACAACATGCCAAGAAATGAACAAAGAGGAAAAACTACAAATAAAACAAGCTAGGGTAGAAACAATGTGCCAAAAAAGATTATATTGCATAAAATATGCACAACTTCATTACACTCATGACATAGGTGAGAATACAATGCGAGAGATCAAATATGATCTCTTTCCCTCTCTTTTCCTTCTTCTCTCTCTCCATTATGCTATATATTGTGTTAAGAATATATTATTAGTGCTCCCGATTATGTTGGTAAAATGTAAATGAGTTGTTGAATAACAATTCATATTGTTATGTTTGTTTTACCCGTAATATTATAAATGGGTTATTAGTTTCCTATTTTGTAGGAGGTAGTTTTCCTACCTCCATGGCTATATAATAGCCATTGTAATATGCATCGTTTATGATAAGAAATATTTATTTAGTTGTCTTAATTTGTGTCTATACCATCATTTGGTATCGAGTGAGTTTGATCACCCGTTATGGAGAATCATATTAAAATAAGGACATTGTTGGAATCATTTTTAACCTAAATTCTGTGTAACTTCTCGATTGAGACTACATTTGCATAAAAGTAGTTTATTGTGAAAAATTGGAAGCATTTCATGGAGGATTCAACCAAATATGTGAATTCTACAATATTAAGTGCATGCATAAAATATCAGGTTATGTTGAAGAGGTGTTTATTGAATTGTAAGATTGCTTCACATTATTAATATCTATTGTATGCATTTGCTATAAAGGTTGTGACAGACTTCTTGTAACAATAAATAGATAATTACATCTACTCATCTAATTTGACCAACTTTGATCCTTTCTAGGTCGTAATATATATTTCCATTCAATCACTGTGCCAACTTATGAAACACATGTGTTGTCTCTCCGATTATTCACTAGAGATTAGATTCATCTAAGATAGATTTGTGTTCATGTACTCGAGATTTGTGTGTCTCGTATCATTATAGATTCACATGCTTGTAAAATTCAAAATGCCTCTTGTTGCCAATTGCTCAAAATGTGTATATTTTTGTCTTGATTTTCAATTTTTTGAGTAAGTCCCTTATTTGAAGGTATTTGTTTCCCTTTGTGAAGTATGAAGTCCACAATAGTTATTCATCTTCTAAAATTTTGAGTTTTGGGATATTTCCTTTGTATTGTAAGTATTTCGGGTCTTGGTGTTCTACATGTCCCGTGGCCCTCTATGCTCATTGTTCCCCGATTCCTTTTTTTCTACGCAAGAAACCAGTTTTCCTTTGTTTGTGGAGTCTCGGTATTTTTGAGAATTTGTGGCCCTTGTGATTTCTGATCGCTAGTTCCCCACACCTCCATAGGACCCGCAAAGCCTTGCTTTGATGCGTAACCTATTTCCTAAATTTGTCTAAGTCCTTTGTGTTGCAGATTTTCAGATTGACAGAGAACCTTTATCCCAGGTGTCCCATGGGCCACCTATGCATTTCTCACCCGAATTACCCACTTCCCATTGCACACCAAGTATAGTATGGAGATTTCGGCTTGTTATGTCCCAAATGTCCCAAGTATGGCCTAGCCCTCATTTCCTGCAAACCCACATTTTTACATTGAAGTATCTATCTTTTTGTTGCATAAAATTTGGCCCTTTGTGTCCCAAGTGTCCCATGCAATTTTGGGGCTCTGTGTTGTTATCCTCCGTCATATCCGCATATAGAATTTTGAGCACCTTGTTTCTGTTAATCATTAATGCTTTCATTAAATACCCCCACCGACCTTCTCCAAATGGGATATTATAAAATGGGAGGGGTCAGTCATTCCTACCATTACAAGTAAAAATGAGCTTTGCACAATCCATTCTAAAGTTGTTCTATCCATAATGCAAGCCACCTTTAACCATTTTAAAAAATTCAAAGTTCTTGATCTTGAGAAGGTCGCTATTCATCCAATGATTAAAGGTAGAGTTTCCATAATCCCCTGTGAGATTTCCAAGTTAATCTAATCCTATACCCTACCAAATTATATCTTTTAGAATGAGTATTCTCCCCTCGAACCATTGTCCCTCGGCTCCATTTTCCATAATGAAGGTTCATTAGAAGGGTCACGAGCATCTCTCTTCTCTTGAGACCTCCATACCCAACATAAGGGACATCGATGTGCAAAACTTAGATTTTAAAAACTTCTAGGAACTAATGAATGATGTAAATCCTTTGTTGGTGGCTCAACTCATCAAAGATTGTGGGATAGCATATCTTTGGAAGATTCCCTGTCGCATTCAATGTGCATATACAATTTTGGCTTGTGGTTCCCATTTTGACTCTGACACAAAAGAAATCACAGACACCCAAGGTCAAGTGATTGCCAAATTGGATGTGGGATGTATCAATGCTGCCCTTGGGATCCCAATATTTGAAAATTCAAATGTTCTCACCATGGCACAAGCTCAACAATTGTTTGATCAAGAACCTGACAAATACAAGCACATGGTAGCCAAGTCTTGGTTCAAGGTCCTAAAGAAGGGAGGTTCTAGGTTGCCTAAATCTATGTACAGAAGCAATTTCAAGGAATAACTTTATGACATCATCATTCTATTGGCGAGGATAATGGGGCTTCCTACAAGCAATGAGTTCCACTTTTGGATGTGCCCTTACATAAATATCATATGTGAAGGGAAGAAAAATTTGGACTGGGGAGAAATCATTTGTATCAATTTGAGTGAGCAATTGGCTAATGTGTAGAGGACCAATGCCTTCTACATGACCTCCTATTTGATGTATACTATTAGGGCATGCGAGGAATGGTTAGACCTCTCCCCGAAAGAGAATAAAAATAATGCTCGGGTATATGAATATTATTCAAAATTAACCTTGAAGAATATTAATCACCATTCTAGGAGGGTTAATTATGCCTTCATTGTCGACGCGTCTAGAGGAAATACAACTAAAAGGTTCTTTGATGAGGCCAACCAACTAATTTCAACATATGGTAGTTATTATATCCAATTCAAGAAATTCTCCTATATCAATATGGCATGTTTTGAAGATTCCCCCTATAAGTTCCCCATGTTTTGTAGTGATAAAATTTCCCTAGTAAAAATTTGTAAGCAACTTGATAAGTTACACAGAACTTGCAAAGATAAGAAGATTACCGGTGTTCAATTCCCTATCACTCTGGGAAACATACTTGTAAGACTTCCTTGGATGCTCAAAATATTGAAAGAACAGTTGTTGCTTTCAATTTTCATTTCTTTCAAGAAAATATATTGGTTTGATCTCAAGGGCTTCATCACCAGTAATGTCAGGATGTCCTTTTATCACCTCCCTGATGTAGAAGACTATTGGGAAAACCGCTCACACGATTATGAAGCAAGAAGGAGGTACTATGACCATATCTCTTTGCAACAAATCAAGGATTTTGGCATCTACAAAGTACCTGAAGACCAACAAGATGATGATATACAATCTCTTGAGTATAACAATACTATAAGGCATACTCCTCTTAACACTATTTTCTAGTTAAAGAAGGAAAAATATAATTTGCAAGAGATCATCAATCCAATCTGTTCAAAACTAAGGTTTTGGTCCCCCTCCCAAGAAGTTTCTACATCATGTGGATAATATTTGGCTTCAACATCTAAGGCCCACACTCAATCAGCCCCTTTTCCTCTCAAGTCTTCAACTTTGGTGTACACCAAAAAAGGAAAGTCCAGAAAGGATGAGAAGGACGAAGAGATTATTGAAGAAGGAAATACTCAACCCTCTTCTCCCAAAAAGATAGAGGCAACCATGGTGGTTGAGAAAATCATTGATTCGAGAGGGAGGGAAAGAACCGGAAGGTCAAGAATAAGAAGAAATTAATCTTCAAGGAAGAAACACGAAAAAAAAGAAGAAGAAGGAGATGATAAGAAAAATGATCTCACATCAAAAGCTGAGACAATGGTTATTCTAGAGCCACCTATCAAAGAAACTCCTGCCAAGGAAATGCTTGTTTCTAGCATTAGAACATCATCATGCAAATTCCAGCTACATAGACCTTGGGTTCAATGAGCACACTTGCATTAGGGCCTCTTGTTCCTCCTCCTTCTAGTACTTATTTTACTTGGGTCCAACCATTTGTTGATAGTAAGAAAAGGAAGGCCTCATCTCAAATTTTGCCCCAAAATTTGATGTTGTGGCTGCTCTCCTAGGCAAAAATTCTGCCCCATCTACCAAGAAAGCTAGAACTACTTCTAGATTGGTATCTGATTCTAAGGGCCATCAATTTTTGAAGATTGCTAAACCTAAAGTTGATAAAGATGAGAAAGATTTGGATTTGAATGATTTGGAGTTAACAAGGATACCATTAGGTGAGTCCACCCCTGAAAGTGAAGTTCATAATTTGAAGGAGACCGTATCAAAGGTAATTGAAAGAGTGGAAAAAGGAAAGTAGACACAGGAGCAGTTAGAAGAACATGTGTAAATTCTTTCTGAATTCATCAGGTCCTTGTTGGCTAGTGAAAAAGTGTTGGATCTATCTCCTCTCACTATAATGCCACCTCCTGTTGTCTTGACTAGTGAGGAAGTGAAAAATATCAAAGACATTCATAAGCATGCATCTTATGGAAAATAAATTGAGGCTATGGTGGATGAGATGCTTGTTTTTGGCCTGAATTTCATGGAAGAAGCATTCAAGGCATTTGATAATATTTGCTCAATCCAACAAAGGTTCACCTCAACCATTGCAGGCCTTGAAAAAGAGCTCAAATTATGGACAAAGTGCATACAAGATCTCAAGAAAATGAGTCATACTTGATGAACAAGTTCTCATTGCAAACAAGGTCTTTGATGATTCAAAGAATAACCTTTCAAAGAAATGGGTATATAGTGTGGATTAGAAGATCAAGGTCCTAGAAGAAGCAATTGATGAATTAAAGAACATGTTTCAGAAGGGTGAAGCCTTCAAAGCTTGTGTGTTGGATGAATTTCAAGATCTTCAGTGTCATTTCTTCAAGGAAGATTCCATAAGCAGGAACACAATGCAAGAGGTTAAAACAGAATTCAAAGTACTCATAAAGGAGAAGTTGTTCAAACCTGATATCATAACCAAGGAGAAGGTGAAAGAAATTTGTGCATTGCAAGTTGTTGTTGTTGAAGCTAACAGAGGCCTTTTCGTAAAATGTGGACTTCTAGAAGGATATAGAAGGTTTTTTGAACAACTAGGTAAATGCTACTACCAACACTACTATTCCTCGGGGTATGGAGATTGTTGGAGCATTGGTTAAGTTTAGGAATAAATTTCTTAGAAAATGAGACCGTGGCACCTCTTCTTCAAATGTTTCAACAGCCATCTCTTCGAACTTTATTTTGATCAATGTATTTCATTAAGTTGGCCACCTTTTATTGTAATCATGTAATATTTAAGTGGGGCCAATTTAATATTATAAACACTTGATTAGATATTAATTTTTGATTAAAAGAAAGGAAACTGAAAGGCCTCTAATTGTAACACACACTTTGAGTGGCTATAAAATAAAATCTTTACCTTGTGAATGGGGATTTGTATTTTTGATGTTTGGAATGTAAAAATAAAAAATTTCAAGAATCAATATAGGAGAAGTTATTTCTCTCCTTTTTCTTGCGCTTCCTTTATTCTATTCTTTATCTTGTGAATGTGGATTTTATATATTTGGATATGAAAATTTGTGTTATTCCAGTTGATGTTGTGCTTAGAACTTTGTGTCTACTACATATATTTCATGTATTCAGATATATATAGATTGATATGTTTCTGGAAATCTCGTGCATGCATAAGTAGAATTTTACTCTGCTATCTATTCATCTGAAAGTGCAACCATCCTTGTTCTTGGAATCATTACTTCTTCTACATATTCTCTTCTGTATTGAGAATAATCAAATATGGAGAAAGTTCCAACATCGAAATCCTCATCTAATACTAATAGTTTGTAAATTTTTAAATAAGTAGTTTTCTTGCTTGTGTTTGGAATAAGGGAACCTCTCCCATAAAGAGGAGGGATTGTTGTCCCATGAATCTGTTTCCTATATTCAAGGTTCAAATTTCACAACCAACACCTCTTTTGTAAATTGCTCTTTCCATGCTTAGATTATATTTTGTGTTGAATGTGGATTGGTGTGTCATGCACATGTTAAGCTACTTCCCGCCATGACCTATCAAGCCACTTTCCATTGGATTCCACAATATCTACATGAGTTTTTAATGTGAAAGGGAGTCTTATTGGAATTTATACACTAAGACACACTTGGTAGGGATGTAAGGAAGTCACTTACTTGAAGATTTGTTCACTTGCTACGTTATGGTTTTACAACGACTATGTTTGTACATCGGTTCTTTTGTGAGGTTAAATATCTCTCATGTCTTTCCTTTCATTATTATTCAACAAAATTTTATTTTGTGTGTTTTATAGTTTTAGTTTAAAAGGTCAAGATTATTATTATTAGCTCATCCACATCTCAGCGCTATGTTTATATAATAATAAAAACTAAAAAGAGTCTCATTAGGTGGTATTAAGAATAAGTTTATGATTATAAATTTAGTTATATAAGAAATATATCTTCTTAAATGTCAATAATGTCATTAAAATACAAGTATCAATATCATTTTCATTGTCAAGATTATTACTATAAGTTGTCATGTACAATTTGAGTCGTCATAGTCTTTGTCGATGTAGTCAAAATTTCAATTGTTCTTTTAAGTTATTTTCAAAGTGAAAATATTGTTGTTAGTTTTATAAAATAAAGTAAGCTGTCATTGTGTTATTATATTGTTTTGTGGAGTTAAAAAATGTGAAAATTAAATAAATAAATAAATCTGCATTACGTACGCATTTTCGATGGAATCCGACGTCTATTTAAGGCATGTTTTTGAACTTCATGGTCACATTCAGTTGAGGTAGTGACTTCTTTAACTCGGAGGATGGAGGCATTGGAGTTTGGAGGTCATTCAACGGCCTCTTTTCATTCACCAATGACGGGGCCGCATATTAGTTATGGTGGAAATTATTGTGGTGTGAGTATTTGCTTTTAGTTTTTGTAGTGTGTTTCTTTTCGAGTTCTAGTTTTGTGTGGTTTTGGACATCGAAAAGAGTTGTGTTGGAGCGAAAATGACTATCAGTGACCCTCTGACTGACATGATCCTCTGATTTCCATACTTTTTTAGAAGATGGTCCACTTGTGAATATGTTCACTTGCAATGGTGATCATGTGCAACAAGATCTAACTAGTAAGATCCGATCAGTTGTATGTCTTTGATACAGTTTGCTTCTCATTTTATGTGTGTGAAAATTTCACATCATGGGGGAACATGAAACCAATGTTCCATTTCCATTCTGTTCCCAAAATGAATAAAGTCAAAGGCATCTTCCGTGGCGGTGGTAGTTTCTATGTCGGTTGAGATCGAGAGGTAGCGATCGACATCGGTGGGCTACAATGAAGAACATTGTGATTCTTATAGGAAGTAATGTGAAATATCTTTCATGTATATGTTCTATTGTGAAGTTTTGTAATAAGTGAGTTGTGATTCCTATGTAATTCTCTAATGTACAAGCATAATGGCAAACAAAAGTATCGAGAGAAAGTCGGTTCATGGATCATGAAATGTTTTGTGGGAGGATTCATAAAACCACATGAGGTGGAAAATTGATGGGGCATGTTAATGTCAAGGTTTGTGGTAAGAATGTTTAAAACCATTGAAGGGGAGAGGCTTTATTTTGATCAAGATCACGAGTCACATTGTAGGACATGTTTCACGGGGGTGATCATCTTTGCCGAGATGAGTGTGTGGAGGTTTTTCTACCATATTCCCACTAAGGGGGGATGTTAGGAATATATTATTAGTGCTCATGGTTATGTTGTTAAAATTTAAATGAGTTGTTGAATAAAAAATCATATTGTTATGTTTATTTTACCCATAATGTTATAAACAAGTTATTAGTTTCCTATTTTATAGGAGTTAGTTTTCCTACCTCCATGACTATCTAATAGCCATTGTAATATGCATCATTTATGGTAAGAAATATATCTATTTAGTTGTTGGAATCCGTGTACCATACTATCATATTGTAAATTGATGCTTCTTTCAAAGAGAGATCTTTGTTGTAATGACACCATGCCAAAATGGTGGTTGAATTCCCATGAGTTTCAAACCTCAAATTTGGTCTCTGCATATTATTCTCACCTTCGCCATGAATGTAATGAAGTTGTGCATATTTTAAGTAATAAAATCTATTTTGTGGCACATTTTATCTTCCCTAGCTCGTTTTATTTGCATTATTTCCTCTTTGTTTGTTTATTGGCATGTTGTGTGTATTTTTGCTTACGCAGGTTCCATTTGTTTTGTGTTGTCAATACATGGAAAATTTTATTGTACATGGTTATTGTATATGGCACATCTTTTTCCCTCTCTCCCATGTTTTCTCTCTTTCCTTCCCATTGTGGAGAGAAATCTCACCCTTTTCTAGTGCTATCACCTCTCGTTTTAGCTTAGGATTTCCATTTCATGCATCTCCTTCTAACCTTGGTCCCTTGGAATGTTAGTTTAGGATTAGATAGCTTCATTTACAGAATTAGGAGTAGTTTTATCATTACGATGAGGTAGAGGAATCTAAATTCTCTGGAGTTCTATCTTATAGTGCAAGTCCCACAACTTGGAAACAATACCATGTTGCCTCAAAATCCTGGATTATCATGACTCGGGGCGGGTGCAATTTTGAGCTCTAACGTCATCTTGAGAAATTGTTTGAGAGATGTAAAGAGTTCAGTATCCCTTAACCCAAATAAATACATCTTTTCAGTTCCGTAGGGAAAATTTTTGGGTCATGTTGTCTCAAAATAAGGTATTTCTATCAACCCAAAAGGATTTCAACTATTCTCTCTCTCTCTCTCTCTCTCTCTCTCTCTCTCTCTCTCTCTCACATTTCCAGCTCACAAGAAAGCAATGCAATTTTTCCTTGGAAATATTAATTTTGTGAGGAGGTTCATTCTTAACTTTATACAAATAATCCCATTAACTTGATGATCAATAAGGATGTGGATTTCAAATAGACCAATGAAGGAAAGGAAATATTTTCCAATATCAAATAGGTAATTGCTTAAGAAACCACTCTCATCAACCTAAATTATTCAAAGGAATTCATCCTATATGCTTGTGTGGATAAATACAATACTTTGTCATGGTGTTGACACAACAAAGTGATAAAGGTTCACAATAACCAATGGCCTTCTTTAATCAGAAACTAAAGTATTATGAATTGAAATACACTCATGTGGAAAAGTAAGTTTTTTCCATAATGATATCTCTAAATAAATTCAATTGTTTTCTCGTAACCAATGGCATTGATGTGTTAGTCTCCCATCTTAGTGTGCAAGAATTCATTATGGGAGCTGAGATAAATGAAAAGAGAATTGTATGGGTGAAAAAAATCATGGAATATGGTGTAATTATCAAGGCCACCAAGTTGGTTAGAGGAAGAGAATTATGTGAGTAGTTGGCTAGTGATATTGGAAATGATCAAGAAGGTTAATATCTCATGGAGGAATATTGAGAAGAATCTACTATGGTTCCACCTAATGACAATAAATTGGATAAAAATATGGCGATTCTTATCTACCATTCAATAACCTTATTGTCTAAGCAAGGATAAGAGGAAGAATCTAAGGGTGTAATACATTCTTTATGTTTTTATTGGAGGAGTTATTTTTAGAAAGAACTGGATGGAGTGTTACTAAGATACATTGAAGGAGAGAAAGTGAACAAGGTTTTGGAGAAATTCCATAATGGCTTCTCTGGTGGACATTTCTCAATAAAGGCTACATCGGTGACAATATTAAAAGCATGATACTTTTAGCTGACCTTGTTTTCATATGCTCATCAATGGGTTATAAAATTCAAGGAGTGTGCTCTTTTTAGTGGTAAGAAGAATATGACAGACCTCCTACTTCATGCAATTTAGGCATATGAACCCTTAATTCAATGGGGTCTTGAATTTATTAGCATGATCAATCTAGTGTCAAGTGCAGGTCACAAATGGGTCATAATATCGATTGATTAATTCACTAGGTGGACAAAGGTTGTGGCATTTGAAGGAAGCAAATCGAATCAATTATCCTTGATTTCTGGAAGATATTGTAACAAGGTTTGGAGTTCCCCAAAACATCATTTCTAACAATCCTAAGGTTTTATTAGGCTAAAAAGTTTCTAACGGGATCTCAAACATGACATTTACACGAAGACTTCTTATAACTATTACCCTTAAGGTAATGGTTTAGTTGAGTCTTCCAACAAGAACCTGATTAGAATAATGAAGAGAAAATGGAGATGAATCAGTGATAGTAGCATACAAAGATAAAAATTCTCTTTGTCCTTATAAAATCACACAAAAATATAAATTTTCAACTATCCTTTCATCCTGGTATATGGTAGAGAAGACAAGCTTCCATTATCTCTAGAGTTGTCTTCGTTTGAGGTGGGGCATCAATTGGAATTGTAGGGTGAGGATGAAAGAACAATAAGAATAATAGAGCTGATTGAACTTTATGAACTATGGAAATCCATTTTCAAATTAGAGGAACATCAAAGGCCAACCAAGGAGTGGTTTAACAAGGAAGTGAAAGCATGAGATTTCAAAACAAGATATTTGGAGTCAATTGGGATGTAGATAGAGATAAACTAGGGTGAAACTCTAAATTTGATGCACTTTGGAGTGGACCATATATCATCATGACCTATAAGCAAGATAGATATTTTGATTTATCTAAGCTTAATGGGGAGGAACTTCAAATCCCAATCAATGGGATATATCTTAAATCTTATCATTAAGTTTATTCCATGGCATTTTGTAAATATTTTTTTGTCTCATCTCCTTCCCCTGTTATTGTTAGAGGGTCCCTCATTTCTTGTGTTGCAATCATTGTTTGGGTGCCCTTTCCATAAATACTTGTGGTGATTGTTTGAATAAGTACCTTATGACACAAGTGTTGGTTCTATTTACACTCTTTAGGATGGAGGCGCAAAGCAAAGTGAGACACCATGTCGGAAAAAAATTATTCTATAGAATGAAGTGGAAAGTAAATGTCAAAAGTCCATGGATAAAGGAACAATTTGATCTTACAAAATTTTCTAAGTTGTAAGCTAAATCCATGCTCAATAGATATGCTAGGATACTTGATAATCCCATCTAACAGAATATGTCCCCTTAAAGTCACCAAATTATTTTCCAAAATATCCCCCATGTTATTTTGACAACTCCATTAAAATTCAAGGACTTAGGTTTTTTTGTTGAAAATTCATGGAACAAAGAAACTCAATATTATGCGAAATCAAGAACTTATTGCTCTATGGAGTTAAAAATCCCCAAAACAAAGGAACATAGTTGTAGGGAAATATGTCACGGGAAAAAGGAAAAAGGATATGTGGTATTGCGAAAAGTGAGTAAAATATTGAGGTGATAAAAGATAACATTGGAGTCTGTGCAAGCCATGAAAGGTTTATAAATTCATACAAAAAAGCCACATATCAAAGAAAACCCATGGGGCGAAGGATAAAAATATGCGGAACATGGTGATTCAAATAGTCCAAGATTTAAAGGAAAATACCATGGAATACAAAGACTTTGTGGAATGAAGTAAAATTTGCAAGAGGAAGAACAAAAAGGTTGTAAGTGAAGGAAATATTTAAGGAGTAAATAATTGTTCTCAAAATAAGGCGGAGGTCACAAACAAATCCGTAGGACACCAAAAGTGTATTGCACATGATTGAAATTCATGGAAGACATGATTAGGTGGTGGAACATCTAAATTTTTTGAAGCACAAGTAAAGACATGCCTAGCTCAAACCAGGCGCTCAACAACTCCACCAATTAGAATTAAATGATGAATGGTGTCATCCTCATGCTGCTTTGGAAATCTAATGGCGTGTGATGGAAGATATGTCGAGGCACCCATACCTGACCTACAAAATCAATGGTGATTGATCCTTGATGGTGGTGGGTGGTTGAATTCACTCATTGAAGGATGTGATATGCTTCTTCTCCTCTCTCTCTATAACTTCTATAAATGTAAGTGTAAAAGTACAAAAATGAGTTTGTATTTTCTGTTAATTAAAGAGAGCTCTTCCCTTTTGAGATCAAATATTTTTCTCACAAACCTCGTGATGTGTTTATGAAGAATGCACATGTTTCAACTCTCTGCTAAACTATAAATGGATAAACTTTTGATGTTAAATGCAAGTGTGATTTCTTTCCTTTGAATTCCTTGGGTTTAATGTGAATATTTTTATCCTCTTTATGGTATTTATTCTTTTTTTTTTTTTATTTCTTCCAAGTTTTGTGTGTATTCTCTTGGATGTTTTCATATATATGTCCTTAGATCCAAAATCAGACCCTATTCTAGTTTGGTGCATCACCTCTCTTTATTTTCAGCATTTCCCTCTTTCAACCCTAGTCCCTTGGAATTCTTAGATTATGATTAGTTAGTAGTAATGTAGTGTTAGTTATTTAGTCATGCTGAGATGAGATAGAAGTAAATCAACCTTATATGGAGATTGACCTTAAAAGGCACCATTGTCCCACACTTTAGAGGTCTTTCCATGTTTCCCGAGGTGCTAAACTTAGTTTCAACAAGGATGCAATCTTAGGTAACAATAGCAACCAACACACCCCATTCTTTTTAAAATGAAATGAAACACCCCTTTTTCTGTTAATGATAAACCTCTATGTTATATGATTCCTCGGTAACAAAAAAATTCCTTTATCGGCATTTAGCCTAAAACTATTTTAAAAAGTTTTAAAAATTTCTTATAAAATTACAAACCTTTCATGGTTTAATTCTTGCATGGAATTCATGTTTAAAACTCTTTTTTAATCTTTAGGTGTTCCTTCATGGTTTTACTACTTTTCCTCTTGGTTTAACTACTTTTCCTCAGTTAAAATCTTTTTTATCTCAACAAGTGTTTGCAAAGTTAAAGTGGGTTTTCCTTGGTTTAAACTCTTATTTTTTCTTGAATATTATCTCGTTGGTTTGTTTCGCTATTT
Source organism: Taxus wallichiana var. yunnanensis (assembly GCA_018340775.1). NCBI lineage: Eukaryota > Viridiplantae > Streptophyta > Pinopsida > Cupressales > Taxaceae > Taxus > Taxus wallichiana. Next base: position 944,575,075 of record CM031235.1, read on the forward strand.
AATACATTTGTAGGAAAAAACAAAGTCAAACCCATGAATTAATATTTTTTAGACTCAAAACAAGCTTGAAAACAATCAAATGATGGCTTGATGTGCATTTTATCGGCTTTAAACAACTTAAATTTTTAACTTGTTGGTAGATTCACAATGACACTGATTAAAGATAATTATCCCCAAGGACACACATCATTCATTGGCATTAAGAAGAATCTTGGTTCGATCCCAAAATTTCTAAGTATCATGAAGCATGGGTATGTCAATGGGTGATAAGTGTCACCCATTGATGATATAGAATTATAAATTGGAGAGTCGGTCGGAAGAGGACACCACGATGCTTGACAAGTGTCAAGGATTTTTGTATTTGACAAAGCCTTGAGACCAAGAAATCAAGGGCTCTTGGTGAGTGGTAGCTATGATGGGTGCCACATGTCACCCATTGGTAAGTATGATATGCAACATAGTTTTGAAGCTAGCAAGCACATATTGACACCATCTATCACACATTAGTTCCTCTTATATATGGATGACCCATCCTTAAGACTCAAATACACATGGAGAATTGGATCCATAATAACATCCATATGTTCTAACCAATGCCTCTCATGTATGACCTACCCAAATACTTACACTTATAGTGAACAACTACCTTGATACCCTCCATGTGTCAAAAATTGGGGTAGCCAAATTTTTAAAGAGAAGATAAAAAAAAAGAAGCTAATGGCTCTCACATGGTGACCATTTGTTGAATCTATACCATGTTTTATTAAGCTTAAATTTGAGAGGATTCTATAGTGCATAATCAAGCTCGGGATGTGATGGATAAAAATGACTACGGTTTGATTATTTTCTCATATATTTTGATTGGAGCATCCATTTAACTTGAAACTTGTTTCATTAGGAGTGGAATTCGAGAGGGATATACATAAAGACTAGTTTTATAGAAAATGGTTGAATTTTTTTGTAATATTTTAGTGACAATTTTTTTAGACATTTTCACTCATTAATTCATCTATTTGCACTCAAATCATCTCACTTGATTTATAAAGAGGTTATTTCAAATGGATGTCCCATTTTTGGTTCCATCAAATGAAGAGAATAATTTATATGAGTTGTTTATCAACATTAAGCTATTAAAACACACCATGGTCTATTTTAGATAAGTGGCAATATTTAATCATATGTTCTTCAATATTTGTGGATCACATTGAAAAAATTGAATGTTTGTTGGAATCTTTCAATGTTGTGGACCTATAAAATACCATTTATTCTTAACCATTATGTTGGTGAGAAAAAATTTTGCGGACAAATTGGTGGATTTCTTGCCTATACTTTTGGAATCTAAGTCCCTCTACTTAACCGATGTAGTTTCCATATGTGCATGCACAAGTAAAAAGGTGGATTTTCTTGGTGGAATTTTAGCCAAGGATCAAACAGGGGGCGACCTCGAGAAAAATATTATAGATATATGTAAGGGAAGAATTTGCTAGGAGAGCGGGAAAGGGAGTGAGAATGTTAGACAAGGGAAACTAATGCTACAAGTAGAAAATTAGAGACTTGCATACACTAGTTAGAAATTACATCACATGCACTAAAATTAAGAAGAAACAAATATGCATAACAACAACAAGACCAAATAGCATTTAATGAGCACAAAGTATCACTAAACTCCTTAGTCAAAAAGGATAAACTTCATTCTTCTTGTATTGATGCTCAAGCATAAATTATACATAGCATAAGAATGGAAGACATTTTAGAATAGGGAAAAATGGAAGAATTTTTTTATCTCTTTGTTCTCTTCACAAGGATATCTCTCTCATGAATTCACAAAAAACAACTCAAAAGTCTAAGAAGATCTAAGAAGACCCTCAAATGAGGAGCTTGCTATAATTTATAGAAGAGAAGGCAACTCTTCATCTTCTGGTGAATTTTCAAATACCATATTCTGACTTTAGACTGTTCATATTCCAATTAAATATTTAAGTCCCTTTTATAAAAACAAGGTGACTTAAATTTTACATTATGTTTCTAAAGTAACTTAAAGATATATCAAAAGTGTAAACCCCAACACAAAATTATAAAATTAAAGAGGAGGGAAGAAGAAGAATTATGTAGAATAATGAGCCACTGCGAGTGGATTTGATCTCGCTCCCAAACTGGTTTCTAGTTCGCACTCCTAAGAAGATATCCATCCCTCTAAATTCCTTACTGAAATGAGCTATTGCAGGTTCCACTTTTTTAGCATGAGGAATATGAATACTACTCAAGGTCTCTGTCCATCCATCAGACACACTATTGATGTCTTTGCATTTTCTCGAACCATGATGGATGTTTCTCTATGATAAGTGCAATGGCAGCCCAAATCTTTGAGAGGAATTCCAGGTATTCTTAGTGAAGGAAAATGGATTGCCTACCTCTTTCTTGACATATTCCTCGAATTAGCCAATTATCTCATCAAAATTTGTGTCTTCTCCCATTTCAGGTACTCCAAGTTTATGAATTTGAATATTTATATTATCTTACAACTTGTACACTTGTCCCTCTTTTTCTTCTAGTTTAATGATGGCCCGATTGACTACTTCAAAGCTGATTTCCAAAGATGTCGCCCATACATGTGATAATTCCTCTAAAGGAGTTTCAAAAATATTCTTGGTTATCAACTCCTGATGAAGAGTGCTGCTAATTTCATTCACTACTGGACACTAGAGGATCCCAGTAGTCCCTTTCTTTCTCCAAGTGTTCTTTGAGTGCTTGCGTCCTGTTTGTTGTCACACACATGTATGTGAAAATCTTGATTGCCTCTTGAGCACTGACTTCCCATTTTCAGAAATTGAATTGATCCATTCATTATTATCTCACCCCTACATTGTGAACTCATGTGTCCTCTTGATAGATTCCGGATTAAAGCTACTGATGGGTGCAACTTCTTCAATGGGAATTGTTATGGCATTTGGATCTACCAGATGTTACACATAGGATGATAGAGTTCGCACATGTTCTTTTAGATCATAAATATTATTCTTATATTCCTTGTCCTTTCTACCATGTGAGAAGAAGATTGCTGATACATATGAAGACCCCCTTCATGAGTAGCCGACCCTAGTTGGATTGTGTTCATCTCATAGTCAATAGGTGTTATTTCATCCACTGGATTGATCACCTTTGTTTGGGCTACCTCAACGTATTGTTTAGTTGTTTCCCCACTATAGAACCATGAGGCCATGTGTGGAAAATTTATTTTCTTTCCCTTGGCCAATGAGGCAATTTTTGATAAGTCGGGGCTGCCACTTATTGAACAATGTGAGATTTAGGGGTTATTATTCATGCATCCAAGGGAACATCTCATTGGACTTAGGTTCTATGATAGGTGCATCAACCATTCCCTACTCTGGAAGAGAGGCACATCTTGGATGGGGGAGACATTGGTGTTAACAAGAGGTGAGGCCTCCTATGGTGGTTCAAAGACTAGGTCTTGAACTACATGCTCTCCCTCTACTTGTGTTTCTGCCACTAGATATTCTTCTTGCATTGTTACAACTAAGATTTATTCCACCCTATATTTCTTTGGTGACATTTTATGAGAAGAAGTCTCCAATTCTATGGATCTTCATTTAGAAATTGCTCCATAATTCCTTAAACTTGAGGCAACTTCCATGACTCTTGATGATGACTGATGAGAGGCTTGTTTCTGACCTCCGCGGGAATACCTCGTGATTAGATGATCATGGTTCTCTTCCTCTGAAACCAATCCCTTGTTCTCCTAACCACCTTCTTAGTTCACTCCTTTATATCCCCTGATTCATGAACATACTAGTTGACTTGAGGAAATGGAGAAACCTTGACTGTCATGTACTCAGGATCATACATCTCTGTCCCATCATCCTACAAAATATATTCATACCAAGAGAACTTGAATTTATTCATTTCATTAACTATCAACCTCATATGATCCTTTTCTCGTACTTCAAATTCATCAACACAATTGGCCCAATAGTCCTTGATTTGTGGATTGTGGTGCAATTCTAGAATATGGAATGAATCAGAATCATCTCGGATGTCGAAATTAGGCCTGGCAGTGTAGGAATGTAAATTAAAATGAGTGAATGCAATATCCAAATGAGATGCATCATTTGCATTCTTACATGTGAATACCCCGAGAGAGATGGGAAATGAGATCAACTTCTTCTTCCTACTCCTGAGCATGTTGTTTACCTATATGATTTTCCTGTAGAGCTCAAATAGTACAATTTGGTCACTAAGGTACTTGGGAAACCTTAGTGGAGCTTGGTCAAAGTTGGAAACTCATAGGTAGGAGAAGGTTGAGAATTGGATGAAGTAAGAGCCATATCTCTTGATTAAGGACACCACTTGTGGTGACATCCTGAGACTACAAATGAACCTCCAAGTTTTGGACCACGTACATCATGAATGCATCATTCATGTGAGTGAAGTTCTATGGCTTTCCTCCATCACTAACTCGTAGAAGTTTCTTGAATGTAGGCACCTTGGTAGAAATGTTTTGCGTGAGATCCAATCCTTTGAATGATCTTGAGCTAGCAAGAAGATAGAACAAGTAAGAAGTCATGTGGAACTTCTTCTTCATGGGCACCTGGAGCAGTTGTAGATGTAGATTTGCATTGATGATCTACCCCCACTCAATTCTCTTCTTTCTTTCAGTCCTTTGTCAAAATGAAAAGGCCCATCCACTCCTGGAAGTCTCTTGTGTTTGCTTCTCCCATCACCCTAGCTGAGGAGGGTGATTGCATCTAAATATCCCTCATGAAACTCACACCTCGAAGGGTCTTGGGCATCCTTGAGGGATTTCTCCTTGTCTTCATCCATGATCCAAGTGTAACCCCTTGTACATATGCATCCATTGTTTCCCAGTCATGTAAGGCCCTGTCCTTTGAGATGACAACCATGCTAGGTGATGTCAGGATTTGTAGAGAAAGTGAGATGGTTCTGGACTAATGAATGCCATTTTCATTCCATTTTCAGCTCAAATTGTTCATGTTTTGGGCTCATAGTGGTGTGAGCAAGCCAAGACTAACTCAAGGCTTTGTACAGACATGGGGTGTCCTGCAGCTATGAATAATCCACTTGTGAATACCTGATCCTCAATCTTCCCTCTTTCCTTGGCTATCATGTGAGCCCTTAGGTCATTTAGGTCCATATATGAGACATCACTATCTTCTATCTCATACTTGCAAGTGAAAGGTTGTTCCGTGACAACTTTTGTCCCGTCCATTTGTACTTCATGGTTTCTAAAAAAAAGTAACTTACTATTTTTAGTGAGTGTAGAAACTTTTCTACGAGATCTTAAGGAGACTCATCAAATTGATTTCTTCACTCTCGGGATGCTCCTCTTGTGGAATTCACCCTCTGGAATGACTTAATATTTTTAGTAAGTGCCAAAAAAGAAACTTACTATTTTTAGCAAGTATGAAAAATCAGCTCCTTCAAACCTTGATTGGTCATGAGTTCTCGAAAATCCTCCTTCCATCTATGCTCCCCTCAATTTCTAGACCAGTATTCTATTTTTGGTAGGTGTTCATGGGAGCAATTAATATTTTGAGTAAGTTTTAATTCTGGACCAAGATGACCATTTCGATGATTTATCCCTACAATATACCTCCTGTGTTCACCGCCTCCTTCGCAATTGCTTTAGTTGGTGACTTTCCCAAAATAGTATTCCTCTGTGTATAATGTTTGCTATTTTTAGAAAGTGTTATATTGGTGGTTGGATCACGATGGAAAGAAATTTTTTTATATGGGTTTTTTTCTAATATCACCCCTCTTAAATTTTAGGCCTACCCGATCTACCGTTTGTGAGATTTTAAAATTTCAAATTTTGACTTGGTGGCACCTTTGAACATGACAACCATTAATGGACCTTGAAAGTTGTAGGTCTGGTTTTCTTCTCTGTTTGTAACAAAAAATACATTTTTGTTTTGGTATTTTGATTCTTTTTCCACCAAGTGAAATTTTTCTTTGATCATTGTCGGTTTCTTTGGAAATTGAGCTTTTTTCTTCGTTGAGCTGAAAGGAAGATTTCTTAACTGTGAGTGATTTATGCTGTGGAAGGAGGATTTTAAGGTGAGGTTTTAATGGATTTTGAGAGAGAATAAAGCAGAAAAATAATTCTCCTTATTTTGCGCACCGGTTAGTAATATTCGCTTGAATCTTCATTCTATGGAAATGGAGTCTTCTAAAGAATTTCTCCACTTTTCTCCTCTGTTCTTTGTTCCTCTGAATATTTCGATCAATACCTTATTTTAATCCTATGTATTCTCATGGATTTAATATTTTTATTGATGTGGTAGATCTGGTTTGGAGTAGCTATGGTGAACTATACAGGTATGAGCAAGTTGCAGAGAAATGACAAGGTAAAGTTGTGGAAGGTTAGAAGCGGGAAAGTTAGATTTAAAAAAAAATTAAAACCACTTTAAAAACTTACATGATAGGGATGGGGTGAAATTTTATTTCCCTTATGTACCTCAAGAATTAAGGGACATGAGGGACATCAATTTTCACATGGTGCCTTAGCTCGACACTTGGCGAAGATCCAACAGTGGAGGGTTTTGGCCAAAAAGCATCTTGGAAGCACCTAGGGGCTGAAAGCTGATCGCATGAGGAACTAGGAGACATTCCTTGGGATGGGAAAATTTTTATGTCCCTCATGTCTCCAAAAAAATGGATATGAGGGTCATCAATTTTCACGCAATGCCTCAACTCGACACTTGGCGAAGAGGCAACGGTTGAGGGTTTAGCTCCACTAGCTCCTGGGGGCTGAGAAAATGCATTGGAGAGGGTCACATGGGTGACCAAGAATTATTTGGGTTGGTATATTTTTAATTTCCCTTATGTCCCTCAGAAAAAAGGGACATGAGGGTCATCAATTGCACGATGCGCCCGAATCTGCCACTTGTCACGAGCTGGATGCTTGAGGGAATGAGTGTGGCAAACACTGTGTGAGCTGAATTGGCGATCCGAGAGGTCATATGTGTGTCCAGAAGGATTATTAGGGTTGGTTGAATTTTATAATCCCTCATTTCCCTTAGCTTGAGGGAGCAAAGGGACATAAAATTGTTTCAAGCTCCTAGAGCTGACACATGTCCTCTTGCAAATTTGACTAACTGTTGAAGCCTTCCTAGAGGACGACTTAAAACGATGATAACTTGAGATCTTAGTGGAATTATTTAGAAAAAAATTATATGATCTTGAATAAAAATTTCCTTTTGAATGCAATGGTTGGAGTTTCAGCTCTTGATTCCTCCATTTATGCCCTGAAAATCCAGATTTTGATCTGGTCCTTTACCTACGCTTGAGAAAAACTGCCTGTAGAACTATTGCACCAAGGTGTTGTGAAAAAAATAATTTCACCATCTTTTAGAGCTCTAAATTCCATTTCTGATGATGTTTTTTTAGATCTTAAATCCATCCGAGAGCTCCTAGAATCACCTTTCGAAGTTCAGTAACTCTTTTGGCCCTATGCATTGCTTAGGCTGTGTACCCTATTTTTAAAATCAAATTGCTCCTACTTCTCCAAATCCTTCCCGAATCTTCCAAAATCACTTCTATGATGTTTCTAGACCTTTTAAACCCCTCCTCATTGGATTTTTATCCTTTTTTTCTATTCCGAGGGAGTGCATCGGTCTTGGGAAGGCCAGTGGTAGCCCTTCCTAATACTGCCTAGAAATAACAATTTTCAAGAACTCCTAAAATCACCTAGGGGGTTGAATTGAATTTCCTAAATCACCTAGGGGACTGAGTTAACATCATCTGGGAGGTCATGGGACTGACTGGGTATACAGGATGCCTCAAAAGAGCAAAACTTGGAAGTTTCGACACAGGGGTATTGTTGTCATGAAGGAAAATTGTCAATTTCCTATTACACATTTGCATGACAACACATTTTAATTGTAATTAAGAGACATGTTTCAAGGGGAAATTTTCCAAATTTCAAGGAACTTGATATTGATGATTTTTCCTATTGTAGCCATGGTTTGTAGTGTAGTTTTGGATTATTTTATAGTTTCATGGTTCGGAAAGGTAGCGGATTGGTCCTTTTTAAATCAATGTAATCACATTATAAAATCATTTTGGACTATACTCAATATAGAGGAAATGATTTGGAGCTTTACATTGTGTTTGTAGGTTTTCAATTCACTTCTAATTGAGAATTTAATTATGAGATTCATAAACATTCAAGTCTTTTTATATTTATTAAGTAGAGTTTTTAACTTTGTTATTTTTAGTCATATCTACAGGGTAAGAGATTGAGCCTAGCTAGTCTCATCTTCATGAAGTAATGTTTCTTACACTTAATTTTTTATGTGTTGTACAATCTCAGTTATTGAGTGGTTTAGAGATGATAATTCATGGATAATTGTTTTCTTCTATGTTGAATATGGTTAACTTGAGCCAATGCTAGGTTGACTAACCCCTGTCGTGATATAGGTGAATGTACAACAATTATTTGATTGGGTTTATGTAGGGTTGTGATTATTTGTGGTCATTTTCCTCCTAACTGATTACCTAGAATCTATTTATAATTTTTCTAATTCTATTCTTGTTTTCCTTGGTTTCATATGTATGATTTAGAGGAGATTAGTAGGTTGAGCTTAATCTTCCCGAAACACCATTCCTTCCATAGGTTAACACTAAGTTATATAGTCTAACAATTTAAGCTATATGTGTTAAGTATTTTATACCTTGAACATATTTTCCAACAAGGTTAGAAAATGAGTGATGTTTATTATTATTTTGTAATTATTTTTGGGGTGTGCAACAAAACGCCGCCAATAAAACCCATCCATTCATAGTGTATAGTTTGTTGAATTTGTTTTGAGCTTGCAAATATTGAAGAGGTTAATGGTCTATATGAATAATATTTTCCTTACCCATGTGATAGTGCGTTCATTTCTTGACCAATTTTACAATAACATATAGTTATATATCATATGTATAATAATTTAGAATTACACCATGAAACAAATCGAATGATAACACACATACATCCTTGAAGTAGGAATTAACTTGAGCCAATGCTAGGTTGACTAACCCCCAATCGTGATATAGGTGAATGTACAACAATTATTTGATTGGGTTTATGCGGGGTTGTGATTATTTGTGGTCATTTTCCTTTGATGATTGCCTAGAATCTATTTATAATTTTTCTAATTCTATTCTTGTTTTCCTTGGTTTCATATGTATGATTTAGAGGAGATTAGAGTGTTTTTCTTTGAGTTTTTTAAAATAAGAAAATCCCCTTAGAGTCATTGTAAATAAGTAGTAGGTTGAGCTTAATCTTCCCGCACACACCATTCCTTTCATAGGTTAACACTAAGTTATATAGTCTAACAATTGAAGCTATATGTGTCAAGTATTTTATACCTTGAACATATTTTCCAACAAGGTTAGAAAATGAGTGATGTTTATTATTATTTTGTAATTATTTTTGGGGTGTGCAACAAAACGCCACCAATAAAACCCATCCATTCATAGTGTATAGTTTTTTGAAGTTTGTTTTGATCTTGCAAATATTGAAGAGGTTGATGGTCTATATGAATAATATTTTCCTTACCCATGTGATAGTGATTTCATTTCTTGACCAATTTTACAATAACATATAGTTATATATCATATGTATAATAATTTAGAATTACACCATGAAACAAATCGAATGATAACACACATACATCCTTGAAGTAGGAAAACCCATATAACATAATCACTAAAATTTGTTTCACCTTAATAGGTAGCTACAAGTTAGGAAAATCTAAAAAGCTGGAGCATGGCGAATATTATATTTTAAAATATCAAATGCATACTTTTTCTTCTTACCCAAAATAAAAATATTTCCACCTATTGTAATAGAATACAAAGGAGAAACCATAGAGGAGAATTTCTTGATGAAATTCATAGATATTAAACTACACAAACAAAACTCCTCACTTCAGTCACATTAGAAGGATTGGGACAATTCAAATTGGCCTCTATCTTGTCTACATCAATCCTTAACTCACCACCTCCAATCAAATTCCCTAAGAAAACAAGTGATTGTTAAGAATAATCACACATCTTCACATTAAATACCAACTAATTGTCCTTAAAAATTTTTAAAACTTGTTTCAAATGAACAACATGATCATCAAAAGTCTTACTAAAAACAAGAATATCATCCAAATACACAATGACAAAGGAATCAATAAATGACCTCATTACTTCATTCTTCATCCGCATAAAATTAATTTGTGCATTACATAGCCCGAAAGGTATAGCCAACCACTCATATAACCCTTTCCTTACCTTAAATGTTGGTTTCCAAATGTCCCCTTCCTTTATTTTCCCTTAATGGTATTTGCATTTTAAATCAAGATTAGAATAATACCGAACATGCTACAATTGATCTAGAAAATGATTAATTTGTGGAAGAGTTTACCTATTTTTTATGATTATCTTATTAAGTTCTCTATATTCAACACACATTATCCATGTACCAACTTTATGATGTACTAAAACAATAGGAGAACCATGCCGAGAAGTAGTAGGAAAAATTACACCTTGATTAATCAAATAATGTATTTTTTATTTTACCTCATTGGAACCCTTCAAGGATGCCTATACAAATCAAAATTTGGAAGTATGTTGTTCAAGAGTAAATGGATTACATGCTCAATTGTCCTAGAAGGTGGAAACCCCTTAGGCTCTTGGAAAACTCCTTGAACTATTGTACCAAATATTTCATTTTATTCTTCTCTTTAATAGTAAGAATACTACAAGAGGTATTAGATGCAAGTACTTCCTTATCTTGAATATCTCTAAAAATAAACAAAAAAACTTCCCACTAACATTAATTCGCTTCTTAGCTTCGAGAGGACCTTACAAAAGATGTTTTTGAGTCTATTTTATATGATAAAATGATGCAACTCTTAACATCCTTTACCAAGCAAGATTAGTTAGCTCTCCTATTGAAGTGACATCTAGGATAGACAAGTGGGAGATTCCAAACACAAAACCACACACATAAAAAGGCAAAACATCCACCATAACTTCATGAATGAAACACGCATTAATACCAAACTTAACCTTACTTTGCTTAGTGACCTTGATGTCTAGACCTTTCTTCACCCAACTCAAGGAATATGGGCTTGGATGATTGTGAGTGAAGGTGATTGGTTAGAGTTTCACAAATAGATCTTAGTTATTATGGAATAATCTACATCCTAGATCATAACCCAACATATAGGATTCTAATTTACTATAAATAAGGAGAGTTATAACCATATAACTCTCAACAATCCTATTACTAGTGTGTTATTATTCATGTAAAAAATAAACCCCAAATTATCTAAAGTGAATAGTTAAACATGTAACATTATTAACTCACACACTCAAACATTAACTCACTAATACATGTTAACACTAATGATTCCTAACATTCCCCCTTAGTGCAAACAAGGGAAAGGAACACTTGAAAAATAGAATCGTATGCCAATGCATACTTTTAGGTTTTCATATTATTATCGGATCTTGCTTTGTTATAGGCAGAAAATCACACAATTGGGTACATTTCTAGGTCTTAAACACATACCAAAATTCATATGATTCCTAAGAAAGAAAACTAGTAATTGATGACTTTATTTAGCCTCTTTTCTGTGTTTCTTATTTTCTATTTGGTCTTACATACCTTATAACCCAGATTAGTATTTTACTTATTTATCTTTTATGACTTCAGACACCAGTGCCCATCCAGGAAAGGAGTGCTCAGACGCCCTTGTTTCCTCAAGGCGCCTTGACCCTTTTCCACCTTACTTGTTACTTTTGGGTATCTTTTATATTTTGTGCATCTTTTTCACTTATGGGCCAACCTTCCGGTTTTCAATTACAAAATTAAAACAAGGGAATCATTTAAATACATAGTTATGTGGCCAAAATCAAGGAACAAGAACTAAAGATTACTATCATCACCTAAGATTGCATCCAAAGGGAACCTAAATCACTCCAAATAATCCATCTAGAATCCATTCAAGGGACAAGGGTTGCATCAAATTTTCATATACTGCATAATAAGGGGAAGATAATTTTTTCATCCACACATTCTATTACATTGCTACATCTAGCTACAACTCGCTATCAAGTGCAACTTGCACAAGGGCATCCTAGGGCATCATTCTCTCTCTATCACACAAAATAACTACATGAAGTCTAATATTTCATGTAGCACTCAGTCATAAGTTCACTCTCAAGGTGACCGTTGGGGTCAATCGACTCGTCATTATGCATATTTATTTTTTGGGTTTTACAAGTGAATCTCTATTTTCTAGGTTACGGTGTACCTTAGTGATAAAATGGTGACCATCAAGTGATCAACACAGAGTGATTGCAACATATTTGTGACACTATAAAAACCATATTTTTACCATTTTCATAGTCACAAATGCCCAATAGTAGTCTCTAATGCCCAAGCACCCTTTCCCTCTTCCAGAGTCGAAGGCTAGTTTGTGTCCATGTATTTCATAATTTATTGTGAGTAGTGACAACACTCTCCCATTTCTGTTCATCATTTGTCCAAGTTTGGATCAGTCCTAGATCAAGCGTAAATAAGATAATTCTTCTTTTTATATCTCTTGCTTAGGGTTTCATATTTGCTTATTTTCTTGCATCAATATTATACTTAGCATCTGTATATCATAGTTTACATAAGTTACTCTACATTAGGGTTTAATAAATATATTTTTGTTAAATGATTTTTTGAACCCATCGATCGAACCCAACTACTTTCTCTTAGGCATATTATCATCTTATTAAGAAGGCTGAAATTTATCCACCCTTTACTAATGAAGACCTTTGTGATATCAATACTCATCTTGTTGAATATACAAAATATATAGATATGATTTTATTCGTTGCTCATGAGGAGGCCAAAAATTTAGCTTAGATTAACTATCATACCTCTAATATTTCTTCTATTCCTATTATAACACAACCTCCTCCTTCTACCCTTCCACCTACTTCTACTATTCTTGTGTTTGTTCCTACTCCCACCAACCACTTCACTCCACCTCTTATTTCTCACACTCGGCGGATCTCTTATTCTAATACACAAGACCTAACTTCTCTCTATCAATATTTTAAAGCTCAAATCCATCAACTTTAGCAAGATACGTCACACTTCTCTCCATCTCTATATTCATCTTTACTTCTTTACACTCCTTTTGTACCCATCATTTTGCATATCCACATCCTCTAAACTTAGTCACCCTTAAGTTTCTCACCTTCAATGGCCATGGTGACCCTCAAGAGAATCTCAAATATTTTCATGTGGCATGTCTCGATTACAAGGATGATCACACATTACTAGCCAAATTATTTCCTAAGAGTCTTCAAGATTACATACGCTTTGGTTTTACAATCTACTTGTTTATTTGGTAACTTCTTTTACACACTTAGGTGATGTTTTTCTCACTCATTTTTCAATAAATATCGGCACCAAGATATATTATGCTCAACTCTCTTAAAATAAACAAATATCTAATGAAAATCTACCTATGTATTACATTACAAGAACAATCTAGCTAAGATGACTAATGTGCTTGTTGATTCGGAACTACAAGATCTATTTGTTCAAATCCTCTTACCACCACTACAGGAGAGTGTTATCTTTGAGACCTCTCCTTCATTTGATCAATTATGCCATATGCTTAAAATGCATGAATTCAAACTTCTATCTATGGGAAAAATCAAATATCATGATACTTCTTCATCATCTTCTAATAGGTTTCAATATAAGTCAACATTCAAGACATATCCTAAGCCTATTGAAGCAAAGGAAACTATCAATGTTGTCTCTCCTCCTGAAAATATTCAATGGAAACCTCCAAAGTATACTTTCACTAAATTGCCATATGTGCCTCTATTTCTATTGACTCAACTCCTTGAAAGAAATCGGCCACTCTTCCACCACCAATCAATCTTGATCCATCTCACCCTCGTGGCCTCAATTATGATGAAAATACTAAATGTGACTATCATCAATGCATTATGATGAGTGTCATCAATGGTCGTACTTTAATTAAGTTAATATGTCAATCCAGGGTGGTGTCCATGGCTGTTTACAACAAAAGGAATAGTAGGAGCATGCTTAACACAAGTTTTAATAATAAAAACTATAAATTAACAAAATGATCATGATTACAAAATTAAATTCATGAAATCAAATACTAGAATTGAAAGCTTGATTGGGAAATTCACTAAAGCGTTGATAATGGAAACTGAATTCCATTCAAGAACGTAATAAACTATGAAAATGCAACTCATAAAGAACACAGAAAGGAAATAATTGTGAATCCCCTTCTCGTTGGGTAGGAGTGGCCCTTGCTCCCGCCCTTCGATCAGTATTTGAACTAAAACTCATGAAACTAAAATTCTTCCTAAATTTTCGATCTTTATTGAATTAGAAATGTGCTTTGTACAATTGAAATATTGAACCCCTAAGTCTAATTACATCATCTCTTTTATACAAGAGAAGTCCTAGTCTCTCTAGGAGATCTAGTTATTCCTATGACTATGTCTAACCTTAACTGACTATTTAACTAAACAATGCCATCTATTTTTGGCAATACATTAATGATGGGAGAAGTTCATAAAGTGTTTGAACTTGAAATGTTCTCAATAATCGAAGAGAATTTATGATTGACTCCTTGGAAGGATTCAATCACCTCTAGAAGATTCTTCAAATCATTAACTGATTGAAGAGAATTGAACTAAAGATGAGTCTTTAATTGTTGGTCACATTTCATCTTCTTGTGGCTTGAATGTTTTCTGAGTTAATGGTGATTATTTATGTTCATAATTTAGTGTTGTCAATTGTGATTTCATATATATGAGTTATCTTCATGTGCACATGAGTTCCCCAAGTTTCAAATAAAATGGAATGTTGACCTAGATGATTTGAATTCGCTGCTTTGAGACCATTGTTAAGTGGATGAGAGTCATGTGCCGGTGTGTGAATTAATTCTTGCACTCTCTGTCATAACTCAACATATACTTCTTTTGAAAAATGAAGTTAATGTTTATAAACAATCTTATTCAATCCATTTATGCAAAAGAATCAAACAAGATAAAAACATCTCAAGTATATGCAATAATTTCTTTATAATCATAATAAAGTATTAAATATAAAAGTAATCATTTTTCATCGTGTATCATGATATCAAAATGGTATGAGTTTAAACATGGATTAAACATAACAAAACGGGTTCATCACTCCCTCGGACTAAGGATTTAGCAAGTCCTCCTACTACCTAACATTGAGTTTTTCAACAATCCTAGAATAGCTATACTGCGTCTGCAAAGGTTTGCCAAGTCTCATCGAAAGATGCATCGAAAAATCCAAAGTGTGTAACAACATTATCCCGCCAAATTTTATATCTACCCTCTAGTTGGTTATATATAGAATTCCACCATAGAACAGTACAAGGACCAATGAGGGCCTATACCACATCGAGAATCCATTGGTCTTTGAGTTTCAAGATTATCTTGCAAAGATCCTTATCCCTCTATAATGACCAACATAGGTGTGTTCGTGAAACAACCTCCTTCCTCTTGTATGCATATGCAAACAACTCGATACTGACACTGGATGCCAAGAAGTTGATATTGAATGTGGGGTAACTTGTTCTTTGAAATTTCTAACATAGTTTCTTAGATATCAACATACATGTATACCAAGCGTAGACAATACACTTGAGACCGAATGGGTGTTGGTAAATTGTGCCTCATCAAGAGGCCAATGGTGGACTCTAACTCCAAAAGGATCACTCTATGATCCCACCACTCTCTCTAATGTCTGGAGCATCAAAATAAATGCTCTCAGCTAAACTTCCCCCACATATAAATTGATTGGAATTTCAATCTTCTTTGGAAGCAAAAACTTATGAACATAGAATTCACATAGAAATTTTTTTTAATATCATTGGTGCTAGTATATGCCCCTAAAAACTAACTATCATCTTCAAATTCTATATCCAACATTTCCTTGGCTCTAGTTATTTTCCATTTGAAAAATTGTTCCTTTAAAAATAGGGCATAAAAGTTGGAAGGGGTTCTGCAAGAGAGTACCAAATTGTAGAGCTTATTGATTATGACCTCATTTTGTTTCAACAATGTATTCTATTCCTTCATATTTTTATTCTCTTCCTCCACTTCTTTGAGCCTATAACATTACTCCATCCATTAAGCTATACCTTTCAACATAGTGATATGGGGAAAAACAAAATTGGTTTGCACAGCCTGATCTTTCTTGGCCATTGATTCCTACCCTCCTCTATTTTCTTGCAATGTGTAATAGATTTTTATTAGCTCCAAATTCGTATCCTCTAGGAATTTTAT
The DNA here is from genome assembly GCA_018340775.1 of Taxus wallichiana var. yunnanensis. NCBI lineage: Eukaryota > Viridiplantae > Streptophyta > Pinopsida > Cupressales > Taxaceae > Taxus > Taxus wallichiana. Next base: position 944,591,467 of record CM031235.1, read on the forward strand.
TTGCTGCTCTTTTTCTTATAAGCTCTACTATATCTAGAGAGTGGCTTCCTCATGGTGAACTATCATTTCTTGTAGATTTTGAATTTATTGGTCCTTGGAAGATAGCTGGGGGAAACTAGTATCATTAGCCTCCAAAAGTGACTGTAGTTGGCCAATTCTCTCTCTGAGCTATTTGTAGCTCAAATTGTACTTTTGATAAGGAGAGGACTTGGGGCAAAATAGTATCAGGTTCTCGTAGAGAACTAGATTCTCCTTCTTCCAAATGTGCCTTACCCTTATCTTTAGTTAATGACTCTTTAGGAATAGATAGAGAGATTGGATTATGTGGAGACTCGGGGAGAGTTTGAACCAATGTTTCCATAATTTTATATGCTTCATGTTATTCTTGTGATAGTGACTTATCAACTAGGGTTTCATGAATAACAGGGGTAGAATAGGAAGAAAAAGGCATTTCTTGGGTCTACCAAAAGTGGATGGAGTGTGTTCCAAAATAGTCTCAAGCTTCAAGGAGTATGATTTTTGGAATTTAAGCCACTTCTTTGTCCCATGCCTCTTTTTCACAAATGTGTGTTTACAAATTAAGTGGATTAAAACATGAAATTTCAGAAATGTAGCCCCATAGCGAAATTTTTCCGTAGCAACACAAATGGACTCATAAAGGAATTTGGGCAAATTGACTTTATAATGGGGCTTGTCTATTTCATGTCGCAGATGAATGATCATTCTTAAAATTGGTCCTAGTACAATTTCATATTGGCCTTCACGTGTGAAATACCTAATTAACCACTTGGCCACTTCGTCCCAAGGTTTTAGTATTCTCAATCTCTTAACCCCTTTTTCCTTTTCCTTATTGTCAATTACCAACTATAATTTCTCCTTCTTCCATACTTTGCAAATATCTTGATTATTTCATGATACATTGTCCTATCACTAATTGTTAACCCCTTATTAGGTATACTAGAAAAATGACTGATTATAGTGGGAGAGAAGGAATTTCTTTACCATTTATAGTGGCGTACCCCTCTTTCATGTTCCTTACAAATTCTTTAGTCATTGGGACATTGAAATCTTCATATGCCAATTTTTTTAACCATCCTGCCTCCTCAAAGATTTCCATTGACTTTGTGTCTACTAAAAGATTGACAGAACTAGTGGGTTCATGTCATAGTCTTGGCCCCATACTAGATTTGAGTAGGTTAATAAAATACATAAAGGCATAAAGCTGATAATGCAAAAGTCTCGACGTAATAGTGCAAGAAAACGATGGCACATGATTGAAAGTGATTAATTTGGAAGGCATATTTCTAACAAACTTAACATGTAGGGTATATAACCAAATTTGGAAAGTGGTGCTAAAATCCTAAGGTGATGAAGGGAGTAATGGGATGCATGCGAGAATTATGGGAAGTAATGGTTTGTATATTTGATTTGGATTGTGGGAGCATGTGAAGTGACTTGGGAAATGAGGGGTAGTCAATAAACACGATGGTAACAATTAATAACTTTAAATTTAAATCTTCCCTACTTTTATAAGTAATCAATTACGCATACCTTGATATTTATACTTGTCGAATCTCCATCGATATTCCCATGTCGATGTCATGTTCCATGCATGTGTCGTATTTCCTTTTTATTTTGTTGATCAAATTCAGGAGAGAAGACTGCCATTACTGGTTTTTGATCCTCTACATTATTATTATTATGATTTTTTTATGAACTTTTGGCCACCATTTTTGGTTTTCAACCAATACTCCGGAGGGAGATGGTTTCCATTTCTAGTTTTCAACCATCCCCTCTTATTTTTAGCAAGTGGGTGACCATGTCTAGATTGTGATAGGAAAAGAGCCTTTGCCGACACAATGAAGATCTGAATCTTATTTAATTGCTCTTTGAAAATATTTTCAATATTCTAGTTTATGGTACAACCTCACCTCGATCTGTGCCCATTAACCAACATTAGCTTCCTTTACCATCAATTGTAACTAATTGGACTATCCCATTATTGAACACTTCTACAATTTGTTACGGGCCCATCCACCTCACACGTAGTTTTACTTTGAAGTCTTTATACTTTGAATCAAACAAGTAATGCCCAGTTCCTTTCTAAAATTTTCTAGGCTTTATCTATTTTTCATGCAAAATTTTCCTATGTTGTTGGATGATATCGGTATGGTGTAGTTCCTAAATCTGATTTGATCTAGTTCATTTAACTTAAAATTCTTTCTGTTGTGCTTCTATCAATTCAATTCTCATCTCAGATGTTGTCTTTAACATTTGGATCTCAAAATCTATGGGCAATATTGGTTTCTTACCATAGACTAATTCATATGTTGTAAACTTGATTGTTGTTTTCTATGTGGTGTAGTAAGCCCACACCACTTATGGTAGTTTCTGAGCCCAATTATTTATTGAGATGTCTATAGTCTTCGTGAGTATGTTTTCCAATTCTCTGTTTGGTCACTTCTACTTGTCCATTTGATTATGGGTGATAGGGGGATGACTTCTTGTGCCTCAACTGATATGTCTCCACAAAAGAGCTGATTACTCTTGACATGAAATATGGCCCTTGGTCTGACACAATTGATCTTGGTGCTCCAAACCTTTGAAAGATACACTCATAGAGAAATTTTGCAACCTTCTCATCTCTTGCATGTGGCAGTGCCTACACTTCAGCCCATTTAGTCACATAGTCAGTACAAACCAAGATGTATTCCTTACCTTGGGAGGTTGGGTCAAATGGCCCAATGAAATCTAGTCCCCATTTCTCAAATGGTTCTAGGAAAATTTTTTGTTGGAGGGGAATTGTCAATGTAAATGTTGGTTTCTATTGGGAATATGGGACTGCGGAATAGTGTTATGATTTAATAACAAACAAAATCATGCACACATGATCTAAACAATTCCCCACAAAATCTACAGCAGTGGAAGTATAAACTAGAATAATCCAAATCACACAAAAGTACACACACATAACAAGCATGTACCGTGGTTCACCCAATGTGGGCTACGTCCACCAAAGATAGAGATATCTCATATATATATAACAAGAGATTACAAACCAACTCTTCTACACAAGAGTACATGTATCTCTACAAGAGTATCTCCTCCTCCCAAATCTCCAACCGGATCTACCTAAGTACACTAAATCATGCCTCCATACCACCACTTGTGTCTCTTCCAGGATCTCTAACTTGAGATCCACAGAGTGCACTACTGGCCCCGTGCTTCTCAAATATAACCAAATCTCACATACCTGAAGCTACCCTGCATCTACCACTGTGCACCAAGCTCTCACTGTATTGTGAATCTACAAACAAGACCTCTAGAAAGATCTACAAATGTGCAACCCTAACCATGCACCAAGAAGTAATTCTCTCCTCCATCACTACAACAAACTGAAAACATGAAGACAACTTCCTCTACCATGCTAGATTCCTATGGATCAACAATATAACACGATCTAATGGATCTGCAATACAAGATCTCACAACAACCCATGGATCTAACAATAAGAAACCCTAAGTGCTTTGCATACTATGCAAGCCATTACATGAGACTAAACAATACAAAGGAAATATAGTAGAAGATAATACCATCTTCTCACCAACAATGTACCTACACTTTCCTTTTGTTCAACTTCTCTCCATGAAAGCTCTTGTCTTCATGTAATCTATTTTTCTTCTTCTTCTTCATCCTTTCAACCAAGGATTATGCTCTTCTTCTCATCAACTCATCTAACTCTCTCTAACCCTAGTTTTCTAGCTTATATAAGCTTAGAAAAACTTAGGGAAACTTAGCCATGAAATTACATCCAATAGATTTGTTTTTAAAAAAACAATATTAAAACCCGTGACTTAAAAATAAAGTGCTTCGCACAGGTAACCGGTGCCGGTTAGACCTAACCACGGCTGGTTCCTCCTTTTCCTGACCAACGTCGGTCCCACTATAACCGATGTCGATTACTATATTTCTAGTCACTTTCCATTTGCATGCTAACTGTGAAGCAATCTAGCTCCACAACCTAACAATCTCCCACTTGGAGATAAATTGCTTTGAACCTTTGTACTTGTACCTATACATCACTGTCCTCAACACACCATGAAGACCATCTATTCTTTCCTTCAACAATTCTCTCAAAGAAAAATAAAACTAGGAAGATCAAACCATCTTCTCAAACCAAGAAGATAAAACCATGACTTACCAAACCTGCACAAAGCTACAACTGATTCGTGACACCAAGCCTCAAGCTCCCACTGAATCATAACACCATACCAATTGTTGGTATTAGAAAAATAAGCTAACCTAGCTCCTCATGTAACAAGCCATCATGACTAACACACTTACAAGAGCTCCCACTCAGACTTAAGTTTTGAGCCTCAATTACATCCGTAGTCATACCTGTAAAACCAACCATGTTCTCCATCCATCTATCCATGTCTCCATGCAACCACCAATGCAACTAACCAAGACAATTCAAACTAGAATATGCAAAAGTAAAACAAGATCCTAGGTAAAGACAACCCAAATGAGTTCTACTTGCAACAGTGGGTGATCAATCCACAAACCGCATAACTCGGAGAATCCAAACACGAAATCAGTAAATCTAACCTGCATAAACAACTATGAAGTCCAAGAAAATCATTTGTAGATAACATCTATCAAGGAGTAACATAGTAATCAAGAGGAAATAAAAACATCCCTACTCATGCTCAAAGCATCCATATGCAAATCAAACATCTACATCATCATAGACTCACAAAACTGAATCTATCCAACATGTACAAACTCACCATGTACATCCATCCATATCACCAGCTCTCTAGAAGCTCCAAGTCTACCACCGACTAACTCCAAAGCTGAATATGAATCTTGTGCTCATCAATGTCAATAACAAACATCCATGCTAAACCATGCCACTAATACCAAGTGCAAATACCAGTGAAACATGTCATCGACATACTTTGCAAAAAACCAAGAAGATGAAGGCAAAAAACAAGGGCACCATCTAAAAATGGTAAATAAACACTGTTGTCAAACCTGTGACCAAACCGACCACGATTTCCTCTAACTTACCACGGTTACTAGATGACCGACCACGGATAACCTTAAGCGACACCGGTCTACTCTATACAGTCATATTTTCTCCTTTTTCACCCTTCAAACTCTGAAAATTGCTCTATCATCTAAAACCAGAGAATCTACCATCAACTGTCATCCCTAAGGAAAATCTAGGCACCACAAAATAAACTAGAAGTGACATCACAAAAATAAACTCAAAATAACTACAAATCCATGACTTCCCTCCAAAACCAACTTGTGCCTCCTACCACTCTGAATAGTTGCATCTCTCATTACTGCATGTTCATCATGTATCCAATCATACAATGCTAACAACCATGGCTTGCTCCCACTGAGCACGAAATCCCCAGCATTGTCTCTAACACCAAGCTCAAAAGCTAATATGTCAGTGAGAAATAAAACTAGATGAAAGAACTATAAAATTGATTCCCTTTCTTCTCTGAGAATACTTCTACATCACAGAAGTTTGGAATTCTTGTGAAGTAGGTGAATCACCTTCTTTCCATCCGTATGTACTCAACATCTCTCGTTACCTGCAACTGTGTCTAACCATGAATTTTCATTGAGGATCTCATCCTTATACTAGAAACCCTTGTCCTCAAGATTCCACACAACTGGGAAATAAAAGTCAACAACACCAAGAAACCATGGTGTAAATTTGTGCACACAATCCAAACATAATATCAGTTGCTCCAAACAAAAGAAGTAAAACATGAACCATAAAGAGATACCTGACTCAAAGTCTCAATGGACTAACTGAGCCAACTCCATCCTCTTTCTGATCCAAACCATGAAGTGATCTACACCATCTCTGCCATGTACACTCTATGCAAGAACGCGATCCTCCAAACTAGGAAAAAGAACCATCTGCCCTCTCTTGCTGTAAAAAACCCTGTATAGATAAGTTCCACAAAGACCAACCACAGTCATCACCTAACATACCATGGTTAGCTGACCAGTATCAGTTCCTCTGTGACTAACCTCGGTTCTCAGACTGATGTCAATGCTACTAGAACAAACCCAACACCACACAATTTGGCATAGCACACCACACCGGTGCTACTTGATTGAATCGATAGTTGAGCTGAGCCAGTCATTTCAAGAAGCATCCAAATCTCATACAAAAACAATACAAAAATATGTGTAATAAATTTCATCAAGATGAAATACATCACCTTATCAGCACCAAGATACTCAACCGCATCTTTAACTAAAGTACATGCTTCTCACGATTAAAGCCCCGTCTTCGTTACGTGCCACTACCTCTCTACCAAATCTCATTCATCTAATTGCACCAAGAATGCATACATGTTCCTTTTCTCTGTCTAGATCTACAATCCAAAACCATGCATGTGTAATTAAACCATACACTCAGCAAACAAGATACATTCCATGCATCTCTTCATTTCTTTAGATTTGTGATTTTCTATTTATAACCAGGATGCTTAGTAACTGACCATGGTCACCTTGTAACCGACCACAATCCTCAATAACCGACCACGGTCTAACCTTTCCAAGCTGGTTGCCACTTAATCAACGCCGGTCACTATGTTCTCTAGCAACCTTACACTTCCAGCTCCCACTTGAGATTCAATATCTTCCTGTGATTTTCACATCAGGAAAAATAAACCCTGCTCTCATACATGTTAGTAATAACTACTAACAAAACCATGAAGCAAACCCTTGCTCTAGAAAACTAAAGCCATCACTCTGATACCAGTTGTTGGGAATACGAGGCTGCGAATAGTACTATGATTTAATAACAAACACAATCATGCACACATGATCTAAAAATTCCCCAAAAATCTACATAAGTGGAATTATAAACTAGAATAATCCAAATCACACAAAAGTACAAGCAAGATAACAAGCGTGTCTTGTGGTTCACCTAATGTGGGCTACGTCCACCAAAGATAGAGATCTCATGTATATATATATATATATATATATAAAAGAGATTACAAACGCACTCTTACTTACACAAGAGTACATGTATCTCTATAAGAGTATCTCCTCCTCCCGGATCTCCAACCAGATCTATCTTGAGTACACTAAACCATGCCTCCATACCACAACTTGTGTCTCCTCCAGATCTCTAACCGGATCTACACAGTGCACTACAACCGTGCCTCTCAAACATAACCAGATCTCACATACCTGAAGCTACCCTACATCTACCATTGTGTAACCAAGCTCTCACTGTATTGTGAATCTGTAAACAAGACCTCTAGAAATATCTACCAATGTGCAACCCTAACCATGCACCAAGAAGTAAGTCTCTCCTCCATCACTGCAACAAACTGCAAACATGAAGACAAATTCCTCTACCATGGTAGATTCCTATGGACCAACCATATAACATGATCTCATGGATCTACAATATAAGATATCAAAATATGTGGATCTACAAGAATGAGCAATAACAAGATCTCACAACAACCTATGGATCCAAAAAGAAGAAACCCTAAGTGCTTTGCATACTATGCAAGCCATTACATGAGACTAAACAATACAAAGGAAATACAGTAGAAGATAATACCATCTTCTCACCAACATTGTACCTACACTTTCCTTATGTTCAGCTTCTCTCCATGAAATCTCTTGTCTTCATGTAATCTACTTCTTCTTCTTCATCCTTTCAACCAAGGATTATGCTCTTCTTCTCATCAACTCATCTAACTCTCTCTAACCCTAGTTTTCTAGCTTATATAAGCTTAGACAAACTTAGGGCAACTTAGCCATGAAATTACATCCAATAGATTTGCTTTAAAACAAAAACAATATTAAAACCCGTGACTTAAAAATAAAGTCCTTTGCACGAGTGTAATCGGCACGCCGATTAGACCTAACAAGTGGCGGTTCCTCCTTTTCCTGACCGAGGTCGGTCCCACTGTAACCGATGTTGATTACTGTATTTCTAGTCACTTTCCATTACATGCTAATTGTGAAGCAATCTAGCTCCACAACCTAATAGTTTCCCCATTCTATGGAATTGATCACACCTCCATACATACTTCTTGACATACCTAAACAAGGAATACCAATAGTAACTAACTCCAAGAATTGTGTGGATGGTTCTTTGCACTAAATAGTGTCCTCTAGATGGTTCATCATGGCATGTTATAAGTATATCAAATACTTAATTTTCAGCTACACACCCATGTAAGACACGATCAGGGACCACATTTGAAAAGGATTCCATTCAACCAAGTATACATTACACTCTGTTTAATTAATTTCTTCCTTTTTTTAGTGTGAAAAAGTTTGGAAACTTCCCTGTGGCTAAGTAATTAGCCATGTCTGCATACCAAGGAGAGGTAGTGGAAAGTGCAAACAAATGCTCATCTGGAAAGTCATCATTGACTTGTTCATCTTCCTCTGAAGTGGTAATCCTGGAAAGAAATTCAGATACAACGTTGGACTTTCCTAGTTTGTCAATGATTTTGAGATTGAACTCCTGCAGTAGCAACAACCACCTAACAATCCTGCCATGAACTAAAGGTTTATTCATTAGATATTTAATGGTAGAGTGGTCAGTATGTAAAATCACTTCATATCCTGTAATATAATGTCTAAACTTATTGATTGCATATACTACTGCTAGAAATTCTTTCTCAGTTGTGTAATTCCTCTCAATGATAGAAATATTTTTATTGATATACTAAATTATACGCATGGGTTTTCCTACTCTTTTTGTCCCAAGACAATACCTAATACTCCATTTGAGGCATCTGTTTAGATATGGAATGGAAAATTCCAATTAGGACCTCTCAACATTGGTGTACTTATCATTTTGTCCTTAATTACATCAAAAGCTTGTTGGCATGCTTCTGTCCATTCAACGCAGAATCCTTAGTTATAAGAGAAAATAATGGAGAAGAAATTTTACTAAAATCTGATATGACCACATGGTAGTAACCAACATGACCTATAAAAATTCTTACCTTGGTTTGATTGGTGGGTGATGGCAATTTTACATTGATTCTCACCTTTTCTGGGTCAACCTTAATTCCCTCAATTGAAACATGATGGCCTAAAACTATACCTTTTTCCAATATGAATAAACATTTCTCATGATTCAGGGATAGCTAATGTTTTTCATAGTGAACAAGAACTTTTCTAGATTATTGACTAATTCTTGAAATGTTTCCCCATAGCCCATAAAATCATCCATCTAGATTTCTACAAAATCATGGGCGAGATCGAAATATTGCCAACACGACTCTTTAGAAAGTGGAAGGGGCATTAAATAACCCAAAATATATCACTTTGTAATAAAATGTCCCCCAAGGACAAGCGACGTTGTCTTATCTTGGTCTTTAGGAGTCATTTGTTATCGATTGTATCCACTAAATCCATCAAGAAATGAAAAGTATCTTTTACCAAAAAAATTATCTAAGACCTGATCAATAAAAGGAAATGGAAAGTAATCCCTACGATTGGTTTTGTTCAATTACCTATAGTCCATGAAAGCTCTCCATTTTCCATTCTTTTTGGGAACTATGACCAAAGGGGAAACCCAATGACTATACGAGGTTGGGTAAATAAATCCTACATTCGAAGCTTTTCAATCTTAATTTTCAAAATGTCTCTCAGAGATGGGTTTATCCTTCTTTGAGGTTACCTAACTGGTTTTGGCCTCAATGGTGTAGATGTGATTTGTACAAATGCTAGGATGTATAACTTTCATATCACTATACTCACAAACAAAGGCTTAGGGGTGAGAGCGTAGAAGTTCAAATGATGTATCTTCCTCTTGATTAGTCGGCCAAATTTTTATTGTCAATGTATTTCCCAAGAGAACGGGAAAATGTTTTGTATCAGGATGAATTGAATTTACCATAGGGTAATTTATTTAAAGTGTGTTTAATGGACACCTATGTGGTAGCAATATGTGCACAGAGGTTATGTTTTGGAATATGCACTCTATTAGATCTATGTTCTTCACGAAAGGACAAATAATGGGCATGTTATCTTCATCCATGAAATCATTCCTTATCTCAGTAAGTTGTAGCGTAGGACTAGAACAAGAATCAGTACATGAGTTAAGCGCAAGACTTGAACTAAAACTAGCACAAGGCCGAGGTGCAGGGACTTAGTATATGTACAACACTTGTCTCATGATAGTCACATTGAATCTGATTTGAGTGTTCTCGAATTACTACCATGGCAAGAGAGGAGATGATATCTTCATAATCATCAGAGTCATCCTTAGACCATTGTTTTTGTCTATAGCAAATGGTTTGGCTGCAGGGTATAATGACAATTACTTTGAATTTTGACCATTGGTGATGACCATATTTCCAGATCCTGTAATCGATAAGGGTAGTAGTTGTAGCTAACCAAGGGTATCCCAAGATTATGGGATAACCAATTTTTCTATTCTTTGTTTTGATTATCATGAATTCTACCACATAGTCCTAGGATTCGATTGTAATAGTAAAATCCTACTTTATTCCCTTGGGTTTATTCACTATCGGTCTACCATTTACAAGACTATATGTGTGGACTATGGTTTAGGGAGTGCCAATGTGGATAGAGTATCTATGGTCATGATGTTTATGGCATCTCCTAAATCAATAAGGATGTTAGGAATCTAAACATTTCCTATGTAGACTATTACAATGGGACTTACAGGATCTCCATACTTAGGAGGAGGATTATTTCCTACTAAAATGCTAGCAAGTTTCCCATCAACGTGAATGGTCTTGGGTTGACTCTTCCTTCTCCCCAGAGACTTGAAACAGAGCTCTTTAATTGTTTTATTTAGTTCAGGGATATATTTAAACTATTGCAATAGGATAATGCGAATACTTAGTTTCCTCAATCCCTGGATTAATTCTGACTTTGGATTTTCAGGATCTATGGCATTTTGTTTCTCGGTGAACCTAGATGGGAAGGTAATGTCAATGTCTGGTTGAGGAATTTCTTCAACGATGCTAGGCTACATTTTCTTTAGCTCTTGATTTGCTTCAGAAATCTCCTCAATAATAGGAGAGGAAGGTTTTGATGTAACCTTTCTTGAATGCAATAATACATTCTTGCAATCCAACGAATTCATTGTGGGGTTCTTCTTTATTTCTATGGTATATGTTGGGTTTTCTTTCCTTACATTCTTAGTGTTTCACCTTTTTCTTAGATTGTTTCTTTGAAGTGTTGACGAAACAGATAGGGTAACGGGCGTAGGAGGAATACCTGTTCAAATTTTGGTTGATGGGTTGTTGCGTGCGTATGAATTCCGAATCCATAGCTGATCGTGAGAGCTTCCTTTTGGCTAGGAGGAACTACCTATAATGAAAACAAGACCACCAGAAGGAATTAAACAATATGGGCAGTGAACTACCTAGCGTAAGCTAGATCCGGAAGTATGATACTTCCTAGATGGCTGTCAGTCCACTATTTTAAACAATTCAATGCTGTAAACAAAGTAAATCCTATTGTTATTTTGAAATGATTTAGGTATCTCACTTAAAACACAATAAGAAAATAGATCTAATCTAACAGGATAAGCTAGAATAGAATCCAAAGGTCAAATGATTAGTTAAGGTTCCGTAGGTCTAATAAAGGTCTCGGGTAGGTCATAGGTGTGTGAGGATGAGATAAAATTAGGTGGGTAGGTCTCTATTCAGGGCTATGTGCGCAAACACACACACGGATTGGTGTCGGTTAGGGGTGAGCGATGGTGGTTAGGTGTAATGCGGTGCCGATTACTGTGAGATCTGGAAATGTCACAGAATAGGCTGGGGTCTCCTTTGTGATTGCACAAAGGACTTTGGTTGGTCGGGATGAGGTATTGGGTGACTGGAGTAGGATTTTGTGAGGTTTTAATGGGTATACGAGAGGTGGGAATGTTGGATAAGGTCAATAGGGAGCAATAAAATGATGATGAAATGACCAGGGGAAAGTATGATGTTGTACTTACTTGGATTTCATTCCTAAATGTCTATGTGTGAGGGATGGAGGTGTTGATGATGGGTTTGAAGGTTGTAAGTGATCACCAACTGAAGAAAATCTTCTGCATGGGCTGCATGTACACTCCTCTTTGCTTGGATAGATCAGATCGTGGCTGGGATGGCTATGTAGGAGAAGATGCTCAATCTCCTTCCTTGGATGTGATTTTTCACTAGAATTGGCTCTCTAAAGATGCGTTATCTCTCTGAGATGTGTTCTTGCTCATCAACCTCTTTTTCCTTTCAAATTCCAAGTTCCAACCTTGAGAATAAGGTTGTTTTGGGTTAAAAGGGGTAACCAACGGTGGTCCGGCTTAACCGGCGATGGTTAGGGGTAACCGACGTCGGTCAAGGTGGGATTTCCTAGGTTTACTAAACTAGGGAGATCCTCCTGATTTCCTTGGATCTCGTGTTATTATCCCATGGATTAGACTTGGAGCTTCTTGTGAGAGTGCAATAATGTAGTTAGAGGGAATGTAGGCCTTGATTTTTAGGGTTTGGGTAAGTCTTAGTTAGTTATGGGAACTCGCTAAGAATAGGTATTAGGTTGAGTTGGCTTGGGAGGTGTCTAAGTGAATCGTATGTGTAGATATTATTTAAGTAAGATATTTAAATAATAAATATAGTGAGGATAATGCATTAATTTAATTAAATTAATTAAATTAATATTAGTGGGGTGAAGGGGTCATGGCTAGGTAAATGTAATACAAAGTGCTTATATGTTGAGGGACAAAGGGAGTGTGACCTAATTTAGTGTCTACACTTAGGATTGGCCACGGTTGTGCGAGATGTGTGGTTGGGCAGGTTGATTAGATTAGGTAGCATTGATGGGACTAGTCAACAAATTTTCTTGGTTTTGAGGTCTTCTTTGATTAGAGTACTACTACCCAAATCCTTGAGGTGCATTCTCTTGTTGTTGGTAATGTTGTAGATATGGTGGAATGTTCGAAGGTGGAGCCCAAGGTTGTTGATAATAAGTTGGTGGGGCATACTATGGGCTCCATTCTTATGGGGCTTATTGAACCCAAGGTGGCAAGTATGGCCATGGTGCATTCCATTGATATGGATTCCATTGTGATCTTGGGATGTAGGGCCTATTTTGGTTGGATTGAAATTTTCCTTCTTTCCTCTGAGCCATATAGTTAAGCTCGATTCCTCTTGTTACTTTGTATTAAGAAATTCTTTAGCAAGAGAAGCAGTCCACATTGATATGTGGCATGCTTAAGTTCACGAGAGAAGATAGATTTTTGTCTTATCCAAAGGACCATCCTTAATTCCACTTTTATCTCTACATCTTAGGTAGTAAATGAAAAAAGGCTCTGTGTTCCTAGGATTATCTCTATCCATAGTAGTGTTGAGTTGAATTAAGAGGTCAGTTTTTAAATTTGTAATTTCTTCCCTTAACTTGGATAGGTCCCCATTAGCCATTTTTCCTTTTTGGTTCCTCATATTTAGGCGAGTTGGTGAGTAATTTTGAGAGAGGTCGATTATGTCATGAATTCTAACTTGTTCATATCTCCCTTTCCCATTAAGTTTAATGCCTCTTGTGTATATTCATCCAACCCTTTTAGAAATAAATTTTTGAGTAGGTTAATAGCTAGGCCAGTTCCACATTTTTGTGAAGAAAGAGGAACCAATCCAAACAATCCTCTATACTTTCATCTTCCTTCATTGAATCCTAAAGATTTCTTCTTTTCTATCTCGAGACCCTACAATAATCCTGATACTCGTCCGGGAAGGACTGTTCCATTTCCTCCCGAGTTATGAATGGAATTAGGGATCAAACCCATAAACCATCTCATAGATTCTTCTTTTAGAGTAGAGGGAAATATTTTAAGTTTTTGGTTATCAGAAGTGTAGTCATATGTTTGGCATAAAACCTTAAACTCAAAAAGGAACTGTTTACGGTCTTCTAAAACTAATCCCTTGAAATTTGGAATAATTGATGGGGATATATTTTTCATAGGAGCATCCTCATTATGATCCAATTCAATAGGGTAGGTAAATGTTATTTCTATTAGATGATTCCCATTCTTTGCACCATTGGGGTTATGTACTTCATCATCCATTCTTCCTTGGTCAGCAAGTTGTTCCATAAGTTAGTCTTGAGGGGGGTTTTGAGGATTTATTCTAATGAATCTACCTCTATGGTATCTAGGTCTAAACATACAATCTGTGATACTAAAAATAGTTCCCTAATTATTAGTACTAACTTAATTATGTGTGTTCCACATACTCCAACTCATATGATTATTTCTGTCAAAACAAGGTCTTCGATCTTTGTAAAAGAAAGAGTTATGAAAATGAAATTTTTGAATGGAAACTCACTAGACAAACAAGAAGTACCTCTTGTTAGCACCTTAACCTTTGAAAAGACCTTGAATCCCTTACAACGGTGCCAAAAAGTGACTAGTGTCGTCAATGCTCATACTTTAATTAAGTTATTTTGTCAATCCAGGAGGTGTCCTTGGCTGTTTGTAACAAAGGGAATAATAGGAACACATGATCAACACATGTTTTAATAATAAAAACTATAAATTAACGAACTGATCGTGATTACAAAATGAAATGCTTGAAATGAAATACTAGAATTGAAATCTTGAATGGGAAATTCACTAAAGAATTAATAATGGAAACTGAATTCCATTCAAGAACATAATAAATTGTGAAACTACAACTCATAAAGAACATAGAAAGGAAATAATTGTGAATCCCCTTCTCGTTGGGTAGGAGTGGCCCTTGCTCCTGCCCTTCGATCAAGATTTGAACTAAAACTCACACAACTAAAATTCCTCCTGAATATGCTATCTTTATTGAATTGGAAATATGCTTATACAATTGAAATATTGAACCCCTAAGTCTAATTACATCATCTCTTTTATACCAGAGAAGTCCTAGTCTCTCTAGGAGATCTAGTTATTCCAATGACTACGTCTAACCTTAACTGACTATTTAACTAAACAATGCCATCTATTTTTGGAAATACATTAATGGCATGAGAAGTTCATAAAGTGTTTGAACTTGAAATATTCTCGACAATTGAAGAGAGAATTTGTGATTGACTCCTTGGAAGGAGTCAATCACCTCTAGAATATTCTTCAAATCATTAACTGATTGAAGAGAAATGAACTGAAGATGAGTCTTCAATTGTTGGTCATATTTCATCTTCTTGTGGCTTGAATGTCTTCTGAATTAATGGTGATGATTTATTTCCAGAATTTAGTTTTACCAATTGTGATTTCAGATTTTTGAGATATCTGTGAGTTTCCCCAAGTTTTCGAGAGAATCGGACTAGTGACCTAGATGATTTGAATGCGCCGCTTTGAGACCCTATTAAACGGATGAGATTCATGCACTAACACATCAAATAGAGTCCTACTCCGGTGTGTGAATTAAGTCCCGCCCTCTTTATGACAACTCAACATATACTTCTTTCGAAAAATGAAGTTAATGTTCATAAAAAAAAATTCAAGCCATTTATGCAAAATAATCAATAAGATAAAATAATCACAAGTATACGCAATAATTTCTTCATAATAATAGTAAAGTATTAAATATAAAGAGTAATCATTTTTATCATGTATCATGATATCAAAATGGAATGATTTTAAACAAGGACTAAACATAAAAAAATGGGTTTAATAAAATTGGGCACTCCACCAATCATTGTTTCAAATTCGGACATCTCATACAAGATCTTATTGACAATAATTCACTTGGGATCCCTAAGCCCTCTTCTTCTAAACTAGTTAATGATAAAAAAAATTAAAAATATTTAATGACCCTTTTACTAAGCATGAAACACAAGCTTATAACTCTTATTCTAACCATACATATCACGTTGTGCGCCCTCCTTCATGGGCCCCCTTGATTTTCTTTTCACTTCTACTGATGCATCACCACCAACCATTACATTTTCATATCACGATTATCATGCTACATTCTATTATGATTCATTACACATTAATGCTTCTATTGGTTCATATATTGTTAATAAAACTATGATCTATCCAATGGATCCTATCAATGTATGCTCTATTGTACTTCTTATGGCTATCAAATGTCCAATATCTGCTATCACATATCCAGTTCCTAATTATTTTGGCTACATCATACTTGCCCATTGCAATTTGGCCTCTTGCCTTGCTTGTGTCATTCAACGTGGCATCTTGAACCGAATTTTGTGACATGTTCTTAGGTATCTATTACCCAATTTTGTATCCCTTGCAAAATTCAAGCAACTTGCACAAGTTATAGAATTGGAGGATATTCGAAGCAATTTTGAAGGAAATGCAAAATCTCGAGCACGCCATGGATAAAATAGCATCACCGTGGAATATTTACAACTATATTATTTCATGGATCTTCCATTTTGCTATCTCGGATGCCGATGGTATCCACGTATCCCTTCAACGCATTTCTAGGAAAGCAAAAAGAATCGGGAGCCTTCAAACAACGAGAATTGACCACATGGCTAAAGCATGACAAGGCACCCAAATGGGCTGAAAAGTCAAGATAAAGGAGAAAATCACGCAAGCCTCCACATGTTTCCCGGCACAAATTAAAAAGAAGGAAGTTCCATGAGAATGAAGAAATGGCTTTGTGGTTGGATTTTCAAAGTCATGCTAATATAGATGCAGTGTCCTAGGCCGAGGCAACAATACAAGGTAGGTGGAGGGTAATAGGGAAGTAAGTCATGTCAATTGGATAGGTCATTAAATATTTTCAAGAGCCATGGGATACCGTGATACAAAGGAATGATCCGCGGATGTTAAAAAAATTGTGCAAGACTAGATGAACAAACCACGCAACACAACAAAATGATGACTCTTTGCGGAAATCAGAAATCAACTGGATCTTTGATTTAACTATCAAATATTTGAAAATTCAATCAGATTTTGTTGTTCTCTATGCAATCAAACCTGATTTCATGAGTCAAATTAAGGCAAGGAGATAAGAGTCAAGAAAACTTCTCCAACACGCCAAAAGGTGCGGTTCTAGGCAACACAACTACCAACATTAAATGTAGTATGAGTGCTTAATAGAAAATGGTGTGTAAAAATGGATGGTTTGGATTGGTTGAAGAATTTGAATTCCCTCTAATTTCTCCTCTTTCTCCCTTCCACGATTTTCTATATATTGTAGAGCAATGCTCATTTGTAAGGGGATACTTTTAGAATTTGGGCATCTTGTAACATAAGGCTCTTCTCTTGTGTTGTGTGTATGTCCTAAGGGTTGCATGCCTTGGATTTTGATTTAGAAAATACTCACATCTTCCTCTCACGATTGTAATAGTTTGTGTACACTTTCAAGCAATAAAATTTAAATCTTGTGGCTCGTTTTACTCTTGTTTATTTTTATTGCTCTTCTTTCCTTTCTTTCATTCATAGATGTGTTGAATGTTTTATTTCCTAAATATTTATTTATTGTGCATTGTGAAAGTGGATTATGGAAGTGATTTTGATCTGTGCTTGATATTCAATCCTCTTCATTATCACTTCCTTCCCTTTCCTCTTATCTGAATGTATTCATCCCCTTATTTTTGGTGCTATCGCCACTTTAGATTAGGTTTATGTTTTATGCATCTCTTCCTCACCCTGGTCACTTGGAAAGTTAGAGTAGAGATAAATAGTTACATTTCAATTCTTAGGAGTAGTTTAGCATTAGGAGTAAGTAGAGGAAGCCAAACTTCTTCAGAGGTCTATCTCAGTTCAAGTCCCACAACTTGGAGATAGTCCCATGTTGTCTCAAATCCTGAATTATCTATGATTCATGCTCGGGTGTACATTTGAGCTCTAACAAGTATCCCTTGGCTCTACGTCACTCAATATATTCCTTCCATGAATCATTTTTATCTCAAGTTCATACATAGTAAACAAGTTTTCACTCTTACAGGCATTCCACCATGCACATCATTGCCTCTATCTCCTCTTGATGAAATTATTCTACCAACTTCAGTAGTTAGGTCTCATCGGCCTCAAAAATCTAAGGAATATTCTACACCTAGCTCTCCTACTTGTGCACTTCCTACTTCATAAGCTTGTCATCCTCATAGGTTCATTATTCCATCTCATCAACATAAGTCACCTATTTAGGCAACCCCTTCATATAGGTGTTCACTACGTCCTTCACCTCATAGGTCTTCTTCACATAGGTGTTCATCACCTCCTCCACCTCATAGGTCTACTTCACATAGGTGTTCACCACCTCTTTCACCACATAGGTATCATTCACATGAACATCACTACTCACATACTCCACTGATATTAGAGCATTGTCACATGCCTTTATCTCCTCGAACATTGAGTGGAGGGAAATTTCCTTTCACTATCATTGGATAGCCTTATATCCTTATCACACTTGGAGGGAAACATGGTTTATCCCTCCCCTTTTAATAATTACTAATTATTTCTAATCTCTACGCATACACATTAGACTCCATGCCTTGTACCTAATATTTCTCGACACATACACATGTAGATACATAACTTGTATCATCATTTCCCTATAATACACTCTAGTTCTATGGTTCATACTCAATTTCCAAGGGTATAAATCTGAAATGAACCTCACCACATTAACTCTTTCCACTCTATGCTTCATGATCTATCTCTCTAACATAAATTATCAAACCACTTCTTGATGAAATCTTGTTCTATGGTTCATTATTGATAGTTGAGGGATATTTTATAAATGAATATCATCTCATACTCATCCAAAACCAATGTGGGGCACACTACTCCTTCCACATTCACACCTTGTATATCATGCCATCACACTCATTCATGGAGTTTTCATATCTTGGTTGCACTTAATCTTTCTTGCTTATAATAGTTACATAATGCACTTTTCTTACTACGCTAGTTAGATACTCAATATTTCATTATCTTTATAATATACAAATGCACGATTACTTTCTCTCTAGTTGTGAATGTATGTTCTTACACGCTCCAATGATGCTCAACACTATATCCTTTTCCAGTCCACCAAGATGTGGGGCATCTACCTTTACTACTCTAACACATTACGGGTGTTATTGTTTCATTATGTATTACTTCATATTTTCACTAGCACATTAATTTTCCATTTGATAAATAAACAACATGACATAAATTTTATCTTTCTAACATTCTAAAATGTTTTTCATGTGCAACATTTGATTTGAAAGACTATATTCCACCATGTTTATTTGTCACACTTTGTTTGCTATTGTTTTTATATGTTATTGTTTGTGGGATTTGAGTTATGTATTTCTTGATTCTGTTTATATTCTTTTGGTTGCTTCAGCCTTGATTGTCTTGTGACATTAAGGGTGATGTCCCATGTATGAAACCCACTTTTTGCGGTCTAATTATTTTTCACACTTGATTCATTACACTATTTTCTATTTCATGCTTGCTAGATTCTACTACAACACATGATTCTAGCCACTTTGTTTGCACATTTATTAGTTTCTACTATGCACATCCCTTACCCCCTGTAGGTATAAACTTCATATCAGCATCTGGTCTTCTCTTTTGAGCCACATTCTCCTATAGACGTCGCCTTCACCCAAAAAAAAAGGGGGCATACTTTGGGTGAACAAATCACCCCATATAATAACTTAAAGCTACAACACAACACAATACAACACGAAATCAACAAAAATCAACACACCTTATAATTAAAACACTAGCTTAGTATCAAATTTGGGTCGAATCACAACAACACAAACACCAATGTCTAGACCTGACGAGTGCCTTCAGTGCCTATGCTTCTAGGCACTAATGTCCTAGGGGCACACATAGTCATCTTATCATATCATCACAATCTACAAAATCCTTTAGAGTTGTTTTACAATATTATGCACAATCCTCTAGAAAACAATATATATATATATATATATATATATATATATATATATATATATATATATATATAATTATCCATTTCAATCGAAAAATCAAGTACATTTTGAACTAATTTGGGACAATAAGAACAAAATAGGGACACACCATCTATAGTGGTTTTTATTAGGAAGAGTCATGGAAGGATAGTAACACTATACCTCTCTCCCCAACACTTTCTCTTTGGTGTGAGATCACCCAAAAACTTGCACTTAGCGTGAGATCACCCAAAAACTCACACTTTGTGTGAGATTTCCAAACAAACGTGCACTTGGCATGAAATTGCCCAGAAAACTTCGCTCTTGGCGTGAGATCACCCAAAAAACTTGTTCTACACAAAATTATTAGGACACTTTTCTATCCTTTTACACTCTTTTACATCAGGCACACACTTTCCTTTTACACACTTTTACATCTTTTACATACTTATGCATACTTTTCTCTAATTTATCATATACATGAGTTTGACTAAATTATTTCTCTTCTTTTTATAGGTCTCAGTACTTATAAGAAGTAACAAAAATGAGCACACTAACATGTACAACATTGTACAATGCATACATTTCACCCCTAGGGTTACTTTGTTTTCATAGTTTCCGGGCTTCATTTTTGCATCATTCCACGCTTCACTTATCCACTCAAAGATGTTATTCATCACATGCTTTATATGTTTATCAAGTACACATCTCTAATATACTTTATGTTATTGAGTATTCACTCAACAACATAAAGTGGGGGTAAATTTAAACATAGAATCATGCACTTGGGTACATTTCTAGGTCCTAAACACATACTAGTATTCAAAAGTAGTAAGGGAGAAAAGGTTCGGGGCACCCAGGAGGGGACAGGGTTCCTAGGCACTCCTGTCTTGGCTTAGCTCTAGTGTCAAAGTCATAAAAGATAAATAAGTAAAATACCAAATGGGTACATAAGGTGTGTAAGACAAAATAGAAAACAAAAAACATGAAAAAGAGACCAAAAATAGTCATCAATTGCTAGTTTTCTTGCTTAGGAATCATGAAATTCAAACAAGGGAATCATATAAATACATATTTATGTGGCCAAAATCAAGGACCAAGCACTAAGCATTACCATCATCACCTAAGCTTGCATCCAAAAGGAACATAAAACACTCTAAAGCATCCATATAACATCCATTCAAGGGAAAAAGGTTGCATAAAATATGTATACACTTCATAGGAAGGTGAAGTTCATTTTTCCATCCACACATTCTAGTACATTCTATTACATTGCTACATCTAGCTATAACTCGATATCAAGTGCAACTTGAACAAGGGCATCCTAGGGCATCATTATATCTCATACACACAAGAACTACATGGATTATGAGATGTAGTGGTGCGCTTAGTTATAAGTTCACTCTTGGGGTGACCAATAGGGTCAATATGACTCCTCATTCTACATGTTTCATTTTGGGTTTGATGTGGTTTTTGGATTTTGTAGGGGAACCTGTAACATTCCCATTTTAGTATATTAGAACAAGATTTTTTTTTTTTTTTTTTCGATAAGTGCTTTTTAGTTCTAAATTCTTAATTTAGAACTCACAGATCAAACAATCATTCTTATAACAGATAACCATATGCAGCTGTAATGACTCGGTGTACAACCGATCTATTCATTCCATGACTCGGTGATCTACTGATCTATTCATGAGTATCATAGAGTTGGCGTTTTTATTTTAACACTTCACTCTTGCGGTTCTCTTCCCTAATATGGGATTTCAGAATGCTCTGTCCAAGGAACCTATCTAAATAATTGTTACCATTATTCATCGGCATCACGTCCCTTAGACTAGGTGACATAGGACAACGCAATCAGCAGCTTGCGATACTTTGGCCAAAGATTTGAAACATACTGTTCATGTCTCATATTCCTTGATGGCATACTCGTCAATCTGGAATACATCCTTCACCCCACTCCGATGTTATATAGAATGTCTTATACTAACTTCTGTCAGCCTCCCCTGTCCCAAGTCATTCACTCAGAATAGGTTAATATCATAACACACGTTATAAGGATGCTCTTGAAGACTAGGGGTAAGCTGACATACTGGGTCAACCACTATTAACCCCGTGTGTCAAGGTACCCCGAGTCTCAAAGGGCAGCCTCATAACATGACTATGGTCCTAACCAGTCCCAAAGGATGATCTTGTTCGAGTTTCAGGTGTAAATTTTAACGATCAATGCAAAAGGGTGTTGCCATATGTCACCTGCATTGTTGTATCCTCGAGAAGATCCTAATCTTCTTGAAGGTACAACCCTGCAGTTGACATGTGTCAACATCCTACAAAACTACCTCGGAAAGATTTACATAACTTCAAGAAGTTACTTAAGTTGAGTTGAAATTGAATTAAAGACCCTCCTAACTGGGTAGTCTTTTCCCAACCCTTGGGTTCCACACCTTTGAGTTGCCTTACTTAATTAAGATCCATTTCACAGAGAGAAGTTTAATAAGATTTGAGACCTCGTCAAGGTGTCCATTGGTTCCTAATAACCTTATTCCTCATAATTGGGCAATAGCCCTAAGTCCTCTCATAAGGAAGCTAACTAAACCCGTAAGGGTTTATATCAACTCCGAAGACTAAGTATATCTTGGTTATTGTTATTAAGACATGGTAATTTAAAACCATCAATTACGTTGTCTTGACTTAGATCATGGATAGGGAGTAATAGATTACTCTACCCATTTCAGCTACCTATTAGGGTGTAGTTTAACCTTAACTTCTCGAAAGGCAAAGTGACTAATTTCCGCTTTAGCCTTATTCATAACATAAAAGAATTACTATTCATTCACGAAGTATTTGGTCACATAATTTTTACAAGGCCTACTTAGGCAATCCCACTAGCTCCCATAGCATATAATAATGAAAATGCACTCTCATTCCTTCTGACATAAGAAGTTCAATTCAACAAATAGAAATGCAGCCACATAAGTAACAATTTCCCCTTTTCATTTATTTCCAAGCCATACAATTACAATTTATGCACTTCAGCATATTTGATACAATACTCAACAACAAAAGAACAACTTTCTTCATATAGTACAAATAGAGAAATCAAGTTGGAATTCATCATAAAACCAGATTAAACAATCTGAGCATCATATCAGATCTGCGTGTCTTTACCACTTATGATGACCATCTGCAAAAATTGCTAGCACGGGTCAGTTCAATGAACTGAGCATGATAAGCACTAATTCTTAAAACAATTGCATTCCACCAATTGTTTCCATTAGACAACCTGTTTAAATGAAATCATTTCATCAAACCTATAAACATGAATCACACTAATTATCTTTCTACCATACATGACTTTTTAACATAATTTCATAATATAACTACCATATTGACTCTTCTCGGATAATTCATCTTATGTTAGAGACTAAGAAGAACAAAATGAATCTAATATATCCATCCCTCTGAAATCCAAGGACAGTAACAATCCAATAAAAATTACTCCATTCCAGAATGAATTCTTACCAGTGCGTGTATCCAACAGATTTGCATTTAACAATTCAGCAAAGACCGGTTATAGCCTCTAACGAAATTCCTTTATACTCATTGCATTATTTCCATGACATCGATAGATATACCAACTTCTATTACAATACTACTTTTATTAAAGTAGATAACTGAATAACTCAAACAAGGTATTATTATAACTGTAAATAAGAAAAGAACTTAGGTCAAGACTAAGCATTTACCATTCTTTCCTCATAAATTTAACAGTTTAATCATCTTATACCCCTATAGCAGAGTTCTTATGGAAATACAAAAGAAGGGAGTACTAATAATTTTCCAGAAAGGGAGAGTATACTTTCGTATTCCAAAACTCCTATATCCACATGTGCTTTACAACTTAAGAGAAAGAACAGAGGCGTTCAGATCTCCATTCCAAACAAGTTCAGGACAGTACCAACTTTCCAGGAGCAAAGCATATACAATCAATCTTGAATTCATTTAGGGAAGAAAAGAAAGCAAGAAAAATCAACACAATCCCATCCCTTCCAAGTACAAAACCTAATTTCCATCATGCAGATCTAGGATTACCCACACGTTATTAGGAATCAGAGTTCCTCAAAGCAAGATTTCTCTCAGTCAGACTATGTTCCCGTTAACCAAGTTAAATCGTAAGGAAAACACAGCTACACTAGATATTTCATCACTTACAGAACCCATAATTATTGACCATCCCGACCCCTTTTCAACAGAGGTACAGGCTTGTATTCATACATTTTTCATACGCTTGCCACTAAACCAGTCAAGCTCCATAGAAGGAATTACAGTTTCATCTCAAATCAACCATGTATTCACCTGAAGCTATCAAGCAACAAAAAAATCTCATATGACCAGCGATAAACAATAAACCAACCAAATAAGACACAACAATTTTCTTTTATGTCATTCCTCAACCAAGAAATCATCCAACATAACGTCTAACATGGTACAGTTAGGAACTCATTACCTCAGTTGATCAAGAAGCAAGGAAACAACATATACAGAAGTCGAATCCATATGTAATCATAGCAAGGACTTCAACAGAAGTCAATCCAAAATGTAAACACAACTAGGATTTCAACAGAAGTCGAACCAACATGTAAACACAAGCAAAGGACTTCAGCAGAAGTCGTGTTCATATGTAATCATAGCAAACACTTCAACAGAAGATGAATCCATAATATAAACACAGCAAGGACTTCAACAGAAGTCGATTCCATAATATAAACTCAGCAAGGACTTCAACAAAGTCAATTTTTAACAGGGTCTACGCATAACCAGGGATTCCCATATCAACAAGAAAAGAAGAAAACCAATACATTGCTTCCAGCCAAGCCAACTGTACAAAAAAAATCATCTGAACAGAGTTGTTCTAATGAAAGCATTTAAAGGAAAGCAAGATTTTTAAAAGTTAGGGCCTATCATGCCTGATAGTGTCGCTTAAAAATTCAAAGAAGACCTCTGAATGTGCTCGCACCTTCTCTTCTTCTTCCACGATAGATTAAACAACAATAAATTGTTACCTTCATGCCTTATAAACTTTCCCCGACAGAGAAGGAAGCTAGAAATTCTCAAAGTTGCCATGCAACACAGAGTAGATGACTGGTTCGAAGAACCAGTGCTCAAGCAGAGCGAAAAATGGAATGCATGGAAAACCAAACAACCAAACAATATTCCATTTGCATGCCTTCCCAAGCAATCCGCGCTCAGGAACTGAAGTTCATTAATTGCATTAACTTCCATCCTCCCGCCTATTCTCCATTGCCACCGACTACCAAAATTGGTGATCGCCAAAAGAAAACAAACAAACATTCCCATACTTGGTGATACTGCCACGTCAGGTCACATTAGCCGTTTGCAACCTCCGCCAAATCTGACAGCATCCCAAGTCCTTCAACCTTATCCCCCTCATAAATGCCATGGAAACCACTGCCCATGACTCGCGCCCCTTCATAGGTCCCCCTCCATTCTTGTCATTAGTTAAGATAGGTAAGAAACATAGGTTAGATCATAGGGTAAGACATTAGTCTTACATCCATAGCGCTAGAAGAAGTTAACTCTTAGGAGCATTAAGCTTATAGTTTAGGGCTAGGTTAGATTAGCAATTATTTTAACCAATAGGTTATAGTTTAGGTTAAGATTATTAACCTTAACGAATCCAGTCTAGGTCTCCAAAGTAGGACCAATCAGTATTAGAGCCAAACAGGGTAAAACATTCCTGTAAAGGATCTTATCTGGCATTGCTAAATTAAGCTTACGGTATAAACATGAACATCTTACCTGGCTTAAGGTCTAGGCCTTCCTGATGTTATGATATCTGGAACCAAATTTCATTTATCATGATCAGCCTGAGTTAAACTCCGGGATTGCTCATTCAAACTCATTCAGACCTTGTAACTTTCGTAAGGTCCATAAATTTTGTTCATCCTGAATAAGCTTAAAACATTCCTTGGATCAATGCAACTGATCCAAGGCTGAGTCAAAGATCTTCAAGAGCAAAGAGGATACAATCCATATCAAGCATGACTTCCCGAAACCAAAGGAACATGTCCTTATACAGAAGAAATCATATATCAACACTTGAATGCTCAGGAGAAGGTAACAACAGTTCAGGGTGTTACATGCTTCCCTCCTAAAAGATTCATCGTCCCGATGATTACATCCTTTGATTCACCTTAAGGTCAATCAATTTATTGTTAGGATAAATTTTATTATCCTAATATTTAATTATGCATAGTTTAATAATTATTTAATAAATTGTTATTTTGTTAGATGGTTAATCAACCATATTTGTCTGTATGCATACTGTTATATTGTTTTAAACAATATATTTGTTTTTATGTAATTGTTGCTTCCCGGGTGATTTGGAAGCTTGTTTATTCTGGCATTTGGTTGCACCTGTGCAACTCATTCTCTGGATGTATTTGGCTGTGCAATATCTATAAATATTGCAGCCTATTCACTGTAATTTTTTAGTTGATTGAGATTAATAAAATTACACAGGCTTCCGTCCCTGTTTCTCAATCTACATTTGGTACCAGAGTGAAAATCTGGCCCTGTGAAGGTGTGGAAGAGAGAGCAGCAGAGAGAGAGGAGATTGGAGACGTGTTTGCAGCATTTGAGAGCCTGTGCAGCCTCGTGCAAACTCCCAGCCCCGTCCCTGCCTCCCCCACATCCTCCTGTTCCTTCCAGGTGCTTGGAAGGCAAATTTTTTTTTTGCACTGGTGCTGGTTGCACCAGGCAAAAATTGCTACAGGTATTGGAAATAATACTAATTTTTTTTTCCAATAAGGGTTTTGTCTTTACTGTATTTGGAAGTCGCTTTGCTTGTTTTGGAGGTCTGTATATGCACCTGCAGTGAACAAACAGCCTCCTCAGACTGGATTTGGAACTCTGATCAAATCTGGTAGTGCTAAAAGCTTGGTCCATTCGTGACCTGCACAAGAAGAAATCCAAACAGTGATCAAGAATCAAACAGAGCAAAGAATAATAAAAAAAAAAGGAGAAGGAGGCGCCCACGCTGGACCTGCACAAAATATACAGTGGAAGAAGAGAAATAAGCGGCCAAAGAAGAGGAAAAGCGGCCTGCATAAAGGAAAAACGTTTTTGTGAGCAAAATCGACCTCATATGGTCAGCGGCCAGTCCTCCACACGTTTTCTTTGGACCCTGCGCGGCCTGCATCAAGGAAACATTTTGTTTAAGCAAAAACCGCGCCATTTGCTGCCTCCATCGACCTGTACAAGCAAACAACAAGCAAACAACATTAAAAAACGCGGCCGTGCAATAAAAACGCGGCCAAAGGAAGGAAAAATGCGGCCTGAGCAAGGAAATGCGGCCATACAAAGGAAAACAAACAAAAACAAAGCTTCAGATCCATTTTTTAGGCAAATACAACCCTAAAAATGCCTCTTCACCAGCATGCGCCACGTGGCATCCATTTTCCAAGAGGTAAGTCAATTTACTTGTCAATAAATACAAATTCCTTCCTTTCATAGTCCAAGCGCCCTAAGTGGGCAAGTTGGTTAGTGCATGCGCCTTGGGAGTGAGAGGTTTGAGGGTCAAATCCCACCAAAAACACTCAAAAACTCTCCTTTTGCATCTGGCGGAAATTTTGGCGGAACTGCTAAATTTAGCAGGCTTTTTTGAATTTAGTTACAACTAACTAAATTTAGCGGAGAAATCCCTAATTTAGGGTAATTTTTTTCTCCCATCTCGGTCTGCTTTTCTCATTCCGGACATTTTTGCAAAGGAGACACACCTAAAAATTGCATTTTCAGCTATTTTTTTGCAATTTTTAGCATTTTGGGTCGTATTGGGCTCAGGAGGCCACCAGGACCCAACTGAAATTTTTTTGCCACTGTTATTCAAATTGTACTGCATATTGTACTAATTTGCAGGTTGCCATAGTCAACTGCAAAACTTTGTAACTGCTCAGAAACTGCGTAATTGTAATAAAAAACAGTAAAATTGGTTCTGTAACACTCACGAGATCCTAGATCTCATTCGCAGCTGTTCGGTATATACAGTGCCTTTGGGAAGCACTTACGGGTAAAGCGTCGCGACTACTACTGCACTTAACACCTAATATAGCTGCAATAATGTCGTCTAGGCATCGTCCCTATAAATCGACGGGGAGTAATAAGGTCACAGTGCACACACTATGAACCATCCCATCCGTCTGTGAACGATTGCAAGACATAAATCCGGACTGAGAAATTATCCGAGTATATAGCGAAGTTACGTGCGCGTATGAGGATATTTCTTTGAGCCGGTGTCAATAATCACACAGACCCCATCAGTACTGTCTTGGTACCACGTATCGAATTCTTTCACGTACGTTAACGCCTCTTTCACGTACCACCGGGTATATAGAAAGGGCGAGCTTCTTCCACGTACCGACGGGTATATCGGAAGGGTGCGTATATAGAAAGGTTCGGTATATTGGACTGACGGTATATAGATTGGGAGACCTAATACCTGGAGTGATAAGAGCCAAACCTTGTCAGTGATCTCTGCAAAATGGGCACCAATGCCCCCAAATTTTTTCTTCCGATTCACAATTGCTCAGAGGAAGCAACTATGCTACATGGAAGACAAAAATAAAAACACAACTTGAGTTTGAAGAAATCTGGCCTATTGTGACTGGTACTCTAACCAGATCACCAACTGATGCAACACAACAATGACAATTTGATAGAGCAAATCAGAAAGCAAAACTCATCATCTTGTTTGGAGTATCCGACGATGTGCAAGCTCACATTCGAGATGCCACATCAGTAAAAGAAGCTTGGGATAAGCTGAGCACAATATATGAGGCCAAGAACAAGAATGTCATACTCAACTTGCAGAGTCAGTTACATACATTGAAATTCAAACAGAATGAGAAAATTGAAGCCTTCCTAAGAAGAGTTGTAGAGTTGAGGGCTTCACTTCTAGCCCTAGGAAGAGGTCAAAGATGAATTTCTCATTCTCATTGTTTTGAGAGCTCTCCTTCTTCTTACTTGTATTTTTGTCACAACTCTAAACTTGTCAGATACGACAATTAGTTTTGACAAGCTAGTAAACCTACTACAACAAGAGGAAGCAATGCACAACAAGGATGATGAAGAGGAGCAAGCACTATCTTCACATCAAAAATGGAAAGGAAAAGGTAAAGGAAAACCTAAATCCTATCAGAAGTCCCCACATCAGAATCAGTATCATGGGGACAATCAACAGAAGAAGCGATGTCCAATTTGCAAAAGAGGACATGACTTGCAAGAATGTTGGTTTAACACATATAAGAAAGGTTCATCAAGCAATTCTGGACCACAACAACAACAAACTTACAAGGGACATTCAAACAACTATCATGGGTAGAAAAAGGGGAACTGGAAAAGAAGACCCCACCAGCAAGGTAATATTGCTGAGCAACAAGAACAGTCAGACAATGAAGACTTCTTGTTCATCTTTGCTCGATTAAGTGAACCATCCACATCATCTAGTGACGTCTGGTATGTTGACTCGGGAGCCACTCAACACATGACCGGCCACAGAGGTTTTATTTCAATGAGGGACACGCCATCAAAAATCATGTTTCGTTGGGAGATGATTCTTCATATACAGTTAAGGGGATTGGAAACATTTCTCTACCCCTTGGTTCACGCAAAATGCAAACTATCGATGTTCTATATGTCCCTAGGTTGATAAAGAACCTTCTTTCGGTCACCAACTCCTAGATCACAACCTGAAAATTGACTTTGATAGTCAATTTGGAAAGAAAATGTGTTTGATTCGAGATAAATCCAGAGGCTCGAAAATAATTGCAAAAGCCTCAAATGTGGGACGAATGTTTCAACTTGATTTCATTCACAAAAATGATCAAGCACTTGTGGCTAAAAACTCCACCTCAGCTCAGTTGTGGCATCAGAGATTTGGTCATGTAAGTTTCAAATATCTCGAAACACTTCACCGGTGTAATATGGTACATGGGCTACCATCTCTTCAGAAGGATACAGATAAGTGTCCTCACTGCTTAGCAGGAAAACAACACAGAGTTTCATTCCAAAAGATTACTTTTCGAGCTCATGGTAAACTTGACTTGGTTCATACCGATCTGTGTGGTCCGATGCAGCCAAGTCATTTAGGGTTCTAGTACTTCATGCTCTGTGTTGACGACTATTCACGCAAAATGTGGATTTTTTGTCTTCGCAAGAAAAGTGAAGCCTTTGAAACATTCAAAAAGTTCAAAGTGGCAGTTGAGAAAGAAACTGGTCATCACATCAGAACCCTCCACTCAGATCGAGGGGGGGAATTCACCAAAGATGAGTTCGAGAGACTACCTACAAACTCACGGATTCGTCCGACAAATGCCTCCTCCACACACACCGCAAAAAAATGGTGTTGTTGAGAGAAGAAATCGTACTATCATGGAAATGGTGTGATGCATGATCGATGATTCCGGACTTGTAAAGACATTTTGGGCAGAAGCAGCAAAAATAGCAGTGTATTTGTTAAACAGAGCACCCACAACTGCTCTTGATGGAATTACACCACAAGAAGCATGGTCAAAAAGGAAACCATCCATTGCACACCTCAGAGTATTCGGG
The DNA here is from genome assembly GCA_018340775.1 of Taxus wallichiana var. yunnanensis. Taxonomy (NCBI): domain Eukaryota; kingdom Viridiplantae; phylum Streptophyta; class Pinopsida; order Cupressales; family Taxaceae; genus Taxus; species Taxus wallichiana. The sequence continues at coordinate 944,621,989 of CM031235.1, forward strand.
TGCAAAGCCAACATGCACATACCCAAACAGAATAGAAAGAAATTGGACATGAAGTCACAAAATCTCATCTTCATTGGATACAGTGAAGAGACTCTTGGGTACAGACTAATGGATCCTAAGACCAGAAAAGTATACACAAGTAGAGATGTTGAGTTTTTCGAGAAGAAGGAAGCAAAGACTCCTCCTCCGGACTCGCAAGATGTAGATTTTTCACCAGTTGTAAAAATTGAAGCTAATGTTCCCTCAGAAGATGAAAGTGATGATGGGGATGATGGTGTTGATCAGATAGAACCAAAACCCATGGGAACAGGTCAACGTATGCCTAAATGGTGTACAAGCACATTACGAGATGCAAGACTGGATGCTCCACCGGATACATCCACCCCTGGACCATGGACTCGCAGTAAAGCAAGAGAAGAAGTTAACTTTGCTTTGATGAGTAGAGTCATTGAATCAGACAAGCCCTCTATAGTCCAGGAAGCCCTACAGTCAAAAGCTTGGAAAGATGCCATGGATTCTGAATATCAATCAATGATGAAGAATAACACTTGGCAGCTTGTTGATCTTCCACCAGGGAAGAAACCCATTGGTTGCAGATGGATATTCAAAACTAAGTACAAAGCAGATGGGACAATGGACAAGTGCAAAGCAAGACTTGTAGCAAAGGGGTACGCACAGAAAGAAGGCATTGACTATGAGGAGACATTTGCTCCCACAATTTAAGATCAAAACGATCGGGATGATCTTTTCTCTAGCTTGCACATTTGATGGAAAATTCACCAAATGGACGTAAAAGTGCCTTCCCGAATGGAGATTTACAAGAAGAAGTCTACATGACTCAACCCGAGGGATATGTTATACCCGGTCAAGAAGAAAAGGTATGCGACTCGGAAAATCTCTGTATGGCCTCAAACAGCACCCCGGCATGGTACATCAAGATTGATGAGCATCTCATACAACATGGATTCGTCAAAATCCATACGATCCCAATCTCTACCTCAAAAATCAAGGGGCGAGATGGTGATTGTTGTAGTTTATGTCGATGATCTAGTCATCACTTTGCGGTTCGAGTGAAGATGATTGATGAAACAAAGAAAGATCTTAAGCGATCATTCGACATGACAGATCTCGAACTTATGCACTATTGTCTTGGACTGGAAGTATGGTAGAAAGAGAATCACATCTTTGTTTCTCAGATGAAATATACCAAGACAACGCTCGAGAAGTTTAGGATGATGGATTGCACACCAATTGCTACACCTATGGAGAACAGATTACAATTATCTCGTTCAGATCCATCTCCTGAGGTAAGTGTCACTCTCTATCGGCAACTGATTGGGAGTCTCATTTACCTGACCTACACTAGACCAGATATCAGCTTTGCAGTGAGCTATCTATCCAGGTTCATGCAGGAACCCAAAGTTTGTCATTGGAAAGCAGTAAAGCACATTTTGAGATATCTCAAAGGATCAGTGGATCTTGGTCTAGAATACAAGAAGAATGAAAACTTCTTCTTGACCGGATATTCGGATTTAGATCATGCAGGTAACATTGATGATAGAAAATCCACTTCTGGATTTGTATTCTTTATGGGATCTGGACCAATATCACGGGAAGTAAGAAACAACACTTTATTTCTCGCTCTTCCACGGGCCGAGTATCGTTCTCTACAGAGAAGTCATGCAGTAAGCGATTTGGCTACGTCGCATACTGGAAGGACTTGGAATACCACAGGACAAACCGACCACCATGTATGTTGACAATGAAGGTGTTCTCAAACTTGTTCGCAATCCAGTTTTTCACGAGAGAACAAAGCACATTGAAGTTCAGGTTCATTTCATACGCGAACATGTGTTGAAGCACAACATCCAGCTTCAGTTTTGTCCAACGGCTGAACAACGAGCAGATATTTTCACAAAGTCACTTGCACGTGACAAGTTCGAGTTGTTCAGAGCATTTCTCTCCTCATCTCTTCAGACAATGCACAATTAAGGGGGGGAATGTTAGGATAAATTTTATTATCCTAATATTTAATTATGCATAGTTTAATAATTATTTAATAAATTGTTATTTTGTTAGATGGTTAATCAACCATATTTGTCTGTGTGTGCATCTTGTTATATTGTTTTAAATAATATATATATATTTTTATGTAATTGTTGCTTCCCGGTGATTTGGAAGCTTGTTTATTCAAGCGTTTGGTTGCACTCTGTGCAACTCATTCTCCCTGGATGTATTTGGTTGTGTAATATCTATAAATATTGCAGCCTATTCACCGTAATTTTTTTAGTTGATTAAGATTAATAAAATTACACAAAGCTTCCATCCCTGTTTCTCAATCTACATTTATTAGTTCACAAAACAAATTACTATTTCCAACTTGAATAATTCTAGAAATCAATGTCATGATACAATTTATTCAACTGAATAACATTTGCCTCAAAACTGGCATACATAAAGACATGAAAAAGATAAGTTCATAATAAATTTTTTTGGTCAACAGATTCCATTCTGTTCAAAAAGAAAGGGAAAAGCAATTTTCATCTCTTCTAGATTTTCCCAAGTTGCACTTTCTTCATTAAACTGATCCCACTGGACCTTACATTGCTGTATTTCACGATTTCTCAAATGCAATTGGCGAGTTTCCAGCACTAGTGTGGGCTTAACCACGATTATTCCTGGGTCTTGGACCTGCAAGGAATTCCAATTCAAAACATGTGACAATTCAAACGTATTTCTTAAGCAAAGAAATATGGAAAACATCATGCATGCGAGACAGAGCAGGTGGTAATGCTAATCGGTAAGCTACATGATTGATTATTTTGACAATTTCGAAAGGTCCCACATAACGAGGTGACAACTTGGCAGCCTTGCCAAAAGTTATAGAACTCTTTCTAGGTTTAACACGAAGAAAAACCTTTTCACCAAGTTCAAACTTTCGATCAACCCGCTTTAGGTCAAAGATAGCTCTTACTCGCTTTATCTCACGCTTCTTTCAATCACTCACGAATCATCTTAACTTGTTGTTCCATTTCAGTGAGGATTTTTGGCCCAATTACCACTCTATCCTCAATACTATCCCAACTAACAGGGGTTCTGCACTTTCTTCCATAAAGTGCCTCAAAAGGTGCCATTTTAAGAGATGAGTGATAAGTGTTGTTGTATGCGAACTCAACTAATGGAAGATACTCTTCCCATTTATACTGTTGATCCATGCAATACATTCGCAACATATCTTCCAACACTTGATTTACTCTCTCAGTTTGTCCATCCGTTTCCTGGATGATATGCAGAACTGAAGTTTAGTTTTGTTCCAAGAGCTGCATTAAGCGTTTGCCAAAATCTTGATGTCATTCTAGGATCCCTATCAGATATAATCAATTCTGGTACTCCATGTAACCTAAAAATTTCGTGCACGAATCTTTTTGCTAACACTGGAGAATCATCCTTCAGATTTCTAGTGATGAAATGAGCTACCTTTGTGAGTTTGTCTACAACTACCAAGATAACATCATGTTTATTTCTCGACATAGGAAACCCTTGTACAAAGTCCATGCTTATTACTTGCCATTTATACTACGATATGCTATGGGGATATAATAGACCAGCAGGTGCATGTGTTCTCGCCTTAACCTATTGACATTCCGCATAATGTGTCACAAAATCAATAACATCCTTTTTCATACCTTTCCAAAAGTATTGGTGTTTTAGATCAGCAAGCATTTTAGTAATACCCAGGTGTCCGAAAATGGTGAATTATGAAATTCAACTAACAATTTCTTTCTCAATTCGTTTAGCAAAGGTACATATACCTGTTTTCATAACGTAAGATTCCTTCATTATCAAAATGAAAACCTTTATACCTTTCATCTTTTGGTTCTGCAGCAAGTGCTACTTTTACTTGCTGAAAGTATATATCAGATTCTGAGGCACTTTTTACCTCATCTTTAAACTGAGTTCTTAATGTTATAAGAGCAGATATGTGCTTCCTACGACTTAGAGCATCCGCTACTCTATTTTATTTCCCTTTGATGTAACTAATATAAAAATCATATTGAGATAAAAACTCTAACCACCTTTGTTGTCTTGGATTTAGGTTAGGCTGAGTAAAAATATATTTCAGCCCTAAATGATCAATTTTCAACTCAAAAGGTTTCCCAAGTAAATAGTGTCTCCATACTTGAAGCGCATGAACAATGGTAGCAAGCTCTAAATCATGAGGGGCATAATTCAGCTCATGTAACTTAAGTTTTCTACTTTCATATGCTATGACTTGATCATTTTGTAACAAAACACCTCCAAGGCCTTCCCCAGAAGCATCCGTTACAATAGTAAAGTTCCCATTAGGGTCCGTAGTACAACTAATATAGGTGCTGAAGTCAACTGGATTTTCAAACTTTTGAAAGTAGTTTCACACTTATCATTCCAAATAAATTTCTTATCCTTCTTCTACAATGAAGTTATCGGTGCAGCCACTTTAGAAAAATCCTTAACAAATTTTCTATAATAACCAGCAAGGCCCATGAAGCTTCTTACTTCATGTACATTCTTTGGTGCAGGCCACTTGGTTATTGCCACTATTTTTGAAGGATCTACTGTAATTCCTTCATTACTAATGACATGACCCAAATAGTGAACTTTAGTATCAAATAAAGAACATTTGGATAACTTACCGTATAACTTTATTTTTCTCAAAATTTCCAAAACTATCTTTAAATGCTCATTGTGCTCTTTGACACTTTTAGAATATATGAGAATATCATCCAAGAATACAAGCACAAACTTGTCCAAATATTCTTGAAAGATATTATTCATTAAGTTCATAAAAGTGGGGGGTGCATTAGTTAATCCAAAGGGTAGAACCGTGAATTCATAATGTCCGTACCTGGTTCGGAAAGCTGTTTTATGAATATCTTCTTCTTTAATCCTTAATTTATGATAACCAGATCGAAGATCTATCTTGGAATAAACCGCTGCCCCACGCATCTGATCAAATAGATCGTCAATTCTTGGAAGTGGGTATCTGTTCTTAATTGTTGCTTTGTTTAACATCCGATAGTCAATACACAGCCTAAGTGTTCCATCCTTCTTTTTTACAAATATTACTGGCGCTCCTTGAGGTGAAACACTTGGTCTAATCAAACCCTTAGACAAAAGTTCTTACAATTGTGCCTTAAGCTCGACTAACTCTGTAGTAGTCATCCGATAAGGTGCTTTAGAAATAGGTTCCGTCCCTGGTTTGATTTCAATGGTGAAGTCAAATTCCCTTTTGGGTGGTAAACCTGGTAATTCCTCTGAAATACATCCTTGAAACTTTGCAACAGTGGGTATCATTTCATGGAATCACCATCTTCTTCTGAAAATTTAGATATCTTTACTGCATATAAGGTACATCCTTTGTTTTTAGCCTTTTTAAGTTGCATAGCTGACAGTTTCCTAACTGAAATTTCCCGTTTCACACCTTGAATCTCTGTTGTTTTCAGCCGATCATCTAAACATCTTATATTATTTTCAAAGCAGTCTACTTTTTCTTTATGGTCAACTAACCAATTGACACCGATGACAATGTCATAGGATCCCAAAGGTGCAACATAGAGGTCAACTTCCATGCAAAAGTTAGGTAAGTCAAGGACTGCCCCAAAAAGACACATGCTCACTGTATGAACAGAGTTATTACCATACTATACAATCCAAGATTTATCCATTTTTCCATCCTTTCTTTTAAGTTTAGAAGCAATTTTACTAGAAATAAAACATTCAGTAGCTCCTGTATCAAAAAGAATAGTGACAGGTATGCCAAATAACTTACCTAGAACTTCTATAGGTGTCACTTACTTTTCAGCTTGCTTGTCTGCTACTGCAGCATGTATCTTATGTTGCTGATTACGATCATCCTTCTTCAAAGGGCACTGATTTGCATAGTGGTCTTTGCCACAATTATAGTAGCCTCCTACAGGTCCCTTTTTAGGCTCAAAATTACTTCCAGCCTTAAAATTATCACGTTGTCCTCCATAGGGCTTCTGCCCATTGTTATAATTCTTGGCAAAACTATCCCTTACATTTCCAGCAGGCTTATTCGCTATCGTTTTCTTACTATTATCCACTGGAAACTTACTTCTATTTCCAAACTTTTTCCATGGCCCCTTCTTGGGTGCAAGTGAAGTTGAAGAAGGGTTTGCAATCTTCTTCCGCACTTCCTCTTTATGAGCAGAAATAGCCTTTAATTTTTGTTCTTGCCTTATGGCTTTTCAAAAACCCTTCCATAGTGGTTGGGATGTGAACATCGACCTCTCCTCCTATCACGGGATTTAGTCCCATGATGAATTTTCGTATTCTGAACTTCTCGTCAGTTTGATATTGTGGTACGTACTTGAGGAGTTTCGTAAACCGCTCCCAGTATTCAGTTCATTAGCTTTCCTTGAACTAAGTTCAGAATTCTATCATTTTCTGATCATAGAAAATTTGTGGCAGCCAACGTTGTGTAAAATAGCCTTTAAATTGATCCCAAGTGATATTGGTCTCATCAATATTTAGCTCAGCTTTACGGTTGTCCCACCACAAAGATGCTTTGTGGGAAAGCTGATAGGCTCCCCAAATAGCTTTGGTTTCCTTCGAGAAGTTTCTTATTGCAAATTACTTCTCCATCTCGCTTAGCCATTTCTCGGCTCCATCTCCTAATGTGGTGCTATCATATTTAGGTGGACTTATCCTTTTTATATCATTAGTGAGTTCTGCTCCCAACTTGGCCTTTTTGTTTTCTAGTTGGACAGGTACATTTCCAGTGTTATTATCAACACCCATATCGGGGTTGTCCTCAGGAGGTAGCTGATTGTGGTTACCAGCTTCATCATCCTCCTCATTTCCCATTACTTGTTGTTCAAGTATAGCTAAACGATCTCTTATGTCCAATAGGGCAGCAAGGATCTCATCAAGTTTTTGGGTTGTTACTGCCCCTTCCTCTGGTGGAGCATTATTCGCAACATTCCCCCTTGTTCTAACCATTTTCTGTTACAAGAAAATTTAGGTTTTTATCAGATTATGGACACAATAGGTCCAAGAGCTGCAACCTTTAGCTCTGATACCAAGATGTAACATTCCCATTTTAGTATATTAGAACAAGTTTTTTTTTTTTTTTTTTGATAAGTGCTTTCTAGTTCTAAATTCTTAATTTAGAACTCACAGATCAAAACAATCATTCTTATAACAGATAACCATATGCAGCTATAATGACTCGGTGTACCACCGATCTATTCATTCCATGACTCGGTGTTCTACCGATCTATTCATGAATATCATAGAGTTGGCATTTTTATTTTAACACTTCACTCTTTTGGTTCTCTTCCCTAATCTGGGATTTCAGAATGCTCTGTCCAAGGAACCTATCTGAATAATTGTTACCATTATTCATCGGCATCACGTCCCTTAGACTAGGTGACATAGGACAACGCAATCAGCAGCTTACGATACTTTGGCCAAAGATTTGAAACATACTGTTCATGTCTCATATTCCTTGACGGCATACTCATCAATCTGGAATACGTCCTTCACCCCACTCCGATGTTATATAGAATGTCTTATACTGACTTCTGTCAGCCTCCCCTATCCCAAGTCATTCACTCAGGAATGGGTTAATACCATAACACACGTTATAAGGATGCTCTTGAAGACTAGGGGTAAGCTGACATACTAGGTCAACCACTGTTAACCCCGTGTGTCAAGGTACCCCGAGTCTCAAAGGGCAGCCTCATAACATGACTATGGTCCTAACCAGTCCCAAAGGAAAACCTTGTTCGAGTTTCAGGTGTAAATCTTAATGATCAATGCAAAAGGGTGTTGCCATATGTCACTTGCATTGATGTATCCTCGAGAAGATCCTAATCTTCTCGAAGGTACAACCCTGTAGTTGACATGTGTCTACATCCTACAAAACGCCTCGGAAATATTTACATAACTTCAAGAAGTTACTTAAGTTGAGTTGAAATTGAATTAAAGACCCTCTTAACTGGGTAGTCTTTTCCCAACCCTTGGGTTCCACACCTTTGAGTTGCCTTACGCAATTAAGTTCAATTTCACTGAGAGAAGTTTAATAAGATTTGAGACCTCATCAAGGTGTCCATTGGTTCCTAATAATCTTATTCCTCATAATTGGGCAATAGCCCTAAGTCCTCTCATAAGGAAGCTAACTAAACCCGTAAGGGTTTATATCAACTCCGAAGACTGAAATATATCTTACTTATTGTTATTAAGATATAGTGATTTAAAACCATCAATTACGTTGTCTTGACTTAGATCATGGATAGGGAGTAATAGATTACTCTTCCTGTTTCAGCTACCTATTAGGGTGTAGTTTAACCTTAACTTCTCGAAAGGCAGTGGACTAATTTCCAATTTAGCCTTATTCATAACATAAAAGAATTACTATTCATTCACGAAGTATTCGGTCACATAATTTTTACAAGGCCTACTTAGGCAATCCCACTAGCTCCCATAGCATATAATAATGAAAATGCACTCTCATTCCTTCTGACGTAAGAAGTTCAATTCAACAAATAGAAATGCAGCCACATAAGTAACAATTTCCCCTTTTCATTTATTTCCAAGCCATACAATTACAATTTATGCACTTCAGCATATTTGATACAATACTCAACAACAAAAGAACAACTTTCTTCATATAGTACAAATAGAGAAATCAAGTTGAATTCATCATAAAAGCTGGATTAAACAATCGAGCATCATATCGATCTGCGTGTCTTTACCACTTATGATGACCATATGCAAAAATTGCTAGCACGGGTCGGATTGAACTCGAGCATGATAAGCACTAATTCTTAAAACAATTGCATTCCACCAATTGTTTCCATTAGACAACTTGTTTAAATGAAATCATTTCATCAAACCTATAAACATGAATCACACTAATTATCTTTCTACCATACATGACTTTTTAACATAATTTCATAATATAACTACCATATTGACTCTTCTCGGATAATTCATCTTATGTTAGAGACTAAGAAGAACAAAATGAATCTAATATATCCATCCCTCTGAAATCCAAGGACATATAACAATCAATAAAAATTACTCCATTCCGAATGAATTCTTACCAGTGCATGTATCCAAAGATTTGCATTTAACAATTCAAAGAAAGACCGGTTATAGCCTCTAACAAAATTCCTTTATACTCATTGCATTATTTCCATGACATCGATAGATATACCAACTTCTATTACAATACTACTTTTATTAAAGTAGATAACTGAATAACTCAAACAAGGTATTATTATAACTGTAAATAAGAAAAGAACTTAGGTCAAGACTAAGCATTTACCATTCTTTCCTCATAAATTTAACAGTTTAATCATCTTATACCCCTATAACAGAGTTCTTATGGAAATACAAAAGAAGGGAGTACTAATAATTTTCCAGAAAGGGAGAGTATACTTTCGTATTCCAAAACTCCTATATCCACATGTGCTTTACAACTTAAGAGAAAGAATAGAGGCGTTCAGATCTCCATTCCAAACAAGTTCAAGACAATACCAACTTTCCAGGAGCAAAGCATATACAATCAATCTTGAATTCATTTAGGGAAGAAAAGAAAGCAAGAAAATCAACACAATCCCATCCCTTCCAAGTACAAAACCTAATTTCCATCATGCAGATCTAGGATTACCCACACGTTATTAGGAATCAGAGTTCCTCAAAGCAAGATTTCTCTCAGTCAGACTGTGTTCCCGTTAACCAAGTTAAATCGTAAGGAAAACACAGCTACACTAGATATTTCATCACTTACAGAACCCATAATTATTGACCATCCCGACCCCTTTTCAACAGAGGTACAGGCTTGTATTCATACATTTTTCATATACGCTTGCCACTAAACTAGTTGAGCTCCATAGAAGGAATTACAGTTTCATCTCAAATCAACCATGTATTCACCTGAAGCTATCAAGCAACAAAAAAAAAGCTCATACGACCAGCGATAAACAATAAACCAACCAAATAAGACACAACAATTTTCTTTTATGTCATTCCTCAACCAAGAAATCATCCAACATAACGTCTAACATGGTACAGTTAGGAACTCATTACCTCAGTTGATCAAGAAGCAAGGAAACAACATATACAGAAGTCGAATCCATATGTATTCACAACAAGGACTTCAACAGAAGTCAATCCAAAATGTAAACACAACGAGGATTTCAACAGAAGTTGAACCAACATGTAAACACAGCAAGGACTTCAACAGAAGTCGTGTTCATATGTAATCACAACAAACACTTCAACAGAAGATGAATCCATAATATAAACACAACAAGGACTTCAACAGAAGTCGATTCCATAATATAAACTCAGCAAGGACTTCAACAGCAAGTACTTCAAATGAGTTCGATTTTTAACAGGGTCTATGCATAACCAGGGATTCCCATATCAATAAGAAAAGAAGAAAACCAATACATTGCTTCGGCCCAAGCTAATCAGTACAAAAAAAAATATCCGAATGCGAGTTGTTCTAATGAAAGCATTTAAAGGAAAGCAAGATTTTTAAAAGTTAGGGCCTATCATGTCTGATAGTGTCGCTTAAAAATTTTGAAGAAGACCTCTGAATGTGCTCACCCCTTCTCTTCTTCTTCCACGTAGATTAAACAACAATAAATTGTTACCTTTATGCATTATAAACTTTCCCCGACAGAGAAGGAAGATAGAAATTCTCAAAGTTGCCATGCAACACAGAGTAGACGACTGGTTCGAAGAACCAGTGCTCAAGCAGAGAGAAAAACAGAATGCATGGAAAACCAAACAACCAAACAATATTCCATTTGCATGCCTTCCCAAGCAATCCGCGCTCGGGAACCAAAGTTCATTAATTGCATTAACTTCCATCCTCCCGCCTATTCTCCATTGCCACCGACCGCCAAAATTGGTGATCGCCAAAAGAAAACAAACAAACATTCCCATACTTGGTGATACTGCCATGTCAGGTCACATTAGCCGTTTGCAACCTCCGCCAAATCTGACAGCATCCCAAGTCCTTCAACCTTATCCCCCTCATAAATGCCATGGAAACCACCACCCATGACTCGCGCCCTTCATAGGTCCCCCTCCATTCTTGTCATTAGTTAAGATAGGTTAGAAACATAGGTTAGATCATAGGGTAAGACATTAGTCTTACATCCATAGCGCTAGAAGAAGTTAACTCTTAGGATCATTAAGCTTATAGTTTAGGGCTAGGTTAGATTAGCAATTATTTTAACCAATAGGTTATAGTTTAGGTTAAGATTATTAACCTTAATGAATCCAATCTAGGTCTCCAAAGTAGGACCAATCAGTATTAGAGCCAAACAGGGTAAAACATTCCTGTAAAGGATCCTATCTGGCATTGCTAAATTAAGCTTACGGTATAAACATGAACATCTTACCTGGCTTAAGGTCTAGGCCTTCCTGATGTTACGATATCTGGAACCAAATTTCATTTATCATGATCAGCCTGAGTTAAACTCCGGGATTGCTCATTCAAACTCATTCAGACCTTGTAACTTTCGTAAGGTCCATAAATTTTGTTCATCCTGAATAAGCTTAAAACATTCCTTGGATCAATGCAACTGATCCAAGGCTGAGTCAAAGATCTTCAAGAGCAAAGAGGATACAATCCATATCAAGCATGACTTCCCGAAACCAAAGGAACATGTCCTTATACAGAAGAAATCATATATCAACACTTGAATGCTCAGGAGAAGGTAACAACAGCTCAAGTTGTTACAGGAATCTTTATTTTGTAGGTTACATGTACCTTAGTGATCAAATAAAAAACCAAGTGATCAACAAAAAGTGATTTTGAAACCGTAAAAACTAGATTCGACCATTTACGCATCCACAAACACTCGGTAGCAGATTCTAGTGCTAAGGTTCCCTTTCCCCTGTTCTAGGTGCCCATGTCTAACCCTATCCGTGCATTTCAAAATTTATTGTGAGTAGTGATGACACTCTTCCTTTCGTTAATCAATTTTCCCAGTTTAGATCAGTCCCGAATCAAGTGTAAATTAGCTAAGTCTTCTTTTTCTATCTATTTCATAGGGTTTCATACTTACTTTCTTATTTTTATTGCGTCAATATTGTACTTAACAGATATATATCATAGTTTACATCAATTACTCTATAATAAGGTCTATTAAATCTATTTTTATTAAATTAATTGTTTGTATCTTGTTGCACATGTTCATCTACATACAAGAACTTATCTCCATTTCACTTCCAAAGGTGAACTTATCACCATCCGATCATCTTCTAACAAAGTATGACATTTAGAGGATCTCCACAAATCAAAGTATCACTGCAGCTTAGCTACCCTCTTGTATTTTTTACATATTTGCACCTTCCATGCCATATTACAATACATTCAAGATATTACATTAGGAATATCATACTTGCACATTCCAACCGAAAATACATCCTTGAGGTAATTGCTTTTAGATTTTTTAATAGTGACCAACAATAAACATTTGATGATAAATCTTATGATGGTTACAAGATGAAACTTTTGACTTTGATTGGACACAATATATTTGACAATTATGAATGACACAATGGTTAAAAAAAATTCTGCTCCTATTCTAATTTAATGAAATAACATGCTACAAAACAAGAAACTCCAAAAATGGGAGGGTTTAAGGATACCTCCAATGTTTGATAGTGATGATGATGAAATACGGGTGCAAAAATCCTTTCCACAATGAGATTGATGACCTGCAAAACACAAATTATAGCTACATAAGATAAGATTAGTAGATTTGTATGGTGGGATTCCCCACCAAAGCCGACCTTGAGAAGTGATAAAATTCCTAGGAAGGATGTCAACCCACTTTTTAAAAAATTGATTGAAAATAGGGAATAAATAACATGGAGAAGATAACATGAACATAAATGTTTAGAGATAATAAAATACAGTCAAATAATAGATGCAATGATAAATTAAGACAAAGAGTACAAGCCAAACAGATTTTGTGATGACTAGAGGCAATCGAAAATGACTATGACATAAAATTGAGATCTTGGGATATTTTAAAGGAAAAACACGAAATTGAATTATCTAGGTGTTGCAGGACAGAGAGAGAATGATAACGAAGGTACATAATGTAGGAAAACAAATGACGCAGATTGGTTCGATGGTGACCAGGTAATAATTGATGGCTATTGAGGCTGACTTAGGCCTTGGTGAGGGTTGATGGGTGCCAAATGAGCTATGTAAAAAAATAAATCATGTTGATGTGATTGCAGAGATCCAAAATGAAGAATGGATCTGCAAATGGCTAATGAAGAAGTGATGAAAATAAGATAGGTCTTCCAACAATATCCAAGCTTCAAATCTTCCAAAATGGTAGACAAAGGCTCCAAAGTGGTTTCAAGAGGTTGGTGGAAGTTTACAAGAAGGAAAGGAACCTATAAAATTTCATGAGAGGCTAGATCTCTATAGTTTCATCCTCTTGGGAAGGGGGTGATAGTGTATATATAAAGTCATCATTGATTGCGGGAGCCATTGATCTTGCTTATGTGGATGATGTAAAACTCAAGATATGAGGCCCAATTAGGTGGTGATTAGGGCTAGAAGTTAATTTTTACAAGTTGGAAGAGATATTGAGTTGCATAGGGATGGAAAATAGTGGTTGGATGGGGTGGAAGTGCATTTAATAAAGGCAAGGGTGGTTAGAAATATTAAATGGGGGTTGGTGGTGAGTTTAGAAAGGATAAATGGGAGATTTTGGGATGTAATTAAGGTAATAAATATGTTTAGGGATGAATAATATGATTATTGGTGATAGGTGATAATGGAAACTATTAATGATGGGATGGGATCAAAGTGATGAGATATAATTAAGATAGGAAAATAGAAACTAAGGGAAATAAATTTGATTTAGGAGGAAAATGGGATTTTGAATAGGGACATGGGTGCAAGTGTGCACAATGAAGATAAAGGGGTGAGAAAACATGAAATGGGGGGATAGTGAACCAAATTTTGGTGTCTACATTTGCCCCTTTTTGTCAAGTGGTTTGTGTTAAGAAATCCATGAGAAAAAAATTAGAAGTGATAGAATATGGTTTAGGTGCTCCCCCTCAAACTAGGGATCAATGACACAAAGGAAATCAATTACTAGGTTGAAAGAGATAGATGGAGGAAGGGAGGAAAGGGTGAAAATATGCCCCAAGTGGAGAGTGATATGACCATTGCAAGAAGGATGGGATAAACTAAAATAAATATGGTAGTAATCCTAGAAATACATTAGTAAAGAACTTATCATGACCTTAAAGAAAGTAAATTTAATGTCATACGGACCTATGATTCATTAAATATCATAGCCGTATGGAGGAATCTAATGGGAATATGATTGTATGGATTTGTAAGCTGTGAGACCAATGGGTTAAAGGAAGACATCAAAAATATGCACAAAAATGTGAGTATGGTCAAGAAAATGGTTTGACAGAATGTCGGGAAACAAAGCGGGAAAAAGAGTATGTGATGTCCTTCAAATATGAGGTGAGAAATTATGTGTCCTGGTGGGATGGAAAGGGAAAAATGGCCATAAAGGTGGACTTAAGGTGAGATATGGTGCCCCGAGAGGGAACACAAAGATGGCCACAGAGTGGGATTTTGGATATGAGGAAGGATGCCCTCCAAGATAGGTAGACAGGAAAAAATAGACAAATAAGCCATGTAAGGAAAGGAACGATGTGTTATATGTGACACATAATTAAAAAGTGGAAGAAAATATAATTTGGATAAGTATATTTGACAAGACAAGATGAAGGATTGAAAAAAAGGGTAGGGGTCAAAGACGATCGGTGTGGTCGCCGATTCGGACCTATCGAAGACAATTGAGGGATCACCATCTATTAGGTTAGAGAGATGCATTGATATGGTTGTATAGAGAGAAGGCCCCACACATCACATTTTTGTTAGTGTCACTTCATATCAAGACACACTATCATTAGTTGGTGTCGGGAACTAGCTGATATGCTTAGTTATGATGGTGATATCATGTTATGAACTACCGGATTCAGGTGGGGAAAGATTCCCATGGGCCTTAGCAATAGTGGTGGTTGATATAGTGGAGCATAGAACAATATTTTCATTCAGGGAAGCCCTCCCGACACATGTCTACCACAATTTGTGGATGTATGTCACAAATAAGAGATATGGTTTAGATGTGGGATTTCTATTGCATTTTTGGCATATGAGCACATAGTGGTGGTGAGGCCACCAGGTCTTCCATGGGTCACAAATGACCATATAATGATGAAATTTAGATTCATGTAGTGCAAAGTAGATCAAAATCATGGAGATAGGGTGGAGAGGGGGGAGTGGTATGTAGAGAGACTAGGGAGCTTTGCTATTGATGACATTAGATGGAGGGCATAGGTGAGAGGGTACCCTACATGGCTGAGCACAAAGATCCATATTACAAGTCCGAGGAGGGTGAGATGGGTATAGGGGAGGAGACCAGACATATTGAGGTGATACATTTCCCATAGGTGATGAGACAATTCAGATTGGTATGAATTGTTCCTATGGAGCTAATCATATATAGGCGTGATAAGGCAGAGAGGGACTTACCTAGTCCAAAGGATGGTAGATCCATTGGAGGAGGAGGTGGAGCTAGTGGATATAGATGGGGATGATGTAGGGGTTGGAAAGGGGTACATGGCATGGATTTCCCAATAGTGGTTAGTCCGTGGAGTAGAGGAGGAGGACAAAATCCTACCCCAAGAGACAGAGTCTCGGATTTTGAGATCAACACTTAGTGGGTGAACATTGTATATGTATATATTTTGATGTAGATAAAGCCTAGTTGAGGCCTATCATTGATGTATAAACATTTGGATGATATGTATATATATGATTTTTTTGTGTCTCATATGTGTTGTGATATGTGGATGAGTAGATTAGATGTATGTGTTAATTTTATGTTTTGATGTGAAATGGATTATGATTATGTTATGTTGAGTATTTTATGGATGTGAAAATGATTTAATGGATATAGATGTTGATTTAGGTATTGATATGATGTAGTGATGTGTTTATTGGATGATATGTGAAAAATTATGTGATGGATTTAGATGTTAGACTAGATATGAAAATGATGTGATGGTTTAGATGTTAGACTAGCTATGAAAATGATGTGACGGATTTAGATGTTAGACCTTTATAAAAATGATGTGATGGATTTAGATTAGATATTGTGTTGATTTGGTCTAGATGTAGATGTGTTAATTGGATTGGATATGAGATGAGATGTTGTTATGAACTATGTTTAGATGGATGAAATAGATATGAGTAGCTTTTTTGATTTGGAATGTATAAATTAGATGTATAAATTTGATGTGATGTGTTGATGTGATATGGGCTCATGGGTAGAGAAGGTACATGGATCATGGTTAGGTTATGTTGATTAGATTATGAATGTGTATATGGAGATGATGTGATGGAGATAGGTGTAGATTTAGGATACAATGGAGATGTGGATTTCATTTAGATTTAGATATTGGATGTGTTTTGTGAACATAGATGTGATAGATTAGAACATAGATCAAAATGGAAATCCATGTTCAATGTGGGTGAGTGTGATATGATGGGATAACAAAAATGGTTAGATTGAAAGGTATGAATAGAACACGACCTTGTTAGGGTGATCCAAATATAGGAAGTAAACTTTCATCATAGTAAGGAGTGCACATAGGATAGATGATTTGGGATTGGATTGGAGGTAAAACATGATAAGGAACACGAACAAAGAAATGCACTTGCAGCCATATGGTAGGTGTTAACACATAACTAACGATAGTTAGTCACATATAAGATCATGAGGGGAAGATGGAAGGTGTGCTTATACTTTTTGTAGACACAAAAAGGGGTTTATGTGTAGTTTATAGGGGAAATAATTTCTCCTTAGATGGTTTTCCTAGGTGTATGCCCTAAATCTTATCATTATTGTGGAAATTGGTCAATACGAGAAGTTTTCTTTTGATGAGAAAGCTGATAAATGTGGAAATATTTCCTATGATGCATGCTTTTGGATTGATGCATTTTTATTTTGATATTTTGAAGGTTGATCAATACAGAATCCTTTACTGCCATGATATAATAAAGTAGCCATCCTTCGAGGGAGTGGTCTACAATTATGGATTTTTGATTTGGATTTTTAGATTTTGATTATAGATGGTAGGATAAAATACATGATAGATGTCATTCAAGGGATTGATCTATATTTAATTTATTTGAACAGTTTTCCTTTGAGGGAGCGATCATATATTGTATAATATAGCTTTGATTTGGTGGTTTTCCTTTAAGGGAACAAATCTGTATGAGCATCCTTAATTTTTTTTTATTTTATGGCGGCGAGGAGGATAACCTAGTATACCACTTGGGGAGGGAAAGGAACATGTTAAATCAATAACTATGGATTGTTATCATGGTTCTAGTAGGTAGATAAGAAGGAGATGAATGTAATGATTATGGGGTTCCCACAAAAAGTAAGAACTTGATTATAAGGAATATGCTATAAGAAGAGCCTTGGTGCTCATATTCAAGGTCATAGATAGGATAGTGACAGAAGACCACATGATTCCAAATCATTACGATGGGAAATGGAGAAGGTTAATGATGAAAATGAGATCATTAATGTGACTAATGGCACGTTAGTAGGTGTGTTAACAATAGAAATGCTGCAAGTGCAAGGATTTGAGAGGTTCTTTTTCAAGTTTACCATCAAGGGAGGCTAAGCGGTAAGCCCCAAACCCATACTTATGAGTGATAATGTATGGTCCAATCTAGTTTAGAGAAAACTTTCCACATTGGCTCCTTTCCAAAGTAGTGACATTCTAATTCTCTTTCAAGAAAAGGTCACCAATGTTAAAGTCACATTCTTTGAGATGTTTATTATAAGTGCATATGATATTTAATCATAGATGTGATGATGTTGGAGGGTGATTAAGTGACGTTCATCTAATAGTTCAAGTTGTGTTAGACGCTCTTGGTGATAGTCCTCGTCAGAGATGAAGTCACGAAGAGAAACACACAAAGATGGGATTTTGTTGGACCCCTGGAATATTGACCAAGTATGAAGACACGTAGGTGTGCAATGTCCAAGTTATGGAATGGCGTGAAAGGAAAAAGCATGCAAGAGAAGGGTATAAGGAAGCACGTAGCACACGTGACGCATGAAAGGATCGAGACTTAGTCATTTTGGATGTCCGGAGACAGAACACATGAAAAGCATGACCTCGGTTGCGTGTGGATAAGATGCCAACTTGGTGACAAGTTGGCCCAGGAAGGAGCGTGCCTGCGATGGAATATTCTAGAAGAACATCATGGAATAAAGTGGAGAGCTTAGGCCTGGAGAAGCATGCTCATATGGAGGACCACATTCGGACATTTGGCACTGTATCTGAGGGCGTTGGAGGGTGAGTTGGCAGTTTAGGAAAGCTATAAATACAAGCGCATGTAGAGACAGAGATATACCTAGAAAGTGAGCGGATCTCTGCAGAAATACTGTGAGGACTCTATCAGTGATGGTTATAATTGGGAGAGAATGCATTATGGCTTAGGGGTTGTAAATTTTATTTTGGGTAGCTTAGTTACATTAAGTCTAGTGCAATGCATGATTGCAATGCATCTGCTTCTCTGCGACCCTTTGTAATGGTTCCATGGAGGTAATAAGGTTCCCTATTATAATAAATACATGAATATAAATGATTCTAATGCATATTTCTCTCTTATGAGTTCTCTTTCCTTTCATGCTAAGTATGGATGCTTGTATGTTTCTTTTTGTCACAATACATGTTATGGATTCTGTTAAGCACTCGGTCTGAAATGACTGCAAGGATCTATAGGTTGTTCTAGCCCTATGGTTCTTGTATGTCCTAAACTCCCTTATGAAATATCTTACACAAATCATAGATGATGTTTCCCACTAAACTCACATAAAAGAGAGACTCGGTACCACGCGTATGCCTCGGGTGAGTGCTCAGCTTTCACTGGGTGATAGGCCGTGCATGCATGGGGTTCCTTTCTTTTGTGATAGGAGTAAAAATGACTACATCTTGGTTCCATTACAGGACCTCTTTTTGAAAGTTGTAGTGGGATTTAGCATACATCATGATCCGTGTAATGAGTAATGACAGAGTGGTTAACATTGGAAAGTGTTGAATCATGGTTGAAGAGGACGGAGGATGAATTTTCTCAGAGATTCAATGCTGGACCTAAGTTTAATGCACAAATATGTGTAGAAGAGAATCTCTACCACAATCTGTATGAATTTTTTTCTATTGCTTCCCTATGGAGCTGTATGAATGGCTCTCAGCCTACGCATCTAGATCAAATTGGCGTTATAGATCACATGTGTGGACCTAGGAAGAATACCAAAGGCTACAAGATGTAGATCTGACGTGGACCCGTGCTGTGGATCATTGGTGGAAAGGAGTATTGACTAGCTACACTCTGAGTATGCCATTTCCACATATTCTTGTTTGGAGATTTCTGAGTTTGAGTTTCTGAGGGAGCCCAGAGGATTGTTTCTATGTAATGCCCTCTAGCTCTAAAGATCTTGATGATTACCATGAGTTTGGAGGCTTTCCCAATGGTCGGCTAAACCAGTCTGAGCGTTGGGCGAGGAAGATAGGGTGGAGGAAGATGGCAGATGTTGCGGTGGAGAAAGAAAGGGAGGAGAGACAACTCAAGTATGGTGAAGTGTGTGAAAGGGAGATTGCTAGATGACGTAAGGTTGCAGGTGTGATGGATGTATGGTGAAGATGTTTGCGGGAAGGATTTGAGGTTCACGTTGAGGATGTGGAGCCTGAGCAATCTGTGCGACCCCATCTTGGCAAGCACGTGAGAGAAACCCCTTCGGCTTCTGATGAGAGTTCATCATGTGTAGAAAGAAGAACCATTGGCATGCATCTGAACCCACGTAGTGACCGGACCCTAGCGCTTGGTTTTCCAGATCATGGGGATAATATTGCTAATCCAGTTGGCTACATTGGAGGTGATTGTTCTACACCCAGGAGGTATAATTTCTCATTTGGGACTTCTATGGATGTAAACACCAGCCCAGTGTTAGGAATTTTTGGGCAAGGTATAGACACACAAGCATTTGGTCTCGCATCTAGGAGTGGTGTAGGGTATACTATTGGTAGTGGGGCATTGTCATAGACCAGTAGGCACATAGCTCAGTGGAACTATGGGAACCCTTGACATGACCACTTCAGGACTTGGTGGACCTGGTGGATCTAGTGGTTCAGGAGGAGTAGGAGTGGTGGGTCTAGTGGATTTGGTTGTTCAGGTCCTAGTGGGCTTGGTGGGTCTGGTGGTTTAGGACTTGGTGGATCAGTGGATGAAGGGAACAGTGAAACTAAGGATCTAGCAGAGGAGGATTTGGACCCCAACCACCCCACAAGTTTTCTTTGAAATGTCTCTACATTTTCCCGATTATAGAGGAATTGAGGATGTTACAAAACATGTTCACAAGTGTGAACTACTATGGCATGTGAAGGGTGTCATAACCCCAAAATGGAAGGCTAGTCAGTTTGCAACCACATTGCAAGGGTGCACGCATAACATAGTTGGTATAGGAAGTATGACCCTCTTCGATAGTAATGGAATATACTACCTTAAATAATGCATTCTTGGTAGAGTTCCACATTCTGAGTTTGAGCGAAGAGCATCAACACTTTGAAGGAGATTTAGTAAGGAATGGCAGAGAGTGTGCGGGAGTATGATGTGCACTTTAAAACTCTCTTGTCTAAATTATCATATGATATTCACCCTTCACAGCATGCTTAGTGGTTTTTTGGAGGATTGATCACCCCTTTTAGAAGGGCCTTATCTCATAAAACTTTTACAGACCCGCGTGAGGCATTGGAAGATGCCCTACACACCGAGGTTGTTGGTAGTGTTGATACTAGTGTTAGCCCATTCTTGGAGGCTCAGATTGCTGCTATGGCCAAGCAGTTGGAAAAATTGTCTGCAAACTCAGCCCATGAGACTCATAGTGGTTTGTGGTGCATGGATTGTGAAATAGAGGGGCACGTTAAGGATAATTTCCCTGAGGATAATATGCGTTGTGGGTGGTAGATTGTGAAATTTTCATGGGGACCATGATGCAAGTAGATGTCCCTTGCTGCAGTGCACAATCAGGAAAAATGTATCTTGTTATTGTAAGACTTCTGACCCATGATACTAAGGGACTATAGGCTCATTGATCAAATCCATGAGGCCATTGATCATGAAGTGTGCCAAACTAGCATTGCCAGTAGTTCCAAGGGTGATGATCACCATTATAAGGAGTGCGTAGATGGATGTGCGCGTGGAAGAGGTTTTTGAGGAGGATTCCGTGGTCATGGTAACCGCGGGAGGAAGGAGTGAGTTCCTGCGTGGAACATGTTTTTCAATTGTGGATCTACATAACATTACAAATGTGAATGCCCGACTTGTTGTAGTGCTCGTGGTGTGGAAAGAAGCATAAGTATGAGGAGTGCCCGAATTTTTGAGCATATGAATCAACAACACCGGAAGGACAAGGGCATTACAATGGTCAGTATTAAGAAGGTAGACATATAGTGGATGCCTTGGGTAACATGGGATGTAGGTTTGGAGCCTGTCTTGGTAACAACGAGGGTAGAAGCCACACATGCAAGAGAGGTACCAAGACCGAAGAACCTAGTTTCAAGGGAGGAGTTTGTTCATGGAAAGTATCCAGACCCCACGCATCAAAAAGAGATATATCAGGACACCATGGATGTTATTCAGAGCTTACAAGGGAAATCTAGTGTCTAAAGGAGAAATCTAGGAGGGAGGAATAAGGAAGGAGAATCAGGTGCAAAAGGATGGCTGGATGAGGTCAAGGAGGTGTGTAAAATGCTAAGGTAGAGAATATCATTCCCTGCTAGGATCATGGTTGAGAGAGAAGGTACCACATGTGGAGGAGAGCACGAGAGATAGGTCTTGCATGTGAACCTTCCCCCTCATAGCCTCGATTATGATAAGGAGATTATGTTGAATGTAGTTGTAGATGGATGGCTCCTTAGTAATATCCTCATTGACACTAGGCACAGGTTAATGTTCTAACTTTGGATGCATGGCATCATATGGGAAGACCTGCATTACAACCATCTTCGAATGTGTTGTATATGGAAAAAACAAGACTAAGGCAATGCCCATTGGTGTCTTAAAGGATGCAGCTATTACTATCCAGGGAGCTAAGTTTATTGGGGACTTTGAAGTCTTGGCACTCATCGAGGTGGAAAATTTCCCAGCACTACTTGGGCACCCCATGTTCAAGAATAATGCGACCTTTGATTCAACAAAGGTAAATCAGCTTTGAGAACAAGGAGGAACAGGTCATTATACCCTTGGCTGATGGGAAGTCGACACCCTATATTGAACTATTGGGGAAGAAGTTCTAGAAAGGATATATGTGCGCTCAATCAGAGACCCTGAGATGATACACCCTACTAATGGGGTTATCCAGTTTGAAGATGCTTAGTCAGTGAGTGATACCACCAGTCTAGCATGTGACAATTGGGTGCATGGGACTTATGAATTGATGGATGGTAGTTGAGAGGGTTGGTGACCAAGGTAACAAAGGTGCACACATGGTTAGGTGCCTTGGAGGAAAAGAACTACCCAAGTATTCAGGAGGAGCCTTCCTGAGATCTTTTTGCAGGAGGTGGAAGCTCAGTGGAAGGATGAGAAGGAATGAAGGGGATGTTAAGTTATGTCTTGCTTGGCATAGTAGCACGGTGGTGGGCCACACATTAAGAGAGCCTTTTAGAGTGGCGTGAGGTAAGAATTTCTCTCTTGTTAGATTTTCTAGGAGCAATGTACCCACCATCATCAAGGAGTACCATGGGAAGGAGCCCACCTCTTTCCATATCCAGGAGTGTGAATGGGTTTGGAGAGAAGGCATAAAGCTTTTCCACCATCCCTCAGGTGCACAAGTTGTATTCTACACTACAGGGTTATGCACGTGCATGGTATATTCATTCGGAGACACGCCACCAGACAAGGAATTGGCAAGATCTCACAGGCTAACCTTATTCAAACCTTTGAGTATCGGAGTACCAAACCATCGGTTGATAAGGCCTTGTAGGGTATCAAGTGCCTTACCATGGGGGATAGTGCCAGGATGGAAGATAGGCTATTGGAATTACTAGGTGAACCAAGATTGGGGTGCGCTTTGAAGAAGAAGTAGAGGAAATAGAAGAGTTACAGCTTGAGCACGCGTGTTTGGAAAAAGAAAAGGAAAGTTGGTGTATGTGATTGATGGAGAGGAATCAAAAAGCTTAGATGTTAGCCATTCTGTAGGAACATGCGAGGTAGTGGACAATGCAGATACTCGTGCGCATGCCTACCATGAGCCCTTAAAGATGAAGAAAGTTAACATCGGTTTAGGAGAAGAACCTAAGGAAGCTATTATTGGAGATTACTGGTCAGAGAAGGAAGTATCTAAGATCATTGATCTGCTACGTGAATTTGAGGATTTATTCCCACATGGGTACCATGAGCTCAAAGGCGTTCACCACTCCTTGGGGGAGATGAAGATAAAACTAAAGGATGGTGCGCGCCCGGTTAGGAAAATGCCCTATTGGATGAATCCCAATTTACACGTGAAGGTTAAGGAGGAGATTGATAAAATGATAGCTTCTGGGATCATTGAGGCAGTGGAAGAATCGGAGTGGATAAGTCCGATGGTAATCAACATCAAGAAGGATGGGCGGATTAGGATCTATGTGGATTATAGGGAACTAAACGTAGTTTGTGTCATTGATCCCTTTCGACCCCTTCACTGAAGAAATTTTGGAAGGAGTCACTTGGGGTGAAATCTATTCCTTTACGGATGGATTCTCAGGTACCACCAAGTTTGATTGAGTGAAAAGAGGACCAAGAGAAGACAACTTTCGCCACTGAGTGGGGAAGTTTTGCATATACGGTCATGCCCTTTGGGTTGAAGAATGTGCTGTTTTTTTTCACGCATAGTGGTGCAAGCATTCTAGGACTTCATCCATAAGTTTCTTCAGGTCTATTTGGATGATTGGATGGTGTATGGTCAGTTAAAGACCATTGTGACAATTTAAGGTTAATGTTTGAGAGGTGTAGGTAGTTGAGGATATCCCTCAACATTAAGAAGTGTGTGTTTTCTACACCCTTTGGGACTTTATTGGGGCATATCATATGTAAGGAGGGCTTGCTGGTAGATCCCGCTAAGGTTGAATTATTGTGGGATTAAGGGAGCCTACTAGCTAGAGCGCAATGCGTGGATTCCTTGGGCATATGGGCTATTACAGAAAATTTATTAAGGGATATGCCAAGATCACCGCACCTTTAGAGGAGCTGCTTAGACATAAAATTTCCTTCCATTGGGGAGAGGTGCAGTAGAGGGTTTGATACATTAAAATATAGGCTTGTCACCGCACCTATATTACGTTTTCCCTCTTGGGACAAGACCTTTCATCCCCATGTAGATGCCTCGGGGACCACCATTGGAGAAGTGCTTACACACGACCATGTGAGGGGATTGTTGATCATCCTCTATGTTTTTAAGTAGGAAGTTGAACACCAGTAGAGAAGAATTATACCACAACTGAGCGAGGCATTGTCAATGATCTACGCACTTTTCAAGTTTAGATAATATCTACTAGCAACACCCTTTGTGTTTTACACTGACCACATGGCATTAAAGTATTTGGTGAACAAGCTTGTTCTACAAGGGCACATATGTCGGTGGGTGTTGTTTCAAGAATTTGAATTCACCATTATAGTGAAGCCTAGGAAAAAAATTGTGGGCCTGATCATCTATCAAGAATTGATTTAGGGGAGGACACGTAGAGTATTGAGGAAACAATGCCAGATGCGTAACTATTTAGGTTATGGTGTGCCCTCGGACTTGGAAGAGATTGTAGTATTTTTTGAAGGAAGGTGTGGTGCAAGAAGGAATGAAGACTTTAGAGAAAAAGTAGTTGGCCATACGCGTTGCCCTACATGTTAATCAGTGGAGACTTATACAAGTTAGGGATGTGATGAAGTTTTGCACATGTGTGTATTAGAGCATGAGCGCCTGACCATCATGGAGGAGGCACACAGAGGAAGTGCAGGTGGACATTATGTAGGTGATTCCACCACACGCGTAAGATATTAATGGCAAGTTTGTGGTGGGAAACCCTGTACAAGGATTGTAAAGACTATTGTAAAGCGTGTGACCATTGTCAGCACATTGAAAACCAAGGAGGAGAGATGAAATGCCTTTGCACCCTATCCCTA
Source organism: Taxus wallichiana var. yunnanensis (assembly GCA_018340775.1). NCBI lineage: Eukaryota > Viridiplantae > Streptophyta > Pinopsida > Cupressales > Taxaceae > Taxus > Taxus wallichiana. The sequence goes on from CM031235.1 coordinate 944,647,301, forward strand.
GCACGAGCCTTTTGAAAAGTGGGAAATAGACTTTGTAGGACCTATTGCACTAGCAGCACGTAGGACTAGGTCACATTATGTCATCACTTGCATGGATTATCTGACAAGGTGGGAAGAGGCAGCTTTGACTAAAGATTGCACAATAGCCACAATGACAAGGTTCTTGTGGGAGAACATTATCACAAGGTATGGGTGTCCATTGAGTTTGACCAGCGATAGGGGTACACATTTCTTGAATGAGACCATGAGGATCCTATTATCAGAGTTCATGGTGGCTCATCACAAGACTACGCCCTATCACCCACAAGCAAATGGAACCGTGGAAGCATTCAACAAAATACTGAGTCATACCTTAACCAAAATTTGTGATGTCGAAAGACAAGATTGGGATGAAAAGTATCAACAATATTGTGGGCTTACAAGACAACGTATAAAAGGCTGAACAAAGCCACACCTTTTTAGTTAGTGTTTGGTGTGAAGTTATTTTTCTAGTTGAATTCATGTTGCCTTCTCTGCAAATAGCACACATGTAGAGGGCTAGTCATGAACAAGCACTGGAAGAAAGGATTGAGGAGTTAATGAAGTTGGATGAGAGATGATCACTCGCTAGGTGGAGCCAAACAATAGAAAAAGCAAAGCAGAAGGCTTGGCATGATCACCACATTAGAAACAAGAAGTTTGAGGTTGGGTAGATGGTGTTACTATATGATTCTAAGTTTCTATGCCATCCTGGGAAGTTGAAAGTCCATTGGTTGGGTCCTTACACAATCTTGTACATCCTTGATTTGGTCACGTGCCAGTTATAAGTCATTGGATGGGACAAAGTTTCCTAGACACTTCAATGGGAGTAGGTTGAAGCCCTACTATAAATAAGTCTTCTTATGTTTGTAAATAAGGTAGTTTTTCCAGTTAGTTTAGAATTTCCTTTATGCATTTTCCCTTTCTTGTGTTTCCCTTTCACGTTGTTGTTTTGTTTTGTGCCTTGGGCACTTAACCTTATTGCTATTTTGGAGAATTTGTGAGTGTGCAAAGGACCGTGCATCATTTTAAGTGTGGGGTGGAGAAATGTGAAGGAGCACATGATTAGAGTGCCAAGGAAGTTGTGTTGAAAAGCCTTGTTGAATGGCCCGGTTGAAAGAGGTGTATGAAGAGAAAAGATGGAAGAAGAATGGTTGGTGCTAGGATAAGGCTACTTGTAGATCCCATGTACTAAAGGAGGAGAAAGTGCTTTAAGAACATGAGGTAGGTGAGAGCAAAAAAATCAAGACATAAGAAGTGCCTTCGGTGTTGGTTACGCATGCGTAAGAGTCTCCTGTCATGTTGGATTGGTTGCATTCCCAGAAGGTTGGAGGGGTTTTCACGCAGGTTGGGCATGTGAGTGAAAGTGCTAAAGATGGACTTTGTTTGAAAAATTCACATTAAATGGAAAAAGTACAGTGGTAGGTGAAGTAGCATTTAATGTTTGAAAAGAGAAAAGCTATAAGTAAAGGGTTGAGGCATTTTCATTTTCACTTTGTGAAATAAGAGAAAGAAGTGAGTTTTACAAACTAGGGTTTCCAGATTTGATCAAGTGAAGAAAATCTTGAGATTGAAGTGAGAGCAGCCGGTTTGAGTTTGTAGACCATAAGGGGTTACACGGCGTGAAAAAAAGTTTTAAGGAGGCACCATCTTGTGGAATTTCTATCCCAGCTAGGGTTCGACAAACTAGGGCACGGGTTCAAGAGATTTTATATCACATATTTGAGATCGGAGGCTGGAAGAAGTGGAAGGACAGAGTAACAAGGAGGGAGTGAAGTGATAAAAGGACCTCGACAATGGCACCCAAGAAAGGAAAGGGCAAGGGCAAGGCCAAACAACAAGAACCTGATGTAAATACGAATGAAGAATGGTATGTGGAGATGCAATACCCAGATGGGGTAATGATGGGTAAGGAGTGGGAATCCCACCTGAGAAATGTGCCTGTAAGTGATTATAACCACCGAACAAACATGATCGAGAAGGAAATGGCACTAGAATTAGTGTGCCCCATGAGTAAATGAACACCAGAGGGCTTGCCAATCTATGATGATGATGTTAAGGTCAAGATGGGGAAGGCAGGGTTGTTGCAACTCTATGAGTTTCCCTATTTTGGAAAGCCAAAGTGCTGTATCAATGGCTAATGTCGTGGGTACATGAAGATTACTTCCACTTTGTAGGGCAAGATGTGCGTTACTCCCCAACTCATCTCTCAGTTCACAGGCCTCATATGTGAAGGAAACAGCTTGGAGGATGACCTGAGCGACAAGGAGGAAATTCAGGAGACCATCAAATGAATATGCTTGCAAGAAGGGGTCAGGTACTATGACATTTTAGACATCAAGGACCCCATGATGAAAATGGCCATGCATCTAGTAACAAAGCTTGAATGGCCAGGAAAGATGGACCCAGGTCAATAAGCCTTGGTTACATGTTTGTCAATTACAGAAGGCACCATATATAACTTGTCTGCTTACATCGTGGAGGATATTGTTAGTTGTGTGAAGGAGGGGGATAGAATCCTCTTCAGCAACATCCTCCTGACCATCATATTTTCAGAGATTGGAGTGCCTGATGCACTAGACAAGTTTGTATGGGAGTACCCTGCCGAGGATCCTTCACCCACAAAGAGATTTGAGAAGTATGCCTATGACACAATGACAACACCCCACAAGCGCGACTGGAGAAATGGTATACGTGCCTAAGGAACGTGTTCGGGGCAGTAGAGTGGAGAATTCCCAAGAAATTCCTAGCAGCCACTGAAGGGGAAGCCAAATTCTGTGGTATATCAACATTTCTACCTGGGCAGGTTCAGGCTAGTAGATGAATCATGGAGCCCTTGGTGCAAGCTTCCCTTCACGTTCACTTGCTCAATACTTCCAGGTGGGAGTAAATATATTTAAGGAATCAAAGAAGCTAAAGTTGGAACTAGGTAGTCTAGAATTGGGAGCACAGAGAGATGCGAAAAAGGTTGAACTACCCTATGCTGCGTAAATGCACATACATGGAAAGGTATGTGTCGCATGAGGTCTAGATGACAAGGCCGATAATGCTACCTATTGCAGGAGGATCCACGGCACGTGTATACCTCTCCATAAGATAAAATTTTGAGAAGGGTGCGTACCTGGAGAATGATGTCTCCATACCTAAGGATCCCATGGGTAGGAAGAAGCCCATGCCCAAGAAGAGGGGAAGAGAAGAAGAAGAAGCACCAAGTGTGTAGACTACTCAGATAGTGAGCATGCCGACAATGAGCACCAAACCCAGTACTTACACGTGGAGAAAGAAGTCCCTGGTGAAGGAAAAGACACCAGAAGTGGAGGCACCTAGGCAACCACTCACCAAGGAAAATTCACCTGAGGAAGAGGAAGAGGCCAAATCCCCTGTCAAGGAGCCACCTCTCAGGAAAAAGTAGAGGGTGGAAGAGGAAGCTGACTCGGAGGAGACCGATAGCTTGGAGAAGTACATGGGTAAAAGAGGAGGTGAGAGTGAAGAAGACGACAACAAGGAGGATGAGCCTGAAAAAGACCAGGAGCCACATGTTTTCAACATGTACAACTCGGAGAAGAGAGTGGGGAAGAGAAGCAGGAGTTTATATTCACATGGCGTGCAAGGGCACCCAGGATGAAGAATGTGCCTGGGACATGGAAAGAAATGAGGAGGTTGGTGCGAGAAAAGTAGGAAGCTATAAGCTTCACAAAGGAGCAGATCACTGAGGTGGTAGAGAGAGAAGCAAAGAAAATGCTCGAGGCCTTAGTAGATCAAGAGTTGGAGCGCAACGCTGACATAGTGCTGGAGGAAGGAGAGGAAAACATTGATAAGGAGCATGACAACATGGGAGGAGGTCCCGCTCTAACAGTCAGTTTTCCCAAAGGTGTGTGCTTGGGAAGGAGGACCCTCGATACAGAACATAGACAAGTGATGGGCTACATTAATGACTCAAGAAAGGTACTACGCATGTGGTTCCAGAGCACGGTACCCATAGAAGGGATTTTAGCCATGGGGTCATTTGAAAAGGAGGGCGTACCCCAGAATGAAGAAGATGCTCTCTTGGTGTTTGAGTCCCACATTGATGAGCCAGACTTTGAAGTCTACCAAGGAGATCATCATAGTACCAGAGTCAAAGGGATCCAATCCCCTGGTAAATGCCTAGGAACTCTCGGATGAGCAGGTCTATAACATGCTCAACAAGGTCACGGTCGAGACAGAGGCTAGGCTCTTCATGCGTAATGACAGAATAAGGGTGTTAGAGGAGAAACTAGGGAAGAAAGAAGAGGAGCTAGCGGGGAAGGCCAAGAGCTTGAAGTAGGAAGAACTAATCAACGCACACAACTAAGGTGTGAGTTAAAGGATGAAAAGACAAAGGTGTAGGAGGTATACAAGAAGGTGGAGTCTATCAAGAGTGCCATCCTTTTAAAGCACCCAGACTTAGCACCACCTACACAAAAGTACTCATCCCTTCTAGAATGTTTAGAAGATCTAACGTGTCCTCACTATGGAGAGACGACCTTTGGCTCTGGAGTCTACAGAGGAAGTGGCCATGTGCTTAAAGGAGGAGGATAGGTTGAAGGTGGTAGCACTCATTGCAGTACATCCAGGTGCTCGCAGAAGTTAAAGTCATTTCCCAATCTGCTAAGGCCACATATGATACTTGCACAGATAGGGATAAGGTAGTAAGCTCCTTGGTCGCCACACTCAAAGCCGAGCTGAAGGAGTTCCAAGAGAAGAACAAAGGAAATGGGTAGAGAGGACAAGGTTCTTGCCAAGTGGAAAGAAAATCTGAGGTGATTGAAACATTAAGGAGTTCAATCAAGGCCCGACTGAAAGAACTATATCCTCATATTACTAGGAGGATGGACACGCTCGAAGACCTAGGAAAGGAGATGGAGAAGATCGTTGACACCTTGGGCACCTAGGGAATCGGCCTAAGTTTTGATGAGGTGAGCATCCTAATCGGTGACCTCTGTCAGAAGGCACAGAGTGAGGTCGACATATGGAACAAGCTGGAGGTAGACTTGCGGAAGGATTTTCCCAGCTTACTGAGTTGATGCCCCCCCATTCTTCATTCTTCCCTAATTATTTCATTCCTTTATTCTTTTACAAAATGTAAGATTACACCTTGAAGTAGTCTACATCTTGGTTAAGTGGAGTGTTTCCACGGATGGAGAATAGGCATAGTGTGGGGTGATGTTGGACCCCTGGAATATTGACCAAGTATGAAGATGCGTAGGCATGCAATGTCCCAGTTATGGAATGGCGCACAAGGAAAAATTGCACAAGAGAAGGGTCTAAGGAAGCACGTAGCACGCGCAACATGAAAAGGATTGGGACTTAGTCATTTTGGACGTCCGGAGGTAGAACACATGAAAAGCATGACCGGTTGTGCGTGGATAAGATGTCAGCCTGGCGATAGGTTGGCCCAGGAAGGAGCATGCCTGCGATGGAATCTTCTAGAAGAACATCATGGAATAAAGTGGAAAGCTCAGGCATGGAGAAGCATGCTCGTATGGAGGACCACATTCAAACACTTGGCACCGGATCTGAGGGTGTTGGAGGGCGAGTTGGAATTCCAGAAAGCTATATAAATACAAGTGCCTATAGAGATGGAGATATACCTAGAAAGTGAGTGGAGCTTTGAAAATATTGTGAGGACTCTATCAGTGAATGGTTATATTCGGGAGAGAATGCATTAGGCTTAGGGGTTGTAAATTTTCTTTTGGGTAGCTTAGTTACATTAAGTCCAGTGCAATGCATGACTACGGTCTACTTCTCTGTGACCCTCTGTAATGGTTCCATGGATGTAATAAGGTTTCCTATTATAATAAATACATGAATATCAATGATTCTGATGCATATTTCTCTCTTATGAGTTCTCTTTCCTTTCATGCTAAGTATGGATGCTTGTATGTTTCTTTCTGTCACAATACATGTTATGGATTCTATTAAGCACTTAGTCTAAAATGACTGTAAGGATCTAGAGGCCGTTCTGAGCCCTATGGTTCTTGTATGTCCTAAACTCCCTTCTAAAATCTCTTACAAAAATCATAGATGATGTTTCCCACTAAACTCACATAAAAGAGAGACTCAGTACCTGCGCGTGCCTCGGTGAGCGCTCAACTTTCGCTAGGTGATAGGCCGGCACGCATGGGGTTCCTTTATTTTGTGATAGGAGTAAAAATGAATACAGATTTGAATTTCAAGAAGGACGAAGGCTTCAGATCCTTAGAAAAGAGAGAAGGAAGTAACACATGCAAGAGTGTAGATGCTAGTCTGATAATCCCAAAGAATGAAGGGGATATGAAGGTGCCAATCATGACTCTCCTTATCGACAATTTTGGCAAGAATGTTGCGGAGAGTTTTGTTAGTAGCTTTAGCTTGGCCATTAACTTGTGGATAGTATGGAGAAGAGAATCTAAGCTTGATATTGAAGGTGTCGCAAAGATTCTTAAGTTATTTGTTTTTAAAGGAATTTTTTTGTCCATGATGATTTTGTGAGGAATGCCGAAGCGATAGATGATGTGTTGATAGATAAAGTTGACAATTTTGTTAGCTTTGGTTAATGTGAGTGGAATGGATTCACATTTAGTGAAATATTCAATAGCGGGAGGATGGAATGATGACATTAATAATAAGGTGGATTAATGATACTAATGAGGTTGAGTCCCCATTGTGAGAAAGGCCATATATCTTGAGCCGGTTGCAAAGCCTAGCTAGGGATATGGGTGAGATTGGAATACTACTTGCACTTGAAGCACTTCTTGGAATATTCGAGTAGTCTTGGTTAAGGGTGGGCCAATAGTATCCCATCCGAAGAACATGTTTGGCGATGGATAAACCGTTAAACGGTCCACCAAAAATGTCATTATGGAATTATTGTATGGCTCAAATAGATTCATGGGTTTTAAGGCATCATAATAAAATACCATCAAACCCACATTTATAGAGGATACCACCAAGGATAACATAGCATTGACATGTTGAAGAAATGATCTCCTACCATTTTTTGATAGATCAGAGGGAAATTTGGATTGAGAGAGATAATCTAAGAACTGGGTATACCAAAGATTAGATTGGTTGGTTTTGATGAGATTGATAGAAGGCAGATCATTAGTATGGGATGGATGATCAATGCGATGCACAACAAAAAGATTTTGGATTCTTCTATTGTTAAAGGGATGAGTGAGGAAATGTATGCCATGGTGTTTTGCGAAGTGTTTGGATGAAAGAGGAATGGTTTGAATAGTGTATTGAATAAATAATTAGAGGAGAAAATCGATGATGTCCTTGTATTTTTGGAGGAATTTTTTTTTACATTGATAAAATCCCTTGATTTGATTAATGATAAGTTGGGAATCACCATATATGTCAAGGATTTGGATGCCTAGCATGATAGTGGTTTGGAGGCCCAAGATAAGGGCCTCATACTCAACCATGTTATTGGTACATTCAAAGTTGAGCTTTTAGGCGATGGGGATGGGATTCCCCAAGGAGGAATAATTATGGCACTTGCACCCCCTTTCCAAAACTTATAACCATCAAAGAAAGATGTAATTTTTAAGGGGAAAATACTCGTGATCGATTGTGTTGATAGATTTGTCAAGAAATTTCTTATGGGGAGTTTATTATCAGGAAGAGGGGCTTTACGAGTTGATCGATATCCTGGACCTTGATTGATTTTTTGAGATGAACTCTAGGTCAAACTCAGTCATGAGCATGAGCCATTGAGTGATGCAATTATTGTGATAGGGTTTGGAATGCATGGTTTTAAGGGGGTTGAAGCTAGTGATGACATATGTCTTGTGATTGAGAAGGTAGTGGAAAAGCTTGGAAGTTGTGAAGTAGAGAGTGCAACACAACTTTTCGGATTCCACGTACCAGGTTTTATAGTCATGAAGAGTGTAATTTATATAATAAACAACCTTCTCCCTTCCTCGATCATCGCAGTGTTCCAACATGGCACCTAGAGCATGGTTGGTGGTAGAGATGTAGAGATAGAATGAATCCCCCTCGTATGGAGGCATGAGCAATGGTGGCGATAGAATATATTTCTTAAGTTCATAAAAATATTTTTAACAATTGCTATCCCACTTGAAGTGGGTGTATTTTCAGAGGTCATGATGGAAATTTTGGAAATGATCGAAGAATTGTGAGATGAAGTGGCGTATTGATTGAAGTCATCCTTGGAGACTACAAAGTTTCTTTAGATTGATAGGAGGAGGCATCTCAAGGATGGCCTTGATCTTGGCGGGGTCAACTTCAATACCCCTAATGGAAATGATGAAGCCAAGGATTTTTCTAGTTAGAACTTCAAACAAACACTTGACAGTGGTTGAGGTGAAAGAAGTATTGGATAAGGTGTGCATAGAGGATTTTAAGGATGGTAAGATGGTCATGTCGATGCTTGGATTTACCCAAGAGGTCATCGACATAATCCCATATGGTTTTATGGATGAGATCATGGAAGATGTGAGTCAATGCGTGTTGATAGGTTGCATTTTAATTTTCAAACCAAAGGGAATAATGCCATAATAGAAGGTTCCCCAAGGGGTGATGAAGGATGTCTTATGTTGGTGTTCTAGTATGATAAGGATTTGATTGTAACTAGAAAAATCATCCATAAGAGAAAGAATTTTGTGGCTGGATGTTAGGTTGACCAATTGATTGATGTTAGGAAGGAGGAAGTCATCCTACCGAAAAATGAGATTTAAGTCTTGAAAATCTATGCATATGTGAAGATTCCCAGAGACTTTAGCAACAGGTATAATGTTAGAAACCCATTGAGGATAATCAATGGGTTGGATGAAGTTGGCCAAAAGAAGACATTCGAAATATTATTTAACGAGGATGGCTACACAAGGATGCATATGATGTAGCTTCTTCTTAACTGGTTTTCCATTAGGGATGGTGACAATATAATGGTGGTGATACTAGGATCGAGGCCCAACATGTCAATGTACGACCACCATGTGAAGGCCTAGTTATGCTTGGAGAGGAAAGTAGTGAAGGCTTCTAACTCTTGTGGATCAAGATATTAGATTTTAAGAATGCAAGGCTCTTGTGAAGTCCTTTTTTTCGATACCGATGGTTGATTTGTTAAGAAGGGTGGATGTTTCATGAGGTAAGGCCTTATGAAGATGATAATATTCCACCCCGTATCGAAATGATAGAGTCATCATCGTGACATTGAAGAATGTCTATAGTAGGGTAATCCTCTTCTACCATCTTGGAGAATTTAAGAGGAAATGACCAAGTTTCACCCTCATCTTGATAGGTGGCACCTTAAAGGGATTATAGAGATTAAAAATGTTATGGGGAAGCTACATGGTTTCATTCATGTCCATGGGTTTGTTGGATGAGGAAGGGGATGATGGATCTATGTTCATGGGGGATTTAGAAGAAGTGTGTACAAGACAGTCGGTTGCGTGTTTTTCAACCCTAGTCCATACTTCTTGTGGGGTTTACGGGATTGATCAAGGACAAGATCATGTATACCTTGTTCGTAGCGTCCCAGACCAAATCCCTTCCATACATAGTGATGGAGATAGGTGTAGGAGAAAGACTTATTGTAAAGGAAATCAAATCCATTGGTGTATGGCTTGGTATGGGGTCGATTATTGGTATGGGAAGAAGGGTAATCAATGCCATTGTAAACAAGATTGGTTTTCAAGTAAGGTGGGATGAAGGAAATAATATCCCTAACATTAGATTGGTACATGGGAGATTTTTTCAGGTATAGGATAATGGTTGAGTGTGGGGAGAACATTAAGAGCAATGAGTTGATACTCCTCTAGTGAGAGAGGATGCATCATGGTGTCAAATGATTTGTCATTGGGAAACGTAGATGTAGGTACAGAAAAACTAGTGAAATCTCTAAAAGAAAATTCTTTCTTAGGGATGAGCACATCATTTGGTTTGTAGGTCATATGGCATGCTTTAAAAGGATCAAGATTGGTGGGGAGTGTGTGGATTTTACCCTCATGTTCATACTTAAGCCAATAATGAATAAAGTGGATAGGACATAGTGCATAGCGCAGATCCATGGGCATCTAAACAAGATTTTGTATTGGAATTCCCCTTCTATGAAGTAAAAGAGTTTATGAAGTATTTTATCACCAACACAAATAGGAAGGATGATTGTTTCTTTGGGCGATAGTAGTTTTGGGAATATTGAGTTGATTAAATTTGTGGGATGAAATAATGTTGATGTTAGGGCCATTATCAATCATGGATCTTATAATGAAGGTGTCATTGATATGAACAATGATAAAGAAGGGCAGGTTATGATATTCAGATAGAAGATTGGGGATCTCATAATCATTGAAGGAAATATTGGCATAAGTTGTAAGAGCTTCAACGAGGGTCATGAAAGGTTGGGTTTTATCGGTTGTGATTGGGATGCATTGTAAATGTTTAATTATATCTTGTCAATGGTGAAGGGACATTTTTACAGAGCCCGATGCAATTGCTTCACGATGATTTATCGCAATAGACCTTTGAGCTTGTGGAGTGATTAGAATAGATACCTTAGCCTTGGATGAAGAGGGAGATGAAATAGGTTCATTAGAAGGAGAAGTGATGATAAATCTCAATTTTTGTTGGGTGGATGGTTGAGAGTCATGGGGTGAGAGCGAGTGGTAACACAAATGACATTTATGTAAAGATGGGGACCCTCTTTAAAAGGGATATAATTTGGTGGTGGGATTGTGACTAAAGGTGTGGATGGATGGCTAGATTTAAAGGCCTTGGAAGTTGTGGATTTGGTTTGGGGTTTGTTCTTAGGTGTAGATGATAATGTGGATGAAAGAGGGTGGTCTTCTTTGATGAGAAGATTATCCTCTTGTACGAGGTTGTTGATAAGTAGTTAGAGATCCTTGCAGTTCTCTATGTCATGTCTAGGGACAAGATGATAGGAAAAAATGGAATTTTGATCAAACCACATGGGCTTCCAACCACATGAGTCAAAGGAATTGATGGGGGGAAGAGTAATTGTGGATGCTTGGATAAGGTGATGGAGGATTTCAGAGTAAGACCCAATAGGGGTTTTGGGAGATGAAGTCTCGTGGATTTTATATTTTGGATTGATTTGATTTAGGAGGGGAAGGTGAAGGAAAAATAGGTGCCTTATTCTTATGGGATTTTGTAGGGACTTTAGACTTAGATTTGGATTTGGAAATAGGAGTAGATGATTTTGGTTTGGATTTGATGGTGATGGGAGACTTAGATGAAGGATACATTCCCAAAATGGATGGTCGAGGTCCTAAGATGGATGCTTAGACATTGGGTTGTTTGGGTTCATGGGACTTCAGAGGGGGAAGCTCTAATTTCTTGTGTGGATGAATAATGAATATTTTGATGGGGATGCCAAGGATCTTAGATGTCTGTTGTGAAGTTTTACCTTTGGCAAGGATAACAATGATTTCGATAGTGGATCCATCTTTATAAGTGGGATCATATGGTTTGGACATGGGTTTTGTTGTAGATGTGATGGTTGAGGATGGGGATGATTATTGAGTAGCATCATTGGTAGAATCATAAGGGATTGTGGATTTTGTTGAGTTTGGAATTGTTGATATAGTGTTAGGATAAATTTTATTATCCTAAATATTAATTATGCATAGTTAGATTATTTAATTAATTTTATTAATTAAATAATAAATGGTTATATTGTTACATGGTTAATCAACCATATTTGTCTGTATGCACATTGTTATATTGTTTTCAACAATATATTTGTTTTTATGTAATTGTTGCTTCCCGGGTGATTTGGAAGCTTGTTTATTCTGGTTTTTGGTTGCACCTGTGCAACTCATTTTCCCGGATGTATTTGGCTATGCAATATCTATAAATATTGCAGCCCATCCTCTGTACTTTTTTACTTGATTGAGATTAATAAAATAACACAGGCTTCCGTCCCTGTTTCTCAATCTACATTTGGTACCAGAGCGAAATTCTGGCCCTGTGAAGGAGTGGAAAAAGAATGCAGCAGAGAGAGAGAAGATTGGAGAAGAGTATGCAGCAATAGAGAGCCTGTGCAGCCTCCTGCAACCTCCCAGCCTCATCTCTGCCTTTCCACATCCCCCTGCCTTCGCTCCAGTGTTTGAACGCAAATTTTTTTCAGCACCGCGCACTCAAACACTGTGCAAAAAAATTGCTCTGTGTATTAATAATAATAAAAAATTTCCCAATAAGGGTTTTGTTTTACTGTATTTGGAATTTGCTTGGCTTGTTTTGGAGGTCTGTATATGTACCTGCAGTGATCAAGAATCAAACAGAGCAAAGAATAATAAAAAAAGAGAAGGAGGCGCCCACGCTGGACCTGCACAAAATATACAGTGAAAAGGAGAATAGGCGGCCAAAGAAGAGGAAAAGCGGCCTGCATAAAGAATGTGAGCAAAAACGACTTCATTTGTCAGTGCCCTGTCCTCCTACGCCTGCACAAAGGAGATAAAAATGTTTTTTTCTTAGTATATGCGCCCATGCGCGGCCTGCACAAGGAAAAACATTTTTTTGAGCAAAAACTCGCCCTTCTCCTCTCGCCCGCGCCATTTGCTGCCCCCAACGACCTGCACAAGGAAATACAAGCAAACAACAAGCAAATGAAGGCTTAGATTGTAAAAAACGCGGCCAAAAGGCAAACAACAGCAAAAAACGTGCCCAAATAAGGAAAAAAAATACCAGCAAAAAAAAACGCGCTGTGCATAAGCACATTCATTAAAAATGCGGCAGCAAGAAAAACGCGGCCAAGGGAATAAAAAACAGTGGCCAAGGAAGAAACGCGGCCAAGGAAGGAAGATCTGCGCCCAAACACAAAAAAACGCGGCCTGTACATGCAAAACAGTGCGTGGAAAGGAAAAAAAAAACGCGGCCATAGGAGAATACAAAGGCGTGGAGGTGAAAAGAAAAGCTTCAGATCCGTTTTTTAGGCAAATACAACCCTAAAAACGCCCTTCACCAGCATGCGCCACGTGGAGGCTCACCAAGTTGCATTTTTTTAAAGGTAAGTCAATTTTACTTATCATTAAATACAAATTTCTTCCTTTCATAGTCCAAGCGCCCCAAGTGGGCAAGTTGGTTAGTGCATGTGCCTTGGGAGTGAGAGGTTTGAGGATCAAATCCCACAAAAAACACTCAAAAACTCTCCTTTTGCATCTCAAGTGAAAATTTCATGAACTCGCTAAACTTAGCAGTTTTTTTGAATTTAGTTACAACTAACTAAATTTAGCGGAGAAATCCCTAACTTAGGGAAAAAAATTTCTCCTATCTGGTCTGTTTTCTCATTCCAGACATTTTTTGCAAAAGGAGACCCACCTAAAAATTGCATTTTCAGCTATTTTTTTGCAATTTTTAGCATTTTGGGTTCAGGAGGTCACCAGGACCCCGAAACTGAAATTTTTTGCCTGTTATTCAAAATTGTACTGTATATTGTACTAATTTGTAGGTTGCCATAGTCAACTGCAAAACTTTGTAAATCGCTCGTAAACCGGTAATTGTAATAAAAAACAAGAAAATTGGTTCTCAGAACACTCACGAGATCCTAGATCTCATTCGCAGCTTTCGGTATATACAAAGCCTCTCCGCGAAGCGCTTACGGGTAAAGCCGTCGCGACTACTACTGCACTTAACGCCTAATATAGCTGCAACAACGTCGTCAGTCTGGCATCGTCCCTATAAATCGACGGGGAGTAATAAGGTCACAAAGCACACACACTATGAACCATCCCATCCGTCTGTGAACGATTGCAAGACATAAATCTGGACTGAGAAATTATCCGAGTATATAGCGAAGTTACGCGCGCGTATGAGGATATTTCTTTGAGCCGGTGTCAATAATCACATGCCCACTTACCCATCAAGATTGCTTCTTGGTACCACGTATCGAATTCTTTCACGTACGTTAATGCCTCTTTCACGTACCACCGGGTATATAGAAAGGGCGAGCTTCTTCCACGTACCGACGGGTATATCGGAAGGGCGCGTATATAGAAAGGTTCGGTATATCGGACTGACGGTATATAGATTGGGAGACCTTATACCTAGAGTGATAAGAGCCAAACCCTGTCAGTGATCTCTGCAAAATGGGCACCAATGCCCCCAAATTTTTTCTTCCAGATTCACAATTGCTCAGAGGAAGCAACTATGCTGCTTGGAAGACAAAAATAAAAACACAACTTGAGTTTGAAGAAATCTGGCCTGTTGTGACTGGTACTCTAACCAGATCACCAACGGATGCAACACAACAACGACAATTTGATAGAGCAGATCAGAAAGCAAAACTCATCATCTTGTTTGGAGTATCCGACGATGTGCAAGCCCACATTTGAGATGCCACATCAGCAAAAGAAGCGTGGGATAAGTTTCGAGCACAATATATGAGGCCAAGAACAAGAATGTCATACTCAATTTGCAGTAGTCGCTTACATACATTGAAATTCAAACAGTAATGAGAAAATTGAAGCCTTCCTAAGAAGAGTTACAGAGAGTTGAGGGCTTCACTTCTAGCCCTAGGAGAAGAGGTCAAAGATGAATCTCTCGTTCCAATTGTTCTGAGAGCTCTCCCTTCTTCTTACCGCATTTTTGTCACAACTCTAAACTTGTCAGATACGACAATTAGTTTTGACAAGCTAGTAAACCTACTGCAACAAGAGGAAGCAATGCACAACAAGGATGATGAAGAGGAGCAGGCACTGTCTTCACATCAAAAATGGAAAGGAAAAGGTAAAGGAAAACCTAAATCCTATCAGAAGTCCCCACATCAGAATCGCATATCATGGGGACAATCAATGTAAGAAGCGATGTCCAATTTGCAAAAGAGGACATGACTTGCAAGAATGTTGGTTTAACACATATAAGAAAGGTTCATCAAGCAATTCTAGACCACAACAACAACAAACTTACAAGGGACATTCAAACAACTATCACGGGTAGAAAAAGGGGAACTGGAAAAGAAGACCCCACCAGCAAGGTAATATTGCTGAGCAACAAGAACAGTCAGACAATGAAGACTTCTTGTTCACTGCTCGATCAAGTGAACCATCCACGCCATCTAGTGACGCCTGTATGTTGATTCGGGAGCCACTCGACACATGACCGGCCACAGAGACTGGTTTATTTCAATGAGGGACACGCCATCGAAAAATCATGTTTCGTTGGGAGATGATTCTTCATATACAGTTCAGGGGATTGGAAACATTTCTCTACCCCTTGGTTCACGAAAATGTAGACTATCAGATGTTCTATATGTCCCTGGGTTGACAAAGAACCTTCTTTTGGTTAGTCAACTCCTAGATCACAACCTGAAAATTGACTTTGATAGTCAATCCGGCAAGAAAATGTGTTTGATTCGAGATAAATCCAGAGGCTCGAAAATAATTGCAAAAGCCTCAAATGTGGGACGAATGTTTCAACTTGATTTCATTCACAAAAATGATCAAGCACTTGTGGCTAAAAACTCCACCTCACTCGGGCCAGTGGCATCGAGATTTGGTCATGTAAGTTTCAAATATCTCGCAACACTTCGCCGGTGTAATATGGTACATGGGCTACCATCTCTTCAGAAGGATACAGATAAGTGTCCTCACTGCTTAGCAGGAAAACAACATAGAGTTTCATTCCAAAAGAGTACTTTTCGAGCTCATGGTAAACTTGACCTAGTTCATACCGATCTATGCGGTCCGATGCAGCCAAGTCATTCAGGGTTCCAGTACTTCATGCTCTGTGTTGACGACTATTCATGAAAAATGTGGATTTTTTGTCTTCGCAAGAAAAGTGAAGCCTTTGAAACATTCAAAAAGTTCAAAGTTACAATTGAGAAAGAAACTAGTCGTCACATCAGAACTCTCCGCCTCGTATCGAGGGGGAATTCACCAAAGATGAGTTCGTTCGAGACTACCTACAAACTCACGGGATTCGTCGACAAATGCCTCCTCCACACACACCGCAACAAAATGGTGTTGTTGAGAGAAGAAATCGTACTATCATGGAAATGGTGCGATGCATGATCGATGATTCCAGACTTGCAAAGACATTTTGGGCGTATAAGAAAAACAAAATAGGTATTTGTTAAATAGAGTACCCACAACTCGCTCTTGATGGAATTACACCACAAGAAGCATGGTCAAAAAGGAAACCATCCATCAGCACACCTCGTAGTATTCGGGTGCAAAGCCGCATGCACATACCCAAACAAAATGTAAAGAAATTGGACATGAAGTCACAAAATCTCATCTTCATTGGATACAAAAGAAGAGACTCTTGGGTACAGACTGATGGATCCTAAGACCAGAAAAGTCTACACAAGCAGAGATGTTGAGTTTTTCGAGAAGAAGGAAGCAGAGACTCCTCCTCCGGACTCGCAAGATGTAGATTTTTCACCAGTTGTAAAAACTGAAACTAATGTTCCCTCAGAAGATGAAAGTGATGATGGGGATGATGGTGTTGATCAGATAGAACCACAACCCATGGGAACAGCTCAACGTATGCCTAAATGGTGTACAAGCACATTACGAGATGCAAGATTGGATGCTCCACCGGATACATCCACCCCTGGACCACGGACTCGCATAGGAAAGCAAGAGAAGAAGTTAACTTTGCTTTGATGAGTAGAGTCATTGATCGACGAGCCCTCTACAGCCAGAAGCCCTACACTCAAAAGCTTGAAAGATGCCATGGATTCTCGAATATCAATCAGCGATGAAGAATAACACTTGGCAGCTTGTCGATCTTCCACCAGGGAAGAAACCCATTGGATGCAGATGGATATTCAAAACTAAGTACAAAGCAAATGGGACAGTGGACAAGTGCAAAGCAAGACTTGTAGCAAAGGGGCACGCACGTAAAAGAAGGCATCGACTATGAGGAGACATTTGCTCCCATAGCTAAGATCAAAACGATCAGGATGATCTTTTCTCTAGCCGCACACTTTTGGTTGGAAAGTTCATCGATGGACGTAAAAAGTGCCTTCCTGAATGGAGATTTACAAGAAGAAGTCTACATGACTCAACCTCGAGGGATATATTGTACACGGTCAAGAAGAAAAGGTATGCAGACTCAGAAATCTCTATATGGCCTAAAACAGCACCCCGGGCATGGTACATCAAGATTGATGAGCATCTCGTACAACATGGATTCGTCAGAAATCCATACGATCCCAATCTCTACCTCAAAAAGCAAGGGGGGGAGATGGTGATTGTTGTAGTTTATGTCGATGATCTAGTCATCACCGCATTCAATGAAGATGATTGATGAAACAAAGAAAGATCTTAAGAGATCATTCGACATGACAGATCTCGGGCTTATGCACTACTGCTCTCGACTAGAAGTATGGCAAAGAGAATCATATCTTTGTTTCTCGATGAAATATACCAAGACAACGCTTGAGAAGTTTAGGATGATGGATTGCACACCAATTGCTACACCTATGGAGAACAAATTACAGTTATCTCATTTAGATCCATCTCCTGAGGTAAGTGCCACTCTCTATCGGCAACTGATTGGGAGTCTCAT
Source organism: Taxus wallichiana var. yunnanensis (assembly GCA_018340775.1). NCBI lineage: Eukaryota > Viridiplantae > Streptophyta > Pinopsida > Cupressales > Taxaceae > Taxus > Taxus wallichiana. Next base: position 944,664,818 of record CM031235.1, read on the forward strand.
TTACCTGACCTACACTAGACCAGATATCAGCTTTGCAGTGAGCTATCTATCCAGGTTCATGCAGGAACCCAAAGTTTGTCATTGGAAAGCAGCAAAGTGCATTTTGAGATATCTCAAAGGATCAAAGGATCTTGGTCTAGAATACAAGAAGAACGAAAACTTCTTCTTGACTGGATATTCGGATTCAGATCATGCAGGTAACATTGATGATAGAAAATCCACTTCTGGATTTGTATTCTTTATGGGATCTAGACCAATATCATGGGGAAGTAAGAAACAACACTTTGTTTCTCGCTCTTCCACGTGCTTGTGTATCGTTCTCGCAGAGAAGTCCGCCTATGAAGTGATTTGGCTACGTCGCATACTGGAAGGACTTGGAATACCACAGGACAAACCGACCACCATGTATGTTGACAATGAAGGTGTTCTCAAACTTGTTCGCAATCCAGTTTTTCACGAGAGAACAAAGCACATTGAAGTTCAGGTTCATTTCATACGCGAACATGTGTTGAAGCACAACATCCAAATTTTCGCTTTGTCCAATGGCCAACAACGAGCATATATTTTCACAAAGTCACTTGCACGTGACAAGTTCGAGTTGTTCAGAGCATTTCTCTCCTCATCTCTTCAGACAATGCACAATTAAGGGGGGGAATGTTAGGATAAATTTTATTATCCTAAATATTAATTATGCATAGTTAGATTATTTAATTAATTTTATTAATTAAATAATAAATGGTTATATTGTTATATGGTTAATCAACCATATTTGTCTGTATGCATTGTTATATTGTTTTCAACAATATATTTGTTTTTATGTAATTGTTGCTTCCCGGGTGATTTGGAAGCTTGTTTATTCTGGTTTTTGGTTGCACCTGTGCAACTCATTTTCCCGGATGTATTTGGCTGTGCAATATCTATAAATATTGCAGCCCATCCTCTGTACTTTTTTACTTGATTGAGATTAATAAAATAACACAGGCTTCCATCCCTATTTCTCAATCTAGAGTACTAAATCCTTAAAGGTGCAACATTTATCGATGTCATAGCCGTAAAATTGATGATATTGGTAGTAATGATCCTAATGATACCATGCGAGTTTAGGACATGAGTCATCAATAGGGTGGATGGGAGGAATTTGGATAAGGTGTATGACCACGAGCTTGTCAAATATGGAGTTGTATGATTCTCCAAGATGAGTATAGTTTGGGATGGTTGAGGTGCTCTTCTGAAAGGCGTATGAGATGTGGATTGGGATGCAAAGCATTGTGGGCATATAGGGCAATATCAAAGTCAAACAACAGGATACTCCCATTTCAGCTTGGCTTATGGCATTGATCTAGTTCTTCCTATTGAGTTTGATATTCCCACTGTGAGAGTTATGAAAAAGGAAAGGATGGATGAAAGTGATTCAGTAAAAGAAAGGTTGGTGCATCTTCATTTGCTAGAGGAAATGAGGGAAATAGCGAAGGATACAAGCTATAAGAATAAAATGAAGCAAAAGGAATACTTTGATCAAAATATCCATTGGTCTCCATTTCATGTGAATGAATTGGTTCTAGTATATGATTCTAGATACAAAAAGAAGGCAGAGAAAATTTCTTCCCAAATGGATGGGGCCCTACAAAATAAGCAAGTTGTGCATGGTACATATCAACCGGAGGAATTGGATGGCACTCCCCATTAAAAATGGGTCAACCACAACAAGTTAAAGATTTTCCAAGCACTAGAATAGTCTACTCCGAGGATGGAGTAGAAGCTAGGAAGGGGGAAAATGTCGACATTAAAATTTTCCTCCGTAATTTCTATTTTATTATGTATGTATTAGGAATAGGATGTTGTTAAGTATGATTAGTAGTGGTGTCTGATAGAAGATAATGATGCCAATGACAAAAAGTACAATAGGAATGTTGTGGTAAAAAGTAAATATTTGTCGTAAGTGGTCCGATAATGTTAAAATGTCAAAGTTGGGGTAAGTAGAGAAGTAGGGTCTACATGATTAGGAATTAGAAATATTATATTTGTAATAAGGACAAAGAGTGATGTCATAAATATTTTGTGTATTTTATTTGTGGAAAAGTCTAAAAAGGTGGAACCCATGTGAGATGATAAGGTTTATCTTATCTTAGAAGATAAGCCTACATGTAAAGGCAAGAGTTTAGGCATGGAATATGATTGGCCAGAAGATATTTCCTATCCTATCTTAGAGATAGGGTGGATAAGCCTGAATTCCTATAAATAAAGAGGCCACCCCCCTCATTTAGCATAGAGAGAGAAGTAGTGAGAAATATTATATGAGTAAGTGTGTAAAGGAAGCCATCATTTAGAAGGTGTGTTAAAGAATCCATTGTGAAGTTTCTCCCATAGTTATTGTTGGAAGGCAAGTGAAGTCAGTAACACTTGAAGTACCTCATGGGTGAGATTGTAACAATTTCATGTTGATATTATAATTTACACTTATATTTCAGATTTGTCATCATTCCTTCTTATCATAGTCTATGGTATTCTTGTGTTATGTTTGTTGTTGTGTTTCCAGATTACATCCACCAAACTAAAAGCTGTGCATTAGTAAATAATCATAGCATGAGGAGTTCCCAGGTGAAGAATTATCATAGTGCCGGATTGGTGATGACATTTTGGTTCCATTCAGGACCATTCCTCGTTGGTGGATTTTCTGAGAGATATTCCCACTTAGTCAGAAATCATTTGGAGGGTAACCTTGTTTTTACTATGTGCATAGTAGTTACCATGGTAAAGTCACTTTTTACCATGAATAGTATTTACCACAATAAGTCACTTTTTACCGTGAATAGTATTTACCATAGTAACTTCACTTTTTACCGTGAATAGTGTTTACCACAGTAAAGTCAGTTTTTACCGCAATAAGTCAAGTTTTACCATAGTTTACCGTGGTCATTCCTATTTTACTGTAGAAAGGTGTAAAGTCACTTTCTATTATAGTGAGTCCAATTATTTGTGCACATAAGTCTTACTGATTGTACTTGTGAATTGGTATTTCACTGTGGTTACTTTTAAAAATGGGGAAGATTCCTATTTTTTCAGCCCAATCTAATGAAGATGCTTCCTCTTTCATTCAAGAGTTTAAACGATCTTGCATTTGTAATGGCCTCATAAGAAGGGAACAATGGACTAAATTTTTTCCTACCTTTTTGGATGGTTCAACCCTTAGGTGGTTTAAAACACTAGGTGATAATGTGAAAAACTCATGGGATTTATTAACTGAAAGTTTTCTTGAAGAATTTGGTGAACAAAAAATATGCAGATCTCATGATCGATATCACAAAGCTATCCCAAGGAGAGAAGGAGAAGATAAGGGATTATCATGCTCGTGTTCTAGAGCTAAGGAGGAAGCTCGATGCCCAGATCCAGAAGGAAGGATTAGCGGATGGGTTGATGAATGGCATGGATAATCTCCTCTATAAGCACTTCATTCTTGGGATGAAGCCAGAGATCAGACAACGAGTGAAGTATGACCACCCAACTACCATCAACAAGCAAAGGAGATTGCAAGAAGGCAAGAAGAAAGCATGGAAGAGGAGCCCAAAGAAATTGTTGCTAAAGTAGAGCCTACACCAACACCTTTGGTCCAGAATCCACAACCACTCTCGGTGAGCACAAATCTTTCTCCTAGTACATCTACTGAGTATGAAGATCTGCTCAAGAAGATGGGCCAGTTAACTATTAATCTTCTTCAAGGAAAAGAATTTAGTTCTCAGGAGGAGATAGAGGTCCAAAAAGAAATATTTCTGAAGTTGTATGTTATGGTTGTCATAAAAAGGGTCATTATAAGTATAATTGTCCAGATAGAGCTTCTACATCTGGTACAAGAGATAATGATAAAGGAAAAGCACTTGTGAATTATTTTGATGTAGTAGATAGAGCATAAATAATGAAGTAGATGTGTTTGTAATAAAAAGAAAGAAAGAAAAAGATAACCAAGATGGAAATGATCCTAAGAAGATGAAAGGAGAAACTAGTAAGAAACATAGGAGAAGAAAGTTGGGTGTGCAGGATTTTCTAATTTCACAGGGACAAGGACCATACTCCATCTTAGAAGATCTGTCCAAAAGGCTTGCAAATATTACATATGGTCAACTCTGGCTATGTCTTCTGAGAAGAGGCGGAGCTGCAAAGTGGACTCAATGCTCGACGAAGGAAGGAGGTTGAGGTCCCTGTTTTGGAGGCAGAGGCGGATCCCTACGCTCCACAAGCTGAGGTATTATGTAATGGTATTTCAATTCATGATGTCTTAGTTGATGGAGGTGCTGCAGTTAATGTAATGACCAAGTCTGTAATGAATATGTTGGGTTTAAAAATTGATCGCCCCTCAACACTTATGTTAAGGTCATTAAATAAGGGAAAACTAAACTAGAAGGTGTTGTTTCAAATGTGGCAATATCTTTATGGGTGTCAGATGTGTGGTAGACTTTCAGGTGATGAAGAATGGTACTATTGCATACCCAATGTTGTTGGGAAGGCCATGGCTAAGGAGAGTTCATGCAAGAAACTACTGAATGAAGGCTTCATGACACTTGGATGTGGTAGAGAGAGGGTGAAGATAAACATGATCCCTCGGCATCATAAGGCATAAACCTATGGATTCAAGTGATGAAACTGATGATTGACATCCTCTGATTACTCTAGTACCAATGAAGTGGACACAAAAGATGAAGAAAGTGAGGTTGATGTTTCGGTCATGGATATCCTTCCAGTCACACCGACTCATGAACCCATAAAATTATCTGAAGAAGAAATTGATGATCGTCTCCAACAAATAAAGATTGGTGATGTTATGATGGAGAGTGAGAAGGAATCCTACCTCCAGCTCTTTTGAAGGTACATACACCTATTCACTTTTGATTACAAGGAACTCCATCAAGTAAGTTGGGTAGAACATTCTATTGAGCTGGTAGATGGTGCTAAGCCCATAAAGCAAATGCCATATAGAATGAATCCTAATTTTTCCAAGACTGTAAAAGAAGAAATAGATAAGTTGCTTGATGCAGATTCATATTTGTTATGGAGAATTCAGAATGGGTTTCTCCCATTGTGATCTCAATAAAAAAGAATGGGAAACTACGCATTTGTGTTGATTATAGGAAGCTCAACAAGGCAACAAAGAAGGATCATTACCCTCTTCCATTCTCGATCAAATCTTAGACGAAGTAGGGGCTAGAGTGCTATAGTTTTGTTGATGGATATAAATGGATACAACCAAGTTCGTATATAGAGAAAGATCAGCTAAAGACCACGTTCACCACTCCTTGGGGAACGTTTTTTTATAGAGTTATGCCTTTTGGGTTGTGTAATGCTCCGACAACGTTCCAACGCTTGATGAATAGGGTGTTTGAACCCTACATTGGGAACTTCATCAGAGTATTTCTGGATGATTTTTTCATCTATGGGAGCAAGATGGACCACCTGCACCAGATGGAGACATCATTTCAAAGGTTAGATGAAGCACAAGCCTCACTAAACCCTACAAAGTGTGTCTTTGGATGTTCTAAAGGTGTTTTGTTAGGGCATGTCAGATCCAGAGATGGTATTGGTACTGGATCCTGATAAAGTTTCAAAATCAAAGAGTTACCATTTCCTATGAATAGAAGTAAGTTGAGATCATTTTTAGGCCATGTGGGTTACTATAGAAGGTTCATCAAGAATTTCTCAAAGATTACACAACCACTAACCTAGTTCTTGAAGAAGGATGTTACTTATGAACTAGGAAATAAGGCGCATGAAGCTTTTGAACAACTGAAGGAAGCTTTGGTGTCTTCACCTATTTTAAAGAATCCAGATTGGAGCAAGCCATTCATTGTGTATACTGATGCCTCAGATGCAGCACTAGGAAGTACTCTGAGCCAAAAGGATGAAAATGGGAATGATCATCCAGTTTACTTTGGGAGCAGATAAAATGAGCAGTGCTGAGGTAAATTATACTGAATCGAAAAGAGGCTCTAGCTATCATTTTTGTTGTAAAGAAGTTTAGAAATTACTTGCTAGGGCAGAAATTTATAGTTGTAATAGATCATCAGGCTCTAAAATATATTGTAAATAAGCCTAACCCATCAGGGAGGATAGCAAGATGGATAATTTTGCTACAAGAATTTGAATTTGATATTATAGATAGGCCAGGAAAGAAGCATGTCAATGCAGATGCACTCTCTCGAGCCTATGATGGTTTAGGTTCATCTTGTGATGATGATGATTTCCTAGATGCAACATTGTTATCCTTGACACAATCCCTAGTGAATACATAGATATTTGGAATTATCTAAATGAATTCAAGTTTCCTGATGGTGCCAATGCAAAGACTAAGAGGAAGATTACTCAAGCCAATCATCCATATTCTATTCTGCATGGAGTATTATTTCAATAGGACCTGATGGAAAGTACAAGAGGGCAGTTGGACGTGATCAAGGGAAGGAGTTGATAGAAGAATTCCACAATGGTACATGTGGAGGACACTTCTCTGACAACTTACAACAAGAAGGATCTTGATGCAGGTTATCACTGCCCACTCTTTTTAGAGATTGTTATAATTATTGTAAGACATGTGATATTTGTCAAACACATGGTAACCATAAGACTTCATCAGCTCCATTATGCCCTATTCTTCCACTTGGTCCCTTTGAAAAGTGGGGAATAGATATTATAGGTCCACTTCCAACTACCCCACGCCAAAATAAGTATATTGAGTTGCCACAGCATTATTTAACCAAGTGGGTCAAGCTAGGCCATTGAAAACAACTTCCATGGATGAAGTGGCAAGGTTCATATATGAACGCATTGTCACTAGATTTGGTTGCCCATTAGAAATTGTAACATATCAAGGAAGCCACTTCATTAATGAGGTGGTAGAAGCCCTAGTCAACAAGTTTTCTATTAAGCACAGAAGGCAACAACATACATACAAGCCAAGCACAAATGGACAGGTGGAATGAACAAATTTTGTGTTGTGTCAAATTCTAGCAAAAGATGCAACCTCGCAGTACATAAGTGGGATAAAAGGATTCATGCAAAGATTGTGGGCATATAGGGCAACATCAAAGTCAACAACAGATACTCCCATTTCAGTTGGCTTATGGCATTGATCCAGTTCTTCCTATTGAGTTTGATATTCCCACTGTGAGAGTTATGAAAAAGAAAGGATGGATGAAAGTGATTCAGTAAAAGAAAGGTTGGTGCATCTTCATTTTCTAGAGGAAATGAGGGAAATAATGAAGGATACAAGCTATAAGAAGAAAATGAAGCAGAAGGAATACTTTGATCAAAATATCCATTGGTCTCCATTTCATGTGAATGACTTGGTTCTAGTATATGATTCTAGATACAAAAAAAGAAGGCAGAGAAAATTTCTTCCCAAATGGATGGGGCCCTACAAAATAGCAGATTGTGCATGAAAATGGTACATATCGACTGAGGAATTGGATGGCACTCCCATTACAAAATGGGTCAACCACAACAAGTTAAAGATTTTCCAAGCACCAGAATAGTCTACTCCGAGGACAGAGTAGAAGCTAGGAAGGGGGAAAATGTCGACATTAAAATTTTCCTCCGTAATTTCTATTTTATTATGTATGTATTAGGAATAGGATGTTGTTAAGTATGATTAGTAGTGGCGTCTGATAGAAGATAATGGTGCCATTAGTACGGTGCCACCAATAAAGTAGAGTATGGTAATAGTCAAAGTACAATAGGAATGTTGTGGTAAAAAGTAAATATTTGTCGTAAGTGGTCCGGTAATGTTAAAATGTCAAAGTTGGGGTAAGTAGAGAAGTAGGGTCTACATGATTAGGAATTAGAAATATTATATTTGTAATAAGGACAAAGAGTGATGTCATAAATATTTTGTGTATTTTATTTGTGGAAAAGTCTAAAAAGGTGGAACCCATGTGAGATGATAAGGTTTATCTTATCTTAGAAGATAAGCCTACATGTAAAGGCAAGAGTTTAGGCATGGAATATGATTGGTCGAAGAGATTTCCTATCCTATCTTAGAGATAGGGTGGATAAGCCTAAATTCCTATAAATAAAGAGGCCACCCCCTCATTTAGCATAGAGAGAAGTAGTGAGAAATATTGTATGAGTAAGTGTGTAAAGGAAGCCATCATTTAGAAGGTGTGTTAAAGAATCCATTGTGAAGTTTCTCCCATAGTTATTGTTGGAAGGAAAGTGAAGTCAGTAACACTCAAGAACCTCATGGGTGAGATTGTAACAATTTCATGTTGATATTATAATTCACACTTATATTTCTGATTTGTCATCATTCCTTCTTATCATAGTCTATGGTATTCTTGTGTTATGTTTGTTGTTGTGTTTCCAGATTACATCCACCAAACTAAAAGCTATGCATTAGTAAATAATCATAGCATGAGGAGTTCCCGTGAAGAATTATCATAGTGCCAAATTGGTGATGACAAGATGTCATTAGAAGTGGTTGATTGATGGATGAGTGCGTAATAAAGCTCTGGAAAAATCCTATATAAAGTATTAATGCAAATAGTGGCCTACCCCTACACTTCACACACCACAATGATAATGGTTTCTGGGCCTGCTTAGCCTATATACCAATAATTAAGAAATTTATTAGATTAAGAAATTTAGAACACCATGGAAGATTCCTTATTAGGTGATGAAATCCCAATAGCTCCACCTAGGTAGAAATTGTTTAGATGTGTAGATTGTGCATGTGGTTTGGTTGTGTGTGAAGAAAATGTGAATGAAAAGTGTTACCACCTAATTAAGCTATGTGATCAAGAAAATATGAAAAATGTTTGTTTTAGATCAAAACCAAAATATGACATTTGATGAAGAAAAACAAGAAAAGGAAGGGAAGAATGATGTAAGAAATGGAAAAAAATCAAAATAGGAATACCTGGATACACTTTTCCTTTTTCCAAATTACATACGTGTTATTGAGTAAGCAAGTGAAATCCCAAGCACACAAGTGAATAACTCTGACCTATAGAGTTAGTGGAAAGAGGAAAATAAAATATAGAATAAGAATTGAAAATGAATAAGGAACTTACCAAAGGAGTAGGTAGGTCCCACCGGGTGTTTCATAATTTTTGATAACTTTTTTGCTCTTGTTCCAAGTTAATGAAATAACATGCTAGAAAACAAGAAACTCCAAATATGGGAGGGTTTAAGGCTACCTCCAATGTTTGATAGTGATGGTGATGGAATACAGGCACAAAATCCTTTCTGCGCATCAAGCTTGATGACCTACACAACACAAAGGATAACTACACAAGACAAGATTAGTATATTTGTATGGTGGGCTACCTGACCAAAGCCAATCCCGAGAAGTGATGAAATTCCTAGGAAGGATGTCATCCCACTTGTTTAGAAAATTTATTGAAAATAAGGAATAGATAACATGCATAAGATAAATTGAATAGAAATGTTCATAGATGTGCTAAAATAGAGATCAGATAATAAATGTAATGATAAATTAAGACAAATAATGCAATCCATATAGAGGTCGATGGATAATTAAGGAAGTCGATGATGAATGTGAGAGAAAAGTGAGATCATGGGATATCTGTCAGGAAGAACATAGAGATTGAAGTATCTGGGTGTTGTAGGGACAGAGAGATACTAATAATAGAAGGGACATAATGTAGGAAAATAAGTAAGTTATATTGGGTCGATGGAGACTAAGAAAATCAATAGTGAATGAGGTGACTTCACCTTGGTGAGGGAAGGGTGTAGAATGAGCTCTAAAATATAGTTAATATGATTGCAGAGCTCCAAAATGACAAATGGGCCTATAAATGGTTGATGAAGAAGTGATGAAAATAAGAGAGGTCTTCCAACAATCTCCAAGCTCCAAATCTTCCAAAATGGTAGAAAAAGGCTCCAAAAATGATTCAAGAGGTTGGTGGTAGCTTACAAGAAGGAAAGGAACCTAGAAAAAACTTCTAGAGATTGTATATCAAGAGTTTCATCCTCTTGGGAATGGGGGTGATGATGTTTATATAGGTTCGTCAAGATCTAATAGGGTTCTCTTCGATTACGGGATCCATTGATCTTACTTATGTGGATGATGTACAACTCGAGAAATGAGGCCCAATTAGGTGGTCATTAGGGATGGAAGTTAATTTTGGTGAGTTGGAAGAGATATTGAGTTGCATAGGGATCGGAAATAGTGATTGGATGGGGTGGAAGTGTATTTAATAAAGGTAAGGGTGACCGAAATATTAAATAGATGTCTCAGTGGGTAGTCTAGAAAGGATGAATGGGAGAGTTTGGGATGTAATTAAGGTAATAAATATACTTAGGGATGAATAATATGATTATGGGTGATAGGTGATAATGGAAACTATTAATGATGGGATGGGATCAAAGTGATGAGATAAAGTTAAGATAGGGAAATACATTTAATTTAGGAGGGAAATGGGATTTTGAATAGGGGCATGGGTGCGAGTGTGCACAATGAAGATGAAGGGCTGAATGAACTCAAAATGTGGGGGCTCGTGAATCAAATTTTGGTGTCTACACGCAAAATATATATTTGGACTCTATTGACACTTTTGAAAAATTAAAATGACAATACGAAACATTTAATTTTGACAATGTGACTTGACTATGACTTTTGACATAGACTCGACTATTTTAATTTTTCCCTTTTTGACACTTTAATTTGACATACACTTCTCAAACTTGACACAATGAAGATTTTCAAATTTTGATTTTGACAAGATGAAAATTAAAAAAACAAGTGCTTATAAACTATATAAAGTAAATCTAGACACATAAGTAGTAGTTCAAAATTCATGAGACACAATACAAATAAGCCATTATGTGACTAAACACCCACCAAATACATGATTCATATTGTAGACACATCAAACACGTGGATGTAAACTTATGTGACAAAACACGGATCAATTATATTAGGAAAAATAAAGACACATAAGACATGGTACAAAAATTCACATATATGACCAATCATTGATAAAATACTGAAACATGTATGGTGAAGAAACACAATATAACTAAAAGGGTGGCATGCACATGAGAACATGTCAACCGCATGAATACACTTCAATCATATAAGGTACATCAATGCACAAAGAATAAAAACCACATACATAGAACACAAAATGAAGAATTGTAGTATGGAAAATAACTATTGAGATAGAGCATGTAATGGGACAAAGGCATGCCCCAAAGTTCCCCTATGAAAACATGAGATGCAACCCAAACCTACTTTAAATCCATAATCATGAACACATCAAATATAAGTGTATAATGTGTACTCTAACATAATCATAATGTAATAATTTTTTTAAATCACGATCTAAGAAGAAAAATGAAAAGGAATTTCAAAATAAATATGACAAAAACTAAAATAAACCAATCACAATTACTAGAGCTTAGAATTTGCAAAAATGAAAGCGAAGGAAGAGGGTATAAGAATTTAGGCACGATTGGTTCACATGAGAATAAAATTTAAGTGTGCATTTTGAGAGGAAGTTGTGCGTGAGAGTGAACAAATCCATCTATTCTTAGTATTGAGGATTATACATTTAATGTTGTAATTTTGTGAGGAGACATTAGGACATGTTGGCATTAGTGGATCAGAAATATTATATTTTCTTATTCATCAATGCAATGGATGTTTATTCTACATGTTATGCATTATACGAAATTTGATTTGTGGGTTGTGAGGTCTAATATAGTCCTTCATTGCATCTCACTAACCATTATTGCATTAGGATGACATAAAATATAACTAGGACAATTAGATATAGGAAAAAAACTACGAAATAAACCCTAGAAAATAATAAGAGAAATAGATTTATGATAAGTAGAATTATTTAACCTAGATGGGTTTAAGTGAACATGGCTTCTCCAAAATGTAATTGTGAATAGATAGTTTTTATATTTAACATGCAAATAAATACCTATAACACATAAAATTACATTAATCAAGTCAAAAACAAATATCAATCAATGAATCAAACCCATTGATTATGGTAATCTAGCAAAAAAGAAATATTTTTTTGGATTGTCTATAAATCACGAGACATTTTTGGGATTTAATAGCATAAATAATGCTTTGTAGGGTAAACATGCAGATATGGCCCTTTGTAAAAAAAATATGTTGTCTAGAAATTAGATTGTTTGGATAATGAATATGACATTATTGAAAAAAATTGTCTTATTTGAAATTATATAACAATCATATTTTCATGTTTCCATCTTATAAAAACCTCACTTGATTTTCTAAAACTTTACTTTGATCGTAGAGGGAAATCAATATTTTTCTTAACCCTAACATGGTCAAGTAACAACTAGACTTAGAAAAGGGTTTATTTTAGGTTATGTGTTCCACTTATCTCGCTTCTTATCAAATCTATTCTTTTTCAAGATAATATCTAAAACAACACACCTTGTAAAATGTAATTATTTTTTTAACTAGGTAAAATTTTGTGATGCAACATGGCTCTATTCGAATCTTAATGCTTAAATGAATGTTTAACTTCCCTAAATGTTTATAAATGCTCAATGATATCCTTATCCAACATCTTCAACTAATGAAATGATAAAATATATAATAGATTTGATAAAAACCCATCAAATGCACTAAAGTGCCTGTGTATTTATAGATAATTAAAATTCAAATTAGAACCCTATTAACATGCATTTTAACCCCAAAGTTTATAAATGTGAAAAATATGAGATACGAGATCAAACAAGGTGAAGGAGAGAAGGGTTGAGTACCATCTTGTCTAAACCAAACATCTTGTCAAGCATGTGGAGTCCATGTTTTGGACAGAGTGTTACACATGATAAAAATGAGGGAGAGAGATGAAGTGACATCTAAAGTGTAGGAAATCATCAAAATTCATATACTAAATTCTAAAGTGTAGGAAGTGACATCAAAAGTGTAGGCAATCCTAAATTCTATAACTAGAGACTAATAAACAAAACTCATATCTTTATTGAATTTTCATGAATATAACATTAAGGAACAGAGAAATCTCTTTTCTAAATCAGACGATGAATGAATTATATGAATAATATGAATCTAACAACCTACTGCTTTCTAGCACTAACCCTTTCTTTTATACTTCTCCTCCTACGTGAAAGATGTGAGAAGAAGAATTCAACTAGGAGTTTAACAAACTAAGTAAAATATATTCATAGAGAACAAGTGGAAGATCTTTAATAGAATATCAAGAGATTCAATGCATGCTATGGAACTCATAACTAGTGTTCAATTAATCTTCAGTTAATTGAATAGCCTTCCTTCAATCACGTAGTAACTCAAACAATCGATTCAATCCTTCATTAGTTTACAATAAATGATAAGATCAAAGGTTGAGTTGTTTCTTAGTTCTACATGTTCCAGTTGTAACTAATCCTTCAACGACATGTACAAAATTCAATGTTGTTTATCATGTCTTCTAAATTATATTCATAATGTGGGCTTCATTACATAGGTGATCCCCTTTGGTCATGGACGAGTTATTGCGCAGATGGTTCCTTTGCTACATATAAAAATTTGTTTACAAACAAGATTGGCATCACACATATCATCATTCAAACAACTTATTGAAATCATAAGAATAAATGCATAAATAAATACCACAAAATCAAGGTAACTAGAGATAACTATATTAATCAGTAATTATGCCATAAGTTCAAGGTTGTAATGATAATGTTTAGCAAAGTGCTTTGGGAAAATACAGAGACACAACTACAATGGCTCAATCAAAATACAAAAGATGAGTTGTTTATAAAGGCAATAATCACAACTCACAATAATAGAAATATTTGGTCTATTTTTTTCAAATGGATAAAATTTCCAATGTGTTGTCTATATTTAGTAAAGATCTACATAATTTTTGGTATCTTTGCATGGTCAATTTCATATTTCTTTCCATGGGTGAGAAGCTTACAATATTCCATTGCAATTTTTATCGAATGTCACCAATGTACTTTTTTAGTGATAAATATGTACTTTATTTTTGAAGCACTTTAATACATAAATAGTAATGAAGATGGTCCAAATATATCTTTTCAAATTATTTCATCAACTCTACTTCGATTTTTATAGTATATTTTTCATTATTCCATTTTATGAATAGAACATCCATGTACACTACTAGAAATACAACTATTTTGTCAACAATTTTGACAAAAATAGCTACATATTCAAACTCAAATTGATTGAAATTCATGTTCAAGGGGTCCTCAGTAATATTTTTGTACCAATCAGTGGCACTTTTTTCAACCCATAAAACATATGTTCTAGTTTTAAAACTTTATACTCTTGGTCATCAAATGCAAAACCTTTATATTGGGTCATGTACCTTATTTCTTGTAGATCACAATTCAAAATATAAATTTTCACTTCTATCCGATGAGCTATCCATCTGCTTTGTGTTGCCACACCCAACTTTTTTGAATGGTCCTCCACTTCGTTGTTGGTGTGTGTGTTTTAATTTAGTTCATGAATTCATTCTAAGCACAACCTTTTATGAGAAGCGTTACTTTATGTTTTTCAAGAAATCCATTAGCCTTGTATTTTTTCCGAAGACCCACTTATGCAACCAATAGTTTTACAATGGAGTAGATGATCGACTAACTTCCAAGCCCCATTTTCCACTAATGCTTCATACTCATCTCTCATGGATGTTCTCTAGAACCATCATGTTTATATTATTTGAAATAGGTTGGTTTAGAATCAAATGTAACATTAAGTTTTATTCGAGAATCATTTAAAGTGATATTTTTAATTTCTTCTAGGAATTTTTTTGTTGTTGTGTGGTTATATGTGCATTTAGTGTGTACATGTTTCCAACTTTGTCAGACATAGATAATTAAATGATTATATTTCCCATTTAACATCTTCTTTAGTGGTTTTGGTGCCTTAATCTCATGATCTAAATCTTCTTCACTTTATGTTACCTATTATTGTACCACTTTTCCATTTTCTAATGAAGTTTCATTTTCTTCTTCGTGAGATTTTTGATGGGTTATTGATATTTCCAATCATTTAACAAACAGATTCAATTGTTGGTGTCATTCTCAAACTAGGGTTGTGTCCTAGGTTGTATGCAATGAATTTGTAAGCAACACAATTATTCTGGTGGATATATTTTGGGGGGTTTCAGTTGGTATGTCTCTCTTGTTTCTCTTCTAAAATACAGAAAGTAAATACAACTTCTAAGCTACTGAAATGAAATACAGAATTCAGAAATACATCTAATCTACTAAAACAATGTTGTTGTAGTAAAAATGCTTTCAAAGGAAATACTTAATTGAATTGAAATGATAGTAAGGAAAGATACTAAATCAAGGAAATATATGTCTATGTTCAAATAACCATTCAAATCAAAGTACTGGAACTTAAACTTATCAGAATAACGATCATGCACAAAATATCAATCCTCCAATCTCCTCGGTGAGTGGGCCCTTGCTCTCCTTCAGGATTGAGGTACTTCAACACCAACAGATACTCAAAATAGCATATATATTATATTGATTCGAATAAGTTCAAAACATGCTTCATCATCGATCAAATACTCACAATCGGTATACATCTTTATTAAATGCTATCAAACTACTAACTATGAAACAGTTTCAAGAAGGTGTCTTTATAGAAACAATTAGTTACAGATCATGCCACAATGATAGGAAACATATTTAACTACATAACAACCTCATTAAAGCTCAATGACATCCTATAATATAGCTTTAAAAATGGTCCTTGTTTGTAGGTTGTTATCAAAAACCCTCTAGAATGGCATGGTGGCGAGAGACTCGACTCTTCTTGATCATTACTTCCTCAAAATGGGTAAAGAATGCACTTTATCAACCTGAACACATCATCACATTAATCAAAAAATTATTCAATTTGAATTCCTATGGTCATTAGTTAACATGAAATAATAATAAGAGAAATGCATCAATCTTACTAAGGATACAAATATCTAGAACATCCCCATATATTAATTAACATATTTAGGAGAAAATAAATAACCATATGAATGATATAATAAGTCAATTTATGCACTCATCATCTCCCTTGCACTTTACATTTTGCATGTCCTCATGGAAACTCATCTTTTTCCTCCTCTTTTTCCAAGTTATGTCATATCAAACTCCTCAAATTGGTCTGCATATTACTTCCTTGTCCCTTTATACCCCTGATTTTCCAAGATAACATCTACCCATGCTTGGAAAGTTTTGTGAGATTGGGTAGCATTATTCTGTCAAGTAGTCATGGGACTAAGAACAAGGGGAGGTCTCACTTGCATGCCAACCCATTCATTACTATATTCTTTTGTACCTTTCTCTAGCCAACTGCCTAATGATTATAACAAGTGCATCTCCCCTCCTCATACTCCAAATGAGGTTTTGTGGAGAGATCACTTCCCTTTTTTCAATGGTAAGCTCAAAGTGTCCCATATTTTTCATAAGCTTTCAAAGCTTCACCAAAATTCTACTGACAATAAATCTCAAAATCCTAAACACATTTGGCTAAAATCTTTGAAGTATTATTTTCAATGTCAACTTAGTAATACAGAGACCTGAAATCCTTTTTCATTGAGACATCATTATGGTGGGTAGGCTTGATATAGAAACCAATAGTTTAGGTGGTTTGATTAAAAAGGTTTGTTTGATCACCCCATACAATTTGGTTCCTAATCAATGATTGAAAATATTTTAATTGAAATTCCCCCACATACAAATTAATAAAGAAATCAGGGACATTGGTAACCAACATGTTATGAAGATAGAATTCACATAGTAAATTCTGAATTTTTGGAGTACTCTTTTGATAAATTTCTAAAAATGTACCATCAGGAGCCTCATGGGGCTCTCACAACACATCCTTTATAATTTCCATGCATAGAACTGTTCTTGAAGAAATAAACTGTAAATAGAAGAGGGTTTCCTACAAAATAGAAGTTTTCAAGCTAGAGGAAAAACAAACTCAACAATTGATTCTAATTTCTTTTTAGCATTTGATCTGGACTCAACTTCTTCCTTTAGTTTCTTATTTTATTAGACCAATTCCTTATTCTGAAGAGACAGCTGGTCACAATGATAAGAAAAATCATTCCACGCTTGTAATCCAATATTATTTTTCCTTTTTAAACCAGAAACTTTAACTTTCAAGATAGTTATTTCCATAAATTTCTCAACAGTTCGTTGAACAAATTCATTTTTCATAGACAACTAATTATCTTCCATACTTTTTAATTTCTTCTTCAGATAAAAATTTCATCTTGATACTACGTCAGGACTACATCTTCATGTGATTCCAGTGACCAACCTCTTTTGTAGCAGCTTTTAGAGCTCCACTTTGGGTTTCTTACGCTACTGTGTATTTTGAGCTACGGACATAGTTTCCAATCTTCAACAATGTCTGACATATTAGTGTCAGGGCACTATTCTTCAGTGATAGTTGTCGTGAAACTCATCATTCTTTAAATTTTCACTAGGAGAAAATGAAGTACCAACCTCATCAATCTCCTCCAAAATGGGGTTGAACCCTCAATAAACAATACAGGTTGAGAAAATTTAGGTCTCCTTGAGGTAAAAGACCTTCTTGGTCTTAATGACATAGTAGTAGGGGTTGATAGGGTAACCTTTTCGTTGGAAATTTGAGGCAAAAAGGGTTTGTTTTCCTTACTTGTAGATTCTTCCATATATCCATTTGAAGGCTAAGGAGTCGACTCAAGATTAGGACGAACACTGGGAGGTGGTTCCTTTTTTATTTTCTTTTGTATCAAACTCTCCCATGTATTCATCTTCTTTATATTGCTCTTAGGCCTACAAAAATCCTAATGTGCACATATTAACTGGATGAGGCTTGGGTGCTTCAAGGCATCTTTTCCACCTCCATTCTTGTATTTCTGACCCACTTTTATGACAACATCTGTAAGATATTCTGGAAGATTGACCTTCAGCTCAAGGTTTGTATGACCCTTCTTCAAATGAGTAATAATTTTCAATGTGTCACCTCCAAGCACCAATGGTTGGCCATCATAGATAAAATATCTGTTAACCCATTACAAATTTCCTTCCAATGACCCGGAAAACTCTCCCACTTAATACCTTTTTGAGTACCATAGGAAGTGAGGATTATTTCTAGAAGATCTTCCCCTTCATCATGAAACAGTGGTATTAAATCCTTAAGTGGGGCATTGGTTACAAATTTGAGCCCAAAATATAGGAGGTGGATATGGTAGCAACAATGTGGCTATTTATCTCAATTCTCTTGCCCCTATTTGAGAGCATGTTACCTCAAAATTTATCAAGAATTCATCAACTAGATCTTCATCAAAACCCTCAAATTTTCAAATGAATTCTAACCAACCTGAGTCATGGAATACCTGAGAGATGACAATATTTCGTAGGAGAGGCTTTGGAGACTCTAGTTTTGACTTCTTTTTCTGCCCCATAGCTTAGACAAGTCCGGATGGAATTACAACAAAATCGAGAAGGTTTATGCAAAGAAAACAAAGCAATTGCATGAAACAATGATAGATAGTGGGATTTTGAGATCCTAATAAAATTGAGTCAGCGTAAACACGATGACAAAAAGTGTGATAGTACTTAATTAGGATGGAAAGGTTCAATTATTCATATGGTTTCCATCCGATCATCATGAATGTATATGCCACTTGTCCTTCTTAGAATAATGTGACACATGTCATTTATTTGCCCACTATTACTCATTATCTCCCACTTCACATCACGAGATTTAATTTTACATCCGTAATAAATTCATTGAAATGGAACATTGATTCTTCATATTAAATAAATTCAATTGGGAGTTCTAAAATTTAATATTCGTAGTAAGGAATGAATGCACTTCACCTTGCACAAATCGGCTCCCCATTGATCGCTTAGCGTTCCACATCCTACATTCAAAGAATAATTATGATTAATGCAAATTTTAATAATTTACATCCATAACCTTTATTAAACACACGAAATAAAAAAATACAAACTATTATCTAGGGGGAAGAAGATCAAAACTATGATCTTCTTCCTTTATTTGAATTCAAAACAAACTATTCATGGTAGAAAGAGCTACAGTCTTCCATTGAATCAATTTCTTCACAACATTATGTCTTCGGTGAAAGTCTCCTTATCTTGGGGTTGTTGATACATCCTTAGTCTATGGCCATTCACCAACAAGGTTCTTCTGTCACCATCAATTGGAAACACTCTCACATATCCATTATCATAAACTTTTTCAATTTGATAGGGTCCCAACCATCTTTTTCTCAACTTTCCTTTGAATTGTTGATACTTTGAGTCAAACAGTAAGACCCATTCTCCTTCATTGAACTTCCTATTTTTTATATGAACATCATGCCAATATTTTCTCTGATGTTGAAGAATTTATGTTTGTTTTTGTGCCTCCATCTTCATTTTGTCAAGTTCATTCAACTATAGAACTCACTCACGTTGAGCTTCATCTAACTCAATTCCAATATTTTGCACGGTTCACCAAGTTTACAACTCAAATTCTACAGAAGCAAAGGGCTTTCTTCCCGTATACCAATTCATATAGGAAAAACTAGTGGTGGTTATCTAAGTGGTTTTGTATGTCCAAACTACCTCAGGCAGCCTTGCCACCCACTTCTTCCTATCTTCATTGACAACTTTAGTTAAAATGTTCTCTAGCTCTCTTTTTGTGAATTTGACTTGCCCGTTGGATTGGGGGTGGTATGGTGATGATTTTCTATGCTTGATTTGGTATATCTTCAGAAGGCCTCAATCATGTTAGACACGAATTGAGGGCCTTGATTAGATACAATGGCTCTAGGAGCCCTAAAAACAAGCATGATTTGTTCGTATAAGAAGTTAGCTATAAAATACTTGTTGGCAGATGATAATGCTTGAACCTCAGACCATTTTGTAACATAATCAGTGCACACCAATAGGTACTCCTTTCCATAGGATGGGGATCAAAAGGCCCAATGAAATCAATTCCCCACTTCTCAAATGGTCCTAAGACTAGCTGAGGATTGAGGAGCATTTTAGTAAACAACGTAGGCTTCCCCATTCTCTAACACGCATCACATTTCCATACATACTTCTTGAAAAAAAATTGGAGGGAGGACCAGTAGTACCCAACTCCAAGGACCTTGTGAACTATCTTCTTTATCGAATAATTTCCTCCTACAGCCCATTATGAAAATCCCATAGTATGGCATACACCTCATCCTCTCAAACACACATGTAAAGAACAATGTCGACAATATTTAAACAATATTCCGTTACAACATTTATATGTAGAACTATTTTTTATTAATCTTCTACGTTCTTTATTATTAAAGTAAACTGGAAACTTACCTATAATGAGGTGGTTGGCAAGATCACAAAACCATGAAGCTTGTATTGATACATCTAAACAAGTGCTCATCTAGAAAGTGATCTTGAATTTCCTCCTCTTCTCTTGAAACATTCAATCTTGAAAGAAAGTTAGCAACAACATTGGCCTTTCTAGGATTATCAATAATAGTCACATTAAATTCTTGCAAAAGAAGTAACCATATAATAATTATGCCCCCTACTATTGGTTTATTCATCAAATATCTTATGGTCGAATGATCAATATACACAAAGATTTTATATCCAATAATGTAGTGTTTGAATTTATTCAGAGAGTAAACAACAACTAGAAATTCCTTTTCCGTAGTGGTGTAGTTCTTCTTTGTGGGGGTCAGATTTTTCTTTGATAAAATAGATGGCATACATTTGGTCTTCCTCATCCTTCTATCCAATAAAATCTCCCACCGGTGTGTTAGAAGAATCGGTGTGCATATGAAAAGGTTGCCCCCAATCGGGTCCTCTCAAAATTAGGGCAAGTGGTTAATTTTTACTTGATAATTTCAAAATATTTATGACATTGAGGAGTCCATTCAAAAACACAATCCTTAGAAAACAAAGAAAACATTGATGCAACTATTTTACTAAAATATTGGATAAATCATCCGTAATTGAATTTGTAAACTCTTCAACTTTGGAATTATCCATAGACATACAAATAAAATTTGTTGTTCTACTTTCTATTAGAAAATGACAGAGATATCTAATGGATGAATTATGCTTATGCTTAGAATCCGTAATCAGCAGAAAGGAAATAATTTAAGCTCATAAACACCAACAAATTTTATCCTGAAACCTCTAGAGGAGGAAAAACTAGTCAAGAAGGGAAACTGCTCTTTCTTCCCAATTTTATTGGCCAATTCAAAATAACAAGTACAAAATTTACAATAAGTATGAAAGAGAAGTAGATAATATCTCACACTTCCTCCCAAATACTTGCTTGCTCTGTCTCAACACTCCTTTCTTCTACAAATTTTTTTATAGCACTAAGAACTTCTTTCTCACTTGCTTTCATGCTTTGATGATCCTATTCTCTTCTCTGACATGTATTTATAGCCTCTCCCATGTCCTCCCATGCACTGGAGAATGGGAAAGGTCATGGAGGAGAAGCGACATGAATAAACCATCCAAATTATGGGTTGTTCATTTCATATTTTCTATTTTACATCTGAAAGAGCACCACCCAATGCAGGCAGGTAGTCCTAGGACCACCACCCCAAGCTAGGCGGAAATTTATAACGCCACTCTACACGAGTGGTGGTTCTATTACTAAAAAGATAGAACCTCAATGTATTATATTTCCTTCTTCGTGCTGGTTGTTTTGATGAAGTAGATTCATTTTGGATCCCTATGGATCACACCTCCACTGCTTAGGAGGCTTTTGGTCCCACAAAAGCTTAGTGGGGGAGTAGATGAGGAAATAATTCCCTCACTTGCTCCTTTGAGTACCACGGGCCTGCCTTGGTGTCTTCCCTTTTAGTCCTATCTTCCAAGACTCCTACAGGCCTCTCCTAGTCTCTCTGACCTTCTGCTATAACACTACATCCTCCTCCAGCCACCTCATGAGTCCAAGATACAATCCTCAATGGGAAGGTAACAACTGTAGTCCTTTATCTTCATCTAACATTGATGGCTCATATATGTGCAAGTTCTCATAGTTTACTACATAGTACATCCTCATAAATGGCGAAAGTCAAGTCGAAAATCATTTTCTCTAACTTGCTCCATTATGGTGAAAGTACCATATCGTATTGGCTTGATTTTTTTGCTTGACCTTGTAATCTCTCCTTGCTCAAGTAAAGCCAAACTCTATCTCCAACATGTAACTTATGTTCTCTCCTATGTTGATCATGCCTAGCTTTGTACTTGGCTTGAGATTTCTCTAGTTGTTCTTTGACTTTGAGATGGATTTTCCATATCCTCTCAATGAATTTGTTTTCTCTAGTCACCTTTGTGTCTCATGTCTCCTCCTCATCCTTCTACCCAACTGCTATGTCCAACGGATTTGTAGGTAGATATCCCAAGCATGCTTCAAATGGTGACTTCATAGTGGATGTGTGTACTAATCGCTTATAGGAATGTTGAATGTAGGCTAAGGACTCATCCCAAGTCCTTGGATATTTGCTATTATACCCTCTAATCAGTTGTACCAAAGTCTTGTTTACCACCTTTGTCTATCCATCTGTCTGTGGATGGAAAGTTGTTCTCCTCTGTAACCTGGTATCCATCTTATGCCACAAATTAGTCTAAAAATTCCCCAAGAACACGAAACCTTGTCGAAATAATAGACTTTGGAAAACCAAAATGCACCCATACATTAGCAAAGAAACGATCTGCTACCTTATGTGCTTTTACTTGTCTTTTTACATGCCATAAGAATACACATCTTCTCAATATATCAACAACGTAGAGATAGTCATGGCTATGTTTAGACATAGGTAATCCTCCTACAAAATCCATATAAATATCCTCCCACATACGAGTAGGTATTGTAAAAGGTATATACAAACCCTCTTTCTAGTCTTAGGCTTGCTAGTACAATAAAGTTGACATCCACGTATAAATTTTGATACTTCTTCTTGTATATTGGGCCAATACACATACCTTTGCAAGTGGGCTAGAGTCTTACCAACCCCAAAATGTCCCACTACTTTTGAGGTATGTGCTTCCCTTATCAATAGAATTCTTTCTTATTTTAGCACGCAAAGCTTCCCCCATCGATAGAGCAACCCGTACTTGAGATAACAATCTTCAATCCCTCGTCCTTTCAAATCCCTTGGGACCACAACTACTGAAATGTCACCCCAAAGTCTTTTCTTGGGCATATGCCTCTCGTAAGCTTCCTTCATGAAGGGCTCGATCCGAGAGATAGTGCCCAAACATGAAAACATCTCTGTGTGGGGTGGCCTAGACAACATGTATGCCACCAAGTTTGTACTACCCTTTTTGTATTTGATCACTAGATGGAACTACTGAAGGAACCCCATCCATTTGTAGTGCCTTTCTTGCTGTAATTTAGACTGTGCTTGCAAATACTGGAGAGGTTTGTGGTCAGTGTGCACAATAGTTTCTTTACCCAAAAAATAATGCTTCCATTTTTTAATTGCCTAAACTAGTGCATACATTTCCTTATCATATATTGAATATCCTTTAACTATTGAAGTGAAAGTTTCAGAATGATAACATACGGGTTTACCTCCTTGAAGTAACACTGCACCCATGGCGTAATCACTGGCATCTATCTCTACTTCAAAAGGCTGCTACAAATTAGGAAGAGCAAGTACTGGAGCATGAATAATCTTGGATTTTAATAACTTAAAGGATTTTTCTTGTTCCTTACCCCAGTCAAAACCCTTACTCTTTGTTGCCACTGTGTTTAGAGGTGCTACAATCATGGAGAATCCCGAGATGAACTTACGAATGTACTTGTACTACTCCCACAAAATCCTAGTCCCCGTGGCTCCTATTGGTGTTGGCCGCTTAGTGATGGCTTCCAACTTCTTTGGATCCACTCGTAGCACTCCTCCTCCAACCACATGCCCAAGATAGACTAGTGATTGTTTAGCAAACTCAAATTTCTTCATATTACAAAGCAATTGTTTCTCCCGAGAAATCGCAAGAATTGTTGTAAATGAGTTAGATTTTCTTCCCATGTGGCACTTAAAATTAGAATATCATCATGATATACAATGACACATGAATCTATGAAATCCTGCAATACATCATTCATCAATCTCATAAATGTAGTGGGTGCATTACATAACCCAAAAGGAAGTAATAAACATTCATACAAACCCTTTTTTGTTTTGAAGGAAGTATTCCATATATCCTCCTCCTTCATTCTAACTTGGTGATAACCAAACTACAGATCCAACTTCATGAAGAATTTGGCATGTTGAATTTGGTCCAAGAGATCATCTATGCAGGGAAGTGGCTATATGTTCTTTATTGTGATCTTATTCAAAGCACGGTAGTTGATGCACATTCTCCAAAAACCATCCTTCCTTGGCACCATCATAATAGGTGAACCACATGGTGAGGTGCTCAGACGTATCACCCCTTGGTCTAGTAGTTCCTGGAGTTGTTTCTTTACTTCAATACTCTCAAGAAAGGATTGCCTATATAACTCTGATGTTCGATAGAGGGTACTGGAAATAGATAAATCTCATGCTCTACTTCTGTTTTGGTGGTAACCCAATGGGAGCTTGAAAAACTTCCTGAAAATACTGAATAATACTATCCAAATCCTGTTTTCCCTAGTTAGAAATCTCTAAAATTTCTACTCCATCTTGTTTATCCTTTAACAAAAGTAAACAAAACTGATTATGATTTTCCGAATAAGTCATTTTTCTTGGTTAGCACTCACCATAGTAACACATGTCTTACGTTGGTGTGCCCGGATGTTGTAGCTAATCCCATCCTTGACCCATCGCATCACGGTTTTCCTTCTCATAAATATAGCATCCCTTATATACAAGTAAGGACTCCCAAATATAACATACAAATCATTAAGTGGAATAATGTCAACTTCCAAAACATCAATATACTAGGAATTTATCCCAAACTTGACCTTACATCTTCTTGTTACCTAAATTTCAACACCCTTCTTCACCCAACCCAAAGGATAAGGGTGTGGATGCTCATAAGTCTCAAGACCAAGCTTCTTTACAACTACTTTAGAAATCAAGTTAGACTGAGAACTGGTATCCACCAAAACATTTACCTTAGTTCTCTTGATCTGATTTTGATCTAGAATAGTCTACTCATCTCATCTTCTTGGCCATCCATGTTGGTGGCTATGCATCCAAGCCTTTCATCTACATCATAGTCATCTTTGATTTCCACCTCCCCTTCTATTCTTACAGTTGTCATGGACTTCTTCGAGTCCTTGGTTCGGTTCTTTGGATGCAACTCCAGATGTAACTTCCAACATGTAGCATCAGTATGACCTTTAATATCATAGTTCTTGCAAAATTATTGGGATCTTTACAAGTATTTAAAGTAGTGGTAGCTTGTTTACCTTTCCCTTTCCACTTACCCTCGTTACTTTTTTTTTCCCATACTCTTGTTTCTACTAATTTTTCACTTCTTTGCCCTTGGATCTCTTTCCCCTTACTTCTTTTCATCATCTACGTAGTATGCTTGCACACATGTCTCATTGAGATCTTTGGGCTTGGTGGAGATGAATTTTCTCTAAAGGTGATTGTTGAGTCCTTCTAAGTACTTAATCGAAATATCCTCATCCTCCAAGTCCATGTTTAGCAACACATGGCCTGCCTTTGAAACTCCATAGTATAGTACTACACACTTTGACCACTTCTTTGTCTAAAATACCGACATTTAATCATTTGGTTAGTCTTGTGGCCATTAGGATCGAAGTTAGCTCTAAGTAATTCTTTAAATTCTTGCTAAGATTTCACAATAGGATGCTTCTTCTTTTCACAAGTGGTTAGATGGGTTTCCCACCAAACTCCGAGCATGTCCCTCTATTTTGAGATGTGTAAAGGTGATCCTCTATGCCTCAATGATGTTATGGATGCTAAAGTAGACTTATAACTATTTTAACCATTTATCAAGCAACTTTGCATCTACTTGTCCTTCAAATCTTTTAATATCAACTTTTGTCTCAAATTTAAAAGGATTATGATAAGATTTTACCTTTTCTCTTATTTTTGAAGTCTCTTCTTCATGCTCTTCCCCATAAATATCCTCATTATAGCTCCTTCCTATTCCAAACTTTTCAGCTAAGCCCCGAACCACCGAGTCCATGGAGTCTTTTTGACAAAAGTTGTCTTACAGTAAATCAACAAGCTCTTCTTGCCTTCTAAACATCCTATCCATCATGGTCTCTAGAATCTTGATTCTACAGGACCAAGTTCTCTTCGTCCATTTATTCCCAAATTCTCTATTTCCACTTCTTTGTAGAAATTTCTAGATCGCAAGGTAAAGCCTCTTCACCGTCATAAAAATTCAAGAACAAATACCACAGTCCTAGATACTTGCTAGCTCTCCATACCAAAATGATCTCAAACTCTTCAACTTTACAATTATCCATAGAAACACAAATAAACATTGTTATTCTACTTGCTATTAGAAAATGACAAAGATAGCTAGTGAATGAATTATGCTTATGCTTAGAATCCACAATTACAGAAAGGAAAGAATTTAAGCTCATAAACACCAACAAATTTTATCCTGAAACCTCCAGAGGAGGAAAAACCAGTTGGGAAGGGAAATTTCTCTTTCTTCCCACTTTTATTGGCCAATTCAAAATAACAAGTACAAAATTTACAATAAGTATGAAAGAGAAGTAGATAATATCTCACACTTCCTCCCAAATACTTGCTTGCTCTATCTCAACACTCCTTTCTTCTACAAAACACAATTCCAGCACTAAGAACTTCTTGCTCACTTTCTTTCATGCTTTGATGATCCTATTCTCTTCTACAAACATGTATTTATAGCCTCTCCCATGTCCTCCCATGCACTGGAGAATGGGAAAGGTCATGGAGGAGAAGAGACACGAACAACCATCCAAATTATGGGCTGTTCATTTCATATTTTTTGTTTTATGTCTTAAATATCTAGGACCTCCACCCAATGCAAACCGGCAATCCCAAGACCTCCGCCCTAGTTGGGTGGTGGTTCTAGAACTACCACTCTACACAGAGTGGTGGTTTTGTTACTAAAAAGATAGAACCTCCATGTATCATTTTTCCTTCTTTGTGCTGGTTGTCTTGATGAAGTAGATTCATTTTGGATCCCTATGGATCAATAATAGATAATATGTCCAATGAAACTCTTGATATCACTTGGATTAGTTTGTGTAGGTAATTTAGTAGTGACTTCTATCTTCTTAGGATCAACTTGGATGCCCTTAGTAGAAATATGATGACCCAAGACAATTCCCTGATCAACCATTATCAAACACTTTTCATGACTCAAGGAAATTTGGTGTTGTTCACATCTAGTTAACACCTTTTCAAAATTACTCAAAGATTCTTCAAAAGTAGACCCGTGGATGGTAAAATCATCCATATAAACTTCAACACAGTCATTGGTGAGGTCTAAAAATAGCTAAAAATGCTCTCTGAAAGGTTGCATGTGCATTAAAAATTCCAAATGGTAGAACTCTATATGCAAATGTACCTGGGACAAGTGAAGTTGGTCTTATCTTGATTAGCAAGTGTTATAGTGATTTGGTTGTATCCATTGAAACCATCCAAGAAAGAGAAGTATTTATTTCTTGCCAAATTGTCCAAAACTTGATCAATAAAGGGCAGGGGAAAGTAATCTTCCTTGGTGGATTTATTAATCTCCCTATAATCTATACAAAATATCCACTTACCATTTTTCCCGGGAACTATAACTAATGCGGTGATTCCTATTAACTATCATATATTGGATAGATGAATCCTACCCTAAACAATTTTTCTATTTCATTTTTGACAATATATCTAAGCGTTGGATTAATTATTCATTGTGATTTTCTATCTGGTTTAACATCCTCAGTGCAAATATGGTGAGTGCAAATGCTTGGATGAATCCCTTTCATGTCTAATCAACCCCACTCTAGGGGTGTCACTGCAAAGTGTATGTGGTGGCTTCCATGTTAGGTCATGTGGAAGTAATCACAAAATGTAGAATAACTTCCTAAGTTAGGTCATCTGGGAGGATAAATGTGTTGTGTTCATTTTGACTCGTTGATGTGATTTTGATTATTAGAGAGATTGAACTGTATGTGATTTATTGATAGGTTATTCATAGAGATATTTTATGATTGTTTCCATGAGTTAGGTAATTAGAGGAATTGTTAGAAAGTGGTGTGAAATGTCATAAGGGGCATGAGAAAAGTTTTAGATAATTTCAAATTCTGAATGTAGCTTGATTATGTAATGGTGTAAGGGGAATTATAGTATGACCCTAATTGTATTTTCCCCTTTCAGCAAAAGGGAAGTGATGAGGAGAATGAATGTTGAGCCAAAAGTAAGCACACAATGGTGTAATGGATACAGATGAGAGAGATATCACCAAAGTGTGTGTATATTAAGAAGAAAACGATTACAAAGAGGAATATTGTGTGTCTAAGGTGTATGATACGATAGTAGGAGGAATTATGCAGGATAGAAATCAAAGTAAGAAATCTCAAGATATGTGAGAAATCAAGTGGTGTGTATTAGTAGAGAAAAAGAGTGTAAAGACTAACTATAGTAAAGTGAACAATGAAAAGTTAGTATAAATAGTAATGTGATAAAGTGAATAGGAAAGTCATTTGTCATTTTGTGAGTGTGATAATGGGCTCTAAGTGTGTGAGGATGTTGCAAGTTAGAGCACCATGATTGAGTCGATTTGAGATGGTACTGACATCCATAGCATTGCGTCTGATGGCGAGTTTGTAAACATGATTGTTTTCAAAAAATGTGCTGATAGTAGTCATCTATTGATGATTTTTTATGAATTTTTTTTAAAAAATTCTCAAGTGTTTTAAACCTAGACAAAAGTGGTGAAGGCTCTAATGACCTTTACGACACGAGCACCTAGACATGGGCGTTGGTGTCTTGTTCCTAGGTGCCCCAGGGCCCTATTAGTAGGCACCCATGTCCAAAGAACATTAGGTTGATTCCAAAGTGTTATAGATGTAAAAATGGATGTGTGTTGATGTTGTAGATGTGTATGTTTTTATATATATGGTGTTCTAAGGTGTTTTTGATGTTATTTTATGTTGCTCGAGGGATATCCATTCGAAAGAGTTTAGAGGTGTCTGTCATTTGATTAATTTTCTTGGATTAGGGTTTTCAAATAATGAGTGGGATGTTTTGGACCATTCCAGCCTGTGGCACATAGAGAGAATAGGGGAGGTTCCCTATAATATGCTAATTCTCAAATATTTGTGTAAGAGATGGTGTGTAGACACTTGTACCTTTTGGTTACATACAAGTGAGATGAAAGTCCAACTATAGGATTCGTATCACATACTGTAATCACCTATCGTTAGTGAGAGTGTACATGTTATGATAGTGGATAATATGCAGAGATAGATGAGGGCCACTACGTGATATTTTTGGGGACTAGAGTTATTACCAAGGCCCATATTAGCTTGGATGTTATTTTGAGATCGGTGGTTCCGTGATTGTGGAAGTTTATTGTCATGTAATTAAGACCTATGACTTGGTCCAGACCCACACCCATGACTCATCACCCCTCACCCGCACCAAAACAAACCTAATAATAACTTGACCAAGCCCACAACTGATCCCTCGGGAGAAAAGGAGGGAAAGATGGTTGTTTTACTAAAAATAGCCACTTTGACCTAACCGACATCGGTTCCTACTCGACCACCATCGGTTACGTAACCGCCATCGGTTCCCTGTTAATGACCTCCCCCAACCAAAAAGAAAGGATCCGGAATTCATTTGGGCAAAGAAAGAGAAGTGAAACAAGCAGAAAAGGTTGCAGAGAAGAGCATCGAGCCGAAGACTGCAACTGAGCAACTGGATCACTGTCACCCTCGTTCAAGCATTGGAAAAGACTGAGGATAGCTTCATCAGCTCACTTTCTAATACCGGATCATCCCAACTAAGCCTTACTGTCACCACCACATTCCTTGGACCTGTATCTTCATCAGGAACCAGTAAGTATTATCTTGTAGTTCTTTGTTATCATTTTGCTTTAATTCATATTAAATGGGGAACTGACCACCTTCGAAAGGAAGTCTAATATTTCCTGGGCCTAAGGCAGTTCCCTCACTTGTTGTCTAACTAAAATCTAGTGGTCTTGCGTTCTTATTTACAGGTAGTCCTTCCCAGACAAAAAGGAGTTCTTCACAATCGATCTGATCTCTCTACGGTACGCGCACACCTTCCCAACATTCAACAGGTATTCCTCCTAGCCCTAACCCTTATCTGTTTCTCAAGAGAATGAAAGGATAGAAGCAACTCTATTCGGAATGGAAACATTCTGTGTGAAACATTTTGGCACGCCCGGTGGGACCCATTTCGGGTTTCTTTCTTTCTTGCTTGCTTTCATATAGGGAGCATACTTGTTGTTTGTTTCTGCTAAATATTCACAAAATATTTTGTCATTTTGGTAAAAGAATTTGTCTTGCTTTCATATCTTTGCATTTAGTGAAAGTCATCTTCTTTGCTTCATCGAATATCATTTTCGATTTGGGTTTAAAACACGTGCATCACATTCTTGCTTGTTGTTTTTAATTCTAGTGAACGTAGATTAAGTAACAGGTCGTACACGTGGGGGTGATATCCACGGTATTGACGAGAAATTAATCTTACTCTCACTGCACAACACATACCAAATCACATCATAATCAATACAACAGCTCAAACCTCCCCCCTTTCCATGGTATTCCTCCACCCGATTGAGGTAGCCTTATGAGCCACAACAAACTTGACATCTCCCTTAGGTCTTTTGTTTAGGATTGACATCATCTGGCGTCTAAGGCATAAGCCCAAAGTGATTAAAACTAATCCTAGGGTTAGTCTATTGGTTTGCGTTGTGCATCTTGCTTGTTTTTAGTTCTGTTTCTCTGTCATACACTGTTTCAGTGATCACTTCAAGACAGTTTGGTAGGTATATTAAGCATTGTTATCCCCAAACCAGCAGCTTCTTACATCCTCTCTTTGCTTTCACAGTGACCGACACCGGTCCCATACTACCGACATCGGTTAACTGACCGATGCCCGTTGGTTACATTTTGACCGACATCGGTTATCTGACCGATATCGGTTACTGTGTTTAACAGTTCTTGACACACCAACAACCTATCAATTCCAACATTTTGTTGTTGTTTTCATTCGGATTGATTAAATCCCTGTGTGTCCTCTTTTCCATGGTTGTTATCACCCGAAACAAGCAGCAGCCATGGTTTCACATGCATGTTCCATGCCTTTTCCTGAGTCACCCCCTTCGCATCCTATGGGGAATCCTACGGATACCAGCAATTTTCCCAAGATCCCTGTAGGAGATAAGGAATTTGCCAAATTTTTGGATGCTAATCCTAGCGCCATATAATATTATTTGTCTCATACCCCTGACCATGTGCACCCGACGGTCGGTCAGCTCCTCGTTGGTATGCCTATTAGTATCGCCACTCACTTAGCCCCTTCCCCACCTAATAACTCCACCTCACCATCTTCATCCTTAGCCCCGTCTCCCAGCTCAGTAGCTTCGGTGGTTCATACTGCACCGATTGGTTTTCCTCTGGTTAATCTGGGACCCCACATATCACTACCATCCACTTGCCCCTACCTCATCTCTCTCGCAGGTTGCCTCTTTCATCACTTGCTCTCTGCCACCTATACACACGAGCTTTCCCTCACAAGTTCCGCCCACCTTTTCATTTCCACAAATTCATCCGGTGGCCTCAACCTCTTATATAGGACACCCTTATTCGGCTGCCCCAACACATTCATCACCATTATCTTATCAACATTCAATCCCATCATTGTCTAGTAGTGGCTCTTGGACCAATCCTCCTCTGTTTACAATGACAACACCATCATCTAACCCAACCAATGATTTAATCAAACAGATGATGGACAAGATGCAAAATCTTGAGGCTTCTGTTTCAGGAAGTCGTAACACCCTGACATATGAGCAAGTTTGTCGGGAGCCTATTCACCCTTCTGTCCCCCTTCATACATATCCTCCTCAATGGGAATTACCAAAATTTACTCGCTTTAATAGTAAGGAGGACCCTCAACAACACTTGCGATCGTTCAGACATGCCTGCTATCTGATTGCTCATGACGATGCCTTACTACTCCGTACCTTTCCCATGTCCTTATCAGGACCTGCCTTGGAGTGGTACAGTGCTTTAACCCAACATTCAATCTTCTCCTTTAACCAGTTAGCCCAATCTTTCTTGGATCACTTCTCCATCAATATTGCCAAGAAAGTATCCATTACCGACCTCTATGCCATCCGACAATTTGAAGACGAGTCTATCACAGATTTCGTTGGATGATGGCGGGGCCTCATCAACCAACTTACTTACGCCTTACCTCAGGCCGAGCTCATCGAAACTCTTTACGCGGGCCTGTGCTAAACACATTTCTCCCACCCTCCAAATTCAAACTTTCCACACCTTTGATGAGGCCTTTACTATGGCTCGGAAACTAGAGATTCGAGCCTTAGAGGAAGAGAAATTGAGGTTACGCAACAAAAGCTCAAATTTCCGGACCCAAGACTCTACCACCAAACCCAACACCACCAATTCTCACACATCGGCTGCTTCAAAATCAAAGGGGCCGTACACGCTGTGATGGTCAAATCTCAAGCACTATCTAATACCCAGCCGAAAAAGCCACCTATAAGTATAAAGCCGAGCCCATCAACTATACTCCCTTGGGAGAAACTTATGGTGTGATCTTAGACAAATTGCTTAAAGCAGGAGCTATCACCTTGCCTCCTGTTAAACCTCACTCCGGGTTTGATTCCACCCATGCTATTCCTTCTTGGTATAAAGAAAATGACTTCTGTAACTTCCATCGCGTGAAGGGACACAATCACGAAAATTGCAAGATGTTGAAAAACATAGTGCGGGAAATGGTTGATGCGGGGATATAACTCTCGATAATCCTAATGCCCCATTAATCAAAAATTTAAAAATCTTCAACAAACCATTTCCAAACCATGCATCTAACAGTAACACAAATCAAGATACCTCAGCCGAGGAGAAGAGTGTTCATGAAATCCATGCAGTTTTCAACTCCCAACCAAAAGCTTCTATCGAGGAAATTCTGAATCAGGCCTCTTCACTAACGCAGGGATCCGCACCCCCTACACCCCATCAAGACAAGATGATAACCTTGCCATTCCTTTACCCATAAAGGAATTAACCACCCAGAGTCCTCTTCTCACGAATGAGTCTTCTTACACCACATCCCTGCAAGACTGTGAGCGGATGTTATCTAACTTATCTATTTCCCAAACATCTCCTTCCACCACTCTTGCTGCAACAGAAGAAGGCTTGCCACTTTTTGTCATCCCTTAGAGGAGAAACCTCTTGAACCTACATCACCAAACTCCTCAATCATAATGGATCCCCTCGAACATGCCCTCCTACCTATTAGTTCTTCATCACCTAAATCTTTCCAGTGACCGGTTGACCTCTTAGTACCCATTGATACAGTGCCTCATTTACCCCCTGTATCACACCCACAGTGGACCGGGATCACAACCCATCTCTCTTCCATACCAAGGTTCTTGTTCACACGTGAAGATTGTCATCCCTCAGAAGATAGATGAGTCCTATGGGAGCGTTTGAGTACACCATGCTCTACTCAAATGCAGATGACCGATCCAGACACCTCTACCATATACCCGAGGTGTTTACAAAAGCTCAAAATGCCTATGTCCTCATCTTCACCCCCTCATCTCTACCGAATACCTCATCCACCTCTATTAACCTAACCAAACCTTCCCCTATGCTTGGGACTTCACCAATACCCAGCCTAACACACCCACCTAAATGGTTAGATTTATCCAAAAATAAAGCCGTCCATCCACCTAGGAGACAGACCCAATCTCCTCAAGTCCAATCTATGCCTCTGTCACAACTAAAACCCTCGCCGTCACACCTACCTTCTATATTGGGACCTCACCCCTCCACCTTGCCTCAATACATCATACCTCCTGCGTTTTCTTTAAAATGACCTGCACCTTCTGCACCCATACAGAGATCCACGGGTGTATCAACACCGTCACCCCAAGTATCCTATCCACCTACCAACCCTAAACAAACTCCATCATCAAAGGATTTGTTTGTTGTCACTCCTCTTTCCCCATGGTTGTTTCCTGCCACCACGTCATCTGTGGCCTCATCATCTAACCAGCTAAACATGACTTCTGCGCCGAAGAAGCCACGTTTAGTTAAATCCAATTATCAAAACCCCTTGTCTAAACCACCACCCGTATGAACCAACCATACCCAACCATTACCAAAACCCACCCAATCAATAGCCTCATCTTCCTCTGACTTTGACCCACTCAAAGGATCTTACGCCAAGATCCTTGATATGTTGGTGGAGAATGCGACCATTTCCCTACCCCCACTCAGACCCTATGATCCATCTAAACCTCGACCTATAGGTTATGATGAGTCTAAAATCTGTGCTTACCACCACACACCAGGACATGATGTGGAGGGATGCAAAGCTTTGAAAGCCATCCTTCGTCAGTCACCTATCTCGGATAGAAAGGTTAAGAAAGACAACTTACGAAGGGAGAAACCTTTAGCTTCAATCCCCTCTCCTATACCACCTGTCCCCACCTCACCAAGATCTATCATTATTGCAACCCCACCTCTCGAAGACAATGACTTATCCCTGCCATCTTCCTCCTCTCGTGTTCACGAGATCAACATGATTAGTATTGCTACTCGAGGGCAGAAAAACAATGGGAAAGCTAAAGAAAGCACACCTGCGGCCTCTCTTTCTCCGTCCGCCATCCCGATCGCACCACCACCTAAAGTGGTTATTCGTGGACCTGCCTACCCCATCTCTGATGGAGTTTCCCATCGTACCATGATCAAACAACTTCACCAATCACCTGTAAAAATGACACTGTATGATCTCATTCAAACCTCTGAATCTCATCGACAAGCTCTCATTGAAATCCTTCAAGGGATAGAGGTCTTACCTAACGAAACCTTTCCCGTTGCCTCCATTTTAACACCCAACCACGTTGCTTCTCTCACCAAACAACCTACCTCCACAACCACTTTCCCCTATACATGAAGCGCTCTTGTCAGTTTTCTGAAGAATAAATTGTCATCTTTGGTGCAGAAGATCCTGACCCACTCTTTTCATCTCGGCTTACGTCTGGGACATCCGAGTACGTCATGTTATGATTGATGGGGGTGCTAGCCTAAACATCATCTCTTCCAAAGCCTTCCAACAAATGAATATCCCTTCTAGCTGCATGTGTGCCAACCCCACCATGTTGCGTTCATTCAATGATGCTATTACTTCTACTTTAGGCACCGTGATCCTTAACATTCATGTAGGGCCACGTACCTTACCCGAACTCTTCTATGTCCTTGAGGGAGAATTCCAATACAACATGTTGTTAGGCCGCCCTTGGATCCGGGCTATGGGATGCGTTCCCTCCACCTTACATAGATGCATAAAATTCGAGTATGAGGGGAAGTCATACACCGTAAAAGCTGACGCTCCCCCCTTCAAAACCTGCAATATGTTATATCACCCTAATGATGTGCTTGTACCAGTCAAGGCACCCATTCATCCAACCCAACCATCTACTTCACCCACACCTCAACCATCCACCTTAGCCACACCTACACCTTCAACCAATGAAACCACCACCACAAATACCACTTCCTTCCCCGCGGACAACATCCCAACCTCAGATCCCTTGGTAGATGTTTTTCAACGCCTTACGTTGGGGGAGTATCACCTATATAATGTTAGCACTTTCCATACCCCACAGGAGTATGGACAGTTACATGCGCATCCTACCTACGACCGTCGTGTGGGGGAGGTGATCTCCTACGGACCACCTAATTGCCACCAACCTAACGTATGGGGGTGTCGACGCATCCTCATTACCCCTGAACCTCCCCTTGGTGTGGTTCCCTTCCAATCTGATTTTCAATATCTAACAAATCGTCGTTTTGCCCTCACCTTCTTGACTCACTGTGCTTGGAAAGGTTTTGGTTTCGGTCTTTATGAACAAGGCCGACATACAATCATTCCCGTGACTACAAAACACAAAGATCGTAGTGGTCTTGGATTTTCTGAAACACTTACACCAAAGAAACCTCATGTCAGTTGTATCCGGAAGACAACGACATTACCTCTTCTGAACCATCATCACCTATTTTGCCATCTTCACCCACAGAGTCGATAGACCCGGAATCTATCCCTCCTAACTTTTTTTTTTTTTTAAATGCTATCTTCCTGGGTCCTCTCACTTATCAACGTGATAATGAAGACCCATCTTCTCTTCCCCTTCTATATCCAGACATGATCGAAGAAGACTCACCTTCAATTAATGTTGTTGAGTGCCAGGATGACGACTCCATCCTCACTTACCTTGGCGCGGATGACTCTTATATTCAACATGCCTTACCATCTGAAACTCAAACCATGTTGAATGAGTCGACTATAGAAATCAACATCCACATAGAGGATGATCCTCACATTGTGAAGATCGGACAATCTCTTAACGCATCAAAAAAAACTACCTTCACTACCTTCCTCCGTGCCCATAACCAAGCTTTCACTTGGTCCTACAGTTGACATGCCAGGAATCGATCCTGACATTGCTGTCCATAACATTACTCTGAAACCCGACTCCAAACCAGTTAAACAAAAACTGAAAAATGCATCCACGCATTGCCCTCTTGGTCAAAGAAGAGCTTCAACGACTCCTTTCTGTTTCCTTCATCTTACCTATTGACTATCCTCAATGGATTTCTAACATCGTACCTATCACTAAAGCGATGGGGGGACTTCGGATATGTATGGATTTCGGGACCTTAACCTCGCTTGCCCAAAGGATGACTTCCCCCTACCTAGTATTGATCAACTTGTTGATCTCACTGTAGGCCATGAGATGCTTTCTCTCATGGATGGCTTCTCGGGATACAATCAAATTTTGGTAGCCCGGCGATCAACATAAAACCACCTTCATTACTCCTTGGGGAACCTTTTGCTATCGTGTCATGCCGTTTGGCCTTAAGAATGCTGGTGCGACCTATCAGCGAGGCTATGACTTACATTTTTCATGACATTATGCACACTATCCTTGAGGATTATGTCGATGATCTTCTTGGAAAATCTAAACATCGCAGTGAACATCTCGATGTTTTAACCATTATTTTCGATCACCTGTTACAATATTGTGTTCGTCTTCAACCAAAGAAATGTGTCTTTGGTGTCCTTTGGGAAAACTCCTTGGTTTTATCGTCTCTTTGCATGGCATTGAGGTTGATCCGGAAAAAGTCAAAGCTATCCTAGAAATGCCCCCACCCACTAACCTCAAACAATTACGTAGTTTGCAGGGAAAACTCCAATCTATCCGGCGTTTCATCTCACAACTCTTCGGATCGATGTCAACCTTTCCATCATCTCCTTAAAAAGACATTGTCTTTCAATGGAGCGAGGAATGCCACCAAGCCTTTGAGGCTCTTAAAGCTTATCTCTTGCAGCCACCCATGCTTATCCCACCTCAGGATGATCGCCCTTTCTACCTTTACCTTTCTGCCACCGACCATGTTGTAGGAGCCATGCTCACACATCGTGACTCTGAGCATCGAGAACAAGCAATTTATTACATAAGCCGTACTCTTGTGGATTACGAGACTAGGTATACACACGTAGAAAAGTTGTGCCTAGCCCTATCATTTGTGGCCACCAAACTCCGACATTACCTCCTGAATCACAAAACTTTTGTCATCACCAACGCTGACCCCATACATTATATGTACGCCAAACCTCATCTAAACCAACGCATCACCCGATGGCTTATGCTACTCGCCGACCTCGACCTTGAGTTTGTACACCAAAAATCAGTCAAAGGACAAACTATCGCAGACCAACTCGCGGAAGCCCCTTTACCTGGGGAACAATTTACCAATTTTACTTTCCCTGATGAGCTCATCGCAACTCTTTCACTCAGTGATGTGTCATATCCAATGACCCTCTTCTTCGATGGATCTAAATGCCAGCGCGGTGGAGGGGCAGGCGTTGTTCTCATTCCTCTTGAAGGTGAACCTATGCCTCTTTCATTCAGGCTCGATTTCCCCTGCACTAACAACACGGCGGAATACGAGGCCCTTGTTTTGGGTCTCCATGTTGCGTTACACTTAGGTGTGAAGTCTATTAATATTTTTGGTGACTCTCAATTGGTAGTAAATCAAGTTACTGGCATCTACCAATGTAAAAATGAGGAACTTCAAAAGTACAAACATTACGTGGATTCACTTTTGACCTTATTTTCTCATTATTCTATCCAAACCATTCCCACTCAACTAATAAATTTGCAGATACTATGGCTTGCTTGGCCTCACAAATTCCGGCCTCACCAACTGACTCGACATATTTGTCTTGGTCCAACAACTCTTTGCCCCATCTTACTTAGTTCGGATGTTTGTATGGTAATAATGTATCTACTGATTCGCAGGATACCTAGTATCACCAATTTCACGACTACCTTACAACCTCTGTTCTACCACCTGACCTTACTAGTAATGGCAAACGTGCTTTTCTTAAAAGTGTTTCTCGTTATGTCATCATGGGGGGACTCCTCTATAAACGTGGCTTTGATGGTATCCTCCTTCGATGTCTAACCGGCGCGGAGTCACCTATACCATCCCAACAAATCCATGACGGACTTTGTGGCGGGCACTTTAGTGGCCTCGCCATGGCCAAGCGGATCCTTCACCTAGGATATTATTGGCCTACTCTCAATAAAGACTACTGCGAATATGTTAAGCGTTGTGTTATGTGTCAACAACATGCCAACCTTCAACATACTCCTAGCCACCCGTTACAGGTCACACGAGATCTTTGGCCTTTCTCACAATGGGGTTTAGACCTTATTGGTGAGATTCACCCGCTTTCTTCGCAACGTCACCATTGGATAATCACAGCAACCGAATATTACACTAAATGGGTGGAGGCCATTCCACTCATTTCAACCAAAAAAGAAAAAATCGTAGAGTTCATCAACCATCACATTATCTGTCGTTTTGGTGTTCCTCATCGCCTGATAACAGATAATGGAAAATCTTTCAAAAATAAGTTGTTACAAGACCTTTGTGACAACTTTGGTATCAAACTTAGCTTCTCATCACCTTACTATCCACAAGCAAATGGTCAAGCCAAATCTTCTAACAAAACCCTAACCAAAATTCTCATGAAAGTCGTTAACGATTCTGGAAACAATTGGCCTGATCACATCCCCTTTGCCCTTTGGGCTTATCGTACCAGCATTCGTACCTCCACTAATGCCACACCATTCTCTTTGGTATATGGTACCGAGGCTGTCTTGCCTCTCGAAATACAAATCCCCTCCCTAAGAATATCTCTCCAGGATATTCTCACCAATGATGATTTCCGCCAAGAGCGGTTAGCCCAATTAGAGCTTCTTGACGAGCGTCGTCTTACAGCTCTTGACCACCTTCAAATCTATCAAAAGCGCATCAAGCGTGCTTATGATAAGCAAATTCATGAGCGTACCTTTCAGATTGCGATCTTGTCCTCAAAGAGAATCAACATGTGACCAAACTAGAAAAGAGCAAACGTGGAAAATTTGCTCCTAATTGGATTGGGCCTTACATTATCACTCACACTTACGGATCAGGCACTTACCATTTAGCTTCAGCTTAATGGTAAACTGAGCCTGAACCCCTTAATGCCTTGCATCTCCGACCATTCTACTGTTGAATTTAGTGTTACATCACTTCTTATCTACCTTGCGCTCGTCCCTTGAGCTCATTTACCACCTCATACAGTTTGTTTCGTGCATCTCAAAGTAGAATCAACCTCACGTGGTTTGATCATCACCTCCTCTTAAAGATGCCTTCTCCTTTTTAGTCTGGTCCATGACTTAAAAGTATCAAAATAACAAGTTCTCAATTATACAATTATGGGATATTCTTGAGTCAAACTTCCTGCAAAACTAGATGCTTCATGTCAAACAGACATCTAGACCTCTAAGCTATAAACTAGACTGTTCCCTCGAAGGACAGCTATGTGCAAAGCCACATCTGCTATTATAAACTAGACTGCTCCCTCGAAGGACAGCTATGTGCAAAAGCCGCATCTGCTACTATAAGTAGACTGCTCCCTCGAAGGATAGCTATACAAAGTCAGCCTCTATCAGAAGCTTCTCGCATTGATCAGCTTCGTGAAGACCTCAAGAACAACAAAATGCATATCCCATATAGACTTCCCATCGATCAATCTATATCCAAAAAAATAAAAGCAATATTCAAAAGCACTTTTGAGTCATGGACTTGTCTATTCAGGTTTGGTTCTCTTTCGTCAGAATAATCACCTTATAACAAGTTCTCTGCGCCCCAGCTATACCATCCACCTCACCTCACCATTCTTCAAAACAACAAAACTCAAGGGACGTGCGTATATCCGATATATTGTGATTATACAACTCTTTTCACCTATCGACTTCTCGCCTATGCAAGGTACCTAGGGATTCAAGCTCATCCTATGATAATACGTGATTTGTTTAGCTCTTTTCAACTATGGGACATTTTTGCCTCTTTTACCCGAATCTGGGATTATATGTTGACCTTAATCAGGACATGGTTCCCTTATGC
Source organism: Taxus wallichiana var. yunnanensis (assembly GCA_018340775.1). Classification (NCBI taxonomy): domain Eukaryota; kingdom Viridiplantae; phylum Streptophyta; class Pinopsida; order Cupressales; family Taxaceae; genus Taxus; species Taxus wallichiana. The sequence goes on from CM031235.1 coordinate 944,705,535, forward strand.
TTGGGTAAGCTAACCCTCGCTTCACCTATACCTTACCAACTCCAACAACCTTACCCTACCAATATCAAAAATTTTACCAACCAACAAATTGCCTAAACACAACCAAATTGCCTAAATTCATCTCTCCCTGGTCCTAAGGGAGAACTACATCGGTCTGAGGCCCCTCCTTGCTTTGTGCAATGGGCTATGTAGGCAGCACTTAGGAGACATGGGGTCTCCCAAGGTTAGCTCGACCATCCCCTACCATAACCTATCATGTGTTGTTTTTTGCTTAAAATATAAATGATTTCACATATTTATATTGATAACACTCACCTTGGTCTTTTATCAATTCAAAACATTCAAAACACAAACATTCTTATTATTATCATAAACTCAAATCAACATACATATTCAGTTTTATTTAGATGTTAAACAAATACATCTTCTCTATCATCGACACACAGGTCGGCATCCTTATTTATTCTTCTACCCCTATGAAATTCACTTAGACCCTTACGCCTCATCCCGAACCAGGTGGTGATCGTGATCGTCGATGCCGCTCACCTGGCCTCTCCATCCTCAAAGGTGCCACTGCTATTGGTTCCTCCCACCCTTATCCACCAATCTCCATTTTTCAAATTCACAAAGTGACAATGACCTCACCTACCCCGGCTTATAAAATAGCCTTATTTTGAATTCATCGGCCCACCCAAGGCCACAACCAACCAATAGCCTTATTTTGAATTCATCCCCAACCCAAGGCCCCGCCAGGCCCGACCCAGCTCCACCCTTTCACCAACTCAACCACCTCGGCCCGACCCAAGGCCGCCGACCAACCAATCGGCCCGACCCAAGGCCGCGACCCAACCAATCGCCCGACCCAAGGCCGACCAACGGCAATCGAGCCCGACCCACCCAATCGCCACGACCAACTAATCGCCCGACCCAAGGCCACAACCCACTAATCGGCCCGACCCAAGGCCGCAACCAACCAATCGGCCCGACCCAAGGCCACCACCCACCAATCGGCCCGACCCAAGGCCACAACCCACCAATCGGCCCGACCCAAGGCCGCAACCAACCAATCGGCCTGACCCAAGGCCGACACCAATTAAGTACCTCGACCAAGACCCGCAATTTACGATTCTATCATGTAGTTGTTTGTTCCATCGAGCTCACCTGTTCATGTTTTAGCATAACTAGGATACTTGAATTGATCAGTGACCAACATTGCCTAGACCAAGACCGTGCGTTTATCTCAACCAAACCAACCATTTGGTACTGCCGAACATGCCTAAACGTTCCGGTACCTTACCCGTTATATCCCCTGGAGCTACTTCCTATGCCTTGGATACTAGGATTATATCACCCTTGTTTGGATAAACTATCGACCTTTGCCTATGAATTGCTTGTTTGCTCTTCACATCGTGTACCCTGGTCGCACTACTGCATTTCAACATGTGCGTCTGCTTCCTTGAACTTACCCCACCATCTTACCATCATCTCATCACCATTCACCCTTTATCAACCCTATCCCTGATTTCACGTCGCCTCAATCTGTGATAGATTTGAGGGGGATTACCTATACCCTTAACTGGGCAACCACTTTTTATTTTTGTCAGTGCAGCTTTAAAATACAAGCTACATGACAACAAGGGGCAAATGTAGACACCAAATTTGGGTCTTACGACACCCTGTACCCCACATCTCATCCTCATAACCTAACCCTACCTCACCACCTAAAACCTTACACACCTAATGATTTATTAATTACCTTATAATTAATAAATCCACATCTTTAAACCCACCACCTCATCTTGCCACCTCACCATGACCTAGCCCTAACCCTAAACCAACCTAATTAAGACCTATGACTTGGTCCAGACCCACACCCATGACTCATCACCCCTCACCCGCATCAAAACAAACCTAATAATAACTTGACCAAGCCCACAACTGATCCCTCGGGAGAAAAGGAGGGAAAGATGGTTGTTTTACTAAAAATAGCCACTTTGACCTAACCGACATCGGTTCCTACTCGACCACCATCGGTTACGTAACCACCATCGGTTCCCTGTTAATGACCTCCCCCAACCAAAAAGAAAGGATCCGAATTCATTTGGGCGAAAGAGAAGTGAAACAAGTAGAAAAGGTTGCAGAGAAGAGCATCGAGCCGAAGACTGCAACTGAGCAACTGGATCGCTGTCACCCTCATTCAAGCATTGGAAAAGACTGAGGATAGCTTCATCAGCTCACTTTCTAATACCGGATCATCCCAACTAAGCCTTACTGTCGCCACCACATTCCTTGGACCTGTATCTTCATCAGGAACCAGTAAGTATTATCTTGTAGTTCTTTGTTATCATTTTGCTTTAATTCATATTAAATGGGGAACTGACCACCTTCGAAAGGAAGTCTAATATTTCCTGGGCCTAAGGCAGTTCCCTCACTTGTTGTCTAACTAAAATCTAGTGGTCTTGCGTTCTTATTGTACAAAGTCCTACCATGTATGGTGGGCATCACATCGATGGTTTTTTTAATCCATTGTTGATGGATGTGGTAGGGTTACCACTAGGAGGAAGAGAAGAGGGGAAAGCACATGGCCCCAATAGTGTAGCGGCAGCGATAGCTAAGTGTAACTATTTGTTGGTGTTTTTGTGTGAGTTGTTAAATGGTTTGTGAATTGTTATTATTTTCTAACACATAGATATATGGATGAAGGTGATGTATATTGGTCATTGATTGTGGAAAAATCCATCTACACATTGACATGGAATGTGCCTATAGATGTACTAGTGGGTGGTCACATGCTAGAGCTTGTGGATGATAGTGCGGGTGAGCATGCCCATTTATTCGAGCTAGTTGTGATATGAGTAACGGAACATAAAATACTACTAAGAAAGAGAGATGAGGCATAAGATGAGACACCACAAGATAGAGAGGCCATATGTGGAGGGAATTTAGATCAGGCTCAAGATATCTATGACCCTAGCCTCTTGGTTTTCCTCCAAATTGTTTCCAATGGTAACTTATTTTCCTACCTCAACAGTTACTTGTTTAGTGTCCGTCATAATAGAAATTTTTGTATTAGCAATCAAAGAGTTCAAGGGAAAATCATGAGGTTGTAGCATGTGAAGAATAGTCATGTTTTCAATGGATACAACCTTGGCTAAAGGAAAATGAAATTCAGTGGTTGTATGTTCTTCATGGTAATCATAAGTCTCTTCACAATTTTTAACAGAAATGTCACTTACTAGGGGGATGTTATCCGCTAAGTTCAAAATAGTCATTTCCGTACCCGTGGTTTAGATTTCATAGTCACGCTTTTGGTTTATGTAGCCACAACATTGTCTTCATCAGACATTGAGTATGGCTCCACAATTTATTTTATATGATTTTCTGTAGCAATGATGCCAAAAATGATGGGTCATTGTTATTTCCAATCATTTAACCAACATATTCAATTGTTGGTGTCGTTCTCAAACTAGGGATGTGTCCTAGGCTGTATACAATGAAGTTTTAAGCAACACAATTATTGTGGTGGATCTCTTTTAGGGGTTAAATTTGGTATGGATCTCTTGTTTCTCTTCTAAACTACGGAAATTAAATACAAATTCTAAGCTAGTAAAATGAAATAAAAGATTTAGGAAATACATCTAATCTATTGAAACAACATTGTTGTAATAAAAATGCTTTCAAAGGAAATACTTACAAGAATTGAAATGCACTCACGAATTGAAATGCGCATATGAATTTAAATGAAAGTAAGGAAAGATACTAAATCAAGGAAATATAAGATCGCATTCAAATAACTATTAATTCAAAATCACGGCACCCCCAATGAGTTCTAAAAATATTCTTTCCTAAGGCATACTCATTTGGTTGGATTGCATAACATTGATTTTTCCCAAGGTGTGGGACCTTGCAAAATGGGAAAGATCTCTAGATTAAAGGCTAGTTCCTTATTCCTCTGTTTAGATGCATGTGTGAGAATTTTCTAAGGATCTATATCTATACCTAATCTAAAAATTTCTAAGGAGATAGGGATAAGAAAGGGGTACAAGAAATAAACAATAACTAAACTACAAGGTGATGCACAAAAGGAATGATGAACACTAGTTCTCATGATAGAAACTAGTTGTGCCAAAGCTTCTCTCTCTTGTATGATGACTTTTAAATCTGAAATTTTCTCATCATGTATAACTTCATCATCAAACATGAAGCTTGTCAGCTTGAATTTATCCAAAAAGTCATATTTTTGGAGAGATGAAGTGGGAAAGAAAACTGCAACTTCTTGTGCAACCTGCTCATGGTTCAGTGCCTCTGAAATTTATCTTGTTCACCCCCACAGCTAGAATGCACTCCTCCTCTTTTGGATTTGGAGTAGCTTCTTCTTCCCTCGCCTAGGCTGATTGTGTAGCTTGATTTGGATCAGCATTTTCTTCAAATAGAGTGCCAACATGGACACTATACTTAGAACAAATAGGCTGTTGGTCTTCTCGCTCCACTGCTGCTACAAAATCAGCCTTGGCCACCATTGGCTCTTCAACTTTGACCTCCTCAGAAGGTTTAACCATCAAGGGAATCTTTGTAATCCTGAATTTAAGAGCCAAGCTCACCAAACCTCTAATTTCTTCTTCTCTATTTGGCTCTACTTCTTGCTGCTCTTGACTAGTTTTTTTATTGTTTTCTTCCCAACATGGGTTTGGGAAAGTAGGAGGAAGGATGGGTTGATTTACAACAGACTTTGCAATTGTTTGTGGTGGAGGGGAAGGTGTTGCTTTTGGCTCTTATAGAGGGGAATTGGATTTGGAAGGGAAAAGGGAAGAGAAACTGAGGTGGGATGGAAGACTAGTAGATGGAGAAGAGGAATTAACATTTGGGGCAGTAGATGGGAAGCTTGGAACTTGATACTGCTGAAATGATATTGGCTGAGAATGAGGAAAAGAAAAACTATGAGGTGGTGTACTTACCCATTGACAAGGTTGTGTAACACTTTGCTCATATATCTCTATCCCCTCGGTCCACTCTACAAGTTGGGGCAGCATTTCAATAATGAAATCCAGCTTCTCTTGAGGGTCAGTAGTGTGTTGGAAAAGGGCCAACCCATGGAAAAGGTGCCCTGTAACCAATTTTGAAAGCCTTCATTTGAGCTATAGCCCTAGATTGCACCATGTTTACCTCCATTTTTTTATCTTCTCCAACAAATCTACATTTTCCATTTGACTATTGTCATTATATGTGTACCCCTACTCTTGATAAGCTCCATAGCCAGACTAGTTTTGGCATAGTTCATGTGGGAAAGCATAATGATTTTGGATTTGATTGAAATGCTAATGCTGGGGTAGTTGAGGAATACATTAGAGGCTGATTGCACTGCTACTACTCGAAAGTGTGAGTTCCATGATGGAAATGAAGTCATGATTGCACAACTTCATGGAATGGGAAAAAATGAAAGAGATGGAAGAAAAAAATGGATGAAAATGGATGGAAAAGGTCTGCAACTCAGAGAATGGGTTTTTGACCAGATGGAGTTGCCAGATGTGCTTTGAATGTGCCTCTAAAGGATGAATCTCACCAAGAACACATCAACTTGATGAAATGAAATGAATACCTCTTGGTCCCACAGGCATGCCAAAATTGTTAGTGCGAAATCACAACACCCCCAAATGAGTTCTAAAAATCTATTTTTCTAAGGTAGACTCATTTGGTGTGATTGTATAACATTGAACTTTCCCCAAGGTGTGGGACCTTACAAAATGGGAAATCTCTCTAGATTAAAGGTTGGTTCCTTATTCCTCTGTTTAGATGCATACATGAGAACTTGCAGAGGATCTATCTCTATACCTAATCTAAAACTTGCCAAGGAGACAAGGATAAGAAAGGGGTACAAGAAATAAACAATAACTAAACTACAAGGTGATGCACCAAAGGAATGATGAACACTAGTTCTGTTGATAGACACAAACCAAAAAATACATGCAATAATCAAACACAGATAACTAGATTTATAACAAAAGACCAGATGTGAGAAAAAGAGACAGAAAGGATCTAGAATCGATCACAAACGTGTTTTATTACTCTGTAGATTGATACAATGTATTACAAAGTGGCCAAAAGGAAGAAACATATTACATTTTAGTTGAAGGTCCAAACCCCACGAGTTTATTTGCCAAAAGAAAAGTGAATCTTGCAAAATGAAGAATCTCCAACCTTTACAATGAATCCCACCCTTGTATTTATAGATTCAATCAGAGAGAGAAAGAGAGGGAGAAGTGGGAAAAGCAAGTTGAAGCTCAACCACTATTGTTAATGCCTTTGACAAAATCTTCCCCCAAATCTGTCTTTACTGCATCAATCCTTGGTTCGTCTCCTCGAGGAAGAGAAAATCGCAGCGTAACAAATCGAATCCGATTTGGTTGTTGAGGCAAAGAGATCCTACATTAAAGGCCTGAAGACGTTTCTCCATTTTCACCTACCAGGGCCACGCAACATCCTAGCTCTCATTTGGGCTTCCCTTTTTGGATTCATATTTGGAGAAGCACCATTAGGACACGTGGTTCTTTCTGTTGCCTCCTCCATACTTAGTCGATTTCAGACCTTTCCTGAACTGTTTTGAACCCAAGGACTTTAGATCTTCACCGTTTCTTCCCCTTTCTTGCTCCTGGTTCCTCTCGTAGCACTACCCCTTCTTTTCTCGACCTTGCTATTCCATTTTTTAATCCCTATATGACATATTTATAGATATTAATGAGTTTTCTCATGTTCTTTCTATGCGGGGTCGTAGCTGATCCGATATTTGGCCCTGGGGAAAATATGGATAACAATAACCATTTAAATCAAAGTCCTGAACTTAAACTTATCAGAAATAATGATCATGCACAAAATATCAATCCTCCAATCTCCTTAGGTGAGTGGGCCCTTTCTCTCCTTCGAGATTGAGGTACTTCAACACCAACAAATACTCAAAACAACATATAGATTATATTGATTTGAGTAAGTTCAAAACATGCTTCATCATCAGACTATAAATATTGTCAACGGTATATAACTATATTGAAAACTATCAAACTACTAACTATGAAACAGTTTCAAGAAGGTTTCTTTATAGACATAATTAGTTACAGATCATGCCACAATGATAGGAAATGGATTTAACTACATAACAACCTCATTAAATATCAATGACATCCTGTAATATAGCTAAAAACAAGGTCCTTGTTTGTAGGCTACTATGAGAAAACCCTCTAGAATGGCATGGTGGTGAGAGACTCGATATTCTTGATTGTTACTTCCTCAAAATTGGTAAAGAATGCACTTTATCAATGTGCACACGTCATCACATTACTCAAAAAATAAGTCATTGGGAATTCCTATGATCATGAGTTCACACGAGACAATAACAAGAGAAATGCATCAATCTCACTAAGGATACAACTATCTAGAACATCCCCATACATTAATTAACATATTTAGGAGTAGATCAATAGCCATGTGAATGATATAATAAGTCACTTTATGCACTCATCAAGTTTTGATATCATTGTAGGATATAAGATGGAGTCAAATAACTCCAAAATGTATGACCCCTCACTTTTTACAAATTTTAAATCACTCTCTTTGTATACATTAAACTTGGCATACAAGTCTAGTTGAATTAATTAACAATTGATGTTGGCCTCATCCTTAGAAATTTCACAAAATATGACATCCTCGCAATGAGAAATTTATTGATCTTTTCATCATAGATCCGATATGCCTTGAGGACCAAGAATATCCTAAATGAATACATTTATGAGTGACGTGGTCTAAATTATTCCTTTTTCCTTAGGAATCAATGCGTAACATGTGGATCCAAAAATTGAAGATGACACATTGAAGGAAGATGACCACACCACATTTCATATAGATTCATAAATTAAAGGGATGTGGATGGTGATATGTTTCAAATGTACATTGTTGTTTGTGTTATTTCTACCGAGACATGTATATTCATCCCTTTGAATTATATCATTGAAAAACCATATTCATCGTGGTTTTGTTCATCTTCAACTACTCCATTTTGTTGAGGAGTGTGAGGAATTGTGAGATGGTGTTTGATCTCATTTTTCTTGAGATAGGATTCAAATGTATTTGAAGCATACTTAGCATCAAGTATTATCGGTCTTGAGTGTCCTAGTGTGGGTTTGAGATTCATTTCCCACCATGGCTAAAATTATTTGTAATATTTCTAAGGCTTTTAATTTTTTTAAGGAAATATATCCATGTCATTTGGTTGTTGCAATCAATAAATAACATGAAGTACTTGTGACCACAAATTGATAGAATTGAAGAGAACACAAGTTGGAGTTAACCAACTAAATTTTTACAACATTCCATTCTAACTTTTGAAAAGGTCCTTTTGATTGTTTAGCTAAAATATAGACTTCACACTTCCCAAATTTTGTGGGTAGTGTGGGAAATCTTGGCACACCATTCTTCAACAACACAAGAATAAAATCATGATTTGAGTGCCCAAGTTTCACATGCTAAAACATACTTAGAGACATTCTATCTTCAATGAGATGAGTAAAATTCCATGAAATTGATGGATTACTATTGAGTTTTAGCAATTTTCCTTCCTCAAATCCAAATCAATATGATTACATCATTACTTTTTGTTTTGATATTGGACTTTTCATTGTCTAACAAAATTGAGTGCGCTTTTTGGAAAATGAGAACCAATGAAAATTTTCATTTCAATAGAGGAAGGTATAGGAAATTTTAAAGAATTAAGTATGGAATTCCTTTACACTCAAGTCTTATTGTCCCTTTGCAATCTATTCAAAGACTCGATCTATCTACCAATTATATTGGATTACAAATTTCTTCATGAAGCTCATTAAAGAAGTCCTTTTGGAAATTCGTGTGTTGAGTTACTTCAGGATTTAGGACCCGTATATTAAACCAAGTGGTACTAAGGAATTATTTTTGGCATCACGGTTGAAAGAACATATTCACTAGTGAAATGAGTGGAGTCTAGTTGTTTGGTGGGATTCTTTTTTATTTTTGTTTTTAATAAAATTCAATGTTCTCCCATGAAATTTTTCAGTCATGAGCCTCATGGTTCCCTTTTGTGCCACACCATTTGTATAATAAGTTATTTTTTATCATTTTATTTTTGTTCACTATTATTATTATTTTTACCTCCTTTTACTCCCATTATTATCTTTCCCCTTATCATAATTTTTTGAAGACGAGGCCTTGGAGGAAGAACCCTTGAAAGAATTACTTTTTTATTGGTATAGAAAACGTTTTCTCCTATGAAGTAAGTTTTTCTTCCAAAATAATTTTCCCTTTTGACCATATTTTCAATCAATTGATCAAATGCAAGAGCCTTAATTGATTTCTTGTTTGTAAAGAGTCTAAGTAGGTTAAGTATGTAGGAAGAAGGGATTTTAAGAATGTTGACATATATATATCAATTTCACCCCGGACATCCAACATCATGCTTGATAGCTCAAATTTATGAGGCCATACTCATAACATTGCCATTTTCAACTCAAGATTGAATAAATTAAATTACAACTACGTGAAATCCAACATTAAGTGCAAATCATACAATTCCTTAAATTATGGAATGCTTCCATGAAGTATCAAACCCTTAAATGTGAAGAAAGACTATCGCATTAATTGAGGCTCTCATTAAGGACAATGATTTTAATTTATTCTACTTCTAGATATTATATTCCTTTGTATTTGTAAGTTGTGTTAGTTTTTAATCCATGTCACGGATGTCAAACCAATGATCATTGAAGATAAGTGTGTTCTCCACTTGTCAAGAACACTCTAACTATGCATATTTTTCAGTTACAAGTGTTTCAATAATTGAATTTATTTTATACCAAGGAGATGGAGGGGTTCCTTATTAGTCCAATGTAATTACTTTTCAATATACTACCAAATAATTACTAGACCTCTTGATATACACAATTTTACCGTATACATGTTGTTACATGGAAGAATCTTTCCCTTTCAATATACTCGTTAATACGTGAAACAAACATTAAGTTATGTGAGAACATAATGGTATGTGGTACCTAGGTATTACATGAAAAGGATATGCTCTATCAATGACACGTGCTTAACAAGAAATCCTTGTACGTAAGTGTATAAATTTTATATACTCATAGAATTATTGCTTTTGGGATTTAAGTATGGAGATAGTCGTGAATGGGTAACAAAGGGAATGCGAAAATAATAAAATTCCTTATTTCTCCTCTCGGTTATTTATAGGGACAATGTCATAGATTTCATTTTGCATCTCTATTTGGCAATGGATGCGAGAATTTAAAATGGCGACATAACTTGCGCAAGTGTAACCCACATGCACCACTAATATAAAATGTTATTATTTGTTTGGTTTGTAATTTTTCTCCAAAAATTTTCTTGAAAATGAAAAGCATAATAATGAATTATAAATTATTGAAAATAAGTAAAATAACCTTTTCACTTAGAAAAAACCTCCAAAATAGTCGTGTTTTAAAAGCATACAAAATAGAACTTAACTTTTCCTTTGAAGGATGTCCTTCTCTCCAATGTGTCATTTCATGTGAACTGGGGATTAAATTTGATGCATATTTACACGTTTTTTAGGTTTTACCTGTAAGATACATCCCAAATATTTTGTAGAATGTGGTATAGGATGGGAAAAGTTATTTATAACCTATCAAGATGACGTCTGGATTAAAAAATTGTCTATTTTTATTATATACATGTCAAAATTGAGAGTTTTTCAAATTAGAATTTTTTATTGATTCTCTAACCTATGGTGTGAAGACGGTAAAGTATTTTTATTTCTTACACTTATAACTTGTAGTAGCATTTTGTCTTGGTTTCTATAAGTGTAGTGGTTTGATATATAATTTATTCCCACTTATAAATTGCCAAAAATGAAAACGATGAAAGTCAAAAATGAAAAATAAACTTCATGTACAAGATGAAATTAGTAAAACAAACACCACAAAAATTCTTAATGGGTAGGGATGACCGTAAAATTTAACCCTTGTTGTGGACTATGAAATAAGGGATTATGAAATGAGGTGCCAAATCCAATCTTGTTGTAGACACCAATTTTTACTATCGCTAGTCCCTCATCCTACGTTCGCTCCCTTTATCATCTTTATTCACATGCATATATCTCTTCCTATTTGAATTCCCCTTTCCCTCCTAAATCTCATTTATTCAAATTTCCCACTTTCCTATTTTATCCCATCATTTATTTTATTTCCACTAATTCACCCTTAATCCCATTTAATTAATCCCTAATCATATTTATTTATTATCCCTAGACCCTCATTTAATGATTTTCCTCCAACCACCTTTTATCCTCCCTAAATATCCCCATTTTCTATCACTAGGTCCTCATTTAATAATTTTATCTCCCATTTTCCTTTATTTAATGTTTTCCACCTCTCTAGGTCTTTCATTTAATAATTTCACCTCCCTTTGCCTTTATTTAATATTTTCCTACCTCTCACCTACCATTTATCCCCTATAAATATGCCTTTACCCCCTCCTTGCAAAGCATGAATTTTTTGGGCATTCTTCGATTTTGGCTTTGTTTTGTAAGTTTCTCCTCTTCTCACCAACAACTACTATCAACTTGGATCTTCTTTTGAATACCTATTTCATCATTGTGGATATTTGAAGAAATTTTGAGCTTATGTGGAGCCCCTTTTTCTTTTCTTCATCTTGTGCTTCATCCTTGTAGGTTCTATAGTCATCTTGGATTCCTACCAATACCCCACCCTTTACTCAATCTTCTTCATCCTTCATTTTTTCTATTCTTACCTTATCAAATCATAAATCTATCTTGGTCACCATCGACCTCCACTAGTTGTCGTTGACCCTTCCTACAACCATCACATCTATAAATTTTATTGAATCCTTTATGTTATTCAAATCTCTTACAGATTCCGACCATTTCATCTCGGTCCTCTTCTCTAGATCTACTTCCAAGGCCATCATATCTACATTTTCTATCACTTTTAACTTGATCAACTCCAGTTGTTATCGAGTGGGCCTTGTAATCTCGGTCGTCGTCAACCTACTTAGGTTTGGTTTAATTTCATTAGATCATATCTATGTTTTATCACTTTTATTACATCTCAATTTCTATTACAGTTCATATTTTGTTGCATCCAATTTATCAATATTTTATCTTATCTTTATCAAAATGTGGGTTGAAATCCATCCTAGGAAGTTTTCACTTCTCGGGATTGACATTGTTAGAAACCCACCCATCTATCTACTAATCCATCCTCTTTTGTTGAGTTCTCTTGATTTGTATGTTTTCTATCTCGCTATGAAGAAGGATCTCTCATTTTGCACCCACATTCATCGTCATCCCATCTCAAGATACCTTAAAACCTTGCATATTTGGAGTTACTTATTTTCTTTAGTACTAGTTCACTAATCTGAATAGGAATAAGGTAACTTGGTCAAAATTCTGGCATGCCCGGTGGGACCCACCCTTCTTTGGCAAGTATTTTCATTTTTTTTTTCATTTCTATTTTCTTTTGTCCATCTTCTAGTAATCTCGTAGGTAGGAGAATTGTTTTTACTTACTTGCGGTGGATTGTGTTGCTTGGATTTGCTTGCTTTAAATATTCGGATAAAAAGGAAAAAAGAGTATCCAAGTATTCCTTATTTTTATTCCTCATCTCTTTCTTTTATTTCATTACATCCTTTGTCTACTACTTTCATCAAACATCACATTTCATTTCGGATCTAAAAATAACCCTCATATTTTCTTGGAAATATAGTTTAACTTGGGGTTTAACTCATTGCATACACATTCATCACACACATCAAAACACACAAATCAAACTACACATCTAAACATCTCTTACTAAGTGGAACTATTGGTATTTCATCACCCAATAGGAAAGCCGATGCGGTGTTCTTTCCGCATTATAATTTTTTTGTCTACTGGTATATTGGATAAACACTTGAATCCCTTATCGTTGTGGGACCATGAAGTGAGGGGGTAGGCCCCAATACTAAGACCTATACCGATATTCATCACATTATTGTGCCTCATGTACCTTTGAGTATATCGAGGACTCCATAAAAAATGTCTTGAAACCATCCAAAATTACCATTTCCTAGGTTCCCTTTGAGACCATTTTCTTATTTTTCACATCATTCTAAATAATCAAGATGATCAAACACTTGTTGCTTTATTTTTTATTAATAAAATGTATAAGTTCTTATTTTTCTTTTTATGCCTATTATCACCCATTCTCATGCCAAGAAAACACAACCATCTACCTCATCCAACAATATCTCCACTTCTGACGATCTTTCCCAAGAAACTTCCACACTTGTCACTCCTTCTTCTACACCTATGATCACCACACCTTTGGTCTCCCAACCCCTTATTTATATGGTCTCTCTTCATGAGACCCATGTCATCCAAAATGATCCCCATCTTGAAACCAATCCTTCTGTATCTCATTAGTCCATTTCCTCTAGACTAACTATGCTTCCATCTTTACTCCTTTAGATACTCTTGACCTCCTACCATCCCTCGTGGATGCTTAAAGTTTCAATAACTCCTTGATGATAATCATATCACCCTTTATGAATATCTAGTCCATAAATCTACCACAACCTCTCATGATCATCAAACCACTCAATTGGTGATGCCCATTCCCCCTAATATGCCTCGTATTAACACCATGATCACTCCCTCTATCCCCATCACCTCTTCATCCACTATGGTTATTAATACTCCCATCTAATTATCACAAGAGTCTCACTTGCTTCCTCCTCCACCTAAACAACACAATTCAACTTTACCTCTTATCTCCACTTCCCATGTTCATGCCAATGTGATCACTTCACAACCCCATCCTTCTCGAATAGTTTCAAATCCATCAACCTCCTCTTCGAGGTGCTTATCGCTACATACTTCCCAATAAATAAACTAAAGTATCCCAACCACCCATAAATTACATCCCAACTCATCCTATATCAAACCAATCAAATGTCCCCATCTCTCAACATCCAACCAAATATCACCAATCTTATCACATCCCCATTCCTCAACAACACAATTCAACTTTACCTCTTATCGCCACTTCCCATGTTCATGCCAATGTGATCACTTCACAACCACATCCTTCTAAATAGTTTCAAATCCATTAACCTCCTCTTCGAGGTGCTTATCACTACATACTTCCCAATAAATCAACTCAATTATCCCAACCACCCATCACTTACATCCCAACTCATCCTATATCAAACCAATCAAATGTCCCCATCTCTCAACATCCAACCCAATCTCACCAATCTTATCACATCCCCATTCCCCAAAAATAACCTTTATCACAACCTATTCAATTGCAACCATTTAATTACATTCCCCTTATCAAACACTTCCACAAACACCTACTCATCCTCAAACTTATCAACAACCTAATCCATCTACCTCATATGTTCCTCAACCACATCCTCCAAATTCTCATCCCCAAACAACCTATGATCCCATGCATGTTTTATTAAGTATAATCGCTAATGTTGAAGCTGCTACCTTGAGAACCAAAACCACATTCTCATATGATCAAATTTTTAACGAAAAAATAAATCCTTTTTTCCCCATAAATCCCTATCCTCCTTATTGGGAATTACCAAAATTCTCTAAGTTCAATAACAAGGAGGACCCATAACAACACCTTCATGCTTTTAGACATGCATGCTACCTTATTGCTCATGATCAAGACCTTATGCTTTGCACATTCCCCATGTTGTTGGCTGGTCCCACGTTGGATTAGTACAATGACATCCCACAACATTCATTATTCTCCTTCACCCAACTTGTGCAACTATTCCTAGAACACTTCTCAATCAATATTGTGCATAATATCACTATCACATACCTTTATTCCATTAGATAGTATGATGATAAATCTATTGCATACTTCATTGTATGATGACATGGCATCATCAACTATCTATCATTTTCCCTTCCACAAACTAAATTAATTGAACTCTTCTCACATTCGTGTGAAGCATATATCCTCTACTCTTTAAATACAATCATTTCAAACCTTTGAAGAGGATTTACCATGGTTCAAAACTTGAACTTCGCACCCTTGAGTAAGGCCATCTCAAATTTTGATCAAATAAACCCAAACCTAGATTTACTAATTCTCCCATGCATGGTGACAAATCTAGTTACACCACTAACGCCATTGTGGTCAAGTCTTCCTCCACATCCAATTATCATGTGGAGCCTCCAAAAAGATCTCCTAGACAACCTCCTAACTATACCCCTCTTGGGGAATCATATAGTTCAATATTTAACAAGTTAATGGTGGTCCATCTTATTCAAATTCCTCCCATATGACCCATTGATGACTCACAACCCAAACCATCTATGTGGTACCATGAGGAACACTATTGTAAGTATCATCAATTCTAAGGTCACAACATTGAGAAGTGTTGTTCCTTCAAATATCTCATCCAAAAACTCATAGATCATGGTGAACTCCAAGTAGATAATCCTAATGCACCACCTAATCAGCCTCTTGAGGTCTTTAAACAACCATTTCCCAATCATCCACCAATAAATCAAGTTCTACCCCCACATCTTATACACCTAATGCTCACACAATCAAAACCATAAACCAAAAGATAACATCATTATCTACATCCACCATCTCATCATCTACTACATCTACCCCTATCTTAGACATTTCTTCCACATCTACAACTTCATCAATATCTACATCTATATCTACGTCAATCACATCTACAACTATTATACCTACATCAATCTCAATTACGCCAACTACTACTTCCATGTCTACCACATCTACACTAGCTACATCTACTTCTACACCTAATGCATCTACACCCACCATATCTACAACTACCTCATCCATATCTATTATATCCCAATATATTACACCTAGTTCTTCACCAACTTCTACCTTAACATCCATTCCTACATCATATTCCACATCAATAACATCTACCATTTTGTCCATACCTACCTCCTACCATGCCTTCAAAATTATACTATGCAAACACCCCGCACTTAAGACAACCATAAATGATATTCATATCCCATCTATAAAACCAATCACCCCACATCAACAAATCCAAAACCCACACATTGTATAAACCCATTTTGATCTAATCAATCACATCATCCAAAAAACCCCTCCCATCCTCTATATCCACATCCACAACATCATCCATATCCCCTGGTTCTACTTCTAAAAACCCCCAGTTGAAATTGTCATCAAAGGTAAATACTCACAACCAAATTCTAAGAACCTTGGGATACCCATCCAAAAATCCATAATGCACCCACCAAAAAAGTTGGAGCTCCCTCCTCCCAAGACCAACCCTCCTAAGAAATTTAATGTCACATCATCACTCCTAGGAGTGTCTCCTTCCATTTAGGGCCAGTCCCTTCATCCAAGTCCCCCATTATCAACAAATCAAAGAAATATCATCCTCCTTCCATACCCGACCTTCCTTTTAAATAATCCACATCCCCATTTGTCAAATTAAAATCCAAGTCACCTAAGTCACCAACCATTAAAATTGATACCAATTGATAATCACCTCCTTCTTATAACTCTAAGACAAAATCTGATTTTCCCATGAAGCCTCATCAAATAAAACCATCCCTCTTACCTTCATCCACCATTCGCAAATCCACTTCATCTATAACCTCTTCTTCAAAACCCCATTGGATCGTATACTAAAATATTTCAATAACTCCTTCAAGCATCTACAATCACCCTTTCCCCATCAAATATTTTGACCCACATGGAAAAAAACCATCATGGTTTAATTTTAAAGTCATTTGTACTTACCATCTGTACCCTTGTGAATGATACAAAACATTGTAAATCCCTCCAAAATCTCATCCATAATATCATAGAAGAAGGTGCCCTTCTCATCAATGAAGACCACCTTCTTCCTTCTATCTCATCTACATTCAAATACATTCCTCCAATTGAATCCTCACCTCCTCATGAATCTAAGTTAGATTATCCATCTAAAACATTCATCATAATCCCTCCCCCAAGCTCTATTTCTCCTAAAGGAATGCCCCTCTCTTCATCAATGCCATCCATATTACCAATCCTCCTCACCCTCATGATCCTAAACCATATATCCAATCAAAACCTAAAGTCACCATCGCTTTCCTTCCAACAATCCTACCCCATCTCCCTCGACATCTTCTAGAACATCCATATCACATCTCAATTTGCTTGATGAGGTGCAACATCTATCACAAGGAAAGTATCCACTCCTCACTCCTAATCCTCCCACATCTACTTATTTCTCCACATCTCCCATGCACATCGATTCATTTACTTCTTCATACTAGAACCCCATGGACATGGATGACATCATGCCCCTTCCCCTAAATTATTTTAATCAGAATGTCACTACTCTAGAAAGGAGCCACCATAGAATTTTTCCCCAACTAGATTAGACCATACATTATAACACATAAGTATGGATCAGAACCTATCGTTTAGCGTATCTTGATGGTAAACCGGAAACAAAGCCTCTTAACCTTGCACTTCAGACCCTTCCACTATGTTAACATACCTACAAAATTGAACTTAGTCATATCAATGATCTTACTTCTATCATCAACCTCTTTTATCTCTCCTTGTAATGATTTAGAGCTATGTGGTCTACCATCACTATCCTATTTATGACCATGAATATGGGAACCACAGCTCTTTCCCATAACATATTCCTTATGGAAAATTCCTCCTTCTATGATGGAACTCCAAAATCATTACATCCATCACCCTCTTATCTACTTATACTGAACCATGTTAAGGTTCCATGGGTGTCACTTGTACATATTCCCATCCCTCCCCAAGTGATATATTGGCTATCTCTAGCTTTATCCATAATTGAAAATCACGAATTCCCATTATCTAAAGCTATCTTATCCAAAAGAAGACTTATCCCTCGAAGAACAATTGTTCGTATAAATAAAAATGTCAAAGTATAGATTAGTCCCTCGAAGGACAACTATTATGCATATCTTATCCTGCCATCCAAAAAATAAAATAAAAAGTTAAAATCTAAAAGCATAAAGAAAATGTAGAACACTCCCTTGAAGGATGGGTACCATCTCATATCATGGCAATGAAGGCTTCCCACATTGATCATCCTTCTATATACTCAAAAGAAAAAAGCATAAAGTTCAAAAGTAAGCATCCCAAGAAATCTTCCCACATCGATCAACTTTCTCATCCATAGAAAACTTCCCGCATTGATCATTTTACACCATATTTCTCAAAGTTAGGGCATAGTCCTTAGAATAACCACCTAAGGAGAACCTATTTTCCAGTGTATGAGTGTCATCCAAACACCTTATTTCGTGTTGACATTAGGTTCATAATTTCACTTTCCATACTTCCCCTCATGATCCTTGGAATAACTAACTATCATTGGTTATGTGTTAACACCTATTGTTTGTTGCAAGCATGGACTTGTTTTTTTCCTTTTCATGTTTGCCTCCAATCCAGTTCAAAGCATCTATCCTATGTGTGCTCCTTCCTATATTTCGGTCATCCTCATAAGGTCACATTTTATATATCATATCCGATCCAATCTAGTCGCTTGTCTTATCTCATCCACCTTTTATTATATTATTAATCTCTTATTTCATCTCAACCAATTCTCTTCATCCAATCCTTTTATCTCTTCCACTTTAGGCTTGTGTGTCACCCATAACACATTGATCTTTTCCTTACGTGGCTCATCTTTTTATCCTTTCCTATCATCTTATCTAGCAACGACATTCTTAATCACATCTCAAGCCCACTTTGTGGCCATATTTGTGTTCTCCATCAGGACACCATATCTCATCCTAAGTCCACTTTGTGGCCATATTTGTGTTCCCTATTGGGGCACCATTATTTCATCCCTTCTTCATTATGATCATCTTATCTTTCCCATCCCACTAGGATGTATATTTTCTTGATTCCTCATGTATGAAGGATATCACATAGTTTTCCCCGCACCTTGTCAGACCTTTGTCTTGACCATCCTTGCATTTATTTACGCATATTTTGATGACTTCCTTTGACCCATTGGTCCCACATAGTGCACATCCATTTGCGAGGATCCACCTTGGATGCCCTCCATATTGTAGTGGGTTTTTCCGACTCACAGGTCTATAGGATATTTTCATCATCTCCATTGAGGCCATACTTTTTTCCCTACCAAAGTGATTACAAAATCACCACCATGTTTTTTTTTATTCACCTCATCAATCATCTTTTCATCCTTTCTCATTTTTGTCTCATGGCTTTCCCAATGCAAACCACTCAAAAAGGGGCAAATGTAGACACCAATTTTTGGTATCACTAGTCCCTCATCCCATGTCCTCTTCCTTTTATCATCTTTATTCACATGAATATCTTTCTTCTTATTTGAATTCCCCTTTCCCTCCTAAATCCCATTTATTTGAATTTCCCACTTTCCTATCTTATCCCATCATTTATTTTATTTCCCCTAATTCACCCTTAATCCCATTTAATTAATCCCTAATCATATTTATTTATTATCCTTAGACCCTAACTTAATGATTTTCCTCCATCCACCTTTTTTTATCCTTCCTAAATATCCCCATTTTCTATCCCTAGGTCTTCATTTAATAATTCTATCTCCCCTTTTCCTTTATTTAATATTTTCCTACCATTTATCCCATGTAAATATGCCTTTACCCTCCTTGTAAAGAAGGAATTTTTGGGCGTTCTTCGATTTTGGATTTTTTTTTTTGTGTTTCTCCTCTTCTCACCAACTACCATCAACTTGGATCTTCCTTTTTAAGACCTCTTTCATCATTTTGGAGATTTGAAGACATTTTGAACTTGTGTAGACCCCTTTTTTCTTTCCTTCATCTTGTGCTTTATCCTTGTAAGTTCTACAGTCATCTTGGATCATTTTCATTGCCCCATCCTTTACTCATCCTTTTTTATCCTTTGTTTTTTTTCTATTCTTACCTTATCAAATCATAAATATGTCCTGGTTACCTTTGACCTCTACCACTTTCCATCGACCCACCCAGTTATATCGTTGACCCTTCCTATAGCCATCACATCTATCAATTTTCTTGCACCCTTTTCGTTAGATCTAGTTTTAGATATCTTGCATGTTCCTGCCATTTCATCTCGGTTCATCGCCATCTCCATATCTTCTTCCAAGGTCATCGGATCTATATTTTCTATCGTTGTTTTTCTTGATCATCTCCAAACCCATCGAATGGGCCCTACGGTCTCGGGTCGTCAGTCGACCCACTCAAGTTTGGCTTAATTTCGTGTATGAGATCTACATTTTATCACTTTTATTGCATCTCATTTTCTATTACAGGTTCAAATTCTTCGATACATCTCATTTATCAATATTTTATCTTATCCTTATTAAAAATGGTTGAAATCCATCCTAGGAATTTTTCACTTCTCAGACTAACATTTCCAGAAACCTACTCATCTATCTACTAATCCATCCCATGTTTAGTTCTCTTGATTTGCAGGTTGTCTATCTCACTCGTGAAGAAGGATCTCTCATTTTATGCCCGCATTCATCATCATCCCATCTCAAGGTACCTTAAATCCTCGCATATTTGGAGTTACTTATTTTCTTTAGTACTAGTTCACTAATCTAAACATGAACGAGGAAATTGGTCAAAAATTGGACAAAATCAAAGGTTTTTCCAAACTCTAATCTAAACTTGGTCTCCTTAAATGTGGTAATTTTTTAAAAGTCTCGTGTTTTATTTCCAGGACATCAATACCAAGCATCAAATAGTTTGAATGGGTCAATAAAAACGGCATATTCCATATGTAGGCATGCAACTTATTGAATATCATACAATATTCAAGCCTGAAATTAATTTAAAATTGCACATTTCTAGTGCTTGTATGACCTATCAGTAGGCTTACATTCATTTTATGGAATGCCACCCTCAAATAACGCAACCAAAGAATAGTGCAAGAGTATATGTTATGTCAAAAGTTGTTTATGTCATTAAGTGTCATAAAAGAGTAGCTCTAATAAAGTCTTACGTGTCGTTGTCAATTGATGGTATTGTCATGTCTTATCAATATTATTATTATTATGAAAATCATAAGCCTAGTCAACATCAATGTCATTAGAAGTCTCTTAATGTGACATTAAACTATTTTTTCATTCTCAAAGTCATTATAAAGTGTTAAATTCATTTGTGAATTTTTATTCCTAAGTATTTCATCACCAAAATATATTTGTGGGTTTTTATTCCTAAATATATGGTTGAAATTCAAGGCCATGCCGTTGCCCTACAACATGGTAAAAAAACCCTAAATCACAACCCTGGTCACGATTCTACCAAAAACCCTAACATGGGAAGTGATGATGGGGGAAAATACCTCTCATGGATCAATATTGCATTTGGAGAAGACATTTCTATGCTAGAGGAGTAAACAAAAATCCATTGGAAGGTGGCGCAGTCTACACAGCTAAGGACACACATTCTGTGCAAAACAAGGATAGATCAGAGGCTTCTGGTAACACCAAGCCGAATGGAAACACTGAAAGTAGGGCCCCTTCCTCTCATGCCATGAATTCAAAGGCCCGAGGGTTTGTAAAAACTGGATCTAGCTCACGACATGGAACCCCTATTACTCCCCTCAATGGAGAAAATGAGATTTGGAAGAGTGGCGGATCTGGTTTGATACCTACACTCTTTCCTGAACTGCTGATCTAGGGCAATGGAAGTGATACAAAGATCAGGAAATCCAGTGGTCCCACTTTCACTGATATAGTAGCCGACAATTCAATGACTAGTGCAAAGACTACTATGAAGCCTGCTGAGAAAACCCATGCATAACCTTTGGAGATGAAGTCCTCGAATCAAAATCTTTCTATCAAGACCATGCCTTAATTTGTAGATTCATTGGACTTTGGCCTAGTCTACCTATCCTACATGAATGGATCTCCAAGCATTGGATCCCACTTCTAGCAGGAAGGTTAGATCTCTACCCATGTGCTAAAGGAATCTTCATTGTTGCTTTTGAATCCATAGTTGATAAGGATATCATTGCTAATTAGCTTTGGATCTACCAAAAAAATATCTTATATTAAAACCCTGGTTCCCATCATTCAACCCTCTCACAGAATCTTTCTCCTGCAAACCGATCTGGATCAGATTACCCCATCTACCTCTCGTAATTTTGGGATCAAAAGTGTCTGATAGCCATAGGCAATACATTGGGCAACACCATTAACATTGACCCCCAAACCTCTAAATTCACACATACAACCTATGCAAGAATTCTTGTTGAGGTTGATACCTCAAAGGATCTTCTAGCTCATATTGAGCTAAAGGTGCAAAATCAAACTTGGACTCAACCTCTGGACTATGAGGGTATGCCTTTTAGATGTAAGAATTTCTTCTCTCTGGGACATTCTGTTGTTAATTGTGAGATGATAAAACACAAAAAGAGAACGCTAACTGGTGGAAAAATGCCCTCCCAACATTTGAGATTCGAACCTTAGAATATCCCTTCGCTTCTGATGCTAATAAGGAAGACACACTAGAAATGGTCCCAGAAACCCCTTTGAACGAGCTCACAAACCATGCAAATAAAGAGTCATCTGGGGAGACTCAGAGTATCGGAAACACTGAAACAAAAAATTTGTAGCGGATAAGGAGAATATTCCTCGATCTCCTTACTCAAATAATACTTATCAGCCAATTAAGGATTTTGATCCTTTACAGAAATCTGTGAATGAATGGATTATGGTTCGTAACAAGAAGAAAAATGTTTGAATTGAAAACAATAGTTGTTAAGTTGTTGTTTTTTGCTGCTTTTCAGTTGTTGGTTTGTTGGTTGTTGGCCTTTTCATGGCAGGTTGTTTGTTGCCATTGGGATTTTTTTATCACATTTGGATTTTGATCCCTTTCTGGTTTGATGATATAGTTTTATCTGGATTTTGAGTCTTATTGTACAAGGGTATAGTCCCTTTCAAAAAATTTACTAATTATATATTACCAATTATATATATATATATTAGTGTCAATAGTATGTTTTTGTTGTTTTTCTTCATCAATTATCAAAAAGAATAAAAATTCCTCATGGACGCATTATTGGTGTAACTCGATGCCCAATAAAATAAAGTGTTTCGCATTACAAGGGGAACAAGAATAAGAACAATGTGGAAAATAATGAGCTTTATGCCTTCTCTAACTAAATAAACAAAAAAATTCATCGAGAGGATGGAGAAAACATTAGAAGGAACTCAATCAACGACCTCTCATCAACCACTAACGACAAGGCCACACATCCGTAGTAGTGGAAATTTTATTTTTAGCTATGTGCTTGAATAAGAATAGAAGTATGTACATGTTCTCTTGGAATGTTTGGAATTTGATATTCATATTGTAGTCTCTTGAATGTGTTGTGATATGGTGTGGAAGGTCCGTAAATGTAAAAATAGTTGTATATGAGGGAAACCGACTAAAGTATCCTCGGACTATGGAGATCCTTGTAGAAAACACACTTATATTGAAAGAGGGGTGAATCACTATTATCCAATTTTTACTAATTTAAACTTTATCATTCATAACATCAGAAATTACATAGGATATAACAATTTCATGACACAAAGAATTATGTGGAAACCCTTTTGAGAGAAAAACCACATATAGAGGACTACTTGAGCTACCGCCCAAATCTATCCACAAACATAATTATTTTACAAATTTCGTAGGCAACGACCTACAGGAGACACCAATACCTAATACTAACCATCAAATCAAGTTGATTTATGAACACTAACTCACCTGAGACACCAATCCCCAAGGATGAGAACCAACTCAAACCTTGCTCAGAAGCACCAAATCACCGAGACACTAATCCCCAATACCGAGCACCAACTCAACAATGCAAATATCCACCCACATTAGTTATTTCTTCAACTTGATGATGGTGTGTAGATTACTATTCACTTCTTTCTATTGTTATTGTACACACATGCTTTGCTCTTTTCTTATGCACTTCTTTCTTTTCATTCTTCTTTAGTAACTAGACATTCCAATCTTCTCTAGTTGTCTCTACCTCTTCCTTCACAAATCCTCTTAATATATATTCATTAAATGCTCCTCTATTGTCACTCTCTTCATTTTTATTTTCAAAATGGAATCATAATATTGTGAGCACACCCCTAAATTTACAATTGAATTCATTTATATACCATGTTCATTTGATGAACAAATGTGACTTTTAATGAGTTAGCATCCTTTTGAATATTTTACTTGGGTCAGCCTTTGTAAAATGATGTTTTAACATTAGAATATTTTTATGACTCCTATGGAATTCCCATATTTTCTCTTGGTCCCGCAACATTTCATGACCATTGTGGACAATTCTGAACATTCTAGATTTTTCTCTTCATTGTGTGATTATCATCTTTTGTAATGCAACATCCATTGACTTCTATCTTCCTTTGTATCACAACACTTATTGAATTTTGTCAATTTCACTTCATTACGTGGCATATATGCTTTGGCTTTGAGAAATATTATTTAAAATTCACAAAACACTTCATCAATCATCAACATGCAAGTTACTACAATAATCCATGATACATACAGCTTATCCGCGAAGCACTACGCTGACACCTACAGAACATTACAAAACCCGTGGAACACTACGAAAACCCATGGAACACTACAGACACCTAAGAAACACTAGATAACCCATGGAGCACTACCAAAACTTGTATAACACTATGAAATAGTTTTCTTTGGTGTGCTACATATAGAATTCTAACTAAATTTTCTTTTCATAAGGGGTGCACATCCTGAAAACATCAATGGCAATATTTCTAACATAAGAGATATTTATCAGCATTCCTTTGACATCAATGACAATATTTTCATAAATATTTTCCTTTGTCATTGATGGTAACTAAGCATCTTGCGACACCCTCCATATTGATCTATTGCCCCTCGGATTTAATTCTCCCCTCGGTGTATTACTTCTCTAGAATTTCAATTCTCCTCATTTTGAATCAATGGCAGAGGAAAAAAATTTCAAAATACTCTCCCCATGTAATTATGTTTCCTTTTAATGGCCTATTAAAATGGATATCACTCCTAACTTTTTCTAAGATATTATGTATTCTTTTGTTTATCAATATCGAGTTAGGAACATTGACACCTCATCCGCAGAGTCTACTTGCTCACACAAAGTGCACGTAGCCACAAGGTCCCTCCTTTGTTAACTCATCAAGATGTTAAACATGCATATTCACAACCATTCATGCAAGAAGATGTATCATAACATAACAATTTTTCAACACATATAATAAGGAAGCTTAATCAACATACAAAATGATCAATAAAACTTGAATTTCCAAAATACCATACTCATATGTAGTCACCTTAGCTACCCAAACACAATTATCCATTACAACCAAAATTCATTACATAACAAGAAGTTGTTTACGTAACAAACTTCTTATAGACATTCGTTGGACCATGTGAATATGGAAAATCCATAAATATCATAGCTTAGAGGTAATAAGAACCATCATCGAATATATAGTATTGAATCACTCGATCTCTCTACCTTGGACTCTAGTGAAAACAATCAACCAACCTCAAACCCCTCAATACAAGGAATTAAATAACTATTTATATATGGTGGGTCCTGCCTTTCACCACTTACATACATTTTTCCTAATAATAGGTATGATAATAATAGGTTACATGTATTTACAAATTTTGTTCTATTTATAGGTCAAGTTATAAATAGCTTTCTCTAACATGTTTTAATTCTATATTTATCCCGACTCCATGCATTATCTTTAACCTTTTTGTGCATGTGCTTTTTCTATTTCTCGAATCTTTCATGAGCGTCACTCCATCTTCTACTTTTCTATTTTTAGCCACTTTCTAGACAATTGGATAAGTCCTAGAACACTTTGTGTGCTCATGTGCAAACATTTACACACCGACCCCTTATGCATGTTGCATGCCCCTTTACACGCCCTTGCATGTGGTCTCTAAAAGTCACACATGGATAACAATTATCTATTTTCTCCACTCAACATTACCCCACACTAAGAGTATTGTCCATCCTTGGCAATATGATGGGTCACAAAATACTTCTCAAAGAATAACTAAGGACTAAAGAATAAAGAATAAAGGGGTAATTACCCCCAATAAATCAAAGAATAAGTATTTATCACCCGTATGTGCATCCAAAATCTACGCCTTATATTGCAAGAAAAGCTCTAGAAATTTTGTATCTAAGGAAACTTCAAGTGTCTTTGATGAGGGTTGTCAATCCTTGTCATTAATAATGTCAATCCGGGTTGGTGTCTGAAGGTTGTATGCATTAAGAGAAGAAGATATTGGAAAGAAAATCCTTTAAACACAAACCAAACTTGCATAAAATAAATCACACACGCAGAAATTTAAAAGCACACTTGCAGAAATGTAAACACACTTGCATAAAAGAAATCACACTTGTAGGAATATAAAGGCACACTTGCAGAAATAAATTTTGCATGAAATAAATCACACTTGCATGAATTAAAATTGTTGAATTAGAAATAAACATAATTGAACGAAACACCTGTAGGTTCACAATAGACTGAATTTTCACAATACAAAGATAAAAACAATACAACAGAATGAATTAAAGAAAAATGAATAAACATAAACATAAATACACATATCTATCTTTCTTGGAATGAGTGGCCAGCTCATTCCTTAGAAGAGGATTTAAATCATACTTCTGAGATCTCAAAACTACATAATATTTGAGAGGAAAGAACAGATCTTTATTTCTTGGGAGAAAAGCATTACATATCTCGGTGTGGAAGGTTGCATTTATAATTCATGCATCCAACCAACTCCTTATTTTAGGAAATACAATCTGATCTTATCTTTATTCCAATCCTAACAACTAAGATCTCCATCTCCACAAAATATGGAGAGAAATATATTATTGGAGTCAAAGTCTCATTTCACTTATTTTAGGAAGATTTTCTCCCAAATATTCTCCTTGCTTTTCGGTAACAAGAGTCATAATGATTTTATTCCTCTAAATTATTAGAAGGAGGATTTTTCTCAAAATATGATTTTGACCAAATACCTTTCTCGGATTTTCCATTTGACTTTGTTGTTTTTGATTGTGGAACTTTTGACGCTTGTCTGATACACTTTTTCATCGTCTGCAGTTCACTAAAAGTTAAATTTATCTTCATTGGTTAAAAAAATTGTAGCAAATATGAATGAGGTTTTTTTAAACACATTGCTATGAACAAAAACCTCTCTCATATTTTCCATTTGACTTTTCTATTTCTGTTTATGGAACTTTTAGCGCTCATCTGATACACTTTTCCTGACTGCAGCTCACTAAAAGTTAGATCTCTCTTTATTGGTAAAACTTGTAGTAAATCTGAATGATTTTTTTGTTAAAAATGTTTTTATGAACAAAAACCTCTCTCATATTTTCCATTTTATTTTTCTGCTTCATGTTTATGGAACTTTTAGCGCTAAATCTAATACACTTTTCTCGACCGCAAATAACTAAAATTTAGATCTCTCTTTATTGGTAATACCTGTAGCAAATCTGAATGAGTTTTTCTTAATCACATTGATATGAACAAAAATATCTCTCATATTTTCCATTGGATTCTCTGATCTTTCACAATTCCTCAAAATCGTTAAAATATGCTTAGTTCCTAACTAAGCCTTCGAGTTTCGGAGTGAACTTAAAACAGCTTATAACTTTTGCATACGATCTCGGATTGAGAAGATTATTTTTTTAACTTGCATAATTTTACAAGAGAAATATGA
This sequence comes from Taxus wallichiana var. yunnanensis, assembly GCA_018340775.1. NCBI lineage: Eukaryota > Viridiplantae > Streptophyta > Pinopsida > Cupressales > Taxaceae > Taxus > Taxus wallichiana. The sequence goes on from CM031235.1 coordinate 944,733,412, forward strand.
ATATGAAATCATATTTGACTTTATATATACCATTAATTATCAATTCCACTTTTCTCAATACTAGCATTATCTTTCCTTTATGGCCTGTATACATAAGACTTTGCATTTTTTCCCAAATAATCAATAAGATTAGTCAAAAAATAGATAACAAAATATTTCTAAAGAATGAACAAGATATATATCATATATTCTATCCTAATAAAACTATAAGTTCCTATATTACATTTAAATCCACTTTCAAAGGTAACTTGGAAGGACAAAATAATGGTAATTTATGGCCAATTTATGGCCTCATCGGTCTTCCTGCTTCGAGCTACTTGGGAGCATTTTCAAGTGTCACTTCCACAATACTGATTACATCATCTATAGTCATCTCATCCACATCATCAATAGCCTTGATCTCCTTCACTCCTACTTCCAACTCGATGTCATACTCAAAGATCATCCATTTTGTGCATCACTAATAGTGGATTGCCTTGAGCCTCTCTATAAGTATATCTTTCATAGCTTTTATGAGCTCTCTTCTTTCCTCAACTTTATCCATAACCATCTTGCACTCTACCTTATTTAATTTCATGGTTTCCTAAATTTTCTTTAAATCTTCCTCCTCCTTCGCAACATGCACCCCGAGAATAGGCTCAAAATATTGGCGATTGTCAAAATCCTACTCTACGTTTCTCATGGCCCTCGTGACTTCCACAACTAATGCCTCATATTCTACTATTTTGGCCTCAACTTTTCCTTATTCTTCCTCTTTATTTTGGCTAATTCTTCTAGTGATGGCCCCACACCACTCTTTAATTTATGAAGTAACATATTGACATGATATTTAAGATGATCCATCTCTATGACATACATTGTTCGCCTCGATTTACTAGTTTTGGGCATGCATGCATAATGTCAACCACTATGTCACTTATTTATTATATGATTTTTTCATCATATTCTTCTCATCAAGGAGTTCCAAATTGATCTTCTAAATCTTCCCATCCTTTTCCTCTACCTCCTTCATCATTATCCTCAATTCAACCCCTTTTCCTATATTTCTCCTTCCTATCTCGGCTCCAAACTTGTCGAGTGCATTACCCGCTTGTTCATATGTCAGCTTTATGGGTTCAATGACATTGTATAGTGTCCTAGATCATTCTTCAACCTTAATTTAGAATACGACTTGTCACTTACCTCAAATTCTATCTCCTCTTCATGTGTATGCATACTCCATGATAACATCTTCCCGTGTATGACAATACTCCATCCTTATTAAGTATGTCCCAACCAAACAATTCTCCTAGGGGACCAAACTCTGGAATATAGTCCTTAGTAATTTTTAAGGTCATCGATGTATGAAATAAAAGGTGGCTAGGGTCGTGGCCTTCTCACCTTTTCCTTTTTGTGCGCTTTCCTTGGTGTATCTTGCGTAACAACGAATGACTCTTTGCTTGCTTCTCCACCAACACCCTTTTCCTCCTTAATGGCATACTCTTCATAGCCCTTTTCTTTATCTACTTTAGGCTCCTCCTCTTGTGTATTGCACCTCTCCTCTTCACGTCTGGCACTTCTACCATGCACGGGCCCTCATTATGCACATTTTCTTCTCCTTCCTCCTGTTTTATCTCTAGGCTTAATTACTTGTACATTGGATTCTTCACATTTTCATCCTCTTTGTGTATAGACTCCTCACATGCTACCTCTTCAAACACCTTCTCTCTAGGTCCTCTTCCTCATTTTCAGAAATGAATCGAGCTATCTTTTGGATATTTTTCTTCAATGGACTTGTTTTAGCCATTGTTACTACTAATGGAGACCCTTTAGTTGGTGTGAAGATCATGTGCCCTTACTTTATTCTATTCACTTCTTTTACATTTCCTTTCTTCACTTTGATCTAGTGTCGTATCTTCTTCTTCTTGTTCTTGTCGTAGTGGAGTCTCCTTGTGCTTTATATTTGGTGGATGTGGCCTACAAAGGCCACACACTTCAACCTCTTTACCATCCTTCATATTTTTTCATAAGTTGAAAAAAACTTTGCATTCCATGTTGCCAACCACCAAGTCATAATTGGATTGAGATCCAAATTTTTAGACTCCATCATTTCTAAGTATGTCAGCTTGGACTCATATCCATAATTATGGCACAAGTTATGACAATATGAATCATCCTTTTTGCATTGAAAGTAGGCTTGCACACGTCCTTGATCTTGTTCACTACACATTTGAAGTATTTGGCAAGAAATAAAAATGGTAATTTGCACCACAACCCCATGTCGCCATTCTTCATCAAAATGCATGCAAGGCTAAAGTGTTGCATGACAAAAATCTTTAATCTTGGTCTACCACTCCCGATAACTCCTTGGGAGCTTTCCAATCATTTTCAAATTCTCCACACATTGTCCTATGCCACTTTTCCATGCACACCTTATAAGGATTTGAGATTGCAGCCTCACATGTAAATTGGGAAAATTGTTTTGCACGGGAATTTTCCTTATCGGGGTGTACCCACATATCATCCTCTTTCCCGCTTTGGTACATCAATTTCCCAAAAGATGATCAAAAAAGGATAGATCCCTAATTTATTTAACCCCATTTATTGGTTTTTGTCCTTGCCTCTTCTACAAATTTCCTCGAGATATGTAATTTGCAATATTATATTGAGTTTTATGTGTCATCATGTGTGTAATATGAAGGAATTTTCTATTTACCTCATTCCATTTCTCAAAGGCTCCTAGCTTGCAGGTGACCAAGCATGCCACTACTATTGGTCCAAGGTCAACAATATTATCAACATTAAAGGCTTTGGTTCCCCTTTCATACTTTGAAATTTTGTAGCTACTTCTTCAATCTTGGTCTCATCACACAAGTCAAGGTTAATGTCTTCATCGGTATCATGTAACCCAATCACTCTTCCAATCATCCTAGTTATCATCCTCATCCTCCTTCCAACGAAGTAGAATTAATCCCCGTGTATACATGAAATCAACCACTAGAAGAGGTGTGTAGGCCTTGCAAAGAATTAGAATATCCAAGGACCCTACCTTTTCTATGTCCTTTCATATTATATCATCCATAAAAATATTCCCTTCCGCATTCCTAGTGGTTAATTCCCACAAAAATCCTTATTTGTTTCAGCCTCATTCCTTGGTTCTTGGTGATTATACTCACTAATTTTGCATTTCTTGAGCTGTAATGTCCATGGTTGTCCCACTATCACATCGGGTGGGTATTGCATTTTGATAACTAGTTCTCTCGATGATTCTTCCATAGGTTTATTTTTTTTTAGGGCCCTTCTTTGTGTCATCATTCTCTTCAAATTTGAAAGTGTGAAACCCAATGAAAATGTTCCCTAAGCGTTGAAGGTTACTTACTTTCTTAATCCTTATACCATAGTTTTGTGTGTCCAATATTCTTGTTCAATCCCTATACTTCCCAACTCTTGTGTTCTCTTCTACCCGACTTTGTGCCTTAGCTTACTCAACTTCCAAATTTTATAAACCCTAGCGTTACGATTTCAAGCTCTGCAAACCCCAATCCTTACTTTTTGTGCCCTCACACCTTTTCTTTAATCTTCCACTTCTACTTCCTTGAAAGATCTCATGAACTCAAGGCTTTGTGTACTCTTCTTCGGTTCATCTTGGTTTTTTGTTCACTTCACTCTTTTCACTTCATCACTCAACTCTTTAATCACACAAGTCTATCAAAGGAAAGGTAATAATAAACTTGTGTCCCCTATTTATAGCTTTTTATATTTTCTCTCGCACTAATTACTCCATATACCACCTCTTTTAGATTTAAAACACTTTTTTCATTGTTCTCACACTTTTTGTTTTAAAGCACTTTTTCACTTTTTCTCTTCCTTTCTTTCTCACGTGATAGTCTATAATCATCGAGTGTATACCACTTTGCAAGCTATAGACTTCTTGTTCACATCTTCCTATGTCACACACCCATTCCTTTGCGCTACTTGCCAAGTAGTATTCCTTACTACTACCTCTCTCGCATTACACCGTGCAACCCATCATTCATGTGGTATCCAAATTTGAGAAAATTTATAACCTTCAAATACCATCATGTTATTCACACACCCTCATGTTATTCATCAAGCACCATACCATCTTGTGCACCAACATACTCATTTAGCACACGCTTGTCTCATACCAATACATACTCCGAACCAGATTCATAAGATGTGCTAACATCACATATTCTCTTCCATGAACCTTAACTTGATTCACCCCACACTAAAAGTATGTGTGGTCCTATGCGAATCAAATAAATAGATATTAATTGAATGTGCTTACTACAAAAAAAAAAGTAACACAAAAATTGAAATTGAAATCTAAACTAAGATGGAAATATTGCCTTATTACAAACACAAAGGAAGCTTATTTATAGTAGGGATTCAACCTAATCCCATTGAAGTAACTAGGAAACATAGTTTCATCAAACACCCGCATTAGCATGCATCCGATTCTAGTATCTTAGTTACTACAAAGGGTCCCAACCAATGAACTTTTAATTTCCCAAGATGGTGCACAAACTTGGAGCCATATATGTTTCACCAGATTCTTGATAAATTAATGAAACATATAAAGGGTGATAAGCCAAGGAGGAATACATGTTTGTGGTGTTAGTTAAAGGATGTGCGTGCATTCTGATTTCGTGATTCAATGTTGATTGCGAGAGCTCCCTTTTGCAAGGAGGAACTACCCAGTAAAATGTAAAAATACCACTAGATGGAGTTAAATAAAACAACGAGTGGACTGCCAATCAAAAGGTATATCCGGGAAACATGGTGATCCTGAATAGGTTGTCAATCCACTTTTATATAACAAAGATTAATGTTATCCAAAATAAACCTGAAATAACAACCTTATTGGAATTGAAACAATTTAGGTATCTTATACAAAACAAATAAGAAATGTCGATAAAAGATTATTGACGTCAAATAGGTCGATGATGGGTTGGTATTAGGTTACAGGTCGGAGTCGAGGCTTTGGGTAATATGTGGTAGAGATTAGGAGTGATTCTACGTTGTTAGGGAATGAATATAAGATAGTTGTTTTGAGGTATGTTACCGCACATAGTAACCAATGTCACCCGTGTGACCGATGCCGGTTTATAAGGATGATTGACGTTGGTTGGCTAACCGGCATCGATAGGGGTAGTTAGCAAAAATATCTTAGAAATGGTCTTCAGACTCTTTGTGATTGCACAAAGACTAGAAATGGTGGGGGTGAGGTCGTGAAATGGTCTTAGTGACTCAAAGATGACTAGGGGAGGGTGAAGATAGGTGAAAGGGCTAGATATGGTAAGGTGATGGGTTGGAGGAAGGAAGGAGGTGTACGGATGTACAAAAGAATAAATTACTTGAGAGGAATGATGATCTTAATGAAAGAAAATAAAGATAATTGAAGAGATATTAGGTACTTACTGAAGAATGGATCTGAGAGTACAGGTGATGAAAAAATGATGGTAGAGATCCGGAGAAGGTACCTCATGTACATGTCACATAAGTTCAAGTCTTTGTGCTTCTTCCTATGAATCAGTGATCGTGAACAAGGTGATGGATGTCGATGGTTGTTAGTAGTGCTCTCGGGTGCTTTCCTTTTCCTAAGTGCTTCAGAAATTTGAGTGCTCCAAGTCTCTATTCATATGAGATCTTAAATCAAATGACAAACCTCAACAAAGGCTTGTGGAAATGTATTTAATTGATGATGGTTAGGGGACCGATGTTGGTTGAGGTATAACCAAAATCAGTTAAGGCGGGAATATCTAGGTTGGCCAAAAATAGCCTAATTATTGTTATTTTTAGTGTGGTCTTCAATCTTTGTCCACTCGAGTGATAGATTAGGAAGAATGAGTAGTATTCTCCTTAGGTTTGTTTATAGGAGTTAATTCTAGGTTTATACTAAGTCCTAGTTGGTTAGGATAGGATTAGACTTGGTCTTCGGTCATTAATGGGGTTTGAGTGGGTCATGGAGTGACGTGGCTAGGTGAGTTGGCTAGGTGAGGTGGTCAAGTGAGGATGTTAATTAAATTAATTAAAATAATTAATTCAATTAATCATGTGCACTATGAGATATGAATAGGTAAGGTATGGTTAATTTAATTAACAGGGTTATAAGGGTAGTATGACCTAATTTTGGTGTCTACATTTTGCCCCTTTTTGCGTAGCTTGTATTGATAAGTGATGCTGAAAAAAATAGGAAGTGATTTCCCCATGTATGGGTGAGAGCGGGGTTGCCCCAAGTGTGGGTGGAGGTGATCCCCCTCAAACCAGAACTGATGAGGTGTTATACGGAGTCGGTGAGTGGTTTGATAAATGTGTAGTTGGTGTAAGTTAAGGTAGGTGGGGAAGGGTATGGGTACTTTGGGTAAAGGGTAATGGTCAAATCAGGTAATAGGTAATGGGCCAGGGTCAAATTGGGTAATGGGTAATGGAAATCAAACATGTGCACATGTATAGACTGCAACATGGTACTAGGTTGAAGAGCTTGCAAACTCTACATTGTCCAAGGTCGATAGGTTTATCCAAACAAGGGTGAAGTGATTCAGGTATCCAAGGTATAGGATATGGTCCGAAACACAACATAGGTTAGGTGCATGAATGTTTAGGTATGATTCGGTACACCACAAGTTTGGTCGGGATAAACAACATGGTAATAGGTAAGGTATGGTTTTTAGGCTAAAATAACATAGGTAACAGTGTCACAAGGTATAGTGAGTACACAAGTTCAATGGTCACAAAAATTAGGCTAGGTCAAGGTAAATAGGTCGTGGGAACGGATAAGGCCAAGGCATAGGTAAAATAACAAATCCCTAAACATAATTAAGGAATTGTATGCGAGTAGTTGAGGCTTGTGGGTAGGGTTTATGAAGTGTTGGTAATGTCAAAAGGTATTCAACAGTAATGAGTTTTGTTCAAAATGGGAAAAAGGTAGGAGAAATGTTATTGGCAGGTGACCAATGTCGGTTATAAGGTTATTGACGTCAATTTGGTATGACCAACGTTGGTCATGTCGGGTTAGGGTTATAAGGTTGAAAATACCATATTTTATGGAATCATTGTTGTTGTTGACTTTGAGAAAATGACAGAGCTGAGTGATTTGTGCATTTTTCGGGAGAAAAAGACAAGGTATTGTACCAGGATGAGGTGGAGGTGACTAAGTGTTGAGAGGATCTAGGTAGACGGGTCCACTAGAGAAGTTGGAGACGTGTGATTGGTGGAGAGGTTTGAGGTATATTTTGGTATGGTAGAGGTGAGAGAGGGGTCGGGTGGACCACCGCGCAGGGGCGATGTGCCACCATATAGAAAGTCTGTCGGGATGTGAGGAGGCATTTTCTAGATTTTTATTTTCTCCAATTGTGTTTTATAATGAAGAAATTTTGGGCGGGTATGTTAATTTTGAAATGTGGGTGAAAAATAGATGAAATCTAGGGGATGAGGTCAAATATAGGCTAAGTAGGGGGAGAAATAAATTTGGGGTGTAAGTGTTTGGGATTAAGTAGGGTTGTAGGTTATTTTTTATCAATTTTAAATAAATATAGGAGGGGTTATGACAAAGACTGACGTCGGTCAAGGTTTGGCCCATGTTGGTCGGCTATAGCCAACATCGGTCAAGACTAAGGTGGCCGACACTAGTTAATCGAATCGATGTCGGTCCAAGGAGAACTGGTTATGATCCAGGAGACCATCACCGTTAGGTTGAAAGAGGGACAGGGGTAAGAAGTGTTATGTATGAAAGGAAAAGGGGGTCAAGAAGGGGCAAGTAATGACTGGTTATATAGGGGTAAGGATAAAATATGATCTCTAGGCTAGATGGGATAGGTGAGTAGGTGAAATAAAGAGAAGATAATGAGTCATGAGTGTTAAGGGTAGGAGGTTGGTATGTGAATTAGGTAAATGGGGTAAGCGTGATTGGTGTGATTGGGTATGTTATTGGGGTTAAGACGTAATTGGAGGTAGAGAGGTCTTAACGATGTTGTGTTTTGTTGGATGTTGGCTAGGAACCAACTACGTATAAGGGAAAGAGTAGCACCGTTGTTGGTAGATATGCAGTTGAGTGTGACTACATAGGAGTGGGAGCATATGAATGATTTTGGATTGATTGGGATCTAACGCTATAAGTGTGTAGCTCGAGATCCTAGTTTGATGGTCGCACTCATCGATATATGGGATTCAGCGACCTACACTTTTCATTTACCTACGGGTGAGATTATTGTCACCCTGGAGGATGTATACAAGATTTTGTGGCTACCATTTTTGGGTGAGTGAGTGTATTCTATTTCTTTAGAGGCCTCTATGGAGCCTATAGTGGCTGTGTTTAGGAGGTGATGTGCGCGTTGAGGTACCATAGTACGATTTGAGCCTTAGCTATGGAGAGATGTATGTAGCCCATCATCGGGAGACGAGGTTGGTTATTTTGATGATGGAGTCAATATGTTTCTTTACCTTACACGATGCCAAGGGTGGTAGATTCCAAAAAAATTTGATGGGAGTTCTCCAGGATATGGTGGAGGAGTGGATCTTTTTACATGGGCATCGGCATTCATGGTGCAGCTTTATAGGGAGTTGTGGGCCTATGGGAGATTGCAGCAATTTAGTTTGTGTTGTAATTTTCTTCTGCATTTTTGGGCATATGAGCACATCATATGTGTACATCCAGTTGGTTTTCCCTGACTTGATTGGTTCGGGGTGGCTTGGTTAAAGTTGGATATAGATGGTGGGTACCAGTTGGTGGGCAACACAAGGTGGCTAGGGCCACACATGATGTTTCATATTACAAGTGGTTGTTGGAGGGATTATCTGGTGTGGATATTGTTTAGAGGCCATATGTTGGTTATCCCTCATATATGGACATAGTAGAGGAGTTAGAGGATCTATAGTTGTTCATGTGCATTCGGGGCATCATTTTAGTGAGCACGAGATGATACATGTAGATAGGGTGAGATGATAGTTTGGGTTGCCATAGGATATGCCACCACCCTTCCCTTAGTATAAGAGAGATGACATGGAGAGACCTATGTCTCCACCATGACCGAGTGTGCCGATAGGGAAAGAGGAGCAAGCAGTGGATAGGTAGATTGATGATGCTGGTGTCACCAATAGATATAATCGGTGGTGGGTGACACATCTATGAGTGGCACCCCAAGGCTAGGGCAACCAGACTTGGCCACCATCACATTGCAGAGGAATACCTTATAGGGTTAGGTGGCCACCCTTGGGATCGGATTATAGTTTTACAGGGGCAGCTCACGGTGGTCGAGGCATATGTTTCTCTTTTACATGCTCAAGTGTTGGCGCTAGAGGCCCAGGTTGCACGAGGACATATGTCTCGCAAAGAGTGGAGATGGAGATGGGGGATAGGTTGCTGCCTTATAGGCATAGGTAGTAGGTTTACAAGGCCAGTTGGCCACTACACAGGCTCAGGTTATGGCCTTACAGGCCCAGGTTACAATGCAGCACCTTCACAGGCTCAAGGATAGGGTCCCATACTACAGGAAGTTGTGACAGGATAGAGTCCCGAGGTACAAGGAGGAGGACAAGGAACACATGTATAGAGTCTGGAAGGCCAACCCTAGCAGGATTGAGCTCACAGGTTGCTATGAGACCCATGACACCACCTCATATGGTGTTCATGGTGAGGTTCAGGGATTCCCTGAACAAGGCATGGTATTACTAGGATCATCTGACAACCACAGAGATAGTTGTCCCCTCTTATGCTGAGTACGCAGTATAGCAGGTAGTGAGTGATAGGACTAGATCCTACACTCATAGTTCGAGAGACACAGGGGGCACAAGCCCATAGATAGATTCATGGTGAGGTGACGAGTTCATGGAGGCCATACCCAGCTGCACACTAAGAGGCGATTAGACCGGGACCCATGCTAGGTGGAGAGATGCTGACAGGTCATCGGGCTAGAGGTGAGGAGGAGGAGACATATGAGACATGAATGGATATCAGATGGAGTGACAACTAGTCACCTGATATGATTGGTTAGTCATATTTTTTTGGTATATATTGGCTGCGTACATGCCGATGATAGTGAGGATGTACATGAGAGTTTTGAGATTTTGATCTTATATCGGCTTGTGTGCCGAAGATGGTGAGGATGTATCTGAGATATTTGAGATACTTGTATGTATTTGTATTGGTGTACATTTATATTGATATATAGACTTTCATTGTTATAGATGATGATTTTGATATTATGGATGATGTATTGGTGTTTTAATTTCCATTGTTATTGTGTATGTGATGGAAACTAGGTGAATTAGGCATGTTTGAGTCAAGTTCATGTAGGCATGGTTGAGTTAGGTCGGTTAGGCATGGTGGAGTTTGAGGTTTTTAGGTATGGTTGATTTTACATCATTTAGGCATGGTTGAGTTTAGGTCATTTAGGCATGGTTGAGTTTAGGTGAGTTAGGCATGGTGGGGTTAAGGTTTGTTAGTTTTGATTTAATTTCCAAGTTATTGGTAACATGGGAAATAAATGATGATGTATATGTATGTGATGGTGTATAGATTTTCAAAATATTTGATATCATGGAATTGTGAAATAATGGATGTATGATATGATGTTATTAAGAAAATGGAAGGTATTTACATTTGTTAATTGTTTAATTTCCAAGTGTTTGTGAAAAATGGAAACTAAATAAGGTGAAATGTTAATGTAAATCATGGGGAAAATTGGTTAGAGAAAAGAGTGGTGAGCTAACCTCTAAGGGCCCCATGCCCTTGGAGTGCTACCTACATAGCCCCAACAAAAAGGGGCCTTAGGCCGATGTAGTTCTCCCATAAGCTAGGGAAAAATAAGATGAGGTAGCGGAATGGGTGGGTAGGTTTTAGGCATGATTGATTATAGGTCGTTGAGGCCTGGTTGGGTTTAGGTCATTTTAGGTAGGGTTGGGTTCAAGTCATTTTAGGCATGATTGATGTTGGTGAAAGGGGAATCCCTAAAACGTAGGTATCGATGGTCTAGTCTTGTATAGGGTAATCAATAAACAATGAAGAAGGTGAATGGTAAGAGGTGACAAAAAGATCCACCTAATTGATAAGAACCATAATGATTCTACCATACCAAATATTTGCTTATGAATGTAAAACCCTAAAGGTTGCGCATGATTGACTATGTTAAGGGTGAAGAAAGTCACATAATCATGAAATTTCATGTTTGTGCAAAGTCCCTTGAGAAGGTATGAAATTAGGGTGAAAATTAAATGAGGTGAAAATGGTTGGTGTTTAGCATCACCTAGTGTAAGACAACATGCCTACTTGGCAAGAGACCTAAGATCAAAATAGGCAAGTCCATGACAAAAAAAAATCATTTTCTTCTTTTTGTTATTGTTTTAATAGACTGATCGATGCGGGAAGTCTATGTGCGGTGAGTATATTATCTCCTTGAGTTATTCATGAAGATGATCAATGCAGAAAGCTTCGAATATTTTATTTTATTTTACAGAATAGTCCTCTTTTGATGAGATACTAAATACAATGTGGCTAGCTTTGTATAGTTTTCCTTCGAAGGAGAAGTCTATTTATAACAGCGAGATCATAGACAATAGACGTCCTTTTTTAGGGAATCATATTTTTGCTATAATTTTGATTCAAGGAGTTAAAACCCATTTTACTTTTGAAATCACTTCACTTTTGGACTTTTAAGTCATGGACAAGACTATAGAGAAAAATAGGCTCCTGGTTTGAAGGAAAAACCATAACACACAGAGGCTAACTATGGAAGAGAGAGTTTACATTATGAATGGCCATGGGATTCCATATTGAAAAAGATGAAAAGTATTGATGAGAAGCATTCCATGAGTAGGGCCATGGTACTCATATTGAAGATAGGGCTAAAAAAGTGACGGGTAATCACATGATCCCGATTTAATCATTGATCCTTAAAATAGGTAAAATGGAAGGTGAATGGTGCTCAAGGGACGAGAGTTTAATAGACAAGAGGTGATATAAGACTTAATTCAACAAAAAATATTCTAAGATGTAAGGCATTGAGAGGCTCGAGTTCGCGTTTACCTTTGAGTGAAAATAAATGATAAGCACCGATCCATAGGTATGAGTAATGATATAAGGTCCAAGCCAATTAGGAGAAAATTTTCCCTATTTACTTTTCTCCTCTTTTTTTGTTCAAGGTGTTTCACCCGTTCTGACATTTCTTTGAATCCATAGTAGGAATACTGAAAATTTGTGGTTATTACGAGACTTCCTTTTGTGCTTTTGGAGGAACTACCTGAAATAGAAAACAAGACCACCAAATAGAAGTTAAACAATATATGCAGTGGACTTGCCTAGCATATGCTAGATCCGGGAAGTGTGATACTCCCTAGAAGGCTGATCAATCCACTATTTAAAACAATTCAATGTTAACAATAAATGAAATCCTATTGTAGTTAAAATGATTTAGGTATCTCATTCGACTACAATAAGAAAATTCATTCACAACAAGCTAAGCTATGATTGAATTTGAAGGTCAAGGTCTCTGTCAGAGTACTGGTACTGGTCAGTCTGGTTTTGGGCTGTTTTGGGTATTTGGTGGGGATTTTAGGCTTTGTTCTTGGTTTGAGGGTAAAAACACAGAGACCAACGTCGGTCTAGTATGACCGATGTTGGTTTAAGTGAACCGACTGAGGGTTGTGGGTAACCGGCATCGGTATGGTCGGGTAGAGGAAACTTATTAAAATCTTGATGTGAGGACAGATCTGAGGCTAAATGGAAATGGAGAGGGCAATGGCAAGGTCTATGGAGATCTTGGATATACTCAAAGATCTTTAAAAGTCAGGTATGGGAAGTTTAATGGTGTGGGTGAAGGAATGATCAAGTTTGCATGAAGGTAAATGGTGGGAGAATGGGAATGGGAGTAGAAACTAATAATAGATATAACAAAACCTACTAAAATGAAAATGGATGAATGTTGGTTAATAAAACACTTACTTTATTGTATGAGCTTGATGGTTGGATGGAAATGGCAGTTGATCAGATGGATGGAGTTTGATGTGGTGATGGTGCTTCCCCAGGATGCTTCCGTGAATGCAAATGGCTCTGTGATCACTTCTATGCTGGTTGTGAATGCTCGATGATGCATGTACGAATGCTAGTTCTACTTGCATGCAGCTTTGTTTTGTCTCTTGCTCTCAAAAATGTGCCAACCTCAAAATAAGGTTGTTTTGGGGAATAAATGGTAACCGAACGATGGTTCTGGTTGACCGGATGGTGGTTTAGGGTGACCGACATCGGTTAGGGTGGGATTTCCTAGGTTTACTAAAATGGGTAGATCCCTTGATTTCTTGGATCTCATTCATTTTCTTCCATGGATTAGAATGGAAGCTTCCTTCTAATGGGTGGGAATGTGGTTAGAGGGAATGTAGGCTTTGATTTTTAGGGTTTAGGTAGGTCTTAGTTAGTTATGGCAAACATACTAAGAATAGGTCTTAGGGTGAGGTGGCTAGATGAGGTGTATAGTGAGGTGGGTGTGTGGCATTATCTCAATTAGGATATTTAAATAATAGATATTATGAGATCATGAATTAATTTAATTAAATTAATTAAATTAATATTAGAGTGGGGTGAAAGGGGCCATGGTTAGGTGAGTGTGTTCGAGTTGGTTATTTGTCGAGGGACCAAGGGGAGTGTGACCCAATTTTGGTGTCTACATTTTTCCCCTTTTTGTTGCGTAGCTTGTATTGGTAAGCGATGCTGACAAAAATAAGATGTGGTTGCCCCATGTGTGGGTGAAGGTGATCCCCCTCAAACCAGAACTGATGAGGCAGTAGAAGGTAGAATCGGTGAGTGGTTTGATAAAAGGTGAATGTGATGAAGAGGAAGGTGGGAAACAAGGGGTAAGGGGTAAAGGTCTAATCGGGTAATCCAGGTAATGGGTCAGGGTCAAAGGTAGTAATAGTCAAACACACACACATGTATAAACTATAACATGGTACTAGGTTGAAGAGCATGAAAAATCTACATTGTCTAAGGTCGATAGGTTTATCCAAACAAGGTTGAGGTGATTCCGGTATCCAAGGTATAGGATATGGTTAGGAAACATGATGCAGGTCAGGTGCAGGAACATTTAGGTATGTTCTGGTACACCAAAGGTTGGGTCAGGATAAATGGTCATGAAAAGAGGCAAGGTAAGGTCAGTATGTCAATCAACACAACAATAATAATGCCAAGGTATAACAAGCACATGAGGTCACAGTCACTAGCAATGTTCCAGTCCAAGTAACTAGGTCACGACATGGGTAGGGCCGAGGTATGGGTAAAATAATGAGTCCCCAAATGAGGATGAGGTGAGGTAGTAAATGATGAGGTCAGGAGGATAAAGTGAAGTGTCCAAGTCGGGTGTGTGGGAGTAAAAAGGATTCAGTCAAAAAATTAGGGGTAGGGGTAGGAAAAGACTAAGCAGATAACCAAAAATGGTTAAAAGGAACCGATGCCGATCGATGGAATATGGATGACCATGGTAAGCTAGGGCATAGGACCGATGTCGGTCAAGGTAAAACCATCATCAGTCAAGTCGGGTAGGTTATAAAAAAAAAAAGTTTTTTTTTTAAAATCATTTGTCATTTACCAAATTGGAGAAAATGACAAGTGAGAGAGAAAAGGTTGAAAGTGACCAAACAACATGGAATGGAGAGCTGAGTTGAGTTGAGTGGTGTGGTGTGGGTGATTGGTAGTGATCGATAGGTGGGTCCACAGATCGGATTTGATCGATTCGGTTGGTTGGAGGTGAGTAGGTTGATTGGGTGATGGCAGAGGCAGGAGAGGGATCGGGTGGACCACCGGTGCAGTGGCCCAACATGCCACCATGTGATGCAATGGCATGAGGTGAGGTAAGAGTCAATCCCTTTTTTTTTTTTTGTGAGTTAGATTGGTTTAGAGGTCGGGTGGGGAAAAATGGGTTTTGGGGGAAAATGAAATTTGAATTTTGGGAGGGAAAATCGGGTAAAATAGGAATGGGGAGGGAGGTGGTTGGGTGAATGAGGGGTGGGGAGGGGTTGAGGGGGGATTTAGGTAGAAATGGGTGGGTAGAAGGGAAAAAAGGGATTTTTTTGGAAAAATTAGGGTTTGGGTGTCACGGTTTTTGTGCGCGATGATAGTGACCGATGCATCGGTTAGGTTAGTTAACCACGTCGGTGGTGCATGAACCTGTATCGGTCACAAAAAAGGTGACCGATGCTGCGGTTTATGGGGAGACCGGGGTCGGTTAGAGATAATCGGTACCGGTCATGATTTAGGGGAAAAAGGGGCCAAAAGTGCCTAGGTTGGGTGGGTGAGGTAGGTAGGGGTAAGAGAAGATGTTGTGGTGAAAATCATAACATAGGTAAAGGGGTTAAAGAGGTATGGGTGAATGATAGTGGGTTAGGGTTGGGTGGGTAGATAGAAGATGTGATACGAAGGTAAGGAGGTCTAGGGAAAGAGAGGTAGGGTGGTAGGTATAGGTGAGGTGTCGAGTGGATGGTGGGTATGATTAAGGTGTATTAATGTGATGTTTTGGTAGGATGCGGTGAGAGATCAGAGTGCGTGGATGCGAGATAGGGTGCCACCCCTGCTCTTGATAGTTCGTGGGGCTGACGATGAGTGAGAGTGGTGACATGTGGCAGATGTGGGCTTGAGTGGGGTCAGGCGCTACCACATGTAGTTCGGCAGATCCGAGTTTGATGGTCACCCTCATCGATAGATGGGATTCGGTGACCAACACATTCCACCTACCGACGAGGGGGAGATGATAATCACCCTAGAGGATGTTTACAGATCCTATGTGGTTACCGATATTGGGGATGCAGTATACTCAATCTCCTCAGAGGCATCTGAGGAGTTGATGTTGACAGTATTTGGTGAGGGACTGGTGGAGATGACATTCCACAGTGCCAACATGAGCTATGGAGAGATGTACCTAGCCCATCCAGAGGAGATGAGGCTAGTAGTGTTATTGATGGAGGTAGTCTTGTTTTTTTTGCACTACCGGATGCAGAGGGTGGGAGATTCCCATGATCACTTGATGGGGTGCTGCATGATATGGTGATGGATAGGACCTACTTTGCATGGGTGCCAACATTCTTGGTGTAGTTATATAGAGAGCTATGGGCATATGGGTGGCTCCATGGTGATTCAACTTATGTTGCACATTTATTCTTCACTATTGGGCCTACGAGCACATTATGTGTGTTCATCTGATTGGTATGCCCCGTGGATGCATTCGAGCCGGGTTTGGTGTGGGTAGGTTACAGGTGATGGGTGCATGTGATTGGAGAGCATCGAGTAGACAGGGCTACTCATGATGTAGCATATTATAGGTGGTTATTGGAGGGATTGTCCAGCGTGGACATTATTTGGAGACCGTATGTGGGTTATCCCTCATATAGAAAGATAGATGGCTGATGAGTTAGATGGCTTGCAGCTACTCAGATGGATAGAGGGGCATCATGTGTGGAGAGCATGAGATGATTCCTGTAGATAGGGTCAGATGGTAGTTTGGGCTACCACAGGATATACCCCCACCCTTCCCATAGTACAGAGAGATGATGTAGAGAGACCACTTCCCTCTACCACAGCCAATAGTACCTACAGGGGTAGGAGGAGCAGGTGAGAGACCGATGGATTGATGATGTCGGGGTGATAGATAGATATAGATAGTGGTGGGTGGCTCATTTATGAGTAGTACCACCCAGGCCGGGGCAGCCAGATTTAGCCACCATCACTTGTGCAGAGAGATGCCCTACAGGGGCAGGTGGTGACCCTGATTACATAGTTGGGGATGGTGCTAGGGGGCAGTTGGTAGGTTCAGAGGTGGAGGTGGCCACTTTGCATGCATAGTGGCTAGTCCTACATGCCCAGATGGCCCAGGGTGGAGATGGTGATGATGATCAGGTGGCCACCCTACAGGTGCAGGTTACTAGGTTTGCAGGGCTAGTTAGCCACTACACAGCACAAGATTGAGGCCTTACAGGCCCAGATATAGGCACAGGGTGTGAGGCCGATGGCACCACCACAGGCACTGGGATAGGGTCCCAGTTTATAGGTAGGGGTGGGATAGGTCCCATAAGACAGGTATAGGGTCAGAGGCCGATGGGGCCACCACAGATAGTACCCATATCTAGATTGCAGGATGCCCTAGGTGAGGCCAGTATTATCAGACCAGCGATGATGGCAACGAGGATAGATTTTCTATCCTATGGAGAGTACAGGGCACAATAGGCCTCGAGTGAGAGGACCAGATCCCACACCCACAACATGGAGAGCACAGGGGGCCATCGAGCCCCGAGACAGGATCAGGGTGAGGCCACCAGTTCACGAGGCCAGCCCCAGGTGATGTACTAGCAGGGACCCAGCCACGACCCATGAGAGGGTGGTGAGATGTTAGTAGGCCACCGGACAGAGCCGAGGAGGAGGAGGAGACAGGAGAGACCGATATGGAGGATATCCGGCAGGATGATGCCTGATGTATGTCCCTCCATTTTGATGTAGTTATTCATTTTTATATATATACCGGCTTGTGTGCCAAGAGAGTGAGGATGTATATGAGAGTTTTGTTTATTTTTTATCATATATACGCTGCGTGCCAGAAGATGGTGAGGTTGTATATGAGAGTTTTGTTTATTTTTTATCATATACGGCTGCGTGTGCCAAAGATGGTGATGGTGAGGTATATGAGAGTTTTGATTTTTATGATATGGATATTATGTTGGTATATGTGTATATTGTTATGATGATATGGATATTATTTTTATATTTATGATGATACACATGATGATGATGATTTGGTGATGATATATCTGTGTTGATAGAATTTGATTGTTATGCATAGATGGATGGATGATAGGTGTGTTAGGCATGGTGGAGTCAGGTCATAGGCATGGTGGAGTCAGGTTATAGGCATGGATGGAGTCAGTCATGGTCATGGCATGGATGGAGTCGGTTGTGGTCATGGAGCATGGATTGAGTCAGGTTGTGGTTTAGGCATGGATGGAGTTAGGTTGTGGTTTAGGCATGATGAAGTTTAGGTTGGTTTAGGCATGGTGAGTCGAAATTGGTTGAGTTTGTAATTCATTAATTTGTGTAATTAATGATGATATGAGTCACGTTGAGATGTTTTATAGTAACATGCATGATAATGGTAAAGAAATGGTAGACATAATGAATGTATGAATGATGATGATAAAGATGTGAAGCAATTTATTGTTTTTTTGGTTTAATTTCCAATTATTGATATAAAAAGGAAACTAACTAGGGTAGAATGTGATTAGGAAAAGGAAAGGGGAATTGGTTAGGGTAGAGAGTGGTCGAGCTAACCTCCAAGGGCCCCATGCCCTCGAGTGCTACCTACATAGTCCCGGTGAAAAGGGACCTCAGGCCGATGTAGTTCTCCCATAAGCTAGGGAAGAATGCGAGGAGGTATGAGAATGAGTTGGTAGGTTATAGGCATGATTGAGTCTAGGTCATTTTAGGTATGGGTGAATTGTGGGCACATTGGTATGGGTGATTTTGAGTTGATTGTGGTGAAAGAGGAAAATTTACCCAAAGATAAGCATCGAGGATCTAGTCTTGTATAAGATAATCAATACGTAATGAAGAAGGTTAAAAGATAAGAGGAGGCAAGAAAGCCACCTGATTGGTAAGGATCATAATGGGTGGGTCATACCTTAGATAGGATGATGAATGTAAGACCCTAAAGACATTACATGATTGATTATTCTAAAGGTGAAGAGTAGTCACATGATCACCAAATGTCACGGTTCCAATAGGTCCCTTGAGGTGGTAGGAAATGAAAGTGTGAATGGTGAGAGGGTGAAAAGTGGTTAGTTTATATGGTATTTGGTAGCATGCCTTTTGGCAAGAGATCCAAGATCACAATGAGCAAGTCCATGATGAAAAAGTTTTCTATTTTGACTTATATTTGAGATAGACTGATCGATGTGGGAAGTCTATATGGGATGAGAAAATTAACTCCTTGAGGTCTTCATGAAGTGATCGATGCGGAAGCTTTGAATTCTCTTTTTTTTTTTTTTTTTTTTTTTAAGCAAGCTTTACATAGTTGTCCTTCGAGGGAGCAGTCTATTTACAACAAGCAGTGATGTAGAGAGAAAGATGTCCTTTTGAGGGAGTCATCTTTTTATTTGAAGTTTGACTCAAGGAGTTGGATCCCATGTGAGGGATTTTAAGTCATGGACAAGACTAAGGTGAAGAATCAGATTCTTGTTCAGAAAGCAAGGTGAAATGACCATGGGATCTCATCTAAAAGTAGATGAAAAGTATCCATGAGAATCATGCCATGTGCAAAGTCGTGGTACATATTTAAGAGAAGATAAAAAGAGTGATGGGTATGCACATGATTCTTGTTTAATCATTGGGGATGGCATAGTGAAAGGAGGAAATGAAAAGTGCTCAAGGGATGAGCATGAAAAGAGGTAGAAGGTGAGGTAGGACTAAAATTCAATAGTAGAATGGTCAAAGATGCAAGGCATTAAGGGGCTCAAGTTTGGGTTTACCATCTAGTGAAGATAAATGATAAGCACCTGATCCATAAGTATGAGTCACGATGTATGGTCCAAGCCAATTAGGAGAAAATTTTCCCATTTACTTTTTTCTGCTTTGGTTACATGTTGATTTTCTTTCAGACAAGGTCACCAACTTGGAAGGTTCATTCATGGACACGTTTTCATAGGCACGCTTGATACATTTTTGGTAAACTTGAAGATGGTCAAGAGCATTAAGACGACATTTCATCTAATAACTCAAGTTGTGCTAAATGGTCCTGGAAAAAGTCATCATCATTGAGCATGTCATGGAGAGAAATTGAAGTGAGGGAATCTAGACTTTGAGAGGCAAAACAACCTCTATACCGTAGACCAGAGAAAAAGGTGTGGCAACAGTGGAAGTGTGAATACTAGTGTGGTACACCCATAGGGAAAAAGGAATGTGTGTATGCCAGTCCTTCCCAATATCGTTAACCACTTTCATGAGAATTTTATTCAAGGTTTTATTAGTGGATTCAGCTTAGCCATTGGTTTGTGGGTAATATGGTGATGAGAAACTTAGTTGAATACCAAAGGCATCACAAAGTTTCCGCAAGGTTTTATTTTTGAATTGTTTTCCATTATCAGTGATGAGGTGATGTGGACACCAAAGTGATAAATGATGTGATGATTGATGAACTCACATATTTTCTCAACTTTTGTGGAGATGAGAGGTATGGCTTCAACCCATTTGGTGTAATATTCGGTAGTGGTGATTATCCATTGATGTCATTTGGGAAGAATGGGGATTGATCTCTCTGACAAGATCCAAACCCCATTGAGAGAAGGGCCAAAGGTCATGGGTGACCTGTAAGGCATGACTGGGTGTATGATGAAGGTTGGCATGTTGTTGGAATTTTACACAATGCTTAATGTAATCACAACAATCATGGTTAAGGGTCGGCCAGTAATAGCCTAGGTGAAGAATACGCTTAGCAACCACAAGGCCACTGAAGTGACCTCCACATATGCCATCATGAACTTCCTTAATGGTATAAGGAATTTCAGAACTTGTAAGGCACCGTAAGAGAATACCATCAAAGCCACACTTATAGAGGAGGCCACCCATGATGATGTAATGAGAGACCCTTTTAAGAAAAGTGCATTGTCCATTACGAGTGAGGTCGGGAGGTAAGATGGAGAGGGAAAGATAGTCTAGTATTGTTTATACCAAAGGTCACTCGGGTCGGGAGCGGTGGTTCCGATAGAGTAAACTTCATGAGGTAAATAAGAGGGTGATTGGAGTCTTTGTATGGTGACAAAATATTTTAGAGTCGGTGGGGGTGAAGTGGGTATTTGAGAAGCCAAGCAGGCCATGGTATCTACAAATTTGTTGGTAGAACATGGGATGGTTTGAAGGGCGTAATGGTCGAAGGTGGTCAAAAGTATGTCCACATGATGCTTATACTTTTGAAGTATCTCATTACGACATTGGTATATACCATTGACTTGGTTTATGACCAATTGAGAATCACCAAAGATGTTGATTGACTTAACATCTAAGGCATAAGCAGCCTGGAGACCCAATACGAGTGCTTCATATTCAACAATATTGTTTGTACAATCAAAATCAAGTTTGAAAGACAAAGGCATGGGTTCACCATCAAGTGGAATGAGAATAACACCAGCCCCACCCCCATGCTGACACTTGGAACCATCGAAGAAGAGTGTCATTTGGTACATGGGTTCGTCCAAGGAAAGGGTAGCAATAGACTCATCTGAAAGTCAAAGTTAGAGGGTTGGTCCCCGAAAATAGGTGTGTCGGCCAATTGGTCAGTGATAGCTTAGCCCTTGATGGACTTTTGATGGGTGAATTTGAGGTCGAGGTCGGCCAGAAGCATAAGCCAGCGTGCAGCTCATTGATTTTGGTAAGGTTTGGCATACATGAAGTGTAAGGGGTCGGTGTTGGTCACAACATAGGTTTTGTTAAGTAGATAATGGTGGAGTTTGGTGGCAACAAAAAACTAAGGCTAAGAAAAAAATTTTACATGGGTGTATCAGGTTTCATAGTCCAAAAGAGTATGGCTTATGTAATAAACCACCTACTCCCTGTGTTGTTCATCGTGATGAGCGAGCATGGCCCCCAAGGAGTGATCGGTAGTAGAGATGTATAGGTAGAAGGGTTGATCATCTTTAGGTGGAATGAGTACGGGTGGTTGGAGAAGGTATTGTTTTAAGGCTTCAAAAGCTTTATGGCAGTCCTCATCCCATTTAAAGGAAACATCCTTTTGAGAAGGTGATGAAATGGTTGACACCGATCGATAAATTGTGAAATGAAATGGTGAATGAATAGACTAACTTACCTTGTAGGCTACGAGAGCTTTCACAGATTAGTGGGTGGAGGCATTTCAAGAATGGCCTTGACTTTAGCAGGGTCAACCTCTATACCACATGTAAGGAGATGATAAATCCCAGGAGCTTTCCCGAGAGAACCATGAAGACACATTTCTTGGGTGAAGGTGAACACAATACTTAATGAGGTGGTCAAAGATGGTTTTTAGGATGGCGAGGTGCTTGAGTGGCATTTAGATTTGGCCAGAGATCATCTACGTAATCTTCCAATATACGGTGCATGATGTCATGGAAGATGTAAGTCATAGCCCATTGATATGTGGCACCAGCATTTTTAAGGCCAAAAGGCATGACTCGATAGCAGAAGGTCCCCCAAGGGGTGATGAATGTGGTTTTGTGTTGATCCTTTAGGGCAAGCAAGATTTGGTTATAACCCGAGAAACCATCCATGAGTGATAGCATCTCATGACCAACGGTAAGGTCAACCAGTTGGTCAATACCGGGTAGAGGAAAGTCATCTTTTGGGAAAGCTAGGTTGAGGTCATGAAATCTGTGCAAATGTGAGTCCCCTGTCACCTTAGTGATAGGGACAATGTTAGAAATCCATCGAGGATAATCAATGGGTAAGATGAAGGAAATGGAAAGAAGGCATTGAAGTTCTTCTTTGACCAAAGAGCAATGCGAGGGTGCATTTTCCTCAGCTTTTTTTTTTACGGGTTTGGCATCGGGAATGGTTACGATATTGTGGACCACTATGGTGGGGTCAATACCGGGCATGTCTACATAAGACCAAGCAAAAGCATGGTTATGATCTTTGAGAAAAGAAGTGATGGCTTCTTGTTCAGCAATATCTAAAGATTGGCCAATCTTTAGAATGTGTGGGTCATCCTGAGTATGGATGTTGATTTCGATAGTCGATTCATTCAACATGGTTTTATCTCAGATGGTAATGACCATGAATATATGAGTCTTCTACACCAAGGTAGGTGAGTATAGATTCATCATCCTGACATTGAATGACATTAATAGAAGGTGTATCATCATCGATCATTTCAGGATACAGGAAGGGAAGAGAAGAGGAGCCTCGCCCTCACATTGATAAGTCAAAGGCCCCAAGGAAATGGTGTTTATGAAAAAAAAAAAATTAGGAGGAATGGATTTTGGATCCATCGACTCTATCGGTGAGGGTGGTGATGGTGGTGAAGAAGGTGGAGTAGGTGAAGAAGGTGGAGAAGGGTTGATGTCCTCAATGAGTTCAATGTGGGCCTTCTTGGTAGGTGGTTCAACAAAGCCGATACCACTACGGTCATTATGTTTATGGGTAGTACATGGAATAATAGTATGATGGCCTTGCTTGCTCATAAAATCCAAAACCAAAACCCTTCCATGCACATCGGTGCAGGAAGGTGTGGGTGAAACGGTGATTGGTGAGTGACTGGAGGTCAACGAGAAAATGGGTGGGTTTGTGATGGTGGTTCAGGTGTATAAGTGGTAGTATCAAGTCCCCCATAGGTGAGATTGGTACGAAGGTGGGGAGGACCATAAAGGAGACACTCTCCTATGCGGTGATCATAATGAGGGTGTTGGTGAAGGATTCCATACTCTTGTGGAGTAAGGAATGTGTTGACATTATATAGGTGATACTCCCCCAGAGTGAGGCATTGAAAAACACCTTCCAAGGGATCGGTGGTCGATATGTGGGTGGTTGGATAGATGATGTGTTAGAGATTGGATCGGAGGTGGAGCTAGCTGATTGGGAGGCTGATGGGTCGGCAGTGGAAGTTGTGGCGGTGGTAGGGATGGAGGAGTTAGGTGCGGTTGATGTAGCGGTGACATTGGTGGGTGGAGGTGTAGGTGAAGAGGAAGTGGTCATGGATGAAGATGCACTTTAATGGGTATGAGCACGTCATTGGGTCGGTAAAGCATGTTGTAGGTTTTGAAAGGTGATGGGTCATTAGAATGGTATAAGTGTGCCCTTCATGCTCAAACTTCACAATGATGCAAAGTGGAAGGAACACAACCCATAACATGAATCCAGGGTCTACCAAGCAACAAGTTATATTGAAATTCCCCCTCCAAGATGTAAAATAACTCTAGAATAGTGTGGGGGCCACACAACATGGAGGATGATGGTGCCAAGTGTAGAGGTGATATAGCATCATTAAATGAATGCAACATGATGGGATGTTTATGCATGTAATTGTTGGGTATGCACATTTGGTCAAATGCATGGGAGGAGATGATGTTAATGCTAGCACCCCCATCGATCATAACACGTCATACATGTATATCATCAATGTGGATGGAGATGAAAAGGGTTGGATCTGGGTCATCGGTTTGGTGTGGTGTGATCTCTTCATCTAAAAGCTGAGGGTGGCTACTTGGTGAGTGGGTGGAGGTGTAGAAGAAGATGGTAATTTGGTAAGAGAGGCTACATGATGAGGTGTAATAATGGAGGCTACAGGTGTAGGGTCATTGGGTAAGACCTCAATAGATTGAAGGACCTCCATGAGAGCTTGGTGATGGGATTCGAGGTTTGGATGAGGTCATATAGGGACATTTTGAGGGAGGATTGGTGTAATTGTTTGAGCATCATGTGATGTGTAACCCCATTAGAAATAGGATATGTGGGGCCACGGATAGTGACTTTAGGTGGGTGTAGATGGTATGTTGGGTATAGGGTTGGTTGGTGGGTCGGTTGCCTTTTCCTTTCCTTTATCCTTCTATGCATGGGTAGCAAATGTGGATCATGTTGATTTGAGGTGGGGAGGTAGGTGAAGTAGGTGAGCCATGAAAGGTATAGTGACAGAAGGGAAAAATCCAAGTGGTGGGAAGGAACCTTGTGAGATGAGTTGGGCACACCGACATTTGGGTGGAGGTTTGGAAAGTTCTCTGATGTGCACCATGTTAATTTCAAATCTCGGAGGTGGCTCTAAGAGTTGTGGGGGTGGAGGTCTTTGGTCACTTTGAGTAGGCAATGAGGGAAGAACTATGGAAATAGTGTTGGTGAAATGGGGTCCTCATCGAGAAGGTCATCATCATCAAAGTTTTCTTCAGGAGGACACAACTAGATAAGAATGGTTTTCAAAGCCTTATAGTTCTCTACATCGTGTCCTAGACACATGATGGTAGGCACAAATTTTGGTTTCATCAAACCCCTTTGGTTTGGGTTTGAGTGGGTCATAAGGTCTAAGAGGCGGTAATGTGATGACAAAAGTTTCAAGGAGGTTGGTTAAGATTTTGGCATAGGATCCCACTAGTGGATCACAATGGGAAGTGAATGTGGGTTTGGGTGTAGTGTGGTGAGTTGATTATATAGGAAGGGTCTTTGCAAGAGGGGGAGTGGGTCGAGCTATGGTTTTAGGTGTTGGCATGGTCTTAGGTGTTGGTCATGTTTTCTTGGGTAGGGGCATGGTAGATGAACTGGCAATAGAGTGTGTGGTTGGCTTGACTACCTTATTGGAGGGTAGTGGATTTTTTCCTTTAGGTTGCACCTTCTTGGGTAAAGGTGATATGGGTGCACACAAGATCTAGAGGGAAAAGTGGATGGTGGAAGAGGGTGAGTTACCCATGGGGATAACCGAGGTGTTGTGGAGGTAGATGGCATGGGTCATGTAGGAGGTGTGAGGGAAAGAGAATGAAGTGTCATGGGTAGTGAAGAAGTTATCGATGGTATGGGAGGTATGGGTGGTAAAAATGTTGCAGGTGTGGGGGAAGTTGTGTCGGGTGTTTGGGTATGTTAGAGGTCTACGAGGGAGGAATGGGTTACTTGCATTTTTAGTTTACCGGTGGGTGGAGGTTTCTTAGCCAGGATCAAAGGGTGGGTCCTAAGATGGATGGAAGGGGTGAAGGTGATGAAGGTGTGATCGGTGAGGTTGGGGTATGAGATCTAGGGGATTGGTTCTTCTTTTGGGGCCGAATTAAGTTTGGTGTTAGTTTTGGAGGATGTGGCTAAATCTAATTTGATGGGTGGATGAGTAAGGTTAGCTATTGGGATGACCCCTAAGGTAGTAATAGGTTTAGGCAAGGAAGATGATGTAGGTGTAGGTTTGGATGTAGAAGCATGTTGAGTTATGGGTAGAGGTGTGAGTTGAGCCATGAGTGGTATCGTGGGAGAATTTGTGATAGTTGTGGTTGTGTTTGGTTTGATCGGCTGAAATATTTTTGGATAGATAGTGGAAGTGTCAGCGAGTGACATCTACATTTGTGTTGAGATAGGAAGTAGAAGATGCCCCCAAAGTAAGGCTCTATCCACATAATCTAGGTGATCAGCTAAGCATGAGAATGACACTATGTATGGTGAGGTTGATGTGGATCCAATGGCAATTCCCGTAAAAATGTGTCTTAGAAATGGGAATTCACTAGCTTCAGCCTCTGTGGGTAAGAGAGCCAAAAGTAAGTCCACAGGATCTTGGGTGGCTGATGGAGAATGGTCACCTAGAGGCAAATGACATTTCTACTAGATCTTTGATAGGTGGAGGAGATGACGGGTGCTCCTCTGTGGGTGGAGGAGATAAACAAGCATCTCCATGGGTTGGAGAGGTACTACTGGTGATGGCTCTCTAGGTGGAGAAGCCAAAGGTGAAGTGGTCTCGATGTTAACATAAGGCTCCTTCACACATGAGAGGGGAGAGATGAAGGGTGTTCCTCTGTGGGTGGAGGAATAGGTGAAGTGGGTTCATGTGTAGGTGGAGGACTTCGGGCTAGGATTTCCTCTATGGAAGGAATATGAGGTAATTGGGAAGCAACTGGTGTGCATCACTAAAAATAGCATGGACCTCACAGGTATGGCTATCATTAGTTGAGGTCTCTCTAGTTTGATCAGAAGAAGGGGTGTGATTAGGAAATGGTTTCTTGAAGATGTGTAGGTTTTGATTGGTAGGTGCATTAGGATTATCCAAGATTAACTCGCCGATTCTCGAGCATTTCTTGACAATGTTCTTGAAAGTGATGCAATTTCCATCACTATGACCTTTTACCCAATGATAGTTACAGAAGTTGTGCTCTTTGTACCATGTGGGTGTGGGGGAGTAGGATCAAAACTAGTGTGTGGTTTTATGGGAGGAAGGGTGATGGCCCCAACTTTAATGAGATTTTCTAAGATAAAAGAATAAGGCTCCCCAATTGGGGTGTATTTCCATTGTTCTCATCTGAATTGAAAGGTCTGGACAGGAGAAAGATTAGATGAGGGGTTAGCCTAATTTGATGGATGAGTTGGGCCGGCCTTGAGTACCACTGCGTTAGTGGTTCCCTTGGATTTTGAATAATTATTCTGTGGTTTCAAGAAGAAGAGGTATCATTTGACTTAAATGTCAATTCTTATTACATAGTTGAATTTTCTTTTCTTGATGGCCCGAATCTCTAGCTTTCGTGCCATGGTGAATGCCTCATCAAGGTTCAAAAAGTCTAGACTTGCAGGTTGGTGAGATATGTCTAGCACAAGCCCGAGTGAAGAGCTCTATGAGCTCGGTTTGTGGTAATTGGAATGTGAGTTGATTGATCAGGCTACACCAATGAGTGACAAAATCCATGATAGACTCATCATCATATTGATGCGTAGAGTAGAGGTCAGTCATGGTAACCTTCTTAACAATGTTGATGGAGAAGTGATCCAAGAAGGCTTGGGCTACCTGATTAAATGAGAAGATAGAATGTCTAGGTAACCCACTATACCAATCTAATGTGGGCCCGTCAGAGACATGGGAAAGGTCCTCAAAAGCAAAGCATCATCATGGGCAATAAGATAACAACCCATGTTTGAAAGACCGTAAATGTTGTTGTGGGTCCTCTTTGCTATTGAAGCAATTAAATTTAGGCATTTCCCAATGTACGAGATATGGATGAATAGGAATGGATGGGTGTATGGGCTCATTACAAATTTCATCGTAGGTGAGAGAGTTACATGTGCCGGAAACCGATGCCTCCAATGTTTGCATCTTGTCCATCATTAACTTGATTAGGTCATTGGTAGGTGGTGATGGATGGGTACCTCCTGTAACGTAAGAGGGTTGGTGTTGACATATGATGGAGGTGGCATTCCAGTATATGGTGATGCCATATAGGTAGATTGAGAATGAGGGAGTGAGATAGGGGTATGTACCCAAAATGACTGATAGATGAAATGAGGCTGCTGATAGTACATATATGGAGGTGGAAGGGTCGAGGTGACTCTAGTAGCGATGGGGGCTAAGGACTATGGAATAGAAAGGATAATGTTTTGAAAAGGGGTAGTGGTCATCGACACTGGGGGTGGTTGTGTAGCTACGGGTATATGTGAGACAATAGGCACGATGAGGTGATGTTTGGGGTGGTGAAGAAGGTATAGTGGATGTTGCGGGTGCAAATGGATGTGCATATGTGGTGGTCATAAGCAGTACAGGGCCTAGCTATGAAAATGAATGGGGCAAGGAAGATGCGGGTAATGTGGAGCTAGAAGGGGCTGATGCAGAAGTAGGAATGAGTGTCGGGGGGGGATAGATACAAGCATGTCATATATCAACTGACCCGAGGCATCTCGAGTGGATGAGTGGGAAAGATAGAACTATAAGGCAGCAGGGTTCTGGTCAAGGAGTCGTGTGAAACTCCTCATCCCCTATGGCGATAGTGATAGGTTGGGTAGGATCCATGGGTGATAAAATAGAAGGTGGTGAAGGACTAGGTGGGAGTGGTTGACAACTAGCATGGAATATGAGGGTGTTTTCTTGGCTACGCGTCAACACCATGTGAACAAGTACTAACGTGGTAGGACTACTTTCTATAAATGACACGAAATACAACAAAGATAGGAAAAACAGGTGGTGGTAGGTGGATTAGGTACAAAATGTCCACTAGAAAATTTGAATAGGCTAACCAATGTCGGTTAGGGTAAACCGACATCGGTCACAGGTAACCATGGTCGGTCACTGTGAAAAATGGACAGTTTGTCAAAACAAGGCAAAAGGATAATAATCTACCAAGTAGATAAGATGCTGATGGAATTTTATCAGGACAGAGAAGATGATAAGAGTTACAGAGACTCTGAACAACAAAGAAGATGAATTTTATGAAGAGAAGATGTGTCCTTTTGGGTAGGTTAAACAAAAGAAGAAGTGAAGCAGATGTCCTTTTGGGGAGGTTAACCAAAAGAACGAAACCTGCCGACGTCGATTAGGTAAAACGATGGTGGTCGAGAGGGTAACCAACGACAAATTCACTGACTAACACCGATTACATCTTGTGAAATTGAAATAGAGATGAAGAAAAGGTGGTTATGAGTTAAAATCAAATGTGGAATCAAACCCATAATTCTAAGAATGATGAAAAAGGTCAGCACACTCAGATGAAGCTGGAATACACCAACTATGATGAGGAGATGTAAGGAGAAATAAAAAGATGAAGAACGTGTCTTCTCACCTCAAAATGCAAGCCAAGCAAAAAACACTAAGAAAAATATGATCCTAAGAGTGCTTTTTCTATTATGTTTGTTCAGCTTATGTTATTTAGAAGACTGACTCATGAACTTTAGAATAGATTTTTTGGTGAGGAAGGCTTCCTACAAGAAGGAGATCTACAAGGAGAGGTTTTAGGTATGTTATGGTGGGGCGGGCCGTCCTCTGAGATAATGACTCAACAAAAGTAACGAGTTGGGTGCCCACTGTGTTGTGATCGTGTGATCACCTACAACTTCTTCTGGGTAAGATGTTGTTTAAGAATGTGTATATTTTTCAATTTTGTGATGTTTGGATAAGACTCAGAGAGAGAAGAAGAGAAAGGAAGTGCTTTTCTATGATTTGTTTTTCAACCATCAACTGGGCATGACTTCCAGCGTATAGGTTGCCCTCATTTAATGTGAGCTAATGTAGTAAAGTATAATGAAATGTAGTTAATTTTAAGCCCAAATTGAAATATTGAATTCGATGACACAAAGAAATGAACAGGAGAAGGGATGCTCTTTCACTAATGTGATACTAATGAAAGGAAAGAAATGTTCATTTTAAAGTACCAAAACACGATTGCTTTTAGACAATAGAAGAATAGAAAATTCCAGGGAAGAATTTTAATGTGAGAATATTTCAAAAAAGAAACAAACATACAAATTTTCACCTAGAAATGAAGAAATGCAAGGAACCCCGAATGGGTCCCATCGGGCATGCCAAAATGTTTCACCTAATTCTTAGAGTGTTTCTTTGAATATTGATGAAACAGATAAGGGTAAAAGGGCTAGGAGGAATACTTGTTAAAGTTGGTTGAAGGTTGTTGCGTGTGTATGACTTCTTGATCCATAGTTGATCATGAGAGATTCCTTTTGGCTAGGAGGAACTACCTGAAATAGAAAACAAGACCACCAAATAGAATTTAAACAATATATGCAGTGGACTTCCTAGCATATGCTAGATCCGGGAAGTGTGATACTCCTAGAAGACTGTCAATCCACTATTTAAAACAATTCAATGTTAACAATAAATGAAATCCTATTGTAGTTAAAATGATTTAGGTATCTCATTTGACTACAATAAGCATATTTATTCACAACAAGCTAAGGTATGATTGAATCTAAAGGTCAAGGTCTATGCCAAAGTACTGGTACTGGTCAGGGTCTGGTTCTAGGATATTTTGGGTATTTGGTGGGGATTTTAGGCTCTATTCTTGGTCTGAGGGTAAAAATAGAGACTGACATCGGTCTGGTATGACCGATGTTAGTTTAACCCAATCGACGATGGTTGTGGTTAACCGGTATCATTATGGTCAGGGTAGAGGAAAATTATTAAAATATCGGTGTGAGGGTAGATCTAAGGCTAAATGGAAATGGAGAGGGCAATGGCAAGGTCTATGGAGATCTTGGATATACTCAAAGATCTTTAAAAGTTAGGTATGGGAAATTTAATGGTGTGGGTGAAGGAATGATCAAGTTTACATGAAGGTAAATGGTGGGAGAATGGGAGTGGGAGTAGAAACTGATAATAGATATAATATAACCTACTAAAACAAAAATGGATGAATGTTGGTTAATAAAACACTTATTGTTGTATGAGCTTGATGGTTGGGTGGAAATGGCATGATCGATGAATGGAGTTCGATGTGGTGATGGCACTTTGTTGATCAAAGAATACTTGGCAAAGATCACACAAGGAGTCCGCATGGGATAGAAGGCCAAGATCGAAGGCGTGGAAGGATAGGAAGGACCCACGCATGGAAGGCAAGTTCAGACTTAGCCGATTTTGGGTATGAGGATCTATTTTTGGAAGATGGCATGTGGAACACATCAACGATGTAGAGATGTGCATGCCATGCATTGTCTATATTTAGAAGAGTGGCTCAAAGCATCTATGCATGGAGGCAAGCTAAGAATAGAATGGACACTTCAGTTATCTATAAGAGGACTATAGATAGCACACTTGCATGTGTGGCTATAATTGTAAATGGCGTGTGGCTATTAATAGCATGTGACCTATTTCTAGAGTAGTTAAGTGGTGA
Source organism: Taxus wallichiana var. yunnanensis (assembly GCA_018340775.1). NCBI lineage: Eukaryota > Viridiplantae > Streptophyta > Pinopsida > Cupressales > Taxaceae > Taxus > Taxus wallichiana. The sequence goes on from CM031235.1 coordinate 944,764,678, forward strand.
AGGGAAAGTCCCCCATATATATATATATATATATATATATATATATATATATATATATATATATATATATATATATGCGTGTAGATGATTGTATGATGTATCAGAGAGATATAGACATGTATGTATGATTTTGAATATGTGTATCAGATTCATATGCACCTTAAGATGAATTGACAATACTGTAAGGAGCTTCTATACTTATTAATAGATGAAGGATATTGGTTAAATCTAAGTGTCATTTTGTGTAATTGAGTAGCGCATGTTGGTGTTTCTATTATGATTAATGTTTAAGTTTTTTCTTTAATGGATTTTGGATAGCATGCACTATAGAATGATAGATTAGTTATGAGTCTTTATATATATTCCTTCTTCATGTTATCATTCTCATTACAACAACCCCAAGGAGGGACATGGTACCTTTGCATGCTTCGTAAGTTCTCATTCTAGACTAAGTGATGTGTTAACGCAACTAGGGTGTTATCTTGTAAATTCTAGGCTGCATCATTAGTTCCATTTCAGGACCTCTTTTTCAGTTGTTTTTAGGATGATTCACAATGAAGACGTACTGGTTAACTCTAGCAAGTATTGAGGAATGGATACATGATCTGGAGGAAGAATATGCATGATGGTTTAGCATTGGATCTGAGTTTAACGCATGAACTTGGGTAGAACATAACCTATATGATAGTTTATATGAGATTTTTTTGCTATCTTTCCAATAGAACTTTATGAGTGGCTTACGACTTATGCGTCTCAATGGAATTGGAGATATCATGTACTTGTTTGAACAAGAAGAATTTCAAGATCTTTATGATGCTAATCTGATTTGGTCTCACGCAGTGGATATGTGGTTTCATGGCGTTCTAACTATTATATTCTGGAATACTCAATTTTGACGTACTCTTGCCCAGAGGTCACTGAATTTCAGTTTTTGAGGTATCCAAGAGGAACATATTTACACAGTATTCCATTGGCGATCAAGATCTTGATGGTAACTTTGAACCTAGAGATTAAACCGATGGCTAACTAAACTTCACCATGCACAAAGGTAGGAATGGGTTTGGTATTAAGATGGTGGACCTAACAGTAGAAAAGTAGAGGAGAGGAAAGGTGGCTTAAGTATAATGAGGCACGCGAGAGGGAAATAGAGAAGCAGTGTTCCATTGCAGAAAGTATGGAGTTGAGGAGAGATATGGCTCGTGAAGGATTTATGGCTCACGTAGAAGATGTGGATCCAGAGCATCAAGAACTCCCCCATCTTGGAAAGTATGATAGAGATCCCTTCTCGGCCTTACATGGAAGTATGCCAGCAGAGACTACTTGGGCCGTAGGTGTGCATCTTAATCCACCTGGTGACCTAGCCTTTGCACTTATTTTTTCAATATCGAGTATGACAAGTAATCAACAATCTAACTTTGGAAGTAGGAAAGTAGGAGTAAGTCAGGGATCAAGTACATCAATGACAGACATACAACCTCAATGTTATATGGAGGAGCATTCTTAAGCGCATCATCCACCTAGAATGTGAGCTCGCAAAATGTTAGATTCACCTCCTGGAAGTGGAGCTACCTCACGACTACTATAGGGGTTTAATATAGTACTATTGTTGGAGCACAGAGGAGTACATCTACAGTCCTACTCCAACTACATGTGGAGGATTAGGAGGTATAGGTGGTTCTAGAGGTGGTTCTAGAGGTAGGGAACCCAAGGGGTTCTAGATCAACTGGTCAAGGTCCATGAACCACATAATATCTATATGGAGATGTCCCTTTATCTCTCGAGTATAGAGGTATAGAGGATGCTACCTAACATGTGCATATGCATGAGATTTTGTGGCATGCTAAAGGGATTACAGCTACTAGTGAAAGGAAAGTCAATTCACTACTACATTACAGGGGTGCGTGCACAGCTGGTATAGGAAATTTGACCCTGATCAAACTTGCATGGATTATGCAATACTAAGGGATGATTTCTTAAAAGAGTTCCATATTCCTAAGTTTGAGTAGAAGAGTATAAGTGCGCTCAAATATATCAAGCAAGGCACTACTAAAAGTGTACATGAGTATGATGCTCATTTTAAGACACTTCTATCTAAGTTGTCTTATGATATACACGCTAGCCAACATGCACAGTGGTTTGTTGGAGGATTGATTACACCTTTTAAGAGGGCATTGTCACATAAGACATACACAAATCCATGCAAAAAAATGGAAACAACCTTGCATGTTGAGGCATTTGGGAGCATTGACACTGGTGTTAGTCCATTTCTAGAGGCACAAATTGCAGCTATGACAAAGCAGTTAGAAAAGCTATCGGAAAATTCAGCCCATGAAATGCGCTCAAGAATTTGGTGTATAGATTGTGAAGTGGAAGGTCACACCAAGGATAGTTGTCCTCGTAGATCTGTATGTTCATTATTATTGGACTGTGAAATTTTCCATTTGAATCATGATGCTAGTCACTATCCTTTGTTACAACGCGTGATAAGGAAGAATGTATCTTGCTTTTGTAAGATTTTAGGTCCATGACCCATGATACTGAGGATTTTCAGTTGATTGGTCAGATTCATGATGCTATAGACATTGGAGTATGACAGATAAGTATAACATATAATTCTAAGGGCAGGAATGAGCACCAGATCGGATCATAATCAAACACGCTATGATAGGAATGAGGGGCGTTTTGAAGGAGGTCGTGGAAGAGGACATGGATATCATGGTGGATATGGAGGATAAAGCTATGGTGGAGGAAGAGGAGATTTCCTCATAGAACATGTTATACATGTGTATCTCTAGATCACTACAGAGTGAATGTCCTCGAGAACAATGCATGTTCTTTCTACGGGAAGAACCATAGCTATAAAGAGTGCCCGGACTTATATGAGCATCTGAGTAAATAACATAAGCAAGAAAACAAAGGTGTCGGGATGGTTCAAATCTAGTGTGTGGTAGAAGACCAATGGATGCCCAAGATAATAGAAGGACCTGAGGCATTGATAGTAAAGATCACTACATGCGTTGAAGTTGTGCGTGCGTGAGAGGCATTACATCAAAAGCCTATGATTACCAAGGAGGAAGTTTTGCATGTGAGGTACCTAGATCCTTCCCATCAGAAATAAGTTTACCAGGATACCATGGAAGTGCTAAGGAATCTTTAGGGCAAGATACAATACCTAAAGGAGCAAAAGAAAGCATCAGAGACAATCCAAACTGATATTGATGATCTGCGGGAGGTGTGAGAGATGTTACGCCAGGAGAACATTATTCCACTATTGGGAAGTTGGTTGAAAGGGAACACTCCACATGCAAGTCTTGAGATTGGATGGTAGATTCTGCATGCAAATCTTCCCCCTCATAGCATTGATTATGACAAGGAAATTATTTTGAATACTGTTATAGATGGGTGGTCATTGAGAAACATATTGATCGATACAGGCAGCACAAAAGTAAATCTGCTTGACATTAGATGCTTGGGTACAAATGGGGAGGCCTCCATTGCAGCCATCATCTAATGTGTTGTTCATGGCAAACTGACTAAGGCCACCCCCATAGGAGTGTTGAAGGATGCATCTATAACTATACAAGGGGCCAAGTTTACTGGGGATTTTGAGGTATTAGCACTTGTAGAAGCAGACAATTTTCCAACCTTACTTGGACGCCCTTGGTGTTATGCAAATAATGTTGACTTGAGATTCAATAAGGGATATATCAGCTTTGAAAACAAGGAGGAGAGGGTTGTGATACCATTGATAGATGGGAATTCTACACCCTATGTTGAGCCTCTCAAGTGAGGAGGACTTAAACAGAGTCTATGTATGCATTATTCAGGACCCAAAGGTCAACGAGCCATTAAAAGAAGACATTCTATAGTGGGAGGATTCTCATTCTATTAGTGACACTATGAGTATTGCTTGTGACAATTGGGCTCATGGTACATATGAATTAGTAGGGCACGAGGTGAAAAGTGTGGTTACGTGCACAAATAGATTTCATTCAATACGACGGATAGGAAGTACAGTACCATGGTATATAGGACAGAAGCTCTGCATGCCTTTCTGAAGGATATGGAAATGCAATGGGTAGATCTAGTTACAAGGAGAGAGATGCTAGTCTATACACTACTGCTGGATAGTAGCGCACGCTAGTGGGCAGCCCACAGAGATAATCTTATAAACTGGGAAGAGATTGGAATAACTTTATCTACCAGGTTTATAAGGAACAATGCACCTACACAAATCTATACTTATCATGGTAATCAACTTGTTTAGCATCATATTCAGCAGTGTGAGAGACTCTAGATAGTAGGACAGGAAGCATTACCACCATCACTTTGGGTGCATAAATTGTATTCCACACTCCAAGGATGTGCATGCACTTGGTATGTATATGCAGAACTACATAGAGAAACTAGGAACTAGAAAAATTTGACTGCAAGTATGATTTAGACATTTGATTATTTCTTGACTCAACCTCCTGGTAGCAGAGGCATTAAAATTTGTCAAGCGCTTAACTATGGGAGATAGTGCAAAAGCAGAAGAGCATATTCAGGAATTATTCGGTGAGACAGATTTCGAGCATGTTTTGAAAAGGAAGAAGAAATAGACTCCAAACTACTTGAGCATGCTTGCCTTGAGAGAGAAAAAGGAAAGATGGTTTACATCATGGATGATGAGGAAGTTGAGAACTTGGATATTGAGCATTCACATGGGGTGTGTGAGGTCTTGGACAATGCAAACAAGGACACGTGCACCTACCATGAACCTATGAAGACAAGGAAGGTGAATATAGGTTCGGAGGTTGAGTCTAAGAAGGCCATAATTGGAGATTACTAGTCAGAATCAGAGGTAGCAAAGATCATTGAATTACTAAGAGATTATTAGGACTTATTCCCTAGAGGATATCATGAACTTAAAGGCATACATGAATCACTTGGGGAAATGAAGATCAAACTTAAGGATGGTGCATGGCTAGTTAGAAAGAGACCTTACATGATGAATCCTAATTTACGTGAAAAGGTAAAGGAAGAAATTGATAAAATGTTGAAATATGGAATTATTAAGCCCCTTGATGAGTCAAAATGGGTTAGCCCAATGGTGATCAATATCAAGAAGGATGGATGGATTAGGATATGTGTGGACTATAGGGAGATGAATGTTGCATGCGTCACGACTCCTTTCCCTACACCTTTCACCGAGGAAATACTAGGAGTTGTATGGCACAAAATATGTTCTTTCACAGATGGATTTTCCAGGTATCATCAGGTACGGATCGCTCAGGAGGATCAAGAAAAGACAACATTTACTACTGAATGGGGCATTTTTTCCTATACTATGATGTGTTTTTGATTGAATAATGCACCTGATGTATTCTCACAAATAGTTGTTCAGGAATTCAAAGATTTTATTCACAACTTCTTACAAGTTTACCTAGATGACTATATAGTATATGGGCTTGTGAAAGACCATTGTGACAATTTTTGCTTAATGTTTAAACGATGCAGACAATTGAGTATCTCTTTGAATATAAAGAAGTGCATATTTTCTATGCCATTTGGAATACTTTTTGGGATATATAATCTACAAGGAAGGTTTGCTAGTTGATCCAGCCAAGGTTGTAGTCATTTTAGGCCTAGAAGTGCCTACTAGTCAAAGTGAGGTGCGGATTCTTAGGTCATACAAGGTATTACAGAAATTTTATAAAAGGGTATGCTAGAATTACAGCACCCTTGGAAGAATTACTGAAGGGGAAAGGTACATTTTATTGGGGAGAACCACAACAACATGTGTTTGAAATATTAAAAGAGAGACTTACTACCGCACCCATTCTACACTTTCCATCATGGGATAAACCATTTCATGTACATGTGGACGCTTCTGGTATGGCCATTGGCACTTGTGTTAGCTCAACCTTGGTGAAGGTATTATTGATCATCTAATTTGTTTTGCTAGTAGGAAGTTGACTCTGTTGAAAATGGAATTATACAACTATAGAGCATGAAGCTTTGTCAATGATTTATGCATTGTACAAGTTTTGACAATACCTATTAGCAACACCATTTGTGTTTTATACAGATCACATGGCATTGAAGTACTTGGTAAATAAGCTAGTTTTACAGGGGTACATATGTAGATGGGTGCTCCTATTTCAAGAATTTGACTTCACAGTTGTGGTAAAGCTAGGGAAAAGCAACTCTGGACTAGACCATTTATCTAGAATCAATACAAGAGAGGAGGCACAAATGATTGAAGAAACAATGTCGGATGCATAGTTATAAAGGTTACAACATGCGCCCACGAAACTAGAAGACATTGTTGTCTTTCTACAAATAGGTATGGCACCAAAAGGAATGAAATCATTAGAAAAGAATCAACTTGCTATACGTGAGGAACCGTTATGTTGATTAGTGGCGACCTTTACAAGTTAGGCAGAGATGAAGTATTACGCCATTGTGTGTTAGAGCATGAGCACAAGGATATCATGGAAGAAGCTCATGGTGGTATTGTAAGAGGCCATTATGTAGGTGATGTGACTACCTGGAAGATCTTAATTGCTAGATTATGGTGGGAGACATTGTATAAAGACTGTAAAGACTATTGCAAGGCATGTGATCATTGTCAACACCTAGGAAAACTAGGGAAAAGAGATGAGATGCCTTTGAGACCAATTACTAGTGTTGAACCATTTGAGAAATGGGCCATTGACTTTGTAGGACCTATTTTGCCAATCACGCATAGGACTGGATCATGCTTATATCATTACTTGCATAGATTATCTCACACGGTGGGCGAAGCAACACCTACCAAATATTTATCACAATAGCTACCGCAGCTAGGTTTCTATGGGAGAATGTTCTTACATGATATGGATGTCCTCTAAGCTTGACAAGTGATAGAGGTACACACTTTTTGAATGAGACCATCAGGATCCTATTGGATGAGTTTATGGTTGCACACCACAAAACTACACCTTACCATCCTCAGGCAAATGGAACTGCTAAGGCTTTCAACAAAATTTTGGGCCATAATTTAACAAAAATATGTGATGTTGGAAGAAAGGATTGGGATGACAAGGTGTCAACTATGCTTTGGGCATATAGAACAACTTACAAGAGATTGAACAAAGCCACACCATTTTAATTGGTGTTTGGCGCAGAAGTTGTTCTTCCTATAAAATTCATGTTACCTTCTTTATGCATTGCACACGTTGGAGTTCTAGCCGATGAAACAGAATTTAGAAGAATGAAATGAAAAGATGATTCAACTCGGTGAGTGCTTTGCGTCATAACATGATGGAGTCGAAGTAGGAAAAATCCAGAGCAGAAATCATGACATGACAGAAACATAAGAGATAAAAAGTTTGAGATTGGACAAATGGTTTTTCTTTATGACTCAAAGTTCTTGCGCCATCCAGAAAGCTCAAAGTACATTGGTTGGGGTCGTATGTTATAACCTCTATACTTGAATCAGGTACATGCTAGTTAGAAGCACTTGATGGAACACAACTACCCGATTACTTTAATGGGAGTAGGCTGAAGCCCTACTATAAATAAGTCTTCTTGGTGTTTGTAATAAGGTAGTGTTGCCATTTAGTCTAGGTTTTCAATTCGGTATTTCCTTAATGTATTTCCTTTATTGTCGCTATGCTTTGTCAATTTAGTTGTTGTTTGTGTAATAAGCGCACTTGCACGCATGAAGCTAATTATTGTATGAAGAATTTTTATGCATAGAGGACTGCACATACCTTTAGTGTGGGGTGGTTGTCATTATCCAAGAAAAGGACTGAGGGACTTGAAAGGTGAAAGAAATAAGTTGCTACAGGTGTGCTTTAAAGAGGATTGCTTCTCAAAAGGTGACCAAGGATGAAGATGGATGAAGGAACAATATAACGTGAGGTAAGCGAGAGGCCATGATAGCTACCAAGAGAAGGTGCAGTGATGAGGTACTTGGGTGCAGGAGCGCATGCATGCTAAAGAGAAGTTTGTGACCAGAAGGTAGGAAGGCACACTAGAAGGTTATAGCTAGGCACAAGATGTATCGCATGAAATGAATGGATTTGGTCAATGAATGAAGGGATATTTGGTAGGTGAGGAGAAATAAATGCATCAAAATTTGAAAAAAATATATAAGGAAGGGATGCGATTCATTTTTACCATTGCAACTAAGAATATTTGAGAGAAGAGCCAAGTGCGAAGAGCCGAGTGATCAATTTAAGGTGCGAAGGGTGTGAAATCAAGCGTGACAACTAGATTTGTGCTTTAAGAAGCTTGCATCCCTAGTGGTGAAGGGTTTGAGCAAAGCAAGGAGATAGAAAAGAGTTAGGTTACAAGGTTTCCACCTAGGGTAGAGTTGGATCAAGCTAGGGTTTGATTCGTAGAGTTACAGGGTGAAGAGGAGACATTGGCAAGGTAGAAATGGCACCAAAGAAGGCATCTGTAACAACAGCAAAATAAAAGAAGAAGGTGGTCATTGAGGAAGAAGAGATGGCACCCGAAAGTCATTTTTTCAAAGATGCAATACCTAGAAGGAGTTATTGTTGGCCAAGAATGGGATTCACCCATTAGAAAAAGTAAAGTGAGTGAATATAATCACAGGACGTCGGAGAACAAAAAGGAGCTTGACTCCTTACTCATGGTTAGAACCAAAAAATGCATGGCAGATGACATGCTAGTATATGATGATGTGGGTGAAAAGCTCTTGAAGAAAATCGGGGTATATCAGTTGTATGAGCTGTCATATTTTTTGGGAAGTATGAGCCCTTGTACCAATTGCTCATGAGCATGGTTCACGAAGACTACTTAGACTTTGCAGAGACACAGTTAGAATATCGTCTCGCACTTATTTCATCGATGATAGGTCTGAAGGCCACATGAGAGGATATAAAAAGTGACCTCACAGACAAATCCGTAATTTTAAAGACCAAATAGGAGTTGGGATACCTAAAGGGTCCACGCAGAATGGACATCGACAAATTTAAGAATTTTCCAATCGTATAAGTTATAACACACTTGGTTACCAAGTTGAATGATCAGGAGCGATGGTCACAGGTAAACACCATGTGGTTTCATGTGGCACAAAAGATGTCGGAAGGGACAATATACAACATTTCGGCTATATTGTAGAGAAAATAGTCAAAGAAGCACGCACAGGAGGAAAGATCAGCTTTGGGGCTGTTCTCCTATCACTGGTCTTCATGGAAATCAAATTAGATGAACAAAGGAGAAAATATGGGAATACCCCATGGAGAACAAGTCCCCAGTTGAAAGATTCAAAAATATCTATGTAAGGGGACTATGACATATGAGGTAAAACAAAGGGCGAGAAGTGGTATGATAGGCTCTGCGCATGACATTTGGGGAAGAGTGGTGAATACCAAAGGACCTACCAGCAGTGGTAGGAAAACAAGTTTAGTTTTTGTATACCAACATTTTTGCATCACATGCTTTCCAATGAAGGATGGAACTTGGAGCCCTTGGTGTAAGTTACCTTACACCTTCACTGCAAGGTATTTTCAGGAGTTTGTTCATAGGTTTACCAACACGCGCAGATTAAACTTCAATGCAGACAAGGTAGACTGTGACTACCATACACTACGGAAGAAGTATGTATACCCTGGCAGGAGTGCCTACATAGAGAGAATCAAGTATGAAATACTGAACATCGAGCCAATAATCTTGGTCAGAGCAGATTTGGGGGAAGCGTTGGTATATCTCGAGCTTAAAACCAAAGATGGAGAACAAAAAATATGTGGAAGGTGAGTTCACACTTCCAAAACACCAAAAGGGAAGCATACAATGGAGAATGTCCCAAAGACACCTAGCCCTAAGAGAAAATCAAAGTGTCGGATGAGAAGGAAGAGTGCAAAGATAGTGGCACTTGGAGCATAGGGGTAGGAAACATCCCATAAGTCATAGAGAAGTTGAGCGCATGTTACATCACCTCACCACAAGAGGGGGAGGAAGAGGAATTGAATGTGGTCCAAGGGGAGCACAGATTTAAAAGGGTATTCGGAGAAAAAGGACCCAAGGTGTTACCCCAACCTCTTTGCGCGAGATCACCCCGACTCTCCCGCAGAAGGAAGCAAACCGCATGCAGAGAGGAGGAAGCTAAAGTTGAGTGAGGAGGTGGAAGAATCTGAGGAGAGTGCACCTACATCTCCTACACCCCTGAGCACATAAAAGAAAAGGGTGAGGCATCAAAGGAGAAGGATGAAGAAGAGAGAAGACTAGAGGAAACAATGTACATAGAAGATACACAAGACATGGAGATGCAAGCTCCAAATTTGGAGGCTAGAGTTCCTAAGTAGCAGAGGTCTAGAAGGGTGAGTGGAGAGCACATTCCACCAGCCATGGGGTATGCAGAGGACACAGAAATATTGTCTGTGCCTGCTTCCAGAGCACAATAGTACAAAAGGATCTATTTGGCTGGGAGTTGATGGATGAAGATATGGTGACCATGTGAACACGAAAGTAACTATCCTGGTCGATGCACACCCACATGGATGAGCCTAATTTTTATGTATGTGAAGAGTCATGCATGTTGAGGCAATTGAATAAGGCACCCTAGGCTAGACACATGACAATAAATCCTACTATCATGTCGATTTATCAGTCAATAATGCACCGGTAAAAGTATTAATGCGAGGTGGCCAGAAGGAACATGGATAAATCTGCCACAATCAAGGTGTTGCGTGAAGAGCTGAAGATGAAGGATACGGAGATAACACACATAACGTAGGAAAGGAACTTCACATTAAGAAAGAATGAAGTATTTATAAGCATTTTAAAGGAGATTGGGGAAAATTTAATCAAGGCTAGGCCACCCTTAGAGCCCAAGGTACCACAAACATTTCCTTCAGTGATACACTAAGTGGGGAAGTTGGTGGACTTGGTGCTCAAAGATGAAACTCTACGTGTAAAAGTGTAGGAACAATCGAGAAGGATGTAGAATGGGAAAAATCATCGGTGATAAGGAAAATCACATCAGTATGAAGGGTTATTGCAGGCAGCATTACAAGAGGTTTTGAAGAAATTGGATCAAACTTTAAATATATGCACAACTCTCCGAGGTTCTCATCAACCTTAAGATATTGGAAGAGAACAATGAGTTCCGTAAGGCCATGAAAGATGAGACCTTGGGCCGTGCAGAGAGGTTGGAAATGGTTAAACAAAAATGTGAGGCCCTGGCAAAGATTACAAGAGCCACACAAGACTCAAATTAGAAGAGCTTGAAAAATGGATTGCACAGAAGATGGACCTTTTGAAGGAAGGAGGACATCCATGTCCAGTGTTGTGTTGGTTCTACAGAATGAGAAAGGGGAAATTTGCAGGATGAGTTGGAATGCATAGCTATGGACATCCCAAAGAAAGCAGAGCAAGCACTCACTGAATGGTAGGATTTGGAGGCTGCAATAAAAGAGGAGTATCTAGAGCTGATGCTAAAAACTGATACTTGAGGAGGTTGCTTAAATAACCTCATATAAATTCTTTATTTGTCAAAGATTCTTCATTCTTATTCTTTCCTTCAATTTTGGAGATAACCATTGTCGGGACGACAATGAGATTAGTGTGGGGTAATGTTGATCAAATAATACTTGGTAAAGATCACACAAGGAGTTCGTGTAGGATAGAAGGCCAGGATTGAAGGTGTGGAAGGATAGGAAGGACCCACGCGCGGAAGGCAAGTTCAAATTTCAGGACTTATCCGATTTTGGGTATGAGGATCTATTTTTGGAAGATGGCATGTGGAACACATCAATGATGCAAAGATGTGCGTGTCATGCATTTTCTATATTTATAAGAGTGACTCAAAGCATCTATGCATGGAGACAAGCTAAGAATAGAATGGACACTTCAATTATCTATAAGAGAACTATAGATAGCACACTTGCATGTGTGACTATAATTGTAAATGGCATGTGGCTATTAATAAAGCGACCTATTTCTAGAGTAGTCAAGTGGTGAAGGGAAAGTCCCCACCATGTGTGTGTGTGTGTGTGTGTGTGTGTGTGTGTGTGTGTGTGTGTGTGTGTGTGTGTGTGTGTGGTGTGTAGATGATTGTATGATGTATCAGAAAGATATAGACATGTATGTATGATTCTGAATATGTGTATCGATTAATATGCGTCTTAAGATGAATTGACAATACTATAAGGAGGTTCTATACTTATTAATAGATGAAGGATATTGGTTGAATCTAAGTGTCATTTTGTGTAATTGAGTAGTGCATGTTAGTATTTCAATTATGATTATTGTTTAAGATTTTTCTTTAATGGATCTATGGGTAGCATGCACTTTAGAATGATGGATTAGTTATGATTCTTTATATATCTTGCTTCTTCATGTTATCATCATGTTACAAAGAACCCTAAAGAGGGAACCAAGACCTTTGCATGCTTTGGGTGAGCACTCAGTCTAGGCTGAGTGATGTGCCAAAGGTGACTAGGGTGTTATCTTGCAAATTCTAGGTTGCATCACGCTTCCCGGGTGCTTCCATGAATGCAAATGGCTCTGTGATCACTTTTGATGCTGGCTATGAATGCTCGATGCGTGTATGAGTTCTAGTTCTACTTGCATGCAACTCCGGTTTTCATCTCTTGCTCTCATAAATGTGCCAACCATGAAATAAGGTTATTTTGGGGAATAAATGGTAACAGACGGTGGTTCCGGTTGGCCGGCAAAGTGATTTAGGGTGACCAAGATCGGTTAGGGTGGGATTTCCTAGGTTTACTAAAAATGGGCATATCCTCTTGATTTCTTGGATCTTGTTCATTTTTCCCACAAATTAGAATGGAAGCTTCCTTTCTAACGGGCGGGAATGTGGTTAGAGGGAATGTAGGCTTTGATTTTTAGGGTTTAGGTAGGTCTTAGTTAGTTATGGCAACATACTAAGAATAGGTCTTAGGGTGAGGTGGCTAGATGAGGTGTACAAGTGAGGTGGGTGTGTGGGCATTATCTCAATTAGGATATTTAAATAATAGATATTATGAGATCATGAATTAATTTAATTAAATTAATATTAGAGTGGGGTGAAAGGGGCCATGGTTAGGTTAGTGTATTTGAGGTGGTTATTTGACAAGGGACCAAGGGGAGTGTGACCTAATTTTTGTGTCTACACAAGGTTTTTTTGGTTGATTCAGCTTGGCCATTTGTTTTTGGGTACTAAGGTGAAGAAAAACTAAGTTGAATGTCGAAGGCATCACAAATTTTTCGTAGGGTTTTTTTTTAATTGTTTGTCGTTATCAGTGATGAGGCGGTGAGGGACACCAAAGTGACAAATAATGTGATGGTTGATGAATTCACAAATTTTATCTAATTTGTAGAGATGAGGGGAATAGCTTCTACCCATTTAGTGCAATATTCGGTTGTGGTAATAATCCATTGATGGTGTTGTGAAGAATGAGGATAGATCTCGTCGATAAGATCCAAACCATGTTGAGAGAAAGGCCAAAGATCTCATGTGACCTGTAAGGTATGATTAGGTGTGTGATGAATATTAGCATGTTGTTTGCATTTCACACAACATTTCACATAGTCACAATAATCATGGTTTAGGATGGGCCAATAATAGCCTGTGCGAAGGATGCATTTGGCGACAACAAAGCCACTAAAATAACCTCCACAAATTCTCGTCCGTGAACTTCCTTGAGGCATCGTAAGAGGATACTATCAAAGACACATTTATAAAGAAGGCCACCCATTATGACATAACAAGAGACACTTTTGAGGAAGGCACGTTGCCCATTACAAGTAAGGTCAAGATGTAGAATTGATAGGGAAAGGTAGTTTGTAAACTGCTTATACCAAAGGTCATGTGGGTCAGGTGTAATGGTTCCAACGAGGATGGTGGCTTGAAATAGATAGGAAGGTGATTTCATCCTTTGTACTGTGACAAATATTTTCAAGTCGGAAGGTGAGACGAGAATCTGAGAAGCAAGGTAGGCCATGGTATCCACAAATTTGTTAGTGGAACGTGGAGTGGTTTAAAGCTCATAACGGTCAAAGGTAGTCAAAATTATGTCTACATGATGTTTATAATTTTGAAGTATTTTGTTATGACACTAGTATATACCATTGACTTGATTTATCACTAGTTGAGAGTCACCAAATATATTAATTGATTTAACATCTAAGGTGATGGTAGTTTGGAGACCTAATACGAGTGCTTCATATTCAACGATATTGTTAGTACAATCAAAATCTAGTTTGAAATATAGTGGCATAGTTCACCATCAAGAGGAATGAGGATAACACCTGCACCACCCCCACGCTGACATTTGGAACCATCAAAGAATAAGGTCATTTGGTAAACAATGATCGTCCAAAGAGAGGGTAGCAATGGATTCGTCCAGAAATTGAAGTTAGAGGATTGATTTCTAGAGAGGGGTGCATCTACAAGTTGGTCAGCGATAGTTTGACCTTTGATAGATTTTTGATGGATGAATTCAAGGTCGAGGTCTGCGAGAAGCATTAGCCAATGTGCAACACATTGATATTGGTAGGGCTTGGCGTATACATAATGTAAGGGGTTAGTATTGGTGACGAAAAAGGTTTTGTGATTGAGTAGGTAATGATGAATTTTATTGGAAAAAAAAACTAAGGCTAAGAATATTTTTTCAGTATGGGTGTATCTAGTTTCATAGTCCAAAAGGGTACGACTTATGTAATAAACCGCTTTCCCCTAGTGTTGATCATTGTGATGGGTGAGCATGGAACCCAAGGAATATCCATAGCAAAAATGTAAAGTTAAAATGGCTGGTTATCCTTAGGAGGAATGAGTACATGTGGCTGGAGAAGGTATTGTTTTAAGGCCTCAAAGGCTTTGTGGCATTCATCATCCCATTTGAAAGAGACCTCCTTTTTAAGGAGATGATGAAATGGGTGACAAGGTTGGAAAGTTGTGAAATAAAATGAAAAATAGATTGCAACTTACCTTGTAAACTATGAAGTTGAAAAATATTAGTAGGCAGATGCATTTAGAGAATGGTCTTGATTTTAGTAGGATCAACTTTTATGTCACACAAAGAAACGAAAAAACCAAGGAGCTTACTCCGATGAAAACAAAGACACACTTATTTTGTTGAAGGTGAACACAATATTTGATGAGATGGTCAAAGATGAACTTTAGGATTGTAAGTTGTTTGGCCCAATGTTTTTATTTAAGACGAAGGTCATCTACATAATCTTCCAATATGCTATGCATGATTTCATGGAAGGTATAATTCATAGCCCTTTGATATGTAGCACCAGCGTTTATAAGGCCAAAGGGCATGACTCGATAGCAAAAGGTTCTCCAAGGAGTGATGAATGAGGTTTTATGTTGATCTTCTGGGGTGAGTAATATTTAGTTATAACCCGAGAAACCATCCATGAGTGATAGCATCTCATGGCCAATGGTAAGATCAACTAGTTGGTCAATACTAGGTAGAAGAAAGATGTCTTTGGGGCAATCTAAATTAAGGTCGTAGAAATTTTTTCATATGTAGATTCCTCATGTTGCTTTTGTGACAGAATGATATTGAAGATCCATTGGGGATAATCAATGGGTGGGATGAAGGAAACTTAGAGAAGGTGTTTAAGTTCTTCTTTGACAAGAAGGGCAATGTGAGGATGCATTTTTCATAACTTCTATTTTACGGTTTTGGCTTCATGAATGGTTAGGATATTGTGGACCACAATGTTTGGGTCAATACTGGGCATATCAACGTAGGACCAAGAAAAAGCATTGTTATAATCCTAGAGGAAAGAAGTGAAATCTTCTTGTTTAGTAGCATCTAAATATTGACCAATATTTAGAATGTGTGGGTCATCTTGAGTGTTAATATTGATTTCGATGGTCAGCTCATTTAACATGGTTTGCATCTCAAAAGGAAATAACTGATGAATATAAGAACCTTCCACACCAAGGTAGGTGAGGATAGACTCATCGTCCTGACATTGAATGATTTTAATGCATGGTGAATCATCATCGATCATGTCAATATACAAGAAGGGAAGACAAGAGGCAACCTTGCCATCACGTTGATAAGTCGAGGTCCCAGGGAAAAAGTGTTCACGAAAAAAAAATAGGAGGAATAGATCCGGATCTATAGACTCCGTGGGTGAAGGTGGTGACGTTGGTGAACGAGGTGGAGAAGGTTTATCATCCTCGATGAGGTCTATGTTTTCCTTCTTGGAAGATGGTTCGGAAAAGCCAATACCACTATTGTCTTTGTGTTTACATGTGGCACATGGGATGATAGTATGATGGTCTTATTTATAGAACCAAAAGCCAAAGCCTTTCCATGTATAGTTGTGAAGGAAAGTTTGGGAAAAGTGGTTGTTAGTGAGATATTGGAGGTTAGATGAAAATCGTCATGTTTGAGAAGGGGGCTCAAGTGAATACATGGAAGTGTCAAGTCCCCCATACGTTAAGTTAGTGCGAAGGTAGGGAGGACCACAAGGTAATACCTCTCCTATGTGATGGTCATAATGAGGATGTTGGTGTAGGTTACCATACTCTTGTGGAGTAAGGAATGTGTTTATGTTGTATTAACCGGGTATTCCCAGAGTGAGGTGTTGAAAAACACCTTCTAAGGGATTGGTAGTAGATATGTGTGTAGATGGAATAGATGAAGTACTATTGGATCGGGAAGAAGGATGAGTTTGTTGGGAACTAGATGGGTTAGCAAATGGGTCGGTTGCACGAGAGGCCATGGCAGCAATAGGAATAGAAAAGTTAGGTATGGGTGAGGTAGCGACAACATCAAAGTGGATGGGGTTATGGGTGAAGGAGAAGTGGCCACAATGGTATATGCCTTAACCGGTATGAGGACATCATCATATTGGTATAGCATGTCGCAAGTTTTAAATGGAAAAGGGTCGAGTTGGGATGGTATAGTTGTGTCCTTCATGTTCAAATTTTACACAGAGATGTAAATTTGAAGGAGCACAACCCATGACATGGATCCAAGGTTAGCCAAGCGAGTTATACTAAAATTCACCTTCTAAAATGTAGAATAATTTTGGCATAAGACGGGGCCCACATGAATGTGAAGAATAATAGTGTCAAGGGTGGAAGTGATGGCATCATTGAAGGAGCACAACATAACCGAGTTATTATGCATGAAATTTGAAGGGATGCACATTTTATTGTATGTGTGGGAGGAGATGATGTTGATGTTGACACTGTCATTGATCATAACGCGTCGAACACAAATATTATAGATATATATGGAGATGTAAAGGGTGCGATCGGGGGTCATTGGATTAGATAGGTTCGATCTCCTCATCGTAAAAGTGGAGGAGGCCACTTGATGAGTGTGATTGGGGGTAGAAGAAGGAGATGTTTTAGTAAGAGAGGCCACGTGATGAGGGGTGATAATGGAGGCTACTGGTGTGGGGTCATTAGGTAAAACCTCAATGGATTGCAAAACCTCCATGAGGGCTTGTAGATGAGATTCAGAGGTTTGGATGAGATCGTATAAAGACATTTTTAGAGCAAATTGGTGTAATTGTTTTATCATTGTATGATGGGTGAACCTATCAAAAATAGGGTATGTGGGTCCTCGAATGGTGATTTTGGGTATGGGTGTAGATGGTATGTTAAGCACGAGATTAGTGGATGGGTTGGTTGATTTTTTTTCCTTTGTCTTTTAGGGTGCGAGTGGCAACTTGGATCATGTTAATATATGGAAGAGAGGTGGATAGAGAAGGTATATCATGAGTAGTATAACGGCATGATGGGAAAATTCCTAATGTGGGGTAAGAACCTTACAAAATTAGTAGGGCACACTTGCATTTAGGCGGTGCTTTGGCTAACTCTCTAATACGAGACCATGTTGATTTCGAATGTTAGAGGTGGATAATAAGGTTGTGGAGGTGTAGATGTGGGTAGCTGAATAAGTAGTGGATGAGGACGTGTGGTGATTGGTGAAGGTGGAATAGAGTCCTCATCTAGAAGATCATCATCGTCAAAATTTTCTTCAGGAGGTCATAGTTGGAGAAGAATGGTTTTTAGAACCTTACAGTTCTCTACATCATGTCTTGGTACATGAAAGTAGGCAAACAAATTAGTTTCATCAAACCCCTTTGGTATGGGTTTGAGTGTGTCATAAGGTCTAAGCGGTGGTAATGTGATGACCAAGGTCTCTAAGACGTTGGCTAAAATGTTGGCATAAGACCCTGCCAATGGATCATAATGTGAAGTGAGTGTGGGTTTGGGAGAATGTGAGGATGATTTTGGTTAAAGAGGTGTTATAGGAGGTGGAATAGGTTTGACCACTAGTTTGGTAGGTGGTATTGTCTTAGGTTTTGATGGTACCTACTTGGGTAAAGGTATGGTAGATGAACTAGCAATAGAAGGTGTCATGGGTTCTTGTCCTGGATAACACCTTCTTGGGTAAAGGTGAGGTAAGAGTACGTGATACAAAAGGGAAAGTGGATGATGGAAGAGGATGGGTTAGCCACGGTGATAATGGAGGTGTAGTAAAGGTTGTTGGTAGAGGTTGGGTGGAAGGTATGGGTTGAAGTCACATAGGTAGTGATGGGGTTATGGTAGCTAGTGGAGGTATAGGTGGTAAGAAAGTTGTGGGTGACGGCAAAGGTTGCGTAGGTCGATTGGATGTAATAAAGGATCATGATGAAGAGGTGGGCTGTTACACTTTTTTTTCTTTGGGTAGAGGTTTCTTGACCAGGGTAGATGGGTGAGGTCCGAGGATAGACGAGAAGGGTGAAGGTGACAGAGGCATGGTGGGTGAAACTGGAGTATGCAGTCTTGAAATTTGGGTCTTCTTTTTAGGTGGAGGATTAGTTTTCATGTGATCTTGGGAGGACATGGCTAAGTCCAATTTGACAGGTGTATGGACAAGGCTTGATGTCGGCATGACACCCAGGGTAGTTATAGGTTTAGAGATGGGAGAATATTTAGGTACAAGTAAGTTCTTAGGCATAGGAATGGGTTTGGTTATGGTTAAAGGTTCGGATGTAGGCAAGGGTGACGAAGAAGAATTCATTTCAACAGCATGGTCATGGTTGATTTGGTCATTTGAAATACCTTTGGATAGATCATGGAGGTATCAGTAAGTGACATCTGTATTTGGGTTGAAAAGGGTAACCGAAGGAATCCCCAAAACATGGAATTATCAACGTAATCCAAGCGGTCGGCCAAGTGTGAAAATGACATTGTTGTAAGAGGAGATGTAGTTAGTTTAGTGGTAATCCCTATAAAATATGTCTATGAGATAGGGAACTTGTTAGCCTCGGACTCTATGGGTAAAAGAGTTGAAAGTAGATCAACAGGATCCTAGAATGTTAATGGGGAATTGTCACCAATAGGAAGTGATGCGTCTAACGTATCTCCCATGGGTAGGAGAGATGGTAGGTGGGTGAGGTAGATTCCTCTTTTGGTGGAGAAGAAATCGATGATGATTCTCCCATGGGTATTTGAGTTAATACCATTGATTGTTTGGTAGGTTGCGAGGTAGATGGTAAAAAGGCATCAGTAGAAATTATGGACTCCTCCATGGGTGAAGAGGGAGATGAAGGGGACTCTTATGTGGGTGAAGGAGTAGATGAGGTAGGCTCCTCCATGGGTAGAGAATCTCATGCTAGAATCTCCTTAATAGATGGGATATGAAAGAATTGAGGAACTATAGGTAAGATATTGAAAATAGCATGGACTTCACGACATTGTTGTTGTTGGTTGAAGGTTCACCATTTTGATTAGATGATGGTGTATGGTTAGGAAATGACTTCTTAAATATATTCAATTTTTTATTTTCTAGTGCATTCGGGTTGTCTAGGATGAGATCTCCATTATCTAACATTTCTTGGACAATTTTCTTGAAGGTTATGCAATTACCATCGCTATGGCCTTTGATGTGATGATAATTACAATAGTCATGTTCCTTATACCATGTAGGCATAGGATGAGCGGGATCAAACTAGTATGTGGTTTTATAGGTGGAAGTGCAATGGCTCTAGCCTTAAGAAGCTTTTCTAAGATTGAAGAATAGGGCTCTCCAATTGGAGTGTACTTTCATTGTTCCCATCGGAACTGAAAATTTTGAACAGGAGAAAGATTGGAGGAAGGTTTGGCTTGGTTAGATGGATGAGATGGACCAGCTTTGAGAACTACCACGTTGGAAGATCCTTTGGCTTTTGAATAATATTTTTTGGGATTTGAATACGAAGATGCATCATTTGATTTTAACACGACGTTTTTGTTTCTCGGTTGAATTTTATTCTCTTAAATGGCACAAATTTCCATTTTCACACCAAGGTAAATGCTTCACAAAGGTACAAAATGTTTGTACTTGCAGAGTTGGTGAGATGTGTCTAGCACAAGCTCTAGTGAACAACTCTATAAGCTCAACTTGAGGTAACTAGAATGTTAATTGGTTGATAAGGCTTTTCCAGTGAGCAACGAAATCTATGATAGATTCATCTTTGTATTGTCGTGTTCAAGATAGGTCACTCATGGTGATGTTTTTGATGACATTGATTAAGAAATGGTCCAAGAATTCTTGAGCCACTTATTTAAATGAGTAAATAGAATGTCCGGGTAAACCACTATACCAATCTAAGGCGGTTCCTATCAAGGACATGGGGAATTTCCATAGGAGTAAAGCATCTTCATGGGAAATTAGATAGCACCCATGTTTGAATGACCATAAGTGTTGTTGTGGGTCTTCTTTACTGTTGAAATGGTTGAACTTGGTCATTTCCCAATGTATAGGGTATGGATGAATGGGGATAGATGGATGAATATGCTCATTACAAATTTCATCATAAGTTAAGGAGTTGTGAGAGATAGAAACTGATGATTCTAATGTTTTCATCTTTTCCATCATCATCCTAATGAATTATTTGGTGGGTTGTGAGGAATGGGTGCCCCTACAATATAAGGAGGTTGATGATGGATGTATGATGTGGATGGAATCCCAGTATATGGGGGTGCCAGGTATGAGAACTACGAAGGGGGAATAGATGCGGGTGGAAGATATCTTGAATAAGCAATAGATGAGATTGGGGTTTTTGGTGATGTGTGTAAATAGGTGGGGTAGTCATAACGAATCTTGTGGTAATTGGGGGTAGAGACTGGGATGGAAAGGATGAGGTTTTGGAATGGGGTGTGGGTTGCCAACACCATGGGTGGTTGTGATGTAACGGGTATATATGAGGTGATAGGTGTAGATGAGGCTATGCTAAGGGTAGTTGGTGAAGGGATGGTTAACACCACGGGTGTGATAGACATTGTAGGTGCAGCAGTTATAGAGGATGTGGGGTCCAGTTGAGATACCACAGGTGGTAAGGTGGATGAAGGTAATGTCGAGATAGTGGTAGCTGACGTGGAAGTGGGGACGAGGGAAGGAGGGATAGACACGGGCATGTCGTATACCAACTATCCCGAGGAGTCTCGAGTGGATGAGTGGGTGAGATAGTATTGTAGGGTAGTGAGATTCGGTCAAGGAGTCTTGCAAACTCCTCGTCATCAATACTAATGGTGATGGGCTGAGTTGGATCCATAAGTGAAAAGATAGAAGGTGGTGATGGGCTAGGTGGAAGTGGCTGAAGGCTAGCATGAAACATAAGGGTGTTGGCTTGGATGTGAGTCAAAACCATGTGAATTAGCATAGACCTAGTAAATTGTACTCTGTAAATGACACGAAAACAATAGAAATGGAAAAGGATAGATTCTAGGAGGTGAAATGGGTCGGTGTTCTAATTAAAAATCATAACAAAGGAATCTTCATGTGTTAGGTTAACCGATGATGGTTATAGGGTGACCAATGATGGTTAAGGAAACCAATATCGGTTACTGTGGAAATCAACAGTTTTACAAATGAGGAAAAACTAATGAAAATGAAATAAAATAGTTGTATTTGACTTTGTGATTTTAAAATTTTGGGGGTATGATGATGTCTTGAGAACTTAAAAAGAACAGAAGATGTGATGAATGCTATTTTTGGTAGAATGACCAAAAGAGATGGAAACTAACAATGGTTAGGTAGATGGATGATGGTCGATGTAAATTGATGATAGTCCACTAGACCGATGCCGATCACTTTGTGAAATTTGGAAAAGTGAAGAAAATTTGATTTTTGTGAATTAAGTCAGATGAAATATCAACCCAGAAAACTGAGTATGATAATAATGGATCTTGACACACTCAAAAATAGTCAAAATACACCAACTATGATGGCAGAGTGTGAAAGGAAGAAGAAAATGAAGAACGTAACCTCACAACTCAAGAAAAAGCTAAGAAAAACACACAATCCTATAAGTGAATTTTTATGTTTTAGCTTATGCTATTTTAGACTGACTTTGTGAATCGAACAAAGTTTTTGGTTGGGAAGGTGTCCTATGAAGAGGAAAATTCTAAGGGTGGTTTCAGTTATGTTTTGGTGGGACGGTCCTTTCTCTGAGTTAATGACTAGACAGAGAAACCAGTTGGGCACCCACTGTCAATCCTCTGATTGTGTGATCATTGACAACTTCTTCTAGGTAAGGTGTTGTTTAAGAATATGTGTGAATTTTTATTTGTGTATTTTGGCAAAGAGAGAGAGAAGATAAAGTTCTCTATGATTTAATTATGTCAACCATTAGCTAGGCATGACTTCTAGCGTATAGGTTTCCCTCAGTTTTAATGTGAGCTAAATATGCAAGCATAGAAGTATGAAATACAAGTATTTTAGAACCCAAATTGAAATGTGATATTCAATGTAAATAGAGAGTGAATAGGAGAGAGAATGACTTTCACTAATGCAAAACAAGAAGAAAAAGAAGGATTCTTTTTAGTCCCGAAATACAAATGTCACTTAGAAAAAATAGAAGAAAGAGAAGATTCCCAGGAGAAAATTTAATGTTAACTTCCCTTTTTAAAAGAAACAAACATACAACAGTTCCCTAAGAATGAATGAATGCAAGGAACCCCAAATGGGTCCCACCAGCATGCCAAAATGTTTCACTAGATTCTTGATAAATTAATGAAACAAATAGAGGGTGATAGGCCAAGGAGGAATACATGTTTGTGGTGTCGGTTGAAGGTTGTGCACGCATTCTGATTTCCTGATCCAATGCTAATTGCAAGAGCTCCCTTTTGGCTAGGAGGAACTACCTAAAATGAAAAATAATACCACTAGATAGAGTTAAATAAAACAATGAGTGGACTGCCTAGCAAAAGCTAGATCTAGGAAGTGTGATGCTCCTGAACAGTTGTTAATCCACTTTTATATAACAATATTAATGTTATCCAAAATAAACATGAAATAACAATCTTATTGGAATTGAAACGATTTAGGTATCTCATACAAAACAAATAAGAAAGGTCAAATAAAAGGTGATTGAGGTCAAAACAGGTCAGATGATGGGTTGGTATTGGGTTGCAGGTCGATACATGCTCTGGGTAAGATCTGGTAGAGATTACGAGTGATTCTGGGCTATTAGGGAATGGGTAGAAACTCATTTGTGCGAGGTATGTTGCCAGACATAGTAACCAATGTTGGTTGTGTGACCGATCCCGATTTGGCAGGATGACCAATGTTGGTTGGCTAACTGACGTTGATAGGGAAGTTAGTAAAAATCTCTTAGAAATGGTCTTCAAACTCTCTGTGATTTCACGGAAACTAGAAATGGTGGGGGTGAGGTCGTGAAATAGTCTTAGTGACTCAGAGATGACTAGGGGAGGGTGAAGATAGGTGAAATGGCTATATATGGTAAGGTGATGGGTTGGAGGGAGGAAGGAGGTGTATGGATGTACAAAATAAATTACCGAGAGGAATAATGATCTTAATGAAATAAAATAAATATAATCAATAGATATTAGCTACTTATCAAGAATGGATCCAGAGAGTGCAGTGATGAAAACAATGACGGTAGAGATCTAGAGAGAAGGGACATCATGTACGAGCTGCCGGAATTTTGAGTCTCTCGTGCTTCTCTCGTGTGAATCCATGATCATGAAGAAGGTGATGGATGCCGATGGTTGTTATTCATGCTCCCGCGTGCTTTCCTTTGCCTAAGTGCTTGAGAAATTGAGTGCTCCAAGTTTCCATTTGTATGATATCTTGAATCGAATTACCAACCTCAAAAAAGGATTTTGGAAATGTATTTAACCTAACCAGCGATGATTAGGGGACTGACGTCAGTTGAGGTATAACTGGCATCGGTTAAGGTGGGAATATCTAGATTGGCCAAAAGTAGCTTTGATTGTTGGTATTTTTGGCATGGTCTTCAATCTTTTTCTAAGTATCGAGTGATAGATCACAAAATAATTATTAAGATTCATCTTATGTTTGTTAATAGGAGTTAAGTCTAGGTTTAGACTAAGTCCTAGTTGGTTAGGATAGGCTTATACTTGGTCTTAGGTCATTAATGAGTTTTAAGTGGGTCATGGAGTGAGGTGGCTAGGTGAGTTAGGTGGGTGAGGTGGTCAAATGAGGATGTTAATTAAATTAATTAATGTAATTAATTAAATCAATCATGTGCACTATGGGATATGAATAGGTAAGGTATGGTTAATTTAAATAATGGGGTTATAAGGGTAGTATGACCTAATTTTAGTGTCTACAATATAAGATTACCATCTTTGTAACTCCAAAAGACTTGTTCTTGATATCTTTGTCATTCCAAGCCTTTTATCTACCCCTTTATGTCTTCTCGACTCCAATGCGTGATGGTGTGTTTCTCATCCAGTTGTATTAGTTTATCAATGCGCTCATTAATTACATGTTCATCATTCATTCTTCCTACACATGCAATACACATGGAGGGTAACATAAACTCAATCGGTAAAACTACCTCGTGTCAAACACCAATTGAAAGGGTATGGCCTTATTCAACCTATTGTATGTTTTTCTATATGCCCACAACATGGTTGATACCTTATCATCCTAGTCCTTTGATCCAACATCACATATCTTCATCAAGGTTTTTCCCAAAATATTTTGAAGGCCTCAACAGTGTCATTAGCTTTGAGGGTGATAGGGTGTAGTTTTATGGTGTGCCACCATATCCTCTACTAGTATGATCCTAATACTTTCATTCAAAAATGATTCACTCTATCACTTGAGAGGCTTAATAAACATCCATACCCGATTTAAATTTTCTCCCATAAGAATCTAACTTGTATTATTGTAATGCAATCTTTTGTAGGCATAACATTTGGTCATCTTGTCAAATAATAAGTACATGTGATGATATAGCACACCTTTTCATGCGTGCAGTGGTAGAATGGGGCCTATAAATTAAATCACCCACTTCTCAAATGGTTTTATGATCATTATAGGTCACAATGGAATCTCTTATCTATTTCTAGGATTTCCTAATCTCTAACAATGGTTGCAAAGCCTTTCTAGGAAATATCATTGTTAGTGCTCCACTAATCATGTGAGTTAGTAAAATATAATATTGTAAGTAAGTTGTTAATACAACTTACATATGATATTGAGGAGTAATTATAGGGATCTAAGTTGTTAGAAAAACTCACCTAAATTCATGTGAGTGGTTATATGAAAACAACTATATAGTTGTAACAAACTTTGTAAGAAAATTAATTAAAAAAATTGTGTTTGATCTGTTGATGTACCAATATTTGGTATCAGAGTGATTTATGTTCAATGGAAAATCATCGATGTTAATTATTTTAAAGGGAAGCCTCATGGTTTTCATGATTGCCCCATTCATGAGGGTAAAAATCATGTGGGTTTTAGAGTTTAGTTTTAGAGTAGTTTCCATTCTCCTTTATTGATTGTGTGCATCTCTATTGGCTTGATCATATTTCATATTGCTTAATAGAAGTGGAGAGAACTAATTTGTATGTAAAAGTCATATTTGTGCATATCTCGACATCTTAGATCTGTTAGATCTCGCTTCAATCTCAAAGGATTCATTGGATCATTGCATTATCTAAAACTATGCGTACATATGTGTATTATATCAACTTATATACTATTGATATGCATACTTTTAGATATATCAAACATTAGATACTTTGGTAGATCTTCCTCTCCACCCACGGCTTTATTAAATCTATAATTTCCTTCATCATACACCGAAAATCCCATATGTGCACACCATCATATCTTAGAAAAGGTTATTACTATTGGTCCAAGGATTGGAAATTTTCAAATACAAAATCTCCTCAGGAATATTTGGCTTTTTAGAGATCTAAATTGTAGACCCTACAATTCTCAACTCTTTTTAGAGATCTGAATCATAGACCCTGCAATTCTCAACTCAACCATGAGCTTCTTTGTCTAGATCCGACATACCCTCAACTCGGTGATCTCCTTATATGTTGCATTGTCTCCCAATGGCATATAAATTTGTCTCAAATTTCTTGAGGTCTATACAGTTCTCTTGGCAAATAATAGACTTATCTCTCTTATAAAAATATATATGTTCATTTTCGTACTTGGTCCTTCTAATTTCATACACGGATTATTTTCTCTATCGGTCGGACAAAATTGTCTTTAGTACCTAGTCTTTCATAGTCATTTGTTTTAATATGTCAAGTATGTATTTTTTTCTTTATTGAGATTTTAATAGCTAAAAGTTATAAAGTCAAGGTGAATTTAGTCTAAGAGTGTATAGTTGTTCAAGAGTCTTATATTTTCTTGTGGTTGGTATAATCAATAAGTTAGAACTTTGTTGAATCGATCTTATGATTCATTAGAGTTTAGATTATGTGTTAGTTTTAAAATTTTCAATTTGTCTCAAGTGTCATTATTATTGTCATCACTAAAAACAAAGTTAAATAGGTGATCTTAGGAGGATTATTATTGTCTTGTTTAAGATTCATTTTCATTTAGTATGTCAAAATATTCTTCATAGTTATAGTTGTCTAGTCAAAATTGTCTAAAAATAATTTTTTTGTCAAAATTAAAAAAATAATTGCCTCACTTTTCAATAATTAGACGCATTTTCACTTGTATGTGACATCCATCTTATGGGGATAAATTATATAATGAGCTCTATGATCAAATCTAGATGATTTAGAAACAAACTAACTAGAGAATGGACACATTAGAGGTTAATCCTCTTGACTGCACCAATGATGGGGCTGCATATAATTTATGGTGGCAAATTTTGTGGTGTGAGTATTTGCTTTCAGTTTTTGGTAGTGTGTTTCTTTTCAGAGTCCTGCTTTTGTTTTGTGTGGTTTTGGATGCTAGAAAAGAGTTGTGTTGGAGTGCAGATGATTGTCAGTGATCCTCTGACTGACATGATCCTCTGACTTTCGTACTTCGTTGGAAGATGGTCCGCTTGTGAATACGTTCACTTGTAATGGTGACCATGTGCAACAAGATCTAACTAGCAAGATTCAGTCAGTTGTATGTCTTCGATACAGTTTTCTTCTCAATGTTTGTGTGTGGAAATTACACATTTTGGGGGAACATGTCACCAATGTTCCATTTCCATTTTGCGCCATAAACAAATAAATCTAAAGGCATCTTCTAGTGGCAGTGGTAGTTTCCTATTTTTTTGAGATTGAGTGGCAGCGATCGACAATAGTGGTTGTAATTAAGAACATTAGGATTCTTATAGGAAGTAATGTAAAATCTCTTTCCTGTATATTTTCTATTATGTAGTTTTGTAATAATCAAGTTGTGATTCCTATATACTTCCCTAATGTACAAGCATAGTGGCAAACAAAATCACCAGAGTAAGTCAGTTCATGGATCTTGAAAGGGTTTGTGGGAGGATCCAAAAAACCACATGAGGTGGAAAATTGATGGGGCTTGTTCACGTCAAGGTTTATGGTAAGATTTTTTAAAATCATGGAAGGAGAGAACCTTTATTTTAATAAATACATTCGCATTGTAGGACATGTTTCACATGGGTGATCATACTACATATGAGTGTGTGGATGTTTTTCTACCATGTTCGCACTAGGGGAATGTTAGGAAATATCGTTGTTAGTGCTCCATTAATTATGGGAGTTAGTAAAATATATATAAGTTGTTAATACAAATTACGTAGGAGATTGAGGAGTGATTATAGGGATGTGAGTTGTTAGAACAACTCACCTATATTCATTGATTGGTTATAGGAAAACAACTATATATTTGTAACCAGCTTTATATGAAAATTAATAAAGTGTTTTGTGTTTGATCTGTTGTTATACCAATATCCTTGACAAAAGCTTTAGTGTCCTTATATATTGCTTCCTACCATAGACCTGCCAACAATATCTTGTGCGTTGTGTCTTCTCCCGCATTGTGCCCTACAACTATTCCTTCATGTGTTTTCTCCATGATAGATTTATGCTAATGCTCGAGCACATATCTGTATGCAAAACCTCATCTCTATCCATCTTGTACAAGTCTCCTTCAATGATCTAATATAGCTTTGTATGGATAATAAGATACTCATTCTCTCCTCCATGATAGCTTTGTACTAATGCTCTAGCACATATTTGTGAAAAACCTCATCTCTACCCATCTTGTATAGGTCTCCTCCAACGAGATGATATGGTGCTACATGGATAGAAAGTTGTTTCTTCTCTAGGGTCCTCATTCCTTCCGTGAAATTCCATTGTGTAAGAATGTTGTAATATCTTCTAGACCAGCTAGCATATAATTAGTTCTAAACAATTGGGTAGCTGCATAGTATCCTCTATGCTTTGTGCATCTTCTTTGGATTTAATCCTTGATAAGTGATCGGGCCCCAAGTTGCTCTTTCTTGGCTTCACTAAGACTGTAAATTCAAACTCTTGAAAGAGAAGGATCCAACAATAGTTTTCCCCTACAAGACTAGTTTATTTACCAAGTACTTCAATGCCATGTGATGTGTGTAAAAGAGGAATGGAATAGCCAATAAGTAATCGCCTAAATTTTCAAAGCACGTACATCATAGATAATGCCTCATTCTCCATACTTGTATAATTTTTTTAGCTAGCATCATCTTCCTACTCACAAATCAAATAGGGTTATTATATGAAAGAAAATCAACATATGACTTTCAACTTCACTCAACTCCCCAAGGTTATGTTGAGGCAAATTGGTGTAGAAAATATGAATGGCTAGGTGGTAGCGAATATGGTGATGGATGATAGTGTGCGAGATAGGTTGTCAAGGCAATGCAACACCTCTAACTTGCAATGGTGGGATCTACTCATCAAGTGTGATGAAATCCTCTCTAACCTAGGTGGATTGAATGGAGAAATCGAAAAGATGGTAACACAGAGACTCTAGTCAATATCAAGCTCTAGAGATATCCTGTCTATTGGTTGTGGAAATCATGGGAAACTGAATGGGGCCTTGTAAATATGTCTAGAAAAGGTCATGGAACAATTAAAAGTGAGAGGCACGATTCCGTTCAACTCTATGGGTAGTTGGCGGGTTCGGTCCAAAATGAGAGGGCTCAATGAGCTTCTTCATTTAGAATGTTCAATTGCCTAATGATATCGAGTGGCAATGGAGAGGTTCGAAATACTAACGCTCTCAATCTAGTGTCTACATCTAATTGGTTTTCGGTTCCATTCGGTTGGGGAACCATAGGATCACAACCGTAAATTATTTCTGGTCATGGTCCCTCTATGGTCATAAGAATGATCAAGAGCCTAAGCCCAAGGGTGGTTAGGCAATCTACACTTAGGGGTAGTCCAATAATCATAAGCCTGATTGGTTGTGATGTTTAGCACATTAAGTTCTTCTATCTTCTTAGTGTATCAGTCGGGGTCTTGAGGACAAGAAGACAGAGTCCTATATCAATGTTTGTGAGTAGTTCAGGTCCGTTTGGTTGCGGGACCAGTGGATCACCGAAATTTTCTCTTGTTGCGGACCTTTGATGGTCATATAGATGCTCAAGGTAGTCTGTAATTTGGTTGATTTGACCAATACTCAAACGATTTATCGTCTTCAATGTTTAATGTGTCTAGTTTTTATTGATTCTTTGTATGTCCCTAGTTGTCTTGAAAACATTGTACCTAAGGCCTTGATCTATGTCTACAAGTGGAACAAGTAGGTTTGGTTATGGTATTACCGGTTCAAAGCTAAAATATCTGGGTTCTTTGGGACTGTAATAGTCATATGAAATGTGATTGCATCTAATTTAACTAAAGCCAACTAATAAAGCAAATCAAATCTAAACTATGTTTTTGTATTTTCTAGAATATAAATGAACAAAGCAAATAAACAATTAATCTAACAGAGGAAATATTTTTTGGACTATTTTTCTGATATTTTAAACAATGCTTCTAATCTAATGAATGAAATCTAATACAAGTAATCAACTGGATGTAGTTGACTACTTGTGCAAGTATGTGAATCTAAATCTAAATAACTAATTAATTCAATCAAAAACCCTCAACCCTACCTCAGAGGTAAGGAACAAATCACAACTTCTCAAAAGCTATTGTTCCCCAAAACTTCCCGATAATGTTGAAAGTGAGCTTTCTAATGATTTGATCTATTTGTAATTGTTTGAATAATCGAAATGAAAGGATTTCACTACTCTATTTGATATGGATTTGTACCGAATAAATTCAGAATTTGACAATTTGAATAAATGAAGCAAAACAAACAAATAATTCCAACCTAGATAAGCAAGAGCTTTGGAAAATTTGGTTGTATCTATGTTTGTCCCCTCATTTTATCCTTTCTTTCTCTATGTGTCCATATGAGTCCAAGGAATTTGGGAATGCAAAGGCAAAGAATAGGAGAAGGCGCTTGAGCAATGGAAGCTTGAAGGCAATCTAGTTGCAATGCAAGTGGAAGAGAGATAGCACAAGTGAACAAAGCTTGGCTATGTAATTTCTAGCAGGATTTTGGTAGCAATACTATGCAAGATACAAAAAATTCTCAGGCCTTTTGCTTGAATACAAGCATTGAATATATAGGAATTGGTTGGGATGTGCCTTCATGCACAAGGCAGCCTTGGAGTGCCAAATCATTGGGTGAAGAGGTAGTTCAAACTAATTAAATCTATTTAAAATAGAAGAGGGAAGGAATGCCATGCAATCAAGACTATTTTTAGGAAATTTGATTCACAAACGCACCTTAGAAGTCGATTTAAATGAAGTGCCACATATTAAAATCAATCGAGAAGTGTTGTGGAAAAATCGCTCAGACCGCCCACTATCTTGGATGAAGGTCACAAAACCACTACCCGTAGGGCGGTGGTTTTGACACTTAATGCCAAAACATGCACAAAAAAGAGTGGGAAGCTGGAAGAAAGTGTGGAAAATCTAAGTAAAGATGTCTAGGTTACAAATATACACTACGAGATGAGCTTAAGAACTCGAACACCTTCTGAAAGGGCATGAATCATCATTGGGGAATTTTGTAACCATTTTTCGACAATGTAGCACATATAATTTTGGGTGCATATAGTTATTGATGCATATCTCTATACACATTTCATTACACTCAAAAAATTAAGAACAAAACAAATACCTCTGCCACCACGGCTACCATGTTTTGTAGATCTTCTCAAAATGGCTAAATTACTCTATATGCAAATTTTTGACCTTTTAAGTATTAATTTTCCTCATAATAAGTGTACCTTGTCTTATCTTCTAACTTGATGGTAGATCCACCTACTCAATGGTTATCCACAAGGTAAATTTACAAACTTATTTGTTTTCTCTCAAACTTCCCTTACAAACTCTTTAACTAGTTAAGCAATTCTAGACAAAAGTTGTCTTTATTGAACTTGAATTTCATAGACCACCATTTTCACACCATTGCTAAGATCTATTTGGTGAGATCATATCCTTCACAAAATTCATAATAAAGTTAAACTACCAATATATCCTTCCTTGACAAAAAAGGTCTCATTTACCCTTTAAGAACAAGGTTAATGACACATTCATGGTTAGAACAAACTAGAAGGTCTCCCAAAAAAGTAAGAATGGTTAAAAAAATTTATGCTTAATGTAGGGTCATCATCAAGAGACATCAACCAATGCTAATTATCATAGTCATGAGACCAACTTGGGTTGGAAAGAGAGGGTCTTGGGTGTACTAGAGTGTGAAATTTCAAAAATGTTGATTTCCCTCCAAATTTTTCATTTAAAATATAAAACATGTAAATATACCAATAAGGGCTTGTCAGGTGTGGAAGGCGTGAATTAGGTCTTAGGGTGGATCATGAGTCTTTTACAATAGGTATTAGTTATGTAATGATCAAAAAGTGATGTAAAAAGGCCTTCATGCTATGTACGGGCTTATGAGAGTTAAAAGTTAGTTAGGTTTTTGAAAATATGGCATAATGAGATAAAAGGTTGAATGCATTCAAGAATGGTGTTCTTTATCCTCCAATAGGAGGTGCAGAGGGAAGAGAGAGTGAAGTTCCTCATGAAGGAGGAGATTATAGGAAGGAATGAAAGAAGAACCCTCCTATTTCATTTGTTTGTGATGAGATATAATATACTATATATATGAGAACTCTATGTTAGAGTAGACTAAATGGATAATGTTGATTGAGTAAGATTTTGGATTTTTTATTGAATGAATCCTTTTGTGGTATTAATTCTCTTCTTTGAAGCATGTGTAGGGTGATTTCACCTGTTTATCTCAATACTAGGAGAACAGTTTGATCAAACATGCTCTATTTTGTAGAATGTGGAATGTGTCTAGTCATAAGTGTGGTGATTCCTGACAGAGAAATGGAATTCATGAATTTTTATAGCATGCATAAATTTATTTTAAGATAAAACTTTTATTGAAGGTGGTTGATTTAAGTAATTGGAAGTTATAGCTTGTTTTCATGTTGCATGTCTAAAGAAAGAAACATTGACAACTCGATGGCGGTGATTGTACTTTATAGCAAAGACTGTGTGCAAGACCACAAAGTTTCCTAAGGAGGAATGATATGGATATCCTCACGTTGAATTGATAAATGATGTACATTGTTATAGATTTTTAATGAACCTTATGTTTTCTATTTGTTGCAATTTTGACTATCTTCAAGAATATTAACCTTGAAATCGTATATTGGCCTTATGGCATATGAGAGTTTGAGTAAGAAATGTATTATGTGTGTTCTACTATTCATTATCTCATGAAGAAGGTATAAAAGGTGATTTCTATCTAGGTCTTTGTGAATTAGTGCTCTATT
The DNA here is from genome assembly GCA_018340775.1 of Taxus wallichiana var. yunnanensis. Taxonomy (NCBI): domain Eukaryota; kingdom Viridiplantae; phylum Streptophyta; class Pinopsida; order Cupressales; family Taxaceae; genus Taxus; species Taxus wallichiana. The sequence continues at coordinate 944,797,717 of CM031235.1, forward strand.
TTTACTTATTTGTTCATATTGGAGGCTTACTAATATCATCTACAATTTGCATAGACATAATAGGAGAGTAACAAGTAAGTTTCGAGGTCTACGAAAATGATCTTTCCTACTAGTAATATTTCCTGTACACAACCTTGAGATGAATCTTTATACCAAATTTTGAATATTGAAACTTTAATCATAAAAATTTATTGTAATATTTCATATTTTTGGGTTACCGTAGTGTATATAGTTAGATTAGAGCTAGGGCTTGATTGTTGAGGCTCCAAAACACCATAGTTCTCTCTAAAACTTTCGATATATTGTGGAAAAGATACGATCTTGGAAATTTTGAAGGAATTTTAACTTTTGAAGGGTTTTTTTTAAATATTTTGTTGACAAAGTGTGGTCTTGAGGGATTAAACACAGTCATACACCTAGTTCAAAGGATGATTTTACAAAGGAACTACTCTTTAGGCTTAGAGTTAGGAAATGAAATTTTTAAGGAAGGTCAAATGCCTTAATGGGAGTAAAGAAATGTTGTCATTTTTCTTGGAACCTCTTGCACATTAATTTATAGCCTAGAGAAGATTGTTCTAAACTTAAATAAGGGTTTAGAAGAAAATGCTAAATAGGAGCCACAAAGAGTTGTGCTAAAAATTTTCTCTTGAAATTTTACAAGCATGTCCAGGGATAAAAATAAAAATATGGGAATTGATAGTACTTTGTGGACATATCCAGATCCTTGGTTTCACTAGTGGAGCAACAAATTTAGTCTTAAGAGACACATAGGGCGCTTCTATAGCAAGTTAGGCAAAGATTGATCTATGGATCCTTTTGAAACCAAATTTAAAGTAGAAAAGTGCACTCATTTGTATTCAATCAACATGTACAAGAGGATTCAATCAATTAATTCACCCTAAATGTGTAATGTGAGGAAAATCCCAATGTTTTAGTACTCAAATCTATCTTTAACTAACATAATTAACACAAATAGCTTAATTATTCATTATCTCATATTACAATACACTTCATTTCATGTAAAAATTTCATCTTCAACACAACTCCTTACCAAGGAACATCTCACTTTCTTATGTACTCAAGTCTTCCTTCTTAACTCAAGCATGCACCTTTCCAAAACATGTCAAATTAGCTCTTAAGGATTATTCAATTCCTCTGCTTTCATTCATCCTATTCAATTTCTCCAACAAGGGTTAGATTAACCATTATCTTGACTTCAAAATATCAACAACACACCTTTTCAATTATGTGCTCAAACATGTAAGGTTATGTTCTTAAAACATGTCAATTGGAATAGTCATGCATATAGGATTTTAGGAAAACCCATAAACCTCTTTCAACTTATTCCTTGACCCCTCACCATACTCCTAATGTACCCAAAATTTCAACTTTCAACTCTTTACCTTCCTCTTACAAATCTACATTCCAGCTTCTTGCTCTTTGACTTTGAATTAGGTCTTCTACAGTCTAGATTTTCCTATAATTATTTCTATTGATGATTTCAAAACCTAATGAGAGAATTTATGGGCTTCTCTTAATCCTTTTCACCTTCCCTAGAAATCTCATTTTCTAACTCTATCTCTAGATCACACCTCCTTTGTTAATTGAGGCCTTCTTATTAGGAATGTATTGTGTCTTTTGTGTTTTTCTTCAATTGTCAAAGATCTCACATATATGGAAGATTTTCATGAACCCTAACATTTCACAAAAATTTTACCACCTATAGAAAGATATTATTACAAATTTTGGAGAAATTTTTTTGGTCCATTCAAAATTTATTGCAAATTTATACTTCAAACTCTAATTAGAGCACAAGAAAACCCAAGAAGGGTAATTTTGTAGTAACTTCCACAAAACCTCGTTTCAAGAGTCTAAAATTCATCATAAGGTTTGTTTCAACACTATATATAATATTTCCTTACTAGTAGCTTACAAAGTCAAGTGCAAAGTCCTCCTTTCCTCTTTCTTTGACTGCTTATCCTGTGAATGCACAATCATAGGTAGGTAAGAAAATATTTATGTCCAAGCCAATTTAATCTTCATGTATGAATTTATTACTTTATTACTACATTGTATTCTCTCCCTTGAGTCTATCAAACACTCACCTCTATTATCTAGAACATACCTTCCACCATTTGAAGTAAGAATCCACTATACTCAATCACAGTTAACATCACAACATAGAGATCACAAAATTTTCAAAGGACATTGTCAACTTACCTATATGTAGTCTTTCAATGTAGATTCATCAAAGTTAATAACCTCTATGATTTATTCATAGTACCTTCAACTCATAATTTTCCTCTTGTTTTATTTCAGTAAAGTGGTGCAATGAGCAATGATCACATAACTTCTTTCTCAAAACTCAATTAGGGTATCACACACCAAACCCTTACCAAAGGTAGTTAGAATATATGACCACAATCACCATTACATAACTAAATTCTTTGTCCCCACAAGACCCAAACTTGATACAAGAGTACACTTGCTTGTCAACTAATGCAAGAAATGTACAAATAATTCAAACAAATAAATATACAAAAATGCATCGTGCATACAGCATACCTTACTAAAATAAATGTAAATACATTCAAATGAAATTTCTATGCTTTAGATAACATTCTTACCAATTCGATAGAAAGATCCATTTCATATATGCTCAACACAATCAAGAAATATGCTCAAAAATAGTCATATATTGATTTCCTTCAACTTTCTTCCTGAAACTTTACAAACCCTGATTCTCATCCGGATGGAATGAGAAAGAAATAGTTACACTAGGATTTTTATACCTTTTATTTTCAGTTTTCCACCGAATGGAGGTCTTCCACCTTCTTAATTACATGATTAAGTCTTAATACAAGGGGAATTTTGGTTGGAGACCTCATGACATAACTCTCTATTATTGAATTAAGGCTCCTAACTCATGGAAAGACCTAATATAACCCATTTTACCCCCATTTCATCCTTTTTGCAAATTTTATAAGCTACAAAGACCCCTAAAACACCTATCACAAGCCAAAAATGGCCTTCAAATTTGAATTTGAATTTTGGAGGGAAAATATAGAATTTAAAAATTTGAATGGCCAAGACCCAAACTAACAACCTAAGAGACTCACAAAAACTTTTTAACCTACAAATTCACCTTCAAGCCAAAAATTAATGACCTCATGCCTTATTTGCAAAGTGGAGATGATGCTCCTGCATCAAAATTCTTGGTTTCTCTAACACTTGTTGAAGTGGTATAATAAGGTTGAAGATTTGAAGATGTTGAATGAGGCTAAAAACTCAAAATGCATGTTTAATCCAAGAGTGTTCAGGGGTAGTTTTGGGAAATAAGTGTAAGTTATTTGTCCTTTTGACAAAGATTCATTGTAAAGGTATATATAACTTGATATTGAGATACATGGAATAAGGTGAATGAGACTAGTTAAACCAATTCTGATGAAGTGAGCCAGCCAAAACAATATTTAAGCACTTTAAGCATTCGAAATGATCCTTCTATAACAGAGTTTGATAAGGTAGTTAAATTGGTCCTCTTGAATAACTTATAAGAATGATGAATTGAGTATATTGACTACATACTTTTTGATATCAAAGATGGGGCTCTTATGGATGTTTCTTATTGAAAGTTGAATGTTCATTCTTTGATTGTGGCTAATAAATGAAGTTGTGAGTGTGTGAATACAGTGGCAAGTTAAGAGAAGAAGTGAAGTGAAAGAGAGGCTGAGAAGAGTGTGAGAAGACACCAACAGAATAGGTGCTAATCCTAGGTGAGGTGTAGAGAGAGAAAGAGAAGATAAGCAAGAAGAGAACTTTCTTGAGAAGAGAGAGAGAAGTGAGCAAGGAAAATAATAAGAAAGAGATGGAGAGAGAAGATTTGATAATAGAGTTAGCCAAGATGATTAGCCACAAGAAAAGAGAACAAGAAGAGAGGGAGAGGAAAATAAAAGAAGAAAAGATAGGTATGGTTTCAGCAGGAGGTTACAAAGTTGAAGAAATATGTGGAGCATCTAGTCATAATTTTATAGGAAAGAGAGAAAAGTCAAGGGATAGAGTTTGTGATGAGGAAGAAATCCAAGTGGCCCATTAGAGAGCTTGTAAATAAGAGAAATATAATGCAGGTGAAGATGTAATTGAAAGCAGCAGTAAAGAAGACTCAAGCAATGGGAAAGAGAAGAAAAGAAGAAGATGCTAAGAAAGAAGACAAAAGAGGTGAAAAGGAGGTCATTCTTGAAGAGAATATGCAAATAAAGGATGAAGAGGAGGTCATAAGAAAATTTTTAGCTTCCATAGAAGAACAAGAACTTGAAAATGAAGAAGAAATGAGTGAATAAGTTGAGAGTGAGTGAGAAAATGAATAAATAAAAGAGGATGAAAAGTTTGATAGCTACTTTGAAGGCTTAGAAATGGATAGAGAAAAAGAAAAATCAAAGTATATATTGTTTTATGAGGATTAGGAGTAGTTGGAGAATGAAATAAAATCTATTGAGAAAGTTTTGTATGGTGAAAGAAGGAAGTGTGATGAGGAAGAGGCAGAAATTGAAGAAGAAATGAAAATGACTCGTGAAGAGGAGGGAGAAAAAGATGAAGGGAGGCAAGAAGTAATGAATGAGACCAAATGTTCTCTAAATTTTTTTATATAATATTATATTAGACTATGTTTGTGCAGGTTTGCTAGATAAAGAAAAGAATACTATTAAAGAGAATATGAAGAGGAAAGAGGAAATCAAAGAACAAAGCAAGCAAGAAATCAAGAAGTAAGGAAGAAAATTCAAGGAAAACACAATACAAAGTACCACTATATGGGACCTAGGAGGTCTTAAGGAAAGAAATGCTAGTGGGATAGAAGATAGAAGATCAAGAACAAACAATAATGATGAAGACTCAGCTATAAACAAGAACATGGAAACAAAGTACATGAAGGACACTTTTCCTCCCTTGGGAGTATGATGCAAGGGCATCATCAAGATACATCAACCAATGCTAATTATCATAGTCATGAGACCAAATTGAGTTGGAAAGAGAGGGTCTTGGGTGTACTTTAGTGTGAAATTTCAAATATGTTGATTTTCCTCCAAATTTTTCATTTAAAATATAAAGCATGTAAATATTCCAATAAGGGATTGTCAAGTGTGGAAATAGTGAATTAGATATTAGGGTGTATCATGAGTATTTTACAATATGTATGAGTTATGTAATGATTAAAAAGTGATGTAAAAAGGCCTCCATGATATTTATGGGCTTATAGGAGTTAAAAGTTAGGTTTTTTAAAATATGGCATAATGAGATAAAAGGGAGAATGTATTCAAGAATTGGGTTGGTTGTCCTCTAAAAGGAGGTGCAGAGGGAAGACAGAGTGAAGTTCCTCATGAAGGAGGAGATTAGAGGAAGAAATGAAAGAAGAACCTGGTATTTCTTTTATTTTCGATGAGATATAGTATACTATATATATGAGAACTTTGTATTGAAGTAGACTAAATGGATAATGTTGATTCAACAAGGTTTTTTATTTTGTATTAAATGAATCCTTTTGTGGTATTAATTCTCTTCTTTGAAGCATGTGTAGGAATATTTCACCATGTTTATCTTAGAACTATGATACACGTTTGATAAAACATGCTATGTTTTGTATAATTTGGACTATTTCTAGTCATAAGTGTTGTAATTCCTGATAGATAAATTGAATTCATGAAGTTTTGATAGCATGCACAAATCTATTTTCAAATCAAACTCATGTTTCAAAGGATATTAATACAATAAACCAATAGTAAGAATGATATATACCCCAATTAAGGTGGTTTAGTTAATAATTGGAAGTTATACATTGTTTTCATGTTGCATGTCTAAAGAAAGAAACCTTGATAACTTGACCGTGATTGTATTGTAGCAAATATCGTGTGTAAGACCACAAATTTTCCTAAGGATGTGTGGTATGGATATCATCACGTTGCATTGATAAAGGATGTATATTGTTATAGATGTGTAATGACCCTTAAGTTTTCTATCTCATTGCAAGTTTGACTATCTTCAAGAATACTAACCTTGAAATCGTATACTAGCCTCATGGCGTATGAGAGTTCAAGAAAGAAATGTATTTTATGTGTTCTTATATTCATTATCTCAGGAAGAATGGATAAAAGGTTATTTATATCCAATTATTTGTGAGTTAGTGCTCTAGTTTTACTAATTTGTTCATATTGAGACTTAATAATACCATCTATAGTTTCCACAATGTAAATAGGAGAGTAACAAGTAAGTTCCTAAGGACTAGGGTAATGATATTTCCTACTCATAATATTTCCTTGTACACAACCTTGAGATGAATATTCATACCAAATTTGTAATCTTGAAACTTTAATCATAAAAATTTATCACAATATTTCATCTTTTTGAGTTACCTGCATGTACAATCATATTAGAGCTAGGGCTTGATTGTTGAGGATCCAAATCACCATATTTGTCTCTAAAAAAATCAATATATTTTGGAAAAGATCAAATCTTGTAATTTTTGAAGGAATTTTGACTTTTGAATGGTTTTTTTATATATTTTGTTGACATTGTGGTCTTGAGGGATTAAACACAGTCATATACCTAGTTCAAAGGAGGGTTTTTACAAAGGAACTACTCTTTGGGCTTAGAGTTAGGAAATGAAATTTTTAAGGAAGGTAAAATTCCTTAATTGGATTCAAGAATTATTTTCATTTTGTCTTGGAACCTCCCCGAACAATAAGTTATGGCTTTCTTAAGATTGTTCTAGACCTAACTAAAGGTTTAGAAGACAAATGCTAAATAGGAACCACAAGGATTTGTTCTAAAATCATCTCTTGAAATTTTACAAGCATGTCAAGGGGGTAAAAATACAAATATGATAAGTGATAGTACTTTTTGGACATAGCCATAGCCCTGGTTGCACTAGTGGAGCAACAAATTTGGTCTTAAGAGACATATAGGGCGATCTTATAATAAGTTAGGCAAAGATTGATCTATGGATCCTTTTGAAATGAAATTCTTGATTGGTCTAACACTTGTTGAATGGTATAACAAGGTTGAAGATTTGAAGATGTTGAATGAGGCTAAAAACTAAAAACGCATGTTTAAGCTAAGGAGCTAGATAAGAGTGTTCAATGCGCGGTTTTGGGAATAAGTGTAAGTTAGTTGTTCTTCTTGATAAAGATTCATTGTAAAGGTATATATAACCTGGTATTAAGATACATGGAATAAGGTGAATGAGACTAGTTAAACCAATTTTTATGAATTCAAACAACTAAAACAATATTTAAGCACTTTAAGCATTGGAAATGATCCGTCATAAACAGAGTTTGATAAGGTAGTTGAATTGGTCCTCTTGAATAACTTGTAAGAATAATGAATTAAGTATATTGAATAAATCAATTCCCTACAAGGTGCGTGATAGTTTTCATACCCCCACTCCCTACTTAAGTCACTTTCTCACCGTAGCTTCTTCTTCTATTATTCTTGCTCTCACTAGCCCTACAACTTTTGTTTTCTCGGGCATAAATTTAGATTAAGGAAATACCCAGACAAATTAGTCAGCATTTTTAGTACCCATTAACTTGTTTTTAATGATTCCCAAAGTTTCTAGTACATGTCCCAAAGGAAAATCCCTTTCTTTCAATGTATACCTTACCTATTAGGTCTTAAATACTAGCATTAAACTATGAACTTAGAACATAAAAGTTTCCTCAAATCTCCTCCATATAAAATTCCAATTCCTTCAAAATATATTAAAGGACATTTTCACAATGATGTCTTCTAATTTTCAAATCAAAATTCAATGTTTAAAGGATTCAAATTCAAGTTTGAAACAAACCCTAGATAAACCTTTTGTGCTTATCCGAGAGTCTTCAAAATTTAATCACATGCATTGCATTTAATGCAAAACCCAATAATTTGATCAATGAGTATTTATTTCTCCCCTTCGATCATGTGCTACCAAAGGATGGATAAAAATGAAATTAAAATCAATAATAACCAAAATCTTGTTACCATGCACATTAGAAATAGGGTATAAAAACCCTCAAACCTTAATTCAAGAGATTAGAAACTTATTTGAATTAAATTAAATTTTTTTAAGGCAATACTCCAATATTATCTCTATGGAGATTACATTCATTCCATGCGCTTATCACAATGATAATCAAATCATAATTTGATCAACTATGAAAGCACAATCACGCTTTCCTTTAGAGTTCCAAACATGCAATATAAAATAACAAAAGATTCAATCCTTAGACCATTGAATACCACCATCGCAACCATAATTTACCACATCTTTTCTCATCAAATACACTTCAACACAAGTGTAATATATGGAAAATAAGCCCTCAGAAATATCACGGTTTCACATTGTTGACAATCATATGTAAATCAATGGATACATGATTCACTAGTAACCAAAATCCTCATTATCTACTTAAGCCCTTGTTAACTTTCTACAATTGATATAAATTGTTATCTTAATGCTCATACCAAAAAGCATTAGTTCTTGAGTAACACGTGCTCAAAACTAAGAATTTTCAAAGAAAAAGACAAGTTTATACAAAAATAGAGTTACTTTTCTCCAAATTGTATTTCCTTACAAAATTATATGTTTCTCCATCGTTTCTCCACTCAAAACCTTATGGAATGATCCCAAAACTATCTTCTATTCAAATTTTATCCCATATCTTGTCCATTTCACAAACTCTAACTATTAAGCATGATTTTTACCTTGGGTTTACTTAATGTCTCAAGGGGTAACAACCTAACTCAACCTCAATATGGAGGGGTTTCTAGGATACCCGCGGATGTGGATGGATGTTGTGTGATGTTGTGCTCTGAAGAGAAAGTGAACAAGGCTTCTTCCCTATAAGAAAGCCTACAAATCAAAGAACTTAAATGAGATGATGTTAGGAAAATAATGGGGTAGGTTGTCTGCAGTTAAAGCCGGTCCCCGAGAGACCCAAAGACTTCCTTTAACGGATATCAACCTGCTCACGAATCAATCAAGTTTTGTATTGATAATAATGTTGTTATACATCATGCTGAAATGGAAACGTGACTGTTGAAGTCATTTATTTAGGTGGATAGATACATAAAATCATGATAACAATTTTAGAACCAAAGATCATATTCTTGATCTGTGCACAAGTTCTCAGAGAAATTAGATCCTACAAACCCAACTATGTCTTCCTCTTCATTGAAATAAGACTCGGGTTTAGAGATGGATTCCTTAGCAAAGAAGTTCGACACTTCTTCCTGAGTATTGTAGAGATGTGCAAGTGTGGTGTCGTATCAGGGATGTTGATATAACTATTGGTGTCGAACTCTGATGCAGTGTGGTAGTCCTCCTGGTATGTCTAAACCAGATTCATAGTTGTGTTCATATTGTGCAAGGTCTTCCTGGAGCCTTTGAGCCTCGTAATACGCATCCCAAAATTCCTCAATTTCTTCTCAGATACGCTAAGTTGATGCAAAAATGGCTTCTAGATGATCAAATGGTGTAGCTTGAATTGCACAAATCTCTAGGTCATGAAGCAGTTCGTATTGCTCCTAGTACAAAGGATGACAGATAACGGGAAAAGAGCTAATGTTAGCAGTAGGGTAATTACTACCACCTAAGGCCATCTAAAATCACCATGCTAGGAAACATGTCATAAAATGACATAGAACCAATAAAAAATATTAGGTAGATTATGAGAAATAGGTAATAAAAGAAATATTGAACAGGAATCGTCGGCGATTAGGAAAATCGTTTGGCGATTTCTATAGTTTTACAAATATAGAGACAAAAACATAATTAAGCTATGATTTAAAGCAATTCTCCAACCATATACGATATGATAATTGTAATACGAGAAATATTATCTACAATTAGTAACTAAAAGCAAACAAAAATGAAATGATTACCTTGCACGAGTGATCAAAAAGATAGCAAATGACCAAAGCTGATTGACAATGAGATCGCATAATATGATGATCAAATTGACGATTACGAGTATCGTATGTGATGATGGAGCTTGGTTGAAGATGATTGGAATCTGAAATGCCTAAGAAAGAGAAAATTTTACCTATAACACATGAAAATCCCCCAAAAGAGGTTTGGAAACAAGTTTATATAGATCGTTGGCGATCGAGCAAATCGTCGATGATTGTAGGAAATCTTAGTTAGGTGTCCAAAAGGAGTAATTTCCTTCTATTTCAAATTGGATCTTAGAGGATTTCAAAGTGGTTAGGATAAGATATGGGAGAGACTTGAGCTAAAATAATTTAGTTAGGATGAGGGTTAGGAATTTTTTAGAAAGTTGTTTTAGTTATGGTTAGTTAAGTGAGGAGAGGTGGTTAGGGATAAGTTAGGGGTGGTCTAGTGATATTTTTGGTAGGTTAGTAAGTTGGTTAGTTAGTTGTAACTAGTGGGGGTGTCTGAGTTATCATGGTGAGGTGTGAGGATATTTATTTATTTATTTATTTTAATTAATTAATTAATTAGATTTTAGGGATGTGGCGAGTGTTTATTAAATTAATCTAACTAAAAGGACCAATTTAATGTTGTGGAGTGTCATAAATGTTAGGAAATTAATTATTAATGTTTACATTCTAAATATTAGGTTTGAAAGAATATATTGTTTCAACAATATATTGTTCATGGAGTTTTGTTGTACCCATAAATTTATAAACGGGTAAGTTGTTTGATACACTTCCTATTTTATAGGAAGAGGTTTGTCTATTATATTGGCTATATATTAGCCTAATGTATCATTGCACAGGATTGAGGGATAGTAAATATAATACAGTATTATTATTGTGTTATTCTGCTATGATAGACTGAATCTTGCTCTATATTTGGTATCAGAGTGATCAGAGGTCTGAGGTTGTGTCCGAATGAGAGTCATTTCTCATTGAAAGATGCAATCCATCAATCAGTCGCAGACCGGTGATTAACAACATGCATTGATTGTTAAATCCATTGCAGTCCAATTCACACAACGTTTGCTGGAGGTTTGCATTAGTATATTTTCAGAAAATAATTTTTCCTAGCTTTGGGTCTACATAGATTCGCAAGGAATCAATTCCAATGATTCTCCTTGGTGCTCGCGTTCTACTTCACATATTTTATTTTGTAGTGTCCTGCATTTCTGATATCTCTTCCGTTGTTTTTGTCTGATTAGAAAGTATTAAATCAGTGTATTTATAGATGGGACGGTTTCTTATGGTGACAGACCATGTATAGCCAAGTCTAAAAACAGAAATTGTGCTCTCACTGATATCTAGTTTTGATCTGAGCTCCTGTTTGAAAGAAGAAGTTGGTTTCTATATTTCCAAGATTCATTCCCCTAAAATAATAAGATTAGATCGACATTGGTTCTCAAAACCCACGTCTCTTCATTCAAATCAGTGGTGCATTCTCCTTGTGATGAAATTTGTTTATTTGGCTGGTAGCTACGTGGAAATAAGGTGAATCTTTGACGTCCTAGAGGATAAAACATGGTGATCTTGGAACCATGTTTTACACCCATTCTGCTAGAGGATTTGTGAGCTAGTAATCTTCATGAATCGGCCCATGGTGCAGCGTATAAATCTCACAAGAATCAGATATTGGAAACTTACAATAATTGTTTGCACAGTCGTATGGAGACATCTAACGTCTATCAAACCTGCTCTGAGTTTGCGGAAGAATTGGTTTGATATTATCATGGTTTGAGTGATGTCCGCAGAGTCTCCTGATTTGGCACTTGCATGATAAACCACGGTTATCCTTTCCTTGGATATCTCCAACAAATTTGCCAAAATTGCAGAATCCTCCTCAGCCAACTGCGCTACGTGGCATGTAAAGTAAAGTCTCAAATTTCTTTTGTTTTGAGTCAGTTATGGGCCAATACGTATTTTACATATTTCAGTGTTTTGTATTTGTTAGTATGTTGTATTGAGTCAAGTGTCAATATCAAATTCTATAAATTTAGTCTAGTAAGGGTCTCGTATTTTTTTAATGTCATTAGTTTATTAATTCCAATTTTTAACTGGAATTTGTATTTTTATAGTATTGTCGTTATATAATAGAGTCATGTTATTCTTGGTGTCAGGTGCCATTTTTTAAAAGGAGTTGAATAATTAGTAAAGTCATTTTGCGTCGTGAATTTGGTAAAAACATCATTATATTGTCATGTTATTCAAATAGGTGATTTTAGGTTATTTTTTTGTTGTCATTTTAGTCAAAAGTCGTGTCATTGTAAAAGTCCAAAAATTAAAAAAAATTGCCTCACGGACGCATTTTCGGTGTTACCCGACGTCCGAGAAAAAAACAAAGTGTTTCACATTGCGGGAGGGAAGAAAATAATAAACAATGTGGAAACAATTGAGCTTCATATCCAAATCCGACTGAGTTAGCAGCATGTTAATGGAGGATGGAGGCATCGAGAGGCCGGAGGTCGATGCTGACCTCTCGTTAGTCACCAACGACGGGGCCACATGCATGTAATGATTTGGTGGCATAGGTGTGTAGTGTGAGTACTTGTTTTTGAGTTTTGCATGTTTCCGTCATTTGTGTGGTGTGAATTTCAGCTTGGTGTGATTCTTTTCGAGTTCCCGTTGTGTGTTGAATAAGTGAAATGTTCACATTGAGGGGGAACATGATCAGCATGATCCAATGTTCCATTTTCAGTTTTTCAATTTTTCATTGAGTATGTGGCTTTTCCTATTTCCCCAAATGCAAAAAAAACATAACATAGTAGAAACAAATAACACAAAGTGAAACGCAGATCATGAGGCTTGATGAGGTAGAAACAATGATGTGTTCTGTTCGTACCTAGGTTTGTGGTTAGCCTCTTGAAAACCATCAAGGTTGTTCGATGTGTTCTGCTTGAGTTCCCACACCGCTAAGTCGATATGTTCCCTAGAGTGACCGGTTGATAAGCAGATGATTCCTAAGCGTGTTCCCATCCTCGTCAGTCAGATGTGTTCCCAACAAAGCTTTGGTCGATAAGAAGTTGATGTGTTCCTTCTTCTACCTTCAGTTCGAGTGTGTGCCAAGATCATGAGCACACAGAGGTGGCAGGCTGCAAAGGAAGTGTGAAAGTTCTTTTGTTACCATGTAAACATTAAGGGGGGGAATGTTAGGAAATTAATTATTAATGTTTACATTATAAATATTAGGTTTGAAAGAATATATTGTTTCAACAATATATTATTCATGGAGTTTTGTTGTACCCGTAAATTTATAAACGGGTAAGTTGTTTGATACACTTCCTATTTTATAGGAAGAGGTTTGTCTATTATATTGGCTATATATTAGCCTAATGTATTGCACAAGATTGAGGGATAGTAAATATAATACAGAGTATTATTATTGTGTTATTCTGCTATGATAGACTGAATCTTGATCTATATTAAACAAGTTATTTTCAATCGTAAATGAGCTTGAGACATGAAGCATAGAATTTTGGTGTCTACATTTTCCCCTTTTGTCTGAAAATTTTTGGCAAATCATTAGACAAAAATGATGAAAAAGGTTGTGTTGGTATGGGTGAGTCTATCAGAGCGCAATACAAAAACATCGGTGTGTTTTGTTTCAAAAGGTTTCCCCAATCAAAAGGGGGTACAATTTTGGGTACTAGAGAATCAATTGATAGGGTGGCCAAAGGGCTCAACTTTTGTGGACATATGACTCTCACCAGGCAGAATTTTCGAGTGGGAAAACCAAGTGATGGGGCCTAAGGTCTCGTCTCCCATAGATGAATGGTAAATCCTAATGTTTGAATATGTTAGTTTGGTCAATAAAATTTAGGGATAAGACCATTTGAAAACATGGCACACTTGTGCGAAGAGTGAAAATAATATGGTTTCAAGAAATGTAGATGGAAATGTAGATAGAAAGGCCCACAGAAATTTTCGGTACCAATCGCATTTTGTTAAAAAGGGTTAAATAACCCAAAGTTATTTTATTTTTACCATATTGCATTTCAATTGTATCTTGACAATGACTTGTTAGAGTGCAAAAAATGTGTTTTTGAGGAAAAAGGAGTGTGGAAATGGCATCATCGAGTCGGAAGCGGAAGCCTATATTAGCTAAGGTGAGTTTTTAACCCTTTTTGTTTTCATTTTTGTGATTTTTTTGATATTTTTGACTCATGTTTTATTAGGGCATGCGTAAATCCCTAAGTTTGTTTTAGCAAGGATCACCAATGATTCATCCAATCGCTAGCGATTGAGGTGAATCGTCGATGATTCACCTGTTATAAAAATAGTTTGTATTTTGAAGGGAAGGTTTAAATTTTTGGTGAAAGTTTTTGATTCAAGATTTGTTTTGAAGCATGATGTATGTTTAAATGTTAATTTTGATGTTTATAAGATGATTTTGTTATTTTGACCTCTTATTTTTCAACTTTATTGTGAGGGTTTTGACGTTTGTTTTGTGTGTTTGTATTTTGCAGGTGGATGTGAAGTTGACCATCCAAGATCATATACCTCTATTTTTGGACGAGGTCTAAGAGGATCTATCTGATGATGACTAGGAGCACTTGGAGGTAGTGGGGTTTGGTGGCATGAGGTTTTATAGGTGGATCCATAGATGTCATAATTTTATACTAGCATTATTAGAGAGGTGGAACCCTTCCACTAATACTTTATGGCTTCCTACAAGGGAGATCACTATTACCCTGGAGGATGTTCATCGATTACAAGACTTCCAGTTAGGGGACATGCTATCTATTGTATCTCAGATGTGGAGAGGGATGACACTATGTAGAGGTTATATGGAGGAGATGCCTAGGATGTGAGATATTCTTCAGGAGCATTTGATTACCAGCACTTATATGAGGCTGGAGAGAGATGGTTTTCATGGATGACCATGATGATGTTGGGTATTTCATGTTTTGTATTTCCAGATTTAGGAGGTGGTCGGTTCCTTGGATGATGATGGGTGTAGTTGCAGAGATGATGGAGCACCATATAGTTTTTGAGTGGGCTCTACTTTGTTGGCTCAACATTTAGAGAGTTGTGGTCTTGGACTACCCACAAGTGTTATGGGATTGATTTTGGATTTTTACTACAGTGTTGGGCACATGAGCACATTTTTATTGCTCATCCATTGGGGTTTCCTAGTGTTATTGATGTGAGGCACCTGAGTTTCATGAGGTGGAGTCAGAGTCTTAGTCAGGCTAGGAAGGCCAAGGGGCATACTTATTATAGGGACTTGATATCAGGGATTTAGGTGGGTGATGTGATTTGGAGGCCATATGTGGATTTTCATGATTATCCTGAGTTCCCTCAGGACTTATTATGTTTACATCATGATATTTGGATTCAGGGTCGCTAGAATAGGGAGGATGAGTTACTGTGTTTTAGTCAGGTCTATAGACATTTTGGTCTTGTTCATAGTATACCCGCGGATATAATTTTATATAGATGAGAGGATGGGACACCAAGACCTCACAGGTGTTATAATGAGGCTTGCATTCATTGATGAGAAGTTGGGTGCCATGGGTCTAGATCAGATGGAAAAATAGTTTAGATTGATGATGCAAGGGTGACCCTAGATTTTTTTTCATGGTGGGCTTGATCTTTGAGGAGTTTTGAGAGGGAGAGGTAAAGAGAGAGCTACATATGTAGTCAAAGGAGTGTATGCTCAGGGAAAGGAGGAGCACATGAGGCGAGAGAGGTGAGAGATGAGGGGGATGATGTTGTAGTTCCATTGTTGCAGTAGTAATGTGATGGAATGAGAAGGCCATAATGGAGATGGAGAGGGATATCGCTCGAGAGAGAAATGATCTAGTAGGAGTTTAGGATAGCCTCATCATGCAGAGTGGGATGGTCTGATAGTTGAGCGTGATGGCTTATAGGATCAGCTTATACAGGTCTCTTCTGATAGAGACAAGTACAAGGGATAGAGGATACATTGAGGAAGGCCTTGGGGATCACAGGGCCTTCCATTTCTATGTGCACAAATTTATCATGATGGCTCGACATGGTAGACAAAGGGGAGAATCTACAACACCTCCTCCTGGCATGGTTTTAATAGTGCATTATGATATTGTGTGGGTGGAGAGAGACTATTACATTGAGATGGTCATCAAGAACTACCTTGATGTAGTTTTGTATGCAGACCACTTGGCTACCAAAGGGGCAGATCCAGAAGGGGTGAAACCTAGCGTGAGTGCAATGAGCATGGGGTAGCCACCTCAGAGGCTGGAGGGTGGTGATGGAGGAGCTGAGGCACACCTACTCCTAGAGGAGAGGGTGGTGGTAGTACGATACTAGGAGGTGTTGATTTTACCACATGATTGTATATGATGTCATAGGCTCATTGAATCCCATTTTGATATTTTGATCATTCAGACATTTATGATGTATACTGAACCTTGATATACTTATATATATAATATTGATGATGGGCCATGGCTTGTATTTGTGGTTTCTTTCATGATGTATGTTATATGTTATATGTTTATATGTGTTGATATCACAGATGGATTTTGATGAATATGATATATGTTAGGATGTTTGGTTGGATATGTCTCAAGATGTGGGTCCTTTAGTATTTGACTGATTTTAGATGATTTTCAAGAAAAGTGATCCAATTAATTATGCCAAATCAACAAGTAACTAAATTAAATAGAGTAAAAATGGAAAGACGGCCCCACAATGAAATTGGTATATGTATATAATGGGTTTAAGATAACACTTGCACTTGTAGCCTTTCAAATGTTAAATAATATTAGATTAGGTAATTATGCAATTTATGATAGGAATGTGGGTTTGGGAGAGAGTGACAAAAGAGGGTTGTGTGTATAGGACAATGTGGGAGAAAGGGTTCTCCTTTTTAACAGATTCATAAGAAGTTGATGCCCCAAATTTTATATATTTTGAAGAAAACAATTTGATGATGTGGGAAGTTTTCTATGATGGGAAAGTTGATCAATACAAGAAATTTCCTATATGCTCATTATTTTGAAGGTTGATTAATATGGGAAGCCTTTTAAATGAGTAGCCATCCTTCGAGGGTATGGACTACATTTTGATTTTTGATTGAGTGGTCATCCTTCAAGGGATTGGTCTAGGATTTTGATGGGTAGTTTTCCTTTAAGGGAGTAGTCTAATTTTTTGGTATTATGAGTAATGACTTATGTACTTATAAATAGTTTTCCTTCGAGGGATCAACCTATTATATTATATTTGATAAGATAAGCATCCAAATAACTTTTTTTTTACACATATAGCTGAGATGAGAGAAAAAACCCTAATAGGCTATCTTGAGGAGGGGATAAATGTGTTTGTGTTCTATACACACACATGCCCCATGTCATGGTGTTGGTAGATGGGTGGAGTGATCTTATGTAAAGGAAGGCGTTATGGTATGATAAGATTTGATTAAGACTGTCGCTATGATAATAAATCATTTAAATAGAAAGGCCTCAAGTGTAAAGAATTCAAGGGTTCTACCTCAAGTTCCCCATCAAGAGAAGTGATGTGATATGCTCCCACCCATATTTTTGTGTGATAACATAGGGACCAATCCAGTTAGGGGAAAACTTTCCACGTTTACTCCATTCTAATGTAGTAACATTTTGATTTTCTTTAAGTACAAGATCACCAATTTTAAAATCATGCTCTTTGACATGCTTATTATATGCTCTGCTAATACATTATTGATAAACTTGATGATGTTCAAGGGTTGTTAGACGTTTCTCATCTAACAATTCTAGTTGTGTTAAGCGGTCTTGGCATATTCGTCATCTGGGATAAAATATTTGAGAGATACGTGAAGTGATGGAATTTGAATTTCAAGAGGCACAATGGCTTCAGAGCCATAGACAAGTGAGTAGGGCATAGCTCCCATGGGTGTGCATGCTCGTTTGATAAGCCCAAAGAGAAAATGGGATCTGAGATGTCAGTTCCTACCGCATCGTCTATTGTTTTCATGAGAATTTTGTTAAGTGTTTTGTTAGAGGCCTCAGCCTTTGTCCATTTTCTTGAGGATAGTATGGTGATGAAAAACTAAGTTTGATGTTAAATGTGTCACAAAGTTATTTAACTTCCTTGTTTTTAAAGGATTTCCCATTATCTCGTGACAAGCTTGTGTGGGATGCCAAAATGACATATGATATTTTGATATATGAAGTTGATGATAGGTTTAGATTTTGAGGTCAAAGGAATAGCTTCAACCCACTTAGTGAAGTATTCAGTTGTTGTGATTATGGAATGATGTTGTTGAGATGATTTTGGATTGATTACACCAATGAGGTCCAACCCCATTGAGAGAAAGGCCATAAGTTCTTGGGCAGGTTGTAATGCTTGACTAGGGACATGAATAAGATTTGAATGGAGTTGACATTTGACACACTTTTTTACGTATGCACAACAAGTATTTAGTGATAGTAGGCCAGTAATACCCTAGCCATATGACGTGTTTAGTGATGACATTACCACTAAAGTGACCACCACAAATTCCATCGTGGACCTCTTTGATTGCTTTACTTGATTCATGTGATCTGAGACAACACAATAATATACCATCAAAACTATGTTTGTAAAGGATACCTCCTATGATAACAAAGTGGGTGGCATGTTGAAGAAATGATCACTTAGAAGATTGTGATAGATCTGATGGGATTTTACATTCGGAGAGATATTCATATATTTGTGTGTACCATAGGTCTAGTGGATTGTTGTTAATGGTATTGATGGAAGGCAACTCATTTTGATGTGAAGGATGATCTAAGCGTTGAATTACTACAACATTTTAGTGTTATCTTTTGATTTTTCTATTTCAAAAGGGACAAGGGACTTGAGGGATGCCATGGTGTCTACAAATCTATTGGAAGATCGTGGGATGGCTTAGATGGTGTAATGATCGAATGCACCAAGGATAAAGTCGATGATGGCTTTATATTTTTGAAGGATTTCATTTTTACATTGATATTCTCCTTGACTTGATTAATGAAAAGTTTGTGAATCTCCATAGATTTCTAGGATGTGGACACCTAAGAGAATGGTGGTATTCAGACCCATGATTAAGGCTTCATATTCTACCATGTTATTAGTGCACTCGAAGTTAAGTTTAAATGATAGCGGAAGAAGAATGTTCTAGGGTGGTATAATGACAATTTGGCTCCACCTCCTTCTTGACACTTAGCATCGTCAAAGAAGAGGGTCATTTTAACAGGATGAAATAAAATTCACCATTATTAGGGTTATTTATGCTATTGATGGATTTTTCAGAAAAAAATTCATGAGGTTTTTAATTATCTAGGAGGAGTGCATCAATGAGCTAATTTGCAATGGTGGCCTATCTTTGATAGATTTATGAGATATGATTTCGAGATCAAATTCAGTCATGAGAATAATCCATCAAGTTATGCGATCATTTTGATAAGGTTTAGCATGCATGGCTTTGAGTGGATTAAAACTAATGACAATGTATGTCTTATGATTAAGGAGGTAGTGTCAAATTTAGAGGTGGAAAAATATAACGCACAACATAGCTTTTCTACTTCAGTGTAGCATGTTTCATATTCATGGAGTGTATAGATAATGTAATATACAACTTGTTCATGACCTTGATTATCACAATGGGTGAGCATTGCTCCTAGATCATGCTTAGAAGAGGATATGTAAAGAAAAAATGGCTCCCCTTCACGAGGTGGAGTAAGCACAGCAAATGGATAATATGTATCATTTAATTTCACAAAGGCTTTCTGGCAAATCATAATCCCAATAAAATTCTATATCTTTGTGAAGAATATGGTGAAATGGTTAGAAACGGTCAGAGAGATGTGATATGAAATTTCAAATGGACTGCAATTTACCCTAAAGGCTATGTAGTTTCTTAAGATTGAATGGAGGAGGCATTTCAAGAATTGATCTAAATTTTGTTGGATCAACCTCGATACCTCGGATGGATATGATGAACCCCAAAATATTTCCAGTGAGGACACTAAAAACACATTTTGTGGGATTAAGATGAAGATAAACTGATGAGATGAGAGAAGATTGATTCAAGGATGTCAAGGTGGTCTTTTCATGATTTGGATTTTCCTAGGAGGTCATCAACGTAGTCTTCGACAATTTTGTGGATGAGATCATGGAAAATGTATGTCATGGCTCATTGGTAAGTGGCCCTCACATTCTTAAGACCAAATGGCATGACACATAACAAAAAGGTTCCCCAAGGGGTGATAAATGTAGTCTTATGTTGATCCTCGGTAGTGATGAGAATTTGGTTATAACTAGAAAATCCATCCATGAGGGAAATCATTTTGTGGTTGGTTGTTAGGTCGACAAATGATCTATGTTTGGAAGAGGGAAGTCATCCTTTGGACAAAGCAAGATTGAGATCCCAAAGTATGTGCAGATGCATATTTTTCCGAGGCTTTGGTTATGGGGATGACATTGGAAACCCATTGTGGATAATCAATGGGTATGATAAAGTTAGCAGATAAAAGGTGTTGCAACTCTTCCTTAACAAGGAGAGCTATACAAGGATGCATTTTGTGAATTTTTTTTAACTGGATTAGCATTGGGGTATGTGACTATGTTGTGTATGAAAATGTTAGGGTCAATCTTGGCATATCACTATATGACTAGGCGAAATCTTGATGATATTTTGTTAAGAATGTTGTGAAATCATTCAATTCTTGTGGACTCAAAGACTAACCGACCTTAACAACATGGGGATCCTGTGGGGTTCCTAAGTTAACATCGATGGTTGATTTGTTGAGAAGATTTGGTGTATCGAGGGTAGGGATTTCTGAAGAAAATGATCCTCAGCTCCCATATGAGAAAGAATATCCTAGTCATCCTACACTGAAGGATATCTATAGTGGGTGAATCTTCATCAACCATCTCTGGCCAAACAAGTGGTAGTGATTTGGTGGAGTGACCAGATTGATAAGCAAGTGGTCCTAAAGATACAATATTGATTTTTAAAAAATTATATGGGATGGGTACAATGTCATCTGTGTCCATGGGATCTTCAGGGTTCGTTGATGGTAATAGTTTTGGTTCGGAAATAGTTAGGGATGTAGCAATTTTGGACGTAGTGGCTTTGCACATGTCGGTGGTGAGTCTTTTATAGCCTAGTCCGCTCCTCTCTGTGAGCTTTAAGGGAACGTAGAATGGGTTGATTATGGGTTCCTTGTTCGTAGCATCCAAGAGGCAAAACCTCTCCATGTGCAGTGATGAAGATACATGTGGGTGAAATTTGATTATCAAGAGATTCAAATTTTGATGTGAATGGCATAGTGTGGTGTGTATTTACGACGTGGGATGGAGGATTATCAAGTCCCCCATAAATGAGACTTTTTTTGAGATAAACATGACCATAGGAAATCACATCTCCTACATTTGGGTCATACATGGGTTGCTTGTCGGGGGACCATATGTTTTTGGCAAAGGGATAGAATTGAGCATGAGGAGATGATATTCCCCAAGCATAATACACTTTATGGCCTCACCAAGAGAATAATCATCTAGTAATATAGAAGAGGGTATAGACGTATTGGTATATGCTTGGTTAGATGATTCATGCATATATTTTGGAACAAATATGTCGTTTGGATGATACATCATATAGCAATCAACAAATAGATTTGGATTAGCAGGAACAGTATAGAATCTTCCTTCATGTTCGTATTTGAGACATCAGTGGAAGGAACACATTGCATGGTATGCACCCAGAGGTGTCCTAACAACATATTGTATTGGAATTATCCTTCAATAATGTAGAAGAGTTATGGTAAGATTTTAACGCCTACTTTGAGTGGGAGTATAACAGTGCCTAGTGTGGGTGCAATAGTGTCATTAAAGGATCACAAAAGAAATGGAGTTTGTGTGAAAATGATGTTGGGTAATTTAAGTTATTTAAAAGTGATGGATGATACAATATTAATGGCAATGCTACTATCACTTATGAACCTATTAATGAAGATGTCATTGATATGAGTGGTGATGAAGAGGGGTAAGTTGTGGTCTTCTAGTTTGAGAGAAGGAACTTCAGATGGTTCAAAAGATATGGAGGTGGATGCTTTAAGGGCACCTACAAAATTTGTGAAGGGAACTAGATCATTGGAAGGTATGGTTATGGATTGGAAGGCTTCCATCATAGCTTGTTTGTGAAGAGGTGATGTTTGAACCAATTCATACAACGACATCTTAACAGGGGATTGGTGTATTTTTTTGATAATGAATTTTTGTACGGTTGTGGAAGGGGGTGTTGTTACTTGTATGGAAATTTTATCCTTTAAAGGAGATGCTTGACTTTGAAGGGTAGAAATTTTAGGAAGGGATGCTTCAGTTTTTGATGATGATGATGTTGATGTTAGCGTTATGTGGTAATAAAAAAATATTGAAATCGTACCAAGCAAGTTTCCATCCATGATGATATGATGGATTAGGAGGTGGTAGCATAATAAGTGATTGTTGAAGGAGTTCATCTAATAGGGTGGCGTAACGCCCTTTAGTCTTGGACGTAGATGATTAAGATATAAAGCCTTCATTTTTCTGGGAGGAGGCAAGACATGCTATTTAGCAATAAGTTATTTATTTTTTGGCTACGAAGGCTTTTTAGATATTACATCGAAG
Source organism: Taxus wallichiana var. yunnanensis (assembly GCA_018340775.1). NCBI lineage: Eukaryota > Viridiplantae > Streptophyta > Pinopsida > Cupressales > Taxaceae > Taxus > Taxus wallichiana. The sequence goes on from CM031235.1 coordinate 944,820,292, forward strand.
ATGGAGGATGAGGATCCTATGTGGTTGACGGTTATGGAGAATAGTGGGATTGTGTTGGAGATGGAGGGTGAGGGTCCGATGTGGATGCCTTTTGCGAGGCTAATAAATGTAGAGTATGGACTCACTATGGGAGCTTGGTAGAAGGGATTTTCCCCCTTAATAATACGGTGATTAACCGGTATGAGAGAGCTAGGACCATGTGGGGAATTTTGATCCGCAGGGACATAATAAAGACCCCAAAATTCTCAAATAGTGTCTTGTTTGGAAGGTCTCGTATGCATCAGTCTTGGAATGATAAGAGGGTCTCCAAAATTAGGAACACCCCTCATAGGAGAAGGTGAACGGAAGGTGGAGGGCCATGCGGGAATGATATGGTTCATCACAATAAGGGATTTAAAATACCTAATAACACCTTGTTTGTTAGGCCCCTTTGAGGTTTTGGATGAACTAGGTGTATTTGTTGAATTTGATGCTAATGAAGGAAGAGGATTTTGGATGATGCGATTAATGTAGTCTAAATGATCTAAAGGTTTTAGATCATTTTTTTTTGGGGATTGGGGATGACTACAATCTATGGTTGGCTTAGGCAGAGGTGGTTGTGCTAAGAACATTTCAAGAGGTATCATAGCTATATTTGTAAATACTAGATGCAGGTGTAGGTATGGTTGTACTAGAGGATGTGGGTATAGGTTCGGTAGTGGTGTGTGATGAGAGCATAGGAATGGTTTTAGTAACAAGTGGTGGTTCAATAACTTTGAGTTTGTTGGATTTTGGTGTTGATTTTTGGGTGTTGATTCATTAAGTGGAAAGGATGCAAGAAGGGTTTGAGCGATGGTTTAACATGAAAGAGGATATGTACTCGTAATTTTAGGCTTGTTGGTTATTGGTGTTGATTCTATGGATTTTGTTTCATTAGGTGCAAGGGTGGAATGAGGAATAGGCTCAATTTTTTTTATTGCATTAATGATGTGGACAACATTCGATTTTTGGTTGGTCGAAAGACGAAGGATGGTTCAGAAAGGTTGCTTGAATATGCCAAGATTTTTATTCAGAGGTGCGTTTGGATTGTCCAAATGAAGGTCACATTTTTTTATTAAATCTTGGAGCATGTTGCGGAATGTACGACATATTTCGATGTCATGACCATTGACCCTATGGTACTTACAATAGTCATCATCCCAGTACCAAATGGGCTTGGATATTGATATGTTGATAGGTCGAATGGGAGGGAGAGATATCATGTTGGAAGAAGCAGTTTGTCAAAAATTACACTATAAGTCTCTCTTATAGTTGTGTAGTTATGTTGTTGATGGGGACGCTCGATGGTAGGTTTTTCCTTGGGAGCAGATATGACTACAATGGCGTTGGCAGATTTTTTTGAATTTTCATTGTTGGATGGTGATTTAGGTGGGAATTCAACTTTTGGTTTCTTATGACAAAGCTTTACTGTCCATCTTCTAGAGATTGCAATTCCCGTTTACGGGCCATAGTAAAATCTTCATCAAAAGTTTGAAATGATTGGATTTATAATGTGGATGAGATGTTTTTAGTGCATGCATGATAGAATACCTTGATTAACTTTTTTGCAGTAATGTAAATGATAGTTGATTGATGACACCCTCCAACGGGTGACGAAATCGGTGATGGACTCATCTTAAAATTATCTAATGGCATATAGGTCATTGATGGTGACTTTATGGGCTATGTTGATAGAAAAGTGGTCTAAGAAAAGTTTTGCAAGTTGTGCAAAGGAAAATAGGGAGTGTTACGGAATGTTTTTATACCAATCTAAGGTGGGACCGGTGAGGGACATGGGGAAGGTCCTCAGCATCAGATCTTGATCATGAGCTATTAAATAGCATGTGTGATAGAAAGCACGGATGTGTTGTTGTTAGGGATCTTCTTTGTTATAAAATTTGATAAGTTTAGGAAGTTCCCAGTGAGGTGGATATGGTTTATATGGTACTAATGGGTGAATGGGCTCATTGAAAATTTTATCATAAGAGAGTGTATTCTTAGATGAGGATGAAGCAACTTCAAGACTAGATATGTGGCTTAAAAGGGCCTGGAGGGAATCCAATTGTGTTTGTTGTTGTGAGGATGAGCCAGGTTGGAAATAGGACGAGTGTGCTTGGTATTACCGAGAGTTGTTTTATTGGTAGAGACTGCTTTTGTTGATATGAAACATTGTGCTTATAAGAGTTTTTCTATTGAGGGATATGTTATTGTGGAATGTTTTGTTGAGGGACTCCATATTGAGGAATGTTTTGTGGTGATGCATTATGTTGATAAGGTATCTTTTGTTGAGGGATATTATGATGATAAGGGATGTTTTGTTGCGAAGTTATAGGCTATGAAGTTTGAATATATTGATATTTAAATGGCATCTTCATATACATGAGTGGTTGTGAATATATGGGTGTTTTTTGGGAGTACATAAAAGAGGCAGTAGAGGATGGTGCCTGTTGTGGGATACTGTATTGTGGAATGTTTTGTTGATGTGTTGATTGTGGCATGGAAATAAATGGTTGTGAAATTTTTGGTATGTATTGAAAAACATGATGTGTAATAGCAATGACACTGGTATTGACTAGTGGCGTGGTTGTGGGAATGGACATAGTGATATTCTCGAATGTGACTAGTTGTAGACACAAAATTTGGGTCACACTCCCTTGGTCCCTTTCAATTAATTAAACACACCATGCGTCATATTAATTATTAATAATATATTCACCTTCACATTATTAATTAATATAATTATTTTAATTAAATTAATTTTATCCTCATCATCCACCTCATCATTACACCTCACCTTGGACCCATTCCAAGGGAATTTAACTCACGGTGACCAAGTCATCACTATCATCACTGAGTCATCACTCTTAGTGCTTAGTCACCACTTGACCTAACTAACTAAGAATTCTTCTCAAACCTATGACCTTCCTACCTTTTCTAACGAGAACTCCACTTCCCTAAGCTGACTCAACTTGGAAAACACACCAAATCTGGGAAGATTTGCCTATTTTTGGTAAACCTATACTTACCCACCTTAACCGACATCGGGTATCCCTAAACCGACACCGATCACCTAACTACCAATCAATTACTTTATATACAATTTTACAACCTTTTACCTAGGTTGGTCATTTTTAGTTTTGAGAGAACTATTGCATTCAAGCGTGAATCCAAAGCCTCTCAACATCCAGATGACATAAAATACTCAACCACAAGCCCAAGCAAGCATTTGGTTCTCCTTCTAGAGTATTGGAATACTCACGGAACACTACAGGAGTACTACCGCGACAATGACTCTAGAATCTCTTCATGGATCAACTACCATCCACCTTCACCTACCAGATATGTAAAGGAAAGTAAGTATTCGTGATTTTGATCATATTTTTCTTTCTTAAAGTATATATTCCTTACCTCTTTCATTATACTTTATTTCTACCTGTATTCCTTTATCTCCACCTCCTCACCAATCTACCAACCCAACCACCTATATCCTTTTTTCCTTTCATGACTTCCCCCTCTATATCCTTGAGTCTTCTCAATAATATTACGAACCTAACCACACCCTTCTCACTCTTTGTGCAATCAAAAGAATCCCAAAACCATTTTTATCAAATTATTGTCAATTTCCCCTACCGACGCTAGTTACCTAACCACCGTTAGTTTCACCTCTATACCAACATCGGTCACCTGACCGATATCAGTCTCTGTGTCATTTCATTCCTTTTGACCAGCAAGCCTCTCGATCAACCAAAACTAACCCAGACCTCACCCAATCAATCCCAGACCCTATCGACCTGCAAAACCCATAATAACCTACCAAACCTCCAAATCTAATAATAACCTTTCCTATTATATTAGATTTGCTTATTTTATTTGCACGAGATACCTAAATCGTATAACTACAGTAGGATTTCCTTACTTCATGATATTTGCAATATTAATTTATATTTGAAAGTGGATTGACAACCTTCTAGGAATCACCTCACTTCCCGAATCTAGCACTCACTAGGCAGTCCACTAACCTATATTATTAATATTATTTGGTGGTCTTGTTGTGTTTCTTATACGTCATTCCTCCTAGCCAAAGGGAAGCTCATACAATCATCTTGGATCAAAATTCATTAACACGTGCATTCAACCTTCGACCTACATATCACAAGTATTCCTCCTAACCTATTTCCTATTCAGTTTTAACTAGAAACAAATTAGGTGAAACACTAGTAACCTTTTGGGAAGATAAAACAATGGTAAAGTCCATGAAACTCAATGGAGATGTTTTGTGTCGAGAGTGGAAACGGAGGGATTGATGAGGAAATAATGGTACTACTTAGAGGAGATGTGGATCCTATAGAAGGACTCGGTGAAGATGTGGGTTGCTAAAAAAATGTGTTTTACGAAGAGATCATGTGAAGGTCAAAAATGGGGACCGAGGATACCTCAATCACTTCGAATTGGCTAGTGAAGGATTATTCATTCGATGTACAAAATGGGTTAGTGGAACTAGAAAAGATATGAGGTTGATTATTGTTTGGTGTTTCAGATTGATTTGAAGTTTACAAATATAATTGTTGGTCAACATGGTCTTGGTTTTGATCAATGAGTTGTGCAATGGCAGATGAAGGGATGTGAGTGTATGAAACATATTGGGGTGTGAATGGTTGCATTTGGAAATTTCCCATTGCCAAATAAGCATTGAGAGAAATGGGATTTGAGTCTAGCATTTCTTTAAAAATAGGGTCTCCTCTATTATAGAAAGGAGATTCGGATGCTATGGGAGAAAATGAAGGTTCTAATTCTGATGTATAAGGAATTTTTCTATGATATTAGTATGGGGAATTAAAGGATTGTTGCCATGTTTCATTATTATGATTGATCCCTGATTCAGTCCAAGTTTTTGGGTGTCATAAAAGGGATTAGATGTGTTTCTTTAATAAAGCAATACTTTTGGTTGCATTGGTGAGGAAAAGGGTGTAGGAAGTGGTGTAGTATGAAGTGGGGCCTGTTGTTGAAATGCAAATGGTGAGGTAGACATGTCTTCAAAAGGTTGATTATGTGTTTTTGTCTAGTAAGTACCATGATAAGAAAACACACACAAAACACCTAGAAAATGGAAAACAACTAGATGGGTTGATTTACAAACAACAAGCAAAAACAAGAAAAGTGTTGTTTTGTATTTATCTTGATTAATTATAGAAAAAGTGAAATGTTTAAGGGTGATGAGCCAAAATATACAAACAATCAAGAGATTATACTCGGCCGAATACTAAGTTGGTTTCCCTATTGGGTGATGAAATCCCAATCGCTTTCACTGGTGGGGATTGTTTGAACACATTTTTATTTTGGAGTGATTCAATTGTGTGGGGGAGAATAAGTGGATGCAACGATTTCACCTCCCTAATTAAAACTAGATGATCAAGAAGTATGCAATGGTTCATTTTAAGACCCAAAATGAAATATTTATTTTGATGAGGAAAAAGAACAAAAATGTGAGACAAAAAGTTTAAAATATGGTTTTTAAAAATTATCGTGAGAGCGCTCCTATTTTATTTATTTATTCCAAATTTAGTAATTTTCCAAAGCATATGCTTAGAAAATCTAGAAAGTAAAGTTCTCAGAGAAAAACACCCTTCAATAAGATTAATAGAAACAGAAAATAGAGAATAAGAAACATTAGGTTGATTATGAAATGATAATAAAACATCATAGGGGAATCAAGGGTGATTGGGCTAATCGCGAGAGATTGAGTCAATCATTTGCGATTGGAAGTCAATGAAAACAATGATAATTCTAATGATAAAATGAAGTAATTAAAAGAGACAAGGGTCCCACCGGTGTGCCAGAATGTCAAGCACAATTTTTACCTTAGGTTTACTTGATGTCTCAAGGGGTGATAACCTAACTCAACCTCGGTATGGTGGGGTTTCTGGGATACCCATGGATGTGGATGGATGTTGTGTGATGTTGCACTCCGTGAAGAAAGTGAACAAGACTTCTTCCCTACAAGAAATCCTATAAATCAAAGCATTTAAATGAGATGATGTTAGTAAAATAATGGGGCAGGTTGTTTGGCTAAAGCCAATCCCTAGAATCCCAAAGACTTCCCTTAATGGATATCAACCTACTCATGAATCAATCAAGTTCTTTATTGATAATAATGTTGTAATACATCATGACAAAATGGAAACTATGACCTATTGATGTCATTTATTTAGGTGGATAGATACATAAAAGCATGATAACAAGTTTAGAACCAAAGATCATATTCTTGATCCATGCACAAGTTCTCAGAGAAATTAGATCCTACAAACCCAACTAGGTCTTCCTCTTCAGTGAAATAAGACTCGGGTTTAGAAATGAAATCCTCAAAGAAAGAAGTCTAACACTTCTTCCTGAGTATCGTAGAGATGTGCAAGTGTGGTGTCGGTATCAGGGATGTTGATATAATCATGATGTTGAACTCGAGATGCGCTGTTGGGTAGTCCTCTAGTATGTCTAAACCATATTCATAGTTGTGTTCATATTGTGTAAGGTCCGTTAGGAAATCAATATGTTAGTGCTCTACATTTGTATATGTGTGAATAATAATTACATTGGTAATTATTATTATAGTGAATGTTAGTAATTAGTTGTTGAATATTATATTGTTATATAGTTATAACAATATAATATATATTGTTGTCACCCGTAACTATTCCGGGGTATTCATTCCTATTTTCTAGGACGTTGTTGTGCCTACCTCCATGGCTATATATTAGCCATTGTATTAGCAAAAATAATATAGTGTGAAGAATATTATTGTCTTGTGAATGTGGTTGGATCTTTGATCGTTTATATTTGGTATCATGAGCAGTTAGCTCCATTTGTTCAATGGATTCCATGATAGTCCATGTGCCTGATTAGATCCTAGATTTCATGTGTAATGATGAATTTGTTGTATTAAGTCAAGATCAATGTTTGTCTTTCTCTATACATCTATTAGATCGTGTGTTATTGTTTCCCGTCCACCATATATATCTCAGTATAGATCTCCAAAGCTAGAATATCATGTGTTCTTTTATCTCCATGCGAGATCTTCACATGCTTGATTATGTTAAGTTGAACATTATTCACATCGCTTGTCTCAAAGAATAAGTAATGTAATGGTTAGAGTACTATATATATGCTCACTTGGTAACATATCTACCTAAAGGCAAAGTGTAAGGGGGTTTTTATATTGAGATCTCGCATTATACATATTTGTTGTTCACTAGGGATTGGTTTGTGATCCTTTCCATCACATTAAATTTTGTGAAGTTCTTGACATCGAGATCGTCATCTAGATATGGGTGGAGTTAATTGTTGTGTATCATTGTTTGTCTAACCACGGTTCATTCTCCAGCAAATTGGTCTATGCAAATTGGTGATTGTGTGTTGTGGTAGATTTTCATGTGAATCATTTTGCTTGGTGGCACAAGAGAACTACTCCTCGGTGGTATTCTAAATATCAAAATTTTGTGTCAAATTTTGGTTGGATCGGCTTTTGGAGTATCAAATTTGGTACAAACATATGAGATTCTATATTCTTCTCTCTACGTGTGAAATATCAGAGGTGCATGTGAATTTTCTATATTAAAATAGTGAGTGTCGGTCATGCCAAATATTTTACTAGAATTCGGTTTAATTTAATCTCTAGTCTCTCCTCAAAAGTCAGCTTAGTCTAAAATTTTCATTATCTTATGAGTCGATTCATTCTACTTTAGCGACTAGGACACATTTTGTTTACCTTAATAGAAGGTATTAAGGTCCATATTTATTTTTAAGTCAAATCCAATTGTTAATTGGATTTTATGTTTTTAAACGTTTTTCATTAAAATACATTGAGTCATTAGGTTTTCTTTGGGTCATCTTGTTCAGTTAAAAGAGTCAAAGTTTAATATTAATAATTTTTATATATTATTTTGTAGTCTTTTGTGTCTTATCATTCTCAAGATTAGTCAAAAAAATTGTGTCAAGTTTTATAGCAAGTCATTAAAAAGAGTAAGAAAAAAAAATCATTTTAAAAAGTTCAAAAAATTTTAAAAATGGCCTTACAGACACATTTTCGGTGTTACCTGACGTCCTAGAAACCATTGAGCGCCATGTTCACATCCAACTAAACTAGCATAAAGACACCGGAGAATGGAGGCACAAGAGGATGGATGACAAGCAAGATCCTCTCATCACCGCCAACGACGGGGCCGCATATCAACTTTGGTGACATGTGTGTGTTCAATTTGCTTTCATTTTTTTGCAGTGTGATTATATTTCAGTGTTCCTATTTTCAATAAGTGGAAATTTCACATTGAGGGGGAACATGATCCAATGTTCCATTTCTAGTTTTCAGCTTGTGTGTATGAGCAGCATCATTCTCGTAGATTTTCCTATGTTATTTCTTGCAGTGAGATAGTGATGAGAGTTGATGATACTACTGCAACATCATGATATTGTGGTTATTAGTTATCCACTAGAAAAACTATCCAGAGGTTGTTGGTATTGTCCTCAAAACCATCTGTTGTGTGGTTATTGGTTAACCACTTGGAAAACCATCCATAGGTTGTTGGTATTGTCCTTGAAACCATCCAGATCATGAGCAAAGCTACGTAGCGGCATGTTGTAGTACAAAGCAAGTTTTCCCCATGTTCGCACTAAGGGGGAATGTTAGGAAATCAATATGTTAGTGCTCTACATTTGTATATGTGTGAATAATAATTACATTGGTAATTATTATTATAGTGAATATTAGTAATTAGTTGTTGAATATTATATTGGTATATAGTTATAACAATATAATATATATTGTTGTCACCCGTAACTATTCCGGGGTATATATATTGGTGTCGAACTCGGATGCAAAGTGTGGTAGTCCTCCGATGTCTAAATCATATTCATAGTTGTGTTCATATTGTGCAAGGTCTTCCTAGAGCCTTTGAGCCTCGTAATACGCATCCCAAAATGCCTCATTTGATTCTCGATACATTGATCAATGCAAAAATGGATTTTAGACAATCAAATGGTGTAGTTTGAATTGCACAAATCTCTAGGTCATGAAGCAACTCGTACTACTCCTAGTACAAAGGATGACAGATAATGGGAAAAGAGCCAATGTCAGCAGCAGGGTAATTACTACCACCTAAGGCCATATGAAATCACCATGCTAGGAAACATGTTAGAAAATGACAGAAAACCAACAAAAAGGTTAGCAGATTATGAGAAATAGGTAATAAAAGAAATATTGAACAAGAATCACCGACGATCAGGAAAATCATTGGCGATTGTTGTAGTTTTACAAAAACAGAGATAAAAAAACATAATTAAGCTGTGATTTAAAGCAATTCTCCAAACATATACAATATGGTAATTGTAATACGACAAAAATTACCTGCAATTAGTGACCAAAAGTTAAAAAAACAAAACAATTACCTTGTATGAGTGGTCAAATTGATAAGCAGACAAACAAAGTTGACTGGACAATGAGCGCGGATGATATGATGATCAAATTGGTGATTATGGAGAAGCGTAGCAGATGATGAAGCTTGGTCAAGGTGATTGAAATTTGAAATGCATGATAAAGAGAAAATTTACATGTAATACATGAAAATCCCCCAAAAGAGGTCTGGAAACAAGTTTATATAGATTGCCGCGATTGGGAAAATCACCGCGATCATGAAATCTTAGTTAGGTGTCCAAAAGGAGTGATTTTCCTTCTATTTCAAATTGGATCTTGGAGGATTTCAAAGTGGTTAGGATAAGAGATGGGAGACTCGAGCTAAACTAATTTAGTTAGGATGAGGGTGAGGGATTTTTTAGAAATTTGTTTTAGTTATGGTTAGTTAAGTGAGGAGAGGTGGTTAGGAATAAGTTAGGGGTGGTCTAGTGATATTTTTGGAAGGTTAGTTCATTGTAACTAGTGGGGGTGTCCAAGTTATCATGGTGAGGTGTGAGAGTGAGGATATTTATTTATTTAATTTAATTAATTAATTAATTAGACTTTAGGGATGTGGTGGAGTGTTTATTAAATTAATCTAATTAAAAGGAACCAATTTCATGTTGTGGAGTGTCGTAAACATGTTATTTTTTATTGTAAATGAGCTTGAGGCATGGAGCGTAGAATTTTGGTGTCTACACTAACTAACTTTCACAAGGCTTTCATGCCCATACATAGACAAAATACATCATTTTAATCACTTATTAACTCTATCTCCACCTAGGACCTAGTCAAAATGTCTTCATCACACTTACACACATTTGAAATCTTTCAAGACTCCTTTCCACTCTTTGACAACCCTTGACAAGTCATATTTTCACTCTTTACATTCTTTACAAGTTTAAATCCCATTTTGGAGGGAAAACACAATAAGGAGAAAATTCAAATTTTAAACCTTCTCACTATCTTGAAATGACTCACATTGTCTCACTAAGGACTTTAAGACACTCCAACAACTCAAAATCATGGATAAAAGGATAATTTACACCTTGATGCTTTTGCAACATACTTCCAAGGTGGAGAAAAGGAACCATTTACTACAAATTTGTTTCTTTAAATGATTCTTGATCTTCTTGATGTGTTCTTGCTCTTGGTTTTATACTCGTATTGTCCTTTCTTTCCTCATGACCACATGGATCCCATATATTGTTCTTCATCCTTGCATTTTCCTTGAATTTTCTTATTTTCTTCTTGACTTCCATCTTTATCTTCTTCAAATTTAGCCTTCCATCAGTTGTACCTGCACAAATAAACAACACAACAAAAAACATTGTTAGGAAAAATAGATATTATTATTATTAGTGTGAGCATTAGTGAGTGTTTATTAGTTGTCTACTAAACAACTCAAAGTGATTTGTGGGATTGTGTGTGAGTTGTCTCCGATAAGCTTTGACTCCTAAATATTAGGATCAAGCTATTGTATAAGAGAACATTGATTATTGAATAATAGTGATCCGGGTTATTTTTCATATATGTTTTGTCTCTTGTGTATTTAGTTCTCTGAATATTTGTTTATTAGATCTGGTTAATCTTCATCATCTGGTATCAGAGCAACCTAATTCCAGGGGCCATTAATATCTTCTTTGGTTTCCAAGCTTATATCAACATGTTTATTGCTAATGTCTTTTAAATCCCATCGGGATCATATTAAAAAGGTTAAGGTATTTAGGAGGATACAGAGGACTGAGCGGATTGAAGTGCACGCATGGCCTGCAAATGCACGGTGACGCAAATCTGACCACATGCATGGAGAACCAAGCTCGTGCACCATATTAATCACTGATCCCAGGTGTGTGATAAGGTGACGTGATCCATGTGCATTCAAAGGAAACGCGATCCTAAAGTTGTAAGGACGTATTGAATGTAAAATCCTGCACGAACTCATCATGACTGATCTCACCTGTGTGCACCCTCGAATGGCCTCAAAGCTTCTCTGACCTCTGTAGCACCCAACGTCACCTTCTGGACTTCCTTACGACTTGTGCATCGACGTAGTTTTTAATGCAAATCTGACAGATAAACAACGAGTCTTCCAAAACCAGACAAAGGTTTAAATGCAAGCCCATGCATTATTCAAATGGATTAAGGTATATACTAGGCTAAAGTTATATAGTCTAAGGTATTATGCAATTTGATATTCACTTGATAACACTCTAGATTATAAAGTATATAATATCACCTTAGGATCCAAAATTTCATATGCCCCAAAGTCATTTCTATATATTTCAATGTTTCTTTTGATTTATACTATAGAAATATCCATGTAAAATTTAAAAAGTAATTTGTTCTTATTACTTTTTAAATACATAGTGTAAATCGGGAGCAATATCAGTTAAACCGACTCCCCTAAGAGTGCATTTTCGGTCGAAACCGACACTCTGAAGTAAAATGGACATCCCACTTGACAAATTCAATGGATTGAACTTTCACACCTAGAAAGTCAAAATCCAAATGCAATTAATGCATAAGAATCTATGGAGGATTATATTAAGAGATGAATCAAAACCCACAGACGCTGCAAAACTAATAGAGTGTGAAACAAGGGATGATAAGGTAAAATCAATACTAGTACTTTCCCTATCAGATACTGAGCTACACTATGTGGATCTGGAAAAATCCTCAAAAACAATTTGGGAACTACTGAGCAAAACTTTTGGCTCAAATGTAGTCAATGCTAAGTTTTCACTAAAATTGCAACTATTCAAACTCAAGATGAATGAAAATGTGACAATGTCAAGCCACATTAATGAACTAAGATCACTCATAAGGCAACTTGCAGAAGTAAAAGTTGTAATAGAAGACGAAGATGCTAAAGCCATACTTCTAAACAGTCTTCCTCCTAAGTACAGTAATGTTGTGTTCACTCTCAGACAGATGCCCACACAATCACTTGAAGACATGATATCTGCACTTCTAAGTGAGGAGAAAAGAACTAAAGAAGACAATCAAGAAGAGTTTGCTCTCTATGTCAAGAAAAAATATGCTAAAACCTACAGAAACAAAGAAGTAGAATGCTTCTATTGTAAACAAAAGGGGCATAAGTCTCCATTCTGCAAAATCAGAGCAAAAGATGTCATCAGTGGTAAACTCAAAATGGATGAGGCCAATGTAGTTGTTGAAGAGTCAGAATATGAAGAAGAACCAGCACCAGAAGAACCTGACTACAATTCGATGACTTTCTATTCTAAATAAAGATCTCGGAGGCTGGAGGCAAAGGAGGAGGAGGAAAACTACATCTCTTGTTAGTCACCAACAAAGAGAATGTTGCATTGTATTGGTGATATTTTATTTTCAGTTGTGTGTTTCATTTTGCAAATAAACTTGTTAAAACAAGTACATGATTGTATCACCTACATTAGTCAGGATGTGATGGGGGTTAAATAAATACTGGCATAAAATGACATGGTTTTTGGTAAACCAAAAAAACCAATTGGTTGTAGGTAAACCATGGACAAACCTTCATTGGTTTTATGGTAACCATGGAAAAACCATTTCTCAGGTTTGTGAATCCTTGGAAAATCACACAGTCATTGTTAGATGTAGTATAGGATGATGCCTTCCCCATGTTCACACTAAGGGGGTGATTGTTAGGAAAAATAGATATTATTATTATTAGTGTGAGCATTAGTGAGTGTTTATTAGTTGTCTACTAAACAACTCAGAGTGATTTGTGGGATTGTGTGTGAGTTATCTCCGACAAGCTTTGAATCCTAAATATTAGGATCAAGCTATTGTATAAGATAACATTGATTATTGAATAATAGTGATCCGGGTTATTTTTCATATATGTTTTGTCTCTTATGTCTTTATTTCTCTGAATATTTGTTTATTAGATCTGGTTAATCTTCATCAAACATATATTATTCTTCATGTTTTGTCACATTCTTCATCCATGTATAGCTTTTTCCCATCATGTTTTCATCATTTTCTTTACTTGGAAGGACTAAAAATTGCCCACAATCTTCATTTTCTTGCTTGATAACCTGTCCATCTTGTGCTACATTCTTCCCTATGCCTTCTTGAATCACTTTTTCATATTTGAAATCACTCTTTGCCAAGGAAAACATTGCACTCTCAGTTGTACCTTCACTCTTATTTTCTTCATCCATCATACACAACAAATCTTGCAAAAGATCATCCACTTCACCTATGAAAAATTGATCATCATACCTTCCATGTTCATCATTCCACTCAATCTTGCTTATCTCATTCTCTTTTTGCTCTCCAAATGCACTAATGGAGTCATCTTATATAATTTCTAGGAATTCTCCCAAGGAAACATCAATATCAATTATCAAATAAGCAAGTTTTGAATCAATTTTTGTTACCTTGCCTTCCTCACATGCATGCATCACTTCTTCATCCTCTTGTATATGTTGTTCTAACTCTTCTTCACATGTAATCACCTCATTTAAATTGTTTCCTTCTTTTCAACATGTGAAAACAAATTTTCAAGAAATTTCGTCTCTTCCTTTAGCTTAAAATCATCCCGATGAAGAGATCATTAACAATTCAACACACTCATTAAGATAAAAATGTCAATTTCTTCATTCCTTTAAGTACTATGTTTTGTAAATCTTGTTTAGAAGCTTTATATGACTTAAACTTACCAAAAATGACTTTTCTAAGTAATATATTGATTCTACATTCACTATTTCTTGTTCTCACATCCCATGCAATGCCAAATTCACCTAAAAAATGAACAAATCTCATGAAAATTTCATTTACTCTTACCTATCTCCACTTCCCCTTCACTAGCCTTCTCACCGCTCTAGCCCAAATCAAGCAATTTTTTTACTTTTAGCATTCAGTAGCTCCTTCAACCCTTATACATTATTTCACAAGCTCAAACCCATGAATTAATGTCCTATAAGTGATTCAAACTAATAAATTCATCATTATCCTTCCCTTATACTCAAAACTCTCTTTTGGAGGCTCTTAAGAGCAAGTTCTTGGTGATTCCATGGTTTGAATGATATGTACTTTCCCAAAACAAAGTAAATAAATTTTTATACACCCTTTATGCCCCTTGAGGTGTGCTCAAAATTTATAGTTTAACTCTTTGTCCTTCTCACTTAATCACCTCTTGCACTTCCTCAAGCCGAATAGCTCTTATTAGCCCTACTGGCATGGTTTTCAAGGCATAATTTTCCCTTTATAGGGTTTTAAGATACAACCTAAGCATATTTAGACACCAAATTCCAATTTATATTTGCATGTAAATTTTTATGATCAATTACCAAACAAAACCCCCTTTTCTTTCTTTGTTGGCTTCTCAAATTAGGTCTTTTAGCATTGTTATAGGTCATGCAAGCAAACTATCATGATTTTATCAACATATCTCCACTTTTTCACTCAAATTCCTTCATAATCCTTCTAATTGATCTTCAACCATGTTTTCTATCAAATTTCAAGTGAATATTTTATGTTTTTGAGGTTCTATCACAAGGTTTCCTTAAAACCCTAATTGTCCTCTCGTTATATCCTGAGATGTGAAAACAACTTACAAAATGTTAAGTTCTATCTTTCAAATATTATAATTTGGTCTCAGTGTTTATGTTAACCTTCTCCACTACCATGTCCTAACATTACTTCTCTATAACAATATTTACATCAATCATATCCAATAACTTACTCACATGCACGTTGGGGACATGGTATATGAAACCCTATATCTCATAGTTGGAAATTTTGAATCCTCATTTAAAGAAATAGCTGGACATTTGTTTAAAAACTCTTAAACAAAACCTTTTGGTGACACCATGCATATCTTACACCTATCACATTGAAAAATAAGTAAATATTTGTTCAAACTATGGAAGCATAATCACAATCTCCTTTAGATTTCCAAGCATGCAAAATTAAAAAACAATGGATTCATCCTCTAGACCATGAAATAACATTCAAGACCAAAAATAGCACTTCATCCTTCATCTATCATGTGTTGATTATTACAATAACTTTATTTCAAAGATTCATAGTTATAAAGTATCAAAATCATTGCATGCTCACAGGTTTCACCGCCATATTAGTCTTTACATCAATTTCATGTTATAGAACAAGGAACTTCAACTAAATCTTCACCAATCCTCCTGAAAGATTCCAATCAAACACTTTCTAATGAAAATAGAGAAATATCCACAAGTTATTTATCATAAAATCATAATCAAGAATGACAAAGACAAGATAATCATGCTTTCTCCTTCACTTTCTTTCCTCTCATACTCCCATACTCAAGGAATGAATCATAATTTAATCCTCTTCAAACTTTTATCTCATTCTCTCACCTATTCATAACCCTAACTAACTCCCTTCTTGACTCTAAATCCCATACATAGAAAAATTACATCTTTAGTAACATTTTGTTGGCTCAACTTTATCATAGGACCTATGACCATAGTTCTAGTCTCCTTCACTTTCCTCTTCTAATTCATCGATATCTTCAAGTAGCTCACCTTCTTCAGGTAGTAATAGACTACCTCTTCATCACTAAATTTGTGTCCATATTCTTCTTCCATGTTAATTATCAATTCCTCAATCTTTTCTAAGATCTCTCAACTCTTTTTCAACCCATAGATCTAGTTTTATAACTTTCTCCTTCCTCTTGGACTCTTATTTGTTCTTCATCTCTCTCTCATCTTGACTCTTCTTCTTGTGGCTTAGCATCATCACCAACACTCTCACTAACTCTTCTCTATCCATCTCCTCTTTTCTTCCCTCAAACAATTCTATTTCACCTTTTTTTCACTACACCTCACCTAGGACTCTTACTTGGTCTTTTAGTGCTTCCTCTCTCTTCTTTTCTTTCACTCTTGCACTCTTCTCAACCACTTTTCACTTCACTTCTTCTTATGTACTCACCTACACCTGTCAATCTCACATTCGCACTCACAATTCACTATTAGCCACAAACAATACTCATTCCTAAGCTTTGATACCACATGATGCATATCTCTATACACATTTCATTACACTCCACAAATTAAGAACAAGAAAATACTTCCTTCACCCTAGATACCTTATTTTGTATATCTTGTCAAAATGGTTAAATGATTAACTATGTAAACTTTTGAAATGTTAAGAATTAATTTGCCTCATAATTAGTGTACCATGTCTTATCCTATGAATTGATGCAAGATCCACCTGCCCAATAGTTATCCACAAGGTAAATTTACAAACTTCTTTGTTTTCTCTCAAACTACCCTTATAAACTCCTTAACTAGTTAGGAAATTCCGGAAAAAAGTTGTTTTTATTAAACTTGACTATCATACACTATAATTTTCACTCCATTACTAATATCCATTTGGTGATATCATAGCCTTCACAAAATTCATTACTACCAATATTTCCTTCTTTTACAAAACTACCTCATTTACCCCTTTAAAACAAGGTCCATGGCACATTCATGGTTGGAACAAACTAGAAGGTATCCAAAAAAATTAAGAATGGTTTCAAACACCCTTTATGTCCTACAAGGTGGGTGATAGCTTTTGTACCTGACTCCCTACTTAAGTCACTTTTTCACTATAGCTTCTTCTTCTATTATTCTTTCTCTCACTAGCCCCGCAACTTTAATTTTCTAGACATAACTTTAGGTTGAAGAACTACCTAAACAAATTAGTCAAAATTTGGAGCACCCATTAAATTGTTTTTAATTATTCCCAAAGTTTCTAAATCATGTCCCAAATAAAAACCCCTTTCTTGTAATGTATACCTTACCAATTAGGTCTTAAAGAGTGTCACTAAACTATGAACTTAGACCATCAAAGTTTCCTCAAATCTCATCCATAGAAAAATTCCAATTCCTTCAAAATATGTTAAAGGAACTTTTCAAAATGATGGATTCCAATTTTCAAATCAAAATTCAGTGTGTAAAGGCTTCAAATTTGAGACAAACCCTAGATAAACCTTATGTGATTACCCGAGAGTCTTTGAAACTTAATAGCATGCATTGCATTTAACTCCAAACTATACAATTTGACCGATAAGTCTATTTTTGCACCTCATTCGATCATGTGCTACCAAAGTGATGGATAAAAATGAAAGTAAACTCAATAACAACTAAAATATTTTCACCATGCACATTATAAACAAGGTATAAGAAACCCTCAAACCTTAACTCAAAGAGATTAGAAACTTATTTGAAGAAAAAAATTTAAGGAAATACTCCAATATGATCTCTATGAAGATAACATGCATTCCATGTACTTATCACAATGACAATCAAATCATAATTTGATTAACTATGAAAGTGTAGTCATAGTCTCCTTTAGATTTCCAAACATGTAATATGAAATAGAAAAAGATTCAATCCTTAGACCATTGAATACCACTTAAGCCACCATTTACCACATATTTTCTCATCAAATTCACTTCATCACAAGTATAATATATGACAAAGAAGCCTTGTAAAAATCATTGTTTCATAGTCTTGATAGTCATATGCAAATCAATGGCTATTGATTCACTAGTAACCACAATCCTCATTCTCTACTTAGACCCTTGTTAAATTTCTATAATTGATCCAACTAATTATCTTAATGATCATACCAAATACTCATTAGTTCTTGACTCACACATGCTCAAAACTAAGAATTTTCAAAGAAAAAGACAACTTTCTACAAAAATAGAGTTACTTTGCTTCAAATTGTATTTCCTTACAAAATTGTATGTTTCTCCATCCTTTCTCCAATCAAACCTTGAGGAATTATCCCAAAACTATCTTCTATTCGAATTTTATCCCATCTAATGTCCCTTTCACAAACTATAACTAACTTTCACAAGGATTCCATGCCCATATATAGACAAAATACATCATTTTAATCACTTATTAACTCTATCTCCACCTAGGACCTACTCAACATGTATTAATCACACTTATAGACATTTGAAATATTTTAAGACTCCTTTCCACTCTTTGAAAACCCTTGACAAGTCATATTTTCACGCTTTACAAGCTTTCCAAGTTTTTGAGGAAAACACAATAAGGAGAAAATTTAAATTTTAAACCTTCTCGTCATCTTGAAATGGCTCACATTGTCTCTCTAAGGACTTTAAGATACTACAAAACTCAAAATCATGACTAGAATGATAATTAACACCTTGATTCTTCTCATTCTCTCGATGCTCATGCATCGGTGATCAACGTTACCTTCACTTGGTTGTGTCAACCTTGCTCCAATTTCCATACTAGAAGCATCTACATGTACATGGAACAACTTGTTCCAAGAAGGAAAGTGTAAAATAGAACAATGGTTAGCTTCTCCTTCAAGGTTTCAAATTCTTGTTATTGCGTGTCACCCTAGTAAAATTTTCCTTTGGCCTTTAGTAATTCTTCTAAGGGCACGGTGATCTTGGCATACCCTTAATGAACTTTCTGTAGTAACCAATGTGCCCCAAGAAACCATGTGCTTCACTCGATTTATTGGTTCTTCCAACCCCTAGATATCTGCAATCTTAGTTGGGTCTACCAACAATCCTTCTTTGAAAATAATATGTCCAAGTAATGTACCAAAGGGGGTGGAAAAATTACACTTCTTGATATTTAGAGAGATTCTACGTTGTCTGCATCTTTCAAACACCAATCTCAATTTGTCACAATGATATTTCACCATCCCATAGATGGTCCAATCATCCAAGTAAACGTAAAAACTTGTGAATGAAACCCTAGAATGCTTGAACAACAATTTGTGAGAATGCCACCGGAGCATTCTTCAATCCAAAGGGCATGATAGTGTATGAAAAACTTCCCCATTCAGTTATGAAATTGGTCTTCTCTTGATCTTCACGCACAATGTGTACCTAATGGTATCTTGATAACCCATCTATGAATGAATAGATCTCGCGCCCTGTAACGCCTTCAAAGATCTCTTTTATGAATGGTGTAGGAAGAGGATCTATGACACATGATGCATTGAGAACCTTTACTCAACATAGATCCTTATCTAATCATCCTTCTTGATTTTGAGTAGCATGGGGCTGATCCATTCATATTACTCAATAAGTTTAATGATCCTTGACTTGAGGATTTTTTTAATCTCCTCTTTTACATTTACACACAATTTTGGATTCATCATGTAAGGCCTCTTCTGAACTAAATTTACATCATATTTTAACTTAATATTCATCTCTTCTAGTGACATGTGCATGCCCTTCAACCGATGATAACCCCTTGAAACAAATCTTAGAAGTCACGCAATAGCTTCAATAATATTTACAACTTCTAGTTCGACCAATAATCACCAATTATCACCTCTTTTGGCCCATCCTTAGTCTTAATGTTCACCTTCTTAGTCTTCATAGGCACATGATATGTGCATGCCTACTCATCTATGGAATCAATACTTCATGTGCACCCTCGGTATGATTTATATCTAGATCCTCAACTTCCTCGACGTCAATGAGGTAGACAATTTTTCCCTTTTCTTTCTCCTTCCAAGAGCACCCTAATTATGCCTCTGTTGTTTCTATTAAATCCTTTCTCTCTTCAATCTCGGGTTCTCCTAATAGTTGAATCATAAGTTCTTCAACCTTTGAATGTCTCCCAATGTAATGTGCTTCATGATCTATAAGGCCTCATGTATTGGTGGCTTAGCGCCAACTTGATGTTTCTTTTTTAACTCAACATGCACATATCAATCACACATGCATCATCACAGAGTAGAGTAAAAAAATTTACCCAAAGAGATGGTGGCATATATTCTTTCCCTTATGCCCAATGTCTCTCATAATTGTGAATATGTACCAAAGCAGGGGTCTTTCCATCATAATCTTGTACTAACGGAGAGAGATTATTCCTTTCAAACCTTGTTAAAAATGCTACCTTGATCTCACGCTAGCCCAATAGATTATCTCTATTTATAGCCAACCAACGTGCTATTGTCCCATGCAATGTGTAAACCATCATGTTCTCGCCTATCTCCATCATTTTTCCATTGGGTATTCCATCGTGTGCAAGAAAGAGTCAAGTTTCTATTCTCCAAAGATACCTTGGTAAATTATCCTTGCCCAAGTTCCTAATCATGCATGGAATAATCATTATAGTAATTCTTCCCTTTACCTCACAACCTACCATCTCATAAGTTTCATGGGCCCAATTTTCACATGCCACACTATTTTTATCACTAATATACTATGTGTCTTCCTAGTGAAGTATTCCTTCTTTAGATGGCTTGAAGTTTTCTCGGGTCATGCACCTTGTGTGTGTAGATTCTATTAAGATCCTCCTCATTGATAGGATTTTTATAAGACACAATATTTTCATCGTCTAAGGGTATGACAACACGATCCTTGTTATTCTCAAAACTCACATAGTGTTTGTTAAATCAAAAATCAACATTGTTAACATAACACCATGGATGGCCTAAGAGCGTCCGGAATTTATCATCCTCTACAAGCTCCAGGACCTCAAAATCACTTGTGAATTTAGCACCTTTAATAGTGATAGAGGTGTTTTTAGCACCCCAATGGGTGTGGACCTTGTTTTTTTTCCATATACAACACATTAAAATATGGTTGTAATGGTGGCCTTCCCATCTGGTTCCAAACATCCAATGTCAGAACATTAACTTCTACACCTATATCAATAAGGATGTTACTCACCAACCAACCATTTATTGTTTCATCCACTCCATGATCACCTTATCATACTCATGGTCCTATGGTGGTAAGTTTGTATGAAGGGTCTAGTCTTATCTTTCAACCCCTGCATGTCTTACTTTCTTATAACCACTCTCCTAACAAAAGGGTGATGTTCTCCTGCCTCATCATTTTGAATATCTCTTTCAAATCATCAACATCCTTTTGAGGAAGTTAAACACTCTTTGTGTGTTCCCTCTTGTGTTCCTTCTCCTTCAAACATTTAATCTCCCCATGTAACTCCCGGATTACACCCATAGTCTCTTGATAAACCTCCTTCAATTGATCTGCATCTTGATACTTTGCATGTAAAACTTTTTCCCTTTTGATAAGTGGTTTTTCTTTGATATGATGATACGCGTGTTGTTTCGCGTGTACATAGTAACTAAGATAGGTTGAATCTCCGGATCAACCATTTTCTTATGTTCCCATTGTTCATGCTTCACTCACTCTACTTTAATCATATTTGCCCCTTTGTCCTTATTATTATTATTACACATATGGGCATATAGGTCCAAACAATATTCAACCTTTTGTGCCTTTCCATAATACATGTAAACCTAATTTTTAGGACACTCATGTTGGTAATGATCAGGTGATCTAAAAGTATAACATGTCCCATGCATAAACCTTCCACGACCACCACAACCTCTACTTCTTCAATCCACCTCTAAAGTGTCCATTTTCATTGTTTCACCTTTCATTTTTCTCTCCTTCTTGTCCTCTCGAACTACTTGCCAATGGCCTGTGTAGTCCAGTTTCACATGCCTCATGAATATTAACAATCAAATAGAATTCAATTGTGTTATGGGTATGTATATCACAGATCTTACAATACATAGAGACATTTTCTACATAGCACACTGTTGCAAAAGTGGACAATTATGAACATCATGGTTCTTGTGGAAAATCTCATAAGATGTTAACAATACACACACATTCCTACATAGACAACTATCCTTCAAATGCCCTTTCACTTTGCAATCAATGCACCATAATCCACTGCGTGTCTCGTGTACCGAGTTGGTAAACAACTTCTCCAAATATGTACCCATTTTTTCTATATGTGCCTCAAAAAAGGGCTTAATCCTATATATATACTTCCAACTACTTCTACGAGCAATAATATTTCTAAAGCCTCATGCGGATCATTAAATGTTCTTTGTGAAAGTGCTCTGTAGAAAGGTTATAGTAGGCCTCCTATAAACCAATGTGCATGTTAGTTATGATGAATATCATAATACAAGTTGGAAAAAAAATTCTTAAAACACATGTAATATTCTCTTACACTTTAAGACAAACCCTATTTAATGTCCTTCAATGCGCTAATGTTTTGTTGTTCAAAATCATGTATGTGGAACTCATCTAGAAAGGAGGTGTGTAATGCATCATAATCTGTTGCAATCTTATGTGGATCATATTTCTTATACCAACTATGCATCCACCCTTGAAGCGTGGTGGAAAATTGACTTACCTTCCTATCAAGAGTTGTTCTTCCCTTAGCTCTCCATAATAACTCACACTTTTGCACATGCTCAACTACATCCTCCACACCTCTATACTCTAGCAAGTGAAGAGACATCTCAAAGAAGATCTCGGGGATTTTCTGTGGTTTTGAGGTTGTTATAATGGTTGTTTTGGCCCTTATTCTAGAGTGGGGCCAGATCCTGAACCTGAACCTCCACTAGGATTTTTTCTTCGCGGTGGTTCTCCTAAACCTCATAAACCTCCTGTCACAACCAATGGCCCTGTATATGATCTTCCCTATGGCCCAATAGTTGTGTTAAATTGAACACCAATTGTTTTTCCTATCATTTCACCTATAAGATTAATTCCAATGGGTTACATGCCAATGTTTTCTCCCGACTACATGCCTACAAAATTACCTCCAAAAATACTTAGTCTAAACACAAGTTCTTATTGCACTACCATGTGCACATCCTTAATTTGTTGTTCCTCCTGAGATGATACTAAAATGTGTCTTCCTATATCTCCAACCCAACGTGGTGATACTTTATTTCCTTCCTACTCACCTTCACTATGATGATCTTCTACAACAACTTCTAGATTTTGAACACCTTATGCAGGGCTAGGTGCCTAGGCTAGGTTAGATGCACACCCAAAGTTCTTGTTCTATTCTCATACTCACTATCATCGATGCCGATGGGGATTTCCCTACTACGATTCCTCAATACTTTGGAAAGACATGATTCTACAAACCCTTTCCTTTTGTGTGGGTTCTCATCACTTCGCCAATAATCATTCCCCTCGCCTCAACACCTCTTGAATTGTCCTCTCTCACACATCATTATACCCGATTCGTCTCTCCTCCCTTTATCTTTCTTCCACTTGGGTCACCACCATCCTTCCCAAACCTACTTCCTTCCCCTGCACATGGTGGTGGGGTTTTATCCTTCCATGGTAGGTTCTCCATTCCCAGTTCAACCATCAAGATTTTAATAGCTAAAGGTGTCACACACAAATAGGATCCTATTGGCTCACGTAAAAATAAAAATCTACTTCCTTTGGGCACAAGTAAGTCAAAATTGTATATTCCAAGGTATAAATACGCAACACACCTTACCACCAATGATCTATAGTTGTTTTCCATGACGCTTCCAATTTAGAGAGTGATTAATAATCTTAATGTCTCTAAAATTGCTTTCTCCTATCTGGAAACATTTTTTCTCCATGTAAGTTTTTAACCATTGTACAATTCTACTGGGAAGAAGATGAAGAATGTATCATACAAGGAATCATAGATATTTTCTTCCACCAAATTTTGAGCATTAAAAATAGGTCTAATGTTATATCTCTCGAGAAAACGCATCCTAGACATCATGTATCCAGAACTCAATGTCCTCCAAAGACAAATGAAACACCATGTGCATGCAACATCCTGATGATAAGATTGAAAAGAGGTCCTTGCAATGAACCAAAATGTAGTATTTTGTTTATTGATAAGATTGAAAAGAGGTCCCGGCATGTTGTCACCTCATTCGAGATAAGTTTGCATGCTTACCCAAACCACACACAATCACCAGTCCCTCCTTTATTCGGTCATAAAGATGTTAAATATGCATATTTACAACCATTCATGCAAGAAGATACATCATAGCATAATAATTTGGCAACACATATAATAAAGAAACTTAATCAACATACAAAATGGGTAAGTGCAGCAAGTTGGGGGACAAAAAAGGGGTCATAAGTGGACGTCATATTGCAAATAACAACATAATATCAACTTGTAGGGATTATTAGCAATGCATACACTCAAAATTAGAAAAATTATATCAATATGAATCGTAGCATCCGGAATCTAGTTTCTAAACTACTAATTTTTTTAAAAAATGGACAAGTTTAGCTATATTAAACACTCAAAATTCAATGACTTGGTATTTTTTTAAAATGCCTATAAGATTGTAGTCCATTTGCCCACGATTTGGATGACCAAAAATTGATATATATTTTTTTCCTTTGGTGAGAAGTTAGATGCCGCTATCTATCTTGGGATAGATTTTATTTTGTATTTTTTTAGCAATATTTTTTTAATGATTTTTTCCATGAAAGTGGTCTGAAAACATAAAGAAAACAGAGCACTTTCCATTTGCCCACCATAACTTCATCAAAAATATTGAAATCAAATAAATTTTTTTGACATGTATATAATTTCACCACGGTTGGGATGGTATAAGTTTTATCACATTTTGACAAGTGAAAAAAAAATTGCACTCTTAAACGTAGACATAAACATTTATAGGAAAAAGTGTCTTAAAGACCTACTATTAGTAAAAAATTATAAAATGATATTTATCCTATTCTATTCACTTTAAAATCAATATTTCTACAAATCTAATAGTCTCCCCTACACGATGGTACCATTTTTATGACATATTTTTGACTTTTCAACATGGTTCAAGTCCACGGAAGACTAAATTTGATGTTTTGTTGTTTTTGATGTAAAATTCAGGATTTGATGTCCACTTAATTGTCCCCCAACTTGTTGCACTTACCCAAATTATCAATAACACTTGAATTGCCAAAATACCATACTCATATGTAGTCACCTTCACTACCTAAACACAATTATCCATTACAACCACAATTCATTACATAACAAGAAGTTTTTGCATAACATACTACTTATAGACATGCATTGGACCATGATAATATGGATAAATCCATACATATCATAACTCATATGTAATAAGAACCATCATCAGAATTTTTAGCATTGAATCACTCTAGATCTCTTTACCCTCACACTCTAATGACAACAATCAACAAACCCCGAACCCCTCAATATAAGGAATGCAATACTTATTTATACACGGTGGGTACCTTCCCTTTACAATTTTTTTCTATCTATAGATCAATTTATAAATAGCTTACTCTAACATGCTTGAATTCTATCTTTAGTCTATCTCCATGCATTGTCTTTATCCTTGTCTTGCATCTTCTTTTCCTATTTCTTGATCTTGTTTGAGCGTCACTTTATCTCATGCTTTTCTATTTTTATCCACTTTCTAGAAAATCGCCTAAGTCTTGGAACCATGTGTACTCATGTGCGGACCTTCATGCACTGTCCCTTCTACATGTTGTGTGCTCCTTCGCACACCCCTTACGCATGGTCTTTAGTCTCCACACATGGTGACACTTAGCCATTTTCTCTACTCAACATATTTAAATGTTTATTTTTAAAGAGAATTTGTAAAAATATTAGTAATATATTTAATTATGGTGATGCATTGTAACTTAAACCTACTTGATCTAAAACTTTCTCTCTCGAAAAGGATACTTAATGGGAATATGATTTGTTCTAGAGTGCATAATTGGATTCTTTGATATATTTATTACACTAGTATTGTCATAGAGTATAGAAATTGGAGAATCAAATTCTACCTTGACATCCTTCAATGTCTATTTCATCTAGAGAACTTGTGTGCAACATGATACTAGAGCAATGTATTTTTCCTCAGCTGTGGATAGAGAAACAAAAATTTCTTCTTGCTTAACCAAGATACTAAATTGTTTCCCAAAAAGAAAGCACCACCACTTGTACTTTTTCTATCATCAATACAACCACCCAATTTGCATCTGTATATGTTGTTAAAGAAAAATATTCACCTTTTGATACCACAAACCATAATCCACTGTACCTTTCAGATATTTGAATATTATTTTAATAGCTTGTACATGAGTTTATTTTGGAGCATCTTGAAAACATGTTATCATACCTACTATTTGCATCATATTTTGTCTTAATGCAATTACATATAATAAACTTCCAATCATTGATCTATAGAGAGTCTGATTTGCTTCAAGGAATTTATCATCCTTGCTCAACTTACAACCTATGACCATGGGTGTACTTATTGGATTGTAATCTTCCATTCTAAACTTTTTCAACATCTCCTTAATATACTTGGTTTGTGAAATGAATATGCCTTTTTCAAATTGAGAAATTTGTAATCCAAGGAAGAATGATAACTCACCAAACATGGACATTTAAATAAAAATCATTTCCTCAATAAAATATTAAAACATCGCATCCTTACTTCCTCCAAAATGATGTCATCAAATGTAAACAACAATGATAAACTGATTCTCACCTATAATTTTGATGTACAAATTGTTGTCAAAAATCCCTTTCTTAAACCCTTGTTTTTGTATACACTTGTCCAGTCTTGAGTACCATGCTCAAATTGTTTCATCCATAAAGAGATTTCTTCATCTTGAAAACATAGTCCTTATCCTCTGATAATATGAATCCTTATGGTTGTTCAATGCAAACATCTTCTAAATTCCCATTCGAAAGGTAGATTTAACATCCATTTGATAAACTTTAAAGTTTTTAAAATAGGTAAGTGCTAAAAACATTCTAATGGCCTCTAAATGTGCAACAAGAGAAAAAATTTCTTCAAAATCAATACCTTCAACTTGAGCATATCCTTTGCAAACTAACCTTGCTTTATTTCTTACAACTTTTCCATCTTCATTCAACTTATTTTTGAAAACCCATTTTGTGTCAATCACATTTTTATCTTTTGGTCTTGAACCAGTTCCCATGTTTCTTTTTCTCAATCTGGTCTAACTCTTCTTCCATTTGTAATCCAATGTTTGTCTTCATTAAAATTCTTAGGCTCTATATTAGATAATAAATATATATTTGCATGTTCTCTTTGCATTTTCCAATCTTCTCATTGGTTTGTATTCCATTATTTTTATCACCAATAATCGGCTTTTGAATGATTCTTTTGGACTGATCTGGATGGTGTTTTTGTTTCCTTTATTTCAACTTATTATTTTTCATCTTCACCATTGGCTTCTTCAAAATAATCAATTTCTTATATCCTGTTCTTTTTATACTTGATATCATCTACCTTCACATTTGCACTTTTAAAAATTTTAAATGTTCTCATATTGTAACATCTATAGGCCTTTCTCATTGAAGAGTAACCAAGAAAAATACCTTCATCAGATCTAGAATCAAACTTACCTAAGTCTTCATCATCTTTCTTGATATAGCATTTGCTTCCAAATACTCTGAAATGTTTGATAGTTGTTAGTCTACCCTTCCATAGTTCATAAGGTGTCTTGTTATTTACTTTGATTTGTCCTCTATTCAGAATATATATTGTTGTTTTTTGACCTCTCTCTAAAAATTTTCAAATACTTTGGATTTATCTAGCATGGTTTTGGACATCTCTTTCACAGTCATATTTTCCTTTCAACAACTACATTTTGTTGTGGAGTTCTTGGATTCATCTAGCCTTGCTTTATTTCTTGTAACTTTTCCATCTTCATTCAACTTATTTTTGAAAACCCATTTTATGTCAATCACATTTTTATCTTTAGGTCTTGGAACCAATTCCCTTGTTTCATTTTTATCAATCTAGTCTAGATCTTATTCCATTTCTCCAATCCATTACTTGTCTTCATTAAAATTCTTAGGTTCTATTTTAGATAATTAAGATAGATTTGCATGTTCGACGTATTTTCCAATATTCTTCCGATTTTTTGAATGATTCATTTGGGTGATCAAGATGGTGTTTTTGTTTCCTTTAATTAAACTTCTTATTTTTCATCTTCATGATGGCTTCTTCAGAATAATCAATTTTTTGTATCTTGTTCCTTTTATACTTGATATCATCTACCTTCACATTTGCACTTTCAACAATTTTGAATGTTCTCATATTGTAACATCTATAGGCCTTGCTCATTGAAGAGTAACCAAGAAAAATACCTTCATCATATCTAGAATAAAACTTACCTAAGTCTTCATCATATTTCTTGAAATAACAATTTCTTCCAAATACTCAAAATGTTTGATATTTCTTATTCTACGCTTCTATGGTTCATAAGGTGTCTTGTTGTTGTTTACTTTGATTTGTCCTCTATTTAGAATATAGATTTTTGTGTTTAATACCTCTCTCCAAAAAATTTCAAATACTTTGGATTCATCTACCATGGTTCGGACATCTCTTTCATAGTCTTGTTTTTCCTTTCAACAACTACATTTTGTTACTCCTTGGTCGATCTTAGATATTTTAATTTTAGATCCGTTTCATTTTCAACCAAAGCTTTGGATGTCTTAAACCTTTCAAAAAATTATAATTTTCTCTTAGAAAAGCAACCCATGTCATTCTAGAATAATCATCAATAAAAAAACATAAAATACCTCTCACCATGCAAGATTTGAGTTCTTGTAGGCCCACAGAGATCAATATGCACAATTTCATCGTAGAATATTACACTAACCAACTTCTACAAAAGTGAGCTTTATGTGAAAAGTTGTGGCACTTATAACATTCAACATTAAAATTCATCATAGGTACAAATGATTTGTAAGTTCTATTTGAGGACACATGAATTTGCATTTTTATTCCTATCAAAACTTCTTACATGAGCTCTATTGTTTGTTTCCCTGTGAACAAACTGATTACATGAAAAGTAATAGACATAAAAGGAATTTTGAAACTTGATTTTGTAATGCTTCCTTTGAGGAAATGATCTTCTTGTTGTGTCCTTGTTTCCATTTGGAGGAGTGAAATTATTTTTTGGAACATTACTTACTTTCCTTATATTGTTTTCATTTGAAGTGCTTAAGTATTGAGGGTCTTGCACCTCTTCCTTCTTTTTGTTCTCGTCTCTAGTAGAACTTTTAAGAGCATCTGCATAGCTTTTTGATTTTTTTGGAATAGTCATCTTTGGAGACTCTTTGGGATTTTCTTTTACAGACTTCTCATTGTATCCAAGACTTATTTTGATAAATGGTGATATTTGATTATTAAGAATATCTTCTAAAAATTTAGATCTCTTTTCAAATTTGAGACATCTGTTCAACTTGGTAGTTGATTTCTCAAGTTCCTTTCTTAAGAAAACAACTTCACATTCAAGTTTCTCACAATCTTCTTCTTTCTGTTTCAATTGTGTTCTCACATCCTCATCCATCTTCTTCATCTCTTCTAGTTGAATCTTTAGATCAATGATGATTTTATTAGACTCTTCAAGATCATGTGTTATCTTTGATTTTAAGGCACCATACTCATCTTCTAGTTTATGAAATTGTTGTTTTTTTATGATTTTTATTTCTTAGACTCTTGAGTTCTTCTAGGGTAGAAATGAGTTCTCCTTCAAGATCCACTTCAACTTCAAATTCAATATCTTCTTCATATTCTAAATCCATCTCTTCTTTTCTTTCTTTAATCTCTAAGGCCATGAGTAGTGATTCATCTTTATCATTGGAAAAGACGCTTTCATCACTTTCTTCATATGAGTTACTTTCCTCCTTGGTATAGAGGTTTTTCTTGTGCTTGTAGAGATTCTTATTACTTTCAGATCTTATTTGCTTATGATTCTTCTTGGATTGATAATACATGTTACTTCTTCAAGTTTTATTTTTCTTTATCATCCTTATTTTTATATGGGAATTTGTTTGCATAATGTCATATTTCACCACAATCAAAACATTTGAATGGTAACTTACCTTTATATTTTCCATACCCTTTTTCAGCCTTATGACAAAGTGATATTCTTCTTCATCTAAATCATTGTTGGATCAACAATGTGGTTCAAATTTCTTTCTTTTTACCTTCTTTAATGCATTGAATGTCGCTTCTCACTATGATGATTTATCACCTTCAATTCTCATCTCATATGTTGTGAGAATTCCATGTAGTTCATCCATTGTTAGGATGCTTAAATCTTTCAACTCTTCAATAATAGATACTTTGGCATCAAATCTTAGAGGAAGATATCTTAGTAATTTTTGCACAATATTTTCATCCTTAATTTATTCACCAAGTCCTCTAATAGTATTGAAAATTGCATCCACGTGAAGAAGGTAGGCTGCAATGTTTTCATCCTCCTTCATCTTCAAATTCTCAAATTGACCTCTATGTGTTTGGAGCTTTTATTTCTTCACTTTTTCATCTCCTTCAAAAATGTTCTTGAGCTTATCCCAAATTTCCTTTGTTGAACTACAATGCATTACTTTGAAAATTTTTGCTTCACACAATCCGCTCAAGATTACATTCATATCCTTTGCATTTCTCTCACTTGCTTTCTTTCCAACTTGATCTATTGGAGGAGTTGTTGGAACTGTATAACCATTAACAACATATTTCCATATATCAAAACCAAGATCCATTAGATAGGTGCATCCTTATACTCCAAAAGGCATAATTAGTTCCATCAAACAATGGAGCCTGTTTGAGGAAAAACCTTCTTGACTCACCATGTGTGTTTATGAGATCTACCTTCCAGTGGTTAGACTATTCAGAAGGAACCCACTCTGATACCAATTGTAGAAAACAAACTTATACTAAGAGGGGGTGAATCAATATTATCTGATTTTTACCAATTTAAACTTTAACATTCATAATATCAACAATTACATAAGATATAACAATTACACAACACAATATTTATGTGGAAACCCTTTTGGGAGAAAAACCATAGAGAAAGGACTTCTTGGAGCTACTGTCCAAATCCAACCACAAAAATAATTGTTTTACAAATGTTTGTAGGCACCAACCTACTGGAGATACCAATCCCCTATGTCGAGAACTAACTCATCTTGATTCATGGGTACCAACTCACTAGAGACACCAATTGCCAAGGCCGACACCAAATCATCTTGATTTGTGAGCACCAACTCATTGAAGACACTAATCCCCAAGGTCAAGCACCAACTCAACAATGCAAAGATCCACCCATAGTAGTAACTTCTTCAAACTGATGATGACATATAAATTACTCTTCACATCTTCATGTTATTATTTTACACTTGTGCTTTACTCTTTGCTTATGCACTTCTCGCTCTTTGTTCTTATTTAGTAACTAGACATTCTAATATGTTTGAGTTTTCTCCACCTCTTCCTTCACAAATCCTCTTGATATATTTTCATTAAATTCTCCTCCCTTCTTGCTCTCTTCCTTTTTATTTTCAAAACGACACCATAATATTGTGAGCACACCCCGACTCACAATAGAATTCATTTATATGTTATGTTCATTTCATGAACAGACGTGACTTTTCAATGAGTCGGCATCCTTTTGAATATTTTGCTCGGGTCGGCCTTTGTAAAATGATCTTTAAACATTTGAAGATTTTTATGACTCCCATGGAATTCCCTTATTTTCTCTTGGTCTCACAAAATTTCATGACCATAATGGAAAATTTTGGACATTCTAGATTTTTCTCTTCATTGCACGGTTATCCTCCTTTGTATCACAACACCTATTGGCTTCTATCTTCCTTTATATTGCAACATTTGATGAATTTCGTGGCTTTCTCTTCGTTCGTGACATATCCTTTGTTGAGCGATATTATTTCAAATCAACAAAACACTTTAGTCTCGAACCTTCAACACACGAGACACTACAACAATTTGTGATACATATAAATATACGTGAAGCACCACATACACCAGTGAGAACATTACATAACTCACTTTGAACACTACAAAAACCCGTCGAACACCATAGACACTCGTAGAAGATTACAAAACTTGCGAGAACATTACACAAACCCGTAGAACATTATGAAATAGTTTTCTTTGGCAAACATCATGCATGCTTCAAAATAAATCATCTTTTTCATAAGGGACACACATTTGTAAACAATAATGTCAATATTTCTCACATAAGAGATACTTATGATCAATATTCCTTTGACATCAATGACAATATTTCCAACAATCCTCTAACTACCATACTTCTTGAAAGTGTGATCTGTCATTGATAAGTTCACTGAGGTGAAGTGGGTGATCATGTGTAGCAAGATTCGAACATCAAGTTCCAAACAACAATATGCGGAGACCTAAAAGTATGCAACTTGGCATATGATTATATTTTCAAGTGCTCCTTGCCTTGTGTTCACACTAACAAGGGGAATGTTAGGAATTAATAGCGTTCACATGAATATTGGTGAGTTATCAAGGATAATATATGAGGGAGGTTGTTATAAACAACCTAAAAGGAATGATAACCAAATCATACCAAGCTAAGAACACAGATGCTAATAAAACACCACGATCAGTAAGATGAAAGCAATTCGCACAGATAACTTTACATAAAACCTTTGCAAACAAATGAGCAGCAATATCATATATTATTATGGAACTCAATGCAATATATTGAGAATGGGCCTTGCTTAAATAAGCAAGGAATAACAATCTAAGAACTAGTCAAGGTCGTAGATCAAGCCATAAATCAAGGAAATAACTAGTCATCAAAGAACTAGTCAAGACCATAGATTTAGGAGAGAACTAGACATCAAGGATCTAGTCAATACCATAGATCAAAGAAAGAACTAGTCAATACCATAGATCAAGGAAAGAACTATACCTAACAACTAGATAATATCTCCTAATATCTAAATAAGATAAAATAAATATCCACACACATAAGTGGGTGAGGATAAATACAATAAAGGTAAATAAAGTACCTAGGTGAACATGAGCTAAGGTAAATACCTACTCTAACACAACCCATGTAAAAAGATTTTTAAGTTAGGAGTTGTTATAACAACTTGTCTTTATTATTTGAGTGGTTATACTTGCTTGTTATATTATAGAAGCAACATTGGCCTATTTATATGTATGCATTTGTGTGGAAGAAATATACGAAAAATGGCATTCACTATAGTGCATGTGCTCTAATACTAATGTCGACAAGATAAATGGATTGTGCAATGAGAATGAAAATGGAATGTGCAAAACCAAACTTAGTATTATTATTCAGCAAAAACAAGTGATGAGATTTACAAATATAAAGCCATTGGAATGGCTATTCACTTCATATTCTCCATGACTCTTCAACTACCTACGGGAACTCTTCAAGTTCCAACTACATACAAAATCTCTCCCACCTAAAATTATCTAATATTAATATATAATTACGCCCGAAAGGCATTCTTCACTGGTCGAGGCCGAGAGGGCTCGACACGTGACAGGAGATCAACGCTTGAGAATGTGCGAAGGACAAAGACGTTGAATACGATTAATGCGTAGTCGTCGATTTAAAATGGGTCTGACACATCCCAGGCTTAAGAGCGGTTCTGATTTGGTTTCCGTATCAACGTCGTAATCGAAGGGTCGGTATTAAAACATCTATTTTTTTAATGTTTTATTCATTTTCATATTTGACTTGACTACTGCGGGAATGATGCGACAAAGGTTACAGTGGGCAAATCCGTATGAGATTGCAATGAAAGCGTTCTTACTTGTGCAGGGGGGCAAATCCTTACCAGTTTGCAATGAATTTCTGGGTCTCGCCCACTCTTCCTCTTCTTCGTCTGGATTCCGTCAGTACTCAACTAAAGGGGAAGATATTATAGTGGGCATGATTGACGCAGGAATATGGCCGGAAAGAGAAAGCTTCAGTGACCGAGGACTCGGACCGGTTCCCGCAAGATGGAAGGGCATCTGTGAAAGCGGGCAGGCTTTCAATTCGTCGCAGTGCAATAGGAAAATCATTGGAGCTCGGTACTTCTTTAAAGGCTATGAAGAACACAATCGGATCAACGAAACCTTGGACTACAAATCTCCTCGAGACAGCGCGGGCCATGGCACACATACGGCCTCCACTGCTGCGGAGCTTCTGTGCCATTTTAGATGGGGTTGACATCATTTCGATCTCAATTAGCTCCTCAGACGTGCCATTATATCACATGTTTACTGAATGCTTTTAATGGCACTCTGTTAGTGGGTTGTGTATGGCAAGCTGTCGCGTGGGGGTGATACTAATCTTATGTATGCATTTGATCTATGCAGAGAAAGTATGATGCTATGTCTTCACCTACAAAAAAAATAACAAGTCCATTATCTCCACCAGGCTCTCCTTTGACATCACCAGTAAAAGAAAGCTCCACACCCTCCAAAATTAAGATGCCCCCACCTGCTACACCTGTAAGCACAACAATAACAACTGCAAAATGGCTACGAACTGTCATAGCTCCTCTTCCGGCAAAACCCTCTTCCGAGCTTGAGCACTTTCTTTCATCATGTGACAGGGATATAACAGCAGATGTGATCTGTAGGACACAAATAATACTTGAAGCAATTTTCCCTAGTAGTGCACCTGTGTACAGATGTGTTGTTGGAAGCCTTCAGAGTGCTGCCTTGATGGATAGCATATGGGCAGAGCAGCGTAGACTGGAAGCATTAAAACTCTATTATAGGGTTTTGGCTGCCATGTGCAGAGCAGAGTCACAAAGATTGCGTAACAGTAACTTGACATCTCTGTTGATTAATGAGATATTTCTTAGGTGCATGCTTGCTTGCTCTGCAGAACTTGTTTTGGCAACACACAAGACAGTAACAATGATGTTTCCTGCAGTTCTTGAAAGAGCAGGGATTACTGCATTCGATCTGAGTAAGGTGATAGAGAGTTTTGTAAGGCATGAGGAAACTCTTCCAAGAGAGTTAAAGTGACATCTGAACTCTTTAGAGAAAAGATTACTTGAAAGCATGGCATGGGAGAAATGCTCCTCAATTTATAATTCCTTGGTCGTAGCAAAGCCTGGCCTTTTGGCAATAATAAATCAGCTAGGCCTCTTGGCAGAACCAATGCCATCTCTGGATACCATTGCAATGCATCATAATCTCACTTCTGGAAGTCTTCAGCTTTCTTCCATTCCTCATAAGATTGAGGCTACATCAGGTAATTTTATCATCTGTTTACTTTTGGATGTAGTACAAGTCTTTTGGTTAGCTGAGTCTATTAGAAAGAAATTTTATCCCCATGCTTTTCATCAAGTATAAATCATAAAACTTTTCAGCTTTTTTTACTTGGACAAATATTGACTTTCATAATGAATTGGATGCACGCCTGAGATTTTAGATTTTGTTTGTTTTCTCTTGATCAAAAACTATCTTGCTCATCCAAAATTCAGTTCCAAAAATTTCTGAGCTAAATAGAAAGAAACCGTATTCCTATGCTTTATATTAAGGCATGTGTAAATTGTAAAACTTGTAAACTTTTCTCGAAAAAATATTGATTTTCAAGTTTGAATTGAATGTACACCTGAGATTTGCAGTTTGGTTGTTTCCTCTTGATCAAAAACTTCCTTGAGTGTATTGAAAATTCAATTCCTCTGTCTTCTATCCTCCACAGTATCTGGTTGAGAATGCAAAAGAATCCACTTTTAGAAGGGGCAAGTATTGTAAAATGAGGAATACTCTGCCAGATTTCATTTTGAAATGGAGACAATGTCTCACGCATCATCGATGGACAATGATTGAGTTTACTCCAAATTGTAGGACTTCTCAGTTGTGAATGTTTGGGAATAGTTCATATTCAATATTAATATATATTCTATGGCTATTAGGGTTAGAATAACATACCAATTATGCAATTCTTGATCTATAGTTATATTTGTAAACAAATATTACAACATGTAAAGTCTAAATTTATGTTGGTAATGTAACCATATGTGTACACATACAAATCTTAGAGAGAAAGTGGTAAGATTACAAGTAATTTTTCTACCTAACTGTAGTTCCTAGTTGTTGTTGTTCCAGTTATTTGAAATCTGTCAATTAGTTTAATTCTGCTTCTGGGCATTCTGCTATCTTTATAGTTATTTACATGCCTCTGCTATCTTTACTGTTATTTACATGGCATCTGCTTTTCTTTGGGATTAAATTTTGAAGCATTGGAGTAGAGATTGATAATTAAAGTTTATTATATATGTTTACAATACGACCATCTCCAGTGGAAATGCTAGTCTTTTTATCTCCTGTATAGTGATTTTCCAGTGAGAAGAAAACTTTGCTTTATTTCTAAATAGTGTTGAATGAATCAAATGGATAAAGAGGTCTTTATTTTCAATTGACATGAAGCAATTTGTTAAGAGTAAGTTTAACATATGAGAGTAGTATACTTGGGAATTCATGGTAGGCTTGTGACTTGCTCCATTATTTATTCTAAAGTAGCAAAGAACTTTTGAGAAAGCATATCTTAGATTCAACATGAATGGATTTATAGAGAGCTTTCAATGGAAGCAGAGTAGGTTCAAATTATGGCAGACAAGTTTGACCAAACCCATTGCAATTTTCTTACAGTTATGTAGTTATTTTTTATTTCCCTTTTCTCACCAATCAATCCAAATGAGTAGATGATGCTCTAGACATCAATCTTGAACAGGACGTTAGAGTGATGCTCAAATAGACACTTTTCTATTGACTGAGTTGTGTGTCGATTGTGTATGAGTTGAATTGTTATCTAAATCAAAGCAATACTTTCTTGTTAAACAGTCAACGCCATTCATAAGAAGGTTTCAAACATGACATTTACGAGAAGGTCAACTTTGTGGGGTGAGGAGTTGGGAGAATGATGAATGCATCAAAAACTGTATTTGGCTACAATATTCAATTTTTGTCTTGTTTGAGAGTGTTTTAGATAATATATATCGTAGAATCTTGAAATGTTGAAGTGGTTAAGTTGATCTTGGTGTGCAAAATTAAGTATTGAATTCATGACCATGTTCTTATTTTCCAACATTGAAGTGTTATGTTGTTTTAATAGTTCTCTTATATTGCAAACATATGATACAATTGAAGAGCAAGTCTACAAACACACCTTGTAATGCAAACATTTATTGCAGATAGCTTTGTCATTATGGTGCCTCTATTTCATATGCAAGTTGCTGAATTTATGGTTTTGTAGTATATAGAGTTATATTTTGTTTATGGTGTCTCCAAGTGTTAAGCCCTTTAGGCTTTGGTTTGTAAATTTGATTTCCATTTTTTTCCAAGAGCTTAGACAAGCATAGTTTAACCGATTTATATTATAAGCAGTGTCTATGCAATCATGAATTTCTTCTAAAAATTGGCTAATTATTGATGTCTTCATTATTAAAATATTAATTATTAAGTTGTAAAATGAAAATCTAGCATCTTCCTTCGGTGGAAGTTTGCATTTACATTGTTTCCATAAAACTATTGATTTTAAATGTAAATTTTTTTACACAGACCACTCTATCAGTATGTTTAGCATATTTTAGGTTCAGGTTTACTATCTTTTTCTTTTATTTCTTCTATTATGCGCGTGTGCAAGTATAATCAAGACTAAAGCTTATATTTTTTTCCAGTATTGGTTGAACTCTGTCCAAAATCATAATATTCTTCAAGATTTTTTTTCAGACTATAGCATTTTCTCTTTTAGTCATCTATTTTTTATTTAAAATATTGTTCCATAATTATATATTTGATGGTTGTTTTGTGTTGCAGATTGGAGAGAAAAAATGGTGATATTATGGTCCTAAGGAAGTACCACCTCTTGCTTGTATTTCCATCATAGTGGAAACTGCTGATGTTTTAACAAGCAGGTTCTTTCTTTATCAACGAAGGTATAAATTCATCCATGAGATCATTCATATTTTGTGATAAATTCTATTTTCTACTTGTTAGAGCTAATGTTGAACTCATATTTTGATAGATTGTTGGTTTCAAATAACAAAATCAAAGAGAAACTATAACATTAGATGCTTTTTGGGATGTAACATACAGTGCATTTTAGTTTTTACAC
Organism: Taxus wallichiana var. yunnanensis; assembly: GCA_018340775.1. NCBI lineage: Eukaryota > Viridiplantae > Streptophyta > Pinopsida > Cupressales > Taxaceae > Taxus > Taxus wallichiana. The sequence goes on from CM031235.1 coordinate 944,858,487, forward strand.
AATTTTTTTCTTCTTCTGCATTCTTATCATCCCTAAACTTAAGATTTAAGCTTGATGCTATGTTTTTTAGTTATGTTGACATGAAATGATTTATACAATAAACTTATAGTTGAAACTATATTTTCTTAATATTCCATCTAACTGAATCATCTTTAAATGGGATCAAATTTTAAGATCCTTCCCTAAATGTATCATTTGCCAACAAGATCTTCTTTGATAGTTGTTTTGATTTGAATAATTATTACTCAACCATTTTAGGGAGCTAAAGTTATTAAGGGATTTCCACCTTTGTTGCCAACTTTACATGTGTAATGAATTGCGCATTAAGACTCGCCTTAATGTTGCAAAAATTTCAACAAAAAATGGAACATATAGGTGATACAAGGAAAAACATTTTGGGAACACAAAGTGCAGTTTCAAAATGGTCAATGTAAAATAAATAAGTTAGCATGCCAATTTTTGAATCCTTTATTGACGGAGTACTTTTTGTTATTCTTAGATTTTATGCCATGTCAAAAGGAATTCTAAATTTTTTAGTCAATCATTTCAAGACTTTATTTGATTAAAACATTCAAAAATTTGTCATTATAAAGTCCAATCTTGTGCAATCATGATGTCGAAGGGTTAGTGTTCAGTTTGGCATTATCATAAAATTAGAATAGCCTCGATGTTTGCTTCAACTTACTCCATGTTTCTTTCGAAAAAGAAGTAACCTCAGATCCTTAATAGATTATGTCTTTCATTAGTTAATCTTTCACAATTCATGCTTTTCAGTGGATAATATTTTCCTCTTTTTGAAATGTCAATTTGACAAGCTTCATTGTGTAGTTTTTTTACATTCTTGTTTCCTATTGCACTTTGTCACCCTATTTGTGTCTAACAAAACATATCCTCTCCTATAAATATGTATTTTCTCCCCCTCCTTCAAGGAACAACTATCCACTCCTTCACCGAGCTCCCCTTTCGGCGTTTACATCGCACTGCTCGCGTGCGATTGCTAGTAATATTACATATGACCTTTAGAGAAAGACTTTAGAATCATCATAGCACCTCAAAGAAGTTTTGATCCCGAATCGAGATAATGAGGTTAGTTTCCAATTCAAACTTTTGTTTCAAATCCTTTTTTTTGTTAATCTCGAGCCCCATAAATTTCAATTAGGCTTATGAATGCCTATATTGCCAACAAGGGAATGGATACAACCTCCTTTAAAAAAACACTAAAATTCATATTGTATTATTTTATCGTTACCTTACAAAATTAATCATATTATCTTTTATTATGTTTTCTATTTTTTTTAACTTTTATGTCAGATATTGTCTTGACAACACATAAATCAAACATTGCATTAATATATTTTAAAATCTCCCAATCAGGGAAGTGGAGAGGTTCAATGTCAGCCTCGAAAGACTCTTCAATGTTATGATGACTTTGAACACATGCGATACACATGGGCCCACACTTTCACTTATCTCTACGTTATAATTATCACGGCACACGCACCATAATACTTTATTAATACCATATTATTTTATGGTTAGTGTATGGCCTAAACTCTTTTTATTATTTTAAAATGCCATGAAATAAATATATTTTATTGCACTTACTCATTATGTATGTATAAAGTATTATATTTATATATCTTGTCAACCCACGTGATGATGGAAATTCGAATTCTAAAGTCAATTACGAATTAGCATTTTACATGGTTTAATATTTTATATTTGGGAATATTTTGAGACGGCGTTGAAGATATTTTGTGGCCAGGGTCAGAGGACTTGTCAAACTATATTGTTTTTAATGATTTTTTAAGCTTCTTTACCTTATCATGGGTTGGGGAGTAGGACGAAACGTTGGATCTATAAATATTTATGCACTAACCTATGTTTAATTTATTAAAATGGATTTTATTGAGTTTATGGTGGAAAATTTTAAGTATTTAATTTAGTCACATATAGAGTTGATGATACCAAAGAAGGAAGTCAATGTGGTTCTCGTTTGGGATGTGTCGAACAACAACAAGTACTTCCTGGTTCCAGTGCCCCGATCATGATCCGCCCTCTATAGGACAACAATTCGCGCAGCGCAACGGTGGTTTAATTTCCTTGTTTATGTGTTTTTTTATGTTTTGTTATAGTTGTTTCTCCTAAGTTCGCTTAGTGTGAACTCGTGGCTTTGGAACGTGCTTCCATACCGCCCAATTTTTGCGAATTTTCTTGTATCATTTTAATTATTATTATAATATAAGATCCTATTCATTAAAAAAATATATGAAAAAATAAAAGATCATACTATTCTTTAGAGTTTGAGGGGTTTGGGCTATATACCGTAAAGATATATAAAGAGGGAGGACCTTCATCCAATCTAGGATGAGTGATAGGCTATGGTGGCTAGTTAATCCCATTTGTTCTCCCTACCAATAGTTTGAGACTATTAAATATTTATTTTAGGTTTGTTTTCATGCTCATTATGTATGGAAGTAGATCTACACCTTGTTTCAACCCTCCTTTCCAAAAAATATCACTTGGAAAATGGTCTTGTTAGGAGCTAGTCATGTTGCTTGTAAAATACAATTAAAATTAGCATTTTTTCGTGTTGATTTTCTCTTTCACATTTAGATAAAAGAAATCAAAAAGTTTTTAACAAATTAGTTATGAATAAAGATTTTTGTAAAAAAGAAATCATATTTTAGATCATTTTAAATTTTAAATTTTAAGTTTTCTACACTTGAATAGTATATGTTTAAGGTTTTGTGTGCTAGTTTATGGTTATAAAATTGTCATTTTTAACCATTTAAATTTTCCTAAACTTTGATTATATAGATATAAAATTTTGTGTGTTACTTATGACTCCAAAATTAAAATAAATCTACAATTATATTTAATATCATTATATAATAGGCATGTTAAATGGAAACATGTTTTATTTCCTACTTCATTTAAGCTACACACTTTACAAACTCTTTAACTCTTTAATAATAATAATCTTTGAAAGGTGTAAGTTGTTAGTCGTGTATCTACTTCTAATATCTACTTATCTAAATATTTATATTTTATTGTTGGATGAAATTTTCTCTTTCCTACTCAGATTAGTGAGCTAGATACTAAAGAAAATCAAGCAACTCAAAACATGCAAGGGTTTATGGTACCTTGGGATAAGATGGTGATGAAGGATGAGCGCAAAGTAGACTCCTTGTTGTAAACTTGATAGATCTACACAACAAAGACAACTAGAAATAAAATGGATTAGATGGTAGATGAGGGGGTTGCCTGACGAAGTCGGTTCCAAGAAGCGTGAACTTCCTTATGCGAATGTTAACCCCGTATTGATAAAAGAAGATAAGATAAATGATAAAGGAATGAATAACATGCAGAATTTGAACTAAACGAAATTGAAATTACAGAAATGAAAGGAAAGTGCAAATCTAATCTAGATTGACACAAAATAAATTATACCTGGTTGGGTCGATGACGACCCAGTTCTAAAAGGTCCAATCACGGCGATCGGGCGGATGAATCAAATAAACAACAAAAATGCAAATCTGAAGATGATGAAGACTCAGTAGCAATCTAACTTGCAAAAGAAGATCAAAACAGAGAAACAAAAAGGATGCAAGAAAATGGGGATCTAAGGAGATGGGATGGAAATATGGATTGGGTAGACGATTGGGTTGAGTTAAGCGGCGACCGAGGACTTGTAGAGTGGAAATGGGGTGATAGAGTGACAGATCTAGGAACTATGTGGAAACATAAACAAAATAACATATTGTTGTGGATTTGATGGTAGAATAGGTGATGTAACAGAGCGGTCGGTCGGCGACTGACAGGTCGTCGACGACAACCTCAGGCTAACCTAGGTGTGACTAAAAGTGGATGGGTTAGATTGACAACTCTGCACACAAGATGGATGAAAGGGAAGGTTAGATTTGGATCTCTGATGGAAACTAGACCTGTAAAACATTAGTAGTGATAATAACAATAATGATAATGCAATAATGGAATAAACCAACACAAGGCAAAGATGATCTCCCTAAAGTCTCCACAAATGATGCAAGCAAGCTCAAAGGGACTCCAAGAAGACTAAAATAACTATAGAGAAGCTCAAGCATGAAGATAAGATCGCAAGTCGCATGAAAATTTTGATTTTGCATCCCTTAGAAAGGAGGGGTGTGGTGGCTTTATAGGGTTGACGATGACCTGGGTGGGTCGCCGCCAACCGTGGGGAACCATCCATTTGGGTGGTGGGAGGATGCCTAGCTTGAGGCATTAAGCCCATTAGAAGTGGGATTAGGGTTTTAGGAGGCTTATGCAGGTTAGGGTTGTATAGGGAAATGAAAAGGGTAGGTGAGGGATGAAATGGAGTAAATAAAGGCTAAGGGGAGCCTAGGGATGAGAAACTAGGTAGTTTAGGGATGATAAACAACCTAGAGAGGAGAATTAGAGGTTGATTAGATAATGAGATGAGGATTAGCAATTATTTAAGATGAATGGGATAATAGATGGGAAGGAGGGGAATATTAATAAAATATGAATTAAAATAAAGGGTCTAGATAGGTGACCATGGTGAAAAGAAGTGAACGCGAGGTGAAAAGGGTAGTGATACTAAATTTTAGTGTGAACATTTATTTTGATAACATAAATATAGATAATTCATAAATGATCTAGTGAGCTTTAATATTTATATACAATTGAAACTAAAATTAGGACCTCTTAGTACATGGTCAAAGAAAATGAAAAGACAAGATAAGGATTAGATGGGGCAAAGGAGAATGGGTTTGATTCTACCATGTCCAAACCACACACTTCACATCCTTACCACACCATGAACATAAAGTCCATATTATAATAATGGAGGACTATACATGGTGGGAAATGGGAGAGGAGGATGGGGTGGCATCTGGAAGGTGTGGAGGAGAGATGTGGAAAACAATGGAAGTCAAAAATTATGTTGATAAAGTTAAATTCAAACACAAAATTGAAAATTATATTTGTAATTTAGGATTTATTTTTAGGTGTTTACATTTTCCCCACTTTGGGGTGTGTGTGTGTGTGTGTGTGTGTGTGTGTGTGAGAGAGAGAGAGAGAGAGAGAGAGAGAGAGAGAGAGATAATACATATAAAAGTAAAATAAAATCGATATAGATATAGAATTAATTTGAACCTAAAGCTTTTGAAACATACTCCAATGTACTTAGAAGTCTTGTAAGAAAATTTACACATCAATAAATACCAATATCGATATTGTGATAGTAATACATTGGTTTTTGTTGAATATGTGTGATTATTCATGTATGTGTTCTATTATTTTAAACCCACGTGTAATCTAATATCACAATACTTGTGTTAAATCTCATATACATTTCTAAGTACAATTTTTAGTGGCAAAATAAAGATAAACTATACTTTGAGTGATATCTAAAAATAAAGGTGAGAAATATCTTTAATGTGAGTCATGAGGACATCCCTTTGTGCAAAGAGTAAGATAAATTTGAATGCCCCTTTTTAGGAGTAAGTATTTTCATTCTAAGAATTTGGAGTCTTGATAAATATAATAATTAGAAGGTATCCTTGCTTTTGGGATTTGGGATAAACTTTTGAGTCACACATCTCAAAAGAAAGGGATTACACATGTCATGTGTAAGATAAGCTATAAAATCAATAATGTCTAATATATAAATATATAATATTTGTAATATGTTATGGATAAGTTTTCAATATTTTCTTAAATTCTATTTATCACTTTGGGTCGGCTTTTAGGGTTGTTAATGATGAAAATCAAGCAATGGAATCATATTTATACATGACATACAAAATATTATAAGGGGAAAATAGACAATAGAAGCAATTGGGACTATTACTTTCTATCTACTACTTGGGAAAAAGGAACACTTGAGGGCAACATTATTCACTGTATAGGAAGGGAAAATTTTGAATTCCATCGCACACATTATCTTAGAGGAAAAATAGTTATAACCCACTATCTTGGTGTGATTGGCACAAGGGCACCCTAGCTTCAAGGGAAATAGTTCTATCACACACACACACCAAAACTACATTGAGTCTAAAATTTAGTGCAACACTCGGTGAAAATCACATTGGGGTGATTATTGAGGTCAGTCTGACTTAAGCATATGTATCTTTTATTCCATCTAATGTGTACTTGAGCCTTGTATAGGTAGCTCGGGTTTGTTTTGTAGGTACATTTGTAATAAAAGAACCCTACACCGAATTCAGTGCAACACAAAGTGAGGTGAAGAAGACATGATCAAACCCTAAAATAACTAGATCTATATTCACTACCGAGGACACCACCGCCCAATTCAAACACTAATGTCCGGGCCGGTATTGTCCTCTTCTAGTTGTTACTATCCAACATACTTGTAAATCACTATTTTCTAGGTGAAGCACATATAGTCTAGATCTATCATTTTCCATCATCATTCCATACTAGATCTAGTACATATAGCAAGTTATCAACTAATTCACTCTTATCCTCTTGTTACTTGCACTTACTTTCCATCACATGTTGTATCTTGTATATTTCTGATATATCTTATTGATCTCATTCCTTTGATTAATATTTAATTTTGTTAAATCATTTGGTAAACCCTACCCTCTCATCGAACATTGTATCACTAACCCTACCGACCTTAGGGTCTCTTTCTTTGGTTGTGGATTTCAATAATCTTTCATTCATCATGCTAACTATCATGGATCATTATCAATATTTATCTAACGTACCCACATCTCCTAGCTATCATAGCTTACATGGATCATCATCTAGCACAAAACTCTTGCGTTTATTGTTCATTCACAAATAATTATTGACAATACCCCTCATTATATATTCGATTTCGCATTCATAATTTGTTTGTTGATCGTGTTTTATTTGATGATGGATTTTGTCTTAATATATGTAGCATATCTTTCCTCCATTAAATAGGGCTTTCTATTGTTGATTTAACTCCCTCTTCTCTATTTATTCATGGTTTTGATAATACACATAATCAAGTATTGAGAGAAAGCAATCTACCCATTACTATGGGATCTTTCTCTCTTAATGTTTTATGTCATGTTATGCCTAATAATATCAATTATAATATCCTTCCAGTCTTTCCTTGGTTACATACTATGCATACAATCCCTTCTACCCATGTCATAACATACAAGGCCCTTACAACACCTTCTTCCAGGGATAATGTTACCATAGATTCCACACCATATGTTGCTAATATTCTGTCATACATGATGATGAAGACACTACCTATATTGCACATCATTCTCCTCATGTGATGGACTATAGTGTTACTGATTTACATGATGAAATTTATGTTAACACTCATATCCCCCTTCAAAATGTCACCATGACTATGGATTTCAAATATGTTACTTGTCACAACTCTTGATACAATTCTAATGATCATATGCTTGTTGATTCCAATGTTACATCACTTGTCGCAACCTCCTCACCACAAGTAAGAAAAAGTGTGATGATTTGATAATGATTCCTGATGATTTTACCTCACTCACTTTCCAAACTTCTATGCATGAATCATATACTATGGTTATACCTCATCTTGTTGCATCCACGGGGAAATCACATCCCCTCTTTCCACATTTATGTCTATGATCATAGGGGCTAGTACATATAACTTTAATGTTTCCAATCTTCCCAAATTGTACCTATTGCTTATGATGAGTCTTATGCTTGAGGTTAATATTGGAAATCCTCCTAATGCTACATATGTTACACATCTCTTGACTGACACATTGATCCTTATGTTTGCACTTAATTTTCCATTATTGCTAACAAGCCCAATGTTCCCACAATTCTAGTTCCTCCTCATGGACACACTCTTATTGTTTATACACTTCTTACTCATGTAGTTAGAATATTTGACTCTATAGGGTTCTCTCGTCACTATGTTGATATTGTTATAGGTAGCTCTTGTGTTACCCTTGTTACCCGATGACACACTCTTGTTCTAGGTTAAAACCAAATTGTTGAGGGCGTAATTACCTACATGAACCTCACTTTGCACACATAAGCTAGGGGCAACCTTGCTCCCCTCCCATAGTCATATTATTTTATATTTTAATAATACATAAACATTTAGATATTTGTAAATATATAAAAATAGTAGCTTAGATCTTGGTTAGATGCATATTTGTTTTCTTATATTATTCTATGTTGCATTTTTCCTATCATGTTAGTTTGATTCATATCATTTTTGTTCTTTTACATATACACGTGCACATTCAAATGGTAATTTGAGGTGAATGCATGATACCTAAAGGTTATCACACAATGCATGATGCTTAACACTATTCTCTACCAAATCCCACTAAGGCTCACGGGGGCATCTAACTTCCCTAATTCTCTATATTCATGTGTTATCATTGTATTATCTATTAATTTCATGTCTATTTTCAACTCTATACATTGTGACATATTATCAATTATTATAACATGCTAATAGGTGCTTCATGTGAAAGTAGAAAACAAGGGTGAAATCCTGATACTTTTATTAATGTTCAATCAAATCAATATTACAATGAATGTGTTACAATTCTTATAGGAATTGAACAACCATGTGTAGACAAATGGATGTTGCAACAATGCAACAATAAACAAACCCGTGCACATATAATTACAAATATATGGTTTATAACAACTTACCACAATTTAATAATTAACTTACATATGCTAAATTAACCTAGGTAAAATATGTTTTCCTAAAATTTCCCCCTTAATTTTGCATTTTTCAAGAGATGAGGAGAGGAACTCTCTAAACAACTCAAACTTGTCACGTGTAAGTGACTTTGTGAAGATATCTTCTTGTTGTTCATCTGTTGGGAAAAATTGAAGTTGTATATTGTGTTTCAAGACATGCTTGCATATGAAATGTACATGTACCTCAATGTGCTTTGTTCTTTCATGAAAACTAGATTGTGAACAAGTTTAAGAACACCTTCATTGTCAACATACAAGGTGGTCAGTTTTTCTGTGGTATTCCAAGTCCTTCAAGTATGCGATATAGCCATATCGCTTCATAGATAGCTTCACCTACAACACGATACTCAACTTCTGTAGAAGAGTGAGAAACAAAGTGTTGTTTCTTGCTTCCCATGATATTGGTCCAGATCCCATAAAGAACACAAACCCTGAAGTGGATTTTCTGTCATAAATGTTTCTTGCATGATTTGAATTTGAATATCCATTCAAGAAGAAGTTGTCGTTATTATTGTATTCTAGACCAAGATCCAATGTTCCCTTGAGATATCTCAAGATTTGCCTTGCTACCTTCTAATGAAAAACTCGGGGTTCCTACATGAACTTGGATAAATATCTCACTGCAAAGATGATATTTGGTCTAGTGTATGTAAGGTAAATGAGACTCTCATTCAACTACCACTAGAGAGTTACATTTGTCACAGGAGATGGATTTGAACGAGATAACTACAATCTGTTCTCCATAGGTGTAGCAATAGGTTTGCAATCCATCATCCTAAATTTCTTGATTGTTTTCTTGTTATATTTCAACTGAGAAACAAAGATGTGATTCTCTTTCTTCCATACTTCCAATCCAAGACAATAGTGCATCAGCCCAAGATCTTTCATGTCAAACAATCGGTTAAGATATTTCTTCATTACATCGATCATCCTCACTGAACTTCCAGTGATGACTAGATCATCGACATAGAAAAAAACAATCACAATCTCCCCCTTGATTTTTGAGGTAGAGATTGGGATCATATGGATTTTTGAAAAATCCATGTTTTATGAGATGCTCATCAATTTTGATGTACCAGTCTTGAGGTGCTGTTTAAGGCCATACAAATATTTCCTGAGTCTGCATACCTTTGTTTCTTAACCAGGTATAACATATCCCTCAAGTTGAGTCATGCGAGACTTCTTAGAAATATCCATTCAGAAAGGCACTTTTCACATCCATCTAATGCACTTTCCAACCAAATCATGCAATAAGAGCAAAGATAATTACCGATCATTTTAAACTTAGTGATGGGAGAAAATGTCTCTACATAGTCTATGCCTTCTTTTTGTGCATACCCCTTTGCTACCAATCTTTCTTTATACTTGTCTATAGTCCCATCTGCTTTGTATTTTGTTTTGAATATCCATATGCAACCAATGGGTTTCTTCCCTGGTGGAAGATCAACAAGCTACCAAGTATTATTTTTCATCACTGATTGATATTCAACATCTATGACATCTTTCCAAGCTTTTGACTGTAGGGATTTATGGGTGTAGTGGGCTCATTAGATTCTATAACTCTACTCATCAAAGCAAAGTTTACTTCTTCTCATGCTTTACTATGAGTCCTTGGTCTAGTGGTGGATGTATCCGGTGGAGCATCCAATTTTTCATCTCGTATCATGTTAGTATACCACTTGGGCATACGTTGAACTGCTCCCATGGGTCGTGGTTCTATCTGATCATCACCATCATCCCCATCATCAATTTCATCATCGAGAAACATCAGCTTCTATTTTTAAAATAGGTGAAAAATCAGAGGTGGAGTCTCTGCTTATTTTTCTCAAAAAACTCAACATATTTGTTGGTGTATACTTTCATGGTCTTGGATCCATAAATCTATACCTAAGAGTATCTTCACTGTAGCCAATGAAGATGATTTTTGTGATTTCATATCTAACTTCTTTCTATTCTACTTGGGTATATGCATGTATTTTTGCACCCAAATAATTTGAGGTGTGCAACAAATGGTTTCTACTTTGACCATGCTTCATATGGTGTCACTCCATCAAGAGAACTGTGGGCACTCTATTCAATAAATAAATTGTTGTCTTTGTTGATTCTACCCAAAATTTCCTCGCTAGTCCAGAATCATTGATCATGCAATGCACCATTTCCATGATAGTATGATTTCTTCTCTCAACAACACCATTCTGTTGTGGTGTGTGTGGAGGAGGAATTTTTCAATAAATCCCATGAGCTTGTAGGTAGGCTTTGAACTCATTCATGAATTCCCACCTCGATTTGAGCAAAGAGATTTTTTGTAATGACCAATCTCGCTCTCAATAGCCACTTTGAACTTCTTGAAAGTTTTAAAAGCTTCACTTTTCTTACGAAGACAATATATCCACATTTTTCTTGAATAATCATCAACACAAAGCATGAAGTACTGAAATCTAGAATGACTCGGTTGCATCGGACCACAAAGATCGGTATGAACCAGATCAAGCTTACCATGAGCTTGATAAGTACTCTTCTGGAATGAAGCTTTGTTTTTTTTTCTTGCTAGGAAGTGAGGACACTTATCATCCTTCTCGGAGAGATGGAAATTATTTTACCATATTGTACCGACGAAGTGTTTCAAGATACTTGAAACTAATGTGACCAAGTCTCCAATACCACAAATATGCTGGAGGTATAATTCTTACCACAAGTGCCTAATCATCTCTGTACACAAAATCAAGCTTTGGAACATACGTCCCACATTGGAGACTTTTGTAACTATTTTCGAGCCTCGTCATTTGTCTTGAATTAAATACATTTTCTTTCCTAATGACTGTCAAAGTCAATTTTCAAATTTTGATCTAGGACTTGACTAACTGATAGCAAATTCTTTTTCAACCCAAGGACATATAGTACATATGACAATCTACAATTGTGAACCAAGAGGAAGAGAAATGTTCCCAATCCCCTGTACTGTATATGAAGAATCATCACATGACGAAACATGATTTTTCAAAGGCATGTCCCTCATTTTGGTAAACCAGTCTCTGTATTTGGTCATGTGTCGAGTGGCTCCCGAATCAACATACTAGACATCACTAGATGACGTGGAGGGTTCACTTGATCGAGCAATATACAAGAAGTCTTCATTATCCGAATGTTCTTCTTGCTCAACTATATTTCCTTGCTGATGGGGTTTTCTTCGCCAGTTCCCCTTCTTCTTCCCTTGATTGTAGTTAGAATGTCCCTTATAAGATTGTTGATTTTGAGGTCCATAGTTTCTTGATGAACCTTTCTTATAGGTATTGAACCAACAATCTTTTAACTCATGTCCTCTTTTATAGATAGGACATTTCTTATTTTGTTACTTGTCCCCTTGCTTGATGTTGATTCTGATGTTGGGAATTTTGATAGGAATTAGGTTTTCCTTTTCCTTTTCCTTTCCATTTATGATGAGAAGATAGTGTCTTCTCCTCTTCGTCATCTTTGTTGTACATAGATTCCTCTTGTTGTAGTAGATTCACTAACTTGTTGAAATTAATCTGTTTGAACAGATAAGTTTAGTGTTGTTACAAAAATGTGGTATGAAGGAGGGAGTTCTCTCAAAACAATGGGAACATGAGCTATATCAATGACCTCCTCTCCTAGGGCTAGAAATGAAGCACTCAATTCTGTAACTCTTTGCAAGAAATCTTCTTTTCTCATTTTGTTTGAACTTTAGTGTGTGTAATTGACTCTACAAATTAAGTATGACATTATTGTTCTTGGCCTCGTACACTGTATGCTCAACTTATCCCATGCTTCTTTGGTAGATTTGGCATCCTAATGTGGGGTTGCACATCGTCGGACACTACAAATAAGATTATTATCTTGGCCTTCTGATCGGATCTATCAAATTGTTGTTGTTTTGTATTAGTTGTTGATATGGTTACAGAACCACCCACAACATTCCAAATATCTTCAAACTCAAGCTGTGTCTTGATTTTTTCTTCCATGTTGCATAGTTATTTCCTCTTAGAATTTGTGAATATGGAAGAAAGAACTTGGGAATTGGTGCCCATTTTGCACAATCAACTGACAAAGGGTAAGACTCCTATCACTCCAAGTATATAATCTCCCAATCTATATACCATCAGTATGATATATTGAACCTTTCTATATACGTGCCCTTCCGATATACCCATCGGTATGTAGATTGAGAAACAGAGGGCTAAGCTTTGTGTATATTTTATTGATCTCAATCAGTAAAAAATACATTGAATAGGCTGCAATATTTATAGATATTGCACAGCCATATACAACCAGAAGAATGAGTTGCACAGGTGCAACCAAAAACCAGAATGAATAAGCTTCCAAATCACCCGGGAAGCAACAATTAAATAAAGACAAATATATTGTTTATAACAATATAACAATGTGCAAACAGACAAATATGGTTGTTTAACCATATAACAATTTAACCATTAATTATTTAATTAATAAAATTAATTAAATAATCCTACTATGCATAATTAATAATAGGATAATAAAATTTATCCTAACATTCCCCCCCTTAATTGTGCATTGTCTGAAGAGATGAGGAGAGAAATGCTCTGAACAACTCGAACTTGTCACGTGCAAGTGACTTTGTGAAAATATCTGCTCGTTGTTCAAATTTGTTGGACAAAATTGAAGTTGGATGTTGTGCTTCAACACATGTTCGCGTATGAAATGAACCTGAACTTCAATGTGCTTTGTTCTCTCGTGAAAAACTAGATTGCGAACAAGTTTGAGAACACCTTCATTGTCAACATACATGGTGGTCGGTTTGTCCTGTGGTATTCCAAGTCCTTCCAGTATGCGACGTAGCCAAATCGCTTCACGATGCCTTCTCTGCAGAACGATACTCGGCTTCTGGAAGAGCGAGAAACAAAGTGTTGTTTCTTACTTCCCCATGATATTGGTCCAGATCCCATAAAGAATACAAATCCAGTGGATTTTCTATCATCAATGTTACCTGCATGATCTGAATCCGAATATCCAGTCAAGAAGAAGTTTTCGTTCTTCTTGTATTCTAGACCAAGATCCACTAATCCTTTGAGATATCTCAAGATGCGCTTTGCTGCTTTCCAATGACAAACTTTGGGTTCCTGCATGAACCTGGATAGATAGCTCACTGCAAAGCTGATATCTGGTCTAGTGTAGGTCAGGTAAATGAGACTCCCAATCAGCTGCCGATAGAGAGTGGCACTTACCTCAGGAGATGGATCTGAACGAGATAACTGTAATCTGTTCTCCATAGGTGTAGCAATTGGTGTGCAATCCATCATCCTAAACTTCTCGAGCGTTGTCTTGGTATATTTCATCTGAGAAACAAATATGTGATTCTCTTTCTGCCATACTTCCAGTCCAAGACAATAATGCATAAGCCCGAGATCTGTCATGTCGAATGATCGCTTAAGATCTTTCTTTGTTTCATCAATCATCTTCACTGAACTGCCAGTGATGACTAGATCATCGACATAAACTACAATAATCACCATCTCCCCCCCTTGCTTTTTGAGGTAGAGATTGGGATCGTATGGATTTCTGACAAATCCATGTTGTACGAGATGCTCATCAATCTTGATGTACCATGCCCGGGGTGCCTGTTTGAGGCCATACAGAGATTTCCTGAGTCTGCATACCTTTTCTTCTTGACCAAGTACTACATATCCCTCAGGTTGAGTCATGTAGACTTCTTCTTGCAAATCTCCATTCAGGAAGGCACTTTTTACGTCCATCTGGTGAACTTTCCATCCAAACTGAGCAGCTAGAGCAAAGATCATCCTGATCGTTTTGATCTTAGCTGTGGGAGAAAATGTCTCCTCATAGTCAATGCCTTCTTTCTGTGCGTACCCCTTTGCTACAAGTCTTGCTTTACACTTGTCTACTGTCCCATCTGCTTTGTACTTAGTTTTGAATATCCATCTGCAACCAATGGGTTTCTTCCCTGGTGGAAGATCGACAAGCTGCCAAGTGTTATTCTTCATCACTGATTGATATTCAGAATCCATGGCATCTTTCCAAGCTTTTGACTGTAGGGCTTCCTGGACTGTAGATGGCTCGTCTGTTTCAATAACTCTACTCATCAAAGCAAAGTTAACTTCTTCTCTTGCTTTACTGCGAGTCCGTGGTCCAGGGGTGGATGTATCCGGTGGAGCATCCAGTCTTGCATCTCGTAATGTGCTTGTACACCATTTAGGCATACGTTGAGCTGTTCCCATGGGTTGTGGTCCTATCTGATCAACACCATCATCCCCATCATCACTTTCATCTTCTGAGGGAACATTTGCTTCAGTTTTTACAACTGGTGAAAAATCTACATCTTGCGAGTCCGGAGGAGGAGTCTCTGCTTCCTTCTTCTCGAAAAACTCAACATCTCTGCTTGTGTAGACTTTTCTGGTCTTAGGATCCATCAGTCTGTACCCAAGAGTCTCTTCACTGTATCCAATGAAGATGAGATTTTGTGACTTCATGTCCAATTTCTTTCTGTTCTGTTTGGGTATGTGCATGCTGGCTTTGCACCCGAATACTCTGAGGTGTGCAATGGATGGTTTCCTTTTTGACCATGCTTCTTGTGGTGTAATTCCATCAAGAGCAGTTGTGGGTGCTCTGTTTAGCAAATACACTGCTGTTTTTGCTGCTTCTGCCCAAAATGTCTTTGCAAGTTCGGAATCATCGATCATGCATCGCACCATTTCCATGATAGTACGATTTCTTCTCTCGACAACACCATTTTGCTGCGGTGTGTAGATAGTCTCACGAACTCATCAACTGGTGAATTCCCCCCCTCGATCTGAGCGGAGAGTTCTGATGTGACGACCAGTTTCTTTCTCAACTGCCACTTTGAACTTTTTGAACGTTTCAAAGGCTTCACTTTTCTTGCGAAGACAGAAAATCCACATTTTGCGTGAATAGTCATCAACACAGAGCATGAAGTCTTGGAACCTGAATGACTTGGCCGCATTGGACCATTGCTGGATCGGTATATGAACCGAGTCAAGTTTTCCATGATCTCGAAAAGTACTTGTTTGGAATGAAACTCTGTGTTGTTTCCTGCTAAGCAGTGAGGACACTTGTCTGTATCCTTCTGAAGAGATGGTAGCCCATGTACCATATTACACCGGCGAAGTGTGTCGAGATATTTGAAACTTACATGACCAAATCTCCGATGCCACAACTGAGCTGAGGTGGAGTTTTTAGCCACGAGTGCTTGATCATTTTTGTGAATGAAATCAAGTTGAAACATTCGTCCCACATTTGAGGCTTTGGCAATTATTTTCGAGCCTCTGGATTTATCTCGAATCAAACACATTTTCTTGCCGGATTGACTATCAAAGTCAATTTTCAGGTTATGATCTAGGAGTTGACTGACCGAAAGAAGATTCTTTGTCAACCCAGGGACATATAGAACATCTGATAGTTTGCATTTGCGTGAACCAAGGGGTAGAGAAATGTTTCCAATCCCCTGTACTGTATATGAAGAATCATCTCCCAACGAAACATGATTTTTCGATGGCGTGTCCCTCATTGAAATAAACCAGTCTCTGTGGCCGGTCATGTGTCGAGTGGCTCCCGAATCAACATACCAGACCTCACTAGATGACGTGGATGGTTCACTTGATCGAGCAGTGAACAAGAAGTCTTCATTGTCTGACTGATCTTGTTGCTCAGCAATATTACCTTGCTGGTGGGGTCTTCTTTTCCAGTTCCCCTTTTTCTGCCCGTGATAATTGTTTGAATGTCCCTTGTAATTTTGTTGTTGTTGAGGTCCAGCATTGCTTGATGAACCTTTCTTATATGTATTAAACCAACATTCTTGCAAGTCATGTCCTCTTTTGCAAATGGGACATCGCTTCTTCTGTTGATTGTCCCCATGATACTGATTCTGATGTGGGGACTTCTGATAGGATTTAGGTTTTCCTTTACCTTTTCCTTTCCATTTTTGATGTGAAGACAGTGCCTGCTCCTCTTCATCATCCTTGTTGTGCATTGCTTCCTCTTGTTGCAGTAGGTTTACTAACTTGTCAAAACTAATTGTCGTATCTGACAAGTTTAGAGTTGTGACAAAAATTCGAAGAAGAAGAAGGAGAGCTCTCGAACAATGGGAATGAGAGACTCATCTTTGACCTCTTCTCCTAGGGCTAGAAGTGAAGCCCTCAACTCTGCAACTCTTCTTAGGAAGGCTTCAATTTTCTCATTCTGTTTGAATTTCAACGTATGTAACTGACTCTGCAAATTGAGTATGACATTCTTGTTCTTGGCCTCATATATTGTGCTCGGTTATCCCAAGCTTCTTTTGCTTGATGTAGCATCTCGAATGTGGACTTGCACATCGCTCGGATACTCAAACAAGATGATGAGCTTTGCTTTCTGATCTGCTCTATCAAATTGTCGTTGTTGTGTTGCATCCGTTGGTGATCTGGTTAGAGTACCAGTCACAACAGGCCAGATTTCTTCAAACTCAAGCTGTGTCTTTATTTTTGTCTTCCAAGCAAAGATAGTTGCTTCCTCGAGCAATTGTGAATCCGGAAGAAAAATTTGGGGGCATTGGTGCCCATTTTGCAAAGATCACCGACAGGTTTGGCTCTTATCACTCTGTATAAGGTCTCCCAATCTATATACCGTCATCCGATATACCAACCTTTCTATATACGCACCCTTCCGATATACCCGTCGGTAGTGCGTGGAAGAAGCTCGCCCTTTCTATATACCCAAGTGAAAGAGGCGTTAACGTACGTGAAAGAATTCGATCGTGGTACCAAGACAAGATCGATGGGGTCTCAATGCGATTATTGACACCGCTCAAAGAAATATCGTCATACGCGTGCGAACTTCGCTATATACTCGGATAATTTCTCGGTTCGGATTTATGTCTTGCAATCGCTCACGAGACGGATGGGATGGTTCATAGTGTGTACCTTTGTGACCTTATTACTCCCCGTCGATTTATAGGGACGATGCCCAGACGACGTTGTTGCAGCTATATTAGGCGTTAAGTGCAGTAGTAGTCGCGACGGCTTTACCCGTAAGCGCTTCCCAGAGGCACTGTATATACCGAACGCTGCGAATGAGATCTAGGATCTCGTGAGTGTTACAGAACCAAATTTACTATTTTTGATTACAATTACGCGGTTTAGTTACAAAGTTTTGCAGTTGACTATGGCAACCTGCAAATTAGTACAATATATAATACAATTTGAATGACAGGCAAAAAATTTCAGTTTCGGGGTCCTGGTGACCTCCTGAGCCCTAAATGCTAAAAATTGCAAAAAAATAGCTGAAAATGCAATTTTTAGGTGGGTCTCCTTTTGCAAAAAATGTCTGGAATGAGAAAACAGACCAAATAGGAGAATTTTTTTTTTTACCCTAAATTAGGGATTCTCCGCTAAATTTAGTTAGTCGTAACTAAATTCAAAAAAGCTGCTAAATTTAGCAGTTCCGCCAAAATTTCCGCCAGATGCAAAAGGAGAGTTTTTGAGTGTTTTTAGTGGGATTTGATCCTCAAACCTCTCACTCCTAAGGCACATACGCAATAACCAACTTGCCACTGGGGCGCTGGACTATGAATGGAAGAAATTTGTATTTAATGTCAAATAAATTGACTTACCTTTTAAAAAAATGCACTTGGTGAGCCTCCACGTGGCGCATCTTTGGTGAAGGGGCGTTTTTAGGGTTGTATTTGCCCAAAAACGGATCTGGAGCTTTTCTTTTTACCTCCACTCCTTTGTATTCTCCTTTGTAGTGTTTTTTTTGCTTTCCATGCACAAATATGCAAGTACAGCCGCGTTTTTGTATGGGCGCCTGTATTTTCCTCCTGAGGGCCACGTTTTTTTGCTTTGGGCCGCACTATACAAAACATGTATTTTCTTGTATTTTCTCTCGTGGGTTGCGTTTTGAATGCCCGAACTCGTGTTTTTATTGTCTCCGCCGCATTTTCTCTTGCACAGGCGTTTTTTTAATCTTGGGGCGTTTTTGCAATCTCAGGGGCGTTTTTTCAATCTTTGGGCGTTTTTGCAATGCTGGGGGCGTTTTTGACTTGGGGGCGCTGCTTTTTTTGATCGTATTTGCTCACAAAAACGTTTGTTTTCTTTGTGCAGGCGCTGGGGGCAGCAAATGGCGTGGGCAAGCTCAAAAAAACCGTTTTTTTTGCTATGCAGGCCGTGGGGGACAGCCAAGGGCACGTATGCTCTAAAACGCCTTTTTTTTTTTTTTTGTACAGGCGCTAGATGAAGAAAAACGCCTCCTTCTTTTTTTTATTTGCTCTGTGTATTCACTGCAGGTGCACAGACAGTCCTCCAAACAAGCAAAACAATCTCCAAATACAGTAAAACAAAACCTTGATTGGAATTTTTTTTTTTAAAAAAATTCAATACCTGTAGCTATTTTTTCCAAAGGTAAAAATTTTTTATGCGTTCCAAACACAGGCAGGAATCTGTGGAAAGCAGAGATGAGGTGGGAGGTTGCGGGAGAGGCCGCATGAAGCTCTCTATTCTTTGCATACTCTTCTCCAATCTTCTCTATTTCTTCTCGCATTCTTTTTCCATTCCTTCACAGGGCCAGAATTTCGCTCTGGTACCAAATGTAGATTGAGAAACAGGGACGGAAGCCTGTGTATATTTTATTGATCTCAATCAGTAAAAAAATACATTGAATAGGCTGCAATATTTATAGATATTGCACAGCCATATACAACCAGAAGAATGAGTTGCAGTGCAACCAAAAACCGTAATGAATAAGCTTCCAAATCACCCGAAGCAACAATTAAATAAAGACAAATATATTGTTTATAACAATATAACAATGTGCAAATGACAAATATGGTTGTTTAACCATATAACAATTTAACCATTAATTATTTAATTAATAAAATTAATTAAATAATCCTACTATGCATAATTAATAATAGGATAATAAAATTTATCCTAACACGGTACATGGAAGAAGCTTTCCCTTTCTATATACTCTACGATACATGAAAGAGGCATTAACGTACATGAAAGAATCCGATCGTGGTACCAAGACAAGATCTTGAAAGGGGTATGTACGATTATTGAGTCTTAAAGAAATATCCTCATATGCGCGCGTAACTTTGCTATATACTCAAATAATTTCTTAGTTCCGATTTAAGTCGAGCAATTTTCACGAGACGAATGGGAGGGCTCAAAGTGTGTGCACTGTGTCCTTATTACTCCCCATTGATTTAAAGGGTTGATGCCTAGATGACGGTGTTGTAGCTATATTAGGCATTAAGTACGTAGTAGTAATTGTGATGACTTTACCCGTAAGCACTTCCTAGAGGCATTGTTTATCTTGAACCTGCGAACGAGATCCAAAGATCTCATGGTGATACATAACCAATTTTTATTGCAAATCTATGTCGGTTTATAGTAGTTCAATGGTTTGCGGTTGAATATGACAACCTACAAATTAGTATAATACAATGAAATATATAATTACATCCAAAATTCTAAAAAAATTGAATGGCAAGAAAAAAAATTTGTTTTGCGGGGCCTTGGTGGCCTCTGGAGCTCAATACGGCTCTCTGAGCAAAAACCACAAAAAATAGCTGAAAATGCAGTTTTTAGGTACCCCTCCTTTGGCAAAAAGCTTGGAATAAAAAAATATGCAATGTGGGAGAATTTTTTTGACCCTTTTTAGGGTTTTTGTTGCTAAATTTAGCTACCTGTTTAGCTATGACTAGGAAGTTTGGTAGGGTTTTATGCCTCTAAGCTTTGGTGGAAGGATCTAAATAAGCCGCTAAATTTCAATATTGTGTAAAATATGTTTAAAAATGGCTTATAATTAACTTACCTATGCTAAATTAACCTAGGTAAAATATGTTTACCCTAACATCATGTGTAACATTTGTCTTGTAGGCTCACTTCTAACCATGTTTATTTGATTTTCTTGTATCTTGTTTATTTTTGTGACTTGATTTTCATTGTTTGCAGGCTATGCCATATGATTGATTTTTTTTTGTTTGTATGGTCTTGAAGGCCTCAATTATCTTGTGACATCTTGAGTGGTGTCTTATGTTTACCACCAGCTACTACATTGTTCTCTTGATGTATTATTGTGTGTTTGACTAGTTTCTATTACATTATGTCATGCTTGTTTGTTACTAACACTTTATGCTAGCTTTCTTCCCATTGTTTTACATGTGTCATGGTTGTTACCATGCACATTCCCTATCCCCCCTGCAAGAGTTCTTCTTTAAATGTGCACATCAACTTCAAATTCCCTCGTTTGGGCTACACGCGCATTGATTCATCTCACATACCCCAAATGAGTGGGGGTAATCATCGGGTGATTATTTCACCCTCTCAACAATCTAGAAACTAGACACATAATGGTATATAAAAAATTTGGCCAAACAAGAGCTAACAAAATAGTTTAGAATCATACTTGGGCCAAAAACATCATAGGACGAAGTTCTCAAGTTAGACAGAACAATGGGTGCTAGTTCCCACTGAGAAGGTTTTCCTAGGGGAAAAAATAGGTATTTTACATTGAACAAGTCCTCGGTGATAGGTTTTCTCATAATCCAAGATGCAGATACTCAAATACAATTTATTATCCAGTACACATGAATAAAATCAATGACATGTTTCATATTGTGCTTAAGGGAACTAATTACACCTCTTTCTTAGTTTGCATATTTTCTACTAGTATCAAATAAGGAATGGAACCTAGGGCATATGCAAGGACAAAAATATGTCTAGAATAATGTGTCATCCATGACTAGTTATTATTGGGTTTGTGACCATCTGTAGTAGCACTTATCCATGGGGAGCATCGATAGATGGAGGGAAATCCGATAGCTATCCCAACACTCTTACTTTGAAGACATGATGCATAATAATCCTAAGTATATTCATATCAATTTAGTAACTTATCACTCTTAACTCTTCCAACCATATCTAAGATAACAAACACACAAGAATAATTTTACCTCTTTCTCCCGAACATTCAAGTGTATTCTATCCTTGATTCACTTTTTTTTCATACACATTTCTATTATGATTTCTCTAAGTTAAATTTCAATTTAGTATGCCATGAGCATTGACTACACTTTTTTTTTTTGAAGGTCCATCCTTATCTTGAAAAAAGGAAACAAAAATAGAAAAAGGATCAATCTCAAGAAAAAAACTCGAGCAAAAGTAATATTCGATTCTGAATGTGAGTATCATTTTCACTATGCACACATGTCACCCTTAGGGTTCTTATCCCCTCTTGCACTCTATGATACACTCCTAAAATTCCCATTCAACATGATATCAGCTATAACCTCTTTTGAATCTTCACAAAGTATGTTTTTCCTATCTACTTTATCTTTCTTCAATATTCATTCACCAACATAAAGTGGGGGCAAATGTAGACATGAAATTATACACTTATTAATATTACATCACCCCTCTAGTATGTCATTATATGCATGATTCCTAAGCAAGAAAAATAGACATTGACAACACTCGTTTCGCTTTACATTGACATTGTTTCATCTTTATATTCTTTTGTCCTTTGATTTTTGGAATTATCCCTTTACTTTTGTACATTTCACAAAGTGTTACCTAGTTTAGTACTTCTTATTTAATCTTTGGATCTCCTCAAAACAAAATCACCTCGTAAGGGACAAAAGTTCTTAGGTGCTACTATCCCCTTTGGGTGCTTTTATCCTTTTCCCTTATTCTCTTATGTTTAAAATGCCACATCACTTTGTTATATTTTCTTAATTTCTATTTATCACTTTGGGTCAGCTTTTATGGTTGTTAATGACGAAATTCAAGCAAAGGAATCACACACACACACACACACACACACACACACACACACACACACACACACACGGCACCACTTACTAACTATTCTAAGTAAAAACTAGGAAATAGGAACAATTGGGGCTATTACTTTCTCTTTACTACTTGGGAAAAGGAACACTTGAGGACTGCATTTAGGATACATTATTCACTACATAGGAAGGGAAAATTTTGAATTCCATCACATACATTATCTCGGGGCAATTAGTTGTATCTCGCTATCTTGGTGTGGTGAAACAAGGGAAACATAGCTTCAGGGACACAATTCTATCACACACACACACAGACACACACACCAAAACTACATTGAGTTTGAATTGTAGTGTAGGGTTGAGTGATAATCACATTGGGGTGACCATCGAGGTCATTCTGAATCAAGCATATGCATCTTTTATTCCATATAATGTATGTTTGAGCCTTGTGCAGGTAATTAGGGTTTATTTTGTAGGTACAAGTGTGACAAAAGAAACCTACATAGAATTCAAAGTGACACAAATTTAAGTGAAGGTGATGTTATCATAACTTGAAAGAACTAGATCCGCACTCTCACTACTGTGACACTACCACCTAGTTTAGATGTTACCACCTACGACAATATTGTCCTTTTCTTGCCATTACTTTCTAGCACACCCGAAGATCATTGTTTTCTAGATGGAAAATATATGATCTAATTATATCCTTTTCCACCATCATTCCATCATAAATCTAGTACATATAACAAGTAATCAACTAAGTCATTCTTATCCTCTTGTTACTTGTACTTGTTTTCCTTCTCATGTTGTGCCTTTTATATTTCGATATATCTTATTGATCTCGAGTCCTATGATTATAATTTAATTTTGTTGAATCAATAACATAAAAATTACATGCCCTTATGTGAGTAAGTATAAGCAATATTTATGGAAAATTACATGCCTTTATGTGTGCAAGATAAAAACAATATAATACATAGCGTAACATTTCCTCATTTGATCAATATATAAGAAAAATTGTGTCAATCATCAAGATATATAGAAATTTAAAGTAGAAATATGGGTCCTTTCCCCAAACAACAGTATGATAAAAATCATGGAAATGTAGGAATTTTTTTACTATGCATTACATAGATCATGAAACCATAAGGCACAACAAACACTTAATAATATAATCATAACATGATACATATCATATATATTATCAAGCTCTTGAAAAACACCTCAAAGATGTCAATCATGGAGTATACACACAAGACAATGAGTACACTCCCACCATGTGGAGTTACATTCAAAAAGAATACACATCAATCGGAATCCATCACAAAATTCATGCTAAAGACATATAAGATGTTGTTCAAACTTATCATGAATGTGATAAAAACTTAGCAAACACATAAAGCATATTTAAGACACATCAAACATAATGCTAACATGTCATTTATGTGACAAAACACAAAGTAAACTTGGGAGGAATGTTGAAGACACATAAGACATGGTGCAAACAAGTCACCTATGTGACAAAACACAAATACAACACATGATTCAAATTGAAGACACATCAAATACGTGGGATCTAAACGTGACACTTATGTGAACAAAAATGGAACAATCATATTGGGCACACTAAAGGCACATAAGAAACAATGGAAATAAGTCTCATATATGAACAATCATGGATAAAACACTACAAACATGTATAAAACCCGTATGATGTAGACATATAATATAACTAAAATTGTAACATGTACATGAGAACATGTCAAACATATGAATATACATCTAGTACATAAAGTGTATGAATGCAAAAAGAATACAAATCATATATATATATAAGTAAATGAAGCATTTTAGTATATAAAATAATTAGTGAGATATAGCCTATAATGGGACAAAGAGATACCCCATCGTGCCCCCATAGTTCCCCAAAGAAAACATAAGACATACCCCCAACCTACTTTAAATACATAATCTTGAGTTCATATGCATTTATATAAAATATAAGTATAGAATACTCATTATATAACAAATAATTACAAATCATTGTCTAAGAAGATAAATGAAAAGGATTTCAAAAGGCTAATTACTAGAGCTCATAATTTGTAAAAAGACTACAAAGGAGAACAAGTTTAGCCACAATCCCTAAGTGTGAAAATCACATTGACATGTGCATTTGGAGAGGAGACTATGAGAGATATAACAAATCTATCCATTCTTAGGATTGGGGATTCAACATTTAGTGTTGTAATCTTGTGAGCAAACATTAGGGATGTGTCAACATGCTTAAATTATAAATATTTTGTTTTGTTAATGATTAATGTAATGAATGTTTATTGTAAATGTTTTTATTATGTGAAATACATGATATGTTGGTTATGTGATTTAAGATAGTCCTTCATTGGAACCTCTAACCATGACTGCATTAGGATGGAACACAATGTGACTTGGACAATTAGATATAAGAAAAAGATATGGAACAATCCCTAGAAAACAATACGAAAAATAGATTTATCATATATATCATTATCTAATCCTAGAGGGGTGTAAGTGAGCATGGATTCACCAAAATGTAATTATAAATAGATACTTTTATATTAACCATGTAAATAAATACCTTTAATACATGAAATTACATTAATCAAGTCTAAAATAAATATTAATCAATGAATCAAACCTATTTATTATTATAAAATAGGATATGAAAAGAAAGGAAAAATGAATTTTCTATAAATTTAGAGACATTATTAAAGATTTTTGGCGAAATAATTTGTCATGTGAAAAATTATTGGGTTTTCACCAATAGTACAGGGCTAAGCCCCTCTTTTATATGGGGAGGCTCCCATTATTGAATGTAAACTATCCTAGTTTTTTGGATTGTCCAAATAGGTCAAGGATAACACAGGAACACTTCAATGAACCCATGGAAAAGTTCTTGTATGGGGTACATGGGATAAATTTGTAGCGATGAGGGATAAAGGAAAGAAATTAGGAAAGAGAGGGTTAATGTTGTGAGTAGGCACTAACATAATTCACATACATCAACCAGAGTAAGTCCACATACAATTAGAAGAACACAACAATAAAAACCATGATAAGACACAACAAATCATAGACATATACTTCCATGAATTCATTCATCAAAGGCATATAAACCTTTCTTGGTTTTACAAGATTATCATATATGCAAAGTTGGAAAGAGAGAGTAGAGGAACATGAAACAAGAAATAGAAGAATTGCAAATTTTATTGCTTGATGTAGAAGTGGAATTCTCAACAACATACATTCAATAAAAAATTGTTATCCTCCTTTGGAATGGAGAAGCCATTCCAATTTATAACATTACAATTTATCCTTTCATCTACCCCCCACATGACTCTTCACATATCCTCATCACTTGTGACCTTTCATATTCCTAAGAAGTGGGTATTTTTCTTATTATTGGAAAAAGGAATCTTACAATGTTTAGTTAATGGTCACTTAAGTGAATAGGATGAAATACAAAAAGTACATTCCTAATTGAAAATTAGAATATGAAGATAGAGAGAGAGAGAGAGAGAGAGAAAGGGAAGGAATTGATTGATCTGTTGTTGATGAAGAACTTGTTGATCATGATCCTTGAGGAAAGTCTCTAGAATGAATTCCTTTCATTTGAATTATTTAATTAATTGAGCCACTTTGCAAGTACCACCTTATCCATTTCTATAATGAAAACGTGGTTCAACACTTTGATCCATGCCTAGGAACATCATTGATCTTCTTGCATTGATTGATCCATCTTTTGTGATATTTTGCAATTTCAGAAATGGAGTCTCTGATGTTGGCCAAAGACTCTAAAGTATCTTCATTGAAGGAAAGAGAGTCACCTGACTCTTTCTTTATCAACTCTGGAAGGAAACAATGAGTTTTTCTAATGATGAATTTGGTGAGTGAGGGAATACAAGTTTTCAAACACAAGTTGCACACTTCATTCAAAATATCAAAAGGCTCTTGTCTACTAGAGTCAAGTTCATATTTGGCATCACTTATCATACCATATCTCTCATCCATGATGTGGACCCAAACTAGAGATGAGTTCTCAATAGCTGATGTGAAACACATTATTACTCACAAGGTGTGAGAGTTGAGGGATATCATCTAGGACACAAGTGGGAACACCTCATCCCAGTGATCTTCTCTTTTACGATATCCTCCCTTTCTTTCTTCACCTTTTAAAAAAGTGGTAAGAACATACTTGAGTAGAGAGAGAACTTCTGGGAAAAATGCCTTACATTTCTCGATGATCCTCTCAATCCACCTCTTGTTAGCCCTCCCTCATCATATAGCTTTGTTCTTTCTTGATCACCTCGGGATCAAAGCCAATGATTAGAGGAATGTCTTCTATAGGAAGATAATATGTTGAATTGGGCTCCAAGAAAGGTTGAATGTAAGCACTGAGAGTTTTACATGTTCCTCTAATTTCTCAATTGTTTTCTTATACTCTTCATTTCAAGTGAGAAGGATGGGAAGAGGATTCCTTGAATAAATGAGAGTCACCCTCATGTGAAGCTTGACCCAATGAGATGTGGATAAACTTATAGTCCGATGGATTCATCTCCTCAATGATATTTTCATTCTTAGGACTAACAACTTCTACATATTGGTTTCTAAGGCACCACCGGGTTGAAAAGCGGGAAGTTGTTTGGGCCTTATTCCTCTACTTGGATATCAAGGTTTTGGTGATATCTCCAAGGTCAGGCATTTTAGATTTTTGTGTTTTCCTTGGCTCACTTTTGAGCAATCCTTAAATCCATGGGAATGGATCTTCAGGAGTTGACATGATGTTGGTTGCTAGAGCACTTCAAGATTTTGATGCATAATTACTTCTTATTCATTGGGGAAAGATCCGACATTGGGAAGACATAATTGGGTTCTTATGAAGAAGATGAGCTCTTAAAGAGAAGGATACTATGATGGATCACCTTTTCTTGACTCACGATGCTCACTTGATTTTATTTTCAGAGAGAGGATGATGGATTTGAGACACGATGTTTCCAACTTTCTTGATGAGTCACAATGACATCCTTTGATGGATTGATCATGCTACTAGGTGTTTGATTGAGTGTTTAAGAAAACTATGACATAAAATGAAATTGAAATGATTCCTTTTTCTTGCATTCATGATGCCACACATGAAGATCACCTTTTAGCCTTTGTTACTTCAGAGTACTTGAATGAGATCAGACCTGGATGTTTGCATACCTTCATGCTCAAATGTTTCCAATGAGTTCCTCATTTCACCTATGACCGTGATGACCTATTTTGATGATATTGGATTCTAATGGGGCTCTTGACACCTTTAAAATCTTTTTCTTACACAATGTCCCTAACTTTCACCTGTTGTGCCTCGATATGTCCTATCTCGCTCCTTGACATAATTTTGATTAGAATGATGCTTCAAGATCCTTGTGAAGGGTGAATTATATTTTTTATATATGATACAACTTAAAACCATGTGAGGATGGAAAAAATTAGTGAGATGAGTGAAAATGGAATCCAATTGCAACTTTCTGCACTAAATAAAACTTTCTATTTTTAGCGGTAGGTGACCAGAGCTACTATTTTGGGAATTTTTACTTTTTTCTCAAATTTTATATTTTGAATATCTTGGCACACTCAATTCACCTCCATTGATGATGATTTACCATTTTTAGTAAGTTTATATTTTTAGTAAGTTACTTTTTCGAAACTTGTTATTTTAGGAAAATTGTCAATTTTACCTTATTTTGTTTTTTTACACTATTTCTGGATATGCTAAGTGATCGGAGCTTGAAATTTTTAGAGGGTTTATATTTTAGTAAGTTTAAGTACTGAAAAATTGATATTTTTATAATGTGAACTTACTAGTGTCTGTTTTAATGAAAACATCATCATCGATTTCGACTTGCACACTGCGATCTCGTGCTCCAATTTTCATCATGTTCCGTCTATTAGAATTCTTACAAATAAAAAAGGAAAATTTTTGGGATGGAGGGTTTTATGTCTAATGTTGTGTGATGGAAGCCATTAATGGAGGCTTGGATCTTCAGTTATCATATGGAAGCTTGAGAGGAGAAAAATTAGCGAAGAGCTTGGTGCAATCAACTTTCTGGATGAAGAGTCATGGAAAAAGATTTGTTTTAGCAGTCATGGCTGGTACAAAATGATTTTAGTGGCAGGGTTTTTGTGATATGATGTATTTTCAGGTTTCATGGCTTCACCTAATGGATGGAAGGTATAATTGGATGAAGAAATGAAGTTGGAAGTTAGTTATTTTCATGTTCTTAGCTACTACCGACACACTTTGTTTTTGTTCACATGGGTGAAGTAACAACATATGTTTCAAAGTTAGGGTTTTGGATGGATGAGTATGGGGTGAATTTTTTTGTCCCCTATGTATACTTTAGAATGGGAACATATGGGGACAAGATAAAATTTCACCTCAAGGATATCTTTCCACTTGTCACCATGAGATGCAAGATGGAGAGATGGATAAAACATAACCTAACATCTAGGAGTTGCAAGTGAGGTCACATGAAGAACCTTGAAGAGGGGATAGGATGGGGAATTTTTTGTGCCCTATATTCCCTTGGAATGAGGAAAATAGGGAGACAAAAATTCACCCTCACCATATGTTGTCAAGTGTCACTCATGTGGTGAGATGAGAGGGAGATGGAGGAAGGCAAGTTTTAAGCACTCATGGAGAGCCGAGGAGGGGATAGAGATGGGAAGTTGATCGCATGGGGACCATAGGAGGGGATCAGGATGGGGTTAATTTTTATGTACCCTATATCCCTTTGGAAAAGGACTAAATAGGGACAAAAAATTTCACACTCACTCCCTTTAGGAAGGTGACATGTGTCACTCAAAAAAATGACTAAGTACGAGCAACTCACCTTCACAAGAGAGAACTTGAAGAAACGATTCCTAGAGCTCCATAAGATATTTTCACATGAAATTTTATATTATTTTTACTCCCAAGGACATTTAAAGAAAAATGGGATAGGTTTAGAACCAATTATTCTTAAATATCCAAAAAAATTGGCCCTTTTTTTTTTGGAAAGCATGGTGTGTCTCCACGTAATGAGCTTCCTTGAGAAATAAACATGTCTTGTGAAAAATGTGAATCTTCCACCATGTAGATAATTAATACATATTTATAATTAATATTTTATTTAATCCTAACTCCTTACGGAGCTCCCAAAATCATCCGGTGAAGTTAAGGTTTCAAATTTAGCTCTACACTTTGTACACCTTAAAAAAACCCATTGTTACATAGTTTGTCCCTAAACCTCTAAAACTTTCCTAATAATTCCTGAATAACCTCCAATACCTTCATAAATCTCCAATAAAACCTCTATATATTATGGGATTTTTGAAAACCCTCCTATAGGATGCACACCTACTTTGAAATGGCCAAAATTGGCCTTTTGAGCCTGTCGGAGAGCTAGTCTTTAGTTGTTCTTCACTGAATGAAATTTCTGACCTTGAAACATCACTTTGAACATTTTAAAATTATTATTAATTAAATTGGGGGTACATAAAAGGTTAATATAACCATGAAACTGAAGAAAAACTGATCAGAAATGGGATTTGGGAGGACTCAGGAGAAAATTTTACACTATGGGCTTAGTTGTCATGCTTGAAAATTTTAATTTTTGGGCTTGTAAAAAATGCATGACAACATTTGGAACTAACTCGAGGACATTTGGAATGTGAAGGGTAATATAAAATTAGAACTCTTGGGTGATAAACCATTCCTTACTCAAGTTGGGCAAATAATCACTACATCACTACTACACCAAAATGAGAACACACAAGGAAAACCCAAATAAAAACACAAACGGAAGGAAAAACACCAAAGAAGAGAAAATAAACACACAATGGAAAGGGAAACTATATTACAGGGGAGGGAAATTAATTTAGGTGGGGAAATAATATAGACACACCTAGAAATGGGTTGAGAGAAGTATGTACCATCATGGAACAATGGGATGAATTCATACCTCCAAAGTTCAAGATAACATTATCTGATCATGTCATGCTCTTGTGATGGCCTTTCATGGTTTGAGAACAAGGAGATAAACAAATATTTTATCTTCATAATTATATTGCATTGAAAACAATCTTGCATTCAATGAACACTTTTTTACTTTATTGGAAGCAATTCCTACTTCTTGTAGCCTTCATCTAATGCTTTGTGGCCATGAGAAGCCTTTCTCCCATGTTTCAAAAAACTACAATCCTTGATTTTTTCATGGAAGAACTCATCACCCTTGAGTGAATGTTAGAGCATGAAATCTTGTTCAAAATCAACAAGAATCCAAAGGTGGTGAGAAAATGTTGACCTTGACTCCATTCACAAGACTCTTACATATTTTCACTTTGTTGTCCTGAAAATTGCCTTCTGTACAAAAACTAACTCAACATTGTCTTTGATATCATTTTCCATTATGGAGGTGTTGTCTTCATGATTTCAAAATATCCATAAGATATTCTATAATTTTCTCCCTCTTTTGTTTATCATAGATGCATCTTCTTCACAAAATGAGAATGGTGAAAGCTTACCTTCACATTCATACTCATCTGTCAAGGCTTCAAAGAGAAGGAAATTAAGCTCATCCATTTGCTCCATCTCATTATTGATCATTAATGCATCAAAATAAGAGGATAAAACATGATTCATACTTATCTTGTGTTTCCATGGCACATGTCGGGATCTTAAGACTAAGTTGAGGGTCTTTAATTTCTTCCACAATCCTCAAGATGTCTTGCATTGATTTCTCCTTCAAATATGCCATATACTCATTTTCACCTTTATTTGAAAAAAAATCACACTTGGTCTCAAATAAATGATTTTAAATATTATATTCATATTTCCAAGAGATCTCTTGAAAAATTTCCTCTTCATGATACATTTCTTTTCATCCAAGGGTTGTCTTCTTACAATTTCGAACACTTATTTCATCAACTTTCAAATAGAGAGAAGAGGTCCATACTACATGAAAATGTTACACCTTTTTTATCTCAAGATCCATTAGATAATCCTCTCATGACAGAGGAGGAATACAATTTTAGATCAGCAGCTTGAGGATAATATTCTTCATCACCTTAAATATATCTTATAAAGTCTTCTTATTTGAAAATAAATGAGAAAACTCCATACTCACATGGTGATAAACATTATGCTCTTTTCATGAGGATGGTGAAATCAGCTCCTTGGATGATTCATGTTCAATTTGATCATCCACCTTTGCTTTAAGAAGGGAATCAAATTCTTCCATTTTTTCATCCACAATTATTTCAAAAGAAAACTTGGTTTCTTAATTTTTTCCATTTCATCATTGATCATTTGTTCATCCATGTCATTTAGAAATTCAAAATTGGAAAGGATACTATCCATGATTACCTCAAATTCATCCTCTTGAAGAATTTGATTTTGAGATGGAGGACTAATTTCTTGAACATCCTCATGGTTGGTGGAATCTTTAGTGAGCATCTATATTGGTGGAATATTTAGTCATCAATCATCTGTCATAAACAATAATCTTCATCACTACCCATCATTCCTCTAAGGGTTACTCCTTTAATCCAAAATGAGTTTATGAATAGAGGTTCAACTATCATGCTTTCCTCATCATCCTATAAGGTGTTGATTTTACTTTCATCGAAAGGTTCAAGGATATGACATTCATGAGAGTGCACAGATCCTTTTAGATAATAAATACCTCATAATATGACCAATCATTATGATCTTCTTTTGAAAGATGAATGCCTTCTTCTTCAAAATTATGAAGTGATTCAAGATGCTCATACCTTTTTGCAAGGTCAAATGCATAATTCAAAATTTCATGGTAGGTTTGGGATCAAAATTTCCTTCTTCCACACTCAAAATACTTTGCACAAACTCTCTTTTCAATATTTCCATTTCTTCATCTCCATATGTAAGAAAATCATCTAAAGGAAGAGAGATGAAAGACAATGTTTTAGTTTCTTAGTCATCTATGTGAAATTGAAAATATTACCTTCAGTAGATTCTTCACCATCATGCCCTTCATACAACATTTCATATCTCTTATAAATATTTTTCATCAAGTTCTTGGATTCTTGATCATTAATAAAGGAAATTCCCATTTTCTTTCCTCTAGCAGTAGTCCTCTTGAATTGGAGCCACCAGGACTTGATGATTAGATCTTCACAAAGTAATAATTTTCTCCATTCTACATTCTTTTCATGACTTTTATGTAGAAAAAATATGGACATTATTTCCCTTAGTTTTGTATATTTTTGTTTGGAGTAAGAGACTTATTCTATTGTATCATAATATTTACTTTTTCAAGGACATGGTCCAAAATGATGGTTGATAAAAAATTTACAGATCTAGGTGGTCATCTTCTTCTTCTTCATGGTTGTTTAACTCATTGGTGTTAAACACCAATCTCTAAACTTCATCATTGTGATGTAGGAAACAAATGTGACATGGATTTTTCCTTGATAAATTCACCTTCAAAATATAATTTTACTTTGAAAATTGATTTTTTAATTTTTAAATATATAGCTTTTTGTATTTTCTAGATATCTTTACGGGTGCACGAGGGATAGACTCTCCCTAGTAGAGTCACCAAAAACTATTGGCAAAATAATTTGTCATGTGGAAAATTATTGGGTTTTCACCAATAGTATGGGGCTAAGCCCCTCCTTCTTATGTATGGGAGGCTCCCATTATTGAATGTAAATTATCCTAATTCTATAGGGTGGCCAAATAGGTTGGGGATCACACATAGAAGAACATTTCACTGAACATGTGGAAAATTACTTGTACGAGGTACAAGGGAGGAATTTGCAGCGATGATGGATAAAGGAGAGAAATTAGGAAAGAGGGTTAATGTTGTGAGTAGGCACTAACATAATTCACATACATTAACCAGAGTAATTCCACATCCAATTAGAAGAACAAAAAATGTAAACCATGATAAGACACAAAAAATCATAGACATAGAATTCCATGAATTCATTCATCAAAGGTGCAAATACCTTTCTTGGTTTTACAAGATTATTATATATGCAAAGTTGGAAAGAGAGAGTAGAGTAACATGAAATAATAAATATAAGAGTTGCAACTTTTATTGCTTGATGTAGAAGTATAATTCTCAACAACATACATTCAATCAAAATTTCCAACCCCTTTGGAATGGAGAAGCTATTCCAATTTATAACATTACAATTTTCCTTTCATCTACCCCTACATGACTCTTCACCTATCCTCATCACTTGTGACCTTTCATATTCCTAGGAAGTGAGTCTTTTTCTTATTATTGGAAAAATGACTCTTATAATGTTTAGCTAATGGTCACTTAAGTGAATAGGAAAAAATAGCAAAAAGTACATTATTAATTGAAAATTAGAATATGGAGAGAGAGAGAGAGAGAGAAAGGGAAGGAATTGATGATTTATTGTTGATGAATAACTTGTTGATCATGGTCCTTGAGGAAAGTCTCCCGGAACAAGTTCCTTTCCTTTGAATTATTTATTGAACTAAGCCACTACAGGTGCCACCTTATCCACTTCTAGAATGCAAACACAACTCAACACTTTGATCATGCCCAGGGAACATCATTGATCTTCTTGCATTGACTGATCCATATTTTTGTGATCTTTTGCAATTTAGAAATGGAGTCTTTAATGTTGGTCAGGGACTCTAAAGTATCTTCATTGAAGGAAAGAGAGTCACTTGCCTCTTTCTTGACCAACTCTTGGAAGGAAACAATGAGTTCTTCTGATGATGAATTCTCAAGGAGTGGAGGGAATCAAAGTTTATGAACAAAGTTGTAGAATTCATTAAAAATATTACAAGCCTCTTGTCCACCAAAGCCAAGTTTAGAGATGGCATCACTTATCATACCATATCTCTCATCCATGATGTGGACCCAAATAGGAGACAATGTTCTTAACATTTGATGATGAAACACATTCATGCTCACGAGGGTGTGAGAGTAGGGGAGCTCATCTTGGATACAAGTGGGAACACCTCATCCCAGTGGATCTTATCTTCTATGATATCCTCCCTTTTTCTTTACTTTGAAAAAGTGGTAAGAACATACTTGAGTAGAGAGAGAACTTCAGGATCAATGCCTTACCTTTCTCAAATGATCCTATCAATCCACATTTAATTATCCCTCCCTCGCATTGTATAGATTTTTGCTTTCTTGATCACCTCGAGGTAAAGGCCACTATTATTAGAGGAATTTATTCTATAGGAAGAGAAGATGTTGAATTGGGCTCTACGAAGGGTTGAATGTGAGAACTGAAAGTTCTTACATGTTCCTCTAATTGCCTAATTGTTTACTTATACTCTTTATTTCAAGTGAGAAGACTAGAAGAGGATTACTTAAACAAATGAGAGTCACCCTCATGTGAAGCTTGACCTAATGAGATGTGGATCATCTCATAGTCTATTGGAGTCATATCTTCAATGATATTTTCATTCTTAGGCCTAGAAACTTCTACATACTTTGTTTCTTGAGGCACCACTGAAGAAGAGAAGTTCTCTAGGCCTTCTTCCTTTGCTTGGATCTCAAGGTTCTTGTGATAGCTCCAAGTTCAAATTTGTAGCTTTCTATATTTTCCTTGGCTCACTTTGGAGAAATCCTTGAATCCACGGGAATGGATCTTGAGGATTTGACATGATGTTGGTTTCGAGAGCACTTGAACAATTTGATGCAGGATTACTTCATGATCATTATGGGAAAGCTCCTGCCATTGGGAAAACATATCCGGGTGCTTCAAGATAAGGATGGACTCTTGAAGATAAGGAAGCTTTGATGGATAACCTTTTCTTGACTCATGATGCTCACTTTATTTTATTTTCAGAGAGAGGATGATGGATTTGAGACACGATACTTGCCAACTTGCTTGCTTAAGTCACAATGAACTCCTTTGATGGATTAATCATGCTACTGTATTTGATTGAGTGTTTAAAAACACTATGACATCAAATGATATTGAGATGATTTCTCACTCTTACATTCATGGTGCTACACATGAAGATTACCTTTTTATCCATTGTTGCTTCACTACATGAATGAGATCAAACCTAGGATGCTTGCCATACCTTCATTCTCATATGCCTTGATGAGTTCTTCATTACACATATGACTATGATGATATCCTTTGATAATCTTAGATTCAAATGGGGATCTTAATACCTTCCAAATCCTTTCCAATTACACAATGTCCCCGACCTTCACCTCTATCGCACTTGGTATGTCATGTCTTGTTCCATGACATAATTGTGATTAGAATGATGCTTCGGGATCCTTGTGAAGGGTGAATTATATTTTTGAGCTATAAGACAACCTTAAAACCATGTGAGGATGGAAAAAATCAGTGAGATGAGTGAAAACAAATCCAACTGTAAATTTTGCATTGAAAAGTTAAAACTTTCTATTTTTGGCAGGTGGGACCAAGAGCTGCTATTTTGGAAAAAAAATATTTTTGGCTGAAATTTGATCTTATGAATCTCCCGGTACACTCAATCCACCTCCATTGATGATGCTTTACCATTTTTAGCAAGTTTCTATTTTTAGTAAGTTATTTTTTCAAAACCTGTTATTTTAGGAAACTTGCCAATTTTATCTTGTTGTTTTGCATTGTTTATGGATATGCTAAGTGATTGGAGCTTGCAATTTTCAAAGGGTTGTTATTTTAAGTAAGTGGAAGAATTGAAAACTTTATGTAATAATGTGCACTTACCAATGTGTGTTTGAAATGAAAACATCATCATCGGATTTCGCTCTGCACTGTGATCTTGTGCTCTAATTTTAGTCGTGTTTCACCCACTATAATTCTTGCAAATCAAAAAGGAGAATTTTAGGATGGAGGGTTTTAGTTATGATGATGTGTGATGTTAGAAATTTATGGAGGCTCATAACTTCAGCTAACATAGGTGTTGGCAAGAAATTTTTCAAGGGACAAACTTGTGGATATCTTGCCAATGCTCTAGAGTCTAAGTCCCTCTACTTAATCGATGCGGTTGTCGTATATGCATGCATGAGAAAATGTGGATTTATGTGGTGGAATTTTGACTTAGGATCCAACAAGGGAACTCCACTAACCCCATGGTAAAGCTAGAAATCTCTTGTTAGGAAGACTTTGTCTGAAGAGTGGGAAAGGGGAGTGAGAAAAGACGTAGGAGAACTAATGTTACAGGTAGAAAATCATATTCTTGCACACACTAGTTAGAAGTTTCATCACATGCACTAAAATTAAGAGGAAATAAATTTGCAAGTAGTAATAAGACCAAATAGAATTCGTGATCACCAAGTATCAAGAAATCCCTTAGTCAAAGAAAGCTAGAAACTCCTTGTATTAATTGCTCAAACAAAAGTTGTACATAGTGGAGAAATGGAGGAAATTGAGAATGGGGGAATGGAAGAATTTGGCTATCTCCTTTGTTCTCTCAATGCACTCTTGAGTATACAAAATCAATCACCAACCCTTTGAAATGGGAATGGCTTTACAATTTATAGGAAGAGAAAATACTTTTCAAATAACCCCAATGACGCTTCGTATGCCTTGAAACTTTTCACATTCCTAGGAAAAAAATTAAGTCCCCTTTAATAACTGAAGGGTGACTTATTACATTAGAAAACATTAAGGTATGTGAAAAAGTGCAACCCTAATGAAAGATTAGAATATTGAGGAGAGAGATAAAGTTCGGGGAGAGAAGATAGAGAGAGAGAGAGAGAGAAGAGAGCAGAAAGAAGAAGGAAGAATGATGTCGATGATGATAGATATTCCACCTTTGATAAATCCCATTGATCCTTCCAGATGACTCGATGAAATACTCCAATGTGATGAACTCTAATCTCTGAACTCTTACGCACATTGAGAAACTTCCTTTGGATGACATGTGAACACCATGAACTAAGTGTTTAAAAACACTATCGAATGACTCATTCGGTGGCCGTGAGTATCACTCATGAAGATCCTCCTCGAAAGGGGACTAGAGCCTTGGAATGAATCTTTCCTTGACTCCCTACAATGTTATCCACCTTTGCTCGGCCTGATTTGGACATGATCCTAATGAAGCATCTTATGAATGGTTTAATGGTTTCGATTATGAATTCCACCTCTTGCATACCAATTGAAGCATGAAATGAGTGTCAAAAGACATTGTTGACATCCTCACTATCACCTACTCTGCATAGTATGATGATAGAGACTGCATTGTTTTCTATCTCTTACTTGGAAGCAAAAGGCTGTGTTAGATTCTTCCATGTCCATTTATGCTTCATGATTTCTTCAGAAAAAAAACTTACTATTTTTAGTAAATATGAAAAATCAACTGCCTCGAACCTCAACTAGATGTTACAACTCAGATTTCCCTTTCTCCTGTGTTCCTCTCACCTTCTGGATCAATTTTCTATTTTTGGCAGGTGTTTGTGAGACCACTTACTATTTTTAGTAAGTGTCAAATTTGGACCGAGGTGAACATTTCGATGGTTTCTCCTACATTACAATTGCGATGCTCATTTCCTCCTTCATGTTTGCTTGATTGGTGACTTTCCCAAAATAACAATCCTCTATGTAGAAGAATTGCTATTTTTATAAAGTGAGCCTCACGTGGTCAGTCTTCGTGGAATGAAGTTTTCCGATATGGGTTTTTTCCTAATATCACCCCTTTGAAATCTTGGACCTACCTGATCAGTGGTTTAGGAGATTTTAAAGTTTTAAAATTTTGACTTAGCAACACTTCTGAACACGACAACCATTAATGGACCTCAAAATTGTACAGGTATTATTTTCTCCTCCATTTGTAATGAAACTCATGTTTTTGATATGGGTTTTTATTCTTACTCCGCTAGTGAAATTTCTCTTTGATTTGATTGTCGGTTAGACGAGAAATCAAACTTTTTTCTTCATTGGGACGAAAAGAGAAATCCTTCATTGTGAGTGTTTTGTGCTATGTAATGAGGATTTGAATGTGAGGTTTTGATGTTTTTTGAGAGAGGAACGAATAGAAAAAAATGGTTTGTTGTTTCATGCCTTTGGTTTGCAATATTTCTTTGAATCTCTGTTTCACGAAAATGGAGATTTTCACTGTTTCTTCTCTTCATTCTTTGCTTCTTCTTCCTCATTTGATCAAACCTTTTTATGAGACCTGTATGCTATCATGGAGTGGAGGAAAAAACTTTTTGATGGAACTAGTTCAAGGTTTAGAAATGGTGGAGTGGTGGTGAGAAGCTACAAAGCAAGTTACAGAGTGAAGTTGTGCAGAGAGTAAGAAGTTAGAAGTTAGAAGTGGAAAAAGGAAGAAAGGGACATAAAATTACACGCGATGCCTCACAATGACAAGTGGCGGAGATCTAACGGTTGGGGATTTGAGAAAAAAACAACTTTAAAGCACTGAGGGGCTGAAGCTAGTCATATGAGGAACCTTGAGGATTCCTAGGGGCCGGGGAGCATTTTATTTTCCCTAAAACAAAGGGACATGAGGGATATCAAATTTCACAAAGTGTGCTTCGTGATGACATGTGGTACAAATCCGACAACAGGGGATGAAGGCTCCACTAGCTCCTGGGGCTAGAAATTTTCTCTTGAAGGGGTCACATGGGTGACCAAGAGTCTCCTTGGGGGATGGGAACATTTTCTTGTCCCTTATGTACCTTAGAAAAAAGGTTACATGAGGGACATCAAATTTTATGATGCGTCAAAAGCCGCCACTTGTCAAGATTTGAGAAAATGAGGGAATGAGCTTGAAAACCCCTTGAAGAGCTAAAATGGTGGTCCGAGAGGTCATATGAGGATCCAGAGGGCTTTTAGGGGCTAGGAAAATTTTTATGTCCCTCATGTACCTTTTCTTGAGGGACGTAAGGGACATGAAATTGTGCCAAGCTCCTGGAGCTGACACGTGTCCTATTCAAAATTTGGCTAACTCCCGAACTCGCTCCTAGAGGGAAACTTGAAACGATG
Source organism: Taxus wallichiana var. yunnanensis (assembly GCA_018340775.1). Lineage (NCBI taxonomy): Eukaryota > Viridiplantae > Streptophyta > Pinopsida > Cupressales > Taxaceae > Taxus > Taxus wallichiana. Next base: position 944,898,004 of record CM031235.1, read on the forward strand.
ATAACTTGAGCTCTGATGGATTTTTTTATGAAATTTTATATTATCTTGACTGAAAATTACATTATGAATCCAATGGTGGGGTTCTCAGGTCTTGAATCTTCCATTTGATCCCTAAAAATATGATGTTTTATTTGGTCCTCCACATGTGCATGTAAAAAACTACTTTTAGACCTATTGCGCTAAAGTGTTGTGAAAAAAATGTTGTGAAAAAAATAATTTCACCATCTTATAGGTCTTAGAATTACCTTTTTGACAATGTCTTGTTTGGATCCTAACTCCATCCATAGCTCTCGAAATCGCTTCCCGAAGTTCAACAACTCTTTTGACCTTGTGCCTGCCCAGGCCTATGAACCCTAATTTTGGTGAAACTATCCCAACTTCTCTGAATCCTTCCTAAATATTCCTAAATCAATTCCATGATGTTCCAAGGCCTTTGAATCACTTTGTATCTAGTTTGGATTCTTTTTCCACTCCATGGGGTTGCTCTAGTCCTAGGAAGGCTAGTGATAGCCCTTCCCACAGCTGCCTAAAGTTTGCATTTTTCAATAAACTCCTAAAATCACCTAGGGGTTGAATTGAATTTCCTAAATCACCTAGGGGACTGAGTTAACATCAATTGGGAGGTCATTGGACTAACTGGGTAGACCCGAGGTGTCTTGGAAGGGTAAAACTTGTAATTTTTGACACAAGGGTATAGTTGTCATGCTTGAAAATTATCAATTTCCTTGTTGCACATTTGCATGACAACAATAGGGAATCTTAAGAGGAGAAAAATAGTGAAGAGCTTGGTGCGAGTCAACTTTCTAGATGAGGAGTGATGGAAAAGGATTCATTTTAGAAGTCATGGTTGGTTCAAATGATTTAGAAAGCATGATTTTTATGATCGGATGCATTTTTAGGTTTAATGGCTTCACCTATGATAAAAATATCTAAATGGATGAATAAATAAAGTTGGTAGTTATTTTTTCATGTTCTTAGCTACTGTAATGTTTTTTGTTCACGGGTGAAGTAACAACATATCTTTTGAAGTTAGGGTTTTTAGATGGTTTAGTATGGGGAAATTTTTTTCGTCCCCTATGTCCCCTTGGGAATGGGGACAAGAAAATGCACCTCAAGTAGATCTTGTCACTTGTCACCATGGGATGCAAGATTGAAGAGATGGAGAAAACGTGCCCTAACATCTGGGAGTTGTAAGTGAGGTCACATGAAGAACCTTGAACAGGGGCTAGGATGGGGTGAAATTTTATGTCACCTATACACCCTCGAGTAATGGTGATAAGAGGGACACAAAAATGCACCCTCACTAGATGATACCAAGTGTCACCGTGTGGTGAGATGAGAAGGAGGTGGAGGAAGGCAAGTTTTAGCACTCGGGGTTGGAATTTGATTGCATGGAGGACTATAAGATGGGATAAGGTGGGGTTAATTTTGTGTCCCCTATTTCCCCTTAGTAAATGAATAAAAAGGGACACAAAATTTTCCCTCACTAGAAGGTGACATGTGTCACTCAGAAAAATGACTAAGTACGAACAACCTACTTCACAAGAGAGAACTTGACGAAATGATTCCCAGAGCTCCGAAGGTATTTTCACATGAAATTTTATATGATTTTTACTCCTAATAAAATTTAAATAAAATGGGATAGGTTTAAGAATTTTAATATTATTTCATCTCCAAAAAATGGCCCATTTTCCTTCGGGATAACATGGCATGTCTTCACGAATAAGTGACTTGAGAAACAAATATGTCATGTGAAAAATATGAAGGTTCCACCATGTATATAATTAATCCATATTTTCAATTCCTATTTTATCAACTCCTAAATCCTTACGTGGAGCTCCCGGAATCATTCGGTGAAGTTCGGAGTTCCAAAATTATCTCTATACTCATTACACCTTAGAAACTCGTTATATTTTCATGTTAGAGTATGGTACACCTTCCATGCACTTTTTTACGTCCCTAAACCTAAAAAAATTTTCTTTCCTAAACTTTCCTAAATGACTTCCAATACCTTCATAAATCTCCAATAACACCTCTAGATTATTATGGGATTTTAAGACCCTCCAAATGTAGCAGGATGCACACTCTATAGAGTTTGTTGAAATGGCCAAAATTTGCCTTTGGAGGCTAAGCAAGTGATTCTTGGTGGACGTAAAAGAGCTAGTCTTTAGTTGTTTCTTTTTTTCACTAAATGAAAATTATGACCTCAAACATCACTTTGATAATTTTAACAGTATCATTCATTACATTAGTGGTAACTTCAAGGTTAATATTATCATGACAATGAAGACAAACTAAATGAAAAGGGGATTTCATTACATTAGGGAGGACTTGGGAGACAAATTGTGGGAGGACTAAATTGTGGGGGCTTAATTGTCATGCTTGAAAATTTGAATTTTGGGCTTGAAAACATGCATGGAAACAAGGATATAATTTCATAAATAAATTTTTAAAGTTAGATATGGAGTCCTTAGAAAATTTCTAAAAAATATGTCCTTTTGTCAAAAATTTGGTGTCTAGAAAATACATTTTATAGACCGTAGAGATGACTAGGAAATAAATATTTATCTTAACCCTAACTCAATTAATAACTACTAGACTTGAAAAAGGGTTTTTTTTTTTAATGATATGAGTTCTAGTTAGCTTGATTTTTATCATATCTCTCCTTTTGAGATAATATAAACAACAATGCATGAAGTAAAATATAATTATTTTTCAATTAGGTGAACTTGTACAATGCATTGTGTATCTATTATGAGTCTTAGTGCTTCAACGAGTGCTTGATTTTTGTAAATGTTTACAAATTCTTGAAGATATCCTTATTTAGTTCTTCTTTAGTCAATGAAATGCTTAAATATATAAGAGATTTGATATAAACATGTTGAATGAGATAAGGTGATTTTATATTTATAGATAATCAATTTCAAATTAGAACCTTATTTGTGTGCAATCCAACCCCATAGGTTATAAAAGTGAAAAATATGAGATAAGAATCATATAAGATGAATAAGAGGACTGAGCATCTTATCGGGCACATGTAGTCCTCATTCGGGACATGGAGGACCAAAAATAATGGGAAATGGGGAGAGATATGAAGGGAAATATAAAGTGTGTGGAAATCATTGTCATTTAATAAAATGCTCCAATAAAGTTAATTTTGAACTTAAAACTAATAAAGATACAAACACTTTAGAAACATGCAATATAACGACTAATAAATGCATAAGGGCCATTTTTTATTGTATACCTATATTAGTTTATGGTTTATAGTTGTAATATTGTATTTATAACCTATGTGCATGAAAAATAGTCTTTCGAGAAGGTTACTAGATTTTAGAATTCACCAACGGGGTGAAGTTTGCTTGGTGGATAATGTTTGTTCACAAAGATCTCACCAAAGTTCAATTTTGCAAATTTATCAAAATAAGGTAAGAAGTTGGGTGTGATCCCCAAGTAATTTTTGGGATAAGATACCATTCAATTTGCACTAAGCCAAAGGGTACTTGATAGTATAAAAGTTCAAGTTATTGGTTCACACAACTATGTTAGCTTTCATCATCTTTAGATTACCAAAACCATGCAAGTATGAACACAACTCAAGAAGCCAATCTTTTATTATAGACACCACAATACCTCGGATAAATGATTCTAGGGATAAGAATGTCTTCTACCCGCTAAAATACATCTAACAAACATGTTTAGTCACCTAAAGAAGTTTCAATCCATTAGTTTTACTCCTTTGACCATTAGACCTTCAAACTAGCTTGTAACCCTGCTAAAGTCCAATTTTGATAAATAGAACACTCTATAAGGTTTCATCCTTTACTATCAAGTTTTTTAGGAACCATTTATAGAACTTAAGTTGATTCCAAAGTTTCAAGACTCGACTCTAAGCCAATTCATGTTTATTCTCCATCTACCTTTCATAATTAGCCTTATTTTCTAGCCATTCTAACTCACAAATCTCATAGCTAAGAACAAACTATAAAATTTCATGCATAATTCTTTAGTTTTCCTGATACCCATTATAGAGTTCTTGCTTCATGCTCAATTTCATATTCTAACTCCCTACACAGCTCTCCCAAATTCAAATTCTACTTTCTAGGCTAGGTCTATTAGGTCTTCTTAAGGGTTTCAACTGACTTCTTAGGGGTTTTTCAACTACCTCCTAGTTTACACCTTAGATTCACCTTAAACCACATATATCAACCTTGTTTACGTAATTTTCAATGTTTCATCACGTTTTATCATCAATCATGCTAGGTTTTCAAGTTTGGTCTGTTAAGACTTACTTGTTCTTAACACCACTTTGTCTTCTAAGCTATGTTTTTATTATTTTCTTGGCTCTCTCTAAGTTTCTTATAAAATTATCACTTTCCCTTACACTTATTGACCACCATTTCAAGTCATTCATATATTTTCATTTGAGACAATGTCTAACTTACTCCTCTAAAGCTCCTCGCTAAGAATGTGATAACAAAATTATGAGTTTCTTATTGATTATGACTCCACAAAGATTTTTCACACTCTCCACAAGTCTTATAATCTTGACATAACCTCTCAATACTCCTTTTACCTTCCTATATATTCAATCTTCACTAATTATTTATCTCATATTATCACAAGCTCTACTTCTTGATTTGCCACAATTTTGACTATATCTTAAGATTATGTTTTTCAAACACTTGTATCCCACCTTAGTCAACTATTTACAACCTTATTTGGTAATTTTTATCAAGTTTATAGGTTTCTAGCTATGATGAATATTTTCTTGGGAGGTGTTTACATCTAATCCATTTCTTGACCCACCAACAGGTACAAACACAAGTAATTGTGTCTTTTATAGTTTCTTCCCTTTACTACTTGAACAAGCTCTTACTCCACTTTGACACCTTATTTAGGTATTCATGAGTCCACAACATAAAAATCATTAATAAAGAAAGATAAATTAGGTACATTCAAACCAATTTCCTTGCACAAAACCCTTAAACATGGTAAGAGGACAATCATAATATGTTTTTGGAATTTTAACCTATCTAACCTTTTCCTTCCTTCTTAAAAATTTTCACACACCTCTCTCATATCTTTTATTTCATACTCACCAAATATTAACAAGTTCTATTGGATACTCCACAAGATATATGTTTTTTCCTCTTGTTCCAAACCCTAGAGGAAGGGTGCAATCCGAAATATAGTTTGTAGGAATGCTAGTATTGTTTTAAGTCTTGGGCTTCTTCAAAGCCTTTAAAACCCTCTATAGAACTCTCTTTCTCTTGGATAACCTTTCATTAACATGTTACACCACATTTCCATGATTTATAAGCACAATTCTTTTATTCAAGAGACTTTACCTAGACTATATAATAATAATTGACACATTTCAAGTCTTGATCATTCAATATCAAATCATATCAATGTGAGTCATACCTAATAACAATCCATATCTTCAATAAATTTATGAACAATTTCTTACATAATCCATACTTCAAATGGGCTCACCCTAGTGTCTATACTTCTAACTTCCTCAGTGCATAAAGCTTCTTCAAGTGCTATGCGTGGATTAATGTATGTCTTATGTGATAATGCCCTTCTAAAAGGTGTAATCAGACCTCCAACGAACCATTGCGCATGTTGTCTTGCATGAATATCATAAGAAAGTTTAGATAACAACTTTTTGAAATGAGCATCATATTCTCCGACACTCCCAAGAGTGTGCCTTGATTAATATCCTTGAGCACGCTTATACTCTTCGCTCAACTCAAGGATGTAAAAATCTTTAAGGAAAGCATCTTTTAAAGCTACATAGTATAGGCAAGTCCGACAGATCAAACTTTACGTGCACTAGTGTATGCACTCCTTGTAATGTAGTGGCAAATTGACTTGCCCTACGCTTAGAAGCCATGATTCATTTTACACGCCATAGTATTTCACACATGTGCACATGTTCAACAACATCTTCTATTCCCCTATACTCTAGAAGATGAAGATACATCTCCATATAAATATTATGGGGTTGGTGTGGACCTTACCCACATGGTCCGAACCCTTGTGTTTCCTCTATCTCCGAATCACCGATCCACTGGAACTAGAACCACCTATACATCCCGATCCTAAACTTGTAGCCGAGTCGAACATAGGATGTACTTTCATATGTCCCAACAATAGTACTAAATTGCAATCGCACCACCTACCGTCATGCGTGAAGTGTTACTAATCCTAAAGAGTCCAAAATTATGTGTGCTTGAATTTTTTTGGAAGATACACCTGAAAAGGTACCCCCAAACAATAATGAAGATGTTTATGTTTCCATCGATGTGATTGTTATATGAATTACTCCTACTCTCCCACTACCTAAATTATTTTGTCTTTACTATTTTCATACTAGATACTAGAAGACCAAGTGCAAGGGAAAGGTTACTAGGTAGACTTAGATGCGCGCTCGTGGCCCAAGTCGTCTTTGCTGGCGCACTTCTACGTGAGGTTGAGGGGGGTTCCCTGTCATGCTTTCCCAAATGGGGGAGTTCCTGATGCTCCAGGTTTCATGTCTTCTATGTGAACTTCAAATCCTTTGCAAGCCATTTCTCTCCACAACGCCATTCACTCTGCAATATCCCGCTGCTTCTCTATCTCCCTTTTACACCTCATTTTACTTAAGTTTCCTTTCCTCTCTCTACCTTTCTATCACTAGGTCTACCATCTTTCACCAAACCTGCTCCTGCCCCTGCGTGTGGTGGGGTTTAGTTAGGCATTGGTTTTCTCTCCAATTTCAGGGTTACCATCAAGATTTTGATCACCAGTGGAATGCCTTACAGGTAAGTTCCCCTGGGATATCGTAAAAATTGAAATTCTACTACCTCTGGGCAAGAATAAGTGGAAATTGAGTACTCCAGAATATAGTTGTTCAGAACACCATGAAACTAAGTATCCACAATGCGTGTCTAGATTAGATCAAAGACATCATGAGGGCCTAAAATTATTCCTGCGTCCAAACAAGTGCATGATACCTCCAATTCCTTTTATACACATAAGAAATCAACCACTCATATAGCTCTATTGGAAAAATGGTGAAGAAGCTCTCATACAAACTATCATACATATTATGTTCCACCCATGCACATGCGTTAAACTCATATCCAATGTTGAACCTCCGGGCATATTCTTCTTCTAGATCATGTATCCACTCCTCAACACTTGCTAGGGTCAACTGGTATGTCTTCATCATGAACCATCCTGAAAAAAACTAAAAAGAGGTCCCAACGAACATAACCAATGATGCAACCTAGAATTTACCAGTAAAATCCCAAGCATGTCTTTGACATCACTCAAATTTTGATGAGCACTCACCAAAATCATGCAAAGGTACTAGACCCTCTTTAGGGTTGTTGTTGTAGGATGTTAGCATGATGAAGACTTAATGCATTCAAATCCGTAATTAATACAACATTCTATAGGGTATGTTCGATTCTAGATCTAAAAGTAACAAATTTAAATGATAACCATAATGAAATCAAGCATGCAAGAACATGTTATACTCAAGATTAATACTCTGATTCAACCAATACACTTCATTGTATTAAACATGATAAATACATAGAAGCTTATTACAATAGATAATACCATAGTTTATGCGCGCATTAGATTTGGAAGCATAACCTCACAGTAATTCAGTTCTCACACAATCCCCTTACTATATGTAGATCATTACATATTTATAAGGGTGGGGACTTTCCCTTCACCACTTGCATAACTCCAAAAATAGGTCACATGCTGAAAATAGCCATGCACCTTTACAATCACAACCACACATGTAAGTGCGCTAACAATAGACCTCTTCTAGTTAATCTGGTAGTAACAATTCTATTCTTAGCTCGCACCCATGCAAAGCGCTTAATAGCCGCTCTTCCAAAATAGTTGATGCGTGTCACGCAAGTCTTTACCCGGTTTGTGTGCTCGGCACACTATCTCCAAAAATATCCCATGTACATGTGAAAATGGCTAAGTCCCAAATCCACCCTTATATTTCATGCGCATGTTCTCCCCTATCCTTCTACGCCTTTGACTACACCCCGATCTCTCTCGTGAACCTCTTTTGTGCCTTCTACTAAGTATCCCACTTTTTTTCTCAACATACACCTATAATGAAATTCACACATCATTTTCAAATGAGATTCATTCATAGTTTCTTAAGCATTCAACCACAATATCACAATTAATCTTCCATACATATTTTTTACTTCCAAGAATCCCTTTATTGATAAAATAAGAAAATTTACATAGCTTCTTGAGCCTTGGCTTTGTTACAAAATACTCCTTTCTCTTTCACCAACCCTCTCACATACTACCTTCTCTTAAAATTCGAGTTTTCTTACAACATGGGTGAGAAAGAGGTAGTTGGGATTTCAAACCACCTAACTCACATATGATTATGATGGAAAAAGTGAGTTAAAGCCTTATTAGGGTCAAGTAGGCCATAGAATTTATTAAACCTATGTTAACTCCTAAACCTCTAACACACTATAAAGACAAATCCAAAATTTTAAAATGTGGTTTTCGAGGAAAACCCTAAATACCACTTATTACAATGCTACAAGAGTCCAAATGGACTATAAATGTCATGATCACCCAAATGGACCTTTCACAACCTAAGAAACCTATGTAAACCAAACTTTGATTATTTACATAAGGTGATGCTCATGCATCAAGACTTAATATTCATGGTGCAATAAATAACAAGCCAAAGGAGATTGATTATTCTTGGTGTATAGAATAGATACCCATCGATTGGAACTAAGGTAAAGGATATTGGTTTATCATGGTGAGATAGATACACATCGGTTTGCATTATGCTAAAATTTATGGAGTAGATAAAATGAAAGTGCTTATTCGTGGTGGGGTAGATACCCATCCATTAACACTATGCCAAAAGAGACTAATTATTCACGTGAGGTAGATAAAAGGAAACATATTATTTGCAGTAGAGTATTTACCCATTAATTATCATTACAAAAAAGAAATAAATTATTTGGGGTTAGATAGGTAAAACAAGATTGGTTATTTACTGATGTGATAGATATGCATCATTCGATACTACGTTGAAGGAGACTAATTATTTTTTAATATCATGAGAAGAATCCAAACAAGGTCAAGGACCGAGAGAGGAGGGATTGTTTAACTATCTCGGAATTATCCCGAAAGAGGAGAAAGAGGAAGAAGGATTCAAAGGTCTCCATCTCTCGCCAAACGAACTCTATCAACTCCCCACCCTAGACCTTTCAAACAATCAACAAGGGTTCTCGGGTTCCACTTTCCATGATTTCTCCTTTAAATAATGTATTTCACCTTGAAGATTTTTGAGTATCTCCATGGTTTCTGATAAACCTCCTTCTGATGGACATGATCTGGGTACCATGCATGTAGAACCTCCTCCTTAGTGATGGTAGGATTCTTTTGCAATTCTTCTTTGGCACGTCTTTGCTTCAACACTTTGGTAGTGATCTTTACCTGCAATGCCTTAGATTTTTGTTCCAAGTTGGGCATCCACTAATTTTCCATAGTGCATTGTATCCTAACCATCCCTGCGCCTTTGTTTTCTTGTTTATGCTTCTTACTAAGATACTCATACAAGTCTGGGAATTCCTCATAACTATGATTCTTTCCACATAGAAAGAACATGTAATATTCTGAGGACATTCGCGCCTGTAGTGATTAGGAGATCCGCATGTATAACATGTTCCGCGAGGGAACTTGCCTCATCCACCACCACGGCCTTGTCCTCGAATCCACCACGGTATCCTCGACCTCTGCCATGACCTCCTTCAAAACACCCTTCATTCTGATCATAGTGCACTTGATTGTGATCCCAATCTTGATGCTCGTTCTTGCCTTTAGAGTTATCTGATACTCCTATCTCGTACACCGATATCTATAGCATCATGGATCTGACCAATCAGTTGGGAGTCTTCCGTGTCGTGAGTCATGGACCTATAAATTTTATAGTAACAAGAGACATTCTTCCTTATTGTGTGTTGTAATAATGGGCAATGGCTAGCATCATGGTTTAAATGACATATCTCACAGTCAAAAGTAATGAACGTACTAATATACGGGGACAACTATCCTTTGTGTGACCTTCCACTTCACAATCTGTGCACCAAATCCCCATGCGCATCTCATGTGTTGAATTTACCGATAGTTTCTCCAACTACTTTGCCATAGCTGTGATCTGTGCTTCTAAAAATGGGCTCACCCCAATGTCTATACTTCCAACTTCCTCAATGCATAAAGATGCTTCAAGTGATTTACATGGATTAATGTATGTCTTATGTGATAATGCCCTTCTAAAAGGTGTAATCAAACCTCCAATGAACCATTGTGCATGTTGGCTTGCATGAATATCATAAGAAAGTTTAGATAACAACGTTTTGAAATGAGCATCATATTCTTTGACACTCTTAGTAGTGCCTTGCTTAATATCCTTGAGTGCACTTATACTCTTCTGCTCAAACTCAAGGATGTAAAACTCTTTAAGGAAAGCATCTTTTAAAGCTGCATAGTCTGCAAGTCTGATTAGGATCAAACTTTATGTACTAGCTATGTGCATGCCCTTGTAATGTAGTGGCAAATTGACTTGCCCTATGCTCAAAAGCCATGATTCCTTTTACATGCCACAATATTTCACACATGTGCACATGTTCAACAACATCTTCTATGCCCCTATACTCTAGAAGATGAAGAGACATCTCCATGTAAATATTATGGGGTTGGTGCGGACCTTTCCCACCTGATCCAGAACCTCTTGTGTTTCCTCTGCCTCTAGAACCACCAGATCCACTAGAACTAGAACCACCTATACCTCCTGATCTTGAAATTGTAGTTAGAGTCGGACCAGAAGATGTACTTCCCTGTGTCCCAACAATAGTACTAAACTACACCCCTACAGTTTGCGAAGTGTTACTACTCCTAGAAGAGAGTCCAAAATTCTACGCGCTTGAATTCTGTGCGGAAGATACACCTGAAAAGGTACCCCAAACAATAATGAAGATGTTTACGTTGTCATCGATGTGCTTGTTATATGACTTACTCCTGCTCTCCCACTACCTAAATTAGCTTGTTGACTATTTGTCGTACTAGATACTAGAAGACCAAGTGCAAGGGAAAGGTTACTAGGTAGACTTAGATGTGCGCTTGTGGCCCAAGTTGTCTCTTTTGGCATGCTTCTAGGTGAAGGCGAGGGGGTTCCTGTCATGCTTTCCCAAATGGGGAGTTCTGATGTTCCGGTTCCACGTCTTTTGCGTAAACTTTGAATCCTTCGCAAGCCATTTTCTCCACAACGCCATTCACTTTGCAACGTCCCGTTGCTTCTCTATCTCCCTCTCACGCACCTCAAGTATACTTAAGTTACCTTTCCTCTCTCTACCTTTCTATCGCTAGGTTTTCCATCTTTCACCAAACCTGCTCCTTCCCCCATGCGTGGTGGGGTTTAGTTAGCCATTGGTTTTCTCTCCAAGTTCAGGGTTACCATCAAGATTTTGATCACCAGTGGAATGCCTTGCAAGTAAGTTCCCCTGGGATATCGTAAAAATTGGAATTCTACTACCTTTAGGCAAGAATAAGTGGAAATTGAGTACTCCGAATATAGTTGTTTAGAACACCACGAAACCAAGTATCCACAATGCATGTCTACATTAGATCAACATCATAGAGGGTCTGAAATTATTCCTGCATCCAAACAAGTGCGCGATACCTCCAATTCCTTTTAGACGCATAAGCAATCAACCACTCATATAAGCGAAGAAGCTCTCATACAAACTATCATACATATTTTGTTCCACCCATGCACATGCGTTAAACTTAGATCCGGTGTTGAACCTCTGTGCATATTCTTCTTCTAGATCATGTATCCACTCCTCAACACTTTCTAGGGTCAACTAGTATGTCTTCATCATGAACCATCCTGAAAAAACTAAAAAGAGGTCCCAACAACGGAACCAATGATGCAACCTAGAATTTACCAATAAAATCCCAAGCATGCTAGCACATCACTCAGCATGCAGACTGAGCACTCACCCGAAGTGTGCAAAGGTACCAAACCCCTCTTTAGGGTTGTTGTTGCAGGATGTTAACATGATGAAGACTTAATGCATTCAGATCCATAATTAATACAACATTCTATAGAGCATGTTCAGATCTAGATCTAAAAAGTAACAAATTTAAATGATAACCATAATGAAATCAAGCATGCAAGAACCAATTATACTCAAGATTAATACTTTGATTCAACCAATAAACTTCATTGTATTAAACATGATAAATACATAGAAGCTTATTACAATAGATAATATCATAACATATGCGTGCATCAAATTTGGAAGCATAACCTCACAATAATTCGGTTCTCACACAATCCCCCTTACTATATGTAGATAATTACATATTTATAAATTCACCACTTCATCGCTAAACTCCAAAAATAGGTCGGGTTGTTGAAAATAGCCACGCGCCTTTAGAATCACAACCACACATGCAAGTGCGCTAACAATAGACCTCTTCTAGTTAACTGGTAATAGTGATTCTATTCTTAGCCCGCACCCATGCAAAGCACTTAGTAGCCGCTCTTCCAAAAATAGCTTATGTGTGTCACACAAGTCTTTACCCGGTTTGTGTTCTCAGCACACTATCTCCAAAAATAGCCATACATGTGAAAATGGCTAAGTCCCAAATTCGCCCTTATACTTCACACGCATGTTCTTCCCTATCCTTCTGCGCCTTTGACTACACCCTGTTCTCTTGCGCGAACCTCTTGTGTGCTTTCTACTAAGTATCCCACTTTGTTTTCTCAACATACACCTGTAATGAAATTCGCACATCATTTTCAAATGAGATTGATTCATAATTTCTTAAGCATTCAACCACAATATCACAATTAATCTTCCATACACAATTTTTACTTCCAAGAATCCTTATATTGATAAAATAATAAATTTTACATAACTTCTTGCACCTTAGCTTTATTCAAAAATACTCCTTTCTCTTCCACCAAACCTCTCACATACTACTTTCTCTTAAAATTTGAGTTTTCTTACAACATGGGTGAGAAAAAGGTAGTTGGGATTTCAAACTAACTCACATATGATTATGATGAACAAAGTGAGTTAAAGCCTTGTTAGGGTCAAGTAGGCCATAGATGTTAGGTGATATTATGTTCCATGACCCCTTTTTACATAATTTATTAAACCTATGCTAACTCCTAAACCTCTAACACACTATAAAGACAAATCAAAACTTTTGAAATGTGGTTTTGGAGGGAAACCCCAAATACCACTTATTACAATGATACAAGAGTCCAAATGGACCTTCATGATCACCCAAATGGACCTTTCACACCTAAGACACCTATGTAAACCAAAATTTGATTATTTACATAAGGTGATGCTCCTGCATCAAGACTTAATATTCATCGCAATAAATACCAAGCCAAAGGAGATTGATTATTGTTGGTGTATAGAATAGATACCCATCAATTGACACTAAGCTAAAGGAGATTGGTTTATCATGGTGAGATAGATACACATCGGTTTGCATTATGCTAAAATTTATGGAGTAGATAAAATGAAAGTGCTTATTCGTGGTGGGGTAGATACCCATCCATTAACACTATGCCAAAAGAGACTAATTATTCACGTGAGGTAGATAAAAGGAAACATATTATTTATGACATGGTATATACCCATTAATTATCATTACAAAAAAGAAATAAATTATTTGGGGTTAGATAGGTAAAACAAGATTGGCTATTTATAATGTGATAGATATGCATCATTCAATACTACGTTGAAGGAGACTAATTATTTTTGTAGGGTAGATTAAAGGAGACTAAGGTGGGGTAGATACCCATTAGTTAGCATTTCACCTAAAGAGACTAATTATTTGTGGCAAGATAGATAAAATGAGACCAATTATTTGTAGTGGGATAGATAAAAAGAGACCAATTATTTGTAGTGGGATAGATACCCGGTAGTTGGGCACTGCCAAAAACAACGAACATATGTGATGGGGTTGATACCCATAAATTGAATCTACGGCAAAGGAGAACAATTATGTTAGCTTGTTAATATATATATATTTATAGGTTATGTATTGAAAATATAGGCTTTGAGCCAACATAGGCATTGGTGAAGTTTCTTTACTCACATAATGCCCACCGGAGATCAATTATTACCAATTGTAAAGTCCCCTACACTAAAAAGACTTGAGGCAAGGATCATACCTTCAAAAATTGAATGAAATTGATATTCCTCAATCCTTGTCACTAAATCTAGAGTGGTTGATCATTATATACATCTAATACTAACATTACAATTTTTTTTTGAGACTTTTAGTGGTGGATAGGAGCTAATGACACTCTTTTTAAAGTGTATGTGTAGCCATGATTTATATGTAGAATTAAAATAATCCCTTCATTATTTTATATTATATTCTAAACCTTTATACCAAGCTCAATCTTATCAAAGTTGGAATTCAACTCATCTACAAATAAACAAGTTCTTAGGCTCATTTGATCATTAGGGACACTAAATTTTGATGCACTTCTTATTTTTTAGCTACCATTTTATCATGGGTCACTTATGGAACATATATTGGAGTTATTTATACTCGTAATATAGTCTCAAACACTTCTCATTTTTATTAACATTTTATTTTAGTGAAATTTTTGTACACGGTGGAATGATCTCTTTTATGTAATACATGTATATCAACATCATTATTTCAATCTAAGAATTCTAATCAATTAATATATTTATCTAACACAAGCCCCAAATTTGTTCCCCTTTTAAGTTTAGTAGATCCGATTCATTACAAAAGACATGAGTTGAAGTACATAATTTAGGGCAAGGAGGTGGAAGATAAAAAATAGATGACCGAGTTTAGTGAATTATTTTACAAGTGAGAATTATTGATTAGGACGTTTGTATGGTCCTAGTAGGATATTGAGAGCATTTATATTGCCTTCACAACAATCTTAAAGCATTTCAAAAGTTTAATTCAATAATCATAATAACTTAAGTGTGTGTTTCCAAATCTAAAATTTAGAAACAAATTTAATAGCCAAATGCAAATAAATTTAAATAAGATAAAAACCTTCTATTCCCCTATTTATATAAATAAGGTAAGAGTTCAACAAGGTTCAATTCTATAATGGTATTGAAATAAGGGACGAAGTTGTGGATAAGATACCATTCAATTGACATTACGACAAATGATACTAAATATTCATAGTGTGGTAAATACCCATCAATTAACATGAAGCCAAAAGAGATATTATTTGTGGTGAAGCAAATTCCCATTGGTTGGCAATGAGCCCAAGGAGACTAATTATTCGTGGTGGGATAGATACCCATTAGTGGGCACTAAGCCAAATGTAACATATTAGATGAAATGAGAGCACTTATTCATGGTGGGGTAGATAACATCAATCATCACTATGCCAAAGGAAATTGATTATTCACAAGGTTAGATAAAAGTAAACTAGTTATTTGTGGTGGGATGGATAAAATGAGGCTATTTTTTTGCATTTGGATATATAGCCATCAAAGCAGATTGATTATTCGTGTGGGGTAGATAAAATAAGATTGATTATATGCAATGGGGTAAATGCCCATCTACTAGCATTACACCAAAAGAGACCAATTTTTTTGTGGTGGAATGGATACCCATCAATTCATACTATGTCAAAAAGGCCAATAATCTATGATGGGGTAGATACCCATCAATTAGCACAATTCTAAAGGAGTATGATTAGGTGAGCTCCTTAATGTATTTTATTTCTAAGTTATATATCGAAAATATAGGTTTCAAGTCAATAAGTTATTGGTTCATTGGTGAAGTTATTTGGCTCACAAAATATCCACCATTAATCAATTCTAACGTCCCAAACAAATCGAATAAAATTAGTACTACTCAGTCCTTATCACTAAACCTATAAAAATCGACTATTCAACACATCTAATATCAACAATACAATATTTATTTTGAAAATTTGGTAATGGTGACATAGAGCTCCTTAATGTATTTGACTCATAAAAACTAAAAGTGTATGTGTAGCCATCTTGTATACGTAAGAATTAAAATAAGTTCTTCATTATTCGGTACTCTAAAACTTTATTCCAAGCTCAATTATGAAACCTTATCCATAGGGTACAGGGTATCAACAACTATCCCCATCACCATTGAATTATTATTGGTGAATGACTCATATAATTTGTCATCATTCATAACTTATGATGCAAGGTTGAACCTTCTTAGACTTTCTAGGCCTCTATTTTTTCTTTGGCATCCAAAAGTGGGTGTTCTCCATATGCATTATTAATGCATAAAAGCCCCACCATAGACAAGAGGACATGCCCATATGACACAGGGATTGGGCATTCAAGGCACCACTTGTCTTCTTCTTGAGGAGACAGGGCTTGATTGCTTCCATGTTGATGCATATATACACACACACACAAATTGGAAGGGGACAACATATACACACACTTTTTCAACACACCAAATAGGGGAGGGAACAAGAACATATACACACATCAAATTCCTTCATAAACATCATTGCAATTTGCACCCCAAACTTGGGTTTTGTTTTTTAATCACTTTGGAAAATGTCACAAAATGCCCCCGCAACTTTGACTTGCTTGTCCACCCTTTGTAGTCGAGACAAAAACACATTTACCCGGCAAACGCTACATGCCAATCATTCACGCGGCTCCCTTGCTGGCCGACAGCCCGAGATTCCGGCCAACTATGCCGGGATATCTGCGTCGCATCTTCCCATTATTACCATGTGCCTGCGTACGGCGCCCTGCACGTGTCCTCTGGCGGGCCCGGGTGACCGGTAATTGGAGGGCACAAGGCTGCTCACGTGAACCAACCCTGTCGGCCGGCATGGTTCCTGCCCACACATCGGATGATTGCTGCCCCTGCCCGCCTGCCCCCTGCCCGCACTCATATCCCATCGTCGTACGAGGAAAACAACCGGCCCAGCCAGTGGATGCCGGTCAGACCTCCCTCGCTCCTTATATACGCAGCAGGGCAGCAGCTTCGCCTTCGCAGCTGTCCCCTGTGTATATGTCCCCATCTGGTATATACACAACGAATATGTTCCTGCCAAGGCCCAAAGAGCCCCAAACTCTGAGCGTCGACCTTACCATGGCAGTGCGATCTGCAGCTGCTGTCTCCTGCTCTGGTATGCTCCTTAGGGGGAGATACTATTTCTGTGTATATATATTTATTTATCTAAGGGACATACTAATTGTATATATGTTTTTATTCTCTAAGCGAGATACTGATTGTGTATGTGACCATGATTTTTAGTTTTTTTGGGGCTGTTGCAGAAATGGCTCATGTGGGCGACCCGTCCTCCAGCCAAAGTGGATGTGTGAGAAAATTCGACATGAACAGATTGCCTTGTGGAACAGACGAGGAGGAGGAAGAAGAAGAAGGTGGTGAAGGAGGGACATCGTCAGCCATTAGCATAGTTTCGCCATGTTTATCACCAGACCGTCATAATCATACAATAAACCCTGTTCATAAAGAGGGTATATACACAGCCCCTGCATTGACAAATACAAGCCATGAAGAAGAAGAAGGAGAAGAAGAAGGAGGTGTCACTGCAGGAGGAGGAAGAGGAGGAGTTCCTCCAAGAAAAAGCTCCGCCTCTCCAAGGAGCAATCTGCTCTTCTTGAAGACAGTTTCAGAGAGCATCACACTCTCAATCCGGTACTAACCTACTTTACCTCAATTTGGTTTGTAGAACCCATCCAAATCTATAGATTTATGTGTATAAATTAGTTACAGCAACTCTAGGCGTTTTTGTAAGGCTGATAGACAATTTTAAAAGAATCTCACCTAAAGTTTCAGAAAATAGATCATATAACAAATTTACTTAGACCGGTTAAACAACTCTACAGAGAGTAAAGCTCCTATCGATCACGTACGTTCGCTCTTTACATAGAAAGAATCAAATTAAATTATGTAAGAAGATGAAACCAGAGTGGTGGAGAATGCCAGTTAATTAGGAACCTTGCAAAGTTCTACCCTCAAAAATATCTAGAGAAGATAAGGTTGGATGGAAGCCCAGTGGGGCATTTAGCACTTTAGATACCTCCAAAGTACTTTTGCTCTGAGCAGAAGGAGACCAATTATTTGGCAGAGTACATATGGTATCGATACCCCACAGTACTGATCAGAAAGAGACTAATTGTTATCCATGGAACTGTCCCTTTAATTACCGCGTTTATGGTTTAGTACTTACGTTTATCTCGATCTTGCATTTTCAATGAGATGTATGTTTTTGATGGGATTGTAAATTACTGTTGTGGGTACGTACAGAAGCAAAAGAGCGCCTTGGCAAAGCAACTTAACCTCAAGTCACGCCAGGTTGAAGTGTGGTTCCAGAACCGTAGAGCAAGGTCAGTAAATCTTTGTACCTTAGTTATTGCTTTCACTTCTGGGATGCTTTTATTTCTAGATCCTTCTTCATGGGTAATTGGATTCATGGAGTTTTGACTCTGAATTGATTAGTTTCAGTGGTTTGTCATTTGGGGTTTTTATGTTTGGTGTGCGTGCCTAACTAGATTGTATTAGCCTGTGGTCTGTTCCATAGGCTGTCTTTGCAGTAGCCTCGTGGACATTAAAATATCTTCTTCTTCTTAAGCAATTCTGAGATTATACTCATATCAACAGTGACAATTTATTCTAATTTATAAAGATTGAAAATACATCTTTAATGTAATGTACAATTTTTTTGTTAACTGAGAAGAATCAAAATTTAGTCCAACAACCCAGAACTGCAAAACTGATGTAACCTAATATTATTACTTATTAAACACTTCTAAGTGTTATTGTAAGACTGATAGTAAAGCCCACAGACAGTACTTACTTGTGCACCTTTAAATTTCACAACACAACTACAAATTTCAAGAAGCAATTGGATGTAATGCAGTCTCTCTAATAATTTTGTTGGGCGTTCAGATTTTAAGGTTTGTGTTGAGGTGGATAATGAAGTACTACACCCGTTTAAACTTGTTTTTCTATACATACAGTTTAGTATTGATCTAAGGATTCGGTTGTCCATTTAAGTATGGTAGGAAGAGGTAGTCTGCTTTTCGGATTTTTGTGTATAAATATTTTAAAACTACACTTCCTGCATGTCGAATTATTGCTTTGGCTTTTATTGATATGACTGACTTTGTTTGCTTATGAATGATGTATTGCTCGTCTATTATGTTCCTTATATTCTTGCCATATGTCAGCTACTCTGTTAAGAAGTATGGTTGTCCAGACACAGTTTTTCTTGTCTACAAGAAATGATTATGTACATATTAATTGTGGGTTTTGTTTGGATGTAGGACTAAGCTGAAACAGACAGAAGTGGACTGTGAATTTCTGAAACGTTGTTGTGAATCACTGACAGAAGAGAATAGGCGCCTGCAGAGGGAGGTGGATGAACTAAGAGCCATGAAAGTGGGTCCTCCATGTGTAATTGCCCAAGATTTATACATGCAAATGCAAATGCCAATGGCCATGCAAATGCAAATGCAAATGCCATTGCCTGCAGCCACCCTCACCATGTGTCCTTCCTGTGAAAGAATGGGCACCACCATTGACAAGAGGGCTCTCACTTTTGCTAAGCCTTCTTACTATGTTACCAACTTCAGGCAACCATCTGCAGCCTGTTAACTAGTTTCTTCACATAAATATAATATACGTATGTATTTATAAATCCATTTTTGGAAAGAACAAGGAGGAGCAGCATCTATGCTTTGCTGTTCACCAATTCTGCATGTCCACTAAGGAAGGAATATATATATATGACAAACATTGTACTGTAAATACTCATAATGCTTTTGAAAAGAATAAGAACTTGTGCAATAATTCAGCAGAGAATTGCAAGCCCAACGTGGATGATTGTGATTCTTTTAAGCATATCCTCCATACAAATATCTATTGACTCTAGCCAATAAACTATATTGCTGAATAATTAGAGCTACTTGTAGACATCTTAAATTGGGCCCTGACATGTATTTAGTGTTAATGTATGAAATTGGACCTGCCATTTTTATGAGTATTTGATTATTATGTTAGAGTGATTTGGTCTAAATTAAGTGTTACTCAATAGTTTTTTTATTTTTTATTTTTAATGTTTTGACTTGTCTTTCTTTCTCAAGTTTAATATTATTTATATATATATATTTTTGAGTATTTATGTATCATTTTACGACTGGTCAAATAATTATAGCACCTTTCAATCATATGTACGGTCCTAACACTTTTTGCCCCTATGGATCCATTTGCCTCCTTCCCATTTCTAGATGTCAAGAATCGGTATACTATGGACTATAGTCTCAACCACTTCTCATTGTTTTTAGGTTGGTATTTTATTTTGGGAACTTTTAACACACACATTGGAATTATTTCTATTATGAAATATGTGTTTATTTTTATATCATTATTTTAATATAAAAAGTCTAATAAATTAATAGATTTATTTAATATAGATCTCATTTTTTCCCCACTAAGTTTAGTAGATTTTATTTAATGCAAGAATACACAAATTTAGGGTAAAGAGGTAGAGAGCAAAAATAGATGATCAAGTTTGAAAAATTATTTTACAAGTGAAA
Source organism: Taxus wallichiana var. yunnanensis (assembly GCA_018340775.1). NCBI lineage: Eukaryota > Viridiplantae > Streptophyta > Pinopsida > Cupressales > Taxaceae > Taxus > Taxus wallichiana. The sequence goes on from CM031235.1 coordinate 944,918,676, forward strand.
ATCATTAATTAGGAACACTTGTATAGTATTAATAGGCTATTGAGAATGTTTATATTTTCATAACAATATTAGAACATTTCGATAATTTAATTTAATAACTATAATAATTTGAGTACAAATTTCCAATCTACATTTTGAAGAAAAAATTAATAATCAAAAATAAAATGATGCTTATAATTTTGTAAATATAATCACATTGTACAATGAATAGACCAACACATGGAATTGATGAATTTGGTTGCTTTTAATGTTGTGCTCAACTTTACATGAAAATTTGATGTGGAAAATTGTAATCTTAGTTGTTCATTCAATATATAATGGATTGTCCATCCAATAATATGTGAATTGAAAGGATTTTTATATTGAACTGCGGTAATTAGAGGGAAGGGCTTTAGTGGTTATTCATGTGGTGAGTGGTTCCATATTTTTTATAGAGAGGTTTAGGTGATTAGTATGGTTTGAATTGATGACCTTATTTGTAAACAATAAGGGCGTAAATCAAAGGTTAATTTTATCAATTGCATGCCCACTAAAATTGTTATTAATGACTTTTTGTTTGCATATTATTTAAATGCAAAAATTATTTTGACAAACAAATGGTCTAATCTCTATTAAGGTTTTGTGTCCCCTCCTATAGGATTGCATATCATACTTTTGTTCGATCATCCATTCAAGAAAGAAATTTTGTTTTTATTACATATTTATTGTGCTATGTTAACCTTTACTCGCCATGTGGGTGGTATGTTGAAAATCTCGCCATATTGGCGGCTATCTTCACAACACTTGCATTAGTCGATGTAAATTGTGCTAGAAGAGATTTTACCAACCATTTCCCCAAAACGAACAAGGAAGTTTGTCTCAAATGTGTTCACGAGATAATAGCTCTAGCCTAAAAAATCCTTTTATTAATGTTGTGCTTGATTTTCCTAAATTTGACAAAGCTTGTCACTAGTTTGATATTTTAATTTAGTTGGTTATTTAAATGGTCAAGTCCTTGAGAAGTCATGTTGAAGCAATGGGTTTGTAACCACGGCTAACCTCATGACATCAAGCTTGAGGGTGTTCAAAATATGACAAATAGTTTTTCCTATTTCATTTTTCCAATGTTGACTACTATAATTCCTTTGTCAACCATGGTTCATGGTCTATTTGCAATACCCTTGTTGTCTTTTCCCACCGATAAACTAATTTCAAGTGTTAGAGCAAGCCATGCTTAAAATCCCACTTTGGATTGAATTCCTAGTCTCTCTCTACCCCTTTGATGGTTTGTCAACAAAATTATTAAATCCTTAGGTCGTTTCATTTTCCACGAGCAACCCAAATTGTATGCTTCTCATCTATAGAAATGGGTTTGTGTCAAGATTGAATTATCCAAATACTTACAAGAAACCATAGATATCCAAAAAGGTGATTTTTATTTCTCACAATATATTTTTTACATTTTTCTTCAAGACATGCTTTTGTTGTTAAGTCTCAAACCACATGATTCGAGATTGTCCTTTAATTGCAAACTCTTAGTTGGGGATGTAGGAAAAAAGCCATAGTTACCAAAAATTTTGCCTTCGATGATGACAATTGGATTACTATAACAAATAAAAGTAGCTCCATGTCCTCTCATGGTACAACCAAATTATAAACTATTGTGTACAAGCGGTTATGGAGCTAGAAACTCGATTGATAATGGAAAATAAACCACAACACATGTTGCATAGGTGATGTCATCCCTTTTGTGCACCCTATAAGTGGCAAACATTATTACTACCTCCTTGAATATGGTTTTAGCCTCGCATCATCCAAAACCTATTTTTTAGTTTGTTTCTAAAGTCTTTGGAAACATTATGGTGATGTTTGAACATTAGGCAATGATCCATTAGTCATGTAGGTCTTCGCCACATTTCAAAGAGCGGGAATATGTCGAGTAAAAATGAAGGCCATTTCAAACGAGTAATTTCTACATAATTATCAACCATAGTTTGTTTTTTCTAACAAGTTTGCTTCCCTCTATGATTTAAATGAAAGGAACAACACACACCTCTATCTTTCCCCATTATTGTTTATTCTTAGAATGTTTTTTACCTTACTAAATTGAACCATAGGTGTATGGTCAAGGACATTTGTCGATATTCACATAGTACACATTTTTCTTGTTTGTATGAAGTTAAAATCACATACTTTCTTCTTCGGTTTGTTGCCTACATTATTTGGTTGGGTTCCGTCTCTACCGTATCTAATCAAAAATTTGGCAATGGGGAGAGATCAAAATGTTTGCACTAGATATTACATATAATATCATCCCATGGGGCCCATGGTCCATTCATTGGGTGGTGTGGACTCTTTTTTAATTTTAAAGGTCAATTACTTATTCTTGCTAACTTGTATGCCTCCAATGATGTCGTTGAAAGGGATGCTTTGTGTAGATGGTTTTTGAATCACTCCATGATGCACACTAGATAATATGTGGTGATACCAACATGATGTAATCCACGAAGGAAAATAAAGGTCATATTCATATGCATTAGTATCTTTGGCGAGAGGGAGGCCTAGTTCTACTTTTGAAACAAGTTAGGTCTATTTAATCCCAAATATCATTGGCATTTGGATTCTACCTTGACTTGGTTCACTTGGTCTAACTTTAGGAAGGGCCAAGAAAGAGTTGTTAAAATATTGGACCACAAGTCAAACTATTAATGTTGTTGATGGTGTCACTCTCAGAACCATCTTCTAATTCACTTATGCATGAATGGTCAACCCAACAATATTAAATTCTTAAATATTAGTACTATTTCAATATTTCGATCTCTCACCTCGAGAACCTTCTCCACATCAAGTGAAGTTAGAATCTTGGTTCCTAGAATTGAGGTAGAAAATGAATAAATTAACTCATGGGTTGATACTATCAATCAAATTACAACCTTGGAAATTATGGAAAGAAATATGATATCTTCCATTAGTTGGCACATGAAGCTTCACACCATGATTTCACCATTATTCCATAGAGATTGCTTTTTCTTCATTTGATATACATATGCATATTGTAGACACTCAAATTTGGTAATTTACCCTTTTGACACAACATAATGTAATTGTGTTTCTTGGCTAAGACAAAAACCCACATTCTATTCCCACTCAAGTATATCTTGCCATCTCTTTCCTAACTTGTTTATTCCTACACATTGATGTGTTGACAAATTATGAATACAAGTCCATAAAATCAATACTTAATCTCTTACCATCATTGTGAAACTTTCATATTTGATTCACATTCTCCTTGTCTAAAATTGAACAGTTTGGTCAAGCTGTCTAATCCGGTCATGACCCACCTGTATGGTCCTACACGTACATATTCACCAACTTTTATTTCAATGCACTCTTATTTATTGGGTCTTTTCATCCACCTAGGTTGGCCTTATTATTATATTTTACCTTCAAAACCCTATATAAGAAAGTTAAAGCTACATCATTTACTCACATAGAAATCATATGGCATTCTATTGACATACTCTCTTGCAACACTCACAAAAGGAACTCAAGGCTCCCTAAATATTCCTAAAGCTAATGCACATCCATTAGGGAAACCACTACTATAGTTCTAAATAACTCAACTAGGTCAAGGATTCTAGCTTCCCTCACATCCAAGCACACCAAGTTCCTATTTCCAAGTCTTAACAAGAGCACAACACAATCAAACATGATCAAAGGGGTTCAAGTTTCCAACTAGCTACATCCATATAAATATCACATGTTAGGTGGAGAAATACATGTGGTTTGAGGCCTATTTGAAGTAGTGTTGACGTAGGTGGTGCATGGGGTGCACCACAACCCAAACACTAACCTTATTGTAGGGTCTTCTACCCATGGTTATGTTTTTGAGTGATTCGTCTCATTACTGCATACAATGTTGAGAATGTGAGACAACTAGAGTTTGATCGAGAAGTACATTTATGAGCCATCAAAGGACCCAGAAAGTTACATAGATCAATTCCAAAGGCATCTAAGATCGTATAAAAGGGTCTTGACTGGATTATACATCTTGAATGAACTATATAGTTCTATACTTGGGAGTTTTCATATCATAATTTCAGCAAAGAAATTTTACCAGGATATGTACTTCCAATTTCTCTAGTCTATCTTCCTAGATTCCTCTTATACCACTATGTATAGCTAAGGATCTCTACCTCTTGTGTATTTCAAATTTTTATTGATTTATCAAAAGAGCCAATACATTATTATGATTTTGTATAATTAATGTCATAAGTTAATTATCGAATAGATCCCCGTATGTAAACCTTACATTCCTTTTTATGTGTTTTGTATTATATAACATCAATCTAATATAACAAGGGTGCAAACATTTTGTAAACCCAACTTATGCATAGAACATTTTAGCTCAATCCCTAGTTTCCATAGGGTTTCATATTTGCATGTATATTCATATCTACACCATATTTTCATCTATCATCTTCCCTAACATGAGTTTGCACAAATGGTGCAGAGGTTATGCTTGAATTTTGACCTTTAACTGCTTTCCTTTGAAGGTTCCATATTTAAAATGTTGGTTTCACAATACCAAGAGCTTAAACTTGCTCTAATGACACCAACACCTACTTGAGGATCATCCTTAAGAGGTTATATAGCACCATTTGTATGTTATTATTACCTTGAGGTCCAATGAGACCATGCATTATAAGAAGAGACCTAGTGCATGCTCATACATAAAAGACAACCACTATAAGATATATATATATATATATATATATATATATATATATATATATATATATATATATATATATATATATATATATAGACCAATATTTAGAGGCTTACTTGATAACTTACTTGATAATGATGTGATCACTACACCAATGTTTCCCAATATGCAAAACTCATATATTCACTTACTGACCTTATTTTGTGCTACTAAATCCACTTATGAGGTTCATGGCACACATACTTCTTGATGTCTCTTAGTTGCTCCTTACCTCACATGGGGTTATTCTTCAATGGATTCATGAGACCATTCAAGCTTGGTTTATCATGTGTAAGACAACACAATACAATTTTAGGCTCCCTTCTTGATGCTCAACCAAGGCTCTTCAAATATGTATTCATTCTCAACTCTCCCCTCAAACTCTGAACTAGTTCATAGAAGTCCAATTCAAGACCTCGGTATACAATTCTAAGGGTTTCTTGGCATAATTCTATGCTATCTAGACTTATTTCACCACAATCAGAGTGTCCATGATCTTCCACATGCCTATTCTATAACAAATTTTGTTCATTCACCTTCTAATACCCATTTTAGTGACTTAAATACTATCCTTTTACCCTTGTACAATCATATTTCATTCAATGATGAAACCTTCTTGATATCTAATCCCCTAATATCATTCATACACATCAATAATACCTTATTGTGCCTTCCATAATAGTCTAGAAGCATTAAAATCAAACTTTGATGAAAATTTAGCCCTTATTCTATCCATACCTATACATTGTGTTTACTTCTTTAAAGCTCAAGACAACTATTATATAGATCTTCCACTCTAACAAACCAATCACAACAAAACTTGGGGATAGCTAGGTAATATCAAGACAGTAACTTGAAATTTTCAAGCAATTTCATATGTATAGTCAAGAAATATACAAATCCTAGATAGAGCCCGATAGCCTTCAAATGGCTATAATAATTAAATTACACAATTTCAAACCTCATAAAAATTATGTATGAGATCCTTATTACCCGTAGACGCTTTGAATCTTAACATTAAAAATAAATTCAATGCATAATTACTCCTAAGGGTTTCATATCACCGTCAGACACAATCTTCATAACAATCATGATAAAACATGCAATTTTCATTCAAACAGATATTATTGCATCTTTAAAACATATTACCTACATCATTATTCATTGTTCAACCTTCAAAATCCTTGTCTACATTCATTTACATCGAATCACTTATGAATAGGTGTTCATTTTGCTAAGAAAATAGCCTTAACAAGCTCCTAAACGGACTCAACAGGACCCTAAGTAGACTCAACAACCTTATCAACATAGAAATTAGGTGTATATAACCTTAATTTACTCATGTAATTCATACTAGACAACTAGAATGAGATAATATGACCCTTAATTTTTCTATATTACTCCTTTACAAAGTCAAACTCACTCTTTAAACCTTTTAACAAGCACTCATTGACCTTTTACAAGCACTTATTACCTTTGACAACGTGTTTAACCTTAAAACTCCTAGGATAACATTCTCTAATGCTCTTATATGACCTTATTGTGCTTTGGCCTTGATGGTCCTGCATCATAGTGCCCTTGAGAGAAAAAAATTGAGCTCTTACTCAAATACCTTGTAGGTGTCTGTCTCTTCCTTGTCTTCCAGGTTCATCCTCATTGCCCTTGCTTGTGTATGTTTCCTTTTGCAGCTACCATTGCATCATCTCTTCTTGATTTTGTTCCTCTTGTTTGCTTCTTGCTTCATCTTATGTTCATGGTCTTTGTCTTCAATTTTACTTGTCTTCTTGTGCTTAAATACCTTCTTTGTACTTTTGATTATTGTACGTTGTTGCATTTTTTCCTCTTGATTTAATTGGCTTGATTGTCCTTCTTGTGCCTTTGTACGTGCGTTTCCCAAACTTTGAACTCGCCTCACATTCTTCCTTTATGGTCTTTATTTTTATGCTAGTCACTATGTCTTCTTAAATTTTCTCCCTCTTAGACCTCCATAGGAATTCTTCCTTGTCTCTTGTTTCTTGTGTAAATACATTTATGACAAGATTAGATATGAAAATATAGGTCCTTATTATTTCCTTAACTTGTTTTATCACCATCTTCTTTTCATATTCACCTATAGCTTTCTTGTAAGCTTGCTTAACCTTGTCAATAAAATAGAAATCTTCTATGCTAAAATGTAATTCATGTGCCACTCTATATGAATCCTGGTTGTCTCTTCATGTAATTGGTTGTCATTTTCTTGCTCACTACCATTCTTGCTTCCATCATGCATTGTATTTCTCTCAATTTGGACTATACTTGGCATTCCTTGATCTTGCATTGATAGGTATCCTTCCCGGTTACTTCTTGGTGTTGGGCATGCTATTACTCCTTGAATGATCATCAATTTGACCCTATGATTGTAGATGAACATCACTACAACCTTAGGACTGTTTATGACTATTTGAACATCATGTTTTGTTTGATTTCCAAGCATCATCCTTGCTACTCTGAACTACTATGTCAATCTCCAAACTTGAACTGATGTTCCTCTCTTTCATAACTCTCCTTCTTGCATATATGATAGATTCAAGATTATATGAAGGACTTGCTTTCATTTCTTTATGCTTATAAAACCTCAAATTTGTTTTATTCCTTGTTATAGCTATAATCAAGTCATTTTCACAATATTATCTTGTTTCATTTACCTGATTCATCATTTCCCATGTAATGAACTCTTTAAGTCTCATGCTCCTCTCATCCTTATGCACACTATCCTGATATAACATACCATTCCAAAGGTCTATACCAATATAATGAAGGTTATCCTTGCTTAAAACTATTCCTACTTGTCTTACATGTAGAATTTGATTTGAGTTTAGGTTGCTAGTTGTTTCCTTGGACTTTTGAATGCTTATCACCTCACTAACCTATTTTTCATGCAGTTTTACATCCTCTTGAAGTACCATTATGCACCATGGACATGTTATGCTTTCATTTCTTCTTGCTCCATCTTGTGGGCTGAGTTTTGTCATCACTTTTCTTGAGAAGCCACCATCTTCATACTATTCCCTTCATTTGGTTTGAAGGATATCAATTCCCTCCTTATGTTGCTTTTCATCCTCTCGTCTCCGAGATTTAGGTTTCCCTCTAGCCTTGCAATTTCCTTCTTGTACTGGTTCATCTCCCATACCTACAAATACACACTGAGAATCACAATTAAACTAAAAACCTTGAGCTTCCTTAGCTCTTCCTTGTGCCATAGTTGTTCCTTCTTCACACTTCATTTCCTTTCTTCATCCTAGGAATTGAGCATCTCTTCTATCAGCTGCAACTCTTCTTCCAACACACATTTATCCAACTCCTCCTTGTCCTCATCAAACTTAGGACTACCATCTTGGTTAGCTGGTTCAACTTCTGCCTTATCTTGTTGTTCTTCATCTTCAAGAGAGGCTAAGAATGCCCCAATCACTTCTTCTTCCACCAAAAGTCTCTTGTTCTTTTTTTCATCTAGAACTTACATGAATTATTTCTCTAGAGCTGCATCATCCAACATTATTTTTCCATCATTGGACTGGTCATCTTCTTGTTTTGTCATACCTGCATACAACATCATTTATTAGATTGAAAATTTGAGGCTCAATTGCCTCTATGAAATTGCTCCTCTTTGCTTCTCTTGTATTGTTCAAGTACTCTTTCACTGCCATCATTACTCTCCTACTTCCATTTTCTTGGATTTATCCCTTTAAAGGTATCAAAGTGTGTTCAATCCTGTCTTTCACAAACACATATGTATTCTTCTTCCCATTATGAGTTTCTTGCCTATCATATTGCCAAGGTCTTCCTAACAAGACATGACATACATCCATTGGCACAATATCACATGTTACCTGGTCCTTATAGCTTCCTATCTTGAATTCAACCTGACATTGTTCATTCACCATCAACTGATGACCCTGCTGCACCCAAGACATCTTATATGGTGTAGGGTGAGGGAATTTCTTCAATTTTAACTTCTCTACCATCTCTTGTAGACACCAAATTCTCAGTACTTCCACTATCTATAATCAAATCACAACATTTTCCTTGAGCTTTGCATCTTGTTTTGAATAAATTCCTTCTTTGAGTGATTAGATCCATCACATTATTTTGTTTAAACATCATTCTTCTCATCAAAAGATACTTACCTTCTCTGAGATCACCTCCATTAGCCATTGTTTTTTTCTCCTTCATAACAGGCACTCCCTGACTCATTCTTTCACACTCTTTAGCTTTATGACCTGCATATCTCTGACATCTAAAGCACTTTCCATTAAAATAAGTACTTTGGACAACCTTACCTTTATTAACAGCCTTCTTGTCTTGAACTTGAGACCCTTGTGCTCCCATAGGTCTGATCATTGCTTCCTTCAAGACTCCTATCTCCTTCATTAGGCTTTTCTGTCCATCTTCTATATCCTCCAACTTCATAAACAATTCTTTCATTATCTCTTCCAACCTATCTTCCAAGGACTGTCCTCCTTCTCCTCTCAATTGCACCATCTTACTCTTTCTTGTAATCAAAACTTCTCTCTCCTTCAATAGCTCCTAGATACTTGCATGCACAAACATACATAATTCTTCTTTTTCAAATAAATGTGCTCAACAATCAAATCCTCTGCTCTGATACCACAATGGTGTAGAGGTTATGCTTGAATTTTGACCTTTAACCATTTTCCTTTTAAGCTTCCCTATTCAAAATGTTGGTTTCACAATACCAAGAGCTTAAACTTGCTCTAATGACACCAACCCCTGCTTAAGGATCATCCGTAAGAGGTTATATAACACCATTTGTATGTTCTTATTACCTTGAGGTCCAATGAGACCATGCATTATAAGAAGAGACCTAGTGCATGCTCATATATGAAAGACAACCACTATATATATATATATATATATATATAAGAGACCAATAGTTAGAGGCTTACTTGATAATTGATGTGATCACTACACCAATGTTTTCCATATGTAAAACTCCTATATTCACTTACAACCTTGTTTTGTGCTACTAAATCCACTTATGTGGTTCTTGACACACATACCTCTTAATGTCTCTTAGTTACTCCTTACCTCACATGGGGTTCTTCTTCAATGGATTCATGAGACCATTCAAACTTGGTTTATCATGTGTAAGACAACACAATAAAATTTTAGGCTCCCTTCGATGCTCAACCAAGGCTCTTCAAATATGTATTCATTCTCAACTCTCCCTCAAACTCGAACTAGTTCATAGAAGTCCAATTCAAGACCCGGTATACAATTCTAAGGGTTTCTTGGCATAATTCTATGCTATCTAGACTTATTTCACCACAATCAAAGTGTCCATGATCTTCCACATGCCTGTTCTATAACAAATTTTGTTCATTCACCTTCTAATACCCATTTTAGTGACTTAAATACTATCCTTTTACCCTTGTACAATCATATTTCATTCAATGATGAAACCTTCTTGATATCTAATCCCTAATATTATTCATACACATCAATAATACCTTATTGTGCCTTCCATAATAGTCTTAGAAGCATTAAAATCAAACTTTGATGAAAATTCAGCCCTTATTCTGTCCATACCTATACATTGTGTTTGCTTCTTTAAAGCTCGAGACAACTATTATATAGATCTTCCACTCTAACAAACCAATCACAACAAAACTTGGGGATAGCTAGGTAATATCAAGACGAAGTAACTTGAAATTTTCAAGCAATTTCATATGTACAAATCAAGAAATATACAAAGCCCTAGATAGAGCTCGAGAGCCTTCAAATGGTCAGTAATAATTAAATTACACACTTTCAAACCTCATAAAAATTATGTATGAGATCCTTATTACCCGTAGACACTTTGAATATTAACAATAAAAATAAATTCAATGCATAATTACTCCCGAGGGTTTCATATCACTTTGTCCCGTGACACAATCTTCAACACAATCATGATAAAGCATGTAATTTTCAGGTCAAACAAGATATTATTGCATCTTTAAAACATATTACCTACATTATTATTCATTTTTCAACCTCCGAATCCCTGTCTACATTCATTTACATCGAATCACCTATGAATAGGTGTTCATTTTGCTAAGAAAAGAGCCTTAACAAGCTCCTAAACGGACTCAACAAACCCCTAAGTAGACTCAACAACCTTATCAACATAGAAATTAGGTGTATATCACCTTAATTTACTCATGTAATTCATACTAGACAACTAGAATGAGATAATATGACTTAATTTGTCTATATTTCCCCTTTACAAAGTCAAACTCACTCTTTCAACCTTTTAACAAGCACTCATTGACCTTTTACAAGCACTTATTACCTTCGACAACATGTTTAACCTTAAAACTCCTAGGATAACATTCTCTAATGCTCTTATATGACCTTATTGTGCTTTGGCCTTGATGCTCCTGCATCAACAAATTTTCATAGGGTCTCATGATTGGTCCTACCCTTTGGGTCTCTTTTTAGGGCTCTTAAATACTTGAATCAAATTTCATTGCATATCTTGAGCATAACGGTTTTATTTTTAAATTCCTTTGAGGTTATTAGTAATTTTTATACATTAAAAAAACATATTTTTGTTTTTTGTAATTTTTAAAACATTTTTAGAAATGCAAAATTTTTACTTTTAGTAGTTAGGCCATAATAAAAATATATAAACTCTATTACAAATTCCTTAGAGGTTTTTATTCCCCATATTCATATCATAAATTAAATCTCTTGGTTTAATTAAATTTAGTGCTTATATCTATAATTGATCATTTTCTTAATTTGATGACAATCACTTTTACTTAACATCACTTTTGGGTCTTATCTTCTATTATCTCTTGACTATCAACCTTCCTTATTGTATTAATCTTGTTCTTATCGAAAACGACAAGGATCCACTAAATCAAAGAGTGCACCACTAGTGAAAAATGCAAGACATGAATTGCGAAAGGCATAACTAGGCACACACACACACACACACACACACACACACACACACACACACACACACACACACACACACACAAACCGCTAATTATTAATAAAAATGAGATAAATGTAAAAGGTAAGAAAATGGCTCTAAATCAACACAAGGTCTTTGCATATTAGAATGATGAAAGTGATGTACATATAGGAGGTGACTTTGTAACCTCCTCCCAGAATAATGAAAACCTCCACCTAGAATAGTGGCAACCTCCATACTCGAAATATCCAATCCACAGAGAACTGGTCAAGTGTAGTAACTACCACTAGCTAAAATAGTGTGGTTAAGTGCACACCTAAGGAAGCATATCCCATGAATGTAGGAAAGCTCCAAGTAAATTAAAAAATACAAGGAAAATGAATATCCTACACTAACACCCCCATAAGCACATCTTAGGTGGGTAGTGAAAAAGGAAAGTGGGTCTCGATAACAAGGCCTGATGAGGTACCCACATACATTCATCTCTCACAAAGATAGAGTAAAAGGAGAAAACCTAGTGGGAAACCCCTAAAGAGAGACAAATTAGAATTGAAGAAATCTAGAATCCTCCCACCCAAAGATGATGAAACTAATGCGGATAATAAAGAATTGGGCCCCACAACTAGGCCATGTTAGGTACCCATGTACATAAAAAATATGAAATGGGAAGAACTAAGACAACCTGATAAGAATCCAAAATTTGATGAAGCAATGATAAAGAATATCTAAAAAGTATAACTTTCTCCAAATATCACCCTCCAATAAGCATAAGTTGCATGAAAAAATATATCCAATATTGTTTTAAAAACTATAGGTTGGCAAACAGCATAAAAATAAAGGACAAAGTCGACACTGTAGAGGAATGGAGAATTTGTGTGAACATGCCATGCTCAAAGAGTACTACGGGAATCCACAATCTAGCTATAAGGAAGACACAATGATCCTCAATATGGGTTCGATAATAGGCACCTTTTTAGATACCCATTTACAATGCATGTACAAAATTCTTCTCAAGAGAAACACATGCACTAAATGTTCTTATTACAAAAAGAAGAAATGAAACAAACAAGTCATTATGGGAGGTTTGGTCTCCTACCAAACCGGCCCCACCCTCCAATTTTCAAAAAGATTTTTGAAAAATGAACCAAGTGATCATCGTCTTCTTCATCATCCATTGCAAAAATCCTCCCAAAATGTGGCACTTTATAAATTATCATGTTTTACAATATAAATAGAACCAATGCGTGGGAAATTTAAAAATATTAACTTTTACAAAAGATGACACTCAATTCCGAGCTACTAATCAAAAGTTATTACAAAAACGATTTCCATAAATAAGGCATATTTTAAATAAAATTGAAAAATGCACTAAATGAGGATGAACCTAGCTTTCCAACCACCCATTGGAATAAAAAAGGAATGTATAATACAATGGTTTAGTTTGTGAGGGGGAGTTTGTCTCTTGCCAACCTAGGCCTCACCCTTCGTCTTCGTCAAGCGAAGATACAAATAACTAAATAATAAAATTCTTCCTTTTACAATTTCAACTTGTATTCAAAACACATAAAGTGCTATTTTTGGAATAATAAAGAGTGAAATTGATTATTTTTTTTTTGTTTACCTTATGTATTCAAAATGTGCCCTATATTTCAGAAACGTGCTCTTCTCATATGGATGGGATTTTTGACCCATAGGTTTATGGGACGGTTTTGGCCCATGGTTTTGATACCCATGGTTTTGTAAAATTGCTTAAGTAGTTGTCTACTTATGTGGTTTTGTGCATATGGTAGGGTTGATGTAACATTACAGATGTTTCTGAATTCGGGTGTGAATTTTGTAGAGTTTGTTGAGCATAGCTCCAAATAGTTATGGGTATTGTATTGAGAGAGCGGTGACTTGTAATAAAATTTGAGCAAGTGATTCTTGGTGGACGTAGCCCAAATTGGGTGAACCACGTTAAATATTGTCTCTTTGTGTTGTGTTATTTTTATTCTACACTTTTATTTGAGATCTATAATATTTCCTGCATATTAGTTCCTATTGTGGCGATTCTAGAGGAATTGTTCAGCATATTTTATCCCTTATTTCCTAACAAAAATCAAATGGAGAATGAAAACACTCATAATCCAATTGAGATATGATCACATCAAATTGGATGTGAAACATGTAGATAGAAGATCCCAAAAGAAAAATGGGAGGAGAGAATGTATTTTTTCAACACATTGGATAGGTTGAGACAAAATGACACTCTATCATTAAATGCTCTACATATAACAACATTCGAAATGACTACTTAAACACCTACATGGATTGACATCTATGTCCCTTAAATTAAAATAAGAAAACATTGAAGAGGGGAATTTCTTATCAAAATCCATAGTAAGATATTGCACTTTCAAAGGTTCGATTCTGATAAATCGATGGACTAGGGTTCAATCGTGTACAAAATTTCTCTTTTTACATAACTTGTTACTTCATTATCGATGATTTTATTCTTAGAGTCCCATACACTATTTTGGTTTCATGGATGTTATTAAAATATCTATCCATGTGCCTCAATTACTAAAGCTATTCTTTATAATCTTATGTTATCTTAAAATTATTATGAATGTAAGATAATCACAACCTATCCTTTTAACAAAAATAATAAAATCTTTTTGGAGATCAATCGTGACATATCTCAATCTCACATATACACATACAATATATTCATATTTATTCTCATGACATTTGTATTGAAAAATAAAAGAAGGGGATCAAAAGGGTTGTAGTCTAACTAGTGAGTATGATGGTGTAAAAGTGTTGCCTAGCCATCCACTAGGGTACAAATCCCTCTAGATGGGGTCGAGATTGTTCTCTAAGTGACTAATGGATTGGATTCCTTCAATCATGACTACTTGACTAAAGAAAGGCCTCAATATAGATGTAAGCAACTCATCACATTGTTCTCCATAACATAGATAAAGATATCAATATCTATATAACTCGTTCCCATTTTTTTAAAAAAGCGTCCTAATAATCTCAATATAAACAATGATCTTACAAATAACAATTCTTAAATAAAATTTAGGGTTGTGGTCGAATTGATCAAAGTGGTGGCTCTACATTTGTGTAAAGTCCTCAAATGAAGCCCTTTCAATTGATCTTTTAGTTACAAATAAATAAAAATAAAATAAAAACAAGCAAACAATTCTCAACGATCTTGGTTTTTTTTTGCCCCTCTTTTCAATCCCCTAAAAAAGCTATTCATATGCTCATGACCAAACAAGAAGAAACAATACATACATAGCTTGTCGGCCACACGTGACCAGAAAATTTTACATTTATCATTTTCAGGAGGCACAACTTGCTGATAATGTTGGGAATTTTGGTCTCCCATGTGACCACCGTCTTAGCGGACGAGACAAGGTTTGGAAGATGTTTTTTCTGGTCAAAGATCTATAATTTTATTTTATTTTTTAATGTTTTGGTCGGGAAAAATTATTAGTTATATATTTGCCGAGTTCCAAATAAGGTGGATTGAATGATCTAGAAGGGACCTTAATTTTTATTTTGGGTTAGCACATTATCAATATGAATATTTTATTGGGTTTCGGGGACTCCTTCGTACATGTTCCATCTTCTATTGGATTTGAGTATATGATTTCTCTTTTAAGAACATAAAGTTTTCATCATTAAACTAACACTTATATATTTTTATGTCATTCATAAATAATCATAATTTCGTCGAAGGCGTTTCTCTTACGAGAAAGGCACTTCCGAACATTTCTATAACTGCGTTAAATTTGACGTTTTGAAGAACGTTTGGACGTTTTTTCAAAATTTCGGCCGTTTGGACATTTTTTCAAAAAAATTGGTTGTTCGACACCCCACCTTCCCTTACACTATGTTTGGCTCCAGCGCATTCTTCTCTGAGACCTGCAACTCTCCCTCCCATGCCGTTGAGGTTCCGTGGGACTCGTTCTCGCTTCCCTCCAAACCGTTGGCTTCCATTTAGCTTTTCCGCTTCTTCCGTTTTTAATCAAATCCTTCCCATTTTTTTCTAACAAATTTTAATTACTTTGTTTTCCACGTTTCAAAAAGTGGGCTAAGTTTTTTTGTAAGCGGGTAGGTTTAATAACGTGGTGTGGATTTAATTTTAAAAGATTTTATTATATTTAAGGTGGGCCTAATTTAATACCGTGTGCTTTATTCTCATCCGTGGTTTTTTAATTAAGACTATCTTTTTAACAAAAATACCAAGGAAAATTTGAAGTTGATTTTCTATTGCGGCTAAGTTTTTTTGGCCATCTTAGAAACATTTTGGAGTTTAGTTTGCACATATTTAGAATTATTATAATACTGTTTAGATTAGTTGGTGTTGACATTAGGTGTGTTGTGTTGCAGTATGCTCGAACTATCCAAAAGCTAGGGTTTCCTGCTCATTTCAAGGTAATACCCCGTGAAGGATTTGATCCACTTCCATCAACAACATAATCATTTGAAGTGTGCATTTTATTTGACATTTGTTACAGTGCTAGGATCTAAATGGTGTTGATATGCAGGACTTTAAGATCCGAATATTGTGGGATACTTGTGATGTGAAATTTCCTATAAGATTGGAAGGGCTTGCATATTCGCATGGTGCTTTTTCAAGTGTAAGTTGTGTGGGCACTTGTTAGTAAATTTGTCTCTATCTTGATGTTACACACCTGTATTGATGCTACACAACTGTATTGATATTTTATGTTTCCTTCTAATGTATTCATGTTTAGTTCAAATAAAATAGTCCACAAATCGCTACCACTCATGATATAAGATTTGCAAATGTATATTTACGAATTTGTAACAAATTTGAAATGTAGAGATAGAACCTTTAAATGTAATGCTTCATCTATATTCCTACACTTACAAAATCAATTACACCTCTTATCAACATCAACTACAAAAGTAATAACTATCCCTCTAAATCAAATAACATATACCGTTCGGCATTCACATTGCATTGTACACATGTGATTGCTAGTATTAATGAAATTTGAATAATAAAAGAAAGAAGACACTTATTTAAATGGAGAAGAGAGTGATACGCTTCTAAAATCTTTATTGATATAAAATATACCGATTATAATCAATATAGCTATAATAATAACCAAAATGGTTATATGAATCCAACAAACACACAATAGAAAACCTAAGTTTCTAAAATACTATTCCCAAATTTAATAATATTAACAAATTAACCATATAGTTAAAACAAACAAATTTATTTTTTACCCTTCAATTTTACTCAACACTTACCACACAAACACTGATTATTTTTAAACTTACATTTGAGATTTATATTTACGGGGAAAAAAAAGGGAATGATGTCATAATAAGACACGATGTAGATTTGAATATATAAATTCCTAATAGGTGGAAGCATTTTTGTCTATATATGTCATATAGAGACACAAGTGGATTGAACCCATGATTTGTAAACCTCTAGCTTTGGAAATTTACAAGACCACAAACAATTACTGTTCTACTTTCAATTCTTCGAAAATGACAGTCTTAAAGTTAGTGAATAAAAATTGAAACTTAGAACTATTTTGCAGCAATGAAAAGCTAACAATTCAACTCACAACACAATATTTATCCTAAAAACCCCAAGTTGAGGGAAAACCAGCCGGAAGGGCAATTGCTCTTTCTTCCCAATATTATATTGGCCAATTTAAAGAGAAATACATATTACAATAAGATGAAGGAAGATAAACAATGTCTACACCTCCCTTCTATACTTGCTTTGCTCTGTTTTCACACCTTGCTTCTATAAAACAATTCCATCTCCAATGGTTTCTTGCTCACTTTTCTTCATTCCAACTTTGATGACCCAAAACCACTTGTTCTCCTTGTATTTATAGTTGTTTCCCATGTCCTCCCGTGCACTTTGGAGAATGAGAAGAGTCATCTAAGGAAGACACGATCGGGGCATTTGAATTCTATTACCATTTGTGGATTCATTTTTTTTTTTTGTCCATTAGTGACAAAACCACCATGCGAGACAAGCGGTTATGCCACGGCCGGTTAAACCGCCACGGCGTTAAACGCCGCAACAACCACCATTCTATGCGGGGACAGATTCTTACGCAACCGCTACTCGCACAAAGGGGCGGTTCTATAACTTAACAGCCTTCTCTTCTTTCTATCCGATTTTTCTTTTGGTTTTGGTTGTTCTGATGAAGTGGTGTTCTTCTAGACCCCATGGATCAACCCATGAAGTCATTTAGTGAAGATATTAAACATATAATGTTCTTGCCTACAAATGGGCGAATGAATAATGGAGAGGAGCCATTCTTTGAGCGTTACCCAATAGTTGCGAGGGTTCCTGTCTTCTTGGGCTCCACTTTTAGAATATTAAAATACTAAAATTTGAATGAAACAAATCTAAAATATGTACATTAATTCTCCAAAACCAATGTAATATTTCCTTTTATTTGTGTTATCATGACCATGTCATTGATAGGGTACACACATCATTTTAAAAGAGTAAATTCATAGAAATAAGATCTCCAATATTTCATATATTGAGCAATAAATGTATTACACAAGTGCATTTTTGTTTGTAGTCAATCCCAAGGCAAAATTCAAATACATCTATCATATCAATGATAAACAAATTTTAATAAGTTTATAGCCTTCTCTACCCACTATAATAAATGTATTGATGACATATTCAAGTACATTCCTGGACCAAATAAGAAATATCTACCATCAAATATTGGACCAAAATCAATGACATGGCAACTCAAAAGGCACCATCTTCAAATATACATTGTTTTTAAAATATATATGCACTCATCAAAGACTCGTCCACTTTCCCTCCACTTTCCATAACACCTATATGAAGTACTGCGTAATAAATAACAACCATTGTGATTGTGAGGCTCAAGAAATAAAACTAATTAAATTCTAATAATATAATTGAAAGACCAGTCATTCAAAATTGAATTCAAATCTAGCCATTGGATTATTGCATCTAAAAGATTGATCCACACCATTCAATTTCAACCAATTAAAATCAAACACACGGATCAATCACTAGCGATTCTATCTTTAAGTATAAATTCAATTCACTACCTAGTTGGCCGAAATAAAATTTCACTCAACATTGTTTTAACCACAAAATATTGCATTGAGCCAGACTACCACAAACTACTGCATAGGTACCACACTGTATATGTTTCATACTATATTTGTATAAGTATGATATTTTATTTTATCTGAATTGATATTTATTTAAATTTTCCATTATTCTGTGATTCTATTTAGTTTTTATTATGAAAACGCAGTCCATACATGATATTTTGTTTAGTATTTCCATTGTAAACCTGTAGCTTTATCTATGAAAATTGAACATTTATAATCTTTGGAAAGTCAATTAGTTTCTTGTAACGATAAAGAGGTTATAAACATGTAACTTTTTCTATGAAAATTAATATGTCTTTACAAAGTCCACGCCATTTTCTTACAACAATAAAGAGGCTAAGAATTATAGCCTCGAAATAGATTTCATATTAGATGATCATACACAAGAAGATTAGCTTGAATATATTCTCTTTCAAAACCTACCACATAGCCTTAGGTCTATTAAGAAGAAAGAAAATTGTTTTTGAGTAATTTACATTTGTTCACCATCCCCTTCAAACAAAAAAATCAAAACTAGAAGAGCTTCAACATTTCCCATAAACCAAAATTAATCATGTTTGAATGTGAGGGTTGAAGTCATATAAAAGTAGTTTATGTTTAAATTGTATTAGCATTGACATGCATATTTGATTGATAATAGTGATCTATTCTGAAACTAAATACATCTTAGAATCTCAAATTATGATTTATTTTAGTAAAGGAAAATCTATAAATTATTAATTAAGAAAGTTCAAATGTTTTACAATGTGTACTAAAACATTGAATACTTCAAAAGTTGGTATAGTTCCTAAAACTCTCAATACTTCATCCATTTCCACTTGCTCTCCTTGTCTTTCCATAATCTTTTTTTAAGTATTTTTTAAGCATAGACACTAACATCGAATGGTTGTACTTCCACTATTTTTTGGTAAATTTAATAGTTCTACTTTGTTTAAATTTGTAATTTGCATGGGAGTGACACTTTTTTATTTACTGTATAGGTGTTTATTGTCATCATGAGGAGAAGGCAACTACCTAGGAGAGTAAGACCAACTAGTGCCAAAACTAGGGGAGTCAGATTTCCACCAAGTCAAGAACATGAAGAAGAGCCCAACAATACATCAATTGAAGATGCCAACAATACATCAGATTGAAGATGCCAACAATACATCAGTTCGAGATGCCAACAATTTAACTTCATGACGAAAACAACCAAGCAACAAGAGGGAGACCTTTAACTAAAAGAGTCACAATACCAAGAAATGATTGGAACAAATCTGATATGGATAGTGCCATGAAATATGTTGAAGAAAATGAATATTCTATATGTTTTGCTGCAAAAAAATGGGGTATACCAGTGAGCACTCTTACTTCTTGGTTGATGGGTCTCACCATGACCAAAAGAAAGGGCCCACCAACAATTCTTACTGATGAAGAAGAACTCGAGTTAGTGAGTTGGTGTCAAGAAATGGCGAACATGGGCCACGGGTTAGAAATTATACAACTTAAGGCATATGTGGCACAAATATGTGAAACTAGGGCCAACCCTTTTACGGATGGTCTTCCTGGTAAGTCATGGTGGGTTGGTTTAAAAAAAGACACTAGAACTTACATTGAGGACAATTGAAGGCCTTGATAAGGATCGAGCAATGTGTCTTAGGCCATCAATTGTCAATTCTTTCTACATTACATTGTCTAAGGCCTATGAGGGCAATCCATATGGACCAAAAAAATATGGAATTGTGATGAGACTGGATTACAAGATGGAAGGAACTGCGGTATGAGAGTACTTGCTAAAAGGGGCAACAAAAGTGTCCCTTACATCATTCCAAAAAGTGGGGAATGGATTACCATATTATGTTGTGTAAACACTGCCAGACAAAGCATTCCAGGATTCTATCTTTTTAAGGGGAAGAAACAATTACATAACTACATTGTAGGTTGTGAGCTTGGTGCATGCATGGCAACACAACCTCATGCATGGATGACTAAAGATTTATTCATGAAATGGCTACATCACTTTGCAACATCTATACCCAGTGGTGTATCTCCAACAAATAGGCATTTACTGATTTTTGATGGTCATGGTTCACATGTTGCTTTGGGAACAATTCAAGAGGCAAGAAGTTTGGGAATAGATTTGTTGACATTGCCTGCACACACCTCTCATAGACTACAACCATTGGATGTGAGTGTCTTTGCTCCATTCAAATCTTACTTCAAGGAAGAGAGACGAAAATGGATAACTGAGAAACATGGAATAGATATCAAAAGGGCAAATTAGCAGAGTTGGGAAGTAAGGCATTCAAAAAGGCTCTTACATATGAAAACATTAAATCAGGTTTCAAAAGGACAGGTATCTGGCCTCTAAATCCAAATGCATTGAATGAAGACATGGGACCTAGTAGAACATTTGACACATCTTTTCAAGATGAAGCAGGTGCAACAGAAAATATGTTACAACTAGCTGGGGTTGGTTTGGAGATTGGGGAAGATGTTGAGATGGTGCCTAACACACAACTAGGCCAAGAATTAGAAGTTCAACATATTTATATAGACTTAAATGACTGTATTGATAAGCAATCAACAAGTCCAATTGAAAGAAGTCAATTTGATGAGCCACTAACTATGCCCACACAAGCTAGCCCTCCTGATTGGATGAAAGAAGCTGCTTTCAATCTAGGTGTAAACTTGAACTTTAATAATGAAGAAGTCAATATCTCTCTACCAACCCAACCACCAAAACTTCATGAGTTAGATTTGGTGCACTACTATGTAGACACTCAAGCTGAAGAAAATGATGTAGCATCAACACAATTGGAGGTAGAAGATGTTTTAGAGGAAAATTTTGATCAAACTCTTGAGGTAAATCAAGGACAAAGTACTCTTAGAATTTTCTTAAAACTCCCAATGGAAAAGATCAAGGGATCAAGGTCAAATTGTGATGTTGGAATAAGATTGAGTAGGAATCTCAACTGATCACAATTGATAAGTACATGGAGCTTCTCATGAAGAAAGAGAAAAAAAGAAATAAATTGATGAATTAAAGAAAATAAAAAGGGAACAGATTCAAGAGAAGAAGGCAGAATGAATTATTGCAAGAGAAAGAAAGGAGCAAGAAAAGATTGAGAAAGAATACAGAAGGCAAGCAAAGGAGAACCAAAAGTTGATGCAAAGGCAAGAAAGGGAGCAAAAGAAAGAGCAAGAAAGGATTCAAAAGGATCAAGAAAGAAGGGAGAAGGAGTTTGAGAAGGCAAGAAGAGAGTTGGAAAGGCAAAGGATACTAAATAGTCCAATTAATCCTTTGCATGAACAACACCCATTATTAAGGGAGTTGATGGCCATACATTGCCCCCAATTGGTGTCTGCAAATAAAATTTCACTTGGAGCGACTACTTCTACAAATTTTGATTCATTCCCAACTACCCCTATGAGAGATGTCAACATGGGCAGGCAGCTACCAACTTCTAACATCCCTACATCAAACATTACTACATTCACCAGTGCCCTTCCCTGGTTTTGGGTAGTGATATTGTAGTAAGTTTTTAAGCTTCTAGTAAAGGCTCAAGTTTTTGTATTTTGTAACAGAATTTCAATTCAAGAACAACATAAACCTGGTTCTGATAGTTATATATGGCTAGAACATGATCTTAAAATGTATTATCTAGTAATGTAGCACCTCAGTATATTTTTGTAATGGACACATGCTTATAATATATGTAATGAAAATGATGTATTTGGAAGTTAATAGCTTACATGGAGAACTACTCTCAATTATTATTTTCGTGCCAATAGCCATTTTTATTCTAAATATTTCAATTCTTGTTTATGTCACTAAAAATAAAAACATCACTAACAATATTTAATGGAAGAAAATAAAAAATGCAACAATTTGATTTTTATCATTGCCTCGAGCGAGTGGAGAAAACTCACCTTTCTAGGTATTGTAGCTTAATCTTTGATATTTTACACAGTGACGTTGGAATTTTGGTCAGCATCAAAATTTATTGAAAGATAACAACAAGATATTAGCATGTTATAATGTTACTGTAATTTAAAAAAAAATCTTTAAGAAGAAATTGAGCTCTTGCGTTTAAAGAATCAACAAAAAATTCAAGGAGGATTATATGTGTTAATAAACACAATTATCAAACAAATTTTCCAGCCTTCCACACGGCCTCACCTTGTTCACATGTAAAAAAAAGACACAGTTGCATATTATTTGTGAAGAGCTACTCTTTTCTGGCTTGATCTCTGCTAAAATGACATTTTTATACATAAAAAACAACAAAACCCATCTATTAGAAAAACAGTCAAAGATTTTAAAGGTCAAGCAACTGTATAAAACTGTGAAACAACATTAAGTTGAAATCCAAAACCCCAGATGAAGTTTTTCTGGAAATTCACCGCATAAAAATCTTCAGCGATGGAAACAATTACCTTATAATGCAGAGGTTGCCCACAATGAAATGGATAGAAAATCATCGATTGCGGGAAGAGGTCATTAATCTTAGTAGCTTGACAATTTGTTTGTCCTCACCCGATATAAAGAAAGATTTGTTATGGGTAGTTTGGACACTATTCATTATGGCCTAGAATTTAGAAAAATAGTTGTTTTTGTCAAACAAATATTGTTAGGATAAAAACAATTGTTATTTAATATTGACTCCTTTTAGGTGACACCTCATAACCAAGGTTGTTAATGGTTATTGAGTTGTTTTAATCTCAATCGTTCATTTGTATTAATCTCGGCCGTTGATTTTCAATGAGAGTAGTATATAAGGGGGTCATTGGGTCATTTGTAACAAGGAAGTTTTAGAGAAACTTGCGGTCTTGCAAGTAGTCTTGCAGTGTTAAGAAGGCGCATGATAACGTTGGAGATAGCAGTGGAGGAATATCGGTAGGAGGATTAGGAGATTGTCGAGCTCTGCCAATAAGAGGCAAGCAGTATTTGTATCTCTTGATTTGTTGAAGTTTAATATATTTCTCATATGTAGTACTGGTTTTCCCTACGGGGTTTTTCCAGGGACAATTGTCTAAAAATATTGTGTTCACCTTGTTGGGTATTTTTTATGTGTTTGTATTTGTGAAGTTACAGTTGTGTTATTTTCCAATATTTGTTGATCAAATAATCTTACAAGATAGGAGGTTAATAATCAGTAACTGTAATAGATTTTTCACATGGTATCGAGACTAAGTTCGGGTAAAAGAGATTTACCCTAGGTGAAAGAAAGTGAGGGTTTATAAAACCCAGTTTAACCTCTTCAAAATTATTATTATTATTTTCTTTTAAGATGGCCTCAGCAGGTTTAAGAGATCAAGACAGATTGGATGGAGCCTCGAATTTTGGTGTCTGGAAAGCCATAATTTCTCTATTCTGGAAGAGAATGGTATCAAGGAATATGTGACCACTGTTGTACCTGTACCTACAGATGCAACACAACTTTTAGCATATAAGAAGGAAGATGCCAAGGCGAGGAGGTTGATTCTTGACGGTGTCAATGATCATATTGTTCTACATATTACAGAGTTAGATACGAGAAGACGATGTGGGATGCCATTATGAATATGTACCAGAATGCTACCACTAACCAAAAGCTGATTCTCAGAGAAAAGTTGAGGAATACCTGGATGAATAAGGGAGAAGACGTCACAAGTTACCTCACCGGACTTAGACTTGTCAGGATGAATTGGCGGTGGTTGGAGACAAACCAAATGATGACGAGCTAGTGAGAATAGCCCTAAATGGGTTTACTAAGCAGTGGGATGTCTTTGTTCAAGTCATCAATGGACGAGACACCTTACTGAGTTGGGATTGACTATGGAGTGATTTCACTCAGGAGGAGCTTAGACTAAGTCTTGTCAATGGAGCCAACAATAAGAGTCAGAAAAGTGAGGTGGAACAGGAAAATGTTGCCCTAGCGGGTAAAGGGAAAGCAAAGAAGGGGTCTAGTAAAGGATCAAATTCACAAGGTGAAAAGAAGAAGAAAGATTCTTCGAAGATCAAGTGCTATGGTTGTCACGAGTTTGGCCACTATGTCAGCGATTGCCCAGAAAGGAAGAAGAATGAAAAGAAAGGCAAGAAGCAAGTTGTGGCTTCAACAAGTGCAGATGAGCTCTCTAGTAGAATGGAAGATGAGTTTGCACTCATAGCATGTATGGTTAGCTCAACCTCATAGAGTGTTTGGTACATAGATAGTGGGGCGTCATATCATATGACAGGAGTTAGAGAATACTTCTCCGAGCTTATAAGGAAGAGAGCACCGAATCCAGATCTCTATGGGGAACATGTCCAAACTCAACTCGGTTGGGAAAGGGACTGCTCGGCCAGAGGGAGAGTGGTAAGATGATTCCCCTTCATGATGTGTCAGCATGTTCCAGGCTTAGGGATGAATTTGATTTACAGATCTGTCCTTCAGAAAAAGGGTACAATGTACTCTTTAGAGGGGCACATGTGTTGATCAAGCACAAGGATTGGAAATCACCCATAGCTATTGGACATAGGAGCGGTCGGCTTTATAGGCTGCAGCTTGATATTCCTAAGGCACTCATGAGCAACAATAATCTTAGAGATCAGGGAGAGCTATGGCATAGAAGGATGGGCCATATCCATCATGGAGCCCTTAAATTACTTCATGAGACAAAGGATGTGTTCTTGAGGTGAGCACAAAGCACGATGATGTATGTAAGGGATGCGTGTTGGGAAGTTTGCTAAAGCATCTTTTCCAAGGTGTGACACCACATCTAAGGGCATTCTTGATTTAGTACATTCGGATGTATTTGGACCAATGTCGACGAAGTCTCTCGGAGGGTATGAGTACTTTGTTACTTTTATTGATGATTTCTCCAAGAAGACATGGATATACTTCTTGAAGACCAAGGATGAGGTTTTGAAATGCTTCCAAGAGTTCAAAGCTCTTGTGGAGAATTCACAGGAAGGAAGATAAAAGTTCTTGATGTCGACAATGGAGGTGAGTACAAAAGCAATGAGTTCTAGGAGTTTTGTACTAGAGAAGGAATCAAGAGAGAGTGGATGTTCCTTACAATCCGCAATGTAGAGATGGAGTTCTTTGAGAGGAAGAATCGGTCTATAACGGAGGGCATCAAGGGCTATGTTGCATGACCAGATATACCCCGTTATCTCTGTGGGCGAGGCATGCGCATGTCTGCAGATACATACTGCACAGAGTTCCACATAAGGTACTAGGAAGATGACACCGGAGGAAGCATTCACTGGGAAGAAGCCGATGTCGAGTCACTTTAGGATCTTTGGGACTTTGGCATATTGTCACATTCCTAAGGATACACGTACTCAAGTTAGCTCAGATACTGGAGAGAGGGTACTTTGTGGGGTGCACAAAGAAACCTCAAAGGCATATTAGATATTCATTCTGGGGACCAGGAAAATTATTGTTCGACGTGATGTCAAGTTCATGGAGGACAAGGCATTTAGAAGGTCTAGAGATTTGCCAGTAGATGATCAGAGTGAGCGCCAATGTAAGCTCCAAGGATCATTCAATCAAGTCAAGGGCAGCAAAGCTCGAGTATAGTTACTAGTACAAGCATAGACTCAGGAGGAGAGAGTTTTCAAAGTATGGAGCAACAGGTGTAAGAAGAGATGCATCAAGAAGACATGGAGGTTGATATTTCATCCTCTACAGTTGGCAGCAAGAACCGTGAGGTTCAACAGACACAAAAGAATACTCAGGAGTTAGTGGGTACTCCTAGGAGGAGTAATAGACAACGGAAACCACTAGCCAGGTATGATGACTATGTTGCATTAGTTAGTATGTTGGTAGATAGTGAACCTTCTAGCTATCAGGAGGCTGCACAACATCAAGTGTGGCAAGAAGCAATGGTTGAGGAGTATACTTCAATTATGCAGAATGATGTGTGGGAGGTAGTGCCTAGACCAACAGATAGGGCAGTGGTTGGATCACGCTGGATCTATAAGATCAAGCACGGTGCAAATGGTAGCATCGAGAAATATAAGGCAAGGTTCGTGGCAAAGGGGTTCTCTCAGAAAGAGGGAATAGACTACGAGGAGAAATTTGCTCCAATTTCCAGTATACTTCTATAAGAGTCAGTAATCTCAATTTCAGCACAGATGGGATGGCAAATCCATCAAATGGATGTCAAGACAACATTTCTTAATGGTGAGTTGAAAGAGGAGGTATACATAGAACAACCAGAAGGCTTTGTAGCACACAACAAAGAGACCCACGTGTGTAGATTGAAGAGAGCGTTGTACGGACTCAAGCAGGCTCCCAAAGCATGGTATGAGCGCATTGATAGTTACTTACAGGAAATGGGCTTTGTGAAGAGTGAGGTAGATGCTAATCTCTACTACTTGGTAGTTGGAGGTGAGATTCTCATTCTTGTCCTATATGTAGATGACTTGTTTCTTACAGGTTCACTGGGGCTCATAGAAGAATGCAAGAGGGATCTTGCAGCGGAGTTCGAGATGAAGGATTTGGGACTCATGCACTACTTTCTAGGCATGGAGGTATGGTAGAAAGATGGAGAGATTTTCCTTGGGCAAGGGAAATATTGCATGGAAATCTTGAAAAGGTTCAGGATGGAAGATTGCAAAGCCATGTCTACACCCATGATCATGAATTGGAGGAAGGTAGACACATCCAGGGAGAAGGATGTAGACCCCACCTTTTACAGGTAGTTGATTGGTTCTCTCATGTATTTGGTCAATACCAGGCTAGATATAGCTTTTGCAGTTAACTCTCTTAGTCAGTTCATGGTTGAGCCAAAGAGAGTGCATTGGATGCATGCAAAGCATGTGTTTGCGTTATTTGCGAGGTACATTCGAGTATGGAATTAGATATGCTCGAGGTGAAGGAATCGGAAGTTGATGGGCTATACTCGACACGTTGGGCGGTAGTGTCTGCAGACAAGAGGAGCACTTGAGGTGTTGTTTGATGCTGGGATCGAGTTGATCTTGGTTCAAAGAGAAGTAGAAGTCTATGGCTCGAGAGTTCAAGCAGAGTCGAGTACATAGAGCTAAGATGGCAACATGTGAAGCTATATGGCTTCGGAAGTCAAGCTAGTAGCTTTGTTTGGTCGAAGGTTGAGACTACGGTGATACACTCGCGACAATCGAGTTGCATCAAGTTGATCGAGAATCCATTGTTTCATGATAGGTCAAAACATATAGACATCAAATATCACTTCATCGTAGATTATGTACATCGCGGGGTTGTTAAGCTACAGTTTGTACCTACAAATCAGCAGGTAGCAGACATTTTGACAAAGGCATTGGGGAAGGCAAAATTCATCTTCTTTAGAGAGATGTTGGGTGTCATGCAGAACAGCTTCCTCGCTAAGAGGGAGTGTTAATCTTAGTAGCTTGACAGCTTGTTTGTCCTCACCCGATATAGCAAGATTTGTTATGGGTAGTTTGGACAAATGATATCGTTCGACCTAGAATTTAGAAAAATAGTTGTTTTTGTCAAACAAATATTGTTAGGATAAAAACAATTGTTATTTAATATTGACTCCTTTTAGGTGACACCTCATAACCAAGGTTGTTAATGGTTATTGAGTTGTTTTAATCTCAGCCGTTCATTTGTATTAATCTCGGCCGTTGATTTTCAACGAGATTAGTATATAAGGGGGTCATTGAGTCATTTGTAACAAGGAAGTTTTTACGAAACTTGCAGTGTTAGCAAGTAGTCTTGCAATGTTAGCAAGAAGGGCACGGTGATAGCGTTGGAGATAGCGAAGGAGGAATATCGGCGGGAGGATTAGAAGATTGTCGGGCTCTCCAAGTAAGAGGCAAGTAGTATTTGTATCTCTTGATTTGCTTTGAAGTTTAATATATTTCTCATATGTAGTCTTGGTTTCCCTACGGGGTAACAAACTATTTGTTGCCAAACAAATTATTATTAAAGATTGTTGAATTCATTGACGTAACTAAATATATACGTGCACATAACAAAATCTCCATGTGCACTCAAGTTGTTCATAAAAATCAATCTTGACTAAATAACTTTGTTAAATAAAGTTTTAGTTAATTAAGTGTGAACAAGCACACTTCAAGTCTAGCTAAATAAATACCCAATTTAACGTAAACACACCGATAAATATATTATTACAAATATTTTCAATGTATCAAATATTTTAAATGTATTTATTTAAAATACGAGAGAGATCAATTTGAAGAATCTTATGTTGTATTTTTCACATACCACATTGATTCCTAAATTTCTATTGAGTCGGTCTTGAAATAGTTTATCTAGAAAAACAAAGGGGCTCAAACCCTACTACAAGGTTTAGATATTATTATTTTTTGATTGACTTCTCCAAGTATAAACGAAAAAGAAAGTGACGATTAAATGAATGTCAAATTTAAGGAAAATTGTCTTGTGATGGTCAAATGGACTTCAAATTTAATGTTGAGAATAAAATTGAACAACTCACTCACTCTATTACATTCCTTAGTTGTCATTGTAGAAACACCTCTCACTGTAATCAACTTAACAAGGAAATATTGTTATTATTATTATTATTTTCATTTTTACATCAATCTCTACCTTATGTACCTCTATGTGTACATATTATCATCATCTTCCACTCTTATAAGTTACCTATAAATATTTATTATAACTATTTTTCATAATTTTAGACATAAAATATTTACAAGTATTTGAAATAACCGACACATGTGACTTACATATTTTATAATATAAATTTATATGTAAATTATATTAATATATAAAAATATATATTAAAAATCGTTAAATAAATATGAAATAATCTTTCATATATATTTTATCCCCAATGTATAAATAAACAGCATTTTGTATGTTTGAAGGATAATATTGGAAAATTACCCTCACCTAAATATAAGTGGTTATCATCAACCACTAGTTGGTGGAATTGCTTATATTACCTAGTGTAAAAATCCTCTTTCATCTGTGAGCGCAGGTCTTAATATCCTCCTCTCAATTGTAATGAATGAGATCGTACCATGGAAATTAATAAATCCAGTTTTTATTTATGATAATATCAGAGAAACGTGAAGTGTAATGGCAAAGCCAGCAGAACAAAACATATGAATTATTACGATTAGGTATAAAAAAACATTTGCTACCAGTTTCCCGTTGCAGGTCATTAAAGCGCGGAACATGAGAGAATGGTCGTGGTTCTGGTACCAAGGTTGATATACAATTCATTATTTCTTATTCTATTTTTGGGCATGTGGGTTTGCTGTTAATTGGAAATGCTAAAAAAATCCGGGCGAATAAGAGATGAATCAACAATGGCGGCAGCGACGAGCTCTTCTTCGTCATCATGCCACAACTTCTCTATATGCAACATTTCCCTCTTCGAAACCCTATCGCCTCTGTCCAATGATTTTACATATGAAAACCAATATCAAAACCTTTTTTAGGCTTCTATTCGTTTTGGATTGATTTGAAGGAATTAAATGAGTTTCAAAAATAACATGCTGAGAATTTTTGATATTTAAGTTTATAAGGTTGAGAAAATGTAGGGGTATTTTAGCAGTTTAAAGTCCCATATTTTTTATTAATTTCCTCAAGTAACCTGCTGAGAATTTTTGAGATCTTTTACAGTTTTTTTAGAAGGTTTGAACATATTTTCTTCTAAAATCACAAAACAATTGATTGGGGGAATGTATATTATGTGTCACATGGACAAATTTCTAGAGTAGTCGCTTTTGGTCTTTTTGGCCGGCGCATAGAATGACTATGCAACATCAACTTTTGATGCGCCCCCTTTAAAACCTTTGGCGCATGCTTTCTTGTGTCAACAGGCATTTTGGTGCGCCTCTCTATGTTGAGGCTTCCCTGCGTGCGCCAAGGCGCATGCGCCTTCCTGTCGACATATCTTTTGTCATGCTTCTTTTTGCGCGCAAAGGCGCACATTTCCTCTCACAACACCACTTCCGGTGCGCCATAGGCGCACATATCTTCATGTTGACAAGTCTTTCGGTGCGCCAAAGGGCGCATGTTTTCTCATGTCGACAAATTTCATTTCGTGCGCCTTTAAAAGTTGGTGGCGCATTTATTACCGCCTCGCCTATATATAGGCGCTGTCATACACATTATCACCGATGCAAAACACGTGATTTTTCTCTCTGAGCTTGTCAAAGCACCAGCCCGCCGCTTTCAATTGATTTGTGGACCCGCTTCTCACGCTTTTTCATCGTTATATCCGGTAAGTGGCCTTCTTCTTTCATGTGCTTTGTTTTTTGTGGTTTTTGGTCAAGGTGTGGTGGGTGTGATTGATTGAAAAGAATAAAATTCATGAATTTGCTTCCTTCCCCTCGCTGCCTTTCCACATTTCCTCCTCTTTCCAGATCTGCTGGTAGAGGAAGCTCTGTCCTAAAAATAATAGCTTGGAACCCCTTTTTGCATATAAACCTCTTCATATCCTACAATGAAACTTGCAAAGAGAGCTTAGCCATATGTGGAAACCCTCTCGAGAAAAATTAAACCTAAAAAAAAGGAAAAAAACTGTTTTTCCTTTCGCATTTTCGCGCATTGCACACCATGCATTCAAATCGCGCATCTGTCGCCCCTGCACACATGAAAGAGCAGCGCAATGGCGCGCATTCCCTCGCTACATCATAAAAAGATGCGCCACGGCGCACTTCCTCGCATGCCGCAAATGCTTTACATGCGCCTCTTAGCGCATCAAACTTGATGCAACATAAAGAATCCTCGCGCTTTTCGCGCACCCAAAGATCCATGTGAATAGCCTCTTTCATATGCGCCAAGTGCAAAGCTATACAAGGCGCAGCGCGCTCCTCATCGCAGCAAACATCATGTGTCAGTGCAAACTCTCCATGCGCCGCGCCAATTTCCTTTAAGCGCGCAAAAGCACATGTTACATAAACCCTATATGCGCCTTTTTGCACCGATGTTCCATGCAACATGAAAGATCCATGCGCCACGGCGCATCCTGCTCCTACAAACATAAAGATTTCATGCGCCTTTTACAAAATACATCCATATGGCGCAGGCGCACTTGTCCTTACAGCAACACAAAATGCATCCCGCAAAGTTGTCTACGCATGCATGCGCCCTTTGGCACTGATTTATCTCTTGCAACACCCTTTTCCTGTGCGCCTTACCTATTTAGCTCTGCAATGCAATATCTCATGCGCCATGCGCCCCGAGGCCTTTAAATTGCTAACTCTTTCTTCTGTCAAGATTTCAATGGAAAATCAAGCAGCTGACACGGCTTTCTTCGATTGGGTTTCACGTCTTATTCTTGCAGATCAGCAATTAAGCTCAGAAGAACATATGTCAACATCAAGCAAGAGACCCACCAAATCCAAAGGCAAGGCCAAGCTTACAGAGGAAGAAATGAAATATAAGTATCAGAGGGTCAGAATGCCCGACTCCTGCCGAGGTCACTTTTGACGCAGAGTCCATCAATAACCTCCGCCTCTGTCGGGATTTCACTCGAGTTCCTCATGAAGTTTCGAGAAAGACTATTCCAAACTCCCAGAGAAGCTCATGAGGAGACTTGCGAGGCGATCAGTGAGTGACACAAGGATCCTTCCCAGGATCAACTAGGGCCCATGATCAGCAAGTTCATGGAATACCACGCTCAATTCCACATCTCGTCACCTGAGCAGCAAAAGCAAGCTACTCCCTTTCGGCCGCAGGATGACGATGATGAATAGTGGCTTCTTCTTCTTCTCTCTCTTCTTTGACTTTCTTTTTTTAAATATCTGAAGTATGTTGGCACAAATGATGACATCATCCATGTTGCACCATGGGATGATGTCATCCATCAAGTTGTCAAAAGTCAACATGACTTTAAGATATTTTGTATCTCCTTGTAGATATTTTGTAAATATCTTTGTAAATAGGTGGTTGGCTCCTTTTTGCCTTCTTTTCTCTCCTTCTTCTATAAATACCCCAATACTTGTTGTGGTGTGCATGAGTGAATATCTTTCAGATGAAAAATAGAAGTGAGGAGAAAAGACTTTGAGCTTTTTGTAACAGAAAGAATTATTAATACAATATTTAGACTTTGTGCTGAATACATGTGTTATTTGCATTGGATCTTTCTTACGTTAGATCTGTGTGTTTGTTCTGTTGAATTTACTTCTTTTTTTATTGTCATTTATTCATCAAGATTGCTTTGCTCATTTATGCAAGTAGGTTTGGCTCATTTACTACCAATCCCAAAACATAAACCCTCCGACCTTTCTCGCTTTGAATTCATTTCTTTTCTCCTTCTGACCTGCTTCTTCCTTCATCCTCTCTTTCATTCCTTTCTTTTCGCAATGAAACACCCTACCGGGATGAGATCCCAAACCCCGAAGGCGAATATTGTGAGACTCGCACATGATTCCCGCCGGTAGAATAGCAATAAACCGCCACTTTGCGACTCAAAGAGGGGCTATGCCCCGCACACCGTTGGCTCGCTTATCCATAGATCTCGCCTGCCGATGATTTTTCTGACCAACAGCTTTTGGCGACTCTACTGGGATCGAATGTAGACTATCGATCTATGATAGTGGTAGGATAGAAAATCTGAAAAAATCAGAAAAATCACTGCCTGTTTGCAAATCTTGCACTTTTTGTTAAAAATCCAAAATTTTGCAAAAGTGATCCAAATCAAAAATTTTCTTCTGAGATCCATAGATCTGGCCTAGTTGGAGATCTTTAGTTCGCTGAGTTTTTATAAAAGTCCGTATTTTTCCGTAGATCTGAGTTTTTGACTGTTTACCAAAAATTTCAAACTCTTTGAAAAAGTCAAATTTAGATCCGAAAATCAGCTTGCTAATCTTCACTATCATTTTATCCTCGCTATTATTTGTCATTAACCGCAATCGGTTTTTAAAGAGGATAGTTTTTAAATATTTAGAAAAGTACATGCTGCTGGTTTTTGTCAGAAAAACCAGAAAATCAGCAAGTACAACCAAAATAAATTTTAAATCTGCACCACAAAGATGCCCGATCCGAAGGTACGCTACAGTGAGCCATTTACGCGGCAAAGCAAAGAGCTCGTGGAGAAGTCGATCCTACTTTCGATCGGCTTCAAAGGCACAATTTCAGTGTAGCACCGACGCGCTTTTCATCACTAAGTTCAGCTGATCGGTCAACCAGAAGCGCCTCACCCCCACGGAAGAGCCGGTTTTCACAAGGAGCCTCTACATCCCTTTCGCAAAGCTTTTTTTATCGCAGCTGGAACCGCACTCCCACCCACGCTTCTTTTCCAAATGTCCGATGGCGGTGCCATGGGGAAATGCTATGGGTCCTCTCGCATTACCACATCCCGCTCACGCGCTCCCTCACTAAAACCGAAAGAATTTTCCCAAATTCGACGGAGCGGAAACCAAAGCACGGATTCACACATATCTCGCATTCATCATGTCGTGCAAGATCTTGATGTAACTCACGAGATGTGTCGGTTCACTTTTTCTCGAAACTCTACAAGGACCTCGCACCAATGGTTTCAAAGATTTGCCGCCGGATCTATTACTAGTTGGGCCACCATGGATGCTTTTCAAGACAGTACAAAGCCTTCGTAAGATGCATTTGCATTATTATCACAGATCACTCACCTGAAGAAGGAGGCCAATGAGACCATGCGCGATTTTATCGCCAGGTTCAATGCATTAATCAACCGTGTCCCTGTCGCCATGCTTCCAACACCGAAAATCAGAAGTGTTTCTTCGTGAACGCTATGAGCTCGAAAGTAAGTTTCTTGCTCCTACAAGAGCAAGTGGCTACCTTGATTCTCGCCTAGGCCGCTGCCATTCGAATAAGATAATTTGATAATATCCGCGAATTGAAAAGGAATCATCCAAGCCTAAATCTTCGGGCCCTTCTCCCACTACTTCGCCTCGATCCGGTATTTCAAAAGATGGCGAACGACTTACTTGCATTAAAGAAGCAGCTTGCCCAAGCTTCTCCTGCTCTCATACCGGATATTCCACTGAGGAACTTCGCTTTCCAACAATGTTCCTCAAAGGCCGCGCTTACTCCGCAATCGCCCACGGTCAAGGCGCTGAGGCTCCTCCGGCAACGCTCTAGCCGAAATCAAGAAGAGGAACAAGATTATGAAGAACCTTCGCCTCAAGGCGAAGATGATCAAGACGCTCGGTGAGCCGACCGCGACTCTACTATCGGGTATATGGAATTTGATGAGGAAGAATCTGATGAAGAAGAGGGTACCCAGGGCTATGCGAGCGGACAATCATATGTTGTTTTTACCCGCTCGCAAGGAAAAGAAGCAGAGGTCGCTGCCCATGTGCGTATGAGAAGGTCGTGTCAAACGCGCCTCCAACCATTGCTAAAAGAGGTAATCCTCTTCCTACTCAACTCCCTGTTAAGTCTTTTACAAGGAAATCTTTTCCCCCCATCTCTCCTCCAAATCAGCCCTCTCATATTCCTATCAAGACCAGTAATCCTACTCCACCATCACGAAGTGAGGGACTCATTCCTTCACCAACGCAACCCTTGGCCGCATTTGATATCATAGATCATGCTAAAAAGACCAAGATCCAAATGTCTGAAGCCGAGTACCTTCAGTCAAATCCCGAACAACTTGTAAGATTGACTAAGTATATTCAAAGTCAAGCTGTTATATCTAATCAGGTTTCCCCAAAAGGAATCCTTTCCACTCCTCCTGAATCCCACATAAATGTTGCTTCAACATCTGGCATCGGGCAAGATAGAACCTTTCTATCTCTCCTCCTAATCAATGGTCACAAGTTGAGTAACTGCATAATTGATTCCGAGCTTCTGATAACGTCATGCCGGCAAAAGTCACCCATGCTTTGGGCCTCACCCTTACCAAGCCTTTTTGCGATGTTATTCCTCGAAACCAAGCAGTTCCGTTGATTGGTCAAATCAAAGAGCGCACAGATTGCATTTGCGGCATTCCCAGAGAAAAGAGTAAAGATGACCGTCCTCGCTTGCCGACATTCCAAAGAGCCTTACGGAATTTTGTGGGAGAAGCTTTTGCAAATGGGTTGGTGGAGAGATTCATATGGACTGGGTCTAAGGCTAGAATCCCCACAAAGGTGTAATGCAGACTTTGGAGCCGTAATCACAAAAGAAGTACTTGGTTACTAACTCGAGGACCCCAAAGCTCAAATTCTTTTCAATCATCGTGATGGGGAACTATTTCTTGTCTACCGAGTCCGACAAAATGGTTGTTCTCGCTTCAAGAAGAAGATCTTAATAAGATCTGACTTTGCAGCTTGATGGCAGCAAATGCAACCAAAGGGATGTGGCGCCGAGCCGTGCTAATATCTCCCGAAGAGGAGATTATTCCTCTCTTTTCAAGTTGCAGCTTTTTAACACGAATAACACCGCTGAGTATGAATCTTTGTTACTCGGGCATGCAAGCAAAAAGAGAGAGAGGGATCAAAATCTGAAAGTACAAGGTGATGCAGAGCTAGTCGAATCAAGTTAAAGGATATATCAAGTGAAGAATGAGAGGCTCAGTGCATTACCGTAATGCAAGATGGGACAACATTGAAGAGTTTGATGCTTTTTCAATCAATCCATTCCAAGAGCTCAAAATGACATGGCCGATTCATCGGGTCGCTTCAAAGATCCCTCATGCTCCTCACCCAGTGATCAAAACAAACAAATACACCATCGAGGTGGTTTTCCGCCCGAGCGTGCTGTATAATTCTCAACATTGGCAAGTATTCAACGATGATAATCAACTCATTGCCTTTCTAGAGAAGGCGGAAAATTTTAAAGAATTGCACTTTGAAGGATCTACTTCCACTGTCGTGAATCACCACCGATCAAGACGATGAATCCAAGGGAACGACGGCATATGTCACCAAAGGAAATAAAATTCCAAAGGGCCTCGTTTCTCTCGGAGCGGTTGTCGACAGCATGATCGCTTTGAAAAAGAAGAGGCGAGATGATCCCGACTCATCCCCGTAAACCGAACCGGCCAATTTAGGTTCTAGAACACCCGCAGCTTGTGAACATTGGAAAATGTTGCGCCTAAGAGAAGCGGAAGTTTGTCAAACCATCAAGAAATACATGGATGTATTGGCATGGTCCTACGCCGATCTAAAGTCTTTTAAGCCAAAGGACGCCCAAAGATGACATCCCATTGAAAGAAGACGTTAAAGCCTTTCGCCGTAAGCAGAGGCATTATAATCCTAAGATCTCAGGTACTATCCAGCTGAAATTCAAAAAATGCTGGATGCGAGAATCATTTTTCCTATCCATCACAGTACTTGGGTAGCAAATATTGTGCCAAAGCACAAGAAGAATGGAAATACGCATATGCGTAGATTTTCAAATTTGAATCAAAGCTTCTCTTGAAAGACAACTACCCACTTCCTATAATGGATCAAGTTCTCGCAAGCAAGAATCGGATCGTAGATGTCAGTCCATGCTTGATGGTTTTTCAGGCTACAATCGATTGAAGTTTCACCTGAAGATCAATTTAAAACAACATTCACTACTCCCTGGGGTACATTTGCCTATAGCAGATGCCTTTTGGCCTAACCAATGCTGGCGCCACTTTTCAATGGGCCATGGACCTGGCATTCAAAGGTATGATGGGGAAAGTCATTGTCATTTATCTGGATGACTTGACTGTGTTCTCTAAACAACGAAGTAATCATTGTGATCACCTAGAGCAAGTATTGGCCAGATGCCGAGAACATGGGATTTCCCTAACCCAAAAAGTCCGCTTTTGGAGTCACTAAGGAAAGTCATAGGCACGTTGTTAGCAAAGAAGGAACGAAGATAGATGATACGAAAGAGTCAAGGCTATTCGTGAGCCTTACTCGCCTACAAGTAAGACTCGGCGTGCTCATTCTTTCTTCTTCGAAAGGTGAACTTTCTCAGCGCTTTTGTTCTCCGACTTTGCACGAGAAGACTCGGCATATATTGACATGATGAAGGGGTCACCAACTTTCCGGTGGAGCGAGGAAGGAAAAAGGTCGCTTCAAGAAATAAAGCTTCCGCTCGCTCACGCACCAAATCCCGTATGTCCCGATTTCTCCAAGGACTTTATCATGTATAGTTATGCATCCGAGCATACCGTGTCTCGCCATCTTATGCAAAAGAATTCGAGAATGTCAATCTCCGATTGCGCTTCATGAGCTCTCCCCTCAAGCCTCACGAACTAAAAATGTCTCAATTGAAAAAGCATGCCTTCGCCGTTGTCAAAGCAAAGAAAAATTTCAGGTATTACATTTAAATTCTCATACAAAGGTGGTGTCGGTCCCCGACACGGCAATAAATCAATTCTAACTCAACAGAGTTAGGAAGCTTGCATGAGGAAATTGATCGCAAAGGTCCAGAGTACGACTGATATAAAACCAACCAAGCCGGTAAGAGGCAAGGGCCTATGTCACCTATGGCTGAAAACAAAGATTCGTAAAGTCCCGAGGAAAAGGATGATTGTACTCAACGAAGCACAAAGTCACCGAGAAAGCCCATTCTCTCGCCTCTCTCGTCCTATTTGTCGCAACCAGCGATGAGTGGTATTCCGATATTGCTTTCTTCCTCACCTACGGCGAATGTCCACCACCTAATCCGCAAAGGAGAAGCGCACTATAAAGCTCGAGCAGCCAAATATGTCATCTCGGGATGATGGTTTATACAAACGCGGATAGATGGTGTCTTCATGATGTGTCGACAAGCCACAACAGTGAAGTTACTTGAAAGTTTTCATAATTCAGCCTCGTGGAGGCCATTTCTCCTCTTCCGTGACAACACAAGATCATCCGAGCTGTACTATCGGCCGACGCTTTTCCAAGATACAACCACCCGGTAGCAAAAAATGTGAACTCACAAGAGCTCATTGCTTCGGCAAGCCCAAGTTGGCTGCTTTTCCCCTCAGTGCCGGTTGTTGTCAACGAACCATTCAGCAAAAAGGGGGAATTGATTTTATCGGTGCACTCAATCCCCAATCGAGTGCCGACATAGTTATGTCCTTACAAAGAACGGATTACTTCACCAAGTGGGTGGAAGCCATACCGCAAACATGCCACTTCGAGGTTGTTTGCAGCTTCATCAAAGAAAATATCATCACGTTTGGCGTCCCAAACAAAATTGTTGCTGATAATGCTTCTAACTTCTCCTCACGAGAAATTATTAGTTTTTGCTATGAATATGGGATAACTTTGGCTCACGCCTCAGATTATTACCCTCAGGGAAATGGTCAAAGCAGTGTAATCCAGTAATAAGAACTTGGTGACCATCATACGAAAACTAGTGGATGAGAATCAACGAATGTGGCACAAGTCCTTATACGACGCTTTGTGGGCAGATCGCATTACTCCCAAGAGGTCTCTCGCATGTCACCTTTTCAAGTGTTATATGGCACTGATGCCGAGCTTCCCATTTCTCGCTGAAATCCCCGCTCTCGCTGCACGAGCTATCAAGATGAAACTTTCCAAATTCTCTTGAAAGAGGATCATGTATCCGATGAGCTCAAGAAAAGAGAGTAAGAGTGGTCGACAAGATCACCGAACATCAGAATCAAGTCAAGAGACTGTTCGATAAAAAAGCTAAGCAAAGAAATTTCCAGTGGGGACCTCGTCCTTCTATGGGACAAGCGAAGAGAGCCAAAAGGCATGCACGGAAAGTTTGATTCCCTATGGAGAGGACCTTTCAAGATCAAGCAGCTCAACGGAGAGAATAGTTTCTATCTCTCATATCTGGATGGAACCGAACTCCCGCTTCCCTACAAATGGCAAAGATCTCGAAAATTTTCAGAAGTAGAGCTTGCTCTCTTCTTTGTATGCTTTTGCTTTAGTTGTGTGTTTGTTTTCGCTCGTGTGTTTGCTTTCTCGCTTGTTGTGTGTTTCCTTTGTTCTCCTCCTCCGCCCTCTTGTTTTTGACTCTCCAAATGGATAGGCACATGAGATCCGGGATTCTCTACCCCCCGAGTTTGCTCAGTGATAGTCCCCAGAAGAGCTAAATGTTATCCCGTAAAATCGACAAGGGCAATTTTACTGATAACCATACCGAAATTTTGTTCCGATCCTCGTTAGGGATCCTCGCGTTCTAACGCTTGCAAAATCCCTTCCCGAAATCTGGTTTTCCGAACTTAGTCGTTTTTGGTCTTTTTGGCCGGGCGCATAGAATGACTATGCAACATCAACTTTTGATGCGCCCCCTTTAAAGCCTTTCGCGCATGTTTTCAGTCAACAGCATTTTGGTGCGCCTCTCTATGTTGAGGCTTCCCCGCAGCGCCCGAGGCGCATGCGCCTTCCTCGCCGACATATCTTTGTTGCGCTTTTTTTGGTGCGCCAAAGGCGCACATTTTCCTCTCAAACACCACTTCCGGTGCGCCATAAAGCACATATATCTTCATGTTGACAAGTCTTTCTGCGCCAAAGGGCGCATGTTTTCTCATGTCGACAACTTTTTCGTGCGCCCTTTAAAAAGTTGGTGGCGCATTTATCACCTCGCCTATATATAGGCGCGTCTGCGCTACATCATTGTCACCGATGCAAAACACGTGATTTTTCTCTCGAGCTTGTCAAAGCACCAGCCCCCTGCCGCTTTCAATTGCTTTGTGGACCCGCTTCTCATTTTTCATCGCTTATATCCGGTAAGTGGCCTTCTTCCTTTCATGTGCTTTTGTTTTTGTGGTTTTTGGTCAAGTTGGGTGTGTTTTGATTGAAAAGAATAAAATTCATGAATTTGCTTTCCTTCCCCCTCGCTGTCTTTCCACATTTCTTCCTCCTCTTTCCAGATCTCGCTAGAGAGGAAGCTCGCCTAAAAAAATGATAGCTTGAAAACCCTTTTGTATAAACCTTTTCATCATCCCACAATGAACTTGCAAAGAAGCTTAGCCATATGTGGAAACCCTCTCGAGAAAAATCAAAACCTAAAAAGAAAATCAGATTTTCTTTTCTTTCGCGCATCGGCACACCATGCAAAGCATCAAAAAATGCAGCGCTGCACACATCTTCATCATAAAGAGCAGCGCGCACAATGGCGCGCTTTCCCGCTCGCTTCTCATCATAAAAAGATGCGCCCCTCATGGCGCACTTCCTCGCATGCCGCAAATGCTTTCCATGCGCCCTCTTAGCGCATCAAACTTGGATGCAACATAAAGAATTCCTCGCGCTTTTTGCGCACCCAAAGATCCATGTAATGTTTTTTCATGCGCCAAGTGCAAAGCTATACAAGGCGCAGGCGCTTCCTCATCGCAGCAACATCATGTTGTGCAAACCCTCCATGCGCCGCGCTAATTCCCTTAAGCGCGCAAAATGCACATGTTACATAAACCCTATATGCGCCCTTTGGCGCACCGATGTTCCGTGCAACATGAAAGATCCATGCGCCACGGGCGCATCCTGTTCCCATGCAACATAAAGATTTCGTGCGCCCTTTACAAAATACATCCATATGGCGCAGGCGCACTTGTCCTTACAACAACACAATGCACGTATCCCGCAGTTGTCTATGCGCCATGCGCCCTTTGGCGCTGATTTATCTCCTGCAACACCCTTTTCCTGTGCGCCTTACCTATTTAGCTCTGCAATCTGCAATATTCATGCGCCATGCGCCCTGAGGCCTTTAAATTGCTAACTCTTTCTTCTGTCAGCATTTCAATGGAAAATCAAGCAGCTGACACGGCTTTCTTCGATTGGGTTTCACGTCTTATTCTTACAGATCAGCAATTAAGCTCAGAAGAACATATGTCAACATCAAGCAAGAGACCCACCAAATCCAAAGGCAAGGCCAAGCTTACAGAGGAAGAAATGAAATATAAGTATCAGAGGGCCAGAGGTCACTTTTGACGCAGAGTCCATCAATAACTCGCCGACGTCCATCAGGATTTCATCGGTTCATATGAAGCGAGAGAAAGACTATTCCAAACTCCCAGAGAAGCTCATAGACGAGCGGGAGACTTGCGAGGCGATCAGTGAGCGACACAAGGATCCTTCCCAGGATCAACTAGGGCCCATGATCAGCAAGTTCATGGAATACCGCGCTCAATTCCACATCTCGTCACCTGAGCAGCAGCAAAAGCAAGCTACTCCCTTTCGGCCGCAGGATGACGATGATGAATAGTGGCTTCTTCTTCTTCTCTCTCTTCTTCTTCGACTTTCTTTTTTAAATATCTCAAGTATGTCAGCACAAATGATGACATCATCCATGTTGCACCATGGATGATGTCATCCATCAAGTTGTCAAAAGTCAACATGACTTTAAGATATTTTGTATATCCTTGTAGATATTTTGTAAATATCTTTGTAAATAGGTGGTTGGCTCCTTTTTGCCTTCTTTTCTCTCCTTCTTCTATAAATACCCCAATACTTGTTGTATTGGGCATGAGTGAATATCTTTCAGATGAAAAATAGAAGTGAGGAGAAAAGACTTTGAGCTTTTTGTAATGTAAAAAGAATTATTAATACAATATTTAGACTTTGTGCTCAATACATGTGTTATTTGCATTGATCTTTCTTACGTTAGATCTAGATCCGTGTTTTATTCATGCAAGTATTGCTTTGCTTTGCTCGCTTATGCAAGTAGGTTTGGCTCAATTTACTACCAATCCCAAAACATAAACCCTCCGACCTTTCTCGCTTTGGAATTCATTTCTTTTCTCCCTTCTGACCTCATCTTTCCTTCATCCTCTCTTTTCATTCCTTTCTTTTCAGCATGAAACACCCTACTGGGATGAGATCCCAAACCCCGAAGGCGGAATATTGTGAGACTTGCATGATTCCCGCCGGTAGAATAGCAATAAACCGGGCTTTCATTTGCTCGACTCAAAGAGGGGCTATGCCTCGCATTCTGAAAACAGAGGATCATTCTTCAGAAAATAAAAATGGAATGAGTGTTACTTGTTTTTTTGCTTATTGCACCTGTATATTGCATACCACTTTACTTTGGTACACTAATCCTATTTTCTGTGTAATTGAACTACATGCGTTAATAGGTTTTAAATTTAATATTTAACATTTTATTAAATAGTACAAGTACTTTATTAACATTGATTTTGCATGTGTGTTTGCATATTCCATAAGCTGCGAGCGTAAATGAGTTTATTGTTCTACTCGAAGTGATATTAAACAAATTTGAGCTAATTATTTTCCAAAACATTCTTTTAGTTGATTTCTTCTTGTTATCGTATGGATCTGGCTGTTATTTTCTTCTTCTTAATATTATACGGTTGTTGCTATTTGCATTTCACTCTTTCTAATACAATTGTTAGCGCAATCCTCTTTTAAAACACAATTTTTTTCTACATTCTATCAGGGTGAACATTGCACCTCTTGATGTAATTGCTAGTTATATCTTTCATTTTACAAATGGCAATACCTTTTCTGTTCAATCTTGCATTTAGTGCCTTCCAACTATTATAAAAGTTAAAACACTCTACAGAATCGATTAATGTTATAATTACTATGTTACATGCAAGTGTCGAAGCAACCTCCAAGATTGCTATTCTTTTAGGGTGATCTTGGTTTACTATATTCATGCAAGTGTCAAAGTGAATCACAAGATTGCTATCAT
Source organism: Taxus wallichiana var. yunnanensis (assembly GCA_018340775.1). Lineage (NCBI taxonomy): Eukaryota > Viridiplantae > Streptophyta > Pinopsida > Cupressales > Taxaceae > Taxus > Taxus wallichiana. Next base: position 944,962,012 of record CM031235.1, read on the forward strand.
ATTGTCTCTCAACCATATTCAGATATATGAACGTCTTAAAAAGTTTCCCCATCTCAAAAGCTAATTGGACAGAAATCTTTCATCTGAGAATATTTTGTATACAAACATTTTGCTATATAAACGTCTCTTAGAGGTGCTTATGTGAATTCCCTTGCCTTGTGATATTACCCATGAGAGAAAAAACCATTAAAGGAATGACTATTTGTAGAAATTGATTATTAAAGTGATCGCATGAATAGTTAAAAAGTACACACAAATTATTATCTAGTTTGAAAATGTTTTGCTCATGCCTTAATACCACCAATATAGGTTCATTTTAAAGATAAGAGAGTGCCTCCTCAAACCATTAAATCAACACAATTTCTACCCTTTTATCCCGACATTTTAGATGTCATCTGGGAGCTTCAACGCCAACTTTGAAAGCTAATTTGCTTTTAGCAATTAAGTCCAACCCATTCAACTTATCAACTGACCTCATCTAATTCAACAATAAGTATTATAACCAAATATTTGATTTAAAACATAATTTTCCATTTATGTATGCAATTTTCTAGAAAAAAAATATAATAATTCAATTTAAAAGTGTATATATTTTGCACCATAAAATTATCATCTTCTTGAAACTTAAGGGATTTGACAAAATAACCCCATAAAATTTGAACTTAATAGGAGGGATCACAATTGAGAGCATTACAAGATAACAACCACAAGTCAAAGAAGGTCCACAAAAAGAGCATCATAAGAACGTCATCACAATATGGAACACAAGAATGTTGTCACCATTAGAGAGCTTTGCAAGATAGCAACAATAGGCAAAAGAATGTCTACAAGGCATTGCCGAAAAGATAACAACCACAAGACATCACAACAAAGCTAACCATAGGAAAGACAATGTCCACAATAGAGAGCATCAAAAGATAACATGGCCACAATAGAGAGCATCAAAAGATAACAAGCTATCCACCTATCCATCACAGGGTAAACTTCTGGCAATGTTAGTAGGGGGAAGTCACAGCATGTAATACCCACCGCTTCAGAGTTTTTACCCTCTAGCCTCTTACCTCATTGGCAAAGATTTTAGTACCAATAGTGCCTTATAAAATACCTCTTGCTTACAATTGTTATATATATGGGATTGTTACTAACACACAAAATAGGGATTATTGTAAAGCAATACAATGAATGTGCATGAGACAAACCACAATTTGAAGTCAATAACATTGGTGAGATTTTCAGAAGACATGTTGTCTTGTTCTTGCAATTATTTGCCAAATATTAAATTATCCCGTTAATGGGATTAGTTTTGTATGCCTTTTGCACAGACTTGTTTTCCCTCGCAGCGATTCTCAATTCAGTCTATATTTTGGATTTTGAGGTATAGATAAAGTCAAAAGGCTCATAATTGACGCAAGTCTGTGCTATAGGCTTCAAAGAATCCACCACAGGAAAAAGACACTTTTACTTTACATCTTTGAAGAAGAGAATGCAATGGAGGATTTACAATATTCTCAAGTCTCTGAAATTGAAGAAGTTAAGGTCTAATTACTCCAATGAACAGAACGGGAACCTAGAAATTTACAAGGCTCGGTAGCTGCTTATTAAGCCATCCCAGCCCCAAAATTTTGAGCATGTTGGGATTGTAAAAATAAGATTACCAATGCAATGAGAAAAATTGAAAAGTTTTCTGTCCGATTGTGAACAACTTCAGTCAAATAACTAAAGAACAAACTATTGACAGTGTTTGATTGTGTTGTGAAAGATGCAGCGGAAATCAAGAAGCTTGAGAAAAACTTCTACTTATTAGCAAGAAAAGTTAACTATACCATACATATTTTGTAATGATCCCTCTAGAACTTTGCCAGAAAACACTGCTGATACTATCCTACTTGAAGATGGAGGACTGCTTCCCCTGTCAAACCACCGATGCAATTTCCATTAGCATCTACGGATGCAATATAAATTTTAAATCATCATGATTCATAACATTCAATGTTCTTATTGCCTCTGGCTGTCAATGGTGTTTGCTAAAGTGGCCAATATGATATTTCTACAAGCTTTCAAGATTTTCATTTATAGTTACAAAAGGAATAACTTGTATTTGCAAATGCATAATGTCCCCTAATTAACAACACAATACATGAACTTGACTTGTGTAACTAAATCAGCTTGCACTGCTCCATCTCATATTGTAAACTAAGGTTTTCTTCTTTACTCACTACAAATTTTAATTCTTACTGGACACTGCTTACTGTTTGATCCATGTAGAGTATTTACAGAGGATACAAGTTAAAGGGAAAAGGATTTGTCTCCTCTAATTAATTATATTAAAAAACTGGCCTTGGCTGCGGTTGTATGAGAATTCCTAACATATTTTCTACCACACTTTTAGTCTATTGCAAGATGGATTGTTGATCTAAATTAAAAGATGCTCGAGTTTGATTACATGAACATCCGTCTAGTCTTGAAACAGAAATATTAGAACTGGGGACCAGATGTATGCACTGAGTGACAGTTTTCCTGCCTTAGGTTAATGTAGACACTTGTCAGAGAAGGAACCCAAGAGCCCATTCGGAATACTTCTACCCATAACAAGAACCCATAATATAAATCAGAGCAGAGTAGAAAGCCTATTCATGATATCCTACTCTATTAGTTTCTTCTTTTCCAACAAGCGCTAGTTCTTGGGAATAAATGAATTTAGAGTTCCCTTACCATGCATCCGTTTCACAAAGCGATCAAATTCACAAAAGTATGCTCTCTCCATTAAAGTAGGGGTGAGCCTTTGGTATATGAAAGCAACTAAATGCCGCCTGTCAGGATCATTTATTGGCTTTGCATTCTCAAGGATCCTATTGTAGCTGTCTCTGTCATAGCATGGAAGGGCATTGACACTTGCAACAGGTATGTCAGTATCCCAAGCTGCATTTAAAACCTGAGAAGAAGACGGTTCAGATCATTTCAATTTATTACCTTTTATTGGTAAAGAATCTTGAAATGAACTGGATAAATTTTGTTTTCACCTGCCACACAAGGCCCTGTGAATCCTCCATTGCTTCCACAAATCCTTCTTGATGACCCAAATCGTGCAACTCAACACAGGTAAAGTTAAATGTAGCATTATGTTTCTTAAAAACTTGGCAAATTGGAGCATATCCATCCATGTTGGATGAATTGTAGAAGCCTGCTGCAAGTTCTGCCGCATGGCTGGCAGTCTTATACCACCAGTGAATTCCTGAAACCTGATAATGGTCCATGCAAACGATTCTTAACATTTTTATGCTCAGAAAAGATTTGGTTATACAAAATCATCTGAAAATGGAAATCATGTGATTATAAAGGACTTCTAACTGAAGAAATAAAATTAAGGGAGGCTATAACTAAATTGACAAGAGTTGGATTCAGGAACTAGTAGGAAAGGAAGTGATAAATGTCATAATTTACTCATTTAGTGAATGAAGATTCGCATCATCCATTACTAAATTAACAGTAAACTGAGGTGCAATTCTGATTGACACTATTAACAAAGCTTTTAAATCTATATTGACATGCAACCAACATCTCTTTGATAGTGTTACCTTAACAGCTATTTGGGTGCCCTCAAATGCCAGGTTTGCAAAAGCAAGTACACGATCACAATGTTCTATCAACACTTGTGAATACCAACGAAGAAAGAAGCGTCCATAGTAGCTATCATAATCTCCACCATCACAGAAAAAACCTGTATCCTGAGGTTGAGAATTATAGTAACCAGCATTGTCAGGTCCTCTGGCCCAAAAAGAATGTCCACGTGCTTCGGCTGCTTTTCTCAGGCTTTTCTGCAAATACTTATCGTAACACTGCACAAAAAAGGAACAGACATTCAAATCCAGAAATGCCAGTAACCTTTAGTATGTTCCTATTAATCACAATGCACAATCCTGAAATTGTTACAGCTCAAAGTACAGTGCAAAAAGATCCATGCTTCAGTTTTGCTTTTTCAAAAGACAAAATTTAATTGGGTGCAAAAACTCAAAAAATTGTCATTGTTCCTGCACTAAATTGCACAACACAAGGAATGATTTACTACAGATATTTTTGCTTTGATTGAATAGGTTGCTCATAAGCATTCTCCCAGAACATTACATTAGGTGGACGAGGCTGTTACCTTTTTCTAGCCTACATAGGAATATGAGATATGACCCTACCTATAAATAGTAAATATTTTTGACTCTTATGAGATTGAGCCAAGGTGGAGAGAATTGGTAATGTCCCCATTTTTGAAGACCCTTAGCCTAACTTTCCCCGTGGGCTTTGGGATGTTGCAAGGGGAAAAATTATATTAAATAATTAAATATTATTGCCTGGAGAGTGATTTTTATCATTTGACATTATAAAGCAATAATTATTTAATTATGTAATTTAATTCCCACAATGCAAAATTAAAAAGGGAATTAATTAAATAATATTAAAGTGGCTTTTAATGTCATAAAGACCCTTAGAAAGGGGACGCCACACTTAGAGGGGGAAATTAAAATTAAAAGGGGAAATTATAAGCATGCCTTATAATTTCAAATTATGGTTTTCCCTCCAAAAGGGAGTCGCTCCACCCTAGGAGAAATCTATAAATATATGTTTTGACATTGAGGGAAGGGTTATGTTGGATGATCATTTGATTTCACTCCATGCTTGGAGTATTGGGATGTATGCCCTAGTTCTTGCATTTTGCTCTCTCTCATTTGGAAGCCATTGTTGAAGACATTGAAGACTCTCTTGTTCCATTCATTGTGTTTCATTGTGTTGAAGTGTCTTTGTGCATGATTTATGTTTTCTAGCTTTGGCGACTTGTCTAGAGTATTGGCGCATTTTATTGAGAGTAAAATCTGCATGTTATTGAATATTGTTAAGGGTTTTATGGTGCTTTAGATCTGCTGGTTATTATTGCATTAATTAAGCCATAGCGACTTGCATAAATGGTTGTTTGGGCATGTTTGGGTGTCTATTGAAGTGGTTTAAAAATCTGATCTGCAATAGTGTTTTGTAACTCCATCCTAGGTGATTTTGGAGGGGTTTCATAGTGTTTATGAGCTGCTGGTTATTGTTGGTTTTATTCTAATTATGGCGACTTGAATTGAGCATCTTTTGGCATGTTTTAAGGGTGAACAAGCTATATTTGTAATCTGATCTGAGTTGGCTTATTTTTTTGAGTGTGAGTAGCCATTTTGGGATGTTTTTGAAGGGTTCTAAGAGCTGGAAATAATTTACATGTTTTATGCTAACCCTAGCAACTGGTTTGGGGCTTTTGGAGGGTTTTCGGTGGTCTAAAAATTCAGATTTTAATATCTTTGGAAAGCTCTTGAATTATAGATTAGTCTACACTTTATTTCTATGTTGCACGGAAACGGATACGAAACGCAAAAACGACAATTTTCAAAAAACCTTGGATACGAAACGTTACCGGAAATGTCCGTACAATATATATATATATATATATATAGTACTCATTTTATAATTGTAGACCATAAGAGATAATTGATAAAGCACTCAAAATATTTTGTATTCATTGAAATTTGAACTTCTAAAGAGTCATGACTCATCATTCAACATGGTTACAATTTCAATGATTCACATATACATGATAATAATCTAGATTCTAGAATATATCATCCAGATTTTCCTCATAATCATCTCCACGAAAACTGAATTTAGCAAGAGAAAAATGAGAGTGTGATTTAGAATGGACCCAAGATGTCATTATATAGCTTTTAGGAAGTGTCTTTAGCAAGTCTAGGTAGGTAGATTAGGTTTAGGTTCATTAAATGCAGTTATTTTTATTTTTTAAAAAATTTGATGCTTTAAAATTTAAAAAACGTTGGAAACGTGGCGAGCGTTTCGAAATGTCTGCCACCACACCATTTCCCCACGTTTAAGTTTCTAAAAGCGTTTATAGGATGAAACACCACCCTCTGGCGTTTCCTGGCATTAGAGCTTTATTTCACGGGAAAAGATGAAGTATTGAGCAAGTTATGAATTTTCCAAGTTTCAGTTGTCTGTGTCGGGTTTTATCTACACAGTTTTAGATTTCGTGGGTTGATTTGCATGTCTTCTACTTATCCAAAAATTGTCATCTATAGCTTGTTGGAAAGCTAAAAATATGAAGAATCTTTTGGCATTGGTTTGATAGAAAAATATTGGACAGTGAAGGAGTTAAATTTTTAAAATTTTGTAGCGAGTCTAGTGCATTTATTAATTAATTACTGTTGTAATTAATTTCAGATTTGAAGTGATTAGTTTTCTAACTGGTTCTCCCATCTAATCCACCACCTTGGCTCACTCCAACCCTATTTGGGTTGTATTGAAGCTAACATTAGATTATTTGAGGTCAAACTAGGAGGGTTTGGTCCTTCTAGAGTCAATTCAATAAATTAAATCTGTATACTTGGATAATATCCCAAAAGGGGATATTACGAAATGTGTCTAACCTAACAAGAAATCACTATTATTGAGAAATTAAACTTGATCCAATGAGGAATATAGGAGAAGGAGAATTAACACCATTTGTTTCTCGCCTATGCTTACTTCCTTGGGCGGTGGATTTTGGGTCAAGGGGTGTTAGGTTTTGGTTGAGCAATTTGTAAACCTACTAGGTAAAAACTAGCTAGAACCAATCTTTCCTAAAGTTCGTGTACACATGCCATAGATCAAGATTTAAAAAATTTACACAAATAGTTTGGGAATGTGTACTTGCTAGATAGTTCTAGTATAATATTAGTTAATGGTTCCATTGAAACTATTGATTGGAGGAAGTTATGATTTTTAGTTTGTGGGAAATATCATTGGCCTTTACAATTACATTTATTTTGATTTCTCTCATAAACCTACAGAAAGTAACATGCAATTTACTTTTGAAGGTTTAACCAAAGAATATTGTAGCATACATTTCCATAGGTGTTTAGATCAAGTTTGTGCTAGACTAAAGCTTTCTTTGGGAATTTTTAATTAGTGCATCCATCCATCACCGGTAGCTTCCCCTTTTATTGTGTTGCTCTCAAATATTTTGGGAATTTGAAGCCCATCTTGCATTAATTCAACTTAGGGTTTGGCTTTCCACCATGGTAGCGAGAACATGGGAAAAACATGTTTTGAATGCTCCGTCTTGTAAACCGTATTGTCAAGACGTGACAACGAAGCCAACAATTACTTGGTCAAACTTGCATGCAATTCAAAAAAATAATGCTGTGACTAAAAAAGAGAAAATCAAAGGCGACATGAAAGAAATGGGAAAATAAATCATTTTGAGCGGTGATAGTCGGGGACAACGCTTGTGTTGGCTTATTAATTCCTCCATGTTCTTATCCTCGAGCGTTAAGGAGATCTTCCCTACACTTACGTGCATATCTACTTTTTTACAATTTGTTTTGATATTATGCTTTTATTAATCATCAATTTTTTTCGGTTTTTAACCCGAGTAATCAAGAAACAATTCAGCCACACCTTGTCACTATTGTGTAAAGTTTCGTGCTGCTATAGTTTTTGCCAACAAGCAACTTAGTCTTTATTATAGCTACAACCCAGCCAAATGTAAAATGTGTTACAATTCTTAGAGAGAAAATCGACACTTAAGACAAGGATGAAATTTCCACGCATGCATGTTGCCAAAGAAACATACTTTAAAGCTCAAATGTTGTTGATTTTGTTAGCGATACAATTTTGTTGATTTTGTCAATAGTATGTGAATTTCACTTTGGTTGTTTATTATATTGACCATATTCCTTATTATACCCGCTTCTAGTGGAAAGATTAGCGATGTAATGTTGATACTTCATTTTATTATTATAAGCCTTGGCCTATGATTCATGTCCCCAATTAAAGCATCCATGAGAAACTTAAAAGTCTTGATGGAATTTTAAGTTTTACCGAGGGTTAAGTTCTGCAGATCACAAAGAGTATGGGATGCCCCTCTTGAACCCAAAAAGGTCAATTTTCTTGGTTCTTTGTTTTCTCAAGGTATCCCATTAGGAGAAAGATTACAGCATCGAGAATCAATTGCCCTATGGTGCTGCATACTAAAAGGAAACCTTAAAACATCTTTTTGGGTTTGTGTAATGTCCCCTTTTCCAAGCTAGTCACTATGAAGATCTTGGGCCCATTCCACCTTCCATGGGCTTCAAGGAAGGAAAGCAAGGGAGGTGAACATTGTCATAATTGTAAGTGATTGTGTTTTCCTTATTTATTTAATTACTAATGGCTTGGAGTGATTCAACTAGGGGATGGGTGAATGACAAAGCAAAAAGGAATTTTTATATTTTCCACATGAGGTTGGTCTTCTTGGAGGACCAAGTGAAGATTAAAAGTACACTTCCCCTTCATTAAGAAGTCGGCCAAGGGAATTAGTCCTCTAATTCATCCTTGGCGCCAAAGAGGGGTACTTGAGGTGGTTTGAATGGTGGAGGAGCATATCATTATCATTCATTATTTTGACATTTACTTTGATTTGGAGCTAGTGTAGCATCTCTTCTTGCCATTGAAGGATGGAAACCCTTCCTTGGTCACCTATTGAGGATGAAACCCTTCAATAGGATCACACTAAGGGACGAAAACCCTCTTGTGTGCAAGGGTGATCACACACGGAGGTCACATTGAAACTTTAAAGTGATTTTATGTAGTTGTTCTTCATTTCCAGCCCTAGGCGACTTGCTTGGGGGTTGAGTTCAGTGCCATCTAGAGCACAATTTAGCATTTTGAGCTGATATTCTTGTTCTTCATATTTTATAGGCTGAAATCTACATTTTGGTGATTTTTGGTGAAGTTTATCCATCATTTCCAACCCTTGGTTTTGGTTGTATTGTGACTGTCATAAAATTAATTACAGTTGGGTGTAATCACTTATTTTCTCTATTATTTTGATGGAATTTGGATTGATAAATATTGTCGTGGTTGGATAAATTATTTGGAAGCATTTCAAGTCTTATTGCATGGTTATATGTTGATGTGAATCTCATATATAGTTTTTGCCCTAGAGGGCTGATTGATATTATGTGTTGAGTGTTTGAAGAGCATTCTCGGTTGTTTTGATTGATGTTTGTGTGTTTGAATATGCAATTTTAGATCTGATTCATTAGCGTTGTGGAGAAACCTTTTTCCCCATCCGCTACCCTAGAAGGGATATTAGAGTGGTATTAGAGCTTCAATCTTCCCAGCCTAGAGGGTTTCATTCAAAAGGAATAGATAGATGGTGAACATACATGATAAGTTTTCCCTAAGGCAAGAAAGATTGGCAAATAGAATGACACAGTTGATCCAAGCCATGCATGGAGAAGTAATTTCTTCGGGAATTCATAGCGTGAAGCAACCCTTAGGGTCAAGCTTTGGAGTTGTTGCTAGGCCATTTAAGCCTACCTTCCTCCCTAGGGAAGAATCCATTCCGGAGATTGAGACACAATATTCGGTGGGCCACAACATTGCTACCATCTATGAGGAGTACAAGGATCTTCCGGATGAGATTCGTGATGCCATGTCACTCACCGAGTTCATAGGGTTGAAGAATGGTAGAGTGGGAATCGGACCAAGGTCTAAACCCTAAGCTATACCCAAGGAAAATGGGAAACATGTTCTAGCCCTAGAGGGAAAGAATCCCTCCATTATGATCAAAGAAGAAGAACACTCGAAGTTGTCGGGCATGGATAGGGAGCAGCCCATGGAAGCCCTAGAAGTACCTATCATTCTTCATAAGGGTGAGCCCTTGACTGATTTTCAGAACAACAGTATAAAGGGGCATGTGTTGGAGGAAGAAACCATGGAACATGAGCCCAAGAGGAAGGAAAATCAGATTTACAAGAGGGTGAAGAAAGGTTGATGGTTGAAGCTCAATTGCCCAAGGATAAGGATGATGATCAGCTCGTTAGGAGTTTCCAAACAGCAAGCAATGAAAAGCAAATTGATGATGTTCATGATTCCGGTAAGAGTCATGATGTTGTTCCCTACATGTATCAACAAAATGAGGATGCTTCAACAAATTCTCATAAGGCGAAGAAAGATGAACACTATGAAGACAACCAAGGTATGAAGGTAATTCAGATTTGTTGCTTTCTACTATGCCATTTCAGATTTGTGGTCATGGGCAATTTGTTGAAAAGGATGACCATGGGGCAAGTTTGATACTCCATAGTAAATCACGGCAAATGGGTGATCATCATGGTGCTAAGAATGGAGAAAAATCAGAATTGCACGGGATTAATGGGGCTAAAATTCCAGGTAACCTTGTTGGGGGCATGCCCATGGAATAAGGCCCTCTCTTGATGCTCATGTTGATCTTCAACTCGCTGGAAATTTCATGATAGCAGCCTATGGTAAGCAATTTAATCATCTTCGTAGCAGGGATTCGCTACATCACCTTCATGTTGTCTTTGCAATATTTTGGTCGTCATAAGAAATATTCTAATAACTTTGTGAAGATGAAGGGTACCAAATGAGAAGAGGATTCTACTTCAGCCCCCAGAAGTGAACTCTTTGTTGGCAACCATAGACATGACCATCATATTCCAGATTTATTGATTCCTTCTATGTCGCTGCCATATTTGTATCATGGAGGGCAGCATGATCAATTTGATAAGAGGAAGAACATGTTGAGGGACAAAGGGCACATAGATTCTTCCTTGCAAATTCCAGATTGCTTGTACATAGAAGTTTGGGATCCGGGAGATCTTTTGAAGAGTGTTGCTACAAACTTAAGGACTGTTGTTACCTACATCCTTATGGCAGCTATAAGAGAATTGGTAACCACAAGGAAAAGACATTTCTCACCCATGGTGAGGGATGAAGTGTTTACATCAGGTGTAAAATGGTCTCCAACTACCACCATCCCAATTTTGCATGGGAAAATACAATACTTCAGCCATGGTAAGATATTCTTTCTGAATTCATATTTTGGACAGACAGACAGTACTCTGAACAGCTGTAGGTTGACATTTATGATGAAGTTCTTTGGGTTGAACATGATGTGTGAAAGGGATTTCAAGTATTGCAGTTGTTGCACCTTTCTTATGTTATTAATATCCAAGGGTTTTGAGTTGGAAATGTTGCTAACAAATACATACAGCCACAAGTTGACTAATTTGAAGAATTCCAAAGTTATATATGGTTGTTACACTCATCCACCAGCTCTCATAGGATTTGATCGAGCCAATTTTTGAAGAGAATTCAGTGGGGCAGCTTGGAGGCAACATTTGGAATCCAAAATCAGCAAGGTAACTACAGTCAAAAAGAGGTGAGCGTAAGTATTGGTATGCATTGTTCACACCTTATGTTGGAATTCAAGAAGAAGGCAATACTTCAAGGTAGAGTGGATGGAGTTCCAAACATGGCTACCATGAAGGAGGAAGAGGTATATTCTCAGAGCACTCAATGCATAAAGCAAGGGTCTTGAGTTAAGGGCCAATATGTCTACTGATTTCAATTGTAGACCTGTTCTTAATTTTTCAGCTTATGTAAGACAATTTTCAGTCCCTACATTACTCATGAATTTGTCTTTTTCCATAAGATTTCAGTTTGGTAGTTATGCCATTTTCATATGGTTGAACATGCAAAAATCAGATTTGGGACTGCCATTAGCAGTCATGAACAGCTGTGAACTTACATTTTCGAAGGAAATTCCATCATGGGTTGATGTGGGAAGAAGGTTACAGCTGAAAGAAAGAAACAAATCAGATTTGATAGCCCCGATTTGGATAAGATTCCATGTGATTTATGGTTGTGGTGAATTGTTTCCAGCCCCTCCACAATTTGATTTGCATCTTGTAATAAGAGAGATAGCTGGTCAAACTGATTATTCATCCATTTCTTGCTTTATGATGGAAACTACAACAGTTTGCAAGGATTTTGGTACAATTGAGTATGCAAAAGAAGGAGATGTCACTGTTGTTTTTGAAATGGAAGATGAAGAAGACTTCAATGAAGAAAGGGGTAGCAAAGGTATGAGTTTGTTTGGGTTGAAGCTCCTTCATTTAACAAGCACGGGATCTAGATTATGGGAGCACTACAACATGTCCCTCCACCTTGATATGATGATACTTGGGCATATGAGTTTGCATTTGCTTGAGGGCAAGCAAATTTGGGAAGGGAGGACTGTAATGTCCCCTTTTCCAAGCTAGTCACTATGAAGGCCTTGGGCCCATTCCACCTTCCATGGGCTTCGAGGAAGGAAAGCAAGGGAGGTGAACATTGCCATAATTGTAAGTGATTGTATTTTCCTTATTTATTTAATTACTAATTATGGCTTGGAGTGATTCGACTAGGTGATGGGTGAATGACAAAGCAAAAGGAATTTCTATCTTCTCCACATGAGGTCGGTCTTCTTGGAGGACCAAGTGAAGATTAAAAGTACACTTCCCCTTCATTAAGAGGTCGGCCATGGGAATTAGTCCTCTAATTCATCCTTGGTGCCAAGAAGGGTACTTAAGGAGGTTCGAATGGTGGAGGAACATATCATTATCATTCATCATTTGACATTTACTTGGATTTGGAGCTAGTGTAGCTTCTCTTCTTGCCATTGAAGGACGAAAACCCTTCCTTGGTCACCTATTGAGGACAAAACCCTTCAATAGGATCACACTTGGGGACAAAAACCCTCTCAAGCGTGATCTCACACAAGGTCACATGCACTTCAGCGCGATCTCACACGTCAAAGGTCACATGGGAACTTTCCCCACGTTTCCTTTTTATTTTCTCTAGAAACGTCCGGGGGCGTCAAAGATGTTTTATATAGGGAAGCTATTCTTCATTTCAATTTTTTCATTTTGGTGAAAAAATCACAAGTCTGAAAAAAATTTGGGAAAGGGTCGGGAAGATGTAGCGTTAAGGGTTGCATTCCATAACTTTCATCTTCAGGGTTTTCTCTAAAAGTGCAATTTAGTATTTTGAGCTAATATTTTTCTTATTTTCATTCTCAATTTTTGCATAAAGCTGGAATCTACATTTTGAGTATTAAGGAATGTATTTTTGATGTTTATGAACCTTTTTTATCCATCATTTCCAACCCTTGGTTTTGGTTAATATATTTTTAATTAGTGGATGTCATAAAATTAATTTTTTGCAGTTGGGTGTAATCACTTATGCTTCTGATTTTATAAATGTCCCCATTTCAAATAAAAATAATAGTTAATATTAATTACCTTGAGAGTGATTTTCATCATTTGAAATTAGAGGGTAATTATATTAGTTATTATAATAAAGAGGAAATAATTAAATTATTAGATTATTTGTCTTAGAGTAATTATTATTACTAAAGCTAAACTTTGGCAATTAATTTAATAATAAAGTGAACAACAAATAAGGTCGGCAAGAGGGAAAAGAGAAAAGAGATCAAAAAGGTGTTTAAGTGATTTTTAAATAAAGTTTTCCCCCAAAGGTGGATCACCCCACTTAGGGGAGATATAAAAGCAACATAAGGGTTTCCAATTAAGGCATGCTTGGAAATTATATTTTTATCTTCATGCTTGAAGATTTATTGGGATGCATGCCCAATAGTGTTGTTGATTTTGGGTACTTCCATCCGGGAAATACATTGCTACATTTTGAATTTTGTTGTGTTGTTGTTTGAAGGGTTTTTCTACATGTGAGGTCTTTGTTGAAGGTCAAATGAAGGAGAATCAAATCTAAGGTGTTGTGATCAGTTCTAAGGCTTGTTTGAGGCTTTCCAAGAGGGGTGAATGGTTGTCATTGATTTTAGGTACAACTAGGGTTTCATCTACACATTTCCATATTTTCGAACTTGTTTTGGGTGCCTTTCACCCATCGAAAATTTTGATTTTGGTATCATTGGAAAGCTTGTAATTTTATCTTCAATTTGAGCTATCATTTGTCAAAAATTGTTGGGTATTTTCCAGTTATGAATTTCTTAAATTTCGGTTTTTCTACAATTAAAAACAGGGTTTTAGTATTTTGCAAAAATATAAGTATTTTCAGATTTGATAATTCAAGGGCTAGCTACATGATTTAATTTCATAATTTTTGAAGTTGTTTTGAGGCTATTTTTACACCTATAGGCAAATCTCCTAGGTTTTGGCAAGGAAATTTGGGTTGTTTGCATTATTGCCATAAAAACAATAGTTTCCAACTTATCATTCATTTTTCACATTCAGATTTCAAGGGTTTTGATAAATAATTGTTGAATCTTGAAATGTCCTATTTGGGGACATTATAGTGGTATCAAAGCACCGATCTAGTGCACCTGTGAGGTTTTGTGTTGCAGAAATCTGGAAGCTAGAGGTTAGAAAGATTCAATGGAATGGATGAAGTGGACCCAAGTTCCTTTTTTTTATGGTACTAATAAAATTTTTGCTAGATCTTGGTTGAAGGAATTTAAGACAAGTTTTGCGATGGAATCCTATGTGTTAGGATGATGCCCTCATGCTCATCTCTATATACTTGAATGGAAGGGCACATAAGTGGTGGCATCATTTGTTGGAGACCCGAGGGGTCGAATCCGTTGCCTCCCTTGAAGATTTCACCCAACGGTTCCTAGAAAGGTTCGATGTACAAGACTGCAAGGATGAGCAAGGTGAAAATCCTCATTGGTTGAAAATGTTTTTTGCCTTCTAAGGATTGCATGCATGTTAGCAAAGTGGTAAGAAGAGAGATCACGAAATGTGAAACCAAGGAGGAAAATTCAGATCTACAAGAGAGAAAAGAGAATTTAGTGATTGAAGCCCCAATCCCTAATGTAGATGTTGATATTCAACTTGTTGTCCATTAAAAACAGCCGTCAATATGAAGCAAGTAAATGACATTCATGGTCTTGAATGGAGTTATGAGGATGTCCCATACATACATCATTCAAACATGGATGTTTGTTATCATCATAAGAAGCTTACAAGCGAGGTTGATTTATTGTTGCATACTTTGTCATATTATATTTGTTTTCCTCGTGAGAAGCATGTAAGAGACGAAGAAAAAATGAAGATTATGGGCTGCAACAGAGGCAAGAAGATTCCTTGGTTCAAAGTCACTTATATGGGCACTCTAAGTATGGGATCCGGTAATTTTCTACATCCTCCAAAGGTTGTCAATTCTGATTTTGTGATCTTTATGAATGATATCCTGAGAATAAATGAAAGCTCAAAATTATTTTTGGTGGGCATGAGTATTGGCATGCATTTCGGCTTTAGAAATCGGATGCAAAGAGAAAAGGTACCTCTCAAGGTACTAATGTTGTTTTTCCCTTTGGTAGACTCTCTATGGCAGCTACCAAGGGTAATCAATTTGACTATCTTCATAGCAAGGATTTGTTGCACCACCATCATACTTTGTCCTTGCCTTGCTTTGTTCATCATGAATATTGTGCTAACAATGAAGACAAGATGAAAGGTGCTAAGTGGATAAAGAATCTTCCTAAGGCAGCCCCAGATCATTGGCAAGAAGGCCAACACCTTCTAAAATTCAGTCCAAGTGAAAGTAAGGGCAGCAAAGGAGTGATTTCAAGATGTGGTAAGATACTTAGTTTTATTTCCACTCAATTCAATTTTGATTGCATTACTTGGGCCAATTCATGTGAGAAAAAAATGAAGTTACATAGAAGAATGGTTGGTTGCTACACATTGCACATGATAGGGCAGCGATCTTCCAGTTTCATATGATTTATGGTTTATCTAACAAGCATGCATGCGGAAGGGGAAAACTAGGTTATAAGGATGTCTTGGAAAAGAATTTTGTGCATGTATGAGTATGCACTCTTTACATGCTTTGTTGATTGGGCTAATAAAGGTATGCTTGGTGTGGATAGAGAAAAGGTTAATATCTACTTCAGTTTTGCTACCCTTGTTATATATTTGGCACATACCAATATTGGGAAATGTTTCACATCAAAGATACCATTGCTTCTCATGTTTTGGGTGAGTTGATGAAGACAATCCAGGATTAATCATGGTTGTTTGGGTTTTTGGTACTAACTGCCATGCAATATAGGATTGTTGTACTTGTCATTTTCAGTTTGTTATCTACTTTGTTGGCTACCCAACAAACATGGATTGTTGTTACAAAATGTCTACATGATGGACCACCGACTAGATATTTGATTGTCACACTTTCAAGCATGAATTCATGGAAATTGGAACTTATGGGGTCTTGTGAGTTAGCCCTTTCATGGTAAGCAAATCATTTCATTTACAGCCCATGGAATATTATTTATTTGGCCCTTCAATTACTCACACATGCCTAGAGATAACTCACCAATGGAAGATGGTTTTTTGAATCATTCCATGATGAATGAGGACATAATAGAAGGTATTTTGATGTGAAGAAACTAATTGCTCTTGGTATAAATATTAGGAGTTGGAATGATAAGCTTGTTGTTATAAAGGGTTATACGACTGTTGTCACAAAATTCAATCCTCCATTCAACACATTTTCTGTCATGATCAAGAAGGTAGCCCTTGAAGGTAATGATTTTCAATATTGTAAGACAATTTTAGTCATCTCTTTTTGGGTTTCATTGCTAACACTTCAAGAGTAAGTTTGGAATGCATATTTGGTCATGAGTTGGGTCGTTGGATAAAGATAGTTGCAGTATTGTTCACTCCCAACCCGGAAATCACATTTGGGAGATTCCAAACAATATTTTATGGGCTCTAAAACAATTTGTTATTAAGCATAAGGTTGATGTATTTTGTATTTCTAGCTTGTTCTTTTTTTCTTTGGGTACACAAAGGGACAACATGGCTGTTGGGAGTTGTTTTTTATGGAATCACTTGATGTTGTGGGAACATTTTGCGAAAATACTAATGAATTTCCAGTCATCATATACTACAACCAAGGGTATGATGACTTATTGTTTCCTACTAGGTCATTTCAGTTTTGTTATATATTTGGCATAGTGATGGAGTAAGGAAAATGTCTAGAAAAAACAATAAATTCATGATAAATTCATGAATTTCGCTATTAAGGGGTAGCCAAGTGAACATCTTGTTGTCCTAGATGTTATACATCCTCATGGCATGATGAAAGTGAATAGAAGTGTTAAGGATGGCAGCCCATGGTTCATGGAAAGTGCTAGCATAATTTTATGGATTGTTGTTTTATGCATTTTCAGTTTGATCCTTCTCCTTTTATAATTCCGTGGTGGTACTTTGACACTTGGAAGATGTTCTTTCTAGCCCTTATCGTCTTGGGAGTGCTTGGTGCAAGTACTAGCGAGTTTCTAGCCACTTTAATGAGGATTATGGGGAAAAAGAAACAGAATTACAGCATAGATGGAGGAGCATGGGTGAACTGTGGAGGTCTCACCATTTGAGGAGAGTTCATGAGATGATCATGCCTCCAAGGCATGATGAAGAACTGACAAAAAATGTTGTTAAAAGTAAACACTCATGTTTTCTCTAATATGTTTGCTTCATGTGCAGGGTCAAGAACAAGAAAGAATGGAGTTGCAGAAATTTTGTTTTAGCCAAAATATATCAAAAAGCATGAGCTTATGTTGGCAAGAGATATCTCATTTGACTGGCACCGGTCAAGGCTTTGGAAACATTACATCATGTCTTCTCTCTCGGACATGGTATTTGGGCATATGAGCTTGCATTTGCTTGAGGGCAAGCAAATTTAGGAAGGAGGACTGTAATGTCCCCATTTTCAATAAAAATAATAGTTAATTTTATTACCTTGAGAGTGATTTTCATCATTTGAAATTAGAGGGTAATTATATTAGTTATTATAATCATAGTTCAAAAAATCGTTATCGGTCATTAATTGGCAGGTCAAATTTTGACTCAACAATCGGGAATCAACAATCTATCGGCATTAATTGGCAACTTTATCACTACTTTAAAAAACATTTAAATTCATAAAATAAACTTAAATTAAATGTAAAACATTGTTAAAAACTTAAATGACACGAGAAGTGAATCTATAGAATGTCATAGGCCCATAAGTATATTTTGAAAAGACTACCCACACCTCATGAAATCATACAACTGCATGAATGAATGAATGAAAAGAAAGATTTTAATGACATCCACTCACCCGAACTTCATGACCAAGAGTAGTGTGAAACTTATCAATTATGAATCCACTTTTCTCTAACAAGCCAACAGATCACAAGAGAAAATTGGGCAATAACTAAAACCCAAACCTCACTACTTGGAGTAGTGTGAAACTTATCAATTACAAATCCGCTTTTCTCTAACTAGCCAGCAGATCACAACCTTACGTGAACCAAAAGCTTAACTGCATATGAGCAGAATCGCAGATCACCAGACCATACCCACGAATCACGATTATGCTAACAAAACCGCATTGTTATTGAAAGTTGAAACAACAGTAGATGAACTTGGCAATGAAGTCAAATAAAAAACGAATATAGTATAAACCTACTCCTGCTCGAAACCTGCTCCTCCTGGTCGAAACCTTAGCAAAACCCTTGATAAATTTGTGCAAAGGAAAACCACTACAAAATGCTTCAAAATGGCCACATTTTTTTTTCTGTTTGGACGTTTTATACCTACCAACCGATTTTCCACGATTTTCCTTGTTTTACTGGACTTGGAAATCAATTAATCAAGAGGACGAAAATAGCGATTTTTTCAAAGATTAATTGTTTTCCTTTTGGCATCCGATAAATTGCGATTTTTGGAACAAAGATTATAATAAAGAGGAAATAATTAAATTATTAGATTATTTGCCTTGAGTAATTATTATTACTAAAGCTAAACTTTGGGTAATTAATTTAATAATAAAGTGAACAAATAAGGTCGGCAAGGGGAAAGAGATCAAAAAAAATGTTTAAGCAATTTTTAAATAAAGTTTTCCCCAAAGGTGGATCGCTCCACTATATTAGGGACATATAAAAAGCAACGTAAGGGTTTTGATTAAGGCATGCTTGGAAATTATTTTTGTATTTTCATGCTTGAAGATTTATTCGGATGCATGCCCAATAGTGTTGTTGATTTTGGGTACTTCCATCCGAGAAATACATCAACATTTTGAATTTTTAAATAAAGTTTTCCCCCAAAGGTGGATCACCCCACTTAGGAAGATATAAAAGCAACATAAAATTCGGTTTCCAATTAAGGCATGCTTGGAAATTATATTTTGTATACTTCATGCTTGAAGATTTATTGGATGCATGCCCAATAGTGTTTGTTGATTTTGGGTACTTCCATCCGAAAATACATTTTAGAGAAGACATTGCTACATTTTGAATTTTGTTGTGTTGTTGTTTGAAGGGTTTTTTTCATGTGAGGTCCTTTTTTTTTTTTTTTTTGCGAGAAAAAGGCAAAAATTCGAAGGAGAATCAAATTGAGGTGTTGTGATCATTATGGTTATGAGGCTTGTTTGAGGGCTTTCAAGAGAGGCGAATGGCCGTTGTTGATTTCAGGTACAACTAGGGTTTCATCTACACATTTCCAGATTTCCGAGCCTATTTTGGGTGCTTTCCACCCATTGGAAAATTTTGATTTTGGTATCATTGGAAAGCTTGTAATTTTATCTTCAATTTGACCTATCATTTGTCAAAAATTGTTGGGTATTTTCCGAGTTATGAATTTCTGAAGTTTCAGCTGTTTTTCTACAATTAAAAATCAGATTTTCAATATTTTGCAAAAATATAAGTACTTTCAGATTTGATAATTCAAGGGCTAGCTAGAGATTTAATTTCATAATTTTTGAAGGTGTTTTGAAGCTATTTTTACACCTATAGGAAAATCTCCTAAGGTTTTGGCAAAGAATTTTGGGTTGTTTGCATTGTTGTCATTAAAACAATAATTCCCAGCTTGTTGTCATGTTCATTTTCCACATTCAAATTTTCCAAGGTTTTGATAAATAATTGTTGAATCTTGAAATTTCCTATTTGGGGACATTATATTTTCCCCATTCTCTGCCCTAGAAGGGACATTACAGTTTTCTTTAAAGCTAAAGAGACTCGGCTTAAATCTATTACCTTCTTGAACTATACATCCAAAGCCTTTCTCCATGAACACGATATTATTTAGGGATTACAATCTTTGCCACGATTGCATTGGAAAAGTATGGCATATATTTAGAATTGATATTTTATTCCAGCTGTAGAATAGCATAACAATGCACTTTTGCGCCATGAATCTTATGACATACACTTTACTTGGACTAGACATTTTACTTTCATATCTAGTCTTATGTTTTAAAATCAAAGCTAGGCTGAGAAAGTGGTGATGGAGTTCAGCACAACCATTGAGACAACACTCCCTGAACTGTAAGTAGTGCCATTTAGAGCTCTTGCTCGTGATGTAGTGCCATACTAATTGTTCGCCTGCTAACATATAAAGAGAGTAGGGAGAACACTACCTTGATAGTAATGTATGTGGCAAGCACATTGAATGCATCGAACATGATCTCAATCATCTTATCCATTTGATCGTTTGATTTAGCAATAGTTGTGTTGTTTAGGATATTTGAGACCACATTTCTTATTATTCATCCTTTGGCTATATGGTCGACCTTCCGCCTCCTCCCGCATGCCAAACTGTGGAAATTGTTTTCTGATGCAATTATCATGGTGTTGGCTTTCATGCCTTTAAATCGAGCTCAAATCCAAGTCAATCCACTTCCTGATGTGGTGGTTATGTTGTTCACACCTCACAGCTCCTGCTATGTTGAACACGCCAATCCTTCGCTCCGATAGACCCCTCTCATGGAAGAGATTGTTTGTAGAGGCTTTGATACCATATAAGATTTTATCATGGGCCATATCATTACATTGCAAGAAACTGATTGAATAAGCCTGTAAATAAACCACTTACTAGATACGAGGAACAACCTCGTAACAAAGAAATCTCTACATGCAACAATGTGCTAATGATAACACAACCATAAGTATGCTAACAAATTATGCCTCTACAATGCTAACAACTTCTAAATATTGTAGATATGCTAACATTAATCTAATACACACCAAAAGAAAAAATCGGGTTTTCAGTGAGGTACTTGCTTTCGTTTAACTTGACTTTCTTTCAAAGAGAAGGTTAGGCATATAATGGCGCAACAATGCCACTTTGAGGGATTAGAACCCCTATCGTGGCTCTTCATTCTTGTGAAAATAAGTCCACACCAAAAGATGAAACTGCAGTATCTAAGGAGATAATTACCTCCGATTTACTTGGACCTTCCTTGAAAACCGCAGGTTAGACATGTAATAGTGAAATCCCAGACCTACAGTCTTTTGATTCCAATTCCTAGATGGTAAGATTTGTAACAATGTTGTGCGAATGATTGACAAGATCAGTTCTATATTTCCATTTATCAATTTACTTCAATCATATTGATCGAGAGAGGGGGAGTAGGGGGGAAAGGGTAGATAGGTTGGGGCATGCCGTATGGTTGTCCTCCTATCTCATTGGTGGCTGCTTTCCCTAGTGGACACCTATATCGCTGTGCAGATACTTTTCCCGTTGCAGGATTGTCTTCTTGCCAATATGTGGTTTATTTTCTCTTTAACCATTTTCTTATGCACCTCTTTGAAAAATAATCAATGGGTCGCATATGGACTGAACAGGTACCTTTTGGCTCCATTTCTGACTGTAAGATCTTGAAGGGAACAAATTCCACACTGATAGAGTTCAATATTCTTCATAAATTGACCCCAAGATATGAGGATCAACGCTTCCTACATTTTGATATTCTTGATGAATTGAACCCAAGATATAAGGATCAATACTCCCTACATGTTGAAGAAGTTTATTTTTATGGGATTGAGGCCATAATGATAACATAGATTATTTCAAAATGTGTTGGGTACTGTTTTCATCATGACCATCCTTCTATAAATGTCACAGATCTCTTCACCCAAGCTTCTACAAGGGTACATGTGAATGGAATTCCTTCTGAACCAATTTATTTTCAAAGGGCCAACAGACAGAGCTACAAACAGGCACCTTATCTTTATGTGATTGCAGTGAATGCTCAAACAATGATGCCGTCAATAAGCTAAGGTCCATCCGACAAGGTGCCCACCAGAGTTCAGGGAATTTAAAGAAATACTCTTACCAACAGGCAGTCAATTACTTTAGGTTCGTTTTGCAAACAAATCAGCATTATCCCTGAACTGCTCAGCAATTTATTGAAGGCACAACATTCTGCTTGAACTCCTTGCCTGAGCGTTCAGGAGGCAGTAGTTAGTGAGGAGAAAATAGAGGTTCTTCTTAGTGGCCAAGATGAACCACCACTTTGACTGAACAAAAGATAGAAATTTAGCAAAGCAATGGAAATCATTTGTTTTTGGGTATTCCTTTTGGTATCCATCTATCAATTACTGACTAGTGGTGGTTGATAATGACCAAATTTTAAAAATTCGAGCTTGGAATGGTCATGAACTCCTATTACTATTAGCTCAAAAATCATGGTTGTGGATCAAATCCTTGTAGCTGGACACATTCATTAATCTTGTTGTCTTTTCCCCTCTCAAGCGGGATATTGAAAGACTAGGGGCAGTGCTTAAAAATTGTTTATGGGACACACAAAGAGAAACGAAATGAATTCTTCTCGTGGCTTGGGATCTCTACACTCTTCCTATGGACAAAGGGTGTCTAGGCATCCAAGATATTCCCGCAGAAAAATAGTTAGTTTGAGTAGTCGATCCATAATGAAGAAGTTATGATGTCATAATTGAAACATTGGTTTGAGTAGATGATCCATATTGAAGAAGTTATAATGTCATAATTGAAGCACTTGATTCCTCAGATTTCCCTTTCTCCTAATTTTTACAAACTTCGGTTCATGAATTTGAAATACATTTTATGAGGTGTAGGCCTAATCAGGGCTGCAACGTATGTTGTCCCCAAGATTTTCATTTTGCCCAACTTGGTTACAAAATAATTATTCGCTGCATCATTTATGTGTGATAAATTATATGACATCATTTTTACATTAACAAAATCCTTCAAATACAACCAAATCACTACTAGGAACATCAAGCTACTTGAAGAGGGAAATTTTGTCATGTGTGCATGCCAAAAGGTTTAAGTTTTGTTTAAGTAAAATTGTGCATCCAAGAGTAAATTGGCCTGCTTGTAATGTAATCACAAATTTCAGACACTCTTTGATGCTTGTAAAGTAGACCTCCCTTTATAATTTGATATCCAAAAACACATAATAATAAATACCAACCACTAAATGAATAATAATAAGTTGCGGGAAGCAGGGATTAGATACCTGGAACTCGCCAATGCCTGGATACTTCCATCCATGTCTTTCTGGATATGAGGGATATCTTAACTCTCCAGAAGCACCTAGTCCAATCTCTATCTCAGAGATGGCGCCATCTACAAAAAGATCATCAAACTCCATTCGGAAACTTCTCATATAATCAAAATAGACCTACAAGAGAAGGACAATGAAATTAAAATCTTTTGTAGGAAATAAAGATGTCACTCTAGTTAGTACTCTGCTGAAGAAAAATAACTTAGCGAGAAGCTTTTGAATAACAACTCCAAAGAATTACCATACCTTTTGAAGAAAACATGTCTCTTTGACTATTATATAAATAGCAGTCACCTAGAGACATGGGGTTAGGAATTACTGGTACAGCAACAGGAATGCCATTCAAATCAGGATATGTGAGTAAACCCATAAGGGTACAGCTCTATGATATATAGATATAATCACCAAAAGATGTGGGTACAGGGATGGGAGGTGATCCTCAGCCCTACATTGGAGATTCCTTGTGACTATAGTAAATAGAGGATTTTTGTCTGAACTAAGAGGTTATTAGGTATCACTTACAAAATAGCTCTTTTAGGCATTCATCAATTGCTTGAAGGGTGTTTCTGAATCTAAAATGACTATAACTTCAAAACAGAAACAAGTGTATACAGGATAAGTGCATGATTTCATTGAATTTCCTTTACAAAAACAGAAAAAATATAGAATTTATCAAAATCGTAGAAGACGCCAACATATAAATAAAATCTTGTAGGGATTTATCAGATAAAATATAAAGCAGAGTTTACAATTTCAAAAAGCAGTAAAACTATTTGAAAATGGTTTCTTTTCTCTTTAAGCAAAATAAAAGATGTTTATCATATATTTTAAAATAGTTGGTTAAAGATATATGGTGCAATGAATCATATATACAAAGATCTATTGTTTACATTCTTAGAACAATATTACATGAAGTTTTTGTGACATGGGGAGCCATCCCTAGGACCTCTAGAAAAATTCAGGGGGCTTGGGGGACAGCATAAAAGATAAATGATATAATATTTAATTTCAATGAATAAACAATATAATCAAGATAAAACTAATTATTATATATCTTCATATTATCATACAATTAAAAGTAAATATATTGATTTTTACTACCAAGGGTAAGTGCACCAATCTGGGGGGCCAAAGGGGGTCTTAAGTGGATGTTTTTTTCTGAAAAATAAAAATCTTCAACTTGTACGAGTTATTTGAAATAGTTACACTCAAAATTGGAAGATGTTGTAAGAACATGAATCGTAGCATTTTGAGTCTAGTTTCTAAGCTACTAAATTTTTTGAAAATAGTTAAGTTTAAGTGGGTCAAATAACTAAAATACCAACATGTGCTCTTGTTTTTGTTAAAAAACATAGTAGAGAGTGACTTTCGTGCCCCCACCATTTTTTTAGCACTATTTAGTATTTTTGAAAACCCTTTGGTAGAAAGATAGCTAGGAGCATCTAGTTTGTGCTAGAATTTTTTTAAGATTTTTTAGCGAGTATTTTTTTATGATTTTTCTAGTACAAAAATTTTAAATTTTGAAAAATAACAGAGCTCCAACCATGTCCCCCTAAAACTACCTCAAAAATATCAAAATTAGTTTTTTTTTGAATATGTATAGAATTAGTCCTAGTTTGTGCTTGAAATTTTTTTATTCAATTTCGATGAGTAAAAAAGATACACGACAAAAGATAAGCATTTACAATCACTAAAAATAAAGGTATAAAAGACATAGTTTGAAATAAATATAAAGGAAATTTTAGAATAGTCAAAAAAATATAAAATTACATATTTAGAAAGATGATAGTTTTCTTGACGTTGTAGGCAAATTTTAAGAAAGATAGAGAATGTTTTTGTAGGATTTAGCATGGTGGAAGGTGAGTTTTGCATATTTTGTCAAAAACACACAGGTTGTTGTGTTGTTGCAGGTCTAAGGCGCAAGTTTGGGAAACCAAAGCAATTCCAAGCCTGTAAATTCTTGGTTTGGGGGCATAATAAACGAAACACAGTGTTCCGTAAATATACATGTAGTATAGGTATTATATGTGCTTTTGGCATGCTTCTATTTACAAAAATAAATGTTTAAGTATAAGTTTTCAATTTATTATTATTTCCATTTATTATTTCTTATACTTAATAATAATAAATGAAAAACTTATACTTTAAATTTATTTTAGTAAATATAAGAAATTAGGGTCACTCTGCACCTTATGGAACTAGTCTCATAGCTCCATGAGTCACGGTTTAGGAGATAGTTTTTATAGTATAATTTGGTCAATACATAGGTAATTTTCAAGATTTCAAGCATTCAGCCTAAAAGCTTTTAGCATTTAAATTCTACAATCAAAACCCTAAACCCTAGGCCCTAAACCCTAAACCTTGAGCCTAAACCCTAAACCCTAAACCCTAAACTCTAAACCCTAAACCCTAAACCTAAACATTCATAAATTTACCCTGAGCCCTAAACCCTAAACCCTAAACCTAAACCCTAAACCCTAAACCTTAAACCCTAAACCCTAAACTCTAAACCTTAAACACCTAAATCCTAAACCCTATGAGCCCTAAACCCTAAACCCTAACCCCTAAACCTTAAACCTAAACCCTAAACCACCCCTAAACACTAAACCCTAAACCTAAACCTAAACTCTAAACCTAAACCCTAAACCTTGAGCCCTAAACACTAAACCTAAACCCTAAACTCTGTGAACCAATCCCTAAACCCTAACCCTTAACCTCGAGCTGAAACCCTAAAACCAAAATAATAAACCCTGAACACTAAATCTAAACCCTAAACTAAACCTTTAACCCTAAACCCTAAGCCCTAAACCCTAAATCCAAAGCCCTAAGCTCTAAACCTTAAATCTAAACCCGTAACTCCGAACCCCAAACCTTAAACCATAAACCCTTAACCATGAACCCTAAACCCTAAGCCTCGAACCCTACACCCCGATCCTAAAGCCCCTAAACCCTAAACCATAAACCCTAAACCCTAAACACTAAACCATGAGCCCTAAACCCTAAACCTAAACCCTAAACCTATCCCTAAACCTAACCATAAACCTTGAGCCCTAAACATTAAACCATAAACTCCTACGACCTAAACCTCAACCCTAAACCCCCTAACCCCGAAACCCGAAACCCTAAAACCAAAATAATAAATCCTAAACCCTAAACACTAAACCCTTAACCCTAAACCCTGAGCCCTAAACCCTAAATCCAGAGACCCTAAACTCTAAACCCTAAACCTTAAACTCATAACCCAAACCTCGAACCCTAAGCCATAAACCCAAACCATAAACCCTAAACCCTAAACCCTAAACCCTAAACCCTAAACCTTGAACCCTAAACCTAAACCCTAAACCCTAAACCCTAAAACCTAAACCGAGCCCAAACCATAAACCCTAAACCTTAACCCCCTAAACCTAAACCTAAATCCTAAACCATAAACCATAAACCTTGAACCTAAACCTATTAAACCCTCCCCAACCCTAAACCCTAAACCCTAAACCTAAACCTAAACCCTAAATCGTAAACCATAAACCACAGAACCTTGAACCCTCAACCCTAAACCATAAACCTTAAACCTTGAACTATAGCCCTAAACCCTAAACCCTAAACCCAAAACCTAAACCCTAAACCCTAAATACCAAATCCTAAACCCTAAACCCTTAGGCCTAAACCCTAAACCCTGAGCCCTAAACCCTAAAATCCAAACCCTAAATATTGAGCCCTAAAACCTAAACCCTAAACATTGAATCCCTAAACCCTAAATTCTAAACACTAAACACTAAACCCTAAACCCTAAATTATGACACTTAAACCCAAACCAAAACCCTAAACCCTAAACCCTAAACCCTAAACCCTCAACCCTTAACCATGGGCCATAAACCCTAAACCCTAAACCCTGAACCCTAAACCCTAAGCCCTAAACCCTAAAACCTAAACCCTGAGCCCTAAACCTAAACCCTAAACCCTAAACCTTAAACCCTAAATCATAAATCCTGACCCAAAGGAAAGTCCTAATAAGATCATTCAGTGTGTGTTTCAAGTGTGTAGGTAATAGTGTCTAAGGTGATCGATCAACTCATTTAGTTTTGATGAGAGACTACTTCCTCCGAAGGCTTAAAAAGGCCATTTTTGGCCATTCTATAGCTAATTGAACACCCTTCGGAAATTTTTAGAAAATATAAAGCATCTAAGAGGGTGATTTTAGAGATAATTGAAGATGTCTAAGTAAATTTAGGAAAGTTTAGGAAATAAAATCTCATTCAGGAGCAATCTGTTTAAGACTAGGTTTTTAGGTGTAGGGAATGAAAGCTAAAATGGTAAAAGTTGACTTCTCTGGATGATTCCAAGAGTTCTGGAAAGACTTAGGATGAAACAAAATAGGAATTGGAAGGATATTAGAATACTCTATAAGGTGGAATAATCAACATTGATTCAAGGCTTAAATATTTCTTTAGGTACTACAAAACTCTTCAGTTGCCCCTCTAAGTTCAAAATGAAATAGGACCTAAATTTTGAGTTGTAGGCAGAATTAGATTTTTAGAATAGTTTCATTGATCGTAAAATGTGATTTGTAGTGTTTCAGTGAAGTATGGAGGTCAAGAACATGTAACTCATACTCAAATTTCATTCAAGGATTCATCCCCTATCTGGAGGAGGAAACCCATTTCCATGAGGAGCAACTTGAGAAAAAGGTGTCCATGTACCATAAGCATGCTTACACCCAGGTTTCATCTTGGTCAATAAATTGAATTGTGAAGGATTCATCATATTTAAAGGTGAAATGTGGAGCTCAAGGAGTGACTTGATGATCATCATATCCTGACTCTGTCATTGTACCCAAATCTCTCCAAAGAACAAGCTAAAATGAGCTAGTCATGCCACCGAGGTATCTAGGACCATCATGTGTGAAGTATTAAGGCATCGTCTATCTCCATGAGATACATATGAGCAAAGACATGTATGAGAATCTTGAATTTGATTCCATGAAAGGATGATTTTAGAGCCAGAAAGGTGAAGGGATGATCTTTATATGGAGCACCTTGTTTCTAAGAATGAGCAATCATCTGAGTTCACTTGATGCAATTCACTTGGTACTATTTGTAAAAACTCATTCAACACCTAGTAGTGTGATCAAACCTTAAGGAGGAGGCACATTACAATCACCTCATTTTTGCCATAGGACAAGAATCCCATTCAAGGAGCAATCCTCTATCTACAAAGTGAGGATCTCATTTTAGTAAGAAGTAGACAAGCATCATAGAGTTGATTCGTGGTCACTAAAGTGAATTATGGACCAAATTTCAAAATTAGTACCAATTCAAGCAGTGGTAGGGCCAAAATCCAATCCGAAGGTCAAAAAAACCTACAAAATGCGACTATATGTTTTCCAAAACAAAGACCGACTACAATATATATGGCCTGAAAGTTTTAGGTCATTGCTGAAATTCTGAAAATGAGTAAGTACTTGACCAGATTAGATTTTGAAAAACTATCTTCTAGATTATAACTGTCGAGCTACGAGACCACTTCCATCAAGTGCAAAGTGACCCTAACTTCTTATATTTACTAAAATAAATTTAAAGTACAAGATTTCTTTTATTAAAAGTATAAAGAAATAATAAAAAAATCTTATACTTAACATCTATTTTAGTAAATATGGCTCCTTCAGCCCTCCTAAACTTCATATAGCTCAAAATACGTATGTGTTTCATAGCACTAGAACGAGTGCGTGTTATATCGCGTATGCGCTTTAGGTTCGTGAATTACCGAGCCTAGGAAAACATAACGCGATCGCGTTATTGCAAAACACGTATGCGTTTAGCCCATTTTCACTTTTGTGTCCACTTTTTGGCCCCCCAGTTGGTGCACCTACCCCCAACTACTAAATATTGTCATTTGATGTTAATTAATAATTTAAAATAGAAATATTAAAAATACAATAAGTTGTCATATCACTAATTAGAATTGATATTCACAAGACATAAAGTTGAAAATCTGAAGTGATGAGTCCGAAGATATCGTTATATTATATATTTGATAAAAACATAAAATTTATTCAAATCCCAAATATCAAAATAATAATAATTTCTTCTGCTAATTAAATACTATATAGAAAAAAAAGTTAATCCTACAAATATAAAAAAATAAGGAGAAACTATGGACCATTCTCTCGGTAAGTATTATTGCCATTGCTCTATCCTTAGCTTCCATGTGCTCCAAAGTTGGCTCAAGGCTCAACATTATACATGTAAATATAATCATCACTCTTGATATCCTTTGACCGATCAAACATGCTCATGGGCACCCTAACTAATCCATGCTAAAGATTTACACCATCATTGTCAACTTGTGTACGGTCCTTAGAATCAACATTCCAACGTGTGGTAGCTCCCTCAAAATACTCTATAGAGTTCCTTTGTTTAGGAAGATAGGACACAAGCCACTATGAACTCCGACCAACTTCTATGGTCACCGAGAGGCAAGTTTGTTTCTCTTGATAGAATTGATGAGGCTATAAGTGAACTAGTTCCTCTCAATAACAATATTTCTAAGTTTTAGGGTTTCGGTTCCTTGTATTCTCCACCACCCAACTAGGTTCCTTTGTGTCAAACCTGATTGGTCTTTCGTTGTATGGGTTTGTTGATGTAATGTCCCCTTTTTCGAATTAATCAACAATAAAGGATTCCTTAGCAAGCAATGGTTGAAAAATGGAGGATCATGGATTATATTTCAGTTTTCATCATCCATATTCATGATTTATTTTTGTATTACCCATTCTTAGTGGGTCGGTTGGGTTTAGTGCCTTTAATGAGGCTTAATAAAATATTATAATGACTTATTAGGGGTCGGCCTTTCCTTTATGAGCCTTGGCGCCAAAAGGAGGATATAAAAGAAGATTAGAGAGCTCATTTGGAGCATCTAGATTTTGGCGCATTTTCCTATTTGGGCATTGTGAGCTTGTTGCTCCATGTTCTTCCACTTGAGGACGAAAACCCTCTTGTGTGGCTTCCTAGAAGGACGAAAACCCTTCTAGTGGTTTTGTTGGAGGACGAAAACCCTTCAACATTGATTGGTATTGAAGATTATTGCAAATTTAAGGAGAATACTTAATATTCAGATTTTTATTGGCATTGGGCAGCTTTATCTACTCATTTAGAGATTTCGGGACAATTTTGAGAGGGTTCCCATGGTTGAAAAATTATGATATTGGTCTCATTTGATTACTAGGATTTTATGATCATTTTGAGTATTCATGTGTGGAGATTCCTTGTTTTCTATGAGTTATTGAATTTACAAGTTTCAATGTTTTTGTGCCCTAATAAATTCCAGAATTCTGAGTTTGATGATTTGATCGCATTTTCTAGCTTCTAAAATCAAGGGCAATCTAAGGAATAACTTCTCATAATTTTTGAGTGTTTCTATGGTGGATTTCTCTCTCTCTAGTCGCTAGGGTTTGAGAGTGTTCTTTTTGGCCCTTATTAATTGCTGCTATAAAAATCAGATTTGGGGTTTGAGCTAATTTCCTTAAATTTCAGTTTTATCCCCAAAGGAATATTACAGTAGTATCAGAGCTCGGATCTTCAAAGGCCTAGGGTTTCAGTGAAAGAAGACAATATGGCGGGTCAAAACTCTCAAGGAGCCAAAGTTGACAAGTTGATTGCCGGCCAAGAGAGACTTGCAGACACAATGGATTTTCTAGCCCTGTCCCTCCAAAAGATCATTGAACCTAGGGTTCAAAGTGGTGATGGTAGCTTGACCGGGGCCAACGGTACCACGACACGACAAACCAATGGGATCAGCCCAAGGATCAATTAGAAAGCCCATTTTTATAATATCCCCTTTTGGGATAAATATAAATCTGCACTTTATTAACTCAAATCGACCCTAGAAGGATTAGATCCTTTTAGTTCGACCTCAAATAACCCAATGTCAGCGTTAATACAACCCAAATGGGGTTGGAGTAAGCCAAGGTAGTGGGTTAGATGGGAGAACCAATCGAAAAACTAACCTTTTCCAGATCTGATTTTTATAACAGCAGTTAATAAATAAAATGGCACCCAGAACAACTGAAACTTCAAAAATTAATAACTCCTTCAATACTTGATATTTTTGCATGAAATAAAATGCACAATAAACTAGAAATTGAGGCCTTTCCAATGCACTATGAATCTGAATTTTCTGATCAATAAAACCACTTCAAACAGCCCCAGAAATCTGATTCCAAGTCGCTAGGGTTAGAATAAATTATATAAATTATTTCCAACTCTTTCTAACCTTCCAACACACTCAAAATATCAACCCTTGCTCTGAAATAAAAGCTAATACAAATCAGATTGCAGATCTAGCTTATTCACCCCCAAAACATGCCAAAATATTACCCAATGCAAGTCGTCATAGCTGGAATAAATGCAGCAATGAACAACAAGTAATAAAAACACCTCAAACCCTTCCAATATCACTTAAAAATGAACCACAACATGCAGATTTAACCCAATAAATAAATGCACCAATATATAAGCCAAGTCGCCAATCTTAGAATGAATATATCATGCAACATTCACTCAAAAATAGCATAGAAGGCTTCAAACTCTCCAAAGTATGGTGGTGTTGAATAAACACCTTTGTTATGTGATCACATGGGCATACATCCCTCTTCAAGCATGAAGATATTTTAATAAAAACTTCAACATGCCCCCAAGGGGTCGCCACATCTCCTTATATAGCTTTTGCATTTCAAATCTCCAAGTTTCCCTCCTCTTTATGGCGCATTTCTTCATGTAAGAGGGTCACTTTTAAAATAGTCCACTTTCCTGAAAAGTCACACTCCAATTAAAACATTAACTTCCTCTTTTTAATATTTAAATAAGAACATAAGAGGAGAATTAATTATTTAATTTAAAAATAAAAGGAGTAATGACATTTTCCCAATTTTTATCCTTTAATCCATGGGAAGGGTGGATTAAAGGTCTCCAATATTTTATTTAATTAATGTCCCAAAAAGGGGACATTACAATTTTCCTTCCTAGGGAAGAGGTTATTCAAGGAAGAAACAAGGCTACGGGTGGACGGAACATCGCTGCAAGTTATGAGGAGTATATGGCCTTACCAAGGGAAATTCGTGAGGCTATTTCACTTGCTGAATTCATTGGAGTGAATCAAGGAAGACCTAGGCCCAAGCCTAGACATCACACGCCACACAAGCAAAAGGAAGAAAGCACGAAGTTTGTTGAAGAGGGGACCAAAACCCCAAGTTCACCATGCAAGGATGGAGATACCTATTTCCCTAAGGAGAAGAGGGAGGAAGAATTATTGCAGCAGCTGGTTATTAAAAGGGAGCAACCCTTGGGAACCTTAGAAGCACCCACCACCATGGCCAAAGGTGAACCCTTCATTGATTTTTCTTGTAGCCCTAAGGAAGCACAAGAAGAGGAAGAGATGGCCAAGCAAGAGCCAAGAGAAAGGGAAGGTAAAGAATTTTTAATTGTCAATAATATTTCCTTGAATTCTAATGGTTGCATGTTGGAAAATACTAAGGGCACTTGGGAGCATGAGCGGAAGAATGAAGGGAATCTTGAGAGACAAGAGGGTGAAATGAATAGCTCAAGCAATTCTCATATGACAATAAAATATGGAGTCATTAAGGAAGATGAATTGGTGATCAAGAGATCTAGGGCCATGACACTTGCACCCATTCCGAAGAATCAACTTCATAAGGTAAATATTGCTCATTCTATGGTTAATATTGAAAATGTTTTGACATGTGATGAATCCAGAAATGAAGCAAGGGGTGTTGAGCATGTTGGGGAAGAGGAAGGGCTGGTTGGAAACCCTTCACCAATGAAAATGATGGCAATAAGCTCGCTGGTCTGTTCAGAACAGCAGACAATAAGAGGCAGATTTATGGTGTCCATGAGCACGGTAAGAGCTACAAAGATGCCCTATGTGAACACCATCAAGATGTGGTTGAAGCCCAAGCTAAAAAGGCTTCACTTGTTGAATCTAAGGAAAAGAAGAAGGTTGACTTCAACTCATAAATTCTGAGTCACAAGATTGGAAAAATCGAGGATGTTTCGATCACTCCTCATCCGGCATGGGAAGGGAGACATGTGGGGAACAACTCAAGGTATGATGACATTTTATCTCCTTTTATATCGCTCCCATACTCATATCATGATGGGAAAATTGTTAAGGATCACATGTCATGTTTAAGTGATGTTGTTGTGATGAAGAGAGATGAATATTTTAAGATCAGCTTAAGGTATAAAAGTCTTTCAAATTCATTGCTTACAACATGTCAATTTGTGGGTCAACATGAGAGGTATGCTAGAGAAATGGATATGGTTTGTAACATAAGTATGGAGAACATTATTTTCAGATCTCATTTCATCATACTTGCTGATTGGCACAAGAAGGAAGCCATAATGAAAGATAATTTTCAGATTTTCAAGGCATTATGGGTCACCATTGAAGTACTCTCAGCTATGGTCACTTCAATTGGGAATGATATGCATATTTTCAAGCATGGATTGAGCAATTCAAAGAGGTTAGGTACAGCAGTTGGTATGCAGCCTAGAAATCAAGTTTTGGTGTTCCAAACACTCCACTTGGGGAAACTAAAAGGTCTTCTACAACAAGGTAATCTTTGTAACAAGCCACCTATTTTTCCATTTGTTGATGTTGTGGCCCCAGGTCACCCATTTTTGTCTACATCCGTTGCAGCCGGAGGGGAAGAGGATTCACCTCTTTCTTACAAAAGAAAAAAAAATGCAGGCCCATTGGAAAGGGCATTTGTAATGTCCCTTTTTGGGGACTCGTGGGAAACTATGCAAAGATGAAGATAAACAACACCTTTCAGATTTTTAGTAGGTTGTTAGTGACTAAAACATATATGTAAAGAACTTTAACTGCTGCCAACAAAAACCCTTCTAGGGCAGTGACCCTTTTTGGGATTTCAAACCTACTTTTGTGCCTTCAAATCAGCTCCACTTAAGTCTCTAAAATTATTCTATATCACCAGCAATCATATCATGCAAGAAAACTGATTTTTAGTGCCCTAGAATTGAAGATATGAATTTCTATAAACCCTTGTCTCTGCAAAGTTACTTTAAAAATTCATAACTTTACCTAAGAAACTCCTTGGCTCTTAAAAATATGGAGAATAAGATAATACACTCAAATTAACCAATTTACCATCAGCATATACCACTTTCCCCTCCAAGGTGGGTCACTCCACTCAAAAAGGGAAGATAACCAGCAAACTCAAAGAAATACCAACAAAGAATGATAAATATATTACTCCTTGAATGCCTCTTTGCAAAATACAATCGTGGGAGAGGGTTTTCGTCCTCACCACCCTTGTGAGAGGGTTTTCGTCCTCCACACAAGCCCTCAATCAAGGGGTTTCGTCCTTGAGAGAGATAGTAAAAGGGGCTACACTAGCCAACCTTCACCAAGATATAAAATTCATAAAATCAACATATCCCAAACTAATGCCAACAACCTCTATTTATAATAAGAGGGTGGCGCCAAGTCTTGGGGCTCTCAAATGAGGTTGACCACAATTAGATTTGTTTATTATTATTTTCTTTTTTATTTTTTGGAGCCTACATGCTCACCAATATCTTTTATTTTAATTTATTGTTGGGCGCTAGGCTCACCAACAAATACAATGCCAATTAAAGAAACAACACAAAATTAAGCACATGATGACATTGTTGGCTTCCTCTAGCTTGTTCCCTTGGACCCATGAGGAAAAAAATGGGTCAAGGTCTTCAAACGGAATTATCTCAAAAAAGGGACATGACACATTCCAGAATGAAAGCAAGGACATACCCGACCGGGTGTATTGGGTATTTTATTTACGCATGTGGTGTCCCTTTTAATGTTGTTAGATCGCCATATTGGCAGGATATGGTGAGATGTATTAATGAAGCCCCTAAAGGGTACACTATCCCAAAGTATGAAAAGGTGTGCACCACCTTATTGTCAAAAGAAAGAAAAAGTTGAAGAGTCGCTTGCCATCAAGAATCAGTGGATCGAAACAAGGGTGTCCACCATTTCCGACGGATGGAAAGATACAAAAAATAGGTCATTGAGAAATGTGGTTGCAGAGTGTGCCGTAAAGAGACAATGCATCTGAGGGCTATTGATAGTGAGGGACATGTGAAGGATGCCCTATTCATTGTCGATACCCTCATAAAGTCTCTTGAGGCGGTGAAGCCTCAAAACATTGTCCAAGTTGTAGAATCGGACGATGCAAAAAATTGTAGAGCTGTAAGGTTGTTGGTTGAGGCAAGGTATGGGCACATATTTTGGACACCTTGTGTCATTCATTCCCAACTTAATGTTACAAAAATTGGGCAGAAAAATTGCTTGGATCAAACAATACTATGAGGCGAGTGAGATTCAATGTTTGTCAGCAACCACCACATGTCCCAAGCCATCTTCCAGAGATTCCCGATATTGCAGCTATTAAAGGTAACATTCTTTTTTATTTTTTATTATATTTTAATAAATTTATTGAATGAATTTTATGAGTTTGTAATTTGTATGGTTTTGATTTTTGAATGTTTTAAATTTACTTGTCTTAATTTTATTTGTTTTAAGTTCTTATTAGGTTGTTGAGACTTGATTTGCCTTGCACACGCTCGTCTTGAGATGACTTGTGAATGTGCAAGCGGCATTAAGTGGCATGGTTATCAACGACCTTTGGGGTGTATGGAGGCAAGAAAATAGTGAGAGGGTAAGAAATGTGAAATTGTTGATCCTCGATGACGCATGGTGGGATCGTGTGGAATACTTATCTAGTTTTACCAAGCCCCTTGTAAGTATGCTAAGAGTTGTTGATATGGATCATCCATGTATGGCTGAGATTTATGATGGAATCAACTCAATGACTGAGTCAATTAAGACCATCATAAATGCCCAAGAGCAAAATCCTACAAAGACTTTCTTCAAAAAAATACAATCGCATCTCATTGAAAGGTGGAACAAAATGACCACCCCATTGCATTTTCTTGTTTTTTCCTTGTAATGTCTCATTTTTCGAATTAATACCAAATGAAGACTTCTTGCCACTCTCTTCCCGTGGCGAAGAAGAATAAGTGAACAAGGGAAGGAATTGCACTTCATTTCAATATTTTTTTTATTAGTTTTAATGTTTTTCTTTTATGAGGCAAGTTGCCTAGGTTGGAGGAATTAAAAAGGAAAATTAAAAGATAAAGTGAAGCTTAAGAGGTTGGTCCTCATCTATTTGGCCTTTGGCGCCAAGCAAGGTATAAAAGAGGTTGTATGACCTCATTTGGAAATCATCTTTGGAACATTTTTACACTTACACTTGGTTTGTTGGGTTGGTTGCTCAATACCATTCCACTTGAGGACGAAAACCTTCCTTGTGGCTTGGTGGAGAACAAAAACTCTCCATGTTGGTGCATTGAAGACATCTCTTGAAGACTTGCTTGCTGATTTGGATCAAGGACATTAAGAAGAAGGATTACAAAAGCTTTGCATGATTTTTGGAGCTCTTCCCTAGGGGAGCGACTAGGGTTTGGTGGTGGTTCGGTGCCTTCTAGGGCACATAATTCATATATTCTTTGATATTTTGATTCTCCATAATTTATAAGGCTGGAATCCATAATTTGGCTATTTTTGGAGGAGTTTATCTATTGTTTTCAGCCCTTGTTTGTGGCTGCCCTGCTGCTGTCACAAATTTAATTACAGCAGTGTATCATCGCTGGTTTTCTCCATTTCTTTGTTGCAAATTGGATGGATATTGGTTGTCATAATTGAAATAATTATTTAGAAGTAATTTCAAGCTATTGTGCATGGTTTTATGGTGCATTTAAGTCCCTATACAGATTCGTTGCTAGGGTTTTAAGGAATATTACAGTTGTTATAAAAATCAAAGTTTACTTCACTTGGGTTTGTGTGGTTTCCTTTTTTCAGTTTCAGCCCTTGAAAGGGATATTACATTCCTTGACTCCAAGCGCAAAGATCCTTTCTTTTCCGAAGAGGGTCCCACCATATATGGATGTTGAAGTTAGTGAGGGGTATGAGGCGGCATTTGCTAGACTCTTCCCAGATCCAAAAGTAGAAGATTTGATTAGAGTGGATTTTGTGAACTTCATATCTTCCAGGGATCACTCCATTAGTGCTCTTCATGACAAATACAAGATGGATGCTTATTTGTGGTGGTACCTTCATGGGCAAGCATACACCTACCCCATGCCACTTGCAATAAAAGTTTTATCACAAGTAAGATTTTATTTTTTTAATTTCTTAACTCTTTCTTTAAGTTTTTAAGCTTTTACTTTTATAAATTTAAAATTTTAATTTTGCATTGACTTTGTGACTTGCCTCAATAGGTTGTGAGTTCTTCTTCAGCTAAGAGGAATTGGGGTACATACTCCTTTATCCACTTAGTTAACTACAACAAGTTGGGAGCAAAAAGGTAGAGGATTTGGTCTTCGTGCATTCTAACTTGCGCCTTCTATCACACAAGAAGGATGAGTACAAGCAAGGGCCAACAAAGTGTTGGGATATAGACCCAAAGACTCCAGACTTGGATGCTTCCATTGGCCAACTTTCATTGCTAGACCAGACCTAGAGCATACTTTGCATGACCTACATGGTGGAGCTAGCGGGAGTGGCGTTGTTGATGCTTGTGGTTCTACTCCTGATGCTTGTGGTTCTAATGAACCACATGATGGTGATGATGCTCTCATTGAAGACATTGGAGGAGAGCCATTTGATTATGATTATAATTAGACTATTAGTATGTTGATTTATCTTGATTTTTGTGTATACATTGTAACATTTGAACAATGTACTTGTTCTAAGTTCAATCAATGAATATCATGACAAAATGCATTGAATTATCAATACGTTTTGTGGCCATTTCACTTATGTTTTGAACAATGTACTTGTTCGAGCTCGATCAATGAATATCATGACAAAATGCATTGAATTATCAATATGTTTTGTGGCTATTTCACTTATTTAATAATTTGTTTACTCTATGCATGTATAAGGCTGAAATTTTGCTTATTTGGCTACATTTTAAAAATATTATATATATATAGTACAGCCATACCCAGCCCCCAAAAAAATTGTTGTGCCAATGTCTTTGGATCCATGTACCCATACTCAAACCGAAACCCATACCGACTACCTAGAATTTTATTAGACTTTATTCCATGTCAATGTTATGGATAATAGATATCCTTATCTTTGACACTTCAAATTTCCACAATTCCAAACATTTATTGAAACAATTTTCAGTAGAATAACATTTATTGAAACAATTTTCAGTAGAAATTGCATAAAATAGGATTATGATGCCTAAAACATCAATCATAATCCTTTTTACACAATTTATCCCGAAGCTTGTTTTGATCAATCCATATCTTTATTTTAATTTTTACAAGATGTGGAGTTTTCCTTTGCATGGAAGATGTGGTCCTTGATTTTGAGGACAAGTTTCTTCTAAAACGGAGACATGCGAAGTCTTTCCAAAGTCCCAACTTTTAGAATGCACGTCCTAGAGGATGGAAAACAAAGTCCCATATTTGAGGGATATGCCAGGTGGATGTGGGAGAAGTTTCCCAAGTCCTAAAGATAGAGTTCCCCCAAAACAAGTTCCCTAGTTTAGGGAATGAGTCCCTAGTAACAATGGTCTAGAATGCTTCCCGAACTCTTTGTTTCATGCATCATTAGGCATGATGAGAAATTTTATCATTCAATCGAGAACTGAAACAAATTTATAGGACTGTTAAAAAAATGCCAAAAACTTCACACATACCTCAACAGCTGTTCGACCTTTTAAGACTCGTTCTTTGTCTATACCCCAAGTGAGGCACTCTGTGTTACGCCTCCCTTCACGATCAGTGAAAAATAAATCTGCATTTTCCTTACCAATCTCCAGTATCCATTTGGGTAGAGGAATGTGCACTTCATCCCCAAAATTCCCTCCACATTCATGAAATGACATGGCTACCTGTGATCAAAACAATGAAAACTGAAACGTCAGTTACTATTAAAGAACCATGGATTTGGACTCTGTGAATTGAATTCTACTGTAGAAGCGCATGCATAATACTAAGAAAGACATGGCATCACATGTTTGAAGTTTTCAACTGTTTCCTCAGATATATAGAGTAGAAAAATCATGGATAAGAAACAATATAGAATTAAATATCCAATGCTGTAGAGAATCAGCCAATTCAAGGAGAAAAATATTGAGCTATTCCTAAATCAAATCAAAGCACATGGATTCATGAATGAAAAGAACTTCTATTTACTGTCTATGATATTCTATAAAGGATTTCAGTCAGCTGAGTAAACTAGGAAACATTAATCTCAGATGCTTCGGTTAATGTTCTTGAAGAATGAAGATGCAGAATAAATCCTTTGTAAATACATTCAGAAACTTGATTTGTTATGACAATGCCAATCCCTTTCAAGATTTTTTGCAGAAATGTTCTTTACTTATCTTTCCTGGTACCTAAAGAAATTATAGTAAATTCTTCTCAAGATACAATAAAAAACAATTGTTTGAATGAGACTGAACGACTGCATAGTTGATGTCTGCTGCGGCCTCATACTTAAGTCCTCAGCCACATGTCCAAATTCAAAATGTTTCAGCTAAAAGTTCTTTCACAACAAAAAATTCATGAAAGATAAAAGAGCAAGATCTAGCCCACCTCTGCAGGGGCCAAAAATTATTACAAAGTTAAAAATATGATATAATTGACGTGTTCAAATCATTCTTTTGTAAGATCATCTTAGATTCAGAAAATTCAATTACTTGCTTTCTCTTGGAGATTCAGTTCTGTTCAGGAAAATATTATAATCAATGCAGAATTTTCAATAAAAATGAAAATTATAGGGGAGATTATGTGTGGAGGTTGAATCTTTCTACAAAAGTCCTTAATGATGCTCCAATTGACAATAACTTGAACTACGTACAGTAATCTTTATGATCCAGGTGTGATTCGGATTAACATAATGGAAATGGGTGAAATATCACATTGATATTTACATTCCATTCACACCAGCAACACACTACATAGGAAATGGTTTACACATTGGACATACTGAATAGAAATGGAACTGTATTGTATATTCTTCATGAAACACCCTGTACATGTGGATCATTCTCTGTCACAATGATAGGGCTGCCCTCAGAAACACAAGAATAATCCTTGCAAGATTTTTGGGCATCAGGTAGCAATATATAGCCATAGGCAATGTAGGTGAAGGTGATGGCCTAGGCATAACTGTCTGCAAACTTCCCATGGTAATGATGATGATGATAACGACTAATGGGCCAATGACATTCATATAGAAATATAGGAGTACTTTCCTTTTCTTACATTGCTCCACAAACTCTTTTATTATAGTTAGAAAGATGCTGTATAGTAAAAATATGAGATGCTTGACTTGCTATGATTATTTCATTATTATACCTCATATGTCTGCAGATAAGAACAGAATAACTATGATTTGAAGCCGGTTGACATCTATCCTCCTTTTCATGGTTCGCTGTCTCACTGAACTCTGAACCACAAAATAAAGGAGGGGAAGTAACAAGTAGGGATGACCAGTTTAGGGTATGCTTCAAAAGAGTCGAACTGATAAGCCAACTCATCCAACAACTGAGTATTAGCTCACTTCTTCCAACCCAATATCCCAGCATGATGAGAAGATTAAAAATGTTCGTACTGTTGAGAATGAAGGTATAGCAGATAGTGATAGGCCTATGCATGCTATTGAAACCCTTACTACTATTGAAGGTATCTATGCTGCAGAAGCTGCTGGATCATTCACAGCCACAAAAGGTGGTAAAACTCCACCCCTCGTCTTCACACTGATTTCTAATGGATTTATTAATCTAGATGCTAAAATATCAACAGCACCAAAATATCCAGCATAATCGATACCAGTTCCAGCGGAAATTCTGGCACTTATTTCCGGACCAGCATCGATGATGCCAAAGTCTTCCCAACATTGACGCCAACGGCACAATACCTGGAATTAGCACCAACATTGATTGTTTCTGACCTCGAACCACAGAAAACCCCAACCTCCCATTTATCAACATTTCAGTTCCTTCCCAGCACCTGGTCCATTCAGCAGAAAACATCAGCTTTCTCAGGGTACTGTAATTCTGCACTTCTTCCACAAGGGCCAGATACATATCCAATTTTATAAATGCTAGAATTTGAACAAGTACCTTCCCATTCACAATATCTTGCTGATTTGTACTGTGTTGTACAAATAGATATGGAGCAATTAGTTTAGGTTCTATTCTAAGTTACCGAAACGCTTTGGATACGGGAGCGGAGCGGGGTATCCGATACTGTGAAATTTTTTTTTGAGATATGGATACGCAACAAAAACTTATAAAAATTAAAAATATATAAATTTCAGCCTTTAAATAGGTTCCACATATTATGCATAAAAGACAATTCCAAAACTTAGAAACTTAAAAGCTTAAAAGTTAAATTAAAATTTAAAATACTTAAATCGAACACAATGTGAATGTCATGAATCTCATGATATACTAAATTCAATCATAGATCAATATTCACTCAAACTATCTTCTCAGATGTTCATCATATTCCTACAAAGTTATCCATCATTATTTTCTTGCAATTAAATATGATTTCAGCATTCATTCTTAAATTATTTGATGTCTTGTGTTCATGAGTCCCCCATTTTGTGCACTGTGATTCAATTATTCATTATATTTATTTCAGATTCAAGATTCGGTGGTGAGCTACATGGAAGCTTCTGCCAGTATAGCAGAGGGGATTATTATCCTCTATGTTTCACCCCAAGATATCCCTTGAGATCTGGGGAAAAAAGACAATGTTATAGAAATTTCAACCTCTAATTTGGCGTGTAATCCAACATCTAAAAATAAAATGGATCAGTAATATTAGAGCATTGAATGTCCTGTCAAATGAGATCAGAGTACAAAGAAGCACAGGATACAAACCCACAATACCTCGATATACCTTCTTTCTCTGTGTAAAACGTAGAAGTTTAGAAGCCCCCAATCTCCATATATTTGTGTATTTGAGAAATGTAGAGTTTGAAGGTTTCAAATTTGAACTCCAAAATATATTTGTTGAACTCTATAAAAAAATATTTTGAACTCTATAAAAAAAAATCACCTGCCGATTTGTTTAACATCCAATATTATTTCCGTTAAGTGTTGAGGATCAAGACAATTGTAGTTTTTCCCCACTTCAAGCTGAAATTTTGAGATTTCTTTGTCCCCCTTTGACAATATATATAAGAACCATATACTTTGTAGTCCTTGTCAAACCCATGATGCATAGTGTAATGTCCCTTTCTAGGGCTGAATCTGAAAATAAGGGTTTGGCCTCAAACCCAAATGCAAGAAATCAGATTTTTGGAACAGCAGTTATCAAACCCTAGCAACGAACTGAAATCACACCTTTAGGGCATCAAAACCAGCTGGAAATTAGTAAATAAACCCTCTAGGGCAGCGAACTGTAACAACACTTAAGGGCAACAATTCTCATGCAACAACAAGCTGAAAATGACAAAGAATGATTCCAAATATTTTAACCAATCATGAAGATATTATTCCAGCCAATATACTTCATAA
The DNA here is from genome assembly GCA_018340775.1 of Taxus wallichiana var. yunnanensis. Taxonomy (NCBI): domain Eukaryota; kingdom Viridiplantae; phylum Streptophyta; class Pinopsida; order Cupressales; family Taxaceae; genus Taxus; species Taxus wallichiana. The sequence goes on from CM031235.1 coordinate 945,004,835, forward strand.
ATAAAGGAGAAACAAGTGATAAACCACAACTGGAATTAATTAAATAACCAGCAGAAGTACAACTCACAATAAGGGCTGAAAATGATGTTATGAAGTGATAGATCAGCCTTATAAATTAGGAGGAATCTGAATATCAACACAAAATGTCAATTGGTGCCCTAGAAGGCACTCAAACCCTTCTCCACCCAAGTCGCCACCCTAGGAGAGGGTGCCAAATTGATGTAGAAGACCTTGATATCTCTTCTTCTTCAAGCCCTAGCTGCCAACCAACAAGATAACCTTCTTTGAAGCCCTTGGAACCACCAATTGGAGAGTTTTCATTCTCCAACCTTGAACAAGGAAGGGTTTTGTCTTCCTTGCTTGCCACACCAAAGGATTTTTGCCCTCTAGTGGAATGGAATAGAGCAATCAGCCCCAAAACCAAGTAGAATAAAATTATAATAGGGAAGCATGCCCAAAATGAGCCTAAGCAACCCCTTTTATATCCTTAAGGTGGCGCCAAAACCCCATGAGGAGTTCCCCATGACCAACCTCATAAAGAAGCTTGCTTTATCTTTTAATTTGCCTTTTAAGTCCTCCAACCCAGCCGACCTGCTTCATAAGAAAAATACTAAAGGAAAATGTAAATGTTAATAAAAGAAAAACTAAAAACATCAACCAAAGACTTCCCTTGTTCTCCTACTTGTTGCCCACAGAAAGTGGAATGGGCAAGAAATATTCAAATGAGTTAATTCACAAAAAGGGGACATTACACATAGATGAGATAAGAACTTTCTCACAAAACTTTCCAGGGATGCTACCCGCTAGAAAAAACTTGTGTTATTCAAAACGCAACACTCAATGCTACACCTTGGACACTTGTGTTGACCTTGCTAGTTCTTTTATTGGCTCTAGCTCCTTTTTAAAGACAAACAATGTTTCAAATCCCAAGAGGATCCGGGATAACATTCTAAATTGTCGAACTCGTATGTGTTTTAAGTGGAAGCAAATCATGATAACAGATTGTAGAATAAAATAAAATTGCAAAGAATAGAGAGCAGTATGCGTATATGCAAACTATTTTTACAATACTAACATGACAATGACAACTTTTCTTGTAATGTGCCACAAAGAATACATGATGTCACATCTTGCACGTGTGCCAAGGGATATTGTGGGATCCTTGTACTCCATCACTAAGATGTGCCTCAACGGTTATGAGTGAACTCATTGAGCGTGTGAGTGGGTTGCATATGTGAAGCCATGGTGTATATTGATATTTCTACCCATGGGAGGTTGCAATCAACATGATGTGGGAAAACTCGTTGTGAATAAACCCATCTCTATTCTATGTTACCATTAATCACCGTGAGAGATGTATGTATAGATACACCGAAGTTGTAGAGGATGCAAAACCATTCGAGAAGATGGAACTGTTCTTTTTCCAAATGTGACATTGTGTCTTCAATAGGTTACAAACAATTGGTCCTAGTCGTGGGGCTATGCCCTTAAAGAAGAGGACAAGGATGTATAGCTACAAAGGAGGATTTCCAATTACAATATTTTATCCAATGTTGATACAAAAGAAATAAATTTTTGGGGAGAAAATGATGCTTTTCTTTAAAACACTCACAAAAAGATTGGTGCAAAATCAGCTAATGATGCACCGAGAGATTTCTGAAATTATTGACAAACACGAGCAAGAGAGAATAATACATGAAGAGATGTAGAAACGCCAAGATCAACCAAACACACCAAATGCAGATCTGAAATTTAAATTGCAGCAGACTGAAAAAGTAAAATCAGCGACTTGAACTATCACCAAAAATGCCAAAAATCACCACAAAACACCACAAACCAACTCGCCAATATTTTATGGAATATTAGAAGCCAAAATCACAAAGAATGTTGAAGAATACACTTTGGAAATTAAATATGAACTAGAAATTGCAGCCACAAGAAAAATATGAAATATGGGTCTAGAAACCCTCTAAATTCATCAAACTTCAGATTCCGGCCTTTAAAAATATTACAAATCAGATTATGAAACCAGATTTCTCAAATTCTTCACCAATAGTTCCAAACCCTACCCAAGGTAGGTCGCTCCACCCTAAATAATTCAAATACCAGCTGGAAATTACAAATATATCTTCAAATCAGCTCTTCACTTCAAGACCAATCAATGATGAAGGGTTTTCGTCCTTCACCCAAGCCACATGAAGGGTTTTCGTCCTTCAATGAAGCCTCACAAGAGGGTTTTCATCCTCAAGTGGATGAACAAGGAGCAACAAGCTCACAATGCCCAAGTAGAATAAAATGCGCCAAGTCTAGATAGTAAATGGTGTCTCTAATTCCCTTTTATATCCTCCTTTTGGCGCCAATGTACAAATAGAAAAGGCCGACCTGTATAATGCAAGGAAACACTAAAGAAAATATAAAAATATTAGATAAAACATATTATAAAGAGGCTCTCCTTCATTTTTGCTTCTTTTCCATGGAGAAGGAATGACAAGAAGACCAAATTTCAACTCTTAGGTGGGAAAAAGGGACATTACAGTCCTCCCTCCCCAAAATTGTTTGTCCTCAAGCAATTGCAAATGCCCGGATCCCAAACAAGTTTCAGTTGCTCCTTTTTGTATAATCACCATCCAAGCATTGGTAACCCACCATCTCCTTCCTGTTGTCCCAATCACCAATAGAACCTTGCTCTTCTTCTTCAAAATTCAAGATGAGGGGAGCTAGAATCCCACCTCCAATTGTACAAAATAGTGCAAGAGTGTCATGGTGTAGAAAATACAATCTCCGACTATAGAATTGTCTTCTTATGAGCCAAGGCTTCAAGAAAAACAAACTGAAAATGAATAAATCAGCAGACCCTTTTGGTGGAACCATCTTCAATTTGACCCTTGGGTCAAAGTATTTGCCATCCCATCTTTCTCCCATGTTTAGACCATTGATTCCTTCAGAGAAATAGCACCAAAGTGACTGAATGAGGGCGAGTGATTATAACAGCCATGAAGTGTTTGGTACCTCTTCAACCATGTGCTTAGAAGCTCCTTCTTTGGTACCTTCAAAGTTCCCCTTTCCATCCATGCTATGGGAGTTGGCCACAAAATTACAGCTGATAAGAACTTGGAGAAATGGCTGGAAATGCTCATACAAAAGCTTATGGCAACGTTCTTGGAAATAAAAAATATGGTTGTCTTACTACCTTCCTCCATCCCAACAACCTCAAGACCATTATCCCATGATTTAGAAGCTTCAAAAGGAACATTCTTATCGCTGTTTGGAATTGTAAATAACTCATAATCTGACTGAAACCAAACCAACAGCTTAACTTTTCTTCTAAACTCATGGGGTGGCTGAATTTGTACATGCCCAACCAAAAATAAATTTTTCCAAAGGGCTGATATGTGAAGAAGAGTATCATAATGAAATTTTCCCAAAAATTGGAACCATTGCATTCCCCAAGCAACATTAACTTCAACAGGCTTAATTTCAAGAAAAACATTGCATACCTTGTGCCCTTTTATGAAATTTGACAACATGAAGATGTTATCGGTGACCTTGAAGCTTCCAAGGTTAATTACTAGCAATCGCACGCAAAGTGTGCGATGTGAACGCCGAAGGGGAACTGTAAGATGAGGTTGAATTCGAGGGGCAAAAATATAAAAAGGAGGAAGAGAGGTGTAGAAGAGGGGGTCAAAGGGAGGAGAAGCAATTGGGAGATGATATTATCGGGTAGAACCGTTATGAGGAAGCTAACTTTATTAAGAGAAGAAACATATGTAACGTGTGTGTATCTTGTCAAATGTTCTACGGAGAAAAGGGATACGAGAGAAGGGCCATTGACAACTACGAATTCAACCTACTGAGCCAATACGAATCCCTGGAATATGACCCAACCGCTGGTAGATCGACCCCCGTAGGATTCCCTAAAAAGATGACATGGGGCAACCGGATAAGCGAGACAGACAGATTTATTTCAACGATGTCCCTATACAACCGATAACCATGTCCGCTTATTTTACTATGCATGTCAAAGAGAGAACGGGCTTTATAACCGATCAACTTTCAACACAAAAAACTTTATTTGGGACATTAATCTTACTCTCATCCCTTTTGATATGGAGAAAATTTTACATAAATTATTTCTCGTTACAAATAATGGATTTCTTGTAATCATAATTACTTAAATTAAAGGTTCCAATTTAAATAGACATATACTTATCAATTATAATATACCATATATAAAAAAACATAAATAAATTTGCTCATATCTATATAATATCTGGTGACAAGATGTACGGTCGACGCATCGGACATGCCTTGGCCGTTGCGTTTAGTGACAAGTACGATTGCTTCAAACATTCTCGTCAACAACGCATCCTTACACTTCGTTGGTCCGCTTGTCGAGCTTCTCGTAAATATTTTACAATCCACCTTGTTATTTTTGATAACAATCTTAGTTTCTATCATTGACAAGTACGACCATTTCGACATCGTCGTCAATGCATCGTGCACTACGCCGGACGCCCTCTCCGTCGGCCCTCTTGCCAAGCCACCCTTAAATATTTTACAATCCACCTTGTAAATTTCAATAACAACCTTAGTTTTTGCCTTACCTCATTGAAATAACTAATAAATGAAATTAAGGTAAATGTTAAAACAAATGGCGTCACTAATTTTCTTGATCTATTAATGCGAAAAATATTTTACTTAGATTTGATACAGACAACGAAAATCCTAATGGATATTGTGGCTGCACAACAATAGCTATGTAATTTATTTCCGTGTTGGGTAAGCAACCTTTTTTTTTAAAATGTTAGGAGACAAATTTTATATTTCTCCTTTTGATTTAATAGAATCCAAGCTAATTTATTGACCATTATAAATATTACTTTGGCAAAGTAATCAAAGAAGACTATAATATTTTGACAATAAGACAATGACACTATATTAATTTGGACTCCTTTTAAACCGAGAAGACATTAATACCTAGAAAAATTCCCTTGTTTGAAAAAGCATGTGCAAATGTTTTTTGGGAAAGGTGAGACACGTTGGAATTGATGAAACCATGTGCACAACAAATGCCAAGTTGAATGGGAATAATAACATATTCAAAATTGATGCAAATTGCAGGAGACAAGTAATAGTGTTAAAAGGTCTTCAAATATCATATAATGTGGTTTAAAACAACAGATACTACACCAAATGTCGACGGTTGAGGATTGAGTGGAGAGACATGGCCCGATTTCGGATGCAATAGAAAAGTCTTTGCGATGTGCTTGTTATCCATATTTTGCCCCCCCGAAAAAATATTGGATCAGCCACGACTCAGACTCTGCGAGCTCACATTCCAAGACGACAAACAAGGTTGTAGAGGGACTTTACAATGGAGTGGTGGGGCCTCACGAAAGATCAAACGACCCCGTGCAAGAAGAAATTCAAGAAACGGCTCTATCGAGCGAATCCATGCCTCAAATCCAACAAACAAATTACAAGCGGGCTCGGAAATGGAATAGCAAGGTCGGGGAAGGAGGCCAAGCAGTGTCAAAGGAACTAGAGACTCAAAGGAAAAGAAACGACAAAGATTCAAAGTCTTTGGGCTCTGAAATAGTTCAGACGAACCCGAAATCGACTAAGTATGGAGGATACAGCGCTGCCAAGTGTCCAAACGATGCACCTCCAAAAGTTAAAACCAAAGGGGTAGGCTCAAACAAGCGCCAAGCCTCCATGCGTCCAGAGCTCCAAAAGTTGCACCAGCCGTTGAAAAGTCTTCGACTCGGCGGAAGGTGCCAAGTGTCGGCTCAGCGTAATTCCAAAATGGGAGCCCAAGGCGAGACTCAAACTTGCGCCAGCCCCCCACGTAGCCAATGGTCAACAGAGGTCAAAAGGAGAACGGGCCCAAAACGACTAAGTAATGAATGCAGGTGGAAGGCGCCAGGTGTCCAAACAACGCACATTCAAAAGCGGGACCCTGAGCAGGTTGTCAAATGAGCGCGGGCCTTCCATGTGTCCCAGAGCCCGAAAAGGTGAGGGCAACCATTGAAAAGTCCAAAGGCCCGCGGAGGTCTCCACGTGTCGTATCCGCACTACTCCAAAGGTAAAGTCTGGGGGCAGTTTCTAAACATGCGCAAAGCCTCCACGTGTCTTGGGTCGGATACAATGCCTCTGCCCGCGGAAAAGACTCAGGAAGAATACAAAGGAAATAGGAAACTGCGGATGCCGCCACATGTCACATGGGCACTATTCCAAGAGTGAAGGAGTCAAATCTCAAACGAGCGCAGAGCTGCCACGTGGACCCGATACAGACAGACTCATTTAAATATTACGCGCCCGTGACCCAAAAATTCAAATGACCATATCTTTTGACTGAGAACTCAGATTTGGGCGGAGAAGATTTTTTGGAAACGTCTCGACGCCCTCTATGCCTTGGAAACATAAAATATCATTTTTTGCAGCGTTGGTGGGTGAAAAATGGGAAAACGTCTTCCAGGCCATTAATACAAAGCCCGATTTCTCCAACTACCAGATCTGATTCGATTTGATCCGCCGTTCTTCTTGATACACTTTGACAGATAAAGGAGCCGAATCGACAGATTTGGGGCGGATTTGAAAGGGGCATTGATTGATAGCGGTTGAGTCTTCAAGGCAGGATTCAATGCATATCCCGTGGTAGTTGAAGCAGGATTCGAATTTTCCCTCTTCTCTCTCTTATTCTTTCTATATATTGTAACACTTCTCGTTTGAGAAAAGAGATTATTCTGGGCGTAGGGAAACTCTGTCAAATTTGTTTCCCGACTCCATTTTGAGTTGAAAACCTTCTCCTATGCATGCAAAGCATTTTTGTGCCTCTAAGCAGAAACGTAATGGTCTGATGCACCCATATAGAGCAATAAAACATGTTTTTGTGGTGTTTCTTCAACCCTTTGCATTGTTTTGTTGTCTCTCCGTGCCTCTCCCTTTCAAATCTATTTTCTGTGTGTGTATTTCACATTTGCAGGTGCAAGGCGTTGTGTTTCATGGAGTTTTGATCATGGCTTAGGTGGGTTTGTGTCACTTCTGTCTGACCTTCCCATCTTCCTTTCTCCCCTGTTTCATCCTCCCGCAAGAGAGCATCTCACCCCTTTCCTTCTCTAGTGTATCACCGCTTTAGTGTAGGCTTTTCTTTCACCCTCTCTTTCTCTCTGGTTCCTTGGAATCGTTAGATTAGGATAGTTTAGTTTTTTTTCTGCATTAGAGTAGCTCGCGGTAGGTAGATTAGGAAGCAAGAACCAACTTTCTCCATGGAGGTCCATCTCAAGTTTTGCAAGTCCCATAGCTTGAGAGATGATCCAATGTTATGCAATCACACCAAATGCCCCATTTTAACCACTTCACATCTTTGGCCATTCGAGGGTGTTGTGATTTTGCACTAACAGTGCTATCCAATACAAGACTAAATTCCAAATTAGTTTATAGTCTACCCATAAGACACTTTGTTAGAAGCACCACTAAAGAGAACTAAGGGCAAAATATACAAAGTATCACATCTACAATATAGTTTCAAAATGCATCAAATCATATTGCGTGACATAAAATTGTATGCAGAAGTCCGACATCATTTGCCCATATTGCTCGCTTGATATATATTTTAGATAAAACTAATTTTATTAAGAGCCTAAAGGTAACTCGTAAAACACATGTCAGACTAACAACCTACAAAAATCATCTCGTAACGCATTTACTTTGCAATCTAGATTTGGACACTCATGTTAACAGTTGTTCTCGACAAAGATGGCTCCAGATCATTTGTTGATAGTCGTTTTCACGCCACTCTTGGGAGCCATGGTTGAATCTCCGTAAACCAAAAAACCTTGGCTTGACCAAAGCGGAATCTGTAAAAATGAAAGTAATTTCCGCTTCAATGTGAGCAAAATTCCACAAAATGGAAACCGATGCCACTACACCACCAAAATTTGCTTGCCTTGGTCCGAATTTCCCTAAAATACAAAGAAAATAGACAATGAGGAAAATATACAGAGGGATGAACAATGGTGACGAGATTCACACGGTAGGTGCCACCGTTGCTTCGTTGGCGAGGGAGGGCACGGGCACGGAGGAGAACTATCGATCATATTAAAATAACAATATGTCGACGATGCACAGATTCATTTTTAGCCGCCCAAGTCCTTGTCGTTGTCGAGAGGGCACAGGCTTCACCCCAACCGTAAACGCCTTCGGCGTAATGACCGTGCAATCAGGCCTTCTTCCCTTTTTAAGGCTCACCATAGTACTAACAATACATGTGCTAAAGCAATTTAGGTATTATTCCCAAGTATCCTTGCACCCTTACACCTATCACTTCTTATCTTACCTTTACTTGGCATAGGCTGATCATTAGAGTAAAAACTCATAAATAACATAAAATAGAGCAATGTAATATAGTTATCATATCTCTCTAAAAATGCGAACTGTTTTGGCATGTTGGGGAGCAATGAATTCGAAACTCTCTTGAGCCATGAGCTGCCCTTAACCTTCCTTAAACTCAAAATTTCTGAGTTAGAACCAGCACTCAAAAAACATTTCAAAATCACCTTACCTTCATGCTCTTTTGATTTCTCGAGGCCCCTTTGCAAAACTGATTGGCCTTGCGGATGGTGAAGGTGAGAACATGGCAGCCACATAAGAAAGAGAACATAGACCTCCTTCCTACCCCTTTGTTCATGATATCCATTATTTTGCTTATGCCTCCAAGATTCTTTAGTATCTTGCCACATGCAACCATTAAAAAACAAAGGAATATCATGAACAACCAAAAGTTCTTTACCTTCTTCTTTGCTTGATGATTGCTTGACAATTTCCCCATGTTCTTGAGCTTTCGTAGGGCTGAGATTTTCCTCAATTGACCTTTTTGCTGCTGTTAGGTACAGTCCAGCCCCTTCATCTTGTTCTTTATGGGGATTTTTCTCCCATTTTGTAATGTCCCCATTTCTGAAGACCCTTAGCCTATACTTCCCCATGGGCTTCGGGATGTTGCAAGGGGAACATTTTTATTAAATAATTAAATATTATTGCCTGGAGCAATAATTATTTAATTATGAAGATTATTTAATTTAATTCCCAAAATATAAAAATTAAATGGGGAATTAATTAAATAAATATTTAGGTGGCTTTTATTGATAAAATCACCCTTTGAAAAGGGGACGCCACACCTAGGGAAAACAAATTGCTTTTATTTAATAATTTCCCTCTCCTAGGGATTTCGAATTTTGTGCCTCCTTGCTTATAAAAGGAGTGCTAGGATCATTATTATTATTATGTTATGATGATATTTATTTTATGCTCCATGCTTGGAGTTGGGATGCATGCCCATTGATGCTTCTCTCTCTCTTGCGTGGGAGGTGGTATTGAGCTGGTTCTGAGATTCAATTGAAGTAATTATTTGTGAGACCCATGTTTTTGGCTTTGGCAAGCATTTGATTAAATTTGCAAGTGAAAATCTGCCTTTTTCTACTGTAGCGACGTCACTGTAGCAGCTGGGTTTTCGTGATCAAATCGAAGTATTTTCTATGTGCTTTGCAAATCAATTGGTTGTTGTGTTTCATTCCTAGCCCTAGCGACTTCTCATGGTGTTTTGTGGACTGTTTTTGGAGCATTATTTGATGTGAATCGATCAGCTGGTTGCATGATATTATCTTCTTTTTACAGCGACTTATTCAAGCGAACTATTTAATGTATCTTGCTAAACCCTAGCGAATTGCATCCATTGTTTGGTGACTGGTTTTTAGAGTAAATCTGTGTGCAAACTGACAGCGATTTCTCTTAGTAAGTATTCCTCTCTGTTGGCTGCTCATTCCCATGCTTGGCGACTTGGTTTTTGCATGATTGGTTGGTGTTTTGAAGGTCTAAGTGACAGCGAACTGTATAGGGGTAATAATCTGAGTTATATGCATGATTTAACCATCATTTAGCAGCGATTCCAATGTCTTCTTGGTGACTGATATATCCCAGTTTGAGTGGACTGTAGTTACAAGTTATTGAGGTGATGCAAAGACTCTTATTGCAGATTTAGTTATGAGATATTTCTGAGTTCTCATAAAGTGAATTGATTGGGGTTTAGTATACATTCTAAATGCTCTTAATGCAGCGACATATCTGAGGGGTTTAAATCTGAGTTGATGTGCATTTTCCCTTTGTTTGAACCTTCTCCTTGTGGCTGGTCTATCCCAGGATTAACGAACTAATTATTGCATGGTTCTATGGTGTTCTGGAGTCTTTTATAGCAGCAAACTGTATGAGGTGATGTGAATAAAATATTAAATACTCCCTGACATTAAAACCAATGCTGGTTTGATTGATAAATGAAGCCCTTGTGCAGAGATCATTGTGTGAGTTTATTGCAGCAGTCTGTATTCAGTTTATTACAGTGTATTTGGTGTAATTACTTGAGCTATTTGATAGAGGCCATTAAACCCCTTTATTGGGTTTATTGAGTCATCTACTCAACTGGTACAAGTAGTTTGACTGAGTTTAGCTATTTACAGTTGAGTGGTGTATTGGAAGGTTGTTGATTTGCCTAATTTCTATTGAACTCCGAAGGGGGATACTACACATTTCCATGGCCCAAAAGGGCTTATTGAGGTATTATCAACACAACTCCAAATTAATCTTTCAAACATAAGTATATAAAGTGCATGGCCAACCAAACTAAAAGAGGAAATGGTTACCTTAGTATGCAAACCATGGGCCTTGGAAAGAAGGTTACCTTTTGTTACTTCAATCTCAGCTCTTGTGCCTAGAGTGGCACTTGTTTTGATACATGCATAACTTGGGGTTTTCTAGAAAGGATGTAAGTACCCCTTATCACTCAATGTGCACCTCATTCTACCCATATTTGTATCAAACTGATGATGATGATCAGCTCCATGTGAGGGTGAACTAGGTAGCAATAAATTTGAAATGTATTCGATCCTTGGACTTGCAACAAGACTTTCATCCTCTTTTCCTTATCCTCTTCGATACTTGGAGCTTTCTCCCTTTGCACAACCATCATACCTTGTTCACATGTACTTGGGATATCTTGGTGGCTCTTACCCAAGTTTAATTTTTCATCTTTGGGCTCTTTATTGTCCGCTGTTATAAACGGACCAGCAAGCTGACTTTTATCATTTCCACTTGGGAAATGGGTTCCATCAGTCCCTATCACTACCCCTTCTTGTTCACAACCCCCTCTTTCACCTTTAAATTCATCAAATGCAAAAATATCATCATTACTAGTCAAACAATGATCAATACTTACTTCACCATGTTGACCATCTGGAGCAATAATGGAGGTCGGGGCTGAATCATTCTTCATGGCTCTTTTCCCTCCATGGTGTCAATCCAAAATATTGTGTTCCTCCAACCTTGGCTCGTGTTCCACAATTTCATTAGACCCTTGTGTCACCAAGGTGTTGTTAGGGGACCCATCCAAGTGATCAAGTGTGGCAAGAGGATTGGTGGTTTTTAACCCTCCCAAGGGCTGCCCCTTCTCAATGACCAATTGTTGCGATTTATCATCCAATTTCTTTTCCGTAGGACAATAAGCATGCCCATCATCTCCCCGCGAACTCGGGGTTTTGGCCCCTTCTTCACCAGCTTCATAACCACTCCTTGTTTTGCCAACAAGATGGGGCTCTTTTCCACTAGGGTGGGGGTATTTTCCCCAAAACCCTTGTGCATGCCACAAGGCTTCGACCGAGTTCCAACGCCCACTCTTTTGTTTCTATAATGTCCCTATCTAGGACAAGTTAGGAAATAATATAAATTTGATCACACACTACTGGAAAATAATTAATTTTCAAATCAAAATCTGCTAATTTTAAAAAATTCATATCTTTGGCTAGAGAAGTCCAAATGAGCTGAAATTTTGGATATTGTACCACAAAAATATGAAGAATCATATGCAAAAATCAAATTTCGCACAGCCAACACGAAACCCTAATTTTTCCCTAAAAGTATGTCTCCCAACACATTTAGGGCACCATATCTACTCCAAAAATTATAGAACCACCTTCTCCTTATTTCTCCTAATTGTTACAATCACATTCAATATTAAATTGATCCCAAACTACAAATCTAAAATTTTTATTTAATTGTTAGCAACCAAATAGCTGTCAGATAGCTGAAATCTTCTAAAATTCATAACTCCTTCAATATTCCATATTTTCCCTTCAAATAAAATGCAGATAATTCTATAAATTAAGATCTTTCCAAAGAACTAAAGATCTGAATTTTATGATAACTAAAACCCTTCCAAAACAACCCCAAAATCCCCAAACCAAGGGTTAGAATAAATTGCATAAATAGATTAACCCTTCATACACTCAAAATAGCTGCCCAAACTTAACAAAAATACGTCAACACAAATCAGATCTTCAATATTGATGATTTACCCTTAAAACATGCCACCAAAATAAGACCCATATCAAGTCGCCATAGTTGGAATAATTACAGCATTAAAGTCCAACCATAAAGACATCAAAAATCACCACTAATCATCCAAATATCCTCATCAAACAAATGTGCCACATCCTAAAGCAAGTCGCCAATGTTAGAAAGTATGAATCATGCAAATAACGTACTTCAACACAAGAGAACTCAACAAATGGAACAAGAGAGAATACTTCAATTGATCAAAACCAGCTCACTAACTTCCCACGCAAGAGAGAGAGAGAAAGCATTAATGGGCATGCATCCCAACTCCAAGCATGGAGTATCAAATAAATTTCATCATAACATAAGTCTAACAATGATCCTAGCACTCCTTTTATAAGCAAGGAGGCACAAAATTCGAAATCCCTATGAGAGGGAAATTATTAAATAAAAGTAGTTTATTTTCCCTAGGTGTGGCGTCCCCTTTTCAAAGGGTGATTTTAATATTTAAAAGCCACCTAAATATTATTTAATTAATTCCCCTTTTTAATTTGCATTTTGGGAATTTAATTAAATACATTACTTGCTCCATAAATACTAAATAATTAAATAAATATTGTTTTATAAGGTCAAATGATTAAAATCACTCTCTAGGCAATATTATCTAATTATTTAATAAAATTTTCCCCTTGCAACATCCCTAAAGCCCACAGGGAATGATAGGCTAAGGGTCTTCAAAAAATGGGGACATTACAGTCCTCCCTTTTCATCCTCCTTTTGGCGCCAATGTACAAATAGAAAAGGCCGACCTGTATAATGCAAGGAAACACTAAAGAAAATATAAAAATATTAGATAAAACATATTATAAAGATGCTCAAGGTTCTTCTCCTTCATTTTTGCTCCTTTGCCATGGAGAAGGAATGGCAAGAAGACCAAATTTCAGCTCTTAGGTGGGAAAAAGGGACATTACAACTACACGGGGTCCGCTTGATGATAGTAAACCCGGTGGTTTAAGAAGTTTCTTCAAAGCATCCGAGATTGACACTCTTGAGCCTCACTTCTACCTAAGGCTTACTCGTGCCTTGACCTTCTATTCCCAAGCATTGACCACTCTAGCCCATTTTATCTTACACTTGATATGATTTCTTTAGTGTGTTCTTCAAAATTATTAAATGAATATGATGAATAATTAAGGTGCTTAGAAATAATAAGGGTTTGTTGTGCTCTTACCGCTTTCCTTCTAAGCATCTTGTATTTGAAGCCTACTTTCACCTCAAACACTTTACATACTATCTACAAATCAATCGTCATTGTCTCCTTTGTAGCCAATTCTTCTTGAAGCTTCTTCATGGATTGTTTACATCTCTCCTCAACTTGAGCCAATCCTTTGAGAAAATACAAACAAGATGAGCACATTAAGCTTGTAGGTTTGCTAACTTTCACATGAAAAGGCTAAGGGTTTCTTCTTTTATAGGATCTCATTTTGCAACTACTATTCTTGTCCCTAAGATGTTAAGTCTCACTTTACTGACTCACCATTCTTGTCTTTCAACTCTTTGAAATGCTAGTTGAGGGTCCAAATTTTCATCACATCTATGACCACTTTGCACAAAACTTGACACTTGTGGGTTATTGGGCTAGATCCGATACCAATATTGGAGGGCAGGAGACTTGCTCTAATACCGCTAATCCAAATCTCATGCGCCTCCGCAAGAAACATTGACTTGCCGGAACTTGAATGTCTCATAAGAGGAAATAAATCATAAAAACAATTATAGTATAAATAAAATGGCAGAAGTGATTTGTAAATGAATGAGTAGAATATCACACAAGCATAGAGAGCAAAATATGTATGCATGCACCAAGGGATATTTTTGTATGCATATATCCACCGTTGAGATGTGCCTCAAGGGTTATGAGTGAACTCCCAAAATGTGTGATTCGACCGCATATGTGATTTCGTGGTCTATATTGAAATCTCTACCTAGGGACATGATGTCAAAAACTCATTTTGAATAAACCCCTCTATTGTGCTCTACCATGATTTACCATGAGGGGTGTATGTAGAAATGCATAGAAGTTAAAGAGGACTAAGGAAACGTTAAATAATGAGAAACTAGTGTCCTTCTAAGTGCAATCCTTCGTCTTCTATTAGTTACAAATGTGTAATGTCAAGAATTAATGGTTTCTCATCACCCATGAAGCATTTCCTTGCACCACACAAGAGTATTGCCCCTCAAGTCATAGGGGCCCCACCCCACAAGGAATACTTAAAGGATGTATATGTACTAACTTACTAAGGTGTGTTTCCAATTGGAGTACTTCATCAATGATGATGATCAATGTAATGTCCCCATTTCCGAGCAGTTGGCCTAGAAGGTTTTTCATTCGTCTTAACCTTGGTCATACCTGAGGGGCTAACGACACTGGAGGCTATGGGGTATGGATGACTATTACCACTTTGCTTATTTGTTATATTTTTGCATTGACATGGGTATTAAGTGGCATGGTGGGAAATAAATGTTATGTTTTGTCGTTAAGGGGGCTCATAACACTTTAATATTATAATTCTTCGTTGGGGGGTCACTTATGTCCCTATGGCGACTTGAAGTGGGAAAAGTAACTTAAGTTACTTTATGATTTTTTATTATCTCTAGAGGGGGTCGATTGGGGCCTTTTTGGGTCTCTTGTTGCATGGAGAAATTATATAAGGAAATTTGGGGAGTGTTAGAGCTCATTCTTGCATGCACACTTATGATTTCCATTGAGCAACTGTTGATTGCTATCATCTAGCTTGTGGAGTAAGATCCTAACTTCGATGATGAGAGATCCATTCCTAGCTAGTAGGGCATTCTTCGGTGGTGAAAGATCCACCCTAGTTTGTCATTTTGGAGTTGATTCAGGGCTGATTTTCAGAGATTAATTTCAGAATTTTCAGAGAAGGGTTTTGGAAGATTTTTGGGGCTTTTTGTGGAGAAAAATCAAGGGTTTTCGATCTAATTAGTGGCAGCTATTAGAGCAGATTTTGGCACCATATTTGGAGACACTTTTGAGGGTTTTTGGCCTCTTCCCAAGGGGGCGACCCACTTTGGGATTTTGCAACGATTTTTGAAGAGTTTCGGTGTGTTGTTTCCGAGATCTAGAGGTTGGGATCTCTTTTATATCATTGGTAGATGTTATTTCCACAAATTCAGATTTTTATCTATTTTCTAGGGTTTTACCTACTCAGTTTAATATTTGTAGCAGTGTTTTTTAGGGCTTCCACGTGACCATTTCAGATCCGGAGGTTGGGTTTTCATTCTCACTATTAGTAGATATTATTTCCAAGATTTCATAATTTTATCATGCCTACTTGAGAAGATATGAATTTTTGAAGTTTACTAGTTGCCTAGGGCATTCTGTAATTTTCTGGCAGCAATATATTATTCCAAAAATAATTTTCTTGTGTTAGTTATCATATTAGCAAGCTCTCCATAAATTTTCAAGTGATTTGAACAAGTATTTTGTGAGATATCCATTAAATACAATTCGCTGCCCTAGCTGGTCATTTTCTGCAAAAATCAGAAATTTTATTTTGCTGCAATTTATATATATTTTGTGCATTTTTGAGTGGTATCCCACAAGGGATACTTCAGTCAACTATATGTTATTCCTAACCTTGGTAATCTACATATGAGTCATACACTTCATAGTTGTTCCAAGAACCACAATGAATAGGTGACATAAGAATTCCATCACAAATGTTACGAAATGAGGCATTTCCTTGCTCCACACAAGAGCATTGCCCCAAAAATCATAGGGGCTCCACCCCACAAGGAAGAGGAAAAGCATGCATATCAAGGTGTGTTTCCAATTGGAAAATTTTGTACAATGTTGACATCAACTATATGTTACTCGTGGCCTTTGTAATCTACATATGACTCATATACCTTATAGCCATTCTCAAAGCCACAATGAATAGGTGACATTAAAGCTCCATCACAAAACTTTCCAAGGCTGCTAGCCCCTATATTGTACTAAGGTGCCATCTAACACTACCCTCAATGTTACGTCGTGAGACACGGTTGTTGACCTTACTCGGTCTAGTATTGGCCCTAGTTCCTTTGTATAGACGAACAACGAAAAAAAAATTGCATTGGAATAAACATGTAATAAAAAACAAATGTGTTCCTCAACCAAGGCATCCACAACTCATCATGGTGATTCTCAATCTTAGTTCATCAAGTAAACGGCAATAATCTCTCACGAGGTAATATTTGTAGCGCCCTGCCTGGTAGAACCCTTCATGCTAGCACACTTGATGTATTTTGTCGCATATTTTATTATATTCTATAACATTATTTTGATGTTATAGGGCCTTGCATTTGATTAAGATTGGATTGTATTATTTGACTTATTAGACATACTAACCAATGTGACTTGTTATCCATGTTCGTGCTTTATTATATCAGCTCTGAGATGATTTGATATCATTTGATGATGCATTGGATGTAGTATGTACAATGGTAACTTTGAATTGTGGACTTGCTCAATAATTTATTGTAACTGCAACTAGATAGTTCACATTAAAATTTCCTATAAGTATTAATATTTATTTTTTCAAATATATAAAATAGGCGATGCTTTGATTATTGTATTGCCACATGCGGATACTATCCTAGTGGAGGGTGAAGGATCCAAACAACCATTTGGGACCACTTTCTAAACAACGCTAAAATATTTGTAAAAAAACCACATATCGGCAATGTTCGTCCCAAGACCCTTCTATTGTTATAGAACAAGATAACTTTCCAAATAATTGGGAATATGACCTTAAAAATTGTCGATCACCTAAGTTGATGATGTGGCCGTGTGATGACATGGTTGATGCAAAATAGTGACATGGTGGTAAGTTGGTAACATTGTGATGACATGGTGGCAGCATAATGGTGACATGGTGGTGACATTGCGGCGACTAGACATCCTAGGTCATTGATGAGATGTCCATGGTTAGGTGATAACTATAAGGCAATAGAATATTCTCTTGTACATATCCCTTCAATAAGTTATGACGTGTCATATGCCTTGGAAGGAGGAACACTATTTTATTATACATTCAAATTCAAATTCAAATATTATAGGAAAGCTCATTTCCACATTTGGGAGATGATACCTCCCTTATGACAGCCATGGATGGAGGTAGAAGCTTTAGATTCATGAAATTTGACCTTAGAGGGATTCTAGTTCATAATAGGTAGAGCTTTCCCTCATGCATGTAAGGGAAGCTCTAACTTTTGATGGCAGCCAAGGAAGCAAAGAGTTAAAGCTTTGGTTTAGAATAATACATTGACAAGTGTGAGAAAGATGCCTTGGAAGATGGAGGCATGGGGATCGAGGCTATCCCTTCTCTTGTTTGGAGAATCCCACCCTCAATCATACATTCCACTCTTGTTTTTGCACATTTTGTTAGTAAAGCTAGAGACCTTGTTTGGACTCGTGTAGGCCATTAGAGAAGTATTCAACTTAGAGTTGGCCTCATCTACTACATTGGGAGAAAGCTTGGGAAGGTTTAGAAGCTTTCATTTCTCCCAAAGACACTCTCTTTTTCTTGCATTTTCTAGAAGCAAGAAATTCAAAACTTTTTCATTCTTGTAGGTTTTTAGATTCCATTTTGAAAGTAGAAAATGAGTACAGAATCTTTGAATCAGTAGTAGTTATTGCTTGAATATTTAAGAAGAGTTAGGAATGTAGAGAATAGTCAGTAAAATTTGTTTTGAAATGATCGGATTCTTACATTGAAATCGCTCTTCCACTAAGCTTTTTCTTTTTCCTACTGATGTATACAACATGATTTAATCACCATCAGCTTTTGCTCCCATGGGAAAAGAAATGGAAGGGTGCCCTTAGTCCTCTTCTTAGGATGACAAGTAGCTTGCCATGGGGAGGGAAGAAATCATGGGACCATAGCCCTCATACTCTCTATTCGTGGGCTTCAAAACCTTTCCACATTATCCTTGCAGCACCTGAGCTAGCCAGCTATAGGGGTGAATTAGATCAATTTTCGCGTTCTTTTCATGACAGGGTAGAAAAATCATTCAAGAACCTGTAAACAGAGAAGGGATGGGGATTTTCTGGGTGCATAGAAACCCTTGGGGATTATCTTAAGGGGGTGGAAGAACCATTCGTGAATCCATAAGCATGATTTCAGTAGAGAGTGCCTTTCAGCATCTAATTCCCCATAAGATTTGTGTTGGTGAATTGTCTTGGATCTTAAGCAATTACAGATCATTTACATGGGCATACAATGGCAGACCTTGATTTAGACTGTAGTTGAACTCCTTTTCTATGCATCATACATTTATGTTTCAGTCTTTGTGATCATTGCAGAGTATGACACTTGACCCTTGAGATGCCCAGCTTATAAGAATGTATGTTGATACTCGTTATATTGCTGCACCTTGAGAGCCTTGTGAATAAGGATGAATGATATGCATTCTTTACTATTGGAGTTCATAGAACACAGCTAGCATAGATTTCTGAACCTCTCCTTATGCTTGTAAAGGATGGTCAACATGTATTAAAAATTCTTAAGCAGAAAGTTTAACCATAGCCTCTCTTATGTGTATATGGTTCAGACTCTAAATTCTAATTGATGCATGATTGTAAATTCTTATTGATGCATGATTGAATGTCAGCCTCTTCGTGGCCCGTTCATCTTGTGTTAGAGCTCTTGAGCTTTGGGGCTAGATCCCTTGTGCATTTGACAGATACACTTCTTGTCAATATCTAGACTTGTAGCCTGGTGGTTGGCATAAATGTATAGACTCTTGAGATGGCTTGCAGCATTGATATTCTTATGTAATGTTTCAAATCTTCCAAGTTAGATTATTTGGATTGTGGTTGTAGGTAAGAGACCTTGGAAATGGTCCTATCTCCTTGTAGTTATATGCTTCTATTGGACAAGAACATTGTCAATTCATGAATATAATGGAGGATCTCTTTTTAGTTCCTTTCTCTCTCTTGTGGATGTTCACTTGATGTTGGACGCTTGTCAAACATGCTTATGGTAGTAGCACTTGGATGAAGCTATGTTAATACTCTTCACTTGCACCCTAGATGGTAGGAGCAAATAGAAGATGGGTTTGATGTCACCTCATGCTTCTTTCTTTGCTGTGCATAATGTCTGAGCTGTGGATGCAATGAGTTGAGCCTTGCGGATTTCCCATTGTGTAGAATGCACTGTCCTAGAGGTTAGTGCACTGGCTATTCATGGTTTTGTATGACAGAAATATGTCTCCAATTCGGATGCCAGAATGATCAGGGGCCTATTGGCATAGAGTGCCAATAGGAAGTTTTAAACAACACAGTATCTGTACATATTCACTGGGAATTCAGTAGGCATCAAAAATGAACAGACAGCAAATGTGGCATGCTTAGGCATCGAAAAAGATTAGAGTGGAAGTAGTCTGGATGGTGCTTTTAAAGACCATTTTGGCAGGCTTTCTAGCCTTTCCTGCCTTCTGTTAAGCATGTGCATTTTCATGCAGTAGTCTTAGAGAGTTCCTGGCATGTCATGGCTATTGAAGGTATTTTCTATTGGTGTGCGCGGATTATCATCGATCAAGAATCATGAAAAAATGTATTATCTGCAAGTGTTCAATAGATAGAGCTTAGGAAAATTTATTAGACTTAGAATATCTAACCATAAGAAAAATCCTATCAGACAAATCACCCCTATCATATTTATCTGCCCAAATGCCGCATGTGATAGTGAAGATAATCTTGGTTGCTAGGTCTGAAATCCAAATGCATCTATAGAAAGAAAGGTTGTCTTCTGATGAAAGTACAAGAACAAAAATGTCTACAGATCGCATGTTAGCAGTGGGTGTAGAAAAAAATTCAAGCTTATCCTGCCTTCGCTTCTAATGCTGTTCTTGTTAATCAACCTGCCAGAACAAATTTAATGTATATATAAAGATACAATTTGAAGTGTTTATGAGGTAAATTTGGAATCAGCAATAATTTATTCTTATAATACAAAAGTTTAATGAATCAACCAAATCTTTTTGATGCATCCATGTTAAGTTGCCATATAATTGATAGTTGCGTATCTGCCCAATGTGAAAATTATAATGTTCAATTAATACTTGACTACCAGCAAAAGAAATCTGACCCTAATTTCATAGCTATTAAATCCGAAAAAGAAACTATAGTTTGTTCATACTGTCACCACCTTACTAAACCAATCAATGATAAGTTAGGCTGACATGTGGATATCCCCATGAATTATGGTCATCATTGACATAATTTTCTCGCGATTCAATGAACCAGCGTATCAAAAATTGAGTCCCTACAATCCCTTAGAGCTTTAACCACCAATAATTTATATTATTCTGAACTCTTATCTTAATCTGTCAGAATACTGGTGAATCTCTTAGCTTTAGTACCATTACTTTATAGCACAATTACTCCTAATTCATCTGCTTTCCTACTTGCATGCATTATTTATAATTATAGGGGACTCAAAACAAAGTAAAAAAATTCCTTTGTTAGAAAAGGAGATTTCAATGCTTCATTATCACAGGAATGGACTGTATTAGATTGTGTTGGCCAAAGGATCTCTCAGAAGTCTATCATGCTGTATTGAGATAGTATTCTTAATGAGTATCCAGTTTCAATCTAGAAAAATTCGTTCCAGTAAAATTACGTCATAAATGAACAGTTTGACATACACTAATTTCTCGCATTAATGAGTTTTGCTGAAACTTATGAAGAAAAAAGTGCCCATATGCGGTCAATAACATAGTTACAGGTTAGTCTAGAAATTACATTGGTAGGAATAGGCTGAGCTCTTTCCGATGGAAGCAAAATTTAAGGCGCTTGGCCATGGGGCTTCAACATTCTTCAGATGCATCCTAATATAAGAACTATGACTGACACTAAATTTTATTATCAAAACCATTGAACTCTGTCATGCCTTGTTACCTGTATTAGTAGTATTACAATTAAACAGCCTTTTTTACCTAACTAAATCAATAGATTTGAAAGAAGTCCCAAGCGAAGATTTCAAAGCTGATAACCTTTTTGAAACCATGATTATATATCCCAGTTGTCTTTAGCAAAGAAGGATGGCTTACCTGCAATTTTAGCTTTGCTTCTCGTACAATATTGAAAAGTTCTCTGTAGCCCGACCAAACATACTTCTGAGGATTCCGTCCCTCAACAACACCCACCAACAATCAACCATTATACCATCCACATTTATTGATTTCAATGTTCTCAAATCTTTCCGCAAACCTTCTGGATCAACCAACTGGCAACGATCGTTGATTATTCCCAGCTACCATTAAGACAGTTACACAATAAGCAGCAGAAATAGCTTTAACAGCACATCATGCTGGGCATTGGTTAGGTAATCTGAAGAGTTTTCAGTATGATGCTTCTGGAAAAACATTTATTACACTATCCCATTTTTTGGGAGCCCAGCAATTGTTGATTTTGATCCAGATATTAATTATAAGGGAACTAGCTTGATATTAAAGGAAAAAGGACAGTCAAGACTTACAGGAAGCATTACATAAACTGGAACATATGATGTTTCCTGCAAAATCTCTTTCTGGCTTTGGTAGAAACTCTTGCACCTGTACCCCTTAACATAAGTGATTGAAAATGAGCAATGGTTACATAAAATGAAAGAACAAGATTCTTAAGATGACAAATAATATCAAGTACAGCAACAGCTTCTCCTTGAATGAAAATGCAATTTCAAGTAAAAGTGATTTTCCATTGGACCGCATGTTCTGATTCTCGATGGTTATAACTTTAGCAAAACATCTAGGCTTAGAGTTACTAATGACATCCAGTTTCAACTCCATAAATTTGCACGTTACCATTAACATTTAGAGAACTTAGTACAAGAAAGTTATTTGTCAACCATTTTAAACACTACTATTGTAGGGAAGCAAACACAATCGGGAGAAATACGAAATTTATCAGATCTTGTTTACTGCCAAATGAAGTGGTCTTGAATTTTTGCACAATCAAATAAAAACACATTCCCACTTTCTTGATGAAACAGATATAGGATGACACTTATAGCCTTATAGGCATATTTCTTAAGTAACATATGCTTTAATAAAATGAGCTTTTGGAAAAGACTGTCAAATTGTATTGGAGGACAAATACCATTTGACACAGTTTTGTCCAAAAGCTTGTTTTATTATTTTATGGACTGTGAAAGCATCAAAACTCTAACATATTCTTTGTTCATTTCTGAATCGTCATAAAATCATATGCAAAATAAAGAGCACTGTAACAGAAACACAATGCATTATCAGTACATCAGGAGGAGCATTCTTTTACTCTCACGTTTCAGCATTTTCTTAAAATAAGATTTTGGAGTTTAAAAATAAAAGTCTTGTCAAAATACAGTACAAGCTGCAATGTAGGGATGAATTAGGATGCAAGAGCATCCCAGGAAGGTCAAATTGATCCTGCATGATTTGGGAGCCATGTGCTCAAGCAACATACTCAACTAAAGATAACCGCATAGGTTGTTTATCACAGCTATTCGATTAGAATGGATCAATTGCAAAAAGAGCTTTACAGACATTGAAATAAGGTGTTGAACTTTGGGATCTATATGATCTCGAAGAGGCTCAAAAGCCATCAGATCAGATTGTGACTCATGGCAGAGAAAGGTCTTGAAGGTTTTATTATTATTGAGCACCTTTTGATCACAAAATGGCTTGAGAAGTGTTGGATCAAACTTGATCAATGGTCTTTCAGGTGTTTGAAGTTATGCAAGAGCTTTATGGTCCTTACAGGCACGAAAGGGCATGTGGATTATAGATTAGATCATGATCAATGGTGAACATGGTCTTAAGACTAAGCAGGATGGGTGACATGTGGAATCAGATCCTACATTGTTGAGTTGAGAGAAGCTGAGTAGTAGGTTGAATCCTACTGTTGGTGTGTTGATTTGTCGAGAGAAGTTGAGAAGAAAGAAAAGGTTATATAAAAGAGATCCATGAAATATGGCTTAAAGAGGAATATGTCTTGGGCATGGAAGAGTAGGCCAAGCAACAAGAGTTGTTGATCTTGTTGAGATGATAAGTCATGCAAGCCAAATTGGATGCTATGGATGCACATCAAAGAAGAGGAGCTGCTGTAGAAATTAGTGAAGAAAGTGATGTTTAGTAGGAATGTGAAGTCCAGTCAAGAGGTCTAGTAGAAGTTCGCAGACACGAAGACAATATCATCAAAGACAATTCTAAACTGGAAGGTAAGGCAAAGACTGATTCCCTAAATTTTCTAAAAGTTCAAATCCTAAGGAATTGATAGATTGGACTATGAAGTTGGGAAAATATTTTGATTATGAGATAATAATAGATGACCCTAAGTGAGTGAAGTTTGCATGCACCAAGTCGAAAGGACATGCATCTCTTTGGTGGGATCATGTACAATCAAAAAGGGTTAGAAGAAGAAAAGAAAAGATAAATACTTGTAATAAGATGATCGAAGTCAAAGGGGGAAAAAATTCCATCTGATTATTATCTGAGTTTGTTCTAGAAAATGTAGAACTTAAAGCAGAAAGATATGCGTAAAAGATTACACTAAGGAATTTTAAGCTAAACATTAGAGCAGGTCATGTAGAAGGATGAAAATATAATTGCTAGGTATGTAAATGGGCTCAGATTTCTATTCAAGATGAATTTGGTATGAAGCCAAATTGCAATCTGTTGAAGAGTCATATTCGTGCACTTTGAAGGCAGAAGAGCAGTTATCAAAAAGAGAGTAAATTGTAAGAGCGAGAGATTATAGAGGTGAAAGGAAAATCGTTGGCAAAGGAAAAGAGGTTGGGAAACAAGGTTGAACCAGAATCAAGCTCCTCGTAGCAAAATCAGAGAGATGATCATTCTTATTCTGAGGGAGGAAAAGGATATGGAGGAAGAGATCATGGCAGAAGATTGAAGGCATTTGTTTTAGATGTGGTCAGTAGGGCATAGGACATATGAATGTCCAGAACCTGACAAGGAAAATAGAATTGGCGAAGCAAGAGCTTGTGTAGCTCAAACAGAAGATGAATCACTAGAAGAAGAGGTTTCAGTTCAAGCTGAGGGTGGTGAGAATTTGATGTGGCACAAAGTGTTGTTGAAGCTACAGGAAATTAATGAAGGTACAGGTACATTGCAGAGGATGAATATTTTTATAACCAGGTGTAAAGGAGGAGGTAAGTGTTGCAAGATGATTATTGGAGGCACTATTGATAATTTGGTATCTACGTAGATGGTGCAAAATTTGGGTCTAAAATGTAACACGTATCCAAATTCATTTAAGGTTACATGATTACAAATGGGTCAAGTCATTGTGACTGAGTTGTGCAAGGTGAATTTCCACATTGGGAACCACCATGGTAAGTAGTGTGTGATGACATGGCCATGGATGCATGACATGTGTTGTTAGGATGACCTTGCCAATATGATGGAAGTGCATTGCATGATGGGAGAAAGAACGGTTACAAATTCTCCAAAGATGGGAAAAGGTTTAAGTTGCCGCCCATGAAAAAGTGGGAGAAAGTAGCAATTTGATGTCAAATTCAAAAAAACCTTATAGGAAGCTGAAAAGTCAGAGGTAATTTGCATGATATAGAAGGCTACATAGCCAAAAGAGCCTCCAAGAGAAGTTAATCCCTTGGAGGGATTAAATGCATTAAAGAGTGCAAGACCTGTTGGATGGAGGTGTTATTAGTAAAGAAGAAGAGAAGAATGTTACTCTATTGAAAAGGTTGAGTGAAGGATTGTTGTAGGATCCGAATAGTATCTATGTTATCTTGAAATAACTTAACTAGAAGAGTGTTGCGAGAGTGCATTGTGATGCACTTGATGAAAGAATCGATGAAGGTGTGTTGAAATTAAGAAAGAAGACTAGTGTGGAAGTTGAAGGGTCGTCACGAATTCGGTAGAAGTGTGTGAGAAGGTGAACGACAAGTTGCAACAAAGAAAACAAGAGGATGAATTGATAGCGAGATGAAAGAAAAGGAGCGAAGGCAATTGTCAAAGTGCAAAGGGATGATTTCAATAATAGAGTGAATAACAAGTTACAATACAATAAACTTGACCCTTGCAGAAATGAAGCACCCAAGGTTGATGACTAGCTGCAAGAAGATTGTAGAATCCGAGAAAAGGCGGTGTGAGGAGATGGGACATTGCATAGAGCATGGTTTACAAACTTAGTGAGTACTCGTCGAGCCTATGAGTACTCACCCAAATTTTCCTACTAAGTTTTCAAGATAAAAACTCGTGAGTCCGGCATTGGCAAGTTTATAGTCAAAACTTGTGTAATGTCCCCTCTTTCCGAATGAGCTTGGACGAAGACCTTTGGCCCTTTTTGTCTACCCGACAGCCAAAGGAGGTTTCTAGGGTGACTAAGTTTTTATTATTTTATTATATTGTGCTAATGTTTTTAAAATAACATTATAAGTTGCACATATAATAAATAATAAAGCTTATTAATAAATTAAAAATGTCAATATCAAAATACAATTAAAATTAATTGTATTAGAGGAGGAAAAGTGCGACTTGCCTATGGGAGTCATAAATAGGGAAATGTGTCATTAAGCCCATAGGGAAAAATGCGACCAGCATAGGGAAAAGAAAGAATGTGATTGGCTGGTTTAGAGGTGGTGGTTGGGTTGTTTTCCCTTTATATGGGCAAGTCGACTTGCTTAAGATATCCAAATTTTGCATTGTTAAGAGCTCTTGCTTTTATCAGAAATTCCAAGGACGAAAACCCTTGTGGATTTCATCTCTTGTGGACGAAAACCCCAAGGGATTGAGAGGGGATTTCACTCAGAAATTTCCAGCGTTCTTAATCAGATTTCCAGGTTAATTTCAGCAGTGTTTGTGAAGTGTTTTGTGAAGATATTGGCAGTTGTTTGTGGCAGCAGTTGGGTCGATTTATTGTGGATGGTTTTGACAGCATTTCAAGAGGTATTTCCTTCAAAATTAATTATCAAATATTCTCCATGATATTGTAAACCAAATTGCTGCATTTTCATAATTTCTGAAGTGATATTTCAAGGGTTTCAGGCAGATTATTAATCAGATTTCAGATCTGATTTCTGGGTTATTTTGGCCACAATAAATTATGATTTTTGCATGATTTGGCTTCTAAAAATACCAGTAATCATTTGGGATTGACAGTATAAATTTTGAGTGTTATTTGCATTGAGATCCAGCTCAAACCCTAGTCGCATTTTCTTAATTAAATTCAGATCTGCATTAGGGTAATTGCCATAACCTCCATAAATCTGTATTTGTTGTTTTTATTTGATTTAAAATTCATTGGAGTGTAAGGGAGACCCATTGGGGATCTTTCAACTTGCAGCGAGTAAGTACTATCTAAAACTCAAATGAGCCCTATACACAGAATCGCCAAAAACTAAAAAAACGCAATGAAGAATGAAAATGCGGCTTTGACAATAAAAATACTGAAAAAATGCGGATTTTTGTTCTTTAAAAGCCACCCCACCCCCATGATGTTGAAAATGCGACAGAGGAGTCACCGCCATCTACTACTGTGGTGGGGCCGCATAGTAGAACCTTCTAGGAGTGAGAAATCACAATCGAGTGTGGGGACTAGTAGAGTCACTAAACCCTCTCCCCAAATTTTTGGTAGAAATGGAAGAGGAAATTGTAAATTATTGTAATTTGTAACTTACATAGATATGTAATTTATGATGATGATTTTCGATGATAGTCATCATAAATTCATAAGACTTATCAATCGGTTGTTATATTCGCACGATGATGCAATTTTTACTCTATTTGTATTCAAGACTAATAGAAAACACATCCCCAACGTTTTACAAACTCATTTGATGCATTTTGTAACTATATTTTACACAATATTCATGTTTTTACAAAATAATTAGGTATTGTCTAAGTTGTCAAGTCAAAACAAAACATTGGTCTTTCAGTGTTTGCCAAGTATAAGGATACAAAATATGGGATAGATGACTTGGTAAGAAAATTTGTCAATGGGAAGATAAAAGGAAATATGGAAATATTTGTGTGTCAAATGTTGGATGTGGCTAAGATGATTGCCTACATTTAAATTTCGTAGTCTCACAATTGTGAGCATCATAGTTACCAAATCCGGCCAGATCTGCACAAAATCCAGCCGGATCCAAATTTTCAGCCAACCCGGATAAATTTTGTCCGGGTCGGCCCTAATTTAGGAAAAAAATTATTTTATTTTTTTAATTTTCTGTAGTTTTCTGGAAAAAATAGTCAACTATCAACCTTATATATTAAAAAATATAACATTTTACATTACATTATTAAATTTTTTCATTGTATTTGTCAAATTTTCATATTTATAAAATTCAACTCATATATTTCGGACCGGATTTTTCCGAACTTTTTCAAGAATTCCAGATTTCGGATTTTTTTCCCTCCCGAACGGATCCGGATTTCCGGACCTGGTAACTATGGTGAGCATCCCGGGAGGTCAAATTGATCTTGCATGATTTGGGAGTCATATGGTCAAGCAAGATATTCTAGTGAAGATAGAGGCATTGATCTTTTATCAAATATGTTCAATTAAAATGGATTAACAGCAGAAGGATCCTTTCGGGCTTTAAAATAATGTGTTAGGCTTTGGGGTCTACAAATCTTGAAGATGTTCAGGAACCATCAGATCAGATCATGGTCAATGACAAAGAAAGGTCTTCAAAGGCTTTAATTGACATTATCCTTCAGCGCCTTTTTCATCACCAAGAGGCTTGAAAACTATTGGATTAAACTTGATCAATGGTCTTTATGGTGTTTAAAGTTACACAAGAGCTCTGGGGCCTTTACAAGCATGAAAGGGCATGTGGACTGTGGATTAGATCGTGATCAACAATGAGCATATACTTAAGACAAAGCAAGATGGGAAAAATGTGGAATTAGATCTGCGTTCAATGGTGTAACAAATGGGCAGCATACAAAGCCTGGGGATCCTATTGCAAATGAGCCTTTTGGAGCTTCAAAAGGCCTTGTAGACCGTTGATCCTATTTGGATCAACAGCGATAAGAGCATTGCGTGGAATAAATGCAACAAAGGCTTTTAACAGCCTTCAGTTAACAGAAAGGCATGTAAACTGTCAGATGGAGGGTCCAAATCAACAGTTAAAATTGGGCGAAAAGCCTTGTCAAGAACAGTTAGAGCTTGTAAACCTTAGATAAAGTCTTGATCGATGACTTGGAATGCACTTCGAATAAAATCCACTCCAAGGCTTTGCTGAGTTAAGGTAACTGAAACAGCTAGTGGGCCACTGCATGGTGATTTCAATCAATGGCAGTTACAAAAGCAATGCAAAAGACAGTGAAGGCGCTGAGAAAGGAAACAGAAATTTTGATATGTATCAAGGATTTCAACAGTTTGTAAATGCTTCTGACCTGACTTATGGATGTGCAATCTTGTTGCGTTCAGACATTTAGTAGTTTTCATTCTGTAATGCCTTGAAGGTGAACCACTCCATCTTCCTTTTCTATTTGTTCTTCCCTCTAAGGAATGGAAAAGAAGGAAAGGATAAATACTCAGTCCAAAAGTAAGATAGGAGCTTTTGGACAGCCTGTTGGGCTTTAAGAAAAGAGAAGAGTGAAGTTGGAAAACGAGAGGGATGCTTGCAAGGAAACAAGTGGGTACAGCTTGCAAGAGTAATTGCTAGAAGTCCATATGTCAAGCTAGGAGTAGTTTGTATGTCTGTAGATTTGTTTTAAGGGTACAGTGTAGAAGAGAGTGTGTTAAGAATTTCTGTCAAATATTGGACGTAATTAATCCTTCAGAGAAGTTGATAAACAATATCATAGTTTTCATTATAAATATGTGCAGGAGTAGTGTGTATGTCTGTAGATTTTTTTTAAGGGTAGAGTGTAGAAGAGAGTGTGTTATGTATTTCTGTCAAATATTGGATGTAATTAATCTTCAGAGAAGTTAGTAAAGAATGTCATAGTTTTCATTATAAATATGTGCAAGTTTTTAGTTTGCCTGTCTACTCTGATCAGCTGAGTGTGCAATGGTCATTGCTTAGACCCTCGACCTCGCCACCATATTGAATAGCTGATTGCTAGCAATGATTGAATGGGTTACTCATTAACAAATTTGAGGAAGAGTCAACTGAAATTGAAAATAGGGAAGCTAAGCAGCCATTAAGGATTTCAGTCCATATTGTGCTGCCTGTAGAAGTGTCCCCTCCCATTTAAAGTTCAAATTGTAATGTATTTGTGACATCCATGTCCATTCCCATGTGAAGAATTTAAATGGAATATGACCCTTAGTAGATAGTGCCAACAAAATTTCTCCTAGGAGCTAGGATATTGAGACTTAACTCGTCGAATTAGAAAAGGTGACCACATCTGATGCTGGAACTACCATGTATCATTGTATGAACAAGAATTATATACCTTTTGAAATCAATTCAAAACAGAAAACATTCCATGCCACAGAACCGTAGTATAAGGATTCTTTGGGTATGAATTGCTTAATGGGCACTTTGGAGTTACTGACAAGTATCTACCAGGGTAATTATTGAATTGCAGAACAGATAACAGTATTCCTATCATTTTCTGTAGAAAACCATTTTGCTAATATTTTTCTAAATCTGAATAAATTGCACAGTTTTTAAAAACTTTAATTGCGTGGTTATCACATAAAAGTGACTGATGGATTTACACAAATTTACCTTGATGGTCTGCTTGAAGCAGCACTCAACTACAAACAAATGAAAAAGTATTTCAACTCAAAAACGAAATATAAATTACAATTATGGTCCACAAATGGCATAGAATGCAAACAAGAATGAAAAAATGTACAAGATAAAATAATAACATAGAAGATATACCTGCTCGTCCTCCATAAGCTCCAGTGAGTTGTCAATACTCATATTGAGTGTTTTCTCTTTCTTTTGACCTTTATCTCCATACATAGCTGAAACTGGTGATTTGACTGTGAAACCATCCTTGAGCCTGAGCCCAGACGGTCGAAAATCTATTGAATGTTTTACCAAAGTACTTCTCAATGAGGCAGATGATACAGGAGATCCAACGAGAGATGTAGATGACAGAGCTGGCACTTTTGTAGGATAAGGTGTCTGTAAATGTTAGCTAGAAGAGATAAGATATTTGCTGAAAATTAATCAAGAAAGAAATAGGCATCTAGAAATGGAGCATTTTTTAGACTACTCCCACCTAGTGCATGGACCAGACTAAGCTTTTTGGGCATGCAATGTCTATTATCTAAAGCAGATAAAATCATCAATATATTTGGACAAAAGTTATTTTCCAGGTGCATAGATCACCATGAATAAGGATTTTCTCAAAGATATCAAGCATCTATGGATTGAGAGAAAATTCTTGCAAGGAACACGAGTAAAGATCAGGTCAATAAATCCCAAGAAGTATTACAAATTCTCAAGACCAGCAAAATCCTTTGGAGGAAATATACTATAGCGTCATTAAAGTTTTGGAAAATTTGCAAGGGGAATTGATACCATCAAGATATCAAACATCTATTTATTGAGACAAAATTCTTGTAAACAGACAGGAGTAAAGGCCAGGTCAATAGAAATACCAAGAAGTATTTCAAAACCTTGAGACCAGCAAAATCCTTGGAACGAGATATATTACAACATCATGTATAGTTTTGGTAAATTTGCAATGGGAAATGATACCATCAATTTCCTGATTGCCACAGCACCCCCAAACGAGACAAATTTTCTAACCATTCCAATTTACTCCAATCATAGTTGCAAACAAATGTGAGACATGGCAGATAATCATTGAAATTATATAAGACCTCCACCGAGTCCTGTCAATTTTTCCACATACTCTTTTCTCGTCTTCAAATAAACCTCAAGTTACACAACGATATACCAAGGAAATGGACATCGGATGATAGTTACTTGACAGTCGCAAAACCATTGGCAATCTTGAATTTTCATTAATTTCATTCATGTATCCAAAAACTAAGATAGCTTAGGCTAGAGATAGCATGTAACATTGCATTTGGTGTAGCTACTTTTTTAATTCTTATTCTTGAGTATACATATAATTGATTCCAATTTCCCAAAAATTCAAGGCATATTTTATGCAGAAAATTTGGTCATACAAGTAGAAGAAGAATCATGGAACAAATTAGATATCTTCCCCACCTGCCCTCATCAACTTCCTTCGAGATTGACGTTTTACCTATTCCATTCAAGAGCCTATATGTAAATTTTTGGATTTTAACCTCATCAACTTCCTTTGAGATTGACATTTTACCTCCATTCAAGAGCCTAGGGAGAGGGGCTAATAGGTGAACATGGTCCAATAATTGACATGACTATTGATCACACAATACCCAATAGTTGTCATAGTACTATGTAGTAGTTATTTATTTTGACATAATAATTATGTAGAGTAGCCAATCACATCATGACATGTAAGACCTCTCACCCATGTACAAGTATAAAAATTCAATGTTCAAGCATTTTCACCCATATTCAAGTATTGGTTTCCACCATGGTTGTAGTGTAACTCAAATTTATTATTTTAAATCAATTCAAAATATGGTTTTCCCTCCAATTGAACATTCCAAAGAAAAAATATAAGCTAACACAAATCTGAACTACATATTAGTGAAAAAATCACAATCCCATATGATAAACAATTGATTTTGTGGACCCCTTAACTTAGGGTGTACCACTACTAGCCCCTCTCCCCTATATGTATTTTTTTGGATTTTAACCTGATCTACTTCCTTCGAGATTGACATTTTACCTCCATTCAGTAGCCTAAATGTAATTTTTTGGATTGTGATTTTACTTCTGAAAATATATAATTCAGCTTGCTGGATGAACCCATGAGTTAAACAAAATACCGCCAGTTATATTCATGACCATTGTGTGTATAAATCCATAACTATATAGTGCAGCTTAATTCTTTTGGGAGTCATATTGTGACCCTTTGTCTAGGATTTTCGAATCTAAAAGTTGAGAAGGAAAAGAAATTCCTAAACATCCAAACTTTTCATGATACACAAGAGTACTCTTTGAATGCAACTCCAAGAACCTCCTATTGCTCCTTTCTATATTATAGAGATGTGCTATTACCTAAAGGCAAATGTTCTTTAAACCTTCCATTACGGAATCTAGACAAGTACTTGTATAAAGGTTACTTGGTGTAGTATTCGAAGATTCCATGATAGTACCCATTTGATGGCTCGAGCCTGAGCCACTACTTTTGCATATGCCGCCTCATTTCCTATTCAGATTTCCATGGCTCAAGTAACCAGCCATAAATGAAACTGGGTGCCAAGTTTTAGAAGAAAAGATAAAACTTGCATAAAATATATGCTTTTGATTTGATGAGTCGACTCTCAAGGCATCTCTTATATTTTTGTATTATTCTATGGAACTACATATATCTCAAGGGAAAAACAATTGCTTCAATGAGATTTTGTGAACTTTCCGTATCCCAGCTTAATCATGCATGATATCAATCTCACAGATTTGCCACCAATTTTGATATAAAGCGACATCATATATTGGTTTCTCTGATTTATTTCAAAGTTATTTCAGATGTAACATAAAATTTCAATTTTGATCCTAGAAAAAGAAATGGAATTTTTCTACAGAATACCTGATTAAAATGCAAAGCCCCAAAAACTAAAAAGGCCTGAAATTGGTAAGTACATACAGTTTCCTCTCAAATGCTTTTTAATGGCATATAGATCTAAGAGATGGTTATTTGCCTAGACACCAGCACGTCATGACATGCAACACTATAATTTATTGTGATGCTTTTCTCAGGATTTCTCATTACTTTTCCTAGTTCGCAAAGGTAGCATGATGATTTTTCCCACAATATCCTTCATACTTAAGCATTCACTATTCTAGTTTGATTCCAATGCAAAGAAGATAAAATACAATATCATTGAAGCTTGAAAGTAAGATACCAAACTACAAACACAATGTTGATTATAATGTAAAACATATGATCATCAATAAAATTGTTCAACAGGATTTGTTCATTGCCATAGGCAGTATGAGTTTCCTTTCAAATTTCAGTCTCTTTATCAGCAACTAAGCAATGGAATCTACAGTATTTGGAAATCATTATATGAATCTTTCATATAAAGCTTTCAACTCCATGTCTAGCATGTCCAATATGTATCCATGTATATATCAGATACTCTGGAAATTTCATGCCATAAGCAGATATTACAGTGTCATATCTGGATAGGCAGGACTGTATCCTGATCGTACATGGACCTTCAATAGAACCAGTGTCAAATGCAGCATATACTACAAAGAAAACTTCTCTTAAGTGTCTACAATAGTCTTCTTAAAAGAAGAATCAATATACCACAATCATCGCAGTACACATCAATGAAGACAAATATGTATGCATCCATAAAGTGATGTATTTCTATATGGGATTTCCATGGAATTACATGAGTATAGATAGCTGTTCCCTAATTATATCTGAGCTCATAAATGTCTATATGCACGTGAACATTTGCAGTCTCTAATTGTGTTATGGACTTATAACAAACTTAGTACCTGTCAATAAGTAACTTGCTAATACTTATGCTTATAGTTACCAAATACGGCCGGATCCAAATTTTTGAGGTGGCCCGGATAAATTCAGTCCAGGTCGGCCCTGTTTCTTTCCAAAAAAATATTTTATTTTTGCAATAAGAAGATACCCGACACCCTTTTATATTATATTAAATATATTAACATTTTAATTTTATGTTACATTATTAATATTTTTCTTTGTATTTGTCAATTTTTGCATATTTATAAATTATGCTCATATATAATATGTATATATTTTGCATCGAATTTTTCCAACTTTTTCAAGAGTTCCGGATTTTCGGATTTTTTGCCCTCCCAAACGGATCCAGATTTCTGGACTTGGTAACTATGCTTATGTTTTAAACAAGATTATTGTTGACTAGGGGGTCAAGGATAATTAGCCAGCAACACTTTACTATTACCTATTGGTAGATGTTGTGTCTCAATTATAGCTCTTGCCACCAATAGAATGATGTATTACATAATGGTTGTTGATTGTATGCATCCATAGAACAATTTATTCTCAACTATGAATATTAATAGCCCTTGTCACCAATTACAATAGAACTCGTAAAGATTTATTTTAAAATGTCTAATTGCTTAATAGCCTCATAATCAGCTTGGTACCTGGCAAATTTTAATAACTAAATTATTGACATTAATGCTGTAGAAAGGATGACTGTTCAAGGTGGTACTAACCATTAATTCATTGGTAATATTTATTCATAGATGTTTCACGTCAACGTTGACATGTTGACATCAAAAGGTTGTTCAAATATTAACATACATCTAAATGTTTCAAATTTTCAATATCAACTTTTTAAATGTTTTTGCACAGAAATATGTTTAGATTTTCTAGATCTTTACCAACTCTGCCCCTCCCTGCCTCCCTCCCTCAATCTCCCTCCCTCGCTGCCTCCCTCTCTCTCTCTCTATGTACACACACACATGTGTATGTATGTATATGCATATGTATGGACGTATATAAATCCAATGGTATCTTGAGGTCTTAAAAATTGTCATTCGTATCTATATTGGTATCCTAGTGGCAGATGTTTCTGTAGGTCGATTACAAGATCTTCACCTCATATGAAATGCCTAAGTTAGTGCACTTTGTCATTGTATAAAGTTTAGCTACTCAACTTCGCATCCAATTTTTGCTCATTCATTTGCATCATCAGCCCTTAATGTTTGTCATGCTCCATCTATGTTTGCAAGTGAATAAAGACATAATACAAGGACATAAAGTTCAAAATTGCTCAGAAATCTTCCAAACACATTGTTCCTTTAACTTTATTAAAACTTCTGGCACATTGATTAGCCCAAATGCTAAGACCAAAAATATTTCATTGCCTGTACTTTTCCCTTAACAATGTTCTAAATGTGATGTCTTTGAAATCAAGAAACAAATACAGGACTTGTTGTCCAAAGGTTTTATTAAACCAAGCACTTCTCCTTGTGCTTCTCATATTCTGCTTGTTTTTTAAAAAGGGTGGTTCTTGGAGAATTTGTATTGATTTCAAAGCGTTGAATAAGATAACTATCAAGAACATATCCATTTCCACAAATTGATGACCTTCTGGATCAGCTTTAGGGGAGATGTTCTTTTCTAAGATTGATCTCAAAAGTGGGTACCATCAAGTTCGGGTTCAGTCTGAAGATACATGGAAGACAGCTTTCAAGACCAAGATGGGTTTTTTTGAATGGCTTGTGATGCCATTTGGGTTAACCAATGCCCCTGCAACCTTCATGAGGTTAATGAATGAGGTATTCAAAGATTGATTGGATCGATTTGTCATCATCCAACTCGATCATTTTCTAGTTTTCTCTCGCAGTAAGAAGCTCCACTTGCAAAATTTGGAGCATGTTCTTCAAACCTTGAGAGAAAATCAGTTGTATGCCAATGAACCCAAGTGTTCTTTTGGCCAAACAACAATCTCTTACCTTGGTTTTGTCATTGATGCTAATAGAATCAGAGTGGATCCTGCCAAAGTTGAAGTTCTCTTGAAATGGCCACCTCCT
Source organism: Taxus wallichiana var. yunnanensis (assembly GCA_018340775.1). Classification (NCBI taxonomy): domain Eukaryota; kingdom Viridiplantae; phylum Streptophyta; class Pinopsida; order Cupressales; family Taxaceae; genus Taxus; species Taxus wallichiana. Next base: position 945,040,825 of record CM031235.1, read on the forward strand.
TCCAACGTCACAGAGTTGAGAAGTTTTCACGGTCTTAGAAATTTCTATCGCAAGTTTATATATGGCTATTCAAATTTGGCTACACCACTTCATCAATTGACCAAAACAAATACAATATTCCTATGGACAGAGAAACAGGCCCGTGCCTTCAACAATCTGAAGAAGAAGTTGTGTACTTCACCTGTCTTAGTTTTGCTTGATCTCTCCAAACCATTCGAGATTGAGACAAATGCTTCACAGTTGGCACTTGCTGCAGACTTGAAGCAGAATGGCCATCCAATGGCGTATCACTCTGAGACTTTCTCTGCTATAAAAAAACTACTCAACCCATGACAAGGAGCTCTATGCCTTAGTGTAATCCATCAAAATATTGGAGGCATTATCTTCTTGGCAAAGAAACAGTAGTTCACACGGATCATTTTCCTTTGCAGTTTCTTCAATCACAGAGAAAATTCAAGAAGCTAGGCATATGAAGTGGGCATCATATCTACAATAATTCACTTGGCTGGCAAGTACAAAAGGGGACCACTACCCCAATTGTTGATTGTTTGAGTCATCCTCCTACAGCTACCACCTTTACTGTTTTCTCCACTTCTCATCTGGGATTTTGTAATGTCCCTTTCTAGGGCTGAAACTGAAAAACAAGGAAATAGCACAAACCCCAAGTGAAGTAAATTCTGATTTTTATAACAGCAGACTGAAATTTGGAACAGCAGTGAACAGCAGCTTGCAAAGAGTGAAAATTCAACCAAATATCACCATAGAAATCATCCACAACATAGATAAACACTTTAAGAATATTTTGGGACACTTTTCACCATAAAATCCAATGAAACACTCAGCTGGAAATTTAATTATAAACAGTAGAAGTACATCCAAGAGGAATGACTAAAAATGGAGTTTCCAAACCACAACAATGGCGAAAAAAATATGATAGAAACCAGCCTTACAAATTATGCCAAATCTGAATGTAAAATAATAATGAAGTTTTGTGCCCTAGAAGGCACCCAAATGATCTTCTATGCAAGTCGCTCCCTAGGAGAGGGGCTCCAAATAATATTAAAACCCTTGAAATCACTCCTCCTTGATGCCCTAGATGCAAACCAGCAAGATGGTCTTCAATGAGAGTCTTCAACACCACCAAATTGAAGGGTTTCCGTCCTCCAATCTCCCACAAGGAAGGGTTCCATCCTCCTTGGATGCCACACTAATGGATTGTCGCCCAATAGTGGAATGGACTTAGAGCAATCAGCCCTAGAGACCAAGTATAAAGTGTATATGCCGAAAGATGATGTGCAAATGAGCCCCTAAGACTCCTCTTATACCCTTTGGTTGGCGCCAAGAGTCATAAGGTGTAGACCAACCTCTTAAGCTTGCTTTATCTTCTATTTCCATGTTGAAAACTTCCCAACCTTGCCAACCTCTTAATGAGCTTTACTTTATCTTTTAATTTCATGTTGGGAGCATTATAATCCTAGCCGACATGCTTTAGGGAGTAAAACACCAAAGAACAGTGTTAATAACAATAAAAGAAAATAAAAACGAAACCCAAGCGCTTCCTTGGGAATTCCTTCTTGGCCATGAGATGAGGAATGGCAAGAAGTCTTCAATCGTGCTAGTTTGAAAAGGGGATATACAGATTTCATAATTGGTCTTCTCGATATGCAAATGATCCTAATTTCACGAAGATTTCCACAAGTCTTTGTCATCCAACCTCTTCCAGCTTGGTCCCTTTTCAAGACTTTCACATTAAGGAAGAGTTGTATAAGTTTGACAAGCTTTGTGTGCCTTGTCATCACCGTCAGTTACTATTGAAGGAGGCACATTCTACACTCCCGGTGATCACTTTGGTAAGCGAAAGCACTCCATCACTTGCAACGGTTCTTCTACTAGCCTCACATGCGAGAGAGATGTTCTTCATTTTTTGAGACAAGTGTGCGACTTGTTGCAGCGCTTCGAGCCCGCCAACCGAAGCTTGGGTAGAGTGTTCCTCTGCTATCCCTTCCCGTCCTTGGGAAAGCATTTCTATGGACTTGGTTATTGGTTTTCCAATGACAGGTTCAACACCACGACTATGTTTTTGTGGTAGTCAATCGATTTAGCAAGATGGCTAAGTTCATTCCATGCCACAAGACTAGTTCTGCTACCGACTTAGCCCAGTTGTTCTTTAACTCTGTTTGGCATTCTTTTGGTTTGCCTACCAGCATTGTTTCCGATTGTGGCTCACGTTTTGTGGGCCACTTTTGAGATCCTTTTGGAAAATTTTGAGAGTTTCCCTTAACTTTTCTACTACTTTTCATCCACGATCGGATGGTCGATGAAGTAGCCAACCGAACATTGGTGCGAAGTCCGAGGATATACCACCACATCTCACCAACTAATTTGGATTTGAGCCTAACCCGCATAGAGCATGCATCAACCAAGCAGTCCATTCTTCCACAACACATTTTCCATTTGAGGTTTGTCTTAGTTTCCAACCTTTGGCTCCTTATGAGTTGCCCTTAGCCTTGCCCTTTCTTGGTTCCAAGCACATTCAAAAAGAGCAAAACAAGGCCAACTCTTTCATCCAATGCTTCCAGTCTCTCCACTCCAAAGTTGTACAGATTCTTCAAAAGACACAAGAGAAGGAAAAGCAGCAAAAGGATCATAGTCGTATTCCTCATCACTTTCAAGTTGGGGACAAGTTTGGCTACTCTTGGGCAGTCTTTTCAGGAGAAAACACGTCGTAAGGTCAAGCCCATCCATTTTGGACCTTAAACCATTCTACAACAAATCTCTGAGAATGCATTCGATTGGATCTTCCAAAGAAAATTAGGCATTCATGATGTTGTCAATGTCAATATTTTGAAGCATTATTATGAGTCGACATTAGAGTCTCGAGGTTCATAACAACCATCCTGCAAATGTTATTCCGGATACTCAACTTTTGTTGGATGCGAGATCGAGTTTTTGACACGATGTAATGTCCCCTTTTCCAACTTAAGGATTTGATTTTGGACTTTTTGCCATTCCCTTTTTCATGGCAACGAAGGAGAAGAGTTGGGAAAAGGAATTGAGCTTCCTTTGCATTCATTTTCTAATTTTTAATGTTTTCTTTTAGTGTATTCTTCTTTTAACAGGTCGGCTGGGTTTGGAGCATTAATGAAGCCAATTAAAGATTAAAAAGAACTCTTTAGGGGTCGGCCTTGTCCTTTTGGGATTTGGCACCAAAGATGGGGTATAAAAGAAGATTAGAGAGCTCATTTGCATCATCTACTTTTGGCGCATTTTACTCTAATTGGACTTTTGGGTTGATTGCTCATTGTTCTTCCACTCTTGGGCGGAAATCCAAGTGTGTGGCATTCCAAGAAGGACAAAACCCTTCTTGGGTTGGTTGGGGACGAAAACCTCCTTCCTGTTTGGGATTGAAGGCGAAATTACAAATTTGAGAAGTCATAATCTGATTTTTATATATATTATTGAGCCTCTCCTTTGTGGGGCGACTTGCATTAGTGTATGGTTTGGTGCCATCTAGGGCACACAATCAGATTTGAGTTTACATTTGGTTTCCTCATTATTTATAAGGCTGGAATCAATCATTATTTGTGGAGTTTGGGGTTTCTAAACCCTCATTTCATAATTTTATTTGCAGTTGTGCTTCGCTGGTTTTTAATTAATTTCCAGCAGTGTTTTTTATCATATTTCATATTGAATATTGATTTGGTGGATGCCTAAAATACATATATTTATTTTGGCAAAGTTGTTTGAAGAATTTCAAGTGTTTTGCATGCTTTTTGCACCGCTGTCCTAAAAATCTGATCGCTGTTCAAATCTGGGTTTTATTTTCAGTTTGCTGGTCCTAAAATCAGATTTGCTAATATTGGGGTTTGAGCTAATTTCCTACTTTTCAGTTTCAGCCCTTGAAAGGGATATTACAGTGGTATCAAAGCACAAATCTTCACAGGCCTAGGGTTTCTTGTGGAAAAAAGGGATGGATAGAATTTTCAACGATGCTAGGTTGGAAGGCTTGCCCTAGGGCAAGAAAGATTGGCCAACAAAATCGCCCGCTAATCCATACCATGCAAGGCTCCAACGGTGGAAGAATCTCTTTAAGGGAAATCATTCATTCTAGGGTTTCAAAGGAAACAACATCGGTACATGGTATGAAGAGTATAGATCTCTTCCGGAGGAGATCCGTGATGCCCTATCTTTTTTAGAGTTTGTAAAATTGGAAACAGAAAGAGTGGGCATTGGAACTTGGTCCAAGCCTTGAGGCATGCACAGGGGATCATGGGAAAAACATCCCAACCCTTGAGGAAAAGAGCCCCATCTTGTGGGCAAAGCAAGGAGAAACTACGGAGCTTATTGAAGAGGGAATCAAATTCCCAAGTTCACTAGGAGAAGAGGGGCATGCTTATTCCCCCGAGGATAAGGAAAGGAAGGTATATTGCAGCAGTTGGTTATGGAGATGGAGTAGCCCTTGGGAGGAATTCCCAATCCTTTTGCCATGGTTGATCTCTTGGCTGGTTTTCCTAACAACACCTTAAGGACACAAAGGTTTGATGAAATAGTGGAGCACGAGCCAAGGAAAGAGAAGGAGATCAATGAGCATACAACACAAGATCCGCACCTTGGAGGAGAGGGAGCCATAAAGGATGAAGATTCAGCCCTTACTCCCATTCTTATTCCGGATATTCAGCATTATGAGGTAATTGTGGATCATTGTTTGGTTAATACTAATTTTATTTTAGCACATGATGAATTCAGGCTTGAGCAAGTGGGAAAAGAGAAAGGAAACCCTTGTCCAAATAGATATGAGGACAACAAGCTTGCTGGACTGTTTATAACAGCGGACAAAAAGGGAGCATAATGATGAAGAATGGAGCCTTGGTAAGGGCCACAAAGGCATCCCAAGCTCAAGCAACCAAGATATGGAGATAGTTCAAAAAGGGGAAGCTCATTTGATTGGAGAAACAAGGACCAAAAAGTGGGAACACCTTGATGGTAAAGAGCACATACACCCTCTCATGCAACATCCAAACCAGGTGAAGACCGCTTTATGTGCATGGGCCAAGATAGAATTGGTAAGAAGCTACCCCCCTTCCAAAGACCATGGTATGCTTGTTAAAGATAACCAATTCCTTTTTCCATTTGGTTTATATCTCAGCTGATATGCATATGTCTAGAAAAGAATTTTGGGGTCACAATGATGAATGCATTGAAGGTAACTCACCCAAATTGATAAGGCCAAGGAGAGAGGAAGAAATTCTCCATGGAGAACCAAGGATTGCAATGGGTGAAGTTGCTGGTCTTGTTATCTACAGCAGTCCAACATGGGAGAATTACCGATATATTTAGCCATAATAAGGTTCCATGCATAAGTACCATTACTAGCGTGAAGAGGCTAAAGGATAAAGTGAAGGTAAGCAGCCCTGGACCTAGAGACAATTCAGATTTATTGCCCATCATGTTACTATGTCAAAATTATGGACATCATGAACAACTAGGAAGGAATGAGGGCTATGTACTCTTTCTTATGTCGCTGCCATGTTTTCACCTCCACCATCCACAAGGCCAATCTGTTTTGCAAGGAGCCCTCAAGAATGATACTCGGAAAGAGAAAATCCATGGAGGTAAGGTGTTTTTGAAATATTTTCTGAGTGCTGGTTCTAACTCAGAAATTCTGAGTTTTAGGAAGGTTAAGGACAGCTCATGGCTCAAAAAGGTTTCAGTTTCATTGCTTACCAACATGCCAAAACAGTTCGGGTTTTCAGACAGGTATGATAACTATATTGCATTGCTTTACTCCATGATACTGTTGTGTTTTTACTCTCATGATCAGCTTGTGCCAAGTGGAAAGAAGGTAAGAAGTGAATTGTGTAGCAAAGGGTGCAAGGATGCTTGGGAACAACACCAAAATTGTTTTAGCATATGTGTGGTTGGTACTATTGTGAGCCTTAAAAGGAGGAGGTCTGATTACATGGTCAATTTGATTGATAATTTCATCTTTGAGTGTCTAAGGATGACTCACATCTTTGCTTTATGGATCAACTCTCATACATGCCAACTTTCACAGGTAATTGGTTTCTTATTGGGCCATGGAATGGTAATACTCGTTGAAAATGGCACCTCTCATAAATCAATCAAAGGAGAACTTACCATTAAGCAAGGGCTGAGCATAATTAACTTTGGAGGCTTCAAGGTCACCAATAGCATTTTCATGTTGTCAAATTTCATGGGAAGGTGCAAGGTATGTAATGTTTTTCTTGAAATTAAGCCAGCTGAAGTTAATGTTGTTTGTGGGATGCAATGGTTTCAGTTTTTGGAAAAATTTCATATGGTACTCTTCTTCATATATCAAGAACTTATTTATGGTTGGGCATGTACAAATTCAACCACCCAATAAGTTTAGAGGAGAAATTAAGTTGTTGGTTTGGGTTCAGTCAGATTATGAGTTGTTTCCAATTCTGAACAACTATAAGAGTGTTCCTTTTGAAGCTATTAAATCATGGGAAAATGGTCTTGAGGTTGTTGGTTTGGAGGAAAGTAGTAAGACTACCACTTTTGGGATTTCAAGTATGCTGCCATAAACTTTTATGTAATCATTTCCAGCCCTTTCTCCAAGTTTTTATGAGTTGTAACCTTGTGGCCAGCCCCGTAACATTGATAGAATGGAAAACTTTGAAGGTATGTCACGATTACATATGTTGTACTCTCCTTTCTACTGTTGTTCACAATTTTTCCAGCTATTTGTTTACTTATAAGATACCGAGAAAGAAGCTTCTAATCACATGGGTGAAGAAATACCAAACACTTCATGGTTGTTGTAGTCACTATACAGCCCCCATTCAGTCACCTTGGTGCTATTTCTCTCAAGGAATTGATTTCCTAAACATAGGAGAAAGGTGGGATGGCAAATACCTTGACCCAAGGATCAAATTGAGGATAGTTCCTCCGAAGAGGCCTGTTGTTTTGTTCATTTTCAGTTTTTTCTTCTCAAGGTCTTGGTACATAGAGAGACATTTTTATAGCCGGGAATTGTATTCTCTACACAATGACATACTTGTACTATTTTGTGCAAGTAAAGGTGGGATTCTAGTTCCCCTCATTCTGATTTTTGAAGAAGAAGAGCAAAATTACATTGGTATTTGGGACAGCAGAAGAGAAATGTTGGGTCACCAATGCTTGGATGGTAATTGCACAAAGGAGCAGCTAAGGCTTATTTGGGATCCGGCACTTGCAATTGCTTGAGGACAAGCAATTTTGGGAAGGGAGGATTGTAATGTCCCCTTTTCCAACTTAAGGACCTGATTTTGGACTTCTTGCCATTCCCTTTTCCATGGCAACGAAGTAGAAGAGTTGGAAAAAGGAATTGAGCTTCATTTGCATTCATTTTCTAAAATATTTACTTTTAGTGTATTCTTCTTTTTAACAAGTCGGTGGGTTTGGAGCATTAATGAAGCCAATTAAAGATTAAAAAGAACTCTTTAGGGGTCAGCCTTGTCCTTTTGGGCTTTGGCGCCAAAGATGGGGTATAAAAGAAGATTAGAGAGCTCATTTGCATCATCTACTTTTGGCGCATTTTACTCTAATTGGACTTTTGGGCTGATTGCTCATTGTTCTTCCACTCTTGGGCGGAAATCCAAGTGTGTGGCATTCCAAGAAGGACGGAAACCCTTCTTGTGGTTGGTTGGGGGACAAAAACCCTCCTTCCTTGTTTGGGCTTGAAGGCAAATTGCAGATTTGAGAAGAAGTCATAATCTGATTTTTATATACATATTATTGAGCCTCTCCTTTGTGGGGCGACTTGCATTAGTGTATGGTTTGGTGCCATCTAGGGCACGACAATCAGATTTGAGTTTACATTTGGTTTCCTCATTATTTATAAGGCTGGAATCAATCATTATTTGTGGAGTTTGGGGTTTCTAAACCCTCATTTCATAATTTTATTTGCAGCCGTGTTTCGCTGGTTTTTAATTAATTTCCAATAGTGTTTTTGATCATTTTGCATATTGACTATTGATTTGGTGGATGCCTAAAATACATATATCTATTTTGACAAAGTTGTTTAAAGAATTTCAAGTGTTTTGCATGTTTTTTGCACCGTTGTCCTAAAAATCTGATCGCTGTTCAAATATGGGTTTTATATTCAGTTTGTTGGTCCTAAAATCAAATTTGCTAATATTGGGTTTTGAGCTAATTTCCTACTTTTTAGTTTTAGCCCTTGAAACACTAAGACTCGCTTGCACCCGTCAAGGGTCGACCACCTCATACCTTGTTTCCAAACAAGGACAACTTACACATCAAGCCAAATTGTTTTCCGAGCACCACATAACTCAGCTATTTCTTGCATTGTTAGAATATGCTTCTATGGACGAGAAGTGTTAGAATATGCCGAGAGAGAGAATAAAGAAAGATTAGAATGTACAAAGAACGAATGAAGAGAAACCGGAATGCAAACATTACCATTGTGTGTCAGTCATTTTATTATGTGAAAGATGGTTACAAAGTGGTTAAAGTAGTTTCAACCATTTATTAGTTAATATTTAATTAATATGAAACTAACACTAATAAATAAGCCTTATATTAAGTCTTATATTTTAATAGCCCCTCTTAAGGCTTACACTATAGAACATATTGACAGAAGATTAAAATAACATAACCAAACAAGACCACGTATTCTTTAGAAGCTTTTCCTTTTGAAAACAATGTTTTGACCAGTAGAACTCCATCAAGTTGCCTCCCGACCCTTGTAAAAGTTTAGTTCTGGATTCCACCTTCCCGAACTCCCGAATTATAGAATCTCCTAAAAAGTAAGACAACCATCCATATTGAGCTACTCTCAAAGACTCCATCAACTTGTCTCGTGACCCTTGTAAGGGTAAATTCCCGAGATCCACAGACTCCTAAACTATCTGGACAACCGTCCATGCCGAGTTTACCTACACTAGATTCTTTCATGTCTTCAAAGTGTTGCGATTCTTTTAAAATACGCATTCTCTATCAATGAGTTCATCAATTTCAGCATCCGGTGGATTTTCAACAATGGCTTCATCTGGTTTGTTTTGGAATTTTCCCTTCATCTTTTCCTCACAATCTTATCTATCTCTTGAAAAATGTTTCTTTTAATAACTTGACAATATAAACTTTCTTCACAATTCTTTATCATCACTCCAAGTGTAACATCTTTGGCTTGTCACAAAATTTAAGATTCAGTCCAGTCATTCTCGAACCCTTGATATTTGGAAATGCAACTAAAAAACGTGCCCTCGGGGTTTCAACGACTATATTTTTCCCTAGTTGACTATATATTTGCCCTTTTTCGACTAAACATGTATTTTTCCCTTATTTTAACTTATCACAATTTGAAACTATATTTTGCTCTTGTTATTGGCAAAAGTTGTTTGTCTTTACCGGCGGTCCTATCCTCGATAATGTCAAAATGGGAATTCGAGCAATTCTGAAACACTTGACTGCCCGTGATCCATTTGTTTCGCCTTTCCCTCCATCTTTGGGCAGAGCAACTATAAATACAAGTTTGATTCTTCATTCTAGCAAGTGATTTTGAGTGAATTCAAGTGTGAGCAAAGAGGAGTTGGAGTTCTTTCTTGTTTTGTTCATTGAGAGTGAGTTTTTCATTGTTGAGAAGTTGTGAGCAAGCAAATACAATTAGGAGTGTGAATCCTTCTTGAAGGCCAATTGTTGGCAGTACTTTGTATTTTTTTGGAGAATTACATAGTGAAAGGGAAGCAATTTGCTTACCCACTGGAGTTTTTCCCACCTTGGGTTTCTCCAAGATAAATTCTTGTGTCTCCTTTGCATTCTATTTCTCAATTTGCAGTATAGTTGTGATTGTTTCATGCACATTATATTGGTTAAAAGGAACTTAGTCAATTTTCATTTCATTTAATCATCACTAAACATGATCTGTTAATTGTTAAAAAGAGGCAGTTTACGGATCAAATTGGTATCAAAGCAAGTTAGATCAATTGTTTTTGTGTGGTTAACTTGTGTTGACATTGTGCAATTAGATGCCCCTTACCCGAAAGGGAAAAGAAAGCGATGAAGGTATCCTTATTCCTTTTGAAGCAAAGATTTCCACCAGGCAGTGGAAGCAACGAATCCAAGACATGGCTCGTAGAGAAGATACGAATCTAGAGGAGCATTTCTACAAGTTGAGGCAATCTGTGCAAGTCTGGCCCGAGAAGATTTCAAAAAATGGTTTCCATCCAGACTAGAGGAGCATTTCCAAATTGACTATCCAGTTTCGGGGCAAGCGTGGGTTTTTGTGGTTGGAAAAATCCTTAATTTTGTTTGATATGTTTTGGGTAGGTATTTTGCAAATCTCCAAATATTTCTCAAGATAATGGTTTTTTTGAGCATCCATTTATTTGCTATGGATGCAGAGCATGATTTCATCATGGGTTTCATGTTATCATGCATTTCTAAATATTTGCGCTGAAAAATATGTCCTTAGGTCGCTTAGGGTTTTGTGGACTCAAAATAGATCGATGCCGTAATTTTTGCATGCGGTTGTCATCATGTCTAGCTTTTCATTAGGGGCTGCCACATTCATTTCCCAAATTGATCTATCCATTTCTAGATTTGGGATCAAAATTTTGAGTTTAAGTGTTTTCTCTAATGTACCAAGTCGTGAAATTGGAAAAATCTGAACTTAATTTTGTTTGATAGCTCCCATTTTGTGGTCATTTTGAGGTATCATTTGCATTTTATCTCCAAATATTTTGTCCCGCCTTTGTCCCAAGTTCAAAATGCGCTTTGTTCCCGAAAATATGGATTTTTTCAGTTTCCAAGTTGTTTTTGAGCAATTGTTTAATTCCAACCACAGTGCATTTCTGAACTTTGTCCCAAATGTCCCATCAAAAGTGCAAGTTGTTCCATTTTCGAGCACCCGAACCGCGTTTATTCCCAAATGTCCCAAGTTCAAACGGATTTCATCGAAACACCCGAACCACGATTGGGTTTCATGTTATTGATGCATTTCTAAATATTTGCCCAAGTGAACCAAGTGTCATTCGTACCGATTTTTGCCGCTCTACCCGAATATCCCGCTTTATTCAAATTGGTGGGTATGCAGTAAATGCGCATTGATCACCCTTCTTCTCTAAAACCCCTCGTTACACGCGAGTTTAACATAGGTCGGGCTTAGTGGGAAATTAAGGAAATTAGGGTTTTCTTCTCCTTGTTCTTTCTCTTCTTCCCTTTCTTTTTCCGTTTTCTTTGTAAGAAGTTAAGTATTGGACTCAAAATTAGATCGAAGAGTGCCGCCATTCTCGAATTTATTTTCTTAGATCATAAAGAAATCATGCTTTCCATTCTTTGTCATCATGTCTGTTACTCCTAAGCTTCCATTTATTTTCATTAGGGATCATTTGTCTCAAGTTCAAATCTTGCATACTCTTCGATTCCTCAAATTTGAGCCCAAAGGAACTTTGACATTAATGAGTCTGTGTTATGTTAAGAAACTTTGTGTTCTAAAGTTTATTTGTGTCTTTGAATTCCATCTTATTTATCCGATACAAATGATCTTGTTTCAATTCACCGTGACTTCGCATACATAAAGAATTACTCATATCTATAATTTCGCATGTTGCCTTTCTCGCTCCTCTCATTCCTCTGTCTTTTGTACTTGAACATCCTCATTGAAAACACTTTCGGTAAATCCAAGTTCAACCGAAAATAATGTTTTGTACATTTGTAAATAAGTTCGCATTCGAATAAGGAACCTCTCCCATTAAAGAGGAGGGACTTCTTGTCCCCCCGACCGTTGCTCTTCTTAAAAGTCCTATTTGGTTCCAACATGATATCAAAGCATCATACCTCCCATCCTGTGTGAAGGTAAATTCAGACATTTTTGCATGAATACCAATATTAATATCCCTTTTGGGATAAATGAAATCTTATTAAACTATTTCGAATGGAAATAAACTTAGAAGAGAAACCCTTATAGGTTCACCTCAACTAACCCAGTGTCGGCTTCAATACAACCCAAATGGGGTTGGAGTGAGCCAAGGTAAAGGTTCAGATAGGCTATCTAGTTGGAATTTGCACTTTTTAACCAAAAACTTGTAGAAGTAGAAAAATAAATTTAATATGCCGGAAAATAGTTTGAAAACTTTAAAATTCAATATCTTCCTTAATATGAACTTTTTTGTATGAAACCAAATGCAAATGAAAGATAAAATTAAGATATTTCAAAAGAACCAACAATCAGAATTTTCCGCCCTACTAAAAAGCATTTCGAAATCTGCAGAACAAGTCGCTAGGGTTAGGGTAAATTTAATCCAACACTTTCCCTTCACTTTTCAACCCAATAAATGTAGTTTTCAGATCTGCAATTAATAGTTTATAACAGCTCATAAAATATTAGAGAACCTCTTTCAATGATTGCTAAAATCCTCTACACAAGTCGATTTAGCAAAGGTAATTACCAGCCACATAAATAAGCATAAAAATGGTCAAATCATGGCCATATCAATTAAATAAACAAGCTGAAAATTATCAAATTTGAACTTGCTTCAAATACCACCAATTTGCATCACAAACACCACCCAAACAAGTCGACTTGATGCACAATAATCAGCTGCAAAAACCAAATTGAAATCTTCACACCAATCCCTCAAAAACCCTCATCAAACAAGCTCATGCACTCTCCAAAAATAGCGACTCACATATATGGAATAAAATGCAAATAACTTATCAATTCAAGCTCAAAGGGCATACACACTTCACTCAAAGGTGGTGTTGAAGAACACCTTTTGTTTTAGATCATTAGTGGGCATACATCCCTCTTCAAGCATGAAGATAAGTTTGATAAACCATCAACATGCGAAAAATGAGTACCCACATCTTCTTTTATATCTTTTTCCTTGCACATCCTCCAAAGTTCTCTCTCCATCTTTGGTGCCAAAATCTAGGAGGGAATCTCATTTTAAAAAGTGCCTGGAAATCACACTCAAAGCAAATATTAAATGCATAGGAAATTAAATTAAAAGATGCCCATATGAATCGACCCATGCTTAGAATAAATCGATTTATTCTAAATAACAATCATTAAATAATTCCCAGAAAAATGCGACTTGCTTAGTCACTTAATTTACCTTTAAAATAAATAATTATTATCCCAAGGTAAAATCGAATTTCTCTTTTATTTTTTATTTGCACATAAAAATATTTTTTTATTTTTAAATTTACATGTGCAAATCGATTTTCTCTTATTTTAATTTTTATTTGAAAAAGGGGACATTACAATATACCAAAGAAAGTCTCCGTGAAAGAACATGGGAGATAAGAAACAAAGGCCTCCACCTTCCGATGAAATGAGCTACTTGCAAAAGTTGATGTTGAGGATTCAAAGAGACATGGAGCAAAGCTTTCAAAGGACAATGACGGCTTCAATGATTAAATTGATCCAAATCATCTAAGGTGCTCCAAAATTGAAGAAAACCTAGGTGAGGGCAGCTCTTCCGGCATTAAAAGAACTTCCATTAATCCTCCCACAAGAACCTTCCTAGTTAAATTTCTAAAAGGGAAGAAGAGGAAGAAGTGGAAGTAGGACAGCAAGATGGGTATGATTTGATGGATTGGTTCTATGTGGAATACCAAGCTTTGAGGCTAGCCATCAGCCAAGAGATTTCTTTCATTGATTTTTGCGCTTTAAAGTTAAAGAAGGGTCATAAGGGTGGAGGAAGACTTCATAATGCTCAGCCCCGAAAAGATATTCAACAAGGTTTAGGGAAAATAACCCTACCTACATATGACAGATCAGCAGAGTGTTCAACTAGGGCAAGGCTCCAAAATTTGGATACTTATTTGCCCTTAAATCCAATGTATGAAGAAGAAGTCATAAAGCATGAGTTAAAGAAAGAAGAAAAATTCGAATTGTAAATTTGTGGAAAGAAGTTGGAGGTTAAAACCAAATATTTGGTTGATAATGATGATGTTCACTTCGCTGAAATTTTCTATATTAGAAATCTGCAACACTCTAACCCAAATCGAACTAGAAGGATGAGATCCTTTTAGATCTACCTCAAATAACCCAATGTCAGCGTTATTACAACCCAAAATGGGGTTGGAATAGGCCAAGGTAGTGGGTTAGATGGGAGAACCAATTGGAAACCCAATCTTTTCCAGATCTAATTTTATAACAGTAGATAATAAATAAATATGGCACCCAAGCAGCTGAAACTTAGACAATTCATAATTTGTTCAATACATCCTCTTTTACGATGACATAAAGTGCATAATAAACTAGAATTCAAGAGTTTTCCAATGCACTATAGATCTAAATTTTCTTATCAATAAAACCACTCCAAAACAGACCCGAAATATCAAATTAAGTTGCTAAGGTTAGAGAAAATTATATAAAATATTTCTGGCACTTTACTAGCTTCCAATCACACCAAAATAACTGCCCCTTGCTTCTCAACACACCGTAGATTTCAGATTTAGCTCATATGTTATCAAAACATGCAAAAATAGTCTCCAATCTAAGTCGCCATAGTCAATAAATAACAGCAGTGAACAGCAGCACAAAAAGAGTCCAAACCCTTCAAGGATTACTTCAAAATGAGCAATAAACATGCAGATTTCTCCCACAAATAAATGCGCCACACTCTATATCAAGTCACCAAGCTTAGGAGGGTTTAATCATGCACAAATATATTCAAAACCAGCAACAATGAATTTGCAAATAAGATCTTCAACAATGAAAGAGAGAGCAATTAACAACATAGGGCATACATCCCTTTTCTCCAAGCATGGAGTAAATTCAAAAGATCAATCAACATAACCCCCTAAAGGAAATGCGACCTCCTTTTATAGACTTAAGGGGTGCAACATCCAATGACCAACCTTTCCCTTTTGGAGGGAAAACATAAACTCTCATTATAAAAATATTTAATAAACTAAGTCTATGTGCACTTTATTATTTTTAATTAAATAATAAAAGCAACTCTATCCTATGTGCACATTTAAACTAACTTAGAGATCCCTCCTTGTAGCGCAAGGCATGTCAAGGGTTGGAAAATAAACAACAAACATCTAAGGACCATCTTCAAGCTCAATCCTCACACCCATGAGAAGGGAGAATGGGTTGAGGGTATTCAGTGTCTTCAATTTCAACAATGTCCCAAGAAGGGGACATTACATTTTCCAAACATCAACCAATGAGAAGTCAATTGATGGTGTTTTTGACTTCGGCAAGAACCACGATGATGTTCCATACATGTGTCAACAAAATATGGAAGGATTCAAGGCGGGAAGATCTTCACTTGTTGAAGAAGCGCAGGCAAAGGAGGATGGGCTCCTTGAGGGCAGCCTAAGGTATGACTGTGATGACCATAATTATGATTCGTTGTTTCCTCCTATGTCACTGCCATATTTTTGTCATCATGGAAAATATTTTAAGAAGCATGTTAGGACCAAAGAGACAACTTGCAGTTGTGGGCATGTAGCTTCTTCCAATCAAATCTGAGATTGTTTTGGCATGGGAATTTCGGATGATCTTTTGAGGATCAAGGTAAATGTCTTTGTTAAGTTCCCCATCTCTTGCACTTGGAATGTAAGGAAATTTAGGAGGATGCATATAAAACTTGTGCATTCTAATAACATGGTGAAGGATGAGTTACTACAAAGGGGCATCATCATTCCTTACACCATAAAGATACAACAGCTGAGATTGCTTCAGCTAGAGGACACATATTGGATTGGGAAAATGAGAAAGCCTTTGTATTCAAGGCATCCCATGATCAAATTTGCATGGACAGCTATTAAAAGTATTGAGAGAGGTCATCATACTATTGATGTGCTTTCAGCAAAGGCATTGGAACAAATGGAGCCAATGATGATAACAAGAAATGCAACAAATAGAGGGCAGATTTCATGGGCAGCACATTGGTTGGTAAGCTCTACATTTTTGTTTTCAGTACAACATGCATGCCATAAGAATATTTAGTCTTTTATTGCCTGAAAGTTCTTGTATTGCGTCAAGATATTCCCAAAGAGCCATATTAGCCTTTTTCGCCAAATACCCAGATGCCCAAAATTGTTATATTTTGTCGTCGGGATTTGTTTGCGGGAAATTTGTATTTAATTATTTTGAGCCCCGTTTGAGGCTATTTGCGCTCCGTTTTAACTCTGTTATGATCGAACATATCATTATTCCTATGTACCAGAAGGGTTTTAACAAGGAATAAGTTTTGGGCTTTATTTATGACTTTTGGCAATTTTTCGTGTTTTTGTGTTGTCCCGTTTCGTTTTCTGTGAAATTTCTCTGGATCAATTCCTTTGCTTAGGGTAAGCCCGATTCTTGGCCTGGAGCAGCTGGAAAACATATACGCACGTTATGCCCGGAGGAAGTCACCATCGGAGGTCTGGTTCACTGGGAAATGGCGAAGTCGTGCACTGAAAAGCCCCTGCGGGGTTGGGCGCATTTTTGGAAAACAAAGGATTTAAGCTGCAATGGGAAAAATAGAAGCAGCAGGCAAGGTGGGAATTTTGTACATGCCTAGCAGGGTACTTTTTCCCATGATATAAAATTCACTTAAGCTGCAGTGGGAAAGTTAGAGGCAGCAGGCAGGCGGGAATTTATTGCTGCCTTGCAGGGTAAAAATTCCCATGGTGAAATAAAAGAAAAGTGACTTAAGTGAAATCATGGGATTTTATTGCCTGCCTTGCAGGGTAAATAATCCCATTGTCAAAGTCAAATCACTTAAGTGGATCATGGGATTTCCGGGGCTGCCTTGCAGGGTAAAGAATCCCATTGTCATAAATTCTTAAAAATAGAATTCTATTATGCAAAAAGTGCGCCCCTTTGGTGAGAAGATGGCAGCCTTAAAGTGGATTAAATTAATTAATTTTTCTTCTAAAAAGGGCGCCCAAGCATGGAAGAAAGTCAACAAAGCCAAAGGGAATAAAAGAAATAGAATTAAATGGATTAAAGTGATTAAATTTAATTTATTTAAAGGCTGCCCCCTTCATGTCAAAAAGTGTGCCCCATTTAGGATAGATTTAATGTTTTTTGAAGCATTAAATCATTAAATAAATTCCTATTTTCAGTGGCTATGGTCAAAGCACACTGTGAAGCTTAAGTGAAGTGAAGTGTGGATGATTAAATTGAATTAATTTAATTTATTGGATGGTTGTCCTTAAACATGCTATTTTTACACATCAGTTAAAGAGAAGAGCATGATTTTTAATTAATTAATTGCCAGGAATAGGAAGGGCAATTATTAATTATAGAATTATGAGGGTTATATAAGCATGGGCTGCCATAAGGGTGAATTATTTAATTCACAGGTAAAGAATTGCAGCCAGAGGAAAAGTGCGCCCCATTTGAAGAAGGATTTTGCTCAGACAAAGGTGAAACCAAGGCTAAAAGCTTCCAATTTTGGCGCATGCATTGAAGGAGGTTGATTTTTGTCTGCATAATTGTTTGCATAAGTATTACAGGTGCTCAGGTGAAGTTGGAAAGATTCATGCTCTCTTTGCATGCAAATTAAACATCAATTTTTGGGGCAGCAGGCTTGAAAAGTGCAGATTTTTACAATTAAAATTCACTATTCATGCTCCGGTGGCCATTTTTGTCTGAATTAATTGCAGGAATTCATTACAGGTGCTTTACAAAAGAAAAGGAGCTCTAATCAATGTCCAATACATTGAATATATCCTCCGAATCTGAAGAATTATCCAGATCTGCACCAGTTTTGAAGAAATCCGGCCAAGTAAGAAGAAAAAGAATTATTCAGACAAAGATAGACAAAGCCATGGCAAAGAGAGATGAAAAAGAAAGCACAACGAGTCATGCATCGCTTCCAAACTTGCAGACATAGGAGACACAGATCTAGGTCCGGAACCTCTTTCCGAATTGATTGATAGATCTAGAGCGGGAAAGACTTCACTCATGCGTGCGGTTAAAAGCAGTGGAATTATTCGAGCTGCAGCCTTTCCATGCACAACCCAGTTGCCAGAGTTTATTATGGAGTGCGCTAGATCTTACCATCCTTCATCCAGATCAGTGCGAGATGCTACGGGGAAAACAATAATTCGGTTGGACGCAGAGTTCATCAATTATTGTTTGAAGATTCCGTGAAAGGTGGTGACTTCCATTAGCCTTCAGGATGCGGCAGCAGGTGGGAGAAGCATAGAGTTGATTGCGTGAGCATAATGAATAGCAGATACATGAAGAAGCCTAGATCTCCTTCTAAGTTCCCAAGAACTCTTCCGCGGTCCAATTTGGTGCAGGAGGTCGATGATATTGTCAAATTGTTATGCAGGATTAATGGCGAGGCGAATGCTTACACTTTCCGTACATGGATGTATGCTTTCATCAGGACCATTGAAGTCAACAAGGTTGATTCCATAATCAATTGGTCGGAAATTATTAGCAACAACATTGGTGAGCAACTCCGGAACGTGAAGCGTACTTTCAGCTTCAAAATGACTTCCTACTTGGTGTACGCTGCAGCTTCACAAGGCATCTTCTCCAAGCTGGATAGATGTGGCGTTCTTTCTAAGGACCCCATTTTCGAGTGCTACCCACAACTTACTGTACCTGCGTGCGAGAAGGATTTCAAAGTGGTCAATGATGGATTCTTCTACGATTTCATTTGCAGGCTAGACAAGGACCTAAAGGTCAACAGGGTAAGCAAAGAAGCGTGGGAAGCCGTATCCAGGATTGGCAGTCTATTCATTCAGTTTGCAGATTTCACATACCTCAGGGTTACAGGCTTTTCTGGAGAACCAATAAAGATGCCCAGATATCCGAATGATAGATGGATCGCCATGGAGCTAAGCAGGCAACTTGTGGAGATACACGACCTTCAGTCGAAACGGCACAAGTCTACGGGCTTCTTTCGATCACTGTCGGACATTATTGCTGCCAGAGCATTCATAGAGCTCGAGGGATGGAGGCGCAGATGTTATCTGAGTATGAGCAAGAGTTCTTCACGGCACGGCTGAACTTCGATCCATTTGGAGTAGCCGGGAAGATGATCTCCCAGGAGTACGCACATGTGCCTTCATTGGAGGATTTCTGGATGAAGTGCAAAAGTGAGTACGAGGTTAGAAAGAGGGATTTCAGCAGGCTATCAGCAAAGCAAGTGTTCGACTTTGGACTAGCGCGGATACCTGCGGATCTTAAAGATGATGGGAATGTGTTACTTGACACTTACCATCAAATGGGAGGAGATAGAGCCGTACTGCAGGATAACGTAGGAGGCTGCCATACAATTGAGGAAAGATCTGGAGCTGTGTTGGTGAATACTTCAAATTGGTTGCTGTCGAAGGGATATTGCCTTGATGAAGCACTGATGAATCAAGTCACGGGCAACTTCGGCGCAGGAGATTCCCTGAAGAGGAAGCACGCAGGAGAAAGCAGCAGAAGGTCCGAGAAGTTGAAGGTGCATAGAAGATCTCAATCAAAGGAGAAGATCACTTCCACGGCCATGACTTTAGCTCCGGCTTCTCCAGCACCCAGTACTTCACCAGTTATTGCACCGCAGCAGGACACTTCCAGGCCTCCATTGGATCCGGCGACATTCATCTTCTCTCCTCAGCCACTCCGTTCATCACCTGTTCCAGAAGAGATGTTAAAGCTGCAGATGGCGGAGTTCGAAAGGGCTTTGTCCTTGGATGATTCAGAGGATGGCAGCCATAACACTGTGGCACTTTCTGATGGAGAGGATGCAGAGCGGGAGATGGTAGTGCACTCAGCGATTTCTCATTCTCCGAGAAGTAACTTCTCGGAATGGTTGGCTTCGCAGTTGGTTCCAGAAGCGAGAGTGGAGATGAACTTGGAGGAACACGACTTGCAGCTACTCCAGAGCCTAGGCGGAAAAGACAGAAGGCCTAAAGTTGCTAAAGCAACTTCTAGGTTGATCATCGAGGAATCGGGGCAGAAGTTTGCTGAGATATCAATTCCGGCAGAAGGAAAGGAGGAGGAGCTCACGGCAGAAGATGTTACAGTAACCAGAGTACCCCTCGGTCAAGCCACCACAGAAGGATTGAAGCAGGATACGCAGACATTGATAGATGCTCTATTCCTTAGGCTTGACAGTGAAAAGGCGGAGAAAGAAGAGCTTCAGAAGCAGGTATCTCAGTTGTGCGAGATCATAGCCAAGGTTGCTAAGCCTTCCATTCAGCCCATTTCAGAGCAGGTGAGTGATCATCTTATGCAGGAAATGGAGGATGCAAGCAATCAAGTAAAAGCTATTGACGAATGGAAGGATTTGATTATTCGTCATCAATGTTGTTGACTTGGAGAGGTGCGACCCGCTAAAGGTTATGAATGATGCGGCAAATCAGTTGCAGCAATGACGTGTGATGAGCATAGTGGACATGAACACGATTCTTGAGAGTAACTTTGAGTACTTTGGCGAGATCAACAAGTTGCTGTAGGAGATGTATTGGTTGCGGAAGCGGATTGTACGGATGGATCAGTTGAGAAGGGGAAGCAGCTGGAGTTTGCAGTATCTTTCCGTTTGGAGATCTGCAGAGTTTTGCTGAAGAGGATGCAGGCACTTGAGAGTAGGACATCATCCTTACTAGACAGTATCATTTCTTTCACTGAGGAGGACGTGGTCGGAGGTGTTACTTCATACGTGTGGATCGTTCCTAGCAAGGTGCCTAATTCCCTGGAAGGGTCTCTTCTGATGGTACAAAAGAGAATTGATAAAGCTACTAAGCCTTTCACGATGAACTCTATTAGTAGACTGGTGGCGCTGCAGGCGGATATTGCGAGGTTTGGGCCGAGCTTGGAAGATGTGGAAGCGTGCATCAAAGTGTTGAATGAAGGATTGCTGCAGTTTAGGACAGAGAAGGAAGCAGTGGCTAAAACAGATGGGAAGATGTTGAATCACATGTTTGACAAGTATATCCGATATCAGAACAAAAAGAAGACATAAATGTTACAGCTGGCATGACTTCTTCTTCTATTTTTCTTCTTCTATTTTCTATGTTCCCGGATGAAATTGTAAAACTTTAAGTTATTGGTTTTGCAACCATTACTTAAAAGTCATGTGGAACAATTCTATTAGTTAAGTGATACATGTGTCACTTAAGGAGAAGTTAGTTGAGGATGATTGCCAAATGTCATCTTTACTTGTTTTTATGTTTCAGTTCAGTTAGATTTCCCATTTGTACTTTCCCTCCTACATTCTATAAGTAGGAGAAGAACCTCCGGGTTAATGATGAGAATTTGTAAGCAGCAATCTTGTGTTCTAGACTTTGTGTTGAACCCCTGAGAGCCACTTGGAGCAAAGGAATACAAAGGAGCAGGTTTCCGGAGAACTTTGTGTCACGGTGTACTGTGTTTCTTGCTTTTAATCTTAGATCTCTTAATAAACTTTGTGTTATTTTAGATCTGGATCTAGAGCTGCCTTTGTTTTAGAATTCTGTGTTTATATCTATTGGATTCTTCTATGTGCATGCAATCAGCTCTGCCATCTACTGATTGGGATGCACATCTTCCCCATTTCTTCTATGTGTTTATGTAATTACCTTCTTCTATAACTTTTCCTTTCTTTAAACAGCTGCTTACTTGCTGCAGAAATGTTCAGTTATGGTTCATGAACTAAGTAGTTAAAGTAAAACCCCATTTAGATATTAGCATACTTCAATCTTCTTCAACAACCTCGAGCCTCACACCCCTTAATTCATTCATGACTTGTTCTATCGCACCCATGATAGCTGCATTCGTTGTACCTTCATTTACAACCCTTCTCGGCAGCATCTTTGCTTTTGACCAATTGCCTCACAAATTGACGTTCTACCAGTCTTTGCACTCCTCTCAACCTTCCTCTCTAAGGTTTGTAGCCACGCTCTAATACCACTTGATATACGGGGTTGGTCGGACTTAGAAGATCCTACCCGCTTTGCAGAGTTGCAACACAGCGGAACTAACTCAAAACGACACAAATTTCTATTAACTTTAGGGCCTTAACAGCATCTACAATGATTACCCTCTAATGGAGTTGTTACAAAGTTTAAAGCAATCACTATAACTAACACGGGGTGGCATTCACACTCAAGGACTCCTTCCGGATTGAACTGGTTGTGGCTAACAATCCACCTTTTCCTCTGCAATCTTCAGCAACCTTCAGCCTTCTCAGCAACTTTCAAATGTGGAGTTGAATCCATCTTTATAGGCATCTCTTCCCGCTCTTTCTTCACTTTGAAATTCCCTCCACAGTCTTCTCCTCCTTTCTTGCTCTGACTGTTCATTAATGGCGCGAACTACCCTTATCTCCACTGCCTCCAAATGTGCTTGAACATTCCTTGTCAATGCTACCAACTCTTCTTCTCTTGGTTGCCTTCTTTGTCCTCTTCTGGCCCTAGCTCTGTGAGCCATTTCTCTCTCCGCTTGCAAGCTTCTGTTTCACAACTTGCTTCTCAATTCTTCTTGGCCAACCCACTCTAATACCAATCTAATTGAGATGGAGTTGTTCTTCCTAATAACCTTCTATACTTGGAATGGTGAAGGAGCTAATGACTGCATTTCTAGAATTTACTTGGCACTGTCTTGGGGAGAGTACTGGTCTTCAAGACATTCAACTGTCCACACATTCCAATCAACTTCAACTAGATTCCTTCTTTTTACCTTGATGAAGGGGAGATGTTTCAATCAACTTTCAACAGATCAAGCAGTGAATTGGATAAAAATAGGGTTTAAAGTAAAATTACAGTCAGTCTGAGATTGTCTAAGCAAAGTATAGGTGATTCAAAATACAAGCTCTCTTAGTCTCTCTTACAGGCTTATGGATTGTTCCTGACCAAGCTTTCAATGATGACCTAGATGAATATACCCAGATTTATCAATGCAACACGCTTAACAGTTGTGGATCATGGTTTTATAACCCTAAACAGGGTTTCCCACAATAACAGGACAGAGAAACAGGGATTCTGTTGAGATTAGTTTCTCAAACATATGTTCATTTCCCACAATAACAGGCAGGGATTCTGTTGAAAGTCCTTTTCATGGCCCAAATCCTTTTTACTTCTTTAATATGGCTTATTGAACCTTCCTATCATGTCTAGGGGTCTATCTAACAGGAAAACATGAAGAACTGTCAACGACTATAACAGGATTATCAATCAAAAGTTTGTTTTGCAAGGACCTTTTAAGACTTTTACTACGTTCACAGGCTTCTACCAATCCAACAAACCCTCTAACAACCCATTTGCACCCCTATATATCAGAAAAAGCCCAGGAACACAATACAGTCATGTCCATACCAGAAAATACGGAGTTTAATGGCTTTTTAAGCATAGCAAATGAGCAAGGAGAGAATACACAACCAAGGAACTTGTTTTCATTGACATGGGATTCTTAAAACCTTCATCACACTCAACTAGTGCCTGACAATACAGAAAAACTCTTGGAAGCCCTGTTCTCTGAGTGTTTCTCAGGTCTGTGACAGAGATAGTAGGAAATCTCCAAATGCTGACATTCAACTTGGTTTTTCCTCTCCTCAATGGCTTTGTCTCCTCTTTTTTGTCCTCCTTGAATGAATGAGAGTTCTTCCCCACCTTTTTCCTCGAGATTCAGTTATGGAATACACAACCATCCCTTGGTTTCTTAACTCAAGGTGGTGTAGATGATCATTGCTTGGGTTAGCACATGTATATATGTGATCAAACATATCCACACATGCCACTAGGTCTCCCCAGGCCTCCTATGAGGGATCATAGTCAAAACAACAAGATTTTAGACCCAAGGATGTACTTAGACTTTCATCCAAATTTCAAATTTTCAAATTTCAAGTTTTGGCAGGAAACTCATTTGAAGGGCTAGATCACAAAAGAATAACATGGAATCATGTCTTATTGCCCAAAATTAGGTCCGAGACCTCTATAAACCAAAAATTCAGTTATATACATTTGTGATGCCCCTGCATCAGAAGTCATTAATTATTAATGCACGGACATTACAGCCTCCCACCACCACACCCGGCTGCCATTGTAGAACACCTATCAGCATAATAAGAAACTACGGAAACTATTGTGAATATTATTCTAATCTAACAAAATTTAAATTTAGTAATTACTATGTCAAATAGGCTTAAGCCAATATTGACAAATTTCGTTCAATGCATATTTTATGCAGCTTGTTCTTCACGATTAACTTAACAGAATGATTTAGCCAGTATTTGCTGAAATTTATGCAGAAATTTTGTTTAATATGAAAAGTCATGCATTTTGTACACAAATTTTCCTGAATAAATCAAATCCAGAAAACTGAAGTGAAACTTGCATTGACAGCACAAATGTAGACTTTTATTAGAGATTAACTTTACAAATTTATGCATTTTTTCCAATAGAGAACTTGAAAAATCAGATTTAAAACTATTATGTAGTCATATTCAGAAAGTTCTTCCACGGTGACACCTCACTGTGAAGAAAACCACAAATCTTTAAACTAATATGTAATTCTGTCAGGTGGGCTGAGCTCAAGTGGTAAAAGTAAAGGGGCATGTAAGCCGAAGGTTACCCCCACAAGGAGAATTTACCAGATGTATGTATGTATGTATGTATGTGCGATTGTTGAAATTCATACAGAGTTTTAGTTAAACATAAATCGTAATCAAATTTAGCTAAGAGGACAGCTCTAACCAGATATTGCTGAAATTTTATTTCAACATGGTAGGATTGACAAATTATCGTGTAATTTAGGCAGATATTACAACACTTGTAGATAAATAAATAGCAGAGTTTGTACTGTTAATCCAAATTGTTGTGATATCTATCTAAATTTTTCATGTTGATACAAATTACATGATAATAGCCCAGGCCTTTTTGTTGAGAGCAAATTTTAATGTTATTTCCCGTAAACTGTCGTCTTTTAAGTATATTTAATTTGTGATTTATGTTTCTAAGCTAAAACAATTGCCTCGGTAAAATTTCAATGCAAAAAGAAAGAAAATTATTTACAGTTAACAATTGTACGCCTTTTTTATTCTAACTCGTCAAAACATAAGATGTTAGGGCTAACAGTCTGAAATTTTGTTCGAGTGCGGGAAGGTTAGTCCAATATTATGAAATTAGGTACATATTACAACAATTCAGATAACAATAAACTTCGGCAATTTTAATTTAAAATGCCTAGTACTGAACTTCAGCAGCCAATCTTAAGATTGACACAGATGTTATACGCTTATGCGCAAAAGCCATATATATAAACGATTTTAAAATATTAATTCAACAGTAGAAGCCGTTTTTCTCAGATTGAGAGCGGACCGTTCGAGAATGCATTCGAGAATCAAAAATTTAGTCGAATACTGCAAAGCTCTACAGCTATAGCAAATTGTTTCCATGTCAATTTTTCACGGCAATTAATTTGAAAAGCAAATATAAGCAGTACCTATTCTTTGCATAATTAATTTTTGCAAATGGTGCCATTGTCTCTTCTCCATAATGGTCTTGGAATTTACATCAGCAGGGCGATGAAAAAATAGCTGAGGCGTTCAGTTAATAACAAATTCTCTAGGTTTCCCAGTTTTTTTTGTCTCGGTTGTTTGTTGGTTTTTTTCCTGTTTTGGTTTTTGCTTTTTTAACCTTACTTTACTTTTTGGTGATAGATAGTGATTTTAATAACGATCACAAGATCAAAACATTATATGGGATTCCAAGAATTAAGAGCATAATCAAGGAGTAAAGAGGCCAACAAAAAGGAGAAAAACCTAGTAGGGAACTCTCTAATTCACAAACCTACCATGATAAATCTTGATCAGAAATCTCCATGTTTACTAATGTTTAGTGTTAAGATTAATCTATTTTGAACTAGGTTAAAAGTTTAATTTATTTTGAAACTAGTCTCATTTTTTCAATTATTTATAAGAATTTGTATTTTAGTAGATGATTTCTTGAAGAACCAAAAGTATAATCAAAGGAATAAAGAAGCCAACAAAAAAAAGGAGAAGAACCTAATTGTCCATCCTAATTCATAACCCTAACAATGTTTTAGAGGTTCATTTTCCTACACCATAAATTCTCAATTTTTACTAATACCTAGTGTTAAGGCTAATCTATTTTGAGTTAGGTTAAAAGATTAATTTAACTTGAGTTAAGGCTAATCTATTTCAATTATGTCTTGTGTAATTTTTAATAGCTTCAATCTTGTTCACCTCCTCTCAACCCTATTTTCTTTTATGTTTTTTCTCTATTTATGCATGTTTCTCTTTTTCCATGGTATTCTCTCTCCTCCCTTGTTTACCCCGCAATTGCTAAAAGTAGAATTCAAGTATTTAGAGAGCATCCTAGTATATACTAGTTGTTTTGCATCCACTAAAAGATAAGGGTGGGGATACTTGTATACACCCGGACTATTTGTTGACTTGCATCAAGTGTTGATTGTCAATTTGTTCAAGACATGAGGGACCCGACAATAATGAAGGGCTAATAAAGCCCCCACTAACACCCTTTATTTTTATGTCTTACAAGGTGTTGAGGCCAAATTAGAGTTTTGAGCAAGAGAAGTAGTTTCCTAACAATTTGCAAGAAATTAGGATTGGCAAGCAAGGTTTTTGATGACTAGAACCAAGGGATTGCATTCATTAGACAATTATTGCATTTACTAGAGGAAGCCATTTCCATATTTTCTATGGATATAGTTTATCATTTTTGTACTTTGTATGAAATTGGTCATAATGGTCACGCAACCTTTGCCTTCTAGGTTCAATTTGCCTTGTTTGGATCTACCTCTTGTTATTTATCACTTATGATGGTCTCGCATACAAAGGAAATCAAACATAAATAATTATCTTATGCAATCTTAATTATCTCTATTAGTTTGTTAGTTTTTGTTTTCTTAGGATCTAGAGAGTTAATATTATACAATTATGGCTATTTTCTTAATTTATATCTATTCACAATTAATATTATACAATAAAATCTAGTTTATTGATTTGTATCTATTTATAATTAATATTATACAAAAAGTCTAATTTATCGATTTATATCTATTTTCAATCAATATTATATAATTAAATATGATTTATCAATAGAAATATATTTAAGTCTAATTACAATGTAATATAGTTAATTTAGTATATTTGATAATATAAAACCACTTTCTATATCTACAATTTAGTGCAAATTGAATTGCAATCTTTTCAATGTCAAATAAAACATTATAATGACTATGTATTTAACATTACTCTTCAAAAGTTAGGACAACTCGTCCTTAACAAAAACATCAACAAAAAAAAGTAGAAAAGAGTGCGATGAGCTTCTAGAAATCCCAGAACCCTAACCGCATTTTGGAGAAACCAACTTCGGCTCCCGCTTTGGGTGATAAGGATGCAAACGGTACATGTCTTGTTGTCTCGCCACGCAGTTTCGCTTTGATGGCCTTTTTGAGGGCTCTGACAGTGGCTCTGCTCGGAGATGTTAGGTGTTCGGGCTCCTCTGGCTTCTTCTCTCTCCTGTGGTTTTAGGCCCACAAATTGCAGCAAGGGTGCCCACTCTATTGTTGGAAAGGTGAGCACTAATGCAGTTGCTGGGAAGCGCTCTTATGTGGTTGCTTCCGCTTTCCCTGCACCCCTCTCTCGCCGCCAAGTCTGCACTTCTGGTCACTCTTGGTGAATCTGTGCTTGAGACCGAGGATTTCTCTCCTCCAATGGTTTGATATGCCACTTCAATGGACTTTAGCCAAGCCTTCCACTTCTTCACTCATGGATTGCTTCGAACTGGCGCCCTATTGTTTTAGGTAGGATTGACATTTACCCTTGTGCAAGGGGTTTTTTTATTGTTGCTTTTAGTGTGGAGGATGATAGGGCTATCATTCTCTCTAAGATCTAGGAACTGCAAATCATCACCTATTGATGAAACCTTGGTTCTCGACTTTCAACCCACTCACAACTTCTTTCATTGTTAAACCGGTCTAGATTCGTTTACCCCATCTGTCGTTGCAGTTTTGGGGTGAGGAAAGTCTAACTGTTATTGGCAATGCTTTGGGTAAATTTTTATCCATTGATTCCAATACGGAATCTTACACTCACACTAATTTTACACGGATTTTGGTGGATCTGGATACTTCTCTCAATCTACCTGCTTCAATTGACCTTAAAGTGTTGGATAGGGTTTGGTCACAACCCCTTGATTATGAAGGATTGCCCTTCAGATGTAGAAAATGTTTTAACCTTGGACATCTTGCTTCTGATTGTCAAATGGTGAAGCAGAAAACTAAGAAGGAAAAGGTTTCTTGGTTGAAGGACTCTCATCAAGATCTATTATTTATTGATGTGGAACCAGAGTCAGCGTCTGACACTACGGAGGGTTCTGATAAGGAAACCGTTCCAAACTTACGGCCTACAGAGGAGAAGGTCGAAACAGTTATGGTTGATCAAGTGCCGACACTGATTCCAAATGCTAATACTAATAGTATTATTACTGGCTTCTACCGCAAAGAAGACCACCTCGTAGTTTGGCTTCTTCCGAGATTCAACTCCGGCTCACCCAGATGAAAATGCAGATCCTAATAGGAGTGACGATTGGATGGTTGTTAAATGAAAAAGAATGTTTTTTCTATGCACCTAAGATCCCATGTAAGGGATGTTACAAGGTAATCTGGTTGCAGCGATACAATGAGTGTTGTAGTCTTCTTTTTCATTTTGGTCATTGTTTTTCTTTTGTTGCTCCCCTCGTGGTTAGGGGCTTTCTCTTTGTTATGCTTAAATGTGTTATCTAGCCCTGAGGCCCTGTTGTACAAGGATGTGGGTCCTCTCAAAACCCTCAACTTTTACCAATTTCCAAAAACAAAAACATCAAAAAAACTTTCCCTTTCTTCAAATTTAAATTTTTATGGACATTTTGTTTTGTTGAAAATAGATGAAGTTAGTAAATTGTATATGAGTTATAAAGTACATCAAAGGGATGTTAATGTTTGATTTCTTAATTGTATATTTCATATATAAATTTTGTGTCGATATCTTGAAAATAATGTATAAACCTTAATTAACAATTTGTTGCTCAAGGAAATCCCATCTACTTTAATAGCAAAATGAACACAAGATGGGTTACAAGTGATAAATGTAATCAAATACAAAGACCGAAAGTGTGCCACAAAAAGTTTGTGGTTATGAGTAATTCCACATAATTATTCAAAGTGATTTGAACTCTACAACATGAGAGCTCAATAATTATATGGATCGCAATATACTTCCAAAAATGGTGTAAAGGCATTTGTAATATTCTACAAATTTCTAAATTCTTCTATTGCTTTGAAATAAAGAGGTTCAATGTCTTATGAAGAAAGGCAAGTGGTCCATCCAAAAAATAATAATAAAATACCATACAATTATGTAAAATATGACAATGGTGAGTAAGTGGTGTTGAATTATTTACTAATGATAAAGAAAAATTTCAGTGTCTAAAGTTGTTATCAAATACAATACTATGTAAATATTTAAAAATATGACAATGGTAAACAAATGATGTTGAATTTGTTATTAATAATAAAGAAAAAAATTGTTAAATTTGTTTTAATGATTAAAAAAATAATGTTCAAAAGGTGGGTCGTCGAAATAAAACACTATGTAAAGATGCAAAATATGAGAAAGGTAAGCACGCAATGTTGTATTTGTCTTAATTAATAAAGAAAAAAATCGATTGTCGGAAAGGTCCTCGCAAAAGTTTGACACTTTCTCACAAAACACCCAATAATAAAACATCTTCATCTACATATGTATGGAAGTATTCATGTATTCATGTTTAGTTCAAATAAACTACTCCGCATAACACTACCACCCATGATATAAGATTTGCAAAAAAATTGCCCACAAACACTACCACTCATGATAGAAAATTTGCACATGTATGGAAGTCTTCATGTATTCATGTTAAGTTCAAACAACCTACTCCGCAAAATGCAACCACTCATGATATAAGATATGCAAATGTATATGTACGAATTTGTAACAAATTTGAAATGTAGAAATAGAACCTTTAAATGTAATGCTTCATTTATATTCCTACACTTACAAAATCAATCACCCCATTATCAATATCAACTACAAAAGAAATAACTATCCCTCTAAATCAAATAACATATACCGTCCGGCGTTCACATTGCATTGTACACATGTGATTGCTAGTATATAGTAGGAGTTCATAAATAATGATTTTTTTCCAGAATTTATGAATGTGTTTTAATTTTTTTTTAATTTTTAAAATTGAAAGAAGGGAAGGGGAAGAAGAAAAAGTACATGTGAAAGAGGGAGAGGTCGATAAGTGGTGCCGTCGGGGTCGACGGTCCATCCCGCCTCCTGGCCAGGGCCGCGATGACGTCATTAATGTCTGCTCTAACGGGCAGACTGTAATTCCCGTATTGCCTTAAACCCGACAGTATCCGCGACGTAACGGCTCGCCGCTGCCTTTCCCTCAGCTTCGTACGCTCCTTCTCCTTCTCCCTTTCCCTAATTCGCCTCTTCGAGTTGCCAGCGACGGTCACATGAGGGCCATGTTCCTGCTCCTCCTCCTCCTCCTCGCCTTCCTCGTCCTGATCTTGTTTGACGGCGTTCATATTCAGAACCGACCTCTCTGTCATTTCAACACCATGCCTCACATAACAGAACAGAAACAACCCCAACCCAAATGAATATATATTACAGTGGTTTTCTGTTCACCCAATGAGTAAGTATATACAGTGGTTTCTGTTTATTGCTCTACATTGTTCAAGTACTTGAATTTGTTTTTTTATTTTTCCCGGTACCTGTCGTTCTGGTGGAGGACAGCTGAGGGATTAGTGGTGTTCCATCGGATTGCGATGGGACGGCAGCAGGCGACGGGCTATTGCCCGGGCCCGTTGACCGGAGAGACTCGACCGTTTCATTCGTCTGATATTACACGTGGCGGTCTCTTAGTGAAGGGGAGATTCGTGGGAGATCCGTTTCGTATGTGTTGAACTTGATTCGTCGTTGTTGAGATTTATTTGTATATGAACATTTTGAGATGGACACAAGTGTAAGGGATCGGGGGTTTGAAGGCTGGTCAATGGATATGGCACGACTGTTGTCACTTTCGATAGGGATACCTACGAATCACGATCCTTCTTCCATGTGAGTTGTTCTTTTGCTTCTCAAAGAAAACATCAAAATAGGCTAGTGCGCGATATATATATATTTATTGAATTTATTTATCATTTAGGAAATGAAACAAATTTTCTAACATTTTAAAAGATGTTTATTGGTTGCATATTAATAATTTAGAGTTTTTCATAGTTCTCAGTGTGTGCTCGACAATTTGTTATATTTATATAATACTAGCAATCGCATGTATACAATGCAATGTGAACGCCGAATGGTATATGTTATTTGATTTAGAGGGATAGTTATTTCTTGTGTAGTTGATGTTGATAAAGGGTGTGCCCAATTCAGACGCACCATCTGTTTTGGGGGTCAAAACTGTGTATTCTTCCCTTGAGTCTTTAGGAAAAATTGTATATTTTCACGCAAGGAACATTTGGGTATTATAAAGGAAGAAGGAAAGGTTGCGCTTCTAAGGAATACATGAATGGTAGAGATGTGATTTGATGTTTTTTAAAATGGGCCACAATCTACCAAAGTCATTCAAAGCCTTCTAAGCACCAACAAATAACAACGAAGGTAAAAGGCATGAAGTTGGAAACACCAATGGACACGGTAAAGAATGCAAAGTAGAAGTATTTGCAAATAAAGAAATTAAAAAAAGTAAACATGAGGGAAAAAAATTAAGCATTATAACTGAAAGCCTAGGCATCTAAAAAGGATTGTTTTAAATGGAAGCAAGATGTGGTGTCTCCTCATAGGTATGAAAAATCATATTTAGGCAAGGGTTGCACTCCATTAGGGCGAGCTAACCTCAAAACCTTGCCTCAATTCGGAAAGGCTAATGAATTTATTACATATTATGTCCCATATTGTTGTGTTTCCACTGCTTATTTTTACTGTATGTTATGGATGTTTTGATCTCATTTTCAACACATATATGTATGCTTGTGTAAGTATCATATTAGGTTTCCCCTATTCATGTAGGTAACATCATTATACTACGAGTCATTAGTAGTGAAATTAATCAATGGGACCTTGAGGTCGTTGGTTAAAACTTTCCTTTGTGTTCAATGTCACTTTTTACAAAGGATATTTTGAGTATGAAAAAACATACATTGTAAGGGATTTTTTCTCCTAAATATATTTTAGGTTTATCGTGAAAAGTTTTTAAGCAAGAGAATAAAAATACCAATCAAATGAACTTTAAGGCCCAACACCTTCTAACATGTACTTGTAAAGACTTATTAATTAGTTTCATGAAGAACATATATATTATAAAAGATAAAACCCAAACATGATAGCCTGATAGGTATAGCCCTTCGAATGATATCATTTTCTAATCCCACAACATCAACAATGATCAAAGTGGACCACACAACACATTAGGGTCTTATGGTATATACTTTTTCTATAGGAGTTGTATTTTGTCTCAAAATCTTTCCATCATCAATATACATTACACATGCATTCTCACTCAACCAATTCAATTGTTTTTGTTACTGTTGAAGCCTTCTAACCATCAAAAGATCTTGATCATGCCTTCAATTGCAAAAATGGTAAAAGGGATATTGTTGTAAAACCCCATATGGTATGTGTAGTCTTTGTTTGTAGAAACAATTACGATGATCACCTATTCTGAACATCAAACCTGGTAAAGCATTGTCATTATTGAATAAGAATCCAAACAATTGATGCAAACAAATACAAAATTGCTCAAAGAAAACAAGGAAGCTCGATTCCATGCAATGCGGTTCTCTCAGTGAGGACCTCTAGTTCATCTCGTCCCAAAAGGGATTTTTATGTCTAGAACCTGTAAAAATCATTTGTGATGCATAACGACCTCTAAAGGTTGCAATAGATATCATTCTGAAACAAGGACTCAAGACGCTTGTTATTCCTCTAACAAAGGGCATCATAGAGTTTTGAAGGCCAAACATCTCCATAGTTACCTAACTTCCAAAAAATGTGAGCCAACCTTTTTAAAGGATAAAATACATTTTTTACTATAGTGGAAGAGAATCCAATATAATGTGCAATAAAATGGAAGAATGCAAGGAATTAACCCAACGCACACCATGCAATGTGATGTAACAGTATAATGGAAGAGAGAGAAAAAATAATGGGTCACAGACTCAGTAGTGATACATGTTTACTATTGTCATGATAGATTATGTGTACTGAACACCTGGATTGGTTTCCTTCAATGCTTTTGCAGGCGTTGTTGCTTTGATCACAATTCTTGCCTTGTATGACAAATACGAGGATCATGTAGATAGATTTGCAGAAACTGTGGAGACAAAAATTGTAAAGATTGCAAAGAAATTTGATGATCACATTGGAAGCAAGATTGTGATGGTTCTTTCAAAGGAGAAAAAGATGCAGTGATACAGTGTTTCTTTGTTTAAAGCATGGATGTGCTTTTGTTGGAATTTGGGATTGGTTTTACAAGTAAATATAGCACCTAAACAACACAGCTTCCAGCTATATTGACAGGTTGATAAATAGCACAAAGTCAAGGCCTGTATAGAGTATCATTTTTTGAGGGTCAGAAATCATAGAAATATTTGCACATTCTAGTCTCATACCTGTGATGATTGTTAATAGGATGGCCAAAGTCTGCTACATTGGTTACTTGGCTGAAGAGCAATTGATTTGGAATTGACATTCTTTGATTAAAAATTTTGGTACTATTTCGGTGTTAATTTGTTTAATTTTTAGATCAAAAACATTATTCAAGTTGCCCATGTCTATGTTGTATGATGTCTATATGCATTATACGATGTTGTTAGTAATTTATAGTAATATTTAATAGAAAATTGGAGGTGCAATTAAATCTAGTGCCTGGTGCATGCTCTTTCCCCCCTCGGATTATCAGACGGACACAACAAATATAATCTCGATTCCCAAGTACTAAGGAGGTTCAATCCTCAGATCGACTTACACTCTCGCCTTTGGTTCAATTCTACATACATGCTTTGAAAGTTCCATAAAACTGCTGAAAATTAACGAAACACATCATTTCATTAACCTAGACATCGCTACTCGAGGACATTATCCCTTTTAAGTACTGGTAATTCTCCTTATGTATCTTATGTGAAGAACAATTCAGTGGAATAAGTGTTCTGCAATGATATTTATTTGTTTTGAGATTCTTGAACACCATGCGTCCGTCGAATCTAAAATAGTGTCGAGGTTTTGAGTTTTCAAATCTCATAGAGTAATACAATATCAGAATTACAATTAAAAATTGAGCAGTTTCAGCATGTATTTAATGGACTCAAACTTTTATTTGCAACAATTCTAGAAAATCTAGCCCTGAGCTACCAAATTCGTAGAGCTTTTGAATCATTTTCAGCAAGGTAAGACCTACAAAAACAAAGGCAACCAAAGCGTTAACAGTACTCCACACTGTTGTCCCTGCATCCAAACACCAAGGTCGAGCCACTACTTCCTCTACCTTTTGCCCCCAGTGATACATCGACCTGCACAATCTTGAAGAGGAGAAAAAATAAAATAAAAATATCGACCCTGCTCCAATCAACCTGCAACAGCCAAGGAAGAATAAACAAGTGTGGAGAAAACAGGGAGTCTTTTACGTTGAACTTAGCAGTGGTCGTCGTGCCTGACCCTTAATATGAATCCTCCACAGAATCTTTCAACGAAAAAGAACAGAAATACGAACTAAACCCTACAAATATTGTGCAAACAGGGGTCACAGGAAAACAAATGATTGTTGGTTTTTGTAAACCAATCACAAATATAGCATGGAACTCAGTAAAAAGCAAAAAGCACGAAAATGTTTGACGCCTTGCGTCGAAATTGTCAAAACGACCATCTAAATTAATTGCGTTGCAAAAACGTCCAAACGGACATCAAATTTAACATAGTTGCAGAAACGTCCGGAGGTCCTTTACCATAGGGGGAATGCCTTCGGCGTAATTATATGTTTCTATGCTTATTAATGTTTATACTGTGATAAATTTTTTTGATGAAAAGAGATATTATATTATATTAATTCAATAAGATACAAGATAGCTTTCAGCAAAAAAGCGGGCAGTATGAGAGCACGCCCCAAAACTACAAATGAGCAAACAACAAGAACTCTAGGCCGAACCTAGGAGAGCAACAAACTAGGCAACGCCTAGGAGATTAACATAACACAAAATTAAGCAGTAGCGGCGAACCTCCCTGAAACAAGAGGATCATGGTCGTTCAAACCACTGATCGCGGAGGTCCTTGCGACATCCGGAATGTCCCAACCAATGGGAGTTTCTTCTTCATTTTCCGCCTCCTCCCGAGTGGGTATGGCAAGAGAGAGGCGAGGGAACTTGTCAAAAGGCTGCGGCAGCGGTGGGGGCAGGTTCCAACCATCCAGTGTGCACATCTGGGGAGCAGCAAGCGAGTCCCCCTACCCGAGCTGACAAGTAGGGGACCCCTAGCTTTACTGGCAAGCAGGAGGTGTGTGGCTCCATCGATGTTGAGGGTGGGGCGAGCGCCGAGCTCGGCTAAATGAACGTCGTTGCTGGGAACAGGCTGCGACAACCACCACGGTCCATGCGGTGAGGAGCACCAAGATGGCGAAGCCGGCTTCCAGCGATAACCATAAACTTTTATACATAGAAAATTGTTAATCAACTTCAAAATTAGAAAAGAAAAAGCAATTCTTTCTTTCCAAATCCAAAACAAAATTTCCCTCTAAAAATATGCCAAATCTGGGCGAACATAGGTAGAAGCTTGGGATTATCTCCTAAAAGGATATTCTCGCCATGTAAACAATGGGTCCGAAGCGGAAAGAAAATGAGTGTATCCAATTCCATGCAAGTTTAGCTTTCGGGAAAAACTAGAATAGATGCATTATTGTTTCCAAGTGGCACAGAATGGGCACTTGGGAGCTGGACTCCAATTTGAACAAGTCGAGACCCAACAAGAAGACCTTGGTGCAAATTACCTCGTATTAATTTAATTTCGCAATCAATGTGAATATGCAAACTACAAATATAAATTACTTTATTCTCTTCATCATTTTACATCAGAATCTCATTCCGCCCATATTTCTATTATTTTGAAATAGGAACAAATTTTTCCACTTTCTTCTTTCCTCCTTTTTGTTTGTATTCTGGTAAGAAAGATATTTTTATGCCAAAGATATTCTAGTTCGTAGATTTTAGTATTAATGGGTTGATTTGCATTTGTATGTTGATTTGTGAATTAATATTTTTGTTTTCAAAATACAATAATTGCATCAAATAAACACAATAACTCAACGTGGCTCAATATTCATCCAAACATAAAAAATTTGTCAATTGTTAGTGATAGATTTTGTATATTTCCTCAATATGCCTTATTGATCGTTGCTCCCTATATATGGTTAGGTCAAATATGGGGTCAACATGGTTTTTACTTTTCAATTTTTGCTCACTACAAATGGTTCGCTCGAATTTGGAGCCACCAATGAGTGCAGAGGCCAACTCTACTATAATAGTGTCAAAGGCATGGACACGTCCACACTCTCCAAGCTCATCCTCGGTGTAGGATTTTACGCCCTCATCCTCATGGATGGCTACAATCATCCCATCAGCATATCTCACTATAAATGCTCTATTAAGTGCACATATGTTCATTACTTCAATAATTGAACATGAGCTAATTGTCTTCTCTTCATTACGCAAAGAATGAACATGGCTATTTCATGGTTTGTAAGAGCATGTGCTTTTCCTTAAACATGCATTGGTGATATTCTTGTGGAAAATAGTTGACGTGCAAGCCCACTACTTTGTCTCACCTCTCTAAGAATTCTTATGTTAGAGATTACAATTATGGCTACAACAAGCCTAAAAACATCATTACATGCTTTGGAGATAGTTGTTTCATTAAGTTTTTCCCTCAATTCACAAAATGGAGACTTATTTTATCGCACACCTTGTAGGGTGTAAATACCTCTAGGTGTCACACTCGTTCAAAGATATAATATATTAAGAATCGATAAAACTATACATTTGTAAGTTGGAGATCTTAGTTTTTGTATTGTAAGATAATGCATTACTTAATATTATCAAATATAAAAAAAAATTGATAAATATTTTGGTTGCATATGTAACTTAAATTCTCATTGATCCAAATAGAGTTATGCTAAACTAGAATCTTGTTATTTTGTTTGGTTGATATGGCTACTTGAATTGTTTATTATATTATGTAAAGATGTGTGATTTGCATAGTAAAATAATGTATGTATGAGATTTATTTTTTATTTCTTACTATATGGTTATAATTGAGAAGGATAATATCTTGCCAAAGTGTGGATGTAACTAGAAAGGACAATATCTTGACAGTGTTTTTCATTGGAGACTTATAATAGCCCCCAAGAGTTAGGCGAGAGGATTTCTTAAGCCTTCAAAGAGTTCAAT
The DNA here is from genome assembly GCA_018340775.1 of Taxus wallichiana var. yunnanensis. Classification (NCBI taxonomy): domain Eukaryota; kingdom Viridiplantae; phylum Streptophyta; class Pinopsida; order Cupressales; family Taxaceae; genus Taxus; species Taxus wallichiana. The sequence continues at coordinate 945,078,251 of CM031235.1, forward strand.
GATATCTTATAAGTTTTAATGTTCTCACCTAAATAACTCCAAAGATTTGAAATATTTGATTCTTTGAATGGGATGACATAATCACAATAATAATTCAAATTTATTTATAATGGTGGGAAATGAGGATCGAGGCTTCCAAAATGCATGTGCATCATGTCTCATAAACACTGGAAGAAGTTCTCATTTATTTCATGACAAATTCCGCTTTCAAACGTATTGTTTTTCTAAAGATGTTTTGTTTGATTAGTCCTTCCAAGGGGTTCTAATATATCTTAAAAGTTGAAGTCTATAAAATTTTCAAGAAAAGTATTTTACCGATTTTTTTAATGAAACACGTGTTTAACTTACTCTTGTCAAATGAAGTACAAATATTTCCAAAGAAGTTTCCATCATGGAAGGGTTGGATGAATATATACACTTCAACTTGAAATGAAGATTGGTCCTTCAAATTTGATTAGTTTTTGGTAGGATAACATAATTGATCATATTGATTGTGTTGCACTAATTAACTTACCGACCTTTAGGCACCCATTAAATTCGAATGTATAAATGCCCCGGCATTTATCTCATTTACCACTTCTACATGTGCTTCCGATGGAGCTCTGAAAAACAATGATGCCAAGAGATAAGAAGTTTATGTTAAAGGTATTTCGTGAGGTAACAAACCCCTCCTACAATATTAATTACCGGATGTTATTTTATATTAACTGAGGTTAATAAAGTTTGTTCACAATTTGAAAAATTACTTTGGTTGCAAATGTTGTTGCTCAAATCCACTCGAAAGCATGCTTAAGAATTGGGTGCATAACTATTGGAACTCCCATGATGTCAAGCTTAATGGGGTTCGAAATCTTATCAAGGTTTTTTCTTTTCAAGTTTTCCAAAATAAAGTACTTTAAATTCATAATAACCCATGGTCCTTGGTTTATTCACAATACCCTCATGGTTTTCTCTCACATGACCAAAAACTTTATTATCTCGAGTAAGCCAAGATTTACATCCCAATCTAGGTTGAGTTCCCCGGTTTTTGGTTTCCCCTCTCAGGATTTTATAGATTAATTGTCAAGCCTTTAGGTTTATTTATCTTGTTTTCATGCAAAATGACTAGCCTAAAAATCAAAACTTTAAAGCATGACAACTAAGCCCATAATTTAAAACTATGTTTCTCGATTACACCGAGCCCCTCTCCTGCCAACGTGTCTTGATTTAATGGCACCATCAACTTGGCTTGGAGAAAGGTCCTAATGATTTCTTCAAGTGTGTCTCAAGGTGCAAGGAAGGATGATTAAGTTAATGGATGCATTCAATGAAGTTCTATGAAAGACAAGTCCTTTTAAAGGCCTAAAAAGGCCATTTTTGTCATTATGTAGCCAATATGCGTCGTGCAGGGAATGTACAGGAAGATTTGAAGTATATGAGGGTAGTTTTAGATATTATTTAAGATTTTTGAAGCAATTTAGGAAAATTTAGGAAAGAAAATCTCATTCAGGAACAACTTGCTCAACATTGAGTTTTCTAGGTGTAGGGATTGAACATCCTAATGGTGAAATTGGACTTCTTTGGATGATTCCAAGAGTTCCGTAAGGAGTTAGGAGAAAAACAGTAGGCATCATAAAGCTATGGGAATTATCTACAAGGTGGAAACATAAATTTTTCACTAGGGTTTAAATGTTTCTTTAACAATTTCAAAACATTGCAGGTTCCCCTCTCAATTCTAGACAAAAAAGGCCCTATATTTTCATTTTCGGGAAGAATAAAGTATTGATAATGGTTCCATTGATCTTATAATGTTTTTTAGAGTCAAAATAATATAATATTTTACCCAAAAAAAAATTAAGCCTCCTAGGTGAAAAAGGAAGTCTATTGTCCAAATTCGGACATCTAGTGCAAAATCTGCTTTCCATTTTTGGCTTAGTCACAATTTAAAAACTATTGTGTCCCCTATGTCCTCTAGGGATAAGGAGGATAAGGGGACACCAAATTTTTACCTCATCCTCCTCCCCGAGTCACACTTTCGACACCCAGGTGTCCCCATTCTCCTTTATGTCCCCATGGTGTAAGGGGGACAAGAGATACACCAAAGTGTGACCTCACTCCACCTAGGTCACACTTTGGTGTCCATAGTGTCCCCTCTATCCCCTTTGTTCCCCAAGGACCAAAGTGGGCACAAAAGTGTGACCCAAGCCTTTTTGTAGCTCCTAGATGCCCACGTGACCTCACTCACTCAAATCGTCGGTGTAATTTCCTAGCCCCCTCATCTCATCCACCACACACCACAACATGTCACGTGTCACCATCTAGTACAAGGTGTGTGTTGGTTTCCCTGGTGTCCCCTCTTTACCCCTTACACCATTTGTAAACTCTCAATCACTCCATTCTAACCTTGGTCAGGTTGTGCGCTTAGCAGTGAATTAAAAACACAACTAAACTCCTCATTCACACAAAAACTAACCATTTTTTATGAAAATTGTTGTTGTAACACCCTATAAACACCATTTTCACCTAGATATGTTGTCAAAATTCTTTGAGATACTCCATAGCTACCAAAATAGAGATTCAATCATAACTCTTCAATCGAAACCCAATTACCTTGAAATTTGCCACAATCTCCCTCTCCAAAACACCTTTGGAAGAATGTGGCATAAAATTCACTAATTTCCTATATTTTTATAGTGGCACACCGAAATATCAAACCCTAAAACCTATGTTTTCGTTTTTGAGATCCAAGAAATGGAAAGTCTTGAAATTCAAAGTAGAAGGTCCCGATGCCAAATAGAAAAGTTTGGTAGTGGTTTCATTGCAACTTGACACTTGTAAGTGTAATTTCTAGAAATAGAAAGTATTCAAAGTAGAGGTTAGCTCAAAATAGTAAGTTCCTCAAAATAGTGAATTCCTAGCATTTGTAATATATCGACTAAATAAGAAACATCATAAAAGGGTGTTAGAGATCACAAGCACTCGGGGGTGAATCAGTGCGAATTAAAATTAATTTCCAGAGTTATACTTAATCCACAATTTCTTAAATTTGAGCTATTACTATATCATGTGCATTTTGTCAAACATATATCAAACAGAAAAATGTTGAACACGAATTTATAGTGGGAAACCCTTTCTGGGAGAAAAACCCACTTGAAACCAAGGCTTTATTAGGAACACCAATTCCAAAGCTTACAATGGTTTTGGTTGAGCACCCACTCAACCTGTGAAGCACCCACTTCACAACTTCAAGAACCCACTCAAAGATTTTCTGAGCACCCACTCAGCGAATTTTAGCAAGCACCAACTTGCAAGGAGCACCAACCCCTAATTTAATCAACTATAATTGATCTTTTGCAAGCACCCACCCACAAGGAGGCTGCAACCCCTGAAAATGCTAAGCTACAACTTAGACTTATTTTACATACAAATTTTGATCATCTAGTTACAAAAATTGCTTACACAATAGATTATGATCACTTTTTTATATTTGTCTATGTTCTCTCTTTCACTTTCTTTTGCTCATCTGATTCAAACTCTTCTTGCTTCAATTGATTTGCAACAATTATTTTCATCTGATATATCTTATTTACTTCATTTGTCTACTCTGCTCCTTCCTCTCTCTTTTCTTTTTATAGCTCTCTCAGCTTCAATGCATCGTCTTCTCACTTGAGAAACTTCGTATGCTATCACTCCTTCACTCCATCAGTATTATTTCATTTATCAATACACCAAAATTGGCTTCGAGTTCTCTCTTTATTGACCATCGACCCATTCCATCTCTTTGATTAGAGTGTTGTGCACCCTTTCCTTCTCTATCACTTTGAAAATATGGTCCATTAAATGAATACAACAAACTCCAGATTTTTCTCTTGCTATATTCGGCTTGATTTCACCTTTTTCTATGCACTCACTAGAAAATATTTATTAGCCAATACCTAAAAATAGATTTCTCATCTTTCTATGATTTCCAACGTGATCAAGATGAGCGAGCCGTTTTTCTTTTTGATATTTAATTCTACCTTGAAATTAGAATCCCATAGAGAACTGCAACTGTATTTCCACAAAGTCAATGAGCATTAAATGTAGACAACTAGAATTGTAGATTTCTTCATTCTTCATGGAGCTCAAGTCGTATGCTTAGCCACAATCACCAAACAATCGAATCACCATCGATTTTGGAGAACAAAATCTCACTTATCCATGTTTAACTCCATTTGATTGTCCTCGAGCCCTATCAAATTCATATTTGCTAGATCCGCGACTTTTATAAGCTTCTTTGACATTTTCCTTTATATCGCGGAATTTTCCTTTGATATGCGGCTTTTCTCCTCTCTTGGCGGATTTTTAGTCATCCACGAATTTTCTTTTCTTCTCGCAAATTTTACCTTGTTATGCTACTTTCCACCTTATCTGTTGCCTTCCCGTGGCTTTGTCCCATGTCCACGGCTATTTTTATTTTATGTATGGCATCTATAGTTTTCGATGGCTATCTCCAGTCCTTCATGTCTTTTATAGGTCTCCACGGCTTTTCTAGTTCTTCGCGGCTTCCTCCAAACTTCCCTTACTTCCGCGGTTTTGCCTTTAGTCCATCCTTGTTTACGCGCAACACTTCCTTCACATTTGCCTCTTCATCTTTCTTCTTTGTAGCTCGTCCTTTGGCTTCTTTTTGCTTTTGACTTCATTCCTTTACCCGCGACCTTCACTAAGCTTTTGTGACTTTTTCTATAGTTCCGCAGCCTCCTACAGTCTTCGGCGGCTACTTTCTTATGTTCGTGGCTTGCACAAAAGCTGATTAAGCCCCTTAAAACTTATCCTTGACCATCTTGAAGCTTCTGTGAGCTAACACTACCAATTAACCTTCATCTTTCTCACTTTCTCACTTTACCAATTGATCTTTTTGCCATCAATGTTGCTTGACATCAATGATAACATATATGACAAAGGAAAAAGGTCCAACAATCTCCCCCTTTGTCATTGATGGCAACACCTCATCACTTCAATACCACATAAACCTACAACCTTTTGATGGTAAAATGATACTTGTATATCTGGTTTCTGAAAACACTTTGTAACTCTCCCTTGTGGATTTTTGTTTTCAACTTCTCTCCCCTTTTGTTATTACTAGCGGGTTTCTGACTTAAATTTTTCTCCCTCTTTGACAACAATGACAAAGGGCCATCTATGCCGCATAAAGATGAAAATTTAGGAAAGAAACATACTGTGGGTTCCTACCTCAAGAAGCTCCCCCTTTACACATGTTTATGATCCACATGTCCTGATTTTCTCATGGCAAAGCTCCCCCTGAACTAATGCATAGTTTAATAAAATTGAGCTAGCAAAAGCTCCCCCTGTCACAAATATTATTTGGCATTGTTTAGGAGTTGATATTACTTGAGAGTGTTCCCTCACCTTGTCTTTACATATTCTATTTGTTGGTGGGATCAGGAATGACCCCTAATTCATTCCTTAAGTGCTCAAAAGTAGCCTTTAGCAGTGGCTTGGTCATGATATCTACAAGTTCTTATTTTGTGCTCACATATTCTAGATTGATTTCTTATCATTCACTTGTTCCCTCGAGAAATGATATCTAATTGAAATATGTTTTTCTTTGAGTGGAACACATGGTTCTTAGAGACACTTATTGCACTTGTCCTATCATAAAACAAGGGAATTGGACTTTCAGATTTTACCTTATGATCCTCCAAAGTCTGCTTCATCAACAGAACCTGAGTGCAACACATTGTGGCAGCTATATATTATGCTTCACATGTTAAGAGTACCACTAATTATTTCTTCTTGCTCAGCCAAGATACTAAAAATTTCCAACAAAGAATTCTCTGTCGTTGGTACTCTTCCTATCATCAACACTTCCTTCCCAATCAACATCTGTATAAGCTCTTATGTTGAAGTCATTACTTTTGGGGTACCAAAGTCCATATTCAAGTGTTCCCATGAGGTATCTCAAAATTATCTTCATTGCCTTGAAGTGTGTTTCCCTTGGCTCTTCTTGAAATCTTCCAACTAGACCCACCGCCTACATAATGTCAAGTCTTGATGTTGTGGAGTAAAGTAGACTTCCTATCATCGATCTATATAGAGTTTTGTCTACTTTTGGTGAGTTGTCTTCTCTACTCAGCTTGCATCCAATTTCCATTGGAGTTCCTATAGGTCTGTAATCTTCCATCCTGAACCTTTTTAGCATTTATTTAATATACTTGGTTTGGGATATGAAGATACCTTGATCTGATTGATTAATTTGTAAGCCTAGAAAGAAAGAAAGATCTCCTAGCATGGACATTTCAAATTCTTCTTTCATTATATCAGAAAATTCATGTCATTTTGTCATTATCTCCTCCAAAAATGATATCATCCACATACACAATGACTATAAGCAGATGATCTCCTTCTTCCTTGATGTAGAGATTACTGTCAGCAACACCTTTTCTGAACCCCTGCTCAATGAGGTATGAGTCCAATCTATTGTACCAATCTCTAGGGGATTGTTTTAGTCCATATAACACCTTTTCAACCTACACACATAATCTTTATCTTTAGTTAGTGAAAATCCATCAGGTTGTTTGATGTATACCTCTTCATTCAAAAACCATTGAGGAAGGATGATTTCACATCCATCTGGAATACTCTTATCTTCTTGTAAGCCACGTAATTCACAATCTTAATACTTCCATCCTTGCCACTTTGGTGTAAATGTTTCATCACCGTCGATTCCCTTCATTTACGTATATCCTTTGTACATAAATCTAGCCTTGTTTCTAATTACTTCTCCTTTTTCATTCAACTTATTTCTAAAGACCCACTTTGTTCCAATTACATTTTTGTCTTGCAAGATGCAGTACAAGCTCCCATGTTTCATTCTTTTCAATTTGATGAAGGACTTCATTCATTTCTATAGATACATGTAGTTTGATCAAAGCACTATTATTTCTAATATTGCACTTACTATTCTCTTCCTCAAAATTGACGACACATCGTCAGTTAGAACTATCTAACTCCCCTCTTACGACACTCTTTTGGTCGTATTTCCTCTTGTAAACCAATTAAACAGGCTATTATAGCCTCTTCTTGGCTAAATCCTCTTCTTATCCTCTTCTTTACCACTTCTACTAGCTTCTTGGACTATCAATCCATTTCATTGGATTGAGTAGACCCTCCAGAACCCTCCTAAAACCCTAATTACCCTCTAAACATGGTTAACTAGTCTTAACCATGATCAACCTCTTCTAAACCTAGTCAAATCTTACTTTGACTTGCTAATTAACTTGTTGACTCCCTTTTAGTCCCACATGCACCAAAAATCCTCCCATTTCCCAAATGGAAAACTATAAATAGCCCACTACCCCCTCTCATTTCTAAGAACATTTCTTCCCTCTAACATAAACTATAGTATTATTGCTAGGATTAGGAGTTTTATTTCATTCTATTGAGCTATTTGCTTTGCTTTTGCATTTCTATCACACAACATGGAGTAAATGGGAAGAACCATTGGCCTTGAAGCCATTAATGGTGAGATCCCATTCTCTTGAAGCATAAATTGATTGCTTAGATCCTTTTAGGTTCATTTACTTTAAGCTTTCAAGAATAGAGGTTAATTTCATTTGTTTAAATTACTTGTTTACTTCAAGTTAATGCATGCAAAGTAGGAATCCTTGCTTATTTCTTATCTGATGGTCCATTGATCAGTTTTGCACAAGGCTTTGGGGTTTCTTAAGTGTTATTACCCCTTTATATAGATTTTGCAACATTTCATTGAACACATTTGGCATGCCCGGTGGACACTTTGTCCATCCTCCATTAATGGAGTCACTTTGAAGCTTTTCATTTTAGTTTCTAATTGTTTCTTAGTTTCAACTTTTCTAGGATAGTTTCAAGCTTTTTAGATTAGTTTTTCAAAGTTTTTTTAGATTAGTTCAAGTTTTTGGTTTCACTAATCTTTTTGTATTAATGGCTAAAATCAGGTTTCCTAACTAGTTAAGCTAGGTTTGTCTTGCTTTTGTGCTCTTTGTAGGATCAAGGGAGGTAAAGTGCTGCTGGAAGTTGAAACAAATTAACAAAATTTTGACATTTTTGGAGATTTTTTTGAAAAATCCCATATTCTTTTAGCCACCTACAAGGAAGGGTGCACATACACCTTTCTGCTAAATGCGCTTTTTTTCTCGATTGTCATTTTTAACAGAGGCACGTAGACACCTAAAACCACACATAGGTACCCTAAGGCCGATGCACACGCCTAAACTTTGGCACATATACCCCTCACAAATGAAAACACCCTATAACTTGTACTTTTTAAAGGCGTGCAGTACCAAAACCCACGCATAAGTGCCCTGTGTACTCTCGACCCTCTGTCATAAATTTTCTTTACCAGTGCACACACACCCTAAGGCTGGTGCACACGCCCAAACCTTAGTGCATGCATCTCTCGGGTAGCGCATGCACCTGCCGACCCTAATTGATCGACATTTTTCTCGGAGGTGCGCACACGCATAAAGAGCGCGTGTGCATCCTGAGGGGTGCGCAAGTATATCTGTTTGATCTGGTTTTGGTTACAACTTTTTAGTGCTCCTTGTTTTGATCATATCTTTTGACTCGTTAACCCATTTTCAGAGTTTGAATAGGCGTCAGAAAGAGAATGAAGCGTAATTTTCGAGGGAAATTCCATAAGTAATATACCTTTAGTATCATTACTTTTATCACAAAACTCCCAAAGTTCCCCGGAGACCTCCAAAATGCAAACTACTAAAACTCATAAAAACTACTAAAAATAAATTTCTAAAATTTTACGATTTTCTTGGTTTTATAACTTTTATAGGGTTCTAACAAAGTGGTTTTCTAATTAAGTTCTTTTGTACTAACTTGTTTAAAACGTTTGCATCTTCATTTGTGAAAGTTTGAAACACGTATGCTCTTCCCTCGCGCCTTTCTAGGTGATCTTAGGAATCAAAATGTTTCACCACTTTCTTCATACTTGCAAAACAATTTAATTAGCTTTCAAAGTTGGTTAAAAGGAACTTCTTTTCACATTGTACTTAGGAATTTTCCATTTATTGCAAATTTGAGTGAGATACCTTGTTGTGTATGCTCTTTCCTTGCGTCTTAGGATGATCTGGGAAATCAAAAACAACATCTTATCTCCTTTATATGATGTTTTGGAAAATTACTAACCTTGGTATGTAGGACCAAAATCACTTGTCAAAGAAAGGTGTCAAAACGAAACAATACAAACCCTCTAATACACGTGTTTACATGCGGTTGCCAAATGGTGTGCCACTTAAAACCACATTTAAGTTAAAAAGATAAAAAACACACCACTTTCATCACATTATATTGCAAGTTTCGGAAAAGGGTATGTCCCTATCCACTTAATTGGAACATAACCCCTTTGGCATAACGCCTTAAGATACAACAATGGGGGTGGTTCAAGAACCCTAAAGTAATCCACCATTGTGTAACCTCGTGGATGAAACAGGAAGCGCTCCGCTTACCCACTTGACTAGTTTTTCCTTGTGAGTTAGTGTTACGGTTGTCCGTATGACGACCCCAGTGAGAGTACACATGGACGCATTTATTGCCCACTATGCTTGAAGGGGGTAAAGTAAAGCCGAGATACTCCCAAATTAGTCATTGTGACTTTTTGGGTAAATCGAGCTCGCTTAAGACAACTTTGTAACACCTAGTTGAGAGATCTTATTAGGGAGGCCATTCTGTCTTGGAGCCCACTTTGCTAGTCCTTTATCGCGTCGAGCCATCACGAAGTGGCAACTTACTTGGAGTCTGAACCTTGTTTATCGAACAAGGCAAAGAGTCCACTTAAGTTCGATCTAAGTGCTTTTCACCACAAAAATTAGATGATGTCTCACTTAGCTTAGCTTCTTTCTCACCTTCGGATGAGGCAAAGCTCTGCCCAAGTGGTGCTTAGTTTATTTTTCATCTTTTTGATCTATACCCATGCATTCTCACTTTCCACTTTTGGGGTGAGAAGGGAGCATACCTCACACATCTTATCAAAGATGGTACTTGCCACTTTTTTGTCCATTTACGCCCATCCATGTTTACGGCTAGGTTGTTAAACATCTAAAGTGTGCAAGTATGTTTCGTATCTTTGATAGTCCTTCAATCTTGATTTCAAGATTGTCTTCACTATTGAGTTTGGTTCATCATTTGTCTCTTCTTGAGTTTTTAATTCTGCTCACATTCTAGTCACATAATCTAGGTACTTACATCATGTTTTTAATTTCTTGAGAACGTGATATAAGTCCCTTTATTACAGCACTTACACTGCTCGCACAATTAAAAAAACTTCTTGTTATTTTCATTACTTGGTTTCAGTTTCGACATCATCTAAGTCTTTTAAAAGTGTTGATATCACCTTATATATATCGCAATAATGTTGTCTTGATACTAACACCTTGCTTGCTCGGTTAATATATCAAGATAACATTGTTACGTTATATCTAGTCATGACTTCCACTTTTTAGAGAACTTAGCTTTCATCAGGCACTCAAACTAGTTTTAGTATACCTCATCGAGAGACTGCATCAATACACATGCGTCGATACTTAGGCCTTGTTAGAATTCTAACTTGACCTACATATTGATATTGTATTGTCACTATCTATTTTAGGGTGTAGACTTGGCATAATGACAAATTCGAGTGATCATTACATCTAGGTGTTCATATGAGTGTTCTTTGATAAAACAACTACATAGCATTGCATCTAGGACACATTGTGACATATTTCAAACATCACCTTAGACAACTTGTAAAAATCATACATTTTAGGATTCACGCTAGCTACATACAAACGTTGGCTAGTAATGCCTAAAATCACAAAGATGGCAACCAAATCAAATGAACATGACTTAGGAGAAAACCCTTTCGAAACCTTCCCATTTAGCGGAAACAACTTAGCACCTCTCTTTTCTCAAGTCAAGGACGTGGAGCCATTAATTGACCACAATGGAGAAGAGTCAGACTCTTCGAGAGCAACAAAGATTAGACCTAGGCAGATTTGATGAACTCCTATATTATAACAGAGATCAGGTACTCGCAAGAGTCCTAGAATTAGGAGAAAAACTTCCACACGAATGCGCAATAGAAACCAAGGTCATTAATCACAAACCAGAAGAATGAGTGTCACTCTTAGATATAGATAACCCTTTCGACACAGGGTATGCTTCTACTTCCAGGCAACATCATGCCACTGTTGAAGGAGACCCATCATGACGGCCTTATTACAAAGCTTCACGTAAAGTGAAGGTTGAGCGTAAAGCCTCACCTCCTCCCAAATTCGATGAAGAGGAAGACCCTCTAGTTGAAGAGGAGATCCTTCAAAAACAGATCTTGAAATTGAGCTAGAAATTAGCAAACCTAGGCTCTTCAAGAAGAAACATGTACAAATAAAAAGATAAAATGAAACCTAGCAAGTTTCACTTTGATCCATACACTGACACTACCTTTAAGGTGGCTAAGCCACAAGGACCGATGTCACCTACTAAAGAACAACTCATTCAGAATGAGTTACAATCGATGAAAGACATGCTTACTACCCTACAAGAGGGAAACATGGGCCATAGCAGGAAATACTTGTATGAGGAGTTGTACCCTTACCCATTTGACAAGGACATGCTATAACAACCCTTCCCAAAGTTTGACAAATATAAAAGCAAGGGTGATCCTCGGGATCACATCAAAGACTTTTATATGGCTTGCCAAGAGGTCACATATAGCGATAATTTCTTGATACGACTCTTTCCTCACAGTCTAGGGGCATTGGCATTAGAATGGTTCTTTAGCATACCTAAAGGATCTATTACAACATGGCCCGTGCTAGCAGAGAAATTTGTTTGGCATTATTCATTCAACATGGAAAATGACATCACAATGAATGACCTCTGTAATGCCAAACAAAATCCCCATGAGACCTTTGCAAGTTTCTTACAATGATGGCGCGGGTTAGCAAGCGTTTCCCTTGTGCGTTACTGAAAAATAGCTAGTGAGCATCTTTGTTCCTAACTTAAACCTAGAAATAGCCTTCCATTTACAAATGCACTTTGTGGCTCTAACTTTGAAGAAGTCATAGAGAAAGGCGGTCAAATCGAGAAGGCCCTCATTGCAAAGGGTACACTTAAACCATTTGTTAAAGACAAACATGAAGCTAAATCAATGGACAAACTAAAGTTCTTTAATAAGAACAAACATGTCATTGGTGATGGCATTACGGACTCCAAAAGAGTCCAAGCCATGCAAACATGCCCACTCTTAAGGTTCTCACAAGGACCTCATCCCAAGGCACCCACTAAACATACATTTACACCGTTAACAGAATCCCTATCTGCCATACTAAAATAGTTAGATAACGTAAACATGGTAGGATACCCAACCATGCGACAATACCATACCTAGAGGATGCTCCAAAACCTGTTTGGTTCAAAGACCATGAGTATTACGAATTTCATCGTGTTAAAGGGCACAAGACAGATAGGTGCTTAAGATTGCGTCATTACATACAAGACTTCATTAAAGAGGGTAAAATCGTCATAGATTCTCCTCGGATTCAGGAAAAGGTCCAAATGAGAAAATGGGTATCTACAAAGAACCTTTCCCTAATCATGCAGATAAAAATAAAAGAAATCCAGATCACGGGCAAACTTCCAATTACTATAGAATTGCTACTTATATGTACCCTACTAGTGAAAGTCCCTTTGATTCTCTCATAGGATGTATCCATTCATTTGATGAGAAGGTCAATACAATTAGGATCTTAGAAAAGAGTTTTGCAGTAGGGACGTGACATACTCTCTTAATCATACCCGATCCCCTACCTATTCCTCAGGAAGGTTAGTATAATTTGATAGAGCAGTTAGAGAAAATGCCTGCTAGGATATCCATTTTAGATCTCCTTAAAATCTCTACTGCTCATAAGAAAATATTGTAGAAAACATTGTAATAGTTAGGAGTCTCTACCGATGTAGATCCTACACACCCAAGCCATGATTGCACACCTGACCTAGTAATCATATTACGTTTGATCACACCACAATCCCGTGTAACAACCTCGAACACAACTTGCCCTTATACATGGAAGTGGTGGTTACTCGTCGTAAAATCAAGAGGGTACTTGTGGATGGTGGATCCGGTCTAAATATTTGCACTTTGAAGTTGGTCAAGTAGCTAGGCCATTCAGAAACAAATCTAGGAGCCAAGACTACTACAATCACAACATATGACAATGAAGAATGAGAATCAAAGGGTACCATAGTAGTTCCCATGGAAGTAGGCCCAACTTGTCATGACACAATGTTCCATGTCCTTGACTTGGACCTTCCATAAAACATGCTCTGGGGTGCCCATGGATCCATGCCATGCAAGCCATTCCATCGACTTTTCATCAGTGCATCAAGTTATGTCATGAAGGTCAAGTAGTTACCATTTTGGGTGACCTGGAACCATTCACACATTGTAGGGCTTTACACATCTTCTCTCGTGTGGCTTATGAATGTCCTTCGGTGGATGTTGTCATCCCCCTACAAATAGAGGCTATTAAGAATCGGGTAGATCCAGAATCAATCACGCCTTGCAATCAGGATTTTCTTTTGTTGGTCAACCCATTCTCTTCACGAGAGCAACACCAAGAAAATATGCCCCGGTGAGCCATTCACTCTTGAATAGGCATTGTTAATATCAGATTTATCAGTATCTCCCAGAACACGGGGTAAGCCTTATTTTCAGTTCAAGAATACACGGAGCAATGTCCTAAACCATTAGAAAAATTTGTCTCTAGCAGTCTCCTATCTAAGGAGAAGATGTTAGAAGATCCTACTAGCAGAGTGTCGAAGGAACCATGGCTTCATGCCATCAAGCACCCCAATATATCAAAGGTCACCGCATGATGTTCATCATGGGGTACAATGGGTTTGGATGTGGAATCAATGCACAAGGTCGGCTAGAGCCTATTCCCATCCCCCATTTCAAGTCGATAAGCATGGATTGGGGATAAGGCCTCATACTACTCCACCCTTTGAGATTGACACTACCTCGTCTAAGCATGAGGACGTTTCATCTCATTCGATAGCGATATAGATTCCTAGTGTAGCCTCTATGAGGATCTTGCCTCCACTAACCTATTCCCAGATTCAATGGTCCTTACCTTATTCGAATCCATCCCCTTAACCAATTATCAAGTAGCCCTTGTATATCCTAAACTTATAGATTGGGATCAACAAATTCACGTGCCACTAGACTTCTTTGAAAATGATGAGGCATTTGCAGAGTTCATGGGACTCAGGGATTCTATTCCATCTGGGGACCACAAGAAAGGATTTGCAATTCAACTAGACACCTGTGCATACTTCGAGGAAGAAGTAGAGATGTGTGGATGTTTGAATAAGAAGATGGTAAGTAAGAGTACAACCACTTCCAGAAACGACAAAAAGGATAAACAAAAATCTCACAGTGACAAATTTTTGAAACACTCATAGATAAACAGAACGAAGAGTCTGTGGATGAAGTAGTTTATCCATTTAAAGATGATAATGAGCTACCGTAGGAGGTTGATCTTACTCTTCCCCTAGTCCTACATGGATGGAAGATGCTTCTAAGATGCTTGTTGAGGAAACAATCAATGTCAACATTGGCTCAGAAGAGTAGCCTAGAATGATAAAGTTGGGGGCTTCACTCTCACTCAGGAACATAAGATCTTTGTAGAGATCTTAAGGGAATATGTGGATATATTTGCATGGACATACGTGATATGCAGGCCGGACCCGAGAATTAGTTGTACACAACCTCGTCGTGCACCCGCATTCCAAACGCATCAAGCAAAAGTTGAGAAAGATGCATCCTAAGGTGGCACTCCTTGTCAAAGAAGAATTGGAAAAACTACTAGCTGCTGACTTTATTAAACCTATCGACTATTCAGAGTGGATCTCTAACATAGTCCCTGTACAAAAGAAGCCTGTCGGAATAAGAATCTACACTAATTTCTATGACATTAATAAGGCATGTCCTAAGGATGACTTTCCCCTACCTAACATTGACATGATAGTTGATTCCATTATTGGTTATGAAATGTTGTCCTTAATGGATGGCTTTTTGGGTTATAACCAAATATGGATTGCAGAAGAAGATCAACATAAAACAACCTTCATCACCCCTTGGGGACATTTTGCTATAAAGTCATGCCTTTCGGACTTAAGAATGTTGGGGCCACTTATCAACAAGCAATGATTGTCATCTTCCATGATATGATGAATGACATCATGGAAGATTATGTTGATGACATTTTAGCCAAATCCAAGAGCAGAGAAGAGCATTCGAGAGGTGCTTACGCGTATTTTTCAAAGATCTCGTAGATTATAAGGTATGCTTGAATCCCAAGAAATGTGTCTTTGGTGTTTTATCAGGAAAACTCTTGGGTTTCATAGTTTCACAAAGAGGGATAGAAGTGGACCCTACTAAGGTCACGACTATTATAGAAATGCCTCCACCTACAACTCAAGAAACCGAGGCGTTTATAAGGAAAGATTCGGAAATCCATTGCGTCATTTTATAGGCTTGCGGATAAGTGTCACCCATTTACTCATTTATTGAAGAAAGACATTGCATTTCAATTGGGGACTGATTGTCAGAAGGCATTTGCATTACTCAAGCAGTACCTTGTCAATCCACCTATACTCATGCCGCCTACCCCAGGTGAACCTCTCCTCCTGTACATTTATGCCACCCAATTTGTTGTTGGTGCACTACTTTCCCAATATGATCTAGGCCATAAAGAAAGAGTAGTCTATTATCTCAGTCGCACCTTGATTGCTTATGAGTTAAATTATCCACAAATTGAAAAGGCCTGCTTGGCAGTTGTCTTTACCTTCCAAAAGATTCATCATTATCTCCTAAATAATAAAACCAAGCTCATATCCAAAGTTAACCCTCTCAAATACCTTTTATCCAAACCTTCCCTCATAGGCTGAATGGCTAATTGGATCATTCTCCTGAGTGAATTTGATATTGAGTTTGTAAATCAGAAATCCTTGAAAGGACAGGTATTGGCTAATCAGTTGGTAGAAGTGCCTCTACCAGGTACGGAACCTTTGTGTTTGGATCTGTCAAACGCATCTATGATGTACATTGAAGAATCCGTAGAGTGGCAGGTCCATTTTGATGGATCATTCACCTTCCATGGATCAGAGCAGGAGTGGTGCTTATCACTCCCACAAGTGATGTCATACCAAGAGCATTCCGGTTGGGATTTCTGTGCACTAATAACATTGCAGAGTATGAGGCACTCATCGCTGGCCTCAAGCTAGCTATTACTTGGAACATCAGACAACTACGAGTCATTAGAGACTCTCAACTTATCATTAAACAAGTTAATGATGAGTACAAGGTTAAAGATGAGAAACTCATTCCATATAAGAAAATGGTCAAAACTCTGAAGGAGTACTTTACACATATCATATTTGAGAAAATCCAAGGTCACATAATAGATCTCAGATGCTATGGCTACTATTGGGTCTCTCTTATGCATCCCACCTAAGGAGAGTAAAATGCCTTTCTTCATAGAGCATTTACAAATGCCCGCATATGATATGCTAGAGTCGTGTTTGGCATGTGAAGTTTGTTGGTCCATTATCCCCCTGGTATGATCCTATCTTTTGATACCTATAAGATGACACTTTTCCACCAGACATTACTCATTCTGAAAATAAATCCCTTATCCGCCGCATAGCCCGTTATACCCTCCTAGGAGGCACCCTTTATCGTCGTGGCTACGACGGGAATCTACTTCATTTTTGTATATGTTACTGGCTCGATCCACGCCATTAAGGAATTACATGGTGGCATTTGTGGAGCACACACCAGTGGCATGGTATTAGCTAAGAAGATATTGAGAGTAGGCTATTATTGGCCTACCACTGGAATCGATTGTCAGTAACTTTGTAAAGAAGTGTGAAATATGTTAGAAATATGGAAACTTAATACATGGGCCACCATAGGCTTTGCAGAACTTGAAGAACACCTTGGCCATTCTCTAAATGGGGCTTCGGATCTCATAGGAAGCTCCATCCTTCTTTTAGATGGCCACACTCATATTATCACTTTGCCACTAAGTATTTTACAAAATGGATAGAGGTTGTCCTCTTACTTATGTCACCAAAGCGCAAATTTCAAAATTCATCATGAACTATCTCATCTTCCGTTATGGTATCCCTTCAACCATTATCACTTAATGGTAAATCCTTCAAGAAAAAATGGTTTCCTCAGTGTCAATGCTCCTTCGGCTCGAATGGTTTACTCCTATTACCCCCAAGACTAGGATACTAATAAAACCCTTGTAAGAATCATGGAGAAATTGGTAAATAAGATTGTTGCTCGACTTACAGATACATCCCGCCCTCTGGGCTATCGAACCTCTATTAGATGAAACCCCATATTCACATGGAATCTAAGCCATCATACCTTTGGCCCTCCCGAGAATATCTCTCGAGACTATCTCGACAAAGACGAGAACTACAGAGTTGCTCGGTAGTAACTATTAGATGAAAACCATATCGAGTATCTCAATCACCCCTAAGGTCTATCAAAATAGAGTATCCAGAGGATATAACAAATGCATCATTCATCGGGAATTTGATGTAGGTGATCTAGTCCTGAAGGAAAATTAGAAGAACACCATCAAGGACAGAAAAAAAAGGTAAGTTTGAAGCTAACTGGCTAGGCCCTTATGTGGTGGTTGCTAAGTATGGATCAAGAGCTTATAAACTTGCATACTCGGATGGTGAAGAGCTTCCAGAACCTATGAACACCATGCATCTCAAGTGGTTTTATGCTTAAGCATGATGAGAATATTAGATAAGAACTAAAAAAATGGAAAATTGAGAAAATAGTAAAGAAAAAATAGGTCATCCACATGTGAAAACCACAAAATTGTGGCGTAGTGGGCAGGTATTTGAGTGAAAACCAGTTGCCGACTCTCAAGGAGGATCCGTCATTCACAAGTTACTCTTGCCTCAAGATGGGTAATTCTCATCACTTTCTATGGTTAGTTTCCCTTGCTAGGTCTAGGAACCCTACCAAGTCTACCTTGAAAGCCCGTGACCTGGCTTTTTTTATTCTTGTATCTGCGTGAAGGATGTTGCCTTTGTATATTCCCATCCAACATTGGGGACACCTTCACATTCCAATGTCTCATACATACATGCATGGCATTCGCCTTTTGTATATTCCCACATCATGTTGGGGGCATCCACGCTTCTTTGTTCTTGTACATTGCTTTTGGAACATGACCTTAGAAAATGCAAAAACATTTGAAGAAAATGGATATGAAAAAATCTAAACATTCAGAAAATTTCCCTTCTAGGGAAGAAGCTTTTAGTTGTCTTTCAAGATAACCCAAAAACATTAGAAAATATATCAATACTATCCTGCAAAAACAAAGTAGTGGTTAAATTGCTTTTAGTTGTCGGTTTGTATAGTTTTGGTTGTCTATTTAGTTTTGTTAACTTTTTCTTATGTGTTTCTTTACTGCACATCTATTTGTTATCACATATATCATCTATCATATATCATTCATCACATATAACATCATTTACTACATCATATATACTAAGTATTACATCATCACATATCTAATCATCACATATCATCATCATGGGGGCAAGAGGGGTTGCACATGATCACAAATCTATCCCCTCCCGCACACTAATATCATCCAGTATCATCCCAAGTGCTAGCATCTACCAGAGTATCTCATGTACAAGACATTTGATATCATCTACACCATCATGGGGCATTATTTGCCACCTAGTGCTTATCTCTTCACCACTAGGGCATGTTTAAATATTTCCAGGCGTTTCTTGTCTTCTATTTTCATCTATCGTCATGATTTTTAAATAATTGTTGTTGGCCCATTTGTCTTCTCACCTGGAGCATTTTCTTGCCACCCAATGCCCGCTCTCTTTGCCTTGGGGCATTTGCATGTACTTTTAGGAGATTTCCTATCTCTTAAATTCTTCTGACCGATCAAAAATTTAAAAATTATAAAACCATCCAAAAATCCAAAAAAAACTTAAACACTTTGAAAATGGACTAAAATTGGTAATCAACTCATTTGCAGATGAAATTTGTGTCTCTCGCATGGCACTCATCTCATATCTTACTAGGCATTTTCATGTGTTTTGAAACAATGACTTGTGGATCACCTTGATCTACAACCATTTACAAAAGCTACGCTGCTTACTTCGTCTATACTCTCGAGCACTATTATTGTTGCACATCTTGTTTTCGTCATGCACATTACTTTTCAATCGGACCCAAGTGTCATCCATCCTTTCCCTTGCATGTACAATTTTCTTGGGGCATCATTCCTACCCTTGTCGTTTATCAAAACATTTGGGATTGCAGCTTGATAACAAAATATTTGTGTAACTATCTTGAACATTGTTGGTTTGAGTGTGTGTAATTGTAATTATTTCCATGTTAAATGAGTTTGTTTACTTCCTCATATAGCATTGCATCATGTATGTTGCATGGAGTTAGGCATATTTCCCTTTCTCGTATTGCATTGCTTTCTATATGTTGCATGGAGTTAGTTCTTTTAATAATGGACATTTTTTCGTATATGGATTTTCATATCATATTACACCTTTGTTCATTCTTTACAATAAAGACCGATGATGAGGATTCTAAGAAAAATGATGATTAAATATTGTTGGCACTGGTTTGAGGATAGCTCAATATCCCTTATTCTTGTTGTTTTCTAGTCTTCTCTTCGCACTTTTCTTTCTTCTATTCTCTTTTCGATTGTCGATCGAGTTCTTCTATCACCCCATCGACACTCGAGGGGGCATCCTACCTTCACCCTACTAATTTTTCTTCTATCCCTTCAAAAAATTTCTACTCGTTTACATTTGTCTACTTTCTTTGAAGTGACGTAGCTTACGTCACCCCAAAGAGGGGAAAATGTAGACACCTGTAGTTTGATCAAAGCACTATTATTTCTAATATTGCACTTACTATTCTCTTCCTCACAAATTGATGACACATCGTCAGTTAGAACTATCTAACTCCCCTCTTACGACACTCTTTTGGTCGTATTTCCTCTTGTAAACCAATTAAACAGGCTATTATAGCCTCTTCTTGGCTAAATCCTCTTCTTATCCTCTTCTTTACCACTTCTACTAGCTTCCTAGACTATCAATCCATTTCATTGGATTGAGTAGACCCTCCAGAACCCTCCTAAAACCCTAATTACCCTCTAAACATGGTTAACTAGTCTTAACCATGATCAACCTCTTCTAAACCTAGTCAAATCTTACTTTGACTTGCTAATTAACTCCGTTGACTCCTTTTAGTCCCACATGCACCAAAAAGCCTCCCATTTCCCAAATGGAAAACTATAAATAGCCCACTACCCCCTCTCATTTTTAATAACATTTCTTCCCTCTAACATAAACTATAGTATTATTGCTAGGATTAGGAGTTTTATTTCATTCTATTAAACTATTTACTTTGCTTTTGCATTTCTATCACACAACATGGAGTAAATGGGAAGAATCATTGGCCTTGAAGCCATTAATGGTGAGATCCCATTCTCTTTAAGCATGAACTGATTGCTTAGATCCTTTTAGGTTCATTTACTTTAAGATTTCAAGAATAGAGGTTAATTTCATTTGTTTAAATTGCTTGTTTACTTCAAGTTAATGCATGCAAAGTAGGAATCCTTGCTTATTTCTTATTTGATGGTCCATTGATCGGTTTTGCACAAGGCTTTGGGGTTTCTTAAGTGTTCTTACCCCTTTCTATAGCTTTTACAACCTTTCATTGAACACATTTGGCATGCCCAAAATTTTTCAAAGTGGGACACTTTGTCCATCCTCCGATAATGCGACTCTTTCTTTTCTTGAAGCTTTTTGTTTTAGTTTCTAATTGTTTGTTATTTTCAACTTTTCTAGGATAGTTTCAAGCTTTTTAGATTAGTTTTTCAAAGTTTTTTAGATTAGTTCAAGTTTTTGGTTTCACTAATCTTTTTGTATTAATGGCTAAAATCGGGTTTCCTAACTAGACTTATTTTACATATATTTTTTGATAATCTAGTTGCAAACATTGCTTACACAATAGATTATGATCACTTTTCTGTATCTTTATGTGTTCTTTCTTTCACTCTCTTCTGCTCATCTGATTCAAACTCTTCTTGCTTAATTGGTATGTCACACTGATTTTCATTTGATATATCTTGTTTACTTCATTTGTCTACTCTGCTCCTTCCTCTCTCTTTTCTTTATGTAGCTCCCCCAACTTCAATGCATCATCTTCTCACTTGAGAAACTTCTTATTCTATCATTCCTTCAACTCCAGTGTATTATTTCATTTCGAGCCGCATCAAAATTGGCTTCGAGTTCTTTCTTTATTGACCATCGACCCATAATGCCATCTCTTCGATTAGAGTGTCGTGTACCCTTTCTGCTCTATCGCCCAAAAATCTGGTCTATTAAATGAATACAACAAACTCCATATTTTTCTCTTGCTATATTCGGCTTTATTTCACCTTTTCTATGCACTCACTAGAAAATATTCATTAGTTGATACCTAAAATAGATTTCTCATCTTTCTAGGATTTCCAACGTGATCAAGATGAGCGAGCCATTTTTCTTCTTTGATATTTAATTTTGCCTTGAAATCAGAATCCCATAGAGAACTACAACTATATTTCCACAAAGTCAACATCTCGATCAAGGAAATGAATTGTGGAAGTGAAAAAGGGTGTCATCGGGTTCAAAAGTGAAATGTGAGCATTAAATGTAGATAGCTGGAACTGTAGATTTATTCATTCTTCGTGGAGCTCAAGTCGTATGCTCAACTGTAATCACCAGATAATCGAATCACCATCGATTTTGGAGAAAAAAATCTCACTTGTCCATGTTTAACTCCATTTGATTGTCCTCAAGCCCTGTCCAATTCATATTTTCTCAATCTGTGACTTTTATAAGCTTCTTTGACATTTTCCTTTGTATCGTGGAATTTTTCTTTGATCTATGGATTTTATTCTCTCTTTAGTCGACTTTTTAGTCATCCGTGGCTTTTCTTTTCTTCTCGCAAAGATTTACCATGTTATGCGGCTTTCCACCTTGTCTCGACTCCTTCCCACGGCTTTGTCCCATGTCCATGGCTATTTTATTTTATGTGCAACTTCTATAGTTTTCAGCAAATGCGCTTATCTCCATTCCTTGGCATCTTTTATAGGTCTCCATGACTTTTGTAGTTCTTCACGGCTTCCTTCGAACTTCCCTTACTTCCACGGTTTTTCCTTCACCCATCCTTGCTTATGCTCTCTTCCTTCACATTTGTGGCTTCATCTTTCTTATATGTGGCTCGTCCTTTGGCTTCTTTTTACTTTATGGCTTCATTCCTTTACCTGCGGCCTTCACTAAGATTTCGCGGCTTCTTCTAGAGTTCCGCGGCCTCCTGCAGAAACCCTTCATGCTTCGGTGACTACTTTCTTATGTCCATGGCTTGCTTGAAAGCTGATTAAGTCCCTTAGAACTTATCCTTGACCATCTTGAAGCCTTTGTGAGTTGACACTACCAATCAACCTTCATCTTTCTCACTTGCTCATTTTACCAATTGATCCTTTTGCCATTAATGCCGCTTGACATCAATGATAACATATATGACAAATGAAAATTTTCCAACAAAGAGGAATTTAGAGACCTCACTAAAAATAACAAGAGTATTTAGGCGTGTGAAACCTAAAACTAGCAGGTTTCTAAAAATATCCAACCTTCAAAATTTAAAATTCCTTGAATACGTTAGAAACATTAGAAGACAAAATAGTGAAAACTTGCTAAAAATATAATTCTAGATAGATCCCCCCGAGCTAAAAATAATAAGTCTTGGAATTGAGACCGTAAAGTTGTGGCGCTTCTACGTTGTGCTTATCTTCTTAATATTTTCCATCATTGCAAAGCTAAGAAGTTTTTCAGTGGCCCGAAGAAAGGAAAGAAAACCCTCTGCAGAATCTCAAATCATCAATTCTGAGGTGATATCTATAAGGCACAACTTGATGCAAGAAGTTAGAATAATGAGAAAAGATCACCATGAGTGATGTTAGCAATCATCTCAATCTCGTAAATAATACATACCTCCTGATAATGTTTCTAAACACTTAATTAATGCTTAGTGATGAGATCAATGTAGTTTGGAAGTTAAAAACATGTGATTCATCCTCAAGTTCCATTCAGGATCAATCCTTCTATCTGGAGAAGGAAATCCATTTCCACAAGGAGCAAATTGAGCAAAAAGGTGTCTAAATGTTATAAGCATGTTTCCACTCAGGTGACATCTTGGTCAAGGAAGTGAATTGTGAAGTGAAAAATGGTGTCATCATGTTCAAAAGTGAAATGTGAAGCTCATGGAGTAAGTTGAGGGTCATCATATCCTGAATCTATCATCATGTCCAAATCTCTCTAAGAAGCAAGTCAAAATGAGCTAATAAAGTTATCGAAGGTACTCAAATCCATCATATGTGAAGGATCAAGAAATCATCTATTCCCATGGGAGGCATATGAGCAAGAAGGTATATGAGCATCCCAAATTTGATTCCATTCAAGGAGTACTCTAGAGTCAGGAAGGGTAAATGGGTGATCTTCATGTGAAGCACCATGTATGTAAGAATAAAAACCGTATCGATTTTAATTGATTTTATTCACATAATAATGTTCTTAAACACTAATTCAACACCTGGTAATGTGATCACATCAAAGTTAGAAACATTGCAACTAAACCTCATTTCAATACAACCGAGGGCCATTGGAAAAGAATATTTGAAAATAAAGATGATGAAAAGAGGGCGCACAAAGGTTCCCTATTCTAGGAAGCTTCATAAGAAGGTCAGAATCATCGAAGATCCCATAGAGCCTCTTGAGCCATGTGAGATTGATCCATCATGGCCTCTCATTCTTCATTGGCATCCAAGTGTGTCTTTCTTGGTGGCAGAACCTTCCCATAATGAGCAAAATGTGATCCCTCACCAAGCTCCTAAAAGTGTTCATGTGACTAACATCATATCTACTCTGGAAGATGCATTCCCATGGATTCAAGAGTTACTCATGAGTGAACCAATACCAAGGTATAACAAGATACAATTCTTGACTTTCAAGCCATCACAAAAATCTTGATAAGCGAAGCCAGAAGGCACATGTAACCTCTTGTTGGGCTAAGGGAAGTGGCTAAGTATGAGCCACGTGTGAAGGTACACATGATATTAGAATCTAGGAGATGATGTAAGTATAGAAAAGGACACGTAAAGGTCCACGCACATGGGTAAAAGAAGAGAACACGTGAAGGTTCACACACAAAGCATGAAAGGAGTTATCCGAAATTCAAAATGGCCTAAAAATAGAAAAAGCAAATATGACATGACAAGCAAGGTAAGGTTATAATTGGATAACAATTGCATTAAAGCACATGTAGGGCGTTGGATAAAGATGGAGTGCACATGGGTGGATGTAACTAAATATAACATTGGCGTCGAGATCAAGTAGTTTATTAATAGGAAAAAGCATTGTAAAGTGGTGAAGGACAAGTTCCCACCAGCTATATATAGTTTTCATGTCTATGTAATGAGAGAGGATTTGGTATGTAGAAAGATGTGTGTATGTATAACCGAGAATGTACAAGAGTATGACATAATGTATGTGAGAGCTATGTTTGTAATATGAGATCTTGTGAATGTAATGGATGATTTGTTATAGACCCAAGGTTAAGATAGATGAACGAGGTGTCATTAGCATCCAGGTCTTGATATTAATTGTATATGTTATGGAATGAATGATCAAAGCTCTTATTGTTGTTATTTGTGTCATGATTTACTTAGGTTGTCTTCTCTTTTATGCTACGCAATGGTTTATGCTATTTATACATCTTACATGATCTAACAAAGAGGGACCTGGTAGGTTATGCATGCTTCGGGTGAGCACTTGGACATTAGTTTGAGTGATGTTCCAGTCAAAGCGCGCTGCTAAGTGGTGTTGATAAATAAAGACTACATGTGAGTCGGAAAACCACTATCGCAGTGTGAATGTCTAAAAAACTAGTCTTACGCGTCTTGTGGAAAGTGGTATAAAGTAGAAGATTGTTTAGATTTATATGTGCACATGTGTAAAAACAAGAAGGATAGGGGAACAACCATGATACATGTTGAGTGCTCTAGGTAAGGACAAGTGGACCCCTATAACTTTGGCTATAACAGGGAAACACCATTTATTGGTTACTGATACGCAAGCTTCATGTGCACGTGAATCGGCAAAAATGAGGCCATTCAATAGACATGATGTGAATGAAAAACCAAGTAAATATCCGATGCGTGGAAACATTAGGAAGTTTTCTAGGAAACCATGGGATTGATTAGAGAATTGCATGGGAGATACAATGCCTAAAGGAACAAGTGTGGTAGAGGGAGTGCGAAAACAAATTGAGGTACTGACAAAGATGTGGATTACCTCGAAGGAAGTGTGCGAATGCTTAGGAAATAGAATATCATTCCCATGTTAGGAGAATAGTTATGGGAAAGTGTTATACACAAGAAGAGAGAAGGGTAGGTAAATCTTACATGTTAATTTACCACCCCATGACCATTAGTATGACAAGGAGATCACTTTATATGTGGTTACAAATGGGTGGTTGGTAAGTAACATTTTTATTGATACAAGTGTAGAAGCAAATGTACTTACACTTAATGTCCGGAACCAAGTGAGAAGACCACCATTGCAGAACATCTTCAAGTGTGTTGTATATGGAAAACAAGACAAGGGCCATGCCCATTAGAGTATTGAAAAATGTTACTATCACCATACAAGGAGAAAAATTCAAAGGTGACTTTAAAGTTTTAGAGCTGGCTAAAGTAGATAACTTCCCTACGCTACTAGTTCATCCTTGGTGCTATGCTAATAATGCATACTTGCACTTTAACACACACTATCTAAGTTTCGAGAAAAATGAAGAGCATGTTTTTATCCCAATGGACGATGCAAATTTTGGGCCTTACATAGAGCCAATAAGTGAGGAAGACCTTAACCATATCTACGCGCATACAAAGGTGCGCGACCCATAAAATGTGGAGTTATCAAAGGAGGGCATGTTTCGGTGGGGGGACATGCGGTTAAAAAGTGACACTACTAGTGTTGCTTGTGATAATTGGGCTCGTGGAACTTATGAGATGGTTGGTTGAGAATTATGGGGAAGATTAACAAGAGTGATTAGATCACGGTGGGAAGGACCATCTTGATGAGGTTTACCAAGGAAGAGAATCCCAAATCTTTCCCCGCATGCAATGGAAGCACAAGTATGTAATGAAGGTGATAGAAGGAATATGTTGGTTTTCTCCTGAGAGGAACAATATAATCTTTGGTGGGACACACATAGAAAAAACTTACTAGGTTGGCGCAAAATAAGAATTGATTTCTTGACAAGGTTTGTTAGGAATAATCTTCCTTCACAGATACAAAATTATGATGGGAAGACCTCTCCCATAACACACGTTCAAAACAATGAAAGGAATTAGATGTAATACTAAAGCGCATTGTCAACATCGTTGTGGGTTCATAAGTTCTATTCTACATTGCTTGAATGTGCGCGTGCATGGTATATACATTTGGAGCTAAGGCAAGAGACTGTGAGTTAGAGAGACTTCACTTCATGTTGTAGACACTAAATTAGGTCACACTCCCCTTTGGTCCCTCGACAAATAAATACCTTCATCACATTCACCTACCCATGGCCCCCTTCACCCCACTAATATTAATTTAATTAATTAAATTAAATTAATTCGTTAGCCTCACAATATTTATTATTTAAATCTTCTAATTTAAATAATGCCCACACTTACACCTCGCTGACACCTCACCAAGCCAACTCACCCTAAGCCATATTCTTAGTAAGTTGCCATAGCTAACTAAGACTTACCCAAACCCTAAAAATCAATGCCTACATTCCCTCTAACCACATTCTCACATGTTGACAAGAAGCTTCTATTCTGATCCACAAGTAAATGACACAAGATCCAAGAAAATCAAGGGATTTGCCTAGTTTAGTAAACCTAGGAAATCTCGCCTTGGCCGATGTTAGCTTACCCCTAACCGCTTGTCGGTTAAGCCGAACCGCCGTCGGTCACCTTTTAATCCCCAAAACAACCTTATTTTCGAGGTTGGCAAACATTGGGAATTTTCATGAGAGATAACATATCTTTTTAGAGCAAGTTTTCGCAAGAACACACATGCAAGGTAGGAGATCAAGCATTTTCTCTTGCATGTGGCATCCAACAATCACCCAAAATCATCTAGCACTCACCCTAGCACAAATTTGATCCAACCAAGCAAAAGGGAAGGCACATGCAGCCCATGCAAGAGCTTTCCAACATTTGGTGATCCTCAACAACATTCCACCACTTACCGACACCTTCATCCAACACTCACAAGCACCCTAGAACTAGATTTCAAGTAAGTAGAATAGTTTACTCCTCTAGTTCATTCATTTCATCATTGTATTGTCATCCTTTTGTTCTCTTAGCCACCCATTGACCTCCTTTAATACTTACCCCTCCATATACTCGTTAAAACCCCGCCAAACCCCATCTAAATAGCATAATACCTCGTTTCGGCCAACCAAGTCCTTTGTGCGATAACAAGGAGACCCAAAGCTCATCCTATGGCATTCTCGCTTTTCCACGATGCAGAATCGCACCGGTTCTCCGCAACCAAATCGGTCACCCTTAACCAGCATCGGTCTCTGTATTGACCAATAGAGTCCAGAACAATGACCTATCCACCTATTCCCACATTACCTTTGTTCATCTGTGATCTGCCTGAGACCTCTGTCAGACCTGCAAAGAACTAGAACCAACTACTTGACCTTCGGATCTTATTTTAACCTAGCATGTTAGATTAGATCTTTCTTATTGTGTTTTTAATGAGATACCTAAATCATTTTAATTACAATAGGATTTACTTCATTACCCGCATTAAATTGTTTTAAACGGTGGGTGACAAATGCCTGCTCAGAAGTATCACACTTCTCGGATCTAGCACATGCTAGGTAGTTCACTACATATACTATTTAACTCTTTATGGTGGTCTTGTGTTCCATTTCAGGTAGTTCCTCCTAACCAAAAGGAAGCTCTCGCGATCAGATGTGGATTCAGAAGTCATTCACGCGCAATAACCTAACAACCAACATTCCAACAGGTATTCCTCCTATGCCCATTACCCTATCTGTTTCATCAATATTTCAAAGAAACGTCTAAGAATTAGGTGAAACACATGTATCGTGCACACTTTTTTTATTTTTCTACTAAACCCATGTCAATGAATCTCTACAGATAATGAAGCACATCACTCTAGGCGTAAGATCTTGTAACTCGATTCTGAGGTGAGACTCCTCTGTGAGCATGTGAATGCTTATGAATTTATGACTTATGATGAAAAAATCATGGGGCATGCCTAGAAGGAAAAGGAAAAGGGGAAGCTCATCTATCTCATTGATGATGAAGGGGTGGATGACCGTAACATAGAACATGTGGAAGGTGAGTGCAAGGTTTTAAACATTGTAGATGAACACGCGCGTGCATACCATGTACCACTCAAGACCAATAAGGTAAACATTGGGACTAAAGAAACACAAGTCTATTATCTTCCCTAAATTTTATGCAATCAATTTAATTTCATAGAGAAGATTAAGAGCTTTCAAACGGTATCTAGAACAATGAAAATAGAGGTCATGTGTAGAAGTTATTATGAAGCTAAAATTTTTTAACAAACTAGTAATTTTTTGACAAACTGGTAAAAATAAAGGACTACGTGCATGTTTGTGATGACTTGGATGTGTGTGCATCTGTCATGTGGACCAATTAAACAATGACAAGTGGTAATGTGGTATGGAAGAAAAAGTTGTTTTGTTCCTCCGGTCTTCGACACTTCTTTATCAGACGGGTGGGCCCCACTATTTGCTAGCTAGGGCCCTCAACCAGGGTTGACACACTCTTTTTGCAAAGGGGTGCCTTTGCCTCCATTTCTTCATATCACTATATGCACACTTTTGTATTTAAATCCTTTGTTATTTAACACATGGTGAATGTGGGATATATTACATTGTATTGTAATTATGTTATGCATTACATGGCCGAGTTGCATTGCTACCAACCCTACTCATTGAGTCGATCCTCTACTAGCTCAACCGATCAAACCACCTTATCCACTTAACCCACCACTCCTCACCACACCGCTCGTAACCATCCACAAACTCCTTAACTCCTTCTTACTCCACCTCACCACTCGCCGAGCTATACTTAGTTCCCATTAAGCCTAACATAGCCTCCATGCCAAACTTGGCTCAAATATCCACACTAGTCATACAAAATGGCCCAAAATAAAATGGATTTCACAAATCACTTCACCGACCATGCCCATTTAAACCCGCCGACCACATAATCTGCAGAGAATGTGGGATTTAATCCCCAACATAGAAAATAGACCGCTGATGGATATTAGAGGGGTTTAACCCCATAACCACGTCAATGTTAAAATATAATTCAACCCTTAGGGTATAGGTGGTTGACATATATATAAATAGAGGATTTTCCTTATGTAGGGTTAATCGACAAGTCTATGTGAGCCTAGAGGGCATTTTTGGGAGTTAGAGACATTTTGGAGAAAATTTCCAAAAGAGACCATGGATTATTTTGCATGAGGATTATTGTGACAGGTTGAAGAAGGTCTAAATTTCATTGTACAACATTTGTAAGTGTTTTGAAGGTGATTTTAATAGATCGGTACCATTAAAATGGATCTGGAGATGTAGGCTTCGTGCCAAACTTTGTTATCAGCAATGATTTTGTCGTTATTCTTTGCATTTTCTTTATGGTTTTTATATTTCCACCGTCAACTTGCATAATTCTATTAATTATTAAAATTATGGAAAAGTCATAATGGTTAAATTTCATTGAAAAAAACACATTTTTAAACAGATTTTTAGTGTATCTTTGTAATTGCTTATGATTTTGGATCGGAAGATGTGCCAAAGGAGGTGATAATTGGTGACTATTGGTCTGAGGGATGTTGCAAAAATTGTTGAACTTTTATGTGATTTTCAAGATCTATTCCCAAGGGGATATCATGAGTTAAAGGGTGTCCATCAGTCTTTGGGCGAGATGAAGATAAAGCTTAAGGATGTTGTGCAACTAGTTCCTAAGAGGCCTTACCAATGAATCCTAATCTACGCCTCAAGGTAAAAGATGAACTTGAAAAAATGTTAAAGGTAGGCATTATTGAGCCCATTGAAGAATAAAAGTGGACCATTCAATGGTTATCAACATTAAGAAGGATGTGATGATAAGGATTTGTGTTGACTATAGAGTTTTAAATGCTTCATGCGTCATTGATCCTTTCCCCACACCATTCACTGAAGAGATCCTAGAGGGTGTTGTAGGGCACAAGATCTATTCTTTCACTGATGGATTCTCAGGATACCATCAGGTTAGGATCGTGCATGAAGATCAAGAGAAAATAACATTTACAATTGAATGGGGATGTTTTGCCTACATAGTTATGCCTTTTGAATTGAAGAATGCTCGCGATGTTCTCGTGCATTGTTGTGCATGCATTTCAAGACTTCATACATAAGTTTCTTCAAGTTATTTAGATGATTGGATAGTGTATGGCCTATTTAAGGATCATTGTGATTATTTGTGACTAATGTTTGAAATACACAAAAACTTAACATATCCTTGAATATCAAGAAGTGTATTTTTGCGACACCATTTGGTACCTTTATTGGACACATCATCTATAAGAAAGGCTTGTTGGTGGATCTAGAAAAATAGTTGTTATATTGGGATTGGAGGAACCAACCAATCAAAGTGAAGTGTGTGGATTCCTTGGATATACTGATACTATAGGAAATTCATTAAGGGGTGTGCTAACATTTTTGTGCCACTAGAAGAGCTACTAAAGCAAAAGGAAAGTTGAATTATAAGGATGTGTAATAACATGCATTAAAGAATTTGAAGGAGAGA
Organism: Taxus wallichiana var. yunnanensis; assembly: GCA_018340775.1. Lineage (NCBI taxonomy): Eukaryota > Viridiplantae > Streptophyta > Pinopsida > Cupressales > Taxaceae > Taxus > Taxus wallichiana. Next base: position 945,109,306 of record CM031235.1, read on the forward strand.
CTGACAACAATGCCTATTTTACACTTCCCTTCTTGGAATCCACCATTTCATGTCCATGTGGATGCCTCTAAACATTGGAGCGATTGGACCAGCCCAAGGGAAGAAAATGTAGATCATTCTATCTGTTTTATGAGTAGGAAGTTGACACCGAATGAACAAATTTACACAACTACGGAGTGTGAGGTATTTTCAATGTTATACGTGTTTCATAAGTTCCAACAATATTTATTGAAAAACACCATTTACATTTTACAATGATCATATGACACTTAAGTATCTATTTAATAAGCCAATTTTTTAAGGGCACATATGTCATTAGATATTCTTATTCCAAGAGTTTGAGTATTATGTCATAGTCAAGCTCGGAAAAAGTAATTTGGGACCAAACCACTTCTCACGAATAAACTCTAGAAAGGACGAGAAAATCATAGAAGATAATATGTTAGATGCTCATTATTCAAATTACAATGATGTGAGATAGTTGATCTGGAGGACATTACAATATTCTTATGCACGAGATTTGTGCTTGAGGAATGAAGACATTGAGAAGAAGAAGCAACTTGCCATTAGTGTAACGCCCTACCAATTGGTAGTCGGAGGTGACCTCAATAAAATGGGCGAGAGATGAATTTTGCACGGGTGTGTCTTGGAGCATGAGCACAAAGCTATCACGGAATAGGAACATGATGGAATTGTTGAGGACATTATACAGGCGAGGCTACAACGCATAAAGTATTACTTGTAGGATTTTTGTGGGAGATGATTCACATGGAAACCAAGGCCTTTGTCAAAGCTTGTGATCATTTCCAAAGGATAGGTAAACTAGGACATCGGTATGAGATGTCATTGTGACCTATAAAAAGTGCAAAACCTTTTCAAAAGTTGGGCAATTAATTTTTGGCCCAATAACACCGGTCACACAGAGGACATGTGTGCACAACATCATCACATGCACATATTATTTAACAAGGTGGGAAAAAGTAGTGCCCAAAAATGATTGCACTACTGACTACAACAACAATATTCTAATGGGAGAACATTATTAGTAGGTATGGTTGTCCATTGAGCCTTACAAGTGAAAGGGAACCCATTTTCTAATGAGACAATTATAATTTTGTTAGAATATTTTATGATATCTCATCATAAGACTACCCCTATCACCCACAAACCAATGGTACTGCAAAATCCTTCAATAAGATCTTAGGACAAACATTATCAAAAATATGTGATATAGGCAGAAAGGATTGGGATGAAAAAGTATCATTTGTTTTATGGGTGTTTAGAACTAATTACAAGAGGTTGAATAAGGCTACACCCTTTCAATTAGTGTTTAGCATAGAGACAATTTTTCCTGTAGAATTCAAGTTACCCTCCTCTGCCTATTTTGTGCGCATGAGGACTTGAAGATGAGAAATCGATAGAAGAACACATTGACAAACCAATGTAATTGGATAAACGGCGAGCAAATGTGTGATGGATTTAGAAGACATAAAAAGTGAGACTTAAGGCCTAACATGACAGGCATATTAAATAAAAGTCTTTGTGGTTGGCGGGATGGTGCTTTTATATGACTCTAAGTTTTCACGCCACCTAGGGAAGCTCAAAGGTTATTAGTTGTGACCATTTAAAATAACCAAGATACTAGACTCAGGCGCATGTTAGTTACAGGTGGTGGATGACACCATGTTGTCCTGATTACTTTAATGGGAGTAGGATGAATCCCTACTATAAATAAGATTCCATTTTATGTTTGTAATAAGGTAATATTTCCATTTAGATTAGGTTTTTGTTTTAGTTTATTTTGTTTTGTGTTAATGAGTGTGTTCGCGTGCAAAGAGCTGATCAATTTGTTTTAGATTGATGCACGAGAGGACCATGTATGATTTTAGTGTGGGGTAAGCGAGTTAAGTTGCATGAAGGAAAAATTTAAAGGCATGCAAGGAAAGTGTTCCCGTGGTTGGTTTGATAAGGTGCAAGTGCGCGCTTGATTGGTGGAATTTACTCATATCAAAACTTGGTGAATGGAGTAGCGTGTAGTGTAACGTGAGGGAGGAAGCACAAAGGAAAAATACTTATTAAGTGGCATAGAGGAAGAATATGTGTGGCATGTGAATGTCCATGTGTAGAGGTATGTAGCTTGAGAGCACGCTAGAAAGGTTATGGATTATATGCGTGGAAGAAGATTCCCGGGATCAAAAAGTCGGAAAACGTAGGAAAAGGTGGGAAAGCTAAAAATGGTGGTAGGTGAGTACATTGATGTGATCAAAATTAAAAATATATAAAAGGATGATGAAGTGAAGCCATTCTTACCTTGTTATTGAGAACTAGTGCGCAAAAGAGCTCTTGTGAATTTACAAAACAAGTGTGAAGTGTGAACAAAGTGCACACTAAGATCGAACCAAAGTGCAACATAAGATATCAAACATAGAACCTTTAGAAGTGGAAATATATCTCCTTATGTGAAGTTGAAGTTGCGTGAAGGGTTATGAGGGAGAGTTGTGAATCCAAACTACAAAGCTATGGTTCAACACTCATAAGGGTGAAACTTGTAAGGTTAAGGAAAGTTTGATTTATAGGTTTGGGCTGGGACAAGGAGTTAGATTGAACTAGGGAACATGGTTGAAGCATTGAAGTAAAACACAACTTGAGCAAGTAAGAGTTTGTGCTTCCAAATAACTAGGGCACAAATTATAGGTTACTAAGTTACATGAAATTTGAATAGAGCAATCAAATGGAACCAATGAAAGTACCAAAGAACAAGAAGCCATATAAGCATCCCCTAACAACTGGTTTTTACGAGATGTAATATCTATAATAAGTGATTATGGGAAAATCATGGGCATCATAGTTGTGGAAATATAAGATAAGTGAATACAACCACCACACACAAGGACATGAAACAAACATAAAAAATGATGTCTTACAAGAGATGAGCTAGAGGACAACAAAAGAGCGAGATAATTTTTATGACAAGGTTTACAAGACCTTGAAGGTGTTGGAGTAATACAATTATATAAATTACCCTTATTTGGTAAGTCCATGATCTACACTAGTGGGTAATGTTGTGCGTCCCTAAGAATACTTATACTTCACATGTAGAAGGATGCACTTAAGCGTAAAATTAATCAAAGAAAGTAATTGGGTTGTGTGATATTGGAGAAGAGATAAAAATTGACCTGCATGATGAGGAAATAATAGAGGAAATAACCAAAAACTTTCATTATCAAAGGGGAATTCACACCTTCAACATCGTAAAAATAGTTGACCTAGGAACCAGAGTAGCTACACACTTGATGAATTGCGAAATGGGAACCTCTCGAAGGATGGATAGAGTTGAATAAAAGTTTTTGCATATTGCGCACAAGATGGCACACACAAGACCCAATATAACATTGCCTATTTATAGCTAAGGGAATCATAGATGAAGCAAAGACCCAAATAGAGAAAGGAGATAAAATTACTTGGGGTATGTCCTTTTGTTAATTGTGTTTTAGGAGATAGGGGATCCAAATTGTCTCAAAGATAACATATGGGAACATCCTATTGAGAAGAAGTATCCAATGCTAAGGTTCACTAAGTACACTTGTGATGGGGCCATCTCTAACCCATATAAGGTGTGCCTTGAGAAATGGTACAAGAGGATAGATGACGCATTCGAGAACGAATGGTGAGTGCCCATGGACTGCCAACACTATTGATTGGGTAGACAAAGTTTGCAGTAATGCAACACTTTAGCTTTGGAAGGTTCTTCTTGAATAATGGAGAGATGAGACCTTAGTAAAAGCTCCTATTTAAATTTACCACAAATTATTTCAAAAGTGGTGAATAGGATAAAGGATGCACAATAATAGAAGTTCAACTCGAAAAGGTAGATTTAGACTACAATACCTTGCAAAAAACATATATTGTTATGAAACAAAGGCATTATATATAGACAATGGAGATAGAAAGCATGGAATTGAATGCCATTGTGACCTTGGAAGTTTGCATGAGAGGCTTGCATGGTCTACATTTATCTACGACCAAAAGTTTAAGTATGGGAAAGTGGTTGATGTGCATGACATCAAGCTTACATGCCTACGAAAAAGAAAATTGTGAATATTTTGAAGCGCAAACATGAACCCACCCCTTCGGGAGAAGAGGAGGAGGAGGAGGAGGAGGAGGAGTTTTTGCAAGACCATATAGTGCAAGGATAAGAATGTAGAGGAGGTTCAAGGAGGCAAGCAACTTGCGCTCTCTAAGGAATCTTCAGATGAATATGCATGGAAGCCTTGTCCAAAAGAGGAGAAAAAACCTCATATTATTCATAATGTTGATGAGGAGGAAGACTTGGAACATCCTGTACATGAAGAAAAACATAAAGAGGAGTTGGAGTAAGAATGTGAAGAAGAATTATGGGATGAAGAGAACGTGCATGAGAGTGTGAGGAAGAGAATGTGGAAGAGCACAAAGAAGAATGTGAGAACAAACATAATGAGGAAGAAACCCATGAGTAAGGAAGTGAAGAAGGGCATGAAATAAGGAGGAAATAGGACATGCACAACATATTGCGTGTAAAGACACCGAAGAAGGAAATCAAGAGGAAGGATTCCAAGGAAGACTTCACTAGTACCACCTCGATGTCTAATGCATTGATCATCTGACAAAGCTTCTAAGGGATAAATTTCTAATTTTGGTGCCCACCGAAGACTTATTATGTTGGGAAATGTTTGACAAGGCTAAACCCCATCTCGCACATAAGAAAAACTCTCTCCTAGGCATTACAAATGCACATGGAGGAAACTAAGTTTGAGGTGAAAAAGGATTCTATATTTGACTTACGCAAAGTAAGGACCCAACAAGGGTCTATAAAGTGGTAGACTCAACTCAATTTTCCAATGAGCAGACACATAATGCATTAAATAAAATGGATACCAGAGTAGGAAGAAGGAACATTGATAAAGGGGCCACAATAAGGAGAATGCAGAAGGATATAGAAAAGAAAGACAAGAAGAAACAATGATTGGAAGAGGAGCTAAGGGACTCAAAGAAGGAAGCGATAGGTGCATATAATAAGGAAACCAACATGATAAATAACATTATTCGTGCATGCCCAAATGTTATAACACATGATAGACCAGATCACAATACAAAGATGGAATTTTTGGAGGAAGTGGTACATCTACTACTTGGTAAAAGGTGAATAGTGGGTAGGGGCCTACAACAAAAGAGTTATATTGTTCAAACAAATCCAAGGTGGAATAGATGTTAGAATGATACAAAACACTTGGCAAAAAAATAGAGGAAGCCACACAGAAGGTTAAAATATTTTTTCTAACTTACAAGATATCTCAAAGATCCTAAACACTCGCATTATGAGGATGAGGTAAAATTGAAGAAAATTCAGTCCTCATTGTTGAAAAATAGAGATGAGCGCTAGAGGGTTTTGTAAGAAATCAACGAGAAAAAGGAAGCAACAAAGAAAAGCACAACATGATTGAAAAAAGGATTGACAAAGTCTAGATGATAGTGATGCACAAAGCGGATGGCTTGGAGGGTGTTGTCATAGAGTGGGATGTCGTCTTGAAGGAACTGTAGGAGAAGGCTGAAAGGTTAACTCTAGAGAACATTCCAGACATTATTGAGGCAGCCCTGAACAAAGTGTCTAGTGAGCTAGAAGAGTGGAAGCATTGGAGAATGGGATTAAATTAGAGATTCTAGAAATCTTGTTATCACCATAGCCAAACTTTTGATATGCGCAGAGAATCCATTCTTTATTCTTTGATTTTGTTGGGAAATTTCCCATATTCTTTCAAATATTAATTTAGAAATTTGTTCAAATATTCTTTAAATATTATTCTTTGATTTTCGAGGATGAACAATATCCCTAGTGTGGGGCAATGTTGGGCCGAGGGAATTGGCTAAGTATGAGACACATGCAAAGGTGTGGGTGACAATAGAAGCCGGGAGATTATACAAGTATAGAATAGGATATATGAAGGTATTCACGCAGGGGTAAAATAAGAGTACTCGGGAAGGTTCACACATAGAGACATCAAAGGAGTTAGCCGGCATTCGGGATGGCCTAAAAGTAGGAAAAAAATATGGCGTGAAAAATAAGGAAAGGATATAATTGGATAAAATAAGCGTTAAAGTACATGCAAGAAAGACTGGATAAAGATAGAATCAGTATGGGTGGATGCAACTAAATATAACATTGGCATGGAGATCAAGTAGTCTATTAATAAGAAAAATTATTATAAAGCGGCGAAGGACAAGTTCCCACCAACTATATATAGTTGTCATGCTTATGTAATGAGACATGCATTGGTATGTAGATAGATGTTTGTATATATAATAGAGAATGCACAAGAGTATGACATAATGTATGTGAGATCTATGTTTGTAATATGAGATCTTATGAATGTAATGGATGATCTGATATGGATTACCAAGGTTAGGAGAGATGAACGAGGTGTCATTGGCATCCAGATCTTGATATTAATTATATATGTTATGGAATGAATGATAAAAGATCTTATTGTTGTTATTTGTATTATGATTTACTTAGGTTGTCTTTTATTTTATGTTGTGCAATGGTTTATGTTATTTGTACATCTTGCATGATCTAACAAAGAGGGACTTGGTAGGTTGTGCATGCTTCAGTGAGCACTTGGACATTAGTTTGAGTGATGTGCCAACATGCCCGACTAAGTGGTATTGATAAAAAAGACTACACCTCTCATTTCTTCAATGAAAATTCTAGTGAGTAGTATGTAGAAATTTCCTGACCAAAGGTTTGAGAACCTATGAAATAAATGACGAAGGGTGACTACAATATGAAAAATATTTCATTAGGTCAAGCTACACATGAAGGTGATGCACATATGTTTAAATAATCTACTTCCCGCATACTTTCTCGAAATGAGGAGTACAAGCAAACAATGGAACAGTTGGAAGAGCATGTGAGAACTCTCACTTTGCTTATATGCAAGCATTTTTAGATCCTAGTGTAGTACCACATCCTCCCATAGAACATATTATCAAGTTATCGAGATTCGACCCCAAATTAATCAAGAAAGCTCAAGGTTACTCAATGCAGGGAAGGGCCAATGACAGGTGGGTTGAAAATATTCTTGAAAAAGGAAAAACATTATTTCTAGAGGTTCTCTCTTTGTTCAAATATGTTTTTGCCACCATTTTAGAAGTGAAGAAAACAAGGGAGGAGATTGAAAAAGAGAAGATCCATTGGGATGAGGTGTTCCCACTTGTGTCTGAGATGAGTTTCCTCAACTCCCACACTCTCGTGAGTAGGAATGTGTTCACATATGTTGCTGAGAACTTGTCCCTAGTTTGGATCCACACAATGAATGTTAAATATGACATGATAAAATATGCAATCTACAAATTCAAATTTTGTGAACAACATACCTTCAATATTTTGGATGATGTCAGTAATTGTGTTCAAAACTTGGATCCCTTCTGCTCACTGAGAATTCATCATCGGAGGAACTCATCGGTTATTTCCAAGAGTTAGTCAAGAAGGAGGCAAGTGATCCTCTCTCCTTCAACAAGGATACTTTGGAGTCCTTGCTAACATCAGAAGCTCTATTTATAACATTGAAAGAGATCACAAGGAATGGTTTAATCAATGTGAGGATATTAATGATGTTCTAAAGACATGGATCAAAGTGTTTGGTTCACCCAATGCGGGTTACATCCACCAAAGATAGAGATATCAATATATAATAATAAACAAGAGTACAAATCAACTTTTCCAACAAGAGTACAATGCATCTCTCAAAGAGTATCTCCTCCTCTCTTCCGATCTCTAAATGGATCTCCATGAGTGCACTACAACCATGCCTCCAAACACCACCAGATCTCACATACTAGGAACTACTACATCTCCCACTATGCAACCAAGCTCTCCTGTGAATCTGTAAACAATACCTCTCACAAGGGTCTACCAATGTGCAACCATATATCTATGCACCAAGAAGTAAGTCTCTCCTCCATCTCACTACATCAACCTGTGCATACAAGAAGACAACCTCCTCTACAATATTTGGATACTATCTATACCCACAAGCTCTCCAATGAGCTACAATACTATATCTCCTATGGACCAACAATACAACATGATCTCATGGATCTACAATACAAGATCTCACAACAACATGTGGATCTACAAGATGAAAGACTATGTGCTTTTGCATACTATGCAAGCCATTACATTGAGATAAGAAAATACAAAGGAAATATAGTAGAAGACATAACACTCTTCTCACCATTCAGATGTACCTGCTATTTCCTTCTGTCCAACTTCTCTCCATTGAAGCTTTATCTTCATGCAACCTTTTTTTTTTTTTCTTCTTCTTCATCTTCAACCAAGGAGAATTAACATTCTTCCTCTATCCTTATGTTCTAACCCTAGTTTTCTAGCTTATATAAGCTTATACAAACTTAGGGAACCTTAGCTATGCATTTACAACCTTTAGATCACCTTTACAATCAAATCATTGATCAAATCCCACGCATTAAAAAAAAACATAAACATAAAACCGCAATAACCTCGAATCCTGTTTGCCTGACCGGTCGGTGATTTGTTGACTCACTTCATGTTCCTCCTAATGTGACCGATGTCGGTCAATACCACTAGTAAACTAAACTATTACTATGTGTAAACCTCAAATGCATGCCTTTGTGAAGCAATTCAGCTCCACAACCTAACAATCTCCCACTTGGAGATAAATTGTTGAACATGTACCTATACATGTACATCACCATCCTCTACATACCATGAAGACCATCTATTCTTTACATCAACAATTCTCTCAAATGAAATCAGGAAGATTAAACCATCTTCTAAAACCAAGAAGATAACAAACCCGTGACTTACCATATACCTGCATGAAGCTACTATTGATCCATGATACATGAGTTATCCATACATCAAGCTCCCACTAAATCATAACACCAAGCCTCTCATGCAACCAAGCCACCATGACTAACACACCTGCAAGAGCTCCCACTCAAACTAAAGTACTGAGATTCAATCATAACCATAACCATACCTATAAAACCAACCATGTTCTCCAACCATCTATCCATGTCTCCATGCAACCACCAATGCAATTGACCAAAGACAAGTCAAACTAGAATATGCATAAGAAAAACAAGATCCTGGGAAAAGACAACCCAAAAATGAGTTCTACATGCATCCAATGGGTAATTACTCCACAACACCTGCATAACTCAAAGAATCCAACACTTGCATTCTACAAATCCAACCTTGCATAAACAACTTACATGTCCAAGACAACCATCTATAGAAAACATATCTATCATGGAGTAACATAGTAATAAGAGGAAATTCAAACATCCCCTACTCATGCTCAAGGGCATCTAAACCATGCTCATAGGCATCCATGTGCAAAAAAATATCTACATCATCATAGAACTCACAAAACATAATCTATCCACATGTACAAAACTCACCATGTACATCCATCCATATCACTAGGCTCTCTAGAAGCTCCAAGTCTGCCACCGACTAACTCCAAAGCCACTCATGAATCATGTGCTAATCAATGTCAACAACAACAACCATGCTAACCATGCTACTAATAATTAGTGCAAATACCAACAAAAATGTCATCAACATACTACACAATTATCCAAGATGAAAGAAAACAAGGGCAAACATCAATAAATTGTAAATACACACTATTGTCACATAACATGTAACTCCATGTAACCTAAAAACAACTGAATGACACACGTTTCAATCACTCAAATCAAAACAATAGATTTTCCTTCTTTCACCCTTCAAACTCTAAAACATTTCTCTCTCTCTCTTAACCCAACTTGAACAACCATCAACTGTCATCCCATAAGGATATCCAGCACCACAAAATAAAACTAGAAGTGACATCATCATGCACTAAACACAAAATACCTATAAAACCATGATTGTCCTCCAAAACAACTTGTGCCTCATGCCACTCTGAATAGTAGCATACTCCTCTCACTCTACACATGCATATGTGTCCAACCTACAATGCCAACAACCATGGCTTTCTCCCACTCAACATGAACTCCCCTACACTGCCTCTAATCATCAAGCTCAAAAGCTCCAATATATATATATATGAGAAATAAAATAGATGAAAGAAATAAAATATAAAAAAATATTCCCTTCTTATCAAAGAATACTTCTACATCACAAAAGTTTGGACTTCTTGTGAAGTAGGTGAACCACCTTCTTTTCATCCATATGTACTCAACATCTCCATTACCTACAACTATGTCTAAACATGACTTTTCATTGAGGATCTCATCCTTAGACTAGATACCCTTGTCCTCAAGATTCCAACACATCCTCGAAAATAAAATTCAAACACACCAAATATCCATGGTGATATTTTACTTGTGCACACAATCCAAACATAATACCAATTGCTTCAAATGAAAGAAATAAAACATGAACCAAATAGAGATACCTGAATTTGACCCAAGTCTCACTAGACTCCCAAGCCAACTCTGTCCTCTTTTTGATTCAAACATTGAAGTGATCTACTCCATTTCTGCTGTACACTCTGTGCAAGAAACCTGATCCTCCAAACTAGACACTAAAACCATCCATGCCCTCTTCTTGCTGTAAAAAACCTAGTACAAATTCACTATCATAGAGAGTGACCTCATGGTTGACCGGTACCGGTTCCTTCTGTGACCATCCTCAGTTCACTGGACAACATGTTGGTGCATGGAATGAACACAACACCAAAAATTGGCATAGTACACCAAACCAGGTGCCTACTCCGACCAAATTTGATAGTTGTGTTGAGCCAGTCATTTCAAGAAGCACCCAAATCTTGTACAAAAACTTAACAACAAAATAATACATGCAAATAAATTACACCAAGATGAAACACATCACCTTACCAACACCAAGACACTCACCCACATCTTCAACCAAGTACTTGCTTCTCTCTATGATGGAAGCCCCATCTTCATTATGTGCTATTATATTCTACCTCTCTAATTAAAAGCCATGCATCTAACTACACCAAGGATGCATAATTTCTCCTCTATCTCATACTCATATCTGCAATCCCAAACCATGCATGTGCAACCAAAATATACAAGCACTGCAATACCAAGATAACAAAACCATACCTCTATACTCCATATTTGCAATCTGACCAACATGCATTATGTCTCCAAGAACCAGGGACACCTCAAAAAACAAGACACATTCACTGCATCTTCTCAATTTCTTCAGATCTATGATTTTCTATTTAAACAGTCACACAGGTCGTTAACACCGGTTTCCCACTAACCAACCATGGTCACCCTCTAACCAACCACGATCACCTCGCCGACATCGGATAAGGAAGTGTTGACATCGATATACCATACCGAAGACTCGGTCATTGTATTTTTAACAACCTTATATTTCTAGCTCCCACTTGATTTTAAATCTCTTCCTATGATTTTCACATCGGAAAAACAAACCCTACTCTCATACACCTATCAATAAACCACTAACAAAACCATGAAGTAAACCCTTTGCTCTAAAAAACTAAAGCCATCACTTTGATACCAATTGTTGGGAATTAGGACTGTGGAATAGTGTTATGATTCAATAACAAACCAAATCATGCAAATATGATCTATAACAATTCCCCAAAATCTACAACAGTGGAAGTATAAACTAGAATAATCCAAATCAAAACAAAGTACACACACATAACACAACATGTACCATGGTTCACCCAATGTGGGCTACATCCACCAAAGATAGAGATCTCATATATATAATAAACAAGAGTACAAACCAACTCTTCATACAAGAGTACAATGCATCTCTCCAAGAGTATCTCCTCCTCTCCTCCAGATCTCTAAATGGATCTCCATGAGTGCACTACAACCATGCCTCCAAACACCACCAGATCTCACATACCAGAACTACTACATCTCCCATTGTGTAACCAAGCTCTCCTGTGAATCTGCAAACAAGACCTCTCACAAGGGTCTACCAATGTGCAACCATATATGTGCACCAAGAAGTAAGTCTCTCCTCCATCTCATTGCATCAACTATGTGCATAAGAAGACAACCTCCTCTACAATATCTGGATACTATATATACCCACAAGCTCTCCAATGAGCTACAATACTAGATCTCCTATGGACCAACAATACAACATGATCTCATGGATCTATAATACAAGATCTCACAACAACCTGTGGATCTACAAGATGAAAGACTATGTGCTTTGCATACTATGCAAGCCATTACATTGAGACAAGACAATACAAAGGAAATATAGTAGAAGACATAACACTCTTCTCACCATTCAGATGTACCTGTTATTTCCTTTTGTCCAAATTCTCTTCTCTCCATTGAAGCTCTATCTTCATGCAACCTTTTTCTTCTTTTTCTTCTTCTTCATCTTCAACCAAGGAGAATTAACATTCTTCCTCTAACCTTTTTCTATGTTTAACCCTAGGGCAGCTTTTTCTTTAGCTTATATAAGCTTAAAGGGTTGGAAATTATTGGTTGATTATATGTTGTTGAGATTTACCACTACTCTATCAAGCAAATAAAAGTTACATTTCTTATATTTCTATGCTTATGTTCCTCTACTCTCTCTTTACTTTCCAATTTTGTAAGCATGGTGATCTTTCATAACCAAGAAGGAACTTTGTGTCCTTGATTGATGAACTTGTAGAAATGTGTGTCTCTACTACATATCATAACTTGTTTTTAACATTATACCTTTCAAGATACACCTTTTAAAATTCAAATTTCAAATAGTCTCTTTTTGGAGGGAAACTCAAAATGTCCCATCTAACACACAAGAAGGTCTTGTAAAGACCATGGAGGAGTTATAATAAACCTAATAAGACCTATAAGGCCTAACACACCCCTTTCTAACACAAAATTAAAAAAATTATGCCTTCATAGTGATTCTCCCGCACTGCAGAAGGATAAGATGGATAGAAATTTTTTCCCTCATGTGGACAAGTGTCATCATTTGATTGCACAATGAAGGAAGGGGGAAAAACTAACACTTAGCACCGAGAGGGCCAAAATGGGACACACAAGGAATCATGGAAATGGATGGAAAGGGGTGAATTTTTTTCCTCTTTCCCCTAAGGACATGGATAGGGACAAAAAAATTCTCCCTGCTCTGGTGATGTCAAGAGGCGGGATCTAATTTAGAGCGGGGGAAGCGAGAAAGGGCTTACTTAAGCACTGCAGAGCTTATTTTTGGTCACATGAAAATTCAAGGTAAGGGAAAGATTGGGGTTTATTTTATTGTCCCCAAGGGACAAGGATAGGAGGGACATAAAAATATTCCCTACCTTGGTAATGACAAGTGGCACAACGACATTGCATGACATGAGGGGCTAGAGAAAGGTGAAAAGGGCATGCAAAGTGCTTAACAAGGTCATGTGAAGGACCATAGGGAAAATTTGGGGTGGGGAACATTTTATTTTCCCTTATTTCCCCAAGGGATATGGACATGAGGGATAGAAAAATGCACCTCAACCTGGAGGTGACATGTGTCCTCTTGCAAAATTGGCTAAGTATGAGAGATGTACCTTTCGAGAGAGAGACTTGTTGACGATGTTATTGAAGCTTCAGGAAGAATTTTTGATGAACCCTTATATTATTTTGACTCAAAAGATCCTTAAAAATACAATGGTATGGGTCTAAAGTTCCAATTATTTCTGAAAATCCATCAAATAGCTAATTTTTCTCTAAAAGTAGGGTGTATTTGTTTAAACCGAGCTTCCTTGTGAAGTACTTGAGTCTTGTAAACAATGTGAAAGTTCCATCATGTAAAGGGTTGAATTATATTTCCAATGACTACTTGTTTGACTCCTAAATCCATACATATTTCTGTAATCATTTGTCGAAGCTCATGTACCCTTTTTAACTGCAAGCTCCTTAACCCTGAAAAACCCACTTTCACTGTTCTTATCCCTAAACCTCTAAAACTTTCCTAAATCTTCCTAAACTAGTTCCATCACTCTCAAAAATCTTCAACAACACTCCCGGATGGTTTAGGGATTTCAAATTTATCTTGTAAGATGCACACGTGTCGTGGAAAGACCAAAAATAGCCTTTTTAGGCTTACTAAAGAATTCACCTTTAGAAGCACTACACTTTGAAAGAATTGAGCGATCTTATCACAATGTTTAAGGGAAAATTTTAGTGGTGAATATTTGTTAATTCACGAATATTCTGGTTTTGAAATTTGAAATTAGTGAATTTTTAGGGTAGGAATTAGGACCGGGTTGCCAAAATTTTCTAGGTAAAGTTAATTTTAGGGGTCAATTTTCCATTCCCATAAAATAAAAATTCACAATATTCACCTTAATGTTGTCACCGGTAGCATTTTTATCTTGCTATCGAATGACAACATAATATATGATGTCGAATGATAACATAAATTATGCTACTGGCCGGTAGCATTTTTTTATGCTACCGGTTGGTAGCATTTTTTATGCTACTAGATGACAACATATATTATGTTGTCACCAGTAAGCTTAAAAAAGCGCTATCGGCCAGTAGCATATTTTATGCTATTGATGCCAGAGCATATTTTATGCTTTATCGCTTAGTAGCATAAAAAAAGTATGGTATTTTGTTTTGCTTACGCCATATTTTGGGAGGACAAATTTCTCATTGAGATGATCATTTTAACTATTAACATCAAAAAAATTCAAAACAAATCCCATACAAAATTAGCAAATATGTATTTTTCACAAAAATCATTTTTTTGTTTGTGCCATATTTTGTGAGGACAAATTTCTCGTCAAGTCAATCATTTTAACTACTATTGTCAAAAATGGTTTTTCAAAAATTACATATATTTTTGGTTGACATCATATACTATTAGCCAACATCATAATATATGATGTCGGTTGATAGCATAAAAATGCTACCGACCGACAACATATTTGCATTTTCTTCATATTCGCCATTAGTGCAAAATTCAATTTTCACATATTCGCAACAAATTTCTATGAATTGTTTTGGGGGTGGTCTTAAAATTTTCCTCGCAATGTTTCAAACTCTTAAGGAGGTTTGCATGACACATATGAATACTGTAATATTAGGGTAGGAATGACAAAGAGGTTAGATTGATCCTGGAGAGGTGTTTAGGAGGGTTTTCAAGCAAATTTTTTGACACTAGGGTTAAGTTGTCATGTTTCAAGTTTGAATTTTCCCTTGTAAAAACACATGACAACACATCCATAATTTTTCATAGTGTGGTTCATGCTCATATGAGCCTCCCAAGAATGTGATCATTACCCACTGATGTCATAGTTGAGTTTCGATTAGAACTTATACATTTCCTATTTGTTCATCTCTTCATCAAGGAGTCTAGCTTTAATAACCATGGAAGATGTATAACTTCTAATAGTAATTGGAAATTTGATGTTGGTTTTATGTTTTCCTATAATCAATATGTGTACCTATTCCAAGAAATTACCTATAAAGCTAAAGAAGTGCTCATTTATCATCCAAATACCTCAGCAGTGAAACATGTAGGGGTGCCTTAAAAGCCACTTACCCTTATGTAGGTGAAAAATATAAATTGTATGAAACAACAACCATATTCATTAATCAAATTTCTTACATTTACAGATATCCCGAACTACACCCACTCTGGTTTGAATAGAAAAATGATTAGTGAAAAAATGATCATGTACCCTTCGAAATTACCTTTTTGATTCTCCAATTTCAACTGAGGATAAACATCATATACCTTAGAGTCTGAGAATTCCCTCTTTCTTGGAATTCCTAGAAGGTATTTTTGGCATGCAATGTTATAGATGAGATATGAGGTCATATAAAATTCACACCTTAGTGTAGATCCCTCTCAGATTTGCACAATCATTTTTATGAGCTTGTCATGGATGGACTTGCTTATGAGGTCAACCCAACAAATATTTTCTTTGTTGAATAGGATAATCTCGATGTAATCGAACATCCATTCCTAAAAACTATAAATAACCTTCAAACCTGCTATTATTCTTATTAAAGTAATGAGGTCCTCAACATCCTCAATAAAATATGATCTCGGTTAACTTCTCGGGGACACTAATATGAGAGATCCTGGCTTTTAGTAACAAACAATCTGTTAATGATTTTTGAGAAGTCGGGATGATTAGCATTCTTTGAATTTTGTGTTGACTCATCAAGTAATGCCCACCACCTTTGTAAGTTTGGGTAATCTCAATACTACCGTAGACACTTATTTTCACACCCCCCCATGCCTTCATATCACCAAGTGCGCTCATTTCCCTCCTACTTTTAAATTACTTACTTTCCCTCCAAAAATCCTATTTCTCCCCACATCCCATCTATTTCTCATATTTCATATTTTCCCATATTTTAATCCTTATTATCCTAATCCCATCTTAATCACCCCCATTTAATACCCATATCAGATTCCCATCCCCCTCATCATTACCCCTCATTTAACCCCTTTCTAAGATTTCCTCTACCCATTTACTCCTTCCTAAGATACCCTTACCCATTAAACATCCCCCAACATGTGTGCGAAGGCTAAAAATAACCCGCTAACAGATTCTTATCTCGTTTCCACCTGCTTTCTTATCCTATTCTCGCTCACCCATCATGGTCCAAATGTCTCTTAGTATAAATTCCATCCTAATTGTCAACGATCGACCCGGTTGTGCCGACCCTACACTCGCCTATTTAATCACACTCACCCCTCCTCTCAAAGGGCTAGAAAATTTTGAATCTCTTGTGTTCTATGTGATTATTTCTTCTTGTGTCATCTGTGGAGCTCTCATTATCAGTGGAATCATCTTATTGTCCTTTTGCATGCCATTGTTGAAGCTTGGAACATAGTGGAGGTTACTTGGAGATATCATTCATGTATGTTCTTCCATATTTTGTAGGTTTACGTGTCTATTTGGATCTCTATCTATCCTTTTAGTCATCCGTCATCAACTTCACATCTTTTATCTATTCTCCTCTCTAGTCAAGATCCCACATACATCGTGCCGCTTATCGTTCGATTGGATCTGGTCATCATCGACCCATATCCTATCCCATTGAATCTTCCATATCCCGTATCCTATATAACTTACTTTGCATCTCATCCACCATACTTTGAATCCTTTCTATCCTATCCACACCCCATCATTTTGTAATCCATTTTAGCACCTCAAAGCCAACTTTTGTCTTTGTTTATGCATACTCTTGTTAACCCTACATAGGTCACCGTAGAATTTACTTATTTGCCTCAGGTTAACATCGATCGTCTCCTTACCCCCTTCAAATTTACTACTTCCCACATCCTTTTACCTCATATGTGTTTTGATATCAACCTCTCCAGTTTGCATCGACATCTCATTCCTGTTTCTACGCACTTTGTGATCATCTTTGTTCCGGCCGCTGTCGACCATACCATTTTCTCTCGGGTCACCACCAACCAGCTCTAGTTTGGGTTTATTTTTAGTAATTTCATCTATCAATTATCATTTCAGTATTTTTCGGTTCATTAGATCTTAGCTTATCGATCTTTGTTTTTGTAATCATTTCCATTTTCATCCAGTATCGATTATTCATATCTTTGTTATCATGTGGGTGACATCCTTTCTAGGAAGCTTTTACTTCTCATAACCGACTTCGTTGGGAAGCCCACCATATCTATCGCTAATCCTTTTCTGTTTTTTAATCTTCATTGTTGTGCAGCATTATTAACTCGCAGATGAGGAGGATCCATTCTTGTGTACCCATACCATCTTCATTGTCATCCATATTAGGATGTCCCTAAACCCTCCCATATTATGAGGTTTTCTTGATTTTTGTTTAGTTTTCATTAATCAAAACACGAAGCACGAAATCTTGATAAACATTTTGGCATGCCTAATGAGACCTACCCTTATTTGGTGAGGTATATTTCATTTTCATCTTTTCATTTTATTTTCTTCCATATCCATTTTCTACTAACCTTGTAGGTAGGATTTTTACTTTTGCTTGCTTCAGTGTCGAATCATTGATTGCTTGACTCACTTTTGTTTGTTTATTCTCTTTAAAGGTCGGATAAAATGGAAAAGCACATACTAGGTATTCCTTGTTTTTGTTCCCCATCCTTTTTCTTTCATTGCATTACATATTTTGTCTGTTTGTCCTCATTGAATCTTCACACTTTGTTCCCAGAGCTTAAAAAGAACACCCTCAATGTTTTTTTTTCACATAGTATAACTAGGGGTTAATCCTTTACATCCACTCTCTTCACACATGACCAAACACACACATTAATTAACACATTCAAAACATTCCTCCCATGTGGAACTATTGGGATTTCATCACCCAATAAGAAATTGCAGCATTCTTCTCCGGCCGTTATAAATTTTATCACAAAATCGGGCCTCACGTACCTTCAGGTATATCGAGGACTCCATCCCTAAACATCCTGAAACCATCCTTAGATCGACAGTTTCTTAGGTTCCCTCTGAGCCTTCTTATTTTCTTTTCACACTTCTTCTAAATAATCAAGATAAAATAAAATTGTGTTGTGTGTTTTTCTTGTTGTAGTAATTAATCAACATAGGATTTTAGTTTCTTGTTTCATGCCCATTCTCACTCGGTCATAGACTAGAAAAATGGAACAAGCCTCTTCATCCAACATTCTTGTTTCTACCACTCTTCCTATGCAGGAATCAACCATGACTATTACCTCTTCCTCTAGTGGTTACCCACTCCATCACTTCTACCATCCCTTCTAGTGAGTCACCCATGGTTCACGCCCATTCTCATGTTGATACCAATCCCTTCCTCTATAACCACTCGATCCCTTCCAGACCAGCTAATCCCCCATCAACCACCTCTATTGAAGCCTTTGGACCCCTTGTTATCCCCTGCAAATGCATGGAGTTCTAAGAACTCCTAGAGATTGATAATGTCAACCTCCATGACTACCTCATCCGTAAATCCACTCACCTTCCCATCGATGGGCCTCCTTTACAATAGATCTATGCTTACCATTCCCAACCCGAGTCTACTTAGGTTCTCACTTCCCAACTTTCCATCTTTTTCCCTTGAGAAATGAATGAGTTGGCCATGAGCCAAAGTGTGAGAATACCTCCTTTGACTCTTCCGATATTCAATCTACTCAATTGGTGGCCCCCGTATCATCTAGTTTACCATGTATCAATATTATACCCTCATCCTTTGTACCCATCACATCCTCATCTATTGTGGTCACTGATGCCCTTACTCAACCTCTTCGTAATCCACCTTTCTTCCTCCTGCGTCCGAGCACCCTCTTCAGAACTCAGTCCCCATTCCTACATCCCAAATCCATGCTAATGTTGTCTCTTCAAAACCACTCCCTTCAAAATCTACACAGACACATCAACCCCCTCTTCACACTACTTTTCAACATATGTTTCATCATCAACCCATCCACCCATCTCAGCCTCCTTATCATACTCATTCTCAATCCAACCCCTTGTCATACATCAACAAATCCCTCAATGTTGTCCCCCTACTTACATTCCTTTTTAACATCCCATCTCCCAACCCGTCTAATCCTAGCCTATCACTTATCCTCCTCCTTATCAACCACCTCCTCGAATCCTACCCATCCTCAACATTATCAGTCTCATCCTCAATCTAACCCATCCACTTCTTACATCCAACAACCTCATCCTTTGACCTCTCTTCTACCTACTTCTAACGACCCCATGTAAATATTATTGAGTAGGTTGGCTCACTTGGAGGCCACTACTTTGGGTCCCAAAAGCTCATTCACATACGAACAAATTTGTAATGAGCCCATCCATCCTTCTATCCCCATCAAACCTTATCCTCCTCATTGGGAACTTCCTAAGTTCTCTAAATTTAACAACAAAGAGGATCCTCAACAACATCTCCGAGCTTTCAAACATGCATGCTACCTTATAGCCCACGATTAGAACTCATGCTTAGGACCTTCCCCATGTCATTATCTCGGCCCCACATTAGACTGGTATAATGACATCCCCCAACACTCCCTCTTCTCCTTCACACAACTTTCCCAACTCTTTCTAGAACATTTCTCCATCAACATTGCTCGCAAAATCACTATCACCGATCTATATGTTATTAAATAGTTCAAGAAGAATCCATTATGGACTTCATCACAAAATGGTGTGTTATCATCAACCAACTATCCTTTTCTCTTCCTTAGACCGAGCTCATTGATATCTTTTCTCAATCTTGTGCTAAAAACATTTCTTCCACCCTTCAGATTCAATATTTTCAAATATTCGAAGAAGCTTTTACCATGGCTCGTAAAATAGAACTCCATTCCTTGGGCTAGGCCACATTAAACTCAGATCTAGCAAACCTAAGATGGAGTTCACTAAATCCTCCTTTTCTTCTCACCATGATAAATTCAAGAGTGTGGTAAGTGTTATGATCATCAAGTCTTCTTTTTCTTCTACCTCCCATATCAAGCCTTCATAACGAGCTCCTCGCCTTACCCCAAGAACTATAATCCCTTTGGGGAGTCTTATAGTTCCATCTTTGATAAGTTTATGGTTGTAAATCTCATCTAACTCCCTCTAATCCAACCCTTATATGAATATCGACCCAAGCCCGCTTGGAATCGAGAGGAATCCTATTATAAACATCATTGTGTCAGGGCACAACATTGAAAAATGTCACACCTTTAAGGATCTTGTTAAACAACTCATTAACAAAGGGGACATCCAAGTAGATAATCATAATGCCCTCCCTAATAAACCACTGACGTCTTTAAACAACTCTTACCCAATTATGAAACTACTAGCCAAGTTGCCCCTATCACATCTCAAACACCTAACTCCCATACCATTAGTACCATAAGTTAGGACCCGCTATCATCATCATCATTTGTCACATCCACATCCACTCTCGCACCCACCATACCTACATATATTATCCCTACTTCTATCGTACTTGATCCCATTTCTCTCACATCTATCATACCTCCTTCTCTTTTGCATATACCCACTTCTAAACCAGATTCCACACTCACCTCTTCTTTTATGCCCCTACCATACCTACTACATTTAACCCTATCTCGAGAATCCCATCAGCATCCGTGCTTATCTACATATGATTCTCCATCATCTTCTATCTCCACACCTTCCATAGAAACTCATCCAAGTAATGTCCATATTTCATCTCCTCCTCCATGTCTGAATCCTCACCTATCAAATCAACACCCCCATCATCCTCTCATCAACCCACTTTACCTCGAGCCCTAAACTCTGCATCATCTACCTCTGAAAACATGCCCACTATCAAGATCATTATCATCCCCACCAAGAGTAAACCTCCACAACATAAATCTAGAAACCTTGGCACACCTATGCAGAAATCACTTACCCACCTACATAAGAAATTGGAGTCGTCCCTTCTTAAATCTCCCCAATCTCAACTACTTAGTATTCAAACATCTGTCTTGGGGCTCCCTCCATCACTTTTGGGACCATGCCCTTCATCCAAATCACCTATCATTACTCAATCAAAATAAAAATCCAACTCCCACTACCCTAAAACTATATCCAAATCATCTACCCCTACTCCATCTAAATCATCATCCACCCCTTCATCCCAATCTCAATCGACATCCACCCTTCCTCCCATGTCAAAATCTAGATCCAAGGCTCTTATCAAGCCTCATAAAAACAAGACCCCTCTTCGACCTTCACCCACTTCCTCTAAATCAAACCCATCCCAAGTCCCCAAGACTTCATCCTCCAAAACACCCATCAATCTTATGTTGAGGTTATTTCAGTGTGTCTTGTTCATGCATATGCGGTCACCCTTCAACGAATTAGCACTTTGACCCACGTGGGCCAAAGCCCACATGGTTTGATCCCAACGTCATATGTGCCTACCATCGTGTCCCTGACCATACTACCAAACAGATCAAAGCCCTTTAAGCTCCTTGTCAATAGTATTATGGAATAATATGATATTCTCATTGAAGAAGAAGAAGACACCCTTCCATCCCTTGCCCATCTTCATCCAAATCTAATCCTCCAACCAAGCCTAAGAATTCCAAATCTACCATTGTCACTATTCTACCTTCTCGCTTCCTTTCTTCCAAAGATAGCCCTCCTCTTTACATAGATGTTGTCCGCATTTCCACCCAGTCTTGCCCTTACAAAGCCAAACCTTCCACTTCATCCAAATCTAAGGTCGTCATCACTGCTCCTCCCAATGAGCCTTCTCCAAATCCACTACCTCTGCCTACTTCTTCCTCTAAGGTTAAGGGGTCTATCTTGGCATCCCCTAATCCTACCTCCATCAAACAAACTATCGTAAAGTAGTTGCATCAAGCTCCTGTTAAGATGTTCATCTATGAGCTTATCCAAAGCTCCCAACCACAAAAAAACTCTTATTTAAGCTTTACATCACATTCTGTATAATCCAATGAGCCTCACCCCTTATAGCCCTTGTTGGAGCTCTTGTAGCTTCTATTGCCATA
Source organism: Taxus wallichiana var. yunnanensis (assembly GCA_018340775.1). NCBI lineage: Eukaryota > Viridiplantae > Streptophyta > Pinopsida > Cupressales > Taxaceae > Taxus > Taxus wallichiana. Next base: position 945,131,813 of record CM031235.1, read on the forward strand.
TCCTTTGAGGATTATACAATCCCCGACATTCTCCCTCAAGACCATGATCTTCCTCTATTTATTACGGTTTGTAGATCAATGACACCTTCATATATTGATCCATGATTAACAATGGTGCTAGTATAAACATCATTTATTCCATGCCTTCAATCAACTTGAACTCCCTAACACCATTTCCACCTAGGTCACATGTCATCCTTCCTTCTTTAATGATGTTGTGGCACCCGCTTTGGGCATAGTTATCCTTCCCATCTATGTTGGCCATAAACTCCTTCATGATATCTTCTACATTGTAGAAGGGGGTTTTAGTATAATTTCTTGCGTAGACGCCCTTGGATTCATGTCATGCGTTGTGTCCCATCTACCCTCCACCATTGTATTAAATATGAACATGAAGGGAAGATCCATACTCTCCTTGTTGACCTCCCTCCCTTCAAAGCATGTCACATTACTTATCAACTAAACAACATGCTTATCCCTAAGAAAGACTCTTCTTTAAAGCATCCACCAATTCTTCTGTGCTTGTATCTAAGTTACCCCATGACGGATATTTCGATGATGTGATGTAGTGCCTTGCCTTGGGGAGTATCAACTCCTCACTCTTAATTACCTTCCTTCTTTTAATCACCTTGGTCATCCTGTTAAGACATCCCTCTATGAACTTATCCAAAGCTCCCCCAACTACAAGATGGATCTTATTGAAACTTTACATCACATTCCCATATCATCCGATGAGCCTCAGTCCCTTGCAGCCCTTGTTGGAGATCTCATGCAATTTTCTACCACCATATCCTTTGAGGATTCTAAAATCCTTGAAATTCTCCTAGAAGACCATAGTCTTCCTCTATTTATTACGGTTCTTATCAATGACACCTTCATTTTTTGATCCATGATTGACAATGGTGCTAGTATCAACATCATTTCTTCCCATACCTTCAATCAACTTAAACTCCCTGACACCATTGATGCCCAGTCACTTGTCATCCTTCATTCTTTAATAATGTTATGGCACCTTTTTTGGGCATAATTATCCTTCCCATCCGTGTTGGCCATAAAATCCTTCATGAGATCTTCTACATTGTAGAAGGGGAGTTTTAGTATAATGTCTTGTTTGGACACCCTTGGATTCATGCCATGCGTTGCATCCCATCTACCCTCCACCATTGTATTAAATATGAACATAAGGGGAATATCCATACTCTCCATGTTGATCTCCCTCCCTTCAAAGCATGTTACATTACTAATAAACTAAACAACATGTTTGTCTCGTAAGAAAGAATCTTCTTCTAAGCATCCACCAATTCTTTTGTGCTTGCATCTAAGTTACCCCATGATGGATCTTTCGATGATGTGTTGCAACTGCCTTTCCTTGGGGAGTATCAACTCCTCACTCTTAATTACATTCCTTCTATTAACCACCTTGGTCATCCTGACAAGGCCCCTATGTATCAATCCAATGTTGGGGATGTTATCTCCCCCCTTTCCTCAAAACCAATCTTGTCTATGGTGGCTTTGATCACCCTTCTTCTCATGCTGATGACCACCCTCACACTAAACCATATACCAATGGTTTCGATTTCCTCTCTAACAAATCTTTTTCCTATACTTACCTTTATCATTGTGCATGGAAGGGATATGGTCTAGAATGTTATGAACAGGGTATCCATGATCTTTTCCTTAACCAATCTTGTGAACCATGTGAGAAGTTTGGCTTGGGATAAAAATATCCCTCCACTCCTCCTCCATGCACTTCTTCTTCCTCTCACATCGAAATCAAGCCAACATCTTATTCTTCTTCATTAGACTATTCCATAGACACATATGACACCGTGTCTACCCCCCAACTGAATTTTTTTAGTCTCCACCATTTCCCTGGACTAGTCACCTATCAGGTTGAAAATGAGACTCAGTCCTTTCCTCTTAAATACCCTGAGATGATAGGGAGGATTCCCCTACCATTGATATCCTCCAATGCAATGATGATGACTCCATTCTTTCTTACATGGGGCGAAGGATTCTCATATCCATAAGTCCCTTCCTCCTGATACTTCTACCCTTCTTAATGAATCCACCATCGACATCAACATAGGGACTCTCCAAGATCCCCACATCCTTAAAGTTGGCTAATCTCTTGATCCTTAAGAGATCAATCCTTTACCACCTTCTTATCTAAGCACAATCAAGCCTTCGCACGGTTATACTCGACATGTCGGGTCTCGATCCTTTTATTGTTGTCCATAACATCGTCACCATCCTCGATGCCAAACCTATTAAATAGAAGTCACGTTGCATACATCCCCGTGTTGCCCTCCTTTTTAAAGAAGAGATACAATGTCTTATTTCTAATTACTTCATCCAACATATCGATTATCCATAATGGGTTTTGAATATCATGCTCGTTACCAAATCTTTTGGAAAGCTCTGCATCTGCACCAATTTTGAGATTTAAATCTCGCTTGCCCTAAGGATGACTTTCCCCTTCTCAACATCAACTAACTTGTTGATCTCATTACCGACCATGAGATACTCTCTCTTATGGATGGTTTTTCTAGTTACAATCAAATCCTTATCTCCCTAGAGGACAAACATAAGACTTCCTTCATCACCCCTTGGGGGACCTTATACTATCACGTCATGCCTTTCGGTTTGAAAATGTCAGGGCCACCCCCAAGGGCTATGGACTATATCTTCCATGACCTTATCAAAAAAATTGTAGAGGAATATGTCAATGACCTCTTGGTTAAATCCAAGTGTCGGTGCGACCATATTTCTATCCTTGAAATCCTTTTCGAGCGCCTTATCCATTTCCTCCTTAATCTTAAACCGAATAAGTGTGTTTATTTGGAGTAATAATTGGTAAACTCCTTGGCTTCATCATCTCTATCAGGGGTATTGAAGTTGACCCCGCTAAAATTAAGGCCATCCTTGAGATGCCTCCCCTTCCAACCTCAAGAAAATTTGTAGTCTTCAAGGCCGACTTTAATCACCCACCGCTTCATCTTTCAAATCTCGTATCGTTGTCAACCCTTTCATCACCTTCTTCGTAAAGACACCCAATTCAATTAGGACGCCAATTGTCAAAAATCCTTCAATGATCTTAAGCAATATCTTCTCTCCACACTGTGCTCACACCTCCATGTGAGGGGGATCCTTTCTATCTCTATATCTTTACCTTTGATCATGCTCTAGGTGCCATGTTGGCACACCGCAATGAGAAAGGTAGGGAGCAAGTTGTCTATTATATCAGTTGTACCCTTCATGACTATGAAACCTGTTATACCAAAGTTGAGAATTTGTGTTGTGCCCTCTTGTTTGCCACTTATAAGATTCTTCATTACCTTCTTAACCATAAAACCTTTGTCATTACCAGCTTCCACATTCTTAAAACCATGCATTCCAAGCCTTATCATAGTGATCAGTATCACTCTATGGATCATGCTCATGACAGAGTTTGATCTAGAGTTTATTTCCCAAAATCCATTAAGGGCCAAGCTATTTCCAATCAACTTGTTGAGGCCCTCTTCCCGATTATCGACTCCTCATGAGCAATTTCCTGATGAGTCCATCTTTCACTTTGAATATGAGTATTCTCCTCTTAAAATGAAACTCTTCTTTGACAGATCTAAGTGTCAAAATGGGGAGGTGCTAGCGTCATCATCATTCCTCCTTAGAGCACCCCTATTCCCCTCACATACAAGCTTGATTTCAAATGCACCAACAATATGGTTGAGTATGAAGCCCTCATCTTGGGCCTTCAAACCGTTATCATACTTGGCATCTAAATTATTGATATCTATGGGGATTCCCATCTCATCGTCAATCAAGTCACATGAACCTATCAATGTAAAAATGACATCCTTCAAAAATATAGGGATATCATCATCTTTCTCCTTGAAGCATTCGACTCCTATACTATCAATACCATCCCACGATCATCTAATCATTTCAACGATACAATGGCTTCCTCCCCCTTATCCATGGAAAATAGAAGAGCCTAAACTCTCTATCATTTTTCAATGTCTCGATCAGCCATCTCATGTCCATGAGCCTCCCCATGTAAATTATGTCGACACCAATCAATATGATCTTTGGTATTCCTAGATCTTCGACTACCTATCCCAATATAAAGTCCCCTCCAACCTGTCTAAGAATGGTAGGAGGTCATTTCTTCAACATGCAACCCGTTATGTTATCCTTGGTGGCATCCTTTATAAACATGGGTTTGACGACATTCTCCTATGTTGCCTTAAGTATTTTGAATCTACCCATGTTATTCAAGAAGTCCATGATGACATTTGCAATGGAAACTTTAGCGGCTTGGTCACATTACTGAAGTGCGTCCTCCGCTGGGATATTATTGGCATACCCTTAATGAGGACTATTGTGAGTATGTTAAAAAGTGTGTTAAATGCCAGCAGCATTCCAATCTTATCTACATTCCTAGCCAGGCTCTACAACCCACCCAGGACCTTTGGCCCTTTTCACAATGGGGGCTCAACCTCATTGGAACTATCAATCCACACTCTTCTCAATGCCATCATTTTATCATCACCACTATCTTCTTGAGTATTTCACCAAATGGGTGGAAGCCATTCCACTCACATCTACCAAAGCTAACCAGATCATCAATTTCATCTACAACATATCATTTTCCATTTTGACGCGTTCCTCATAAACTCATCATGAACAACGAAAATTCATTCAAAAATAAATACCTTAAGAAGATTTGTGACTCCTTTAACATCAAGCTTAGCTTCTCCTCAAATTTTTATCCTCAAATGCAACGGTCAGGGCCGAAATGTCCAACAAGACCCTTTGTAACATTATCTCCAAGACTATTGATAGGTCGGGTCATGGTTGGCATCGGTATCTTCCTTTCTCTCTTTGGGCTTACCCACGAATAGCATCTGTACCCCTATAGGTGCTACTCCTTTCTCTCTCATATACGACTTTGAAGCCATTTTTCCTCTTGAAGTTCAAATCCCTTCCTTACGTGTTTCCCTTCGCGACTTTATCTCTGACGAGGAATATCATCAAGGACATCCAACACAACTTGAGTTGTTGATGAATGTTACTTTATCATCCTCCAACATCATCAATTCTATCAAGATCAAATTAAATGTGCTTATAAAAAGCATCTTAAGCCTCGTGACTTTAACATCGATGACCTTGTCCTTAAAAAAAAAACAGAATTTCACTACTCTAGAAAGGATCCAACGTGGAAAGTTCACTCCCAACTAGATTGGGTCATATATTTTCACGCATAAGTATGGGTCTAGTGGTTATCTTTTAGCTTTGTTTGATAGTAAACTTAAATCAGAACCTCTCAATGCCTTGCTCTTACGACCATTTTATTATTAACACATCTACTAATGTAAATTTAGTCATCTTAACGATCCCCTCTTTCCATCAATTTCATTTTCCATCTATCACTGTAATGATATGGAATCACACGGTCTACCGTCGTTATCTTGTCTATGACCTTAAATATGGGCACCACGGCTTTTCTCATAGCATATTCCTTATGGATAGGTTCTTCCTTCTTGGTGAGAAATCTGTGATCATTACTTCTATTTCCCTCTTATCTACCTTTTAGAACCATGATAAGGGTTCTCAAGTATAACTTGCACATCTTTATTATCCCCTCCCCAAGTGGTCTACTTGGCTATCCCTAGCTCCTGTGTAAAGTTCAATATTCAAAATCAAGGATGCTCTTATTAAGTTATCTTATCCTAAAAACAGATTGTTCCCTCGAAGGAAAATTGTTCATGTAAATCAAATAATGTAAAAATATAGACTGATCCCTCAAAGGACAATTATTGTGTATCCTACCATCTCAAAAAAAAAAAAACAAGAAAAAGAAAAAGGAAAATAAAAAAATCAAATATAGACCACTCCCTCGAAGGATGGCTACCTTGTTGTATCATGGCATGAAACGGTTTACCACATTGACCAACATTTCATATGTAAACGCATCCTAGGAAAGCTTCTAGAATCGATCAACTTTCCCATTGTTATCATTAATTTTGACTTCGCAAAATTAAAAAACATAAATTTTAAAAATATATATAAAAATTTCAAAGTTTTCTTTCATGTGATTTTTATCCTTGTTCGTGATCGTCTTATTCTCATGGTCATTCTAGTTTTCGTTTCATCCATTTTGAATGAGCCCTTCTCCCTACTACGACACAAACTGTGTTTTAATTATTTAATTAATATTTACCCTATTATTTAATAAAATTAATATTTATTAAATTTTATGGGTTTTTAATTAATAAATATTAATTTAATACTCATAGAAGTTGTTTGAAAAATTGGAAGAACTTTATTATTATTATTATTAATTGGCGTAAATCGCAAGCAAGTCTTTGAGGACAATTTTTCTTGTCCACGCTTCCAATTGTCGTAGACAATTTTAATTTTGCTTCTATCATCCGGGAATTGAGGAGACAAACTACAAGATGTTGCAAGCGAAGGAAATTGGGAAGAAGGAGAAACGAGGAAATATTGTAGATCTTTGAGTTCTTAGAATCACGTTGAGCACTCTGGATGTTGATCGATTTCTAGTTTGATCATACTAGCATCCAAAGCAGATTGCACAACATGGAATCCTTTCTCCAAGTGTGGGACTTGCAAAATGAGAAAGGAATCTACGAGAGAAGGTTAATTCCTATTCCTAAACTACACCGCTTACAATATTCCAAAGTGTAGGCAAGCTAATCTAATCCTAATCTAACCATGCCAAGGAGATAGAGAGAGAGAGATGCCTCCCCTTCCAAAAGGGAAAAAGTTCCTGAGCTTTATACACTAAAATGGTGATACACCTTCTTCGAGAAGGAAAATGTTGAACATCTATCAAAATATCTTCTCTCATGGAACAAGGAGAGGTGAGCAATGGGAAGGATGGACGATATGCATCACGAGCCCAAGGATAGATTTCACACAGTAAAATGTCCCAAAACTCCATGAACACGAAAACTTGAGTATTAAAATATGCATAATTTCAATGAAGAGAGGCAAGAAGAAGACAAGCAAAGAACGACGAGGATGGACCAGATGCATCACGAAACACGTTTTTGTTGCTTGATTTTGCAGAGAACATCATTTTAATGGTAAAGGTAAAAATGCCATTACTAGAGAAGCAGGTTCGAACTCCATTTTCAACCCCTGGAGAAGAAAAGAAGGGAGGCGAGCTAAAAAGATGAACAACCTTTTTAAAAAATGAGCCAAATCGGCTTTTTATAATGCATGGGTCGAGCCTGGGAGAGAGAAAACATATAAAAACGTGGGAGCCATTCCTCATTGAATGAAGATCATTAAAACAACATGGGCGTCCTTACCAATGACCCATGCCACGACATTTTTGGCCATCTCTTGAGAAGAATGTGACCCATTACGCATTAAACCTATCCTGTTGTTGAAACGGCTTCTGGCCATTACCACGTGTCGAGACGTTTCTTGATTTTCTCTCTCAAACTGAACCAAAATACAAGCTTGACCCTAATCATGTAGAGAATTTTTCTAGCTTTCCAAATATAAAGAACGGAAAATCGAGCTCGGATCGAAAGTTATGGCGATATGAAGATTTAGGGCAAAAACATTCCTAGAGGCCAAAAGGATGAAAATATTTGAATTTTTCGCCACACTGCTTGCCACTTGGATGACACGTTCGGTATGATTTGTCCATTCATCCTTTGAAAATTTCTTTCGTTCCTTAATTTCTTGCCACTGCACGTGCACTATTTTTTATCCTCGGGCACGAGTGGCACACTTTAAAACACAATTTCCATTTTCCTCTTCACGCTCTGATTCGCTTCCTTATCTCATTTCGGCCCTCTCACCTTTTCACGTCCCACACGTCCCTCAAGCGTACCATGGCCTACAATGAAAATCTCCTTCTTCTATAAGACTTTATAATAAACATCTTGTTCTGTTTTAAAAGACACGTGGCGAGATTCATTCGTTGGCGGCTCTTTAGGCTTTTCGCGTCCCATAGTAAGCTTTGCATCGAACCTCCCTCGCGTACCTTTGGCCAACACATCACAACAAATATCTAGGAAGAATGATACGTTGTTTGAGGTGAAGACACGTGGCGAGATTCCATTCAGAGACGTCCCATGACCTTTGCTCATTGGTCTGGATCCCAAAGTCTAATATTCAAAATGCAGGACAAATATCTCAAAACCGCCGATTCAAAGGGCTTGCAGATAAATCCAAGGCTCGATCCCTCAAACGCCACAATTATCAGGCGTACTTTTGCCGGAATTCCCATAGGTGAGGAAAAAGACTTAGGCAATTTTTTTCCCTCTTTCGATCGTCCCACACGTCCCCGATCAACGTCCCAAAATCCGCCGCAGAGGACTTAGCCAATTTTCTTCATGTCATTTTTATCCTTGGCCCCCAAGCTTGGTTGTGAACCTCATCCGACCCGAACCCTTCGGACCTAAATGCCTTAACACAGTCTTTGAACCTTATTTTTACATTTCTTCCATTTTATCAACTAAATTTTGGGAGGAAAGGCCAAGGGGACAAAACTTTGGGCCTTGAATCAATCTACTTGCTAAAGAAGTTTGTTTCGGATCCATGTTATCAAAATACAAAATGAATTTTGGATAACAAGGACCTAGAGCCAAAAGAAGAAAAGATTCTACATGCACTACCTGAATTTCACACAGAAACCTAGCATGTGCATTAGCTAGAGCCAGAAACCTTGAGAGTTCCAGGTAGTTGTCTCCATTGTGGGATCACAAGTTTAGGATATCATGCGCTTGCAAAGGCGAAGGCAATTTCATGCACGTGCAAGGATTAATCTGGAATCCCAAACAAATCTCATATGCAACAAAGAGGAAAAGGTGAAATTCAGCTGGTAGTTTTTTTTTGTTTGTTGTTGTTTTGTGCAGTAGATAGAAGCCCAACAAATATCCTCCACATAGCTTACAACTTGAAGACAAGAATCCATGCTGCCAAAAATCAATGCATCTGTTTGGAAGTTCACAAATCTAGGAAGAATGATAGGAGAGAGATCATACATGCCAGGAGATAAATCCAACCGGTAAAGGAATTCCACATAGGTGAGGGATAAGATCCAAATAAGATCCACTCCATGCTTGAGAGGAAGAAAGTGCCAAAACAGAAACCCACACAGCTAGGAGGAATTAATTTGAAGACAAAAATGCACATTCATTGCCAAAGAAGTTTGTTTTTTGATCCATGTATAAGCATGAAGGAGGAGATCAACATGCGGTTGGTAAAAGACAAATGATCACGAGCCATTTTGAATCGCCTACGCATGCAAAGAAAGATGAAGGAGAATACGAGGAAAATAACAGCCCACATTTTGGTTATAGAGAGTTGTCCAAGAAAAATCCCACATCTGTTTGGTGGCTTATGTTTTTATGAGAAAGCCACGTGGGAGGAGGAACAAGGAGAGTAGCCCATGCATGGATTAAAAGAATATCTAAAATCAACGTGGACAACAAGAAAGTCTGTTCTATTATTTAAAAGAGTGTGTAGAATAATGCATTCCTAGCGTGGTGTAAAGAAGACATAAGTCACAACCAACGTGGATAATAATGTAGAAGATCGAGCACGTGAAAGATAGAAGAAAGCAAGCCACCAGTGAAATGAAGCTCCAACGAATGCGTGGATGAAACACAACCAAGGAATGTGAAATAGCGAATTAAAAATTCCAAATCGATCCCGCACGAAGTAATTAAAAACCGGAAATTTAATTAAAAAATTAAATCATTTTCAACGCATTGGTGAGAAGTATTCGGAAAAAATATCACGTAATCAAATGCATTACCAATATATATCGGCACAAAGAAAAACAAATTTAATAAAGAAAACGATAGAAGTGGAAAGAACATGTTGCGGGTTGTATCTATTGAAGGAATCAACTTTTAAGCTCGATATCTCAAAGTTGGACGATCGTCGGAAGAAAGCTTTGGTTTGTTGGATTCTCCCCAACTTCATTTACTCATTTTCCGAATTTCAAATACGCAGCACCTCATTTGATATTTTTCACGAACCCAAGAAAACTCAGTTTGCTCGATTTTGCCGCACGCACAATTTCAGCTTGGTAGAAGGCCTACTTTGAGAATCCGTATCTCGAGCCTAGATGATCGTCAAGAGAAACGGTTTGGTTCGTTGAATTATTATCAACTTCATGTACTCCTTTTCCAAGTTTCAAATACGCATCACCTCGTTTGATGTTTTTCATGGAGCCAAATAAAATGCAATTTGTTTGACTTCGCCGCACATGCGCTTTTCGATCACAAGGTGACTCACCTTTAAGAGTTGATATTTTGAACTTAGATGATCTTTAAAAGAAAAAAATTGTTTCATTCAATTCTCCCCACCTTCATATACTCCCTTCTTGAGTTGTAGATGCCCATGAAGATGTTTGGTATTTTCCCAGGCTAAAACCAAATGGGATTTTCGCAGCTTTACCCTTACATTTTCATAGCAGTTTGAGAAGAGTTAACTTTGACCTTTAATATTTGATCAAGAATTTGATTGGGAAAAACCCTCGACACGCAAACTTTCGTACCTTAATATACTCCTCATCCAAAGGTGAGAGTTTCTTAGAAAAAGATTTGCTATTTTTAGGGTTGTTTCAAGTTTTGAAGTAAGGAAGTAATAGTCTAAAAACATGCTTTTGTGACAATCATGTCATCTTCAAACAAAGTAATGTTACGGTATGAGTTCTAGGGAATTCTACCCACTTTGACGCTCCATTCAGAGTATGAGAACATCACCAATACCAACTTGAGACACGTTGACATAAGTCGGTTCTGTGATTGCATATCAACCAAAGGTGAGTGACAATTTTCTTGACGCTTATTCTGAATTGTTCATCACTTGCATGGATGTGCCACGACATTTACACAGTGTGGCAATTCAACTCTATCGGCTCTGAAGCAGAAGCAACCTCTGACTTCCTTATTATGCGTATAGGTCGTAGCTATTGGCAGAGGTCTCTTTGGAGTCAAAAGCCATGGTTATCAGCAAAGATCGATAATCGGATAATCTTGTCTACATAAATTATCTTCACTTGATTGTTGTGGCATATTTATTCATCAACAAACCAAGAACAATGAGAAGTGTAATTGTGTGGATCATCAAGCAAACCCACATCATTCAAGCGTGTCCTTGTCAACTCTCAGTTAGCTGCGGGTGCAATACTTCATCGACCAACCTTAAAGTTGGAGCGTTCTCAAATTGGATGATCGTGAGTGGATTAGAATGGAAACCCTTTGGGATGGTGACAATGACAAAAGACATAATTCCAGGGAGTGAATTGCAATCTCAACTCTTGGAGATCTTCTCAATGGCGAAAGATCGGAAGCTGGATTCTGACAAACCAAGGTGGTGTAACGACTACGGTCTCGTAAAAATGAATAATTCACCGTGGAAAGGTATTTAGAGCATGTGGAGAATTGTGTGTAATTGTGAATGCGAATGTGAATAAAGACAAAATTTCTCACACCAGGATGTTGCTCAAATGGAGAGGTGGATGAATTGCTCAAGTTTCAAGCTCGACTCTCTTGTCATCTAGAGGATTGTAGAGCACAGTCAATGAGTTCATTTATATACGATCGGGATAGGCGGACTCTTGGCCCAATGGATAAAAACTGATCATAGGTGTTTTGATCTAGGTGGCGCATTGTTGACTAGGATGTCTATGTGTGTGTCCAAGTCATTTAAGTGGGGTCCACATATACCCATTTCTTTTATTTATGTATTTTTCCTTAAATGAATTTTTAACTTAAATGGTTCCTATTTTTAGTTGCTTTTAATAAAGTTGGTTGAAAAATTCAAAATTCACTTAAGTGCCCTATTTAATGATCATGTAAACCCTAACTAATTTGTAACCAACTTTTGGGTTATAAAAGGAAGTCAAGGGCTCATTTGTAAAGGTGACTTTGAGAGAGGAGAAGAAAATACTTTTGTATGCAAGCTTTACTTCAAAGAAAGAAACTGTGTTCTTTTGAGAAGAAATTTTGGAGTTAATGAAATATGAACTTTGTGTCCCATTCATTGTCTCTTATATCATTTGATGTTCTTATGTTCATTAGATGTTAGTGTTTGAATATTGCATGCAAATATTGTCTTGGATATTATTGTCAACGCTGCTAATATGTTTTTCTAGTTCACGTGATCAAGCTCCGATTATCTACTTGATCACGTGTGTTTCCTTTTACTCATTCTCGTTTAGTTGATACAAACACTATTTTATTTGTGTTAGTTATTATTTTTGTTCTCCATGCAATATTTGGCTCTGATTTTATCTAACTCTTTCATGTTCCTTCCATTCATTCCTTTCCATTCCTTTCCTTCATTCCATTCCATCTCCCTCATTCACTTTTCTTTTCATTGATGTTCCAAAACACACCCACATACAATTTTGAATGTACAAATGTAAATACAGTTTTGGTTTTCAATAAAGGCAACCTCACCTTCATTGAGGAGGAATTCGTTCCCACACTTTGTTGCATGTCATTTTAATGCTTGCAAATCCATATGCTAACAGTTTTTGGCTACTCTACTAGGGATTCATGAATCATTAACCAGTGATTGGTTAAATCTTTATGACTATCCCCTCTGCACAAGCTCCAGTTCTTCAACCAAATCTTGTTGTCGATGAAGATTTTCAAGGAGACATTGCTGCCAACCTTTGAATAAGAGCTTGGGAAAACCGCGAAAGCTTGCAACAATTTATGGTTTTGATAAAGCCATAGACATAGAAATCTGTAATGAAGACTCGAGAGGAAGAATACTTGCACTTATGGCCGGAAGACCTCATAGACACATGTTGATTATTGTTCACCGATGCGGCCCTCTTCCACCAAGGCAATAATTTGTATGACTATTACAGGTAACTCACCTATCTTACAACCAAATCTTGTTTTTGCAAATAGTCAAGGAGACATATCATCGGTTTTGAGGCAAGATATTTAGGAATAGCACATGAGGAACTATCATTTTCATCTCACGAGATCAGTCCTAGATAATGAAGAAGATCACTCCACGAGAGTTGCTAGAGTTATTCAGGCGAAAATAGATCAAGAAAGAGAGCGAAGAGAAAAGGCAAGAGCTGATCAAAACATGCCAGTGATCCTTTCATAGTAAATATTTCAAATTGGCAGGAAAGAGGTTTACACGAGGAGAAAAAGCTAAAGGTCAATCAGATCCCATTTTTGACTTTCAAGGAAAGTTTGGTTTCAAGTTATCTCCTCCAAGGAGGAACACACCTCATAGATCTGTAAGCCTTGCATCAAGTCCTAAAAGAGCAAGCAAGGAAGGAATCACTACAAGTCAAGCACTTGTCCTTGCTCACGTTGTTTTGCCTTTGCATACCACCTTTCCCAAGATGGCAGTTAACGTACCATGGGGAAATGCCATAGGCCCATTGGCCTTACCAGCTTGACATGACCTCCCACGAGGATTGAGGAAGATTCTTCCCAAGTTCGATGGAGATGGGAAGACATCACTAGATGACCACATTTATGCTTTCTTTGTTGCATGTGCATTTTTTCAATGGAATATGAGGATGTTGCTATTCACCTTTTCGTTGAAACATTGCATGACGTTGCCACAAATTGGTTTCATCATCTTCCAAATGGATGCATTACAAATTGGAATGATATGAAAAATAATTTTGAAGACCGATTCAAGATGAAAAAGATGAACATGCCCTTCTTTCCTAACTATCTTAGGCAAAGAAAGAGCCGACAGAGCCCATGAGGAATTTGGTGGCTAAATTCAAAAAAATGGTGAACAAAGTTCTTCTTAGGATTCGTCCAACCCCACGATAGACAAAAATGTTTCTTTATTAATGAACAACCAAAAGTGTGCTATCAGCTGAGAAGGGCTAGAGTGGCTACTTTGGAACTTGCTCAATCCTTGGCCATAGAAATTGAGGATGAATTAATCATGGCGGAAAATTCAAGAAAAATTCCCTCAAGGGAAAGAGTCAAGAAACCCCCAATGCTTCAGAGGCTATACTCACTAAGTTGGCTAATGATGTGCTAGCTTTGAAAAATCAAGTTGCTCAAAATAGTAAACCTGCTCCTTACAAAGACATCCCAAGAAAAGGCTACGTTCCTAACAAAGCCAGAATTGTAGGTGCTCTAATGAGGCTTACTATTGAAGTGGATCCCACAACTAACTCAAAGTGTGATGTCGTTGAAGAAAGTGATGATGAAGTTGAGGTCATCGAGGTTGACGAAGAAGAGCCAAACTCGGAACATCTGAACCTGAAGTTGAAGATCCTGAAGGAGAAAGTAATAATCATTTCTTCGAGTACCATTCGAAGAAGAAGACGAATATGAAGAAATTATAGAAGATATGAATAGTCAATCTTTCGTTGTCTTCACACGCTCTCGAAGAAGGAGCAGAGTACCACTAAGGTGGAAGATAAAAGAGCTCCAAGGAAGTTCCTAAAGAATCTAAGACTAAGGAAACTTCAAAAGAATTTAAGACAACCGAGATTCCTAAAGATTCCAAGGCGATTGAGTTTTCCAAGGTTGAAACTATCTTAAAGAAAGGAGGGCCTTTGTCAAGTCAATCAATTGATAAATCAGCTACGAAGAAAGTTTCTTCTTCCACATCAATATCAACCAAGCCCGAAGCAAAGGTCAAAAGTGTGTCATCATCAAGTTCGAAAGAACTAGTATCTGAGACATCAAGTATAGTCATTTTTCCCAAATTTGATATTATTGATCATATCAATAAAACAAATATTTCCATGTCACAGGCGGAGTACTTGAAGTCCAATAAGGATCAACTCGAGAAATTGGTCCAGTTTATCAAAGGTGACTCTACTTGTTCATTCCTCTAAAGGAATTCTGAAAAATCCCAAAGATGGGAAGACTCAAAATATTGTGGCGGCCACTACACCTTTGAATGAAAAGATTGAACCTTTCTTTGTGTCCTTTCTAATCAACGGATGCAAATTAAGTAATTACATTATAGTTTCGAGCCTCGAATAATGTGATGCCTGCAAAAGTAGCACATGCTCTTGGGTTGACTTGTACAAGAACATTCAGATCCTGTTACTCAATGGAGACAAGACAAGTTCCTCTGATCGGGTAGATTAAAGACACTCAAATGGTTCTAGCCCAATTTCCTCAAAAGTGAGTTAAGGTAACTATTTTAGTTGCTAACATTCCTGCTTTGTATGGTATGTTGTTGAGAAGGAAATTTTATAGAGATCTAGGAGCTGAGATTCAAATGTATTGGTCTCATGCTATGATCCCTATCAATACAGACATGAATTAGTTAATGCTGCTAGAAACTCGAGCAAAGCTCACCGTAATGAAAATCGATGACCTGCGCATGTGTCTTGTTTCAAAACTCAAGTATGGGTAATTATATGATGAATACAAAGGTTCATGCACTTGAGGTCACTTGTCAAGACCCTAATGAGATATGGACTCTTGAGTTTGATGGAAGTTGTTGCTCAACAGGTTCCAGTGCAAGAGTGGTGCTCATATCTCGAATGGTAAAATATTTCCTTTTTCTTACAAACTCCAATTTTCAAATACTAACAACACTGCAAAATACAAGGCATTAATCCTTGGCCTCCAAGTTGCAGAAGAGAAAGGGATAAAAATTTGAAATTTTTTGGAGATGCAAAGTTGATCATAAAACAAGTTAAAAATCAGTTTCAAGTAAAGAATGATCATTTGAGACACTACAGAAATAAAGTGTGGGACGTGATAGAAGTCTTCGATGCTTTTTCCATAGAATTTGTCCCTCGTGAAAATAATGACAAAGCAGATTCTCTAGCAGTCTCAACTTCATTAATGATTCCTCATTCAAAGTTTGATCAAGACAAATACACCATTGAAATGGTTTTTAGGCCAAGTGTTCCTGACAATGCAGAAAATTGGCAAGTATTCAATGATGATCAAAAAATTATTGCCTTCTTGGAAAAGAGGGATAATTTTGAATAGTTGTACTTTGAAGGAAGTGATTCTGCATTTCGCGAATCGACAACCTCACCCATTCAAGGAGTTGAGAATGAGGATCTTGGTGATGGCATCATTCAACTCAAAGGAAATAAAATTCTAAAAGGATTAGTTTCACTTGAAGAAATTTTTGATAAACATGACAGGTTTATTAAAGAGAAAGAGCAGGAAGGACCTATGAATTCTACTAACTATGAGCAAGTTAACATTGGTACCAAGGACAAACCTTGCCTAGTTAACATTGGTAAGTGTTTCTCACCTGAGGAGCGCAAGAAATTCATAAGCCTCCTTACCAAATATTCTGATGTCTTGGATTACTCATATGAAGACTTGAAGTCTTTCCAACCTAGGGAAATGGAGCATGACATACCCTTGAAACTTGGTGCAGTTCCATTCAGGAAGAAGCAAAAACAGTATAATCCCAAGATAGCAGGGATGATATTCCATGAGGTTCAAAATATGTTAGATGCACGAATAGTTTTTCCCATTCGACATTCAACTTAGATAGCTAATATTGTAGCGGTTTGTAAGAAAAATGGAGAAATTAGGATTTGCGTGGATTTCCACAATCTCAATCAAGCTTCCTTAAAGGATAACTATCCACTGCCGGTCATGGACCATATTCTGTAGGTAATCATTGTATCAAAAATGTTATCTATGTTAGATGGTTTCTCTGGATATAATCGAGATTGAAGTGGATAGAGAAGACCAACATAAGAATGCATTCACCACCCCCTAGGGTATGTGCACATATATAAGAATGCCTTTTGGTTTGATCAATGTTGGTGTAACTTTTCAAAGGGATATGGATATGGCATTCACATATTACAAATAAAATATCATCGTGATATAACTAAATGACTTGATAGTGTTCTCAAAGAAACGAGAAGATCACCTAAGAGATTTGGAGAAAATATTGCAAAGGTGCAGACTTCATAAGATCTCCTTAAATCCAAAGAATTCCGTGTTCGGAGTTACGGAAGGTAAACTCCTAGGTCATATTGTTTCTAAAGAAGGAACTAAGATCGATCCTGAGCGCGTTCAAGCTATCAAGAATCTTTCCTTACCTACAAGTAATCTTGGAGTCCACTCATTCTTTGGGAAGGTGAACTTTTTGAGAAGGTTCGTGCCAGATTTTACCGAGCTGACCAAAGAAATTGTTGATATGATGAAAGGAAAAGAATCCTTCAAATGGTCGAAGGAAGGTAGAGAAGCATTTGAAAAAATCAAGGGTGCTATTGCAAAAGCTCCTACATTGGTGTGTCTCGATTTTAAAAAGGATTTCATAATCTATTGCTATGCTTTCCCACACACGATATCTGTCATCTTGACTCAACACAATCAAGATGGAATCAAATATCCTATTACATTTATGAGTTCTAGATTCAAGAAACATGAAATCAATTACACTCCCCTTGAGATGCATGCGTACATGGTGGTGAGAGCCTTGAAACATTTCAGGTACTATGTGTTGAATTCTCACACTAAAGTCTTAGTTTCGGACACCATAGTTAAATTGATGCTGACACAACAAGAACCAAGATCTAAAAGAGGTAACTGGGTCTCCAAGATCTAGGAATATGATTTGGACATCAAGCCTACCAAGTTGGTTCGAGGAAGAGGACTCTGCCAACTCATCACAAAGAATGAGCCACGAAATGACTTTGAAGAAGAACCAATTGAAGAAGATTTACCACTGGTAGTTTTTGTCAGTACCACAAATTAATGGTATTCTGATATAGCTTACTTTCTCATATATGGTGAATGTCCTGAGAATTGAACAGCTAAGGAAAAAAGAGCTATCAAATTGAGAGTTGTTAGGTACGTTATTTGGGACAACACTTTGTTCAAGAAAGGAATTGATGGCATGTTCCTCAGATGTGTCGATAAAGAACAACAACCTAGGTTGTTGGAAGCCTTTCACAATCATGCTTACGGTGGTCATTTCTATGGACCGGTGATAGCTCATAAAATTTTACGAACACATTATTACTTGCCCACTATGTTTTTCGATGCTTAGAGATGGGTAACAAAATGCAAAGCTTGTCAACAATTTATTGGAGGACCTAAATTGACAGCTTTGCCTTTGAAGCCAATTGTCATTGAAGAACCCTTTCAAAAATGGGGTTTAGATTTCATCGGAGTTCTGAATCCTAATTATAGTGTTGGTCATACTCACGTGCTCACTGCAACTGACTATTTTATGAAGTGGGTAGAAGCTATATCGGTGAAACAAACATCTACTTCGGTAATCTGTGACTTCGTCAAAGAAAATATATTGGTTTGTTACGGAATTCCACACAAGATCATGACAGATAATGCCTCCAATTTTTCTTCTGCAGAGATGATAGGTTTTTGTTATGGGTATGGGATATCTTTGTCTCATTCATCATATTACTACCCGTAGGGAAACAATCAGGTAGAATCTAGTAACAAAAACATCATTACTATCATGCGCAAGTTAGTCGAAGAAAATCAAAGAACTTGGCATAAGAAGTTATATGATGCATTATGGGCTAACCGCATAACTCCAAAAAGAGCAATTGGGATGTCTCCATTCCAACTCTTGTATGGAACCGATGCTCAAATTCCCATCACATTGGAGTTACCAACATTACAATTGGCTTAGGAAGTTGACAATGAATGCTTCACCAATGCGTTAGATAAAAGGATCATGTTCCTAAGCAATCTTGAAGAGAAAAGAAGTAAAGTGACAAAGAGGATTGAGGAACACCAATCCAAGGTAAAGAAATTGTTCAACAAGAAAAGTAGAGAGAAATAATTTCAAATCAATGACTTAGTTCTTCTCGGACAAAAGACGTGAACCAAAAGGAAAGCACGGAAGTTTGATTCATTGTGGCTAGGCCCGTTCAAGATCAGACATTTCTGTGGAGATAGCACCTATTACTTGGCGTATCCCGATGGAACTCATTTTCCTTTTCCCTACAGTGGGAAATATCTCAAGCACTATCAAAATTGAAAACGGGTTGTCCCCCGTATGTACATAGGTAATTAGGATTTTGGTTTGTTTATTTTCCCTGTTTTTCGGTTTTCTCTTTTTGTCATCCCGTTTTTGTGCTTTGTCATTTTTGGGATCGTTTTCATTGAATATTTGGGTCTCGGGTCATTGTTACGTCCGTGAAGTCCTTGTCCCCAATAAGAGTCAACATTATCAGCTAATTTTGACTTCGCAAAATCAATAAACATAAATTTTTAAAAATATATAAAAATTTCAAAGTGTTCTTTCACATAATTTTTATCCTTCATCATAATCGTCTTATTCTCATGGTCATTCTAGTTTTCATTTAATCCATTTTGAATGAGCCCTTCTCCTCGCTACGACACAAACTGTGTTTTAATTATTTAATTAATATTTACCTGTTATTTAATAAAATTAATATTTATTAAATTTTATGGGTTTTTAATTAATAAATATTAATTTAATAGTCATAGAATTTGTTCGAAAACTTGAAAGAACTTTTTTTTTTATTAATTGTCATAATCGCATGTGAGCAAGTGCTTGGGAAAATTTTCTTCTGCTTCTAATTGTTGTAGACAATTTTAATTTTGCTTCTATCATCCAGGAATTGAGAAGGAGACAGGTTATAAGAGGTTACATAAGCAAAGGAAATTGGGAAGAAGGAGAAACAAGGAAATATTGCAGAGATATCCAAAGCAGCGGGGAAAAGCTTATTCTACGAGCACTACCCGACTTTCACATGAAAACCTGACATGAGCATTAGCTAGAGCTAGGAAACCTTGAGAGTTCCAGGTAGTTATCTCCAGTACGGAATCATGAATTTAGGATATCATACACTTACAAAGGTGAAGGAAATTTCATGCACGAGCAAGGATTAATCTGGAATCCCAAACAAATATCGTATGCGTAAAAGAGGAAAAGGTGAAATTCCACATAACTGGTAGTTTTCTTTTGTTTGTTGTTGTTTTGTGCCTTGGCTAAAGCCCAAGGAAAGATCCTCCACACACCTAAAACTTGAAGACAAGAGTCCATGTTTGCAAAAAAGATAAAACAAAAATCAACGCATCTGTTTGGAAGTTCACAAATCCGGAAAGAATGATACACTTTGCCCAGAGGGAGAGAGAGATAATCGTTTTCCACGCCAAAGAGGAGATAAATCCGACTAGGCAAAGGAAGTCTACATAGGTGAGGGATAAGATCCAAAGAAGGTCCACTCCATGCTTGGAGAGGAAGAAAGTGCCAAAACAGAAACCCACGCAATAGGAGGAATTAATTTGAAGACAAAAATGCACATTCACCGCGAAAGAAGTTTGTTTTTGATCCACGTATAAGCTTGAAGGAGGAGATCAACATGCAGTTGGTAAAACAAATGATCACAGAGACCATTTTGAATCTGCCTTTGCATGCAACAAAGATGAAGGAGAATAACAAGCATAATAGCAGGCCCACGTTTTGGTTTTAGAGAGTTGTCTAGTCGTAAAAAAGGAATACCACACATCATTTTGGAGTATCACTAATCCAAGAAGAAAAAAAAACACATGTTTAGGAAGGAGGAATAAGATCAAAACACAACCCAAAACAAAATCTCGTGGCATGCACAATGAGGTAAAAAGAAAAGAAAAAAGAAAAAGAGCATTTGTTTTGTTGAGCAAGCCACGTGGGAGGAGGAACAAGGAGAGTAGCCCACACATGCATTAAAAGAATATCTAAAATCAGCGTGGACAACAAGAAAGTCTGTGCTATTATTTAAAAGAGTGTGTAGAATAATGCATTCCTAGCATGGTGTAAAGAAGACAGAAGTCACAACCAACGTGGAGAATAATGTAGAAGATCGAGCACGTGAAAGATAGAAGAAAGCCAATCACCGGTGAAATGAAGCTCTAACAATGCGTGGATGAAACACAACTAAGGAACGTGAATAGCGAATTAAAAAAATTTCAAATCGATCCTACGCTGAAGTCATTAAAAATTGGGAGAATTTAATTAAAAAAATTAAATCATTTTCAATGCATTGGTGAGAAGTATTTAGACAAAAATATCATGCATTCAAACGCATTACCGATGTATATCGACACAAAGAAAAATGAATTTAATAAAGAAAACGATAGATGTGGAAAGAATGTGTCACGGGTTGTATCTGTTAAAGTAATCAACTTTGGAGCTCGATATCTCGAAGTCAGATGATCGTTGAAAGAAAGGTTTGGTTCGTTGAATTCTCCCCAACTTCATGTACTCATTTGCTGAATTTTAAATGTGCAACACCTCATTTGATATTTTTCACGAACCCAAGAAAAACTCAATTTGCTCAAATTTTTTGCGCGCATAATTTCAGTTTGGCGGAAGGTTTACTTTGAGAATCTATATCTCGAGCCCAGATATTTTTCATGGAGCCAAATAAAACGCAATTTTTTTGACTTTGTTGTGCATGCAATTTTCAACCTGTCAAGGTGACTCACTTTGAGAGTTGATATTTTGAACTCATATGACCTTCAAGAGAAAAGAAATATTTCATTCAATTCTCCCCACCTTCATGTACTTCCTTGCTTTGAGTTGTAGATGACCAGGGTGATGTTTGGTATTTTTTCCAGGCTAAAACTAAACGGGATTTTTGTAGTTTTACCCTTGCATTTTCTTAGCAGTTTCAAAAGAGTCAACTTTGACCTTTAATATTTGACTGAAGAATTTTATTGGGAAAAAATCCCTCAAAACGTAAACTTGTGGTACCTTAATATACTCCCTCATCTAGTGAGAGTTTCTTAGAACAAGATTTGTTATTTTTCCTAGGGCAGTTTCAGAGGCAATATGTGCATTTTTGAAGTAAGGATGTAATAGTCTAAAATCACGCTTCTGTCACAATCATGTAATTTTCAAACAAAGTGATGTTACGTATGTGTTTCTAGGAATTCTACCCAATTTGACACTCCATTCAGAGTATGAGAACATCACCAATACCAACTTGGGACACATCGACATAAGTCAGTTTGCGATCACATATCAACCGAAGGTGAGTCACAATTTTCTTGACATTTGTTCTGGATTGGTCATCACTTGCATAGATGCGCCACGACATTTGCATAGTGTGGTGATTCAAATCCAACGGATACGAAGTGGAAGCAACCTCTGACTTCCTCAATATGCGATATAGGTCGTAGCTATTGGCAGAGGTCTCTTCGGAGTCAAAAGCCATGGTTATCGACAAAGATCGATAATGGGAGAATCTTGTCTACATAAACTATCTTCACTTGATCATTGTGGCAAATTTATTCATCAACAAACCAAGAACAATGAGAAGTGCAATTGTGTGGATCATCAAGCAATCCCACATCATTCAAGCGTGTCCTTGTCAACTCTCAGTTAGCAGTGGCGCGATACTTCATCGACCAATCTTAAAGTTGGAGTGTTCTTGAATTGGATGATCGTGAGCAGATTAGAATGGAAACACTTTGGGATGGTGAAAATGACAAAAGAAATAATTCCAGGGAGTGAATTATAATCTCAACTCTTGGGAGATCTTCTCAATGGCGAAAGATCAAAAGCTGGATTATGACAAACCAAGGTGGCGTAACGATTACGGTCTCACGAAAAATGAATAATTCACCAAGGAAAGGTATTCAGAGCATATGAAGAATTGTGTGTAATTGTGAATGTGAATGCAAATAAAGATAAAATTGTTCACACTAGGATGTTGCTCAAAGGGAGAGGTGAATGAATTTCTCAAGTTTCAAGCTCGACTCTCTTGTCATCTGGAGGATTGTAGAGCACGATCAGGATAAGCGGACTCTTGGCCCAATGGATAAGGCACTAATCATAGGTGTTTTGATCTAGGTGGCACATTGTTGACTAGGATGTCTATGTGTGCGTCCAAGTCATTTAAGTGGGGTCCACATGTACCCATTTCTTTTATTTATGTATTTTTCCTTAAATGAATTTTTAACTTAAGTGGTTTCTATTTTTAGTTGCTTTTAATAAAGTTGGTTGAAAAAGTTTAAAGTCACTTAAGTGCCCTATTTAATGATCATGTAAACCCTAACTAATTTGTAACCAACTTTTGGGTTATAAAAGGAAGTCAGGGGCTCATTTGTAAATGTGACTTTGAGAGAGGAGAAGAAAATAATTTTGTATGCAAGCTTTACTTCAAAGAAAGAAACTTTGTGTTCTTTTGAGAAGACATTTTGGAGTTAATGAAATATGAACTTTGTGTCTCATTCATTGTCTCTTATAGCATTTGATGTTCTTATGTTCATTAGATGTTAGTGTTTGAATCTTGCATGCAAATATTGTCTTGGATCTTATTGTCAATACTACTAATATGTTGTTCTAGTTCACAGTGATCAAGCTCTGATTATCTACTTGCTCATGTGTGTTCCCTTTTACTCATTCTCATTTAGCTGATGCAAACTCTATTTTATTTGTGTTAGTTATTGATTGTTCTTCTCCATGCAATATTAGGCTATGATTTTACCTAACTCTTGCATGTTCCTTCCATTCATTCCTTTCCATTCCTTTCCTTCATTCCATTCCATCTCCCTCATTCACTTTTCTTTCCATTGATGTTCCAAAACACCCCCACATACAATTTTGAATGTACAAGTGTAAATACAATTTTGGTTTTCAATAAAGGCAGCCTCACCTTCATTGAGGAGGGACTTCATTCCCACACCGTTGCTCGTCATTTGCATGAATGCGAATCCATATGCTAACACCCATCAAAACTAAACTACTCGCATCAATCAGTTTGCATCATTATATCTATAGTGGGGCATAGTCCTAGGAACACCACCTAAGGAGAATTTGTTTCCCGTGTGTATGTTATATCTTGACCCTTTGTTGTGTCGATAGTAGGTCTATAAGATTTTCCTTTTCATCCTCCTCTCTTGATCATGAGTGTGACTAACTATCGTTGGTTCTATGTTAACACTTGCCTTTGGTCACAAGTGCATTGCTTTGATTGATTCCTGCTCTCGTTTTACCTCTAATCTAGTTTGGATCACTCCTTCCACTTGTGCTCTTCTCTATGGTGTAGAGTCCTTCATACGTTCCTTGGTCACCACCCATCGGTTGCGTCTCTCTCTAAGCATCTCTCTTTCATCCCCTCTAATTTCCTAACATCATTTCCACATCATTTGATTTCATTATCTCATCTATGTATAACCACTTATCTCGTGACCAAGTCGTATTTTCATTCGCCATATTTTCATCATAACACATTTCATCACACCATTTACATTCTATATCCTATCTCATCACATCCCATATCATTTATAACTACCATGTTTCTAAATCCATCACATCTAAGATATCTATCACACTTTATCACATTCATATCCTATTCTAAATTTCCAAAACATAATCAAATCCATAATTTAAACATCATCATAATCCATAATCATATTCATGACGTTCACATCACATTCACATCTATTATCTATTATCACATCATATCCACATCAAATCTAAAACAACTCTATAATCATCATAATCAATTTCACAACATCAAATGATCATACTCATACATCTACATCTAATCCATAACATCATAATCATAATCATCCACATTTAAATCAAAACCATAAATCAAACACATGACACATAAATGCACCATAACTAAAACCATATATCTATATATCTCATCAAAAATCCAAGTATACGTGTACATCAAGTCACAGTGCCGCTAAGGTTTCTATCTCAATCCGATACATCATCAAAATCCTTGAACTATACATCAGATAGTCTCAAATCCTACCCTCATGGGGCAAGTGCCTAAGTCAATCCAAGGGCCTCATTGCCTCTATTATGGCCCGCCTCTCGTTGTGATCGCACCACATTTTCTTTACTCCCAGGATGGCATTGGGTGGGTTGCGTCGCTCACTCCTCGTCACCCAACTAGATATTCTACATATGTTAGTGTTCGTGGTACCTTATGTGTCACAATCCTCTCATAGTATCGTGACTTTTCCATTAGCGTTGTGTATAAACTCAAAGAACACAGTCCACAGGGTTCCCATCTACCCACTCCTTGTGATGCAACCGGTGTACCACTCTCAGAATTTGTAGCTAGTATGGGTGTGAGGTCTCCAAACCTCACCTTGTAGGCCTTGCATTGCCTCCTATATTTGTCCCATTTCGCGTATCCTCATCCCTTTTCCGATGTAGGACTAGGGACTCCTACCTCGCTACATCTCACTCATGGTAAGAAATTTCTCTCTCTAAACGAGCTAAGTCACACTCTGCGCATACTCATGCTAGCTTTGTTGCATCCCCTCCATCACCACCACTACCTTCAGGAGTTGCCTTATCCTTGGCATCCTACTCATCTCCACCCTCTACTCCCTCTATTGTTGTTCAGGCAGCCCATGTAGCAGCTCATCCAATCGAGAATCCAACCCCAACTCCTATGTCATCATCATCATCCCATGATGCTCCCACCTCCTCCAATGGGTTCACCATATCGGGACTCGGTAAATGTCCGTGTCTTACCACACTGTATATAAATGGCTCTTGAGGCACTATCTCGGATAACTCCAAATTATCGCTAGAATTTGTCAAATTGCACAACCTCAATCATCTCTAGCCTCCGGCCTGCATATCATATCTAGTTTTCCTTATCCCAACTAACTCCCCATCCACTCCAGGGCCACATAAGATAATCATGGTATGGAAATCATCTCACCTTCTCTATTTCAAGATCTGCAAGCATGTCTCCATACCGATCGACATCCCTATCCCCCTCTCACCATGAGACTAATCAACTCGCTATTTCGAAGCCCCACCACTAGCTCAATGTGGTCACCTCTAACCCATGGGATCCCCGCTAGCCTAATCACCGTAAATATTCTCGTATTCCCAACAATGGAGAAAGAATCCCAAATCTAATCACGTCCTCCTCGGTCTATACATCGGCATCTCAAGGTACACTTGTGCCAATAAATTTGTCCCAAATGAACACATTGTCCTATGATCCAAAATGTTAGCCACTACCCCCGCCAATGTCCACGGGAACCTAACACCCATGAATTTGGAAGTGCATAACAAGATATGGCCATCATCACTAAACAAATCGGTCTTCTCTCTCGCCACACCCCTCTCATATCTTCTCTCTATGTGAAATGATCTAGATGCAAAGGTAATCTGTGGGGCATCGGCTCAAAATATCCATGTCAAAACCCCCCGCCTACTCTCCACCGTGATGAGCTCTGTTTTCTCGCCCTCTATCGCACCCAAGGATGTGATATACATCCTCCAAGGTGATAGTCATCTCACCCGTCCTAAACTAGAATGTGCTTGTACGCACATCCCACCGATCCACCAATATAATCATAAGCCCACATCTCGTGGAATCTGCTGTAATGGAAGAAACCACCTAATCTCGATCGCTATTATTAAGTGATCTCACTCAATGTCTCACACATCAACCCTCATTTGATCAAATAGTGATGGTACTTTGTCTCGAGAGATATAAGGTTTATCGAGCCTATAAACCCAATAAAACTTGCAAACATTAGACCCCTCATCATCAAAAATCAAATCAAGCAAAAATAATCCATTTAGCCCTAGTCAACACCGAGCGAGTTGGGTCGTCACCTCCAAGGTCGGGTTGATGCCATTTTAGGCTCGGTCGACGTCGACCGTATCCATCGTCGGACGATTATCATTTCCCTACACCAATCCTAAAATTTGAAAAAATGTAAAATATTAAACAAAAAATAAAATAAATACTTAAAAACATGCTAGGGTCTAGGCACTTACCATCCTTTGCGTCCCACCGGTGCTTCCTCACGCCTCCTTCGGCCTACATAACTCTCCAAATCTCGTTGTCTCTTTATAACTCGTAGGGTCTCGATTGTCACTTCATAGCATGTAAATGAACTTATTCGGCCGACTGCGCAGCTTATAAATCCCACCAACCCCGGCCATCATCGGCCGACCCCCTTTGAGTCACCGCCGCTTTACCCTAGTCATCGTTAACCCAACCCTATCCTCTTGGTTCATCTTACTTCTTGCATTTTTCAACCAATCTTTCCTTTCAAATTATCTTTTCTTCCACTTTTGTCTTGATTGATCTTCTTATCACATCCTTGTTGTGTCTTACACAGGCTTTGTTATTCATCGTATCATCCTTTTGCATCCTTGCCTTCACAACCACCCTTGTGTTCCCTCTTGGGGCACCATTATCTTATATTTTTATTTTCCCCCTATGAGCATATGGATTTGCACGCATGCAAATGACATGCAACAAAGTGTGGGAACAAAGTCCCTCCTTAATGAAGGCGAGGCTGCTTTATTGAAAACAAAAATCTGTATTTACATATGTACATTCAAAATTGTAGGTGGGGTGTGTTTGGAACATCAATGGAAAGAAAAGTGAATGAGGGAGATGGAATGGAATGAAGGAAAGGAGTGGAATGGAATGAATTGAAAGAACATGCAAGAGTTAGGTAAAAACAGAGCCTAATATTGCATGAAGAGGAAAGATGAATAACTAACGCAAATAAAATAGATTTTGAGTTATCTAAACAAGAATGTGTAAAAGGGAACACATGTGAGCAAGTAGATTAAAAAATCGAATCGATCATGTGCGAAGTCATTAAAAATCGGGAGAATTTAATTTTAAAAATCATTTTCATAACGCATTTGTGAGAAGTATTCAGACTATTCAAAAATATCATGCATTCAAACGCATTACCGATGTATATCGGCACAAAGGAAAATGAATTTAATAAAGAAAATGATAGATGCGGAAAGAACATGCCGCGGGTTGTATCTATCGAAGTAATCAACTTTGGAGCTCGATATCTCAAAGTTGATGATTGTCGAGAAGAAAGGTTTGGTTCGTTGAATTCTCCCCATATTCGTATACTCCTTTTCCAAATTTCAAATACACAGAACCTCATTTGATATTTTTCATGAACCCAAGAAAAACCCAGTTTACTTGATTTTGCCGTGCATACAATTTCAGCTTGGCGGAAGACCTATTTTGAGAATCCGTATCTCGAGCCCAGATAATTGTCAAGAGAAACGGTTTATTTCATTGAATTAATCTCAAATTAATCTACTCTTTTGAAAAATTTCAAATGTGCATAAATTTGTTTGATATTTTTCACGGAGTCAAATAAAATGTAGTTTGCATGATTTCGTTGCTTGCGCAGTTTTCAGCCTGTCAAGGTGACTCACTTTGAGAGTTGATATTTTAGACTCAGATGATCATCAAGAGAAATGAATTATTTTTTTCAATTATCCTCACCTTCATATGCTCCCTTGCCAATTTTTAGATGCTCAAGGTGACGTTTGGTATTTTTACCAGGCTAATTTTACAGGCGATTTGTGCAGTTTTGTAAGATGGAAGTAATCACCTGAAATCACGTTTCTATCACAATCATGTCATCTCCAAACAAAATGATGTTGCGGTATAAGTTCCAGGTATTCTAATCACCCCGACACTCCATTCAGAGTATGAGAACATCGTTGATGCCAACTTGGGACACGTCGATGTAAGTCGGTTCTGCGATCGCATATCGACAGAAGGAGAGTCACAATTTTCCTGACGCTTGTTCTGAATTGCATAGATGCACCACGACACCTGCATAGTGTGGTGATTCAACTCCAATGGCTCCAAAGAAGAAGAAACCTCTGACTTCCTCATTATGCGGTGTAAGTCATAGCTATTGGCATATGTCTCTTCGAAGTCAAAAACCATTGTTATCGACAGAAATCGATAATGGGAGAATCTTGTCTACACAATTGTTTTCATTTGATCATTGTACAAATATATTCATCTATAAACCAATACCAATGATAATAATAATTGTGTGGATCATCAAGCAAGGCCACATCATTCAAATGTGTCTCTGTCAGCTCTCAGTTAGCAGCGGGCATAATACTTCATCGACTAGTCTTAAAGTTGGAGCGTTCTCGAATTGGATGATCGTGAGCAAATCAGAATGCCAACACTTTGGGATGGTGACAAAGATAAATGACATAACTCCAGGCAGTGAATTGCAATTTTGGCTCTTGGAAGATCTTCTCAATGGCAAAAGATTAAGAGTTGGATTCTAACAAGCCAAGGTGGCGTAACGACTACAATCTCGCGAAAATGAATAATTCATCATGGAAGGTTATTCAGAGCATGTGGATAATTGTATGTAATTTTGAATGCGAATACAAATGAAGACAAAATTTCTCACACCAGGATGTTGCTCAAACGAAGAGGTGGATGAATTGATCAAGTTTCAAGCTCAGCTCTCTTGTCATCTGGAGGATTACGGAGCACGGTCAATGAGTTCATTCCCGTACGACCGGGATAGGTAGACTCTTGGCCCAATGGATAAGGCACTGACCATAGGTGTTTTGATCTAGGTGGCACATTGTTGACTAGGATGTCTATGTGTGTGTCCAAGTCATTTAAGTGGGGTCCACGTGTGCCCATTTCTTTTATGACTTTTTAACTTAAGTGGTTTATATTTTTAGTTGCTTTTAATAAAGTTTGTTGAAAAAGTCAAAATTCACTTAAGTGCCCTATTTAATGTTCATGTAAAACCCTAACTACTTTGTAACCAACTTTTGGGTTATAAAAGGATGTTAAGGGCTCATTTGTAAGGGTGACTTTGAGAGAGGAGAAGAAAATACTTTTGTATGCAAGCTTTACTTCAAAGAAATAAACTTTGTGTTCTTTTGAGAAGACATTTTGGAGTTAATGAAATATGAACTTTGTGTCCCATTCATTGTCTCTTATAGCATTTGACGTTCTTATGTTCGTTAGATGTTAGTGTTTGAATCTTACATGTAAATATTGTCTTTGATCTTATTGTCAACGTTATTAATTTGTTGTTCTAGTTCACAGTGATCAAGCTCTAATTATCTACTTGCTCACGTGTGTTCCCTTTTACATATTCTTGTTTAGCTAACTCAAACTCCGTTTTATTTGTGTTAGTTATTCATCTTTCCTCTTCATGCAATATTAGTCTTTGTTTTTACCTAACTCTTGCATGTTCTTTCAATTCATTCCATTCCACTGCTTTCCTTCATTCCATTCCATCTCCCTCATTCAATTTTCTTTCCAAATTGATGTTTCCAAAACACCCCCCACATACAATTTTGAATGTATAGATGTAAATACAGTTTTGGTTTTCAATAAAGGCAGCCTCACCTTCATTGAGGAGGGACTTCGTTCCCACACTGTTGCATGTCATTTGCATGCGTGCAAATGCATATGCTAACACCCCCAAGCTTTGTCATATGTTATCTTGCATCATCTTTCCGTCATGGCCATATTTGTGTTCCCTCTCGTGGCACCCTTATTTTACATCCTCTTTGTCCCACCCCTGACGCATATTTTCCATCCCACCACTTATCTTTTTGTCTCAACTTTTGTCTCAATCATCTTTGCATTTTTTTTCACATACTTGATGTCTTCCTTCAACCCATTAGCCCCATAGTTTGTGCGTCCCATTAGAACATATTCTCATTATATTCCCTCTATTTTGTAGTGATTTTTGTTGACTCGTAGGTCTAGAGATTAGGGTAGGCATGAAAAATAGGGTAGATTGATCTGGAGAGGTGGTTAGGAGGGTTTTTAAGGAAAATTTTTGACACTAGGGTCAAGTTTTCGTGTTTCAAGTTTGAATTTTACCATTGCAAAACACATGACAACACATCCATAAGTTTTCATAGTGTGGTTCATGCTCATATGAGCCTCCCAGGATTGTGCTCATTACCCACTTGATGATATAGTTGGGTTTTGATTGGAACTTATCCATTTCCTATTTTTCCATCTCTTCATCAAGGAGTCTAGCTTTAGTAACTGTAGAACATGTATAACTTCCAATAGTGATTGAAAATTTGATGTTGGTTTCATGTTTTCCTATAATCAATCTGTAACTCTTCCGCTTTCCTAGAAATCTCAAGAAGTGCCTATTTATCATCCAAATACCGGAAACATGTAGGGGTACCTTGAAATCCACTTACCCTTATGTAGGTGAAAATATAAATTGTATGAAATAATAACCAAATTCGTTAATCAAATTTCTTGCATCTCGCAGATATCCCGAACCGCACCCACTCTGTCCGAATTGAAAAATGATTGGTGCAAAAAGGAATTATGTACCCTTCAAATTACCTTTTTATTCTCCAATTTCAATTGAGGATAAACATTATACCTTAGATTATGAGAATTCCCTCTTCTTGGAATTTGTTAACCTTTAAAATTACCTCTACACGAGGGTGCTTTCAAAAATTGTCAAATTCCTCAACCTCTAGAAGATTTTTTTTTTCGCCTCAAGGTATTTTCAAAATTTTGAAGTTTTCTAAACTCCGAAGTCCAAATTTTCGGAATTCAGAGGTCTTCTTATTTCAGAGTTTTTTGTCAATTGCAAAAAAAAATTGTTTAGAGTTTTGAACTCCGAAAACCCAAAGTTCCAAAATTTCAAAACTTCAATTACGGGTTTCAGAGTTCTCCTTGACATTTTCATTATTTTTTGTTTCCGGTCTCTAAAATCTAAAACTCTGAAGTTCTGAAATTTTGAAACTTAGGATTTTTAGGTTTTGGAGTCTCGATTTACCTTCGTGGATATTTTCGTTCCCAAAGTTCTGAAGTCCAAAACCCTAAAGTTCCAAAATTTCGAACTTTAACCTTTCTTAATTTTAGAGGTTCTCTCTTCTGAGCTTTGGGGTTTACGATTTTAGAGCTTCCACAAACGTTTAATTTCCAACTACTCCCACACGTGTCGGTTTCTGAGCATTAATTCCAAGGTTCCTTATATAAACTTGAAATTTTACTTGTCATTTTCACTTGGTTTTTCTCTGACACCCTGATTTTACCGCATCATTTTATACTTTCAAGACACCAATTTCAAGGCATCACAAGCATCTAGTTTAATCAAATCCAAGGATTGTGCAACAAGTTCCTTTCATATCTCTAGAATATTTAGCTTTCGCTCTCTCAAAATTGCACCTTGAAGCTTTTCAAAGTTAGCAAAGTCTTCAGAGGTCAGCTTTTCGGGGTTTTGGAGGTCGAGTTGTCTGTGTTTTCGAGTTTCAAAGGCTTTTTGATTTTCGTGAGGTCTATTTTTCGTAGATTCACTTTTTGGGGTTTTGGAACAACGAAGTTTTCAAACTTTCAGAGGTTTTTACTTCAGAGTCAATTTTTATTTATTTAGCAAAGTCTTCAAGGTCATCTTTTTGGGGTTTCAGAATCTGCTAAGTTTTTGGACTTTTGGAGGTTTGTACTTTAGAAAGTTGATGTTTTTTCGTAGTTACTATTTTTAGACTTTCATAACCTTTAAGGTTTCTTATAAAGTTTTCAAAGATAAATCGATTCCAATTTTAAATTCATGTCAACTTCCTCATCAAAGGGCAAGGGAAAAATGAAGTACACATTCTTAGGAGTTGCTCCTCACTCATGCCTATCTTCAGATTTGGGGAATATTGGAGATATTGATCTTGGACAAGTGGATATGCCAAAATTTTGGGAAATATTAAAGGCCCCTAATAAGAAACCTTAGATGAAGGCCATATTTGACAAAGTGGACTTGCTCTCGCTGCAGTTTTCCTTCATCCATGCATTGCCCTAAGTTTTTCTTGGCCGCAGTAACTCATTTTGATAAGGATTCTAAATCGGTAAAGGACGATGATGACAAGGTCGTGATCAGGATGGACGCCGATTTCTTCAAAGATTTATTTAAACTTCTAGATGTTGAAGGATATGCAAAATTTCACTAGAATCCACAATTAAACATTGGGATAAAGACACTGAACTATGTACAAAGGTCATGATGAAGAGTTACTTGGCCAAGAATGTCATCAAGCTTCCTAAAACATTGTTCCGCTCAGACTTCATCCAGAAGTAAATGATCTTATTGTATTGTTGAGTAGAGTTTTGGGTCTTACTTGAAAGGGAATTTTAGGAATGGATGTTCCTTTATATTTCTACTATAAAGAAGAATAAGGAGTTCATACAATGGGGGAACATATCAGCAGTTCAATTTGTTTTCAGTTGAGCAATGTCTTGACTTCTAAAAAAATTCATGACTTCCTTCCTCATTTATGCTACAATTGTCATGGGAGAATTCAATGGTTTGAATACAAAAGGTGTTAGAAGTATGTCACAAATTTATCAATTTTATCCTCAAATTACAATGGAAGAAGGAAACAAACATTTTTGTAGGGTCAATGATGCCTTTTTTGTTGTCCTCCTTTATTGTTTTGATAAAAATTGTATAATCGAAGAATTTCTGATGAAGCTTTTAAAGAGGTAAGAGAATGGGGAGCCATCTATCTTTAATTCCCGACATTCACATACATCAGATTCCAGGTTTTCTAGGTGCTCCTAGCAAATTTCCATGATGGCCTACCAATAAATGGATTTTCTATAATTGGTTCGATAATTGTTGGATTACCATAAAACTCAAAATAAATGACATAAGGCAGGAGTCCAGTTTCCTATTTCAATAGAAGGTATAATTGTGCCTATATTTAGAAGGAAAAGAATGTGGATGGAGAGATGTCTGAAGTTACCTTGCAAACTTTCCATCCCAGAACTAACTTTGATTACTGGGGTAAGTTCAGTGAAACAGATTGGCCAGTTCTCACATTCCTTAGTTGGAGGATATTTGGATTCACTGTCAAGATGAGATTATTATCAGACAACAAGAATATGAGAGGTTGACCTTGGATGAAGTTAAACAATTTGGTATTATAGATATTCCGAAGGAATGGAGGATGATGATGAAGTATTGATCTGATTTACATGAATAATAATGTTGTTAATTAACCTTTGTCATGGATTGATTGGTACCAAGAAGAACATTGCAATACTAAGGAAAGGGCGGGGCCCATTCTACAAAGGACATATGATTGGTTGGCTACCTTGGGAATTTCACCCAAAGGGTTAGATCAATCTATAAGAATAGAATCCCAACCAACACTGAGTCTCCCTACACCCACAAAAGGTAAGAGGTCTACCCAAAAGGCCAATATAACTCCAAGGAAGATCTCATTTGTTATTGGGAGTTCCTCTCTTTAAAAAGTTCCCATTGCCAAGACTGTGTCCTCTACAACACAAGTATAAAAAGTTTTTGAAGTTAGTGATTCTCTAGTTGTGTCATAAGATTTTCCACCCTCCTTCACTACCATTATCACTATCTTCAGCTCCACTTTCCCCATCATTATCCACTGCTCCTCCACTCATCTCTACTTTTCCATCCCCATCCATGGCCCAAGTGTTTTCATCCCTTCCTGTCCTCTCAGTAGGGGAAATGATTGGGTCTCTAGTTTCCACTCCATTTTCTTAGCAGCTTTCATTTCCTTCCATTTCCACTTCCAGTCTTGTTGCATCCACTCCCGAGGCTATTCTCACCTCCACCCCATCTATCATAACCACCTCCATTTCATTGTCAACTGATATTACTAGTGCCATTGTTTTATCTAGTGCTCCAAGTGCCGAACCAACCATGCCACTTTCATCTCGCATCTATTATACTTGAATGGCTATATCACCAAACCCCAAAGCAGAAGAAAAAGACTCATCTTGTAGATTTGATAGATCTAAGAGTGTTGAACCGCTTTGAAGAGGCATGTCAAACAACCAAGTATCCTTTCTAATTTATCAATAAACCAGTGATGAGAAAGGTTCATGGAGGTAGTTACTCCCGTTGAAGGAAAAATAAAGAAACCATTATGGCAACAAATTATCAAATTTCTAGGTTTTCACTAGGAAAGGAAACACATGAAGGTGCTAAACAAGATGTTCAAATGGCCCTTGGAAATTTGTTGGAGAAGTATGAAAAGATAAAGCTTCCAAAGATGAATTGAAGTCAAAATTTGAACAACTTACTACCCTTTTAAGGAAAGTAACACAACCCACTCCAACTACTGATCCTTCAACTACAACTGCTCTGACAATTTCTTTTGTTTTAGATGATATTTCATATCATGAAATTGAGAAGATAGGTCAAAAGGGAAGATCGGTAGATAGATGGATAGAATGCATGCTTTAGGAAGCTAATCCTCTGATCAAAACAACTGTTGAATTGTATAATGATTTACAAACTGAAAGAACTTCTATTCGCAGGATAGATGAAGTCCTCTCTAAGGATAATAATAATTTGAATCTGAATTTGACTACATGGGGAGAGATCAGAGATGTGGACCCAGATTTAATCCTCCAAGAAGGGGTAATTGATGATACTTCTAAATTGTTTGAGTTTCAAAAAGCTATGGAATTTAGATCCCAAGTATTGCAGGATTTGATCAAGAAATTGGATGATAAACATGTGGAAATAATGGATGGTCTAAATGATATTTCAGAAGAATTTGATAATATCGACTGCAAGTTTTTCAATGAGAATATTGATGCTCTTCCAGTTGACCAAATTAAATCAAATTTCAAAGATTTGGTGAAGAAGGATGATGAAGTGACTAAAAATTTCAATATCAATTCAATTTACAGGTTACTCTCATGTCGAATTTCATAAGTCAGCTGAAGAAAGTAGTGAATAAGTTGAAAAGGTTTCCATCCAAAGTCAAGAGGAGATTGATACAACGGATGTGGTAAATCATTATGCATGCGGGCCAGAGGAGAAGGAGGTACAGGGAATCATCAAATGTTTCGTTGATTACAAACATTGAATGGCTATGTGGGAAGAAGATCAAGGGAAAACCGCACAAGAGAAATGTGTTGCAGGTCCAAGCTTGGCCAGAGGCCATGATTGGGACGGTTCCAAGCTATGAATCAGTCAAAGTTGCAGGGTTGACTTAGTCAAACCTTTGCAACAACTTTACTATTTTTATGGGAGCTTGTTCCCTTGAAGTTATTATACTCTATTTTTTAGTAACTATTAATTAAGGTTCAACTGTAATGACTCAACCTCTGGAACTTATAAATAGTTAAATGCATTAAGTTTATAGAGACATTTTAGATCATTTGAAAATTTACTCTTGAAGCTTGGAAGAGTGCTTCATATACTTTGAGCCTTTTAGTTATATTCATAACAATATTTTTCCATTAAAATTTTGGTTTATTATGTTAGTCATTGATCAATTTATAGCTTGTGAATGTTTAATTCCTTGATGTGATTGGTTAATCTACCTTTATCCCAGCTTATCTTATTTCAATCTATGTGAAAAGTGATATAGTTACTTTAATATCAGTTGTGGAAAAGCTATTTCCTTTCTATTACAAAGTTGCATTATTATTTATAGGCATGGATGGAGGAAGATTGCAAGACATGTGCATATCATATATTGTTGTGAGGAGTTGATTGTGCATTTAAGTGGGTCTATCTGTTCAATATACTTGGTACATCACCTTATTTTTCTTTTGTTTATCTCTAGACTTTAAGCCCATAAGTTGAGTAGATTAGATTTATTTTCAAATGTTTTAGCCTTGCATATTGATCTTAAATCAAGTGCTCCAAGTCTCAAAGGAAGTCGGCCTTCTCGGAGGTTCATCCCAAGGCGACAAGGTCCCACACCTTGGGGATGTTCAAACATTTCATGGGATCACTCAGAGATTCAATGGGTGTATGATCTATGTGACAACATAATTCCCCGAAGGGATTTGTCGCATGCAATGTTATAGATAATATAGAGGTTATATAAAATCTACACCTTAATGTAGATCCATCTCGGATTTGTAAAATCATTTTTATGAGCTTGTCATGGATAGACTTGCTTATGAGGTCAACCTAGCAGATATTTTATTTACTAAATAGGGTAATCTAGATGTAATCAACATTCATTCCTAAAAACTATAAACAACCTTCAAACCTATTATTATGCTTAGCAAAGTAATGAGGTCCTCAACATCCTCCATAAAATATGACTGGTTAACTTCTCAGTGGACTCTAGTATGAGAGCTCTTGGATTTTAGTAACAAACAATTGTTCATGATTTTAGAGAAGTAGGGATGATTAACATTCTATGAATTTTGCGTTGATTCAACAAAGAATGCCCACCACCTTTGTAATTTTGGGCAATCTCAATATTGTTGTAGAAACTTGTTTTTGGCACCCCATGCCTTCATATCACATTCACCCCTCATCCTCACCAAGTGCGCTCATTTCCTCCTATTTTTAAATTACCCACTTTCCCTCCAAAAATCCTATTTCTTCCCACATCCCATATATTTCTCATATTTCCTATTTTCCCATATTTTAATCCTTATTATCTTAACACCATCTTAATCACCCTCATTTGATACCCATACTATATTCTCATTCCCCTCATCATTACTTGTCATTTAACCCCTTTATAAGATTCCCTCTACCCATTTACTCCTCCCCAAGATACCTTTACCCATTAAACATCCCCCAACATGTGCGCAAGGCTAAAAAAAATCCCGCTAGCCATTACTATCATGTTTCTTATCCTATTCTCGCTCACCCATCATGGTCCTAACATCTCTTGATAGATTGTTCGTCCCCAGTCGCCACCGATTGACCCGGGTCGCCATCGACCCTTCCCTGTCCTATTTAATCACACTCACCCTCCTCTCAAAGGGATGGAAAATTTCAAATCTCTTGTGTTTTATGTGATTGTTGCCACACTTTGTCATCTTTGAGCTCTATCAGTGTAATCATCTTATTTTCCTTTTGCATGCCATTGTTGAAGCTTAGAACATAGTGAAGGTTACTTAGAGATATCATTCATGCATGCTCTTCTTTGTTTTCCAGTTTATAGGTCTATTTGGAGATCTACCTATCCTTTTAGTCATCTGTCACCAAATTCACATCTTTTATCCATTCTCTTCCTTAGTCAAGATCCCACATTTGTGTCGGGCCGCCATCGATTTGGTCTCTTCACCGTTGACCCGATCCTATCCTATTGAATATGCCATATCCTACATCCTATCAACCTTAATTTACATATCATCCACTATACTTTTCATCCTCTCTATCCTATCACACCTTATTTCTCTCTATTTCTACTTACTTTTGTCAACCCTTCACATGTCACAATTGACTCTACTTCTTTATCTTGGGTATCCATCAATCTGATCCTTACCCACTTTAGATTTATTCCTTCCCACATCCTTTTAACTCATCTGTGTTCTTATATCACCTCTGCAATTTTGCATTAGCATCTCAATCCTATTTCTTCGCATTGTGTGATCATCTTTACTTCGATCACCATTGACCATAACATTCTCTCTGGGTTGCTTCCACCCTCTCTTATTTGGGTTTGGTTTTAGTAAATTCCTCTATTAGTTCTCATTTCAGTATCTTTTGGTTC
Source organism: Taxus wallichiana var. yunnanensis (assembly GCA_018340775.1). Classification (NCBI taxonomy): domain Eukaryota; kingdom Viridiplantae; phylum Streptophyta; class Pinopsida; order Cupressales; family Taxaceae; genus Taxus; species Taxus wallichiana. The sequence goes on from CM031235.1 coordinate 945,169,994, forward strand.
ATTAGATCTTGGCTTATTAGATCTATGTTTTTGTAATAATTTCCATTTTCATCCCGTATTGATTATTCATATCTTTGTTATCACGTGGATGACATCCTTTCTAGAAAATTTTGCTTCTTGGAACCAACTTTGTAAGGTAGCCCACCATATCTATCGATAATCCTTTTCTATGTTTTAGTCTTTGTCATTGTCTTTGGTTATTAACTCTATCTCCTCCCATCCGATGGTATGTGTCAAGTAACATAGGTCCATAATCTTTGAGATCTGTAGGTATCTGTGCTAATCCAAAGTCAAACACTTGCCGTGTTGATAACCTGCTGAAATCTTTCTTTCTAACCTCGTAGTCACTTCTGCACTTCATCCAAAAATATTCCAATGAAGGCACGTGTGCGTACTCCTAGGGAGATTGTCTTCCTTACCACTCCAAATGGATCAAATTTTAGCCACGTTGGGAAGAACTCTTGCTCGTACTCGAGAACATCTCCTCTTCAATTCTTGGGATTTATAAATGCTCTGGTAGCTATAATAGCCCACATGTGATCGGGTAGAAGCCTGCAGAATTGTGTCATTTCGACTGTAGGTCATGCATCTCCACGAGTTGTCTGCTCAGCTCCATGATGACCAATCTATCACTCGATATCTGGGCAATTTAACTGGTTCTCCAGAAAAGCCGGTGACCTTGAGGTATGTAAAATCCACAAACTGAATGAAGATACTGCCAATCCTGGACATAGCTTCCCACGCTTCCTTGCTCACCCTGTTGGCCTTTAGATCGTCATCTAGCCTACAAATGAATTCATAGAAGAATCCATCGTTGACCACCTTGTAATCTTTCTTACATGCAGTTCAATAAGTTGTGGGTAGCACTCGAAAATAGGGTCCTTGGAAAGAACACCACATCTATCTAGCTTGGAGAAGATCCCCTATGAAGCTGCTGCATAAACCAAATATGAAGTCATTTTGAAGTTGTAAGTACGCCTCACGTTCCGGAGCTGCTCACCAATGTTGTCGCTAATGATTTCCGACCAATTGATTATTGAATCTGCTTTGTTGATTTCAATGGTCCTGATGAAAGCATACATCCATGCGCGAAGTTGTGAGCGTTCACTTCACCATTTATCCTGCATAACAATTTGGCAATATCATCCACCTCTTGTACCAGATTGATCATGGAAGAGTTCTCGGGAACTTGGAAGGAGATCTAGGCTTCTTCATGTATCTGTTGTTCATTATGCCCATGCAGTCAACTTTATGCTTTTCCCATCTGTTGTCGGCATCCTATATGCTAATAGTAGTCACCACCTTTCGTGCCGGAATCTTCAAACAATAATTGATGAACTGTGCATCCAACCGGATTATTGTTTTCCCCACAACATCTCGGACTGATCTGGATAATGGATGGTAAGACCTAGCACACTCCATGACGAACTCTGACAACTGGGTTGTGAATGGAAATGTTGTAGCTCGAATGATTCCACTGCTTTTGACTGCACGCATGAGGGAAGTCTTTCCAGCTCTGGATTTGTCAATCAATTCGAAAAGAGGTTTTGGACCTAGATCTGTATCTCCAATGTCAGCAAACTTAGAAGTGATGCATGACTCTGTTGTGCTCTCTTTCTCATCCCTCTTTGCCATGGCCGTATCTGTCTTTGTCTGAGCAATTCTTTTTCTTTTATTTGGCGAAATTCTTCACAACCGGTGCAACTGATATTTCTTTTGATTCGAGAGATATGTTCAATGTATTGACATTGATTTAAGCTCCATCTCTCTTATAAAAGCACCCGTAATGAATTCCTACAATTAATTCGCATAAAGATGACAATCGGAACATGAACACTTTGGATTTTAATTATAAAATCTGCATATATCAAGCTTGTCTTTTGCCCCAAAAATTTGATGTTTTGTTTGCATGCAAAGCAAGCATGAATTTTATCAACTTCACCTCGAGCCCCTATACCATTATGTAGACAATTATTTAAACACAAATCAAGCCGCTTCTTCAAACCTAGTTGCCAAATTTTGAAGCTTCCAAAGAATAATTAAACCTTCTTCTCGAGCAAAATTCCTCTTCAAATAGGGCGTCAAAGTTGCACTCGGCTGCACTTTCTTGTTAAAGAATTAATTAATTCATCCTTATGACAGGTCCTTGCTTATATAACCCTCATCATTTTATAATTAATTATCGCCCTCTTATTCTTGGCAATTAATTAATTAATAAGTTTTTCTCTTCAAATGGGGCACCTATTTTGTGCATGCTCATGGCTGCCATTAAATAAATTAAATTTATTTAATTTTAGCTCTCTACTTCCAGTTCACTTAAGCTTCACAGTGTGCTTTGACCTCATCCACTAAAAATAGGAATTAATTACATCAATTAATACTTAAAAAGTATTATTCTTCTCCAAATGGGGCGCACTTTTTGACATGAAGGGGCTGCATTAAATAAATAATATTTATTTAATTTTAGAAATCTAATTCTAATTTCCCTTTATCCCCTTTACCTTTGTTGACTTTTCCTCATGCTTGGGCGCTAAATTCGGAGAAATAATTAATTAATTAATGCATTTAAGGCTGCCCTTTTTTCCCAAAAGGGGTCACACTTTTTGACTTGAAGGCATTTCTATTTTTAAGAGCTAATTTTCAATGGGATTATTCACCCTGCACCGCAGCTCCAAAAATCCCATGATCCACTTAAGCTATTTGAATTTCATAATGAGATTTTTTACCCTACAAGGCAGGTAAGAAAATCCCATCAATGCCTTAAGTGATTTTCTTTTATTTCACAATGGGAATTTTCACCCTGCAAGGCAGGTAAAAATTCCTACCTGCCTACTGCCTCTAATTTTCCCATTGTGACTTAAGTGGCGTTGCTTCCATGGGAAAAAGTACCTGCTAGGCAGGTACAAAATTCCCACCTGTCTGCTGCTACCAAAATTCCCATTGTAGCTTAAAACCTTTTTTTTCCAAAAATGCGGCCTACCCGTAAAAGAAGTGTTTTTGTGCATGACTTCGTCTTTTTAGAGAGAACCAGACCTCCTATGAAAAATTCCTTCTAGCATAACGTCCATAGGTGATCTCTAGATACTCCATGCAAGAAATCATATTAAACTGGCAAAGGAATTGACCTAGAGAAATTTCAAAGAAAACAAAACGGGAAAACACCAAAAACGCAAAACGTTTTCAGAAGTCACAGATAAAGCCCAGGATTCATTCTTGGTTAAAACCCTACTAGTATATGGGAATATTGACATGTAAGATCACAACAGGGTTAAACCAGAGCACAATTTACCTCAAACGGGCTCAAAATAATTAAATACAAATTTCCCACAGCAAACCCCAACGACAAAATATAACGATTTTGGGCATCTGGGTATTTGGCGAAATTGGCTAATATGACTCTCTGGGAATATCTTGACACAATACAAACACTTTCTGGCAATAAAAACACAAAACGACCCATTATTTTAAAATTACGAAATTTTTATATAGGGTAGTCCCAGATTTCAGGGTGAAATCTGGGACACCAAAACTAAAGCATGCAAATCTTGTCATGAAATTTATTTAGGAAGTAAAGTAAAATTTTCATGCTCCTATATTTTAACCTCTAATTTGGCAATAAAAGCAACCACATGGTCAAAAAGCGCTAAATGTTGAACAATCGACCCTTCGGCAGCTGAAACAAGCTTGGCTTAGAACACATTCTTAAGATTTTTAAGTCTTGCTTATGCTCGAATGTTTGATGACATTCTAAAGATTTGTGGACTTCGGTTTTACATAAATATTAAATCACATACTTAAGATTTGTTAAATCACAACCATTTCCTTCTATTTATGTTATTCCACGCAATCGTCTCAATCGTGTAACTCCTTCCCTACAATTGCTCAAGCTTAAAAATGAGAAGGGGGCTTACAAATTTCTACAAGAAGCAAGCAGTGTCCTAGGGTTTTCTACCTTTGTGCTGATGAATTTTCCTCTTTTTTGTTCCTTGAAGCACCAATTGCACACAAGTAATGCAAGCGAGATTGAGATGATAAAGTGAAACACAAATAACATTTAATATTTGGCTAGGAGCATTCTAAGCCGTATTGTGAAACCGTAATGTCCCCAAATGGATTTTTGGGAAAACCTCAATCCAAAGAAGAATTTCTAAATAATTTATAAAATATTACAATGCAGATATGAATTTTATACATGCATGGCGATTTGCATGGAGATGAAAACCCACAAAATGAAAGACAAAATCATTGAATCTTCAATGGAATCAACTCAAAAAAATTATAAAGATGGAGTCAAGAGATAAATACCATATTTGACCTCAAAACAGGATGAAATTATTTTATATAAATTTGTAGACAACTGTCCTTAGACACAGCTAAAAAGTACAAAACCCTTGAGCCAAAAATTATGCAAGTTGGCTGATTTGACCTCTAAAAATCAGTTTTAGGTTAAAAATTCAAATCAGATCAGAAACAACTCTAAAACACTTCAAACCAGCTCTACAAGTAGGTCGCTCCACCTGAAAAGGGATGGAAACAAGGAGAAACACAACAACTCTCTCCTTCAAACCCTTGTAGAAATATGCACTTTTACAACCTTCTATACCGCTGGAAAATATTAAAAAAAACACTAACTCCGTGATCTGCAATGGAAACACCCTCTGTGTGAGAATTCTCTCAACTAGAGAAGGGTTTTCGTCCTCAAGAGTGAATCTCTAAGGGTTTTTGTTCTTAGAAGATTATTGATGCAAACTCAAAGCTCAACATACAAATCAAATTTCATAAAATAGACAAGGGATGATCTCTACAAGCAAGTCCACTTGCTTTTATAGAAGTAATGGGCCAAATGACCACCCTCAACTCCCAATCAGATTTTTCCTCCTTCATTTAATGCTTTTCCCACTTTATTCCATCTCCTAAGGAGGTCGCATTTTCCATAGGATAAATAAACATTATCAAATGCCTTTTTTCCCTTTCTAATTTTATTTTATCATTAAGTCTATAATAACTTACTATAAGTGCCTTTATAATATATATTTTCTTTTATATGCACTTTATAATAACTTATTATGACTTAAGTTCCCCTTGTGTTCATTCCTTAGTCGTTGGGGAGACAAAATGGGCTAGGGGTCTTCGACATGAATTATCTTAGAAAGTGGGACATTTCAGGGGACATGCAGGGATTTCGTTCCAAGCATTTTATTTCCAAAATTCCATCCCATATTTGCCTTTTCTAACAACTTAAACATTGCCTAATTAAAACCGTTGACGTTGATACAAAAATATAGTAACCCTATTTTTATGGTAATCACTATTTTGTAGCCACCATACACGCCCTGCACCTCTTAACCATCATCTCTTTGTTGTGTGCTACGAATGAACATATGTGTTTCACCTTTCCATTTAAATTTATTTAATTTTGTTTGTTTTCTTTATCATATTGAATCCAAATTTTTTACTTCCCCATGTTCGATCAACAAATATTTTCTACTTGTCGCTCATATCACCAAACATGTGCATGCTCAATTATTAATGATTTTTGTACATCTCTTTTAGTTCACGAATATCTCTTTTAGTTGTTTCCACATTGTCTAAAACAACACCCCTGGTTTCCTTCAAAGGATTGACATAAATGTCAATTCCTTGTTGGACAATTCAATTTCACATTGTTTCTCCTTTCCATTTTTGCCAGCGTCGCACTTCTCCACCCTCTAACCCCTTCTTATTCACGCTTCTCTCTCTCTCATTGTTTGTCTCCCTCCAATATGTCTCTTTCAAAAGATCCCTTCTACGTTTCCATTGTAAATTTCACGTACGAGCATATATTTAAAAATATTACAATAGATAAAAGATACACAATAATGTAATGGCAATGTGGAAAAATTATGGTCCCTAAAAATTGTGTGACGGGTATAAGAGGCCATTTATAAAAAAATCAGCCCAATTATGTATGCTAACTTTCAATTTAATTTCAAAAGGTGTAAAGCACATGTAGAGTTAGCGGTTTTTAGCCGTAGTTATCGAGGAAGTTCTTTGAGGCCTATATTTTACCGCATGAGGTTGCGGGTTCGAATCCCGCTATGATAAGTTCTCTTCAACAATGTATGCATAGTTAAGCCCTTTGCCTAGCAATCCCTTCACAATATGACAAAGCCGACTTTTTCTCGCTGGAACTTCGAGGTACTTAGAACATGGTCCTGTGGAGGGGGCTCCATAAATATCTCAACGAGTGCTAGAAAATTTAGGAGCATTTTAGTAGTTTTAAGGTCTCATGTTTTTTTATTAGTTTCCTCAACAATACCCGTTGAGATATTATAGGATCCCATTGCATTTTTATGGTTATTTGTAGGTAAATAAAATCACATTTCCCTCTAAAATCACCAAAAATAATGGCGGGAATGCATATTATATTCCACATAGACAAAGCCCCCTCTCCAACCACCTCTTAAGTTTAGGGGCAAAAAAATGGAGCTCCTATTTTTAGGCCTAGATTCTATTATTCCTGTAGCTGGCTTTAAAAATAATCATGGGACCTCCCGCTGCAAGAAAATAGGAGTTGCGGCCCCTCCATGAGACCATGCTCTTATACCCGTTTAATTTCCCTCATTGCTATAAATTTTTAACATCAGATTTTAATTTCTCTCGTTGCTATAAATTTCTAACATCGGATTTTAATTCTAAAGTTTGGTACAATGGGGGCAAGATGATTTCCTTTTTTGGTAAACGACTGTAAGGCATTAATGCGTATGTTTCATCAAAGAACATTGTGATGTGCAACATTTTTTTAAAATTTCATTATTTACTTTTTAATGCCGATAGGCATTTCTTTATGCTACGGTGCAAATCCGCGGTCCATGTTTCTGTTGTACGCATGTAAGACCATGGAATCAATGATAGCCGTGGATCATGTCATGCACTGGTTCGGTCTTTGTTTTAAAATTTTAGCGCACACGTTAAATGTACTGTTTCTACTGTTCCGTCTTGTTTATTTTTGACCTGTTTTGTTTATGCGAATTCAGGACAAGAATATTTAGGAGATCATAAGCACACTGGAAATTTGATAGTTGGTGCTAGTGCTAGAAGACTGTAGATTTTAGCCGCCAAAGTTGAAGAAATTTGTACACCTGGAACGAGAAAACACCCTCGGCATAAACCTAATTGCGAGTGTGTTGTATGCATTCAGCCTCCTAGCGGATATAAACACCCACCGGAAGTCTTTGCGAAGCTTGCGGGATTTTACAGTGCAGGCACGAAACACAACAAAAATACTTTTCAATCTGAATTTGGAGAATCTGCCAAGAAGAAGAAGAAGAAATAGGGTTTTATTTATAATTTTTGCAATTTCATGTGGATTTGCGAGCACAAAAGAAAACTCTTTGTTGATTGTTTGAATTCAGATTCTTTTCTTCAGAACATGGGTTCATTGGTTCATAGTTTTGTCATCTACTTATCCTCATTTTCAGGCGCATCGGGACTCTGTGTTCCACTAATAATTTCTTAGGAATTCGTAGTTTTTTTCTCTATTTAGATGATGGATCAACAACCATCACAAAAAGAAATTGTTCAATCGACTGTATTTATCATAAGAGATCTAAAATTATTTTCTCTATCTGAAGAATTATCTTTGTTATTCAAGTATTAGAAAAATAATTTCCTTTGTCTTTAAATTATGTCTCTTACTGAATGAAGAAGAAAGGTCTTCAAACAAAAATCACAAAAGTGTCTTTCAAAGAAAAGCTAATTAAAAGATAGATTTAGGTACTAACAACACAATTAAGGCATCCCTAATTTACACATATATTAGGGCTTGAATTATGTTTGAAAAAGAAAAGATTTGCTAAGATTGATAATCCAACAAGGTTTGGTGGCATAAATGTCAAATGATTGATCAAAATTTTAGCAAACTAAAGGATACAAAGGAAAGATTTTCTATGTTTGATTAATGCAAAAGTTGCTTGATAGGAAATGTTTTTTCCAAGGTTTGAAAGATGTGTTAAAAATGATCATGAACTTGGGCAAAAACAAGAAGATCAAAGACCCAAAGGATTGTCCTAGAAATGAGTTTATAAGGCGGATAAACACAAGGAACAATCATGCGAGTTCAAAACACAAAGCCAAATTAATGACCAAAGAATAATGAATGATAAAGAATCAATGGATCAAAGTGATTGTCCAAAATGGATAAGTCGATGTGACAAATGAGACACAATCACGCAAAGTTGTTGGTAAACCAATTAGTCAAATGGAGTACTTCCTAAGCGTTTGATCAATTAATAGTTTGACATGTAAGATGATCAACAAAATGTCACCACTTATGCCAAGTTCAAAAACGAACAAGACATAAGTAATAACAAAAGGTTGATATGATTTCCAAGCAAGGTATACTAAAAGCAAGTTTAAGTCCAATCAAGACCTATATCTTAAAAAGTGGGAGTTACGAATATGAACAATGCAACAATACCATTAAGATACATTAACCAAACTTTGCAGAAAAGTAAGGTATTAGTATCGAAATAATATTGACACGATGCGCACAAAGGTAACAACAACACCTTTCAAAATCGAGGTAATGTTTGAAAGAAAACCAAGGCTAGAGTATACCAAGGAATTGTTATGATGCGCGTAGCGTAACGTTACAATCTAGACACTTAGGTCAAGTTTGCAAGAAACAAGATGTAAGTATCAAAATTGTTGCGATACGATACAAACAAGATAACAATTCAAAGGAGAATCAAGATGATGAATCACACCTAACTACGATTGACGATCTTGACTTGGGTATCAAGATAAAAAATGCTACCAATGATATGAAAACATCTCCACGCACTTTAGACATTTAACAACTCAACCGCAAACATGGATGAGCGTAAATGGACACAAAAGTGGCAAATACAATCAATTAGCAACATAAAGGTAGTCACTCTTCTTCTGATCAACAAAGTGTCAAAAGAAAGTGAAGGAAGTAGATCAATTAGGGGTGAAAAATGTTGGCCTCACTTCGAAAGAGTTTCACCTCACCTTAGGGTGAGTGAAAAACTAAGCAAAAGTAACGCTTCACATGTTTTGTGATGAATAATGACTCTCAACTCAAATTGGTTTTGAAATGGTTAAAGTTGGCTCTAGTCAAAGATAACTTCCTAGGTGGTTCACTTAACTAGGTGTCAAAAGTTATTTGAGAGCGAGATCGGTTTGCGAGGTTTCTCATGGATTATCCCGACTTTACTTTACCCCTTAAGCACAATGGCGTCCATTGTGTACTCTCACCGGGTCACGATACAAATAACTTTGACGCTAAATCACACATGTATACTAGTCAAGTAGGTGTGCAGAGCACTTCCCATTTCGTCCACAAGGTTCCCTTTTGTGTGGACTACTTTAGGGTTCATATGACGACCCCCATTATTGTAGCTTAAGGCTTATGCCAAAGAGGTTATGTCCTAGTTTTAAGCAAACGTGGTGTACTCTTATTCGAACCTGCAAATCAAATGTTTTGAATGTGGTGTTTTTTTTATCTTTTAGACTTAATGTGGTTTAGTCATTCACCGTTTGACAACCTCCAACACATGTGTAGTTAGAAAAGTTTGTTTTGAACTCTTTTCTTTGACAAACATTTTTAGGTCCCGCACTCAGCGTTAGTAGCTCTATGAGCAAATCACATCATTTGAAAGATGATTAATATTTGCTTTTGATTCTCAAGATCATCCAAGGATGTAAGAGAAGAGCATACACAAAAAATAATCCAACTAAAAAGTAAAGGAAAGCATTGTAATTAATGAAGTGTATAAAAAGCTTGATAAATGTTCATTTCCTTAAGCCAAAAATGAAAGATGATGTTTCCAATTAACCAAATGTTAGAAAATGAAGACTAAAGTTACTTTTGATTCTCAAGATCACCATAAAATGTAAGAGAAAAGCATACACAAACTTTAACCCAACTAGATAGAAATGAAAAAACTTCAAATCAAAAGACCATAAAAAATACTTTGTAAAAGGTTCATTCCTTAAGCAAAATGAATAATCAAATTTCCAAGTTAACCTAAATGTTAAAAAGATAGAGATCAAAGTTGTTTTTGATTCTCAAGATCACTAAAAGGTGCAAGAGAAGAACATACACAAGCTTTAGTCTAAATTAAGTAAAACATGGAAATACAACATTAGACATGTTAGAAAATGACCAGCTTTACAATAAAGAAAAACCTGCAATTTCTATATGAATAAATCCTCAATTTATATTTTCATTGCATAGTTCACTTCAATACCTTTCCAATGCAAAAAAATGGAGTCATTTCGAGTTCGGGAGAAAATGTTATGTTCTTCGGAAGATGGGTTACGCATATGCTTTTATTGTCATGGTATGCACTTAACATGTACTAAAGAAATGTCAAAAACGTTCTTTAATCTGCAAAAAGGTCAATTTTTTTTAACCAAGATTCAATTTTGACAACAACCTATCACATTAATATATGAATAGAAGACTCAACACTATCAAACACTAACCTACATGCTTAAGAATTTAAAATTTTCAAGAAATTGACAAACTAGCATGTAGAATGTTGAAAAAGTAAGCTCTAAAAATGAAAACATGGAGAAAAATCTTAAAATTTCTCACTAAGATTCAATTTTAAGAGTAACCCACCACATTGATATGTAAATAGAAGACTCAACACTATTAAACACTAACCTACATGCTCAAAAAATTTAAGATTTTCGAGAAAATTGACAAAACTAGCATGTAAAATGTTGAAAAATGAAGTTCTAAACATGAAAACATGGAGAAATCTTGAAAATTTCCCATCAAGATCCAATTTTGACAGCACTTCACCTCCTTTATACCTACAAGAAAGACTCAACACATGTAAACTCGACAAAACAAGTTAATAAAAATAAGTTAGATTAACATGTGCAAAATAAGGTTAGTAACCAAAATTGAAACTTAACTACAAAACCCGAAATTAAGTGCAAAGGAAAATACAATAAGTTCCACCAAGCATGTCATATGTATCAATGCATTAGTTAGCTATGTAAAGAGAATTGAAACTAACACCTTAATAGTTTTAAAACATGAACTAACTACACATAGATCATCATGTTAAGAGCTAAACAAGACTAAATACCAAAATTATGAATTAGAACTTGATATATAAATCAAACTAATATGCTAAGTATTTGAATCTCTACTCTTTAGATCACCAAAACACTAAATGAACCTACATAGATCCATGAAAATCAAAGTTGATTGTTTGATCTTCAAGGGTGTATGACTACAAAACCATTTTGATTCTCTCCATATAACCCAAAATCTTGGATGGATGTAGAAAGGTTAGATGAGGGTTCCTTTTATAACCGAATGGTTTGAAGAAGCTTTCCATCCTATTGTATTTGGGATAATAGCAAAGCTAGGTTTGTTATAGATAAACATGGTTTATAAGTGGTTGAGTTTACTTTATGATAGTTTAGTTTATCCTCTAGTGACTCATGGGGATTGAAGGGGTTTATTAATTAACCAAAGTGATTCCTTAATAGGTGTGCAAGCTTATAGAAACTTTTTAGAGGAATAGTTAGTATGATTTATGTTATGAGAGGATTTTAATCAAATAAATGACGATTTATTGATTAAATAAAAGAGAAAACTAATTAATTAAGAATAATTAATTAATCTAGATAGAAAAATGTATTAATTAATTAGAAATAATTAATTAATGTAGATAAAAATGAGAGCTTGATTAATTATAAATAAATAATTAATCTAGATAGAAAATGAAGTTTAATTAATTAATCTAGATAGAAAGGGGAGCTGATTAACGGAAGGTTGTTAATTGACGTCGTTGTCGGATAAAAGAGTTAATTAACTAACGTAATGTAATTAATTAACGATTTATAGCGAGAAAATGTGTGATATTGATGATATGTCGACAATTTGCGGAAAGAGTATAATTAGCGCAATTTAAGTATTTAAATTGCTCGAGCTAAATTATAGGTGTCTACGCTTTGTTTTCTTTATCATATTAAATCCATAATTTTATATTCTTCCCCATGTTCGATCAACAAATATTTTCTACTTGTTGCTTATATCACCAACATGTGCATGCTCAATTATTAATGACTTTTTGTACATTGATTGTTCCCTGCATTCAATCGAATTTTTTTCTACCTCTCCTTATATTCACAAATATCTCAACGGTGTCTTTGTCGAGAAAATTTAAAAGCATTTTAGCGAGTTTTAAGGTCCCATGTTTTTTTATTAGTTTCCTCAACAATCTCTGCTAAGATATTATAGGATCACATTGATTTTTTTTGGTTAATTGTAGGTAAATAAAATCATATTTCCCTTTAAAATCACCAAAAAATAATGGGAATGCATATTATATTGCACATAGACAAAAATCACCTAAACAGCTTGGGAAACTCCAAATCCCCCTCTCTAGCCACCTCTTAAGTTTGGGGGCCAAAAAAAATGGAGCTCCTATTATTTAGGCCTAGATTTTATTATTTCACGGCTTTGAAAATAATCATGAGACCTTCCGTTGCAAGAAAATAGGAGTTGCGGCCCTCTATGGGACCATGCTCTTATACCCGTTTAATTTCCTTGTTCTTTATAATGTTTTTAAAATCGAATTATTATCTCCCTTGTTGCTCAAGTTTGGTACAATGGGGGCCGGATGATTTCATTTTTTTGGTAAGCGAGTGTAAGGCATTGTTGCATATATTTCATCATTTAACATTGTGATGTGCATATGAGAAATACGAGAACAAGCTTTTAAACAAATTGAAAAATGTCTATCCACGGTAGGGGAGAAGAGCTAGTATGTGAACACTGCCCAATACTTGAACACTATTTTGCATTTAAAATATCCAATACTTGATGGAATAAAAACCAAAATTTTGATTATTGAAGTTCAAAAAATTGTTTTTTATAAACCATATGTGAATAGGGTCAACATCTCAGTATTACTTAGTACACAATAAATATTGATTGGTACTTTCATTTTCTACAATAAAAGACTCATTTGTTCAAAGTATAAATACAACATATCAGTTGACAAACCCATCATATCTATTTAATGGGTTGAATATTTCTCTTTCCAATTCATCCCTTTCCATATTCCAAGATGGGTTGTTCAATCACCAGATCTTTCATATCCAGACTTTAATACATACCTGCAAAAAAGAGGGAACCTTCTTCTCAAGATTCAAATTCATCCATTAAAAACACCAATAAAATTGTACACTTGAAGGTAAAAAATAAATATGAATATCAAATCAAATAATTTCAGCCACAAGATCATCTCAAAATCAATTTCAACCTTTGATTAAAAAGACCCTACACCTTGATCCATGTCTTACATTTTGATTGGATACTCTCTCCCCTATGTTGGTATTATATATTCACTTTCCTAGTCTTGTTTATTGCTGATTTACTTCTGTAGGGTGCCTGATTACAGTGGATTTTATAAGAAGAGATTACTTCTATCAAGTTTTGAAAGGAAAGGTCCAACAAATCAAAAATTGCAAGTTAGTTTTCATACCTACTGCTTATAATTTCTCAGCTGAAGTCTCTTGTTATCCAGTTGAATGCTGAGAATGTCTCCCAAATCCCTAGAGGTGTGACTCAAATCCAAATTTGATGAATTTTCAATCTTGCATTTATCATATATAGTATGGATTGATTTTGGCGTTAGTTTGAAGTATTTTCCTTACTTATTTGACAAGAGAACTATTAACTTCACAATGTAAATGTGTTTTTTTGAGATATTTTATTTGATCGATCATATGTAAGCAAATAATATTACAATATGATTCGAAATTAAAGGCTTAGGATAAAAAATTGTTTAATTATAACTAGCTGTCAAATTGGTGATCCTACGTGGCAAGGAATTGGCTCCATGGACCTGCGAACTTAGGGTGTTCGCATACTGGCCCTTCTCCCCTATGTGCAGCAAAAATGAGGTAGAGAGTTTTCTAAATGATATTCATAAATGGTTTTCATCTGCATAGACATCTGCAAAATATAGAGAACTGAATTTTCTCACAAACAACATCCACTGCATCCTATAAAATTGAAAAACTGAAATTCAAACCATTATCAATATCCACAAAGATTAATGGTAGTGAATATAAATTGTAGTACAATGTAGGTAAGAGAGAAATCATCTAACATACGTGAGCCAAAACATCTTCACCTTTAGAAATAGAGAATGTAACAAAAGTCCAAAACAGCTCAAACATATTTCAGAGTTGTGGCTTCACCTAAGATGTCATTGGCTTCACCTAAGGATGCAACAGCTAGCAAACAAATCAAAATTGAATCTTTCATTACAATCAACACCGTTGAATTTTTAACAGAAAATCCTTCTCAACTATAGAGGGAGGAACTTCGAAGATCTGTTAGAAGGTGGATTTCCATCTCTAATGCTCGAAACAAAGAAAAAAAATATGTCCAGCACATTCTTTATATATCTCTCGCTAACTCTATAAGATATAAAATCTGTACCATTTAATACAAAACAGAAATCTGTAACTCTATGTGAACACTGCCCAATACTAAAGAGATAAGATAAAGAGTTTCCAAACTAAAGAGATAAGATAAAGAAATGTTTATTTATAGCTAGCTGTAAAATTGACAAACCTACATGACAAGGAATTGGCCCGATGGACCCGTGAACTTAGGGTGTTGACATAATGGCACTACTCCCAGAAATTAAAGATATAGGAAAGAAAAATGTTTATTTATACCTTACAACTTAACTATTTATTCTTCTCCCTACTTAAAATCAAGCACAAAGTAGCTGGCAAGAATGCAATATATTATTGACAGTTATCAATGATTGTCATTGAAAGTATTCCAGTATTACAACAGATTTGCTGCCACCATAACAACATATGTAGTCAAGCTATTACAATTACGATTCTTACATGCATTCACTTCTGAAGATGATTTGATGTCACAAAACATTACATTAACAAGACTTGCGTCAATTGATCGATATCAATTACAATGTCGAAAGGGGTGATTGCATGTTCGAGTGAAACATTCTAATTGATATTGATCAATTACAAACAAGCTGATGAATGTAGTGTTATTTGATAACACCTCATCTTTAGAAGAGTTTAGGGGAGAAGGGCCAGTATGCAAACACCCTAAGTTCGCAGGTTAAGTGAACCAAATCCTTGCCACGTAGGAGTGACAGTATGCCAAATAGGTATAAATAAACATTTTTTAATCCTATATCTTTAATTTCGAATCATATCTTAATATTATTTGCTTCCATATGATCGATCAAGTAAAATATCTAAAAAAAACACATTTACTGGTGGAGATCCGAAGTGGTCCATACAAGGACCTCCAAAGAAGATGCACAATGATTTGCTACCACCATAACAACATATGTAGTCAAGCTATTACAATTACGATTCTTACATGCATTCACTTCTGAAGATGATTTGATGTCACAAAACATTACATTAACAAGACCTGCGTCAATTGATCGATATCAATTACAATGTCGAAAGGGGTGACTGCATGTTCGAGTGAAACATTCTAATTGATATTGATCAATTACAAACAAGCTGATGAATGTAGTGTTATTTGATAACACCTCATCTTTAGAAGTGTTTATAGATGATCTTATTGATATATTAATACATATGTTACTAATTTTATATTGTTTAATAATGCAGCATTTCGAGAAGATGAAGAGAAAGAGGATTTTGAAGCGAGGACAACGTATCCCCAAAAAATGAGGTGTACAATTTGAAATTGAAACATCTAACCATGAAACAGATGAACAAGATGCTACAATAATAAGTGAAGAGGATGGTGCAACAACAAATCAAGGAGATACAAACACAACTGATGATCATCAGCCAGAACCTGCTGGATGTCAAGTAAATAGGCATGAAATAGAGGAAACTATGGTTGTTAGAGGCAACACTTCGACCAAGAAGGTTAGAATTTTGTCTAGTTGGTCAAAAGAAGATATGTTAAAGGCCATAGATGATATTGAATTCAACAATTATTCAATTAGAGCTGCTGCACTGAAATATAATTTACCTCCTACATTTGTTCATTATTGGCTGAATGGTCAGACCCATACAAAAAGGAAGGGCCCTGCACCTATTTTGAGTGAAGGAGAGGAGAAAGAGATAGTTGAATGGTGTAAGAAAATGACAGATTTAGGGCATGGAGTGGGATTTATGCAACTGAGGGCATGTGTTGCACAAATTTGTGAAACTAGAGAGACTCCATTTCGAGAAGGATTACCTGGAAAATCTTGGTGTGAAGGATTTAGAAAAAGACACCCAGACATAGTCCTTCGGACTGTTGAAGGTCTAGAAAGAGATCGTGCAATAGGTTTACGTCTAGAGGTGGTTAGCAAGTTTTATGAAAAACTAGCTAACATTTATATCAATTCCTATGGTGCAGGAAAAATATGGAATTGTGATGAGACAGGAATCCAAGCAGGGAGAAATTGTGGCATGAGGGTGCTTGCCACCAAGGGTTGTAGGAATGTTCCCAAAATCATTCCTCGTAGCAGAGAATGGATGACAATTCTATGTTGTGTAAATGTTGCAGGGCAATGTATCCCTAACTTTTACTTATTTAAAGGTCAAAAAGTTTCACAAAATTACATCAAGGGATGTGAACCAGGTGCTTGCATGGCTGCTCATCCAAGTGCTTGGATGACTAGAGAGCTCTTTATAAGCTGGTTGTATCATTTCAGTAAGTCTGTACCTGGAGGAGTGTGCCCTGAAAATAGGCATTTACTTATATTTGATGGTCATGGAAGCCATGTGGCATTGTCAACTATAGAAGAGGCCAGGCGATTGGGGATTGATTTATTGACATTGCAAGCACATACTACACACAGTTTGCAACCACTTTGGATGTTAGTGTCTTTGGTCCTTTTAAAGCATATTTCATATCTGAGAGGATGCAGTGGATGTGTAATAATAAGTACCAAGAAGTCAAACGTTCAGACTTGGCAAAAATAGGTAGTAGAGCTCTCGCCAAGGCCTTGACACCTGCAAATATTCGTGTTGGTTTTAGATGCACAGGTATATGGCCACTTGATCCAAATGCATTACAGAATGACATGGAATGTAGTAAACTATATATCATTGAAGAAGATGCCAACGAAGATGATGCTGAAAATGTCACAGATGATGATACTACTGAAAACATTATGAATGTTGATGGTACTGAAAACATAATAGATGTTGATGTGATGAAAACATCCTAAGTTTGTCAAGAGATGTAGCTCCACCAGTTGGTGACAATATTGGAGAAAATTACTTAATGGAATCAGTTGAGAATCTGTCAACAACAAAAGAATTCCATCCAACCATTGAAACAATGGTTGTTGCTAATACAAAGACGGAGGAACCAAGTGTACAGGGAGAAAGACAAAGTATAATGCAGACCAAAGATTATGAAGTGAACCACATTGTGAATACTCATGACCAAGGCACATCCAACTGCAACACTGAGGCCCAGGAATTGAGAGGACGATCTCTCATTGCCAAGTGCACCACAACAACCTACTTGGCTGCAAGAGCATATTGCAGAGTTGGGACTTGATCAGATTGGAAACACTGAGGATGAAAGTATATCTTTACCTTCGATGCCAACCAACCTTGAGCCAGCAGACTTTGAACCAACAAACTTTACTCATTATTATGCTGACATAGAGGAAATTGAGGTCATTGATAAAGATAAAAATGAGGAAGAGACAACTCACCATGATGTTGAAAGTGTTATATCAAATGATAATGGTGTTGCTGCAAATGAGAAGAAATTGGGTAAATTTTTAAGGTTACCGACACAATTTGATGCGGGATCCTTCCAAAGGTAAGAGTGATGCTGCACTCCGGATAAGTCATGCTTCACAATTGTTAACATTTGATGCTTATGTTCAGATGTTAAAAGATACACAACAAAAAAAACAAGAAATATGTGAAGGGAAACAACGTAAAAAGGAGCATATTGAGGCAAAAAAGCAAGAAAGGTTGGCAGCAAAGGAGCAAAAAAGGAAGAGAGATTGCAACGCATTAAAGAGAGGCAAGAAAGGGATCTACAAAAGTTTGTTGAAAGACAGGAGCGCGAGAAACAACGGGAAGTAGCTCGCCAAAAAAAGGAATTGGAATTACAACAGAAGGAAGCCACTCGCCATCAAAGGGAGAAAGAGAAACAAGAAAGAGATAACAAGTTCAACAATCCGCAGGTTTTGTTTCCCATGCATCATTCCATGCCCATACAGAACTCCATGTTACAAGATATGTTGAAAGTTCCTATCCCAGATTACCACCCTTACTTCCTTGACACCAACAGAATGCAAATAACTTCAACTCCAACTACACACCCCATTATCCCACAACCTCCTACTTCACATACAACCTTTCATACCATATCTGGTTTTCCTATTCCACCATGGGTTCATCCAGTGAACCTCTTAATGACTCCAACAACATCCGTCAATGATACAATCATTCCTGATAGTCCAAACTCAGGGCCTTTTTGAAGGTGTGACATGGAAATTGACTAACAAACTTATAGTAATAGTTTATAGTTGGTATATAGTTTATAGTTTATAGTTGGTATATTTTGCTCCGAATGTAATGAATATGGACACATACAATATAAGTTTATATGTTTTGCTCCAAATGTAAGAAATATAAAGACATGCATTTTATATTAATACATTTTGCTCGAAATGTAATCGTTGTTTCAGATGTGGAAACCAAATTAGCTCAGAATTTGTTAAAGGTTTACGTTAAATTGTTGCAGCTTAAAATGAACACCATTAAATAAAAACTGAAAGACAAGGATTTATTTGAATCTTGGTGAGGTAGAAACCTCACCTCTATATGGCTTAAAAACATAGAATTGTAGGTAACATTTTCCTTGAGTATTAGTAGTGTGAATACACACTGTTTCCACCCTGCTTCAAACGATCTCGACGCATAAAACTGCTGCATTCCAAAGTTTTCCATGCAATCTGCACATGCATGTTTAGTCATTTATTAAAAAACTGAATTTGTTTGAAGACTGAGACTGAAAATAGCATAAGGATCAAATAGATAAAAAAATGGCATATGTAGAATGGCTTAGAAAATCTGCTCAAACCTTGTTTGAAAAGGGTCTGAGATTCAGCTCAAGCCAAGATTCGGTCTGGATGTGCAAACACCAGAAGTCTAAGCTATGGCATCTCGGTCCAACACATGCTCCTCCTGGAATTCCTCGGGCTCCTTTGACCTGACATACATGACAATTCCCATTAAAAGAAACCACATGAAAATGCATCAGGCTACTAGAGAGATGACTATCCAGAGCAGATCGCGTAGATGGACCTCAGAATGATGACAAATGAATGAAAACAAACTGAAAAACAGTATGCAGTCAAAGCTTCAGAGAAAATGAAAGAAAAAAATGAATGAAACAAAATGCAGTCAAAGCTTCAGAGAAAATGAAAGAAAAAAATGCGGATGTTTTCGGTGCATACCTGGAAGGTCGTATTGTTCACTGTATAATGATGTGGGCAATATGAATCCCTTGTGCTTGAACATCTCGAGCAAGGCACTGAGAAAGACCCCTTCACGCAAACCTCGCACAGGCTGTAAGCCCACTCACAAACAACCAACATTTGCAAAGGAGACAGTGTGTAACGTGTCCAAGGGAGACAGTGTGTAACGCGTCCAGAGGAGACAGTGTGTAACGCGTCCAAAGGAAACAATATGGTAAATGGCGGTTGAGCAAAACAGTATGGAACGCGTCCAAAACTAGCCATGGTAAATGGTGGTTGAGCAAACTAGTATGGAATGCGTCCAAAACAAGCCATGGTAAATGGTGGTTGAGCATTTATTTGTGTCTTATCTATTAGGCGCGTCAAAATCCATGAGGACAGATTGCGTTTCCCTCTTTTATTTAGAATTTAATGCTCAACACCTGTCCTGTTGTGTGAACCACTTTGGGTCTCCACCAGTAAATGTGTTTTTTTGAGATATTTTATTTGATCGATCATATGTAAGCAAATAATATTACAATATGATTCAAATTAAAGGCTTAGGATAAAAAAATGTTTATTTATAGCTAGCTGTCAAATTGGTGATCCTACGTGGCAAGGAATTGGCTCCATGAACCTGCAAACTTAGGGTGTTTGCATACCGTGCAAATCCATGTAAGACCATGGAATCAATGATAGCCGTGGATCATACCATTCACTGTTCGGTCTTGTTTTAAAATTTTAGGGCACGCGTGAATTGCACTGTTTCTACTGACAAGAATATTTAGGAGATCATAACCACGCTGGAAATTTGGTAGTTGGTGCTAGTGCTAGAAGACTGGATATTTTAGCCGCCAAAGCTGAAGAAATTTGTACACCTGGAACGAGAAAACACCATCGGCATAAACCTAATTGCGAGTGTGTTGTATGCATTCAGCCTCCGAGCGGATATAAACACCCCGCCGGATGTCTTTGCGAAGCCTGCTGGAGAAACACAACGAAAAAAGCCTTTTCAATCTGAATTCGGAGAATCCGCCAAGAAGAAGAAGAAATAGGGTTTTATTTATAATTTTTGCAATTTCATGTGGATTTGCGAGCACAAAAGAAAACTCTTTGTTGTATTGTTTGAATTCAGATTCTTTTCTTCAGCACATGGATTCATCGGTTCATAGTTTTGTCATCTACTTATCCTCATTTTCAGGCGCATTTGGACTCTGAGTTCCACTAATAATTTCTTAAGAATTCACAGTTTTTTCTCTATTTAGATGATGGATCAACAGCCATCACAAAAACAATTGTTCAATTGACTGTATTTATCATAAGAGATCTAAAACTAGCAATCGCACGTGAGGTGTGCGATGTTAATGCCAAAATCAAAATATTCTTAAGGCGGAAAAGTAATTGAAAAACACAACAAAGTAATTTGATATTTCTAGTTAGTAAATGAAAACCAAAATGAAGTAGTGAAAAGTGGAGAAGAAGAAAAGATTCAGAGTCCAGAAGAAGTGGAGTAGCTTGAAAGGGAAGGTCCATCGCTGAATAAGAGGGGATTGTTAAGGATAGGGAATGAAGACGGGATTCCTCATATAAGTGTGATTGCAAAATTGTTGCTGAGAAAATGTGTCATAGCAAGTGAGTGGGAAAAGGGGTGACATCTGATAGGTAGACAAGGTGGGAACAATCGATATAGTTGTGAAGGAAAGTCGTTGTGTTTCCATGCCCCCAATTTCAATAGTGGTTTTCTTTAAAGTAAATCCTTGAGTTTTTTGGATTGAAAACAATAAAGCCAAGTTAACTTGTAATTGCATTCGGTGACCTCTAGAAATTACGGTAGTTGGAACATGGGAGGGGTTTTTCGTAAGGGCCTCTGTATATCGATCAAATTAGACAATGAGTAATACAATCAAATATGGCCGACAAAAGAAGTTGACGTAAATAATGTCAACGATATAATTTTGACGTAAACATGCTTTATTCATTTGATGTGTGACAGTCACTCTCCAACCACTGTGAGCCACGTGTACGGTAGATGAATGTTTGTGCTTCACCGACCAAATACATCATAAGCATCGATGTCTATATCAGTTGCCAAAAAATGGAGGAGGCTTCTAGCCATAATTACTTTTCTTGCAATTGCAAGGTAACTCAAGCTAAAGTATATGTCAATTTCATAATGAACAATGATAATAACGGCGAAAACCTATCTTGTACGTCAAAGATGGATTCAATTTTTCACGTGCGGGATCTCAACACAAGGAATCTAGAGCTGGAGGAAGGTTCCCTGACGAATATTCCGACATCGATCTTGGCACAGATGGACAATTGTCTGTTATACGACGATCTGGAGCTTCTCCACAGCCGTTCTTCTCGTCCATTAGTTGACGTGTTCAATTTTAAAGATACAAAGTCGGTGTTGGAAGAACAAAATTTTGAAGGCCTCACAATAGTTTTGGTCATCTGACATGCGACAAGTTGTCTCCAACCACTGCGTGCCACATGTACGGCGATAAATGTCAGTGCTTCGGTACCCAAATAAATTGTAATCGTTCATGTCTTTGTCAGTTGTCAGAGGGGGAGGAGGCTTCCGCTCGTGGAAATGCCTTTCAGGATAATAACTCGAGCTTAATAAAAACATGAAAAACATATCAACAAAAATATTCAAAATACAATATACAAAACACTATTTATGTTAGTATATAAATATATGCAAATATAATTTATTATATATATTGAATAACTAAAGAATTTAAAAAACTGTAGAACATCATTAATAAAAACACTATATATAATATATATTAAATAAATAAATATTTATTAAAAACTATAAAACAAACCAGTAGTAATAACAATATACATATAGAATAAATAAATAAATAAATATATTACAAAACGTGATATATCAAATAAAAAATGGTCTACGACCTATTTGGCAGCGACCATATATATTTGGCTATGAGAGAAATGATTTCATCGCAAAAAAATGCAAATCCATAAAAACTCGTTCGGAGAATTGTTTTGCTAAATCTCTAGAGAATTTTTTGGTTCAATCGCGCAACTCTAAAGGATCTGCGAGGAATTATCGTTTCCTTACAGAAATGTGACAATGGAAGCAACAAAGAGACTGAACAATGGAATGTGGAGAAAATGACGAACGTTTAATCTGGCTTTGTCAGACGACGTATCGGGAGCTCCGGTTTGAGGCGGTTTTGGGATATTCACAAATCGAACAGCTAGAGCCCACCATTAAACAAGCCTTGGATGAGACAGTTCTCAGTTAATTTGCTTTGTTTCTTTCTCTTCATTCTCTTGAGCACACGAACTTGGAGCCGATGAAAATGTGACTGAGGGGAATGGTTAAGTCCTCACACGATCCGGGATGCCTCGTCTCGCTCCTCATTCTCTTGAGCACGCGAACTTGGAGCCGACAACAATGTGACTGAGGGGAATGGTTAAGTCACAACACGATCCAGGATGCCTCGTCTGATTGTTCAGATCAAACCAAGGTATTGTCATCAAGTTTGTGCGTTGCGCATCTGCGAGTCGGTCTATATTGTCTATAACAACACCTAAATCGTTGTTTGCTTTTCCCAAAATGCAACATAGCAAGTGAGTGGGAAAAGGGGACATCTGATAGGCAGACAAGGTGGGAACAATCGATATAGTTGTGAAGGAAAGTCGTCGTGTTTCCATGCCCCCAAATTCAATAGTGGTTCTCTTCAAAGTAAAGCCTTGAGTTTTTTGGATTGAAAACAATAAAGCCAAGTTAACTGGTAATTGCATTCGGTGACCTCTGGAAATTACGGTAGTTGGAACATGGGAGGGGTTTTTCGTAAGGGCCCTGTATATCGATCGAATTAGACAACGAGTAATAAAATCAAATATGGCCGACAAAAGAAGTTGACGTAAACAATGTCGACGATATAGTTGTGACGTAAACATGCTTTATTCATCTGACGTGTGACAGTCACTCTCCAACCACTGTGAGCCACGTGTACGGTAGATGAATGTTTGTGCTTCGCCGACCAAATACATCATAAGCATCGATGTCTATATCAGTTGCCAAAAATGGAGGAGGCTTCTAGCCGTAATTACTTTTCTTGCAATTGCAAGGTAACTCAAGCTAAAGTATATGTCAATTTCATAATGAACGATGATAATAACGGCGAAAACCTATCTTGTACTTCAAAGATGGATTCAATTTTTCACATGCGGGATCTCAACACAAGGAATCTAGAGCTGGAGGAAGGTTCCCTGACGAATATTCCGACATCGATCTTGGCACAGATGGATAATTGTCTGTTATATGACGATCTGGAGCTTCTCCAAAGCCATTCTTCTTGTCCATTAGTTGACGTGTTCAATTTTAAAGATACAAAGTCGGTGTTGGAAGAATAGAATTTTGAAGGCCTCAAAACAGTTTTGGTCATCTGACATGCGACAAGTTGTTTCCAACCACTGTGTGCCACATGTATGGGCATGCAAAGAACAAAGAGACTGAACGATGCAATGTGGAGAAAATGATGAACGTTTAATCTGGATTTGTCAGATGACGTATCGGGAGCTCCGGTTTGAGGCGGTTTTGGGATATTCACAAATCGAATGGCTAGAGCCCGCCATTAAACAAGCCTTGGATGAGACAGTTCTCAGTTAATTTGCTTTGTTTCTTTCTCTTCATTCTCTTAAGCACACAAACTTGGAGCCGATAAAAATGTGATTGAGGGGAATGGTTAAGTCCCTACACGATCCGAGATGCCTCGTCTCGCTCCTCATTCTCTTGAGCGCGTGAACTTGGAGCCGACGACAATGTGACTGAGGGGAATGGTTAAGTCACCGCACGATCCAGGATGCCTCGTTTGATCGTTCAGATCAAACCAAGGTATTGTCATCAAGTTTGTGCGTTGTGCATCTGTGAGTCGGTCTATATTGTCTATAACAACACCTAAACCGTTGTTTTCTTTTCCCGAAATGCAACAACTTTGTTATTTTTCAAACGCTATTTCCTAATCCAATATATACAACTGGAGCAACGCGTGTTGGCCTCTAACGACGTAAGTATGGAGAGATTGTTTACATGATAGTACTAATTCCATCCAATGGACGCTCTCAGGTCCATGCGCAAGCGAGAACACGAGTCTTTAGAGGGACATCGGATAACGAGGTAACAACTTAATTACAAAAAATAAGAATGTTTATTACACACATTATCGTGCTTGTGTTTTAATGCACATTATTTTCTTGGCCACAACAAAGGAATATAAAATATTATTTTCGCGACGTAATAACAATTTACAATTCCATCACTTATTGTAAAGAAACAAACCTCCATATAAATCGACATTTTCAATCTTCTTTTGAATATCTCTATATTGCCAACTGTATAATTTGATGAATGTATTGACAAATACAAATTCTCATACAAAATTTTTCAACATTTTATTTTGCGTATATTTAAAAATACAAATACGCATACAAACTATACAACTATATATTTTGCATATATTTACACACATTATCGTGCCTTTGTTTTAATGTCATATGTGAGAATCTTGTTTCCCCATACACCGTCAACCAAAGCATCTCGGTTGGCGCATAATTTGTTGGTTTCCCCTTGCGCTAACGCCTTTCGACGTAATAATGATTGGCGATTTTGTTGCTTATTTTCTCAAATGCAACAAAGGAATATTAAGTATTATTTTCTCGGCATAATAAACGCTAACATCTTTTAGCGTAATAACAGTTGGCAATTCCAAAAAGGTGCAAAAATGGATTTTATGAAAATAAAAAAATATTGCCATCAATGCATAGAGCTCGAGAAAATATACACTTTTAGAGAAAACGACACTGAAACAGAGCCACAAAATGAAAGTTATGGCACATGCAAGTTTTTTGTTATACATCTTCCCGGACCCTTTCCAAAATTGGCAATTTTTTTTTCTGTTCTTGTGATTTTTTCACCAAAAACCAAAAAAAGAAAAATATGCCATAAAAGGAAAGAAACGTTGTGTTTGCCGAGTTTTTTAGTTTTCGCGAGTTTTTCCACGATTTTTTAGTTTTCGCGTGTAAGGCAGAGATCGGGCCATGCGGGAAGAGGTTGTTTTCGCGAGTTTTTCCATGCTTTTTACAAAACGCACCAAACCCACGTGTAAGGCAGAGATCGGTCCGTGCGGGAGGAGATTCAGCTTATTTTCCACCATTTAGATGGTCGACGATGGAGAATATCTGAACGTTGGATGCTGTCAGAGCCCCCGGGCTTTCTAACATAGAATACGCCTTTCAACGTAATTAAGTCTAATTGTACTCTTTTCGGTCTGATTAAATATAGTTGCATGTTCATGGGTAGATGTATTGCATATTGATGTGAAACCACTTTCCAACAAAACAGTGGGCTTCCACAATATACATGTGTGTATGGGGATGGCAAAGTATACGGGATTTGTTCCATATAGGTCGTCGGAAAGGTATTTTCTTTTTGATAATGGATTCGATGTTGTATATATTCTAATTGAAAGAATATCTATAAAAAATTATTATGCATGGTCAAAATGGTCCAAAAAAATAAATACAAACCCTAAATTATTCCATCGTGCAAATGAACTAACAAATAATTACGTATTGGTCCTTTACACACTTGGAGCACTAACCAAATGGGGTGAGAATGTAAAATCTCTATCTCATGTCGAATCTAGGTGGATGTGTAAGGATATAGTGCCTCCAAACTTGGTCTCTTCGGGCTTGTGCGAGTCCGAATAAGCCACCAAATTAACATAACCCTTATTGTTTTACTTTCCTTGTTTTGACCCTCCCATGGAGCCCTCAGAGTAGTAAATATAGGTCATAGTCCCAGCGCTTACTTCGACTCCACTTGACAAAACAGCATGTGCACGTTATTCCCGCAAATCCTACAAAAGACAACCGCCTCTCTACCTCCAGCCAATGGCTCAGTAACACACGGGAAATCCCCTCCAAATCTCGCTACACAATCGTTTGTCCTCGTGTTGGGGATTCGAACCCGTGATCTCTTGAAACCTAGAACACACACTCTACTGGCAAGAACAACCTCGTTGACAGAGGATGTGTGAAGAAGTTGATCCACTCGATTCAAGGAGTGCTTTCGCGCACATGTGGGTCATCACGTGGCGGACTTGATAACACATAGCATAACGAAGAGAATATGCTTGCAGTGTTGCCACGAGGAAGTCGGGGGCGAGTGCGGAGGGGCGGAGGTCGAGTCGCATGCGATAGAACGTTGCTGTGGGCGCCTGAATGAAAAAATCGTAGGCGAAGGGTGCCGGTATTTGTTCGATGAGGTAGAGGCGGTGATCGAATGCGCGCTCTATGCGCTCTAAAATGACCATAGTGGGGTGTGTGAAGAAACGCGCCTACCGCTTCTGTTCCTCCTCCTTTCTGCAACGCTTTGCAGCTCGACCCCCCACCGTGCTGCTCTCTGCCTCACCGCGTTTCTTCTGATTTGAACAAGATGTAGCTGCATTTTTTGCGCTTCTCTTCCTAAGCGTCATTGTGAACGATGAAGCCCCGGCTCTGGGCATGCTTTCTTTCTTCTCTTCCGATGATTTCAAAGTCTGTAATTTCCAAGGGCCAGTCATCCATGACGTCCATAGTTTGTGAAAACAACAATTACCAGAAAAGACAGAGCTTTGAACATATAAATAATAGAAGTTGACTAAGAGCAAAGAAGCTCATGCACTCAAGAATGACCTCCAGAGTAGAGATCCATATGACCGAGCCAAAGATAAACCCAGAGTGCCATGACGGCCACACCAAAGAACACGAATGCAATAAATAGCTACCTGTTAATGCATTGTGCAAAACGACTTCCCGAGGATGCTCCTTCTGCGATGGATGAAACAAGATTTTCTTGTGTGTAATATCCTCCTCCGCTTCTAGCTCGTAAGCATCAACCATTCCATGCATTTTCAAAGAGGGCAGGAGCTGACATACAGAAACAGAATGGTGACAGTACTTGGGTATGCACCACACTCTTTCTATGGCTTGGCATGGATGCAATGTCTGTTTCCCTGCATCAACACATGTACCCCCTATTTCATGTCAGCCTTTCATCCTCACAAGTCAAGTCGTCGCCAATACTGTGACTCTAGGTGAACAATCGGCATTTCGACACTGTCGCGCTTTCTTTGCAACCAAGTAGACCACTGCTTAAACCGAACTGACATCGCCAGGTGTAAGGCTGGAAAACTACCGTACATCGTCGACAAATTCATCGTAGCCATCACTGCCATCGATGTCAGAGAGGGGGAGCCTTTTCCCATAGAGAACACGCCTTTCGGTGTAATTAGTTTCTCTATTTGAAGAATTATCTTTGTCATTCAAGTATTAGAAAAATAATTTCCTTGTCTTTAAATTATGTCTCTTCTCAATGAAGAAGAAACGCCTTCAAACAAAAATCACGAAAGTGTCTTTCAAAGAAAAGCTAATTAAAAGATAGATTTAGGCAAGAATAACACATTTAAGGCATCCCCCAATTTATGCATATATCAGGGTTTGAATGATGTTTGAAAAAGAAAAGATTTGCTAAGATATATAATTTTTCTCGCGCTATGGCCCTAATGTTATAGAAGTATTTCCTTAAGTTTGTTTGAAATGAGTGCTAGTATAAGTGCATACGATGAAATTGACTTAGAAGGGTAATGTCCATTCTTTCTTCTTTGTTATTTTTATACTCAAACATTTTTAAGATAGTATTATTAATTTGATAAAATAGATATAATACTCAATATTAAGATGAAGGTACTTTATTCATGTCTAAAAAAGATTGATTTCGTAAGTGTAGAAATATAGATGGGCTACTTAATTTTAAGGTTGTTTCTACATTTCAAACTTGTTAAAAATTTGTACATGAATATATTTGATACCATTTTCGATAGTTAATTTATTTTATAGTTGATGTTATATGTATTTAATTTGGGTTTATTGTGTTAGTTGTGCATCGGTTGTTCGGTTGGTGTTTTGTTGGAGGCAGTACACGATGCATGAATATAATGGTATCAATAAATATAAGATACATGCTGCAATTACAAATTTTGAAATGGTATTTGTGTTACACATTATTGTCACTTTGCATTCCCCCTTTACATTTCTTGAATTGAAGCATAATTCAAATTTAAAGAGACTTCCACCAAGTTTTCTGAACTTGAATCGCACGTCTTGTTTGATGCAAGTGATTGTAATCTCTTTGATGGTCTTCCTGAAGAGATTGGAGATTTATTGGCATTGGGAATGTTGAACCTAGAAAATATTCTTTTTTCTGTAATGCCTCTGAGCATTGATAAACATGTTCATTTAACCAAGCTCAATTTGAATAAATGCAAGTGTCTTGAGAAACTTCCAACTCTTTCTGTGGGGTTGGTTGAGTTGGATGTTGGCGTTTGCACGCAACTAAAAAGAATATCTGACATGTCACATTTGAATAGACTCAAGATATTGATCCTCTGAAACTATGAAAAACTAAAACGTTTCCCCAAGCTAAGCTCATCCCAAGACTTGGAAATTATCAACATATCAGGATGCCTGAAAATTATAAATTTAGATGTGGATGAAGGGTTGAGTTCGTTGGAAACATTACACTTTTGTGGATCAGGTATTTATATATTACAACTTTGTGATATTTTTGAGGTGAGTGGTTTTTAATGTTTTGTGAATTCTAAATTTAAACACCTATAAAATGAGTTTTGAACTTATCATCTCAATGGATTGACAGACATGCCCCACCTACAGGAAGTCAACATCTTTGCCAATGGAGTTCCACAGTGGTTGGAATATGGAAAAAGTGATTGTGGTCTGAATAATGACAACTTCAAGGATATATTATTTTCTCCCTTAGAGAACGACAACAAATGCATAATTCTTACAACTCTTGAATTTAAGCATAATTCAAATTTAAAGAGACTTCCACCAAGTTTTGATGCAAGAATATACAACAATAAGAGTACTGAAATGTAATACCAAGTTTGGTAAAGACATTTGAGATCATGTAATTAGCTCAAGTTTTTCTAGGGATAAACCACTAAAAATCTAAAGGCTAACATTGTTCTCACTATCTTCTGAGACCATCCATGGGAAAGGAATAACATCATGGGATGAGCTATGAAAAGTGAGTACACCAGAGCAAACAAATGATGGGAATACCGAAAACATTAAATATTGTTAATCTACGCGTAAGGCCATGGAAGCTTAACAATACTTCTTCTAGGCTAGTGGGTTGCTAATAGAAATGTGACAAACGTGATAATCACCATAACCACCCATCGCCACTTTTGCAGTCATGAGAATTCCCACAAATGTAGGCTTTGTGTCTTCAAAACTTTTAGTACCGATGCTTTTACTATAGGTTTCTTCATCTGCCTCAGCCATCCAAACAAAATTACAACCAAGATGAATCCCTACATGTAATAGTACTCCAATAAATATTCCCACTGCAATCAACTACAAATATTCATAGAAAATAACAATGTCGTCAAAATCTCAAGTCCAATAATTTACTTATGCATGCAATCATGGATTTCGTTATAGCAATTACAACCAACAAATAATATATATCTAGTACTCTTCAACATTTTATTATAATCCATGTATATTCATGACATTAAATTCATACTAGTTTCCATATGCACAATGAATAAATATGAGAAGTAACATACAACGCTGATGATATATTTTTACCTTCTGGAATTCTATGTTGACCATGGTATGCAGAGGGTTGCTTCTTCTATTTGGGAGCGAAATACTGGTCTGATAGTCATTTTGATATGCATCACTTCTATAGCTTAAAACATGCTTTCTAGTTGGGAAAGTTGCCAATGCAAGAAGCTAGATTAATTAACCGAATTCTGGTAAACAACAAACTATTGAAACATCAATGGTCCAAACAAGCTTCCTTTAAATTTAAAATGCATCTAAGAAACAAAAATTAACTATGTTCAAATGTTTCTTGCATTTGTTATATTGCAATTATAACCTAGCATATGAAATGTTAAATTGTTAAATCAAGACAGTTAAACAGAGCCTAGTGGATTTATTCAAAAACTTAATATGGATAGAAAAAACAAGTTATAAATATATTTGTGATGGGTTCTAATACTTCTACCATCCATTTTGGCCAAAAGGATGGGAGAAAAACAATTCTATCCGATCTTGTAATGTTAGTTCTTGCAAAAATTGTACAACTATCTCAGTACCTTCATGCATTCCCATTGTTGTAGAAAACTTGGATCAGATTACTAGGGTTCCTTGGAGAAAAACATAAATGGAGCCCTTGACTCAATATTATACTTACTGCAGAAGAGCACCCATTTTTTTGGCAAACTTCAAGGTTTCTAGTAGAGAGTAGAAAGTAATAGGAGACCGGCCATCATCTGACACATAACATGCAAATTTTTCAACTGGGTAATCCAATGCAAGCACTGAAAGAACTGTATTGGTTGTTAGTATGGCAGGCTCCCTAAAAGGGTTTGTTGTTGTGATAATTATGTCCACAGGAGGAAGCTTGGAATCAAATTCTCCACTATACCTTCAACATAAATAATCAAAACCAATAATTTAGAATCTTGATAAATCAGACATAACGATAATATAATATATATGTGGTGATGTTTTTCACCTACATGCAAGCTTGTTTGGGTATGCTTTATATTCAACCAAAGAACCATCTTAAGTTGTGATAAAGAAGCCACTGAAAAGAAAAGAAAATTTCACAGCAAGAGACTATGATCCACATGAGCCCATAACATCCATCCAGGGAATGCAATAAACGATGTGTCAAGAAAGTTATCAAAAGCAGCAAGTGAAGGGTGGCATAAGCTCTATAGAGACGTGACTTGTGTATGTACTTTTCATACAATGATGGATTACAATTGCAGGAACTCAGTGTCTTCTTCATTAACCCCTGAGATTGTTAACTACAACACAAATTAATTGATAGTGGGCAATGTTTTTGTAGCTGTGATTTAATATATAGGAAACCTCATGTTGAATTGCAACCTTATATTTTCTTTTCATAGAGGACATTCTTCTAGAAAAAACTTGCATTAATCATAACTTCATCTTTTCTTGTCATGGGCATTCTTCTAGAAGCGAATGGGTTCTACTTAATATCATCATATACTCTAGAACTGCTATAAAGTTAGTTCAATGACAATTATCATAAGCATCTTGGTTAGACTGGGATGTTGTTTTAGTGGATGAGATTCTCTCAAGGCTACTAAAGAGAACACTAAAAGAGGCTATGATATGTTCAGTGGTAACAGATACAACATGACAATAGTGGTGATAGAGTTAGTGTGGTAGACAATAAAAGCATAATAGTTCAACAAAAAAACATTAAAATTTGCATTAAATTTTGTTTTGTGTAGGTATACTGATTTTAGAATTTGATGAATTTGAAAGCCATACCATTTTCAGTAAGAATAAGATACATGTGAAAGTGAATATCCATGATATCTCACAAGATTCCAATGCTTGATGCTTCCAACTGTTTCCAGCTTAGTTTCAAATTCACAGTAATAGTCAGCTTTTTGGGTTGCCCCTTCCTATCCTTGTTTTGAGTTCCTGGGATTCTAGGACTGTATTATTATGGTTGTAGTCATATTTTTGGATGGGCCCTTCTGGTTCTTGTCTTAGGTCCAGGGTGTTCCTTATCGTCTTTCATTTTCTTTTCTCATTTTTTTATAGATGATGTTTTTCCCCTGCACGCAAGCTTATCTGGGTATGCTTTATATTCAACCAAAAACCATCTCAAGTTGTGATAAAGAGCCCATTGTAAAGAAAACCATCTCAATTTGTGCTAAAGAACACATTGTAAAGAAAAGCCATGCTCACAGTATTAGTAGCCCATAACATCCATGCAGGGTATACAATTAACCAAAAGTCAAGAAACATAGCAAAAGAAGCAAATGAAGGCATGCATAAGTTTTACGCACATGTACATTTCACAGAAAGGAGGATTACAATTGCAGGAAGTAAATTACTATCATTGCACGTAAGAATGGTTATCAGTCATGATTTGATTTAGATGTTTTTTTAAAATAATTTATGTTCTTTCCATATATAGCACTGTAAACATGTGGATTTCTATGATTTAATAAAATACTATTGTGCCACACTTCTAGAAGAATGCAATGCTGATTTTCCATTGGAGAGTGGAGAAAAATAGCTGCATTTAACTTGGATTCTCTAACTATTGCACTCAGTTTTTAAAAAAATAAGATCTACTTCGATTGACGGTGAAAAAACATGTTGGTATGCTTGGGAAAATTCTCGACCAGGATATTGAGAAACAGAGGCATCCATGTTCATCTTTACCATGAGCTCTACATCCTCCTGCACACCAAATATTTGCAGTTGAACTTGGAATTTAACTTTAACATTCAATTTCATTTCAGCAACAAAGGACCAATAACAATCTGCAAGGTACAAGCCTTCACTTGAACTAAGCATCACTGGTTTGTGAATGAACTAAACAAAATTTAAACAACAATTGCACATAAGTTGCAAATTATGCCCATATATAATCTTGTCTTGTTCTCTTTGCTCCTCTTGTAGTCCGTTTAACCTTTTTAGTTACTTCTGGACATTAATTTTTAAATTAAATTAAATTAAATATCTATAAAAGTCTTCTTTTGTATTTCAATTTTTAAAATTTTTAGATTAAGTTTAGATTGATTGTCTTCTATGCAAACCAGTTGCTAGATTCCCTAATCGCTTAATGGAGAATTATATTTTCAGACAGTGATCCCACTGCGGGGGTTTCCCTAAATTTTCTAGGAAATGCTGAGTACATTCTTGGAAAGGGTTTTTCCTAAGTATACGATCTTTTCGTAATCAAATGGTCCTATCGATATGATATTTCATCTCTGCTACACATTTTAAGAGCATTAGCTGCCATTTATTCATTTGTTTCCCATAAAAAATTTCTTCACTCTTCTCATGTAGTCATAAAACTCTTAGGCAAGTTTGCAAACTTTCAGACCCCCCTCTCGAGTAGCCTCTGATGAAAATATTCTTCATAAGTAGTAGCTGTAGATAAGTTTTTGGGAAGAATCCAATATTTGCTTTTCCTAATGAAGAATGATTCATAAGCATTAGCTGTATTGATTGTTTTGGCCTTTGGGGATGAATTTGAATCTTTACATTTTTTAATGAATAATGTTATATAAGACCTCCTGCAACTTAAATTTTGTAGTAGTAGCCCTCTCCATGAGACCCCGCTCTTACACTATAGTATATACCATGTTAACATTGTGAATGTTTTATTTCCAAGTATGCACTGCTTTGTAATTGTATGGGTCAGAATATTTTTGTGTCTTTTCTAATTTATATACCAATTTTCATCAGAATTCAACCAACACCGACACCCACAAGTTTTCTCAAATTTGTGGTGTAGACTTTTCTATTCTTTAGGAACGTATGTATACTATAAGCAATAACAGGGGAAATATCACTACGAATCAATTTATTTAGAAATCATTAGTGTCACTCATATTTGCAGCTGATAGTAACCATATAATTTGGTGAATGATTGTCAATTAGGATCTCTTCCTGAGATCAACAATGGATTCAATTTGCAAAGTCGGTTTTGGGTTAGAGATGAACAACTTATCAAAGTCAAACTCTGGGCCGGAAGCTTCTTTCACAAGGGCTTTTGATACTGCAAGTAGTATGGTTTTATGGCGTTATCTTGACATTTTTTGGAAATTCAAAAGATATTTCAATATTGGGTCGGAGGCCATCATGAAGGAGAGCATCAAAACTGTGGATGATTTTGTCTACAAGATCATTCAAAGTAGAAGGCAAGAGATTTCTGCTCAAAACAACAATGTAAGGAAATACTCACATCAACCATAATGGCTATTGAGAACTCTGCATAAATAATAAGTTAGCCCTTTTCATCATTACTTATAACCACGTTGCTTTTCACTTCACTGGCTTTGAAATTGTTTACAGGAAAAAACAGATATACTTGTCTCGCTTCATTGGTTTAAGTGAAAAGGAGCCAGAAAAGTTATCTGACAAGTATCTACGAGATATATTGTTGAATTTCATGATTGCTGGAAGGGACACAACTGCAGGTACTCTATCTTGGTTCTTTTTTCTGCTCTGCAAGAATCCAGGTGTTGAAGAAAAGCTTCTTCAAGAAATTCATGATGTCGTCAGGGAAAATGAATATGGGTCCTTGCAAGAATCTATAAGAATGTTTTCCCAGTGTCTAACAGACAGAGTGTTGGATAAGATGCACTATCTTCATGCATCTTTATCAGAAACCTTGCGCTTATACCCAGCTGTTCCTTTGGTAAGAGAATTTTATATCTTTCTTTAAGCTTTTTTACTTTTGCTTTTTTTTTGCATTTCATTCGGTCTTTTGTCTCTTGCGGCAAAGACCCGGATAATGACCTTTCTATCTTCCAATAAGACATGATTCCCTTGTAAACTCATCACTCATTTCATGTATCTTCTATGTTCTTTAATGTAAATATAAGTTGCATCCTGCCAAAAAAAATAAGCGAAAGAACTCCTTAAGAAATGTAGATAAATTATCATGCTCTTAGATTTCATCTGTTTAGGAGGATCAGAAGCACTCACGATTTTATGGCCTTTAATCCAATAACATCCAGGTATCATTTCAATTCCTCTATCCTTGATCAATCCCCTTAACATTCCTCACCCCACCAACATAGTTCTGCATAGATGTTTGATAGAAGAACATAAGTTGCAGCATTTTGAAGATCCAACTCAGAAAAAGAGTTGCTGTAAGTAGTCATGGCTCCATATTCTTATATGCTCTACAGGCACCAAGCAAACACATCCACATGACCACCATAGGTTTGATGGTATGTTGATGATAAAGTTTAGAGTTTCCTCAAGCTAGCCAACACAGTCAAGAATGTCAACCATGTAGACATACTGATCAACTCTAGGCATAATGCTAAGAGGCACTCGTGCAATTGATGTATTTACAACCCTCATCCACCAGACCTGCATGGCTGCATACTAATAAAACAAAAATGAAACTTACATGGTCAGGGTATGTTCCAGATAACTTCATTACTTCAAAGAGTTTGATAACATCCTTGAAAATCTGTTTTTTGCATATCCTGCAAGCATGACATTCCATGAGACCACATCTCTTTGAGGTATTTTGTCGAACAATTCACATGCCTTGTGCATGCTTCCACAGTTTCCAGACATAACTACCAAATCAATAGCGACTAAAACATCTGCCAAAAATCATTTCTCCGTAATGCTTCAAGGGTTGGACACCTATTGTTTGCATTTGGTGAAATAGTGTCAATGCTACATGAGGATGCCCGTAAACAATTTCTCAGGTTTCTCTTTACTGGATTTGATATGAACAACCTCAACACCCACTTTGTTCAAATCTATCGTCTTCCTCCCTGTAGAAAAATACTACTAAATTTAAGATCTATCCTAAACATAGATATGGGCAAAAACCGAGTAATACTAATGCTTGCTTACCTGAAGGTGTTCCAGACGATTTGGGCATTTTATTATAAGGCTCCTGGAACTGAACCCGCTTGTTGCCCCACCCCTATGACTCCCTTGGCCCTTTCATGATAAGGTTTATAAATTGTAGAAAAGCAACAGGAAGAGAAGTTTCTAATGCGAAGGAAGATCTGTTGTTGGGAGGAGCCCTCAGACAATGAGAATGGAGGGCTACAGAGGAATTAGCGAAAATACCATCACAGCCGATCTGCACATCATGGCCGCGTCAGCTGGATTCACAATCCCGCCAGCTACGAAGACCAAAACCAGTAGCCTCCCGAGCTGCTTCGTCAGGTTCACCAACTCGAATGACGCCGCCAATGGCTTTGCAAACACATAGACCTCAATAATCTGCAGGCATTTTGGTTGGTTTATTTTCATATTTTGTTCATTTGCACTGAATGTGCCCTAATATTATTAGGCTCCGCAATACACAAGATCGCGAGACTCAAAAATAGACGCATGATCGTAAGACTCAAAAACAGAGGAATAAACGAAAAACGTCAAAACCGTCAAAACACACCAAAAATGAAAACGTCCAGGACGTCAAATTTAATACATTCGGAGAAACGTCCACAAAGGCCTTTCCCATAGGGGGAACGCCTTCGTGTAATAATAACCATTATATTTTCCCTATTCAGCTTTATGCCATGAATTAAATAGTGTTAAATAATTATGTCTTCTTCCACCCTACTTTAATTTCAATTACTATATCTTGAACAAGAATATTATTAAAATCTATTTAATTTCAATTTAAATATCTTCCATAAAAATAAGCCACGTAACACTTGTTTATTTTTCGTAAAAACAACTTAAGATAACATTTAATTGTGTAAAGAATCAAGAGAATCTTATTATATCTTGAACAAGAATATTAATAAAAATCGTGGTTGCACAACACTGCTATCAAGTATGAATGTGAGTTTCTAGATCAATAGATGAATGGTAAACTCAATTTAGTAAATTAAAAGCTGCCAAATAATTGAAATATTAATACTTTTGTAGGTTATGTACTTATGACCCCGATAAGCTATCCTTGCTTGAAAGAGCACCATTCTATTGTGAATAAAATATTAAAGCGGGGGATCATTTCATTGAGTTTGAAAATCTTGTTTATCCCAACACTCAATTGTGTAAAGAATCAAGAAAGTATTAGGCTCAATTCCTAACGTTCCATGACCCCGTCACCTCAATAAATGATAATTGAGTTTCTAGATGAATTGTGAGCGTAGTTGTGCACAACTTTCCTATCAAGTATGAATGTGAGTTTCTATATGAATAGATGAATGGTAAACTCAATTTAGTAATTTAAAAGCCGCCAAATAATTGAAATATTAATACTTTCGTACACTATGTACATATGACCATAATAGCGATGGCGGTGGTGTAGGTATTTTGAGAGATAGTAAGTCGCTCTCTCCACAATTGAACTTGTTGGAGAAGCCTAATCTTTTAACTTGTAAAAAATAATGTCAACGAGATTGTGGGCACCATCTACAACTGGCTCAGCACACGTAGTTCCTAGATGTACAAGGCATGTTCCTTTGTATTCAGGTTTCCATATTTGATGTTGCAACCTAGTATTCAATGACATTTTGCAATCAATATACACACCAATTATAGCAAGATAATGTCATTACACTGTGAAATCTTCAATATACACATTACAATAAGACAATATCAACACAATGTGTACAAAAATTCGAACAATGTACACTGATGTTACTTTGCTAGTTACTACTGAAGGAATAAACTCATGGCTTATTATTAAAGGAATAACACTTGGAATATCATTACTTGCATTATTACTTCTATAACTACACTCATTTATTGAACTCACATCTCTTGTCATGCCCACCTATTGGCATTTCCATTGCACACTTATAGTACAATTGCTAGTTATAATCTTTCTCCACGAAAAAATAATTTAGTAAATCTAAGCTTAAATGGGTATGCCTCCAAGACATGTAATGCAAAAAATGATTTTCATAGCCTAAATGATATGCCCTGGAGTCATGTATGATTTGTCAGCTTAATAAATTTTATAATCATAAATCTAAGCTTAGAGCGATGTTAGATTTGTCTGCCCGAAAAAACTAATTTTTATAAATCTAAGTTTAAATATTTTGGCTTTTCGCCAGGTAAGATATGGGGAAAAACACTGCTTCATAAATCTAAGCTTAAATATGCCTAGGGGCTCTATAAGATTTGCCAGCTGAGTTGCAGAATTTTAAGCAAGTCTATGACGCAAGATTCGGAAGAAAACTGGGGGATGTAAGGCAGAACGGGCATTCGCAAGCAGCAAAAGAGCAGAATGATGATCGTTTCAGTGAAGAGAGAGTTGTTGGAAATGGAATTAGCTGAAATACTGCAAGTTTGGCTGTATATGAGCAATATTTGCCTCAGGTAGGTCACTCAACTATTAAAATGCTGTTATTTTATTTCGATTACGAGACGCATATGAGTTTTTTTCCCAAATAGATTGTGAATTTGCAGTATTTACTTCTTTACTCAACTGAAAATTTGTTGTTATTTTGTCTGGCATAACGAACACAAATGGAATAGAATATACTTATAGACAGACAGTTAATTTGCAGTATTTACTCTAGTATAGGTAGATAATTAATTTGCTTAATCTGCTAAGCTAGCAACTGTTTTAGATTAAAAACTGCAGTGAATTGTATGAGAGATTTGGTGAGGTGCAATAAGAATATTGAATTTAATATAAATTATAGGGGAAGCCTCATGAACCAAGTCCCTGCCAAACTACCAGATGGGCATCTGACAAGGGGATGTGATGTTCTTTAGTTAGTATACATAACCTTGATATATGAATCCATCGCAAAACAGGACTGTAAATATAAAAAGTTATTTCGGTAAATGAAGCACATAAATAGTAAAATGTACAAGTGAAATATAGGAAATACCAGGTGGATAGTTAGTTTAACCTTATACAATCTTTTAAGCGTTCAAGTGTTTTAGATTTACAAATCTGGGTGAGTTGTATGGATTGAAACAAAGAATATCACATTAAATAGAAATTACAAGGGAGGCGACATATTGATCAATTGAAGATCAGGATTGTGA
Source organism: Taxus wallichiana var. yunnanensis (assembly GCA_018340775.1). Lineage (NCBI taxonomy): Eukaryota > Viridiplantae > Streptophyta > Pinopsida > Cupressales > Taxaceae > Taxus > Taxus wallichiana. Next base: position 945,209,110 of record CM031235.1, read on the forward strand.
ATATAACCACGTGATTTGGTAAATGAAACATATAGAGAGGAAAATTTACAGGTGCAATGTAGTAAATGGAAACTTGATTCCTTAAATTATAAAGAAAGCTTATGAAGTTGATTGGTTTTTACGATTTCAGGAAAATAATGGAATGGATGTTGCTGGTGTGGCTCCAGAGAGATCGAAGGCAAAACTGTAAGAAATTATCTTCCCTTCCTTACACCATTTATGATTACTTTGACCCTTGCATAATTTATGTCATAATCTGGAAAATCGAGCAGCACTAAGCTGTGTTTCCCTCGCGATTGAGGCCCTTGGCCTCTACATGGACTTTGCATTGGGACCTACATTGTGTGTGAGTGTATTTGGAACACAAACAGTTTCACAAGAAATATAAATACATTAGTTTGATATGCATGACACAGGACACTTATCTATAACCAAGAGGTAAAGGTTGTTTTTGTAGTTTCACAGGGAAGCCAAATCCAATTTGGCACATGAGATCCTCTTTGTGGAAGGCCACAAGGGGCTTTTTTTTCCATTTAGCCTATATGTTGTTTAAATTTTCTACTCCGAGGATTTGACTCATGACCAAGCTAGGAGGTAAACTGTACTTACCAATCCATCTACACATCGATTACTATAAACAGTGCCAACAGAGAGACAATGAGGCTATCTTCATTATAATCATAAAAATGTAAATTGTCTTATGCATTTGGGCTGACGTTTTCTGTGTGAATGGTTTCCAAGCTTCGTTGGGTTTAGCCTAAATTTCTGTCTGAACACGCGTTAATAAGAAAATAAAGTTTAGAAACTACCTTAATGTTTACACTGTTTATTCTGAATCTGGATTGTGGTCACCTCTGCTATAGGAAATTTATTGATGCAGAGAATTATATGCTCCTTTGCATTATGATATCTGTCATTAACAATTGTGTCTACTCATAAGTTTCATGAAAGAACACTATTCATTTATTTCCTTTCCCTCTATTTTCAACTCCAACGACTTAGATTAGATCTTTTTATGTTTGTAAATTTTTCCAACACTTATACAAGTGTAGGTAACCCGTACCATGTTTGAATTTGTGATTTAGACCAAAACAGGAGGCTTTTTGAATCCCTTTATGTGACCGTGCCAAAACACTGGACAACACCCTTTAAATTTACTAAAACTAGAAGGCATATATATTTCTTCTTGAAGATCGCCATTAAAAAATGCACTTTCCACATCCATTTGAAGCACATTCCAATAGAATTTTATAGCAAGAGGAAGAACAAACCTAATGGTGTTCATCTTAACTACAGGTGCAAATATCTCATCACCAAGTTTGATTTTCACCAAGGAGTTTCGACCACACCTGGACCAGATCAGAAAGCTCACATGTCAGAAGAACCGACACCAGCAGAAAATGAGGCATAGCCAGAACATTGATAGACATTCAAATCCTCATCCCCCAATAACATTTTCTGTGTCAGATCCTTCACTACGAGCCAAGGTCTGGAAGCATAGTTACTGCCAACAAGTGCAGAAGATAATGATACTAGTGGAGTCCTAGAAAAATTACTCATGAAAGATTTGGTTCATCTTATCGTGGCTGCAAAAATATACCAATCCTGGTTCAAAATCCTCAGGACTCTTGGTGTTCATATATTACACTTGGACAGCAGGAAAACAACAGTAGCAGGAATGAACATCTCTGCAGGATGCAGATGTTGTTTGGATTGAGTTGAAGAGGATTAGAACGCTTTGAAGAACCTCAAGAAGCCAAATCTTATTAGAAAAAATCATAAGAGATATCCTGGTTGATTAATAATACGTTTTCCCTGAAAAGTTAAAACACTATACCCAACAAATACTAGTAACTCCTATGCTGACTGATGTGTATTTCTAACTGTTTGGGTGCCAAACTACTTTGGCAACCTGATTCTGGGGCAGGAGGCATATACCTAAACTCTGGTATGTCTATTCTAGCCTCTGACAAAAATTCATGCTATCTGGCATATTGTGGATATCGTATGGACACAATTGTTTTGTCATGGTTTACGTATTCATAATTTCATCCGATGGGGATGATGAGCTCCATCTCATGGAGATTGAAATATGACTTTAGAATATCCATTTAATGGCTTATTTAGGTCAACTAAATAAAATTTCTTCACAGAAGATAAAAACAAACCCTGGTTGAAGGTTAGGTTTAGAAATTCCATGCCATTACACTTATGGGTTAGAATTTGACCTTCTTAAGGTAATTCCACAGATATATAATCTGAATTCAACTTCTTTGACTTTGGAAACCAAATCTGCTTAAATATGCTTTTTGGATCATCCTTCCAAAAATAGCTGCAAATGCTTGAACTTCATAAAGCAAATATACGAGCAATGTAGTTCAAGACTTAACCATGAATTTCATTAGATGCTTACTCGAGGGTGGCAGTGTTACATTACAACACTAGATTATGAATTTTCCAGTGTTGTCACATGGTTTGGAAGAAAAACAAGAATCACAACCATAGATTCAGTGTCATTTGGCTGAAAATGTTCTTAAGTGGGTTGATTGATGTAGAGGTCAACCTTGTAGTTATCTGGGTCGGAATTATAGCATGAGGTCTTCTAGATGAGGAATCGACCATGGTAAACAAACAGACCTGTTGACTGATGTATATAATCCTGTAGGCTGTTTAGATACCACTTAGATGTCAATAATACACACTTGACTCCTAGCAAGAGCCACATTTAGCAAGACAAAAATGGAAGTTTTCTTGTGTAGTCTCATCAGAAGCTGATGGAGAAAGTGTTTGATAATTTTGTTTTAAGAAAATATATGTTTCTATAGAGGAATATTCACTGATAGTATCTTTACCACTAATTCTCTCTTCCTGTCTTTCTGTGATGGTTGTTTTTCATGATGCATGTAGCTCTTGCAATTGTGATTTGATTCATATACTGTGCACTTTTTCTTAGGACTTCATAGGGCCCTTGTTTAGCTGCTGATGCACTTATTATATCTTTTGGGCTAGATGTGCTTGCTTTGTGCTTTTATCACTGGTTTGTCATTGTTTATAAGGATCGGTACAAGCAAGGAATTTTGGAACCATTCAGTGTTTATATTATGCTGGTTTGAGTATCTTACTACAAAATATTATTTATTTCAGACAGAAGGGTCTGTTGCCAGCGTTTGAGTCTGTTGAAATGCGTACGCTTGGAGAGAGTATCAGCCGGTAATTATAGATCCTTAGAATTATTATTATTATTGTTGAGATTAATATTTTGATAGGCAGTTGATTCCTTCCAGCAACTCATTGAGTGATTGACATATCAAGAAGACTCTTGGAATTTTTATATTTATGTTGACAGGGATATATTTCGAGGGAGCCCTGATGTTTTGTAGGACAGCATAAAGGCCTTAGAGAATGCAAAACATCTTCTTAAAGAAGCAGTTGTAATGCCTATTAAGTACCCTAAGTATGGACCCTAACATCATAAATCTTTCAAGAGTTGACTCTGTATTTGGCCACACAAGAAGAGCATTTAAATATAGAAAAAATAAAATATTCATTTCATGTATCCTTGCTTACACAACAAATGGATATATATGTGTGTGTGTGTGTGTGTGTATGTATAAAGGTGCATAGATATCCTTACAGAATGCCTTCTTAAAAATACCCTCTTTACTGGGTCAACATTTGGGATCCTAATTGACCAGTATGTTTGCAATCTTCTATAACCACTAGTAACAACGATAATTTTCTATCAGATTAAAGAGCACGTTGACATAAAAAGAAAAACCAAACTGATTGTATAGCCTAATATCATATTTCAATAATTGTTTAAGGGTAACGTGGGTTTGTGTGTTCACTTCAATTGTTGTTTCTATTTTCCTGATCCAAGTGTCATCATCTTCTTTTTGAGTACTAGTTGTCAGGAAGGAATATCTATGAATTTTTCATAGAACGCTGCTTTCAGTTAACACTTGTACAATTTTTTTGCCTACTTCTGTTATTCATCCAAAATTTGTGAAATATTATGCAAAAATATCTGCTTCCTATTACCGTTCTCATTGAGCACAAGAAAAAATAGGACTTGCATTAATTGTCTTTTGTGCTTTGTGAATTTTGGAAGTCAAAAGTCACGCATTATTGTATTCATATTGTTGAAACAGCTCATTCTCTACTGCATTAGAAAAAAATTGGGTGAGTTTCATGAATATGTGTGACTATACAGGTATTTTACTGGCCTTCTATTGCCATGGAAAGGAATTCTATTATTTGGCCCACCTGGAACAGGAAAGGTGCACATATTCATTTAAGTTTTGATTCCTGCCTCAAGCTTTTGTGTACATTATGCTGTATTCAAATTCTGAAATGGAGAAACAAACTATAAATATGTAAATGTTTGATGGTTTATGCTAAATTAAGTATTTACTCTTGTGTTTATAATTTGGAGTTATTATTCTTTCTGGCTCAATTGCATTCTTTGGACTTTTCTAGTAAATATTATGGGAAGATATGTCTTTCATTCAACCAGTTGTTACAGATGGTGTTTTCATCTGCCAGTACGCATCTTTTTGACATTATGTTCACTGATCTCAGTAAAACTGAGAGTCTGCACCAGCACTCCCTTAAAACATACTTTGAAATGTTAAGAAGCTGGTGATATCCCCTCAACATTGCAAGAAGATAGTGATGTGTAAGAGATATGCGGATGACAATGTAAGAAGCTGCTGCATATGAAGTAGGAAATCAGAAAAGCACTGTAAGAAAGCTATCATGTGGGAGAGACAATTAAGTGGATTGCTTTTGAGGATGGGAAAATGTGTGAGTTGCTCATGGAAGGTTTTACTTAGGTAAATCTATAGCCTTGGCCAAGCTGCGGATTTTGCTACACTGGAAGAGATGGTAAACCAATTGAAACTGCAAGGTGGGGTTCTTATCTGAAGAAGGATGCTTATGATTCTGAAAGAAAGGTTGATCTCATCAACGTTCATTGATTGAAAGTATTCTGGCAGTTTGCTGCAGTGTTTAGTTGGAGGGATAGCCGTTGGTAGTGCGTGAATGCGCACTATCATGGCAGTAAGATAGTTGAAGTGGTTAAAGTGACTGCCTATATATGTCTTTCTCACTCTGAAAAAGAAGCCACAATATAATTTTACTTTGAGCATACTTTTAAGGAAAAACCTACTAAATAGAGAAATTTATTTGGTAATTTCCTCTACATTTCTAATGTTGATGCTTCTATATATGTGCTTTGATGTCATCACTACTCGTAAAATTACACATTTACCTTTTTGGTCTCAGCTCTCTCAATCTTATACTTAATTATTTGTTAAGATCTGTGGAATACAATCCATGTTATCTCCCCTCATCTACATTATCCCTCTATGTTGTTTTTGATGTTTGAGGATTACAAAGCAACCCCCTATACCTGAGCGTTCTCCAACTTCAACTGAAGTGCCCTTTTAAAAGGTGCAGATTTTGTTTACATATGAACACTTATTATAGGATTAATTAGTATGAGATGAGATGTCTTGTCACGTCCTTTATGACAAAATGTTTTATAGAACCTATTAAAATATGTGTACTTGTTTAAAATAGTTTGTAAGTGCGTCTAGTTTTAAAATAGATTCCCTTAGTTTTTTCGTTGACTTAAGATTTCACATATTGGGATATGATTTTAAGTATCTATGTTATTGTGCCCAATATCATGTTATAGTGGTAAAAGGAAATATATCTCTTCTTCTACACCTTAGAAATTCTTTATTCCCAAGGCGTCTTTGGATGGGTTCATCCACTGGTTTCACTGTTAGGCTGTGCGAGTTGGTTCTTAGTTTTACACTCATGATTTTCTTTTTAAGGCCAGCTACCTTCTATGGGTAGGTGGGATGTTTAATTTGGGTTGGATGACATTTTATATTACTGGAGGTTTTCAGGTATTGAATTTTTGTTTTTCCGAAGGCTCTTAGTCATTTCAGTTTTGATGGTTGATTTTAGTTTGTGCAAACACTCCCTTTGAGATAGTTTGATGAATATACAAAGAGCTCCCTTCCACAGATCCTCATTTTTCGATGCTTTTCATGTTATCACACAAATCTACCTCCCACCCTCCATTTTCTTCATTGTAATAGCCTTTCTTCCTTAAGGGCCTTTAATATTGTAACTTGCTGTACTTTCAATTCCATTGATCTACTTTGGTCATTTGTAGAGATGCATATAATTTCTTTCTTTCTTTCTTTTCAACATTCCATGGTACTAAATTCACGAAGACTTTTTTTTTTCTTTTTCGATTCCTTGAGTGACAATAACTTTTTAAATCCTTACATGACATTGTCTCATGCAACATTTTGAGATTGACTGTCATAGCTTTCTTATGGATCCCGGTTACAATTTTGCTTCTCTTAGGTTCAAGACTTGTATTATGCAACTCATTAGAGGGTGGTATAGGAGATTAATTAAAATATTTCAAGTGTATGTGATGTGATTTAATGCAAAGGAACTCTATTTTTGAGTGAAAAGCATGTTGTTATTAATAATACATAAAAATACATTGTCGACCGTACAAAAAACGAGTGGCACGGGATTGCACCCCAAAAGTCAAATCAATCCCCAAAAAGAAACATGAGAGATCAAATCCAATTATCAAAATATAGTAAGAGATATGCCAATGATCACAAATTTTTATGCAATAGTAATAAAAATAGCTTTTCAACCAAAAAGGCGAAGATAAGAAGCCCCAAGGGCAACAAACTCCAAAAACAAGGAAAGCCATCTAGGCAACAACAACAAACATGGTGGTTGGAGGCGGACTATCAAGGCTTTCCCTCACCCATCGCCACCAAAGCGGATAACCCATGTTAGGCATAGGATCCCACCCGTCATTGCCTTGTTTTTCTTTTTCTTGTTCATTCTTCACGGTAGGGGAAGATTGCGAAGAGCTAGACAATGGAATTTGTTAGGAGGCGACATCGCTCAGAACCAAACCCACCACCTCTGCTCGAACCTCCTCAGCCCCCTCCACCACCACCGAGAGATGGCCCACGAGAGTGGGGCGAAAAGCTCCTTTGATTGAGCAGCACTACCCTCACCCTTCAAAGCCACAACCTCTTGAGAAGGAGACTAGTGGTGGGGAGAGTCCGTGGCATCCGAATGATGGCGAAAAGGTGCTTCCTAGTGGTCAAGAAGAGATTGGAGGTGCTCCACCTCTAGCTCAACTTTTTCAGCCTGCACATTTGAGATAACAACCACTTTGTTAGCCATAGAGAAATCTTTATTCACATGAAAAAGATTAAAAATAACATGATTTCTATCTTTCCATATGTAAAATAAAATATCAACACTAAAAATATTCCAAATATGATTGTATTGTGTAGATAGCATGGCCAAGTCCCCTAGAAGTACCATTCTTTAAGAAAACAATTCTAGGAGGAATGGCTGAAAGAGGGTGCAAATCCATCTCTGGGTAGACCAGCATGGGGGGAAAACCAAAAAAGGTGCTTAAGCATCTCAGCTTGGTGACATGCCAGGCAAATGGGATTTGAAACCCTCATATGAATACATCTTGTCCCTATAGGTGACCCTTGATATAGAATACACTATAAGAAGTGGGTTTTTTTAGGCTCATAAATAAATATATCTTTGCTACGTCCATTATGGACAGTGCCTTCAACACACATGTTTGTTTCTTCTTTATTTATTTGCTATTCTCTCGATAACATTGGTATAAGAGCCTTCGGTTCTGACGCTTTGAGGAAGCTTGTCAAGAGGCACCTAATGGAAGTTCATGGAAGCCCTAGCGGGTTCGAACTTGAGGATTTTTTCCTTATTTTGTAGAGTTTGAAGGGAGTTATTTGGTGGTCGTCTAACAAAATTCTTGGATGAATTGAAGAAAAATACGTTTTGTAGGGCATTTCTTGTCCGCTTTACTACCACGGAAGTGCATTCATTGTCTTACCAATCGTGGAAGGGTATTTATTGTTTGTTTTACCACGTGTGGAAGTGCATTCAATGTTTTACCGATTGCGGAAGGGCATTTACCGTGTAATGCCCCTTTCTAGGGCTGAAACTGAAAAATAAGGAAATAGCACAAACCCCAGTGAAGTAAATTTTGATTTTTTCAACAGACTGAAATTGAACAACAGAGAACAACAACTTGCAAAGGGTGAAAATTCAACGAAATTTCACCATAGAAATCATCAACAACATAGATAAACACTTCAAGAATTATAATGCCCACAACGAAAACACGAATATATATTTTTTTAAAACTTAAAAGCTTATATCAATAACACTTACATTATCACTTGGGCCCACATAACAACAACACAATGCTTAAACCAAAACACAACATGCGTCACTTCACATGTATCTCCAAAACAAGGAGATGATGATGCCAACTAAACATTAGAAAGGAAAAGCGTAATACCGCCAAGCCATAAAATAGCTTGTCAAGGGGAAATGGTGCCAATACTTCCACTTATCCCTCCACTAAGGAAGGGAGACTAGCCTTTGGTTCTTCCAAAGCACTCATGCAATGCGCATGAAAATACACTTATCTCTCCACTAAGACTAGTCTCACCAACCTTTGTTTCCTCCCAAAATAAATAAGAAACCCCATACACCATAATAACACTTATCCCTCCACCTTTGGCAATGCAAGTCCCCAACATACACACATACAAAACATACTCATGCATACAAGAAACAAAACTCATCAATCCAATGCACACACATTCCAATGAGAGAAAAATTAAGTCCACAATAGTTTAGCAATTAAAAGAGTGTAAAAAATAACATTTCATCATATATGTATCACCATATCAAGCCTTCGTACGAGGCTTGAAAGAGAGAGGATTAGGAACATTCACAAACATTAGTACGCACTACCAAGCCTTTAATGGCTTGTAAGGGGAACTAGGGTCATTCCAAACCACTTATCGCTCCACTAAGGTATGGGGCGTAAGTTCTTGGTTCCTCTAATAAAATAAAATGCATGCCACTTATCCCTCCACCTGGTTTATTCAAAACCCACTTATCGCTCCACTAGAACAAAACCCACATACCTTTGGTTCCTCCTTAAGTTCACACAAGGTTTACTTCAGTTTTACCATTACTTATTCCTCCATAATGACCCTACCTTCCCCCATACACACACTTGTTAGCCCCACAATGAGTACTAAACAAGTACATGACATATAAGAAAACCACATTACTACTCAAATGAGCAATAAAACATATACATCCCATCAAATGATGGCAAGATAAAACAAGAACTTACAAGAACAAGGAGAGTGAGGTCTTTGACCATCACTATGCATATCTCATGGTTTGCACTATATTCAATTAAATCCTTTGTATTAAACATGGGTTAAGGGCAATAGTATTCATTCAAAGCACGATCTAATGAATAAGATAACAATAACTAACACCACATTTGCTCAAACGAGCATAACACCATACAAAAGGAGACCACAAGAGGGAATTAAGAAGAGAGGGCTTTGCCCACAAGGTACATAGATCATTTAATTCACATTTCCTTTTGTTAAGTCTATTCATTAAACATCATTATTTACACCACAATTTGGAGTACGAGACATGCTCATTCCTTAAATATTGCGTGTTTCCCATTTAATAAGATGAATGATCACCAATGAGACACTACTATATTTTTTATTTGTTATATGATTATATTAGGCACTTTAGTTATTTGGGCACCATTCAAGGTGTATATAATGTTTATAACAATCATTCCAAAATTTCATGTCATTTACTCTTGTTCATTCTACACTTACATCATTTACTTTGATCTCATGTTGGCATCATTTTAGGACAACTATGGCTCATATAACACTTGTTCTTCACTTAGGACTTAAGATTCCAAGGAGTGTGATCTCTCACAAAAAAAATTACTTTTACTATTCTTATGCAATTTAAGTATTAACTACACATTATAAGTGAGACATTCAATATAATATTATGAATTTAAAAACCTTCTACGACACTATTTCAACCGTTGGACAAGCATATGTTAAGGGTCTTTTACCAATAATCCTCATAGAAGTTCCAAGACTTATTGATATCATTGACACTCAAAGGGGTCTATGCTCTACCACGAGGCAAAACTTATGGTAAACAAATATCTTTGCCTCGTAAACCTTCATACAACCAAAGGTACTTCAATACTTCTTGCCAAGGTAACACTTCTATTTGTGAGGAGAGAGAAATAACACCGTTTTTCCCACAATCAATTTTCACAAAACAAGCAACCAAATGGAGTTCCAAACAATCATATGTCAGTGCCTTCCATTTTTCTCGATTATTTGACTTGATAAGGGTCCACGACAATGTTTTCTCATTTTGCTACAAGTTTGCGAAAACGTCCAAATTAGCCCAAGTGGCTATAAAATTGCGTTCAAAAGCCAATTTCCGATGGTCAAACGCACCATGAGACAAATCCTATACACTCTCCTATATACAAGGAATTCATTGGAGTTGACGGAACTCAAAATTGACAAACAAGGTTCAAATGATGACTACTTTTCCTGGAGCAACCGGTCGTAATTGCACTAGTTTGACCTTGTCACCCAACGACCGAGGCCTACAAAACCCCTTGTAAAACAATCTTGGAAAGTGATTTTCTTAGAACTAAGGGTTGAAAGCGATTGTCACAGCTAAAGGTATGCAGAGGTCGAATTCCATTTCTCCAACCTAGGGCCAAAACTGCAAGCCCAAACCGAAATGAACTTTTAACTTTCAACAACGATCTAAAGCTGCAAAAAGGTCAGCAAGGCTCCTAGAGGGGTGACGAAAATGCACAAACGAACATGCGAGGTCATTCCAAGGTTCGATATAACACTCCACATGACAGGAACACAGTCAAAACTTGACTTTCCCGTTTCAGGGTTTGGAGAGGTGTTTTAGACGTCGTTGAAAATCACGTTTATTAACTTTTGCAAGGTAAAAACAAGGTAGTTTTAAACTAGAAAACAAGTTCGTCTTGTCATTCGAGTGGTTTCCATTATCTAGTATGGGTATCCAAGCTATCCGAACATCTAAGGAGGTAAAACGAAACTGGGTTTGCACTCAAATAACATTTCTTCAATTGCGATGAAAGAAGGAAAATTTCGTTGTTTTGTGCTATGATTCATTTTAAATTTTCCGAAAACATATTCTTCCTTTGCTTTTATTTTCGATATCAAAGTAAAAGGGGAAAACTAGAATATGAAAATCGTGCAAGATAGGGAAGAGAAAACTATGCATGATAATAATTGAAACGGGGTATACTAGGCTCCAAGCAGTCCGCATACTCTCCAAATGCATTTGTTTGAAGGCTCCAAATCCTTTTGGATAGACTTGTTTTGTGCATACCCGTAGTCATTGCTAACTATGAGCCACATTTTGCTAAGGCATTTTGTCAAACAGTTACATGCCTTGGCTATGCTTCCACATTTTGTCTTACGTTTCCATGCCAATCTCAATCTCACAACATTATGTAGAGAGGGTGAGCTGAAGGAGGCACTACACATTCTTATTACTACACACCCCCTCCCCCTTCTTGTGGTAGAAGTAGATTGGGAGAAAAAACACATTCCAATTGCTTCAATTATGATCATACAATGCCAATGCCACCCGGACACAAATCACCGTCTTGTGTTCTACCAACCTCAAAAACTCTTCTACATATTTTCAACTATTGTAGAGCTGCATTTCCAAGAAAGCCTTTATAGATGGTAATTAAATCCAATCCCACATCGAAGTGTGAGAATTTAAGCCTGCCACAAGCAAACTTTTACAAAATTCCCTTATACACACGTATGCAAAGTGCAGAATTTCAATGGATGCTCACAACGTGCTTGACCAAATGACTGAACGAGATGTCTTCCCAAGCTTGATGGCGTCAACTCCCATTGGAAAGAGATGCTGGGAAAGGTTGTGGAGGGCGGCTTTAAACCTGCCATTTGCATTTTGCTTGAGAGTTTCTAAAGCCTCTTTAACAAAACCAAAACTGTGCATATATCTAAAAACCATTGTAGGCTTGAGGCAAAATGTCAAACAATCCATGTGCTTGGGCCTGTGTCCCCCTCTTTCATGCTGCAACCAAAATCAAACAAAGTCAATGCCGTCCATTGCCAATCTCAACCTCACAACAAGGCAGAATGACCAACAAGGAGTTTAAACAATGTGCAACTTCCTTTTTGCACAGACAATTCTGCCAAGGCACTTGCAACAAAACATCTAAAAAGGTCCCTTCTCCATATTGCTTGGTGGACGTCTAATACTCCATTTCAAGCCTCCATTTTGGCTCAGGCAGGGAGAGTGTTGGCAAAGGAGAACTGATTGGTTGGGGGCTTGTTTAATGCGGTTGGTGAACATAAGCAATGCTGTGTGAGGACGCCCATATCTTTTGTAACCCTGCAACACTGACACAGGCCTCTTTTTACCCACACACCTCCATCCACTCCATCACCAAACGCATTCATTTTCCAACAACCATAGCATTTACCCCCATTTTTTTAAAATTAACTTATAATTTTCAATACTTGTTTTATTTTGTTTATTTATTTAGTTTAATTTATTGCTTATTTTAGCTTTTAAATTTTACAATTATTAATCTCATTACGTTTATATATATATATATATATATATATATATATATATATATATATATATAATGATGATAATAATAATATTACTATTGGCTTATTGAATTTGAAAAAGAACTCAAGGATGAGATTTGAAGCCTAAAGAAAAATAACTTGTGGATGTAGTTCCTAACCAAAACACCGAACCATGGTGCTTTCCGAAAAACACCATTTCGTGAACGTTGCTTTGCCCTCACAAATCGGGCATATCGAAATGGGGCACTACAAGAATATTTTGGGACACTTTTCACCATAAAATCCAATGAAATACTCAGTTTGAATTCTAATTATAAACAACAGAAGTACAATAAAGAGAAATGACCAAAAATGGAGTCTCCAAACCCCAACAATGGTGAAATATGACAGAAATCAGCCTTATAAATTATGCCAAATCTGAATATCAAAGAATGATGAAGTTTTGTTCCTAGAAGACACCCAAATATCTTCTATGCAAGTCGCTCCTTAGGAGAGGGCTCCAAATAATATTAAAACCCTTGAAATCACTCCTCCTTGATGCCCTAGATGCAAACCAACAAGATGGTCTTCAATAAAAGTCTTTAACACCACCAAATTGAAGGGTTTCTATCCTCCAATCTCCCACAAAGAAGGGTTTCGTCCTCTTTGGATGCCACACTAATGGATTGTCGCTTAATAGTGGAATGGACTTAGAGCCATCAGCCCTAGAGACCAAGTATAAAGTGTATATGCCAAAAAGTGATGTGCAAATGAGCCCTTAAAGACTCCTCTTATACCCTTTGGTTCGCGTCAAGATTCATAAGGTGTAGACCAACCTCTTACGCTTGCTCTATCTTCTATTTCCTTGTTGGAAGCTTCCCAACCTTGCCGACCTTTTAATGAGCTTAACTGTATCTTTTAATTTCATGTTGGGAGCATTATAATCCCAGCCGACCCACTTTAGAGAGTAAAACACCAAAAAAAAGCATTAATAACAATAAAAGAAAATGAAAATGAATCCCAAGGACTTTCCTTGTGTAATTCCTACTTGGCCATGGGAAGAGGAATGACAAGAAGTATTCAATTGGTGCTAGTTTGAAAAATAAGACATTACATACTGTCTGGTTTACCATCGCGACCCTAGGCAGCAATCATGAGGGAAAAGGCAAGGCACAGAGGCCTGTTTTATGCTATTTTACCAGTCGCGACCCTGTTTCATGCTTATGATACTCTTGTGAGCCTTTTAATCTTTGTTGTTCATTACATTTGTAACACATTTGAATAATAAACTCATTCCATTGTTTGAGCGGGCAATATATTATTTATTATTTCCGTTGCTTTTTGGAGTAATAAATGGTGAATATCTCTAACCTCATTTTGTTGGACACACAAAAGTTGACGGGCACAAATTTCAATGTATGGAGCCACAAAATTCTGACACTTGCAGAATTTTGTGATTGTGATAAGATAATCATGGGTAGCGAAAGGTAGACTGCTACAAACTTTGTAGATTATGACAAATGTCATAAGGAGGCTCTATTACTTTTAAAATTATCCGTATCAGATGATTTGATACCTGAGGTCCGAATGCCACTGTGGCTAGTGTGTTGTGGACTAGTTTGAAGGATAAATATCAGACATCGGAGAAGAGTCGGGTGTTATACTTGAAGAATATGTTTTTCCATGAAGTTACAAGGTGGATTGCATTGTTTGAGCACCTACTTTGAATGAAAGACCCCGAGACCAATTGTCGTCCATAAAAAAAATGTGGACGATGATGATATGGTGGCTTTGGTTCTAAACATTCTACCTTCTTCATATGAGTCTTTTGTGGAGGCCCTCCATCCAATGCCTGAAAGTCAAATTTTCACGTTTGACAAGGTGAGTTCTACCTGTTGCAAAAGGAGCGGAGACAAACACAGAGTCATGAGTCCAGTTCTAGACAATTTGAGAGCGCTTTTGCCGCTCAATCCAAAGGGAAGTGGAAACAACAGGTGATGATGTACATCTACTTCCTCTCCTAAATTTCAAGTGAAGTGTTACTATTGTCACAAGGTCATGTGAAGAAGGATTGTCATGCAAGTGACAAAATGCCTTGAAGAAGCAGAAGGGGCAAGCACATGTGGCAACAGTTGAACACGAGTCAGAAGATGAATATGCCCTCATGGCATCTTGCTCGGATGGCAGCCCTACTCGGTGTTGGTTTTTGATTCCGAGCATCTCGGCACTTCACATGTCAAAAAGATTGGTATGTCAACTTTCATGCTAATTTATGTTCTTCTGATTCAGTTACTTTAGGGGATGGGAGATCACATGTTGTAGAAGGGATTGGGGATGTCCGTATTCAGTTGAATGATAAAACCAAACTCATGGTTAAAAATGTTAGATATGTTCCTAACATGAACAAAAATTTGTTGTCTATAAGTCAATTAACAAAAAATCCTAATATTATCAAACTTCTCTGGAAAACAATGTATTGTGTTTGATATAAAACAAAATAATGTTGTTGCCTTAGGTGTTGGGCATAAAGTTTGTACAAGTTGGTTGATCCTGCCACGATCAACCTACATGCCTTAGTTGTAGAAGGCAATACCAACATTTTGTGGCATGAGAGATACGATCATCTCAACCTTCAGTATCTTGCCAGACTAAGTAGAGAAAACATGGTACTTGGTTTGCCTAGTATCTAGGAGAAGCAAGATATGTGTGCTGGATGTTTTGCAGGAAGCAAAAGAGGAAGCCTTTTCCTACTGAAGGTGCTTGGTGTGCGAAGGGGCTCCTAGATCTTGTTCATGTAGATCTTTGTGAGCCATTGTGGAAGTCTCCCATTGTTCTTGGTGCACGTTATTTTCTATTGTTGGTGGATGATTATTCTAGAAAAATGTGGGTCTACTTAATGAAAAAGAAGTTTGATTGTTTTGCCTCTTTCACAAAGTTCAAGGCATTGGTGGAGAACCAGGCTAGCCAAAGCAGATCAAAACCTTGAGATCCGATAATGGGGGTGAGTTCACTTCTAAGCAGTTCAAGGATTATTGTGGCAAAGAAAGAATCCATCATCAAGTTGACAACCCCATATACCCCACAGCAGAATGGGGTGGTAGAGAGGTGGAATAGAACAATCATGGAGATGGCACGATGCATGATGCATAACAGAGGAGTGCCATATAGATACTTTGGGAGAAGCAGTAAACATAGTTGTATATATTCTTAATCGAGTCCATGCAAAGCTTTGTAGGAAATCACTTCTGAAGAAGCTTGGTCCAAAATCAAACTTGAGGTATCAACTTTTCGCATTTTTGGTTCAGCTGCATATTGTTTTGTTCATGATAAAAAGAGGAGTAAGTTAGACTCTAAAAGTTCCGTATTTTTCTTTGCTGGTTATAGTGATCAATCTAAAGCCTATAGATTGATTGATACTTCTACTAATAAGATAATTATTAGTAGGGATGTTGATGTAAAAGAAACAAAGTCTTTCTTTGGCAACAATCAACAAGGGGGCAGCAATCAACAAGTGGTAATGGAAAATGTTTCCTTTCCCTTGCCCAATGATGAGTCTGGTTCTTCTCATACTCCTCCACGGACTCCAATACAACCTCTGCCATCTCCCACCGATACTCTTGTGTATCAAGACGCCAACCTGAGTTGGTTTCTCCTCTGGAAGCACCACAATCGGATCCCACATCTTCAGTTCAGCGACGGCCTAAGTGGTTTTACTCCACTATTCAAGATGTGCGAGATGGAGAATTGTCTCCTCTCTTAGATGGTTGGCCTCACAGAATTGGTAAGAAGATTGATTATTTATGACATGCTTAGTTTTCTCTTTCTTTCGATCTTCTAATATTCATGAACCATAGAAATACTCTAAGGCAAAAGGCATACCAGAATGGGAAACTGCCATGCAACTAGAGTATGATGCCTTGATAAAAATGATACCTAGAAGTTGGTGCCATTGCCTCTAGGGAAACACCCCATTGGCTGCAAATGGGTATACAAAATCAAGTGCAAGAAAATGGTACTTTGGATAAGTACAAGGCTCGTCTTGTTGCGAAAGGCTTTTCACAACAAGAGGGAATAGACTATGAGGAGACTTTTTCTCCTATTGCGAAGATGGTCACTTTTCACTTACTTCTTTCCTTTGCTGCTCAGTTTGGTTGGAAAGTATTTCAAATGGATGTCAAGAGTGCTTTCCTGAATGGGGATTTGGAGGAAGAGGTATATATGACACAACTTGAGGGCTTTCAGGCATGTGGTCATGAACATCTGGTGTGCAGAGTTGATTAAGTCCTTGTATGGACTTAAGCAGGCTCCTCGAGCCTGAGTATATTAAGATAGATCAACATCTTCAAGATTCGGGATTCAAAAGAAGTCATTCTGATTTGAATCTCTATGTCAAAAGCGATGGTGATGACATTGTGCTTCTTATTGTTTATGTTGATGACCTTGCCATCACATGTAGTGGAACTGTTGTGATTCACAAGGTAAAATCAGATTTATGTGCTGCTTTTGACATGACTGATTTAGGCCTCCTTCACTATTGTCTTGGTGTAGAATTTTGGCAATATGATCACTTGCTTTTCATTTCTCAAGTTAAGTATGCCACAAATCTCTTACAAAAATTTCAGATGTCTGAGTGTAACTCTTCTTCTACACCTATGGAGGTCGGGCTGAAACTTTCAGCTCATGATGATTCACCATCGGTTGATGAATCTCTCTATAGACAGTTGGTGGGTAGCTTGATATACCTAACAACCACAAGACCGAATCTATGTTTTGCTGTCAACTATCTTTCTTGGTTCTTGTCTAAACCAAAACTCATTCATTGGGGGCAACAAAATGAGTTCTAAGATATGTCAAAGGAACTCTTGACTTTGGCATTTTGTATTAGAGAGTTTTAGATTTCAGATTGATTGGCTATACAAACTTTGATTGGGGAGGATCAATGGATACTCGAAGATCTAACATTGGATACATCTTCTCTTTTGGTTCAAGAGTTGTTTCTTGGCGGAAAGCTAATTGTAGCCATCTCTTCCACTCAAGCAAAAACAAGGCAACTGTCATAGTGCTAGTTGCGAAGCATATGGCTTCGTTGAATTCTGATTGATTTTCATTTTCCTCAAGCTACTACTACACCTCTTTCACTCTTTTGTGATAATCAAGGTGTCTTAAAATGGTAAAGAACCCTGTATATCATGCTTGCACTAAGCATATTGAAATCCATCATCATTATATCCGACAGTTGGTTATTTCAAATGATGTCTCTCTTCATTTTTGTCCTTCTAAGGCACAACTTGCCATATAATAACTGAACCCCTTGGTCCTTTATTATTTGTAAAGTTGTAAGACAAACTTGGTGTTGTTTCTCGGGTTAGTCATTAAGAGGGGGTGTTGAATATTTATATTGAATGGTTTAGTTATGTAGTTTGGAACCCAAGTCACCGCATTTGGCCAATTTCTTTTAAAAAATTGAATATTACCGAATTCAAAGCTGCTCCCAAAAGTTCGTTGTCATTTGCGAATTTAATCGTACGGCCAAAAACATGATTTTCAAGTGCCATATAAATCTAGGGTTTCACTTGCCGTTGTGTGAGTATACAGTCGAATGCACAACAAAGGTGTGAGATCTCGAGTTTGGACCAAGGTTGCAGAGGTGTGAGATCTTGAGCTTGGAGTCTAGATTGTTACGAATGTGTTATACGTCAGCATAGCAGACATTCACGAATGGTGAACTATTACATGGACATGTTATAAACTCAGAGCTTGCTTCAATGACAACAGGCAAGAATTTGCCCTCACTTCCCAGCCCGAGCTCCATCCCCATCCGTCCAAACCTACATGAAAGGAAAGACTTCAGCGGAGCCTTCAACGACTCCTATTAAAAATATATAGTTTTATTTTTAGGTTAATAAAACACATCTTTACTTTTAACTTTTAGGTTGATAAATGATAATCATTTAGTGGTAATTCATAAATGATTAGGTTTAGTTTTAAAAAAATCATAGTTTTGTTGTATTTTTAATTTTTTAATATATTTATAAATTTATAGACTAATCATCTACTTTAAAACGTAAATGATTAATTTTTTTAAAATCATTTATAAATTTATAGACTAATTTTTTTTTTTTCAAAGATATGATAATAAATTTATAATTTATAGCTTTATATTAATTTACTCTAAAATGTAAATATTAGTTTTTAAAAACCATTTATAAATTTATAGAATATTTTAGTTTTATTTTATTTTTATATGAATTGTGAAACTATGTATTTCTATTAGCCGAATTTAATCACAAATTTTTCTCTATTTTTTAGCAACGAATTTTATACTCCACGAATTTGAACACGAATTCAAATGCGGTGACTTAGGTTGGAACCGCCTCTAACTGATCACAACTGAATGTAACCACCCTCATGAATAAATATATCTCTGCTACCTCTAGTATGGACAAGTGCCTTCAACACACATACTTGTTTCTTCTTTATTTATCTGTCATTCTCTCGATAACATTGAACACCATTGATAGTGATACAAGTCCCCACATCTTGAAATAACATGCCAAAAATTGAACAAACTTAGGCCCAAATCTCAAAGTTTGGAGCATAACAATGACAAAAGGCCACTCAATCTTGTCATAGGCCTTTTTAAAGTCAATCTTGCCAAAAAAACTTTTTGGTTGGATGATCTAGCCTAGTCTATTCCTTCCAAGACAACAACAACACACTTGTCAAAATATACCTTTTGTGAATAAAGCTACTCGCTTAGGCTGAACAATGAGAAGAAGAAGAAACTTGACTTGGGGCTAGGGTTTTGATAATAATCTTGTAGGAAATTTTGAGAAGAGTATTGGGTCTCTAATTGGAAATTAGCTTAAGATCGTCGACCTTCATGATAAATTTAATATTTTCTTGATTGATAAGAGGTCCTAATGAATTTAATTAAATTGCTTCTAGATAAATTTTATGCACGATAGGACCAACAATATCCTAGAGAATTTGATGAAATTCAAATTTAAAGCCATCAATCCTAGGAGCTTTGTCAATAGCCATCTACATCATAGCCTCGTGGAGATCATTCAAAGTGAACAAACATTCACAAACCACCCATTGAGACTTAGAGAGCTTTCAAAGCGACAACATGGAGGCATCAAGGAGGGAAATTTGTCTCTTAGGGAGGTGGGTTGGGTTGTAAATTCTCCATAATAACAGTGCACAAAGCCCTATAAGAACTTAGTTAGCTTAGTGAGCCTTGAATTGGCTTCTTGAATGGCTTTGATCCTATCGATAACCTATCAAGAGAGGAGGGCAAAAATTCCTTAGTAGCTCTATTGCTCACCTTCAATGATTGTATCCTATCCCTAATCCGAGCTCCTTTGACAACATAGGATTCTTCAATTTTGAGCTTGTTCTCTACTCGGAGGCATGAAACTCAAGATCTTCATTAAGAGGAAAGCTCCAAGTCTTGTGAAACCCCAAGGGATTCATGGTTTGAGGCTTCATGGCCATGTTGTCCGAATATGGTGTTTCTTGATAGTAAATTCTAAGAATAGTGGTAGTGCGAGAGATTGCATCTTCCCACCAAGTGATTCAACCGTTATCACCATCGAGTCTTGGAACCAAATTCTTGGTTCTTTGGATATGTGCCAAAGTATGCTTATGAGAAAGGTGAGTTGTGTTGAGCTAGAATTGGGATTGGGCCTTTTTTCCTTCTTTGGACCATCCATTGTATGCATAATCGAATAAGAAGATGATCAAAGAGAACCGCATCAACAACCATGTTGATAGGGCAATAGTGAGTTGGCAAAAAGAGAAGATTTTGCTATGCCAACAAAGCCCAATGTAATGTCCCCTTTTTTGAAATAATCCATTTGAAGGCTTCTTGCCCATTCTTCTTCCCGTGGGCAAGAAGAAGATGTGGGATTATATTTTAAGTCTTTCTTTAATTAATAATTATATATTCCTTTGTAATTCCCTTCCTAAGCAAGTCGGCTGGGTTGGAGAGCTTTTAATTAAGCTTAAAAGAAGAAATAAGCTTCTAAGGAGGTCAATCTTGGGAAATTCCTCCTTAAAGACTCTTGGTGCCACCTTAAGGGTATATAAGGGGTTCGCATAGGCTCATTTTGGGCATCACTTTGGCTTATATACTTTTATCTACTTGGTTTTAGAGCTGGTTACTCTATTCCAATCCACTAAGGGGCGAAAATCCATTAGTGTGGCAAGCAAGAAGGATGAAACCCTTCCTTGTTGAAGGTTGGAGAACGAAAACTCTCCAATTTGGTGGTGTTGAAGACTTCTATGAAGACTATCTTGCTGGTTGGGCAGCTAGGGCTTTGAAAGGAAAAAATATCAAGGGTTTTGGCATCATTTTAGCCCCCTCTCCTAGGGAGCGACTTGGATAGGAGTGCAATTGGGTGCCTTCTAGGGCACAAATTGACATTCTAAGTTGATATTCAGACTTCTACATATTTATAAGGCTGATATATTGCATATTTGTCATTTGTTGGGGTTTGGAGACCTCATTTTCAGTCACTTCTATTGGTTGTACTTCTGCTGTTAAATAAATTTCCAGTTGGGTTTGTGGTTGAGTTTCATGGTGAAAATTGCCCTAAAATGTTCCTAAAGTGTTTATATATGTTGTAGATGATTTTTATGGAGATATTTGGTTGAATTAATACTCTTTGCAAGCTGCTGTCCTAAAATCAGACTGTTGTACATTGTTGTTCCATTTTTCAGTTTGCTGGTGTAAAAATCTGAGTTTACTTCCAATTGGGTTTGTGTGAATTCCTTGTTTGTGTGGTTCAGCCCTAGAAAGGGACATTACACCCAATCTAGCCTTTTGACCACTCTATCTGCCCTTGCCAAAAGTTAGAACATGTGAACCAAGATGAGGTAGACTCCGGACATAGATGATGATTAGGATCAAAGAGGCCAAATTTGTTTCTCATATAGAACCATGGTCTCAGTGCTCTCTTTCACACCATCTCATGGGAAAACAACCGTCTTTGTCCTCTCGTGGGCTCCACCATGTTGAAGTTGCCGCATAGGATCCTCGTAACCTCCCCTTTTAGGACGATTGGGAATTTGCAACAAATAATTAAAAATCAACTCAAGAAGGATTAGATCCTTTTGAATCAACCTAAAATAGCCCAATGTCAACCAATTACAACCCAAATGGGGTTGGAAGTGGTCAAGGTGGTGAGCTAGATTGGTGGAGACAATTAGATTTTTTTTCTTCTTAATTCTGATTTTTATAACAGTGAATTAATTTAAAATAGTTGCAAACAATTGAAAACTTCAAAAAATGCATAACTCTCTTGATACTTAGTCTTTTTGCACGAAACAAAGTGCACAATAAACTTGAGATTTTTCCCAATGAACTAAAGATCAAATTTTTATGAGCACTAAAACCCGTTCAAAATAGCACTTAAAATCCCAGATTTGGGTGCTAGGGTTAGAAGAAATTCAATAAATTAATAACCAACACTTCCCTTAACTGTTTTCATCCTCCAAGAGCTTGTTTTGATGCACAAAAATACCAAGGACAGATCTGAACTGAAATCACAATATTTAAGCATCAAAATGTGTCACAAACCCCTCTTTCCCAAGTCGCTATGGCTGGGAATAACCAACAGTGACCAGCGAAGAGAAAATGAGCATAACCAATGACTTTCACCCTCTAAACTTGGCGCAAAAGACTGAAATAAATCAAGCAACAATGGCAGATCTGAAATTCACTTGTTTAACCCTCAAAACATGCAAACAAATTCAGATTTCCCTCAACAATCAATTCGCTAGGGTTAGGAATTCTTTCCCAAGCAATTCGCCACACAACAAATGCAACACAACACTAATGGATCCTCAAATCTGAATTCAATTCCACTCTAATAGTTTTGCAAGAGAGAGAAAGCAACATCAACAACCTAGGGCATACATCCCATTTCTCCAAGCATGGAGTGATATCAAATGATCAAATCAACATCCCACATGATGGCCATGCAACCTCCTTTTATAAGATAAGGGGTGCAACATTCAAATGGTCAACCTTTTCCCTTTTGGAGGAAAACTAATAAAACTTAATAAAAATATTAAAAGACTAACTTTATGTCCACTTTATTATTTTCTAATTAAATAATAAAAAGTAACTAACCTATGTGCACATTTTTTAACTAACTAGAGACTCCCCCTTGTAGCACAAGGCACGCGAGGGCAACAATGCAGGCAATGGACACCTCGAACAATCCTCAAGTTTTATCCTCGAACCCACGGGAGAGAAAATGGGTTGAAAATCTTCGATTCTTTATTTTAAAAATGTCCAGAAAAGGGGACATTATAGATCCAACAGGCATAAGTGAGCGAGTCAACAAACCATTGCGCGAGGATGAAGCCCCTTTCGTCACTTTGGAAGCATAAATATTGCAATACCTAGTCGATGGTTGCCATGATAAAAAAAAGCGTCCAAAGCACTTTGAGAGGGGTTGGACCCCAAGAAATAATTTATTATGGGAGACTTGGTGAAAGTAACATGAGTATTGCATAAACTAGATCATGGTTGAACACATGGCAAAGGGCTCCTGGCCATTTGGTGTGGCTGGTGGAGTGAAGCGAAAACCCCGCAATTTTAACTTCTAGTAGACAACACTTTTGTAAATTGTAAATACTGACAATTGTCTTGACCATATATTTATGGGATAGGTTAGTGAGGCCTCAAACGTTCCCAAGAATAAATTGTTATGGGGAAACATCAAGGTGCATATTGTTCCCTTCATCCAAGTTATCTAAAGTTGCAAACTTGTTTGTGGAAGCAAACCTCTATTGTTGAAACGGATGCCGCTTATCTTGTATGTACTCGCCATCTTTAGGAGGTTGTGAAGGTGTGCAAGACAAACAAAATCCCACTTTCCTCCCAAGCTCCACGTAGTTGTCGCTTGAACCCTTAAAATTTGCCACAAAGACGGGTTGTGATGGTTCATAAATTGATATTTGGCTAGGGAATCTAAAAAGATGGCTTTCGCCTATGGAGTGCGAGAAATGGGCAGTGCCGCTTGGGGTGCTAGTGGCATAATTTGCTTGCTATCAACAACCGAGTTTCCTACTCTGTAACCTCCTTCTCCTACGGGTTTGTTGTAATGTCCCCTTAAGGGGACATTAATTAATTAAAAATATTGGAGACTTTTAATCCACTCTTCCCATGGATTAAAGGATAAAAATTGAGAAAAATGTCATTACTCCTTTTATTTTTAAATTAAATAATTAATTCTCCTCTTATGTCTTTTGTTTCCCAAGATTTCACCACTGAAATTTGGGACTACCCATTTGAAAAAAATTCGTTCTTTTTAAATTAACGGGTCTTTTCATGTTTTTATTGCGAGAAGATGTCTCAGATTGCGTTAAGATATTCCCAAAGTGGATCATATGAGCCAATTTCAAAAATACCTGAATGCTTTGAAACTTATTTTATCCCTTCGCTAAGTTTTGTCACGGAAATTTTTATTTAATTATTTATTAAATAAATAAAGCCCGTTTGAAGTAAATTGTGCTCGGTTGAAGTTTTGCATGCCAATATCCACACATTTCATCAAGATTTTCACTAGGAATGAATTCGAGTTTTGTATGGACTTTTTGCAACATTTTTCATTTTATTTATTTCTTTTGCATTTTTCTCCGGTTTTCTCCGTGGTCTTTCTGTTTAATTCCTTTGGGTCCGTTCTTTGTCCTGTATAGTCTGTTTAATTCCTGGAACATCTGGAGATCTTTTACGACCGTTGTACTAGAAAGAATCAGCCTCAGAAAGCAAACTTCTGACCAAAAAAGATGAAGTCAAGCACAAAAAGCCTCTCCTAGGCAAGTCGCACTTTTTGGAATGAATGGGTTTAGGCTGCAATGAGATTTTTTTAGTGGCGGCAGCAAAGGAAATTTCTTACCTGCCTTGTAGGGTACTTTTTCCCATGAAATCAAAGTCACTTAAGCTGCAATGGGAATATTAGAGGTGGTAGGCAGGCGAGAATTTCTTATCTGCCTTGTAGGGTAAAAATTCCCATTATAAAATAAAGAAAATCACTTAAAGCACCGGTGGGAATTTCTTGCCTACCTAGCAGACTAACTTTTCCCACCAAAGAGGTTTATTCACCCATGCAAGTCACACTTTATCAGATAAGACTATTTTCCATACAAGTCTCACTTTTTGGAATAAATAGATTTAAGTCTATGCAATGGGAATTTTGGTAGTGGTGATAAGCGAGAATTTCTTATCGCATGCAGCAGGTACTTTTTCCCATGAAGTCAAAGTCACTTAAGTTTGTTGGCTAGATTTTCTGCATAGCTGAAAACCTAGGCAGTCATGAGATAAATCTCCCTCATTTACCAGTGAGGCTCCCGTAAGATTTGTCAATAAAATATGCTAGTATCTATTTAGGGGTTTTACTTTAACCATGCAGCTCATGAACCATAGTTGTATAGTTTTGCAACAAGTAAGCAATTGTTTAAAGAAAGGAAATATCTAAAGAAGAAGGAAGTAATAAAAACACAGGAAAGAAAGAGGGAAGATGTGCAACCCAATCAATAGATTACAGAGTTGATTGCATGCACATAGACATGACCAATAGATATTAACACTCAGAATTTTAAGCAAAGGCAACTTTCAAATCTAGATCTAAGATAACACAAAGTTTATAAATAGATCTAAGACAATAAACTAGAAACAAAATGCACCGTGACACAAAGTTCTCCTGGAAATTTGCTCCTTTCTATTCCTTTGCTTCAAATAGCTATCAGGGGCTTCAACACAAAGTTTGGAACACAAGAATGTTGCTTAAAAATTCCGATCCTTTAACCCGTAGGTTCTTCCTCTACTTATAACATGTAGAGGGGAAATTACAAATAGGAAGCCTTTAGTGAACTGACACATGTGGAAGTCGGAAAGGAAACAATTGGCAATCTCCCTCCTGGAATTCCTCTTTGCATGACATGCATGATTTGCAGCAATCAAGATAGAACCTTCTATTTTGCATGTCTCCATACCTATTTCAAGTAGTTGACTTTCAAGTAATGGCTTTTAAACCAATCACTTAGGTTTTATAATTTAATTGATCGCTCAATTACTTTGTCGGAGGAAATAAGAAAAAGAAGAAGAAAGAGAAAGCTATAGTCTTGTCTTTTTCACATTCTCGCATCGCAGTTGATTCTTTTGCCTTTGATTCTCACCAAATCAATCTAGAAGCATTTGGATTTGGAAGCCCGGATCTGGAATTTTGCTTTGGATCTGGAAGCAATTGGATTTGGAAGCAGTGGATCGGGAAGCAAGTGATGTGATTTGCTTCATGGGTATTGCCTTTGACTTGTCTTCCTTCTTATCCTTGAAGCTTTTGTAGTTCTTCTCCAGTACATGCATCAGTGCAATGTTTGCCGTAAATAACTCATCATTTTTATTTTTAATTGCATATGAGCAATTAAAAATTCTGGAAAGCACTCTTGGGTGAATGCAAATTCAATGAAGGCTTCAACTAGAAGATTGGGAGAACATGCACAAGGTCCTGGAAGGAATTCTCCATGCACTGACTTCTTCACGAGGCTGCATTCGAAACAAGAGGATGAAGCCTTTGCAATTATGGATCTAGATCTGGATTTGAATCGAATCTGGAAGCTATGCATGATATCATGATTCTGCTAATCTTTTCTTTCATCATGCTTCGCCATGGCCAGAGCAATCTTTGTCTAAGCAACTCTTTTTCTTTTTATTCAGCCGGAATTCTTTACAATCGGTGCAGATCTGGAGATTTCTTCGGAGGATTTAGATTGGATATTTAAGTTTTCAATATAAGCACATGTAATGAATTCTTGCAATTAATTCAGACAAAGATGGCAACCGGAACATGAACACTTGATTTTAATTATAAAAATCTGCATATATCAAGCCTGCTGCCCCAAAATTTGATGTTTTGTTTGCATGCAAAGCAAACATGAATTTTGTCAACTTCACCTGAGCACCTGTACCACTATGTAGACAATTAATCAAACTTAATTCAAGCTTCTTCAAACCTAGGCGCCAAACTTTGAAGCTTTCCGGCAGTGAAAACACCTTCCTCTGAGCAAAATTCCTCCTTCTTTGGGTGCCAAAATTGTCTGGGCTGCACTTCCTTGCTAAAGAATTAATAACTCCATTAATATGGCAGCCCATGCTTATATAACCTTCATCATTCTATAATTAATAATTGCCCTTCCTATTTCCGGCAATTAATTAATTAAAAATCATGTTTTTCTCTTCAATTTGGGCGCCTATTTTGTGCATGCTCATGGCTGCCATTAAATAAATTAAATTTATTTAATTTTAGCATGCTACATTCAGTTCACTTTGGCTTGTCTTCATGCATTGACTTTCCTTCTATTTATGGTGCCAAAATTGGGTGAATAAACATTAATAAATATTATTAAATGCATTGATTATTCACCCAAGGTGGGTCGCACTTTTTGGCAAGGGTGAATTCTAAAAATAAGAAGTCAACTTCTGATGGGAATTTTCACCCTGCACTGCAGCTCTAAAAATCCCTTCTTCCACTTAAGTGATTTGACTTTCATCATGGGAATTTTTACCCTGCAAGGCAGGTAAGAAATTCCCGACGGTGCTTTAAGTGATTTTCTTTTATAATGGGAATTTTTACCCTGCAAGGCAGGTAAGAAATTCCCATAGATGCCTTAAGTGACTTTGCTCTCATGGGAAAAAGTACCCTGCCAAGCAAGTACAAAATTCCCACTTGTCTTCTGCTACCAAAAATCCCATTGTAGCTTAAAACCTTCCTTTCCCAAAAATGTGACTTGCCCAGAAGAGGCCTTTTTGTGCATGACTTTGTCTTTTTAAAGAGAACCAGACTTCCTGTGGCAAATTCCTTCTGACATGACGTCCGTAGATGATTTCCAGATACTCCAGGCAAGAAAACAAAGCCGGCCCGAAAAGGAATTGACCTAGGGAAATTTCACGAGAAAACAAAACGAAAAAAAAAAAAAACGCAAAAACGTTGCGGAAGTCACGAGATAAAGCCCAAGATTCATTCTGGTGGAAACCCTCTATTGGTATATGGGAATATTGACATGTAAAACCTCAACGAGGTTAAACCAAGCACAATTTACCTCAAACGGGGCTTAAAATAATTAAATAAAAATTTCCTGCAGAGAAAACCCCAACGACAGAATATAACGAGTTTGGGCATCTGGGTATTTGGCGAAATTGGCTTATATGACTCTTTGGGAATATCTTGACAATACTGAGACATTTTACGCATAAAAACACAAAACGACCCATTATTTTAAAAGTACGAAAATTTTTTTACATGGGGTAGTCTCAAATTTCAGAGTGAAATCTGGGGACACCAGTCGGCTCCGTCTGTGGACATCTTTGCCTCTGTCAAAATGACGGGGTAAATATGAGATCCCAACATCTCTGGTTTCGTGTCTTGTCCATTGGGCTCGGGGTCAAGCAAACAAAAACAACACAAAAACAAAAAGAAAAGGAAAAAAAACAAAAAGTTTTATTTATATACATACAGGTTTTACCTGCTTTTTTATGTCCGAAAAAGCTTCAGATGTCTGCCCGTTGAAAGGTAGTGGTAACTCAATTCCATCCCGGTAGGCAAGGAAGAAAGTGTCCATTCTGCATCTCTTTTGATCATGAAGGGCCCTTTCCAGAGTGAATCAGATTTGACGTGCATGCCCTTCGGTTCATGTCTCTTGTCCCACCAGAGTACCTACTCTTCGATCTCGAACTTCCTTTCTCTGGCCTTCTTGTCAAATACCTTGGGCAAGTCCTTATCAACTTCATCTGGTGGTGGCTCATCCTTTCTTCTCTCTGTGGTGGATAAGTCTACATCAACTTGCTCCGTTCCCAGATTTATTTGCTGCATTTGCATTTCTGAGGAAGAACTATCACTATCACCATGTTCTTTGTTCTTATTCAAGTACCGATCATGCTTGTCGAAAGTCTTCACTAAGGAAACTAAACCCTTGGGGATTTTGTTACCTTTTGGTTGGATTACTCCACTACTTGTCATCATAACTGGATCAGCTTTTCTCTGTGATTTGTTTGTCGTGGTGGTGATTTACTCCCTTCAACATACAACTTGTCAAAGTTGCCTTGTTCCAGAAATGCAGATGTTTGTTTGTCCTCATTGAAAGTCTGCCATTGTTCAACATTATCAGGGACTTTGGGGTGGTAGACCATCTCCACTTTATAGTTTCCTTGTTTGAATATGGATGGTGGTCTATCTAGATTCAATAGTGCAATTGTGTGACTGCCAAAGAGTCTGCCTTGGAATTCTGATTCATTGGAATGAAGTCAATAGAGAAGGCTACAAAATCGAATGTGGCAAAAAGCACTCTATCTCTGTAATGCTCCAACTTATCTCTTTTGACTTGACTTTGCCCTCGAACTTGCTTTACTAGAAGTTCAAAGATCTCCTTGGGCTTTGAGGAGTTTTACTCCTTTCTTTTTAGCTTGCTTCCATTCCTAACAATGCTTCATACTCCGCCGTATTATTGGTGTTCTCGAACATCAGCTTGTGGGAGTATGGAAATATCTCATGATCTAGAGATATTAGTAGAACGTCGGCTCTGATCCAAAAGAACAAGTGCCTTTAAACTCCAGAGTCCAAAATTTTTCTTCTTTTTTTTCTTGGCTCTAGCTCTTGGTGAAGTTACTCTCTGGAATGTCTTTATCCATTTCCAAGAAATAGACCCCACGGTTAGATTCCTGAAAAAGAATCTGAGATCTAGGATCCTCAAATTTTGTAACCGTGTACTTGGACTTCTTTTCCGGCTCCAACTTATGGTTAATCCCTTTGATAGGAATATGAGCACAGACCAATCCATCTTTACTTCTCCTCCCGCTCTTTGCAGAAATTTCTGCTCAGTAACATCCCGTAGGAGACAAGAATATCTGCAACTAAGATTGTCATCTTTAATATTTTGTCAGGAAAAGCTGCCAAAACAGCTTGTGCATCTTTGATTTGTCCGATTAAAGGGACTTGTCTCTCCATGGAGTAACACCTTTTTATGGTCTTTGTCAAGGTAAGCCCAAGAGCATCTGCAACTTTAGCTGGCATGACATTGTCAGAAGCACCCGAATCTAGAATGCAATTGCTTAACTTGAAACCATTAAGCAATAAGGAGACATAGAAAGGTTCTACTCTTTCAGAAGATAATGAGGGTTTAACAACTGCAGTGTTGTTCTGGGGAGGAGTATCCTTGGGCTTAGGCAAAAGGCCTTTTGATGCATTAGATGGTCCTGGTGATTGCACATATTTGACTAGCCTATTTAACTACTCAGGAAAGGCTCTCAAGTATTCAGCTTCTGACATTTGAACTCTAGTTTTCTTGGCATGATCAATAATGTCAAAAGAAGGTATAGATACCTGAGCTTCTTTCTGTGGTTGAAATGAAGAACTCACATTCTTATCTCTGGGAGCTAAGGAAGAAGGCAAAGGGCTGCCCCTTCTTTGTTCATCAGCTAATGCCTCAGCTTGGCGAGTTTGTGATCTTGTAAATACTGCATATGCATGACCATGATCGTCTTCAAGAAGCTCCTCATAGTCATGTTCAGATTTGTAGTTAAGGTAATTAATGTTGGAGTCGCCAGCAGGACCTACAAAATCATCATTCTCGAGCTGATCAGCGTCAGCTTCCTGGTCTTCTTCATTCATCTCCACGTTGTTTCTGGGAGCAGCTTCAATTGCTAATCTTTGGGAACCAACAATGCGGTTCCGTTGTTGAAATTCCGAGCAGGGGCAGTGTTGTTGCCTTGAGCCATTTGAGCCATTTGTTTCTTTATCTGCGACATCTCATTTGCTAACTTTTACAGCAATGAATCAGAAGTAGTAGAGGATGAACTTTCAGCTCTAGAAGTGTTGCTCTTTATCTTTCCAGCCATGATGAGGTCGTCTTCAATTTCAACCACCATGTTTTGGGCTGCTAACAAGTCAGCAGGACGTGCTCTTCATAATTGATAGCTTACTTCAGGAAGTAAAGCATTGATGAAGAACACCTTTTGATTCTCATCATTCAGAGAAGCAGATGCCGAAATTTTGTAAAGTATTCTTTGAAATTTTGCAATAAAATCCCACATGTGCTCTTGTGGCTCTTTCTTCAGCTGAGTTAGTTGGGTTATCAATGTACTGGAATCTTCATCCTGCTTGAATCTTTTCAGAATGCATCTCTCATAATAGCCCGATTGGTTATGGTGCCGGGGAGCTAGCCGGTAGAACCATTCTTCAGCCAAGTCATGCAGAGTCTCTATGAAGAGTCTAACAGATATATCTTCATGTTCATTGCTGAGCACTCCACATGATATGAAAACGCAGCCAAGTGGTCATCTGGATTACTGCTTTCCATCTCGAAAGAATTTTGGAAAATTCTTTTCGTCCCTTTAGGTAGATCATGCATAGGAGGAGTCGATTCGAGAGGTCCAAATGCTGCACCCCATGGAACAGTAGTGCTGCAGTGCAAGTGGTTGATTACGCATCATGAAAGGAGCACGTCTTCTTTGAGGATAGACTTTATGAATAATTCCAAATTTGCGGATTATATTGAATATGATCTGGATCTAGATGTGTTTGCACTCTTCTTCTAGTGAGAGAGAGACTAGATCTGCGGCTTCTAACGTGAGGAGGATGATTGAAATTTAATTCTCCTGCAATCTGTAGAAATGATCAGTCCTTCCTTGCGCCTTCATAGATCGGGTGAATGGACGTTCAGCCAGGTTGAGAGTTGAATGGGAATACACTCTGATCTGCAAAAGATAAGCTCTGATTTGCAAAGATAGTTGTTCCCCAGCGAGTCGCCAAAAACTGTTGGCTAGATTTTCTGCATAGAAAACCTAGGCAGTCATGAGATAAATCTCCCTCATTTACCGGTGAGGCTCCCTGTGTAAGATTTGTCAATAAAATATGCTAGTATCTATTTAGGGTTTTACTTTAACCATGCAGCTCATGAACCATAGCTATATAGTTTTGCAACAAGTAAGCAACTGTTAAAGAAAGGAAATATCTAAAGAAGAAGGAAATAATAAAAACACAAGAAAGAAAGAGGGAAGATGTGCAACCCAATCAATAGATTACAGAGTTGATTGCATGCACATAGACAAACCAATAGATATTAACACACAAATTATAAGCAAAGGCACTTTTAAATCTAGATCTAAAATAACACAAAGTTTATAAGTAGATCTAAGACAAAAGCTAGAAACAAAATGCACCGTGACACAAAGTTCTCCGAAAATCTGCTCCTTTCTATTCCTTTGCTTCAAATAGCTATCAAGGGCTTTCAGCACAAAGTTTGGAACACAAGAATGTTGCTTACAAATTCTGATCCTTTAACCCGTAGGTTCTTCCTCTACTTATAGCATGTAGAGGGGAAATTACAAATAGGAAGCCTTTAGTGAACTGACACATGTGGAAGTCGGAAAGGAAACAACTGGCAATCTCCCTCCTGGAATTCCTCTTTGCATGACATGCATGATTTGCAACTGAAGATAGAACCTTCTATTTTGCATGTCTGCCACCTATTTCCAAGTAGTTGACTTCTTCAAGTAATGGCTTTTAAACCAATCACTTAGGTTTTATAATTTAATTGATCGCTCAATTACTTTGTCGGAGGAAATAAGAGAAAGAAGAAGAAAGAGGAAAGCTATAGTCTTGTCCTTTTTCACATTCTGCATGCAGTTGATTCTTTTGCCTTTGATTCTCACCAAACTGAATCTAGAAGCGGTGAATCTGGAAGCAGTGGATCTGAAACAATTTGGATCTGGAAGCAAGTGACTGTGATTTGCTTGCGGGTATTGCCTTTGACTTATCTTCCTTCTTATCCTTGAAGCTTTTGTAGTTCTTCTCCAGTACATGCATCAGTGTAATGTTTGCCGTAAATAACTCATCATTTTTATTTTTAATTGCATATGAGCAATTAAAAATTTTGAAAGCACTCTGGGTGAATGCAAATTCAATGAAGGCTTCAACTAGAAGATTGGGAGAACATGCACAAGGTCCTGGAAGGAATTCTCCATGCACTGACTTCTTCACGGGCTGCATTCGAAACAAGAGGATGAAGCCTTTGCAATTATGGATCTGGATCTGGATCTAGATCGGATTTGAATTTGAATCGGATTTGGATTTGGATCTGAATTTGAATTTGGAAGCTATGCATGATTCTGCTGATCCTTTTCTTTCATCATGCTTCGCCATGGCCAGAGCAATCTTTGTCTGAGCAACTCTTTTTCTTTTTATTCGGCCGGAATTCTTTACAATCGGTGCAGATCTGGAGATTTCTTCAGATTCGGAGGATATGTTCAATGTATTGGACATTGATTTAAGCTCCCTTTCAATTATATAAGCACCTGTAATGAATACCTGCAATTAATTCAGACAAAGACGACAACCAGAATATGAACACTTGATTTTAATTATAAAAATCTGCATATATCAAGCCTGTTGCCCCAAAATTTGATATTTTGTTTGCATGCAAAGCAAGCATGAATTTTGTCAACTTCACCTGAGCACCTGTACCACTATGCAGCGACAATTAATCGGACTTAATTCAAGCTCTTCAAACCTATGCGCCAAACTTTGAAGCTTTCCGGCAAAGTGAAAACACCTTCCTCTGAACAAAATCCCTCCTTTGGGCGCCAAAATTGCACAGGCTGCACTTCCTTGCTAAAAATTAATTAATAACTCCATTAATATGGTAGCCCATGCTTATATAACCTTCATCATTCTATAATTAATAATTGCCCTTCCTATTTCCAAAGCAATTAATTTATTAAAAATCATGCTTTTCTCTTCAATTTGGGCGCATATTTTGTGCATGCTCATGGCTGCCATTAAATAAATTAAATTTATTTAATTTTAACATGCTACATTCAGTTCACTTTGGCTTGTCTTCATGCATTGACTTTCCTTCTATTTATGGCGCCAAAATTGGGTGAATAAATATTATTAAATGCATTGATTATTCACCCAAGGTGGGTTGCACTTTTTGGCAAGGGTGAATTCTAAAAATAAGAAGTCAACTTCTGATGGGAATTTTCACCCTGCACTATAGCTCTAAAAATCCTTTCTTCCACTTAAGTGATTTGACTTTCATCATGGGAATGTTTACTCTGCAAGGCAGGTAAGAAATTCCCGACGGTGCTTTAAGTGATTTTCTTTTATAATGAGAATTTTTACCTGCTGAGGCGGAGTAAAAATTCCCGCTTTAAAATTCCCATCAATGCCTTAAGTGATTTTGCTCCCATGAGAAAAAGTACCTGCCAGTAGTAGGTACAAAATTCTCACTTGCTTGCTGCTACCAAAAATCCCATTGTAGCTTAAAACCTTCCTTTCCCAAAAATGTGACTTGCCCGAAGAGGCCTTTTTCGTGCACGACTTCGTCTTTTTAGAGAGAAACAAACTTCTGTGGCAATTCCTTTTGCAAGACGTCCGTAGATGATTTCCCGATACTCTAGGCAAGAAAACAGTGATGAACCGCAACGGGAATTGATTTAGGGAAATTTTACGAGAAAACAAAATGAGAAAAAAAAAACAAAGACGCAAAACGTTGCCAGAAGTCACAGATAAAGCCTAGGATTCATTCCTAGTGGAAACCCTACTGGTATATGGGAATATTGACATGTAAAACCTCAACAAGGTTAAACCGAAGCACAATTTACCTCAAACGGGGCTTAAAATAATTAAATAAAAATTTCCCGTAGGCAAACCCAACGACAAAATATAATGAGTTTGGGCATTTGGGTATTTGGCGAAATTGGCTTATATGACTCTCTGGAATATCTTGACACAATACAAACATTTTCTGGTAATAAAAACACAAAATGACCCATTATTTTAAAAGTACGAATTTTTTTAACATGGGGTAGTCTCGGTTTCGAGTGAAATCTGGGACACCAAAGTGCCGAATGGGAATATTAGAGGTGGTAGGTAGGCGGGAATTTCTTACCTTCGTTGTAGGGTAAAAATTCTCATTATAAAATAAAGAAAAATCACTTAAAGTACTGGTGGGAATTTCTTGCATGCCTAACAGGCTAACTTTTCCCACCAAAGAGGTTTATTCACCCATGCAAGTCGCATTTTATTAAATAAGGCTATTTTCCATACAAATCACACTTTTTTGGAATAAATAGATCTAAGTTGCAATGAAAATTTTGGTAGTGGCGGGAAGCGAAATTTCTTATCTACCTCTGCAGGGTATTTTTTCCCATGAAGTCAAAGTCACTTAAGTGCAATGAGAATATTAGAGGTGGCGGTAGGTAGGAATTTCTTACCTGCCTTGCAGGGTAAAAATTCCCATTATGAAAGTCAAATCACTTAAGTGGAAGATGAGATTTTTAGAGCTGCAGTGTAGGGTGGAAATTCCCATCAAGTTGACTTTTTATTTTTAGCAATTCCTCTTGCCAAAAAGTGCGACCCACCTTGGGTGAATAACAATGCATTTAATAATATTTATTAATGGTTTATTCACCCAACTCAGTAGCACCATAAATAGAAGGAAAGTCAATGCAAGTGGAAGACCTTAGGAGAAGTCAAGGATGCATGCTAAAAATAAATAAAATAAATTCATAAAAAACAATCAAGAGCATGCATACTTGGCCGCTCAAATTGGATGAATAAACATGACTATTAATTAATTAAATTGCCAGAAATAGAAAGAGACAATTATTATTTTTTGATTAATAAACGCTTTTGACCGGAGCTATGAACCGGGGGGTTAGGCCGCAACCATACAAAGTAGGAGAGGAAGACGAGGAACAAAAGGAGAAAGGTGGGGGAAAAGAAGAGAAACACAGATAGAAACAGGAGGAAGAGGAGAAAGGAAGCACCAAAATGCAAGAACAGAAGCAAACACTGTGAACTAGGAAACAAGGCCAAAAGCTGAGAAATCAACCAATCTTGGTACCTGCACGCCTATTGGCCTCCTGTAGAAGGAGTTGGAAAGCACCAGTAGCCCTGTCTTTAAGTTCCTGCCATTTTTCAGCCACAGCGGCTTGAACAAGATACCGAGCTTCATCAACATGCACTTCGGGAGGAGCCTGTGGTCAAGACGACCTGCTGAAAACAAAGGATCGAGCATGCTTTGAGCGTAGCGAAAGGAGGTCTCTTTATTGTCCGCACAGCCATTGAACGCTGCGACCAGATCCTATAGCGAGCTCATCCATTTCATCGACCCACAAGAGAGGATCAGGGAGGGAGAAATCAGTCAATTCATCGCGGAGACCAACACATTGTAAAGCGGGATAAATCTCATCCTTCACAACGAACTCAACCACAACAGTGTCCCAATGCAACAACAAACAAGAAAGAAACAAAGGCCGAGGCAATCTCCATATTGGAATGGGCGCGCGAAGACCGAAGCGATATGCATCGCCCAAAATAGTTTCGATTGCTTCAGCTTCCTCGTGAGAGGAGTAACAAAAGATTTTCGAGAGACGGTCTCTATCAATATCAAGGGTAGAAGCTTCATCCGGAATAGAGCTCCGCAGAAAAACGAACGGAAAACCTAAGAATGCCATGAACAAAGAAAGCAGGCTAATAAGTAGCACGAGAATACAAAAAGTGGGGCAATAAACCACCACCAGCCTGCACCCTCGCCTAAAAGAGGCATTACACGCGTGGAAGAGCAAATCCATGCTGAGACCGAGTACCCTGCAGTTCGTGTGACAAGATGATGGAGAGGCCTAGCCAGGCTTTTGCGTGTCCCGAAATGACGGTGGCGGCAGGGTAATCAATGGCGTAATTGGCGAGAAGATCCGCTACTTGGTTAGCTTCACGAAAAATGTGATTGATGTGCCATGTGCATAATTTGCCTAACCAAAAAGAATGTTGGAGATGAAGGGGTTTAATTTCCACGAGGGGGAAGACCCACGAGAGATTGTGTGAATAATGATTTGGGAATCACCTTCAATGAAAAGAGTTTCACACCCAAGATTGACAACCAGTTTGACACCTTCTAAAAGAGCTTGTGCTTCGGCCAAATTGCAGGAACAGTCCAAAATAGGGAAGGAACCAGCGGAGATGAGAGTGCCTGAATCACTCCTGATAATGCATCCAGCGCTTGATTTACCAGGGTTACCCCTAGAAGCCCCATCAAAGTTCAGTTTCCACATGCCCATAGGGGGAGGGCGCCATTTGGCCCTTTTTCTTCTAATTAATTTCTCAACTTGGGAAAGACCTTTCTTGATGATTGAACCAGGACTGGGGAGTTTGATGAGAGGCCAAGATTTTCTGATAGTCACATCTCTAGAAGAGAAAGTGGGGTTTGAGAGACTGTTTTTGCTAACATTCTCAGAGATGGCCACTTCTAACTTATTTAGAAAAGCAGGGGAGCTTGTGGCAGATCGCCCTAAAAAAACGAAGATTACCCTCCCACCAAATGTGCCAGATGAGGAAGAAAGGAGCGATGAGCCAAATGGAGCTGAGAGAACTACCTTTACCACACCTAGGCCAGGAAAGGAGCGTATCAACATGGGGCCCAAACAAGATTCAATTTGGAAAGAAGCCAGTGCCAACAGTTGGAAGCGAAAGAACAAAAGAGGAACAAATGATCCCGATCTTCCTCGGCTTCACTACAGAGCACACATTTAGAGGGACCGGCATAGCCCCACTTTCTTCACCTCCCTTGAGTAAGAACTTTCTTTTTAAGAACCAACCAACCGAAGATGGCCACCTTGGGCAAGAGACTGGGGTGCCAACAACCCAAGGGGCTGGGAGAACCCAAACTCGACTGAGAAATGAGATGAGCATAACCGGCTTTCACCGTATAATTTCCTGAATTGTCACCGAGCCAAATCAGATTATCATCACCTGCATTGAAATGAACATGCCTGGCCCGAAGGGCTTCAAAAAGAGTAGTAGATTCTTGAAGGGAAGCCCCAATGGTCAAGATTTTTCCATTCCCATGATGGAGAGCCATTCGGATGCTGACGACCAAAATCAGCTACTTTAGTGCCCCAAGTGACACTGGTAGCATTCATAACTCTGTTGAGATTGGAAATAAGGTTAAGCGGGTGAGACCCATTCCATTGTCCTCCCAAAAGGCGACTAATTGACCATTGTTGATTTGCCAGAGACCGAGTCAGCGATCAAGGATTTGCACTTGCGTAAAAAGTTCCATATATGAGAGCCTTTGGGAGCTCAATGTTGGAGAGTAGGAGCTCAGGTTGACCCGCCTCAAGATATTTATGTGAAAGAACCTGAAAAGCCAGCCGTTTAGAATCGGTGATAAAATTCCAAACAAGTTTGGCACTGAGGGCCAGATTCTGAAGAGTCAAATCTAAAATGCCCAAGCCGCCAAGAGATTTGGGAAGCTTGACAGTCTCCCACTTCACCAAATGGAATTTTCTCTCTTCATTATTCCCTTGCCAAAGGAAGGTTCTGACTAATTTCTCAATTTTGTGCAAAATAGTCTTGGGAATCATCAAGACTGACAACATATATATCGGAAGGGCCAGGAGGACTGAGTTGATCAGGAGAGCACGACCAGCCAAGGACAACCATTTTCCTTTCCACGAAAGTAATCTTGCTGACAAAGAGTTGAGAAGCCCGTCCCAAAGATTCACTTTACCGTTACCAGAAAAGAGAGGGATCCCCAAATATTTATGGGGGAGGGAACCCACCGCAAAGCCTAAAATTGCCTTAATCCTGCCCTGCAGCCTGGGAGCGACATTGAAGAAGAAAATAACAGATTTGTGATAGTTGATTACCTGACCAGAGGCCAACGAATAGGAGTCCAGTAAGAAGGAAAGGCAACGGGCTTTGGGATGGACGCTTGACCGAAAAGGAAAGTATCGTCGGCGAACTGTTGGTGCGAAAGGGGGGGAAGGTTGGAGGTCAGCCGAAAACCCTTGAGCTCCCGACCTGAAGAGCAGCTTTGATACTACGACTAAGAGCCTCAGCGACCAGGATGAAAAGGAAGGAGGAAAGAGGATCACCTTGCCTTAGACCTCTACTACTACTGAAGAAACCTTCAACTGAACCATTAACCAAAACTGAAAACCGAGGTGAAGAAATGCAGTTGAAGATCCAATTACAAAAATGCTTGCCAAAGCCCATAGCTTGAAGGGATTTGCAAAGGAATCTCCAATTAATACGATCATAAGCTTTTCTGAAATCCAATTTGATCATCATACCAGAGCGGTTGGAAGAGTGAAGAGTGTGAATCATTTCATGGGAAATGATTATACCATCAACAATAGATCTTCCTGGGATGAAACCGCTTTGTTCCTGCGCAACAAGCTTATGCAGAAGAACACTCATCCTAGACGCTATAGCCTTTGAAATGATTTTGTAAGAAGTATTGCAAAAGGAGATCGGCCTGAAATCATCAAGAGAGACTGCTTACGCCTTTTTAGGGAACATGCAAATAAAAGTGTGATTGAGAGCACCAAGGAGCTTTCCTAACATCTAGATTCCTCCACGGAATGCCAGATGGTATCCCCAATGACGTCCTAGAAGTCCTGGAAAAACGAAGCAGGAAAACCATCCGGTTCGGGTGCTTTATCTCTTTGCATGGAGAAAACGATCCTGCGAACTTCATCCTTAGAAAAAGGAGAGAGAAGTTTAGCGTTGTCACTCTCATTAACTAAAATAGGGATCTGATCAAAGAAAGGATGTTGTTCCACCAGAGGAGAGGCCTCATCACCATTCAGGAGCTTTTGAAAAAACAACACCGTCTCTGATTTAATTAGAGATTGAGAAGACAACATCGAATCATCAGCTAACTTCAGTGAGGAGATATAATTGACATTTCTTCTAGCTTTGACAGAAGCATGGAAGAATTTGGTATTCTTGTCCCCATTAGCTAGCCAAATTTCGCGAGATTTCTGTCTCCAATGAATTTCTTCTTTAAGCAGAAGATCACCGAGCTCGCTGAGAAGAGATTTTTCATTGATGAAATCTTCCTGAAACATACCTCTGGAGAAAACCGATTTTTTTAGAAGGCGCAAAGCATTCTTAACTCTTTGTTTTTCTTGAAAAATATTTTTGAAACAGGAAACATTCCATTCTAGCAATTTGTTTTTTAACAGAAAACTTCTTGGAAAGTTTGAACATCCACGTCCCTTCCACCTCGAAGGAATCCCACCAAGAGCGAATAAGAGGCCTAAGAGAAGGGTCATCAAATTTGAAAGGGGAACGACGCGGTGGGATGTCAAAAGAAATGTTGAGAGAGACCGGAAAGTGATCAGATCCAGAGAGAGGAAGAACAGAGCATTTGATGAGAAAGTTGTGTTGTAGCCAATCTTCGGAGACCAGAAAACGATCCAAATGAACCGCCATAGAACTAAACCCAATACGCCGATTGTTCCAAGTAAACCACCCTGAGTTGGGTTCCAATAACTTGGTGGAGGTAACAAAGGAGGTGAAGTCCACTTGAGAATGAGGCTGCCAATGAATGCCTCCTCTTTTATCTTTGTCGGAGAGGGTAGCATTGAAATCCCTAGCCACTATAGTCTTGAAATTCTGAACAGGATCAAGAATTGTCTGAATCTTTGACCAAAGCTCCTTTTTTTTAACGAGTGTTAGGACCATAAGTATTACAAAGAAAGAAGGACACATCAGAATGTTTGATAAAAACTTTACACCAAATGAAATTGGGGTCGACCAATAAAGGCTCAAGACGACAAAAATTGGAATTCCATAGAACTCCCAGCCGCCAGAGAGGCACCAAGAGAGTCCGAGAAGCAACCTTCCCAACCTTTCCACTTACGAAACCAGCCTGACTTACAATCCTTGGAGGACATCTTAGTTTCTTGAATAAGACATAAGAAAGCTTTAGAATCAAGAGCATAGCGTCTCAGCAGAGACTTGTTTGTTAGGGGCATTCAGACCCCTAACATTCCAAGAGAAAAGGATCATTGGATCTTCAGAGAGGACCCGCCTCTCCTACTTGAGGATGGAAAAAAGGAACGAAGCTGGAGCTGCTTACCTGCTGCAATGTCTTTGAGAGAAAGGGTGTTTCTGGAGGGTCGACCAGGATGAGCTTTCGCCCCCTGTCCATGTTTAGAATGGCAGGAGTCGGCAAGATTGAACTCTGTTGCAAGTTGGCCAAAGAGGGATCGATGAGAGCATTGTCCAGGCTAGAAGTGAAATCCTCAGAAGAACCGTTGATGGAATGAAGCACCTCGTCCTTCTCATTTACCCATTTTTCTAGGGAGGTAGCATCAGCACCAAGGCCCAGCGCGATACCTTCCTGGAAAAGAGAAAGAATTCTAGTAGAATCTTGAACAACTAGCGATATTTCTTTGACCAAGGAGATAGTGCTTGGATCAAGCACGAGAGGTTCGAGACATAGTGCACGAGGCTCGTGGAGGTCAGTGCCTTAATGGGATCAGACCTGAATGAAGGAGGACCAACAGAGATGGAGGCCGAGGACGGAGAAATCTTTTTCCTCCAGGCTAC
Organism: Taxus wallichiana var. yunnanensis; assembly: GCA_018340775.1. Lineage (NCBI taxonomy): Eukaryota > Viridiplantae > Streptophyta > Pinopsida > Cupressales > Taxaceae > Taxus > Taxus wallichiana. The sequence continues at coordinate 945,250,103 of CM031235.1, forward strand.
AGCGCTGGAAATAGGAGGATTTTTACAAGATTTTTGCAAATGCCCGTGCTGCTTTACATTTAAGCAAATCGATATAGCCTCATAATCCACTTTCTGAACCCATTGACCCGTGGGGTGGATATGACTATGAATTCCTTTAGTTTAATGGAGGGATCAATAGAGATGCATATCCTGGCAAAGGAAGAAAGAGTACCTTCCAAAGTAACAGGGTCTATACGCACAACACGGCCTAAGCTGGAGCATATTTTAGAGAGAATGGAGGACCAAAATTCACAAGGCAGAGAATACAGTCTGATCCAAACGTGAAGGCCATCCATTTCCGCTTGAGCCGGATCGAAGTGAGCAGACCACTCACGAATATGCAGACCCGATTCGGAGAAAGCCTTTCCTCTCCAGGGTGTCATCCTCTGCGAGCTGAATTTCGAAGGATAACGATAAAAAGCCCTCTCGAGGAAACGAATGTGGAAGCCACGCCCCACCGGGTGTCGCACCAGCCTATGGATTCCTTCAACCAAGAGACAATGGCCCATGAATTTAGCAAAAATAGCTCTGTTGCCGAGAAGGGTGAGTTGGGCAGCCAAGTCGGCCGAATCCACTAGAGAGACGGAGACAAAATTTGTCTGAATGAATCTTGACAGGGCGAGTCGCTCAAGGGGTTAACATTGGGAACATGAAAATCCTCTAGTTAATCTGGACCCTAGGCGATTCGTAGAGCGCAATCGATAGACCATGGCCCGCATCTAACGCTTTACTTGAAACTTAGGGGGGGGATGCCGACCGACCGTTGCACATTTTGAATTTGAAAAAAGCGACTGTTTCGTGCCATTGCGCTTAGCTTACCGCTTCCCCTTCATCGCTCCGTCGATCATTCCTTCAACCATGAACCAAGAAGAGACAATTATTAAAAATAGCATCTTTGGAAGTTATATAAGCATGAGACGCCATAAGGGAGAGACAATTAATTCTTTTTTATGAGGATTGCAGCCTAGACAAGTTTTGGCGCCAAAAGGAGGATTTTGCATTAAAGTTTATTTTCCACTGCCGAAAGCTTCCAGTTTTGGTGCCTAGGGTTAGAATAGCCTAGATTCTGGTCATTCTGAGCATCTGCATGTTGGTATATGTTCCTAGGTGAATTAAATAATATTTTTTCTTGCTTTGCATGCAAGCAAAGCCTCAAAATTTAGGGCAGCAGACTTTATATGCAGATTTTGGTGATAAAAATCAAGTATTCATGCCCTAGACTCCATTTTTGTCTGAATTAATTGCAGGTATTCATTACATGTGCTCATATAAGTGAAAAGGAGTTCAAATCAATGTCAGGTACATTGAATATATCTTCTGAATCTGAAGAAATTGCCAGATCTACACAAATTGGTCCAATTGCAAGGGATTTCAGCAAAATTAAAAGAAAAAGAGCTCAGACAAAGATTGTTCTAGCCATGATGAAGCATGATGAAAGAAAGGGATCAGCAGAATCATGCATAGCTTCCAGATTTGCTTGAAGTCAATGATATAGACAGAGGCCCTGAACCTATCACCGATTTAATTGACATATCCAGATCTCATAATTGCAAAGGCTTCTGGCAAAAGTTCATCCTCTTGTTTCTATCGCAGCCTGTGTGGAAGTCAGTGCATGGAAAATTCCTTTCAGGAGCTTGTGCATGTGCTCCAAATCTTCCAGTTGAAGCCTTCATTGAATTTACTTGTACTTTCCTTCACCTGGAATGCTTTCCAGAATTTTTAATCGCTCATATGCAATTAAAAATAAAAGGGTGATGAGTTATGTCCGAATTGTTTACGGCAAACATTGCCTTTGGTGCATGTACTGGAGAAGAACTGCAAAATCTTCAAGGATAAGAGGGAAGACAAGTCATAGACAATATCCGCAAGCAAATCACAATCCATGCTTCCAGATCCAATTTGGTGAGAATCAAAGGCAAAAGAGTCAACCGCATGCAGAATATGGAAAAAGAACAAGACTAGAAGTGTTGCAGCTTTCTTCTAATTTCTTTTCCTCTTTCTTCTTCTTTCTCTTATTTTCTCCGACAAAGTAATTGAGCAATCAATTAAATTATAAAACTTAAGTGATTGGTTTAAAAGCCGTTACTTGAAGAAGTCAATTACTTGGAAATAGGTGGCAGACATGCAAAATAGAAGGTTCTATTTTCAGTTATAAATCATGCATGTCATGCAAAGAGGAATTCCAAGAGGAAGATTGTCAGCTGCTTCCCTTTTCATAGTTTCCGTATGGGGAGTTCGATTAAAACTTCTTATTTGTAATTGCCCTTTATACACTATAAATAGAGGAAGAGCCTATGGGTTAAAGGATCAAAATTTGTAATCAACATTCTTGTGTTCCAGACTTTGAGTTGAAACCCTTGATATCTATTTGAAAGCCAAGGAATAGAGAGGAGGCAGATTTCCGCGAACTTTGTGTCAATGGTGCATTTGTTTCTTATTTCTTTTTAGATCTTTGCATAAACTGTGTTATCTTAGATTTGGATTTGAAACTTTCCTTTGCTTTAAATTCTGCATTTCAAGATCTATTTGTTTCGTCTAATTAAATATTTAAAAGTACTTTTTCTTAAGGGGTCGGCCATCATTTTTGCATTGTAAAAGCACTCCTTATGGTTATAAAAGGAGGTCGCTTGGCCATTAGTGAGTCATGCTTTTGGTGAATTTTCATATCTTGGTGAAGGATTGCTTGTTAAGCACCTTTTCCATCTCTCTCAAGGACGAAAACCCTTGATTGAGACCCTCCCAAGGACAAAAACCCTTGTGGAGAAGTTGGTGTGGATGAAACCCCACACTACACTTGGTTTTCTACACTTCATTGCTGGTTATAACTGATTTATGCCCTAAGCAACTTGCTTGGGAGAGTGTTTCGGGTGATGTTGTTGGTTTTTATGTGATCAATTTGCATGATTGGATTCTCCATAATTTCTAAAGGTGAAATCTTCCATTTCTATCAATTGTTTGAGTGTATATGAGTGTTATTTCAGTTCTGGAAATTATTATTTAAATCTGCAGTGGAAGGGTTTCATGATAAATTTAAAATAGCACTTGTGGGCTTCCAAAAATCAGTTTTCTTGCATCTAATGATTGCTGGTTATTTCTTATAAATTCTGAGCCTATTTCCTAAAGGTTTGAGTGAAGTTTGTGCCTAGAAAAGTGTGTTTGAATTCTCCTAAGAGGTCGCCACCCTAGGAGCAAAGTGTTGGCAGCATGTTGAGGGTTTCACAGTGAATTTTCAGTCATCTACAGTCTGCCCTAGTTCTGATTTCAGTCCTTCATAACCAACTTCGGGTCATTTCCGGAGAATCCCCAAAAAGGGACATTACAAAAAGTATAATCCCGCACCGCCTCACGGATCTCCCTAAGGTTTACATTTATGAGGTTGGGAGTCATGAGGTCAAGTTGTTTTTCAAAGAGGTGATAAAATTACATAGGCATTTCAACTTGATTCATGACATGGGCACGGTGACACTTGAGTATCCGGGTTTACATAGTATTCTTTGGCAGGAAATGCGTCATCTAACAAGTACAAGATCCAAACTCTATGGACATTACAGCATGATTCATCATTTGGGTTTGCAATTGCTTGAGGACAAGCAATTTTGGGAAGGGTGGATTGTCATGTTCCCTTTTCGAAATATTTTAATAATAAGGGAGCTAGAGGCTTGAGAACATCTTGAGGAGCAAGCAATGAAAGAGATCAAAGGGACAAGTGTCAAGATGTGATTGGGTAGGGAATTGGGAGGTTTTCTATAAAGGGTTTCCATTTTAGTATGTGGGGGTCTTTGCCAAATTGTGGAGGGAGCTATATATATTATATATAATCCAACAAGCACAAAGCAAGAATATCACATCTTGAGTTACTCATTAAAGTAACCCAACATGATCCCAAAACTCGCTATATCACCATTTACAAGATAATCCATATGCATGGTCAACAAAATGCTAGTAACATGAGTATGCACATAATCCTGAAAGTTCAGTATCTGCTAACCATGGAATACATGTTTCTCTATAACCAGGCTATCAAAATCACCATAGTCCATGATTAAAGTTTAACAATAATCATCCAATAGAATTGTCCAAACATCATAGCAGAAATAAGTGCATGATTAACCTTTGTGAGGTAACCATAATCACCAAGAATCAAATAAGAAAAGGGAAAATGTCATATAAAAAGTGGGCATTACAAATATAATCTTGCATTGGCATAAAACCTATTCAATACTTATGAGGGGGTCTAGGCATGATCAATAGCCATTATCAACACTGGAAAGGCAGCTACAACTAAATGACTACCATATTGTAATAACCAGATTTAGTCACGTTTCAAATTATGCCTCTCTATGATTCATATTTCGCAATCTGATTATTAGGTGTGCAAATAAATGGCTTATGTCATAGCATTTAATTTAACTATCAACAAAACCGTTCATCCGTAGGTAAATAATTTGTGCTCTACAAGGCATTCAATCTAACAAATCTTCCAAGGTTTCTTGGTTTCTCTAGTCAATCTAACAATCCTTTCAAGGTTTGTAATAGTTGGTTTCCTTGACCCGAGCTGAAATCCCACAAATGGGAAAATGGCATGTTCTTTGCCAAACAAGCTTAAAAACATATGCTTGCAGATGGCTACAATATATATTTTTTAAAGTTCCATACTAAGCACCCCGCTTTGGTGTTTTGGTTTGGATTTACCTTTACAAGCCAATTCACTTGAGTTTAATCAAATTCAACAAAAATGCATTTCAAAACACAAGGAAACCACTCATTTTACATCTAAAATTTCATTTGCTTACAATTCCCACCGGCATTAACATGGCACCAATTGAATGTGCCATTCCTAGAATGTAGAATTTGTCATGCTCTGGCCAAACATTGAATGTGCATTGGGTGATTTGAAGGCCTTAACTTTCCTAATCTATGTAGCTTGGGTTCCTCTTGAACCTAAATATAACGAGCTTTACGCGCTTGTTCTTGATTGTGTCATGTTGAATTCTGTTAATGGACGTCAAAATATGGGTTGCGTCTAGGGTTTTAAGCCAAACTGAAATGATTTCTTTGCAAAATATGGATTCCATTACCTCACCCGGCCCCATAAATTCCACAAGTGCAATGCGAAACACAAAAAGTAGTACGGGTGTTGGATCGTGTCATCAAAACCTGTGCACAATGCTCAACCAAAAACAATGCAAAAAGGTTCAAAGGTGTTGAGGATAAATAAAGATTATATTTAAACACCCATTTGCACTTGATTTGTAAGTCAGATTTAGTGTTTGTAAGTTTACAAAAAAGTTAAGCAGCAGATCTCTAACCATTCAATGGCTTCCAATTCTCATTATTGGGTTCTTAGAGGCAAGGTGAAATATCCCTTGTAGGATATCACTCAAAATTCCCAAATTTATAAATTTTCAACAAACTGAAATTCTGATTTTCAGGACAGCAAGGTACAGAAATATAGAATATTTTATTTCTTCCAAAATATCCACTTACAAAAATACCCAGAAGGTTCAAAAGCTTGTAAAACTATGCTGAACAATAAAGTACTTAGAAATATTTTTTTAGCACATAGATCTGATTTTATTTATTTATTTTAAATACATAAACTGCATCAAAACCCCAATATTCACGCATGTCTGAAATTGATCAAATCGGAATCTGATTTTTGGACAGCAATAAATATAAATTTTATTAAATAGATCCAACCTGGAAAAACTCGAAAACTCCCCACGAAACCCTAGGAAAACATTGTTGCAAATCAGGGAGGGTGATGTCACCCTAGGAGGACAGCCCAAAACAAAGCAAAATGCTCACTGGGAATTCACCAAGCCTGTCCCAAGCGCTGGAAATGATCTGATCTGATGGTGGTTGACATGCGGATCAAATAACCTACATGTGGATCAAATAACCTCTCTCTGGCACTGAACAAACCCTTGAAATTCTCTGAAAACTCTGTCTGAAAAATCTGAACTGAGTAATGCTCCCAAATAGCAAACTAGGGATGGATCTTTCACCACCGAAGAGTGCTCTGCTAGCTAGGAGTGGATCTCTCACCACCGAAGCTAGGGTTCCTGTAGAATCTTACTTCCACAAGCAAAGTAAAACTCCAAATATTTGTATGAGTGAATGCATGAATTCCTTTCACCAAGCGCTTCCTTTTATAATTTATTATCAGCAACAAAGGGCCCCAAAAAACCCTAATCGCCCCTAGGAAAAAAATCCACATGATAAAAGAAATAAGTGACTTTATTACCCATATGCCAAAAAGTGCACTTAAGTCACCCCAACGAAGAATTAGAACATAAAATACCATATATTCACCCATCACTTAAGTCATCGACTAAATATAACATAAAGTACCTTAGGGGAGCATCTCACAACCTTATTTCACTTAAGTCACCTCAAAGTATGTGTCCAACTCCAAAACATAACATATAAGTGAAATGAAGGTACAAACCACACCCAATAACCATCAACGTCACTAGCCCCTTGGGCATAACCAAGGCTAAGATGGATGAAAAGCCTCCTAGGCCATCTGCTCGGAAATGGGGACATTACAGTCCTTCCCAAAAATGCTTGACCCCAAGCATTATCCTGTCATGTTGCAGAAGCTGAATCCCACAAAGCAAGTTTCTCCACCTCATCCTACAATCAATCAAAATAATTGCTGCAAATTGAATACCACAAGGCAAGTCTCTCCACCTCACCCTGCAGTCACTCAATGATCGGTGGGATCCGAAGTAACCAAGACACCCTATGTAATCATCATGCTCTCCATGCCGAGTAGAGAGCAATGCTGCCTCTGAAGTAGTATGATGCCCACACCAACTCTCCACTGGTACCCACATTGAAACTGCCAATCTGTCCAATCCTTGCCAATGTGAAGTTGTCATCATGTGATCACTCACAATCACTGCTTCTTCAGTCAACCCATGGGTACGAAAGTCCACTCTGAACCCTATAGCATCCCCTGGATCAACCTGTGAAACAACTTGTATAAGCACTAAGCGTGCCAACTCTCCCACATGACCCACACTCATGTGAGAGCAAGGCTCCTCATAATGTGTCTCAATGTGTCCTGTGGGGGAAGAATCCCAAGTCTCCAGTAAACGGTCAACCGGCAATATCAACTCTATGGGCTGAATATCTTCATGATATAACTGCTGCAATAAACAAGAGGATGTACCTTTTTCCACACAATCCACATCTCGTGCAAGTGTGGTACCTGTGATAACCACTTCTCCTTTCGCTTGGTCTTCAATCATCTTTGGATCAACATTATCTCCATCAACTCCATCATCTGAAATTACCTCATGTGGAGCTGTTATTGGTTGTTCAAATGAGTTCTTTTGTAATTCAGTACAGGCATATGATGATCTTGTTTGGGCTTGCGAACCAATCTTCATCCTGCAATAATCTGAAAATGACATATTATCTCTGAAACCCTTACTCAAAGATTGATATTTTTCCCAACAATACTCCTCATCAAACATTTCTGCTGGCTGCCCCACATGTGACGCTTCAGGATCTTTCAAGAAAGAGGGCTCTTGAAGTCCCAAAGGCTTGGTAAAAGAGCGGGGAGATCGCTGCCCCTGCTCTCACCCTTTTCCTTATTATCTCCGGATCTTCTTTGATTCAAACTCGAGTGAGCTGGCTCAAATAAATGTTAGTGGTTTCCTATTGTTTCACCATATTGATGAATAATTTTTTCATTACCTCTTCATTGACCTCCTCCTTGTTAGCCATATTCTACCCTTCTTTCCGCGGTGTATTCCTCCTGAATAAACCTTCATACACAACCAAACAGGCTAGAGGAAAGCCGACTTTGATACCATTGAAATATCCCTTGTAGGATATCACTCAAAATTCTCAAATTTATAAATTTTTAACAAACTGAAATTTTGATTTTCAGGGCAGCAAGGTACAGAAATAAAGAATATTTTATTTCTTCCAAAATATCCACTTACAAAAATACCTAGAAGCTTCAAAAAGCTTGGAAAAATATGGAGAACAATAAAGTATTGAGAAATAATTTTTAGCACACAGATCTGATTTTATTTATTTATTTTAAATACATAAATTGCATCAAAACCCCAATATTCATGCACGTCTGAAATTGATCAAATCGGACGCTGATTTTTGGACAGCAATAAATATAAATTTTATTAAACAGATCCAACTTGGAAAAACTCAAAACTCCCCATGAAACCCTAGGAAAACACTGCTGTAAATCAGGGAGGGTGATGTCACCCTAGGAGGACAGCCCAAAACAAAGCAAAATGCTCACTGGGAATTCGCTTAGCCTGTCCCAAGTATTGGAAATGATCTGATCTGATGGTGGTTGACATGTGGATCAAATAACCTATATGTGGATCGAATAACCTCTCTCTGGCACTGAACAAACTCTTGAAATTCGTTGAAAACTCTGTTGGTAAAATCTGAATTGAGTAATACTCCCAAATAGCAAATTAGGGATGGATCTTTCACCACTGAAGAGTGCTCTGCTAGCTAGGAGTGGATCTCTCACCACCGAAGCTAGGGTTCCTGTAGAATCTTACTTCCACAAGCAAAGAGTGCAACCAACAAAAGCTCCAAATATCTGTATGAGTGAATGCATGAATTCTTCTCCCCAAGCGCTTCCTTTTATAATTTCTCATTGCAACAAAGGGCCCCAAAAACCCTAATCGCCCCTTGGGAAAAATCCACATGATAAAAGAAATAACTTAAGTGACTTTATCACCCATATGCCAAAAAGTGCACTTAAGTCACCCCAACGAAGAATTAGAACATAAAGTACATATATTCACCCATCACTTAAGTCATCGACTAAATATAACATAAAGTACCTTAGGGGAGCATCTCACAACCTTATTTCACTTAAGTCACCTCAAAGTACGTGTCCAACTCCAAAACATAACATATAAGTGAAATGAAGGTACAAACCACACCCAATAACCATCAACGTCACTAGCCCCTTGGGCATAACCAAGGCTAAGACGGATGAAAAGCCTCCTAGGCCATCTGCTCGGAAATGGGGACATTACACAAGGTGATCATCTGCATTGATGATGCTGCCATTGTCACTGACAATAGTGTGGACAACAAGCATGGGGTATACTTTTCAAAAGCTATCTGCTATACCCAAGTATGTGCCATGGATATGGATGAGACTCATCTTGGTGCTGCTGAGTCTAAGACTCACTGTTTTTATTTCTCAGCTTACTCATAGGATCTTAAGTGAAAGACAATTATTTCCTCTAATGAAGCTCGCAAATCCATGAAGAGTCCATGCTCATAACCCTTATGTTCGTTGACTTCCCCCTCTTCAAGGAGAATCTCATCCAATTTCTTTCAATCCCAATGACAATCTAATACATCCTGAGGTCGTACCCATCAAAACTCAGCCCTCTACACATCCTAGCACATCTTCTCTAAAAACCACTTTGGCTGATATCGCTAGGATCTATCAGGATATAGTAAATTCAATTCAAAAATTGGAAAGTAGATTGGAGCTACTTTGTATCAAATTAGGCGACCATGGTGTTCTTACCCCATTTTGGTTGACTGTATTGTTCGTCTGACTTCATTAAGCTCTCAGCAGAAAGAAGTAACTGATATACTCAAACAAAATGCTGAACTCATGACTTGTAGGATTCACCATCAGGAGGACATTGTATCTAATGTCTCAGCTTGCAATTGTAGAGGGCATGTCTCCCATGTCAACACGACAACTGAAAGACATATGAGAAGAAGGTCAAATAATAGTGGTAGCTTCAACTCCACTGTGGCTCAGAATAATGAGTGGTAAGTCCTTGTTATGCACCTCATCAAAATGTAGTTTCCACAAGGTTTTGACAGCCACATGCGAAAGGCCGGGCCATCACATTGGGGAGAGATCAAGCAAAATTTGAAATGAAGCCTATCTCAATGACGTGGAATGCTAAAATCAACTATGTTTTGATGAAATTTCTCTCCTCTATGTTCTCTTTGTTATCCTCAATAGTCTCTTGCTATATTCTTCTCTGGATGTACTAGTATACTTACAGGCTTTTTAGCCTTTGTTGTCTTTGTGCTCTTTTGTTCTTATAACTGAGAGCTCTTTGTTGCATGCCTTACCAAATTTGATTTTCAATCTTTTCATGCTGTTTTTGTAACGCAGTTCCTCATTATTAATAGATATTTACCTTTATCAAAAAACAAAATTAGGAGATGATTAACTAATCCTTTCTTGTGGAAATTGTAGAAATAACATAAATTATGTACATCTTTTTGGCTTCAGCCTCAGATTAATATAAGTTTTTATTCATCTCCTCTGCACAATCATGCTAGCAAAACCCACTAAGATTGCAGCCCAGGTTATTTGATGACCAAGTTAAGAGAATTAATTTATCGTTATAAATTATTGAATAAATCCTTTGTGACCGAGTATGTAATGATGGATGGATATTATGACAAGATGATCTCTTCTGTGTGACAGAAGCTGAAGTTTGATATTGCTTGGTATATCTACTGATGCTGTCGATGCATATATGCAAAATTTAAACTTGTTACTAGATATTGACTAGTGTTTCAATAGGCTATAAACTGTTGTGTTAATATCTAACATATATTCCGGGGCATATGCATTCAATTTCTTCTAAACAATTTAGCTGTAATTTCTTATCTGATCCGTTTCTAATCAGTTTTCCATCATTTTCTTCTTTGGCTTATCAAAAGTCACAACCATCACCTATTATTAAAAGTCAGATGTCATGGAGAATGGTCACTAGGTAATGTCATCTTGTGTGAATAGTTACAAATATGTGCTAGTCTTTGCATCGAAATTCAGGCCAAAGTTTTTGACAAAAACTGTTTGACATGAGTGAAGGTGGGTTATTGGGGTTATCACCCTATTGTCAGACAAATAAGGCATTCATTTTTCTCCACACCTTTCCTGTAAAATTAAATGCATCTTCTTTCTATAAAGCAGTTTTGGTTCTTGGTAAAAGAACATGAGCTGACAAGAAACATACAGTTATGGCTGCTGGATTTAATTGGACAATTTTAGACATTGGGAATTTTTGTTTCTTAAGAAAACAAATGTTTGAATTATTCAAAGATGTTTATTATGCATGTTGATTTTTTATTTACTAGCCTATTAATTTGTGGGTTGTGGCTTGGATTTTTCAATATATATTATCCTTTATCTATGTGGAACTCATGACACCATTCTACATCTGGTGGGATGGTCAACTCAGATGGATGGTCTAATGCAAACAAATGATCTGGTCGTTGTCCTGGCGGCCACAAATTTGCCATGGGAGCTAGATGCTGCCATGCTCCGATGGCTTGAGAAACTTGTATCCTTCATTTACTTGAAACAGTTTTTGGAGTATTGTATAAAACTTTTTCATGAGGCAAATTGGTTAAGTTGGACCTTAATAGATTTTAAGATTCTTGTGCCTCTTCCGGATCCCGAAGCACGCAAATCTATGTTTAAAGAACTCTTGCCTTTGCAACCTGATCTTGAGTTTCCGTATGATTTAATGGTTGAAAGCACGGAAGGTCATTCTGGTTCAGATATTCATTTGGTTTGCAAAGAGGCTGCTATGCGTCCACTGAGGAGATTAATGGCAGAGCTCGAAGAAAATAATGCAGCTCAGTTACCGGAAGAAGGCAGATAAAATTTATTTGTTGCTGTCTTCCTCTGTTTTTACGTTGCTGACATTTGTGATCCCCTGCAGAGTTGCCAAGTATTAGTCCAGTCACATGCAACGATGTTACTGTTACCAAAACTTTAATGACGAGTATGGCAGCCAGGCAATGTTTTGATAAGCTATTTGCATGTTGTAAATGAGTGATGGTATTTACAATAGTTACCAAATCTGGCCGGATCTACAGAAAATCTGATCGGATCCGGATTTTTCAGCTGCCCTGGATAAGTTCTGTCTGAGTAAACCCTTTTTTCCACAATTTTTTCAGTAGTATTTTTGTAATAAAATCACACTTTACACCCTTATATGTTATTTAATATTGAATATATTAATATTTATTATTATGTATTAATGTTTTTCACTGTTCTCGTCAATTTTTGCATATTCATAAATTATGCTCATATATAATATGTATATATTTTGCCTTGAATTTTTCCGAGTTTTTTCAAAAATTTCAGATTTTCGTATTTTATGGCCCTTCCCGAACGGATCCGGATTTCTGGACTTGGTAACTGGTTTTAGTTTTAATTGTCTTGCATAAGGTTTTCTCTTTTATCACTCATTTTGAACCCTAAGTGTAATTTGAATTGCCACATTCATTTTAAAGCTGTAAAATTGGCAATTTAAAGAGCTTGTTTAGGAGAATAAATATTCTTTGCTGGTTTTGTGTCTTTGAATCATTAAAATCTTGTCTAATAGAGATGAGATGATAGATTTCCTAATCATTCTTTATTTGTTATATTTAATTAATTTTTTTGTTTGGTCAACACCCTTTTTTTATTAGATTAGGCAAAAAACAGGGATATGCTCCTAGGGGCCAGTACAAAGGAGAGGAACGCAACCAGAAACAAAACAGAAGGGGTCCTAGAAAGATGAGTTAAACAAGCTTAACTCTTACATTGCAGGATCTGGACCCCAGAGAGGACAAAAAAGACCAAGAAGCAACAGGGCACCACAATTCGCCAGTCCGCACATAGTTCAGAGACCAAAAAAACCTCTACAACAAGCAAAAAAACCACGTAAGCCCCAGGCTAGCAGCAGCCATCCTGGATTCCAGTACCATCCAACACCTACTCCTCCTCTCGAGCTACTTATGCGAAGGTTGAATCTCCTCCTTTTCTTTTCCCCTTCAATCTCCTCCACTCTGTCAATCAGAACTTTAACCTGAATCTCCAACTCCCTCATTTTGTGTTTTATCTAGACCTGATCCGCAACCATCTTCTTCGAAATGTTGATGATGTTTAGGATGGACTCCCTTTGCCCCTCGTTCGTGTCCTCCATGGCTTTTAGGACCCCTTCTAAATACAACATCTTCCTGCTCCATTCTTCAAAACAATGGGGTCTCCCACACATTCATTCTTCCTGGAAGCACTGGCTTCCCCACCACCTCCCTCATTTTTATCTTTATCTTTCTCATTCCCCGCAGGGTACCCTTACCCTCTTTCAATTTAGTAAGACACTCCGCAAGAGTAATGTCATCTTCCTCATCTTGCTCCTCCAGGGCCGTTGTCAAAGGATGATCCAGAACCGGCTTTCCATTCTCAACCAGAAGAAGAATCAAGCCCTCATGTAGGGGCAGCTCAGCTTTCTCATTTTAGAAGGCCATCAACGAATTCGAAAGAGAGGTGGCCAAAAAAAGGGAATACTAACCATAAACTTGTGATGGAACATGTTGAGGAAGGTCATGTGATGGGTATAGATTTTTCTATACTTACCCTCCAGCGTAATATATTTCATAACTTGAAGGCAGACATCCTTCCAGACTCCATGCACGAACGCGTGCAATACCATCCGTGAAGAAGAAACAAGTCTCCTTGCCAACGAAAAATCACTCAATCTCGAGGTCTCTACGGGTTCTTTCCTTGTAGATTTTTAACCCATCCATCTTCATATCAGTCACCCAGCAATATTGGACTCCGAGACCTCAACCTCCACACCGCAGACAGTAAAACCCCCTCTTTCCAAGCTTTGCCGAAGTCCTTAGACAGAGCTGGGTCGTGACCATGTAATTTAGCAATATAATTGCTAAATCCGCCAACTTTAAGCTTGTTCCAAAGATCCTTGTTGCTTTCCTCCATGTTATGATTGGCGGGTTCCACACGAATCCTGTCTCCACCCATCCGCATTGGTCAACACCCTTTTATTATACGAGAGATAAACACTTTTAATTTGATATATAAGCTAATAATTTGATTACTTTGTTATACCACCATGATGAGTGAAAATGCCATAACCAACATAAAGAAGAGAGGAATACATGGAATTGAAATTGCACTAGAAACAAGTATATGGAGACTCGAAGAATAGCCCCACTCTTAAACTCACTTTATGTTTTATATTTTAATTTTCGTATGGGGTTGTTTATTGTACTTGTTTTGTGTTGTATATGTTTATCTCGACATTAATTAGTCAAAACTAGCAATGCATTTCAACTTTTGAAAAAAGAAGAATATGTAATCAAATATTGTTGGAAAAATTGGCTTAACTATTTTTATTGTTATTTAATTTATGACAAGAACGCTTGAAGGGACTTTGATGGACAATTAAGTTCACATAACTCGAAAGGATATTCTTAAAATCAATCCAAGATTAGTTATACACAAACAATACTTGTCACATGCCCATTCTTAAAGATTTCATTTAGGAAACAAGTTCATATGGCTCATTACATATTATAATTGTCTTTTGTAAAAGAATTAAAACTCAATTTTTTAAATGTTTGTTTTAAAAGTATGGTTGATGGGTCAACAAGCCTTCAAGCATTTTTTTAAAGTCTCTTGTATCGATTATTCTACCAAACCTATACCTCAATCTCTTGTTTTCGTAAGAAAACACTTTACTTTCTACGTGGAAGCTCATACCATTCTATGAACAAAAACATTGCTTATTATGTGAAAAACATTTCATCAAATAGGTTGAAAATTTCTTAATATTCAATATACTCACAATAATAGAAATGCCCTTCAGGTAGGGTTTCACCATACAATATTTGTTAAGGAATTACTCCATAAGGTATCCGGTATGAGAGCTAAACTTGCAATGCTATTCTACTACTATCTTAATACATGATCCATTTTTTCTTGTCCAAGTCAAGGATGTGAGATCTCACTATTAATAATATCTCATTTTATAACATCAAATTAGGGTAAACTCAGAATGACCCCTTACACATTATCGCTACAAGTTACCCTAATGTTCGATATCTTATGTTGACATCTCCATAACCTCCACACATGACTATACCATGGGCCTAGGTGAATAACAATCCACCCCATAATGTTTTTCCCTTAATCGATATGTATAAACCAAGTAGTAAGATTTTCCCTAAATCTCCACTTAATGTCATACTTGATCATCCATCCATCCATGACTATACCATGGGCCTAGGGTAGGTGAATAATGTCATGCTCCATTCCACTTGTGTTCATAAAATGTTTTTTGATTCTATGTATGTCCAAAATTACTTGCATGCATGTTCGCAACTCCTTTGATCCTCCATTTCATACCTCCATGATTGTTGCCTCTCATGGTGATGTGGATGTTTGTATGCCAAAATCTTTGTAGAGTTGACCTCCTTGTTCATTATAACATTTTCTTCTATTTTTCCATTTGGCTCTTGAGTGGATGGAGGGTTTGAGCTTCCTTCACATGTACCTCAGTCCTTGTCATGCATTCCTTCCAATTCTTATGTTTTACTCAAGACTCTTCCTATGCTCGTTTACAAATGTTGCCTTGTACTATTCTTTGGATTTTTCCCCTACACTCCTCTTGAAATTATTCCTTGTGCTCTTTTCCAACCGCTTTTTTATTATCTTGAAATTCACCCTTTTCACTTTTTAAATTTATGCCTCATGCTCTTCTTTAGACTAATGTGCCTCGATTTGATTCTTTGGATGTGAAATACCTTGGAATGTAAGCTTCTTTTCTCTTGCACCACAACTTTGTAAATGTTTTTGTTGCATTAATATTAGGAACTACCAAAGTTTGAAGCGAGAGACGTGCTTGAAGTCATGGGTTATATGGGAAGACAAAGAGTTGTCATCGATGTGAGCACCTTCAAGCTCGTGAATATCACATTGTTGAGCGGCCTATTAAATAGCCAAGTAGAGTTGTGACAAACTAGGGAGCAACATGTAAGAGTTAGGAGGCATATCTTTCTCGTATCTAGTCTATCTACCACTATATGCCAACCTTGGCATGACAAAATCAATGCCACAAATGTTGCTAACATCTAGCGTAAAACTAGTCTATGAGAATGATTTATCCAAGTCATAATGACTTTATTAGCTAAATGTTGTAATACCTTCCCTTCATGACTAAATCAAATGTTTTAGTCATCAATACAATAATATGATTAATACTAGACATGAACTTGACCAAAGTTTAGTCCAACTGACACCGCAATAAACGCGTCTCCAAATATCCCTATTGTTGCCAATTCATTTCACCAAAGTACATAGATAATTAGCCACTACAAGTGCCGAGAAGGAAACAATCCTATATATCGGGTTCATTGGATTTTCCATTGTACCTTGAAGTGTTGCCTTGTCTTAAATGTCTCATGTTTCACTTGTCTATTGTTAAAGTGACTAGTTTCGACAAAACATTATTCTATATCAAGACTAAACAATTGTAATGCCCCATTTTTAAAACTAATTCGTTTTGGAGACTTCTAACCCATTCCACTTCCCGTGGGCAAGAAGGAAGTGAACAAGGGAAGTGTTTGTTATGTTTTTCAGTTTTTGTGAGCATTTGCATTCTTCTTTCATAGTTTCTCTTATACGTTAGGTTGATTGGGTTAAAGAGGTGGAAAACTAAGATAAAACTAAAATCAAACATCTTTATGAGGTCGGTTATGGGAAAAACTCCCTAATTGATTTTGGTGCCACCAAAAGGATATAAAAGGGGTCGCTTGGACTCATTTTGGGCATCTATCTTGTCATAAATTTATACTTGCTTGGTTTTTGGGTTGATTGCTCAATTCCTTTCCACTAGAGGGCAAAAATCCTTTGGTGTGGCATACAAGGAGGACAAAACCCTTCCTTGTGCAAATTGAAGAATGAAAACTCTTCAATTGGTGGTTCCTAAGGGCTTCAAAGAAAGTGATGTTGTTGGTTTACAACTAAGGTTTGATAGAGGAAGAACTATTAAGGTTTCTACATTTATTTTGAACCCTCTCCCAGGGTAGCGACTTAGTTGGAGCAAGAGATTAGTGCTTTCTAGGGCACATTTAGGTAATTAGAGTTGATATTCACCTTCCTCGTAATTTATAAGGTTGATTTCATACTTTATCGATATTTTTGGGGTTTGGAATTTCCATTTCCAACCCTTATTGTGAGTTGTATTTCTGCTGTCTTTTGTTTAATTACAATTGGATATAATTTCATAATTTGCACATGTTTTAGAATGCTTTGGCTTGGTGTATATTCCACTAATTTAATACAATATTTAGGAGGATTTATACACCTATTTTCAGCTTGTTTTGAGGGTGTTTGATGCCTTGAAAGTGTAGATTCAATTCACTGCTAGGGGTTCATATATTATCAAGACTACTATAATAAAAATTAGATTACTCTCATTTGGGTTTGTATTATTTCTTTTTCTTCTTTTTTTCTAGTTTTAGCGCTTGAAAGGGACATTATAGTGGTATCAAGCATCAAACCCCAACCTTGGGGGTTTGATTTAGAAGGAGTAGATAAATGGCGAACATACATTTTAATAATGTTAGGGTTGAAAGATTTTCCTAGCGAAAATAAGATTGACAAATAAGATGGCACAATTGATCCATGCCATGCAAAACCTAAATGGTGAAGGAAGCTCTTCAAGGGCAAGCAATAATATTCAGCCACCAAGAATTGTGAGTGATTCTTCATCTAGGTCATTCCATCTGCCTTCCTCCTAAAAAAGGAAGTCATTCCGATGGTTGAAACATGACATTCAATGGGTCACAACATTGCGGACAACTATGAGGAGTATAGGGCTCTTCCAAAGAAGATTCGTGATGCCATATCACTCGCTAAGTTCATAGGGTTGAAGAAAGGTAGAGTGGGAATTGGACCAAGGTCTAAACCTCGAGCTATGCCCAAGGAAAATGGGAAAGATGTTCCATCCCTAGAGGGAAAGAATCCCTCCATTGTGATCAAGGAAGAAGAAGAACACTCGAAGTTGTTGGGCATTGAAAGGGAGCAGCCCATGGAAGCCCTAGAAGTACCTATCACTCTTCCTAGGGATGAGCCATTGACTGATTTTCAAGACAACAATGTGAAGGGGCATGTGTTTGATGAAGAAACCATGGAGCATGAGCCCAAGAAAGAAGGGAAATATGATGTGCCAAATTGTGGAGGGGAATTGGTGGTTGAAGCCCAATCTCTCGGGTGATAATGAGAATACTCAGCTTGCTGGAATTTTTAGAACAATTAATAAGAGACAAGTTGATGGTGTACATGACTTTGGCAAGAACCATGAAGATGTCCTAGGTATGTGTTAAAAAAATATGGATGAAGTCGGAAGAGCTTCACTGGAAAAGTCGGAAAAGAGCTTCACTTGTTGAATCTAAGGCGAAGGAGAAGGGTAATCCTAACTTATAAATTCTAAGTCACAAGGTTAGAAGTGTAGAATATATCTTAATCATCCATCATCAAAGGAAGGTGGACATGTTGAGGAAAACATAAGGTATGATAATAATGATCATATTTCAGATTTGTTGATTCCTTTATATTGCTACCATATTTTTGTCATCATGGGAAATACACTCAGAAGCAAGTCAGAGGCAACTATGGGCATGTTATTTCTTCTATTCAAGGCCGAGATTGCTTTGGCATGGGTAGTCTTCAAAAGATCAAGGTAAATATCATTTCTTGCACTTGGATTGAAAGAAAACTTATGAGCAATCATAGACGGTTTGTTGTGCATTTTAACCACACGGTGAATGATCAATGTTGTCATTTAATAGAACACTCTTTTGGGCTAAGAAACACTCATGAAGACAAGATCATAGGGAATGTCTAGAAGAAGATAATTTTAGTAGGATGCTTAAGGTGTAAAGATGGTAAGTAAACTAGATGTTATTTTCAAGATTGTATGAATAAACTTGCTATGGTTTTGTGGGGCTCAAGTTATTTTCAAGATTGCCACTTTTGGATGTATGTGAAGGTTATGAATGATTCATCCACAAAAATACAAATTCAGCAGGGAATGTAAATTCAGCTTGCTATAAGGTATGCAATAATTAAATATTCATGAACCACGGTGAATTAATGTATCATGCTATTGTTTGAAATTGGTTCTCTAATATACACCTAACATGAATGCCTAATGAGACATGGATTCCATGGGAGTTTTGTGGTGTAAGCCTTCTTTCTAACATGACCGAGATGAGTTTGGAAAATGTGAATCATGAACCTCGCGTCACTATGGGAGCTGCCTTGAATGTTGTGGCTGTTATTTTTAACTGGTTCCACATTTTATTTGTAGCCACCAATTGGATTTCAATCACAAGTGGCGCTCTTCTTTTAGTGACCTTGACAAGGTAAGGGTAACTATCACAAGATGTTTGTTGGCCACTACAATTTTTAATTTGAGTATTGAAATGCAATGCTACAGCCATGATGGGATGTTCTCCCCAATTTCATGTGTTGGACTCGTGCATATCTTCTTTGGACAACAATAGAGAGACAAGTTTGAAGATATTCATTTCATTTAAAATTGTTTGTAAGAGGGTTTGCTTATTGAGATTTGTTAAGGCCCATGTTCCAACATATTTGGTATTGTTTCGGAAGAAATTCAAGGCAAAGTATGATTGTTATACTTACATATCAACACTCATAAGTTTTCATCCAAACCAAATTTTGAAGAGATCAATTTGGGGTAGCTGGGAAGCATCTTTTGGAAGCCAAGGTAATCATTGTGACAACCACTATACCTTTTTTCATTCACTGTCCACAAAAATTTCAACTCCCTATCCATTTTTTTGATAGTTGGAGATGAGTATCCAACCATGAGGATGAGGAGTTTCCAATCTATTATCAGTTGTGATAAGAAGGATCCTAAACACTACCTTTCCGAGTTTGGGGAGAAAATGCATAAGTACAATTGTGTTTGGGACAACCTGGGTGAACTTTTGAACATCCATCACTTGAGAGGAGAATATGAGATGATTGCAAACATTGAAAGAAAAATTGCCACCATATCCATGAGGCATGAAGAAATAATGATGAGGGAAACTCTTGTTTTCTTTAATAAGTTTGTTCCATGTGTATGTACATGTATTAAAAGAGAAGAGCATCTGAGTTTGTTTCTCACCCAAGCAAATGGGGAGTATATTAGATTACAGTTGAAGACGAAGAGTTTTCAGTCCTTGTATGGGCACCTACAACCTTGACATCAATCACATTACTTTGAAACTTACATGAGTTTGTCATATTTCTATATTGCTGGTCACAATATTCTCACCATGAACACTTGTACATGTGCAATTTAAGAGGGTTTCCTTGCATGGTAATGATAATGGAGAGGCTCTACTAGTGAAGAAAATCCTCCCAACAATCGAGTGTTGAAATGGATGGCATCCTAAGTGATTTATGGTGGCTATCATTTAATTTCAACTTACATGCAAGTTGTGTTGAAAGATGTTCTCATGTTTTGGGTAGAAGGCTTCATTGAGGGAGAACATATAGATATGAGTGATGGAAGGAGTAGACACCGTGATCATTGTGGGTGGAAGTTGTTCCACTTGACAACTATGGGATTTAGTTGTTTTGGTATGATGGTATTTGGGCATATGAGCTTGTGTTGGCAAGAGCTCTTTCATTTGATAGGTATATGATTTAGATTATTAGAGCATCCAAGCTTGTAATTGCTTGAGGGCGAACAATTTTGGGAAGGAATGCTTGTAATGGCATTTTTTTCAAACTAAGTTGTTTTGGAGACTTATAGCCCATTTCACTTCCTGTGGGCATGAAGGAAGTGAACAAGGGAAGTGTTTGTAAAGTCATTTAGTCTTTTTCGTGAGCATTTGCATTCTTTTTTCATAGTTTCTCTTATAAGTTATGTCAGCTAGGTTGAAGAGGTGAAAAACCAAGATAAAGTTAAAAACAAACATCCTTATGAGGTCAGTTATGGGAAAGACTCCCTAATTGATTTTGGTGCCACCAAAATGATATAAAAGGAGTTACTTGGACTCATTTTGGGTATCTATTTTGTCATAAATTTATACTTGGTTTTTGGGTTGATTGCTCAATTCCTTTCCACTAGAGGGCGAAAATCCTTTGGTGTGGCATACAAGGAGGTCGAAACACTTCCATGTGAAAAATTGAGAATGAAAACTCTTCAATTGATTGTTCTTAAGGGCTTCACAAAAAGTGATGTTGTTGGTTTGTAGCTAGGGTTTGATAGAGAAAGAACTACTAAGGTTTCTACATTTATTTTGAACACTCTCTTAGGGTAACAACTTAGTTGGAGGAGGAGATTA
Source organism: Taxus wallichiana var. yunnanensis (assembly GCA_018340775.1). Taxonomy (NCBI): domain Eukaryota; kingdom Viridiplantae; phylum Streptophyta; class Pinopsida; order Cupressales; family Taxaceae; genus Taxus; species Taxus wallichiana. The sequence goes on from CM031235.1 coordinate 945,271,280, forward strand.
GTGTCTTCTAGGGCACATTTGGGCATTTGGAGCTGATATTCACTTTCCTCATAATTTATAAGGCTGATTTCATACATTATTGATATTTTTGGGGTTTGGAATCTCCATTTCCAACACTTATTGTGAGTTGTACTTCTGCTATCATTTATTTAATTACTAATGGATATAATTTCATATTTTTCACATGTTTTGGAATGCTTTGGCTTGGTGTTTATTCCATTAATTGAATATAATATTTAAGAGGATTTATGAACCTATTTTCAACTTGTTTGGAGGGTGTTTGATGCCCTAAAAGTGTAGATTCGCCATATATTTTCACGATCTGCTGTTATAAAAATAATATTATTCTCATTTGGTTTGTGTCATTTCCCTTTTCCTAGTTTCAACTCTAGAAAGGGACATTACAACAACTTAGTATATTCCTTAAGGGATATTCATGCATCAAGCATTTGAATGTTTGATGCTTATTGCTTTTCATTACTTGAATATTTTTGAATATCTACTATGCATAACACTCATTTGTTCTTTGTGTGCCCCTTCCACTTTCACCAATCTTCATGCAAGTCTTTCATTTAGGTTTGAATTTGGTATCTAAAATTGTGGTATACTTCATTACTTGTGAAACAATAGTAAAGGTGAAATTTACCTACTCGTCACTTTGCATCCTCTCTTCCTCTTGACCTTGTAGATTACTATTATATTGAATTAGGCAATTCATCTTTCGTACATCTTTCATTACAAAGTAAGCCACTTTAGACTCTTGTGTTGGCTTTCTTGATCCATCTCGTGAAGAATGAGCAACACTCTCTTCACTACAAGATCCCTCCTTAGAACTTGACTCTTGGTGCTTTCAACTTTGAACCTCATTCAACTTTAGTACCATAACTTGTTCCATAAACATCGTAGAGGATTTAGTATTATCGAAAAGAATGGTACTTTTTCATCTACAACATCCATACATACCACACTCTTATTTGTATAGACATCTAGTAATGTGTATTCCTTAGTCTATTCACTACAACTAACAAACATATACAATTTTTCCAATATAAAAGTAATGGACACGAAAACAAGAAAATCACTTACATCAAGTGTTTTATTAGTCCATGCTTCTTCTAATGTAATATTATGCAAATATTTTGTTATATACTTCATTTCGAATGTAAATAGTTGTATTCGTAACTATCTAGCTATGTATCATACATTGTAGCATCTCCATGATTGTCTTGTTCCTCTTTTCCACAACTCCATTTATTTAGTTGCGGAGTGTAACGAGTAGTATATTGCCCATGCATACTTTTTTGGTTTGTAGAATTCTTTGCCCAGTTTAGAAGATTAACTTACATATATCATCTAATCGATAGCTTCTACTTGTTTCCCTCCCTATTTCTTTATCATATCTTTCCAATCAACAACATTAGAGAAACAATGACGTTGTATTTGAAAAAATGTACATTTTCCTAGAACTAAAATGTCCTTTTTCCGGGATGAAACTGAAAATCAAAGAACTTGCACAAATCCAAATAGTAAACTGAAATTAAATTCCCAAACCGTAGGAGTAGGTTGTAAATATTTTTTTACTATAGAAATCAGCTACAAAGTTGTTGGAAATAATTTAGAAACCCTTAAAAATAATATTATTCAAATATGGAAATGATTGCAAGAGAAAAGCCCAGGAAAATATACCATTTTTACCAATTTAATATCAACTAGAAATTATTTAACAGTGAATGCCCTTACAAATAAGGTCGGAAATGAAGGATTCTAAGCCCCAAATTGAAGTACAAATGAAGATTTCAAATGCTTTGAAAAATAGGAGGAACACAATGATGGATGAATTTGAAGTTGTGCCCTAGAATACCCTAAACTCCACCTCGGGCAAGCCGCCACCCTCGGGAAGGGATATAAATTCCTTTAAAACTGAATACAACTCCTTATGAGATCATCCTTATGCAAGCTTGAGGGGGTTCGTCCTCAAACCAACCCACTATTGAGAGGTTTCTTTCTCAATAGGTCTTCCAAGAGGGTTTTTGTCCTCAATGGATGAGAGAGAAAACAAAACATGCTCTAACTCTAAGAGAATAACTTCTAAAAGCATCATAAACATCTTCCAAAGCAAACAACCCCTTTAAATAGATAGAGGTGGTGCCAAAAACCAAATATAGTCCTCCTAAAGAGGACCGATATCCTTGGAGACTTAATAGTTCCTTTCTCTTTTATTTTTCAATTGGATTTTCTCCCTTTTCACAACTAACTCGACTATACTTAGAAAATTACTTAAAAATAATGCAAAGCTCTAAAAAATAATCAGTAAATCATGACATTAACCTCCCTTGCTCATTCCCTTTTTTCCCATGGGAAATGGAACAAGCTCAAGATCTTTGAAATGACTAGCCTGGAGAAGGGGACATTACAGTCCTCCCCTCCCAAAATTGCTTGCTCTCAAGCAATTGCAAATTCGGGTGCTCTAATATAATGACACCTTCCCATGTAGCATCTTCAATTGGTAGATCCTTCCAACGGATCAAATACTCCTTAATGCTTCAGTTCCTTAACTTCCTTTCTCAAACATCCACTATAGCTTCGAATCAAAATTAACTTATCTTCTTCATCCAAGGGTGACAACTGAATATAAGGAGTAATGTGCTGTCCTAGTGCCCTTTTTAGGCACGAAACATGAAATACATTATGTATCTCGACCATACTTCGGTAGCTTTAGCTCGTATGCTACCTCTCCAACTCTTCCCTTCACTCTATAAGGCCCATAGAAACGTGGTTTGAGATTTTCACACCACTATGTTTGAGGGAGGATTGCCTAAAGGGTTACAATCTCAAAAATACCATGTCTCTTACCTTGGTGAAATAATTTGTCGTATGACAAATTAGGTGTTTCCACCAATGCTCACGGCTACGCCCCCCCTTCTTATGTATGGGGAGGCTCCCATTATTGAATGTAAACTAATATACCCCTATCTAAATGATATGGGGTGGCCAAATAGGTCGGGATCCAATAGGCACACTTCATTGAACATGCGGAAAATGCTTGTATGAGGTACTAGGGAGGAAATTGCAGCGATGAAAGGTGAAGGAGATCAATTAGTAAAGGAAGGGTTATTGTTGCGAGTAGGCAATTGTAGAGTTCACACCCAATAACCGAAGCAATTCAACATTCAATTAGAGGAAAGCAACAATGAAGTCATTAGTGAGACTAACAAGCCTAGACACACAGTTCTTATATTCATTCATCAAAGACACAAAGCTCTTTCTTGATCACTTTGCTTACAAACTGCATAAGAGAGAAAATAGAGGAACACATATGAAAAGGAAATAGAAGAAATATAGATTTTATTTCTTGTGTTGGTGATACAAAGCTCAACACCAAAACCACAATCCACAATTTCTATAAAGAACTAAATTTTCAACATTTTAGGATCCTTGGAATGGATAAGCCATTCCAATTTATAACATTGTAAATTGACCTTTCATCTACCCCCCACATGACTCTTCATGATCTCATTCAACTTGTGACTTTACATCTTCCTAGGAAATGAGAAATAAGTTCCCTTTTTATAAATTAAAGGGAATTTTACAATTCAACTTTAGAAAGTCACTTAAGTGAATGAGACGAAATATCATGATTACGCACAATGAATAATTAGAAAGGGGGAGAGAAGAAAAGGGAGAAAGAGAGGAGAGGGAAGAAGTTGCCATATCTGATGAAGAAGCTCCCTGTGATGAAGAACTTGTTGATTCATGCTTCCGATGAGAAGTTTCGAGCAGAGCTCTGTTCCTTAAATTCCTTGCTGAATTTAGCCATTTCAAGTGTCAACTTGTCCACGTCTAGAATACAAACGCAACCCAACACCTTGATCCATACCCCATGAACTTCATTGATCTTCTTGCATTGACTGAGCCATTCTCCATGATCTTCTCGATGTTGGCCAAGGATTCTAAGTTATCTTCATTAAGGAAAGAGAGTCCCCGCCTCTTTCTTTACACTAGCTCCTGAAAGAAACAATAAGTTCATTTGATGATGAATCTTCAATGAGCGGAGGGAACTCAAGTTTCTGAACACAATTGTAGACATCATTTAAGATCTTGAAAGCATTTTGTCCACAAGATTCCAACTCAGAGATTGCATTCTTGAGCATTCCATATCTTGCATCCATGATGCAGATCCAAACTTGAGACAAGTTCTCGGTGGCTGATGTAAACACATTCTTGCTTACAAGAGTGTGAGAGTCGAAGGAACTCATCTTGGACATAAGTGGGAACACCTCATCCAAATGAATTACCTCTTTTGTAAATTCCTCCTTTACTTTCTTTACTTCTAACAAAGTTGTGAGAACATGACTGATGAGAAAAATGACATCCGAAACAATGCCTTGCCTTGCTCGATGATTTTCTCAATCCACTTCTCATTAGCCTTCCCCGCATTATGTAACCATGTGCTTTCTTGATTTCCTTAGGATCAACACTTGCTGATCGGAGAATGTTTTCTATCGGAAGGGAAGATGTTGAGTCGGGTTCCAAGAAGGGTTGGATGTAAACACTGAGAGCCTTTACCTGCTCCTCAAATTACACAATTTTTTTCTTGTATTCTTCATTCTGAGCGAGGAGGTGGGAAGAATATTCCTTGAACATATGAGAATCACCCTCATGTGAAGCTTGACCCAATGAGATGTGGGTCAACTCATAGTCTAATAGAGTCATGTCCTCAATGGGATTTTCATTCTTAGGTCTAACAATTTCAACATATTGATTACCTAAAGTGCCACTAAAGAAGCGAGATGTTGTCCGAGCATTATTTTTTTGATTGGACTTTAGTGTTCTTGAGATTGCTTCAAGATTGGGCATGATAAAAAACTGCGTTGTCCTTGGATCACTTTCGAGTATTTATTGAATCCATGGAAATGGCTCTTCAGAGTTGACACAATGTCGGTCACCAGAGCACTTTCGAGAATCTTGTTGTGGAACCAACTCTTGATCATCATGGGGAATATTTTCCATTGAGGAAGACATACTTGGATGCCCTTGAAGAGAAAGGTGCTGCAATGAATCACTCTTGCTTGACTCAAGAGGCTTTGTGAGATCTTCAATGGAATTTACTTGTTAACTCCTTGGAATTCTTTACCTCAACCAACTCACCTTGAACAATGCACTGATCTCACTCAAACAACTCAACTCACTTTGTCTAACTCTCCCAACTCACCTTGGTTTACTTAGCTCATTGAGTTCATTCACCAACTCACCAGGAGGTGTGGATGACTCTAACCTGATTGAAAAGTTACAAAGATCCCCCTTAGTTTGAATTTCAATTGAGATCTTGACTCTTTTCAAATCTTCTCCGTCTGTACAATGCCATTTGATTTTACTGCTTTGGGCCCTGTGGTGTTCTGCTTTGCTATTGTGATCAAAATGATGCCTCAAGACCTATGTGAAGGATGAATTGACTTTTTTGGACTATGCAACCATCTTAAAACCCTATGAAGATGTTGAAAAGTAACGAGATGAATGAAAATTGAGCCTACTGCAACTTTCTACACTCGAAACAAATGCTTTCTAATTTTAGTAGGTGGAACTAAGACTTGTTATTTTAGGATATTTCACATGTTTTGCTCAAATTTGAACTTCTTGATCATCTGACATAGTTTAACTCCGTCGAAAATGCTTTTCTATTTTTGGAAACTTTCTATTTTTATACAATTGCCTTTGATTTTTTCTTTATTATGTTTTTTTTTTTTGGTCAAAATTGCCTAGTTTATCATTTTCACTGCATTCATGAGTGTGTTTTTATGAGAGGACTTGATATTTTATGAAAGCGACCATTTTTAGCAAGTGAGGGCACTAGGAACTTACTATTTTTAGAAACTACACTTTCCCACCTCTGATTGCAACGAAAATTTCATGATTGGGTTAAACTCGCTTTTGGGATCTTGTGCTCGAAATTTCACCTCGATCCGCTTGTTGGAATGTCTAGAAACTGAAAAAGAAAACACTAGGGCATAAAAATAGGGTTTATGCCATTAATGAATCGTGGCATCATTTTCTCTGCTGCTACAACTTTCTTGAAGGCATCCGAGATGAAGAATAGTTTAGAAACTTCTGTCGATTCTGTTCATTGATTTGTAAGATATGAGTTTTTAAAAGATTTGGTGCATATGGCTTCCTAGAGGATTTTTGACAGGTCTCTGTTGAATTTGCAGATTTTTAGTGATATGAAGCACCAATCATGGAGTTCATGTGGAAATATGATGTGAGAAAAGCTTATTTCAAGTTTCAAAACTTTTCGACAACACTTTTGCTTCATAGGAGATGAAGAAATGAGAAGCACCAAGGTAAAACACCGGGCAATTGTTTGATTTAAAAACATGGGGGTGGGGTGCATTTTGTTTCCCCTAATGTCATAGGGATGGTGGGGACAGGGATAAAAATGCACCCCTACTTTGAGCATGACAAGTGGTGAAATGAGATTCAAGGAGATGGGGAGGTTAGAGAAACATACTTGAGCACCCGAGAGGAAAAGTTTTGGTCATGTGATGAACCCGGGAAGCAACTAAGGATGGGGCACCTTTTCTTGTCCCCACTATCCCTGGGACAATTGGGACGGTAAAATGCGCCTAAGGGTTAAATGAGGAGACTTAGGAAATTCATGGGCAAAATCACTTAGCACCCACTTGGAAAAGAGAAGGTCATATGAGGGTCCAAGAGGAATAACTAAGGGGTGGGGAAAAATTATTGTCCCAACTGTTCCCACTATATTCATTGTTTCGAGCAGTTGGGACACAAAATGCGCCACCCACTCAACCGAGAAAATGACTAAGTCCCCAAAACTTGAAATCTCTTTTCCCGAAGTTCCCAAAGGTATTTTTAGGAAACTTTTTATATCATTTTGACTCCTAAGATCATTTCAAGATCAATGGGATGGTTTTCAAGACCTGATTATGCCGCCTTATCTAGAAAATGTTACATTTTCATTCGGGACCACAAGGTGAGTCTCGCACAAATTGACTTTCCCGAGAAGCACCCGAGTGTTGTGAAAAATGTGAAAGTTCCATCATGTAGAGGGTTGAATCATATTTATGATGACATCTTGTTTGACCTCTAACTCCTATGGAGCTCCCAAAATCCTCTGTTGAAGCTCGGGCACCATTTTAGAATGCTTAATCCTTACTGACTTCAAAAACCTACTTTCATTGTACTTTCTCCTACACCTTCAAATCTTTCCTAAAATTTCCTAAATCATTTTCAAAATTCTCCAGACTCTTCAACAACACTCTTGGATGGTTTAGGGCATTCACACTTGTTTCCGAAGGGTGCACTCATGTTTAGGAAAGGCTAAACATAACCTTTTAAAGCTTACCAAAGAATTCATCGTCCTGAATGGAATGAGTCACCTTGTTTTGATATTTCAAATATTGGGGCCAATAAATACAACACATATGAGGGATTTAAAGGACCAAGATAGGCATTGACGGAGGGAAGACTCGATCCAGAGAGAGAGTTCAAGAGGGTTTTCAAGCAAAATTTTTGACACTAGGGTTAAGTTGTCTTGTTTTAATATTAAATTTTTCCCTTGCAAAAACACATGAAAACGTACCTTAAATGCTCTTTCCACCCCATGTTGATCAATATTATTGTTTTGTGCACATTGAAGGTTCTCTTTGAGCACCTTCAAGATGTCATGACTTTGTTGCACCAAATCTTTGGCCCCGGTACTCTACTATTTGTCATAACCAAATCAACAAAAGAGAGAGCATCATAACCATATAGAGCTTTGAAGGGTGACATACCAATGGACATATGGAATGTCATATTATAACAAAACTCAGCCATATGTAACCATTTTACCCAAGCTGATTGTTGCCCTTCAATATAATTTCGTAAGTAGCCTTCTACCCATTTATTCACTATTTCTGTTTGCCCATCGGTTTGGGGATGATAACTAGTGCTAGGAGTAAGCTCGGTGCCTGTCAAACAAAAAAGTTCTTGCCGAATGAGCTCAAAAACTTGTTGTCCCGATCACTTATGATGTTCTTTGGTAGCCCATGAAGTTTGAACACCTTCTTGAAAAGATATCAACCACTATAGGTGCATTATACTTGGCTGGAAGTGGATAAAAGTGAGCATATTTCGTGAGTCTATCAACCACAACATACAAACAATTCTTACCTTGAACCATGGGCAACCTTGTGATGAAGTCCATGGAGATACTTTCCCATTTTTGAGTGGGAATAGGAAAGGGTTGTAAAAGTCCACTTGGAAATTCATGTTCCACCTTATTTTGTTGGCAAACCAAACATTCTCATATGTATTGAAGAACCTCCTCTTTGAGTGCTTTCCAAAAGAGCCTCCCCTTAACTTGTTTGTATGTTTTAAAGTATCGTGTATGACTAACCAATGGGGTGTCATGAACAACCCTCAATATGTTATTTTTCACCTTTGATTCCAGAACCAAATAGACCCTATTATTGTACATGATGATTCCATCCATTATCTTATACCTCTCATCCACAATTTCTCCTTCAAAAAGAACATTAACAAACTTATTCTTGGCATACTTAGATAAGGAGCAAAAATGTGACTCTTTTGACAAGACATCTTCTACCAAATAATATATTTAAGGGGTTCCCGTGATCATATCTTTGAGTACCAACTTATTACCTCCATTCATGAATCTTAGTTCGATACTTTGGTAGTTGAGAGTGAATTCTACCAATAAGTGAACCATTGGAGCCCTAACACCAAATCGGTTTCACCCATTCGATGACATAGAAATCATCCTTTACTTCATGCCTTCCCAAAGAGAGCATGAGCTGTGGTATCCTTCTAGTGCAAAGGATGGAGAATCCATCCACTACTGTAACATTGAAACCTTTAAAAATTTCAGCCCTTAACTTCAATCTTGTCACCAAGCTCTCATCAATGAAATTGTGAGTAACTCCACTATCTATCAATACAATGTCTCTTTCCCTTGTAAGCCTCCTCTTTCCCGTGATGGATGATGATATCTAGGAGGACTAGAAAAAGTGGCAAGAGTGTTGTCCAAGTTTCCATGGTTCTCTTTCGAATTATGATTTTGTGTTGCCTCTTCAACTCCCACTTCCTCTTCTTCTTCACAATATTAAAATGCCTCAATGTAATGCACATGTCCCTTACTTAGGCAACAATGACATATAGACCATGGATCCTTGCAAGAGAAGCACACATTTTTCCTTCTTAGCTCATTCCGTGACTCCCCTTCTTTGCGTTTTTGGACAACTCTTTGGGTATGATTGGTGCTCGCTGAAAAGGCTTCTTTGGTTGGTCCAAAGATGTTGTTTTTGGTTTTCCTTAACGTTCTTTTGGCTATCCACCATTCTAAGATGCCCTTGGGTTCCCACTGATCATTGTTGTCCTTGGAATAACACCTTCTAGATCCAAATATTTCTTTATTTCCTCTTGGAGAGACAAAGGATCGAATGCTCTTACCAAACCCTGGAGTGTTTCAGCCAACCCCACAATGAAAATAATAACGAGTCTCCTCTCTGTCACATCTAAAATCATTATTGAAATTCTATGAAATTAAACGACTTAGTCTTCCACATTGCACTTTTGTATTAATTGCGCTAGCTCCCAAAAGTGAAACTCCAAATGAATCCTATCAAATCTCTTAATGATCCTCCCGCAAAACTCATCATATGAGTGGATGAGATTGTGCCCTTGTGTGACCAATCCTTGGTACCACCATTTGTGTGCAATTCCTTTAAGATGAAGGTTTGCAAACTTGTTTCATCTTCATCACATGCCTCAATGATAGGTAAGTATCCAACTTTTGTATCCAAGCACGGGCCACCCCTTTGTTGAAACCATCAAATGTGTAGAGTGTCACTTTCCCCAAAGCATGTTGAATATCCCTTTGTGGAACTTGAGGTCTAGGCTCAAGCCTTGCCTTACTCTCTCTTACTCCTATGAATTCTACAAGTGAAATACCATCACAAATCTCATTTGGAAGAGGCCTATATTTTTTACAGTGGAGGCAATATTGTGCTCTTTGAAATTTTGTGTATCGACCTTCTGAATGAATTATTCCCTTGGGAGGAAGATCGGCTGAAAAGGCATAACAATAAATCCAAAAGTTAACCCTTGGGGCTGCCTTGCATTGTGAACCCCTTACAAACTACCCTCAAAGCATTGTGGAGTCATGGATCATGAAGTTTTTGTAAGGTTAGGGCTAAGAAATCCATCATGTCTTCCAAACTTTCTTTCCCTTCGACGAGTCTATTGACTTGGCCTCTTTAGAACCCTTTTTGGTCATGTTAGTCCCTTCAAACAATTGATGTGATTTCGTCTTCTCTCTTTTGATAGTAGATGTATTCTTTGTCACCATCTTGCATGAATACCCTCAGCCGGGAAAATATTTTCTATGATACCATTGAAATGCCCTTTTTCACGATGAAATTGAAAATCAAAGAACTTGCACACATCCAAATAGTAACTTGAAATCAAATTCCAAAACCCTAGCAACAAGTTGTAAATATATTTATCATGATAGATCTCAACCATAAACTTGTCGAAAATAATTTAGAAACCCTTTAAAATAATATTTTTAATATCTATAAAATGATTGCAAGAGAAAAGCATTGAAAAATATACCATTTTTTTACCAATTTGAAATCAGCGAAATTAATTAACATAAATTAATACCCTTACAAAAAAGGCTGCAAATGAAGGATTACAAGCCCCAAATTTAAGTACAAATGAAAATTTTAGTTGCTAAAAATAGGAGGAACAAAATGAAGGTTGAATTTGAAGTTGTCGTGCCCTAGAATACCCCAAACTCCAGCTTAGGGCAAGTCGCCACCTTTGGGAAGGGTTGGAAATGCCTTCAAAACTGAATATAACTTCTTATGAGATCACCCTTTACAATCTTGAGGGGTTTCATCCTCAAACCAACCCATTATTGAGAGGTTTTGTTCTCAATAGGTCTTCCAAGAGGGTTTTCATCCTCAATGGATGAGAGAGAAAGAAAAACATGCTATATCTATAAGGGAATAAATTCCAAAAGTAACATAAACATCTTCCAAGCCAAGCGACCTCTTAAAATAGCTAGAGGTGGCGCCAAAAACCAAATAGAATCCTCCTAAAGAGGATAAATGCAAAGCTCATAAAAACAACTGAAAATCATAACAATAACGTCCCTTGCTCATTCCATTTTTCCCATGGGATGTGGAATTGATCAAGGTCTTTGAAATGACTAGCATGGAGAAGGGGACATTCAAAAACAATGACTTGTTATTTCGAAAAACCCACATTTTCCTACAAATGATCAACATTTAACAAAAAATAATGAGCTTCATGTACTTGTAGATTTCCTCATCGAAATTGATTTAATAGAAATTAAATATTAATCAAATGACTGAGATAAATAAGATAATATCAAACATACAAGATATAATATGTAATGGTAAGAAAGTACTAGTAATGAGGAGATAAGAGTGAATTAGCGATAACCGACTACTTGGAATGGATCTAAATTGGAAAGATGATGGAACATGTTCAACTTGGATTGTGCATGCTTTGTTGGGAATATTATGATCTGTAGGTTTATTGGAAAGTAGCGCCCAAAGGGAGAACACTACCTCGGACACTAGTGTTTTAACCGGGTGTTAGTATCCTAACAATGAGTGCAGATTTGGTTCTTTTAGGGTTTGATCATGTTGCCTTCACTTTTCTCTATGTCACATCTACTTCACCGTAGGGATTTCTGTCGAACTTGTACATGCAAATCAAACCTAGATACCTAAAAAGGTTGAAACACACATTAGAAAAAATAAAATACACATATGCTTGAGTTGGAATGACCTCAACGATCGCTCTAATGTGGTTGTCACACGAGTGCTACACTCCATTTCGACTTATTGTAGTTTTGGTGTGTGTGTGATAAAATCATGTCCCTCAAGCTAGGTTGCCCTTGTGCTCACACACCAAGATAGCGGGCTATAACTACTTTGCCCTAAGATAATGTGTCCGATGGAATTCATAATTTTCCCTTATTGTATAGTGAATAATGCAGCCTAAATGCAGTCCTCAAGTGTTCCTTTTGTCCAAGTAGTAGATATAAATTAATTGTACCAATTTCTCCTATCGCTTGATTACCGCTTATAATAGTTAGTAGGTCATGTATGATATGATTCCTTTGCTTGAATTTTGTCATTAACAACCCTAAAAGCCGGCCCATTGTGATAAATAGAAGTTTAGAAAAGATAACAATTGTTGTGGCATTTTAAACATAAGAAAGCAAGGGAAAAGGAAAGAAGCGCCCAAAGGGGATAGTAGCATCTAGTCGCTCCTATCCCTTATTGGACACTAATGTACAAAGAGCTTTGAAGATAAAACAAGAAGTACTTGAGTTGAGTAACACATTGTGTGATGTCCAAAAGAAAAGGGATAATTCTATAAAAGTAGAGGACGAAAGCATGGAAAGATAAAACAATGTCAATGTAAAGCAAAACAAGTGTTGTTAATGTCTAGTTTTTGTTAGGAAATCTAGGTTCACATGGTTTATGGTTTGATATTTACCATATGGTAAATACTATTTACTTACGGTTATATGGTTAGATCATATATTGCTATATTGTTGTATATAACAATAATGGTTCACATATAGGTTTGTTAGTAACTTAAGAGGGATTTTAGGAGAGTTAGTGGTCGTAGAATCTCCTAAATTATAGGACCACTATATCCTATATAAATGTATGTTTGGTTCAAACAAAATATATGAGCAAAGTATTGTTTTCAGCTCTGTAAATCTTCTCATACATATAATTTGGTATCAAAGAGAATCTCATATTCTAGTGTAGTTCTACGCCTATTATTATTCTTGAAATAATACGAGATTAATTTCTTCGGTGGTGTGAGTTTTTTAGTACATTTTCCTTGGTATATCAAAAGTGCATGAGGATGAGTAGTATGTGTATGCGCCTAGACAAATCACACAACTCGTATATTCTTTATACTTGTGCTGCAATGTTTATGTCACAATTTACATTGAAATTGAAGATTTCAAGATTCTAAGGTAGAGAAGAAAATCTATAAAGTGCATTTGCCAAATCAAAGAAGCCTAACATTATTACAATCAGAACCATTTAGGCTGTCTCATATCAAAATTCATAAAGATTCCATCCAAATCGATGTTCCTGATTTCAAGTTGTTGGCTAGATTTTATGCATAGCTAAAACCTAGGCAGTCATGAGATAAATCTCCCTCATTTACCGGTGAGGCTCTCGTGTAAGATTTCTGTCAATTATGTATTCTAATAACTATCTGTGGGTTTTACTTTAACTACGAAGCTCATGAACTATAGCTAAACAATTCTGCAGGAAGTAAGCAGCTGTAAAGAAATATTTGTAGAATGGGGAATAGTTGAATTCACGAAGAGAGGAAAAGAAGATGTGTAATCCGACCAATAGTTTATAGAGTTGGTCTCATACACATAGATAAAACAAATAGATCTCACAATACAGAATTAAAGGAAATGAAAGTTTCTAACCTAGATCTCGAGATAATGCAAAGTTTATCTAAAGATTTAGCAATGAATATATCTTCTGAATCAAGAGGAATTGCAGGTTCTACACAAATTGATCCAATTGCAAGGTCTTCTGGCAAAAATAAAAGAAAAAGATCTCAGACAAAGATTGTTCCAGCATGATGAAGCGTGATGAAAGAGAAGGGTCAACAAAATCATGCATTGTTTCCAAGCTTACTGAAATCAATGATACAGACATAGGCCCTGAACCTATCACTGATTTAATTGACAGATCCAAAGCCACCGGAAGATCATCTCTTATGTGGGCAATAAGGAGTAGTGGGATTATTCAAGCCGACATTTCCGGTCACAACCCAGTTGCCTGAGTTTGTTATGGAGTGTGCAAGGTCTTATCATCCTCTTTCTAGGATAGTCCGAGATGCTGCAGGAAAGACAATAATCAGGTTGGATGCACAGTTCATTAATTATTGCCTCAAGCTTCCGGCACGGCCCGTGGTGATTGCAATTAGCATGCAGGATGCTAGTGATAGATGGGAAAAGCATAAAGCAGATTGTGTGGGTATAATGAATAACAGATACATGAAGAAGCCCAGAGCACCATCGAAATTCCCGAGGACTCTTTCACGATCCAATCTTGTATAGGAAGTTGATGATATCACTAAATTGCTTTGCATGATAAATGGGGAAGTTAATATAATTAACTTCCGCTCATGGATGTATGCCTTTGTGAGGACCATTTAGATCAACATAGCTAATTCAATAATTAATTGGGCGAAATCATCAGTGACAACATCAGTGAGCAACTCCGAAGTGTGAGGTGGACATTCAACTTCAAAATGACTTCATACCTAGTATATGCAACAACTTCTCAAGGGATATTTTCCAAACTGGATAGATGGGGCATATTGTCAAAAGATCCTATTTATGAGTGCTTCCCTCAGTTGACAATTCTTGAATGCTACAAGGATTATAAGGTCGTCAACGATGACTTCTTCTACGGATTCATTTACAAATTAAACAGTGATATGAAGACCAACAAAGTGAGCAAAGAATCTGTCAAGTTGTCTCCCAGCATGGCTGTATCTTCATCTAGTTTGCGGACTTCACATATCTCAGGGTTAGTGGTTTCTTAGGAGAACCAGTTAAGTTGCTAAAATACCTGAGTGATAAGTGAGTCATCATGGAGTTGTGTAAGTAGCTCGAAGAGTTGCATGACTTACAGTCAAAGTGACACAAGTCTACATGTTGCTTCCTAGTCACATTGGGTCATTATAGTTGCCAGAGCATTCACCGAGCTAGAGGAATTGAAGCAAAAATGTTTTCTGGGTAAGAGCACAAGTTCTTCCTAGCACGAATGAACTTAGACCCATATGAGATTGCAAAGAAGATAGTCTCCCAAGAATACTCACATGTTCCTTCACTTGAAGACTTTTGGATGAAGAGTAACATGTAAGGACAAAGAAGCTCAAAGTGTACAAGAAGTCTCATGAACTGGAAAAAGTCAAGCCAACATCCATTATACCAGTGCTACTTTCAAATAAAGCTTCTCCAGCATCAACTCACAACACTTCCGCAACTCTAGGATCTCAAATAGATGTTATTAATCCATTGTTGAATCCAACATCATTTGTATTTGTTCCTCAGCCACCTAGATCTTCACTTCTCCCGTGGAAAAGTTGAAAGCAAAAATGACATAGTTCAAAAGAGCATTGTCTTTGGACAATTCAAAAGAGGGAAACCATAACACTGTGGTGAATTTGGATGCACCCGAGAGTCGAACATGGGATGGTGGTACATTCGGTGACTTCTCATTCCTATTTCAACCCTCGCCTTTAGTTGTAGAGCAATATATTCCGCAAGAATATTAGGTTCTCTATAAGGTTTTTCCACTTTTTCTATAGAGATGAGAAGTTTTTGGTTCACAGAACCTAACATATTCTGTAAAAGCATATTTTGTACTTCGTCTCTTAATTTTTCAATTTCTTCCCCAAAGAACAATTTCTCATCTCGGTGGGCTCTGTAGACAATTCTAGAGGCTAGAGAAGAAATCAACTTGGAATAGGAAGACTTGCAACTACTTATGAGCTTGGGAGCTAGAGGTAAAAGGTTTAAAACTACTAAAATAACTTCAAGGTTGATTATTGAAGAATCAGGGCAGAAGTTCGCTGAATTGTCAGTTCCAGCTGAAGGGAAACAAAAGGGAGAGCTAACTACTGCAGACATATCGGTGACCAAAGTACCATTGGGGAAAATCACCACGGAAGGATTAAAGCAAGATACACAGACACTGATAGATGCTTTATTCCTTAAACTTGACAAGGAGAAGGCAGAAAAAGACAGGCTTCAGATGCAGATCTCCCAGTTATGTGAGATCATCACTAAGGTTGCCAAACCTTCTTCTCAACCCGTGTTAGTGTAGGAACATGTATGCAATCGTTTGGTTGAAGAGATTGAAGATGCAGGGAACCAGGTCAAAGCTATTGCTCAATGGAAAGAGCAAATTATTCACCAAGCTTGAGTAGTTCGAGGGAATACCAACTGGCTTGGAGAATATGCACAAGGCATTATCTCAGCTAAAGGAACTAATGACAAGGATAGAAGATGAGAACATAGTTGCTTGAAAGTCATCTGGATACCTTAGCTAAGATACATTCATTGCTAGAGGATGTGCTAATTGTAGAAAAATTGTACTTGACAAATTGATAGAAAATGGGAAGTAGTTAGAGATAATAGTTTCCTTTCGCATGGAGATCCTCAAGCTTATGCTTTGAAAAGGATGCGATTCTTTGAAAAACGAGATGGGGAAGTACCAGAGAACATTCCAGATGAGTTGCCTACTTCCCGTGAGGAATTTATTCTAGTTGTGCAAAAGAAGATTGATGAAGCCGTCATGCCTTTCACGTTAGATTCAATTGCGGACTGTAAAGCATCATGCGAGATATTGAGGGGTTGGTTTGGAGAAGGTAAAGGCTAGCACTGCTGCTTTGTCCAGGAGGATTGCTTGTGGTTTAAAGTTGAGAAAGAAACGGTGTGTCTAAGGCAGATGGGAAGACACTGAGTCACATGTTTGACAAGTATATTTAGTTTCAGACAAAGAAAAAGCATAGAGTATGACGATAATCGACATATTTTCTTTCTTCATCCCTTTCCTCTCTTATTCTTTTTTCTCGGAAAAAAATGTAAAGCTAAAGTAATTGGTTAAAAGCCATTACTTTTAGTTATCTGAAAATGTTCTTAATTGAGAATATGTGATAGACATGCAAAACTTTGATTTTGTCTTCAAATGCATTCATGTAGAGAGAAATTCTAGGGGAAAGATTGCCAGTTGTTTTCTTTATAGTTTTCGCATGTGTTAGTTCAGTTATTGCTTTCCTATTTGTAATTTCCTTCTATACACTATAAATAAAGGAAGAACCTACGGGTTAGAGGATAATTTGTAATAAACATTCTTGAGTTCCAGACTTTATGCTGAAACCCTTGATATCTTTTCTAAAAGCTGAGGAATTAAACATAGGTGGATTTTTGGAGAAATTTTGTCAACGACGCATTTACTTCTTACATCTGTGTAGATCTTTAGATAAACTTTGTATTATCTGAGATTTAGATTAGAAACTTTCCTTTCCTTTAATTATGTATTGTGAGATTTATTTGTTTTATCTATATGTATGAGACCAACTCGTAAACTATTGGTTAGATTACACATCTTATTTTCCTCTCTTCCGAATTCAACTATTCCCATTGTGCAAATATTTCTTTATAATTGTTTACTTGCTGCAGAATTGCTTAGCTATGGTTTATGAGCTTCACAGATTAAAGTAAAACCCACAGAGATAGTTATTAGAATACACAATTGATAGAAATCCTACACGGGAGCTTCACCAAAATGAGGGAGATTTATTTCATGATTGCCTAGGTTTTAGCTATGCATAAAATCTAGCCAAAATGAGTATGCAATAGAGCCATGCGTGAGCTTCATGGATTTGTGAGACCTACCGAGACACGTGGCTTGGATTATATGTCAAAGCAAGGTGACTGTTCCTTCATTGATTGTAGTTTGATGCTTTCTTTATGACCATGCAAAATAATTCCATTATTGTATTCCTTTGGTTAGATCGACAAACAATCTCTATGAGGGCTTGAAAAATCTCTTCCAAGTCTTGAATAGTCTTTGTGAGGGCATGAACAATCTCTTTTAGGTCGTGGATGTGTTGACCAATTTTCATATCATTCACCATCTCGGTCCAAAGAAAAATTGAAATGGATTCAAAGGTCACCACATATCTATTTCAAATAAGTTTGTTTTTTAAATGTGTTTCCTTGCCATTAGTCCTCTTCATTTAGTCATCCACATTAATGCCTTAGTTTTGTCAATGTCTTCGTAAGCACCATGTTTTAATCCAATTTAAAGGATTCATTCGAGTTAGTTTTGTTTATATTGTCATAGGGAGAGGACCCTATAATCATGCATCTAACTTTAGGGGCACGTAGATATATGTAGGTATCTCGGTAGCGTAAAAAGTTATATCATCATGTAGCGTACCATCGTGCCACATCAAAAATTTTTTGTTTCACGTATTTTTTGGAGGCAATTTTTTTGAATTGATTTAAAATGAAGAAAATTAATATAAAACATTTGAAAGAGGGACCAATAACGAGTGCCTTATGTGTCACATTGTCATTGACTCTTACAAAGTGTCATTAATCAAAAAGTGAACAACTATTGGTCCTTTTTTCAATAACCTATGGTGAAAACAAATGTACATGTTTTGGTCCATGCACAACTATAGGGTCCTTTCCCCTATGTCTCAATTTATTAACACTATCTTTTAAAAGTCACTTTATGAGTATGGTTTTATTTGAGTAAATAATTTTTCCTTTGTCTAATTATTTGAAAAAGTTCATAACTTGTCAAAAGAGTTATAATGATATTGTTAAGAGTCATTTAAGCATGTTGAAATTGTAGTCAAAGTGTAATCTAGGTGATTAATAGGATTATTGTCAAAAGTGTTTGGAGATTATCAAATCGAATCTTTAATTGGATTTATTTCAATTTGTATTGTAATGGAGAAATTAAGCCATATTGAAAAGTTTGAGGGAAAATATTTCCATACTTGGCAAGTTCGGACCCAATTATTTTTAATCAACAAAGATATTTGGGATATCATTGATGGAAAAGTAAAGAAACCACAAGATGAAGATGAAGCAGTAAAGTGGGAAAGAAAATATTGAAAGAATACAACAATCATTGGATTAGGACTATCTGATGCTTATTTGCATCATATAGACTTGTCTAAATCCTCTCACACAATTTGGGAGACACTAAACAAATTGTTTGGTTCACAAGCTGGAAGCGCAATGATAGCATTGAAACAAAGGTTGTTCGGTCTCAAGATGGAAGAAGGTGACAACATGGTGGAGCACATTAGTAAGTTTCGATCCATCTCAAATCAGTTAGCTGGACTTAAAATTGATGTACCTGCTGATGATGCAAAAGTTGTTTTACTTAATAACATGCCAACTAGTTATTCCAATATGGTTTTTACATTGAGTAAAATTAATCATGGTTTAGAAGATCTGATTTCTTCTTGGATAGAGAAAGAAAAAAGAGCAAAGAAAATTGAACCAAAATAAATTGCATCATATGGAAAACAAGATAAATCACATGCTAAAAGGAGATCCAAATCTTCTTTTAAACAAGGATCAACTTATAAAAGTAAACATAAACAACTCATCTATTACTATTGCAGAAATTCTGGTCTCTTATTAATGAATTACAAGAAAGAGCACATGATTTTATTAATGGTAAATTACAAGGCAATTCCATGGCCGCTGACGAAGAAAAGGAGAATGAAGAAGTAAAATATGATCATATCAAAAATATAAGTGATGAAGACTACCTATATTAGGTAAATGACCACTAGAGGACGAAGGCACAAGAGGTGAAGGTCAATCAACTTGAAAACATAACATAGTCCGAGGGTTAAGAAATATACCGAGGGTTTAAAAACATGGCAACACTTCTCTTGAGGTCAAATATGGTTAGAGGAAATGGACTATGTCGAGATGATAATAGAGGATGAATCTCTCTCGACTCGAGAATGATACAAAAGAATGCTTGTGCTATGAATGTGTGAGTAAACACTTACCCCAAGTCCTTTTTTGTAAACACAACCAATGATAGGTATGCTTGACATTGCTGCTTTCGACTTACAAGGAGTGCCCGAATCATCTTAATTATAAGAAAAGAAGAACTATCAAGCTCAAGTTGGTCAGGTATGTCATCTGGGACCATGTGTTATATAAGAGAGGACTTGATGGATGCTTTCTAAGGTGCGTGGATAAAGAGCAACAAGAAAAGTTGCTAAAGGCATATCATGACCAGGATTGTGGTGGACATTTCTCTTCAAAATCATTGCCCACAAATCCGCCGCGGTAGGTATTATTGGCCTACCTTGTTCGCATATGCTCAAGAATGGGTCTCTAAGTGTGAAGCTTGCCAACAATTTATTGGGAGACCACAACTTGTTGTGCTTCCTCTCCGACCGGTGGTGATAGAAGAACCTTTTCATGAATGGGGTATGGAATTCATCGGGGTTCTCAATCCCGCTTAAGTGCGGGGGCATACCTATGTGTTCACGACAACAAAATTTTTCACAAAGTGGGTGGAGGTAATTTAAACAAAACAAGTTAATTCTGAAATGGTATGCAATCTCATCAATGAGAACATTATTGTTCATTTCAGGATCCCTCAGAAGATTAGTGTTGATAATGCCACACACTTTTCCTCCATGGAGTTGATGGAATTCTTCTATAGTTATGGATCTCGTTGTCTCATGCATCAGACTATTACCCGCAAGAGAATGGTCGGGCTAAGTCAAGCAACAAAAATATTGTGACCATTGCCCAAAGCTAGTCGATGAAAACCAAAGGAATTGGCACAAGAAGCTCTATGATGCACTGTGGGTAGATAAAATAACTCCTAAGAAAGCAATTGGTATGTCACCATTCCAATTGCTCTACGAGATCAATGCAGAGATTCCAATCACTATCGAGTTTCCAACACTCCAATTGGTCAAGGAAGTGGAAGATAGCCAATATCATGATTCCATCAAAAAAGATTTGAAAAGCTCAAGAAGACAAATTCCGGTGGTGGATCGTGTAAAATAACATCAGCTAAAGGTGAAAAAGTTGTTTGAAAAGAAAGAAAAAGCCAAGGATTTCAAAGTTGGAGATCTTGTCTTGTTATGGGAAAAATGAAGAGAACCTAAAGGAATTCACGAGAGGTTTGATTCCTTGTGGCTCGATTCATTCTAGATCCGAGAAACTTGTGGTGAGAACAATTTATATCTCTCATATTTGGATGACACACATTTGGAGTTTCCCAGCAGTGGGTAATACTTGAAATTATACAAATAATGAAAGTAAGTTGTCCCCCACATTGTACCATAGGTGATTTAGGTTGTGTGTTTCCCTTTCTGTTGTGTGTTTTTTTCCCTTTTGTGTGTTGTGTGTTTCATTTTGTTGTGTGTGTGCTCCTTTCCGTCTATCTTTGCTTAAGAGGAGACTCTGTAGAGCCCAATGGATAAGGCACTAGTCCAAGTTGTGTATTGAGATTCTAGAGTTCATTCTCATCCTATCCTCACTTTATTTGATCCGAATGAGTCCCCAAGTGAGAGCCATCTGTTGTCATGTATTTTTGCAAGGGAAAAATTCAACTTGAAAACATGACAAATTTACGCTAGTGTCAAATTTTTGCTTGTAAACCCTCCTTAGCACTCCTTTGGTTCAAATTTCCCCGTGTTAAGCCTTGCCTAATCCTATGATTTCTCATGTCTATTTTAATAACCTTTCCCATGTGTTGGAAAGATGAAAACAAGATCACGAGATTCTTCTGAGACAATGCCTGTCGATGTGTTTTTTTCGGTAGTCTTAGAAATGACTATTTTTAGACTTAGAAATGGTCAATCAACTTGAAAACATGACATAGTCTAGAGGGTTAAGAAATACTCCACCAAGAGGGAAATCAATAAAGTTCCCCAAATTCAGCAGTAGTGAATTTTGATCAGCCTGAAGTGATCTTCCAAGAGAATACAATGTGGTCAAAATCAATAGACATTGAGCTAAAGTGTTCTCCCAAGGGAGATGATGTGGTCATTATCAACCTGGAAAGATGTTGATTATCACCGATAACATCCTGGTGATCTGAAGTGTTCTTCCAACGAGAGATGATGTGTTTCGGATCAACAAGGGAACTGCAAACTTGGTAAGTTGCATTTTATATCCGAATCTGTTGTTTTTGTGTATTTATGAGCACATTTTGTAAGACTCAAATTTCAGCAACGTTTGTAATGGAACTGTTTTACAATCCATCTATATGGCATTGACATTGTAATGATGATTGACATAATTACAAAAGAAGGTATCCTAGGAATGATCTTCAAGGGTGAATTTTATTCATGTTGTGAGTATGGCCATAAAGCTAAGGATTGTGGTTGGAACCTTAATATGTTTGATCCTAGAAGTTAGAAAGGTATTGTGTGTCACAAGTGTCACAAATAGGGACACATTGCTAGATTTTGTCACCAAGGTGAAACTCGAAGAGTTGTCAACATGTTTTAAGCTATTAATGGGAAAAATGAAAGAGTATTCAAGAGGAAAAGTAGTTCCATGTCGATCCTAAGGATAAGATGAGGGCTATTAAATCAAGTGAGACCAAGAGAATTGATTATTAGTCCTATATGCACAATTTGAAAGTTGAATAGTCAAGGTATGAAAAGAAGGATGCTCCAAAATCAGAGGTGCTCAGTATGAAGACTGACCAAATGAAGCATGTCAAAGGAAGTTCTATATCGAGATAAGGTGGAAGACATGCTCATCAAACCAAAGTCGATAAAGGAAGTATGTTTGCTTTGGTTAAAAGGAGAAAGGTGAAGAAAACCATATGCGTCTCACCGCTTTAGTGGATAAAAAGATAAGTAGTTTAGGAGCTTAGGATGCTTTAAGAGCCATAAGGTATGGGAAATGATCTATCCTTGAGATTTAAGTTCTTGTATATTAGTAGGATGTCCTTAGTTATAATTGAGTTTTGGTCTTAGTCTATAAAAGAGTGTGATATGTGTTTTGGATCAAAGTTTTTTTTTGTGAGGCCTAGTCTAATGGTCTATAATAGTGTTGTTATAAAGATAATGTCTTGAAAAGGTCTTTGTGAACAATGTGAGGTAAATGAGTGTCTTCATGTTACTATCAAGGTTTGTGTCAATGGCATTAAAGCTTTAAAATTTTCAAAAAGTCTATGATGTTATATAAGCACAAGTCTTGTCAAAATCTTGGGAGTGTTGTAGGAGGCTCAATAGAAGATGAGTGATTTTTGAAGTCTAAGTTTGCATCAAGTCAAATTTGTGATATATCGGTATGTGACAACATTTGATTCTTGTTGTTCAAGGCATATCAAAGTATGAAGTGTATATAAAAGGGTTGAAATGAGATATCATCTCTATGGAAGTGAACGTTAGTATGTAATTAGGTTTGGTTGTAAGTATTGAGTCTTTAAGCCCTCAAGAGAATTGTGTATGTTGGTCCGAAAGATTTATTAGTCCTTGTGTTCTAAGTTAGTGTCATCAGTAAATAAATTCGTGAGTATATTTTTGGTCTCATGAGAGTCCATGGTGTAATTCCATGTATGTATCTAAGTTCATTAGAGTCTGTGTTATTGACAAAAGTGTCTCAAGCCGTTATTTTGGTTCATATTCATCAAAAGGGGTTGCGATTAAGTTAATAAGAAACTGTGATCATAAGGTCAATATACAAGGGTGTCAATGCTAAAGGTCTGTGATGGACTAAATTGATCTTCAAAGGTATGATACTGGCAACAAATTGTCTTGACAAGGATCTCTAGATTTTGAGTATCAGCATGAACATGTACAATGATGTCTTAGCCCTTAATGAAGTATTATTATGTGTAAAGATGCTATTAGCTTAGGGGGAGTTACCTTCAAGGGTGTTGAAGGTCATGTTACAAGCCTTGTCAAAATCTATGATAATGATCATATGCTCTTAATGCTTCATTCGAGTGGTATGTGTGAAGGTTAGGTTCTTAAAGGACTTCAAAGGAAACTTAAATGTGGGAAGTGTCATTTATCATTTTTGGAAGCCCTAACCAAGGATTTGAAGGAAAATGGCTATAAGTTGAGTTCTTATGGATGAAATCTTCTAAAATTTGAACCATACAATCTTGGGATGCTTAGAAAGGATACTTTAGAGTTTCATGAAGAAATGACACTATATGACCCTTTTCTTTCGATAGTTTGAAAATGTGTATAAGATACCTAATCAAGTGAGTAATTTGAAATTTGGGATGGATTTATTTAGGAATCATCTACAAGGTGAGCATGGGGAAAGCAAGAGATCAAAGGTTATTAAGAAACCACATTTTTTGTGTGAAGAAAATCACTTTGCGAGAGTTATCTCCAAAACTATCATGTGATAGGGCTAGTAGAGGTGCAAGGAAGATTTGAAAGCCTTAAATAGTTTACAAGACAATGATTGTATGAAGCATCTTGAGACAGGGGGAGTAGCTTCTGTGGTGACAGTGGATTTTGCATCATGTTCTTAGTATGTGATGTGTCATGATCGGAAGGTGTTTAGATGGAGGTGCAAGTTTGCAAAAAAATTGAATGCTTTAGAGGTTTGAGACATAGTAAAGAGATGTGGATTGTGTAATGAATAACAAATCCAATACACAAGGTTGCAAAGATAAGAAGACAAGTGACATACTTGTATGAAGATAAAAGTGATAAGGAATCTTTGTGATAGATTGAAAAGTGTTAAAACCTTTATTGTCTATAAAGGAAACATAGGTGTAAGGGTTTGTCTTGAAGGTTTCCAAATGAAATGAAGTTGACTTTGTTGAGGTACAGATCTATGCATTCATTGTTATAGTCTCAAAGTCTTTGAAAACCTCTCGAAGGTGTAAATGTGTTCTTGGTACTCAAATATGAAGATGGTGTGATAATTGACCTTGAGTCAAGATTTTAGATGTCACTACTATGAAAAGGTGTCACAAAGCTATACTCCAAGGAGGTCCTAAGTTTTTGTTGATGATATACATAAATGAATACCTATAGACCAATAATGCATCAAGTAGGTATGTGTTTGAGATCTTTAAAGGATATGATGCATTCTGAGTCTGCATCTACAAGATTGAACAGTTGTATTGCATATAACATGAGAAAGAGTATGACTCATTTGATGAAGTCCATGTCAAGAAAGGTTGAGTATTATAAGACTGATGTCATACAAAGAGAATTGAACAAGTTGAAAGTAGAAGTATACAATGCTAGAAAGCTTGTGTTTAGATGAACATGATTTCGATACTATGAGTAATGATTAGGTTTGAAATGAAGGTGTGTGGATTTAAGAAGGTAAGTAAATATCTAAAAGGAACCTACAATGGTATGACAAGTGAATATTTGTGCTCCATGATCAATATTAATCAGTGGTATGGTTGGGTGGCATGGGTTTAATGTGTTCTAAAGTTAGATATATGATCCACAAAAGCTTATGCGAAGATAAATCAAGGTGTTTCATTCAAGGTTGAAGGTTTACAAGGTCCTAATACTTTGTTTCTGGGATCTAATATGAGAAAAAGATTTAGTAGAAGGTTGAAAAAATTGTTACAATCGGGATTGAAAGTTGGTGGTGTGCCTAGAGTAAACAAGTCACAATATGCTAAGAAAGGAAGAATCAAATGGCTCAAAGATGTGTGTTATCCCGGGAGATGTAGGTAGGAAAGGTATTACATGAGATCTCAAAGAATATATCTGTTTCATTTCAAGACAAAATAAGTGATTCAAAGTTTGCTAGAGGTAAAAGACAGAGATTAGATTGAAAATTTCAAAGATCAAAGGTCTAGGGCAATGAGGTAAAATATGAAAAATATGAGATAAAAAATAGCTGGTCATAGAAGTGTAAGAGTATTATGCTACAAATTTGATGGCTTCTTGAAGCTAGAAGATGCCTTTGTTCATCAAGGAAGATGTGAAAATGCTTGGAAGGAAAACTTGTAGATGCATGTAGAGGTAAGTGAGCTCTTAACTTAAGAAGGAAAACTAACATAAGAAAAGGTAGAAAGTATTGAGAAATTGGTATAGGACAGAGGTGTATATGGCACTCTTTCTCTAAGGTCATCATGCATGTAAAAAGTAAATAAGATCGAGGAAGAGCTTGGGTAGTAATGAAATGTTTGAACCATCTTCAAGGAATGATAACAAGGTATGAGGTATTTTTCTTGTGTTTTCATTTTGAAATGGAAATTATAAGTCAATGGGGAGCTATAAGGTGTGGTGTCATCATGTGAGTAAGTATCTAGAGCTTACTAAAGTTGGCCTAAATTGAATTGAAGTTGTTGTTTAGGGACAAGTAGTCCCAAAGTCACCATGTTGGATTTGTAGGAAAACTAGTGATTTCGTGCATGGTATAGTCCTAGAATGGTGATGGAAGAAAACGATAAAGACAAAGTGAAGATCATATTAGTTCGGGGGTAGCTTTGTGGATGATCAAATTAGGTCCATGGATCATCATATGCCACTGGTAAAGTTAAATAAGACCAAAGTTTAGTCTAAGGGGGAGTCAAGTCAAGTAAGTGTTTTTTTTTTTATCATTGTTGTCATTGTGTGTTGTCATTTTCCATGTCTTGTCATCATTGTATCCTTTGTCATAGATGTCAAAGGGGGAAAGAAGCATCAAAACATGGAAATGAGGTCTTGTAGTTGTGTTTTATCTTATGGTTGCCATCAATGTTTCTGAAGGTGGTTGTCATCAATGACAAAGGGGGAGATTATTGGCCATTGTGTGTTAGTGTTGTCATTGATGTCAAGTCTATTGATGGAAAAGGGTGTCATGATGTCATATGAGTCTCCATGAGGTGATATTCAATGTCAAACATGAAGGTCAATTGTTAGTGTCCAAGTTTGGCGAGTTCTATGTTGTCATGGAGCATGTTTGAGTAGGCATAGTTATAGTTTGAGCTATCATATGTTGGTCAAAGGATGTCATGAGGTCAAACATGGTTGGTATGGAGTGTTAAAGGTGTGCATGAGTCTGTAGTATGAGGTCAATATGCTCGGTTCATGGGTTGTAGTAGTCTTTCCAGGCCTATTCCTAGCCCCTGGAGCATGGAGTATGGTATGGTGACTTGAGTTTTAGATCTGATCAGTTCTATTGGATCATGGTAGGAGCATGGTGGCAAGTGTATATGAAGTTTACAAGGCTTATCGGGTCATATTTCGTAGGTATAGTGTATGTATGCGGTCTTTGGAAGCAAAAAGGTGGAAACACGCTAAGTTAACACATGTAAGTGATATTGGTTTGAGAGTTTCGAGCCTATTTGAGATATATGGTGAGTATGGACAGTTAAAGGATGTTGTTATGATGCTTCATGACAATTTTCAGTCAAAGTGAAGAAGCTTTTTGAAGATATGTCATTTTTATAAAATCGGGTTTTCTACAGAGTGTTTTTGTGCTAAAAGTGGACATTTTTATGCTCATTGTGAAATGTATGCTATTCATGGG
Organism: Taxus wallichiana var. yunnanensis; assembly: GCA_018340775.1. Classification (NCBI taxonomy): domain Eukaryota; kingdom Viridiplantae; phylum Streptophyta; class Pinopsida; order Cupressales; family Taxaceae; genus Taxus; species Taxus wallichiana. Next base: position 945,298,377 of record CM031235.1, read on the forward strand.
ATCCAAATACTTTGAAGGATGTTTATCCATGCAACTAATAAGGTTTTACAAAAATCATGAGGTGGTTTGATCATCACTTTTTTATGAACAATCGTTAAGCGAGATAAATTTCTTTGAAACCCCCTAACTCAAAGCGACTTGAGGAAATTGAGAATAGTAAATCAGTTTTGATTACTATTGCAAGAGTGATGATTGGAGGTTGTAGAGGACTCCTTCAGATTTCCATAAATGTACAATAGAGCATGTGATAATATGTAAGCCCCACATAAAATTTCTAGTTTATGAAGAGTTTTAGCTTATGAAAAAGTTATCCAAAGAAGGAATGAAATAAATTGACATTATTTTTATCCAGGAAGTTTTTCTAGATGTCCACGATAGTTTTAGATCATGGTTGAGGTCCAAAAGGGCAAATTGTGTCCTTTTTATGAAGACTAGTTTTTGGGGTAGTTTGGAGTAATCTGTGGTAAAAGTTAAATTATAGGAGCTAAAAAAATGGACTTAGGACTTGATTCAAGTTGTGTTGAGATTCTAGTTTAGATAGATTTATAATGACATATCAAAATTTTGTTTTTGATAAGGGATGAAAAAGTTATGGCCTATTCTTTGAAGGTCAAATATGGAGGATGCTTGGTTAAACATGGTCTTAAATAGCTTCAAGAGGTAAGATGATTATTATGAGTTTTTAATGCTTGTTGAATGTTTATGAGTTCTCAGAAAACATGTATAAGGGTGTTCCATGCTTTGGTTAAGCTTGGAAGTGTGTTTTGAGGTGATGGAGCAAGTTGACCTCAAGACTATTTCTTGAGTCCTAAAAGCTTAAAGAAGCAGTTTCAGAGATGGACTTGGTTGAAGGCCTTCCACTTGGATTTGAAAGGAAATGTAAGATATTATGGAAATATGATTCAAATATATTTCTAATGGTATATGGTTTGTCTCATGATGAGGATATTTGATAGGTCATCCAACTCAATTTGTGAAGAAGAAGGTTGTTTGTTTCTCAAGACAAAATTGCTCTGGCTAAAATATTGAGGTAGAAGATGCATGATATGGATTAGTTGATTATTTCTATTAGTTGGAGAGTAAAGAGAGATGAATTTTATTCCTAGTCAAGGAATTTGGATGTCTTGAAAGTGGCGAAAGGGGGAAACCAGTTGAGTTTATAAAATTGCTTTTTGGGCGAGTTCAATTTTGTGAAATGAAATATTGGTGTGGTTTGCACAAATGGATGTTTCATGAGCTCTAGAAAGCATAAATGTGATCTACATGTCATGGGATTTCCAATGAGTGGTTACATGCCATAGTTGAGGTGTTTTGGTGCGGGCTTGAGACCCATAGGTGAAGACTGGTTCCTGGAAACAACTATTTTGAGAAGGATATGAGTCTTCTTAAGTAAGTTATGAAGAATTTAATTGGTGCATGATAATGTATAACCATTGATGGTGTTGTTATGTCATATTTGAAATGTGTGAGCAATTTGAGAGCTTGAATAATTATGGTAATGATGTTTGTGGTTTTTGGTCATCCAAATGATGGGGTTTGGAGCTTATTTTGAGCTTGTTTTGTGCATCCGAGCATGACCGATCTACATGGGTCCATTTTATGAATGTATATGAATATGGTGTTATTTTTTTGATTTGTATTGGTCTAGATTATTGATGAGGACTGACCTAAGTCATGTTTGTGAGATGAAAAACATATAAAAGTGCGTGTTTAGTTCATTTTTGAACTCGCACTCTTAGAGGGAAAAGTGCAAGCTGCAAGAGAGAGAAGAGGTGGTGGTAGGGCATCAAATCAGAGAAGATGAAGTGAGTAAAAGTTTGAAAAATTATAGAGATCTTGAATGTAAGAGGTTAAAGCCAAATCAAGTCCATGAAAGAAGAAGAAAGAGCAAGTTAGGATAATGAGGGTTTGAAGAGAGTTTGAAGAAGTGTGAGCTGAATTAGTGATCTCCATCAGTTGTGGTAGCAACAAAATTAGATATATTCATCTTCAGATGGTTGAGTTGGTGCTTGATCATCTTAGGGGTTGTAGCCTCCTTGTGGAGTGGGTGCTTCACTAAATTAGGGGTTGGTGCTCTTTGTAGGGTTGGTGCTCTACTAAACTAGGGGTTGGTGCTCCTTGTGAAGTTGGTGCTTCACTAAATCTCTTTTCTTTGTGTAATATAAACATAGTTTCAATGGGTTTTCTTCCCCTTGAGGGTTTCCCACTTAAATTTGGTGTTCTTGTGTACTCTCTTGCCTTTGCTCTTGTGTATGGTTGTTTCAATGCTTAAGTAAACACACATATGGTTAATGGTTGATTGTATGGTTGTATAAATGATAATGAATGATGAATGGAAATGGAATAAAGTTTTAATAGAATGATTCACCCCCTCTCAGTCTCTTGTGCTTCCAATAATTTTGAGTTCCAAAGGAATTAATGCTTTCCTTCCATATACAAGGGAGAATGATGTGGCATTGACAGGGCTACACACGTTTGTACGTTAAGCCCATAAGGCATATATAATCTATTATGCAAATCATCACCACATCTATCAATAATCTTTTGCCAAACTTTAAAGATTGTTTTATTAGTAACTTCAACTTGGCCATTACTTTGAGGAAAATAAGGGGTGGAAAATGTGTGTTTAATCTTATATCTAACACATAATTTTTTGACATCGCAATTTTTGAAGGATGAGCCATTTTCGGTCACAATCATGGAAGGAACCCCAAACTATGTAATTATATGCATATTGAGAAACCTAAAGCTATCTTCACCAATGGTAGTGTGTAAAGTATTAGGGATATCAATGCTAGCGCTCCACATGGGTAGTGAATTAATTAATATTGTGAGATTGTTATATTTATTGTAATAACAAATCAAATAATAAAATAAGTGACATAGATTATTTGTATACGAGGTTGTTTATAAACAACCTACATAAATAGGAATGTAGGAGAGATTAGAGGGATTTGATAGTTATAGTTGTTTGCTATTCTATATGGAACCAAAGTTCTATAAATGTGCAATGCATTATTCTTGTATGATTTGAGTAATATAGAATTATCATCACGTTTTAAGTATTTGTGTTTAGGTTTATAGTTTTTGCATGTACAAATTTGAATCAAATTAATCATGTGCAAATTTAACCCATTTGGTGAAATATTCAAGAAGCAAAGATGATAAATTTGTGTCCTTAAGCCTATTAAGGATTTAGCTTTCTAATGAGGTCAAAGCCCCATCAAGAGAAAGACGATGGGGACGTAATAGGCTATGCTCATAAGCGTGTGCATGGTGAAGGTTGCTCCATTGAATATTTCCCATTGAAGGTTTCTTAGAATACACTAAACGATGTAAGTATCCCGACTTAACGAGCTAAATGACCGAGATAAATGAGTTCGGGAATGGAGGTAGTGTAATGGATCAAATTTATTGATGACTTGAATTTTAGTGCTGATCATGTAATGACATAGATTATCGTGTGACAAAGATAATACCAATGCATACTCTCTCAATGTAACATAATTGCATTCATAGGATACTAGTGTATGCCTAATATAGTAGATAACATGCTCTTGTTGAGTCGTATCATGTTGAGAAAGCAAGACTACCAAGGCGTGAAAGGTGGCAAAGATATAAAAATTAATGGTCGATAAAAATGAAAGGAGTTAAGAAAGAGGGGTTAAGTAAATAAGCCGTGATAACATCAAAATCCTATTGACAATTGTTGTCCCATGTAAACTTAGTATCCTTCTTCATTAGTCGTGTAAAGGGATGAGTTTTGTCACCAAGCGTGTAATGAATTTTCGATAGCTTGGAGTTTACCTTGCAATGAGTGTAACTAATGAAGGTTATGAGGAGGCACATATATAATGAATTAGACTTTCTGTGCATCAATATCAATACCTCGCTAAGAAATAATGTAGCCTAATAACTTCCCAGTAGTAACACCAAAAACACATTTTTGGGATTAAGTCGTACATTATATTGTCTCAAGCGTGTAAAAATTATATGAAGGTCCTGAGCATGGTGAGCATGATGATTTGACTTGCAAATAATTTCATCAAAATAGTACTCAATGATCATGTGAATATAATTGTGGAATATGTGATTCATAACGTGTTGGTATGTAGCTCCAGCGTTTTTAAGTTCAAAGGGCATGCATGTATAACAAAAGGTGCCCCACGGTGTTGTTAAGGACGTCTTTTCTTAGTCAGTAGGGTTAATTTTGATTTGATTATAGCCAACAAATCCATGTATAAAGGAAAACATGTCTTGACTAGTGGCGGAGTAAACAATAGAATCGATAATCGCAGAGGAAAACTATCCTTAAGGAAGGTTTTATTTAGGTCGAAATTCAACACAACAATAAACCTCGCCCTTTAGGTTTCATCATAGGGAAAATATTAGAGACCCATTGTGGGTAATCAACGATGCAAATAAATCATGCATCCAATAAATGTTGGATTTCTTCTTTGAATAACAAGGCCACTCGCAGTACAACTTACAAATTTTTTGTTGCACGAGTTTAGCACCCTCGTAAAGTATGATGTTGTGCATAGCTAGGGAGGGATTGATACTAGACATGTCACTATAGTACCAAGATAATAAATCAAGGAAATATTTCAACACTTTTTTAATAATAGCTTGCTAGATATCAATAAGAGAGGCTGCTAAAACAACTAAACATGGATCTTCATCGGTGCCAAGTTATATGATGTAGTCTCTTCATAAACTTTGACACTGACTCAATTTTCTTGTTTCCTTGGATACTTTAAATTTTCCTGATTATGTGATTATGGGTTAAAATTAATTGCAAACACACAAACACATACACAATGGAAAGCAAAACCGCAAAATAATAGTATCAACAAACATCGAGATGATAACAAAGTTCGTCCCAAAATGGACTACGTCTCTAGGACTGTTCAAAAGATGAATATAACCAACGTAGTGTTATCCCGTAAAATTGGCAAGGGCTATTTTACAGATAACCGTACTCAAAATTTTGTTCTAATCCCTCGTTTGGGAACCCTTGCGTTTGGAACGTTGCAAAATCCCTTTCCGGGAAATTTGGTTTTTTCGAACTTAGTCGTTTTTGGTCTTTTGGCCGGGCGCATGGAATGACTATGCAACATCAACTTTTGATGCGCCCCCTTTAAAGCCTTTGGCACATGTTTTCTTGTGTCAGAAGGTGTTTTGGTGCGCCTCTGCCTGTTGAGGCTTCCCTGCGTGCGCCGAGGCGCATGCGCCTTCCTGTCGACAGAACATTTGTTGCGCCTCTTTTCGGTGCGCCAAAGGCGCACATTTTCCTCTGTCAACACCACTTCCGGTGCGCCATAGGCACACATATCTTCGTGTTGACAAGTCTTTCGGTGCGCCAAAGGGCGCATGTTTTCTCATGTCGACAGCTCATTTGGTGCGCCCTTTAAAAAGTTGGTGGCGCATTTATTGCTGCCTCGCCTATATATAGGCGCGTCTGCGCTGTCATTGTCACACCGAACAAACACGATTTTTCTCTCGAGCTTGTCAAAGACACCAGCCCGTTGCTTTGAATTGATTTGTGGACCCGTTCTCACGCTTTTTCATCGTTTATATCCGGGTAAGTGGCCTTCTGTCTTTCATGCGTTTTGTTTTTGTGGTTTTTGGCTCACTAGGTGGGTTCAATATGGATTGAAAAGAATAGATTATGAGTTTGCTCCCCCTTGCTTTGCCTTTTTCCACATTTCCTCCTCTTTCCGATCTGCTGGAAGAGGAAGCTCATTCTAAAAATGATAGCTTGAAAACCCTTTTGGTATAGCACCTCTTCATATCCTACAATGAACCTTGTTATAAAAGCTAAGCCATATGTGGAAACACCTCTGAGAGAAAGATCAAACCTAAAAAAAAAAGAAAACTGTTTTCCCCTTTGGCGCCGATTTATCTCCTGCAACCCCTTTTCCCGTGCGCCTTACCCATTTAGCTCTGATTTGCAATATCAGTGCGCCATGCGCCCCGAGGCCTCAAAATTACTAACTCTTTCTTCTATAAGCAAGTTCATGGAATACTGCGCTCATTTCACATCTCGTCTCCCGAGCAAAGAAAAAAAGCTACCCCCTTTCGGCCGCAGGATGACGATGATGAATAGTGGCTTCTTCTTCTTCTCTCTCTTCTTCAACTTCCTTTTTTGAGAATATCTGGAGTATGTTGGCACAAATGATGACATCATCCATGTTGCACCATGGGATGATGTCATCCATCAAGTTGTCAAAAGTCAACATGACTTTAAGATATTTTGTATCTCCTTGTAGATATTTTGTAAATATCTTTGTAAATAGGTGGTTGGCTCCTTTTTGCCTTCCTTTCTCTCCTTCTTCTATAAATACCCCAATACTTGTTGTGGTGTGGATGAGTGAATATCTTTCAGATGAAAAATAGAAGTGAGGAGGAAAGACTTTGAGCTTTTTGTAACAGAAAGAATTATTAATACAATATTTAGACTTTGTGCTGAATACATGTGTTATTTGCATTGGATCTTTCTTACGTTAGATCTGTGCGTTTGCTCTGTTGAATTTACTTCTGTTTTATTGTCATTTATTCATCAGTATTGCTTTGCTCGTTTATGTAAGTAGGTTTGGCTCTGTTTACTACCAATCCCAAAACATAAACCCTCTGACCTTTCTGCTTTGGAATTCATTTCTTTTCTCCCTTCGGACCTGCTCTTCCTTCATCCTCTCTTTCATTCCTTTCTTTTCGCAGTTGGAAACACCCTACTGGGATGAGATCCCAAACCCCAAAGGCGGAATATTGTGAGACTTGCACAGATTCCTACTGGTAGAATAGCAATAAACCAGTTTCACTTTGCTGACTCAAAGAGGGGCTATGCCCTGCGCACTGTTGGCTCGTCTATCCATAGATCTACCCAAGCGACAGATTTTCGGACCAACAGTTTTTGGCGACTCCACTGGGGATCGAACAGATCTATCAGATCTATGATGGTGGTAGGATAGAAAATCAGAGAAATCAGAAAAATCACTGCCTGTTTGCAAACTTGAACTTTTTGTTAAAAATCCAAAATTTTGCAAAGGTAACCCGAATTGAAAATTTTCTTCTGAGATCCATAGATCTGGCCTAGTTGGAGATCTTTAGTTCGCTGAGTTCTTACACAAATTTGTGTTTTTCCGTAGATCTGAGTTTTTGACAGTTTATCAAAAATTTCATACTCTTTGAAAAAGTCAAATTTAGATCCGAAAATCAGCTTGCTAATCTTCACTGTCATTTTATCCTCGCTGATTATTTGTCATTAACCGCAATCGGTTTTTAGAAGAGGATAGTTTTTAAATATTTAAAAAGTACATGCTGCTGGTTTTTGTCAAAAAAGCCAGAAAATCAGCAAGTACAACCAAAAATAAATTTTAAATCTGCACCACAGCGTTCCAGATCTGGAAGGTACGCTGGCAGGTGAGCCATTTACGCGTGGCAGGCGAGCTCGTGGAGAAGTCGATCCTACTTTTGATCGGCTTCAAAGGCACAATTTCAGTGTAGCACCGGCGCGCTTTTCATCACTAAGTTCAGCTGATCGGTCAACCAGAAGCGCCTCACCCCCACGGAAGAGCCGGTTTTCACAAGGAGCCTCTACATCCCTTTGCAGTGCTTTATTGCTCAGTGGAACCGCACTCCCAGCCCGCGTTCTTTTTCCAGCTGTCCAGATGGCGGTGCCATGGGGAAATGCTATGGGTCCTCTCGCATTACCACATCCTGTTCACGCGCTCCCTCACGGAAACCGAAAGAATTTTCCCAAATTCGACGGGAGCGGAAACCAAAGCACGGATTCACACATATCTGCATTCATCATGTCGTGCAGTATCTTGGATGTAACTCATGAGGATGTGTCGGTTCGCCTTTTTCTGGAAACTCTACAAGGACCTGCAGCTGAATGGTTTCAGCATTTGCCGGCGGGATCTATTACGAGTTGGGCCACCTTGCGGGATGCTTTTGAAGACAGGTACAAGCCTTCTGAAGATGCATTTGCATTATTATCACAGATCACTCACCTGAAGAAGGAGGCCAATGAGACCATGCGCGATTTTATCACCAGGTTCAATGCATTAATTAACCGTGTCCCTGTTGCCATGCTTCCAACACCGAAAATCAGAAGTGTTTCTTTGTGAATGCTATGAGCTCGAAAGTAAGTTTCTTGCTCCTACAAGAACAAGTGGCTACCCTGATTCTCGCCTAGGCCACTGCCATTCGAATTGAAGATAATTTGATAATATCTGGCGAATTAAAAGGGAATCATCCAAGCCTAAATCTTTGGGCCCTTCACCCAATACTTCGTCTGATCCGGCCTTTCAAAAGATGGCTAACGACTTACTTGCATTAAAGAAGCAGTTGGCCCAAGCTTCTCCCAGTTCCTCATACCGGGATATTCCACGGAGGAACTTCGTTTCCAACAATGTTCCTCAAAGGCCGCGCTTACCCGCAACTGCTCCGCGGTTGGCGCTTGAGGCTCCTCCGGTCAACGCTCTAGCCGAAATCGAAGAAGAGGAACAAGATTATGAAGAACCTTCGTCTCAAGGCGAAGATGATCAAGACGTCGGTGAGCCGACTGGCGACTCTACTATCGGGTATATGGAATTTGATGAGGAGGAATCTGATGAAGAAGAGGGTACCCAGGGCTATGCAAGTGGACAATCATATGTTGTTTTTACCCGCTCGCAAGGAAAAGAAGCAGAGGTCGCTGCCCATGTGTAGAAGGAGAAGGTCGTGTCAAACGCGCCTCCAACCATTGCTAAAAGAGGTAATCCTCTTCCTACTTAGCTCCCTGTTAAGTCTTTTACAAGGAAATCTTTTCCCCCCATCTCTCCTCCAAATCAGCCCTCTCATATTCCTATCAAGACCAGTAATCCTACTCCACCATCACGAAGTGAGGGACTCATTCCTTCACCAGCGCAACCCTTGGCCGCATTTGATATCATAGATCACGCTAAAAAGACCAAGATCCAAATGTCTGAAGCCGAGTACCTTCAGTCAAATCCCGAACAGCTTGTAAGATTGACTAAGTATATTCAAAGTCAAGCTGTTATATCTAATCAGGTTTCCCCAAAAGGAATCCTTTCCACTCCTCCTGAATCCCGCATAAATGTTGCTTCAACATCTGCATCAGGCAAGATAGAGCCTTTCTATCTCTCCCTCCTAATCAATGGTCACAAATTGAGTAACTGCATAATTGATTCGGGAGCTTCTGATAACGTCATGCCGGCAAAAGTCGCCCATGCTTTGGGCCTCACCCTTACCAAGCCTTTTGGCAGATGTTATTCCTTGGAAACCAAGCAAGTTCCGTTGATTAGTCAAATCAAAGACGCACAATTTGCATTTGTGGCATTCCCGAGAAAAAGGGTAAAGATGACCGTCCTCGTTGCCGATATTCCAAAGACCTACGGAATTTTCTTTGGGAAGAAGTTTTGCAATGAAGTTGGAGGAGAAATTCATATGGGTGTCTAAGGCTAGAATCCCGTCAAAGGTGTAATGCGACTTTGGAGCCGAATCGCAAAAGAAATACTTGGTTACTAGCTCTGAGGACCCCAAAGCTCAAATTCTTTTCGAATCATCAGGGATGGGGAACTATTTCTTGTCTACCGAGTCTGACAAAATGGTCATCCTCGTTCAAGAAGAAGATCTTAATAAGATCTGGACTTTGCAGTTCGATGGCAGCTGTGCAACTAGTGGATGTGGCACCGGAGCCGTGCTAATATCTCCCGAAGAGGAGATTATTCCTCTCTCTTTCAAGTTGCAGTTTTTTAATACGAATAACACTGCTGAATATGAATCTTTGTTACTCGACATGCAGGCAGCAAGAGAGAGAGGGATCAAAAATCTGAGAGTACAAGGTGATGCAGAGCTAGTTGTGAATCAAGTTAAAAGGATTTACCAAGTGAAGAATGAAAGGCTTAGGCATTACCGTAATGCAGTATGGGACAACATTGAAGAGTTTGATGCTTTTTCAATTGAATCCATTCCAAGAGCTCAAAATGACATGGCCGATTCATTGGCTGTTTCAGCATCCCTCATGCTCCCTCACCCAGGTTTGAAAACAAACAAATACACCATTGAGGTGGTTTTCCGCCCGAGCGTGCCAGACAATTCTCAGCATTGGCAAGTGTTCAACGATGATAATCAACTCATTGCCTTTCTAGAGAAGGCGGAAAATTTTAAAGAATTACACTTTGAAGGATCTACTTCCACTTGTCGTGAATCAGTCACCAATCAAGATGATGAATCCGAAGGGAATGACGGCATATGTCAGCTCAAAGGAAATAAAATTCCAAAGGGCCTAGTTTCTCTGGAGCGGTTGTTCGACAGGCATGATCGTTTTGTGAAAAAGAAGAGGCGAGATGATCCTGACTCATCCCCAGAAACCGAACCGGTCAATTTAGGTTCGGTAGAACACCCGCAGTTTGTGAACATTGGAAAATGTTGCACGCCAGAAGAGAAGCGGAAGTTTGTCAAACTGCTGAAGAAATACATGGATGTATTGGCATGGTCCTACGCCGATCTAAAGTCTTTTAAGCCAAAGGACGTCCAGCATGACATCCCGTTGAAAGAAGATGTTAAAGCCTTTCGCCAGAAGCAGAGGCATTATAATCCTAAGATCTCAGGTACTATCCAGGCTGAAATTCAAAAAATGTTGGATGCGAGAATCATTTTTCCTATCCATCACAGTACTTGGGTAGCAAATATTGTGCCAGTGTGCAAGAAGAATGGTGAAATACGCATATGCGTAGATTTTGAAACCTGAATCAGGCTTCCTTGAAAGACAACTACCCCCTTCCTATAATGGATCAAGTTCTGCAAGCAGTCACTGGATCGGAAATGCTGTCCATGCTTGATGGTTTTTCAGGCTACAATCAGATTGAAGTTTCACCTGAAGATCAATTTAAAACAGCATTCACTACTCCCTGGGGTACATTTGCCTATAGCAGGATGCCTTTTGGCCTAACCAATGTTGGCGCCACTTTTCAGCGGGCCATGGACCTGGCATTCAAAGGTATGATGGGGAAAGTCATTGTCGTTTATCTGGATGACTTGACTGTGTTCTCTAAACAACGAAGTAATCATTGTGATCACCTAGAGCAAGTATTGGCCAGATGCCGAGAACATGGGATTTCCCTGAACCCGAAAAAGTCCGTTTTTGGAGTCACGGAAGGAAAGTTGCTAGGGCACGTTGTTAGCAAAGAAGGAACGAAGATAGATGCCGAAAGAGTCAAGGCTATTCAGAGCCTTACTCGCTGCTACTGAAGTAAGAGTGGCGTTCATCTTTCTTCGGAAAGGTGAACTTTCTCAGGCGTTTTGTTCCCGACTTTGCTGAGAAGACTCGTCATATATTGGACATGATGAAGGGGTCACCAACTTTCCGGTGGAGCGAGGAAGGAAAAAGGTCGTTTGAAGAAATAAAAGCTTCCATTGCTCACGCACCAGTCCTGGTATGTCCCAATTTCTCCAAGGACTTTATCATGTATAGTTATGCATCTGAGCATACTGTGTCTGCCATCTTGATGCAAAAGAATTCAGAGAATGTTGAATCTCCGATTGCGTTCATGAGCTCTCCCCTTAAGCCTCACGAACTAAAAATGTCTCAATTGGAAAAGCATGCCTTCGCCGTTGTCAAAGCAGTAAAAAATTTCAGGTATTACATTCTAAATTCTCATACGGTGGTGCTGGTCCCTGACACGGCAGTCAAATCAATTCTAACTCAACAGGAGTTAGGAAGCTTGCGAGGAAATTGGATTGCAAAGGTCCAGGAGTACGACCTGGATATAAAACCAACCAAGCTGGTAAGAGGCAAGGGCCTATGTCAGCTTATGGCTGAAAACAAAGATTCAGAAAGTCCCGAGGAAAAGGATGATTGTACCAATGAAGCACAAAGCCAGTTGGAGAAAGCCCATTCTCTGCCTCTGGTCCTATTTGTTGCAACCAGCGATGAGTGGTATTCCGATATTGCTTTCTTCCTCACCTACTGACAAATGCCCAGCTCACCTAACTGTAAAGGAGAAGCGCACTATAAAGCTCAGAGCAGCGAAATATGTCATCTGGGATGACGGTTTATACAAACGCGGGATAGATGGTGTCTTCTTGCGATGTGTCGACAAGCCACAACAGGTGAAGTTGCTTGAAAGTTTTCATAATTCGGCCTGTGGAGGCCATTTTTCCTCTTCCGTGACAGCACACAAGATCATCCGAGCCAGGTACTATTGGCCGACGCTTTTCCAAGATACAGCTACCTGGGTAGCAAAATGTGAACCTTGCCAGCAGTTCGTCGGCAAGCCCAAGTTGGCTACTTTTCCCCTCAGGCCGGTTGTTGTCAACGAACCATTCAGGCAGTGGGGAATTGATTTTATCGGTGCACTCAATCCCCAATCGAGTGTCGGACATAGTTATGTCCTTACAGCAACGGATTACTTCACCAAGTGGGTGGAAGCCATACCTGTCAAACATGCCACTTCTGAGGTTGTTTGCAGTTTCATTAAAGAAAATATTATTGTCAGGTTCGGCGTTCCCAATAAGATTGTTGCTGATAATGCTTCTAACTTCTCCTCACGAGAAGTTATTAGTTTTTGCTATGAATACGGGATAACTTTGGCTCACGCCTCAGATTATTACCCTCAGGGAAATGGTCAGGCAGAATCCAGTAACAAGAACTTGGTGACCATCATACGAAAACTGGTGGATGAGAATCAACGAATGTGGCATAAGTCCTTATACGACGCTTTGTGGGCAGATCGTATTACTCCCAAGAGGTCCCTCGGTATGTCACCTTTTCAAGTGTTATATGGCACTGATGCCGAGCTTCCCATTTCTGCTGAACTTCCTGCTCTGCGCTTGGCACGAGCTATTGAAGATGAAACTTTCCAAAATTCTCTTGAAAAGAGGATCATGTATCTGACAGAGCTCGAAGAAAAGAGAGTAAGAGTGGTCGACAGGATCACCAAACATCAGAATCAAGTCAAGAGACTGTTCGATAAAAAAGCTAAGCAAAGAAATTTCCAGGTGGGAGACCTCGTCCTTCTATGGGACAAGCGAAGAGAGCCAAAAGGCATGCACGGAAAGTTTGATTCCCTATGGAGAGGGCCTTTCAAGATAAAGCAGCTCAACGGAGAGAATAGTTTCTATCTCTCATATCTAGATGGAACCGAACTCCCGCTTCCCTACAGCGGGCAGCATCTGAAAATTTTCAGGAAGTAGAGCTTGCTCTCTTCTTTGTACAGTTTGCTTTATTTGTGTGTTTGTTTTTGTCGTGTGTTTGCTTTCGGTTTGTTGTGTGTTCCCTTTTGTTCGCCCTCCGGTCGCCCTTGTTTTTGACTCTCCAGCCCAATGGATAGGCACATGAGATCTGGGATTCTCTACCCCCGAGTTTACTCAGGGATAGTCCCCAGAAAGAGCCAGCTGTTATCCCGTAAAATTGGCAAGGGCAATTTCAGATAACCATGCCGAAATTTTGTTCGATCCTCGATTGGGACCCTTGCGTTCGGAACGTTGCAAAATCCCTTTCCGGAAATCTGGTTTTCCGAACTTAGTCATTTTTGGTCTTTTGGCCGGGCGCATGGAATGACTATGCAACATCAACTTTTGATGCGCCCCCTTTAAAGCCTTTGGCGCATGTTTTCTTGTGTCAAGCAGGCGTTTTGGTGCGCCTCTGCTGTTGAGGCTTCCTGTGTGCACCGAGGTGCATGCGCCTTCTGTCGACGAACATTCAATGCGCTCTTTTCGGTGCGCCAAAGGCGCACATTTTCCTCTCACAACACCACTTCCGTGTGCCATGGCGCACGTATCTTCGTCTTTGACAAGTCTTTCGGTGCGCCAAAGGGCGCATGTTTTCTCATGTCGACAGCTCATTTGGTGCGCCCCTTTAAAAAGTTGGTGGCGCATTTATTGCTGCCTCGCCTATATATAGGCGCGTCTGCGCTGTCATTGTCACTGAACAAACACGTGATTTTTCTCTGAGCTTGTCAGCACACCAGCCCCGTCGCTTTCGAATTGATTTGTGGACCCGTTCTCACGCTTTTTCATCATTTATATCCGGGTAAGTGGCCTTCTGTCTTTCATGCGTTTTGTTTTTGTGGTTTTTGGCTGCTAGGTGGGTTCAGTATGGATTGAAAAGAATAGATTATGAGTTTGCTCCCCCCTTGCTTTGCCTTTCCACATTTCCTCCTCTTTCCAGATCTGCTGGAAGAGGAAGCTCTGTCCTAAAAAATGATAGCTTGAAAACCCTTTTGGTATAGCACCTCTTCATATCCTACAATGAACCTTGTTATAAAAGCTAAGCCATATGTGGAAACCCCTCTGAGAGAAAGATCAAACCTAAAAAAGAAAACTGTTTTCCCCTTTGCACGATTTATCTCCTGCAACCCCCTTTTCCTGTGCACCTTACCCATTTAGCTCTACAATTTGTAATATCTCATGCGCCATGCGCCCGAGCCTCAAAATTGCTAACTCTTTCTTCTATCAAGCAAGTTCATGGAATACCGCTTAATTTCACATCTCGTCTCTGACGCAGCAAAAGCAGGCTACCCCCTTTCGGCCGCAGGATGACGATGATGAATAGTGGCTTCTTCTTCTTCTCTCTCTTCTTCGACTTCCTTTTTGAGAATATCTAGAGTATGTTGGCACAAATGATGACATCATCCATGTTGCACCATGGGATGATGTCATCCATCAAGTTGTCAAAAGTCAACATGACTTTAAGATATTTTGTATCTCCTCAGAGATATTTTGAAATATCTTTGTAAATAGGTGGTTGGCTCCTTTTTGCCTTCTTTTCTCTCCTTCTTCTATAAATACCCCAATACTTGTTGTGGTGTGGATGAGTGAATATCTTTCAGATGAAAAATAGAAGTGAGGAGGAAAGACTTTGAGCTTTTGTAATGTAAAGAATTATTAATACAATATTTAGACTTTGTGCTGAATACATGTGTTATTTGCATTGGATCTTTCTTACGTTAGATCTGTGCATTTGCTCTGTTGAATTTACTTCTGTTTTATTGTCATTTATTCATCAGTATTGCTTTGCTCGTTTATGTAAGTAGGTTTGGCTCTGTTTACTACCAATCCCAAAACATAAACCCTCTGACCTTTCTGCTTTGGAATTCATTTCTTTTCTCCCTTCGGACTGCTCTTCCTTCATCCTCTCTTTCATTCCTTTCTTTTCGCATTGAAACACCCTACTGGGATGAGATCCCAAACCCCCGAAGGTGGAATATTGTGAGACTTGCATATTCCTGCTGGTAGAATAGCAATAAATCGGTTTAGCTTTGTTGACTCAAAGAGGGCTATGCCTCGCGCACTTTGTTGGCTCATCTATCCATAGATCTACCCAAGCGACATTTTCGGACCAACACGTAGAAAATACAAATTCCTTGCATTAGTTAACTACTCATAGTTATGAACGTCAATCAACCTAACACGAACATGACACTATCTTTCTCAACGTCAACTTGGCTTCATAATAGGCCCTTTGCTCGACTAGCGGTGGATACACTGCCTCTCTTAGATGACGACATAATGTCTCGATAATGACACTTTGACCTAGAGATGATGATATCAATGTAATACGATATCTACGGTTCTCGGCCTCCTTGTCAATAAAGTCACCGAATGATGAGCTCTCGAACTCCACAGTAACAATTTCGATAGAATCTCTAGTCTCCGTGTCGACCTCTCCATCACTATGTTGATTGATAGGATAAAACCTCTTGACGACCTAATTGGATCGAAAATTTTATTGACACATGGGATCACATCATTTCAAAATCATTTAGATAGTCTTCCTCAAATTTTGTGTACAAATTAAAATCTCTAGTTGAAACAACAATAATGCCTCTAAAATGAGCTATGTGAGCGATAATCCTTGTATTGAAAACTCGTGCGATAATTTCCATTATCGGGCTTTACTGAAGCGATCATCTCCATTCTTGAGCTCTACATTATCGACTCCAAGAAAATCCCTGTCTTAACTCCTGCGAGTTTTTGCACTATCTCCATGAGTTATTCCATGAGTTCTGTCATCATGAACTCTACTCCACATGTTCCTTTGTGATTCTTTGCGAGCTCTTTCATAAGCTCCGCTCGATGAGATTCTGCTAGCTCTTTACACTATTCCATGTGCTCTGTGTGGTAGTCTTCGTGAGCTTCACAAACTCCTTGCGCTATTCCATGCGATCCCACGACATTTGACTCTATGAGCTCTACGTCATTCGTCCCCCAACTCCTCTCCGCGAGCTTTCGATCACTTTGTGCTCCTCTTGAAATGGCTTGAGAGGATTGGAGCATAGTGGAGTGATTTGTAAACAAAGTAGTAAGGGCCTCATATACTCTTTTTGGGTCCTATTTTTAAGGATATTATATATATTTTTTTATTTCCACCAAAAATCCAATATTACGAGATAAACAATTTTTTTTAGGAATAATATTATCCCAAAATATTTTCCACCAATATCATGCCACCAAAATAATATAATTCATGGGAATATAATATTTCTTAAGCCTTGAAAATAGGATTTTCCAAAATAATTGGGATTAGATCCCATATACTCTCCACCATCCATTTAGGGATAATACTATCCCATATAATTTGCATTTCCCACCATATTAAAATGGCCATCATAAAAATCCCTTTTACCATATACGTGGGCTTCTTTGGCGGGTGGTTAGGGATAATGAAAAGAAGAAGAAGATATTTTTACATGCAAGAGGTTACCAAAGACAACCTATGGGACAAAAAATCTTGCTAAAGACATTTCCGGCATTTAGATCTCCTGTGGGTGAGTTTGATAATCAGCTCCCTAGTTGTTTCAACCATATTCTTGTTGAAAATATATTGTAAGGATGCAACAACCACTGTGCTAGCAAACTGAGCCCTAATGTCATTATAAGCATTACACTCCAACATGAAATGTTTCTCTTACTCCACTGTAGCACACGTGCAAAAGAGACAAATTCTCTCTTCCCATACCTCTTTAGGTTTTTTCCATCTTCTTGTTTCACACTGAAGACGATGTGAATTAGTTCTCAATCGAGCCATGAAGATCTTTTCTTTCCACGTGATATTAGCCCCTATAAAAGCCTATTTCATTTTTTCTTTGTCGATAATCCACAAAATGCCACTTTTCGATTCCATGTCAATCAATTTGCAATCTTGCAATGTGCCCTGACATTAATGTACATGTGCCTATTTGTCTGCTGACACCTTTTATCACACAGATGATATCTTGAGCATACAATTTCCATTCGAGACCCTTTCAAAATGCGGTGGAAAGATGAATCCAATATATTCCATAAGAACATGTACAAGTACATGTGTGTGACAATTACTAAAATCATAATGATGAGGGATGAAATTGAGAAAGAAAAGGAACATTGGGATCAAGTGTACCCACTGGTGGTGGAGATGGGGAGAGCTCATTCTCAGGTGTTGGTAGATACGATAATAGTTGATTCTTCATCGAGAATTTGTCACAAGTGTGGGTGATAACTCTTGTATCTCGGTATGAAATGTTGAACCATGCTCTGGATGAGTTGGAATCAAATGAGGAGCTATCAACATCAAGATACAAAAACTTGAAGTTCCCATCATTGATGAGAATACCTCAACATATGATTTTTTAAAGCCATTTGAGGAATATGTATGGAAAGAATTTGGGGATCCATTTTCCTTCAATGAGGACACACTAGAGTCTCTCACCAAGATAAGAGATGCACTATTAAGAATTGCAAAGAAACATCAGTGTTGGTTAACTAAAAGCAAAATCATCAATTCCTTCTTGGACAGTTGGCTTGAGTCCTTGACATGTGTCTGTATTCCTCGAGGCAAGAAAGTTACACCTGCAACGACCCGGTATAGCAGAGAACTCAAAGGAATGGAAATCTTCCCGAGATGATCTTGGTAAAGATCCTATTTGGAGATGTTTTTTTATTTTCCTACTTTAAATTAATGAAGTGAAATAATAAAAAAATTGACCTCAAAAGAAGGTGGGGTTTACCAATACCCTTGAAGATGAATGTCGTTGTTGATGTTTGATTGAAGTTGTCAAGTCCGAATGAATGTAGAAGTCCTCCTCTCCTACAAAGTAATCTACACTCAAATAAACTAAATAGAAAGGATTAAATAAATGAATAGACAAGCTACTCAAAAAGGTCGATTCCTAGAATCTAAAGAGACTTCCTTGGAGGATGTCAGCTCATTTTGTAACAATTAAGTAAATTGATAACAATGTAGATAAAGACAAAGATATATGGACAATAGATGAGAAGCTCTAGAACTCCAAGTTGAAGGGTAAGTCCTATGTGGCTTCAAAGGTGGCCCAAGCAAGGGTAGATGCAATTTGTACGCATTCAAAGTAGTCATACCAAAAATCCTCGATTTCTTGTTGGATTTCATGCAAGAATTCAAAATGATACTCAATGTCCTCTTTGTCAATGGCAAATTGGCTTGCATAAAGTGTAAGCTTGTGTAAAATGTTGTATTGTTCCCGGAAAAAAAGGTGCTTGGACTATGGGGAGATCATAAATGCTGGTAATTGGATGTGAGCGGTCATGAACTGCCATCTAACAAAGAGCCATACTTGGACACAACATGTTGATGTTAGGACCGAGATATTAAATGATGTAACATTAAATATTATTCAAATTAAACAAATAAATAAGTGAATACATTGACACATGATTTAACTTGGAAAACCCATAAATGGGTAAAAATCACAAAGAATATTCCACTAATATGAGAAACATTTACTTTACAGTTCAGTAACTCCTTCCTCCTTCTACCCCATGTCTTACCTGTGATCAATAAAGATTCATGTGATAATTTCAAATGCATTTCAAATATGACCCATAGTCATATATAAATAACTGAAGGGTTATGTCTATTAAGTGATGGGGCACACCCGATTTTAATTAATAGTTAGTTAATTTAATAACTAACAAAACCTAATCTATAGTTTATATTTAAATAATAAGAATATAACTATTATATATTATTTAACTATAAACTAAACATTATGATGCACTTAATATTATAGTTCTAACACTCCCCCTTAATATTAAGTGGGGATCCATATGCCAACATTACCTATTTATACAATAGGATTTACAAATCCATAAACCTAAAGGTTTAGGCTAGCCCATAAATCGAGACATATGATTTAGACTAAGCATGATTTGTGAGAATACATCTTACTATTTCTTGTGGAAATATTCTTATACCGCATCTCTAGGAGCCTTTTATAACACAAGGACCTCCTTTACAAATAGATACACATTGGATTGTATTTTCCCTAAAAACTCTATCAGTTTACATGTAAATTCTATCAGTTTACTTTCAATCATACAAGATATTTACAACGCTTTTAAACTAGAGTAGAAGTATAGAGGAAGAGGAGTCAATCAACCGTCCAACCATTAGGAGGTGACATTGCATGCACACTCCCCCTTAATGGAAACTCTAAAAGGCCAATCATTGCACACACTTGCAGTATTTTACAACACACATTGGTGCGTAAACATATCTGCAATATAATATTCAGTCTAGTAGAACTGGAGATCTCTATCACCGCAGAGAACCTTCTCTCAGATAACACGCATATGAACTTCAATTTGCTTTATTATTTGATGTTGAACTGGATTATTTATCAAGATTAATACCACTCTGACCACCACATATAAGATGAATAATTCCTTCAACTTCCATGTGTATCTCTTCCAACAGCTACTTGAACCACGTGGTTTCTTTTGATGCTTCCATTGTACTTCTCTACCCCAAATTGAAGAAATGGAGACTGCTTCGTTGTTTTTGTTGTTCAAAGTGAAAAATTAATATCATAATTGCATAAAGAAAATTTGAAATCTTACTCTTTATTCTTGCTACATTCATAGGAAGTATTACATCCATTTAAATAGGAGATGTTGTTCCTATATTTAAGGAGATATAATCTCCATAAATATCTCCACACATAACTCCTAAAACAACTCCATGCTATTTTACGTGAGATTTTGTTTTCTCACAAAACTAATATTGTTAATGATTTGTTTACTCAACAACTCATAACAATATTTACTCACCCACTCATAATTACATTTACAATAATGTAATTAATTATTACAACACATATTATATTATCCTAGATAATATAATCACTTACATAATATTCTATGTTCACACTACAACATAGATATTCCTAACATTCGCCCCCTTAGTGTGAACATGGGGTAAGAGCTCCTGGAAACATCAAACTTGTCGGAGTAGCCATTGCTACTGGATCTTGCTGCTAATGATCATCCTTGTCGTATGAACATCTTCATCGACTGATCACCTTCCAACGAAGTACCTTCCACCGAAGTATGGCAGTCAGAGGACCGTACGATAGTCAGAGGACCGTACGTAGATGATTTGCCCTGTAAGCTGAGTCAAGCAGTTTGCTTTGAGTCCACGCACGGAGACAGGGAAGCGGTCGGAGGAGGGTCGCGATAACAGAGGGGCCCGAGAGGCCACGTGGAGGCGCGCTAGGAGGTCTGCGCATGTGGGTGCAACATGTGCCACTTAACATAAGAATAGGAGGGTCGTTGTGGCGGGGACCGCTCCAATAGTTTAAGGGCTAGTTTTTTTAGTTTTTAATTTAATATAAGTTTTTAATATAGTTTATATGTATTTCGGTTTTAGTTTTATAGGTTTTATATATATATATATAAATATATAGTTGTATACCAACTATATATAGTTTTATAAAGTATGAATACTATACAAAAAAAATTGTATAGATTTAGATAAAAAATTATGAATGAACTATTCAAAAATAAAATAAGGTTTCATTTAAAAAAATGTAAAAAGAACAATATTACCAGAGACCATAGTTTTCACACGACCAATGAAAAAATTCAAATGGCCTATTTTCCTGAATCTTGTCTCCTGTGTACTTTATTTTTCACTTGGAATTTTTACTTGTTTTCTTGAATTCCTGCATACATTATAAACTATACAAAATATTTCAAATATTAATAGTTCTTACCTTGATTTTGTAGGTTGAATAATTCGAATGATTTTTCACTTCGTTGTGGAGACTCCAATTAACTTCCACCTGTGCAACTAACATTCAAAGAGGGGGAGGGGAGGGTTATATAATATTTCACCCCAACTACCTAACTTCCCAATGGTTGCACCCTTTCATTTAATAAGTTAGGTGGTTAGATTAAATTTAATTATCTCGCTCTGGTACCATGTTAGGGACAAGATATTAAATGACATAACATTAAATATTATTCAAACATTACAATAACTAAAATAACTTAAACAAATAACTAAGTGAACACATTGACACATGATTTAACATGGAAAACCCGTAAATGGGTAAAATATCATGAAGAATATTCCACTAATATGAGAAACATTTACTTTATAGTCTAGTAACTCCCCCTCCTTCTACCCCCTGTCTTACCCGTGATAAATAAAGATTCACGTGATAATTTCTAAAACAATTCAAATATGACCAATAGTCATATATAAATAACCCGAAGGGCTATGTCTCTTAATTTATGAGGCACTCCCAATTTTAATTAATAGTTAGTTAATTTAATAACTAACACAACCTAATCTATAGTTTATGTTATCTAAATTCCACAGCCAGGAGGTTTCTTGCGTTTTCGAAACCCGTTCGGAGTTGAATCTTCGCCAATGGAAAAAGGGACTTAGCCAAAACACAAAGAAAGTAGAGCAGGCTCGCAAATGATGCCAAGTGTCCAACCGTCGCAACTCAAAAGTTAAAGGAAGGCGTAGAGTCTCGGAAGCCCGTAGGGTTTCCACATGGAGCTAACTACAAAGGTCCCACCCAAAAAGGGGTTTTGACATTATATACAGTGGGGCCCTTTACTCACCCAAAGGAATGAAATGGTGTGCTCACGAGACGGTGCCAAGTGTCGGCACAACGCATTCCCAAAACCCTGAAGGGTAGCAGAAATCTTAAGGATGCGTGGGCTTCCCACGTGGATCTGGCAAGAAATGGACTCCAGTTCAAAGCAGGTCACAAAGGTGACAAGCCATGTATCACGTATGAGTGATTATGAGACTTATCTATAAGATTTAAATGCTCAGGAATTTTTCAAAAGGTCGGAGGTGAAGGGTCATCTAGCTTGTCATTTCAGTAGCGAATTAATGCGTAGCCTGCAAAGAATTCCAACCTGCGAAGACTCAAGTTATTCATTTGCATTCAAAGGGTCATTTCAGTATAACAAAAAATACGTGTCGTTTGAGTCATGAGGTGGGAACCAATGCACAAGGGATCAAATATCTGGTTATGTAATAAAGAGCCGAAGGGATGTTTCTCAAAAGGCGAGTCCATCTCAAAGGATTCAGTTGTATGATAGTTAAAGATGCATTAAATAGACATGGCTCTCACCCCTTTAGAAGGAGACAGATAATGGGAAAGTGTGAGAAAGATCTCGAGAAATCTATTCCTGTCACTTCACTCCATTTATCATAATTAAAAGCAGTTGGAAAGGAGTGTAGGAGGGATTCTTATCTTCTCTTCCTCCTCCTATATATATTATATGCAAAAGAGTTAGAAATATATAGATATATAGTTAGAGACATAGATAGAGTTAGATATAGATCTGAGAGTCACGATTTTCTTCTTTGTCTCAAGTCCCTCTTTTGTAAAAGACAGGGTCCAAGCTCTAGCCTTCTTCCTGGGTTTTGTAACAACAATCTTACCTCTTTTCTAATGTAATACTGTGCACAATTGTTGGAGTAATATATATGTCATGTGGTATTTTTTTATTTATCATTTGCATATCTTTATTGACTCTGATCGCCTTTATTTTCACATAGAAACTGTGCATCTTCCAATGTTGTTGCTATCTTTGAAGTTGTGCTTAAGTAGTTTGAGGTAGTGTTTTGTGTGAATCTTTTCGACCTATGGTGCATTTCGACCACCCTTTTCAAGATAGTTGTGGTCTCGATTGATCTCTTGGAAGGCTTGTTTGGCGCATTGCCCCCTTTAAATTCATGTTTTGGTTTCATTTTTCTAACCCTCATCTCACATTTTAAAGAAGAGACAACTTCTTTAAAATATGGAGGTCTCCTTAGGGTGCACGTCCCACTAACCTAAGGATTCCCATGACTTTGATGGTCCAATCCACCAAGGATGATCGTCAACAATTTTTCTGGCACGCCTGTGGGATGACTCAGAGTGATATTTTATCATGGCATCAACTTCGCTCTATTCTTGATAAAGTTCAAACATCAATGAAGATAGTTGCGAGCACATCCAACGACTCCACATGGTTACAAAAATCATTACAAAGGCTCGCAGACCTCCCTCTCATCCATTTCCACTCATCTTTCTTTCCACGTCTTCTCGTTTCTCTTCATCCTATGGAGTCGTGCAATCATGACTTCATTACCACCAAGGGATCATCCCTTTTTCCATCTCCAAGCCACCCATTCCACCCTCCCCCTTTCTTCGAGCAGCTATACCCCCGCACTAGAAAGTAATGGCTCTAAATCCAAAAGAAGAGGAGCATATGGTGAGAAGTGATACGGGCTTAGGAGGTTCATATCACAAGATGAGCAGAAGAGAGGCTATAGAAGTTGCCTCTATTTTTCCTCCCCACAAAGAAGCTCCCCTGGAAAAGTTTTTATCAACGGGCTTCATACTACAAGATGAAGCCACATATGATGGAGAATTTGTAGACTCAAAAACCATCATACAAAAGCATAAAGCTTTGACAAAGGAGGAAGAAGATAAGCTCGAGTGCTTATCGATTTGGGGGATGCCTCGATGAAGAAGGGCCTGTAGAAATAACAAACTTCGCCACTTCATCAACCCCGCAACAAAGGCAGCCTTCCACTCACAACAGCTCCCTTGGGATTAGTCCTAGGACTCTAGAAGAAAGTATTATTGAGAGATTTTTTCTTTCAATCGAAGAGCTTGGATTCACCGAAAAAGCTGCTAAAAACAAAGAAGGAGAGGATAGGGATGACACCCTTCAGAGAAGCCTACAAAAATCCCCATTCCAAAAGATGCAATCTAGAACAACGGGAAGAAGCAAAGAGTCAGACTAACTCCCACCAAAGAATGGTCCTCCTCAAGACCAAGGGAAGACTCAACACTAGTCATGCTCACTTCAGAGCATGAGGATAATTTTCAAGACCCCGAGGGTCAACTACAACACCTCCAACCAAGAGAGGAACATCTAAAGGAGGTATTCATTCTGTTCGTTGATACCATGGGTGGAAGAGTGAAAGGTAATTTTTCACTCTTGTTACAGGCCATATCAATAGCTAAATTAATTGTATGGCCTCACTTCATAAGAAAAGGAAGCTATTTTTCCTTTCATGTTTTGGGTTTTGTTTAGCTTGTACCAAACCAATTAGATTAGGAGTAGAGATGCTTTCAATAAAATAAGTGCTTGCACACACTCTGCATGACTCATTTGAGGCATGTATGTTTTGTCTTTTGTATAGGCCCGCACTTATATTACTCTATCAAGGAGGCACCAAATCCTATGAAGAGTCGACTTGATGAAGAATTCACAGTTGGCTGAGGCAGTTGCAAGCTTCACTTCGAGAAAATGTAGAGCAACTAAAATCAGTCAAAAGATTCTATTGGTTGTCTTTTCAATTTTCTACTCTCACAAAAATAAATTACAGATGTTTTGTCATGAGAGTAAGAAGGCTCAATAATCAACCAATGACTATGAATGCTACGTAAAAACCAAAAGTGCTACGGGCTCATATTCATAGTGGCTTTGAAGCATAGTTCCAGACCAAATTAATAGCGGAAGATTGTGGGTTATTTCCATTTAGCAGGCTAATGGTCCCAATGAGTCGCTAGACTATTATCTAAATTCCATAGCTAGGAGGTTTCATGCATTTTCAAGCCCATTCGAGTTGAATCTTCGCTAATGGAAAAAAGAGACTTAGCCAAAACAAAAAGAAAGTAGAGTAGGATCGTGGATGATGCCAAGTGTCCAACCGTTGCAACTTCAAAAGTCAAAGGAAGGCGTAAAGTCTCGGAATCCCGTAGGGTTTCCACGTGGAGCTAACTACAAAGGTCCCACCCAAAAAGGGTTTTGACATTATATACGTAGGGCCCTTTACTTGCCCAAAGGAACGAAATGGTGTGCTCACGGATGGTGCCAAGTGTCGGCAACGCATTCCCAAAACCTTGAAGGGCAACATAAATCTTAAGGATGTGCGGGCTTCCCATGTGGATCTGCAAGAAATGGACTCCAGGTTTGAAGCAGTCACAAAAGGTGACAATCCATGTATCACGTATGAGTGATTATGAGACTTATCTATAAGATTTAAATGCTCAGGAATTTTTCAAAAGGTCGAGGTGAAGGGTCATTTAGCTTGTCATTTTAGTAGCAAATTAATGCGTAGCCCCATGTGAAGAATGCCAACCTATGAAGACTCAATTTATTCATCTGCATTCAAAGGGTCGTTTCATTCAAACGAAAAATACATGCCATTTGAGTCATGAGGCTGAAAGAGGGTTTAAAACCTGCAAGCAAGGATCACGAGGGACGACGTGCACATCAAGGATGTGCGAATGACAATGTGAAGAGATCTCGGGAGGAGCGAGCATCAACCGAATGTGCATGCAAAGATTTGAAACATAGGCAAAACCTAGTTAAGCCATAAAACTCTCCTCTATCTCATAGATCAAATGGGGTGTACATATAGGAGGTGCTGAGTAACCCCCAGTGCTGCAATCATGACAAATCGAGTAGAGAGGGGAGTTACATTCCCAGAATAGAAGTGTAACTCCTAATGACACATATGACGCACTGACACACTGGCGCACTAACACGTAAGGGAATCTCATAATGACCCCTAAATGACACATGGACCTACGATCTCACCTAAGTGAGATGAATCACCTAATGATGTGGAAAATAACACACACCAACACCCCCCCTTCATCGTAACTTAGGATGAGGTGGAAAGTCAAAAAAAAGAAATGGGTCCCGACACAAAGCCTGATGAGGTACCCATGTACAAGAAAGAAGTCCCAAGCAGTGAAGGAAAACCCAGTGGGAAAAACATCCACCACAAGAGAACAAAACACTCTCTAATATAAGAAAGATGCCAAATATGGGTCTCGACCATAGACGAGCCTAAAAGGGTACCCATGTACAAGGAGGCAATCTCTCGAAAGAAGAAGAAGAGAGAAGAAGAGGGAGATGAGAGGAATGTAGAAGATGCCATGGATGGATCTGAACTTTGCAGCTCTAGGAGGTCTCCCAAAAGAATGTCGATGATGAGATCCTCTTGCCTCTGGACTGAAGAAGAGCCACCCGCATCGAATAGTGTGCCTGCTATTAGGAAGGACATAAATGATGTGTTGGAAGTCTTCCCACTCCACGAAGGAAACTGCAGGTAGTAGCACGAAGAACTCCGAGTCTGGTGCACTAAAGTGTGACATAGGTCTAGCAAGTGAGTGCGAAGTAACCGAAGGTAATGCCATGTGTTAGGATTGTCAAAGTGAAAAGAGGAACACCCGTAAAAGGATGTCCAAGTGATGTGAAGGGAATAAAACATCCTCCACAACAAAAAAGGGATCCACAACTGAGGGTGGATCAATGAAGGTCTCTGGAAATGTGGAAGTGACATGATTCCCAGAAGGGGCACTCCCAACAACAGAGATGATGAACTCCTCTGAAACACCTGTAGATGGATGAGGGACCTGTAGAGCATCACAAGTGGACTCTACGAAAAGACGACTAAGGTCAGGAAGATACTCATCCCAATGAGGGGGCTCAACAAATAGAAGAGCGATGTCAAATAGGTATGAGTCATCCAATGAAGGAAGAGGAGTGGAAGGGGCCTCGCACACTGGAAGTGGAAAGGAGGTGGTGTAATGACTGTATGAGACTGAGTAGGATACTGCTCGATATTTGATGAGATGTGGGATGTGTCAACACTCTCTGGAATAGTGAGAGAAAGAGGAGAAGAGTCCTCTGTAGTGCTCTCGACATCGAACCGGGTGCATAATCCTCGTCATCAGAAGTAGAACCAAGCGAGTCTCATGCTCGGTGAATACTTGTCATCGCATGAAGAAGAGAGACAACAATCAACAACAGCAATAGCGGCGGCAGTATGTGAAGGGTCTCCATAGAGGGACTGAAGAATGCTCTAGACACGGTGAGGTGGATCTGAGTGTGCCACATGAAACTAGAGAGATCTAGAGACATGCATCATCATGTGACCATAGATGTGGTCGCAAGTGTCGAAAAATATTCTAGATGACGATGATCAGTGGGTGTAGGAACTGGCCCAAGCAAGAAGGGTAAAAGACCCTTGTGGGCAAAGTAACGTTCCATGGAAGCACGCCAAGCTAAATAGTTCCCTCTCCCGGTGAGAAGTGGCGGAGGCTGTAAGGCGATCCTATGATGCTCAAGTCTGGAAAGAGCACTCTCCATGATGAAAAATGCAAGATGCACAAATGCAAGACGTCGGACTCAGCCAATAATGCGTCTACGTGTGAAAGCCCAAGAGTACAAGCAACCCCCGAATGCGGCACTTTATAAAAGTAGTGTGTTTACAAAACTGACAATGCCATCACGTAATGTGCAGAAAATCATGCAACTTTGACTAAAGAAGCGCTCAAAAATGAGCAACGAGTCAAAATTTATGGCATTAAAACGATTCCCGCAACTGATGGAAAAATACTAGATGCTACAAAAGCATTAAAAAAGTGCACGAGATGGGTGCAAAGGGTATCGTGTGGGTACTCATTGGAAACAAGGCACAAAATTTTAGCTAGGGTTTGTTTTGACTGCGAGGGGGGATTAGCCTCCTACCAACCCCGGACCTTGCCCTCCGTCTTCGACACTCTTAGGAGGGGATTAAATTACAAGCCAAAAATAGCCTAAATTGTAATTCCATGCCATTTAATAAATTTTTGTTTTTAATCACCCTAAACAATTAAAAAGAAGGTGATGGAGAGGAGGGGCCCACGTTGGAAGAGTGGACAACAACCGCTTTGGAGCCCACGTGGAGGAGCTGCTTTGGAGCGTTGAGCAGATGCGTGGAGCTGGGAGGGAGGTGGAGCTGTTGCAGTTCGTAGGAATCCATGGGAGGCTAGCTATAGGCATGTGAAATGGCCCAACAGAATGTGTAGGAGTCGGAGATGGGCCAAGGTTAGGAGCTAATGCCACGTGGAGGAAACCAGAGCCGAACATAGGCGTGCAGTGCACAGGAAAACAACTTGACCAAAAAGGCAAGACAAAAAGAAAACATTTTTCCAAGGAACCACGAGCTTGCACAGGGAACACGAGCTAACAAGGAAAAATGCAGGCACCAAAAACACGTCGGACGAAGAGGAAACATGTCCACGCAGGTGAAAACCAGCAGAACTCGAGTCACATGCCAAAATGAATGTAGGAGCATGCAAATCCACGAGGTCTCGCAACCCTCTAAAGAGGCAACCTCAAACTATAATATACCCCTAAAGACACTCAGTAGTGCAGAACACCCAAGAATGAGCCACGAACCAGCCTGAGAATGTCCACAAAGTGAAAAGAGCCGAAGTACCCACGTTGAGACAAAGCAAACAGTCGTGAGTAAATGTAGAGGCACGAGAAAACTGCAGATTGGGTGAGCACGTAACCACAGAAGCCAATGGTGAATCTAAGCATGCGGGAACATGTAATGAGTTGAGCCCACAGACATGTGAAACTAGCGCCAAGAGTGCTAAAAAAGCACAAAGATTCGAGGTGAGAGGTAACGCATGCAAAGGTAATGCACGAGAAAACCAAAAAAAGAGCCTTTGAATCCAAAAACGTGCCCGAGTAGCGAGTTCACCAATGCAAACGAGTCAAATAGGCATAAAAACCAAGCACAAGTAACCTCGAGCCAACCCACGAACAACCCAAAAACCAAACAGAGGTATAAAACCCAAATCAATGCAAGAACCACACAACTGGAATCGCCATTACGACACATGCAGAAAGAGATATGAATATCACGCCGGAAGTCAGAAAACATGCATAGAAATGCCGATGAGTGCACGGATCCACAAGATCCGCTCTGATACCATGAAAGAGGGTTTAAAACCCGCAAGCGAGGATCACGAGGGACGACGTGCACATCAACGGACGTGCAAACGACAGCGTGAAGAGATCTCGGGAGGAGCGAGCATCAACTAAATGTGCATGCAAAGATTTGAAACACAAGCAGAACTTGGTTAAGCCATAAAACTCTCCTCTATCTCATAGATCAAATGGGGTGTACATATAGGAGGTGCTGAATAACCCCCAGTGCTACAATCATGACAAATTGAGTAGAGAGGGGGAGTTACATTCCCAGAATAGAAGTGTAACTCCCAATGACACATATGACGCCTTGATGCACGACGCATAAGGAATCTCATAATGACCCCTAAATGACACATGGACCTACGATCTCACCTAAGCGAGATGACTCACCTAATGATGTGGAAAATAACACACACCAACAGAGGCCGGGAACCAATGCATAAAGGATCGAAATATCTGGTTATGTAATAAAGATCCGAAGGGATGTTCCTCAAAAGGCGAGTCCATCTCAAAGGATTCAGTTGTAGGATAGTTAAAGATGCATTAAATAGACATGGCTCTCACCCCTTTAGAAGGAGACAGAGATAATGGGAAAGTGTGAGAAAGATCTCGAGAAATCTATTCCTGTCACTTCACTCCATTTATCATAATTAAAAGCAGTTGGAAAGGAGTGTAGGAGGGATTCTTATCTTCTCTTCCTCCTCCTATATATATTATATGCAAAAGAGTTAGATATATATAGATATATAATCGAGACATAAATAGAGTTAGATATAGATCTCGAGAGTCATTCAATTCTCTTCCTTGTCTCAAGTCCCTCTTTTCTAATGTAAAGACAGAATTTTTGAGTAATATATAAGCTCTAGCGTTCTTCTTGGGTTTTGTAACAACAATCTTACCTCTTTTCTAATGTAATCTTTTCAGTCATGCACAATTTTTGGAGTAATATATATGTCCCATGTGGTTCTTTTTTTATTCATCATTTATATATTTATATTTAAATAATAAGAATGTAACTTATATTATTTAACTATAAAGCTAAACATTATGATAAGCTCTTTATCGACTATGATCGCCTTTATTTTCACATAGAAAATGTGCATCTTCCAATGTTGTTGCTATATCTTTGAAGTTGTGCTTAAGTAGTTTTTGAGGTAGTGTTATGTGTGAATCTTTTCTAAATTTGATTAATCTTTGTAATAATATGAGTTTTCCTACTGCAATATTAATCCCTCACCTTGATTTCTCACTCACGTTTCCCCACCTACGTAGGAAATTCCTCCTTGTGTAAGTTTGCACAAATTGAAAACATCTTTCGTAGGTGTAGTGGAGTGTGCTTGTTGTATCCACGGTTTCCTAGCCAACCAAAAAGTTTTATTTTTTGTTTACACACAATAATGGAGCTGCCTCATTCAAGCAAAGAGACCTAGTCCTGGAGCGTTGGTGAAACCCACCAATTTTTCCTATCGAAATTTTTTATCTTACCAAAATTTTTGCCACCCACCGTGGAACCAATTTTACTATTTTTCACCCACATATATTGTAATAACTACCCCATTCCATTTATTCCCACAAAATACACAAAAATCAAATACCCTAATTTTTTTATACGAGAATTCAAAAAATCATTGAGCCTTATGTCTTCCACCAAAGGCTAATCCCTGGGAACCTTCCGTCCTATCGAGACTCCAAAATTTTTTTGCTATTCCATATCCAAGAATATATTACATATGTATTGAGGAGGCTATTTGGCATAATAGAGTAAAGTTTTTCCACTACTGTAAAGGGAGGCTATTTGGCATAATAGAGTAAAGTTTTTCCACTACGAAGCTATGAGAGTGTTAGATTCTAAAGAACAATGCGTAGAATCCTTGAAAAGAGCAAGACAAGCTTAGGTTCAACAAGGAAGAGATTAAGTCAATCCAAAGTCTGCAAGTTGGCTGATCAAAGATACACTAGGTCGTAGAGACAAAGAGAAAATCTTGATCCCGTATTTGAAGAGCTCCAAAGATGACAACAACAAGTTAGAAATTCACCGCACTAATTTCATCTCGAGACTCCTCTCATCGGTAGTCAAAGTGGTTTCAATCTGTTAGATATAGAATTTCCTAACCTCATAGAAGACTTTGAAGACTTTATAGAAGCAAAAGTAAGAGCAAGAGCGAGAAACATAAGCAATAATGGGTGATGAAGAAGAGAGACCCCAAAAAATTGTGCCATGGGGCGAAACATTGGTCTACTCACCCTCCCTCAACCTATCCATGAATTGCCAAGGGGATCTAGAAAGAGTTTTACCAATTTGAGAGGAGATGGTACATAACTCTCGGAAGAGAATGTGGCAGCATTCATCATTTCCTATGGTGTACTAAAAGTGGAGCACAAATATGTGTCGAGTTAGGTTATTTGTGGAATCTTTGGAAGATAAAGAAACAAAATTGTTGTATCTCCTACCGGTTAGATCCATCACCTACTAGGATGATATCAAAACCAGTTTTGAGGATAGATTCAAATCCACTGAGGAATGATAAGACCTCCTAGTGTAACTTGTGTAAATAAATAAGGAATCTAACGAGATTATGAGGGATTTTGTATCCCGATATAACGAGTTGATCAAAGGGATACCATTCAAGCTATGCCCCCGATGATAACATAAATATATTCTCCTTCAATGCCCAATTGTCGGAGGTAGGATTTATTATCGAAGATACCTACCTAGGAATCTTAAGGAAGCTCAAGATTATGCTATTGAGATAGAAGATGATCTCATTCTATCTGGAAAAGTCGAAAATCCAAATGGTAAGCAAAAAGGTCAAGGCTCCAGCTTTATTGACGGATCCATTAATTTAGAAATCGGCCAATGATGTGATTGCACTCAAGAAACAACTTGTACATAATACCTTGAGAGATGCTCAAAAGAAGAAGAATTTTTGAAATAGAAAAGGATTGGCCCCCTTCTCGTAGACTTGCCCTTGAGGCACTTTGCTAATAAACACGATCTGTGATGCGAAGAAGAAATTGAGGAGCTGAAAGAAGAGAATGAAGATGGTAATGTTCTTGAGATTGAAGAAGTTGAAGACGACACTCAAATTGGTTTCCTTGAGTATTCTTCAAGAGACGATGATGATGAAGAGGAAACACCAAGTTTCTTATGTGTGGTTTTTACTCGCTCTCAAAAGGAAGATTCTTCATCCATGGCTGTTGTGTAAAAAAAAAGAAAGATGATCCTCCAATGGTAACTTCACAAAACAAGATAATCAAAAATAATCCCCACTCCCACCTTGATTAAATTTGCGAAGGAGAAATCAAACCCCATAGTAATCAAGAAGCGGGATGTCATAACAAGTAAGTCCTCTCGTGTTTCCCATAGCTCTAATTCTATATCTAAGGCTAATCTTGCAAAGACCTCAAATGCTCAATCAAAATCAGCCACTCCTTCCTATCCTGCCACTCCATCCACTAAGAATACCCAAGCTTCTAAAGTAGTATCACCTTCACCTTGTAAAAAATCCATTATTATAGGAACATCAAGTTCATCCACCTTTGCTCAATTTGATATCGTCGAACATGTGAATAAGTATAAAGTTCAGATTTTTGAATCCAAATTTTTGCAAACACACCCCAAGAATGTTGAGAGGCTTGTCACTATATTAAGGGTGGTAACCCAAAGCCTAACACTACAAATCCCAATTTTAAAGGATTACTTGCCAACACATGTTTCACCGAATAATTTGTGTGATAATACGAGATGAGGTAACGATCAAGGAGGAATACCGTGATATGTTGGTTAAAGGTTGAATGTGCATGTTCTTGACTTTATCCAAGTTGATCCTAGAGAACTCCTTTTTGTCTTTGAAGGACTACCCGTAGATATAAAGCAGACCACCAAATGATATTAAATAACAAGAGTAAGAGGAATTTTTAACGAGGCTAGATCCGGAAGCGTGATGGTTCCTCAAATGGTCACAATCGTCTGTTTTTATCAAATCAATGAAATTAAATATAATAAATAAAGGTCCTATTTTTAACACTTTGATTTAGGTATCTCAAAATGTTATCAACAAACTAGATTAAGAAAAGTATTGAAATCTAAACTAATCTAGCATCGGGAAAGGTATGTTTTTGGCTGGGACAGTCACATGGGTGTTAGGTAAGGTCACAGAGGTATTTGGTAAGGTCTGGGTGGAGTTTAGGGGATGTTAGAGGTATTTTGGTGAAGGTCAATAGAAAAAACGATGACCGATGTTAGTAGAGGGGGGAGACAGGGATGATTA
This sequence comes from Taxus wallichiana var. yunnanensis, assembly GCA_018340775.1. NCBI lineage: Eukaryota > Viridiplantae > Streptophyta > Pinopsida > Cupressales > Taxaceae > Taxus > Taxus wallichiana. Next base: position 945,331,697 of record CM031235.1, read on the forward strand.
AGGTGATTGATGTTGGTAGGGGCAATTTGATAGTAAATTATTAAATAGAGGTTTTTAGGCTCTCTGTGATTACACAAAGATAGAGAGGGTAGTATGGTTTAGGTCATAATATGGCTGAGAAGACTTAGGGATACTAAGGAAGAGGTTTAGAATGGTGAAAATTCTTGGGATGGTTGAATAGTGGATTGGTGGGAGGAAGGTGATGTATAGGCAATAGAGGAAATCAACTATTGAAAGGAGCAAGAGATCTACAAAAGGAATAAAAAAATTATTAGAACCACAATACTTACTTGATGTCTTGTAAATCTTGGGAGTTGGGATGGTTGATGGTTGATCGAGAAAGAAGTTCTTGAGTCCAGTGCATGGAAATATGACCTTTGTGCTTTTGTGAGTTTTCCAACGCTCTGGAAAGATGAACTAGATGTTTGTCTTGCACTATGGTTGTGTGTTCATCATCTAGATGTAGGAGGGCTTGAAGATTCATGCTTGAATGCAATCAGGCTCCAATAAATGAATGACCAACCCGTGTAAATAGTTGTGAAAGTGTATATAAGGTAACCGATGGCGGTTAGGTGACCAACGTTAGTTGAGGGATAACCGACATCGGTTAAGGCGAGAAAGTCTAGGTTTACCAAAAATAGGAAGATCTTTACTATTTTTGCGTGATTTTTATTGATTACTCGCTTAGGGACATGGAGTTCATGTGAGCGAAGGCAGGAAGGTCATAGAAGAATTCCTAATTAGGTTTAGGAAGAAGTCTTAGTTAGTTAGATTAAGTGGTGACTCAACACTGGGAGTGATGAATCGGTCTTTGAGAGTGATGACTTGATCATTGTGAGTTAAATGTTCCTGGAATGGGTCCAGGGTGAGGTATAACGATGAGTTGGAGGTGTGAGGGTGAAATTAACTTAATTAAATTAATTAATAATGTGAGGATGAATATTAGTATAGGATGAAGGGGTCATGATTAATTAAATATATTATGTTAATTGATTGAAGGACCAAGGGGAGTGTGACCCAAATTTTGTGTCTACATTTACCCCCTTTGTCGTGTAGCTTGTTTTGTAAGTAATGCTAACAAAAACAAGGAGTCGATGTCCCAAGTATAAGTGGAGGTTAGGTTTCCCCAAGTAGGGCTGAAGGTGACCCCCTCAAACTATGAACCGATGAGGTTGGAAAAGTAGTCGGGAGTGGTTTGATAAATAGGTGATTGATGAAAATGAGGGTCAGTAGGTAAGGGTATGGTCATTTTGGGTAATGGGTAATGGCAATCGAATGCACACACATGTATATATTACGATACGGTACCAAGTGGAAGAGCTTACAAACTCTACGTTGTCAAAAGGCGATAGGTTTATCCAAACGAGGTTGAAGTGATTTAGGTATCCAAGGTATAGGATATGGTTATGAAGCACAATGAGGTCCGGTGTAGGAACAGTAATAGGTTTTGTTCCATGGCACCAAAGGTATGGTCGGGATAAACATCATGTCATTAGGCAAGGTAAGGTCATTAGGCTAAACAACACTTGGTAACAACATCGCAAGGTATAACGAGTACACAAATTCAAATGTCACAAAAGGTGATTTAGGTTAGGGTATGTAGGTCGAGTACAAGTAAGGCTGAGGTATAGGTAAATAACATGTCCCTAAACATAGTTAAGGAAATGTACAGGTAATGTAGGCTTGCGGGTAAGGTGTAATAGGTGTTGGTAAGGTCAAAATTTGTTGGATCAATAATGGTTTTAGACATGATTGAGTCTCGGTCATGCGAGGCCTGATTGAGTCGGTATAGACATGGTGGAGTATAGGTGAGTTAGGAAGTCGAGGTCATGTAGGCATGATGGAGTCAGGTATAGGCATTGCGTATAGTCTAGGTGATTTAGGCATGGTTGAGTCTAGGTCATTTCGGGCATGGTTGAGTTTAGATTAAATAGGTATGGTTGATTTTAGGTCATTTAGGCATGGTTGAGGTCATGTAGGCATGAATGAGTAAGGTATAGGCATGGTGGACTCTAGGTGATTTAGGCAGTCGAGGTCATGTAGGCATGATGGAGTCAGGTATAGGAAGTTGAGGTCAAGTTTTTTGCGTTTGATTTAATTTCCAAGTTATTGGTAGTATGGAAAATAAATGATGATGTATATGTATGTTGGGGTGTGAATTTCCAAATATTTGATATCATGGAATGTTAGGAAATATATCTTAGTGCTCCATTTGTATGTATGGGTGAATAATAATTACATGTGTAATTATTATTATGGTAAATTAGTGAAAGTACATTTACTATGTAAATGTAAATAGTAAATGTAAAATGTGGTTAGTATGTGGTAAGTTAGTAAGTTAGAATAATAAAACAATTAGTGTTGTTTTATTATTATATTGGTGAGAGGTTGAAACCATATGGGTGTATGGTTGTATATGAAGACAAAGGTTGTTGTGAGGATTGTTATTATACATCTCCTATATAATGGAGTGTATTGAAATAGTGAATCAATAAAATATAATATAGAGTTGTTGATTTCAATTATTGTCTATGTAGCTATTTCATGGATTCTTTGTATTAGATAAGAGTAATTTTACATTCGGCACTCATACAATAGGAAAGTTCATGCTTCAACAAATAACTCTCATTTTGAAGCATGTTTTGGTCACTTACCTCCTAATCGATTTGATGTTGTGATGGGACAGACGAGAAATGCAAGAACTTGATTCTGAAACACAAAGGTTTGACAATGGCATTGATAAAATAGGGAAAATTCATCTTCAAGTGCAAGAGAAGTCGAAGGAGTCTCAAGCTAAGTACAAAGTGTGGCATGATCAACATAGAATCAAGCGTAAGTTACAAGTTGATGACAAGGTGTGGCTTTAGTTAAGCAAAGAAAGAATCCAAGGCTAAGCTAAGAATCTAAAACCACTTAGGTGTAGTCCATTTGAGATCGTGGAGCTAGTATGCCCTTGTGCATTCATATCAGACCTACATAAAGATATATTCAATTGTGAATGTCAATTACTTATGTCTTTTTGGGCACCCTGCTAGATAATGAAGAAGAAGATCATTTGTTACCTTGCATTGAAGAATTTGCACCAAGTGATCAAGAATAGTTGGTCAATGACGTTGCTTTGTAGTAGAAGGTAATGAGGAGAAAAAGCAAGAAAATTGTAAAGTTGGATTGAAATGCCAATTGCCAAGCACAACGAGGTGATATTCCCAAGACAAAGTGAGGGAATTGTTTCCTCGCTTTATGAGTCCATACGTTTTGGGGACCAAAAGCATCCCAATTGGGAGAGGTGGAATCTGAATCGGATCATGTGAAAATATTGTATTTGACTCCGAATGAGATAATCAGACTTGCGTCAAAGCTTACTGAATGGTTTTGAGACATGTTTCCATTCACTCCATGATGCATAATTGAGAAAATGGAAAGTGTAGAGAATGGTTAAGGGAAATACCAGTTCAGAAAATTCCTGAGGGTGATCCAGACATCATGGGGCCCACAACAGTTGTAAAAACATGATATGATGACATTTTTGCACCTACCAAATTTGTTTTGATGGAGCAGGAGAAAAAACAGAGAAGATGCATGACTATCAAATCTGCCCCAATATAAGAAAATAAAATCTTCAACCATCAAGAACAGAAGCTGAAATGTTTCCTCGTCTTTTCATGGGTATTGGTGTTTCAAGTCTCTGCATGGCTCAATTGCGCATATTTGTTTGTATAAATACACACCTTGGGGTCATGTTTTGATCATCTAGAGTTGTAAAATGTATAATCAGCTGATTACTGTAGAAAAGCATGTTATCTGAGCTATTTTTTTAAGGCAGAATAAGTTTGTAGAGCATTGTAGAAGTGCTGAAAAAGTCCCAGTGTTCTTGGAGGCTCAACTTGAGCAGTTGGCTTTAATTCTTGCATGATAATAATGGAGATAATGAGGCCAACACCACTATTCCAGAATTTTCCCACTTTGGGTTTTTCAAGGGTAATTTTTACGCTGATTCTCTCTGTTTTATGGTTGTCTCGGTCTATTTTTCGCTTACATTCCATGCAACTACTTCACAAATTTCAGCACTTAAGGCATCACAATTCTAAGCATAAATTTGTTTTCCAACATAGTTCTTAAGGGGAATCAAGCTAATTCAGTCAGATCAGAACTCTAGCATGGTGAGAATCATGTTGATAAGTTAGGAATGGAATCTCCATCCTAAATAGGGATCACTATCCACAGTTACCAAGGAATGGGGTTTTCTCTATTAGCAACCATAAGGTTTCTCAAATCCTCAATACTAGTTCACAACAGTGAAGACTGCTCCTTACAAATGTGATCAAGAATCTTTGCTCCCATTGGATTTTCACTACACAACCACCTTGAATACACTATAACTCTCTCAATCACCCACTAATGACATGGTTCCATGGTTTCTTGTTAACATTAGACACTTTTCTTGCTTCCAAACCCCTGAAATAGGGTATTCCAACTGTGAGAGGGTTTCTTGTTTTGTTTTCACTTTGTTTGAACACTGTAGGGTTTCTCAAGGACTCACAATGCTCCTTCAGGCATTGGAACAACTTTATTACTATTCTTCCTCTATGACACAGATTGGAGTCACTCCAATAAACTTTCCTTAGGGACAAAACTGCAATCACAGTCCTATACTCTTTCAAACTGGCATGCAAGGTCATTTACCATACTATCACCCTAGTCATTATGTAAACTTAGTACTATCACCCTAGTCATTATGTAAACTTAGGCCTCATTTGTTTTATACCTCCACACAGATTCCATTCATTCACACTCCAATCCTTTCAATCATTCAATCAATTGTGCATAGTCTTACCTCAAGTTGTTATGCATTTATATAAGTTTTAATGAGAGATATATTGTGTTTTGCAGCATATTACTCAAGATCATGGGAGTGCATCATCCTTATTGCATAAAATGGTATCCAAACCAGTTCTGACAGTGAATAAGAAATTGACAAAAAAATTCAACAAATTGACCAAATTACATTATTTTTTCAGCATCTTAACAGCCAAAAAATTGAGAGAACTATTTTGAAGCTGCGAATTGAACTGCAGCAATAGGAATTCAAACCTTACAATATAATAGGAATTCTAAAACCCTAACCAAAAATGTAACCCCAGGCTATAAATTTAATATTTAATTTACATTTGTTGTCTGTAATCTTGACATTCTCTTTAGCCGCCAGTTTATTGACAGTGAGCCTGCATCGCAGCCGTGCAACAATCTCGGGAGATTTCCATCGCCCCACCTTTATTTTCGCAGGCACGTCGATAGCAACAACCAGGGGCACTTTCCCCTTCCTCTGCTCCACATCCAGATTAGATCTTAGCCCCTGCAAGATTCGAACCCGGGACCCCACGACACCCACCTTTAAATTGGTGGTATTGTGGTAACCCTGGTAGAAAGCCGGAAACTACCCGTACACAATTCTTTGCCGGCATATAATACCGCTACTCGATTTGTCTTCCGGTAGTAAACCCCCATTTGTTTATTGGAATTGACTGCCCGTATAGTAAGATTGAACTCTGTAATGAGGCTGTCATCTTTGTTAAAGAAAAACTGATTGACACCAATATGCTCTACATCATATCTTGGAACATGGGGTTTATCGAGTAAGTAAAAAGCGGCGCAGGGAATGGCGACGATGAGCAGCATTAAGAAAACAGCGAGGACGCCAAGGCAGCAAAACCCGCAGGAGCGTGAATTTGGGCGCAGGTGAGGGGGGCTGTAATATCCAGGCTTGCGATTTCCTCGCCTATGCTGTGGCTGAAAGAAGTAGGTGCCTTCGGGCAGAGCCGACGCCGCTGGCGGCAGTGGCAGGGATTTTATGTGTTCCGCCGCCGGATGAATACGCTGATTATCCCCCATCATTGCGCCAAAAAAATAAACAGAGCTTCACAAAGGTAGAGATGAGGTTTGAACACAATACCTCTTATATGCAACGCAGAGTTATTATCCAGCTAGCCTATAAGCTCACCCTTAGAGCTTCACAAAGGTAAGTATGGCGGACGCCAGATTTAGGATGCGGGTTCTCAGATCTTGCTCTGCTGTGGTTTTTATTTTGTGCGCCTTGGGGTTTTATTTGTACGCCTTTGCTTTTTTAATTTGGGCGGATTTCTAAAAATAGAAATCGCTGGGGTTTTATTTTTAGGCCGAACCCGGATCGTCGTCACTTTTCAAGATCAACTATTAGACAGTTGCAAAATCCTACATAAATTGTTCAACCTTAATAATTGATAATCAAGGGACAATGATAAGTAAATATAATACCGCTTACCTTAAGTAAAAGACAAATTGTGTCCATGTTTGTTCAACCTTAATAATTGATAATTGACGGACAAGGGTAAGTATATACGATACCACTTGCTTTGGTAAAACACAAATTGCATCCACGTTTGTTTGGGAAAATATGTTTCTAAGAATATCTCGTAACTTTTATTTTGTGATCTAGGTTTCTCCAAAATTTTGTGCGTGGAACGATCTGTTATGTAGGCAGCTACAAAAAAATTTCAGCGAACCCAGTTTGTCGTTTGGGAGAAAAGTGCAATTTACTATACAACACATTGATCACTGTTGTTTTTTGAAGAAATCAGAGAATCAAAGGTAATTCAAATCTACATTCAATTTTTTTTTGGATATTTAGATTCAACAAAATGGATACACCATTAGATAAATTTAATGGGCTGAAATTCCATACATGGAGAGTAAAAATCCAGATGCAGTTAATGAATAAAAATCTATGGAGGATAGTAGATGGAAACGAAAAAGCACCTACAGATGTAAGCAAAATTGTAGAATGGGAAACTAGAGATGAACAAATAACAAATGAAATTGACTATAATTATGAAGAATTTCTATACTAAGTGAATTTATTGGAGGAAGGAGGCATAGGAGGTTGGAGGTCATTCAACGACCTCTCGTCAGTCACCAACGATGGGGCCGTATCAGCTATGGTGATTATTTTTATACAGTGTGTTCCTGTTGTTTCTTTATATTTCTGGTAGAGTGTTTGGTTGCAGTGTTCCTATTGTGGTTTACAGAATAAAGGAAATTTCACATTGAGGGGGGAACATGATCTCAATGTTCCATTTCTAGTTTTCTACATTTCTGGTATTTTCTATATATGTAGCAGATTTCAGCAGAATTTCCTATGTTATTCCCTGCAGTGAGATGTGATGAGGGCTAAGAATAATACTTGGCATATCATGATGTGGTTGTAGGTAAACCACTTGAAAACCTTCATTTTTGGTTTGTGGTACACCACTTGTAAAACCACCATTTTTGGTTGTTGGTAAACCCTATGCAAAACCATCACCCTTTTGGTTTGTGGTACACCACTTGTAAAACCACCATTTTTGGTTGTTGGTAAACCCTATGCAAAACCATCACCCTTTTGGTTTATGGTAAACCAGTTGCAAAACCATCATTTTCGGTTTATGGTCAACCCTATGAAAAACCATCCATTAGGTTTATGATCATCCTGTAAAATCATCAGATCATGAGCAGGTGCAAGTATAAGGCAGGTTTTCCCCATGTTTGCACTAAGGGGGGGAATGTTAGGAAATATATCTTAGTGCTCCATTTGTATGTATGGGTGAATAATAATTACATGTGTAATTATTATTATGGTAAATTAGTGAAAGTACATTTGCTATGTAAATGTAAAATGTGGTTAGTATGTGGTAAGTTAGTAAGTTAGAATAATAAAACAATTAGTGTTGTTTTATTATTATATTGGTGAGAGGTTGAAATATGGGTGTATGGTTGTATATGAAGACAAAGGTTGTTGTGAGGATTGTTAGTATACATCTCCTATATAATGGAGTGTATTGAAATAGTGAATCAATAAAATATAATATAAAGTTGTTGATTTCAATTATTGTCTCAGGTAGCTATTTCATGGATTCTTTGTATTAGATCGAGTAATTTCTACATGGAAATGTGAAATGATTGATGTATGATATGGTGATGTTATAAAATGGTAAATATGTATGTTGTTATGATTGTTTGATTTCCGAGTTACATGTAAAAAATGGAAACTAACTAGGGTAAAATGTGAATATAAAGGGTGAAATTGGTTAGGAGAAAGAGTGGTGAGCTTACCTCCAAGGGCCTCATGCCCTTTGAGTGCTACCTACATAGCCTTGACGTAAAGGGGCCTCAGGCCAATATAGTTCTCCCATAAGCTAGGGAAGAATATGATGAGGTAGAGGAATGGGTCGGTAGGTTTTAGGCATGATTGAGTCTAGGTCATTTAGGCATGGTTGAGTCTAGGTCATTTATGCATTGTTTAGTCTAGGTCATTTCAGGAATGGTTGAGTTTAGGTTGAATATGTATGGTTAATTTTAGGTCATTTAGGCATGGTTGAGTTTTAGGTGATAGGCATGGTTGAGTTAAGGTGATAGACATGGTTGAGTTTAGGTCGAATAGGCATGAGTGATTGTGGTGAAAGAGGAATTCCTAAAATGTAGGTGTTGAAGGTCTAGTCCTATATAGGAGGATCAATAAGTAATAAAAGAGGTGAATGGTAAGAGGAGAAAAAAGAGCCTCATAATTGATAAGAACCATTACAAGTCTATCATACCAAAGATGGCATATGAACAGAAAACCCTAAAGGCGTTGCATGATTGACTGTTCTAAGGGTGAAGAAGGTCACATGATCACAAAATGTCACATTTGCGGCATGTCCCTTGAGTAGGAAAAAAATTAGAAAGGAAAGGCGGTGAGGTGAAAGAAGTTGGTTTAGTGTAACCTGGTGTGAGACAACATGCCTTTTTAACAAGAGACCCAAGATCAAAATAGGCAAGTCCATGATGAAAAAGTCATCTTTTTCTTTTTGTTTTTGTTTTTATAGATTGATCGATGTGGGAAGTCTATGTGGGATGAGTAGAGTATCTCCTTGAGGTCTTTGTGAAGCTAATCAAACAGAAGCTAATCGAAACAGAAGCTTGAGATATTTTTATTTTATTTTATTTTTGCAGGAATAGTCTTCTTTTGTGATAGACTATGTACAATATGGCTAGATTTGTATAGTTGTCCTTCGAGGAGCGATCTATTTATAACAATAAGATAGAAAGATTAGATGTCCTTTTTGAGGGAGTCATATTTTTGCGAGAAGTTTGAATCAAGGAGTTTTGAATTTGAAAATCCCGTATATTGCTTTTGAATTTATTTTTGGACTTTTAGGTCATGGAAAAGACTATAGAGAAGTATAGGCTTCTTTTATGAAGACAACCATAGCACAGAGGGTTAGCTATGAAAGAGAGGTTTTAAGTAATGAATGACCATGGGATTCCATCCGAAAAGGATGAAAAGTATCCATGAGAATCATGCCATGAGTAGATCCATGGTACTCATATTGAAGATAAGGCTGAAAAGTGACGGGTAATCACATGAGTCTTGTTTAGTCGTTGATCCTTAAAATAGGTAAGTGGAAGGTGAATGGTGCTCAAGGGACAAGCGTTTAATAGACATAAGATGATTTAGGACTTGATTCAATAATAGAATGGTCGAAGATGCAAGGCATTGAGGGGCTCAAGTTTGGGTTTACTTTCAAATGAATACAAACGATAAACACTTGATCCATAAGTATGAGTAACAATATAGGGTCCAAGATAATTAGGAGAAAATTTTTCCCGTTTACTTTTCTCCACTTTTGTTACATGTTGATTTTCCTTTAGGATGAGGTCACCAACTTGGAAGGTTTTTTCTTGGACATGTTTATCGTAGGCATGTTTGATACGTTTTTGGTAGATTTGGAGGTGATTGAGAGCATTGAGATGACATTCATCTAATAACTTAATGATGTATTTTCCGCAGCTTCCTGTTTCACCGATCGGCCTTAGGAATAGTTACGACATTGTGGACCATAGTGTTTGAGTCAATACCGGGCATATTAGCATAGGAGCAAACAAAATCGTTGCTATGATCTCGAGAGAAAAGAAGTAAAAGCTTCCTATTCAACAACTAAATATTGGCCTATTTTTAGAATGTGCGCATCGTCACGAGTGTGAATATTGATTTTGATGGTCGATTCATTCAATATGGTTTGCATCTCAGAAGGTAATGAACTTTGAATATAAGAATCTTCCGCACCAAGGTAGGTGAGAATAGACTCCTCGTCTTGACATTAAACGACGTTAATAGAAGGGGTATCATCATAGATCATTTCATAATATAGGAAGGAAGGAGAAGAGGGTGCCTCACCATCTCATTGATAAGTTAGAGGTCCCAGGAAATGGTGTTCATGAAAAAAAAAAGTTAGGAGGAATGGATTATGGATCCATAGAATCTATAGGTGAAGGTGGTGAAGTTGGTGAATGGGGTGGGAATGTTTATCATCCTCAATGAGTTCGACTTAGGCCTTCTTGGGAGATGGATCAAAAAATCTGATACCACTACGGTCTTTATGCTTACAGTGGTGCATGGGATGATAGTATGGTAGCCTTGTTCATAGAAACCAAAGCCAAAGCCCTTCCAAGCACAACGATGGAGGAAAGTGTGGGTGAAGCGGCGGTTGGTGAGAGATTGAAATTCGGAGGAAAATGGTTGAGTTTGGGAAGGTGGCTCGGGTGAGTAGGTAGAAGCATCAAGTCCTCCATACGTTAAGTTGGTGTGAAGTTGGGGAGGACCGTAAAGGAAAACCTCACCTATCATATGACCCTAACATATTATCCAATTTTTCATTAATGTGGTTTTGAATCAATTTAACTCCAAGTGGGATATTGTTGAGTTTTGGAGATTAATTGCTTCACATTAGCATGCTTTACAAACTTTCTAGAATACATAAGTAACCGACATCGGTCACACAGGGTGGTATCATCGAAGGAAAGGACATATTTTTCAGCTAATCGGGTTCGATTCTTCACCATATTCCTTCCACGTGCATTTGAGTCTTCTAACAATCTACCATAGTCGAGTCTTATACAATTTATTTATAAATGATTTGTGACCTGCTCAAACATGGGAACATTCGACTAGGATGTGGAGCTGCCTTGCGAGGTTGTGGATCTTCCTCGTCAACCACGTAGGTGCTTATACTCGTACCATACTCTTGAGGAGTAAGGAATGTGTCAATATTATAAAGGTGGTACTCCCCCAAAGTGAGGCATTGAAAAACACCTTCTAAGGGATCAGTAGTTGATATGTGGGTAGCGAGGAATGGATGAGCTCTTTGGATAGCTAGGAAGAAGAAGCATTGGTTGGTTGAGAAGTAGATGGTTTAGCTGCAGAAGTTGTGATAACAGTGGGAATAGAGGATTTAGGTGTGGAAGAGGTAGCGGCAACATTGGTGGATGGGGCTATGGGTGAAGGGGAAGTGGTAGCGGTGGTAGATGCCTTAATTGGTATAAGGACATCATTGGGTCGATATAACATGTTACATGTCTTGAATGGTGAAGGGTTAGCTGGAATGGTATAGTTGTGTCCTTCATGTTCAAATTTTAAACAACGGTGTAAGGTTGAAGGAACACAACCCATGGCGTGGATCCAAGGTCGGCCAAGCAACATGTTGTACTAGAATTCCCCCTCTAAGACATAAAATAATTCAAGAATGGTATGGGGGCCCACACAAATGTGGAGAATGATGGTGCCAAGGGTGGAAGTCATGGCATCATTGAATGAACGCAACATAATTGGGTTATTATGCATGTAATTGGAAGGGATGTGCATTTAGTTGTATGCATGGGAAGAAATGATGTTGATACGGCACCACCATCGATCATAATGCGTCGAACATGTATATTATCAATGTAGACAAAATAATAGGGCGGGATCAATATCATCTGATTGGAGAGGTATAATCTCGTCATTAGAGAAACTGAGAGTGGCTACTTGATGAGTAGTAGCAGATGTAAAGGAAGGGGATGAAGTGGTGAGAGAGGCCATATGAATGGGTTATAATGGATGCCACATGAGAAGGGTCATTAAGTAAAATCTCAATAGATTGTGGAACCTCAATGAGGGCCTGTCGATGAGACTCATAGGTTTGGACAAGGTTGTACAAAGACATTTTGAGAGGAGATTGGTGCAATTGTTTAATCATTGTATGATGGGAAACCCCGTCAGAAATAGGGTATGTGGGTCCACAGATGGTGATTTTTGGTGCAGGTGTAGATGGGATATTGGGTAAAAGAGTGGCAGATGGGCTGGTTGTTTTCTCCTTTCCTTTGTCCTTCTGGCTTGAGTGGTAATGTTAACCATATTAATGTGTGGTAAAGGAGCAAGTGAGTCATGATAGGTGTAGTGACAGATGAGAAAAAATATGGTGAGGGCATATACTAGTTTTGTGAAAAAAATGTAGCGCATTGGCATTTTGGCGGAGGTTTGGATAGCTCTCTTATGCAGACCATATTGATCTCAAATGTTGGAGGAGGATAAAAGGGTTGTGGAGGGGGAGATGAAGGTCGCTGAATAGGTAAGGGATGAGGATGTGTGGTGATAGATGGAGGTGGAATAGGGTCCTCATCTAAAAGATCATCATCATCAAATTTTCTTTGGGAGGACATAGTTGGAGAAGAACAGTCTTAAGAGCCTTACAGATTTTCCACATCATGCCCTGGCACACGATGGTAAGTGTAATTTTTCGTATCGTCAAACCCTTCTAGTTTAGGTTTGAGTGGGTCAGTAAGGTCTAAGTGGTGGCAATGTGATGACAGAGGTTTCCAAAAGGTTAGCTAAGATGTTGGCGTAAGACCACCAATGGATCACAATGTGAAGTAAGTGTGGGTCTAGATGAAAGTGTGGGTGATTTTGTGGGAGAGGTGCCACAAGAGGTGGAATTGGAGGTTGAGTCAGTTTGACCACCTATTTAGTAGGTAGTATGGTTTTAGGTTTGGATTGCACCTTCTTGGGTAAAGATGTAGTAGATGAGCTAGCGGTTGAAGGTGGTGTAGGTTTAACTACCTCTTTGGAGGGTAGTGGGTTTTTGGACTTTGGTTGCACCTTCTTGGGTAAAGGTGAAGATAAAGTGCATGATGTAGAAGGGAAGGCAAATGGAGGAAGGGGATGGGTTAGCCAAGGTGATAATGGTGGTGTGATGAAGGCTGTGGGAAGAGGCAAGGTGGAAGGTACTTGGTTGAAGAGAAGGAAATATCATAGGTAATGATGAGGATACTGGAAGTGGTGTAGGTATAGGCGGTAGAAAGGATGCAGGTGATGGTGAAGGCGTAAGATGTGTAGGTAATTTGGGTGTAATTGAGGATCGTGATGAGGAGGTGGGCTGCTGTGATTTTGGTTTACCTTGGGTAGGAGGCTGCTTGGCCAAGGTTGATGGGTGGGGTCCTAGGATAGATGGAAAGGGTGAATGTGATAGAGGGGTGGTGGGGGAGAAACCAGTATATGCGATGTAAGAGGTTGGGTCTTCCTCTTAGGTGGGGGAATAGTCTTTGCACTGGCTTGTGAGGACGTGGCTAAATCTAGTTTGATAGGAGGATGGACTTGACTTGATGTTGGCATGAATCCCAATGTGGCAATGGGTTTGGACGCAAAGGAAGATATATATGTAGGTAAGGCTTTATGCATTGGAAAATGTTTATTCGATGGTAAAGGTTTAAGTGTGGGCAATGGTGATGAAGAAGATGCCGCTAACAATTGGCATGTGCATGATTGGTTTGGTTGTGCTAAAACACCTTTGGATAGATCATGGAAGTATCAACAAACAACATTTGCATCTGAGTTGAGAAAGGTAGTGAAGGCATTTCCAAAGCATGAAATTGTTGACATAATCCAAGCGATCAACCAAATGTGAAAATGAAACTATTGGAAGGGGGATGATGTTGATTTGGTAGTGATTTCGGAAAAGAATGTCGTGAGATAGGAAATGGTTGGCTTCGGACTCTGTGGGTAAAATATCCGAGACAAAATTAGCAGGATCCTTGAAAACCAATGGAGAATTGTCACCAATAGGAAGGGGTGTTGCTAATGGATCCCCTATGGGTAGGGGAGATGACAAGTATCTAGGTTCATCTTTTGGCAAAGAGGAAGGTAAGCATGAATCTCCCATGGGTAGGAGAGAAAATACTATGTGTTGTTCGTCAGGTTGAGAGATGTGTGGGGAAACTGTCTCAGAAGATATGGCGGACTTCTCCATGGGTGAAGGGGAAGATAAAGGAGACTCCTTTGTGGGTGAAGGAGTAGATGAAACAAGTCCCTTCGTGGATGAAGGAGCTCGTGCAAGAATCTCCTCGATAGATGGAGTAGGAGGAAATTGAGGAAGAGGCTGGTATGATGTTAAAAACAACATGAACCTCATGAATGTTACTATCATTAGTCAAAGGTTTGTTGGTTTGGTTAGATGATGGGGTGTGATTTGGGAATGACTTCTTAAAGATGTGAAGGTTCTTGATTATCCGGTGCATTAGGGTTATCCAAGATGAGATCTCCACTATCTAACATTTCTGGATGATATTTTTGAAATTTATACAATTACCATCGTTATGACCTTTAACGTGATGATAGTTGTAGTAATCATTTTCTTTGTACCATGTAGGCATAGGACGAGAGGGGTCAAAAAAACTGTATGTGGTTTGATGGGTGGAAGAGTGATTGCTCCATATTTTAGAAGTTTTTCTAAAATCGAAGAGTAGGTTTCTCCTATGGGAGTATATTTTTTGCTCTCACTTGAAATGGAAAGCTTGAACAGGAGAAAGGTTGGAAGAAGGCTTTGATTGGTTGGATGGATGAGATGGGTCAGCTTTCAAAACTACGCATGGGCATATCCTTTTGCTTTGGAGTAATTATTTTTGAGGTTTGGAAGAAGAAGAGGTATCATTTGATTTAAACACAATGTTCTTGTTACGTAATTGTATCTTCTTCTCTTCAATGGCATGAATTTCAAGTTTTCGGGCCATGGTGAATGCCTCGTTGAACATGTACAAAGGTTTGAACTTGGAGAGTTGGCGAGATGTGCCTAGCACAAGCCCTAGTGAACAAATCTATTAACTTGGTTTGAGGCAGTTGAAACATGAGCTGGTTGATTAGGCTTTACCAACGAGCAACAAAAATCTGCGATAGATTCGTCTTCGTATTGGCATGTCGAGTACAAGTCGGTCATGGTGACTTTCTTGATGATGTTGATAGAAAAGTGGTCTAGGAAAGCTTGAGCTACTTGGTTGAATGAGAAAATGGAGTGCCTAGGTAGAGCACTATACCAATCCAACGCAGTCTGTCAAGGACATTGGGAATGTTCGTAAGAGTAAAGCGTCATCATGAGCGATCAGATAACACCCATGTTTAAAATACCACAAGTGTTGTTTGGGTCTTCTTTGTTGTTAAATCAGTTGAATTTAGGCATTTCCCAATGCGTAGGGTATGGATGAATCAAAATGGATGGGTGAATGGGATCATTGCAAATATCATCGTATGTCAAAGAATTACGATGATCCAGAGACCGATGCTTCCAATGTCGCATCTTGTCCATCATCATTTTGATAAGATTGTTAGTAGGTTGTGATGAATGGGCACCCCTTCAGTATAAGGGGGTAGATGATGAAGGTTGACGTGGGCGGCATCCTAGTATATGGTGGTGCGAATACGAAAAATTGGGAGGAGGAATAGATGCAGGTGGCAAGTATCCTGAATAAGCGATAGATGAGATAAGGGGGTTGTTGGTGATAAGTGTAGGTAGGTGGAGTGGATGTAACAACTCTCATAGTAATTGAAGGAAAGGATTGCGAGATGGAGATGACAATGTTTTGGAAGGGGTATGGGCTTACAAACACCATGGGTGGTTAAGATGTAATAGGTATATGAGAGGTGGCGGGTGTAGATAGACCTACACTCAAGGTGGTTGATAAAGGAATGGTTGACATCATAGGAGCAACTAACATCAAAGGCATGACATATGTTGTAGGTGCAACAAATATCAATGATGTAGGGTCAAGTTGGGACACCACATGTGGTAAGGTGGAAGAGGGTAAGGCCGAGCTAGTAGTAGCTGATGCAAAAGTGGGTGCGAGGGTAGGAGGAATGGACACATGCATGCCATATAAAAGCTTCCCTAATGAATCCCGAGTGGATGAATGGGCTAAATAATATTGTAAAGCAATGGGGTTTTGATCAAGGAGTCTTGCAAACTCCTCATCACCGGTATTGATGGTAATAGGTGACTGGGATCCATAGGTGATAGAATGGAAGGCGGTGATGGGCTAGGCGGGAGTGGCTGAAGGCTAGCGTGGAACATGAGGGCGTTGGCTTGGCTACGAGTCAAAACCATATGACTTACAATAGACCTGGTAGTTTGAGCTCTGTAAATGACATAGGAGTACATAAAGGACTAGAGAAAATGGTTCTAAAAGGTGATAACTGAGCGTTGTTTTAATTGAAAAGTTAAAACACAACGACCAGATGAGTGGTTGGGTAATCGGTGTCGATGACATAAGGTAACCGATGCTGTCGAAGGACCGATACTGGTTGTTTTGGAAAATAAAAGGATTTGTAAATGTGGTAATAAATGATAAAAATGAAGCAAATCTAGACTTTGACAGTGATTTCAAAGACACAGAGATATGGTGAGGTAACTGAATAAACTCGAAAAGAACAAAATGCAATGAATGCTACTTTGGTTAAAATGATAAAAACAACAAGAAACCGACAAATGGTCAGTAAACCGATGATGGTTAGATGAGTAAACCAATGATCCGTCGATGGACCGACGCCGATCACTATGAAATTTGTGAAAATATGGAAAAAAGTAAATTTGGTGATTTAGATCAAATAAAAGACTAACCCGAAACTTGAGTATGGCAATGATTGACCCTAAAACACTTAGAAAGAGTCGGAATACACCAAACTATGATTATGGAGTGTGAAAGGAGTGAAAGAATGAAGAAAATGAACTCACACCTCAAAACACAGATCAAGCAAAAACTAGCAAACAAAAATCCTATGTGGTGGATTTTATGTTTTGACTTATGCCATTTAGGAATGACTTGTGAATAAAGTAGAGTTTTTGGTTTGATAAAAGTTCCCTACAAAAGCCAACAACTAAGGATAGTTTCAGGTAAGTTTTGGCAAGGGAGGTCCTTTCTCTGAGATAATGAATGGACAGAGAAACCAGTTTGGAGCCAATTTGTCAATCCTCTGATCATGTGATCATTGAAAAATTCTTCTGGGTAGGATGTTGTTTAAGAAAATGATTAATTTATTTTTAGTGGTTTGGTGTAGAGAAAAAGTGTGCACTATGATTCAATTTTTCAACCATTAGTTGGGCATGAATTCCAGCATATAGGTTGCCCACAATTTTTAAATGAGCTACAGATGCAACACTCGAAATGATATGCAAATATTTTAGACCCAAATCCATAATGACATTCGATGAGAGCAATGATGAATAGGAAAGAGTATGTCTTTCACTAATGTAATACAAAAATAAAAAGAATGGTTCTTTTTAATCCAAAATATGAGTGTCAATGAGACAAGTAGAGGAGAAAGAATGTTCCAAAGGAGAAAATTTAATTGAACTTTCAAAAGGAAATAGACACACAATATTTCACCTAAGAATGAACAATGCAAAAGAACCCAAATGGGTCCCACCAGTGTGCCAAAATGTTTCACCGAATAAGTTGTGTGATAAAACAGATAAGGTAAAGGTCAAGGAGGAATACCTGTGATATGTTGGTTGAAGGTTGAATGCACGTGTTACTTGACTTTATCCAAGCTGATCATAGAGAAATCATTTTTTTCTAGGAAGGACTACTTGTAGATACAAAGCAAGACCACCAAATGATATTAAATAACAAGAGTCGAGACTGCCTAGCAAGGCTAGATCTAGGAAGCGTGATGCTTCCTCAAATGGCTATCAATCCTCTATTTTTATCAAATCAATGAAAGTAAATACGAGAAATAAAGGTCCTATTTCTAACACTTTGATTTAGGTATCTCAAAACATGTTATCAACAAACTAGATTAAGCAAAGTATTGAAATCTAAACTAATCTAGCATCAGGAAAGGTATGTTTCTGGTTGGGACATGTCACGGGGTGTTAGGTAAGGTCACAGAGGTATCTGGTAAGGTCAGGTGGAGTTTAGGGGATGTTAGAGGTAGTTTGGTGAAGGTTAATAGAAAACATAGTGACCGATGCTGGGTAGAGAGTAGAGAGGGGAGACCGATGACGGTTAAGGTGACCAACGTCGGTAGGGGAAATTTGATAGTAAATTATTAAACAGAGATTTTTAGGCTCTTTGTGATTGCACAAAAAAGAGAGGGTAGTATGGTTTGGGTCATAATATGGCTAAGAAGACTCGGGATACTAAGGAGGAGGTTTAGAATGGTGAAAATGCTTGGGATGGTTGAATAGTGGGTTGGTGGGAGGAAGGTGATGTATAGGCAACAAAGGAAATCAACTACTGAAAGGAGCAAGAGATCTACAAAAGGAATAAACAAAATGATTAGAACCACAATACTTACTTGATGTCTTGCAGCTCTTGGGAGTTGGGATGGTTGATGGTTGATCGGAGAAGAAGTTCTTGAGTCCAGTGTCCACGAAATACGACCTCTGTGCTTTCGTGAGTTTTCCAACGCTTTGGAAAGATGAACTAAATGTTTGTCTTGCAATTTGGTGTGTGTTCATCGTCTAGATGTAGGAGGGCTTGAAGATTCAATCTTGAATGCAATCAGCTCCAATAACTGAATGACCAACCCATGTAAAGAGTTGTGAAAGTGTATATAAGGTAACCGATGGCGGTTAGGTGACCGCGTCGGTTGAGGATAACCGACGTTGGTTAAGGTGAGAAAGTCTAGGTTTACCAAAAATAGGCAAATCTTTACTATTTTTGGCATGATTTTTATTAAGTCTACTTAGGGAAGTGGAGTTCATGTGAGATAAGGAAGGAAGGTCATAGAAGAAGTCCTAATTAGGTTTAGGAAGAAGTCTTAGTTAGTTAGATTAAGTGGTGGCTTAGCATTACGAGTGATGAATCAGTGTTGAGAGTGATGCCTCGGTCATTGTGAGTTAAATACCTCTGGAATGGTCCAGGGTGAGGTGTAATAATGAGGTGGAGGTGTGAGGGTGAAATTAACTTAATTAAATTAATTAAATTAATTAATAATGTGAGGATGAATATTAGTATAGGATGAAGGGGTCATGATTAATTAAATATATTACGTTAATTGATTGAAGGGGACCAAGGGGAGTGTGACCCAAATTTTGTGTCTACAACACCACCCACTTCTCCAACTCAAAACATGTTTGCATTGAGCACATCAAAACCAATAAGTTATAACCTTTTTATCTCTCCCTCTTGATTAAACACCAACAGTGAATACTTGTATCATAGACTTGGGTGCCTCGAGATAATGTAATGCCAATCAAAGTCATTAATTCCCTAGGACTTACCTTGACATGATAAACTAGATTTTGTTACTCAATGGAGTCTAAAGAGGTCCCACTGGTAGGAAGTATCATCTCGATGTCTCGTTGATTTTGAAAAAGAAAATATAGGTACCATAAAGAAGTCAAGGATGGTAAACATTGACAAGTGATGTTCATCTAAGGAGAAGAGAAGATTTGTATCATTGTTGAGAAAATATTATGATGTTTTGGCATATTCTTAGGATTAGCTCAAGTCATTCTATCTAAGGAGCTACATCATTCGATTCCATTGAAGCCTAAAGCTAAGCCTTTTAGGCAAAAGAAACTCGGATATAGGTAAAGAAGTCAAGGATGGTAAACATCGACAAGTGATGTTCATCTAAGGAGAAGAGAAGATTTGTATCAAATATTGCGGACATAATCAAGGAAGAGGTCTTGAAAATGTTGAATGCAAGGATCCTTTTCCCTATCCACCACTCCACGTGGGTGGAAAATATTGTTCCGTCTTGAGAATAAGAATGGAGAAATAAGGAGAACCAGACCACTTTGACAAACAATACCAACAACCTCTTGATACCCATGTGACAACACAATCTTGATGAAGGACACACACAATCTACATACTTATAAAACATAGGTCAAAGACTTTTTGATTAAGACAAAAATATTTACAAGAAAATAATTGATGAATTAGACAAAGACATACCTTTTATTGCTTTCAAACACATTATATGGACTAGACAATTTATGCTTCTCATGTCAATCATAGAATCCTTCAAACAGTGACAACTTTGAATGATGTTAAGGACACATATTAGACTAAGATAAATTTCTAATAGAGCACTAACACCATGAATCCATCAAATTCAACCTTAACATGACTATACAAATCAAAATAATACTTGTACAACACATATTTCTACCGAGCCTATACAAATGCAAAGACAAGACTTGATGAACTAAAACAATAGAAAAGTACACATACTTTGACAAGACTAGCACATCTTGGAGGAGATCATTAGGTCGTTAAAAAATATATAATCATTAAATGAGCCCAAGAAATCTACCCTTTATCTTTCCTTTTTCTCATTCCCTTTGATTTCTTTTTCATTCTCAAGTACAATGATTTCATCTTCAATGTCTTCATCCTCGATTGAAGACATGATAAGCACATGTGGTTGTTTCCTTTGGAAATTAGGTCTAGCAGACCTCTATGACCTGCATTAGACTTAACAAACATGACTACTTCCTTCTCTGTCTTGTCAACACAATTTGACAACTTGAAATAACTTCACTCTACTCTAAATGTATCGATCCTTTTTCCTTCAAAACATATTCATTTTATATCTTATTAATAAGATTTGGTTCTTTATACCTCATACTCTACTTATCAAACTTGGAATTAGTTTCCTTGACCTTGTTTTTGTGCTCAACATCCTTCTTATCCATGAATGTCTTAGACATGATAGACTTAGACCCACTTTTAGGATTGGTCCTTATTTTGAATACCTTCATATTTTTCCCTTTGAATGCTTGGACCTGCTGTTGACTTTTGAAGATTCACTTTGATTGAAAAACTTGGCAATATGACCTGTTTGATAACAATTGTAGCACACAATACCATTCTTACTTCTAGGCTCATATATTCTAAGGTTCTAACCATAATCAACTACCTTGTGACCATATTCACAACATGAAAAACATTGACCATTGAAAACACTTTCATGACTCCATGAAAACTCATTCTTTGAGGACTTCTTCTTGCAATCCCTAGCTCTATAACCAAAACCATTACAAGAATATCAATACCCATTAAAAGAAGAACCATACCTCATAGCATTAGGTTGTCTAACAAGGTAGACCTTATTAAATCAGTCTTCTTTGTCTCCATCTTATTTTCTTGATTCTTTAGGTACAACTTTATCATCATTTTCATGTTTCACTATATGTTCTCCTTTGAAACCTAGATTCTCTTTGACTCTCCAAGATTCCATCAAGATATTTAGATCTCTTCTCCAACCTTTCATACATCTTCAACGTGCTAGATGAACCTTCAAGATCAGATTCTAAAGATCTCAAATTTTCTTCATACATGGAACAAGCTTCTTATTTATCCTTTAGGGATTTAGTCACACTCTCAACTTGTGATTCCATCTCTTTGATATCTTGATCATCTTTGTAACTCCATGTAACCGATATTCTTTTCAATCCATGGATTAGGGATTCAAAAATCTCATACTTCTTTAAGGTCACCAAGGAAGTCTCAATATTAGATGATTTTCCCATTTCTTGTGCTTCAAGAGGATCTCCTTCGAGTTGTGAAACTTGCTTCACAAGGACCAACTCTGATACCAATTTTTAGAAGCATAATGACTAAGAGGGAGGGGGAGGTGAACCATTCATACAACTATTTTTACTTCATATACCAAACCATACATTTATCATTTATGTTTTCCATTCAACATACATAAAAATATGAGCTTATTAATGTGTACAACATTCAATCGTAAGAGCATAAAGCAAGATACACAACATATGAAAAAAATGTAAGTGAGAAACCCTCAGGGGAAGAAAACCCGCTAAACATTTTGTTATATTACTAAAAAAATGAATTTAGTGAAGCACCAAATTCATAAGGAGAAACAACCCCTCGTTTAGTAGGGTGTCAACCCTACAAGGAGCACTAACCCCTAGTTTAGTAGGGCACCATCCCTAAAAGGAGCACCAACCCCTAGTTTAGTAAGGCACCAATCTCACAAGAAGGATACAACCCCCTAAGGTGATCAAACACTAACTAAACCAAATGGAAATGAATTACCACTGATGATATGTTGCTCACACAAATGATAGTGATCCAAGTTCATCTCACAACTCTTCGACCCCTCATCAAAACAAGCACACTCCTAATTTGCTCAATCTCTCTTCTTCTTAGGATGAATATATATCAATTTCCCTTACACATATAATAATAAAAATTTCTCGGTATTCATGCTTCTTCTAAGATCTGTCCATAACCCCTCTACACTCTTCATCAATCCCTTATAGGTCGCTCATAACCCCATGGGCACAACTTCAACAACTAATCACAAATGAACCATTACACTTGCTTCTATACACAACAAAAACACATAATACTCATGGGTCGGCCATGACCAAGTATATCATTCATCCCAACTCAAACAACTTTTGTTTGATAGGTTTGGCATCAGGAATGGTTACGATATTGGGAACCACAATTTTAGGATCGATACCAAGCATATCGGCATAGGACCAAGAAAATGCATCACTATGGTCCTGAAGGAAATAGGTGAAGGCTTCCTGTTCCATAGCATCTAAAGATTGACTGATCTTTAGAATGTGTGAGTCATCTTGGGTATTAATGTTGATTTCGATGGTCGATTCATTCAGCATGGTTTGTGTCTTGTAGGGTAACAACCAATGAATCTAAGAGTCTTCTGCACAAAGGTAAGTGAGGATGGACTCATTGTCATGACATTGAATGATGTTAATTGAAGGTGTATCGTCATTGATCATGTCAGGATATAGGAATGGGAGAGAAGAGGGTTCCTCTCCATTGCATTGATAGGTCGGGGTCCCAGGGAAATGGTGTTTACGAAAAAAAAAAAGTTAGGAGGTATAAATTCAAGATCTATGGAATCAGTGGTGAGGATGGTAATGTGGGTGAATGAGAGGGGGAAGATGTCTTGTTGAATAAGGTCGATGCGAACCTTCTTGGAAGATGGAGTGTCAAATCCAATGCCACTATGGTCATTGTATTTATGAGAGGTACAGGAGATGACAGTGTGGTGGTCTTGTTTGTAAAAACCAAAGCCAAATCTTTGCCACGTGCATCGGTGGAGGAAAGTGTGAGCAAAATGACGGTTGGTGAGGGAGTGTAGGTCGGTGGAAAATGGTTGGGTTTGGGATGGAGGTTCGGGTTTATAGGTGGCCATATCAAGTCCCCCATACGTTAGGTTGGTGCGAAGGTGGGGAGGTCCATAAGGGAAAACGTCACCGATGCGAATGTCATAACTGGGGTGTTGACGCAGATTCCCATATTGTTGTGGGGTGAGGAAGGTATCGATATTGTATAGGCGGTATTCCCCCAGAGTGAGGCATTGAAAAACACCTTCTAAGGGATCAATAGTTGGTATGTGGGTAGTGGGTATAGATGGCTCACTAGATGAAGGGGAAGCGGGGTGCTAGCGGTGGAGGCTATAACTATAGTAGGGATGGTGAGGTTAGATGCAACAAAAGTAGTGGCAATTTTAGTGGATGGGCTTGTGGGTGGAGGTGAAGTGGTTTTGGTGGCGGATGCCTTGACCGGTACAAGCACATCATTGGGTCGATATAGCATGTTACAGGTCTTGAAAGGTGAGGGGTTGGCAGGGATGGTGTAATTATGTCCCTTGTGTTCAAATTTGAGGCATCGATGTAACGTTGAAGGGACACAACCCATGGCACGAATCCAAGGTCGACCAAGCAACAAGTTATACTAGAACTCCCCTTTTAGGACATAGAAAAGTTCTGTGACAATGCGGGGACCTACGTGGACATGGAGAAAAATGGTACCCAGTGTAAAGGTTATGGCGTCATTGAAAGAACGTAACATAATGAGGTTAATATGCATGCAATTGGAAGCTATTTGTATTTGGGCGTATGTATGGGAGGTGATGATGTTAATACTAGCACCACCATCGATCATAATGTGTCGATGCATATATTATCGATAAATACGGAGATGGACATAGTGGGGTCGAGGTCATCGAGACTAAATGGGAGTGATCTCTTCATCTACAAAATTGAGGCGGCCACTTGGTGAGTGGGTGAAGGTGTAGAGGAAGGTGAAGACCTAGTGAGAGAGGCTACGTGGTGAGGGGTAATGATGGAGGCTACGGGTGTGGGGTCATTTGGTAAGACTTCAATAGATTGAAGGACCTCTATGAGGGCTTGACGATGTGACTCCAAGGTCTGAACGAGGTCATATAAAGACATTTTGAGGGGGATTGGTGTAGTTGTTTTAGCATTGTATGATGTGTGGCCCGTCGGAAATGGGATATGCAGGACCGCGAATGATGACTTTGGGTGTGGGTGCGATGTAAGGTATATTGGAGTGCAGGGGTTAGTTGATGGGCCAGTTGTTTTCTCTTTTCCTTTGTCTTTCTCAAAGACGGATGACAATGTTGATCATGTTAATCTAAGGGGAGGGGGTAAATGGAGAAGGTGTAGGATGAGTGGTATAACGGCATGATGGGCAGAAACCTACCGGGGGAGAAAAGCCTTGTGAAGTGAGCTGGGCACAACAACATTTGGGTGGTGATTTGGCCAACTCTCTTATGCGAACCATGTTAATTTCAAATCTCGGGGATGGATCAAAGAGTTGTGGGGGTGGAGATCTTGGTTGCTGAGTAGGTAACGGGAGAGGATATGTGGAAATTGGTGAAGGTGAAATGGGGTCCTCATCAAGAAGATCATCATCATCAAATTTTTCTTCAGGAGGACATAACTGGACAAGAGCGGATTTCAAATCCTTATAGTTCTCTACATCGTGTCCTGACACACGATGGTAGGCAAAAATTTGGTTTCGTCAAACCCTTTTGGTTTGGGTTTGAGTGGGTTGTAAGGTCTAAGAGGTGGTAATGTGATGACAAGTTTCGAGGAGGTTGGTTAGGATTTTAGTGTAGGACCCTTCTAATGGATCACAATGGGAGGTGAATGTGGGTTTGGGCATAAGTGCGGCTTGCTTGTATATGAAGAGTTTTCGCAAGAGGGTAGTGGGTTGGGCTATGAGTTTGGTGTGTGGTGTGGTCATAGGTGTTGGTTGTATCTCGCTTGAGTAGGGGCACGGTAGATGAACCGGTAATAGAAGGCATGGTTGGTTTAACTACCTTATTCGAGGATAGCAAATTTTTGGCTTTAGGTTGTATCCTTTTGGGTAAAGGTGATATGAGGGCATGAGATGTGGGGAAAAGCCGAAGGTGGAAGAGGGCGGTTTACCCACAGGTGTAACTCGAGTGCTTTGTGGAGGTAGGTGGTTTGGGTTGGGAAGGAGGCGTGAGTGAAAGAGAAGGAAGTGTCATGGGTAGTGAAGAAGTTATTGATGGTATTGGAGGAATGGGTGGTAAAAATGTTACACGTGAGGGCGGAGGTTGTGTGGGGTGCTTGGGTATATTAGAGGTCTATGATGGGGAAATGGGTTCTTTGGGTTCTTGGTTTACCAGTGGATGAGGGTTTCTTGGCCAGGGTCAAAGGGTGAGGTCCTAGGATGGATGGAAGGGGTGAAGGTGATAAGGGTGTGGTTGGCGAGGTTAGGGTATGAGATCTAGGAGATTGGATCTTCTATTTAGGGGCCGGTTAAGTTTGGTGTTAGTTTTGGAAGACGTAGCTAAATCTAATTTGATGGGTGGATGAGTAAGGCTAGCTATTGGTATGACCCCTAAGGTAGTGATAGGTTTAGGCAAGGGAGATGATATAGGCATGGGTTTGGGTGCAGATGCATGTTGTGTTATGGGTAGAGGTGTGAGTTGAGCCATGAGTGGTGTCGTGGGAGATTTTGTGATAGTTGTGGTTGTGTTTGGTTTAGTTGGCCGAAACACTTTTGGATAGATAGTGGAGGTGTCAGTGAGTGACAACTATTTGTTTTGAAACTGGAAGTAGAAGATGCCCCCAAAGTAAGACTTTATCGACATAGTCCAGGTGATCGGCCAAACGTGAAGGAACGATCTTGTTGTAAGCGGCACCGATGGATGGATCGAGTGACAATCCCCGTAAAATGTGTTTAAGATATTGGGAAATGGCTAGCCTCAGACTCTATGGGTAAGAGGGAAAAATCAGATCAACAGGATCTTGAAGGTCTGATGGTGAATAGTCATCTACAAGCGGTGGTACTTCTATAGTATCCTCCATGGGTAGAGGAGAGGATGAGCCAACCAAAGTGGGCTGAAGTGGGCTCGGAATTTTGAGGGTTGAAGGTGGTGTGCTGATTATAGGCTCTTTCACGGGTGAAGGAGAAGATGAAGGGGATTCCTCTGTGGGTAGAGGAGTAGATGAAATAGGTTCTAGTGTAGGTAGGGGAGCACGGGCTAAGATTTCATCTATGGAAGGAATATGAGGCAATTGGGAAGCAACTGGTGCATCATTGAAAATAGCGTGGACCTCACGGACAATGCTATCATTGTTTGAGGTATCACCCACTTGGTTTGAATATGGGGCATGATTAGGGAATGGCTTCTTGAAGATGTGTAGGCTTTGGTTAGCGGGTGCATTCGGGCTATCCAAGACTAAGTCTCCATTGTCTATCATTTCTTGAATGATATTTTTGAAGGTAATGCAGTTATTGTCGTTGTGACCTTTGACCCGATGATAGTTGCAAAAGTCATGTTCCTTATACCACGCAGGCATGGGTTACTCAGGGTCGAAACCAGTATGTGGTTTTATGGGTGGAAGGGTAATGGCACCTGCCTTAATAAGCTTTTCCAAAATAGAGGAGTAAGATTCTCCTAGGGAATTGTACTTTTGTTTTTCTCGTCTAAACTGGAAAGCTTATATAGGAGAAATATTAGAAGGGGATTTAGATGGGTTTAATTGATGAGGGGGCCAACTTGGAGAACTATGGCATTAGCAAACCCTTTGGGCTTTGAATAGTTATTTTGAGGTTTCGAAGATAAAGAAGTATCATTTGATTTGAACGTGATGTTCTTATTACGAAGTTGAATCTTCTTCTCTTCGATAACACGAATTTCCAATTTCCATGCCATGGTAAATGCCTCGTCGAAAGTGTGAAAAGTTTTCACCTGTAGGGTTGGTGAGATGTGTCTAGCACATGCTTGAAGTAAATAGTTCTATAAGCTTGGTTTGAGGCAATTGGAATGTGAGCTGGTTTATGAGGTGCGCCAGTGAGTGATGAAGTCAGCGATAGACTTGTCATCATATTGTCATGTGGAATAAAGATTAGTCATGGTCACCTTCTTGACAACGTTGATGGAGAAGTGATCTAAAAAGGCATGAGCTACTTGATTGAATGATTAAAGGGAGTGTCTTAGTAGTCCACTATACCGAGTCTAATGCGGGCCTTGTCGGAACATTGGGAAAGTCCTCAAAAGTAAAGCATCATTATGAGCAATCAGGTAACACCCATGTTTAAAGGACTGAAAATGTTGTTGCGGATCTTCTTTGCTATTGAAGAGGTTGAATTTTGGCATCTCCCAATGTACGGGGTATGGTTGAATGGGAATGGATGGGTGAATAGGCTCATTAAAAATTTCATCATAGGTGAGAGAATTGCATGTGAGACGGAAATCGATGCTTCTAATGTTTGCATCTTTTCCATCATCAACTTGATGAGTTCGTTGGTAGGTTGTGATGGGGAAACCTCCTGTGGTGTAAGGAGGTGGATATTGAACCTGATAGGGAGGTTGAGAGTAAGGAACTGACATGGAAGGAACATATCCAAAATGGGTGATAGACAAGATAGGGGGTTGTTGATAATAGGTGTATGTAGGTGGGATGGTTGTCATGACTCTGGTAGCGATTGGGGGCAATGTTTGCATGGGATGGAGAGGATGAGATTTTGGAATGGAGTAGAGGTCACCAACACCATGGGCGGTTGTGTTGCAATGGGTATTTTTGAGACAATGGGTGCGGGCTGCTCATGGTGCTCGGTGGTGGATGAGGGACAATAGATATTACAGCACGAGGGAAATTGCTGATGCGGTGGTCATGGCGGGTATTGGTCCTAGCTGCGAAACTACCAGGGGCAAAGCGAGTAATGCAACAACAGGAACAAGGGTAGGGGATATTGATACACCAAAGTATGCCGTATATGAATTGACCAGAGGAGTCTCGGGTGGAAGAGTGGGAAAGGTAGAATTGTAAAGCCGCGTGATTCTAATCAAGGAGTTGTCAGCAAACTCCTCGTCGCGATAAAGAATGGTGGTAGGTAAGGTTGGATCCATGGGTGTATCCATGGGTGATAGAACGGAAGGCGGTGAAGGAATAGGTGGGAGTGGTTGACAAATGACGTGGAATATGAGGGTGTTAGTTTGGTCATGGTAGTCAAAGACCACCGGTGAACAAGTGTTGACTGGTAAGACTGTATTCTATAGATGACACAAAAATAGTAAAAACAAAGAATAATGGGGTCCTGGGAGGTGAATCTGGTCAATGTCTAGATTTTGAAAAATTAAACATAGGCAACTGACGATGGTCAGGTTGACCGGTGACGGTTCAGGAAAATCGATGATGGTCAGGATGACCGGTGATGGTTAGGACAACACCGATGATGGTTTCAAAACCAATACCGGTCACTGTGGAAGAAACCAGTCTTAAAAAAATGAAGTGGGAATGTTGGATTTGTACTGGTGAAACTGTGTATGACAGAAAATATCAATAAGGGAGAAATATGATGATGCCCTGAGGGCTGGAAATAGAATAGAAGCAGTAATGAAATTTGTTCTAGGTAAAGTAACTAGAAAGCTAGAAGTTGACACCGGTTAGGGTTTAATCGATGACGGTCATATGCGAACCGATGATGGTGACTATAAAATTAGAAATAAATAAAGAAAATTGGTTTTGTGAATCAAATTAAGTGAAGAATCAAACCTAAAAGCCTGAGAATGAGAAGATGAGGCCTTGACACACTTAGAAAAGTCGAATACTCCAACTATGATGGTGGAGTGTGCAAGGAAGAAGAAAAATGGGGATTCATAGTCTCACACCTCAAAACACAAGCCAAGAAGAACGCTAAGAAAAAGTGTGATCCTAACAGTGATTTTCTTATGTTTGTTTAGCTTATGCTATTTAGGACTGACTGTGTGTATTTAGAACATAATTTTTGGTTGGGAAGGCATCCTACGAAGAAGGATATCTAAAAGGAGAGGTTTTAGGTATGTTATGGTGGGGGCGGGATATCCTCTCGAGATGATGACTTGATAGAGGCAATGAGTTGGGAGTACTGCCAATCCGATCATGTGATCACCAATAGATGTTCCCGGGTAAGATGTGTTCTTTTTAAAGCACCAAAAACATGATTATTTTTAGACAATAGAAAGAAGGAGAATGATTCCAAGGAATAAAAATTAATGTGAAAGATTTTCTAAGGGAAAAAAACACACAACTTTCACCTATGAATGAATAAATGCAAAATAACCCCTGATGGGTCCCACCGGGCGTGCCAAAATGTTTCACCATTTTCTTTACCTTTTTGAAATGACGAAACAGATAAGGGTAAGGGTCAAGGAGGAATACCTGTTAAATGCTTTGGTAGGTTGATGGTTGTTGTGCGTGTTCTGACTTCTTGATCAACAAATGAGTGTGAGAGCTTCCTTTTGGCTAGGAGGAACTATCTTGTAATAGAAAAAAAGACCACAAAATATAGTTAAATGATATATGACAGTGGACTGCCTAGTGTATGCTAGTTCCGGGAAGTGTGATACTTCCTAGATGGTTGTCAATCCATTGTTTAAAACAAGTTAATGTGAGAAATAAACAAGGTCCTATTGTAGTTGATATGATTTAGGTATCTCATTCAAATACAATAAGAAAATCCAATCACAACAGGCTAGGCTATAGTTGGATCTGAGAGGTGAGGGGTATGTCAAGGTTCTGGGACTGGTCAGGGTCAAATTTTGGGTTATGTAGGTCAACTGGTAGGGTGGTTGTTGGGTTTGTTCTTGGTCAAGGTGTAAAACACAAAGATCGACATCGGCTGAATGCGACCATGCCGGTTTAGGTAGAACCGACAATAGTTATGGGTAACCGGCATCGGTATGGTCGGGGTGAAAGAAACTCAAAATAGGTTAAATGGTAGGGGTGATCTGAGGTCGAATAAAGTTTGGGTGAGTGAATGGGGGTCTGTGGAGGTCTTAGGTATGCTCAAAAGTATACAACAAGTGAGAATAGGTGATTTGGTGATGTGGGTGAAGGGATATTTGGATTTACAAGCAAGTGGGTGATGAAGCAATAAGCATGCAAAGAATAGATTAATAACATGAGTAATAAAGATTACTAACTAAAATAAACTATACTGATTAGGGCCATACTTATTGTGTTAAGGATATGATGGTTGAGTGATGGAGGTGGTTGATCGAAGAATACATGTATGGTCCTATAGTGGTGCTTTCCCGGAGTGCTCCTGTGAATACAATGGCTCTCTGATTGATGCTGGTGATGGCTCTAGATGGATGGATGTGTAAAAGGATGCTTGTTTCACTTGCATGCAGCTTTGGTCTCCTTTTTGCTCTCAGAAAATGTCCCAACCTTGAAATAAGGTTACCAAAGGGAATAAAAGGTAACCGATGATGGTTCCAGGGTTGACCGACATCGGTTCGAGGGGGCCACGTCGATTAGGGTTGATTCCCTAGGTTTACTAAAAATGGGAGATCATGGCAATGATTTCTGCTAGATCTCTCTATTCATCTCGGGCAAGAGCGGGAGTTACCTTTTCTTATGCGAGAATGTGGTTAGAGGGGATGTAGGCTTTGATTTTTAGGGTTTAGTTAGGTCTTAGTTAGTTATGGCAACATACTAAGAATAGACTTAGGGTGAGGTGGTTAGGTGAGGTGTATAGGTGAGGTGGTGGTGTGGGAATTATCTTAATTAGGATAATTAAATAATAAATATTGTGAGGACATGGATTAATTTAATTAAATTAATTAAATTAATATTAGTGTGGGGTGTAAGGGGCCATGGTTAGGTGAGTGTGTTCAAGTTGATTATTTAACGAAGGGTCAAGGAGCGTGTGACCTAATTTTGGTGTCTACACATGGTATGCGTGCGTATCCTTATCTGCACTATCCAAGACCTTGCACGCTCCCTATGAATGGTCAATATCCAAATTTTCAACTTCCTCATCATCCACAATGTACACCATCTTACCTTTTTCTTTCTTAAGACAAGCATGATCAAGCAATATGGAGTCTTCTCCTTCTTCAAAACACGCGCCTAATTCTATCTCACCCATTAATTCCTATATGAGTTCCTCACCTTTGCACTATCTCCCATGGTTAACCGCTTGAAAAATTTTAATGCCTCTTCTATTGGAGGTTGGGAAGAAAAATAGTCAAAGGTCTGGATCATTCCTATAGTCAAATTTTGCCAATTCCCAATCTCTCTATGTAGTTCTACATATACATACCAAGCGCGTGCGCATCCTTGTAGAGTAGAATATAGTCTATGCACCCAGAGTGAAGGTGGTAATGCTTCCTATCCCGCTATCCAGAGTCTCTCACACTGCTGAATGTGATGCTTTGAGCAGGTTGATCACCATTATAAGTGTAGATCTACGTAGGTGCATTGCTTCTTACAAACCTAGTAGATAGGGAAATTTTGATCTCCTTCCACTTCGTAAGATTATCTCTATGAACTACCCACCAACGCTGCTTGTTCCATGCAAGACATATGCTAACATGTCTCTTCTCCTGACTTGGTCTATGCACTGTGCCTCCATGGCTTCCAAAAATATAGGAAGATCTTCTGCTCCTGTATACCAGGGTACTGCACCACCTATCCGTCAAATAGAACAAAGTACCTTCTTATGCGCAACCACATTTTTCACCTCGTGCCCTACTAGTTCATATGTACCATGAGCCCAATTGTCACAAGTAATAATCATAGTATCATTGATATAATGAGAATCCTCCCACTGTAGGATGCCTTCCTTTGATGGCTCATTGACCTATGGATCCTAAAAAACACGGACATAGATTCTGTTTAAGTCCTCCTCACTTAGAGGCTCAACATATGGTGTAGACTTCCCATTTGTTAAAGGTATCACAACCCTTTCCTCCTTGTTCTCAAAGCTGATATACCCCTTTGAATCTCAAGTCAACGTTATTCTCATAAAACCAAGGGCATCCAAGAAAGGCCGGAAAACTCGTGCCTTACGCAAGTGCTAATACCTCAAAATCCCCAGTGAACTTGGCCCCTTGTATAGTTATAGATGCATCCTTCAAAACTCCTATGGGAGTTGCCTTAGTTCGGTTCACCATAAACAACACATTAGATGATGGCTACAATGGGGGTCTCCCCATTTGTACCCATGCATCTAATGTAAGAACATTTACTTCCGCACATGTATCTATCAGAATATTGCTCAACAACCATCCATCCACAACAACATTCAAAGTAATTTCTTTGTCATAGTCAATGCTATCAGGGGGAAGATTTACATGCAGGATCTATCATCTTGTCTCAATACTTGTGCATGGAGTGTTCCCTTTTAACCAACTTCCTAATAGTGGGATGATGTTCTCTTGGTGCAACATTTTGCATACTTCTCTTAGATCATCGATATCAGTTTGGATTGTCTCTGATGCTTTCTTCTACTCCTTTAAGTACTATATTTCACCCTGAAGATTCCTTAGCACTTCCATGGTATCCTGATAAACCTCCTTCTGATGAGCTAGAT
Source organism: Taxus wallichiana var. yunnanensis (assembly GCA_018340775.1). Taxonomy (NCBI): domain Eukaryota; kingdom Viridiplantae; phylum Streptophyta; class Pinopsida; order Cupressales; family Taxaceae; genus Taxus; species Taxus wallichiana. The sequence goes on from CM031235.1 coordinate 945,364,433, forward strand.
CTGGGTACCTTGCATGCAAAACCTCCTCCTTGGTGATTGTAGGCTTCTAGTACGATGCCTCTCTTACGCGTGCCACTTCAGCGTGTGTGGTAATCTTTACAGTTAAGGCCTCAAGTTCTGGTGCTATCTTGGGCATCCACTGATTTTCCTCCACGCTTGGATCCTAACCATCCCTACGCCTTTGTTTTCCTACTTATGTTATTTAATGAGATGCTCATATAAGTTTGGGAACTCCTCATAGCTATGATTCTTTCCACAAAAAGAACATGTAACATTCTAGGAAATTCACACCTATAATGATCAGGGGATCTGCATGTATAGCACGTTCCTTAAGGAAACTCACTTCTTCTTCCACCGCGGCCTCATCCTCTGTATCCACCATGATATCCATGTCCTCTTCCACGACCTCCTTTAAAATGGCCCTCATTCCTGTCATAGCGTGTTTGATTATGATCCCGATCCTGGTGCTCATTCTTACCCTTAGAATTATCTATTACACTTGTCTGTCATACCCCAATGTCTATAGCATCCTGGATCTGACCAATCAATCGACAATCCTCAGTATCATGGGTCGTGGACCTATAAATTTTACAAAAGTGGATACATTCTTCCTTATCACACGCTGTAACAAAGGACAATGAATAACATCATGATTCAAATGACAGATCTCACAGTCTAACAGTAATGAGTGTACTATTCTGCGAGGAAAACTATCCTTGGTGTGACCTTCTACTTCACAATCTGTACACCAAATTCCTAAGTGTGTTTCATGGGCTGAATTTGCTTTGATAGCTTCTCTAACTGTTTAGCCATAGTTGCAATTTGTACCTCTAAGAATGGAATAACGCCAGTGTCAATGTTCCCTACTACCTCAACACGCAAAGCTGCTTCCAGTGCTTCACATGGATCAATGTATGTCTTATGTGACAGTGCTCTTCTGAATGGTGTAATCAATCCCCAAAAACCATTGTGCATGTTGGTTGGTGTGAATATCATAAGAAATCTTAGATAGAAGTGTCTTAAAGAGGGAATCATACTCACGTACACTCTTAGTGGTGCCTTGCTTGATATATTTGAGCGCACTGATACTTTTCTGCTCAAATTATGGGATATAGAACTCTTTTAAGAAAGCATCCTTTAATGCTGCATAATCCATGCAAGTTTGATCAGGGTCAAACTTCCTATACCAGCTGTGTGCTCGTCCTGCAAGGTAGTAGTGAATTGACTTGCCTTGCACTCAGCAGCTATGACCCCTTTCGTGCGCCCGCACATGCTCAATAACATCCTCTATGCCTATATATTGTGGAAGACGAAGAGACATATCCATATAAATGTTTTGTGGTTTCTACGGACCTTAACCACCGATCCAGAACCTCTTGTGTTTCCTCTACCTCCAAAACCACCGATCCAATGAAACTAGAACCACCTATACCTCCCGACCCTCTACTAATAATCTGGAATAGGACCTGTAGATGTACTCCCCATGTGCTCGACAATAGTACTATATTGAACCCCTACAGATCATGAGAGGTAGTTCCATTTCTAGAGGTGAACCCAACATTTGGCACGCTTACGTTCGCAATGCATAGCATAAATGCGCTTGAAAACACACGTATGAATAACATTGAAGTTGTCTATCCTTCCATTGATGTAATTTCTCTCTTACTTCCCAAACTTGCTTGTTGATTACTGGTCATACTAGATATTGAAAAACCAAGTGTAAGGGCTAGGTCACCAAGTGGATTAAGATGCGTGCCTACGGCCTAGGTAGTCTCTGCTGGCGTACTTCCATGTGAGGCCAAGGGAGGATCTCTATCATGCTTTCCAAGATGGGGGAGTTCCTGATGCTCTGGCTCCACTTCTTCTACGAGAGCTTTAAATTGTTCATGAGCCATCTCTATCCTCAATGCCATCCTTTCTACAATGGTATGCTACTTCTTTATCTCCCTCTCGTACACCTCATTATACTTAAGCCTGCCTTTCCTCTCTTTTCCTTTCTACCACTAGGTCTGCCATATTTCACCAAACCTGTTCCTTCCCTCGCACGCGGTGAGGTTTAGTTAGCCATTGGTTTACTCTCCAAGTTCAAAGTTACTATTAAGATACTGATCGCGCAGTGGAATGCCTTGCGAGATATGTTCCTCTGAGGATACTTGCAAAAATGGAATTCAAATACCTCTGGGAAAGAATACGTGAAAATTGAATATTCCAGAATATAATTGCTTAGAACACCACGAAACCACGTATCCACAACATGAGTCCAGATCCAGTCAGCATCATAAAGGGCCTGAAATTCTTCCTGTGTCTAGACAAGTGCGCGATACCTCCAATTCTGCTTAGATGCATACGTAATTAGCCACTCGTATAATTCTACTAGAAAGATGACAAAAAGCTCTCATATAAGCTGTCATATAGATTTTGTTCTACCCAAGTGCATGCGTTAAACTCAAGATCCACTGCTGAACCGCCATGCATATTCTTCCTCTAGATCGCGTATCCACTCCTCAATACTTGCTAGAGTTAACGATATTTCTTCATTTCAACCATCCTGAAAACAACCGAAAAAGAGGTCCCGACAATGGAACCAATGATGCAACCTAGAATTACCATATAACACCCTAGTCGTGTTGGCACATCACTCAGCCTAGACTGAGCACTCACCTAAAGTGCATAAAGGTACCAAGTCCCTCTTTAGGGTTGTTGTAGTAGGATGTTAGTGTGATGAAGGAATAAACATATAGATCCATAACTAATCCATCATTCTACAATGCATACCATATTCAAATTTATGAAAGAACAAGTTTAAACAATAATCATGATTGAATCAAGAACATGCACTACTTGATTTCACACAGGAATGACACTTAGATTCAGCCAATAACTTCCATCTATTAATAAACACAGAAGCTCCTTACAATAATGGCATTCTATACCAATGCGCGTATGGATCTGATACAATAATCCCATCGTATACCTCTCTATACATCTATCTATCTATGTGATTCACATCATATATATAGGGTGGGGACTTTCCCTTCACCACTTCTCTATTCCAAAAATAGGCCACATGCTATTAATAGCCATGCACCGCTTACATGCATAGCCACACATGCAAGTGTGCTATCTATAGACCTCTTTGTAGTTAACTGAAGTGACAATCCTATTCTTAGCTTGTCTCCATGCAAAACAAGCTTCAATCCGATCCTCTAAAGATAGACAATGCATGGCACGCATGTCCCTGCATCGTTGGTGTGTTCCACACGCCATGTTCTAAAAATAGGTCTTCATGCTAAAAAATATGATGAGTCCTGAATGTTGAACTTGCCCTTCAAGCATGTGCTCTTTTTGTCCATTCACGCCCTTAAACTTGGCTTGCTTTCCCACATATAATTCTTGTGTGAGTTTTGTCAAGTGTTCTCTGATCAACACTTGTGACTGAAGGTCATATCATATGTGAATTGTGGTCTCCTTGATATATATGAGGGTACGAGATATATTTAAACATCTCTCATGTCATGTAGCTATTATAGACTCTTCTAACCACATAGAAATTTGAGAAAGGATCTCATGACACATGCCCATTATGGTGGGTGTAAGTATGAGGATGAATGGAAGATGAATCTCCACATATAGAGGAAAAATGTTAGGATTTAATACTTTAGTTATTTTGTAAGATGCATGTGTAAATGATTGGTCCATAAGAGGTAAAACTATAATAGGTAAGATAGGCGCATGGAAAATTGAACTCTTAACTTGACGGGGATGGGAGACTAACTACTAAGACTAAAATTACCATTTCTATTTTTCTATTTTCAAAGTACTCAGAAATCAATATAGGAATGAGAACCAATACCATAAAGAAAACATAAATTTTCAGGATGGAACACAATGATATGTTTATTAATGTTTTTCCTCACCAACCTCATCTTCCAACTTCTTCATTCATCATTGATATGATTGAAAACATTTTACATCATACCTTAATAGACTTTATCATATATAGTTTTCCTTGGGATCATTTGATGAGTTTGGATCTATAATAACATGAGGTACATGTATGAGTTCATAAGAAGGTGAGGGATGATCAAGAGTAATAGAGATATCTAGAGGAGCTACGTTGTGTTTTGGATCAATATATAGGTTATAAGAGGTAGAATAAATTGAATATTTTTTTTGAATGTGCTAGGATATCAAAGTATTCATCCATTAGTTCATCCCTTTCATGATAAAAAAATTTATGATTTGATTCCAATTTTGAGAGCTAGATAGTATTAATGATATGATAGGTAGATAAGAGCATAATGATTTCATATAAAAAGGATTTTTGCATCCTTGGCTTGGGAATATCCAAATAATAATGTATGACCAAGTGAATATTCATCATCATACTCGAGGGTGTCAATGTTAATATGAAGAGTTTCAATGATCATTTCACTAGGTGGTGAAGCGGGAATCTCTTTTGGTAGAGGCAAAGAAGAAGAAATAATGATCAAAATTTCATTTGTCACCTTCTTGTGAGAGTGAGGTTGTAAAGGAGGGGGTATCCAAGAAATGATATAATTATGAAGATAAGTGGTTTTTATTTTAATATTTATTTCATCAAACTTGTTATCATCTAAATTGAGGGGTTAAGTGGTATATTTTTATAGGTTTAGGATGTCCACTATATTCTTGAAGAGAATTGATAGGATAGTTGAAGTGTTGATACTCTCAATATGGGACACAAGGAAGTTCCTTAAGAGTAGGTATTAGACACAAGGAAATTCCACAAATAGGTGTCACCTTAAATCTTGAATAGAGATCCTAAGTATGGAATTTTGATGCATTGATAAGTGTATGATGGGACTACATGCATTTGATGTGTCCATGGTCGACTAAGAAGAATTTTGTATAAGAGCGGAAATTTGAAGATTGTGACTTCCATTCTAATAGTTCAAGGAAGCATGGTAATAGGTAACCAAATGCATCCCATTCAAAGAATCCACCTTCGATTGTATCCTTGACACATGATGTGGGTATATTTGAGGTTATTGATAGAGTAATAAAGAGATTTAATGAATTATAAAGAAGTGAAACATATCCATGAGTCTTTGTCAACAAGGTTCCACTTGGTTTCTCTACCACAAAAAGTGCGAATAACACCATATTTTGAGTCAAATTTGTTTCAAAATTTGGCCTTTTTTGAAGTTTTTAGATATGTTTCTTTGAATAATTCACATCATGAAATGTGGCGCAACCTTGATGTGACTAAACATTTTTATTGTGTTACATTTTTGCCACTTTTGTATTGCATTTACACCATTTTGTGTTGTTATCACCACACATTTACACCTAATATTCATGATGGAAAACAAACCATTATCACAATGCCAAGTGGTGTAAAGTTCTTTTGACAAAATTAAAAATAATGCAATATAATTATTTGAAATATCAAGCAATTATATTAAATTTATGGTTTTAAAATATATATATATATATATATATATATATATATATATATATATATATATATATATAATGTATATATATGTTTTTAATGTTTGTAAATGTAACACAAAGTTATCATATTTTAAATTAATAGTATGCATACTAAAAAGTGATATCAAAAATCGCTCATACAAACACAATTAATAAGATCATAATAACATTTACAAAAATTAATAGAATTAAAATATTACAAATTTGTTTTTAGCGTAAATTACAATGCTAAACTAAAATATCATATATTGAAAAAATTTACATATTTTCTAAATGAACTTAACATTACTAAAATAACATATGTTAGTTTTCAAACATAAAATCATGTTTTATGTAAGTTAATGACAAAGATAACAATGTACTCATGAATATGAGAAAATAGTTAATTTCTCATGTACAATACAATAACATAAATTTGAATTATAATTTATATTAAAAATTACTACTATAAACTAGCTAAATCATCAAACACCCGTCATCATCATCATCAACTAATATCTCATCATCATGATAATATATGTGTTCATTATCTATATTTTTAAATTATGATCCATTTCTGTGATGATGGGTTCAACACATTACACTTGATATTCATGATGCCAAACATACCATTATCACAATGCCAAGTGGTGTAAAGTTCTTTCGATTTTTTAAAATGCAATATAATTATTTGAAATATCAAGCAATTATATTACATTTACGTTTTTAAAAATATAGTGTATATATATAATTTTTAATGTTTGTGAATGTAACACACAATTATCATATTTTAAATTAGTAGTACGTGTATACTAAAAAGTGATATCAAACATCACTTGTATAAATACAATTAATAAGATCATATGTTTACAAAAATTAATAGAATTAAAATATTACAAATTTGTTTTTAACATAAATTAAAATGCTAAAATAAAATATCATATATAGAAACAAGCTACATATTTTCTAAATGAGCTTAATGTTACTAAAATAACATATTCTAGTTTCAAACATAAAATCATGTTTTAGGTAAGTTAATGAAAAAAATAACAATGTACTCATGAATATGAGAAAATAGTTAATTTCTCATGTATACTACAATAACATAAATTTGAATTACAATTTATATTAAAAACTATTACTATAAACTAGCTAAATCATCAAATACTCGTCATCGTCATCATCATCTAAGATCTCATCATCATGATAATCTATGTGCTCATTATCTATATTGTTTAAATTATGATCCATTTCCTATAATGATGGGTTACCACAATCGTAGTCGGGATCATCATCATCAATACATGTAGACACCCCTAGATTACTTATTATGCATCATAATTATTCAAAACTATAATTACACCCCTTGTTCCTATAGAATTAATTTAATTAATTCTATTTACCTATCTTATCACCCCTTTAGATAATTTTAATTTAGCTAATTTAATATCAAAATAAATAAAAAATCCAGATGTTCATTTTCACATATTAATAAATTTTAACAAGTATCAAATCCTATCCACATTTCAAATCCAAGTTAACTTGATTCGACTAGCTCGAAAAATCACAATTTTAATCAAACAAATGTGTCTAAATTAACTTAAATCAACATTTGAGTTAACTTGAGCTATCTTCCAAGTCATGACAATTCAAATTCAATCCAAATTCTTCCACCTTCCAACTATTCATGACACATTTTGGGTGAATAAAAAGCAGAAATGGAATTTTAAATCAAAAACATGTGCAACCCCTTGCCAACTCAACCTTGACTCACTCTTGTAAATCAAGAACAACAATCTAACTCTCCAATCAAATATGGAAACTCAACTAAACAAGCCAAGTCATGTTTAGTTATCTCCAATCAAACTCAATCAGAACTTAGCTTGAAGATTCACTTTCTTCAACTATAAATCAATGATCCTTCCTTTGAAAATCATCCACCAAAGCTTAAGATAATTCATGTTATTGTTTTGTATATTCATTTGGTGAATCAAAACATTCCTCATACCATTATGTTGCTTAAATCACATAAAATACATCAATCAAACATGCTCATGGCTTAACTCACTTCATTCAGAATACTTGGAGCATCCACAATCCACAAAATCTTACAAATCCAACATATCCAACAAAGGGTATCACAAAACCCTGCCTTTTCAAAGAGATCCGATCCAAGGTGTTTTAAGATTCTTATAATGGAAGGTCTACACTCTTTATTGTATTTATTTTCCATCTTGTTTGTGATTTTTCATAGTCTACATTTTGGCATGTTCGATGGGACACTCACATTTGTTTTATAGTTTTTAGATTACTTTTTGCTAATATGATTATTTCATTTTTTTCTTAGTGTTGTTTTAACTTCGTTGTTCAAGTTCCAAGATTTTAGGTACAACGAGAAGGATAAAACCAGAAAACCAAGTTTATGGTCATATTTCCTTGATCTTTTCCATCCATAGGCTAAACACGCTAGCATCACACGTGATATGCGCTAGTGTATCATTGCACGTGCTAGCATCATAGTGCACATGTACGTGTAGTGGTTCATGTGCCTCAAGATAACTAATTTTTTCCTTTGGTATTAAATGTGTTACCATCTTCTTCAACATGCTCATGTCACATTAAATTTTTCCTTCACACACTAACATCATCTTATACATGTTATCATTACACACAAAAATTTCTGCACATGCTTACACGTTCCTCCACATGCTAGCATGCTCCTTCACACGCCATCGTAGTATGTATATGTTAGCACATCCAAGTGTACGTGCTTGTGTGTTGTTTATGCTTTTAGATTTTTATTATTTTCTAGTAAGTAAAATTATTTCTAATTACTTTTTTAGTACTATTGTTAATCATTTTCTTGCAGGTTTTCACATTTAATTAGTTTAGGTGTCTAACTTTCTTTTAAATTTTGTTTAATCTAATCTTGAAAACCACCACATATGCTCGTTTCTTGCACCCTTCTGGGTGATCTTAAAAATCATAAATAGTAATCTTTCCTTTTGTGTTTTATAATGTGATTTCACCTCGGAAAAAATTCTAATATATTGTTTGCAGGGACCGTCTCATATGAAGAATATTGTCTTTGAATCAAACTACTCATTGCAGGTTGCCTCATTCATGAAATCAAGAAAGCATTATCACATTTTTATTAAACTTTATAAACTACTTTTAATTAATTTTTTGGAGACAATATTATTCCCGATCCATTGTAATCGTGGGATGTGGATGGTCGGGGGCTATAAAAGCATTGTGAGGAGTACCACAGGAACCCCAAAGTAGTTGGTGCCTTGAGGAACTCGGCCAAAAATGGGTACCTATACCTACCTGACTAGTATGCCTATGAGAGATAGATCCAAGGTTATCCTTAGTGACAAACCCGGTTTGATTATTTGAGCGAGTAAACTCCCACTTATCTAATCAAGGGGGTAAAGTAAAGTAAATTTGACAACTAGAAATAGTTACCATGTTTTCTTTCATATAATACTTGGTACTTAAAGAGAGAACCAATTTATAGGAAGACCCACTTGACTAAGCCAAATTAAATTTAGAGGCCTTCTTATCAATTTTACTTTCATCTAAGTTATGAGTCTTTAGGATTGTGTTCCATGTTCTTATCCATCATCATCATCTCTTTTCAAACTTTCCAATTTTTCTTTATTTGGATATCCATTTCGAACTGATCTTATCACACCCTAGTCTTAATCTTTGGACCCCTTTTCCAAATTTTAAGCAAATTATTCAATTAAAATTTAAGTCTAAGTCTTAAGTTTTGGGTACCCATATTAAACTTAAGCACATCCATTTCAATTCAAGGCTTATCCTTTGATATTCACTTTATCAAGGATTAAGCACAATCATAATTCATTCATAAATCCACAATTCATCTCTTATTTCAACATTCACTTTGTTGAAATTTGAGCAATTTTCTTTCATCCTTTTTATTTCATTTCAACATTCACTTTGTTGTAATTTGAACCATTTTTATTTCATCTCTTTTTCTCTCATTTCAACATTCAATTTGTTGTTTTTGATTTTGAGCCATTTTTATTCCCCACTGTCTCTTATTTTCAACATTCACTTTTTTGAAATTTGAACAATCTTCCTAAGTCTCTTAGTTCAACATTCACTTTGTTGAAATTTGAGCACTTCATTTTCATTTCTACATCTCTTATTTCAACATTCACTTTGTTGAAATTTGACCAATATTTCTAAGTTTCTCATTTCAACATTCACTTTGTTGAAACTTGAGCACTTCATTTCTATTCCTGAGTTTCTTATTTCATTTCTAGAGCCTCTTAGTTCAACATTCACTTTGTTGACATTTGAGCACTTCACATTTAAAAAAACGTATCCTATTTCAACATTTACATTGTTTAAATCTTGGTAACTCCTTTTTCATCTCCAAACCTCTCATTTCAAAATTCACTTTGTTGAAATTTTAGTACTTTCTAATTCATCCTCAAGGCTCTTATTTTCAACATTCACTTTGTTGAACTTTTAGTACTTTCTAATTCATCCCCAAGGCTCTTATTTTCAACATTCACTTTGTTGAAATTTGAGTGTTTCCCTTTTGATCTCCGAACTTCTTATTTTAACATTCACTTTGTTAAAATATGAGCTTTCATCCCTACATCTTGTATTCTAAAATTCACTGTCATAGTATAAGCACATCTACATCACAAATTCCATGTTACCAATTTCTTCATACATAATGGTGGAAACACGTCATTGAGATTATGACCTCTTCGGTAGCCAAAATAGAAATCCATTTCACATTGATAGTTCCAATGAGGAGGAAGAAAACCAACAAGAAAATCAATAGAATGATGTTTCTAAAGAAGAAAAAACAAGAGTCTAAGGTCTTTTGCAACAAAACAAAGATCAATTTCTCCTTCATCTCCTTAAGATGGTGGCCAAGTTACCTTCGGATTTTAGCGATGAAAAATTGAAAAATCTTAAAATCCAAGACAAATAAAGTAAGAATAATGAATTTGAATCAAGTAAAAAAGGACAAACATAGAGAAAAATATAGCGATTCCATGAGTAAGTCAAACCAAGTTTTGCTTGATAAGATCAACAAAATGACCAAATAACTATCTTTGATGGATTTGAAAGTCAACAATGATTCCAATGAAACAAAAAAGAGAAAACCAATCAAAAACTCGACAATTTCTCGATTATCCTACAAACTAATTTACCATTTTCACAAGAATGAAAAATTATGAAGGATACCATCTTAGGAATGTAAAAGCAAAGAAAACAATTCAACTTTGAGGAATCACACTCTTAACCTTCAACAACGACATATTGCACTTACCCTTTCCTAAACCTTTCAAAATTCCCAAATTCGATAAGTATAAAGGCAATCACGACCCCGAGAAACACATCAAGGAATTATGTATGGCATGCCAAGAGGTTTCCTACAATGACGTGTATCTCTTGCACTTATTTCCAAAGAGTTTGGGAAAATAATCCTTATATTGGTTCCTCCATCTTTTGAAAGGATTAGTCACAAATTTTGTAGACCTCTTGGAGAAGTTTGTAAAGTAATTCTCTTTCAACATAGACTACGAGATAATAATGCTAGACTTATGCAATACCAAACAATGAAAAAATGAAAACTTCACTCAATTTCTGCAATGATGGTGAGGAATCACAAGTTAATTCCCTTACTCAATTCCAGAGAAATAACTGGTTAGTATCTTTATACTGAATCTCAACAAGGAACTATCCTTTCACATGCAGATGCATTGTATCACTAGTTTTGATGATGTTATTAAAATGGGGACCCGAATTAAAAAATTCCTCACTGTGAAAGGTTTAATCAAACCTTCTTCTAAGTATCACACAAAAAAAATAACAAAAATCATTCACAATAAAAATCCAAGCACATTAATTGGAATAGAAATGTCGTTAATGATTGCATAACGATAATAAAAATGTACATAATGTCTAAAATAATCAAATGAAGCAATCTAAATCAAAACAAGCCATAGTTGTTCTAATCAAAGATGCTACTCCCCTACATGATTATAAGAAAATACAATTAACACCATTGGGGAAAGTATTTTAAGCATCCTGCGACATCTAGTAAGTTCCAACATGGTTACTTACCCCATAAAAATACCCTTCAAAGAAGGGGAACCAAAATCGTCTTGGTACAAAGCTAGTGAATATTGTTATTTCCATCACATTGATAGACAATACAGATCATTGCATGAGACTCCGCCACTATATTTAATATCTCAATGATAATGGAGACATCACGATTGAAAATGCATCACCTAATAAAATTCCCAACGATAATTTAAAGGTGTTCTCAAATCCTTTTCCCAAGCATGGTGCAAGTGGCAAAGGTCATGAGAAGGGCCACTCGTCAAACAATGTTGAGTTTAACTCAATCATATCATTTGTAGAAGAAACAACCAATTCCATTGCCACAATAAAATTCTAAGCTCCTAACTATGAAGTGGTGTATTATTTTATTACCCTCCAGTAGCTATATGTGTTGGCACCTCATCCAGGACAAGTATGAAAGCTCACCTAAAGTACACGCAACAACGAGGTCCCTCCTTTTTTATGCTTATGAAAATGTTTACATGCATATTGTTTTTAACTATTCATCCACTCAACCAAGAAGATACATCATAAAATAAAGAGATGACAACACATATAACAAGGTAATTATACGCACCCAAATTTGCACATGCTACATTATTGGAAAAATGGTTAAAAAAGGTCCCCAATGATGATTCACGTCTTTTCTAAAGTGTTCAAGCTCCCTAAACCTCTTTGTAGCTTACATTTGTCACCTAGTTTATTCTAGTTATCCATTCCCACGCTTTTGGCAGACTTCCCACACCACCCTATTTTTGGCCTTTGGTTGAAAAATCACCACCCTACCTGGCATCGATCATATAACTGCTTTGCTAGATAGGGTGGCGGTTTGTAACCACCACCAAGACGGGCGGTAGTCTTGTGCGCTTTTTCCAAAATTATTTACGCAAGAATTGACACGTGATTACGTGTAAGTTTTTAACCACCACTGCTGTGTAGGGTGGTAGTCTTGTGTGCTTTTTCAAAAATTCTTCACCCAAGAATTGATGCATGATTGCTTCACTTCAGTTCACTTTTAGAGCACGTTTCTCAATCATTTTAGTTGATTTCAAGCTTGAATGACTTGTGGAAACTTCATCTTCCACTTGTAATTTGTAATTGACTATTTAACTCGCCCTTTCATGTGATGATGTGGCACCCCATGGCTGCCAAGTGTGGTAGTGCACTGCCCAACCAAACTTCTATAAAATCATCACTTCTTCTCAAGAAAATGGCCAGAGATTATTTTTGTATCTTGCTTAGTTGAGCTGCAACAATATTGTTGGAAATTATATAGCCAAGCTCTGTTCTCTTGTGTTATATTTATTCTACTTGCATTAAACAGGACTACCATTAAGCTACCATTGCACCAATGTTTCTTCTTGCTTCTTTGCCTCTGCATTTCCCAATTCCTTGGACTCACATGGAAACATAGAAGATTGAAAAGACAAGCGAGGGGACATAATATCACAAAACTAGATTTTCCTCTATTATGTAAGTCAAGGTTGGGGTTGTTATCAAGTTTCTTCCATTTCTTCAAATTTTTCATTTCTCGAAACATTGAACAATTATTTACTCTAGTAGAAAAGGCATTTCAATTTTCATTATAACAATCATCGAAAAGTTATAGTAGCTAATTTCCTTCAATAAAGCTTTCTTAGGATATATAGATTCCTTTTCCTATCTCTTTATATTTGCAAAGAGGTGATTCTGGAAGAAATATTCTGTGCTAATTTAGAAATCAATTGAAGTATCATTTTATTTAGAAGATTCTCCATAAAATCCTTCTTTACTCTTGCCGGGAAGTTGCGGGGAAGAAAAGCATGAGAAGCTTTGATTTCTTCTCGTGCCTCTGAGGAAAAATAGGGGATCCACATACATCATTGAAAAGATTTCATTTAATTAGAATAGACTAGATACACTCAGCATAGGTGAATAACTACACTAGGTTATTTACTTGTTTAGTTTTAGTGTAGAAGTAGCTTTAATTATTTAGAATAAAATAAATTTGTTTTCTTTGTTTGTAATAGTTCAGTTTAGTTGACTTATTTAATTATTTTCCCTTCAATCAAGTAGATTAGATTGTCAAATTTCATCTTGGTTAAAATGGACACTTCAACGTAGTTTGATATTTAGATTCATTAAGTAGTTTAACCATAGGGGATTTACGCTACCCATACTTAGCCTCTAATTTCCCCTTTTCTAACTTAGCTACTAGGAATTCACACTACCAGATCTTAGTCACTAATTCTCCTATAGCCATCCATCCACACATTTCCACATCGACCATTCGACATGATCTCGGGAGGTCGAGTGTGATTGAAGGTTGCATGTCAATTTTCATTCATACAAATTAGTGAACCCGACGTGAAGGATTAATTCCTTCTTATCCCTTGCTTTCATTTCCATTACCTCACCTTTCCATTTCTTCCCCTATTTTGGTAGGTATTTTATACCTCCTAAAATATGTCTGATTGATATTTTCATAGTGTTGTCGCCCTCAAAATCCCCCCTCATTTTTAATTCAAATTTGAAAATTTTGAGCTCACGCCCTCCAGAAGTGTTCAAGTAAAGTTGGAAGTCCAAAAAGATAGAGAAATTCATGCTTTGAAGTTGTTTAAACTCTCCAGTCTGCACGTTTTGATAAATTTTCTGTTTTCCTATCTAGACACGTGAAAATTTTATTGTTGTCCTCATTTGAATGAAATTTTCAATCTTTCTATGGCCATGGATCGTCAAACCTTGTATTGTTTTCAATTCCTTGGTTCACGAAAGAAATTTGAAAATTGGGCACGAAATGGTGGAGTTTTCTTCTTCTCTACATTTTTCCACAATCGTGAATGACGGGCATTTTCTTCCTCGTCAAATTTTGGCCCCATTATCCATGGGTATGTGGAAATATCTAATTAGAGGCGGGCCGACAGAGCAATTTGAGGTTTTGATCCTTTTTGTAAAAAGGGCTAAAAGTCATAAAGTGACCCGCAATTTTGTCTCCACTCAAGTAAGGCCACGTGTCAAAACCATATCAAAAGTGAGAGAGTGGGCCAAAATGTTCCAAAACACCATTTCTCCAAAAGTCACAAAATGCAAAAGGCATCCTCCATGCCCGCTCTAGTAAATTTCTCCCATGTGGATGACTCTGGTTTAAAGTTTCAAAGGCAAGATGAATAGTTCAAATTCAAAGTTACAAAACGAGTGTAACGGCTGCATTATGGAAAGTCTGGTTTTTCTTGCCATTGGCGTTTCTTTACGAATCAAGAATTTGAACGGACGTGAAGGATTGAAAAGATTGTAAACTATTTCTTGCAAGATATTTAATGGCTTCTTCACACCATTGTAAGGGGTTGGCGATTGATCTTGTAGACTCGAGAGTGCATTGTACCTGGAGAAAGCAAAGGAAATAGCCATTTTCTTCAAATTTCTTCCATTCCCACATTATGTACAACTTTTTTTTAAGCATCAATACAAGAAGGAGTTTGTAGCCTCTTTGATGAGGATATTTTAGAAACTTTGAGTTCGCAATCTTATCTCATCTTGTTGCCATTTGCAGGGTTGTTTTCTTCTCATAAATGCATGTGTTAAAGTTTCTAACTAATGTGTGCAAGAATCTGATTTCCTACTTGCAACATTAGTTTCCCTATCTCATTTCTCACTCCCTTTCCCACTTTCAGAAAAATTCTTCCCTAGCAAGAGATTGCTAGCTTTGCCGCAGGGTCAGTGGAGTGCCCCTGTTGGATCCCCACCGAAAGGCCACCACAAAAATCCATATTTTCTTGCACATGCATATACAGTAGTTGCACCGATTAAGTAGAGGGACTTAGATTCCCAGAGCATTGGTAAGGAATTCACAATTTTTCCACCTGAAAAATTCCCTCGCCAAAAGGTAGGCCATTTGGCTCGACAGGACATTACACCAACGTTCAACCACAACAATCCCCTTCCCTTTCCGGATGGGCTGAAAAATTACACAAACAACATGCAAACCTCCCCTAGTTACACTTCAAACCCTATTAGATACGTGAGAATAGAGGAGGTTGATCAACCTTTAAACATGTAGTACATTCAACCCAATGCAAACCATGTGACTATTACAAGTGGAACAGGTCCTTACCCTAGAATCTTGTCAAAACCTCACATTGCCATGCAATCAACAAAAGATGACATATTTGCACGAATAGCTAATCCTCTTTGCCAAATAGATGAGTCCTTAGATAGGATGAAGGTTCACACCTTTGAGATGTTCAATAACAATGTATCGACAACCTATCCTAAGATTCCTATTTCGAGGAAGACAAGAATTACAACACTGAACAATTCATAATAGGGTATCATGTGCCTTCTCAACCAAACCTTACACAACAGGAACCCCAACAAGGGACTCAATCCTCTCCCTAGGACATTATTTCTACTTTAACGGGAGGATTAGAGAACTAGAGAGTTCCCAAACATCATAACCAACTCGTGTAGTAGGACAAAACATGAGGTATCTAGTTGAGAGAAAAGGATACATCCCTACCAATGAAAAACCAATGTAATTTCTTGTATAGCAAGGTTATCTGATTCAGAAAAATCCATATAATATTATCATAGGATTTGGCACACTAGGGATGGGTCCTCATCCTTCTCAAGCTTATCCTACGTAAGGGTTGGCGAAGTGCATTCTCAAATGTCATTCCATCAGGCAATGTGACGTTCCTTGGTTTTACGCCCTGCTAGTTCATATCCTGGTATCATCCCACCTTACTTGCATATGTATTCAAAGTCCCCCAAAATGGATCCGTATATCGTTCCTACTCCTTATGCGCCATATCAAGGAGATTCATAAATTCCGGTCAATTACTATAATACAACTTATCTCGAATCCTCCTCTTCCGGTCAATGCGTATAATGCAGCTTATTTGGCTCCTCCTCCTCCACCTCCTCGTCAAGGATATTCAATTGTGGAATCCTACGCAATGGGTACTTATGCTGAGTATTTAAAGGAACCCCTTGAATTTACTATACGGGGTGTCATGCTTCCATGCCCATTGCTTGATCTTCCTAAGTTTAAGGGAGAAGGAGACCCGAATGCTCATATCAAGGCCTATGCTATTGCTATTAGGGAATTTCTTCCTTGGGATGTTGTAGTAGCTAAAATATTTCTGAAGACTCTCAAGGGAATCACATTAGATTGGTATTATCATATTCCAAAAGCCTCCATACATTCCTTTAAACAACTTATTTCTGAATTTATTAGAGCATTTGACATGAAAAAGTTGTTGCGTACATGGATTAGGGAGTTTCTACATATTAGGAAGGAGCAAAATGAATCTTTCACCCATTTCATCTAGAGATGGCATCAAGTTCTTTACTCCTCTGCAAGTGCACCCAACATGGACCAGATGGAACTTTGTGATCTATTTCTTCACTCGCTCAATCGAGAGACTAAAGAAGAAGTCCAAAAGTTTCCTTTTTATAGTTATGAGGAAGTATTGGAAGGTGCGCTTTGAATCGAAAAGCCTCTATCGATAGTGGGTGTAAGTCCTACAGTCTCAATGGGAAATTGGTATCCATTAACCAAAACAATGCAAATTATCAAAATAATGGGGCCAACAACCAAGGACCTAAGGGTTTGAATCATAATCATGGTGCTACCATGAATGGTGTTGTTGCTAATCAAGCCAAGAACACTATTTTTACGAACAACATTAATAATAACAACCACAACAATAACAACAACGCGAGAAATCAAATAGGCCCTAACAATGTCTCCTTGATCAACATGGTGATGTGAACCATCCCCCTCAAAAGAAAAGTCAAACACAAGGCCCAAACCAATACCAAAACTCGACCAAGGGGCAACAAATCATGGTTATAACAATCAATTTCAAAACTACAATCGAGGTTATAATAAAAAACAACAAGATGCTTATCAAAGGCCAATAAATTATGATCCTAACCTATATTGTGGTTTCCATAAGGTTTGAGGTCATGATGATAGAACTTTCCACGATTGTAAAAAGTTTCTACAAAGACTTCCCGAAAACCAAAGGCAACTCTTTGTAGACATGTTCTTAGAAAATCCTAAAACAAACCCGCAGTTTAATCATATGGGACCCATCACACCTTAGAATGCAAACCTAAAAATATTTCAGGATCCATTCCCTAAACATCCTAAGGATTCCAAAGTGAATCCTCATAACATAAAAAAGGGAATTCCTATAGGGAACAATGACCACGAGGCCTCAACTTTTGATAACTCTCAGGTTGCTCCTAACCTTGGCTCAAACGATAATACAAAGATCTTGGGATTGGTTGAGTTAGAAGTTGAACCAGAAATTAATGCAACAACTCGGGCAAGCGAATACTTTTCGCAACCCCAACCCGATCATTCTTTCTCGTAAAATTACCTTCCTACAATATCAAAACTGGTAAGAGCATATGATTTAATATCAGATTTGAACAAGACCTTCTCTCACATCTCGTTCCTAGATTTCTTTGAAGAATTCCCCTATGCATCATTCTACATTACTCGATGCACTAGGTCCTAGTCATCTAATTCATGTTACACCTCCTCCTAGTGCTCAAATAAATCATATTGAATTCGACATACATCCTCTGGGATAGAGTGATAGGGATAATGGGTTTGCCTTTGATATAGAAAAGACGTCATCGATCGATTTGAATAGCCTAAAGAGGTGATCCCCTTATATTTACAGTGCAGGTTTACAAAAATTGCATTAAGAGAGTCATGATCGAAGATGGGGCTGCTTTGTAAATGTGGTTCCCTTCTCTTTCTTGCATAAATTAGGATATGGAGAGACTAATTGTTCCTCTACAAGAAACATGTTGCGAGGGTATGACAATCTTAAGGATACTTTGATCGAAACCATAGTTCTTCCTGTCACCCTTGGGCCAAAACCATCTTGACAAATTTTTACATCATCGACATGGAAACAAATTATAACATGATCCTTGGGAGACCTTGGATTCATCGAATGAAGGCTATTCCTTCTACCTTGTTCCAAGAAGTTAGATTTCCCAAGGGGATCCTAAGCCCTTCGATATACACTTAGAGAACCTCAAGAAGAAAAGAGGATTCCATTCGAATATGAGCTCCCCACAAACCAATTAAACAAACCACCTCCATCAACAACAATGGTCACGACCACCTTGAGCATTCCAAAGGTGAAGATGTTGACCCAAAAAATTTGAGGTAGTAAAAACAGATAATGGTAAATCAATATCCGTGGAAGCAGAGTCAACCAAAAACCCAACAAAGATCTTTAAACTATTGGAAAGTGATGAGCCGATATTCCACCCTTTTGAATCGCAAGGAATTGGTAGCCTCCTTGGCATGACCTCTCTTCCTACCGATGATCTTGGTATAAATGTAAACATGATCAAAATATGAAGGAAGGAGAGGACGTTAAGAACAAAATGATATCCATCAAAGCAATCTCTAGAGCTTCTTCCATTTCTAGCTTTGGTTTGAACACAAACATATAAAAAACCAAGCCTTTTATATCCAAAAGACACAATCAATCAACACAACAAACATCGATCAAACCACTACTACCTATATAAGGGATAAAGTTCAACAACGTAGTTATGCTCAAATGATATGTCAAAAACACGACAAAGAGATTCACAAAGACCTCTTTCAAATAGATGAATTCATGTCAATGTTATATGACCATATATATACAGTGCTAGAAAAGGATTGTGAGTTTAAACCCAAGGTAGTAGGCCCTTGTCAAGAGAATTAAAACTTCAAATATCATGTGAATCACTTGTGTACCTTGGGCGGTGAAGAGTTTGAAATTTGTCAACACACTTCATCTTAGAATCTTTCACAAATAGTCCATCTGCATTTCCATATGTGTACTATTGCATCCGCACTGCATTTTCATCTACTAGTTCATTTTGTGAATTTGTAATGAAGGAGCTTAATTTTCAAGCAACTTTCAAAACTTCTAAAAACATTGGCAAAATGTTCAATCACATTTCTTAAAATGTTCAAAATGTTATCATCAAGAATTTTAGAATCATGTCATCAGTTAAACAAATTAAGAAAAAGTTTTTACATTAATCCTACCAAGGCCTACATACTTGGTTCTTCTCATGGTTTTCTTCTAGCTTAGGTGTCATATTCATATAGTCTGTTCTAGAAGCTTCTTGGTGTCACATCTATTCCATACACATCTCCTTGGAAACAAAAACACTCTAAACATTTTACCCAGGTCGTTTGTTCGCCTATTTGAATCTTTGGTGTTGAGCCCTCACATTCTACTGGTTAGGTGGGGTTGAGGCTAGGGGAAAACTATCCCTCCCAAAAGCACAACTCAAAGTTAATAATAAAAAAAAAATTCTATATATGTTAAGTCAAAATTAATACAAAATTTTCATTTACACACTTCTTTGCCCCACCAACCTTCGGTGTTGAGCCCATGCCTCTTACTAGTGGCGTGAGGTTGGGAAAGGAGGGAAGTTCCCTTACTCACCTATGCCTTTTCCTTGGTGATGAGCTCATGCTTCCTACTTGGTAGTAGTATAAGGGGTCCTTGTAAATAAATTAGTAAGTTAAAAATAATTCATTCAATAAAAATTTCTTTGAAATCATAAATCCCAACAAAGTGAGTTATATGTCTAAATGCCAAAGGAGTGAAAACCTTAATACCAGATTTCTTCAATCAAGTGGATAACTATGGATCTAAGTCTAGATAAACTAGTAAGAAAATCACATCTTAAACTATGTAGCAAACTTGTGTAGAACTAGGTTGTAGGTTCTCAATTGGATTTCTGTCAAGACCTTGTCTTTCTCTCATCATCTCCATTCAACAAAATCATACAACTCGCATCCCTTCGGCTCTTGGTGTTGAGCCCTCGCATCTTACTAGTTGCGTGGGGTTAGAAGTGGAGTGAGTTCATTTTATTATCAAATCATTCATCACATTTTTCCAACAAAACAAGAAGTACTAAATATTGCTTGAAAAACCAAAGTTTCAACATTACATTGTATTTGCATTAACATCATATAAAAAAACAAAAAAAATAAAATCATTCTGTTAGCATTTATCATCCACTGCATGCATTCTAAAAAGAATATAAAATCAGAGATTCTAAACATCTAAGAGTACACATGCAAAGTAAACCATAAATGAAGTCAAATCTGTGCAAAGGATAACCGAATCAAAAAGAGATATCTGTATATATCATAGTATTGAGTACAATGCCATCACACACTAGGTGTGGTCAAAATGCTCACAATGAGCACAAAAATCCAAAAACATCATATATGTGCCTCACAAAATGGCATCAAGCAATAAAGGCTCAATGGCCTATCCCTCTCTATGAGAACCCTGATATGGTGCATGGATGTGGTTGGGAATCTTGTTGCGCTCCAATGTCATGAATCTACCAAGTGATCGAGTGACCATGAGATCATACGCTAGTCACAACCTTTCTGCGTGAGTACCTTTTCCTCGCCATCCTCTCTACCATCTCGTATGTGATGATCTTCTTGTCTTGAGCAATCAAGATCTCCTCAATCTTCCAAAGATGCACAAACACATATGTATGTCGTCTAACCTTAATAGCTGTCCCACATCCTCTGTCGGTTCCACATGGGTCTTCCCCAGAAGGAATCAATAAAAGTGTCAAAAAAAATCATACAAATAAGATCTCGCCACTGACCCTCGCAAGTGGATCAAAAAAAAGAAAACAACGACGAGTTAGAAAACCATTAGAAATATAAAATAAGTACAATGCTTAACATATTCTAGCTAACAAAGTAGAGAAAGAGTATCTACATACTCAGATCTCTGGGCATTGATGTAGGATCATCTGGTGCAGCTGGTGGTGGTGGATCCGTTGCAGGCACTTGCCGAGTCTCGCCCTCGCTTGAGGTGACATGCTGGCCCATCACATACTACTCATCGCTACCTCCCTTGTCGGAAGTGCCTCCTTAGAAACTAGAGTCTCCTTCTCCACCTTCACCTCCTCTCTCTCTGTCATAGAGATCTCTGTTGTAACCCGCTTCACGTTTATCAATTTCCTCCTCCTCATCACCCCCCTCTTATCTAACCTCCTCACCCATATCCACACTATTCTCACCCTCGGTCTCTATATACGTGGCTATAACAGCCTCCTCCTCCTCCTCCTCCTCTATGAGAGGTATAGTCTCAATATGGAGAAGAGCCATGGGTGATTTGGGAACTAATACCTTCTCCACAGAGATAGGTACTCTTGGTATCACCCCTATCCATCCATGTCGGCCCTTAGATCCATCTCATGCCTCCCTAACACTCCGGTAGATAGTAGGCATGGAAGGAATAACATCATCACAAGGTAACCCAAACTATTGGGGTAACTTTGGCGCATAGGGTAGGCCTCCACCCTTGTAGATCTGTCTATTAACTATGAAGTGGTAGTACATGCAATCATGATAGTCCCCTCCTAACTCCATAAACCAATCATACCATGATATGGTTTAGTAAAAAACCTATTTGTAGTCAAAGAAGCAATAGGTTGACGTGCCCCTATGAGAATTGATAGTCATGTCCACCTTATGGCCTTGATGGCCCCTAGATCCTATATACCGACTCCCCTTTGATAGGGGATGACCCGCTCATACATCCAACTCATAACTAAGGTAGGATGGCTAAGGGATTTTCCCTGAGCCTCACCACTCAGTACATGTCATGGTATGTAGTCCCCAAGATATCCAAATCCTAGGAAAAGATCCTCACATGCTACTCGTGCTCGCATGGTAATCAAAGCCCAACAATACAATAGCTTGTCCCCGCCCTTGTCTCCCACCAAACACGAATCTAGAATACTAATAATGGCCTTCATAAAGGGTAGGGATATGTGTGGAGGAAATAGATAAAATATACATACCCTTTTTGTGCCCTCGACACCTCATCATCCCCCATGTAGAAAGCCCAATATTTAGATATGGATGTACTCCTGTACTTTAAGCTCAATCATCTTCCAGTCATGGGTACACCAAGAATCCTGTAGACATCCTCGAGAGTGATAGTCCACTCTCCTGAACACTAAGAAATTGGAAGGTGTTCTGTCTCACAACCCAAGAAGACAACAATTCACACAATATATGGCTGGTTGGTGCAATGTGTGGCACCTGTGCGATCCTCCATAAACCATCCCGATGCAATAAATTTATATCACATTGAGTCAACTGATCAAGAATGTTTGGAAGCTATTCACACACTCTCTCGTAGCTTCAACGGTTGTAAAAATCATTGTACATTCACCAAAAAAAAGAAAAAGATCAAGTTCGTAACACATTTCAATAGGCAAGCTCATAAAAACAAAACATAAAACATCGTAAAAACAAAAAAATTAATCTAGCTTAGTCAAAATAGCTCTCTGTCTGCAATTACAAAATCGCGCCTGTGCAAATGCCGGTTTTACTGACCACTATTTGGTTAGGGCAGTGGTCCAATAACTACCACCCGAGTAGTAGGGTGACGGTTTAGTGACCACCACCTGCAGGCAAACAATTGTGTCCAAAATGGACAACCCACTCCCTTTAACCCAAAAACTAAAAAAACAAAAATGAAACTTTTTACACAAAACAAAAGGTAGACCCACCTAGATCACCTCTTAGGAAAATTTTCACACATGAAATTTAGAAAATAACCCCCCTAGGTGTAGATTTTCAACATTTTACATTTTAAGTTTCAAATAAACAAATGTAGAATACTAACCTTTGTCTTCGCCACTAGATTTATTGCTCGCAGAGGCATGATTGCATCGTTTCTCTCATCGTTTTGACTATACTCTTGCTTAAAACGGTGATAGTTGGTTTAGAGCTCCAAAATCGCTAAGAGGATATGTGAAAATGAATGGTTTTGGTTATATATGTGCTTATTTTAACCTCTTTTTGAGTGTATGTGTCTTACGGGGCTAGAGCGCCGCGCATGTATACTTCTATCCCCGCACAAATGGTAAGTCCTCTTGTCATTTTGTTTTAGTGTTTATTTTTTGATATCGTATCTATTTACACTTGAGTCTTTCTTTAATTTTCTAGGTAGCGATATCTTGGACGATGAAATTTTGACACATGAACATGTCGTATAGCTTCTAACTCCCATTTCGGAAAACCATACTTAGATACTATGTTTTACGCCTCTTCATGGTTAAAACACTTCTTTGAGGGGAAATATGTATGCACCAAAATTTTCATGTGCTATATTGACGGAAAAACAACTAAAAATTCCTCCAATGATGTTTTACTGCTACGCCCTTAATCATATATCTTATATTGGATGTATATAGCCGACTTGTGGCTATCATAACTTCTTATCATTATGTATCTCTTTCATATATGTTATATTTTCATTAGTGGGTCAGCCTTGGTGTTGGCCATAGCATAGGAATAGTATATATAGGGGTTAGTAGGTAGTAGTTGATCATCATATTCAACATTTGAGTCTTATTGTCTAGTTTGGAGGTTGCCCCCTCGAAGTGGCTAAGCTATTCTTCTTGCACATTGAGATCATTTATCTGAAATATTGTGTTCATTGGTGTTATATTGCTACTGATAATCATATTTATACAAGTAATTACATTACAAGTGGTATCAGAGCTTGAACTCGGCTAACACTGCGTCAAACCCTAATTGTGAAGGTTCATCCATATCTCAAAATCGGTAGCGAATTTTTCTAAATTTTTTTATGGTGTGGCGAAATTAGTCAAGTAAGCTTCCCTCCAAATTTTAAGAATTTTTGACTTGTTTTGCAAAATTTATAGCGGTTTTATGTTTTTTCATAATTCAGCTACCTAGGGTGCAATTTGTGGAATTTTTCAAAGTTATTTACATTTCCAGAAAGAAGATTAAAAATTAGTTTGAGTTCATTCTTTGAGTTTTATAAAATTTGGCCGAATTCCTATTGAAATCCCAAACCCTAAATTTCGACCTTGATCCTTAAATCTTACCATTTTGGGGCATCATGGTTGGGCCTTCGACAAGAGGAAAAAGAATCCCATCACTCTGGGTAAAACACCTAATAAGGATGAGATAATAGTTGAGGAGTTAGAGTCAGAAGGGGTATCTATAGAGTCCTCAGGGTTAGGGTTTACTTCAACTGACCATAAGGTCAGCTATCTTGAGTTAGAGTTTCAAACCTCGAGGGTAGAGTGGCCAACAAAGAAGATGTAGAAAATATTGGACAACGATTGGAGGATTTCATTCACCAATTTAGTTACAATATCATGGGTCATCATATCCTTCCTAATCAGCCACAACTCAATCATACTCATATTAACCAAGGTGGATCTTTAGGTCAAAGTAATAGACAAACTAGCCAAGGTGGATTTGCAAACATGACCAATCCAAATACAAACACTCTGCAAGCCCGTAACATGATTCCAAAAGTGGAAATGCGTAAGTTTGATGGAAAGGATCCACTCAATTGGATTAACCAGATGGAGAATTTCTTTGATCTTCATCAGATTCCATCGGGACAAAAGGTTACCATGGCATCGTTGTATCTTGAACCTGACCAATTCATTTGGTATCGATGGTTATGTGCTCAAAGGAAAAAGAGTGGCCTCAATGTTACATGGATAGTATTCACCGAAGAGTTACAATTGCACTATAGTTCTAGTGTGTCAGAGAATTATTTTAGTCAATTAGAAAATATCAAACAAACAGAATAGTCAAAGATTACATCCATCAATTCCAAAACCTTTCCTTACGGGTGGAAAATATTCTTGAAGATAATTTGAATGACTTATTTCTTGGGGGTCTTAAAGAAAAAATTGAGACTGAGGTGCGTATGTTTAATCCTCATAAGGTTTCAGACTCTATGATCATGGCACGTAGGGCAGAGGAAAATTTATTTCCAGTAGGAAACAAACTATCAGTAATATCAGAGATCGTAGCACCCTTCCACCATCATTCCCTCGGCTAGTAAGACTGACACCTCAACAAATTGAAGAAAAGAGAGCCAAAGGGTTATGTTTTAATTGTGACAACAAATTTGGACCAGGACATAAGTGTGCTAAAAAGAAGTTGTTCTACATTGAGGGACCTACTGAAGAAGAAGAAAATGAAGAAGATGAAGAGGTAGAGCCAGAGGAGGAATTAGGAGATCCCCAACCAACAATATCATGCCATGCAATTTCCTAGTATTAGCACTCCCCAAACTCTCAAAGTAGTTGGATTCTTAAAAAACAGAGGGTAACAGTGTTGATTGATTCGGGAAGTACTCACAATTTCATCAATCATAAGTTGGCGGTACGCTTGAATTGCTTTGTTTATCTAGCTCCAGAATGTCAAGTCATGATCGCTGATGGGAAAACTGTTAGTTGTTCAAGAAAATGCCATAACATTAATCTCGCCATGGGAGATTACTTGCTAACTAGCAATATGTATGTCATTGCCATGGGAGGAGCAGACATTGTGTTAGGAGTTTAGTGGCTTACCACCTTGGGAACCATTGAAATGAATTTCCAAGAGTTGTTCATGCAATTTCAATCAGAAGGGAGGAATTTTAAACTAAAAGGACTAAGAGCAAAGTCCCCACAGATGGTAAGTTCTCATCAGATGCAAAAATTTCTTTGAAAGGGTGCAAAAGGGTTTGTGGCACAACTATTTTCATTGGAAGCACATCATTCCAATACATTTATACCCATAGATATGCAAGCAGTTATAGATGAGCACTCAGTGGTGTTTGGAGAAATGCCCAAGGGCCTACCTCCGAAAAGAGACCATGACCATGCCATCTAACTAGTACCAGGAGTCAACCACCCAACATCAGACCTTATAGGTACCCCTATATGCAAAAGAGTGAGATTGAGAAGATAGTTCAAGAGATGTTAGAAGAAGGACTTATTCATCATAGTCAAAGTGCTTACTCTTCTCCTGTAGTGATGGTATGGAAAAAGATGACAATTGGTGCATGTGTCCAGATTACAGGGAACTCAATAAGTACACAGTTAAAGATAAGTTTCCTATTCCTATAATTGATGATTTTCTAGATGAGTTACATGGTGTTGTTTACTTTACAAAACTTGATCTTCATTCTGGATATCATCATATTAGAATCAGGGATGAAGATATTCATAAAACAACCTTCAGGACACATGAAGGACACTATGAGTTCTTGGTAATGCCTTTTGGACTAACAAATGCACCCTCTACATTTCAAAGCTTGATGAATTCCATCTTTAAGCCATTTCTTCAAAGTTTGTTTTAGTGTTCTTTGATGATATATTAATCTATAGCAAAACATGGGAGGAACACCTGCATCATGTAAATAAGGTGTTGGAAACTCTTGAACAACATCAACTTTATGCAAAGCCTTCTAAGTGTTCTTTTGGTGTAAAGGAGGTTGAATATCTGGGTCATATTGTCTCTTATGAAGGTGTTAAAGTGGATCCTAACAAGATAAAATCCATGCTTGAATGGAAGGTTCCCAAAACCCTAAAAATCTCTCGAGGATTTTTGGGGCTTACAGGTTATTATCATAGATTTGTAAGGAATTATGGCAGCATCACAACACCACTCACAACTTTATTGAAGGACTCTTTCCATTGGAACGAGCAAGCTACTATGGCCTTTGAGAAGTTGAAGGAGGCCATGTGCACCACTCCAGTTCTAGCCACCCCAGATTTTTCAAAAACATTCATTGTTGAATGTGATGCTTCAGGGTATGGTATGGGGTAGTACTCATGCAAGAAGGGAAACCCATTGCCTTCGAGAGCCGCCAATTCAAAGGTAAGAATATCTCTAAACTAGTTTATGAGAAATAAATGTTAGCAATACTTCATGCAGTGAAGCAATGGAGACCATATCTAATGGGACAACATTTCAAAGTAAAGACAGATCATGATAGTTTGAAATACTTCTTAGAGCAACATTTATCATCATAAGAACAATAGAAATGGGTCTCAAAAATGTTGGGGTATGATTTTGAGATAATATACAAGAAAGGGAAAGAGAATGTAGTTGTTGATGCTTTATCTCGAAAGGATGAATCTACCTAGGCATTGTTGTGTGCCATATCTATATTACAGAGGATTGGATAGAGGATGCA
Organism: Taxus wallichiana var. yunnanensis; assembly: GCA_018340775.1. Taxonomy (NCBI): domain Eukaryota; kingdom Viridiplantae; phylum Streptophyta; class Pinopsida; order Cupressales; family Taxaceae; genus Taxus; species Taxus wallichiana. The sequence continues at coordinate 945,392,041 of CM031235.1, forward strand.
AGGTATGAATGGAAAAATGACCTAGGTACACAAAATCTCATTCAGAATATCCAACAAGATCCAAGCATGTCAGAAAAATTTGTATGTAAAGGAGATGTTTTATGGTATAAAGATAGATTATATCTATGTAAGAATTCAATCCTTAAAAATAGGGTTCTATCTAAGCTCCATGCTTCTCCAATAGGGGGTCATTCTGGCTTCTTAAAGACTTATCATCGAATCAAGCATGATTTTTTCTGGGAAGGGCTAAAAGGAGATGTCCAAAATTTTGTGTCAAAATGCATGGTTTGTCAGCAAAATAAGGGTGGAACAATTAAGTCCCCAAGTATTTTACAACCTCTATCTATTCCTAGCTAGAGGTGGGAAGAGGTGTCCATGGACTTCATCACAGATTTCCTAAATCAAAAGGTAAAAATGTAATCATGGTGGTGGTGGACAGACTCACCAAATATGCCCATTTTTGTGCTTTATCACATCCATTTGTTATGAGTACAAAGAAGCAAACCCTTCAGGATACAATTCGTGGCTACATGGGACACCAAAGATTATAGTAAGTGATCGAGACCTATCTTTACTAGTAATTTTTTTCCTAACTTGTTCTCATGCTTAGGCACACAACTAGCTCGTAGTTCCTCTTATCATCCCCAATCTGATGGGCAAACAGAGGTGGTAAACAAGTGCATGGAGGGATATCTTTGTTGTTTTACATCAGATAAGCAAGCGAGATGGGTCCAATGGTTACCACTAATGGTGTTATAACACCTCCTTTCATACTTCATCTAAAATGTCTCCTTTCTTGGCATTATATGGGTACCATCCACCATCTATCACTTCATCTTTGAGAGTCCAACTAAAGGTTCAAGAAATTGAAGAACATATTCAACACCAACAAGAGGTGCTTTCTAGTCTCAGGAGAATTTGGTCATGTCACAAAACCGCATGAAGCAAACAGTAGACCAACATCGCAGTGAAAGACATTTTGAAGTCGGTGATTGGGTTTTTGTGCATTTACAACCATATAAGCAAATGTCCTTAAAACAACAAAAAAGGATAACAAGCTTTCACCTAAGTATTATGGTCCTTATCAAGTGTTACAAAAGATTGGAAATGTAGCATACAAACTAGAACTTCCTCTAGCTACTCAAATTCATCTAGTCTTCCATGTATCTTGCCTAAAGAAGGTAATTGGATAGACAGTATCAACCTAGACTATGTTACCCGAGCTTGATGAAGAGGGTAGAATCATCCTGGAACCAAAATGCATCCTTCAGAAACACACTAAGCGATTGAGGACAAGGGTCATCACTGAGTATTTGATCAAGTGGAAAATCTAGACAATGAAGACGCAACTTGGGAGGATGCAAATTTCCTGCAACAACATCCAAATTTTCTCAACATTGGGGACAATGTTGCTTCGAAGGGGAGGGGCATGCTATGCCCTTAATCATATATCTTATATTGGATGTATATAGCCGACTTGTGGCTATCATAACTTCTTATCATTATGTATCTCTTTCATATATGTTATATTTTCATTAGTGGGTCGGCCTTGGTGTTGGCCATAAATAGGAATAGTATATATAGGGGTTGGTAGGTAGTAGTTGATCATCATATTCAACATTTGAGTCTTATTGTCTGGTTTTAAGGTTGCCCCTCGAAGTGGCTAAGCTATTATTTTAGCACATTGAGATCATTTATCTCTATTGTGTTCATTGGTATTATATTGATGCTTTGATAATCGAGATACAATAATTACACTACATTTACATCTTTTCTAAAGTGTTCAAGCTCCCTAAACCTCTTTGCATCTTACATTTGTAGCTGGTTTAGTCCACTTAGCCATTCCCTACTTTTCAACAGCTTCCCACATCATTTTGACTTCGTTTTGCCTTTAGTTACAAAACCGCCGCCCTACAGGCGGCGGTCCTATACCCACCACCTAGAAAGGGTGGCAATTTTAACCACCACCTAGATAGGGTGGCGATCCTCAGAATCGCCACCCTACACAAGGTGGTGGTCCTGTGTGATTTTTCTAGAATTATTTACTCGAGAATTGATGTGTGATTACTCCACTTTAGTTCACTTTTAAAGCACGTTTCTCAATCAGCTTTAGTTTATTTCAAGTTTGAATGACTTGTGAAAACTTCCTCTTCCACTTGTAATTTATAATTGATTGTTTATCATTTGATGATGTGACACCCCATGGCTGCTAAGTGTGGTAGTGCACTTCCCAACCAACCATCTATAAAATCATCGCTTCTTTTTAAGCAAATCGTCGGAGATTATTTTGTGTATCTTGCTTAGTTGAGCTGTAAAATCTTGCTTTGGAAATTACATAGCCAAGCTCTATTCTCTTGTGCTATCTTTCTTCTACTTGTATTGCAACTAGACTACCATCAAGTTACCATTGCTCCGTGGATTTCTTCCTGTTCTTTGTCTCAAAATTTCCCAATTCCTTAGACTCACATGGACACACAGAATATTGAAAAGACAAACTGAGGGGAGAAAGTATCACACAACTAGATTTGCCTTTATTCTATAATTCTAGGTTGGGGTTGTTATCAAGTTTCTTCCATTTCTTCAAATTGTTTATTTTGGAAATGTATGAACAATTTTTACTACAGAGAAAATGCATTTCAATTTTCATTATAACAATCATTGAAAAGTTACAGTAGACCATTTCCTTCAATAATTATTTCTTAGGATAGATAGCTTCCTTTGCCTATCTCTTTAGGTTTACAAAAAGGTGATCCCGGAAGAAATATTCTTTGTTAATTTAGAAATCAATTGAAATATAATTTTATTTAGAAGATCCTCCATAAAAGCATTCTTTACTCTTTCCTGGGAAGTTGCAAGGGAAGAAAATCTTATGAGAAGCTTTGATTTCTTCTCATGCCTTTGAGGCAAAACAAGGGATACACATACACCATTGAAAATATTTCATTTAATTAGAATAGACTAAATACACTCAACACAAGTGAATAACTACACCGGGTTATTTACTTGTTTAGTTTTAGTGTAGAAGTAAATTTAATTATTTAGAATATAATCAATTTGTTGTCTTTGTTTGTAATAGTTTAGTTTAGTTAGCTTATTTAATTATTTTCCCTTCAAGCAAGTAGATTATATTGTAAAATTTCATCTTTGTTAAAATGGAAACTTCAACGTAGTTTGATATTTAGATTTAATCAAGTAGTTTAACCATAGGGGATTTACACTGCCCGTACTTAGCCTCTAACTTCCCCTTTTCTAACTCAGCTACAAGGAATTCACACTCCCAGATCTTAGTCACTGATTCTCCTTTATCCATCCATCCACACATTTCCACATTGGCCATCCTGGCATGAAATTGGGAGTTCGAGTGTGATTGAAGGTCGTGTGTCAATTTTAATTCATACAGTAATCATTCATAAATAATGAATATTAAGATCTCTATACCCACCAAGCCATGTTTAAACGCAAATTCTTTTCAATGCATAAAAAATAACCAATTATAACCATAATCCATTACATAAAATAGAATTTGAATACCTCACAATTCATTACATCAATGCGCTGGACCCTACGCGCATGTAAACTATCATCACCAAGATATACCACAAAACCTTACAACCTAGTACTCATAATCTAGGACCCCAAAATAAGACTGTTGAACTAGAACCCCTCAAAACAATAAGGTATGACTTATTTTTATAGAGTGGGGATTTTCCCTTCACCACTTACATACACATTCCTAATAATAGGCATGCCCAAAATGCATATTACATGCTTTTTCTAATGATATCCCGAGCTATAAACAACTTCAAAATTTATATGCTTTAATTCCTATTATTATCCTCTTATATTTGTTTGTCCTCTTCCTTTCTTTGCATGTGTTTTTCATAATTATAGCCCTTTCTAGGCCACTAAGTCATCTCACTTTTTTCTATTTTTAGCTCTCTTGGAAAATCAGCTAAGTCCTTGATCCTCTGCATGCATGTGTGTAACCTTGCACGCTGACCTATTTCATTGTTGTATGTTCCTTGCTCATGCTACTCTATTTTCCCGTGTGTTCACCTTTGCACATGAGACTCTGCGCTCTGTTGGTACTTAGTCAATTTTATCTGACCAACATTAACCCACACTAGGGATATTGTCCCCTCGGATATGAATCAAAGAATGTCTCTCAATAAAGAATGAATGAAGAATAAGAATATTCACTTGCAGCTTCAAGAATTAATGGATTAGGTCCATAACTCGCACACATCAATACTCGTGGCTTTTTGGGGTGAAGGAGTTCGGAAATTCCTTGTCCAAATACTCTCTAATTCCTTCCATCCTTCCAACTCCTTCACTAATTTTATCGGTGCGCCATCCAAAATGGTAGGCACTTCCGCAAGGTTCAACTCATCTATCTTAGCTTTTAGCTCTATTACCATTTTAATCATCTCGAGGCCACATCATCTAGTGCATCCATCCTGTGCGTGACTAAAGGGAAAATCTCTTTGAGTATGTCTTGAAGTGCAAACTTCATGGCTGTAATTAAATCTCTTATGTTCCACCTCAACCATCACCTTCTCCCACTCGACCTTATTATTTTTAGTTTGGCTTGGATTTGTTTTAGCTCTGCATCTTCATTGGTAGTAAGCATGCTTACAACTTGGTCAAAATATTTGCGGTTTCAAAACCAATTCTACATTTTGTGTGGCTTCCTTGGCCTCTATTGCTAGCATATCATATTGTGTAAGGTGTATCTCCACATGTTCTTTGTCATTCTTCTTATGAAAGGCTATCTCCTCATCATCGGCCATGTTCCCAACCACTTTTTATGAAATATCATCTGCACCAAGTCCTACAAATAGTGTAGCTATGATGGATACTCATCATTTGCATGCTAAAAAAATTCTAGGTGCGTGGTTGTGATCGCATTAACAATATGCTCTGCCTTATTGTGTGTCACACACATCCGACCTACTTATCCTTTTAACTCCCACTCAAGATCTTCAATATTTTGATATTTTTTCGAGCTTCCTCACACACCCTCTTGATTATGGAATCCTTATCAAAGATTCATATCCCGAATCTTGATGCTATCTTATTGAGTGCATTACACACTTTCTCATCGCAATAATATAGAGTCAACCACTGGGAAGACCTCCCTTGGATGAAACTTTAGCCATGTCTCAAATAACTTCGGCTCCCCATGAGTGACTAAGAAGCACATGAGATCATATTTCTGCACGGACCAACAAAATAGGTCCTTTGTGGCCACCAGATTTGATACCTCTCTCTAAGGACCTTCACATGATCATTAACATACTACAATAGAGGACCCTTGGGGATTTTCTTTCTCCTTTTTATTTTTCCTCTACATCCCTTTGGCACCTCCTACGCAATAGAATGAATTATTTCACTAGCCTTTCCTGTGCTCACGTCTTTCTTGATGATGATATCCTTATATTTGTTTTTCTCGCTCCTCCTCACACTCTGGTTCACACTATTCATTCTCCTCATCATGCTCTGCATCTCCTCTAATTCCTAAATTAATTGGTCCTTTAGCGCCTTCCTCCACTCCATCCTTGGGATCTACTCCTCATGCACATCATGTACTTCTTCATCGTCATCATCCAAATTATAGATGATTGGAGAGTTCTTATATAATTCCTCTTCATATGAATTATCCAATTCTTCTGCCTCTTCCTCACTAGAAACCACCCTTGGATTTTTCTTTGGTGGGGTGTTGTTCTTTGAAATTGGTATCTTGGGTGACTTCTTGGGTGCTTCGGATGTAATTTTTCCATTTCCTTCCTCCGTGTGCTCCTATTGTTTCTTCTTTCTTGCACTCTGGTTGAGTGCGGTTCCTCTTCCTCATATATTCCCAAAGGGGGAGTCTCCTCACATGCTCTTTTAATACCCACATTTTTTTCCTTTTTAGGGGCTCTGGAAGATGGAGGTCATGCTCTGTAAATTTATTTCCCATCCTTTAACTTTTGCTAAGGTAAATAAACACTTTTACAACTTGTTTCCCACTACCGTGGTTGTGGGAATTAGGTCCATGTTATCGAGACTCTATTATCTCTATGTATGTAGACTGGATGGGTAAACATATGTCTTACATAAAGTGTGGTAATCGGAATCCATAGTGTCTCTATCAAAATTCAATTTTCACCTCCTTTATTCTATTGAACACACTCTAAACATATTTTTCTCGTGAAGGTAAAGGGTAACTTCCACCATCGGTTGTATTCTTTGTTTTTCAACTTAAACCTTCCCAAGCTTACGTGTTAGTGTATCCCAAAATCTATCTTTCTTCATTTTCGAATGCTTCTCACATCTAATTGTACCATTTGTCTAGGTGCGGTTTGTATTGGATAATGATGGCACATTCACATGTGAACACTTTGTGAGCTTCTCGTGCAGTGACTTGTTATCCACTAGGTAGATCCACATTCTATCCTTGGATCTATCTCGGTACCCAAATATCCCAAAATACTATGAGAGAAAGGATTGTGCCTTAGGTTATTTTCTCACCTTTCTCCACCTAGATCCTTGCTTCCTTTTACGATCCCTTCAACAATATATAACACAATGTTATACATAGTATTTTGCGCTATCTTATATGCCACATGTATCCACTTCTTATTAACGTGTGACCACCTTTTAGATGGACCCAATTTACAGATGACAAGGTACACCATGACCCTCATGTCCTGATCACTGATTCCTATAACCTCCATTACACAACTTCCTATTTGATAGTTGAGTCTTTGTGCGATGGCCTCTACCGCCTCATCGTCATCAAGGTCTTACCCAATCTCCATCCCCGAGATGCATAAAAATTTTACTCACTTAATCAATTGCATGGTAATGCGCATCCTTCTTCCTATGAAGTAAAATAATTCCTCGTGGACACATGACATGAGCCATTGATATAATCTCTCAGGATTTCCAAAGAAGGAAAATTCATATAGCTAGAGTACACCCACACTCTCCAAGTACTTCTTGATTGTGTCATCATACACAAGTTTCCATGCTTCTATCCTTTGGTCTAACTTTTTCAGCACATCCTTAGTGATTTATTTTTTTGTATGCCTCCAAGTGATGGTTGTAGTCATTTATCTTACATTTTGTGAGTTGGTAGACCAATGGCTATGCTACTTTGACCTCGGGATGGTATTACATCTCGAGAACCATTCCTCCAGTGCATCCTCCACAAAAGGCTTCTTTCCCTTTCCTTTCCCATTGCCCTTGGGTGATTGAGTAAAAATAAATTCTTTCTTTGGTGCCATTTCTCAACCTCAAATTTATCCGAATAAATAGCACAACTCAACCAATTTCACAACTCCAAACTCGCAGCAAGATCATGCCCTAGATTTTACATGATCCCTATCACGTACCTACACAAAGCATTTTATCCTTCCACCCTCATTGCTTCAAATCTTAGTAACTACCAAGAAATTTTGTTCGTACCTTATCTCTTCATAACTACGTGCCCTAAATTGAACCCCCGTGAGTTTACACAACAAAAACCTCACTCAAACCTTTTCCTTAACGTAACTTTATTACATGCCATTCCTTCACAATACTTCTTCCACCAATGAAGTTTTCACACTCATGGCTTCCTATGGTTCAATCTTCACACTCTAGTTTGTTCTTTGCACTCTCGTTCTTTGTTTCACACTTTGTCGTTGGTCAATAGCTCGATCTCTTCATAAGGTAAGGTAAGAATGAACTTGTTCACATTCATTTTATATATTTCCAAATTTTTATCACATTAAATGCTCGTCATCTACCACTATACTATATCTTTAAATGCACTTTCTACTTTATCCCGTGTTTTTCCTACTTTTCTTCACATGTGGAAGTCGTAACCTTCGACACACCACTAATTCCTAGGTTTTCATCCTTGCCCACACTTCCCTACGCTGTAACCCATATTCCTTTGTGCCTCATAAGTAGTTCATCCTTCTACTTCCTCCCTTGCATTACACTTTGCACGTACTCTTTCTCATATGGTTTCCCAATTTGATCAATTCCCATTAAGTAACACCATCCCTAAATACATGTAACACCTTTCTTTTGTGATTTTTCACATACCCACTTGATATCCATCAACCACCATTCTTTTTAATGTTGCACATACCTTTGAACCAACTCTAATACAAGTACCAACATTACCTATGATCTTTTTCATGCAATCACACTGTCATGCACCCCACGCTCGATCCGAAAATAGACCGAAAATTTTATCTAATCGATCATTGGACCCTTGTAGGCTTTATCAAATTACCATTTAAGTTTTATCTATTTAAAATCAACTTAAAATAATGCAATAAGCATGACACTTTGCAAAAAGGTTGATTACAAAGTTCAGAAATTGCCTACGTCTCAGGGTTCTTATCGAACCGTTCCACTAGTCAAAACTTGTAAGTTATAATAGTACTTTCACAAGAAAACCTAATGGAAACTATTAATAACTTTCTTAGAAGAATATCTAGACCTTCAAATGACAAGGGTGAAATATAGCACCCAACTTCCCCTTTCTGGCATATTCAAAGCAAGCTTTGTGTCCCTAGGTCCATTATTTGGAATCCTCTAGATCTCAATCAACCTTCCAGACGCTTCGTAACGCCCTATGGCACTCCGGTCAATATTCCAGGCTTCACAATAATTTAGTGTGGTGTTATGGGCTGACTAGGTAGTATTAAAAAATCCTAGCCACAATAATGCCTATTTAAATAAATAGGTCTTCACAACTTTATAATAAGCCTATTAATTAGGTCTTATCAAAATAAAAATAACACTCTTCTCCACTCACTCGGGCGATATTCCTCAAGCTATGGCTTTGAGCTTCCGAAGTTGTGTGTGTTATAATGAAACGGGTCCCCTATTTATACTAACATAGGGCCCTTAAAATAATGCCTTAAAAATTTATCTAAGGCTAATATCACCTCACTCAGTAGCATTTGGATAAGCTTATATCCCATATTAGGGTGGAATATATTTCTAATGGGATAAATACCCATGTTAGCAGATAAGGTGAAGTGGGATAAATCCCACATTTGGTGGAGGAATAATTTTTAGGCTTAATAAAGCCTTTTCCATGCAAGTAAAGTGGCCAAAGGACCACTTGAGGCTTAACTGCCCCCTCCTCCTTCTCACGTGGAAGCTTCCACCGCTTGACTTTGTTTTCCCCATCACATGGACTTTGGAAAAGAATAGGGGTTGGCAGATTATATGGGTAGAATACTATGTTTAAGTCGCCCATGTGTGGGCCAAGAGGTTAGCAAGTTGGGATGTCTATTCATGTGGGTAGCAATGTGGTCTCACCGGGATAATAATAATTTGACCCATACATTGTGGTACAGAGAATAATTAACTCAGTCATTAGCTCGATGTGTAACTTGATCCATAACACATAGTCCACTTTTCATCTCTTGATAGGAAAATCGAGCGAATTTGACGAGTGGTGGCAAGCCACATGGTGGCTTGTGGACCCACCACATCGGCGATAACCAATTAGTCCACACGGCGGCCAGGCTCCCCTCTATTTAAAAAAGTTGAGCCTCTTGCTCCCATGAGCTATATTATTTTATGACCATCGAAGACTGGAGATCGAAAACCAAAAAGTGACTCTCTTTTCCTTTTCACCACGTGTCACAGTGTCATTGGTCCAATATTGACCTATTGACCAGAGTTGACTTTCTCGTTGACTAAACTTTGACCAGACATAACTAGAGATCCCAATGTCCATTTTTCGTGTTCTTATAGTCATCGGAAATCTCTCAAAAATATATTTTGCACTGACACAATTTAGGGATGTTTAGGGAACTTTTGATATCAAAAATGATCCCTTGATCACACCTCCCCACTGAGAAAGGATTTTTGTCCCAAAAAGCTTATATTGGAACATTTTGCCATCCTGTCTTGAATCTGGAAACTCTGCTGCCACCTTGGAAGTGCTACTGTAGTAGACCCTTTGGTCTCTTCTCCTGCAACCTTCTCACTTTGAAATTTTTTTCTCTTATCCTAGACTTGTGGGCTATGGGCCCACAATGCTTCCACCGCGCCACTCTGATATCCAAAGAAGACCTCCACGCCTCCGTTGTATGGTGCTAAGTTTCTAAATGAAACCTCAATGCTCCTACTATGTGGTGTTAAGCTTCCAGATATTTGACAACAAGGATCTTCTTTGACTCTATAACATAGCTCCTGGCTCCAATTTGATTCCATAGAATCCAAACTGGTTCGAAGGAACTCCATGCTACTTAGAGCTATGATTGATCTCGATGTCGATGATGGACAATGACTTGTCCCTTTTCAGACCTCAACACCTCCACTGTGTAGTGCTAAGTATTTTACAAACCTCAACGCCTCCATTGTGCAATGTAAAGTCTCTTTCAGATCTCAACGCCTCCACTGCATACAATGCTAAGTCTCTTTTAGACCTCAATGCCTCCTCTCAGTGCAAAGTACTAAGTCTCTTGTAGACCTCAATACCTCCACTGTGTAGTGATAAGTCTCTTGTAGACCTCAATGCCTCCGCTATGTAGTGCTAAGTATCTTTCAGACCTCAATGCCTTCGGTGTGCAAAGTGATAAATCTCTTTCGACCTCAACGCCTCTTCTTGACAATGCTAAGTATGATGATCAGCTACCATTCAAATGTGCGGTCATAATGCCTTGACTCCAAATGACGTTCCGAGCTAATCTTTTGAGAGCTCCTTTTGTTGACAAACAATATTAGGTACCATTATGCTAGATGCACATGATGGCCTCTTCATAGAATGAAGTTCCACCCGATGTCAATGCCAACGGTGATTCAACTACCATTCTGTTGCATGGTCACAATGCCTCTACATAGAATGAAGTTCTAAGCTGACCTTTGTGAACTCTACTATCTACACAAATGGCATATCAATCTCCAAGCTTTATATGAGTCAAATCCATGTATCCAAGTTGTAATAGGTGCTCACAAGATGATTAGGAGATATGTTTGGAGTATTAATAAATTTTTCTAAGAAAGAAAATACACTGAGTATGGTAAACCATTCTCTCAGCATTTTCTCATAGAATCTGATCTCCAAAAAAATACTACATACTATTCATCAATCTGAATTATGCAATATATAATTGAAAAATTGTTGACTTACCCATTTTAAAGGACTTTCAATTTCAAGTATTACCTAGTCCTGGGTTGAATTGTCAACTAGTGGTGGAGTAGAAACCTCCTTTGCCTTTACAATAGGCCTTCATTCCATCTTTGGCTTGCCATTACCCTGATGGTGAGATGGATGTAATTTCCAAAAATTTTCCACCCGGTGCCCATTCCTCTGGCAATGAGCACAAAAATTCCTCTTAATCTCCTTCTTCTGGGATGAGGAAATCTTTTTGCCATTTCTCGACTCTACATGACAAGATTGGTCTTTCTAATTTTCCTTGTTCCTAATGAATGACATCAACTTCTTCATCAATGTCCTTCTCTTCCAAAGATCCGCCACACATAATGATTATTGAATCCAAAAAAGTACATGGAAAGGAATTCTACATTTTCTTAAAATCATAACCATACTTCTTAAGCTGAAAAAGTGGGTTAGAAGTTTTACTATGCTTATGATTATGGTAAGAAACTGGAGGTGGAACTCATTACCTCTTCGCTGATTTCTCTTACCACATCTTGTCTATGATGAAAAAGCACAACTTTCCCTCTCGAATCTTCTTAACTATTGGGGTAATCATTTTGATTTCGAAGCTTATCTTCTATCGCGTTCTTGGAGCATTCTCCAATTTCCATTCCCGCACTAAGAAAACCCAAACCTATAAACCAAGGATGATCCTTGACCTATATTGGGTTAGTAATGCCCAGCCATTTTTACAAGGTCTCTTCCATTCCCATTTTATCTAATAATTTGGATCCAATTCCTCTAGTATGTTTTTCAAAAAAACCAAAGACTTCATTACATGAATTCGAAACCAAATGGGAGGAAGAAAAATATTCCAGTGGTGAACAACTTACAATGTAGTCATCTACCATGATCACTGCATCTGAAGTTGAAGGTATTTTGTTTCTATGATCACCAAACTACATCTTTGCCAAGAGCTCATCCTTGGTTTGTAGTTCGATTTCAAGCAACCATTCTCCTCTTGCAAGGAGTAATACATTCATCATAGAGAGAGTTCTCTTCTGGATCTCGGTGATTATAAGCTTCAACCTCTTCTAGCTTCACCTATTTAGACATCTTGCCCATAGTGCACTTGTACCCTATTCACACAAACTAAACCAACTGCACCAATCTTAAAGTAATCACTCTGTTAATCAGATTTATCAAGAAAAAAATGGAGCTAAACCTACTCGATACCAAACTTGATCGAAAATAGACCGAAATTTTTATCTAATTGATCACCTGGACCCTTGCGCAGTTTTCTCAAATTACCATTTAATTTTTACCTGTTAAAATCAAATTAAAATAATGCAATAAGCATGACACTTTGCAAAAAGGTTAATTACGAGTTCGAAAATTACCTATGTCTCTGGGTTTTTATCGAACCATTCCACTAGTCAAAAATTTTAAGTTATAATAGTTCTTTCACAAGAAAACCTAATGGAAACTATTAATAACTTGCTTAGAAGAATATCTAGACCTTCAGATGGAAAGGGTGAAATATAGCAACCAACTTCCCCTTTCCTGGTGTATTCAGCAAGCTTTGTGTACCTAGGTCCATTATTCGGAATCCTCTAGATCTCAATCAACCTTCCAGATGCTTCATAACACCCTATGACACTCCGGTCGATATTCTAGGCTTCACAATAATTTAGTGTGGTGCTATGGGCTGACTAGGTAGTATTAAAAAATCCTAGCCACAATAATGCCTATTTAAATAAATAGGTCTTCACAACTTTATAATAAGCCTATTAATTAGGTCTTATCAAAATAAAATAACACTCTTCTCTAATCACTCGGTGATATTCCTCAAGCTATGGCTTTGATCTTCCAAAGTTGCGTGTGTTACAATGAAACGGATCCCCTATTTATATTAACATAGGGCCCTTAAAATAATGCCTTAAAAATTATCTAAGGCTAATATTAGCCTCACCGTAGCATGATAAATGGGCTTATATCCCATATTAGGGTGGCATATATTTTTAATGGGATAAATACCCATGTTGGTGGATAAGGTGAAGTGGGATAAATCCCACATTTGGTGGAGGAATAAATGTTTAATCTTAATAAATCCTTTTCCACACAAGTAAAGTGCTCAAAGGACCACTTAAGGCTTAACCACCCCCTCCTACTTCTCATGTGGAAGCTTCCACCGCTTGACTTGGTTTTCCCCACCACGTGGACTTTGGCAAAGCATGGGGGTTCATGGATTATGTGGGTAGAACACTATGTTTAACTCGCCCAATGTGTGGGCCAAGCGCTTAACAAGTTGGGATGTCTATTCACGTGGGTGGCAATGTGGTCTCACTAGGATAATAATAATTCGACCCATACATTTGTGGTATAGATAATAACTAACTCGGTCATTCATTCAATGTATAAGTTGATCCATAACACATAGTCCACTTGTCATCTCGATAGAAAAATCAAGCGAATTTGATGAGTGGTGGCAAGCCACATGGTGGTTTGTGGACCCACCACGTTGACGATAACCAATTAGTCCACAGGCATGGACTCCTCCTCCGTTTAAAAAAATTTGAGCCTCTTACTCCCGTGAGCTGTATTATTTTATGACCATTGAAGACCAAATATTGAAAACCAACAAACAAATCCCTTTGCCTTTTTGCCACGTTTAGCAGCTGCCATTGGTCCAATATTAACGTGTTGACCAAAGTTGACTTTCTTGTTGATTGAACTTTGACCGACATAACTAGAGCTCCCAATGTCCGTTTTTCGTGTTCTTATAGTCGCTGAATCAGAAAGCTCTCGAAAATATATTCTCGCACCGATAAAATTTAGGGATGTTTAGTGAATTGTCGATATAAAAAATGATCCCTTGATCAATGATAAAAGTATGTGCGGTCCTCTATGAATCAACTCAATCAATAGGAATTTGCTCCTACGCGCGAACACGCTTATTAAAAAAACAAGAAAAACAAAACATGAAAGGAAATTTAATCTAAAGGGAAATACTACCTTATTACAAACACAAAGGAAGCTTATTTAAAGTAGGGCTTTAGCCTACTCCCAGTGAAGTAACTAGGAAATATGATGCCATCCAACGCTTGAATTGACACACACCTATTTTAGTATCTTGGTTAGTACAAAGGGTACCATCCAATGGAATTTCAACTTCCCGAGATGGCATGCAAACTTGGAGTCATACAAAAGTACCATGTTCCCAACTTCAAAATACTTGTTATTGATATTCCTATGATGTCAAGCCTTCTGCGCGCCTTTTCTCGTCTTCTCGACTTCAACGCACAACGGTGCATCATTCATCCAATCGAATCAAATTGTCAATACGCTAATCCAAAACATGTTCATCATCCAATCCTCCTACGTGCGCAATATACAAGGAGGGAAACATAAAATCCATAGGTAGTACAACCTTTGTGCTAAACACCATTTGAAAGGGTGTGGCCTTGTTCAACCTGTTTGAGGTTGTTATGTATGCACAAAGAACAATTTACACGTTGTTATCCCAATCATTTCTTCCAACATCGCATATCTTCGTTAGTGTCGATACCAAGATCTTGTTGAAAGCTTCAGCAATACCCTTTACCCGAGGGTGATAAGGGGTAGTCTTATGGTGTGCCACCATAAACTATGCCAATAAAATTCTAATGTTCTCATTTAAGAAATGATTTCCTCTATCATTGATTAGGATTAATGGACATCCATACCTGCTGATAATATTTTCCCAAAGGAACCTCATTATTGTTTCTATCATGCGGATTTTGTAGGTCCACCTCCGACCATATTGTCAAGTAGTCAGTACATATGATGATGTAGCGCGCCCCAATCCTACACACGGGTGGTGCAATAGGCCCTACAAAATCAATTTCCCATTTTTACAAAGGCTTCGTTCTCTTTATATAGGCCTAAATGACATTTCATCTCTATTTATAGGATTTCTAATTCTTCAAAAATGATCACATGCTTTGAAGAAAGCCTCGATTTCCTTATACAATGTCTCATATCATAAACAAGCTAATATGATCTTCAACATGGTCTCATCTCCTACATAATATCCTCTTGATATGCCTCCTTGCACTTTGTCCATAATGACTTCACACTCATGTTCCAAAACACATCTTCGAAATACCTCATCTCTACCCATTTTACACAGTCTCCTCCAATGAGATGGTATGACGCGACTTAAATAACAAGTTACTTCTTCTCTAACGTCTTCATTCCTTTTGGCACACGTCTAGTGCGCAAAAAGACTGATTTATCTTCCAAATCTGCTTGGCATATAGTTTAATTGAAACAATCATGTGAATCTAACATAGTGTATTTAATGCTCTACACGTCCTCTCCAGTGTTGATCCTTGACAAGCGATCAATTCCTAAGTTGCTCTTATTAGGATTCACTATGACTGTGAAGTGAAATTCTTAAAAAAGAAGTATCCAATGGTAGATGCGCTTTGATAAAAATGGTTTTTGATCAAGTGCTTCAATGTCATATGATATATATAAAAGATAAATGGTGTGGCCAATAAGTACTCTCTAAATTTATGGAGTGTATAGATCATGGATAATGCTTCGCACTCTGTCATTGTATAGTTTTTCTCTTCTAGTGTCAAATTTATACTTCCAAAACAAATGGGATGATCCACATTTTCTTCACATGGTTACACCAAGACTGTGCCAATTACCATTGATGAAGAATCAATATGTACATGGAAGGTATTTTCCCAAGAAGGAAAGCGCAAGATAGGTGTGGTGATAAGATTATCCTTCAAGGTATCAAACACCTGCTACTACACGTCACCCAAGTAACAATTTCCTTTGGCCTTGAGTAATTCTTCTAGGGGCATGCCAATATTTTCATATCCCTTAATAAAATTACTATAGTATCCTATGTGCCCCAAGAATACATGCACTTCGCTATGATTGATAGGTTCTTCTAGACCGAAAATGATTGTAATGTTAGAAGGATCTACCAAGAATCAATCTTTATAGATTATGTTCTCAAGTAGAGTGCAAAAGGGTGTGGTAAAGATGCAATTCTTAATATTGATATAAATACGTAGCTGCCTACATCTCTCAAACATGAGCCTCATATTGTCAAAATGAAGTCCCGAAATGCATGAATAACAATATGCAAGAACACTCATGCAGCGCATTATTAAATCCAAAAGGCATGACAATATATGAAAATCTTCCCCATTCAAAGGTGGCAAAGGTTGTATTTTCCTGATCCTCCTGTAAAATGTGCACCTAATGGTATCCGAAAATCCATTAGTGAATGAAAAATTTCACGTCATGTAACTTCCTCAAGGATCGCTTTTGTGAAGGGCGTAGGAAAATGATCTATAACACATGAAGCATTTAATACCACGTAATCAACACGGATCATGATCCAACCTTTTTTATTTATGTTGTTCACCATGGGATGGCCCACTTAGATTCATCAATTGGTTCAATAATTCGTAACTTAATAATTTTGTCAATTTCTTCCTTTACCTTCACATGCAGGTTTGGGTTTATCCTATAAGGCCTCTTCCAAACCGGGCACATGACCTCTTTCAACTTAATCTTCATCTCTCCCAATGAGGGGTACACTCCCTTTAACTCGTTATATCCTCTTGGATATAAGTCCTAAAATTTGTGTAAAATATAAATGATTTTTGCAACCTCTGCTTCTAACCAATAGTCCCCATGATAACCTCCTTAGGCACATCCTCAGTCCACATATTAACCTTCTTAGTCTTCATAGGAACATGATAGTCATGTGCTTTTTCATCTGCAATATCCATCTTCACGTACACCCTCTTCATGGCTAATATTCGTGTTCTCTACTTCTTCATCATTAATAAGATGGACCAACTTCCCTTTTTCCATCTCTTTCCGGAGGGGCACAATTATACCTCTTTTGTCTCATGTGCATCCTCATGTGCCTTTATATCGTCATCCTAAAGAATTTGGACTATGAGTTCTTCTACCTTTGCTTTATCTTCTAGCATGATGTGCTTCATAATCTGCAAGGCCTCATGTACTGGTGGCTTAGTTGAAAAATAATCAAAGGTGTGAACAATACCTTCAATCATGAGTGCCATCTTGTAGATTCCTATTTTAACTCAACATGAACATACCAAGTGTGCGCATTTGCGTAGAGTAGAATAGAACTTATGCACGAAAGGGATGGTGGTATATCCTCCTTTTCTTACACCCATTTTCTTTCACAAGTATGGATATGTACTAGAGCAGGGTTCTTCCCATCATACTCTTATATAAGAGAAGGTACATTATTTCGAGTAATCCTTATCAAGAAGGCTGCCCTTACCTCGCGCTATCCCAATAAATTATCTCTATGTGTTTCCCACCGGTGATTTTTTATACATCATAATGTATAAACCAACATATTCTGTATATCACCCTCATTATTCCACTGATCTTCCATGGCATGCAAGAAAGAGTCTCGATTTTTCTTCTCCTACATACCTAGGTAACTGCATTATGCCCAAGTGCTTTATCATGTGCGAGCTGGTCATCGTGTGACTTTACCCTTTACCTCACATCCAAAATTTTCATATGTGCCATGATCCTGTTTTTCACAAGAAACACTAGTAGTGTTAATTGAAAGATTGTACATACTCCCACTGAAGTACACATTCCTTAGATGGTTCCACATTCTCAAGGTCACACACTGATTATGTATAAATCTTGTTGAGATCCTCTTCACTCATTAGATCAATATAGGGCACAACCTTCACATCATCCATGGGTATGACAACGTGCTCCTCTTTTTTTCTCAAAACTAATATATCTTTTGTTAAAGTGCAAGTCTACATTGTTTGCATAGCACCAAGGATGTCCAAGTAGTGTTGGGAAGTTATCTTGCCTCAACCAACTCCAATACTTCAAAATCACCTATGAATTTTTCTCCTTGAATAGTGATTGAAGCATCCTTGAGTACACCAATAGGCATGGCCCTTGTCTTTTTTTCCATATATAACACATTAGAAGATGACTGCAATTGTGGTCTTCCCATCTGGTTTTGGGCATCTAAAGTCGAAAAACACCTCTGCACATGTGTTAATAAAAATTTACTCACTAACCAACCATCGATAATTGCATCTAGTGTAATATCATTTTCATATTCTTTTTCTTGTGGTGGAAAATTCACATGAAGAATCTGGTGCTCTTTCTCAATTCCAAAGCATGTGGTACCTTTTCATGTAGCCATTCTCCCAAGGGGGATGATATTCTCCTATCACAAAGATCCTAAAAACTCCTTCAAATCATTTACATCCCTATGTGGAAACTCAATATTCCTTGTGTGTCCCCTCTCATGCACCTATTCCTTTGGGAACTGGATCTCACCCTACAAATCACTTATGACCCCTATGGTATCTTGGTAGACCTCCTTTCTACAAGATGCATCCAGATATTTAACATGTAGAATCTCCTCCTTCCTAATAAGAGGTTTTTATTTAAGAGGCTCTTGTACGGGTGTTACTTCTACACACATAGTGACTAATATATGATAGATTTATGGATCAACTATATTCTTAGGTTTCCATTGTTCATTCTTCACGTATTGTACCTTGATCATCCATACGCCTTGGTCCTTCTTGTTATTTTTGCACATATAAGCATAAATATCGGGGAAGTATTCAACCTTACAAGGCTTCCCACAAGACATGCATACTTGATTTTGGGACACTCACCCTAGTAATGATTTGGGGACCCAAAAGTATAACAAGTCCCATGTGTGAACCTTCCTCTACTACCACAGCCTCTTCTCTTAAATCCACCATGGAACCCATCATATCCATTATTGCGCCATTCATTAGGTTGGGATTCTGCGCGTGAGATCTATTGGCCACAATGGTTTTTCGTAATCTAGTATCACATGACCGATGAATATGTTTAATCAACTAACAATCAATCAGATCATGGGTATGTGCATAAAAAATATTGCACTATATAGATACATTCTTCATTGTTGCCTCTGCAAGATGGGGAAATTTCAGACATCATTATTCTTATGGAATATCTCACAAGACTGTAATAGTGTGCACACAAAATTCTTGCATAGACATATATCCTTAGTATGCCCTTCCATATTGTAATCGGTGCACCATAACCCACTACATGTCTCATGTGCCAAATTGGTAGATAACTTCTCCAACTGTTTGGCCATAGTTGTTATTTGCACCTCAAGAAAAGGGCCCACTCGGTGTCTACACTCCTAATAGCTTTATCTTGTAGAGATTCTTCCAAATCCTTGATCGGATCAGTAAATGTCTTATATGACAAGGCCCTTTGAAAGGGAGTCAACAAGCCTCTAATGAACCATTGTGCATGTTGGCTCTAATGAATGTCATAAGATAGCTTGGACAATAGAGTTTTAAACTACGCATCATACTCCCTCAACATT
Source organism: Taxus wallichiana var. yunnanensis (assembly GCA_018340775.1). Taxonomy (NCBI): domain Eukaryota; kingdom Viridiplantae; phylum Streptophyta; class Pinopsida; order Cupressales; family Taxaceae; genus Taxus; species Taxus wallichiana. The sequence continues at coordinate 945,411,573 of CM031235.1, forward strand.
TCAAACAAACCATGTTTGATGTCCTTTAGCGCGCTAATATTCTATGTCTCAAAATCAAGAATGTGAAATTCATCCTAAAAGGAAGCGCATAATGCATCATAATCCAACATAGTATGATGTGGATCATACTTTCTATACCAGCTATGTGCACGCCCTTGAAGTGTGGTGGAAAACTTGTCTTTCTATCAGGGGATGTGATGCCCTTATCTCTCCATAAAAATTCATACTTGTGTACATGCTTAGCCGCATCCTCCATACCTCTAGTACTCTAGTAAGTGAAGAGACATCTTGAAGAAAACTTGAGGTGTCTACTGTAGGGGCTGTTGAGGTTATGGTTGTAATGGAAGTGGTTGTGGTATTTATCCTAGAGTGGGGCCAGATCCAAAATTTGATCCTCCAATGGGGTTTCCTCATTGTGGTGGGTTTCTTGATCCTCCCAAGCCTCTGCTTTGAAACTTGTGGTCCCATAGATGAACTTCCTTGTGTCCTAGTTGTTGTGCTTTGAAATGGATACCCATTGTTTGTGTTATAGTTACACCTATCCGACTACTTATGGGCTACACACCAACAATTTTTCCGATGACGTGCTTGAGAACATTCCTATAGAAGTATTTGTTCAAAAAAATGACACTGTTGCGTGACCATGTGTACATCCTTAATCTATCGCTCCTCTTGAGAAGTAACTAAAATATGTCTATCTATATCTCTTATCCATCATAGAGATTCTACTTTATCACCTTCAATATAACTATGATGCTCCTCTACAATTACATATGGGTTTTGAACACCTTGCACAAGGGTTAGGTAGCTAGGTTGGGTCGGATGTGTGCCTACGCTTCTCATTCTCTCATCAAAATCACTCTCATTAGAAGCTAAAGCGGTCTCTTTGTTGAAATTTCCCAATTTTAAGAGGATATGATCTTGTGGTCCCTAATCTTTTACAAAGCTCTCATCACCTCTTCGAGTCATCATTCTCCTCGACCTTAGTGAGTCATCAACTACCCATGGTTGTGCCTCATTATAATTGAGTCATTTTTCCTCTCTCTGTCTTTCTTCCACTAGGGCCACCGCCATCCTTCCCAACTTGCTCATGGCCCTATGTGCGGTGGGGTTTAGCTCACCATAGGTAATCTTTCCATTCCTAATTCCACCATCAAGATCTTGATAGCTAAGGGTGTTACACAAAAATAATATCCTCTTGGATCACGCAAGAGCCGAATACTACTTTCTCTCGGGTAAGAGTATGTAGAAATTATGTACTCCAAAGTATATATGCATAACACACCTTCCCACCAATGATCCACATACTTATTCCATGGCGCATTTGAATTAAAGAGTGCTTGAAAATCTTCCTTCCTCGTAAGCTTGCATTCTCCCTTCCCAAATACCCTTATTCACAAAGATAAGTTCTAACCATTGATACAAATATACTCGGAAGAAGTTGAAGAACATATCTTACATGTAATCAAATATATTATCTTTCACCCAATTTCACGCATTAAAGTTAGGTCGAGTGTTATATCTCTATGTAAAAGTGTTTTGGTCATCGTAGATCTAGTTTTTAATATTCTCCAGAGACATTCCAAATGCCTTCGTATGCAACATCATGGTAGAAAAAGTGAAAAGAGGTCCCTAAAACGGAACTAAAATGTAGTCTTTTATTACCCTTCGCAGTAGCTATACGTGTTGGCACCTCATCCAAAAAAAAAGTATGGAATCTCACCCAAAGCACACACACCCACTAGGTCTCTCCTTTGTTATGCTTACCAAGATGTTAGCATGCATATTTTTGCTAACCATTCATCCACTCAACCGAGAAGATAAATCATAACATAAAGAGATGATAATGCATATAAAAAGGAAATCATTGATAGATAATGAATATTAAGATATGAATACCCATCAAGCCATGTTTGGACATAGAATTTATAATCCATACACAATTACCCATTATAACCATAATCCATTACATAAAATAGAAGTTTGACTACCTCACAATTCACTAGATCGAGTGGGTTGGACCCTCCACATATAAAATATCATCACCGGTATACCACAAAACCATACAACCTTGTACTCACACTCTAGGACCCCAAAACTAAGACATCGAAACTAGAACCCCCAAAATAATGAGGTATGACTTATATTTATAGGGTGGGGAATTTTCCTTCACTTATTACATACACATTACTAATAATAACATTTCCAAAATACATCTTACATGCTTTTCCTAATGATAACCCGAGTTATAAATAACTTCAAACTTTATCTTCTTTAATTCCTATTATTAGCCTTCTCTATGCGTTTGTCCTCTTCCTTAATTTGCATGTGTTTTTCCCAATTATCCATTGCTTGGCCACTAAGTCATCTCGTTTTGTCTATTTTTATCCCTCTTGGAAAATCGGCTTAATCCTTGATCCTTTACATGCATGTACGTTGACCTATTTCATTATTGTGTTTGCCCCTTACATGCTACTTTGCTTTCTTGGTTCACACCTTTGCACATGAGACTTTGCACTCTGTTGGTACTTAGTTAATTTTATCCTACGAAAAAGTGGAAACGTGACAAAATAAGGTTTGGGTTTTGATAAAAAAGTGAACATCCACCTCATCCACACCTCAAGTGTCCATTAAACACACAACAATAAGTAATTCAAAGCTAACATCTAGTGTTAAAGATTCCACACTGTGCATATGACCTTGTCGAGATAGTTGGAGATGATTCTCACATATATTCCTTATAGAGATACTAAATATGTCACCCGCACTTCAGACATCCTTACTGTGTGCTCTTCACAAAGCATGTGTTCCAAAGGAGATTAATATACAAATGTTTCAAGTCCTTATTTCCAAACTTTCTCATAACAACCCTATATTTTCATTCAGGTCCTCAAGACATCCTGAACTCAAATATTCAAAACAAAATCTCTTTGTACATTGAAGCCTAAATTACTAATCGTAAGATCAACAGATTCCTTATTGACAATGGAGCTGATTTAAACATATGCTCTATGAAGATGATGAGATGCCTTGGCCATACAAAAGAGAGTTTGGGAGCTAAAGTTATAACTATTCATGGTTATGACAACAACCAATGATAATCCTATGGAACAATATCCCGGTCCATAGAAGTTGTCCTACGAATGTTCAAAACCCTTTGTTATGTTGTCAATGTTGATACTTCGTACAATATCCTTTCGGCCTCGGCCTTGGATACATGCAATATAATCTGTGCCTTCCACTTTTCACCAATGCATAAAATTCCCCATAATGGCAAGGAATTTACTTTACTTGTAGATGCAAAACCATTTTATTACTATAAGTTCTTGGAAGCAAGATATAACCATACAAATTATTGTCCTTTATGGACATATCTATCGAACCTCATGTCATACCTATTACAGATAACTGTATCAACCTCGACATGCTTTTCCAATATCAACCATCTCAACCTTCCATCTCTAATCCATAACTTGAATTGAAAATCACTCATAAAGGTATTGACGAGTATGCTCTTGATATTTGTTTTCAAGTTGGTTAGATGTCATTGTCTCTCGCTAAGTTATGGAAGACCCAATGCACCCCATTTAAAATAATCTCATGTCCACCACCTTGGAAATACCTTTTGGAAATGGTATGAATACTTATATGATGAACACATTCATGGGTTTGACGTATCTTGGTTATATGAGAATTGGATGGTTGAATGCTATGAATCTGCTAATTAGAAAAAGGCTCATAAAATGATGAAAAATATGAAATGGAAAGGTAGAGGACTTGGCCCATAAGAACAAGGTCATCTCAAACCCATGTTGTATGAAGAAAATGTATATCATAATGTTCTAGGTTATAAAACTTTTGAAAAGAGGTAGATAATATTTGACATAACGACTAGTGGGGAGGATTTTAACTCCAAATTTGAGACATGTTCCACACATAGGCTCTTCGAGGACATAGCCAAAACCAATATGCTTATTGAGAACCTATCCATTTTTACCCTTGAAATCGTCTATCCTAGTCTTATCCATCAGGACCAACTAAATCATGTATCCATGGACCTCTTTTAGAATGATGAGGTCATCAAAGAGTTCCTCGAAACTTGAGACCCTATTCCCTTATTAGATCAAAAGAAGGGTTTTAATATAAACCTGGATGCTATAGCTAATTTTGGTAAGGAATTATATATATCCATTCCACCACAATATAAATAAGAAAAAAAGAAAAAGAAAAATGCAATCTCTCATAGTGAAACTCTCACTGAGGTGCTATTTGAGAATTAAAAAATAAGAAAATGAAAAAAGATGCATCTCTCAGTGAAAACCTTTCTGAAGTTCCAGAGAGAGGAGACTCACTCTTAAATCAAATAGGTGAGTTACATCATCATATAACATCTTTCCAAGATAAAGATACACAAAAAAATGCTCGTAGAAGAGACTATTGCTATAAATATTAGAACAATTGAAAATCCTAAACTAATACGACTTGGTGTCGGTTTATCGAGTCGAAATATGAGAATTCACATATTTACTTACTAATTTTCATGATGTATTCATGTGGTCATACAAGGACATTCCAGGACTAGATATTTCTCTAGTATTACATAATCTTTTGGTTCTCCCGGATGTGAAAACCGTCAAACAAAAACTCGGAAGATGCACCCTAAGGTGGAATTGTTGGTTAAGGAAGAACTTTAAAAATCACTAGAGGCTGGCTTTATACGATCAATTGATTATTCCAAATGGATATCTAATATGGTGCATGTTCCTAAAAAGAGAACAAAAATCATAATTTACACTAAATTTCGGGACATAAAAAGGATTTTCTCAAGGACAATTTTCCCCCGCCTAATATTGACATGATTTTTTATTCTACTATATGCATGAAATAGTTAGTAATGCAAGTGAATTTGAAACTAACACCTAGTATCTTCAATACAATACTAAACTAAACCTATGCATCATCATGCTAAGAGCTTAAACAAAGCTAACCTATCAACATTTCTACACAAAACATGAAATAAACATTTCAATCTAATATGATAAATAAACTAACTTTTATCTCTTATTGAATGCTAAAAATGAGATGAGATTGAACCTAGGTAGACCTCTAGAAATCAAAGAGTTGATTATGTGCTTAAAATCCCAAGATTTCTAAGAATGGAGTCTTGTCAAATCATGGCTACAAGACCATTTGACATATCTCCATATGACTTTAAAACTTGGGTGGATGAATACAAGAAATGGAGAAGGAAAGCTCCTCCAATGAAGAATGCTCTAAGATGATAAATGGCTATATTTTATGCTCTATGATCATTTAGGAATGTAGGTGTAAATAGAAAGGTAGGAGGAGGGCTCCTTATATAGCCCAATGGATAGAAGAATATCTACATCCCTCTTCATGTGGGATAAATGGAGAGGTTGGATTAGTTGTGGATAAGGAAGATTTAGAAAGGGCGAGTTAACCTTAGGAGAGGTTAGTTTGTCCTTTAGTGACCCATGGGGTCTGATGGGATTTATTAACTAACCCAAGTGATTAATTAATAGGTGTATAAGTTTATAGAAGCTTTTAGAGGAATAATTAACATGATTTAGACTATTACTAGAGATTTAATCAAATAAATGATGATTTATTGATTTAATGGAAGAGGAAGCTAATTAATTAATAATAATTAATTAGTCTAGATAGAAAGGGATTAATTAATAGAAGGTCGTTAATTGGTTTAATTGTTGAATGGAAGGGTTAATTAGCTAGCGTAATGTAAGTAATTAATGGTGATAGAAGAGGAAGTGTGCTATATTGACGATATGTCATCAATTTGTGGGAAAGAGGATAATTAGCAAAATTTAAGTATTTAAATTGCTCGGGTTAAATTATAGGTGTCTACATTTTTCCCTCTTTGGGGTGGCATAAGTGATGCCACTTCAAAGATAGTAGATAGATAAATTTTGAAAGCGTAGAATAAAAATTAGTAGAAGTGAGAGATGCCCCCTTGAGTGCCGATGGGGTGATGAGGAAGGCGATCAAAAATCAAAAAAGGTGATAGAAAGGAAATAGAAGAATGGGAAGAGAAAGATTCCCCGTGAATAAGAAGAATAGTGTTGATAGGAGAATGATGTAGAAGAGGAATGAAGACGGGAAGAAAAAGAAATATTTCATCCAGTGTATTGAAACAACTTTATTGTCATCATATTACCAAATATCTACGTCATCGGTCCTTATTAAAAATATAAGCATACAAAAAAGTAGAATGACATGAAAAGCCATACTACAAACAATTGTCCATTTCTTAAAACACCAAATTCATGCAACATAAAAAATGTAATGTAATACGAGAAAGTAAAAGAAGCCTAACTCCTTCCAACATACATAATGCAATGCAATACGAGAAAGTAAAAAGCTAACCTAACAGAGAAACATAATGTAATGTTTTTGTTATCAAGATTTGATTCTAACCTATGCAAATTAAGGACAACGGTTAAAAGATTGTGCCCCAAGCAAGGATACATTGAAGGGGAATAACGGATGACACTTGGGTCATATGAAAAGAAATCATGCACTATGAAACAATACTAAGCAATTGATTGTGCCCCAAATACGCACATATATTGTAAGAAAACCAACTTTATTGATGGAGGTAGATCAAGATGATCCACAAGTCATGCACAAGAACCAAAGAGTGATGTTTTGTATGATGATTTATATTGTTTTTTATTTTTCTCGAAACATATTCAAATTTTTTTGTGAATTTATATAAGTTTTCTGAAGCTATGTATAGGAAGACAAAGAAGCATGGATTCCCCCAGTGATAGATGGGATGTACAAGGAAAAATGCCATGCATACGAGAAAGTGAAGATGCGACATGCCCCAACAATTAGGTGGGAGTATTAAAAGACAATCTCTTCACATGTATAAAAAATAGGTTCAATCATGAGGGAGAAAGGATGCCCCAATCGTAAGATGGATAAGAAACACATGATAGAAAGGAAGTGGGTGATTGATTTATTAAAGGGGGACAAAGGTGTCCAAAAACATAGCAAAAAGGCCATCCTATACACATGGATGTTCTAAATTATTTTTGAAGAACAAAAGATGCTATGAAAATATTTAGAAGGTGGTCGATGAAAAAGTGATTAGCCCAAGGTACAAATAATGAGACAAGACATGCGCTAAAGCAAGAGTTTGAACAAATTCTAAACAAGTAATACTTGATAACTTACTATCCTGTTTACTCATTGAGATCCCATGTGTGCATGTGGAAATGAATTACCTCTTGAAGGAAAGAGTTGATAGACAGTAAGTGAAGACACTAGCCAATGTGTAGGAATGATTTAGTTTGAAAGGTGATTTTTGAATGGATTATGGAAGGAGATCTGTACATTTCTCTGCTGCCCGACCAGAGTCTATAGCCCGATGGAGATGCATTTGATTATAATCACAAAATTTCTCTACTATCATCAGTGCATCTATAGCCCCAGAGAGATTATTGGAAATACCCCAAGAGAGAGTTATATATCAATTTGCTTTTTTTTGAGTGATTGATTTTGATTCTTTTGCTTTTTGAAAACTTATTTTAGCTCTCTTGTTTGACAAGGTGTTAAGAACCAATGATGGTTTGATGGAAGGATTTGGAAGTGATTGTGATGAAGACATTAGATAGTGTTTAAAAATGCACCTAAAATTTCTTCACAACATGTTTATTAGATGAGAATTGTGATAGGATATCTAAGAGGTCATTCATTCTTTAATTTACCAAGGTTATGAAAGACCAAGGTCAAATAGATATCATAGAGATAAACATCACAAAATGCATACTAATAGGATAACCACAATAAGATCAAAGGGATGAAAATGTTGGTTGACTTGCAAATTAATATGAAAGAAAGGGAGGAAAAAACATCCATGCGTATGTAATACCTAATTGCAATATGTTTGACCTTTGTACCTTTGATTTTATTTTTGTAATGTTTTAATGTTTTCTCTTTTTTTTGTATTTTTGAATTGTTTTATGATTTTTAGATTTTTGGAAGTTAGGACCAATAATGTCACTTTGCATGATAGGATCCAACAATGATGTGTGTGACTTCCTAATAAGGGAGACTAAGCACGTTTGTTTATCAAGAGTGATATTATCCCCGATCTTGATGATCGTGGTGAGTTCACACTCAACAAATGACTGTGATTTGTTTTGAAACATGGGTTTTGTATGTGGGAGTTTGAGTTCCCTATCCATAGGTTTTTACACTTTGCGCCATACTTGATGGGTACATTGGTGTGCATTCTGGAATCGCATTTGATTTTGAATTTTATAATCGTTTGATTTGTTTGGGAGCTTTGGAGCTCTTCGAAGTTTTGATCTTAGCTTTATAAAGAACATGTATAGATTTCTTATAAGCTAATGCTTGACTTGTTTGATCCCGAGAAGTGAGAGAAGAACATGGATGTTTAGAATTGATGAGAGGAAAGGCATGTTGGTATTGCCACAATATTTAGTAGAATAATAATGTGATGGATGAAAAGGATAGTCCAAGGATTGAAGAATATGGGCTCTTTGGGAGGTGAGCCATAGATAGAAGATGAAGGGCTACTAAGATGTGGCCCAAAAATAGAAGAAGAAGGTCTCTTAGGGATGTGACCCATAGATGTAAGATGATGGGCTACTAGGATTTCGCCCAAGAATAGAAGATGATGGACTACTGGGGTGATCCATACATAGAAGACAAGGGGCTAGTGGGACATGCCCCAAGAATAGAAGATAGTGGACTACTTGAAAACTTCCCACAACTAGTAGAGGGAGGGCTACTAGAAGGTGACCCACTCTAGATGAAGATGAAGGTCTACTTAACGCTTGACCCCATAAGAGATTGTGATTGAGGAATTATGATAGACAAAGAGTGATTGGGTGATGAGAAGATAGGCCATGGATCAATGAAAGACTAAGGAGTTTCATCACATAATGAAGAATGTGAAGATGAAATAATAAGAGGAGGATCATGTTACATGATATGAGGATCTCCTCTGTTTCTTGATGAAAGGAATCAACCTTTTCCTCACCATATGCGGATGCATCAAGTCTAAAGAGAATCCTAGCTCATAATATGCTAAAGGAATATCTTTGTGTGCCCTATAAATGCCACTGATTATTTCTTCATTCTGAAAGAGGTCAATTTGTATGAGTTGTTGATTGACCACTAGGGGTTGATTAGAAGAAAGAGGTTGATTGGAATAAATACTTAGAATATGTTTGATGATGATTTATAGAAAAAGATGACATGGGGGAAAAAGAAGATGTGGAGCTAGATGTCTCGGGAGTAGAAGAAGGTGGTGTGGACCTGCCTACACGATGGTATATTGTCATAAACTAGTAGGATTAAGTCCAAAGTCTGCAGATTGCGACGCATGGGTCAATTCAAACGTTTGACTAGAAGGACTTTGAGTCACATGAATCTTCAAAGAAGGAAGACTTCATGGGGGTGATTGATGAAGAAGGTCCTGCGAAGAAGGGGAGGACCGTGATTCAAGAATCACATTGGATGAATAATAATAAGGGTCCTACGAAGAAAGAGAGGATTATGATTCAAGAATTATATTAGATGTTTGATTGGAGGGATTTTGAGTCACGCGTATCTTCAAAGGAAGAAGACGTCATTGAGGCAACTGATAAAAGGGGTCCTGCAAAGAAAGGGAGGACCGCAACATAGGAGTCATATTAAATGTATGATGAAGAGGGTCCTGATAGGGAGGACCACAACATAGGATTTGCATTAGATGTATGATGAAGATAATTTGTGGCGACAAAAATCTTTACAAGAGGATAATGTTATTTATGTGATTGATAATAGAGGTCCTGCAAAGAAGGGGAGGACCGTGACTTAGGAGTTGAATTAGATGAATCTGAATAGTAGTTTGGATTTGAATCATTAGAAGAATCGGAGGAAATATTTGGATTGGAATCCTCAGAAGAAGAGAAAATGTTTGGATTAGAATTAGAAGAAGAGTGGGGGGAACCCGAATAATAATTTGGATCATAATTTTCCAAACCATACCATTGACTATGAGATGAAGGTGAGGAACAGGTTACCTGGATGGGTTCTCTAGCGCGAAGAACCAAACGAGGCTTATTCAAGATTGGCATCTTTTGATGCAAAGGCTGAAGTTTTGATTCCTTATTGTCGTATGTATAAGGGACCTTGTGATAATCAGTCATTTTTGGTATTGTTTGATATAAATGCCTAGACCTATATTGTATGATCAAACTTATTCAAAGCGAAGAAGATTTCATGTTGATTTGGGCAACATAACGATAACCAACTATAAATTTTGTAAAGATGGGGATGCTTGTGTGATTTCCAATAGGGAAGCTAAGTAAAACATACATTGTGATGACTCAAGATTGATAATCCAACAAGGTTTCGAGGCGTAAATGTCAAAGGATTGATCAAAATTTTAGCAACATAAAGGATACAAAGGAAATATTTCCTATGTTTGATTGATGCAAAATTTGCTTGATAGGGAATGTTTTTTCCAAGGTTTGAAATATATGTTCAAAAATGACCATGAACTTAGGAAAAAACAAGAAGATCAAGAGGATTAAATACCCAAAGGATTTCCCTATCAATGAGTTTATAACATGGATAAATATAAGGAACAATCATGCAAGTTCAAAACACAAAGCCAAATTAATGACCAAAGAATGATCAAAGTGATTGTGCAGAAATGGATAAGTCGATGTGACAAATGAGACACAATCACACAAAATTGTTGGTAAACCAATTAGTCAAATGGAGTACTTCCTAACTGTTTGATCAATCAATAGTTTGATGCGTAACATGACCAAAAAAATGTCACCACTTATGCCAAGTTCAAAAATTAATGAGACGTAAGTAATAACTAAAGGTTGATACAATTTCCAAACAAGGTATACTAAAAGTGAGTTTAGATCCAATCAAGAACTAAATCTCAAAAAGTAGAAGTTACAAACATGAGCGACATAACAATACTAAGATACATCAACCAAACTTTACGGAAAAGTAAGGTATTAGTATCGAAATAACATTATTACGACGCACAAAGGTAACAATAACACTTTCCAAAATCAAGGTAATGTTTGAAGGAAAACTAAGGCTAAAGTATACCAAGGAATTGTTATAATTCATGTAGCATAATGTTACAATCTAGACACTTAGGTTGAGTTTGTAAGAAACAAGATGTAAGTATCAAAATTGTGGCAATATGATATAAGAAAGATAACACCTCAAAGGAGATTAAACTTATGAAGCAAGCCTAACTATGATGAAAATATTGACTTGGGTATCAAGATCGAAAAGGATACCAATGATATGAAAATGTCTCCACACACTTTAGATGTTTAACAACTCAACCACAAACATGGATGAGCGTAAACAGACACAAAAAAGTGGCGAATATAATCAATTAGCAACACAAGGGTAGTCACTCTTCTTTTAATCAAAAAAGTGTCAAAATAGAAGTAGATCAATTGGGGATGAAAAATGTTGGCCTTACTTCGGTAGAGTTTTGCCTCGCCTTAGGGAAAGTGAAAAACTAAGAAAAATTAATCACACATTTCATGATGAACAATGGTTCTCAACTCAAATTGGATTTGATATGGCCCAATTTGGCTCCTGTTCAAAGATAGCTTCCTAGGTGGTTCACTCAACTAGGTGTCACAAGTCATCTAAGAGTGAGCTCGATTTACCCAAAGAGTCACACTGACTGATTTGGGAGTATCTTGACTTTACTTTACCCCCTTCAAGTATAGTGGACAATAGATACATCCATTGTGTACTCTCACTAGGGTTGCGATACCGATAACTTGTGATGCTAAATCTCACGTGTATACTAGTCAAGTAGGTTGTGCAAAGCACTTCCCATTTCATCCACAAGGTTCCCTCTTGCGTGGAATACTTTGGGGTTCCTAGGACCACCCCCATTGTTGTAGCTTAAGGCTTATGCCAAAGGGGTTATGTCCTAGTTTTAAGCGGACGAGACGTACCCTTATCCGAACTTGCAAATACAGTGTGATGATTGTGGTGTGTTTTTATCTTTTTTTTTAATTGGATGTGGTTTTCTTGAACACCTTTTGGCAACCTGCACGGAAATTGTATTAGTAGTTTAATTTTGTTTCAACTCCACCTTTCTTTGAAAAACGTTTGTGGTTTTTCATAAAGGATTAATAATTTTCCAAAAACAAAAAAGAGGATAAAACATCGTTTTTGATTCTCAAGATTGCCCTAAGATGTAAGAGAAGAGCATACACAACGTAGAATCCAACTATGACATCAAAATGGAAAAAACTTACTTGATATTTGTTCATTTAAACTAACTTTGACATTCATTATTTTAAGAACAAGCATTTTTAAAACAAAAAGAGACATAAAAATCATTTTTGATTCCCAAGATCACCTAAAAGGTGCAAGGGAAGATCATACACAAATCTAATCTCATGATTAAACATAAAATTTTCATTACCCTTTTAAACAAGTCAAATTACCATCAAACATGTAAAAACACCCGACAAAACATAGGTTAGATTCAAAATAAAACTTGCAAAGTGTTAGAACATCAAAGACCAAATTTTCCAAAGCATTTAGACATGTTAGAAATGAGTATTTTACTAAAAATTAAAACCTTAAATATTTGGTAACTCAAAACCCCAAATTTATGTTTCTATTGTGTAGTTTTCTTCAATACCTTTCCAACACAACAAAGATGGAGCCATTTCAAGTTCGGAGAAAAACGTTATGGTCTCTAGAAGATTTCTAATGAACATAGTTTAGCATGTGTATGCCTTGAAGGTACAAAAACTATGATAGTGTGTGTGTGCTACATGAGAGATGCCTGCGCTAGCATATGGGTGCCTGATCTAGTCTAACAAAAAGGTATAGTATCTTTGCGGTGGTGTGTGCGCTAACATAATGGTGCCTAAGCTAGGATTTGTGTTCCTGCACTTAAATTTTGGTGTGTGCACTCCCTTTCCTGGGTAACGTCAAAAATATGTCATTTTAACATAAACAAGTTCAAAAAGGTCATTTTTTTGATATGTTAGCTCAAAATTGACAACAACCCATCAAAATTAAACCTCTAAACAAGACTCAACACATGCAAGTTAGCAAAATCATCAGAAATTTAACATTATTTCACACATGTACATATCAAGGGTTAGCCAAATATTGAAATAACAATAAAAATTTAACTACAATGCTAAGGGACTAAGGACCCGTCCCACCGGCATGCCATATGTATGTGTGAAATAGTTAGTAATGCAAGTAAAGTTGAAACTAACACCTAGTATCTTCAATACAATACTAAACGAAACATATGCATTATAATGCTAAGAGCTTAAACAAATCTAACCTATCAACATTTCTACACAAAACATGAAATGAACATTTCAAGCTAATGTGATAAATAAACTAACTTTTATCTCTTATTGAATGCTAAAAATAAGATGAGATTGAACCTAGGTAGACCTCTAGTAATCAAAGAGTTGATTATGTGCTTGAAATCCCAAGATTTATAGGAATGGAATCTTGTCAAATCATGGCTACAAGACCATTTGACATATCTCCATATGACCTCAAAAATTGGGTGGATGAATACAAGAAATGAAGAAGGAAAGCTCCTCCAATGAATAATGCTCTAAGATGATAAATGGCTATAGTATATGCTCTATGCTCATTTAGGAATGTAGGTGTAAATAGAAAGGTAGGAGGAGGGCTCCTTATATAGCCCAATGGATAGAAGAATTTCTACATCCCTCTTCATGTGGGATAAATGGAGAGGTTGGGTTAGTTGTGGATAAGGAAGGTTTAGAAAGGGTTGAGTTGACCTTAGGAGAGTTTAGTTTGTCCTTAGTGACCCATGGGGTTTGAGGGGGTTTATTAATTAACCCAAGTGATTAATTAATAGGTGTGAAAGCTTATAGAAGCTTTTTAGAGGAATAATTAGCATGATTTAGACTATAGGAGAGATTTAATCAAATAAATGATGATTTATTGATTTAATGGAAGAGGAAGCTAATTAATTAATAATAATTAATTATTCTAGATAGAAAGAGGATTAATTAACGAAAGGTCGTTAATTGGTTTATTTGTTGGATAGAAGGGTTAATTAACTAGCATAATGTAGCTAATTAATGGTGATAGAAGAGGAAGTGTGCTATATTGACGATATGTCGTCAATTTTCAGGAAAGAGGATAATTAGTGCAATTTAAGTATTTAAATTTCTCGGGTTAAATTATAGGTGTCTACATCTACCATAGGGCACAAAATGTTATCTCTAATGGATGGAGTTTTAGGTTACTGACCAGATTCAAATTATAGAAGAGGACCAACACAAGATAGCATTCACAACACCATGGGGTAAGTTTTGATATAAGGTCATACCTTTTTTCCTTAAGAATGCAGGGGTAACATATCAACATGTAATTACTGTCATCTTCCATGAATTTATTCATGACATCATGGAGGACTATGCCGATGACATACTTCTAAATCAAAACCGAGTAGATCATCATGTCGTCTTGCATGCGTATATTTGAACAATTACAAGAATATAAGTATGCCTTAATCCTAAGAAATGTGTATTTGGTGTCACTTTAGGGAAGCTCCTATGATTCATAGTCTCACAAAGGGGAATTAAATTTTACCTGCTAAGGTTAAATCAATCATGGAGATGCCTCCACCTTAGAATATATATCAGCTACTTGGTCTCTAAGGGAAGATTTAATCTATTCGACGATGTATGTATCTCTTATCTTGTAGATAAATGTAATCATTTTAATTAGCTTCTTAAGAAAGATGTCCAATTAAAATGGACACGGGATTGTCAAGATTATTTCACTAAGTTAAAATACTATGTATCAACTTTGTTGATACTAATTATGTATGTTCAAGATAAGCTTATATTGTTATATACTTCAACTATAGAACATTCCATATGGGAATTACTTGTGCAACACAAAGACAAAGGGTGGGAATAAGAAGTATACTACCTTATTATAACTCTTATATCCCACAAACTCCAATATTCTCAGGTTGAAAAAGTATGTTTGGCTGTAGCATTCACTTTTCACAGTCATAACACTACGTGCTCAATCATAAAACAAGCTCATAACAAGGTAGATCCTTTTAAGTATCTACTCTCAAGACTTTTTATAACATGGCACATGTCTAGTTGGGTCATCCTCCTAAGTGAGTTTGATATTGAATTTGTCAATTAAAAATCAATGAAAGGGGAAGCACTAGCAGATCAAGTTTCCGTTGCACCACTATCAAGATCGGAGCCCTTTCATTTTGAATTTCCCGAAAAATATTTATCGTACATTGATGCGGTTCCTTCATGGAAATTGTTTTCTAATGGATCTTACAACATTTATTGGTTAGGGTCTAGTTTCCTCTTACACACACACGACAAAAATGTGATTCCAAAGTCTTACCACATTAGATTTCCATGTATAAACAACATCACAAAGTATGAAACACTTATAGCCGGTATAAAATTTTTAATCTCTTGGTGGCTCAAAGAAATAACGAGTTTATGAGGATTATCTTTTGATCATCAAGCAAGTTAACATAGAATATCAAATCAAGTATGATAAACTTGTTCCATAGAAGTGCATAGTTGATAGTATCGGAAGCTATTTCCGACTTATCACCTTCAAGAAAGTTCCTTATCTCGTAGAACAAATTGGCGGATGTCATGGCTACAATCACGTCCCTTCTCGAGTTTGATATAAATAAAATGTAGAGTGAGTTTCTCATAGAACATGTTTTGGTGCCCATATATGATTTAAAATATTCCACCATGGTACGTGAAATAATTGGTCCTAAGAACCCTTGATACCATAACATATACTCCTTTATCCATGACAAAGTCTACCCCCTAACACGAATTCCCATAACAGAAGAGCCTTAGCACAATGTGCTTTATGCTACACAATCCTTTCGAACACCCTTTATAGAAGAGGTTATGATGGGACTCTCTTATGATGTCTCAATCAAGATGAAGTTGAACAAACACTAGTTGAAGTGCATTCAGGAATTTACATTGTACATATGAACGACATGGTATTAGCCAAGAAAATTTTACGCGTGGGTTAATATTGGCCCACCATGGAATTAGATGCATGAAAATTTTTCAAGAAGTGCCATGCCTTCTAATGACATGGTAATATTATTTATGCACCCTCACAACCCTCTAACCAATCACATCATCCTGGCCTTTTTCCAAATAAGGACTTGACCTAGTAGGTAAAATCAAGTCCACATCTTCGATGGCCACAACTTCATAATCATTGTCATAGAATATTTTACCAAGTGGATAGAGGATATGTTGTAAACCTATGTCAATGGGTCAAATATCATCAAATTCATATTTAACCACTTCATATGTCATTTTTGGATCCCTACATCTCTTTTCACAGACAACAAAACTTGTTTTAAAAATAAGAATGTTAAGGAGTTAGATAAAAATTATTATATCCATCTCTAATGGGAAGCTCCCTATTACCCACAATACAATGGCCAATATGAAGCATCCAATAAAATGATAAAATAAATATTGGAAAATACCATTGACAAACACGATCAAATTTTGCACACACATTTGTATCCCACCCTTTGGGCTTATCAAAACTCATTTCATACTACGCAACCGAAGGCACTCCCTTCTCCCTTGTATACAACTCTAAAAATGTATTACCCATAAAATTCAATCTTTCTTCCCTCTGTGTATCACTACATCATTTGGTTCATGAAGAAGATTACCACAGAGCACACTGTAGAACTAGAACACTTAGACGAGAAACATATTTGTGCCTTAGATCATCTAAAAGTATATCAAAAAATAACTCCACTGGAACTACAATAAAAAAATACAACCAAGAGAATTTGAAATCGACAACCTCATGCTTAAAGAGAATCGGAATAATACAAATAAGACTAAGACAAAGGTAAATTTGAACCTAATTAGTTAGGTCCTTACATTATCAAAACTAAATTTGGATTTGACACATATAAGCTATCCTCTGAAGATAGCTTAAAGATTGATGCAACCTAGAATTTACCAGTAAAATCCTAGGCATCTTTGAACTTCACTCACCTAGGTCGAGTACTCACCAAGCATGCAAAGGTACCAGACCCCTCTTTAGGGTTGTTGCAGGGATGTTAGCACGATGAAGACTTAAAGCATTCAGATCCATAACTAATATATCATTCTACAATGCATGTTTAGATCTAGATCTAGAGAATAATAAACTTAAATGATAACCATGATGAAATCAAGCATGCAAGAACCAATTATACTCAGGATTTGATACTTTGATTCAGCCAATACACTCCATTGCATTAAACATGATAAATACACGAAGCTTATTACAATAGATAATACCATAGTTTATGCGCGCATCATATTTGGTAGCATAACCTCACAATAACTTAGTTCTCACATATCACTTCTCTACTACATAGTTCATTACATATTTATAAGGGTGGGGACTTTCCCTTCACCACTTATCTAATCCCAAAATAGGTCGCATGCTGAAAATAGCCATGTGCCTTTACAATAATAGGATTACATGCAAGAATGCTAACAATAGACCTCTCACAGTCTAACTATCATTCACAATTCTATCTTTAGCCCATATCCATGCAAAGCACTCCTTAGCTGCTCTTCTAAAAATATCCCATGTGTGTCGTGTAAGTATTCATCCTGTTTGTGTGCTCTGCATGCCATCTTCCAAAAATAGATCATACTCATGAAAATAGCTAAGTCCCAAATTTGTCTCCTCAATCCTCGCACGTGATTCCTTCCCCATCCTCTTGCACTTTTGAATGTGCTCTTCCCTTTCACATGATTATTTTATGACTTCTGCTAAGGGTTATACATGGTTCACTCAACATTACCCCACACTAACTACATTTCCACCTCGAAAATGGCTACTCCTCGAACAATAAAGAATAAAGTAATGTAAAGAATGTTAAAGAATTCTATACAAAGAATAGTTCGTTACTCTGCATCATCCTTTGCTTCAACTAGAAGGATGATCTCTGGATATTCTTCTTTTATTTCTACCTCTAAGGTCTATCATTCACTCAGTGCAACTGCTTGTGCCTTTTCTGGGATATTCACTACAATAGATTCCAACTCATCCTCGCAATGTCTCCCTTCTCATTTTGTAATACTAACATAATGTTAGCCATTATGGACATTCTTCCTTCCAACAGATCCATCTTCTAAGCTATAGCCTTTCCTAGTTCTTCTAATCTTTCCTTATGGGGTTCCTCTTCTACTGCAAGGGCCTCACGCTTTTTCTTCACTACTTCAGCCCCCAATGTCTCATCCTTCATAGCTTTTAGTTTCATCCTCTTTGTTCTTATTTTAGGACTACTTTTAGAGTGGTGCAATTGTCCTCTTGATCATTTTCTTATTCTAATGTATGGGTTTGAAGTAGTGGTGAATATATTCAATTCTTGATCCTACTTTCTTCATCTCCTCTCCTTCCTCTTGTTTAGGGTCTTTTGGTGTTGGCACTTTAATTGGTCCCTCTTCAAGCACCATATCAACCAAAGTGCGCACATAGTGCATAGCCAAAGGGAACTTTTTGGGCACCTTGGGCTCTAAGTGTAGTCTCACTTAGAGGATATGATCCTTGATCTCCTTTGCCATGCCAATAAGAACCCCATTCTTTTTCTTCTCTAAGTCCTTCTCTTGTTTCAAGCACGCTATCTCTACATCCTTGGCCTTGATCTCTTCCCTCAGCACCCTAATAGTCACAAATTTATCCACATTCCTCCTTTCCACCTCTATGTAGATACCTTCACCAAGGCATTACTTACCTTTGTTCATCTGACATAATAGTAGGCTTTACCATTATGTGTCCGCCTACGGTTCCTTCTTCGATCTTTTGGATACACAGGACTCTTCACAGACATCAAAGTTTGGTTCATCCATATGTGTCTGCATTGACCAAGATAGTTATTTCCTTACGTACTTGGCCATGTCCTCCCATCATCCTCATCCATACAATTCATTAAGGCCCACCATGCTTTGGAAACAGGGTGCGGACAATTTTATTGGTGTCCTCGGCCATAGCCCATGATCGGTGTAGTATACTCCCCACTTGTCCTCTTTGATCTTGGTCCCTTAGGAACTTGAGCATCAAGATTTGGAGCTTGTTCTACTATGCCCTGAGTAGTCTCTTGTGCTGTCTCATCTACCTCCTTTTCTCCTTCTTCTCCATCCTTCATTTCTTCATCCTTTGTCTCTTCCACATCCTTTGGAGGTGTAGGAGATTCATGCATGCTTTCCTCAGACTCTTCCTCCTCATCTAGCTTCAAATTTCTCCTTCTCTTCTCAATTGTCTCCTTCTGTGGAGAGAGTCAGGTGATCTATGCACTTGATTTTGGAGTAGCACCTTGGGTTCTTGTTCTTCTGAATACCCTTTTGAAATGGCGCTCTCCTTGTACTACATCTAGGTCCTCATCATCTCCTTCTTGCACTGAGGTGGTGTAGTCATGCACTCAGTTCCTACCTTGTCTGTAGGCTGCCTTCTTCCTCTATGCTCTAGGCCACCACTATCTTCTCATTCCTCTTCCTCTTCATCCACCACTATGGTCTCTGCAGGATGTGGGGTTGGCACATTCTCTATTGTATGCTTACCCTTAGGTGGCCCTAGAAGTGTGAATTCATTTTCCACATATTTTTGTTCTCCAGCTTGGGCTTAAGTTGAATATACATAAGTGCTGCTCCAATGTCTCCAACGGCCAAGCTTACTGGCTTCATGCTTATTATATCTAAGATAAGCCTCTCAATGTAGGTAGTTCATCCTAGATATACATATGTTTTTCTCGAGTGTGGTAGTCACAATCTACCTTATCTGCGATGAAGCTTAGGTGGCACGCATCTATGAACCGGTGAACTGATGCTTGGAAGTAGCGTGTTGTGAAGGCATATGGTAGTTTGCACCAAGGGCTCCAAATCTCCATCCTTCATCACAAATCACGCGATGTAAAAATGTTGGTAGACTGCAAACTGTATTACCTTACCCACCACCAAAGGACAACTCCTTGGGTATGTGCCACTCTTCTTTAAACGTCTACATAGCCTATCATACCACATCTCCACCCTTTGTTTAAATGGCCCACTCATGGTCCCTTTGCATAAGTACTTACCAAATCTTTCCACTAGAGATTTATGTTCCATGGGTACTCCCAAATCTTCTCCTTTGGCCCATCAGGAACTCCAATCTCCATAAACACCAAAGACAATAAAATAGCGCCAAAACTAATTTTTCACTTGTACGCTGCTTCTTCAATATTGTTCTTTGTTATGTGATCCGTGATATTGTAGATCACTCCTTGAGACATCTTCCTTGTAACGTGCAACCACATTGTATTCACCTATGACCACCTTTCTTGGTCATTCAACTTTGTTACAAGATGGGAAGCTTCCTATACTACTGGTTCTTCTTCAATTTTTCATGTCCATGCCACGAGACCCTTGGTATATCCTAGCTCCTTCCTTGTCTCTAGGATCACTGCTTTATCTATTAAGTCACTCTCCAGATCTACTCCTAAGGCCCTTAGTCCTATCACTGTTGAAATCAAGGCAGCTATGATTCTAACCCTCCATCCGACGAAGTAGAAGAAGTCCTCATGGAATCTATCTCATCAACCATCGATACAATGGTTCATACTTTCCAAAGTATGGTAGCTCGTACAACTGGTAGACTCCAATCTGCTTTAGTAACTTCTCACCAACATCATCATACACTGGCATGTCTTCTGTTGTGCACTTTTTTTGTGCTCAATAACACATCTATCTCCTTCTTATTATCCGATGTACAATGGTTGTAATCGCTGATCTTACATTTATGGATGTGGGAATCCATTCTTATCCCATAATCACACCCTCCGGATATTGCATTTCTGAGAAATTACTCTCAGGAGAAATTTATTCTTCCACTTCGACCTTCTTCTTTCCTTTTACTCTTGTTGTGGGTGCTTTCTTCAGTGCCATTTTAAAAATATCTCCTTTCTATCCTCTATAATAAGCAAGTTAAAACCTAATTTGAATCTTCGTTCCTTAGTGGAAATCACGTGTCTGAGCTCTTTTGTAACGCGTCTTATTTGCTCAAACCCTTCACCTATGGGGACATAATCTTCTCCTGCACAAAATCTTCTCTCCACGGCTGGTTTCACACTCTTCGCACCTCCACACGATTCGCTCGCCTCGTTTACACTTAGCTCTTTTGAAGTTTTCACAATTTCAATGGTAGGAATGAACTTGCATCCCATCCTTATAGATTTTTAAAAATTTAGTGCATTTATTACTCCTTCACCTACCAACAATCCTCTCATTAATCGACCATTTTCGTTCTTTCCACGTGGTACATCTTCACACCCAAGCTATAACCTTCTAGCATGCCTTCCTACCTTCTAGTCACATACTTCTCTTCAGCGCACCTCCATGTGCACAGTACCTTGCCACTACGCCTTCCCTTGGTAGTTCCCATGGCCCCTACTTACCTCACATTATACTTGTTTCTTCATTTATTTCCACCTATGGTCCTCATTTCTAGAAGTAATCTCTTTTTTATTAACAATTCTCCAACTTGGATAACACCCGTAGCAGTTTTTTTCATGTGCACTTATTTTCAATAGTCTTGTACCTGGATATCAATAACCACCCCACACTAAGGGTATGTGCAATCCTCTGCATAAAAATTATTCAAATAGTAATTAGCTTCTGGTGCACAAACATGCTTATTACACAAAAACACCAACTAAATTAACAAAGCATAGTGATGAAGAAGGAAATACATTAAGGAAATACATAATTGAAAACCTAATCTAAATGGAACACAGCATTATTACAAACACCAAGAAGACTTATTTATAGTAGGGCTTCAACCTACTCCCATTGAAGTAATCAAGTAACAGTGTTCCATCAAGTGCCTCTAATTGAAAGCACATGTTTCAAGTATGTGAGTGATAACATATGGCCCCAACCAATGTACCTTGAGTTTTCTTGATGGCGCAAAACTTAGAATCATAAAGGAGCACCATCTGTCCAATTTTGAACTTTTTATCCCTGATGTGCCTATCATGCCATGCTTTCTACTTGGCCTTTTTTTTTTTGAATCCAAGTGTGTTATTTCATCACTCATATAGCTTGATTAACTTTTAATCCATTCTTCTAATGCTTATTCATCAGCTAGACCTCTAGCACGTGCAATATGCAAATAAGGTAACATGAATTCTAGAGGAAGAATTTATTCTACACCAAACACTAACTGAAATGGTGTGGCTTTGTTCAACCTTTTATATGTTGTTTGATATGCCCAAAGTACTGCATAGATACTTTATCATCCCAATCCTTTCTTCCAACATCACAATTTTTTTTCAATGTTTGGCTCAAAATTTTGTTGAAAGCCTCAACAGTCCCATTGGCCTAAGGATGATATGGTGTAGTATTATGGTGTACAATCATGAATTCATCCAATAAAATTATGATTGTCTCATTCAAGAAAGTGTGTGCCCCTATCACTAGTCAAACTTAAAGGACATCCATACCTTGTAATAATATTTTCCCATAAAACCTAGCTATTATAACCATTGTACAATCCTTTGTAGGCACTTACTTCTTCCCACCTTGTTAGGTAGTTTGTGTAGGTAATGATATAACATGATCCAGTCCTACGCATGGCTAGTGAAATAGGACCCACAAAATCTATAGCCCATTTCTCAAATAGTTCTACACTAGTAATGGGTCTTAGAGGCATTTCATCTTGTTGACCTGGTTTCCCAAGATGTTGACAATGATCACAAGCCTTGCAATAATCCTTACAATATTTATACAAGGTCTCCCACCATAATCCAGTGAGTAGAATCTTGTGCGTAGTGGCGTCACTTGCATAGTGGCCACCTGCAATACCACCATGAGCTTCCTCCATGATATTTGTGTGCTCATGTTCCAGTACACAATGGTGTAATACTTCATCCTGGCCTAATTTGTACAGGTCACCGCTAATCAACATATAGGGTGTCACACGTATAGAAATTTGTTTCTTCTCCAAGGATTTCATTCCTTCTAGTGCCATACCTATTCGTAGAAAGACAACAATGTCCTCTAATTCTGATGGCACGCATTGTAACCTATATAACTTGCATCTAGGCATGGTATCTTCAATGTCATGTGCTTCTTCTCTCGACTGTATTCTGGATAAATGGTCTGGTCTAGAATTACTTTTCCCTAGTTTGACCACAACTGTGAAATCAAATTCTTGAAATAAGAGTACCCATTTGCATATATGCCCCTATAAAATGGGATTATTTACCAAATACTTCAATGTCATGTGATCTGTATAAAATACAAAATGGTGTAGCTAGTAGTCTGAATTTATGTAGTGCATAGATCATTGACAAAGCTTCACGCTCTGTAGTTGTGTAATTCTACTTTACAGGAGTCAACATTTCTACTAGCAAAACATATAGATGATCTATAATACCTTCTCTAGGATGAGCCAATACCATGCCAATGGCCATGCCAGAGGTGTCCACATGTACATGAAATGGTTGGTCCCATGAAGGAAAAACAGAATAGGCACGGTAGTAAGTTTCTCCTTTAATGTCTTGAATGCGCATGATGTTGCGGTTCTCCCCAATAGAACATACTTTTCCTTTCAGTAACTCCTCCAAAGGTGTGGCAACCTTGGCATATCCCTTTATGAATTTCCTATAATACCCTATGTGACCCAAGAATCCATGCACCTCACTTTGACTGGTAGGATATTTTAGGCCGATAATGATTGCAACCTTAGCTAGATCAACCAACAAACCTTCCTTGTAGATTATGTGTCCTAACAATATTCCAAATGGTGTAGCAAATATGCACTTATTGATGTTCAAAGAGATACTAAACTATCTACATCTTTCAAACATTAAGCAATATTGTCACAATGATCTTTAACTAATCCATACACCATCCAATCATCCAAATAAACCTGCAAGAAGTTGTGAATAAAGTCCTTGAATGCTTGAACAACTATGTGTGAAAATACAGCAGGCACATTTTTCAGACCAAAAGGCATCATAGTATAGGTGAAGCTACCCCATTCAGTAGTAAAATTATTTTTTCTTGATCCTCTAGGCAATCCTAACCTGATGATACCCAGAGAACCCATCATGTAAACGAATAGATTTCATGCCCTACAATGCCTTCTAGTATTTCCTCAGTGAATGGCGTAGGAAAGGGATCAGTCACACATGCAACATTCAACTCCCTATAGTCCACACAGATCCTAATCCACCATCCTTCTTGATATTGATCACCATTGGACTAACCCATTCTGACTCATTGAGGGGCTTGATGATTCCAGACTTCAACATTTTGTCAATCTCTTCCTTGACCTTTTCACATAAGTTGGGGTTCATCATATAGGGTCTCTTTCTAACTGGGTACACACCCTCTTTAAGCTTTATCTTCATCTCTCCTAATGATTTATGCATGCCTTTAAGCTCATGGTACCTCAGGGAATAAATCCTAATAATCTCATAGTAACTCTATGATTTTTGCCACTTTAGAGTTTGACCAATAGTCTCCAATTATGGCCTCCTTAGGCTCAGTATCTAATCCAATATTCACTTTCTTTGTCTTCATAGGTTCATGATAGGTGCGCGTGGTCTTATCTACACTATCCAACACCTCACGCCTACCTGTTGAATGGTTTATATCCATATTTTCTACTTCTTCATCATCCACTAAGTAGACCATTTTTCCTTTTTCTTTCTCAAGGAAAGCACGTTGAAGTAGTGTGGCATCAGCCTCTGTTTCTTCAAAAAAAACACTCCTAAATCTCCTTCATCCAATAACTCTTGAATGAGTTCTTCCGCCTTAGCACTATCCCCCATAGTTAAGCATTTTATAACCTTTAATGCTTCTTCTACTGGAGGTTTAGTAGAGAAAGTCAAACATGTGGGTCATTCCCATAATTAAATCCTTCCAATTTCCAGTCTCTCTATGGAGTTACATACACATACCAAGCACGCACACATCTTGTAAAGTGGAATAAAACTTGTGCACCCAGAGCAAAGGTGGTAAAGCTTCCTGCCCCTCTGTCCAGAGTCTCTCACACTATTAACGTGGTGTTGAACAAGTTGATTACCATGATAAGTACAAATTTGAGTAGGTGTATTTCTCTGAAGAACCTAGTAGCAAGAGCAATCCTACTTTTATTCCATCCTACAAGATTATCCTTGTGGACTACCCACCAGCGTGTTGTTGTCTCATGCGTAGGGTATATGCTAGCATATTCCTTCTCTCCAATGGTCTATCCACTGTTCTTCCATGACACATAGGAACACCATAGGTCTCCTTCTCTAGTGTAATAAGGTACCGAGTTTGTTACCTATTCTCCTTGATATAACGTGGTTTTTTGTCCCTAGGAAATATGCTCTTTACTCGCGCCCCTACCAACTCATAAGTGTTATGAGCCCAATTATCACAAACACTTGTAGTATCACTAATAGACTATGCATCCTCCCACTAAAGGATTCCTTCCTTACATGGCTCAAGCACCTCTGATCCTAGATGATGCACGTACATAAATCCTATTCAGGTCTTCTTCACTCAAGGGCTCAACATAGGGTGCAGATTTTCCATCTGTTAAAGGGATAATAACTCTTTCCTCCTTGTTTTCAAAGCTGATATAACCCTTGTTGAACCAAAGATCAACATTATTTTCATAGCACCAAGGATGCCCCAATAGAGCTGGGAAGCTATCTAACTCTGCTAGTGCTAAAACCTCAAAATCTCCAGTGAACTTGGCTCCTTGTATGGTAATGGATGCATCTTTTAAAACTCCGATGATGGGAGTGGCCTTAGTTTGATTAGCCATGAACAAAACATTAGAGGATGGCTATAATGGAGGTCTCCCCATTTGTACCCATGCATCTAAAGTAAGAACATTGACTTCACTCTCTATATCAATCAATATATTACTCAATAGCCACCATCCACAACAACATTCAAAGTTATTTCCTTGTCATAATCTAGGCTATGAGGGGGAAGATTTACATGTAGGATCTGTCATCCAGTCTCAAGTACTTGCACGTGGAGTGTTTCCTTTTAACCAATTCCCAATAGTGGAATGATATTTTCCTGGCACAAACAATTTACACACTTCTCTCAAGTCATCCATATCAGTTTGGACCGTCTCTAATGCTTTCTTTTGCTCCATCTTCCGTGATTGCTCCTTTAAATATTGTATTTCACTCGAAGATTCCTGAGTACCTCCATGGTTTCTGGTAAACCTCCTTCTATGGGAAGATTTGGTACCATGCATGTAGAACCTCCTCCTTAGTGATGGTAGGATTTTGCTGCAATGCTTCTTTGGCTCGCGTTTGATTTAGTGGGTCGTGATTTTTACCTGCAATGCCTCAGATTATACTTCCAACTTGGGCATCCACTATTTTCCACAAAATGTGTTGTATCCTAACCATCCCTACACCTTTGTTTTCTTGTTTATGTTGCTTACTAAGATGCTCATACAAGTCCGGAATTCCTCATAACTATGATTCTTTCCAGAAAAGAACATGTAATATTTTGAGGACATTCACACCTATAGTGGTCGGGGATCCACATGTATAACATGTTCCTCGTGGGAACTCACATCTTCCACCACCACGGCCTCATCCTCTGAATCCACCACGGTATCCTCGACCTCTACCACGACCACCTTTAAAACACCCTTCATTCCAATCATAGCACGCTTGATTGTGATCCCGATCCTGATGCTCATTCTTTCCTTTAGAGTTATCTAAAACTCTCATGCATCATACACTACAATATATCTATAGCATCTATGGATAACCAATCAATCATTAGTCTTCCATGTCATGAGTTGTGGACCTACAAATTTTTCACAGTAGCATGAAACATTCTTCCTTATCACACATTGTAGTAATGGGAAACTAGCATCATGGTTTAAATGGCATATCTCATAGTCCAATAGTAATGAGTGCACTGATCTATGGGGACAACTATCCTTTGTGTGACCTTCCACTTTGCAATCTATACACCAAATCCCTATGCATCTCATGTGTTGAATTTTCCAATAGTTTCTCTAACTACTTTTCCATAGCTATGATCTGTGCTTCTAAAAATGGGCTCACCCTAGTGTTTATACTTCCAACTTCCTCAATGCATAAGGCTGCTTCAAGTGCTTCATGTGATCAATGTATGTTTTATGTGATAGTGCCCTCCTAAAAGGTGTAATCAAACCTCCAACAAACCATTGTGCATGTTGGCTTACATGAATATCATAAGACAACTTAGATAACAACATTTTTAAATGGGCATCATACTCTCTGACACTCTCAGTAGTGCCTTTCTTAATATCCTTGAGCATGCACTTATACTCTTCTACTCAACTCAAGGATGTGAAACTCTTTAAGGAAAACATCTTTTAAGGCTGCATAGTCTACGCAAGTCTGATCAAGGTCAAAAATTTGTACCAGCTGTGTGCACACCCTTGTAATACGTAGTAGAAAATTGACTTTCCCTACACTCAAAAATCCATGATTCCTTTTGCGCGCCACATTATTTCACACATGTGTATGTGTTCAACAACATCTTCTATGCCCCTATACTCTGGGAAACAAGAGACATCTCCATGTAAATATTATCGGGTTGGTGTGGACCTTGCCCACCTGATCTAGAACCTCCTATGTTTCCTCTACCTCTAGAACCACTAGATCCACTCTAGAGCCACATATGTCTCCCGATCCCAAACCCATAGCTAGAAGTCGGACAAAGATGTACTCCCCTGTGTCCCAACCATAGTACTAAACTACACCCCTATGGTCTGCAAAGTGTTACTACTCCCAGAAGATAGTCCAAAAGTTTGTGCGCCTAAATTCTATGTGGATGATACACCCAAAAGGTACTCCCATATAACAACAATAAAGCCATTTACACTGCCATCATTGTGATTTTTATATGACTCACTCCTTCTCTCCCACTACCTAAATTATCTTGTTGACTATTTTTTATACTAGATACTGGAAAACCAAGTGCAAGGGCAAGGTTTCTAGGTGGATTCAAATGTGCGCCCATGGCCCAGGTCGTCTCTACTAGTGCACGCTTCTACGTGAGGCCGAGGAGGGTTCCCTATCATGCTTTCCCAAATGGGGAGTTCCTGATGCTCGGGTTCCACATCTTCTACGTGAACTTCAAATCCTTCACGAACTATCTCTCTCCACAACACCATTCACTCTGCAACATCCCATTACTTCTCTATCTCCTCTCTCACGCCTTCATTATACTTAAGCCACATTTCCTCTCTTTTCCTTTCTATTGCTAGGTCTTCCATCTTTCACCAAACCTGCTCCCCCCCATACATGGTGGGGTTTAGTTCACCATCGGTTTGTTCTCCAAGTTCAGGGTTACCATCAGAATTTTGATCACCAGTGGAATGCCTTGCAGGTAAGTTCCCCTGGATATCAGTAAAAATTGGAATTTAGCTACCTCTGGGCACAAATAAGTGGAAATTGAGTACTCCAAGATATAGCTATTCAAAACACCATGGAACCACATATCCACAACGCAAGTCCAAATCAGATCAACATCATAAAGGGTCTGAAATTATTCCTACGTCCAGACAAGTGTGCGATACCTCCAATTCATTTAGACACATAAGCAATTAACCACTCATATAGTTATATTGGAAAGATAGTGAAGAAGCTCTCATACAAACAGGTATACAAATTATGCTCCACCCACGTGCGTGCATCAAACTCAAATCTAGTGTTAAAACTCCATGAGTATTCTTCTTCTAGGTCATGTATCCACTCCTCAACACTTTTCAGGGTCAACCGGTATGTCTTCATCGCGAACCATCCTGAAAACAATGAAAAAGAGGTCCCGATAATGGAACCAATGATGTAGCCTAGAATTTACCAGTAAAATCCCAGACGCGCTAGACACATCACTCAACCTAGACTAAGTGCTCACCAAAGCGTGCAAAGGTACCAAGACCCTCTTTAGGTTTTTTTGTAGGATGTTAGCATGATGAAGACTTAAAGCATTCAGATCCATAACTAATATATCATTCTACAGTGCATGTTCAGATCTAGATCTAGAGAATAATAGACTTAAATGATAACCATGATGAAATCAAGCATGCAAGAACCAATTATACTCAGGATTTGATACTCTATTCAGCCAATACACTCCATTTCATTAAACATGATAAATACACGAAGCTTATTACAATAGATAATACCATAGTTTATGTGCGCATCAGATTTGGTAGCATAACCTCATAATAACTCAGTTCTCACATATCACTTCTCTACTATGCAACTCATTACATATTTATAAGGGTGGGGACTTTCCCTTCACCGCTTATCTAATCCCAAAATAGGTCACATGTTGAAAATAGCCATGCACCTTTACAATAATAGGCTTACATGCAAGAATGCTAATAATACACTTCTCATAGTCTAACTATCAGTTGTAATTCTATCTTTATCCTATATCTAGGCAAAGGACTCCTTATACGCTCTTCCAAAAATAGCCTATGCGTGTCACGTAAGTATTCATCCTATTTGTGTACTCTACACACCATCTTCCAAAAATAGATCCTACTCGTGAAAACGGCTAAGTCCCAAATATGTCTCTGTCCTCATCCCGTGATTCCTTCCCGATCCTCCCGTGCTTTTGAATGTGCTTTGCCCTTTCACGCAAATATTTTTAAGACTTATTCTAAGGGTTATACATGGTCTGGTCAACAAATATCTCATGAATTTGGTTCCTCTAAAAACTTTCTTTACATGAATCTTCTAAGAGTATCCATTGTGTTGGGAGATATTGGCAAAACCACTTGCCTCATTCCTCCATGTTGTTTCGCTTCTTGCTTCACCCCAAACCAATATTTTTTGTGTGTTCCTACTAGTCAAGATGTGTCACCCATATCATAATGACCATGTTCAACCACATTCATCACATTCCATACCTTGTTCTCAATGAGCTTATTCATTTGTACCATGCTTGATATGTTCTAAGGACACCTTATCTCTGCTCGTTGGGCTTTGTATATTGAAAAAATATATAAAAAGTATACAAAACATTAAAAAAACATTTATTCAAAAAAAAAAAAAAAAAATCTTCACCAAAACATCAAATATTTCATAATTCAAAAAATCAAAACAATCAAAAACCAAAAAAGCATTCGAAAAATGTTTCACAAAATATCATAAATTGTCAACATAGTTCACAATATCACACATTTGACTACAATCCTAGTGATCTTTCCAGACTATCCTATGATTATTGATTTTCTTACTCTTAGCAAATATCCTTACTTTGGGGAAAGACATTAATCAATCCTTACGTGTATCCTCGCCTGGGCATCTCAACTCTTATGTTTTTTCTCACGTGTATCCTTGCTTGGAAAAATAACCCATCCGAATTTCAGATCACATCTTCATGGGATCCAATAAGAGTGTTATGAGGAGTTTCTTAAATCCGCTCTTTAGTCTGATCCAATCACCTTGCAAGTACCCTTGCTTGGGGGAATTCATATCTGCATATTCTTCATTATGGAACGAAATAGGGACATAGTTAAATGTCGTTATTATAACTTGTGTTGCATTGTTGTTGTTTGTTGACCTAGTGTAAGTAATCTTGTTAGCATTTTTGTTTGTATATAACCTTAGTGTGTTTGTATAATTGTGTGTTAAGGTTTTCTTTGTATTCTTATTCTTGTTTTTGATCAATTTTGGGTATCTTATTACTATCTAGGCTCATTGTTATCTTTGGTGTGTTTATTTTTCCTTGTATATTAGGTTTATTTTCCCTCTTCCGTATTTGTTTCTGACTAATTATGAGTATTTTTCCATCATCTTGGTTCATTGTTAGCCTTGGTGTATTCAATTTTCCCTATATATTGGGCTTGTTTTCCGATTTTGTTATTGTTTTGGACCATCAACAAGGAGAACATTTCTATTCCATGCATTTTTCCTAGATTTGAAATAATTCCTTATTCCTTACATATCCTATTTTTCAAACACACACCATATCAACTTTAAA
Organism: Taxus wallichiana var. yunnanensis; assembly: GCA_018340775.1. Taxonomy (NCBI): domain Eukaryota; kingdom Viridiplantae; phylum Streptophyta; class Pinopsida; order Cupressales; family Taxaceae; genus Taxus; species Taxus wallichiana. The sequence continues at coordinate 945,442,685 of CM031235.1, forward strand.
AATATTTCATAAATGAAAAAAAAAAACAAATATACCAAAATTTAAAATCATCGCCACACATATGTATGATTTTTCCCTTAATTTCACCATGCTCATGCATATTCCATTACCATCACTTGCAAAATTCATTTACAATTCATTTGTATTCCTTTTTACTTTTAACTAAATATTTTATGTGAATTATTGTTATCTTGTATACATGTATTATGGTTCGTAATGAATATAACAACCTTTTGAAATTAGTATCTACCATCACCTGGAGAATTAAAGAATGAATTTTCTCTTAGATGTCCAAGCACTATACACACATTTAACAACTTGGAATGAAGGTCATAAGGCATCAATATAGAAACTATCGAACTCATATTCATATATCCATTCACAATTACTTCACACAACCAATGGTGGTTCTACACCCCTAAAATAAATGAGAGTTTAAATATTTTCTATATCCTTCATCAAATAAATACATCAAACAATTTAAAAAATAAAAAAAATCTATTAGGGTATCTCAAGTATCTATACTGGGATATTGAAGTCCTGAATGACAGGTAAATAATTACTATGAATAAAATCAAATGCATATCCATTAGGGATATGGATACCTAGCTAACATTAGATCAATCTACGGTATCCTATTCATCCTTCAACACACTATCAATAAATAATGAAAATATCTAAATATTCATATGCATTAGCTAGTTTATCTATATCTATTGTCCCATAAATCTTCACCTCAAACAATAATGAACTCTCACTCATGCACACACTAGATCTTGATGAGAAATAGAGATAGATTATTACTCGGTGAAGTTTTAGGTCTTTTTAAATCTCCAATTGTAGTATATCTCTGGTCTTAAACTCATGTTTTCATATTTGTTGAAATGACCAACAATATACTGTGTTTCAATTCATAAATAAAAACCATTTAAGTTACGCTACCACATTCCACCCCACGTAGACTAAACATCCATGGGTATATAATGATTTGAAAAAAACTACATAACCACAACTTGTCATCTATTTTTCCTTGGTACTCCATCACTATTTACCTTAGGATAATCGTAATTGCATATAACCATACCATAATCGACCTACAAATGTGTCATAACCACCTTACAACCATGTTGCATCCTTCCCGTAATTGTCTAACAACCTCCCCAAAACCATGGAACAACCACCTCATAACCGCACCAAACTCAACCCATAACCAGACCATAACCCCAAAGAAACTACCCCACAACCAACCTAGAATTGGCTCATAACTACTCCACACTTGAGTTGTAAACACTCCGTTGTAGACACCTATAATTTGATCAAAACAATTTTATTACTAACATTGCACTAACTATTCTATTCCCCGAAAATTGACGACACTTCGTCAATTAGGCTCTTTTTCCCCTCAAACTCCTCTTAATTAACTACTATACGTTGATTAAGCCTCCTATCATGCATTTTACTAATAAACCTTCTTATTGGCTAAACTCCCACTTTTAGAACATTCTCCTCCGGATGCTCCCAGAAAGCTTCCTAAGCCTACTTGAGATTCTTAATTAATCTTAAAAGATTAATTAGCTTCTAATCCTAGTAAAAAAAAGTGCTTTGAATTTCTAAAAATGATTTTTGGACTTACCTTTTGTCCCACATGCACCAAAATAATACCATTCTTAGAATGGGAAACCTATAAATAGAAGCCTCCTCCTCATTGTTTCTTAGAACACTTTTCCGCCTCTAGCATAAACTATATGAAAAGATTTTGTGAGAATCGAATCGGAAATGAGGTACCATGAAGTAGTTGCACTCCAACGGAATCGTGATAGCTCCAGCGATAGCAAGAAAGAATTGATTAGTAATGGAAGAACTTGCTCAATAAAAACAAAGCTTGCATAGAGGAAAGATAGCGAAGTGTCTTGGCATGCTCATAAATGAATAGAAAAGGGGTACATATAGGGTGCTGAGTAACCCTAGTGCATGACACACATGAAACCCTAAACCTAACCCTAAACCTAACCCATGTGAGATGATCCTCCAATATGATAAGAGGACACATAGGATAACTCACACTAACACCCCCTTTATCGAAGCTGGGGTAGCAGCTATGATGAGTTAGACGGAAGAGGAAGACACTCCTAAAAAACTAAGAAAGATGTGTCAATGGGCGCCCGCAACTAAAAGCCTGATAAGGTGCCCATATACAAACACAATCTTCCTAGAAGAAGAAGAAAAAAAGGACTACATAACTTGAAGAAGATGGGTAGCTATAGAAGACCTCACCCCAAGAAGAGATCGTAAGTGAAGAAACTTCATCTCAGTGAAGGGCTTGGTGAATAAATCTACAATCTGATCAGCTATCTGAATGTATTGAATGTCGATGATACCATCATGAATAAGCTCCCGTATGAAGTGCATATGGATCTCAATGTGCTTCATCCGCTGATGCTGAACTGATTTCTACAAATGGAGATAGTGCTCATGTTATCACAAAGAGATAGATAATGGTAGGTGCCAAAGTGGATGCCAAACTCGCTGTCGAGAATACCTTGTAGCCAAATAGCTTCGTAGCGGCGTTAATCGCTCCTCTCGTATTATGCCTCTATAGATGATATTGCAATTACATTCGCTTCTTGCTAGACCAACTAATAGGACCCAAACCAAGAGAGAAACTGTAGCCAGAAGTAGATTTCCGATGATCTAAGTCACCGGCCCAATCAGAATCTATGAACCCAATCAAGTCAATATCTACCCCTCCATGATAGTGAATGCCATCAGTATAGGTGCCACAAACATAATGAAGGATCCATTTAGTTGCTTTCTAATGCAACTCATGTGGCTCTTGCATGAATCTGGACACGATCCCAACAACATACGATAAATCCGGTCGAGTGTGAGTCAAGTAAATCAAGCTCCCCACCAATTGTCGATAAAGAGTACCATCAACCAAGGGAGTAGAGCAATCTGAAACCAAATTCACCCCGGAAAGAAAAGGAGTAGGAGAAGACTTGCAATCGACATCTGAAAATGAGCTAGCAAATCAAGAGCATACTTAGGTTGTAAAATCAAGAATCCTGAGTCAGATTGTGAAATCTAGATCCCAAGGAAGTAATGAAGCAGACCTAAGTCAGTCATGGAAAACTTGTTGGCTAAGGCGATCTTCACAGAATCAATAATAGAGGAAGAGTTGCCTGTGATCAACAAGTCATCAACATATAGAACAAGAATGAGTATGGAGTCATCTTACCATAGAATATAAACATTTAGATCAGAGTGACACTTGGTAAACCCTGATGTAAGTAAAAAGGAGTCCATCTTGGCATACCAAGCCCGAGGGGCTTATTTAAGGCCATAAAGAGACTTCTTTAACTTACAAATGAGGGAGGGCTCTTGGACATAATGTGGAGGTTGTTCCATATAGATCTCTTCCTCTAAGTCACCATGAAGGAAGGCACTCTTAACATCCATTTGATGAACTTTCCATCTGTTTTTGCGACAATGGCTAGGGTCAGTCGAATAGAAGTCATCTTCGCAACTGGAGAAAAGGTTTATGTATAATCAACCCCAGCTATCTAGGAGAAACCCTTAGCTACTAATTGCACTTTAAACCTTTCGACGTCTTCATCTACTCCATACTTTGTTTGGAACACCCACTTCCACTCGAATGATTTTTCTTCCTTTCGAAAGAGTGGTGAGATCCCAAGTATCATTCTTCATGAGAGAGGAATACTCCTCATCCATGGTAGAATCCCACTTAGGAATACCAGAAGCCTCCCAAAAATACTGTGGATCAGAAGTAGAGGCGAAGAAAGAGTGGGGTCCAATGAAATCTGAGTGAGTACGTCTCATATCCGAAGTATCTCCAACTAAATCTCCAACGACTTTGCAAAGTTTTCCTGGCCCAAAGGGGACCAGGAGGATCAGGCTTAGAGTTGGAAGATTCTTCACTTGAGTGAGAAGGAACATAGTCCTCATCATCACTACTTGTCAAATCGGAAGACTCAAAGGTCTAATAGTTGGGAGGATCGGAAGAGGAGTGTGTGCAAGTGTTGTTTTTAAACTAATGCTAATGTAAACAAAGACTAACACCTAAATAGTCTTAATTAGCAAGAATTAAACAACATTATAAACACCATCATGATAAGAATTAATCAAGGATTAGATGCTAACATTTATCAATACAAAACTATGAAATCAACTATGTTAAGCACCTAAATATCCTCTATTCTCGTAACAACATATAAATGAAGGAACTTAGGTAGGTACCATGGCTATCAAAAACAGTTGTCCTTAATGTTCCAAGAACCTAGGAATGGGGGCTAATCAAAGTTGGGCTACAAGACACTTTTGACACCTCCCATATGACCCAAGCACTTTAAGAAAGAGGCTTAACTCTTCAAGATGATGAACTCTCAAGAAAACAAGGTGCAAGCTCTTGGTCTCTTTGCTATATGCTTTGCATTTTCTCTCTAAGGATTTTAGGTGTAAGTAAAAAGGTAGGTGGAGGGATCTTTATATAGCCCAAAGGATAAAGGATTCAACACATTCTCATGAATGTGGGATAAAGGTAAAACATGATTAGGAATGAATAAGGTTGCTTTATTAAAGGTAACCTTACTTTAGAAAGATTTAATACATGTTTAGCAAGTCATGGAGTTGGGGGGTGCTTTAATTAATCAAAGGTGATTAATTAATAGGTAGGTGTAAGCTTATAGAAGCCAATTAGAAGAATATTAGTGTGATTTAGGCTATTAAAAGGGATTAAATCAATTTAATATCGATTTACTAGTTTAAATGAAAGGAAGACTAATTAATTAATAATAATTAATTAATCAAGATCGAGAAAGTGATAATTAACTAAGGTCGTTAATTAGGCTATTAGCTGGGTAGGCGACTTAATCAATTAACGTATTGTAATTAATTGACGACAATTAGAGGGAATATGAGAACTTTTGATGATATGTCGTCTATTTGCGGAAAAGGAGATAATTAGCGCAATTTAAGTATTTAAATTGTTTGGGCATAATTATAGGTGTTTACATTTGCCCCTCTTTGGGGTGGCGTAAGTGATGTCACTTCAAAGATAGTAGACGGAAGAAATTTTTTTGAAGGGATAGGAGAAAAATTAGTAGGAGGGAGAAATGACCCCTCGAGTGTCAATGGGGTGATGAAAGAAGTCGATCGACGATCGAAAAAGGTGAGATATAAGTAGAAGGATGGGAGGAGGCAAGATGCCCCAATGAGAGAGAAAATTAGGGGTGAAAGGGAAGTGAAGTAGAAGAAATGAGGAAGAGGGGAGAGAAGAGCTTAGCCTCTAGCCGCTTATTTATTTGGAACAAATTTGATGTCATCATATTGCCATAGGAACTACATCATCGATCCTTATGAAAAATATAAGCATACGACAAAAGGTAGAATGACATGAAAAGCCATAAGTACGAACAATTGTCCATTGCTAAAAATAATAAACTCCATGCAACATACAAAATGAAAACACTAACTCCATGCAACATACAAAATGCAATGCAATATGAGAAAGTAAACAAGCTAAACTAACATAGAAACATAATGTAATGGTTTTATTATCAAGCTTCAGTGATGACATGTGTGAATTAATGACAAGGGTTGATGATGGTGCCCCAAGCAAGGATACATGCGAGGGGAATAACGGAGGACACTTGGGTCTGATGGAAAAGTAATGTGTACTACGAAATAGTACTAGGCAACTCATTGTGCCCCAGAGTATAGAAGAAGTAAGCAACCTAGCTTTTGTTTGATGGAGGTAGATCAAGATGATCCACAAGTCGCACACATGAACAAGTGAGAACCAAAGAGCGACATTTTGTAGGATGATTTTCAATTTTTAGAAGTTTTCTGAAACATATTTGAATGTTTTTGATGATTTTTCTAACATATTTGAATGTTTTGGTTGATTTTAAAAGTTTTATGAAACTATGTACAAGAAGACGAGGAAGCGTGGATGCCCCAATGATATATGGGATGTACAAGGGCATAAGGCCATGTGCGTATGAGAAAGGTGAAGATGCAAAAAAATTCCCCAACGATTAGGTGGGAGTATTCAAAGGTAAACTCTTCACAGGTAGAAGCGGGACCCAAGGCCATTATGGATAGGTTCAACATGATGGTGAACGTAAACCAATGAAGTGTTGGGAAGAAGAAAGGATGCCCCCAACGTAAGTTGGCCTACAAGCACATGATAGAAAGGAAGGAGAAGATTGTTTTTGTGAAAGGGGACAAAGGTGTTCGAAAACATGGCAAAAATTAATCTTATACACATGGATGTTCTGAACGAAGTAGAAGAATGATGTGAATGATATGAATATATTTGAGAAGCCTCGTGAGGAAGATTTGATTAGCCAAAGGCACAAATCGTGAGACAAGATATGGACTAGAGTAAGAGTCTGAACAAGGTCCAAAAAAGACACTTGGTAACATACTAATCCTGTTTACTCATAGAGATCCGGTGTGTGCACATGGAATTTATTACCTCAAGGGAAGATTTAAAAGACAACAAGATGACGACACCCTAGCCAATGTGTAGGAATGATTTATTATGAAAGGTGATTTTGTGAATGGATGGTGAAAGGATAGCCGTACATTGCTCCGCTGCTAGCCAAGTGTTCATAGCCCCGATGGAGATGTATTTAATTCTAATCACAACATTGCTCTACTACCAGTCAGGCGTCCATAGCCCCGATAGAGATTATTGGAAATACCCCAAGAGAGAGTTATATATCAATTTGCTTTTGCTTTGTAGCTTTTAGATTTTGATGTTTGATTGATTTTGATTATTTTGTTGTCTGAAAACTTATTTCAGCTCTCTTGTTTGACAAGGGGTTAAGAACCACTGATGGCTTGATGGAAGGAGGTGGAAATGCTTACGATGACGACATTGGCTAGTGTCAACAAATATGTCCAAAATTTCTTCGCAACAAGTTTATTAGATGTTGAATGTGATAGGATCTCTAAGAGGTCAGTTGTTCTTTAATTTACCAAGGTGACAAAAGACTAGGGTCAAACATATACCATAGAGATAAATGTCACAAAATGCATTCGAATAAGCTAACCAAAATATCACCGAAGGGATGAAAATGGCAGGGAGATTTGTAGAAAAAAATAGCAAGGAAGGGAAGAAAGAAACATCCATGAGTACATAATACCCGATTAAAATGTTTGATCTTTATACCTTTGATTTTGTTGTGTTTTCTCAATGTTTTTGTATTTTTGAATTGTTTTTTATTTTTAGATTTTTGATTTTTAAGAGGTTGGGACTAACAAAGTCACTCAGTGAGGTAAGATCCAACAACAATGTTTGCGACTTCCTTAATAAGGGAGACTAGGCATGTTTGTTTATCGAGAGTGATATTATCCCCGATCTCGATGATTGAGGTGAGTTCACACTCAATAAATGACTGTGATTTGTTTTGAAACATGGATTTCATATGTGAGAGATTTAATTCCCCATCCAGAGGTTTACGCACTTTGCACCATACTTGATGGTTATATTGGTGTGCATTCTTGAATCGCGATTGATTTAGAATTTTGAGATTTTTTGATTTGTTGGGAGCTATAGAGCTCTTTGTAGTTTTGATCTGAGCTTGATTAAGAAACTGTTTGGGTTTCTTATAAGCTAACACATGACTTGTCTGATCCCGAGAAGGAGAAGAAAGTGAACGTGGACGTTTAGAACTGATGTGAGAAATGACCATGGGCTTGCCACCATCTTTGGTAGAAGAATAATGTGATGGATGAAATGGATATGGTCCAAGAATTGAAGAGGAGGGGCTACCAGGAGGTGAGATACTGATAGAAGATGATGAAGGGCTTCCAGGATGTGGCCCAAGAATAGAAGAAGAAGGGCTACTAGGATGTGACCCATAGATAGAAGACGAAGGGCTACTAGGATGTGGCCCAAGAATAGAAGAAGAAGGGCTACTAGGACATGACCCATAGATGTAAGATAATGGGCTACTAGGATGTGGCCCAAGAATAGAAGATGATGGACTACCCGGGGGTGATCCATACCTAGAAGACAAGGGGCTAGTTGGACGTGCCCCAAGAATAGAAGAAGAAGGGCTACTAGGACGTGACCCATAGATGTAAGATAATGGGCTACTAGGATGTGGCCCAAGAATAGAAGATGATGGACTACCCAGGGGTGATCCATACCTAGAAGACAAGGGGCTAGTTGGACGTGCCCCAAGAATAGAAGATAGTGGGCTAATCGAAAATGTCCCACAAATAGCAGAGGGAGGGCTACTAGAATGTGACCCACACCTAGATGAAGATGAAGGGCTACTTGGTGTTGACCCCATAAGAGATTGTGATTGAGGAATTATGATAGACAAAGAGTTATTGGGTGATAAAAAGATAGGCCATGGATTAATGCAAGACCAAGGAGTTTCATCACATAATGAAGAATGTGAAGATGGAAGAATAAGAGGAGGATCAAGTTGTATGATCTAAGGCTCTTCCTCCATTTCTTGATAAAAGGAATCAACCTTTTCCTCACAATACATGAACGCATCGAAGTCTAAAGAGAAACCTTCCTCATAATCTGCTAGAGGAATATCTTTGTGTGCCCCTATAAATGCCTTGATTGTTTCTTCATTCTGAAAGAGGTCAATCGGTATGAGTTATTGATCGATCCCTAGGGGTTGATTGGAAGAAATAGGTTCACTTGGTGTGGAAGACTTAGAATATGTTTGATGATTATTGATAGAAGAAGATGATGTGGGGGACAAAGAATATGTGTAGCTAGATGGCTCAGGAGTAGAAGAAGGTGGTGTGGACCTACCTATACAATGGTATGTTGTATGTAAAATAGTAGGATTAAGTCCAAAGTCTGTAGATTGCGAACGCATGGGTCGAGTCAGACGTTTGTTTCGAAGGACTTTGAGTCACATGAATCTTTAAAGAAGGAAGATTCTGTGGGGTGATTGATGAAGAAGGTCTTGTAAAGAAGGGAGGACTGTGATTCAAGCATCGCATTAGATGAATGATGAAAAGGGTCCTGTGAAGAAAGAGAGGACCACGACTCAAGAATTGTATTATACTTCTGATTGGAGGGATTTGGAGTCACATGTATCTTCAAAGGAAGAAGACATCGTTGGGGCAACCGATGATAAAGGGGTCCTGCGAAAGGGAGGACCGCGACATAAGATTCGCATTAGATGACTTAGCGGTCGAATTAGATGAATCGAATAGTAGTTTGGATCTGAATCCTCGGAAGAGTCGATGAAATATTTGGATTGGAATCCTCGAAGAAGAAGAAATGTTTGGATTATAATTAGAAGAAGAGTGGGGGAACTCGAATAATAATTTGGATCAGATGTGTCCAAATCATACCACCGACTGTGAGATGAAGGTGGGGAATGAGTTACTCATATGGGCTCTCTAGCACGAAGAACCAAATGAGGTTTAGTTTTAATGGGAATATTTTGCTTTGAATTACTAAACCTAGGTTCCATATTTTTGTAAGTATGGGGAACCGCATGATAGTCAGTCATTTTTGGCATTGTTTTAAGCACAAATGTCTAGATTTAGATAGTGTGATGGAACTCCTTCAAAGGGAAGGAAGTGACATGTTAATTTGGGTAGCATAAGGACAACCAACTAGACATTGTGTAAGTATGGGGATGCGTGCATGATTTTTCGAAGAAGGTCTAAGGAAAATAGACATCATGACGACACAATATCAATGAGATAAAAAGGGATTGTCCTAGAAAATAAGTTTTCTGAATGAATAATCACAAGGAACAATCATGCAAGTGTGAAACCCAAAGCCAATCAACAAGGAAATACACCATATGAAAATGTGATGCAAAGATGATCAACAAGATGTTTTCACTTATGCCAAGTTCAAGGAAATGAACAAAACGTAAGTAAAAATAAGAAGTCAATGCGATCTCCCAATCAAGATATACGATGAGTGAGCTCAAACTTGATTAAGACCTATATCTCAAAAAGTGCCAATTACAATTCGCAAATGACACAACAATATCACCAAGATATGTTAACCCACTTTGCGAGAAAGTGAAGTATTGATATCGAGGTGTTATTGATATAACACGCACAAATAGTAACACCTAGCACTCTTTGAAATCGAGGTAATAATAGAACCAAACTAAAAAGCTCAAAGTATAGCTAGGAATAGTTAAAAATGTGTGCAACATAACCATACAATATAGGTATTTATGTTGAGTTTACAATAAACAAGACATAAATATTGAAATTATAGTGATATGATATAAACAAGTTAACTCTTCTAAGGAAGTCCATGGTGATGAACCACGCCTAACTACAATGACGACATTGACATGGGTATCAAGATCACAATGGATACCAATGACGTGAAAACGCCTCCGAACACTTTAGACGTTTAACTAACTCACCGCAAACATGGATGGGCGTAAATAGACATAAAAGTGAGAGAAATAGTCGATTGGTAACACAAAGGTAGCTACCTTTCTTTTGATCAACAAAGTGTCAAAAGAATGTGAAGGAAGTAAATAAAAAAAGATGAAAAATGTTGGCTTCACTTTGGTAGAGTTTTGCCTCGCCCTAAGGCTAGTAAAAACTAGGTGAAAGTACTTGTGTCACACATTTCTCAATGAAAATATGGTTCACAACTCAACACTATTTTAGAATGGTTAAAGTGGGCTCCTAGCCAAAGTATATTCTCCTAGGTAGTTCTCTCGCCTAGGTGTTACAAAGTTGCCACGAGCAAGTACGATTTACCCAAAAAGTTACACTGACTAGTTTAGGAGTATCTCGACTTTACTTTACCCCATTCAAGAATAGTAGGCAACTAGTGCGTCTACGTGTACTATCACTGGGGTCACCACAACGGACAACCTGTAATGCTATCTCACAAAGGAATCACTAGTCAAGTAGGTAGTGCGAGCACTTCTTGTTTCGGCCCACAAGGTTCCCTCTTGCGTGGACTGCTTAGGGTTCTGGAACCACCCCCATTGTTGTAGCTTAAAGCGTTATGCCAAAGGGGTTATGTTCCAGATTGTGCGGAGAGGGACGTACGTTTTTCCGAAACCTACAATATAGTGTTTTGAATATGTTGTTCTTTTTATCTTGTTTAATTAGGTGTGGTTTGCTTGAACACCTTTTGCAACCTTGTATAACAACTATATTAGTAGTTTTTGATTTCGTTTTGATTCCTCCTTTCTTTGATAAGTGTTTTTAGGTCCCGCACTCAAGCGTTAGTAGTTCTATAAGAAAATCACATTATTTAAAAAGGATTAAGAGTTGCTTTTGATTCTCAAGGTCATCCAAGGATGTAAGAGAAGAGCATACACAACAAATAATCTAACTAAAAAGTAAAGAAAATCTTTTCAATTAATGAACCATACAAAATTCTTGATAAATGTTCATTCCCTAAACTAAAAGTGAAAGATGAAGTTTTTAATTTACCAAATGTTATAAAATGAAGACTAAAGTTGTTTTAATTCTCAAGATCACCCTAAGGTGCAAAATAAAAGCATACACAAACTTTATCACAACTATATAGAAATGGAAAACTTCAAATCAAGGGACTATTGAAAAATGCTTTGTAAAAGTTCATTCCTTTAAACCAAAAGTGAAAGATGAAGTTTCCAATTTACCAAATGTTATAAAATAAAGACTAAAGTTACTTTTGATTCTCAAGATCACCCTAAGGTGTAAGAGAAGAGCATACACAAACTTTATCCTAACTATATAGAAATGGAAAACTTCAAATCAAATGACCATTGAAAAATGCTTTGTTAAAGGTTCATTCCTTAAGCAAAATGAATAAACAAATTTCCAAGTTTAATTCCAATGTTAAAAAGATATAGATCAAAGTTGTTTTTATTCTCAAGATCACCAAAAGGTGCAAGAGAAGAGCATACACACGCTTTGGTCTAAATCGAGGAAACGTGGAAATACAACATTTATCAAAACATTAGACATGTTAGAAAATGACCAGTTTTAAACTAATAGAAAAACCTTCAATTTCTTTAAGTATAAATCTCAAATTTATGTTTTCATTGCATAGTTAACTTTAATACCTTTCCAACGCAAAAAAAAGGAGTCATTTCGAGTTCGGGAGCAAAAGTTATGGCCTTCGGAAGATGGGTTATGCATATGCTCTTATGCTCACGGGTATGCACTTGACATGCACTCAAAAACTGTAAAAAAAAACGTCTCTTAATCTGCAAAATAAGAAAAATTTTCCAACCAAGATTCAATTTTGACAATAATCCATCACATTAATATATGAATAGAAGACTCAACGCTATCAAACATTAACATACATGCTCAAGAATTTAAACTTTTCAAGAAATTGACAAAACTAGCATGTAGAATGATGAAAAAGTAAGCTCTAAAAATAAACATGATGAAATCTTAAAATTTTATCACCAAGATTAAATTTTGACAGCAATCCACCACATTAATATGTAAATAGAAGACTTAACACTATCAAACACTAACCTACATGCTCAAGAATTTAAATTTTTTAAGAAATTGACAAAACTAGCATGTAGAATGTTGAAAAAATAAGCTCTAAAAATGAAAACATGGAGAAATCTTGAAATTTTCCCATCAATTCCAATTTTGACTGCACTTCACCTCCTTTATACCTACAAGGAAGACTCAACACATGCAAACTCAACAAAACAAGTTAAGAAAAATAAGTTAGATCAACATGTGTAAAAGAGGGTTAGTAACCAAAAATGAAACTTAACTACAAAACTTGAAATTAAGTGCAAAGGACAATGGAGTAAGTCCCACTAGGCATGCCAAATGTGTGCAAGTGTTGTTTTTAAACCAATGCTAATGTAAACAAAGACTAACACATAAATAGTCTTAATTAACAAGAATTAAACAACATTATAAACACCATCATGATAAGAATTAATCAAGGATTAGATGCTAACATTTATCAATACAAAACTATGAAATCAACTATGTTAAGCACCTACATATCCTCTATTCTCTAACAACATATAAATGAAGGAACTTAGGTAGGTACCATAGCTATCAAAAATAGTTGTCCTTAATGTTCCAAGAACCTAGGAATGGGGACTAATCAAAGTTGGGCTACAAGACCCTTTTGACACCTCCCATATGACCCAAGCACTTTAAAAAAGAGGCTTAACTCTTCAAGATGATGAACTCTCAAGAAAACAAGGTGCAAGCTCTTGTCTCTTTGCTATATATGCTTTGCATTTGTTCTCTAAGGAGTTTATGTGTAAGTAAAAGGTAGGTGGAGGGCTCTTTAGATAGTCCAAAGGATAAAGGATTCAACACATCCTCATGAATGTGGGATAAAGGTAAAATATGATTAGGAATGGATAAGGTTGCTTTATTAAAGGTAACCTTACTTTAGAAGGGTTTAATACATGTTTAGCAAGTCATGGGAGTTGGGGTGCTTTAATTAATCAAAGGTGATTAATTAATAGGTAGGTGTAAGCTTATAGAAGCAAATTAGAAGAATATTAGTGCTATTTAGGCTATTAAAAGGAATTAAATCAATTTAATATCGATTTACTAGTTTAAATGAAAGGGAAGACTAATTAATTAATAATAATTAATTAATCAAGATAGAGGAAGTGATAATTAACGGAAGGTCGTTAATTAGGTCATTACTTGGTAGCAACTTAATCAATTAGCGTATTGTAATTAATTGATGAAAATTAGAGGGAATATGAGTGCTTTTGACGATATGTTGTCTATTTGCGGAAAATGAGATAATTAACACAATTTAAGTATTTAAATTGTTTGGGCATAATTATAGGTGTGTATAAGGAGCACGCTCAACAATATCATCATTTGATGAGTCAGAATCAGAATCAACGAGCTGAAGAACCTCAATAGGTGGAGAAGTATAAGTCGAAGAAGACTCATCGAACTTAACACTTCTCTCAATATATAGCTCATGAGAAGTAGGATTCATCAATCGATATCCCTTCATGCCATCAGGATACCCTAAAAAGATACAAGGTTTGGATTGTGTTCCAATGCCTTGCATTTCTTCTTGGGAATCTAAGCCATAGCCTTGGATCCAAGACTCGAAAGTCCTCAACATCAAAGCTTGGCTTGCCCAAACCAGGGCTTCAAAGGGTGTCATCCCTCTTATCGCTTGTGTGAAACACGGTTCTGAATGTAATTTACACAATTCATTGCTTCGGCCCAATACTGCGGAGGAAGAGACTTCGAGTGAATCATATAAGTGGCCATATCCTTAAGAGTACGGTTCTTTCTTTCTACGACTCCATTCTACGAAGGGCTATAAGTAAATGTATGCTGCAAAGAGATCCCTTCAGAAGTATAAAAATCCATGAACCTATTGTTTACATATTCACCTCCATTGTTGGTTCAAGAACCTTGATAAACCATTCCACTGTTTCTTAGCAAGAGCCTTAAAGTCCTAAAAATGTTCAAAGACTTTAGACTTAAGCTTAAGAAAATATACCCAAGTATATCGCGAATAGTCATCAATGAAGGTTAGCACATAAAGAGCTCTAGTAAACGAAGGAGAAGGAAATGGACCAGAAACATCGTTGTGAACAAGATCCAAAGGATGAGTGGCTCTCCAGGATTTTCCTTTGTCAAATTTCTTTTTAGGATGCTTTCCAAGGGTACAACCCTCACAAAGACCCTTAGAAAACTTGACGCGAGGCAACCCGTTGACCATTTTGTTTTGGCTCAATTGTTCAAGGTAGCGATAATTTAGATGTCCAAAATGCTCATGCCATAGCTTACTAACCTCATTTGCATGAGTGAGCAAGGAAGTGGGTGTAGAATCAGAAGTAAAGTGGGAAAATGTATATAACCGTGAACGGTGATCAACCTTTCCCTCAGCCACTGTAGTGTCATTGTTAAGCTCACGAATAATCACCAAATTAGGACCAAATTCCACTCACATTCCTTCACCAAGGTGAGTAATTTGGTAAACCGATAAGAGATTGGTAGAGAGATCAGGAACACTCAACACTTGGTTAAATGTTCCCCCATCCATCTCTACCAATCCACTACTAGAAAATGACACTGTCGTGTCATTACCCATCATGATTTGGGACATTCCACAAGGTTCGATGTTGGAAAACTCAACATGCGAAGAACCCATGTGGTGTGAGGCACCGAATCTATAATCCATGTCGATGAAGGAGCAACTTTGGCTACAAGGGCCTTTCCTTTCTTCTTATCATTTTTAGCACCTTTTGCAGCAGAAGACTCGGCCTTCGGAGCACTTTGTTTTATGGATTTAGGAACACTTATTTTATTCTTCTTAAGTAAATGAGATAAGTGATCAATCTGTTTCAAAGATAGTGTTGCTCGTTGTGACCAGACTTCTTGCAATAGGAACATAAATACTTGCTTTTCTATGCCTTAGGCTCAGAAGTCGAAGTGTTTGTGTCATTTTTAGGTTTGGTCTTGGTTTCTTTCTTAGGTTGATCCTTTGTTTCTTTCTTCTTTTCAGCCTTCTTTCCCTTGCTAGTACTTGCTACAAGGGCATGTGACTTGGAATTGAGAGACCACATTTGAATGAGTTTGTCCTGTTCTCAAATGAGTTGGGATGAAAAACAGTCAAAGGAGGGCATAGTCTAAGTATTGCCCAAAGTAGCTTTTGTAGCGTAGAAAGTTGACACGAAGAAAAAATATTCGGGACCTAGCTTAGAGAGAATCGAAAAGATCAGTTAAGAATCTTTCTTCTCTACTTGACATCCTTTTAACAACAATCTAATGTGGACAAATTTCAAGAATAAGGCTTGTAGGTTTTCAAAGTAACTAGGATTTAACCCTAGTAGTTCATTTTCCAACTCATGCACTCTCATGTCATCTAGTTGTCCAAACATCGCATCCAGAATTTTCCACGCAAATTTAGGTGTTTCAGATGCCTTAATGTGGAAGAGCAAGTCAGGAGAAATAGACATGCAAAGAAGACCTAAGGCTTCATCACTACGGTTTAACCACTTTATATTTTTCAAGTTCATCGTCTGGCTCAGTCTCAACTCCCATGGTGATGTGGAATAACCCTTTACCCCTTAGTTTCATTATTATTTTCGATCTCCATTTGAAAAAGTTGAACGTCAGTAAGCAAAGGAATTAAAAGAGCACCCATAGTGAGAGAGAGAGAGAGAGAAAGAAATGCAAAAAGAAACACAACCACCTAGGACAACAACCCCGAGGCTATTTTGGCACTTTATAGTTTAGTGCGTTGATTACAATCGGGTCCGTGCGTGCAGTTTGAAACACTGGGTAACTCATCTTGTAATCAGCGTAATAATGTGCAAGAGAGGATACCACAATACTATTTCATGGAGCGCAACAAATAGGACATCAGTAAACAAGCATAAGCAAAAAATAAGAAAGGAGGTGAAAGCCAACCCTGGTGGTGAGAAAAAATGTCTCACGTCGTAAAAGGAAACCCCCTTGTTGCAGACTATGGCGGACGTGCTCACTAGTCACAAGCAATAATAAGGGTGAAATACAAGGTTTGAAATGAACTCAAGGAGTTTAGAGAGTCTTCAGAATGCCGAAAAAGAAATCGGAAGGAAAAAGGTGCTCAGAGTGATGCTTTGCACACTTGAGCACACGATTAGAAAAAAAAATGCCAATAACACCTAAATTTTACCATTTGGAAACGCCCAATTTTGCTATTTTGAGAGCTATTGGAGTTTTTAAAAAAGACGATAAAAGGGTTATTGCAAGCAAATTAATGTGAAATTAATAAAAATAGATTGAATTAAATTAAATCTAATTACAAAACTAATTAAGATCTAAAAATTATTAAATCTTAAAAGGTAAAGATAGAGTTTTGGTTTAAAGCTTATCAAAGATTATTTGAAAACAAACTTACTAAAAACAAGGATTTAAAGATTTTGAATAAAAAATACCAAAACTCACGGCTTGTTTTAAAAAAGCTTGAGATGTTTTTTTTTTTTTAAAGTTTAGAAGGTAAGAAAGACTTACCAAAAGAACCCGTATATTCTTTAAAAACTTACCAAAACATTTACCAAATAAAAAGCATATACCGCCAAATTTTAAAAGCTTTTGGTAGATTTTTAAAAGATTAAAAAGGAATGAATTTAAAAATGTTACCAAAAAGAATGAGATGTAAATCACTTACCAAAACTTACCACGTTTTGTTTGACACAACCGTGAAAGAATAGTCCGAGGAAAACAAAAAGGTAGGGTTTGGTGTTGTGAAGGGTTGTGCATTGACAACCGGGAGTGGACATGATAGTGCAAGGGGCGGGGGTAGTGAGCGAGAGGGTAGGATGATAGGAGGCCGTGGTTACCAAAAATGATAGCAAAAAAACAACTTCCACTTACCATCTCTTGAAACCAAAACCAAAACGCATGGGGCGGATAAAAATGCAGGCCATGGAAGTAAAAAAATGTAGTGTTTTTGTTTTTGTTTGCGGTTTAAAGTGCACGGGGAGGGCGAGGAGGGGATAGCCTTAGAAAAATACAACGCGGCGGCATGTAAAACGCACAAACAAAATGGTAGGGTTTACGACAAAACACGGTGTTAGAGGACAATCATGCATAGGTGGGACAACAGGATGTGGGAAGAACAAAAGAATTCCACACACTTTGTCCATGCACAAGAAAGACAATAGCTCGAGCTATTCCATACACAGTCCACACATAAGAAAGACAGACAGTCCACGCAACCACAAGCAGAACACAAATATCCTGCAACCACAGACTAACATGCATAGCCAAGCCGCTTTTCTAAAAAAATATGGAACTGAAAAAAACAGAGATCTTAAAAAATTTCACTTCCATTTTAATAATTTATTAAAAAAAATGAAATGAATCTCTATTTTGGATTTAGCTGCAGCCAGCTAAAAAGGCGGTAAAACCCCTGATTGCTCAAGGTATTATGAAAACCTGCACATGCACAAAAAACACAAAAACGACACAAATTTACGAGAAAGCTTGTTAGAGAGATTAGCAAAATAATTCTAGAAAATATTGATCAAAAACTTGCATGCAGAGTAAAAAAACGAAACCAAGAAAGAGTAATTACAACTAAAAAATAACGAGTGCACGTTTACCCGATCTCAACTTTGATACCATGAAAAGAGTTTGTGAGAATCAAATCGAAACGAGGCACCACGAAGTAGTTGCACTCCAACGGAATCGTGATAGCTCCAGCGATAGCAAGAAAGAATTGATCAGTAATGGAAGAACTTGCTCAACAGAAACAAAGCTTGTATAGAGGAAAGACATTGGAGTGTTTTGGCATACTCATAAATGAATAGAAAAGGGGTACATATAAGGTCTTTGAGTAACCCTAGTGCATGACACACATGAAACCCTAAACCTAACCCATGTGAGATGATCCTCCAATATGAGAAGAGGACACATATGATAACTCACACTAACACTATAGGCAATTAAGATCTTGAGCATTTCTCCTTTTATTGAGCTAATATGTTCATAGTGCATCCATCAACTCAAGATTGAGTAATATGGAGAGAACCAATATGGTCTTGTATCCATTGGTGGTGAGACTCCATTCTGAAACCTTGAGATCATATTAACAATCAAATCTGATTGCTAAGGATCTTCTTAGGTTCATTTCAAAGTTAGCATTCAAAGAGTAGAGATTGATTTAGACATGTTAGTGTGATTTTTTTCAAAGTTATATGCATGTTAAAGAAATTATTCTCCCGAAGCTCTTATCTTGATGGTTCTTGTTAGGTTAGTTTAAAATATTTAAAACTCTTATGTGTTTAGTTTCAAGTCTTATAGATTTTGTAATTTACGCATGAACACATTTGGCATGCCCAGTGGGAGTTACTCCATAGTCCATAGAAGTTGATTTAAAGCTTTGTGATTTAAATTATTTTTCTAACCATTTCCATGCATTTTGAGGATCGAATATATTTTTATAACCTTATATATGTTAAAATCTTCCTTTTGCATGCAAATTTAATGGGTTTATGTTAGAAATTGATTTAAATAACAAAGTTCGACTTTGTTTGCATTTTTAGAAATCAGTTTTCCATCCTTTTGTGCAATTATAGGTACATGTGCATGCATTAGAAGGGGTGCGCACACGTTCAAACTCGCGCACACTTTTTGGTGGGTCGTGTATACGTTCCTAAGCACGCGCATACGCCTCCTTACTTGCGCATATGCTTCATTATATTTTTGACCCTCTCTGCTAAAATTTACCGAGATGCGTGCATACTTCAAGAAGGTCACACATACACTTGAAAGTGCATGCATATGTCTCTTTGGGACACGCACACGTCAAAACCCTTGTGTTATCTTTCTTTTTGACATAAACATGCATACACCAAGAATGATGCACATATGCTTGCAAACACACACATATGTCTCTCGGCCCGCACATATGTTAAAGTTGATTGTGTTATTTATAGGGCGTGCATACACTGCTAGGCATGCACACATATTGATAGGGAGTGTATACGTCGTAAGGGCATCTAGGTGTTGCGGTATAAAGTGAAAACTATGTTAGACTAACAAAAGGTTGTTTCTTTGGATTTTCTAACAATTTTCAGTGTCTTTTGAGTTACATTAAGTGTTTTCATAGTTGTATTTTCATTTGTGAGGCTAGGATCATGTATGCTCTTCCCTCACACCTTCTAGGTGATCTTGGGAATTAGAAACGATCCAACACCTCTTTCATGCTTTTAAAAACACTTCATTGAAAGTTTTCTAAGGGAATGAACATCAATTTGGAATGATTTATGTGTTGTATTCATAGGATTTTTTCATTGTTTACTAACTATTTGGGTTCTAGGTTGTATATTATCTTCCTTCACATGTTAGGATGATCTTAGGAATCAAAAGCAATGTTTAATCCTATTTATATGATTGATGCCTTGAACTACTAATATTTACATGAAGGGACATATCACTTGTGAAATAATTAGGATTTGAATGAACGTTAACATGTTTATTGTAGGTTGTCAAATGGTGTGCAATGAAAAACCACATTAAGTTAAAAGTTAAGAAAACACACCACATTCAAAACACTTGATTTATAGGTTCGGATAAGGGTAAACCCATCCGCTTTAAACTAGGAGAAAATCCCTTTGACATAAGCATTAAGAAAAACAAAAGGATGCTCCTAGAAACCCTAAAGTAGTCCACGCAAGAGGGAACCTTATCGAAGAAACGTGAAGTGCTCCACTCACCTACTTAACTAGTTTGCACTTATGAGTTTAGAGTAAAAAATATCTCCATTGTGACCTCGGTGAAAACAAAAATGAACGCATTTTAGGCTCATTCTCTTAAAGGGGGTAAAGTAAAGTCGGTATAATCCAAGGTTTTGTCGGTATGACTTCCTTGGAAAATTGAGCTCGTAGAGGTATTTTGGGACACCTAGTTAAGAGAACCAATATGAAGCTATATCATCTTGGAGCCCACTTTACCATATTAAGCCAAACATGTTTTATAGAAATTTCATGAAGTAAGAACTTGTTTAGATTCAAAACCTTGTTTATCGAACAAAGAGAGAGTCCATTCAAGTTTTCACTAAGCATCATTCATCATGAGATTTATAAATCCTTACTTTTTCTTAATTTCTCACTCACCCTAAGGTGAGGGGAAACTCTGTCAAAACGACACCAAGTATATTTCAACCCCACTTGATCTACATCTTTTCTATCTTGTTTTCCATTTTGGGACAAAAAGAGAACAACATGCATGGATACCACTAGAAATAATAATGTCCACCACTTTTTTAGTCTACTTGCATGACTAGGTTGCAATTCCAGAATGCAAGTGTTGAAATTGTGAATGGTACAACTTTATGTTCTAGTAATCCCTTTGTCTCAAACCCATATTGATGTAGACACCAAATTTGTGTCTTACGACCCCTTGTGACCCGCATCTCATCTCGCAATCTAACCTCATTACCTAAACCTTACACAATTATTTATTAATTACCTTGTAATTGATAAATCCACATCACCTTACCCGCCACCTCACTTTGCCACCTCATCATGACCTAGCCCTAACCCTAAACTAACCTAATTAAGACCTATGACTTGGTCTAGACTCACATCCATAACTAATGCCTCCTTACTCGCACCCAAAGCCGACCTTCTAGCCACTTGACCAAGCCCGCAACTGATCTCTCGGGAGAAAAGCAGGGAAGGCGGGCTATTTTACTAAAAATAGCCTACTTTTTCCTTACCGATGCCGGTTCCTACTCGACCGCCATCGGTTACGTAACCGCCATCGGTTCCCTGTAAATGGGCTCCCCAAACCAAAACAACGGATCAGAATTTCATTTTGGAGATCAGTCGAAGGATTTCTGGATCAACAAAGAGCATTGCGAGCGAGGAACAGAGTCCAGATCTTCACTTGACAGAGCAGAGACGAGTAAAGAAACCAGAAGTGTTTACAACCAAGGAGATCAACTTGCATCTTGGTCAAAACCAGTAGTCCTTCCAAGACAAAAAGGAGTTCTCCGCAGTCAGCCTGATCTTTCTCTACGGTACGCGCACACCATCTCGACATTCAACAGGTATTCCTCCTAACCCTAACCTCATCTGTTTCTAAAAGGAATGAAAGGATAGAAGCAACTCTATTCCCAGAAGCCGAAACATTCCGAGCGAAACATTTTGGCACGCCCGGTGGGACCCATTTTGGGTTTCTTTCTCTTGCTTATTTTCATTTTAGGAAGCATATTTGCTGATTCTTTTTTGTTATATATTTCGTAAAGAATTTGTCTTGCTTTCCTAGTTTCGCATTAGTGAAAGTCATCTCTCTTGCTTCATCGAATATAATTTTTGATTTGGGTTTAAAACACGTGCATTGCATTCCTGCTTGTTGTTCTTCAATTCTAGTGAACATAGATTAAGTAACAGGTCATACACGTGGGGGTGATATCCACGGTATTGACAGGAAATTAACCTTAGTTTCACTGCACAACACATACCGAATCACTTCACAATTAACACAACAGCTCAAACATCCCCCCTTTTCCGCGGTATTCCTCCGCCCGATTGAGGTAACCTTATAAGCCAAAACAAACTTGACATTTCCCCTAGGTCTTGTTGTTTAGGATTCTGACATCATCTTACGTCTAAAGGCATAAGCCCACGATAACTAAAATTAACCCTAGGATTAGTCTCTAGATTTGCGTGTGCCTCTTGCTTGTTTTCAAATCCTGTTTTCTCTGTCATACTTTGTCTTCTGTGATCAATAAGTTGATAAATATACTCAACGTTGCTAAAAATCAAATTAGCAGCCTTTTATATCTTCTTATCCTAGACTTTTGACACCGGCATCGGTTAAGGGACCGACGTCGTTTTCTCTATGACCGACACCGGTTACTAAACCGATATCGATTCTCGTCTTCATCACCGACAAAACCAAAGAACTTGCCAAATTCATCATTCTGAGGTTGTTTTTGTTCTTGATAGATTAAAACTTTCCTGTGTGTTCTTGTCTATGGTTGTCATCACTCGGAAGCAAGCCGCCATGGTTTCACATGCCTGCTCTGTGTCTTTGCCTGAATCACCCCCTTCACATTCTATAGGGAACCCTACGGACACCAGTGAGATCCCCCAAATTCCTGTAGGAGACAAGGACTTTGCCAAATTTCTGGATGCTAATCCCAGCGCTGTACAATACTATTTGTCTCATGCCCCCGACCGTACGCCTGATGGTCAGCTCCTTATTGGCATGCCTATTAGTATAGCTGCTCATTTAGCTCCCACTCCTCCTGATAACAATGCCTTACTTCCTGCATCTCTAGCCCCGTCTCCCAATCCGACAGCTTCAGAGGTTCATACGACCCCGATTAGCTTTCCTTTGGTTAACCTTGGACCCCACGTATCGTTACCACCAACTGCCCCTATCTCATCTCTCTTTCAGACCACTCCATTCATGACTTACTCTCTGCCACCTATTCACACGAGCTTTCCTTCTCAAGCTCCGCCTACCTTTTCATTCCCATACACGTATCCAGTAACCTCAACACCTTATATGGGACATCCCTATTCTGTGGCACCATCATCTCATCCAACCACAGATTTCATCAAACAAATGATGGACAAAATGCAAAACCTGGAGGCTTCCGTTTCAGGAAGTCGTAGCGCCTTGACATACGAGCAAGTTTTTCAGGAGCCCATTCACCCTTCTGTCCCCCTTCATTCATATCCTCCTCAATGGGAGTTGCCAAAGTTTACTTGTTTTAACAGTAAAGAGGATCCTCAACAACACTTGCGATCATTTAGACATGCTTGTTATTTGATTGCCCATGATGATGCCTTGTTACTCCGCACCTTCCCCATGTCCTTATCAGGACCCGCCTTGGAGTGGTACAGTGCTTTAACCCAGCATTCGATCTTCTCTTTTAACCAACTAGCCCAATCTTTCTTGGATCATTTCTCCATTAACATTGCCAAGAAAGTATCTATCACTGACCTCTATGCCATCCGACAATTTGAAGACGAATCTATCGCAGATTTCGTTGGACGATGGCGGGGCCTTATCAACCAACTTACGTATGCCTTGCCTCAAACCGAACTCATTGAACTATTTACGCGGGCCTGCGCTAAGCACATCTCCCCTACCCTCCAAATTCAAACTTTCCGCACATTCGACGAGGCCTTTACCATGGCTCGGAAACTTGAAATTCGAGCCTTAGAAGAAGAGAAATTGCGGTTGCGTAACAAAAACCCCAATTTCCGAACTCCTGATTCTACCAACAAGCCAAACACCACCACTCCTCACGCGTCCACTTCTTCTAAATCAAAAGGAGCTGTCCACGTGGTAATGGTCAAATCTCAAACACCGTCCAATACTCCTGAAAACCACTTATAAGTACAAAGCCGAGCCCACCAATTACACTCCCTTGGGAGAAACTTATGGCGTCATCCTGGAAAAATTGCTCAAAGCTGGGGCTATCACCTTGCCCCCTGTTAAACCTCACTCTGGGTTTGACTCCACCCGCGCAATACCTTCCTGGTACAAAGAAAATGACTTTTGTAACTTTCACCGCGTAAAAGGACATAGTCATGAAAACTGCAAGATGTTGAAAAACATAGTACAGGAAATGGTTGACGTAGGGGATATAACCCTCGATAATCCTAATGCCCCTGCTAACCGAAATCTGAAAATTTTCAACAAGCCATTCCCGAATCACTCGTCCAACAGTAACGTGAACCAAGATATCTTAGCCGAGGAGAGTGTTCATGAGATCCATGCAGTCTTCGATTCTCAGCCAAAAGCCTCTATTGAAAAAATTTTAAATCAAGCCTCTCCACCAACACAGGAGTTTGAACCTCCTTCACCACCATCAAGCCAAAGTGAAATCATTCCTTTACCCATAGAAGAGTTAACTGCCCGGACTTCTCTTCTCATCGACGAGTCTTCTTACACCACATCCCTACAAGACTGTGAGCGGATGCTATCTAATTTATCTATTTCCCAAACGTCCCCTTCTACCACTCTTGCTACACAAGAGGAAGGCTCGCCACTCCTTTTGACATCCTTAGACGAGAAATCTCTTACACTAACATCACCACATTCTTTAAACGTGACAGATCCCCTCGAACACGCCCTCCTACCTATTAGTCCCTCATCGTTTAAATCTTTTCAACGACCGGTTAACCTCTTAACATCTATTGATACGATTGCCTCATCTACCTCCCGTGTCACACCCGCAGGGGACTCGGAATTACAACCCACCTTTCTTCCGTAAAAAATACAAATCACACTGAGACCGTCATTCCACGGAAGATAGACAGCCCATGGGAACGTTTGAGTACCCCTTTTTCTACTCAAATGCAAATGACTGATCCTGATGTCTCCACCATATACCCGAAGTGCTTACGTGCTTAAAATGCCCTGTTCTCACCTTCACCCCCCTCACCTCTACCAAATGCCCCGTCCACTTCTATCAACTTAACCAGATCTTCCCATACGCTTGGGACCTCACCAATGCCCAGTCTAACGCACCCGCCTAAGCGACTCGATCTATCCAAAAATAAATCCGCTCCGCCACCTAGGAGACAAACTCAATCCGTGCCCCTATCACAATCAAAACCATCATCGTCATACCTACCTTCCATATTGGGACCCCATCCCTCTACCTTACATCAATATATCATACCTCCTGCGTTTTCTTCAGAACAACCTACGCCTTCCGCACCTATACAGAAATTCCAGGGTATAGCAACACCGTCACTCCGCGTATCCTGTCCACCTATCAACCCTAAACAAATTCCATCATCAAAAGATTTGTTTTCAGTCACTCCTATTTCCCCGTGGTTGTTTTCTGATACCACGTCATCTGCGGCCTCATCATCCAACATAGCTTCTGCGCCAAAGAAATCACGTTTAGTAAAAACCATGTATCAACACCCCTCGGCTAAACCACCACCCATACGAACTAACCACGCCCAAACATTACCAAAACCCGCGCAATCAATACCCTCATCCTCTCCTGATTTTGACCCACTCAAAGGATCTTACGCCAAAATCCTTGCTATGTTGGTGGAGAATGCGACCATTTCCCTACCTCCACTTAGACCTTATGACCCGTCTAAGCCCCGACCTATGGGTTACGATGAGTCTAAAATCTGCGCTTATCACCGCACACCAGGACATGATGTGGAGGGATGCAAAGCTCTAAAAACCATCCTTCGCCAGTCACCTCTCCCGGATAGAAAGATTAAGAAAGACAACTTACGAAGGGAGAGACCTTTAGTTTCCATTCCCTCTCCTATACCATCTGTCCCCGCCTCACCAAGATCTGTCATTATTACAACCCCACCTCTTGAAGACCATGAGTTATCCCAACCATCTTCCTCATCTCAGGTCTACGAGATTAATATGATTAGTGTCTACTCGAGGCGTAAAAACAATGGGAAAGCAAAAGAAAACACACCTGCGGCATCTCTTTCTCCGTCAAACATCCCGATTGCACCACCACCTAAAGTGGTCATTCGCGGACCCGCCTATCCCGTCTCTAATGGCATTGCCCACCGAAATATGATTAAACAGCTTCACCAATCGCCCGTAAAAATGACACTGTATGATCTCATTCAGACTTCTGAATCTCATCGACAAGCTCTCGTTGAGATCCTTCAAGGGATAGAGGTTTTACCTAATGAAACCCTGCCTGTCGCCTCCATTCTAACACCCAATCACGTTGCTTCTCTCACCAAACAACCCACTGCCCCAACCACTTCTGTCTCTGTACAACAAGCTGCTGCAGTCAGTTTCTCTGAAGATGAAATTGTTGACTTTGGTACAGAAGACCCTGACCCTGCCCTTTTCATCTCCGCTTACGTCCGAGACATTCGAGTACGTCGGGTTATGATTGACGGGGGCGCTAGCCTAAACATCATCTCTTCAAAAGCCTTCCAACAGATGAACATCCCTTCTAGTTGCATGTGTGCCAACCCCATCATGTTGCGGTCATTCAATGACGCTATTACTTCTACCTTAGGCACCGTGATCCTCAACATTCGCGTAGGACCACGTACTTTACCCGAACTCTTCTATGTCCTGGAGGGAGAGTTCCAATATAATATATTGCTGGGTCGTCCTTGGATCCGAGCCATGGGATGCGTTCCCTCAACATTACATAGATGCATAAAATTTGAGTACGAGGGGAAGTCTTACACCGTAAAAGCTGACCCTCCCCCCTTTAAAACCTGCAATATGTTATACCACCCTAACGATGTGCTTATACCAATCAAGACACCCATACATTCAACCCAACCATCCTCCTCAAATGTACCTCAACCATCCACCTCAACCGCGCCTACGCCTTCAATTGATGAAACCACCATCGCAAAAACCACTTCCCTTCCCGCAGCTAACATTCCAACCTCCGACCCCTTAGTAGATGTTTTTCAGCGCCTTACGCTGGGGGAGTACCGCCTATATAACGTTAGTTCTTTCCCTACCCCGCAGGAGTACGGAAAATTACATGCACATCCCACCTACGACCGTCACGTGGGGGAGATAATCTCTTACGGACCACCCCATTGCCACACTAACCTAACGTATGGGGGTGTTGACGCATCCTCCATTACCCCTGAACCTCCTCTTGGTGTGGTTCCTTTCCAATCCGATTTTCAATACTTGACAAATCGTCGTTTCGCCCTCACCTTCTTGACTCATTGTGCGTGGAAAGGCTTTGGTTTTGGCCTTTACGAACAAGGCCGACATACACTCATTCCCGTGACTACCTGTAAACATAATGATCGCAGGTGGTCTCGGTTTTCCGAAACACCTACACAGGGAGACACCTCCCATGGCACTCGTATCCTGAAGAAGAAGACGTCGCCCCTACCAAACCATCATCACCCACTTTGCCATCATCACCCGCAGAATCTATAGACCCTGAATCCATCCCTCCTAACTTTTTTTTTTCATAAATGCTATCTTCATAGGTCCTCTCACTTATCAACGCGATAATGACGACCCATCTTCTTTGCCCCTTCTTTATCCAGACATGATCGAAGAGGATTCGCCTTTGATTAATGTTGTTGAATGCCAGGATGACGACTCCATCCTCACTTACCTTGGCGCGGATGATTCTTATATTCAACGAGCCTTACCATCTGAAACCCAAACTATGCTGAACGAATCTACCATAGAAATCAATATCCACACGGAGGAGGATCCTCACATTGTGAAGATTGGACAATCCCTTAACACATCAGAACAAGCCGCCTTTACTACCTTTCTCCGTGCTCGCAACCAAGCTTTCGCATGGTCTTACGCTGACATGCCAGGAATTGATCCTACCATCGCCGTCCATAACATCACCCTAAACCCCGATTCCAAACCAGTCAAACAGAAATTGAGAAAAATGCATCCACGCATTGCTCTCTTGGTCAAAGAGGAGCTCCAACGACTCCTTTCTGTTTCCTTCATCTTGCCTATTGACTATCCTCAATGGATTTCTAACATCGTACCTGTCACTAAAGCGACAGGGGGACTTCGGATATGCACAGATTTCTGGGATCTTAACCTCGCTTGCCCTAAGGATGACTTCCCCTTACCTAGCATTGACCAACTTGTTGATCTAACTGCAGGTCATGAGATGCTCTCTCTCATGGATGGCTTTTCAGGATACAACCAAATTTTGGTTGCCCCTGCCGATCAACACAAAACTGCCTTCATAACTCCTTGGGGAACCTTCTGTTATCGTGTCATGCCATTTGGCCTTAAGAATGCTGGTGCTACCTATCAGTGGGCTATGACCTACATTTTTCATGACATTATGCACACTATCCTTGAAGACTATGTCGACGATCTTCTCGGAAAGTCTAAACATCGTAGTGAACATCTCGATGTTTTAACCATTATTTTGATCGCTCTGCTTTATTACAATATTCTCGCCTTGCCTTCAACCAAAGAAATGTGTCTTTGGTGTTCTTTCAGAAAAATTCTTGGCTTTATTGTCTCTTTGCGTGGCATTGAGGTCGATCCATCTAAAGTCAAAGCTATCCTAGAAATGCCCCCACCTACAAATCTCAAACAATTGCGTAGTTTACAAGGTAAGCTCCAATCTATCCGACGTTTCATCTCCCAACTCTCGGATCGGTGTCAACCTTTCCATCACCTCCTTAAAAGGCTATTGCATTCCAATGGAGTGAAGAATGTCACCAAGCCTTCAAGCTCTCAAATCCTATCTCTTGCAGCCACCCGTGCTTATCCCACCCCAAGACGACCGCCCTTTCTACCTTTACCTTTCCGCCACCGACCACACTGTAGGAGCCATGCTTGCACATCGTGACTCTGAGAATCACGAACAAGCCGTTTATTATATAAGTCGTACTTTGGTGGACTATGAGACTAGGTACACACATGTAGAAAAATTGTGCCTTGCCCTATCATTCGTGGCCACCAAACTCCGACACTACCTTCTAAATCACAAGACTTTCGTCATCACCAATCAGACCCCATCCATTACATGTATGCCAAACCTCATCCGAACCAACGCATTCTTTAGATGGCTCATGCTTCTTGCCGACCTCGACCTTGAGTTTGTCCACCAGAAATCAATCAAAGGACAAACCATTGCAGACCAACTTGCGGAAGCTCCTTTACAGGGAACAATTTACCAATTTCACATTTCCCGACGAACTCATCGCTACTCTTTCCCTCACGGAGGAGTCGTACCCAATGACCCTCTTCTTCGATGGATCTAAATGCCAGCGCGGTGGAGGAGCCGGCGTTGTTCTCATTCCTCTCAACGCTGAACCTATGCCTCTTTCATTCCGACTTGATTTCCCTTGCACTAATAATACAGCGGAATACGAGGCCCTTGTTCTGGGTCTCCAAGTTGCGTTACACTTAGGTATCAAATCTATCAACATTTTTGGCGACTCTCAATTGGTAGTCAATCAAGTTATGGGCGTCTACCAATGCAAAAACGAGGAACTTCAAAAATACAAACACTACGTGGATTCACTTCTAGCCTTATTTACCCACTATTCTATACAAACCATTCCCCGCTCCACTAACAAATTTGCGGATACTATGGCTTGCTTAGCCTCGCAAATTCCCGCCGCGCCAACTGACTCTGAATTATTCGTCGTGGTCCAACAACTTTTTGCCCCATCCTATTCAACCCCGGTAGTTTGTATGATAAATACTGTGTCTACTAATTCACAGGATACCTGGTACCACCAATTCCACGACTACCTTACAACCTCTGTTCTGCCTTCTGACCTTACTAGTATTAGTAAACGTGCTTTTCTTAAACGCGTTTCCCGTTATGTAGTTATGGGGGGACTCCTTTATAAATGTGGCTTTGATGGCATCCTCCTTCGATGTCTCACCAACGCAGAGGTCACCCACACCATCCAACAAGTTCATGACGGAATTTGTGGTGGGCATTTTAGCGGCTCGGCCGTGGCAAACGAATCCTCCGCCTTGGTTATTATTGGCCTACTCTCAATAACGACTGCTACGAATATGTCAAACGTTGTGTTATGTGTCAACAACATGCCAACCTTCAACATACTCCTAGCCACCCGCTCCAGGTCGCTCGAGATCTTTGGCCATTCTCACAATGGGGTTTAGACCTTATTGGTGAGATTCATCCGTCCTCTTTGCAACGTCACCGATGGATTATCACAAAGAACCGAATATTACATGAGAATGGGTGGAGGCTATTCCACTCATTTCAACTAAAAAAGAAAAAATCGTAGAGTTCATTAACCACCACATTATCTGTCGTTTTGGTGTTCCTCATCGCCTGATAACAGATAATGGAAAATCTTTCAAAACAAGTTGTTGCAAGACCTTTCATGACAACTTTGGAATCAAACTTAGCTTCTCATCACCCTACTATCCACAAGCCAATGGACAAGCCGAGTCCTCTAATAAAACATTAACCAAAATCCTCATGAAAGTTGTCAATGAATCCGGAAGAAATTGGCACGATCACATCCCCTTTGCCCTTTGGGCTTATCGTACTAGCATTCGTACCTCTACTAATGCCACACCTTTTTCTTTGGTATATGGTACCGAGGCTGTTTTGCCTCTCGAAATACAAATACCCTCCCTTAGAATATCTCTTCAGGATATTCTCACCAACGATGATTTCCGCCAAGAGCGGTTAGCCCAATTGGAGCTTCTTGACGAACGCCGTCTTACAGCTCTTGATCACCTTCAAATCTATCAAAAACGCATTAAACGTGCTTATGATAAGCGACTTCATGAGCGTACCTTTAAGGTTGGTGATCTTGTTCTCAAAGAGAATCAACATGTAACCAAACTAGAAAAGAGCAAACGTGGAAAATTTGCTCCCAATTGGATTGGGCCTTATATAATCACTCATACCTATGGATCTGGTACTTATCGTTTAGCTTCGCTTAATGGTAAACCTGAGCCTGAACCCCTTAATGCCTTGCATCTTCGACCATTCTACTGTTGAATTTAGTGTTATATCACTTCTTATCTACTTACTGCTCGTCCCTTGAGCTCACTTACCACTACATACACTCTGTTTCCTACACCTCATAATAACAATCAAGCTCACATAGTTTGATCCTCACCTCCCCTTGATGAAGCCTTCCCCTTTTTAGTCTAGTCCATGACTTCAAAATATTAAAATAAGCCGTATTCTTATGGGATTTTCTTGAGTCAAACTTCCTACTAAACTAGATGCTTCACGCCAAATGAACATCTAGTCATCTAAATTAAATATAGACTGCTCCCTCGAAGGACACTATATGTCTTGAACTATTCTTTGCTATTATATATAGTATTTGCTCCCCAGAAGGGACAATATGCATTACAATCATATCTGCTACTATAAATAGACTGCTCCCTCGAAGGACAGCTATACACAGTCAGCTTTTATCAGAAGCTTCTCGCATTGATCAGCTTCGTGAAGACCTCAAGAGTAACACAATACATATCCCTTGTAGACTTCCCGCATCGATCAGTCTATATTCACAAAAAAGAAGCCGCATTCAAAAGCACTTTTGAGTCATGGACTTGTCTATTTAGGGTAGTTTCTCTTTCGTCAGAATAATCACCTTGTAACAAGCTCTCAGCACCCCCGCCTATATCAACCACCTCACCTCACCCTTTGTCAAAGCAACAAAACTCAAGGGACGTGACGTATATCCGATATATTGTGATTATACAACTCTTTTCACCTATCGACTTCTCGCCTATGCAAGGTACCTAGGGATTCAAGCTCATCCTATGTTAATATGTGGTTTGTTTAGCTCTTCTCAACTACGGGACACTTTTGCCTCTTTTGCTCGACTCTAGGATTGTGTGTTGACCTTAATCAGGATACGGTTCCCTACTATTTGGGTAAGCTAACTTTCGCTTTACCTATACCTACATCAACATCGCCCATACCTTACCAACACCAACAACATT
The DNA here is from genome assembly GCA_018340775.1 of Taxus wallichiana var. yunnanensis. Taxonomy (NCBI): domain Eukaryota; kingdom Viridiplantae; phylum Streptophyta; class Pinopsida; order Cupressales; family Taxaceae; genus Taxus; species Taxus wallichiana. The sequence goes on from CM031235.1 coordinate 945,474,548, forward strand.
ACCCTATCAACATCAAATTCTTATCAACCAACAAATTGCCTAACCATACCCAAATTGCCTGAATTCACCTCTCCCTGGTCCTAAGGGAGAACTACATCGGTCTGAGGCCCCTCCTTGCTTTGTGCAATGGGCTATGTAGGCAGCACTTTGGAGACATGGGGTCTCCCAAGGTTAGCTCGACCATCCCCTACCATAACTTATCATGTGTGGTAAATATAAATATTTTTGTGCATTTTTATTTAATCACATTTCTCTTTATCCTTTTTCGAAACACCGAAAATCAAAACACCAACAATCTTATTATTATCATAACTCAAATCAACATACATATTCAGTTTTATTTAGATGTTAAACAAATACATCTTCTCTATCATCGACACGCAGGTCGGCATCCTTATTTATTCTTATACCTTGCTAACATTTACTCAGACCCTCACGCCTCATCCCGAACTAGGTGATGATCGTGATCGTCGACCCCTCTCGCCGGGCCTCTCTGTCCTCAAGGGTACCATGGCTATTGGTACCGCCACCGATCTGCCCGATCTCTCTGTGCAACATATGAATACGCCCTCTCGCATGGAGGACTCCAGCCTCTAGTCTCCCGCCCGTGACTCCGCAACCACTAACAATCCTCTTGTCTCATTCACCTGCGTTTGGAGCTGCTGAACCAAACGCTGCAGACGATCCCTCTCTGCTGTAATCACCGCTATGTCAGGGCGCTCACGTACACCTCGCAGTTCTGCTACCCACCATAATCTATAGGCCTCTGTCGTTCCCGCATCCATTACCTGTGATCGGTGCTTTACCTCTTCGAGCCCTTCGGAGGTGTTGGCCGGGGAGGTGAGAATGTTGTCTCGGCGTCGATCCTCATATATGGTCTATAAGCCAGGGGTATATCCTGCACAAATCCAAATTGTCACCGCACGCGATCTATAGGAATCCTCTCATACTCACCCGGCCTGTGCCCTGCGATCCACCTCAATCGCTCTACACCCCTCAACTCCTCAGCTATGTTCTCTGTTACCATATAGTTTCCGTATGGCCTCCAACAGATATCCGCAACCGTCACTCTCTCCCATACACCGCACAGCAATACTCAAAGTCATCCGTCACGGCACAGGGATCTTACATCCCGATCTCTGGGTCCCTGGCCAATCACCTGCTGCCTCCTCCTCAATCGGGCCCACTATCAACTCTCTCCGCCAATCAAATAGCTCCACCTCACTCAATAACCCTCCAAATCAACTCTCCACGTCAGACAAGTCGCTTTGGTTTGCAAATAACAAAAGTGACAATGACAGGCCGTATTTTTCTTTTTATAGGTTTTTCGACCTTAACCGATGTCGGTTTCATTTTGCCCTAAGGAACCGGTATCGGTCTCTTAACCGATATCGGTCATGTAGAATCGACATCGGTTCGTATCCCAACTTTCCCCCAAAATTTTTGCCCTTCTTTACCATTTGCCCCTTTTTCACCAACACCATCTCTATTCACCTGTGCTGAACACCATTTGTTCACTTGTCCGACCTGACCCAAGACCTCAACCTGCCATTTGGCCCGACCCAAGGCCTCGCCTAACCATTTGGCCCGACCCAAGGCCTCGACCCTAACCATTTGGCCCGACCCAAGGCCGCACCCTAACTATTCGGCCCGACCCAAGGCCGCAACCCTAACCATTTGGCCCGACCCAAGGCCGCAACCCTACCTGTTCGGCCCGACCCAGGCCTCGCCTAACCATTAGGCCCGACCCAAGGCCTCAACCTACCTGTTGGCCCACCCAAGGCCTCGCCCTACCTATTTGGCACGACCCAAGGCCTCGCCCTACCTATTCGGCTGACCCAAGGCCTCGGCCTACCTATTTGGCCCGACCCAAGGCCTCGCCCTACCTATTTGGCCCGACCCAAGGCCTCACCCTACCTATTCGGCCCAACCCAAGGCCTCGCCCTACCTATTCGGCCCGACCCAAGGCCTCGCCCTAACCATTAGGCCCGACCCAAGGCCTCGACCTACCTATTCGGCCCGACCCAAGGCCTCAACCTACCCATCCGGCCCGACCCAAGGCCTCGCCCTAACAATTTGACCTGACCCAAGGCCTCACTCTACCCTTATGACCTGACCCAGGGCCACCGCCCAACCACTTGGCCTGACCCAAGGCCGTATCACTTCAATACCATACCCACAATCAACGTTTTATTTTATCCATCCATCATGTACCTTTTGTTCAATCGAGCTCACCTGTTCGTGTTTTAGCATGATTAGGGTCCTTGACTTGATCTGTCGACCAACTTTGCCTAGACCTAGACCGTGACGTTTATCTCAACCAAACCAACCATTTGAGTGCTGCTCTTGAACATGCCTAAACGTTCTGTACCTCACCCGTTATATACCACCGGAGCTACTTCCTATGCCTTGATACCAGGGATTATGTCACCCTTGTTTGGATAAACTATCGACCTTTGCCTACACATTCTTGGTTTGCTTGTCAAATCATGTACCCTCGTCGTACTATTGCATTTCAACATGCGTCTGCTTCCTTGGACCTACCCCACCACCTTACCATCCTCTCTACAACATGTACCCTTTATCAACCCTATCCCTGATTTCCCGTTCACTCAATCGGCGATAGATTTGAGGGGGATTACCTATATCTTTAACACGAGAAACCACTTCATATTATTGTCCGCGCAGCTTTACAGAACAAGCTACACGACAATAAGGGGCTAATGTAGACACCAAATTTTTGTCTTACGACCCCTTGTGACCCGCATCTCATCTCGCAATCTAACCTTATTACCTAAACCTTACACAATTATTTATTAATTACCTTGTAATTGATAAATCCACATCACCTTACCCGCCACCTCACTTTGCCACCTCATCATGACCTAGCCCTAACCCTAAACTAACCTAATTATGACTGTGACTTGGTCTAGACTCACATCCATAACTAATGCCTCCTTACTGCACCCAAAGCCGATCTTCTAGCCACTTGACCAAGCCCGCAACTGATCTCTCGAGAAAAGCGGGGAAGGCGGGCTATTTTACTAAAAATAGCCTACTTTTTCCCTTACCGATGCCGGTTCTACTCGACCGCCGTCGGTTATGTAACCGCCATCGGTTCCCTGTAAATGGGCTCCCCAAACCAAAACAACGGATCAGAATTTCATTTTGGAGATCAGTCAAAGGATTTCTGGATCAACAGAGAGCATTGCGAGCGAGGAACAGAGTCCAGATCTTCACTTGACAGAGTAGAGACGAGTAAAGAAACCAGAAGTGTTTACAACCAAGGAGATCAACTTGCATCTTGGTCAAAACCAGTAGTCCTTCCAAGACAAAAAGGAGTTCTCCGTAGTCAGCCTGATCTTTCTCTACGGTACGCGCACACCATCTCGACATTCAACTGGTATTCCTCCTAACCCTAACCTCATCTGTTTCTAAAAGGAATGAAAGGATAGAAGCAACTCTATTCCCGAAGCCAAAACATTCCGAAAGCGAAACAATTGAGACACATTATCATCATAGTTAGGCTTGAGTCATGATTTATATTCCTTATAATTATTACGTTGTTTTCATCACCTCGTCACAATTAATACTTACATCTCAAGTTTCCGAGAACGTGGTCTAAGTGTCTATATTATGTAACGCTACGTTGCCCACATCTTAACAAATCCTTAACATACTTTAAAGTTGTTTTATTTCAAACATTACCTCAAACTTGAAAGAATGTTGGTTACTTTGTTTGCGTCATATCAATATTATTTTTGATACTAATACCTTGCTTTCTCGCAAATTTTGGGTAACCTATTCTAGTAGTATTGTTGTGTGGCTCATGTACGTAACCTCCATTTGTTTTAGGGTTTGGGTCATGCTCATCTCTAGACTTGTCATAAGTATCCTTTGATTGAAGATCACATCAACCCCTTGCTAATACTTACACCTTTTTCATTTTAAACTCGACTTAAGTATTGACATTGTGTTGATCATATAGCATCAAAATATATTTGAAAACATTAGCATAGGGTGTAGTTTCTTGTTGATTGATTGGTTTACTAGAAACTTGCATGATTGTTCCTTACATGTTATCAAAATCATATACTTGATTGATTCATTATTCTTTGGTCCATTTATTGACGTAATTTGAGACCATAAAACGAACAGTTACACGTTACACTTAGGTTTGTTATACCCTTGATTACACTAGACAAAACCTTGTGTAAACAAAACTCACAATGGTCCATATCACGACAATGGAATCCAAGAAATGAGAGTTAAATCATTTTCTAGGTCACAATTTAGGTCCCCTCTTCTTTGAAGTAAAGGAAATATATGGGTTGGTTGATCATAGTGAGATGAGAGTTATTCATTTCAAGGTATCGACAATGTTGATGTCACTCATTTTGAAAAATTCCTATTCCAAAATAGAGATCAAGTGCTTTCATGAATTTTAAAGCTAGGTGACACAATGTTGTAAGAATGAGAAGACCCTAGCCAAGATACTAATAGGAAATAAGAAGAAACACAAAGACCTCCCCTCATGGATGATAACATTGAGGGAAGACATGCTTCTACCTCCGGTACCAACATTGAAGGTGAAACATCAAGACAAAAATGTGGTTCTCAACTATCACCCTTAAAATATTTCGTAGGGTTAGGTTAGAATGTGAACATGAGGAGTTACCTCTTCCTCCAAATCATGATGAAGAGGAACCTAAAAGAGGAATTCATTATACAAAATCAAATACAAACCATTAGCCAATAGTTAAAAAAACTTAGCTTCTCCTCACAAGAAGAACCCAAACAAGGGCGTGTCAAGAGAAACCTAGGAATAAGGTTAGTGACCTTTATATTGAACTCCGAAGAGGATGAAGCCTTCAAGAAATTTTGAGTGCTCGGACCATCTTCTCCTACGAATGAGAAACTCTTTATGCAAGAGTTACAATCAATGAAGAACATGCTTATGACCCTTCAAGAAAGTAACATAGGCCATAACAAAAAGTATCAGTATGAGGAGTTATGTCCTTATCCTTTTGAAAGAGAAATGTTTAAAACACCATTTCCAAAAAAGTTTTATTTTCCAAAATTTGATAAATATAAAATAAAAATTGATCCTCGTGATCACATCAAAGAATTTTACTTGACTTGCCAAGAAGTAGCCTATAGTGAAATTTACCTCATACGTTTGTTCCCTCATAGTTTAGGAGAACAAGTGTTGGAATGGTTCCTTCATTTACCAAAGGGGTTAATAGTAAAGTGGTCTCGCACTATCATAGAAGTTTGTGCATCACCTCTCATTCAATATGGAGAATGACGTAAGCACATTAGATCTATACAAAGTCTAAGTAAAGACCAAAAGATACTTTCACTAGTTTCTTACAACAATGGTGAGGGCTAGTTAGCCACTTCCCTTACGTAGTTCCCGAGAAAAAATGGTTAGTATCTTCATGCCCAAATTGAATATGGACATTATGTTTCACTTAAAATTCACCGCATCACTAAATTTGAGGAATTTATTGAGAATGGAAGCCAAATTGAGAAGGATTTAATAACAAAGGGAACAATAAAATAATTTTCAAAGGAAAGACAAGAGTCAAAACCTGCAGACAAGCCCAAATTATTTAACAAAAATAAGCATGTCATAGGAGATGGCATCATTGATTCAAAACAAGTTCAAACAGGTTCAAAGTGGTATTGTTTTAAAACTTACCAAAGGACCTAGTCAAAATCCGATCAAACAAAGGTTGTTCACTCCTTTACGAGAATCATTATCCACAATATTGAGACAATTAGAGGTGGTAAATATGGTTCAATATCTAACCACGATGCCTTATGCAAAAGATATTCCCAAAACAGATGGTGTAGAGATCATGACTATCAGTGATTTTCATCGTGTCAAGGGACACAAAACAGTAAATGTTTAAAACTAAGACAATTTATTCAATACCTCATTGAGTATGGGAAGATTGAGGTGAACTCACCTGAATTAGGACAAGGACAACAAGAAAATGGGGATCTTTAAACAACCCTTTCCTAAACATAATAATTAAGGAACTAAAAATCCAGATCAAGTTCGAACATGTGATGACTATAGAGCTAAAAATTATGTGTATACCTCAGCTGATAATCCATTTTATTCACTCATAGGTTATATTCATTCATCAAATGAGTAGGTAAATACCATTATAATCATTAGCAATGATTGTGCCATGGTAACATGACATGATCATCTAGTGATCCCAGAACCTCCTTTACCTACGCCTTAGAAAGTCAATATGATTTGGTAGATCAACTTGAGAAAACCCCAGCTAAGATTATGATCTTGGACATTCTCAAGATATCAAGATCTTGTAAGGATATCCTTTTTAAGAACCTTTAGGGGTCAAGAGTGTCAATAGATGTCGATCCTTCACACCTCCAAGCCATGGTCACAAACCTGTCTCTTAGTGAGTGTGTTTACTTTGACCAGAGTGAAGTCCCGCTTCATAAAATGCATAATTTACCCCTGTGCATTGAGGTATTTGTTACTCATATAAATATTAAAATAGTGCTTGTGGATAATAGGTCTAGTTTGAATATTTGAACCTTGAAGCTAGTCAGAAAACTAGTGCGCATAGAAGCAGATCTAGATTCTCACATAATCACAATCATAACTTATGATAATGTTGAGCATGAATCAACTAGTACCATTGTGTTACCTATGAAAGTAGGGCCAAAAATCATGACACAAAGTTCCATGTCCTTGATTTGGATCTTCCTTATAATATACTCTTGGGTCGCTCATGGATCCATGTCATGCAAGTTGTGCCCTCCACCTTACACCAATGTATTAAGTTGTATCATGAAGAGAAGATGATCACCATCCTAGGTGATCCTGAGCCATTTTCACATTGTAGAGTGTTACATAGCTTTTCTTGAGTAGCGTATGAATGTCCCTCAAATGAACATTGTTATACCCTTACAAACAAAAGCTATAAAATCTCGAGTTCATCTTAACACATTGCAAGCTGATAATAAGGATCCTTTCTCGTCACTCTCTCCCTTTTCCTCATGGGGGCTAAAGGTTGGATTATATGGCCCAAGTGAATATTTCAAGCTTCAATAGGCCCTTTTGGTCTCTGACATCTCGCTATCACCTAAAACACATGGTAGGCCTAATTTCTAGTTCAAGAGTTCTCAAAATAGTTATCCTAGTCCATTTGAGAAATTTGTTCTTCGTGGAATTTTTTCAAATGATAAGATGTTAGATACACCTACAAGTTGGATCCCTGAAGGAACAAAAGTTGCATGTCATCAAGCTCCTGGAATACGCCAAAGTACACAAAATGATGTACGCCATGGGATATTAGGGATTTGGGTGCGACACAAATGCACAAGGCAGACTAGAGCCTATCCCAATCCCCCTTAGAAATCAAATAAACATAGCCTTGGATTTAAGTGTCATAGGGCTCCACCCTCAGAAATTAATGACATCTCTTTGGAACGTGAGGAAGATTCACCTAATTCTAACAGTGATGTAGACTCTTATTGTTGCATATATGAGGACCTTGCCTCTACCAACCTTTTCCTAAATTCCGCTGTCTTTACCCTTTCCCACTCAAATTCCCGACCCAATTCCAAATTTCCCTTATATATCCCAACCTCATTGATTGGGCGAACAAATTCATGTGCCAGTTGATTTCTTTGAAAATGATGAGGCTATCGCAGAGTTCATTTGTATTTTCAAATAAAAGTTAAAATGAGAGAAAATTTATTTGCACATATGATTTCAAAATCAAAATATATTTTTATTTGTGCAAATCGAAAAAATAGAAAGGAAATCAATTTTCCTTGGGATAATTAATGATTTTTGGAGATAAATAAATAAATAAAGGCAAGTCGAATTCCTTGGGATTATTTAATTATTATTATTTGGAATAAATCGATTTATTTTAGCATGGGTCGATTCATATGGGCATCATTTGATATATTTAATTCCCCATGCATTTAATATTTGTTTTTGAGTGTGACTTCCAAACAATTTTTAAAATAAAGATTCTCTCCTAGAAGATGGCACCAAAAGGAAGAAAGCTTTGGAGAATGAGCAAGGAATATCTATAAAAGAAGATGAGGGGCACCCCTTTTCGCATGTTGACGGTTATTATAACTTATCTTCATGCTTGAAGAGGGATGAATGCCCACTAGTGATCAAAAAATAAAAGTGTTCATCAACACCACCCATTGTGAAGTGTGTGTTCCTTCTTGAGCTATGAATTGATGAGTTATGTGCATTTTTATTCCATATATGTGAGTCGCCATTTTTGGGAGAGTTCAAGCTTGCTTTAAGAGGGTTTTGAGAGTGATCTATGGTATATGCAATTAATTATAAGCTGCTGGTTTTTTCCTTGATGAAATCGACTTGCCTAGGGTGATTTTAAGCTTGTTTGGAGGTGTTTCAAGTGCTCAAATACTTTTTGTTCATTCCAGATTTTTAGTAAGCTCAAATCGACTTGATATGAAGCATTTTGGCATGATTTTATGAGGTTACACATGAGGGTTACAATCTGATTTATTTCTGCATCTAATTGGGGCATATTGTGATCATTTTAATAATATTTTGGCTTGCTAACACTGCTGGAATTTATTTAATGCAAGTCGACTTACCTGGGTATTTGATAACAGTGTTTTGGAAGGGTTTTTGAAGGGTTTCTAATCTGCTGTCATAAATTAATTATTGCAGATCTGAAAGTGGTGATTTGGAGTGTTGGGAAGTGAAAATAAGGCTGGAATTAATTTACTATTTTTCCCTTAACCCTAGTGACTTGTTTTGCAAATTTGGGGGCAGATTTGAGTGGGTTAAAAATTTTGATTGTTGGTTCATTTGAAAGCTCATAATTTTATCTTCCATCTACAATTTATTTCATTCAAAAAGAGTCAATATTGAGGAGATATTAATTTTTGAAGTTTGTAGTCATTTCTAGCATATTTTAATTTATTTTACTACTGCTGCAATTTATTTGGTTAAAGAAGTGTTAATTCGACTAGTTAGCCCATCTAAACCCTTACCTTGGCTCACTCCAACCCCATTTGGGTTGTATTGAAGCCAACATTGGGTTAGTTGAGGTGAACCTAGAAGGGTTTCTCTTCTAAGTTTACTTCCTTTGCAAGTAGTTTAATAAAATTTAATTAATATCCCAAAAGGGGATATTACATATATAGGATGACATTCCGATCAAAGTGACCATAAAAAGGGTTTATCCATCAATTTGGATGCAGTGCATACTTTGGGAAGAGGCGTATGTGTTCATTTAAACAAAAAAATAAGAAAGGGAAAAAGTCCTACGAAAATCCTTGTAAAAATAATAAGTCTAAGTCCCATAGTGAAAACCTCTTTGAGGTGCTTGTAGAAAAAGAAATGGAAAAAAATGGAAAATATGGTTGACCTATGTGAAGATGATAATATTTTGAGCCACCTAAAGAAGTGTATCTTAATCTCCCCCTTGATCCTGCACGAATGGAAGATACATCTAATATGTTGGTAGAGGAGACAATAGATGTCAACATCGATCGGAAGAAGATCCAAAAATAGTAAAGTTGGGTGCTTCACTCTTAGCACAGGATTAGAAAACATTTGTGGTGTTAAAAGAATTTGTAGACATATTTATGTGGTCTTATGTAGATATGCCAGGTTTGGACCCAACCTTAGTCATGTATAACCTTGTTGTGCATCCAGATGCCAAACCTATCAAGTATAATCTAAGAAAGATGCACCCACGTGTTGCACTTTTGATTATAGAAGAACAAGAGAAACTATTGGTAGTAGGTTTTATCAAACCTATTGATTATTCAAAATGGATATTAAACATAGTGCTAGTACAAAAGAAACCAATTGGCATCCGAGTCTACACAAATTTCAAGGATATTAATAAAGCATGCCCTAAAGATGATTTTCCTTTTCCTAACATCGACATGATTGTCGATTCAATTGAGATTATGAGATTTTGGCCCTCATGGACTGATTTTCAGGATATAACCAAATTAAGATCACAGAAGAAGATCAACATAAAATTTGCTTCACAACCCTTGGGAACATTTTTCTACCAAGTGATGCCTTTCAGCCTCAAGAATGCTGGAGCCACTTATCAAAGAGAAATGACCATCATCTTCCATGAGATGATGAATGATATCATGGAGAACTATGTGGATGATATATTGGGAAAGTCCATAACCAGAGAAGAGCACCCAAAAGTGTTGAGGTGTATCTTTCAATGCCTCTCGAGACTATAAGGTTAGATTGAACCCTAGAAAATGCATCTTTGGTGTACAATCAGGAAAACTATTGGGTTTCATCATTTCAAGAAGAGGGATTGAGGTAGATCCCGATAAATTTGCAGCTATAAATGTGATGCCTCCACCAAAGAACCTTAAATAGTTGTGTAGTATACAAGGTAAAATACAAACAATTTGAAGATTCATCTCACACCTGCGGATAAGTGCCACCCTTTCACACATCTACTCAAGAAAGATGATACCTTCAATTGGGATCCTGAATGTGAAAATTTCTTTGAGTTTCTTAAACAATACCTGAATAGCTTATTAACCAAAATAAGCTCCCTCATATTTTGGGTTAACTTACCTCCTTTTTGTGCTTCAGTCAGAATTTTACAAGTTTCAAGAACTCAAGGAATTCTAGAAATTGCTCCATCAGATAGAGAATTTCTTCCCCTTTTAGAAAGGTAAAGAAATCCTTTTAACTCCTTGTATTTTTTGAGTTATGGCTCGCTGGAGTTTTGAGGGAAAATTTGCCTAGGGCGGACTCGTGGAGCTTGGGAAAGGTTTTGCCAAGGAATCTTGGGCCAACGGAGCGGGGGAAGATTTTGAGAACTTAGCACTTTTGGTTAAAAGCACAAAAGTCATTTGTGCTCCCGCAAGCCCGTAGAAGGAAACAAGTTAAAAATTTCCTAAGTCCCGAAAGGGACACGTGGCAGCATTTTATGCAAAGGCGCTAAGGTGGGCTGGTGGAGGAATTTGGAGATTTTAAACTTTTTCTCCACAAAAGTTTCTAAGGAAAAAAATTGGTCACATCTCTGAAGTTACCCAGAAGCGCCATGTGGCAGGCCAAGACCGGGCAGGGAAGCAGACCATTGGGGAAAAGGTTGGATTTTTTCCCTTTGTTCCAAAATGTAAAAAGTGAAGAAATGGCCTGCAACTCGCCCAAAGGGAAAAATTCAAAGTTCAGGCCCGAGTCAAAGCCAATGCGGACCGGCGGGGCATCGAGAGGAAAAAGTGAAAAATTTCCTTTTCTTCCAAAAGGCATAAAATCAAAATGCGACCCGTGGCCCCATCAAAAAGCTAATGCGGGGAGGCGGGCCATTGGTGGTAAAGTTGGAACTTTTCCCTTTGTTCCAAAATGCAAAAAGTGAAGAAATGGCCCACAACTCCACCCAAAGGGAAAAAGTCAAAGTTTAGGCCCGAGTCAAAGCCAATGCAGACCGATGGGGCATCAAAGGAAAAAGTGAAAAATGTCTTTTCTTCCAAAAGGCATAAAATCAAAATGCGACCCACGCCCATCAAAACGCTAATGTGGGGATGCGGGGCTTCGGAGGAAAAATATAATTTTCACACTTTTGTCAAAAGTGTAAATGGAAAAAGGAAACCCCTACCTCCACCGACCCCAATGGATGCCACATCATCAGCGGATTTGCGGGGGAAATGTGTAAAATTTTTCGAGCCAATTTTAGCAGAAAACGTAAAGGAAATACTCAGAGGGCCATATCTTTTGATCCAGAGCTCCATTTTCTACAATCTTGGTACCAATGGAAATATCTAGAGATTCTCTTCATCATGGAACTTCAATTTTGCATTTTTGGTGAATATTTGTGGGAGAAAATTGGAAAGCATGTTTTGGCATGGGAAAAGACAAAACCAGTCTCCAACTACCAGATTTAATGAAGTATGGGTCATTTTCTTCAGTCTGCAAAGTAGATACATGGAAATATGAGCTTTTGCATCAAGCCCATCAACAGATGAAGAATTAAAATGCATTTTGAAAAGTGGTTGGAGAAAATCCCATGTTTTTCCCTTTCCTTCTCACATTTTTCTATATATTGTAAACAGAGGCACATTTTCAAAGTTAGTTAGTGGTTGTTCATTTTTCTTCTTTGCCTCCCCCTTCTTTTCTTCCCCAGGGTCAAAAATGGAGTTTAAACCTCCTCCCCTACTCTGTAATGGCATTTTTTGCCTCTTGCCCGTGAAATGGTGCATTGTGTAAATCTGGAGCAATAAAAACGTGTTTTTGTGATGCATTTGTCCATCCTTTGCTCGTTTTATTGCATCTTCTTGCCTCTCTTCATTTGTAGGGTGTTTGTGCATGTTTTGGACGTTCATTTGTAGATCTGGGAGCTGTGTTCATGGGATTTGGAACATTTTCTGTGTGAAAGCCATCTTTGGTCTATGATGCACTTTTCCATCCTTTCCATTGCTCACCTCTCATTATTCCATGGTAGTTTAGTAGATGATCAACATTTTCCTTCTTTGGTGTATCACCGTTTTAGTGTAGGCTCTATTTTTTCTAGTTTTCTTTCTCTCCTTGTCTCCTTAGAAGTTATATTAGGATTAGATTATCTTGCCTACACTAGAATAGCTTATGGCAGGTAGTTTAGGAAGAGGAACCAACCTTCTCTGGAGGATCATTCCCATTTGCAAGTCCCATAGCTTGGGGAATGATCCAATGTTATGCAAATCACACCAAATGACCCTTCCTTAGAAAAGTAGATCCATAACTCATTTAGGGGTGTTGTGATTTTGCATTAACAGTTTTGGCACACCCGATGGGACCTAAGAGGTCTTCACTTCATTGCAACAAGATTGATGTGCACTTCTTGTAAATCTCCAGCTTATGAGAAGCTTTAAATTGCACATTTGGCAACTCCATCTGGTAAACAACTCATTCTCTAAGTTGCAGACCTATTTTCCATTCACTTCCATTCATCCTTCTTTCCATATTCTTTCATTCTTTCCATTCCATGAAGTTGTGTAATCATGACTTCATTTCCACCATGGAATTCACATCTACAGCAACAACAACACATTCCAACTCCAATAAGCTTTACAACTCCTTCAAATCAGCATTTTGAGCAAATTCAAAATCAGCAGGTCTACCCCTATGAGCAGCAGTGCCAAAATCAGTTTGGCTATGGATTTTCCAAGAGCAGGGGTATGCAAACCATGAAGATAATCAAATGCAAGATGCTGGTCTGTTGGAGAAGATTCAAAAAATGGAGATTGGTATGGTGCATTCAAGAGCTACAACTCAAATGAAGGCCTTCAGAATTGGTTGCAGGGAACCTTGTCCATGGGAAGGCCCTTTTCCAAGACACTACAACCCTCAAGAGAAGCTGGACTTCATGATTGGAATGCTGCCCCAACTTGCACAATGGATTGAAGAAATAGAGGCCTATGAGTTTGGTGTTGAGAAACCTTGTCAATGGGTAAGTCCTACACCATCATCTAGTATTTCTCTTTCCATTCCTCAAGCAACACCATCTCAGTTTGAATGTCAAGTTGTAAACCCAGCCAATGTTGCTCCAATTGTGAAAACCATCCCTCCATCCCCTAGTCTTCCATCTCATCTCATATTTTCTTCTCTCTTCTCTTCCAAATCCAAATCCCCTCCACAAGAGAAAAAAGAAACACCTTCCCCTCCAAAGAAACAAGAAGTTCCATCCCTCCTACCACCACAAAAAATGCACAAATGATTGAATCCCAATCTGTTTCTCCTCTTGCCTTCCCAATTCCATGTGGGGAAGAAGAAATTGCAAAAATCAGTCATGAAGGATAGCAAGAGGAAGAACCAAAAAAGAAGGAATGATTAAGAGCTTAGTAAGCTTGGCTCTTAGATATGGGATTGAGAAAATTCCTTTCTTTGTTGAAGCCTACAGAGGAGGCCAAAGATGAAGAGTCAATGGTGGTTAGGACTGATTTTGTTGCAGCAGAAGAAGAGCAAAAAGAAGAAGCAGATCAACAATCAGTTTTCTCATAATGTAGTGTCTATGTTGGCACTTTGTTTGAAAAGAATGCTGATCCAATTGAAGTTGCACAATCAACCATGGAAGGAGAGAAACAATCAGCTCAAAGTCCCATTGGAAAGGAGCAAATGGGTGAGACCAAATCAGAGTTTATAGCAGTAGAAGAAGAAGGCATCATTGATAATTTCTTACTTTCATTCGAAGGGCCTATTTTGGTTGATGAATCCACCATGGAAAGGAGCTCTGAAGAAGATCTTGTAGTCCCAACTTGTCCCCTAGAGCAGCAGATTGGAGAGTTTGATTTGACCAACTTCATGCTAGAGGAGGAGTTCAATCAAGAGCAGGATGATCTTCAAACAACAGAGGAAGGAGGGGCTGCTCCAAATCCAAAAGAAGAGGAGCACATTCTAGTTGTGAAGGAGAAAAATGTAGATCCAAAGGCTTTGAGCATGAAACAGGCTATAGAATAACCTTCGGTTCTTCCTTCCACTTCATCTCTCTTGAGCTCTAATGTTGGAAAAGAGTTTGATATTTCAAACTTCATGTTGGAGGATGAAAGAAACCATGGTAAACAAGTTGCAAACCAAGAAGATACCATGGAGGAAGTTGAACATTTGTAGCAGGACAATAATGAGACAATGTATTTGTCTGATTTGGAAGATTATTTTGATGGAGAGGAACCAGTTGAAATCCCATTTTTTTCTCCTTCATCATCCACCTTCCATGCATGTGTTCTTGCTATCATGGAGGAGAGTATTCAATGGAAAAAACTTGCATTTTACAACAGCTCTTTGGAATCAAGTTTGGAAGATCTAAACCTTCCATGTTCTTCACAAGAGGAGGAAGAGAAAGAGCAGAAGAGTTCCACCATTCCTTCCACATCATTCACCCAGGAAGGTCTACAAGAGGACTCAAATTTTCAAGTTAGAAATCAGATCTATTGGCATACCAATCAGATCAGACCTTGCCCAATCATATATTTGGCTTCATTGGAGCCAAAGGAGCAGCCACAACCAGTCATGTCCATTTCAGGGCATGAGGATGATATGCAAAGCACCAAGGATCAGCTGCCATACCTCTTCAATCCAAATGCAGAGAAACTAAAAGAGGTATTTGATTTGTCTCCAGTTGGTACTTTGGTTATTTGGGTGGAGGACCAGCTTATTGTTAGTTTTTCACTCATCCAACCAGCCATGTTTAGTGCCAAATCAGTTGTATGACTTCCATTTTTGAGGAAGGGAAGCTATTTCTCCCTACCAGTTGCAAGTTTTGTTTGATTTCCCTATGCTCTTGGTTAGAGTAGTGTAGGTAGGACTATTTTTAGCAAAATAAGTGCTTGTGCACACTCTGCATGTTCCATTTGGAGCATGTATGATTTTTAGTTTGTACATAGTTTTTGTGTTGTTGTTTTGCTCTTGCATAGTCCATTTCAGTTGGCTTTTGGTGAAGTTCAACTCCAAGTTCAATGGGTTCCCAAGTGATTCAGAGGTCATATTTTCAGAGTTAGATCAGAGAATTGGTTATCAGGCTTGACTCCATGCCCAATGGATGCAACTAAGGCCACTGATCATTCATCTAGCAAGCAGATGACCCCTGTGAGTCGCCAAAGTTGTTAACCAAAATAAGCTCCCTCTTATTTTGGGTTAACTTACCTCCTTTTTGTGCTTCAGTCATAATTTTACAAGTTTCAAGCACTCAAGGAATTCTATAAATTGCTCCATCAGATAGAGAATTTCTTCCCCTTTCTAGAAAGGTAAAGAACTCCTTCTAACTCCTTGTATTTTTGAGTTATGGCTCGACGGAGTTTTGAGGGAAAATTTGCCCAAGGTGGACTTGCAGAGCTTGGGAGAGATTTTTGCCAAGGAATCTCAGGCCGGTGGAGTGGGGAAGATTTTGAGAACTTAGCACTTTTGGTTAAAAGCGCAAAAGTCATTTACGCTCCTGCAAGCCCGCAAAAGGAAACAAGTTAAAATTTTCCTAAGTCTCAAAGGGACACATGACAACATTTTATGCATAGGCGCTAAGGCAGGCTGGCAGAGGAATTTGGAGATTTTAAAATTTTGCTCCATAAAAGTTTCTAAGGCAAATTTTTTTCACATCTCCGAAGTTACCTGAAGCACCACATGGCGGCCAAGACCGGTGGCGGGGAAGCGGGCCATCGGGAAAAGGTTGGATTTTTTCCCTTTGTTCCAAAATGCAAAAAGCAAAGAAATGGCCCGCAACTCCGCCCAAAGGGAAAAAGTCAAAGTTCAGGCCCGAGTCAAAGCCAATGCAGACCGGTGGGGCATCAGAGGAAAAAGTGAAAAATTTCCTTTTCTTCCAAAAGGCATAAAATAAAAATGTGACCCGCGGCCCCATCAAAAATCTAATGCAGGGAGGTAGGCCATCGGAGGTAAAGTTGGAAGTTTTCCCTTTGTTCCAAAATGCGAAAAGTGAAGAAATGGCTCGCAACTTTGCCCAAAGGGAAAAATTCAAAGTTCAGGCCTGAGTCAAAGCCAATGTGGACTAGCGGGGCATCGAAGGAAAAAGTGAAAAATTGCCTTTTCTTCCAAAAGGCATAAAATCAAAATGTGACCCGTGGCCCCATCAAAAAGCTAATGCGGGGATGCGGGGCTTCGGAGGAAAAATAGAATTTTCACACTTTTGTCAAAAGTGTAAATGGAAAAAAGGAAACCCCTACCTCCACTCGACCCCAATGGATGCCATGTCATCAGCGGATTTGCGGGGGAAATGTGTAAAATTTTCCCGAGCCAATTTTAGCAGAAAATGTAAAGGAAATACTCAGAGGGCCATATCTTTTGATCCAGAGCTCCATTTTCTACAATCTTGGTACCAATGGAAAGATCTAGAGATTCTCTTCATCATGGAATTTCAATTTTGCATTTTTAGTGAATATTTGTGGGAGAAAATTGGAAAGCACATTTTGGCATGGGAAAAGACAAAACCAGTCTCCAACTACCAGATTTAATGAAGTATGGGTCATTTTCTTCTATTCTGTGAAGTAGATACATGGAAATATGAGATTTTGCATCAAACCCATCAACATATGAAGAATTAAAATGCATTTTGAAAAGTGGTTGGAGAAAATCCCGTGTTTTTCCTTTCCTTCTCATATTTTGCTATATATTGTAAACAAACGCACATTTTCAAAGTTAGTGGTTGTTCATTTTTCTTCTCTGCCTCCCCCTTATTTTCTTCCGCAGGATCGAAAATGGAGTTTAAACCTCCTCCCCTACTCTATAATGGTGTTTTTGCCTCTTGCCCATGAAATGGCGCATTGTGTAAATCAAGAAATAACAACGTGTTTTTGTGATGCATTTGTCCATCCTTTGTTCGCTTTATTGCATCTTCTTACCTATCTTCATTTGCAGGGTGTTTGTGCATGTTTTGGACGTTCATTTGTAGAGATATGGGAGCTATGTTCATGGGATTTGGAACATTTTCTATGTGAAAGCCATCTCTGGTCTGTGATGCACTTGTCCATCCTTTCCATTGCTCACCTCTCATTGTTCCATGGCAGTTTAGTAGATGATCAACATTTTCCTTCTCTGGTGTATCACCGTTTTAGTGTAGGCTCTGTTTTTTCCAGTTTTCTCTCTCCTTGTCTCCTTGGAAGTTAGATTAGGATTAGATTAGCTTTCTGCACTGGAATAGCTTATGGCGGGTAGATTAGGAAGAGGAACCAACCTTCTCTAGAGGATCATTCCCATTTTCAAGTCCCGCACTTGGGAATGATCCAAAGTTATGCAAATCACACCAAATGACCCCGCCTTAGAAAAGTAGATCCATAACTCATTTGGGGGTGCTTTGTGATTTCACACTAACATAGCCCTCCTGTTCTCATGCTACCCACCCTAGGAAAACCCCTATTGTTATACATTTTAGCTAGCAAACATGCTATTGGTGCATTGCTTTCGCAATACAAACTTAGCCAAAAGTGAGGGCGGTTTATTACCTTAGTCACACTTTGATCACTTATAAGAAAAATTACCCAAAAATTGAAAAGGTGTGCTTAGTTATGTTTTTTCATTTCAAAATCTTCACCACTATCTAATCAATAACAAAATCAAGATCATTTCTAGAGTTGACCCTTTGAAATACCTTCTATCTAAACCAATGCTCACTGGACGGATGGCTAATTGGATCATCCTCCTAAGTGAGTTTGATATTGAATTTTTAAACTAGAAATCACTCAAATGACATGTGCTTGTTGATCACCTAGTGAAGCTCCCTACCAAGAATAGAACCATTGTGTCTGATCCACCGAGATGCTTCTCTAATGTACATTGAATGATCCATGTTATAACATATACACTTCGATGGATCATTTAATTATCATGGTTTAGGAGTTAGTGTGGTACTTATCACACCAACAGGAGACTTCATCCCGCATGATTTTTACTAAGTTTTCCATGTACTAATAATATAGCAGAGTATGAAGCACTCATTTCTAGTTTGCAAAGTGCTATCGATGGAATATCCGACAGCTTAAGGGCCATGGGTGATTTACGCTTAATCATCAAACAAGTCAATGATGATTAGAAGGTTAAGGATGAAAAGCTCATCCCATATAAGAAAATGGTTGAGAACCTCAAGGAATATTTTTACGTATTTATTTTGAACAAATTCTTATAGCGCAAAATCGATCAACAGATGCCATGGCCATAATCAGAGCTTTCCTTCACATTCCACCTCAGGAAAAGAAAATGCCTTTCTTTGTGGAACATCTGTAAGAGCCTGCATATGACATATCGGAATCATGTTTGGTATGCAAAGTTTTTGGTCCTTTCTCCCCCTGGTATTAACCCATATTCAATTACCTACAAGACAATACCTTTCCTTTGAATATTTCCCACACTGAGAAAAGATCCCTTATTCGCCGTATAGCCTACTATACCCTCTTAGGAGGAACCCTTTATCATCGAGGCTATGATGGGAATTTATTACACTGTATCGATTTGGTTGATTCAGTTTGAGTGATCAAAGAGGTACATGAAGGAGTTTGTGGAGCACACACAAGTGACCTGGTTCTCGCCAAAGAAACTGCTAAGAGTAGTAGGTTAATATTGGCCCACTATGGGAGTAGATTTTTGTAATTATGTCAAAAAGTGTGAATTTTTCCAGAATTATGGAAACCTGATTCATGCACCAACACAATATTTACAACCAATTACAACACCATGGCTGTTTTCAAAATGGGGATTAGATCTCATAAGGAAGCTCAATCCTACATCCTCAAATGACCATACACATTATAACTACCACTGATTATTTCACAAAATGGGTATAGGATGTGCCTCTTACATACATTACTTGGTGTAAAATTTCATAATTCATCTTGAACCACCTCATTTTCCGTTACAAAATTCCCTCCACCATTATAGAAGACAATGGTAAGTCTTTCAACAATAAGAGAATTAAAGAATTATATCGACACTTCCAAATCCTTTTAAAGTGGTCTACTCCCTATTACCCTCAAGGTAATGGACAAGAAGATGCCACTAACAAAACACTTGTTCACATAATGGAAAAAATGGTGAGTAAAATAGGCCATAATTGGAACTTACAAATCCATCCCGCCATCTGAACTCCTATGGGTACTACACCCTACTCACTCGTATTTGGAACTGAGGTTATCATAACATTGGAGATTTCACTTCCTTCCCTAAGAATATATCTTCGAGACAATCTGGATAAGGATGAAGATTACCGAGTGGCTTGACTAGCAGAGTTAGAGCTACTAGATGAGAAACGCATGGGGGCACTTAATCACTTAAAGGTATACCAGAATTGAGTATCATGAGGCTATAACAAGTGGATGATACCTCACCATTTTGAATTAGGAGATCTAGTACTCAAATAAAATTAGTTTAACACCACTAAGGACCGGGAAAAGAAAGGAAAGTTTGAGCCCAACTAGTTAGGACCATATGTCATGGTTGTTAAGTATGGTTTAGGGGCATACAAATTGGCTCACTCGGATGGTGAGGAATTAAAGGAACTCATGAACGAAATACATATCAAATAGTTATATGTTTGAGTATGGAGTTTCTCAAAATCAAAGAAAAAACAAGAAAAAAATCAGTAAAGCAATAAAAAGTAAAAATAAATCAGGTCATCCAAGTGTGAAAACCACACAATTGTGGTGCTTTAGACAAGTCCCTAGGTGAAAACCAATCTGCGGTACCTTGGGAGGATTCTTTGTTCATAAGCATATATCATATCTAAAAAGAGTTCTCTTGGTTTAAAATAGGGATAGGTTATCCTAAGTTTGAGATCCTTTTTGAACCTTATCTTTTGTGGCCTTGATCTCGGCTGATCTATTCTTGTATATATGTGAAGGGATCACCTTTTTATATTCCCATCTCACATTGGGGGCACCTTCACATCTTCACCTTCTTGCACATACATGAGTGACATTCTTCCTTTGTATATTCCCATCCATCACTAGGGCATCCACGCTTCTTTATTTCCTATACATAGCTTCAGAAAACCTTTGAAAATCACAAAAACATTCAAATATGTTAGAAAAACCCTAAACATATGAAAAAACCTTTTAGGGACAAAACTACAAAAATAATATAACATTGTCTTGCAAAAATCCTGAAAATAATGTGAACAATAGCCTTGAAAATTGTCTCAAGATGACACCAAAAATAGTACAAAACATTTCAAAATTGTCCCACAAAAACAAAGTAGTGGTTTGTTTACTTTTAGTTGTTGGTTTATATAGTTTTGCTTGCATTACTTTTTCATGTTGTGTGCTTTAAATTGAGTTCATTTTCTTACTTAGATTAATTGTTACTTTTATTTGTTGTACAATGAGTTCATTTTATCTCACATGCTTATAGATAGTTTTGTTGCTTTAATTAGGTTTGATTAGGTTGTGTTTGTTGATTGCTTGTACACAATTGTTATCATCATATCATATATCATCACATCTATACATCATATATCAATAAAAAACTAAGCTACATTATCATGAACATGAAAATTAAACATGTATGCTAAGCTAACATTATATAATATTGCAACGAGGGGCAAGAGGGATCGCCTCTTGTCCCCCCTCAAACATAGACCATAATAAAAACATGGAAAATCACCAGTATCACATGCAAAATAACATGATATCATCTAAATGTTATCTCATAAATAAAGAACTTGTGATACAATCATAAATAAATTCCATAATCATCATCATCATATATATGTTTGTCAAAATATCAATGTCCATATAAAAATGTGTATCTATACATAATCATCAGATACATGGTATGTCATCATGAGCATTAATAAAAAATGTGCCTTCATAAGCTAGGCATAACCAAAAATAATACATATACATCGTCAAAAATGTTCCTTCATAGAAAGACATACATAACAAAAAGATACATCCGTAAGTACATAAAATAAACAGGGTAGAGACCGACTCTCTCCCTCATGGGGTGTGCCAAATCTACCACTCGGGGGAAATCTCTGTGATGGACCTACAGGAGGGGTTATACCCTGCTGACCTACTAGGGGATGCTCCACTAATATAGTTGATGGAGGTTCCCTGCGTAACTATGAGGCACTCCTATTCATACCATATTGAATGAATGTTGGGGATCTCTCGACCCTCTACAATTGTGTCATAGTATAGAGACTTGTAGTATGTAGCCTCTCCAATAGTTACGGCCATATCCATGTAAACCTGAGGTGTAGCAAAAGTACTAATAGACCGATGCAGAGAGGCAACCTCCTCTGAAATCCTGACCACCACGGCCTGAGCCTATACTCACTCTATCCAAAGATGATCTCACTCGCTATAGCTTCCTATGCTTGTGCCTTTTGTGCTACTAACTCGATCTTTCTTGACTGTAGTTGTTTCTTATATGCCACTATTTGATCCCTCTCGTAATAACATGGTCTCTCTCTTTGGTGGCATGGAGCTTCAAAGTGATTACCTGCTATAACTATTGCCGCAATGCAGCTAACTCTCCCGCATCATGTGGATCATGATCTCCTCCGCCTCCGACTAGACTATGTGATGAGCTAACAATAGGAGCTTTATGTGGAGGCTATTATACATGTGCCTATGGAAGTACCAAATTGCAAAAGGAACATATAATCCCACCTACATACCCACATGGGGCATCTTAATATGTGTGTGTACATGTGGTTGTACACGAACTGTCTCTATGCTCTAGGTCCTTATCCTTGTCCATCCCCACCATCTTGACCAAATCCATTGTCATCATCACTCCTTGCTAGCCTCTCTATCCCACTCTCCCTTTGTGAGGCTAGTAATTTGTAGGTGGCCACACTTCTACATCCCATGTAGCTTGTGGTATAGTAAATCACCTAGGAAGAACCGTCACATACTAGATGGGATATGCCACTTTGGTCCCTGGATCTCGATTTGTTGTAATGGGGCCCATACTAGTGGAGCCATCTGCTCAAAACTATCCCTCGAACTACCGTGTCTTGATCAAAGGGCCTATGTCAAAATTCTCTCTAGTACATGTACATACCACATCTCTACACTTGGCACATCCCGCAATACCCCAAGCTGCCATTGTGACGTGATCAATCCTTTAGTACTCCATAATGTAACTATAAATTCCAATCGTAAAATACTCAATCATGGCAACACTAAGCTTAACTACATCCTCTCGGCCACCGATAATGCATGTATGGTCTCTAGACTATCATATGTAACTATATCTCATCGAAGGCATGACGATAGAAATATATGTCGCCTATGTTCCCATGCACATCATCACCTACTGGAGCCCATCCAATCATCAAGGCTCGTCAGAGCTTCATCTTGTAGTGCACCCGTAGGGAAAAAAATGGCAATATGGTCCCATGCCCATATCTAAAATAATGTGGCTAGCCCTATGGTCTTCCACCATGGTAAGTAATCAGTGTGTAAATCATAGTATAAATATGCAAGTAGGAACTAAACCCAAAGAATATCTCTCTCTCCGAGTAGACCACGAATCACTCTTATAAAGCCTAAGGGAAATGAAACACTAGTCTTGTCGGGTAGTAGGATGTCATTGACAAGATCCATAAGGTATACTACAACCCGGGATAGTCTCGGATCTCTAAAACATGGCTGTAATCTAATTGATATCCCCTCTCGGGTATCTCATCTACAAAAATAGCTTAATTAGACAATCAATGACATAGGTCCGCCTCCTATCATACTCTATCCACGACCCCATGATCGGTACTCGAGTATCTACCATATTTCATCTAATGTAATAAACATATTACCATTCATTACCCGTAAACACCGACTCTTGTTGTGCCACCTCTCGCCTAAGGTTTTGGTAAGGCTATGGTATAGTGTGATTTGTGGCATGTGTGCCACGTAGAAAGCTCTGTGACATCCAAGGTAATCTCCATAAAGATACTCTCATGTCACAAGAAGGTCACCTAAAAGGTGACTAATCTACCATGTTTCTCTCAAGTTTGTAAAGCGGAAGCTACCTCTGCAAGATCAAACGACACACTCATTAACCTTTCTTCTATCTAACATCATCTAACAACAACCTACTAACCCCTACATTCCTCTAAAAAAGAAAAGAAATTTTTTGTCTCCCTTTCATCTCTCGCATGCCCCTAAGGACACTTACACACCCCTACCGTCATATGCACACCCAAATGCGCATACACACCCTTTATTGTACTCCCCACGCTCCTTTGAATGTGTGCACGTGAAACCAACCGATCCTCTCCCCTAAATGCCTACGTGCCCCTTCTTGTGCCCATGCACATTTTCCTACACATGCGGGCCTACCCGTATGCCAAAACCCTCCCATGGTGCCCACACACCCCTAACTACATATGTATCCACGCACATATGCTTTAAACCCATTTTTAACACCCACGCACCCTTACTAATGTATGCTCATGCATGCATATGTATTTCTCACCCCGTGCATTCCCAAGGCACATGTATACGTCATTTCCAACGTTCTAAGCCTAATAACTATCATTAAATGCCATAAAAGAAAAATAGGGATGGGATACTCACGTAAATACCATTGTTGTGAATCCACACGTATCGAACCGTGTCTACTCACCTCCTACGCCTCTAACTTATGTCATCTCTCTCGCATATTAAAGACAATATCACGATAAAATTAGTAAAGGTTTGGCAACAAATGAATTACTCACGATGATTTACCCCCTAGGAGGGATATATGTGGCCATTATGACATCGCCATGATGTGTTTTCACTCACCGTGATGGCTGAAATGTGTGATTTACCTACCGCGATATTTATTTTTAATAAACGATCATTTTTGCCTATTTTTTGTCTCGTCGGGCATATTTTTCTCCCCTGAGCCCGTTGCTTCTCCTTGGGGAAATTTTATTACTTCCGGCAATCTTCCATCCTACATTCTTCTAAAAATAAAAACTAAAAAAATCAATATTTTCAAAAAATTGCAAAAATTAAAAAACTTCCAAAAATTAGTAAAACTTTGGTACACAACTGAAGCCTGTGTCAAATGCATTGTATTAAAATTATATCTTTCTTACGTTTTCACTTGTTTTTGTAACAATGACTCATAGATCATTTGGATCTACCCCATTAACAAAGTTGGTTTGCTTTTCATTGGACCCCTGCATACACCATATTTCCCCTCACATGTATCCTTTCTTGGGGCATCACTTTTAACCCTTGTTGTTATGCACAAACATTTGGGAACTATAGCTCGATAACAAACATTTGTGCAACTATCTTAGAGGTTGTTGGTTTAAGTATGTGTGATTGTAATTGTTTCCTATTAGGTTTCTTATTTACTTTCTCATATTGCATTACATCATCTATGTTACATGGAGTTGGTATTTTAACAATGGACAATTGTTTGTACTATGGATTTTCATGTCATTCTACACTTCTATCGTATGCTTACATTCTTTTAATAAGGACCGATGATGAAGATTCTTGGCAATATGATGAAAATAAATTTTTTTACAAGGCATTGGATAAATGTTAGCTCAATTCCCCTTCCTCATACTTATTCTCTTATATATCCATTTTTCTCTCTATTATACTCATCTTCTCCATTCTTCCTCTACAGTCATGCACGCACGACTCTCAATACAAATATTAAATATTTGGTGTCCCGCCATCAAAGAGGGAAACTCCCCGTCAACTCGGTTATTTAGTATGACATGGAAGACGAGCAACGTAAATGAAAGCTAGAGAATTAGATTTCCTGGTAATTGGTACTAAATATCAACTTGAATAATATGGCTTCATTGCTTCTCTTCATACTATTCGGCTCTTTTCCTAAGCGAATCTTTTTCCTTCATCTTCTATCTATTTCCTTCATTTTTTCAATCGTCGATTGATCTCTTTCATCACCCCATCGAAACTCAAGGGGGAATCCTTCACTCTATTAATTTTTCTTCCACTCCGTTAAATTTTTTTACTTTTATGTGATTTTCTACTATTTTTGAAGTAGTGTAGATTACGCCACCCCAAAGAGGGTAAAATGTAGACACGTATAATTTGATTAAAGTAATTTTATTACTAACACCGCACTAGAAATTCTATTCCTCACAAATTGATGACACTTAGTCATGTAGGCTCTTTTTCTCCTCAAACTCCTTTTAATTAACTACTATCAGCCTCCTACCATGCATTTTACCAATAAACCTTCTTATTAACTAACCCCCACTTCTAGAACATTAAAAATCTATCAAAACCTCCTCCAGATGCTCCCAGAAAGTTTCCTAAGCCTACTTGGGATTCTTAATTAATAATAAAAGATTAATTAGCTTCTAATCCTAGTAAAAAGTACTTTGACTTGCTAAAAGTTCTTTTTGGACTTACCTTTTGTCCCACATGCACCAAAATCATACCATTCTTGGAATGAGAAACCTATAAATAGAACCCTCCTCCTCATCATTTCTTAGAAAAATTTTACTCTCTAGTATAAATTATAGGAAATTAGGATCTTGAGCATTTCTCCATTTATTGAGCTAATATCTTCATAGTGCATCCATTAACTCAAGCTTGAGTAATATGGAGAGAACCAATATGGTCTTGTAGCCATTGTTGGTGAGACTCCATTCTCAAACCTTGAGATCATACTAACAATCAAATCTAATTGCTAAGGATCTTCTTAGGTTCATTTCAAAGTTAACATTCAAAGAGTAGAGATTGATTTAGACATGTTAGTTTGATTGTTTTCAAATTTATATGTATGTTAAAGAAATTAGCCTCCCTAAGCTCTTATCTTGATGGTTCTTATTAGGTTAGTTTAAAATCTTTAAAACTCTTAGGTGTTTAGTTTCAAGTCTTATAGATTTTCTAATTTACACTTGAACACATCTGTAATTAGCAAGGACCACCCCACAACTATGCCACAAAGGTCCTAAAGCTATACCATAACCATACTATAACCACACTGCAATCACTTTGCAACTAACTCGCAACCACTTCACAATCACTTTACAACTATATCGAATGGCCTATAACCACACCCAATTGATTGCAACCAGATAAACAACATCTTGCAACATAGCTAAAATCAACATGTAACCACATTACAATCACCCCAAAACCACATCACTAATCCAGAGGACAATTTAAAACTTTAGAAATTTCCAAAATCTTTCAAATCCGTAATAAGACATAAGAGCATTCCCAAATATTTCCGATGGTATAAGGAACACCGAAAATGGAGATTGTACGCTCAAGTTACCGCTGGTCAAAGTTGGGAAAAAGTAGGGTAAAGTGGCTAATCGACCATGACACATGGTAAAAATTTGTTTTTGTGACTTCGGTCTTCGATAATCGCCTCATGGATGGTTAGGCCCTCCTATTTATCGGAATGGGGCCCTCAATCAAGGTCGACAAACTCTTTTTGACGAGGGGTGCCTTTTTAATCTTTTCTTCATATTTACATTGCCACAAATTTGTATATATATGCCATAGATTGTTCTTGCAGGATAAATGTGGGATATTACATGGCATTGTGATAATATTATGCATTATATGGGGAACGAGTTAATTCTTCATCTTTGTGAGCTACCCACATTGCTTGACCAAATCATCCTAACCATTCAGTCCCGACTCCCCACATCATCCACCCATATATCTAACTACCAAGCCATACTTAGCTCATATGCGGTGGCCACATTAAGTGGCAATTGAAGTTGGTGATAGGAAGCCATGTCAACACAATGCACCGGTCATACCAAAATTGGTACAATAGCCAACCGGTTTACTAATGTGGTGAAACATAACCACAACCACCTACGTGTGTCTTAACAAAACGTGGATTTGAAGCCACATACACTAAATGGCAGGGTAAATTTAAACCCCCATCTCGTCAAATCCCCAAACAATGTGGGATTTATTCCCAAAGGGGTAAATTTGAATCAGTGGGTAGTTGGGGTGGTTCAAAGCTCCAATAACCATTTTACCAAAATAATAGCCCACTACCATGCCACGAGAGCTCGATGAGTTATATAATGAGCTTGACTTTATTTAAACATGTTGTTATAGGTCTATGTATTGGACTAGAATAGGAAATTTTTGGGAAAATGAAAAATTAAGGCACTTAGAGGAAAAACCAGGTCTTGGAGAAAACTTGAAAGTTGTGAAAAATTCAAATTCAAATATTGTGATGTATTGTTTTTCCATTTTGGAGTTCGTAATCTGATTTTGTAAAGCAGTTTGTGAAGCTTTTGTCAAAGAACTAAAGGAAAATCAACTGTGAAGCCAAGAGAAAAAATATGATTGTTTTGTAGAGCTCACGGGTTCTCGAGGACTTATGGAAGGTTATAAAAAGATTCATTATTTTATTTTATTAGCAAGTCTAAAAATTAAAGGATTGGTTCTAAAATGAACCCAGGGAAGTAGGAATTCCGAACCCCGTAAACAATCCTTGTGTTGTTTTATCAGAGTTTTCCTTTTAGTTTCTAATTATTTGTAGTGATTAAATTCATATTTTAATGTGGATGCAAAATTTTAATGAGTTTTGACAATTCTGGGAAAATTAGTTGAATCAGGTAAACTTGAATTTAAATGACTTTCATCAAACAATGAATTCAGAGAACTTAAAATCAGTTTTGGATCAGTCATAATTATATTTTAAAAATCAGATTTTGATCAATTTTGGATTAATTAAAGTCTTGAAAATTGATGAAGTTATAAGGCCTTGGTAAATAGTTGAAAAATTAAAGTAATTACTTATGTTTATGGATCATGTTTTGATATCGAAAAGACTAATTTAATAGTTTGATTTCTTTAGATAAAATAGTTGGTTCAGTTGTGATTGGATAGGTACATGTGCACTATGGGAAAGTTATCAAAACACAAAAAAATTGATGAGATTGAGGCTTATAATCACCATGTTTGGGAAGATAAATCTCTCCCGAGATCAATGTATTACTTATTAGAAGAAGAGTATGCTTGTTTAAAATCAGAATTACAAACCAAGGATGAGATCTTGGTAAGGTTACAATGTGGTGATCATAAAAAGGAATTACCTTCAACTTCATATGCAGAAACCATGACTAATGAGTGCACTATAAGTTATTCACCACATGATTATTCTTCCCATTCTAATTCAGATTTAGGTAATGATGCTTTTGGTTTATTTGAAAAACACACTAAAGGCATTGGATCTCGATTATTGTTGAAAATGGGATTTGATGGAAAAGGCCTTGGTAAAAATGGCCAAGGAATTACTAACCCAATACAAGTTGAGGATCATCCTCATTTTGCAGGTTTGGGTTTTTCTAGTGTGGGAATGGATATTGGAGAATCCTCCAAGCACACTGAAGGGAGACAAGCTTCCGACAACAAAGTGAATACCCCACTAGTATTGCAGGATGGATTTGGTAAGAAAACATAGAGAAGAGGTAATGAAATACCACCTCCTTGTTCTTATCATAATCATAAGCATAAGGGAAATTGTAAAACTTATGAGGATCCACTCTTTCAGTTTAAGCAATATGGTTTTAATATATAGAAAATGATGAATGTTTTTCATGCAATTTTTTTGGGTTAAGTAGCCATTATGTTGCCAGTTGTTGGAAGAGAGGGACACTATTAAATAAGTTGGTGTTATTCATCAAGAAAAAGGCAAATGAAAAACCAATCTCGTAGCTCTCAGGTGAGAAATGGAAGACATATTTCCTCATCCTAGAAGAAGGATAAGAGGAACTATTACACTCATTATTGTATGAGTGGATGAAAGGTTGATAAATGTTGGAAAATTCATCAAACAAGCCATCCGAGAAATGGTAAGAAAATGTTGGTTTATAAGGTAAAAGAAGTTGTTAATCAACCAACCGAAAATTAAAAACCTTGGATCTATCCACAGATCGTCACATATGAGTTCATTTTATATTGATATGGATGATGAAAAATGATTTGTTTTCATGGATAGATTTATATAACATTGTTGATATGGATGATTAACATGCATTATTTTTAGAGCATTTTGTGGGATTTCGATGAATTTTGAAAGGAAAAATTCCCATATTTTCATTTTCTTTGAAATTGAAATAATGGTGTCACCTGTAGGGAAGATTTGAGGGACAAGTTTATCATACTTAGATTATACTTCTCACTTGATAAGGTTGAAAAAATCCATTTTTATTATTGGTATCAAAGTATGCATTCAAGGGGGCATGGGTCTACTGTCTACTTTTAAAAATTTACATTTCAAGATTCTATTGTTGATTTTCATTGTGGAAATTTGGGCACCATTCTCAGTATTGTAATTAATATAAAAATTATTGTGTCTATGTAGGGTATTTGCACATACATCAAGACCCTTGTTTTGGAAATTTATTTGAACTAATGTTGCCCAATTTTTCATCCCTTACAAAATTCAAGCAACTTGCACAAGTGTTAGAGTTGGCGGATATTCAGAGGAAAATTTGAAAAATTACAGAAGCTTTGAGCATGTTGTGGATGAAGAAGAAAAACCACGGAGAATTTTAAGTGTGTCACGAAAAAGGAATGCATGTTGCAAGCTAAAGGACATGATCTCCTAATGTTCCAGACAAAATAAAAAGACCGCCAGGGTCTAAGTTGCACCGCAGAGTAAAAGGTAGAATTTGATAAATCCGCCAAGGCCGATGATGTGGAGCAAGGTAGAGAAATAGAAAACCATAGAATGGGAGATAAAATTTGTTGGAGTCCATGGAACTCAAGCGATATAAAGGAATGATCCACAGATGTCAAAAGCCATGCAAGGTTGAGACAAGGAAGCCACGTGCTAAAGGAGAACAATAGTTTTCCGTAGATTGTTATATGAACATGAATCTGATTTGATTATTGAAAATATGATATTATTTAAAGGAATATTAGCCTTCTCCATGCGAAAGCAATCAGATTTCATGGATTAAATAATGGTAGGTGGTGGAAGTGAAGAAAAATGTCTCCAACATGCAAAGAGGTTGTTTCAAGTGACACAACCACCAAAGATTAAATGTGGTATGGGAACTCGGTTGAAAAAGGCATGTAATAAAGGATAAATAGAGAAACACCTTTTTCCCTAAGATAAATTAATGAAGGTGGTTGGGATTAGTTGAAGGAATTTGAATTTATCATTATGTTTGTGGAGCTGTTTTCATGTTTGAGTGTGGTACACCTTCTATGTGTTACACTCGGTATTTTTACGGTCCCACTCGCCGTGAATGGGTCGGGGGTTTGGGGCAAAGCCCCCGAAGCAAATTTTCATGGGTGTTTTATTAACCCATGGGTAATGGGTAACCATTATGGGCTGTTTTTGGGCCCATGGTTTTTCGGTACCCATTGTTTCGATACACATAGTTCTTTTCCCATTGTTTTTATACCCATGGTTTTTGCCCTTGGTTTTGATACCCACGGTTTTGTATCAAACTTCTTAAGCAATTGTCTATTTATATGATCTTATGCATATGATAGATAGAAAAGCAAATGTATTGCATATGTGCTTTGAATTCGGGTGTGAATTCTGTAGAGTTTGTTGAGCATAGCTCCAAACGGATCTGGGCATCAGATTGAGAGAGTGGAGACTTGTAATAAAATCGAGCAAGTGATTCTTGGTGGATGTAGCCTATATTGGGTGAACCACATTAAATATTGTCTCTCTATGTTGTGTTATTTATTTTGCACTTTTATTTGAGATCTATAATATTTTCGCATATTAGTTTCTACTGGTTGCGATTCTGTAAGGGATTATTCCGCATATTTTATCTCTTATTTCCTAACAATTGGTATCAGAGCCTGGTTTGGTGTTCTGAAGTGTTGAATCGTAGGGAAAGTTTTTAGCTTGAGTGGGAGCTATGGTAGATGATGGAAGATCTAGGGTTGATAAATTCAACGGGTAGAATTTCAGTCTTTGGAAGATGCAGATGGAAGATTACCTTTATCAGAAGGATCTTTATACTCTGTTGTTTGAGAAGGTGAACAAACCCTCGAGTATGAAAGATGCGGAATGGGATTTGTTGGATCGGAAGGCACTTGGAATGATTCAGTGTGTCTTGCATCTTCGGTATCATTTAATGTTTCAAAGGAAAAGATGACAAAAGATCTAATGGATGCATTAGGAAGTTGTATGAAAAACCCTTTGCCTCTAACAAGATATTTTTAATGAAAAATTTGTTTAATATGAAGATGTATGAGAATAGTTCAAGAGTGAGATCATTTAAATTATTTTAATACGGTTGTGAATTTGCTAACTTCGGTTCTAATAGAATTTGATGAAGAAGTTAGGGATTTATTAATTTTGTGCTCTTTACCCGAAAGTTGGAATAGTCTCGTAATGGCGGTAAGCAACTCGGTTCCAAATAACTCAAGTTGAAGTTTTAGGATGTTGTAGAGGGTGATTCTAAGCAAGGAAATGAAAAGAAAAAGCTCTAGTGAATCTTCTACTTCAGAGAATGCTTTGACAGTGGAAACTAGAGGGAGACAAAAGAATAGAGGAAGCCGTGGAAAATCAAAGGATCGAGAAAGGTCAAAATCCAAAAGCAAGATAGTATACTGGCACTATGGAAAGCTTGGGCATGCAAAGAAGGACTTTTGGGAGATTCAGGATAAGAAGAAACAACATGAAGAAAACAAGGAGGCAAATGTGGCAACGGGTAATGTATGTCAGGATGCTTTGATTCTTTCTTTGCACAATATTACTGAATCTTGGGTTTTAGATTCGGGGATTCTTTCCATGCTTCTCCACATAGGCATTATTTTGTTGATTATGTGCAAGGAGATTTTGGGCATATTTTTCTTGGTGATGATGAGCCTTGCAGCATAGTTGGAAAAGGCTCTGTTCATGTTAAGATGCATAATGGGAATACTTGGCTATTGAAGAATGTCAGACATGTGCCTACATTAAGATGAAATTTGATATTGGCAGGGTAATTGGGAAGTGATGGTTGTATTGTGATATTTACAACGGACTCTTGGAAGGTTACCAAGGGTGCTCTTGTGGTGGCAAGAGGTAAGAAGGTTGGAACCTTGTATTTAACCACTTATAGCACTAATGTTTGTAATCTTGTGGCTTCAAAAGTAGATATAATATTGTGGCACTATAGGCTCGGTCATATGAGCCATAAGGGCATGGAGATCATAAAGAAGGATTTTCTCGGATATACAAAAATAGGTTTGGAGTTCTGATGAGGACTACATATATGGGAAACAAAAGCGAGTAAGGTTTCTCAAGGTTGGACCTACAAAGAAAGAGAGTAAGTTAGAGCTGGTGCATTCTAATGTGTGGGGCCACTCAGGTATCATCTCTTGGGGGTTCAAGTTATTATGTTACTTTTATTGATGATGTAATAAGGAAAGTTTGGGTTTATTATATTAGAAACAAATCTGATGTATTTGACACTTTTGTTAAATGGAAATCCTTGGTAGAGAATGAAACAAGTCTTAAGCTAAAATGTCTTAGGTCAGATAATGGAGGGGAGTATTGCAGCAATGAATTTGATGATTATTGTTCTAAGAATGGAATCCACAGAAAAAGACGGTTCCAGGAACTCCGCAGCAGAATGGGGTATCATAAAGGATGAACAGAACAATAATGGAACATGCTAGGAGCATGAGGTTACATGTAGGACTGCCTCTTTCTTTTTGGGAAGAAGTGGTGAGCACAACTGTGTACTTGATAAACAGAGGACCCTCAAGTGCCTTGGATGGAGGCATACTTGAGGAGGCTTGGTATGGTAAGAAAGTTGATTATTCATTTCTTAGATTCTTTGGATGTGAGGTGTTTGTTCATATAGACAAGGATGATAGGACCAAGCTAGAGGCTAAATCGAAAAATTTACTTTCATTAGTTATGGTGGTGATGACTTTGGATATAAATGTTGGAGTATTAAGGAAAAAAATCATTCGATCTAGGGATGTGGTCTTTAATGAGAAAGTCATGTATAAGCAAAGCAGCTTATAGGAAAATAGGGAAGAATCCAAGAAAGAATATGCAATAAGAGAGGATCTTCCGGATGGAAAAGTGACACATGAATCGCCTTCAGAACCCCTCAACAGAACCCCAAACTCCTATATTGAGGAGGTATTCTAGGGTAAGAAGAGAACTCGAACGTTTTTCTCCTTCTCTTTATTATTTATTACTCACCGATAGTGGAGAGCCGAGAGCTTTGATGAAGCAATGCGGTAGATGCTAGGAAGAAGTGGGAGCAAGCCATGGATGAGGAGCATAAGTCTCTCATAGAGAACCAGACTTGGGATTTGATGAAGCTACCAGAAGGCAAAAGAGTATTGCAAAACAAGTGGGTGTACAGAGTTAAAGACAAAGAAGGAGGAAAGAAAAGATATAAGGCCCGATTGGTGGTCAAGGGGTTTGCATAGAAACAAGGTATAGATTTTGATGAGATTTTTTCTCCTGTAGTAAAAATGACTTCTATCAGAACTGTTCTTGGAATAGTGGCAGCAGAATATTTGCACTTAGAACAGTTAGATGTAAAGACTGCATTTCTCCATGGTGATTTGGAGGAGGAGCTATATATGCAACAACTAGAAGGATATGAAGTCAAAGGTAAAGAGGAGATGGTGTGAAAACTAAAGAAGAGCTTGTATGGCCTAAAACAAGCTCCACATCAATGGTATAAGAAGTTTGATAGCTTCATGATGGAGCAAGGTTATATTAGATGTCATTCTGACCATTGCGTGTATACAAAGAAATTTGAGGATGGAAGTTATATTATCATGTGTTTGTATGTTGATGACATGTTGGTTATAGGTAAAAACATGTAGGAAATAAAAGTACTCAAGAAATAGCTAAGTGAATCCTTTGATATGAAGGATTTGGGGGTAGCTAGAAAAATCCTTGGTATGAGGATAACTCGGGATAGGAAGGAACGGAAGCTGACTTTATCTCAGGAAGAGTACATTAAGAAGGTATTGGATAGGTTTAACATGCAGGATGCTAAACCGGTTGGGACTCCTTTGGCAGGCCATTTTAAGTTATCAAAGGAGCAGTGTCCCAAGACAGAGCAGGAAAGAAACTAGATGTCCATGGTACCTTACTCATCAGTGGTTGGTAGTTTGATGTATGCTATGGTGTGCACTAAGCCTGATATTGCCCATGCAGTGGGAGCTATGAGTAGATTTATGAATGATCCAGGTAAAGAGCATTGTCAAGCAGTAAAGTGGATCCTTCGGTATTTGAGAGGGACCATGGTGACAGTTTTGTGCTACAGTGGATCAGACACCACTTTACGTGGTTATGTAGATTCAGACTTGGCTGGAGATGTTGACAGCAGGAGGAGCATGATAGGTTATATTTACATTGTAGGTGGGACAGCAGTGAGCTAGATTTCACGACTACAGAATTGGTGGCTTTATCAACCACGGAGGCTAAGTATGTTGCTGCCACGCTACAGAGGCAAGAAAAGAGATGATTTGGTTACAAAAACGCTTTGAGGAGTTGGGGCATAAGCGAAGGAATGTAAGTTGCATAGTGATAGTCGGAGTGCTATACACATAGCTAAGAACTCGCTTTCCACTCCAGGACGAAGCATATATAGTTGAGATATCACTTTATCATGATAGCTTTGGAAGAAGATAAGTTGAAGTTGGAGAAGATTCATACCAATCAGAATCCTGCAGACATGATGACCAAGGTGGTCACAAGGGATAAACTAAAGCTATGTTCAGCTTTGGTTGGCCTTTGCGGATGATAGTGAAGGGTTAAGAAGCTTACTTAGTGGAAATCAGTCTCCAAGTGGGAGATTGTTATGTTTGTGGAGCTTATTTTCATGTTCAAGTGTGGTACACCTTCTATGTGTTACACTTGGGTATTTTTACGCCGATCCCGCTCGCCGGTGAGCGGGTCGAGGGGTTCTGGGCAAATCCCCAAGTAAATTTTCATGGGTGGTTTATTAACCCATGGGTAATGGGTAACCATTATGGGCTATTTTTGGGCCCATGGTTTTTCTACCCCATTGTTTCGATACTGCAGTTTTTGCCCAATGTTTTTGATACCCACGGTTTTTGCCCTTGGTTTTGTATCAAACTGCTTAAGCAATTGTCTATTTATATGGTCTTATGCATATGATAGATAGAAAAGAAAATGTATTGCAGATGTGCTTTGAATTCGGGTGTGAATTCTGTAGAGTTTGTTGAGCATAGCTCCAAACGGATCTGGGTATTGTATTGAGAGAGTGGAGGCTTGTAATAAAATCTGAGCAAGTGATTCTTGGTGGACGTAGCCCATATTGGGTGAACCACGTTAAATATTGTCTCTTTGTGTTGTGTTATTTATTCTGCACTTTTATTTGAGATCTGTAATATTTTCTGCATATTAGTTTCTACTGTTGCGATTCTGTAAGGGATTATTCCGCATATTTTATCTCTTATTTCCTAACATTTACCTCTAATTTCTTATCTCTTTCTCTTCCATGATTTTCTATATATTGTAGAGCAATGCTCATTATTAACATTGGATAATTTTGAAATGCAAAGTCATCATCTTATGTTGTACAAGTGTTCTAAGGGTTGCATGCCTTGGACATGAGTTCTGTAAATGTTTTGCATCTTCTTCCTGCCTTGTAATGATCTATGCATGATCTCTAGGAAATAAAATATTAGTTTTGTGGCTCATTCTAGCCTTAGCTATCATTTTGTTGCACTCTCTTTCCTCTCATTATTTTACAAGTGTGTTGTATGTGCTATTTCAAAACTCTGTGTTTATTGTGCATCATGAAAGTGGGTCTCGTGAGGTGATTTTAATCTTGGTCTTCATTTTGACCATCTTCATCATTGTTTACCTCCATTTTCACTCTTGTTGAAGTGTTCATCCTTTTTTTTTGGTGATATCGCCTCTGTATATTAGGATTTCTATTTTATGCATCTCCTTCTCACCCTGGTCCCTTGGAAAGTTAGAGTAAAGCTAGATAGTTGCATTTCAATTTCCAGAGGAGTTGTAGTAGTAGAAGTAGAGGAATCCATCCTTCTCCACAGGTCTATCTCATTTTGAGTCTCACAACTTGGAAATCGTCCCATGTTGACTCAAATTTTAGGTTTTCTATGATCTAAATGCGGGTGTAATTTTGAGCTCCAACATTTTGGCATGTCGGGTGGGACATAAGTCAAATATTTCCAGATTTATCAAGTTCTGATGTGTGCTTGATAAAATTCCATCCTTTTAGAGGTTTTGTGATAACACATCTGGTGACTCCAAGTAGTAAATCTACTAGTTTCAGTAGTTCAAGTATCCTTGATTCATGAGAAGGATACAAACTCAGTCTAGAACATGAGAAAAAGGTGTATTCGAGTATTTATAGCTATCTCCATCTCCTCTAAATAGAACTCTCTCTACACCTCTGCCTGGTAGACCCTTCTTGTAGTCCAAAGAGTTCTTAGACCTATTATAATGGCTCATCAACATCCGCCACCTCAAAACCATTTGTGAACTTCATAAGTAGCATCCCGCTTGCCTTGAATGCCCAAAATCCTATTCCTGTTGCGTGTTGAAGAATATTCCATACTTCACAGGAGAAAATCACACTACTCCAATTAATCACATTCAGGACATTACAAATGTTTGTGCAATTCATGAAATTTCTGAAATGGACATGGAAGTCAAACTCTTGGCTTCATCCCTTAAAGCAAAAGGCCCCGAATGGTTTATAAGTTTAATCTGCGAGTTCAATCAGAATTGGAACGAGTTGTGAAAGGCCTTATATAATCAATTTGGGAAAAGAGCTGATAACTTGTATCTTTTTGAGTAGCTAACCATAATCAAGAGAGCACCTAATGAACAAATGGTAGATTTCAACTTCAGATTCTAGAGGACCTGGGACAGAATTCCAGTTCTTGTCAGGCCTAAAACAGAAGGCACATTCCTATACTTTTTAAAATCTCTTAACTCTGACATATCTATTATGGTGTAACCAATCAGAGGTGTAACTCTACCAATGGCTTATGCATTGGCCATTAGGGTTGAGAATTGTTTAATTCATGCTGGAAAATTAGCTCCTATGCCACCTATTTCATTATTCTTTGAATTTCCACAAGCCGCGCAACCTTCCATTGCTCCTATCCCTCAACAAAATCTATAGCTTATATATTCCACATCACAAACCCCCACACAAAAAAAGGAATATGAAGAAATTAAATATTTGATTAGAAACTTGACAAAGAAATTTATATCCCTAGAAAAATAGCAAGCCCAGACATATAGAAATTATCAACATAAAGGGAAATCTTCAAATCATGGATATCAGCCATACATAAACCAATAGTATAATAAAAAATAAGCACAAAACCAGTAGAATAGCAGATGGAAAATTCAAATTTCTCCTCTTCCATTGGAAAATATACCTTCTTCGTAGGCACTTCTTGCCCCCATTTCTAGTTAAGCCTTAGTTCTAGTATAAAACAATATGGCACAAGAAACAGAATGGTGTTTCCCATGCAATATACCTCATAACCAACTTGGATGTGAAAGGGAAATGTATCTCCAAGCCTACGTGATTCAAGGTGCTTCCAACCAACAAGAACCACTTTTAAAAATACCAAATACCAAGAATGAAGGTTAACAAGATTCCGTGGATACCAATATCATGTTCTTTGGCACTAAGGACTTCTATGGAGTGAATCAGGCTATTGGCAGCTCCGAGAGACCTCAGATGAGTGTTGTTGACAACACGTGGAACAAGAAAATAATGTTGGAAGCTTAGAGTGTAACTCTTGTGGATCAAAATAATACCGTAGATCAAAATAATACCGTAGATAAAGGAAAAGCCGCAGATCTGAAACAAAAACAATAAAGAGCAATAAACTACATAATGAAGTAGAAAATGTGTCAAAGCAACCTGTGGTGCCTGATAAGATTTCCGCGGAAAAGGAGGTTGTTGTTTCACCAAAGCCATGTGATCAAACAATGCCGCAATAAAGGAAAGAAAGTAGCATGCCACAAATGCAGAAGACCGCGGGTCTCCCATTCAACATAGTTGAGAAAATGAAAAAGACTAATGTCAACATATCAATGTGGGATGCACTTTCCATTCCATCTCAGCGAGATATTCTATGTGAATCCCTCAAGCAACTACCTCCGGCTGATTCAATAATGCAAAAGGCTCATGCCACGGTTCATGTTTGCCAAAAGAAAGAGGACCAAGTAAGTAAGATTGTTAAAACCCCACCCTTTTACATGTCAATAATTGTGGGTAGATACCTAGTTCATAACTATATGATTGATTCTAGGGGCTAGTACTTTTGTAATGCCAAAGAAAATTGCTGATATCCTAGGTCTCAAATACAATCCTATGTCTAGGGGGGTTTTGTAACTTGATGGATCAATAGTGGGCATATTATGAGTGATTAAAGATTTAGAGTTAACCCTCCATGCTTTCCCAAGTCTCACAATAACCCATGATATATCAGTCATAGACTTGCCACCCATGTTTGCAATCTACCTGTCTAGAGATTTTACTACTAAGGTAGGGGGTTATCTGTCTTCAGATTGGACTCACATGCTTTTAAGGACCAGATATGGCACAAGATTCACAATCCAAGCCAAGCCTATCTTTTCTTATCACATAGAACCATAAAAACCTTCCCCTATCGAATCAAACTATCTAATACAAGAATGTGATTAAGTCTCAAGTCTAGAAGAACAACTTGTTCCTCCTCTCAAGCTTGACTTGATGTTTGATTTTCTCATAGATTGTAGTTTTCTTGTTCCAATAATGTGGTGGAATATGAGGCATTAGTGCATGGTTTGTTGATTGTGGAAAAGAGAAAGATCAAGAAGTTGCAAATCTTTGGAGATACTTGAGCTAGTCATTAACCAAGTCCATGGTAGATGTGCTACAAAGAACAAGATATTGAAGGCCTATAGACATAGATTTTGGGACTTCTGGAGAGTTTTGATGCTCTCAACCTATAGGCTATACCATGGAAGTTGAACAAGGAAGCAGATCAAATGGTGGCTCTTGGATCTCAATTTTCACCGCAGAAGACTTGGTTAAAGGAAAGACACAACATATCAAGATGGTTGTTAGGCCATCCATACCTGATAATGTAACCAGATGGAAAGTATTTGATAGTGATGAAAAAATTATCCAATTCATATAGAATGAAGTTGAATTTTCTTCAAAAATGTAGTCTGATTTGCAAGACATCTATGGTGATCAGATTATTCAGCTCAAAACCAATAAATTGCCAAAAGGATTGGTCACTCTAGAAAAAAATTAGTCCAGAGGATGAGTTCAAAGGTAGTTAAAAGAACATGGCAGAAAAATAAGAAGACTTTTAGCCTGTTGCAATTGCCCCAGGAAAAACATTTTTCTTGGAAAAGTATGTGATGAACATGAAAAGAAAATTTTTGTTGCCTTATGTCAAAATTTTAGTGATGTGTTCTCATGGGGCTATGAATATTTAAAATAATTCAATCCAAATATATCCCATCATTCTATTGATCTTGATCTTGATATCAAACCAATTAGGCAAAAAAATCCAAGAAACCCCAAGATAGAGCCCCTCATGAGAAAAGAATTTTCTAAACTCATTGAGGCTAAGATTATTTTTCCCATTAAGTACTCCACTTGGGTGACAAACTTGGTTCTATTCAGAAAGAAGAATGGTGAAATTAGGATCTGTGTAGACTTCAGGACCTAAACAAGGCCTCTCTCAAGGATCATTATCCTTTGCCTTCAATGGAGTAGATTCTGCAGACAGTGGCTAGATCTGAGAGATTTTCAATGCTTGATGGATATTTGGGATTCAATCAAATAAAAGTGAAGGAGAAGGATCAACAAAATATTGTGTTCACCACCAAATGGGGAACATATGCATATCAAAAAATGCCTTTTGGTTTATCAAATGTAGGTGCCACCTTCCAAAAAGAAATGGATATTGCTTTCAAAGGATATATCAATCAATTCATCTTGGTTTACCTTGATGATATCACTATTTTCTCAAAGCATAAAAAGATCATATTAGTCATCTTGAGAAGGTATTTAAAAGATGCAGGGAGTTTGGGGTATCTCTTAACCCCAAGAAATATAATTTTTCAGTCCCTAGAGGTAAGCTTTTGGGGCATGTTATTTCTAAAGAAGGCATTTTCATTGATCCAAAAAGAGTTTTTGCCATCCTTTCTCTTTATTTTCCAACTCACAAGCAAGATTTGCAGTCATTCCTTAGCAAGATCAAATTTTTTAGGAACTTTATTCTTTGCTTTGGGTCTTGTAAAGCCACTCACACTTATGCTCAGAAAAGATTCAGCTTTCAGATGAACCATTGAGGGGAAGGAAATTTTTAAAATATCAAACACAAAATAGCTCAAGCTCTTATGCTAATTGATCCAGATTACTCCAAAGATTTTATCTTATATGCATATGGAGTTGATTCTTGCATTGCCATGGTTTTAACCCAACCAAATGATCAAGACTTGGAGTAACTAGTAGCCTTCTTCAACTAAACCTTGAAGGATTATGAGCTTAATTACAACCATATTGAGAAGCAAGTGTTTTCCATCATGCGCACCTTGAAGAAATTTAAAAGCATGATTGTAGGTTGGTGTGTAAAGGTTCAGGTATCACATCCCAACATCAAATATTTCATATGGGAAGCAAATATCAATGAGAAGTGAGCTGGATGGGTGACTAAAATAATGAAATATGATGTGATCATTAAGGCCACAAAATTGGTCAAAGGCTATGCTCTCTGCAGACAATTGGTTGACGATGCGTGGAATGACTTAGAGAATAATTTATTCCTAGAAGAGGAGATCTGCATGAAATGTGAGAATAATGAAGACATGGTCATGGATAGCTAGATGAAGATAATGCTAACATTCCTCTCCCCTGGTATATATCCTCCTAGTCTCAGTAAAGAAAAGAGGCAACATTTACGGTTGCAGTCTTTTCCATATGTGCTGGTTGATGGCGTACTATTTAAGTGGAACATTGATGGCATGTTGCTTCGATGTATTGAAGGTGAGAAATGTGATAGGATCCTTATCAATTTTCATGATGGTTTCTCGGTGGTAATTTATCTCGCTAGGGATATAGATATGAATATCATAGAAGCCGGATACTTCGCATGCATTTTTCATGGATGCTCATAGATGGGTTAGGAAATGCAAGGAGTGTGTGCTCTTCACTAGAAAGAAAAGACTGGCGGCCCTGCCACTTCATCCAATTTAAGAAGATTAGTCATTCATATAATGGGGTCTTGCATTCAATGGGATTATAAATCCTCCATCTAGTGTGGGTCACAAATGGGTTTTCACAGTAACAAATTACTTCACTAGGTTGACTAAAGTCGCACCATTGAAATAAGCTACTGAATCACCCATATTGGAATTTATTGAAGAAATTGTTACAAGGTTTGGTGTACTCCAAACCATTATTTCTGATAATGATAAAGCTTTCTTAGGATCCAAAATCTCTAATTGGGCTCTTCAACTTGGAATTTATCTTAAAAATTCCTCCAATTATTTCCCCCAAGGTAATGGATTGGTAGAATCTACTAATAAAAACTTGATCAAAATTATGAAGAGGACTATGGACATCATTCAAAGGTAATGACATACAAAAGTAAGAAATTCTCTTTCTGAAGACATGATAAAAACGAAGAAGGCAATTAGAATTTCTCTCTATAAACTGGTATATGGAAAATAAGCTAGGCTTCTTTTGTCACTTGAGTTTCCTTCACTCGAATCAACATAACAAATGGAATTTGAAGGCGCTGATAAAAGAGAAATCAAAATGGTGGAATTGATGTGCCTAAAGGAAAATATAAATGCCACCATGGTCAAGATGGAACAACATCAAAATTCAACCAAACAGTGGTTTGATAGAAGACCTAGGACTTAGACATTCAAGGTCGGAGATATGGTCTTGAAATGGTTTGTGGAAAAATCTAAACTAGGAAGACACTCCAAATTTGATGCTATTTAGAGTGGACCATACATTATTACTTCTTATAAGGTGGCTAACTCATTTGAGTTATCTGATATTGATGGGAATGCATTTCAAATCCTAGTAAATGGGATTTATCTCAAACCCTCTCACTAAGATATCTCATAGCATCTTGTATATAGTAGCTTAGGATTTCAATTCCTCCAAGTGCTTCGGCACATTGATTTGTTGGTAGTGTAGGTTTCTTTTCCCTAAGTTCCTTGCACATGTTTTTTGCTTAGGGATCTTGTTGTAAAAGGTTTCATGTTGTCATAGGATGCTATTGTAGAATGAAATCCAAGCCAAT
Source organism: Taxus wallichiana var. yunnanensis (assembly GCA_018340775.1). Taxonomy (NCBI): domain Eukaryota; kingdom Viridiplantae; phylum Streptophyta; class Pinopsida; order Cupressales; family Taxaceae; genus Taxus; species Taxus wallichiana. The sequence continues at coordinate 945,517,235 of CM031235.1, forward strand.
GTGACCGATTTCCCTCAAGCGAAGGAGTTAAATGCATTAACAAAATAAATATGCTGACTTCATACCCAATGGATGACTAAGGTTAATGATCATCTATCTAGCAGGAAGATGACCCCTGTAAGTCACCATAAACGTTTCCCAATTTTTCATCCCTTGTAAAATTCAAGCAACTTACACAAGTGTTAGACTTAGTGGTTATTTAAAGGAAAATTTGAAAAGCATGGAAGGTTTGAACATATGCGGATGAAGAAGAAAAATTGTGAAGAACTTTAAGTGTACTATGGAAAAGGAATGCATGTCATGGGCTAAAATACATGATCTTATAATGTCGTAGATAAAATAAAAATTTCCTCGTCGGTCTAAGTTGCACCACAGTAAAAGGCGGAATTTGATAAAGCCTCCAAGGCCGGTCTTTGTAGAGCAAAGAGGAGAAATAGAAAACTGTGGAATGGGAGATAAAAGATATGGGATTCCATGATGTCGCGATACAAATGAATGATCAATTGATGTCAAAAGATGCGCAAGGTTGAGATAAGGAATCCATGTGTTGAAGGATAAAAATAGTTTTTTACGGATTCCTATATGAGCATGAATCTGGTTTGATTATTGAAAATGTGATACTATTTGAAGGAATATTAGCCTTCTCATGAGAAAGCAACCATATTTCATGGATTAACTAATGGTAGGTGGCGAAGTGAAGGAAAACATCTCCAACATGCAAAGAGGCTATTTCAGGTGACACAACCACCAATATTAAATGCGGTATGGGTGCTTAGTTGAAGAAGGCATGTAACAAAGTGGATAAACAGAGTGACACTGTTCACTAAAAGAAATTAATGAAGGTGGTTGGGATTGGTTGAAGAAATTCAAATTTCCCTCTAATTTCTTCTCTCTCTCTCTTCCACAATTTTCTATATATTGTAGAGCAATGCTCATTCTTAACGTTGGATACTTTGGAAATGTGAAGGCATCATTTTATGTTGCACAAGTGTTCTAAGGGTTGCATGCCTTGGACTCGAGTTCTGTAAATATTTTGCATCTTCTTCCTACCTTGTAATGATCTGTGCATGATCTTCTGCAATAAAATCTTAGTTTTGTGGCTTGTTCTACCTTAGCTATCATTTTGTTGCACTCTCTTGCCTCTCATTCTTTTGCAGGTGTGTTGTATGTGCTATTTCAGAACTTTGTGTCTATTTTGCATCACGAAAGTGGATCTCAGGACATGATTTTAATCTGTGGTCTTCATTTTGACCCTCTTCATCATTGTTTACCTCCATTTTCACTCTTGTTGAAGTGTTCATCCCCTTATTTTCTGGTGTTATCACCTTTGTAGATTAGGATTTCTATTTTATGCATCTCCTTCTCACCCTGGTCCCTTGGAAAGTTAGAGTAGAGCTAGATAGTTACATTTCAATTTCTAGGAGTAGTTGTAGTAGTAGAAGTAAGTAGAGGAAGTCGGCCTTCTCTCGGAGGTCTGTCTTAGTTTGAGTCCCACAACTTGGAGACAGTCCCATGTTGAATCAAATTTTAGGTTGTCTATGATCTAAATGCTGGTGTAATTTTGAGCTTCAACAACTACCATACGTGGTTACAATTAGTATGTACATTTATTTGTCTAACAAACTAGTTTGTAGATTTTTCCTCATGATCTTTTGTAGTGGATATAAATTTCCTTTGTTGTGGGTATGAAAATAGTTTATTTCCATCCTATTTACAATTTAGAATATTGGGATAGATATGTTATTGGCAGATTCACATGATTCAATTTTGACTCTTGTCTATTTTTGGCATGTGTGTGATCTAAGCATTCGGATCATACTATTTGTATTGGTTGACAATTTCACAGGGACAGTGGACACTAGTTATTTTTGGCATGTATTTTTTGGTGGAATTGATTTTACAGTGATTGGGATTATCACAAAGTATACATTGAAAAATTTCCTCTTCGGGAGAACAAGTTCCTATTTTTAAATTGATCGATTGTTTATGATGGTAGTTATAATTACTCAAATTTGAGTTCACAAATTGTTTGTAGAGATTGATAGAATCATAAATTATCAAGGATAATTTCCTATTATGGAAAACAAATGTATAATTTTTACCGATCAATTTTTGTGATTTGTTGATAAAAATTTACATTGATTTAACCCATAATTCTATTTTTGGAACTTGTATGTGTTTGTGAAATGCAGGAGGATTAGTAAAATTTTTGAGTGAAAACAATTTTTTGTGGACAAAAATCCTTTCTTGTGGGGAGGAGTGATCCGAAGGAAAATTTGGAACTTCAAAATTTCCAAAATCTCCCAAAACCATAATAGTACGAGAAGAGCATTCTCGAGAGCTTTCTAACGATATAAGGAATGTTGAAGACAAAGATCATATGATCAAGTTATCATTGGGACAAAGCAAGGTCAATGCCAATCAGGGCACGAAATGTGGCAAAAATGAACTTGGGAAAAAGGGTTTTTTTGGTGAGTTTGGTATTCAATGCTTGTTTATAGACAAGTGGGCCTGCTTTATTTTCTTGTTGGGTACCCCAGTAGGGCTTGACACACTCTTGTTGAGGAGGGTTACCCTTACGGCCTTTTCTTCATATTTACATTGCCAAAAATTTGTATATATATGCCATATAGTGTTCTTGCAAGATAAATGTGCGATATTGCATGGAATTTTGATGATATTATGCATTATATGGGGACCAAGTTAACTCGCTAGCTCGGATAGCTACCCAAATTACTTGGCTAGTTATCCTAATCATTCAGGCCCAACTCACTCACATCATCTACCCATATATCTAACTTTTGAGCCATACTTAGCTTGTATACAATGATAATAACACATGGCAATTTAAGCTGACAACGAGGAAGCCACATCAACACAACACACCGGCCATACCAAACTTGGTGCAATAGCCAACCGATCTACCAATGTGGTGAAACATATTCATAGCCACCTATGTGGTGCTTAACAAATTGTGGCTCAGTAACCACATGCACTAAATGACCACACCAAATTTAAGCTCCCATCTCATCAAATCCTTGAGCAATGTGGGATTTATTCCCAAAGGGGTGAATTTAAATTGGTGGGTGGTAAGGGTGGTTCAAACCCCTAACCACTATTTTTTTACCAAAATAATAGCCCACGGGTAGGCCATTAGAGCTTGATGAGTTATATAATGAGTTTGGCTTTATTTAAACAAAGGTTGTTGGAGGTTTGTGTATTGTACGAAACAAGTATTTTTGGAAAACTAAAAAATTTAGGCACTTAGAGGCCAAACCAGGTCTTGGAGTAAACTGGGAAGTTGTGTAAAATTCAAAGACAAATATGGTGATATAATTTTTTTCTATTTTGGAGTTCATAATCTGATTTTGTCAAGAAATTTGTGAATATTTTATCATAGAAATGAAGGACAATAAACTACGAATCCAAAAACAAACACAGAGAGAAATTTTTTGATTATTTTTAGAGCTCACGGGTTCTCAGGGACTTCTAACAAGTTACAAAAAGATTCATTATTTGATTTGTAATAATTTAATTATATTTACAAGTCTGAAAATTAATGGATCGGCTCTAAAATGAACCCAGGAACGTAGGAATTCCGAACCCTATAAACAATCCATGTGTCATGTTATCTGAATTTTTCTTTCTGTTTCTGATTATTTGTAGTGATTAAATTCATATTTTAATTTGGATGAAATTTTTAATGAGTTTTGAAAACTCTAGGAAAATCAATTGAATTGGGTAAACTTGAATTTCAATGGCTTTGATTAGAGACAATGAATTGATGGAAGTTAACATCGATTTGGATCAGCCATAATTAACCTTTTAAAATCAAATTCTCATCAATTTTGGATTAATTAAAGTCTTGAAAATTGATGAATTTATAAGGTCCTGGTAAATAGTTGAAAAATTAAAGTAGTTACTTGTGTTTACGGATCAATCATAATTAACCTATAACCATGTTGTAATTTACCTACAATTACAATGCAACTAGCTTTGAAACCATATCACAACATGTATGCAACCATGTCATAATAGGCTTGTAACTACATTGCAACTTGTTTATAACTAATATAAAACCGCATTATAACCTCATCGCCACGACACATGTATGACCCAATACTAATCAACCCACCACATATTCATCACCTTCTATCTAAAAAAACATGAAACCAATGTGAAATCGAGGTCACTTATAAAAATATTATATATAATGCATAGTTTAACCTCCTATGAAATTGATCCCAACCCATTTGATCATGCATATGATACAACTTACTAGTTTCCAACATGCACACCCAAGTACATATATCACCTCCACCTTGCACTCTCAACTCTTCTCGCTTACACTCTCCACTCCACCTCATGCACAATCCACTCTTACACCCCTCTACTCCACTCTTTATGCATTCTACCCTTGTGGTATTTACTTCACTCATGCCCATGTTCCATCCCTATCGAGATCCACTCCACCCCCATGCACACTCTTTGACTACTAATATTTTCTCCACCTCTTACACATGTTATTTCACTAACGAGCTATATTCTCTACCTCACATACATTATCCCCCTTTTCTCTTTGTTTTATCCCCATTTATGTTTTTAGAAATATCTTGTTAATGTTCAAATTTTAGTGTGTTATTGTATGGTGTGAGGAATTGTAATAACAATTGATATTGTTATTTTTGTTGTAATAATTAGTTAAAATAATGAGGTATGAAGAGATAATTAAGTTACATTTTATAGTTAGAATGTAAATACTTTTGATATTATTATGAGTGGTTGAATAATATAAGTATTGAATCTTACTTTATACAAGATCATTATGTTATTTATGTACACTTCTCTCTTTGTGCATATAAATCGTCATCTCAAATATTATTATTGTGTTTGAGTGTGTTTTATTGGTTTCAAAATAATATAAATATTCCATTTGGTATCTCGAGCATGCCTATTTTCTATTTCGTTTGTCCCGATGAAGAAATATTTAATTGTTGAAGGGGAAGACGTAGTTCTCCATTTACCCTATGAATGGTTTTACGAGTAGTTTGTGATATATTTAAGATTTTTTCCAAGTTTTTAGAGTGATTTATTATCCTTTAAAGTAATAAGGATATAGAATTGAATCGTATACCAACATTTTCCCCTCGTATATGATATTTGGCCAGCCTATCGGGTCTTGTACAACTAGGAGCTCTCTCATGCATAGGTAATATTACTCGAGATGATTTGAGACATCAACCACCATTTTGGATATTTATTTATCTAAATAAGTTAAGATAGTCGTGTATGGAATGGAAGGAATATGTAAGGAGTAACCATGAATAGAAATCTTTGAAGGCGATGATTTTCTTCCAGCTACTTACTTAGGTTTACCTTTAAGTACTAGCAAGATTTCTGTGGAGGTCTGGAATGATCTTATTAAGAGATTTCAAAGAAAGTTGGCTGGCTGGAAAGGAGCTGTACTTTCAAGTGCAGGCAAGTGCCTATTGGTTAAAAGCACGCTCCAAAACTTGCCTATTTACATCATGTCAATGTTCAACATACCAGCAGCAGTGATGAACAGTATTGAAAAGATTCAAAAGCACTTTTTATGGCACGGTACTGAGGACAGATTCAGATATCATCTTGTGGCTTGGGAGCAGGTATGTAAACCTAAGAGACTTGGGGGGTTAGACATCAAAGATATCAAACATATGAGTGCTGCCCTTATTGCAAAGTTAGGTTGGAGGCTTATAAAAGAGCACAAACCTTGGACAGAGTTGGTTAAGATCAAATATCTTTCAAACCAAAACAAGATTTCCTTCATTTATGATCAGTCTCTTCCGAGTGGTTCTATTTTCTGGAACAACCTTCTTCAGCAGACACATTCTTTCTCAGGGGTGTAGCTGGAAGCTTGGGGATGGACAAAACATAAACTTCTGGATAGATAAGTGGACTGATTCTAACTAGATTTCTACTTATGATCATATTAAAGACAACTTAATTACAAAGTATGGGCACAAAATCCAGGGGTACATTGAGAGGGATGGAAACAAAAGAAAATGGAAATAGCTAAAAGTGGAGAATGATAATGTACAGGCTGATGTTGCATCTTTACAGAATCAACTTTCTCTAATCCATATTAGTAATCAAAATCTTAAGGATGAACTCATCTGGAAAGATTCTTTTGATGGGGAATACTCTGTTAAATCAGGATATAATTCTTTCTTTGTATCCATGGAAAGTGAAATTAAGTGGCACAAGTTGTGGATGCCGGAGTTAACCCCTAGAGTGAACTTCTTTTGGTGGCTAATCATTAATGGCAAGATCCTAACTAATGACAACCTCATCAAGAAGGGATTCATCATGCCGAATAGATGTTGCATGTGTCAGAAAGAGGCAGAAGATATAAAGCATTTATTCCTCCATTGTGAGTATGCTTCCAAAATTTGGCAGCTTGTTTTTGCAAAGTTTAATCAGAGATGGATTTTTCCCCTTACCTGTCTTCAGGCCTGGGAACAATGGGACTCTCCATTCAAGCATTGTGTGGTGAAAATATTGTGGCAACTTGTTTTACCCCACACTATGTGGAGAGTTTGGAAGGCTCGTAATGATAACATTTTCAGAAACAATAGAAAGGCATGTAACAAAGTCTACAAGGAAATTATCATTGTTGTGCAAGATAATATTGCTAGATTTAAACCTCCTAAAAATAGGCTTTACCCTGAGAAGGAAGAATACATCCTGACTGACTGGAATATTGACACTGTCAATAAGAATAACAATGGTATAGATAGAAGCACAGTCCGATGGATTAAGCCTCCCACTGATTGGTACAAGTTAAATTTTGATGGGGCCTCAAAAGGAAATCCGGGGGACTCTGGAGGAGGGGGAGTCATCAGAGATCAAAGAGGTTGTTTTGTTGCTGCTTTTTCTGGGAGAATGGGTAGGCAGACTAATCATTACTCTGAAGCCCTGGCGGCTCTTTGGGGTATAAGACTTACCAGAGATTGTAATATTCTAAATATTATAATTGAAGGTGATTCTCTGAATATCATCAATCTTTTAAACAAAAAGCAACACCCCAGCTGGTCAATCAGAGATTTCATTGGGGAAGCTATTGATATATGCAAGAGCTTTGAAAATGTTAAAATCACCCACACCTATTGGGAAGGAAATAGGGTCACAGACAGTTTGGCTAACCTCGGTGTTACTAATACCTTTCAAACTTGGCTTAGGGGGGATGTTCTGCCCACTCAAATCAATAAAGCCATAATCAATGATCTACATGGCCGAGAAAATCAGCACTAACGGCTGTAATATGGACGCTAATGTGCGGATCCTCAAGTACAATATGATGACATCACATAAGATATGGATGATTGATGCGATATGTGCGAGATGGACTGTAATCATTTCTAGGCATAGGAGGAAAGCCGAGGAGCGGGGAAATAATTACAAGTATGGTATAATAATTAAACCTGCTTTCATGGAAAGGAAAGATTCAAAAACCAACATCAAAGCTCTGCCTGTCCCGCATAGTGATAGCATTTTTACCATTGAGAACAGGAAAAGGAACAGTGGAAACATGGGGGGTCCACCTTGCAAAACTGAACTGACCCACAATCCGGCATGGAAAGAGGATACGGTGCTTTGGAACTACCTTCAAATTAGGGGTCTGTCTAATTTTATTGAAAGGATTCAAGGATTTGACCAAGACATTTCTATCAGATTCACCCAGGGATGGAAGAATCAGATTGTCAAATACAATAACATGGAGATTGAGATCACGGAAGAGCTCATCACCCAGATCACGGGCCTCAGCCTGGAGGGCACCAAATTCTTCAGTAAGAAGGTGGACAGGGAGGTGGAGACCAAGAAGTTCCTGGACGATGGGGAGAATCTTGAATTCGTGACTGCTGGCATCAAGGTGGCATCGATTCCTGAGCCTTTTGCTGAGCTTTCCAGGATGGTTGTTAGGTATGTAACTCTTGAAGGAAGATTTGTGACTATACCTCAAAAACATTTGATATTTCTTAATCACTTTCGTAGAAATATCATCATCAGCTTTCCACACTATTTGATAAACTCACTGGAGAAATCAATTAGGGAAGTTCAGAGCCACTCTAGGGCTGTCCCTTTGCACCAAGGGCTTATCCTCCTGATCCATCACCACTGTTCTAGCTGCCCCCCCATGCATCCTACCCCACCTTCTTCCTCCATTCCTCCACCTGCTCACACCGCTTCCACTCCCCCTGAAAAAGGAAGATTGAAGTTGTTGCTTCCAGCAAGAAAAGCAAGAGTATAAAAGCTAAAATCCCTTCTTCTCAACGGGTCCTAAGGAGCCACAAAGACCTGGAACTTGCTGAGAACCTCCTGCATATCAGTAAACCGATGGAGGAGCCCAAGGAGGAGGAATTGATGGGCCGAGTGGACAGGTTAGAAAAGGAGATACAAGAGCTCAAAGGGACTATAAAAAATATGGAAAGAGCTAAGGGAAAAGGAATTCTTCAAAGTGATGATGAAGAAGGGGTTATTGCTGAAGTCTTCAAGAAGTTACAGTCTTTGGATGGCAGAATGGGGAATGCAAAAATTTGCAATGACTGCATATTATCTGCCCTTAAAAGCATTTATAATTTCATTGAACAACATGTTCATAGTGTCTGCAGTTTAAGTGGGATTAATGAAGACATTTGGGGCCCTAAAGAGAAAAGGGATATTGTAATTGCTCAGGCGGATATGAAGACTCCTCTCAGGCCACTGCCATTGCCTTCTTCATGTCGCTGCAGGCTATCAAGACCAAGATTGACAGGGCTATCAAGTAACGGTTGTTGTGTTGCTATTTTTTGGCTGCGAAGTTGCTTGTTATCTGGCGGTTTTGGAGCTACTTTTTGGTGGAGTTTTATATGTTGTATCTCTTTTGGTTGCTTTTTGATCTTTTCTGCTTCTTTTTGGATCATTGTTTGTTTGGATCCTTTCTTCACATGTATTGTCATATTTGGCTGTTGAGCCCTCTTAGGTTGGCCATTTTTCCCTTCTCTGGGTTGTTTCTCTCACCTTTGCTATCTGGCTTTTGAGCCCTTTTGTATACAGGGTATAGTCCCTTCAAAACTATTTTCCCTTAATAAAAAAACCATGAATAAAAATCAAAATGTAGGCTTATCAAACACAACTATCGACTCCTTGGTTAGATCTATTGGGCCTCTATAGTTCTAAGTATATCTTACCTTTTATATTTTAAATTCCATGCATGTAATGGATCCATCAAATTCAATTTCGGTGGGAAATTACTATAATGCATTGATGATTCTTCCAACACATTGTATACCCGATTCTATTTTTTATTAGTACTTCTAGTAACTCAAGGAATGTTATACTATTGTTTATAGGAGTAACTTTACTATGTTGATCAAATACATTTAGACTTCCTCATTTAGAATTTACTCAACCTAAGGCTCCAATAACTCATTTTCTTTATCCTTGGTGTGTTCTTGATACCCACTACACAAGTTGGGCTTAGATACTTATGTGCAAATATGAATATAAATAGTTCATTGGCTAGATGGATTAATCTATATTTATATCTCAAAACAATAATACATATTACGTATATGTAGTAAGAGAAGTTCATGGAGTTTGGAATAACCAAGCAAAATTGTTAAAAATATATGAGGTTGGTGCTCACATTGGTGAAAAATGTATATTACATGGGTAGAATACAAATGATTTGTTATTACTTGTTAGTGAGAAAATTTATTAGGTGGACAAATTAGGTGCTCCACTAACGTTCATAGGGCTACCACCCTCTGCATTGAATTATACATCTCCCATTATTGAATGTAAATAACCTAATCCTATCTAACTACTTTGGGTGGCCAAATTGGTCGGGGATCATATAGGGACACTCCACTGAACCTGTGGAAAAGTGCTTGTACAAGGTACAAGGGAAGAAAATTATAACAATGAGGGGGAAGGAGAGAAATCAGGAAAGGAATATTACTACCATGAGTAGATTGTAGAGATCACACCTAGTAACCGGAATAGTTTCACATTAAATATAGAAGAAAAAAAAAATGAAGCTAGCATAATCGATGAATTAAAACACAAAGTCTTCAGGTTCATCTACCGAAGATACAAATCTCTTGCATCACTACACTTACAAAGTGCATAAATGAGAGAAGTGGAAGAAACATAATTATTTCATCAATGATGAGAGGAAACCATGCATAAAAACTTGCACACATTCATACATATTAGAAATCAGAAACTCTATTCCTTGATTGAAATTTACACATGTTATACAAAGAAAGGGAAAAGAAGAAATCATCTAGCAAAAATGTAGCTTTATTTCATGTATATGGATGACACAAAGTCCAATAACATATCACAATCCACTATTGCTACAGAGTGATAGTTCTTCAAAATCTAGAATCCCTTGGAATGGAGAAGCCATCCCAATTTATACAATTTGAATTGACCTCTCATCTCCCTCACATGACTCTCTCAGTATTCCTATTCCACTTGTGACCTTTCACTTTTCATTAAATTAAGTATTTCTCTCATAATTTTGAGAAAATACTTTTACAATATTAAAATAGGTCACTTAAGTGAATAAGACAAAATACAATGATGAGGCCCAATGAAGAATTAGAATGGAGAGAGAAAGAAGAGGGAGAAAGGGAGGAGAGAGAAGAATATGCTCTAAAGCATGGATGAGGAACACTCCACCTCTGGTGTAGATCAACCCCATTAGTGAATCGGTGAGATGCTCCAATGTAGTGAACTTTGAATCCTCAAACTATTTGCACCCTGAGAAATCTCCTTTGAATGATGCCCAGACACCTTGAATTGAGTGTTTAGAAACATTTTTGAATTATCACCTTGGTGGCCACAGACATTGCTCACCGAGGTCCACTCCGAAGAAGTTTGAGGATTGAAACCGATCTCTGATGACTTTTGCTACATAGCCCCACTATTGTACTCATCAGAAAACTTTGATGAAATGCATTTTGAATACTTTGTCCTTGCTACTTGATGATCAAAATTCCTCCTTTTGCATGATTCTTGGCCATCTCGGGTCACAAATGAGTGTTGAGAAACATTGTTTCAAGACTTCTCAATGTGAGCTCGAGACAAACATGAGCACTACTCACGATGATCCTCCTTTATTCCTAATTAATGAGCCACTTTGCAATTCATTGAAATCTCTGAAAAACTCATTTCGAATCACCCAAATCTTCAAGTGATGAAGATAAATTCATCTATTGCACCTTGTGATGCCTTACATTACTTCTGAGCACACTTGAATTTAGGATGATGTTTCCAAGAACAATATGAAGTTATCAATTCTCTATTTGAGCCTTAGAATCATCTTGCAATTCCACAAGGATTAAAAAATTAGGTACATAAGTTACTTATGGAGATAGTAGAAATTTTTACAAGCGGGGCTAAAAACCGGTATTTTTAGAAAGTTGGTCCCAGGAGCTGTTATTTTAGGTAGTGTCACTTTTTCACCTTGTTGCTTGCATTGAGGTGTTTCCTTCACGTTATGGGTTTGACATAGATGTCTTGGGGTCAATTTGAATTACTTTCCATTTTTTGAAAGTTGTTTTTTTCTTTTTCTTTTTTAGATGTTATGTACAAATTTTCAAGTGAAACTGCTTCCCAGATTGACAACAAATGAAGGAAGAACACCCTAGGGAAAATAATTTCAAATGGCTACCATTAAAAATAAGGGACATATTTTGATGTTTGGTTTTTTCAGCTTCAAGGCATTTGGATGAGGAATGTTTTCTCCAAGTTTCACTTGAGATTTGATCACCGTTCATTAGTTATGAGAAATTCTTCATTTTTGTGCCCCAGGTTTCTGATTGCTCTTGATCATGGAAATTGCTTGAAAAAACATCTGTTTCTTCACTTAGAAACATGGAATGATTGAAAAATTATGTTGGAGTTTTTGGAAAGGTTTTGGAAGAATTAGAAATGGAGGAGAGGAAGATATCTCGACGGTTGGAGAAAATATGTGTGTGCATGCAAGAAGAATGAAAACAACTAGTGACAGCCCATCAATTAGTAATTTTGAAATATTTTGATGCATTGGGGAGAACAAATTTTTTTGCACCATTTGCACCAAATTTTTGGTGCAATTTGTGAAAAACATGCACCTTTTCCCCATTAGTCCACTTGTTACTGAGTGCGATTGACAATTGGGTTTGAGTGGGGGGCTTAGAAAAAGAACTTTTTTGGTGTAATTTGTGAAAAATGTGCACCCCATCCCCATTGGTCCACTTGTTGCAACGTGATTGGCCGTTGGGTTTGAGCGGGGGCTTAGAAAAAGCACTTTTTTGGTCTGCCAGGGTCACGTGACAAACTGGGGGCCTAAGAGGATGGGGGTGCATTTTATTACACATGATACACAAAGGTTTATTGTAATTTGTGAAAAACATTACACCCTATGCTGATTGGGCCACGTGACAAAGCTCGATTGGTTGGAACAAGGGTTGGGAAATGAAGCTTAGGGGGCTTAACTATCAAGAAATTTCTGAACTACAGTCATGTGGAGGGTCCAGGGGTCCAAATAGGGAAGGGAAAAAATTATTGCACCTATTGAACCAAATATTTGATGCAGATGGTGTAAAAAAGTGCACCACTCTCCCATTGGTTGGATTTCCAACCCAAAAATGATTAACTGCTAAAGCTTGTGCCGTGGAGAGCAATTTATCGGGACCATAACTTGAGTTCGAGGATGAGTTTTTAATGAAATTGGATATGATGATAACTATAAATGGCCTTATGAACCAAATGGTGGGGGTATAAAATATTTATCATTCCATTTTCTCCCTAAAAAATAGGATTTTTCCTCGGGATCCAAGGATGTGCATGAAAAAATCTGGTTGTGGAAATAATGATCCTAGGTGTTGTGAAACATATAATTTAGCATCCTCTAGGTATCTAAAATACCTTTCTGATGATATTTTTAAATCTTAACTCCTTCTAGAGCTCCCGTACTCACTTCTTGAAGCTCAGGGGCTATTTTTACATTGTGCACTTGTAGGCCTCCAAGACCCACTTTTGTTAAAACTACTCCAAAACTTGTGGAACCTTCCAAAACCTTCCAAAACTGATTTCACAATGTTCTTAGCTCTCTGTTACACCTCCTTGATGATTTTAGGCCTTCTGTTCCACTCCAAGGGACATGTACCAGCTTCAAGAAGACTAGGGAATAACCTTTCCTAAAGCTTGCCAAAAATCATATCTTGATGAATCCTGTTTTGAAAGAACTTGAAATGAATGGATACCCCTAAATCACTTATGGGAACATTGAAATGAAACCTTGAACTACTTAGAGAGGGGTAAGTAGGACTGACTCAGGGATTAGGGTGACCTAGGAAAGTGTTTGGAAAGGCCTACAACCAAAAGTTTCGACATTGGGGTCCATTGTCATGCTTGAAAATTGGGGATTTTCCTATTGCACATTTTCATGAAAAAATATGGCTCTAGCTTGGGGACATGTTGTGGATCAAGAATGGTGAGGAAATAACATTAGAACTTTGGAATCTTAATTTTAGTTTACACATCAATGCCTTATCCGTCGGGCTTTAGAGTCACCAAAAATATAGACTACACAACTTGCTTAATTAAACACACACACACATACAAAAAAAAAAAGGAAACAACATGAAATAGAAAAGAGGGAAACTATGTACAAGAGGGGGGATATTTATAGATGTGGGAAAATAATATACACACACTCAAAAATGGGTTAAGAGAAGTACATGCTATCGTGAAACAACAATCAAAGTTTGACCTTTGGAGCACAAAAACTTATTTGATCAAACCATGATTTTTGATGGATTTGCATGGATTGAGAAGAAGGATGACAATAATTCCATCTCCATACTCATACTACATAGAGAACACTCTTGCATATAATGAACATGTCTTCAATTTCTCAAAACTCTTAAACCTCGATGCCTCCACTTGATGCTCTACATCATGAGACACTGTTCTTCCATATCTTCAAGAGTGGGAAAATATTCATCCTCTTTGAATTACCACTTTAAATATTCTCCTACATGAGCAAGGAACACATAAGGAGTGAGAACAAACTAATTTTCTTCCCATTCAACAACTTCTTTAGATGTCCCACTTTGTTTCTTTGAGCATATGATTTCTAGAACAGGTTCCATATCATTGACAATGGGGTCCTCGTCATCTTTGAGGGATTGATGCAACATGGAAACATGTTCAAGTCACATTGTATCTTGGGGGTGACTGCAATCTGATTTTGGATATTTTCACAAGAATCATGCACCTTTTCACTTTTTTTTGAATAAATCTCTTTAACACTAATCAGCTTGACATTTTCCTTCCTATCTTCCTTTATGGCGGAGATGTTGTCTTCAAGATTGAGGTTTATCTAAAGGAGATTAAACAACCTTCCTTATTTTTCACTTATGATCTTCTTCACATAACATGAAAGATAAAGGTATATTTTTGTGTTCCCTCTCATTGGACAAGACATTGGGGAAGACATCAAACTCATCTATTTGCTCTGTCTCAACATCAAACATTGGTGAATCAAAATGAGAGGAATAATTTGATTCATACCATCTTGAATCTCCATAGCTTGAGTCAAGAGTTCAAGACTGAGTTGAGGGTCTCTAGTTTCTTCTACAACCTTTAATATGTCTTACACAGATAATTATTCTAAACTTTCCATATACTCACCTTCGTCTTCATGGGAAGAGTCTTTGTGTTTTTCCTTGAGATGATAAAAATCTAGTTTTTTGGGCCAAGATGTATTTGAAACATCCTCATTCATATCTTCCATGTTTTATGTTGCCCAATATTCACTTTCTTGCATGAACGATCATAATTGATTCATGACAAATTATGAAAGGAGAAAGGTCCAAGCTACGTGGGAAGGGAACTCCTTCAAGCTCAAAATCCATATCATCCTCCTCTTGGTAGGAAATAGAGAACCATGTTGGACCAATAGTATGGGAAGAATTTTTGGCTACATCTCGATCATCCAATATTAAATCCTCTTGATCATATGGACAATGAAAGACTTTGTACTCACCATGATGATCATTTTGCTCTTTGGGTGAGAAGAGGTTGTGTTTGAGTTTTCATTCTCCTTGGCTTCAAAAAGGAAGTGGTCCTCTTCCATTCGATCATCCATGATTGAATCAAGAAGTGAATTTTATTCTTCAACTGTCTCTATTTCTTCATTCGACATTTCTACATCACTTAAAGAATCAAAATAGGAAGGTAGACTATCCATGATCATTTTGAACTCACCATCTTTGGTACATGATGTCAAGTGGCTTTCTTGCACTTCTTCGCATATCTCCATTTTGTCACTAATTGAAAAATCAAAATTTGAAAGGGGATTATACATGATTACTTAAAACTCATCATCTTGTACTCCTTCATTGTTATTATAGTCTTCAAAAAGCATTGAATTATCCATCATGCACCAAGATTCTTCCTATTTTGAATATATTGCTCCTCCAATGGGATATGCCTCAAGCCAAACATAATTGATGAATGGTGGTTTTATATGCATGTCTTCTACCTCATCCTCCATGATGTTTCTTTGTTTTTCATCAAAAGGTTACATGATAAGATCTTCTTGATGCATACAAGAATATTTCAGGATGAACACCTTATAGTGTGGAAAGTCATTAGGGTACTCTTAAATTTCTTCATTCTTGACAATGAAAAGTTATTTAAGGTGTTCATACCTTCTTTGCAAAGCTAAGGCACACCTCCAAATTTTTTGATATGCTTCGGGGTCAGAATTTCCTTCTATTATGCTCTAAAGATTTTCCACATACTCTATTTTCAACATGTTCATTTCTTCATCACCGTATGCTATGAATTCATCTATAGAGTGGTAGAAAAAGGATAATGTTCTAAATTTTATAGTGAGTTGTGCAAGATTGCAAAAATATTCTCCAGTGGATCCTTCACCATCATCTTCCATAGGAAAAATATCCTCTTCTTTTCCTTTACTATGGAGTTCTTCAAGTTTCTCATTTATTTCTTCCAGAGCCTCAACATATTTTATAACTTTGAGGTAGGTATAGGGATCATGATCTCCTTGTAAAATGATCACGACTCTTTGCACGTACTCATTTCGATAAAAAGACCTATGAAAGGAAAAATTCTGGCCCAAATGGTTGGGTCCACGAGTCACAAAGGACTATGGAAATAGTGCGTATTTATTATGTACACTGGAAGGTGAGGAATTCAACTTCAATTCCTTGCATCTTAAATGATTCTATCCATAAGCAACCAGCACTACTTGTATAATTATATCTACATTACATCTTCATGTAGTTAGGTTCATTTTGTCCACTCATTTCATAAAATCTTGTGATCAAGGGACTTATTCTCAAAGTAATTCATTACAAACTTGATGACATAGTATTATGAAGCATTTCAATCATACTTCTTCATTTTCATGGCATCATCAACCATTTTAAGAATCATTCCATCAATTAAAGCTAGATATGACAAAGTCTTAACGTAGCCATACCAAGGCTGCATGCTTGTTCTCACTTTTGTTTCTTCCTAGGATAGGTGTCTTGCCTATGGTCATCTTTCCAGCTTCATGGTGTCACATCTACCCCATATATAGATCTCTTTAGAAATAAGAACATACTAACATTTTGCTCAAATAAATAAGTCACATGTAGATCAAACAAAATTTTTTATTTTTACACATTTCCTTGCCCTGGACCAACCTTCGGTGATGAGCTTGCATCTCTTACTAGTGACGTAGGGTTGGGAAAGGATGGGAATGCCCTATTACTTGCCTATACCTTGTCCATGGTGATAAACCCATGCTTCTTACTAGTAGCATGGGGCAAGGTGTAGGGGGTTCTCTTGACAGTAACATTGAAGGTCATAAGCAAATAGTTCAAATAAACCTTTGAAATCTTGAGTCAAAAACAAATGAATCAGATGTCCAAAATTCCAAGAGAGTCCAAAATCCTGAAAACCAGATTTTGTCAACCATATGGCCATCTACGGATCTAAGTCTAGATAAACCGCAAAGCAAGTTGCATTCTAAACTATGGAGTCACTTGAGTAGAATAGGTTTGTAGCGTCCTAATTTGGTTCCATCAAATCTTTGTCTATCTCTCATCACTACCATTCAACAAATTTCATAGCTTGTGCCCTTTCTACCTCTTGGTGGTGAGCCCTCACATCTTACTAGTTGCGTGGAGATAGGAGTGGGGCAAGTTCATCTGCTCATCATATCAATTTATCATCTCATTTTGTCAAAACAAATATGAAGTACCAGAAAATTGCTTATAGAAAGCCAAGGTTCAAGATCACATTGTGTCTGCATTATCATATATTAGCATCACGAAATACAAAAGAAAAGGAAGAAAGCATTTGTGTCATTTGTTCTCCATTGCATACATTCTAAAGCATATAAAAACAACATTATAATTTACATGTGGAAACGAATCACAAAAACATAAACACCAAGATTCTATCAAAAAGAAGTATTTATATATAATCAAGTTTTGTACATGCCATCATGTGTTGGGCATGGTCAAAATGCTCAATGAGCATGGGAAATACAAAATGAATCGTATAAAAATATAAGATATCCAAGTGGCCTCTCAACCCCTATGAGACCCCTCTAAAGGTGTACGAACACGTCTAGGACTTCACAGCTATGCCGGTGCTTTGAATCACTGCACCGAGGGCTCATGGTCCCAAGGCAACTCATTGCCTTGCTATGAGTGACTCCTCATCGGGAGCTCTGCTGTCCTATACTCGGCCAACTTGGTATGGAGGGTAATCACCATCTTGGCCACATGCCAGATAGGGGCAAAGACATCAAGAATGCCTACCAACCTGAAGGCTCCCCTACATCCACGAGATAGCTCGGCACGGGTCTTCTCCATGGGGATCATTAGGGTATTAGTACATACTTGGCGAATCGGTCTCGCCACTCATCAGCAGTCTCTGCAAGAAAAGGAGAAAACAAATTAGAAAATAATCAAAGGATAAAAACAAAAATGAACAAGAGGAGAGATAGCAACTAAGGCAATCCTAACTAGAAACAAACATTAAAAGAAGAGTAACAACTCACTCGGATCTCCGGGCCTCCAAGAGGGATCCCTAGGATCGGTGCTTGCTTTATGTTGCCACCAACTGATGTGCTCCTCATGTGTCAGAGCAACATAGCGTCCTGCTACGAGACTCATCCTCCCCACCTAGGTCCTAAGAGGGCGGCTCCTCTGAGACTAGAGTCACCCTCTCTGCACTCTGCTTTGCCCTCTCGACCTGTAAGATCTCCTGAGTATCATGCCACTCGGGATCGCTATCCTCGGTCTCCTCCTCCATCTCTCCCCCTGTGAACTCCTCGGACTCGGAGTCTATATCAATGGGGTCGTCGTTGTTGTGGGCGGGATCGGCGGCAATCTGAAGTAAAGGTTCTTGAGGAGCACCGGCTCTCCCTCGAGCATGTACTACCCACCTAGTTGCATAGGGACACCAAGAGTAACAATGGTCCAACCCCGGCCTCTAGGACCTCCCCTAGCCTCCCGAACTGTGATCTCGAACACTTGGCACCACCGGGGAGCATACCGATGTGAGGAAGGCCAAACTACTGAGGCACTCGATCAAAGGGGTGTGTCTCCACCTTCCCCGTCCTATCCCAAGCTGCCCTATCATAGAGCAAGATCAAAGTGAGGGTCTCCTCGCCCCTCAACCCTGCCATGGCCGATAAGTTGTGGCCTCCATATCATCATTAGTCGGGAAGAAGCAATCGGCTGGTGGGGTGCTCTAAGCACCAACATATCTATCCATCTAGCTTCCTCATAGCTCCAAACACGCCACCTCTACACCTCTCCCATAAGGGATGATACACTCATAGACCAACATCATAACCGTGGTCGATGACTCAAAGACTATCCTGTAAGTGAACCACTTGATCAAATCATGATAGGTGGTCCCAAGTATATCAGCTCCCCAAGCATAAATCCGGCCATGTGCCTCAATCTGTGCAATAATAGGGGACTAACAATAGAGTAAGGTGTCCCCTCCCTTGTCCCCGATCAATCTTGAGGCAAGGATCCCCATAATAGCCTGACGAATCAAAGGGATAGGCAAGCTAGGAATGGAACAGACCCTCACCCCCTTCTTCAAACTAGTGGAGATAACTGTGTCTCCCATGTATGTGGCCCACTGAACTATCTGAGCCCACGACCCCATTGTCTCAAGTGTGAGTCACCTCCCGATGATCGGGACTCCCAAGATGCATGGAGATCCTTGAGGGTGATAGTCCACTCACCCTTGACTCCTGGAAATGGAAAGTGTTCCGATCAACATCCCAATATGAAAACAAGTCACAAAGTATGTGACTAGAAGGTACAACATGTGGGACCCGTGATATACGCAATATACTTTTGGCCCTCAAGAGTATCATGCTGCCGGCTAAGAAAGTGTATCCAACACTGTTGGAAGCCAATCACACTCTCTCTCTCAACTCCATCTGATATATTCCTCCTTCGCCTGCATACACCCAAAAACATGCCAAACGGAGTAAGTTAGTATTCAAATTACATTGGAAAAATCATTAAAACATATAAGAATACTAAAAATACAAAATTTGGCTCAAAACAAATTCCTCTGAGTTTTGGTGTTAGGTAGAAGGACCGCCACCCAAAGCAGGCGAGGCGGCGGTAGTTCCGTAACCACCGCCTTAAAGGGTGGCGGTCCTATAACCACCACCCTGCTTAGGGTGGCAGTTGTGTCCTGAATTTTCAAATGGCTCACGTGCCCTAAAAAATGCCTAAAAACATGAAAAAAAATGACTATTTCGACTAAAACAAAGCCTACCCATTAGGCGCCCCCCTAAGTGACCCTATTAACAATGACATTTTCAAAAATAATCCCCCCATGACAAAGATTTCATCATTTTAACATTTTGGGGGTAAAAACGTTAAATCAAGAAGAACTAACCTGTGATCTCGCGGGTTGATGTTCCACTCGCGGAGGCATGATCACTATCTCGTCACGAACATTTTGACTATACTCTCGTCAAAAACCGTCACCGTGGGTCCCAGAGCTCAAAATCAATCAAATCAACATGCACAAATGAATAGGAAAATGGGCCCATTTTTACATATATAGCATCTTGACTCATTTTGAATGCCCTTTTCGTAGGTTTGGAGTGCCGATGGAGGTAAGTTCTTATCCCCGCGCAAATGGTAAGTCCTCACTTCATATTATTTTAGTGTTTATTTTTGATTTATTTTATCTATCTGCACTTGAGTCCTCTTTTCATTTTGTAGGTAGCGAGAATTTTGGATGGCATCATTTCGACACACGGACATGTTAGGTATAATTTCTAACCTCCCATTTCGGGACTGCCATACTCAGACCCACCGTTTTACACCTCTTCATGGCTAAAACGCTTCTCCAAGGGGGCAATATGTACGTACCCAAAATTGTAAGGGTACTATGCTTTGCCAAAACAATGTCACACGTGCCCCAATGATGATACAGGTCTCCTCACAAGGTGCTCGGGATTCGAAAAGCTCTCCAAATGTACATTAACATCCCGCATGCCCCGCTTAGCCTCTGCGTGCTTTGTTTTTCTCTCCCCCTCTTTTCTTTGTGTTTTGGTCTTGATGACAAAACCGCCTGCCCTGGCGATCTCGTGATGCCGCCCTTGCAGGCGGCAGTCCTTCACGCATTTTTCTAGAACGTTCCTTTTATCGCGACTCACGTAAAATTTCAACGTTTACTAGCTTTTTTCACTACCTTTGCTTGTATTTATGATTTTGGTTCCCTGGAATAGTGTTTCTCCATTGTTTATTGTAAAAGAGTTCAATTTGGTTTTCACCTTTGGGTAAATGGGAATTCTATAAATAGCTGGTTGATTTTCAAGCAAATGGCCCCTCAAAAATTGCCTCTCATCTTCTCATTTCATAGTTTTAGTCTTTCAGTTCTTAGGAATTCATAGTTTTCAGTTGTTACATGCATAGTTAGTGTTGTTTTGCTATTTAGAAGCCACATAATCTTCTTGTGCTAGTGTTATTATTGTTTCATACAATCAATTGAGATAGGATAGTTTCATTTTCAGTCTAAAGCCATTAGAGTTACAGGTTTTGTTCATCAAGAAGAATAGTCTCAGGTTCTGGATGTTTTGTGTTGCATGACTTGCAATAAATCCCGCTAGGAATTGCATAAGCCAAGCTCTGTTCTCTTGTGCTATCCCTCTCCTACTCGCATTGTATTCAGTCTGCATCCAAAGCTGCCATTGTTCCAATACATACTTCTATTGATGCTAGCATTACATGATTTTCTGGATTCACGTGAGCACGAAGGAACGAGGAGACCACATTGAGGGGACAAAGCCACACACAATCAGATTCGCCACTATTCTGCAAAATATAGGTTCAAGCTTTCAAAGTTCTAGTTAAAATATATCAAATAGAATAGTGAATAATTTCATTTCAAGTTAATCTCACTTTCGATATTATCGGGAAGCTATGGGTATTGATAGTTTCTAAGAAACTATGATTCATTCCTCACTTCTGAGGTAGGATCGAGAGTCTTTCAAATAGATTAGATCAGTTATTTCGTTATTTAGAATAGATTTACAACTACATAGGCAAGTAGCTATACTTGGCTTGCCTTGTTTGTTTTAAATTTTGTTATTAGTTTAGTTGTCAATTTCTAGATATTTTAAATAATTTCTCTTTCAATTCTATTTAATAGTTCATCAAAAACACAAAAATAGAGAAGTTATATATGTTGTAGATATACTTTACATAGTTAGTTTTACTTTGCTTCAGTTAGATTTACATTGTTTCTTTTGTATGACAATCACGGGACCTAGGGAGCCCAGAGAATACGTATTCGAGCCAATCATGCCTCAACCCAACTTTGTTGTAGCAATAACTGACATAGACCAAAATCTTAGAATTCAGGTCTTCCGAACGACAATAGACCTATAAGAAATTAGCTCATAGTTAAGAGGATTAAACATAGAAGACGAAAAAGTGCATATGTTTTGGTCAAACCAGCCAAACTATAGATTACCCTAGATAAATATCCACATGACTGTAGAAGGGCTTGAAAAAGAGAAAACGTTTGGTTGTGATCCTTTGGTCCCATAGCTAGATGCAGGAGACATTCTAACCGACATAGACACTAGCTTAAGAATTCAAGTTGCCAGAACGCCTATAAGATACTCTAAGAAGATTGCACAACTATTAGTTCTAAATATAGAGGCCGAAAAGGCATACAACTACTAGATACTAGGGGTTAGGGATTGATTCCACACATGACCATAGGAGGTCCACAACAACCATGAATCTACGGTTGTGATCCATAGGTCCCATAACCCAACGAGCCCACTAGACAATCACACATTGATACTGGTTTACACACATTAGTATTTAGATCCTCTCCACTTCCGCCTACCATTATCGCACAGTTATCCTCACTAGACGTAACAGCTAATCAAGCTAAGGATTTCTAGACTAGGCCAGAGAATCGCCCATAGAATCCACTATATCCATCATCCATTTTCATGACCACAATCGAGAGACATATACTGAAGCACCCACATGTTATCTTCCGTGTATCCCACAACCTATAGATCGGATCACGCCAAAGCTTGATATTGATTGGAGCCTTCGAGCAGTCATCCTCACCGACTGATCTATTACACCAATTCATGTTAAGAGGGCATTCTTTTCCTTAGATTCGTAGATTCCATTAGTGCACATCGAAGACATAAGATTTCCTAATTAGTTTGTCTATACCCCACGTGTATTCCATCCCCACCAGCTATCTCGGCACGACCTCAGGAGGTTGGGTGCGAGGAAGAGTTACTTGTAGATTCCCACGCTCGCTTGTCACTTTTCCATCATACAATTGCTAAGGTGAATAAATGTTAACCACCGATGGTTCTATCTTGACCTATGTTGGTTTACGTCTGACTAGCGTCGATTAAGGTGAGATTCCCTAGGTTTACTAAAATGGGCAAATATTTCTAATTTCTTGGGCCAAGTTGGTTTGTTGTCATAGATCAGAACGGAAGCTTCCCTTCTTATGAGCGGGAATGTGGTTAGAGAAATCTTAGGCATTGATTTTAGGGTTAGAACAAATCTTAGCTCATTAAGGCAAGTAAGACTTAGTTATTGTTAGTTATGGAAACATGCCAAGAATAGGTCTAGGGTGAGGTGGTTGGATGAGGTGTCTAGGTGAGGTGGAAATTAGGTCAATTAAGGTAATAAAATAATGGATATTGTGAGGATGGGTATTTAATTTAATTAAAAATAATTAAATTAATTATTAATGTGGGGTGAAAGGGGGCCATGGTTAGGTGCCCATGTTTAAGTTGGTTATCCGATCAGGGGCTAAGGGGAATGTAACCAAATTTAGATTTCTACACCCCCATTCTACTAATCTCACTTATTTTTTCCACCATCGCAAATCAAATAATTTGTATCGTGGTGTGAACAAGGTCAACAAACACTTCACATGCTCATAAAACATTAGTTCTTAAGTGATCTCCGCATGACCGAATTTGATGCAAGAGGGTAAACGGTTCAACTCATCACCATTTTGGGGAAATAAATTCATCTTATTGAATCTCATTGTGACAACGAACAAACTAGAGTGAATTTGTGTGTGTGAAATACAATCGTAGACACCTATAATTTGATCAAAGCAATTTATTACTAACATTACAATAACTATTCTATTCCTACTGCAAATCGATTGACACACTTCGTCAATTAGGATATTTTTCTCGTCAAACTCCTCTTAATTAAATACTATGCATTGATTAAGCCTCCTACCATGCATTTGAAAAATAAACCTTCTTATTGTCGGGGCCAAGATATTAAATGACATAGCATTAAATATTATTCAAACATTATAACATAACATTATAATAAATGAAATAACTTAAACAAATAAATAAGTGAACACATTAACACATGATTTAACATGAAAATCCATAAATGGGTAAAAAAGCATGATTAATAATCCACTAATATGAGAAAAATTTATTTTACAATCTAGTAACTCCTCCCTCCTTCTACCCACTATTTCACCTCGTGATCAATAAAGATTCATGAGATAATATTTCGAATTACATTTCAAATATGACCCATAGTCATATATAAATAACCCGAAGGGTTATGTCTATTAAGTGACGGGCACACCCGATTTAATAATAATTAGTTACTAAATAACTAATCTAACCTAATATAAAGTTTATATTTAAATAATAAGAATATAACTATTCTATATTATTTAACTATAAACTAAATATTATGATGCACTTAATATTATAGTTCTAACACTCCCCCTTAATATTAAGTGGGGATCCATATGTCAACATTACTGTTTGTGCAACAAGATTTACAAATCCATAAACCCTAAAGATTTTAGGCTAGCACATGTAATTTTGAAGGATTTATAACACCTTCATCATGCTCAACTTACCTTTTGGTATAAAAGGATTTGGAATCCATAAATCAGACATATGATTTAGGCTAAGCATGATTTGTGAGACTACATCTCACTTTGTTTCTCATGGAAATATTATTATACCGCATCTCTAGGAGCCTTTTATAACATAAGGACCTCCTTTATAAATAGATGCACACACTGGACTATATTTTCCCTATAAACTCTATCAGTTTACATGTAAAATCTATCAGTTTACTTTAGATCATACAAGATATTTTTACAATGCTTTTAACCAGAGTAGAAGTATAGAGGAAGAGGAGTCAATCAATTAGACAACCATTAGGAGGTGACATTGCATGCACACTCCCCCTCAATGGAAACTCTGAAAGGTCGATCATTGCATGAAACTTTCAGAACTTCGCAACACACAATGGCTTCATGAATAAGTATGCAACCTGATCTTAATTAGGCAATATTGGAGATCTATATCACTGTTAAGAACCTTCTCGTGAATAAAGTGCATATGTATCTCGATATGCTTTGTTCTTTGATGTTGAACTAGATTCTTTATAAGAGTAATACAACTTTAGATATCACATAGAAGATGATTACTTCCTTTAACTTCCATGTGTATTTCTTCCAACAGCCTTTTCAGCCACATGGCTTCTTTTGTTGCTTCCATTGCACTTTTGTATTTTGCCTTAGTAGAAGAAATGGAAACTGTCGGCTGATTTTTACTGCTCCAAGTAATGGCACCTACACCAAACTTGAATATATATCCAGTTGTAGATTTATGATTTATCACATCACTAGCATGGTCAGAATCACGGTATCCATGAAATATGCATTGTTATATGAAACATAATGTAAACCATAATTAATAGTGTCCTTTCCATAACGCATAATTATTTTTTCTAAATTCTAGTAGGAGCTCTCTTTGTTCCACTTATAACTGCCCATAACTTGCAAGCCATTAGTTATGCTTTCAATCGA
The DNA here is from genome assembly GCA_018340775.1 of Taxus wallichiana var. yunnanensis. Taxonomy (NCBI): domain Eukaryota; kingdom Viridiplantae; phylum Streptophyta; class Pinopsida; order Cupressales; family Taxaceae; genus Taxus; species Taxus wallichiana. Next base: position 945,542,684 of record CM031235.1, read on the forward strand.
TTTTCCAAATATCGTAGTTGTTTCCATTAAACATTTGTGATTTGTCAATTGCAAACTAATTAGATCCCATTTGTGAGTAAAATATGATAAAAATTAACAAACAAGGATTAAATAAGAGATCGATAGATAAATCCCTTGTCATATTTCAATCCTCGTAATTGATCTCGATCAATTTTATGTCACAAAGGAGAGATCATGTATAAAATAAATCTATAGATGAAAAATTAGAACAATATCACTAAAAAGAATCTAAACGTAAGTGATTTTTTTAAGTTTCATAATAAATTACAACAAAAAAATGTCATACAGAAATGATAATTTTATTATTAGTTATGACAAAAAGGTGTATATTTTGAAAAAATCTTATAAAATGACTATATAATTTTTTTACAAATAAACTATATATAAAAAATAATTGGGCTCTTGCCCATATAATCAACTTGATATGATCAACTCGATCAAGCTATTTGAATTAACTTGGTGAGCTATTTATTTAAACCATATAAATCAAATGCCATATATTATTCCAACTTATATTCAAACTAACCGAATGCCACAAACCACATATTACCACTGCCAAGATTGCCACGGATTGCGGTCGAGCCACTTTAATACCAACCGAGCCACCAACAATGCCCATGTGGGGAAAAAAAAACACAAAGGGTGGTGTGACCTAAGTCACACCACCATCACCATATGGGAAGGCTTATAAAGCCTTCCCCACCACTATGTCATCCCCAATGTGGGACTAAAACCCATGCAAGGAGAAAGGGGGTGGGTGCGACAACAGAGGGGCTTGCGAGAGGCCACGTGGCGATGTGCTAGAGGACATCAAAGAGAGAAACATAACTTTCCATGTGGCATGCATAGATGAGGGGTCGTTGTGGAAGTTCTGCTCTAATAGTTAGGGTTAGATTTTAGGTTTTAAATATAATTTTTTTAATATAGTTATATATATATCGGTTTGGTTTAATTTTATAGGTTTATATATAAGGTTTTTTTAATATATAGTTTTATACATATTAATACATAGTTTTATAATAACTATATATAGTTTTATAGGTATGAATACTATACAAATGTATAGATTTAGATAAAAATAAAATTCCAAATGAATTATTCAAAGAATAAACTAGGATTTCATTTTTCAAAAAAAAATTTAAAAAGAACAATATTACCAGGAGACCATATTTTTCACACGACAAATGAAAAAATTCAAATGGCCTATTTTCCCGAATCTTGTCTCCTGTGTACTTTATTTTTCACTTGGAATTTTTACTTGCTTTCTTGAATTCCTACATACATTATAAACTATACAAAATATTTCAAATATTTAATAGTTCTTACCTTGGTTTTGTAGGTTGAATAATTCGAATGAATTTTCACTTCACTGTGAAGACTCCAATTAACTTCCACCTATGCAACTAACATTTGAAGAGGGGGAAGGGTTATATAATATTTCACCCTAACTACCTAACTTCCCAACAGTTGTACCTTTTCATTTAATAAGTTAGGTGGTTAGATTAAATTTAATTATCTCACTCTGGTACCATGTCAGGGATGAGATATTAAATGACATAACATTAAATATTATTCAAACATTATAACATAACATTATAATAAATGAAATAACTTAAACAAATAAATGAGTGAACACATTGACACATGATTTAACGTGGAAAACCCATAAATGGGTAAAAAACCACGAAGAATAATCCACTAGTATGAGAAACATTTATTTTATAGTCCAATAACTCCTCCCTCCTTCTACCCCATGTTTCACCCATGATCAATAAAGATTCACAAGATAATATTTCAAATTACATTTCAAATATGACCCATAGTCATATATAAATAACCCGAAGGGTTATGTCTATTAAGTGACGGGGCACACCCGATTTAATAATAATTAGTTACTAAATAACTAATCTAACCTAATATAAAGTTTGTATTTAAATATTAATAATATAAACATTCTATATTATTTAACTATAAAATAAATATTATGATGCACTTAATATTATAGTTCTAACACTTATTGGCAACCTCCGATTCCGGAACATTCAAAATCTATCAAAACCTCCTCCGGATGCTCCTAAAAGCTTCCTAAAGCTTACTTAGGATTTTTAATTAATCTTAAAATATTAATTAGCTCCTAATCTTAGTCAAAAAGTTATTTAAGTTGGTAAATTTTATTTTTGGACTTACCTTTTGTCCCACATGCACCAAAGTCATAGCATTCTTGGAATGGGAAACCTAGAAATAGAACCCTCCTCCTCATCATTTCTTAGAACACTTTTCCTTTGCTAGCATAAACCATAGGAAATTAGGATCTTGAGAATTTCTCATTTTATTGTGCTAATATATTCATAGTGCATCCATTAACTCAAGCTTGGGTAATATGGAGAGAACCATATGGCTTTGTAGCCATTAATGGCAAGACTCCATTCTCAAACCTTGAGATCATACTAACAATCAAATCTGATTTCTAAGGATCTTCTTAGGTTCATTTCAAAGTTAACATTCAAAGAGTAGAGATTTATTTAGACATGTTAGTTTGATTGTTTTCAAAGTTATATACATGTTAAAGAAATTAGCCTCCCTAAGCTCTTATCTTGATGGTTCTTGTTAGGTTAGTTTAAAGCTTTGGAACTCTTAGGTGTTTAGTTTCAAGTCTTATAGCTTTTCTAATTTACACATGAACACATTTGACACGCCCAATGGGACTTACTCCATAGTCCATAGAAGTTGATTTCAAAGCTTTGTGATTTGCATCATTTTTTTAACCATTTCCATGCATTTTGAGGATTGAATAGATTTTGCTAACCTTATATATGTTAAAATATTCCTTTTACATGCAAAGTTAATGGGTTTCTATTAGAAATTGATTTAAATAGAAAATTTTTGACCTATTTGCATTTCTAGTTTTCCATCCTTTTTGTGTAGTTCCGTGTACACGTGCGAGTGTTAGAAGGTGGAAAACATCCGCTCAAACTCGTGTGCACTTTTTTTTCGTGGCATGCATACATTCCCAAGTGCGTGCATACTTTTTCGTTACCGTGCATATGTTTCACCGTGATTTTGACCCTCTGTTCTAAAAGTATGAGATGCGCACATACACCATGAAAGGTGTACATACACTTATAAACATGCATGCGATATGTCTCTCGGGACGTGCATACATTAAAACCCCATTTTTTTATCTAAATTTTTAACATATGCATGCATACGCTCACAAGGGCATGCATATGCCAAGAAGGGCACACAAGTTCCTCTCGGCCTGCATATATGCTAAATATTGACTTTGCATTTTCAATAGAGGTGCACATATGTTACTAGGCACACACACATGTTGTTACGGGCACACATATACGTCATAAAGGGCACGCAGCCTTGCAGATAAAGTTAAAAACTATGTTAAACTAAAAAAGGTTGCTTCTTTGGATTTTATAACCATTTGAAGGATCTTTTCAAGTTACACTAAGTGTTTTCATAGTTGCATTCTCATTTGTAAGGCTAGGATCATGTATGCTCTTCCTCACACCTTCTAGGTGATCTTGGGAATCGAAACAATCCAACACCTCTTTCATGATTTTGAAAAACACTTCATTAAAATTTTTCTAAGGGAATGAATGTAAATTTGGATAAAAAGGAATGAGTTGTGTGTTTGATTCATAGGATTTCATCATTGTTTACTAACTAGTTGGGTTCTACGTTGTGTATGCTCTTCCTTCACATCTTAGGACGATCTTAGGAATCAAAAACAACATTTAATCCTCTTTATATGATGCCTTGAGACTACTAATGTTTGCATGAAGGACCATATCACTTGTGAAAGAATTGGGATCTAAACAAAGGCTAACACATTTTTTGTAGGTTTCCAAATGGTGTGCGATAAAAACCACATTAAGCTAAAAGATAAGAAAACACACCATATTCAAAACACTTGATTTGCAGGTTTGGATAAGGGTAAACCCATCTGATTTAAACTAGGAGAAACTCCCTTTGGCATAAGCCTTAAGCTAAAACAAAAGGGATGCTCCTAGGAACCCCAAAGTAGTCCACACAAGAGGGAACCTTGTGGATGAAATGGGAAGTGCTCCGCTTACCCACTTGACTAGTTTGCATTTGTGAGTTTAGAGTCAAAAATATCTCCATTGTGACCCTAGTGAAAACATAACTGAACTCATTTTATGCTCAATTTATTGAAGGGGGTAAATTAAATTTGGGATACTCCAAGGTTTAGTCAATGTGACTTCCTTGGAAAACCGAGCTCATGCGAGTTATTTTGTGACACCTAGTTGAGAGAACCAATAGGAAGTTATATTGTCTTGGAGCCCACTTTACCATATCAAGCCAATCATGTTCTATAGAGATTTTACAAAGTAAGAAATTGTTCGAGTCAAAACCTTGTTTATCGAACAAGGAGAGAGTCCATTCAAGTTTTCACTAAGCATCATTCATCACGAGATTTACAAAGCCTTACTTTGTCTTAGTTTCTCACTCACCCTAAGGTGAGGTGAAAATCTTCCAAAGTGATGCCAAGTATATTTCAACCCCACTTGATCTACACATTTGCTATCTTGTTGTCCATTTTGGGACAAAAGAGAACAACACGCATGGATATCGCTAGAAATAATTGTGTCCACCACTTTTGTAGTCTACTTGCATGACTAGGTTGCAATGCTTTGGAATGCAAGTGTTGAAAGTGTGAATGGTACGTCTTCATGTTCTAGTAGGCCCTTTGTCTCAAACCCATATTGAGATGCATTATCATCATAGTTAGGCTTGATTCATCATTGATCTTCCTTAGAAGTGTTACATTGTTCACATTACCTCGTCACAATTATGATACTTACATCTCATTTCTAGTAAACATGGTTTAAGTGTCTATATTGTAACGTTACATTGCCCACATCTTAACAAATCCTTAGCATACTTTGACATTGTTTTATTTCAAACATTACCCCAATCTTGAAAGAGTGTTGGTTACTTTTTTTATGTCGTATCAATATTATTTTGATACTAATACCTTGATTTCTCACAAATCTTGGGTAACGTATCCTAGTAGTATTTTTACATGTCTCGCATGCGTAACCTCAATTTTTTAAAGGTTTGTGTCTTTCTTATCTCTAAACTCATCATAAGTATCCTTTGATTGGAGATCACATCAAACCCTTGCTAATACTAATTCCTTTTTCATCTTGAACTCAAAATAAGCATTGACATTGAGTTGATCATATAGCATCAAAGTTTCTTTGGAAGCATTGACATAAGGTGTAGTTTCTTGTTCATTGATTAGTTTTACTAGAAACTTGTATGATTTTCCTTACGATTGATTCATTATTATTTGGTCCCTTTATTGATGTACTTTTAGATTGTAAAACAAATAGTTACATGTTACACTTAGGTTTTTTATACCCTTGATTACACTAGACAAAACCTTGTGTAAACAAAACTCACAATGGTCCATATCATGACAATGGAATCCAAGAAACGAGAGTTAAATCCTTTTCTAGGTCACAATTTAGGTCCCCTCTTCTCCAAAGTAAAGGAAACAAATGGGTTAGTTGATCATAGTGGAGATGAGAGTGATTCATTTCAAGATATCAACAACATGGATGTCACTCACTTTGACGACTTCCTATTCTGAAATAGAGATCGAGTGCTTGCATGAGTTTTAGAGATAGGTGCCACAATACCACAAGAATGAGAATCCCCTAGCCAAGATACACAAGATTGAGAATACCTAGCCAAGATACAAATAGGAAAGAATAAGAAACACAAATACCTCCCTCATGGATGATAGCATTGAGGAAGACACACTTCTACCTCTAGTACCAACATTGAAGGTGAAACATCAAGACAAAAAGGTGGTTCTCGACCGCCACCCCTTAAAATCTGTCACAGGGTTAGGGTAGAATGTGAACATGAGGAGTTACCTCCTCCTCCAAATGACGATGAAGAGGACCCTCAAAATGAGGAAGTCACTATACAAAATCAAATACAAACCCTTAGCCAACAACTAACGAACTTATCTTCTTCTGTAAGTAAGAACCCAAGCAAGGGTACATGTCAAGAGAAAACTAGGACTAAGGTTAGTGAATTTTATATTGAAACTCAAGAAGATGAAGCCTTCAAGAAAAGTTGAGTGCTTAGACAATATTCTCCTACAAAAGAGTAACTCTTTACACAAGAGTTACAATCAATGAAAAACATGCTTACGAACCTTTAAGAAAGTAATGTAGGCCATAAAAAAAAGTATCAATATGAGGAGTTATGACCTTACCCTTTCAAAAGATACATGTTCCAAACACCATTTCCAAAAAAAAATGATTTTCCAAAATTTTATAAATAGAATGGAAAAGGTGATCCTCGTGATCACATCAAATACTTTTACATGGCTTGCTAAGAAGTAGCCTATAGTGACAATTACCTCATACGTTTGTTCCCTCGTAGTTTAGGAGGAAAAGCATTGGAATGGTTCCTTCATTTACCAAAAGGTTCAATAATCACATGGCCTGTGCTAGCAGAGAAATTCATGCATCGATTCTCATTCAATATGGAGAATGATGTAACCATGTTAGATCTATGTAGTGCTAAGTAGAGACAAAATGATACTTGTGTCAGTTTCTTAAAACAATGGCCGGATAGCTAGATGATTCCCTTGCATAGTTCCTAAGAAGCAATAGGTTAGTATCTTCATGCCCAATTTGAATATGGACATTGTGTTCCACTTACAAATGCATTACATCACTAACTTTGAGGAAGTTATTGAGAAAGGAATCCAAATTGAGAAGGATTTAATAGAAAAGGGAAAAATAAAACCATTTTCAAAGGATAAACAAGAGTCAAAACATACAGACATGCCTAATTTATTCAACAAAAACAAGAACATAGTAGGAGATGGCATCACCAATTCTAAATGAGTTGAAATAGTTCAAAGTGGTCCTCTTTTAAAACTTACCAAAGGACCTAGTCAAAATCCAATCAAACGAAGACTGTTCACTCCCCTTACATAGACTCATTATCCATGATTTTGAGACAATTAGAGGAAGTGAACATGGTTCAATATTTGACCATAGTTTTTATGCAGAAGGATGTGCCTAAACTAGGATGGTATAGAGATCACGACTATTGTGATTATCATGTCAAGGACACAAAATAGATAAATTTTGAAAATTGAGACACCTTATTCAAGACCTCATTAAGGATGGGAAGATTGAAGTGGACTCACCTGAATCAGGACAAGGACCTAATGGAAAAATGGGAATATTTAAAAACCCTTTCCTAATCATAATAAATAAGTAAAAAAAAAGATGGATCAAGGCCACTCATCCGATGACTATAGATCTACAAATTACATGTATACCTCAGTGATAATCCCTTTGATTCTCTCATAGGTTATATTCATTTTTCCAATGAGCAGTAAATACCATCAAGATCATTAACAATGATTACACTGTGATAACAAGGTGCACTCATCTAGTGATCCCATAACCTCCTTTACCTACGCCTAAAAAAATTTAGATATGCTTTGGTAGATCAACTTGAGAAAAATCTGGCTAACATTTCAATCTTAGACCTTCTCAAGATATCAAACTCTCATAAGGATATCCTTTATAAAACCCTTCAAGGTTTAGGAGTGTCAACGAATGTCGATCCTTCACATCTCTAAGCCATGGTCACAAACCTTGCTCTTAATGACTGCATTTCCTTTGACTAGAGTGAAGTCCCACTCAATAATCACACTCACAATTTACCCCTATACATTGAGGTATTTTTACTCATAGAAAGATTAAAAGAGTGCTTGTGGATAACGGGTCTAGTTTGAATATTTGTACCTTAAAGCTAGTTAGACAGCTAGGGCACACAAAAGTAGATCTGGATGCTCACATAATCACAATCATAGCTTATGATAATGTTGAGTGTGAATCAGCTGGTACCATTGTGTTACCTATGGAAGTAGGGCCAACAAATCATGACACAAAGTTCCATGTCCTTGATCTGGATCTTCCTTATAATATGCTCTTGGGTCGCCCATGGATCCATGTCATGTAAGTTGTGCCCTCCACTTTTCACCAATGTATTAAGTTGTATCATGGAGAGAAGATGATCACCATCCTAGGATATCCTAAGCCATTTACACATTGTAGAGTGTTACATAGTTTTCTCAAGAAATGTATGAATGTCCCCTCGAATGAAATTGTTATACCATTACAAAAAAAAGCTCTAAAATCGATCCCGACACATTGCAGTTGATAATAAGGACCCTTCCTCACTCTCTCCCTTTTCCTCATGGGCTGAAGACTAGATCATATGGCCCAAGTAAATATCTCAAGCTTCAATAGGCCCTTTGGTCTCCGACCTCTCGCTTTCACCTAAAACATGTGGTAGGCTTGATTTTCGAGTTCACAAGATCTTGAGAAATTTGTTCTAGTCCCTTTGAATTTTTTTTTTTTTCCTCATGGCCTTTTTTTAGATGAGAAAATGTTGGATACACCTACCAGCTAGATCCCTGAAGGAACAAAAGTTGCATGTCACTAAGCTCCTAAAAACACCAAAGCGCATAGAATGATGTATGTCATGGGCTATCGGTGGTTTAGGTGCGGCACAAATGCACAAGGCAAACTAGAGCCTATCCCAAACCCCCTAGGAAATAAAATAAACATGGCCTTGACATTAAACCTCAGCCCCCTCACCTCCATAAATGGATGACAACTCTTCGAATGTGAGGAAGATTCACCTAATTCGGAAAGGACGTGGATTCCTTTTATATCATGTACAAAGACCTTACCTCTACAAAATGTTTCCTCAATTCTATCATCTTTACCCTTTCCTAGTCCAATTCCCAAGCTAATTTCCAAATTACCCTTGTATATCCTAACCTCATTGATTGGGGCCAACAATTTATGTGCCATTTTATTTCTTTGAAAATGATGAGGAAATCGTGGAGTTCATGGGTATTCGGGATGTCATTCTAATCAGTGACCATAAAAATGTATTCTCCATCAATCTAAATACATGTGCGTACTTTGGGGAAGAGGCAGAATTGTGTGGTCACTTAAGAAAAAAATAATAACCAAGAGAAAATTTCCTACATAAAATCTTTGCAAAAAGGATAAGTCTAAGTCCCATAGTGAAAACCTATTTGAGGCACTTGTGGAAAAAAAATGGAAAAGATAATAGAACCATGTGAAGATGATAATTTTTTTGAGCCACCTGTAGAAGCGGATCTTAATCTCCCCTTGATCCTACATGAATGGAAGATACATCTAAAATTATAGTTGAGGAGACTACTAGTGTTAACATCAATTCGAAGAGGATCCAAAATAGTACAAACCGGGAGCCTCACTCTTGTCATAGGATTAAAAAACATTTGTGATGTTGCATAAGAATTTGTAGACATATTTATGTGGTCTTATGCGTATATGCGATTTGGACCCAACCTTAGTCATGCATAACATTGTTGTGCACCCAAATGCCAAACATATCAAGTAGAAGCTAAGAAAGATGCACCCAAATGTTGCGCTTCTAGTTAAAGAAGAACTAGAGAAGCTATTAGTAGTAGGTTTTATTAGACCTATTGACTATTCAAAATGGATATTAGACATAGTTCCAGTGCAAAAGAAACTAGTTAGCATTCGAGTTTGCACGGACTTCAGGGATATTAATAAGGCATGTCCTAAAGATGATTTTCCTTTTCGTAACATTGACATGATTGTCAATTCATTTATGCGGGTTATGAGATGTTGTCCCTCATGGATGGATTTTTTGGCTATAACCATATAAAGATCCAAAGAAAGATCAACATAAAACTACCTTCATAACCCTTGGGGACATTTTTCTACCAAGTGATTCCTTTTGGCCTCAAGAATGTTGAATCCACTTATCAAAGAGAAATGACAGTCATATTCCATGACATGATGAATGACATCATGGAGGACTATGTGGATGATATCTTGGGAAAGTATAGAACCATAGAAGAGCACCTGGAAGTGTTGAGGTGTATCTTTCAATGCCTCTCGAGACTACAAGGTCAGATTAAACCCTAGGAAATGTGTCTTCAGCGTATAATTAGGAAAGCTATTGGGTTTCATTATTTCAAGAAGAGGGATTGAGGTAGATCCCACTAAAGTTATAGCTATCAATGAGATGCCTCCACCAAAGAACCTTAAGTAGCTATGTAGCTTACAAGGTAAAATACAAGAAATCCACCGATTCATTTCACAACTTGTGGATAAGTGCCATCCTTTCACACATTTGCTCAAGAAATATGTTACCTTCAATTGGGGTCCTGAATGTCAAAAGACTTTTGAGTTACTTAAACAATATCTGACTAGTCCTCCTGTTCTCATGCTACCTACCCTAGGTGAACCCATGTTATTGTACATTTTAGCTACCCAATATGCTATTGGTGCACTACTTTCCCAATACAACCTTAGCCAAAAATAAAGGGAATTTTATTACCTTAGCTGCACTTTGATCGCCTATGAGATGAATTACCCACAAATTGAAAAATTGTGCTTAGTTGTGGTCTTTTCATTTAAAAATATTTGCCACTACCTCTCAATAATAAAACCAAAATCATTTCCAAAGTTGACCCTTTAAAATACCTTCTATCTAAACCAACACTCACCAAATGGATGGCTAATTGGATCATCCTCCTAAGTGAGTTTTATATTGAATTTGTAAACTAGAAATCACTCAAAGGACAGTGCTTGCTGATTAGCTAGATGAGTCTCCCCTACCAAGAACAAAACTGTTGTGTCTTGGTCTCTGCTGTATACTCTACGATGAACATTGAGGAGTCTCGTCTTGTCATAGATGCACTTTGATGGATCTTTCAATTACCACGGTTCAGGATCCAGTGTGGTACTTATCACACCAACAGAGACTTCATCCCATATACTTTTTGATTGAGTGTTCCATGTACTAATAACATATAAGTGTACGAAGCACTCATTATTGGTTTGAAAATTACTATTAAATGGAATATTAGATGGCTAAGAGTTAGTGGTGATTCACAGTTATTCATCAAGCAACTCAATGATAAATATAAGGTCAAGGATGAAAATATCATCCCATACAAAAATATGGTTGAGACCCTTAAGGAATATTTTATATGTATTTATTTTGAAAAAATTCCAAGTGCGTAGAATTGATTAAGCAAACATCATGGCCAAAATTTGATCTTTTCTTCGCATTCCACCTTAGACAAAGAAAATGCCTTTCTTCGTGGAACATCTACAAGAGCCTGCATATGACACGTTGGAATCTTGTCTAATATGTGAATTTTTTGGTCCTTTCTCTCCCTTGTATGAACCATATTCAATTACCTACAAGATAATAACTTCCCTGCTAATATTTCCCACACCGAAAAAAATCCCTTATCAACCGTATAGCCCACCATACCCTCTAGGAGGTACCCTTTATTTTTGAGGCTACGATGGGAATCTACTAAGTTATCTTGATTTGGCAGAGTTAGTATGAGAAATTAAAGAGGTACATGAAGGAGTTTGTGGAGCAAACACAAGCGACATGATGCTCACAAAGAAACTACTAAGAGTAGGTTACTATTGGCCCACCATGAAAGCAGATTGTTGTAACTATGTTAAAAAGTGTGAACTTTGTCAAAAGTTTGGAAACTTGATTCATGCACCAACATAAGCTTTGCATCCAATTACTACACAATGGCCATTTTCAAAATGGGGTTTAGATCTCATAGGTAAAAGCTTACTCCTACATCCTTAGATGACCACACACATATCATAATTTCCACTAAATATTTCCTAAAATGGGTAGAGTTTGTGCCTCTTATAGATGTTACCGGTGCAAAATTGCAAAATTCATCATGAAAAACCTCATTTGTGGTTACAACATACCCTCCACCATTGTAGCAGATAATGGTAAATATTTCAAGAATAAGACAGTTAAAGTGTTATGTCAACACTTCCAAATCCATTTAAAGTGGTCCACTCCCTATTACCCTCAAGGTAATGGATAGGCTAAGGCCACTAACAAAACACTTGTTCACATAATGGAAAATATGGTAAGTAAAACATGTCGTAATTGGCACTTACAAATCCATCCCGCCCTTTGGGCCTATAGAACCTCCATCTACACTCCTACTAGTGCTACACCCTACTCACTAGTCTTTGGCATTGAGGCCATTATACCATTGGAGATTGAGCTTCCTTCCCTAAGAATATCTCTCCAGGACTATTTGGACAAGGATGAAGATTATCGAGTAGCTCGACTAGTAGAGCTAGAGCTACTAGATGAGAAACACATGTGGGCACTTAATCACCTAAAGGTATATCAATCGAGTGTCATGGGGCTATAACAAGTGGATAATTCCTTTCCAGTTTGAGGTAGGAGATCTAGTACTTAAATAAAATCAATTCAACACCACCAAGGACTGGGAAAAGAAAGGAAAGTTTGATTTGAACTAGTTAGGACCATATGTTGTGGTTGCTAAGTATGGTTCAGAGCATACAAATTGGATCACTCAAGGTGAGGAGCTAAAGGAACCCACAAACAATACATATCAAGAGGATCTGTGGCTGAGTATGGAGTTCCTCAAAAATCAAAAAAAAAACAAGAAAAAAAAAAATCAAGAAAAAGTAAAAAGAAAACATGTCGTCCAACTATGAAAACCACACAATTTTGGCACATTGGGAAGGTCCCTGGGTGAAAATTGGTTTTCCAGTGCCTTGGGAGGATCCGTTGTTCACAAGCTTATCTCATATCTAGAAGGAGTACACTTTCTTTAATTTTGGGCTACGTTTTCCTGGGTTTGAGATCCTTTTTGACTTATCCTCTATGGCCTTGATCCAACAATTTATTCTTGCACATAGCTAAAGGGCCTACCTCTATACATTCCCATCTCATGTTGGGGCCACCTTTGCATCTGCACCTTCTTACACATATGCATGGAATTCTACCTTTGTAAATTCCCATCTCACGCCTGGGGCATCCATGCTTATTTTTTTCTATACATAGCTTCCCGAAAACTTAGAAAACACAAAAGCATTCAAATATGTTAGAAAAACCCTAAAAATATGAGAAAACCCTTTTAGGGATGGAACTAAAAAATATTATAACATTGTCTCACAAAAATCCCAAAACAAAATGTGAACAAGTATCCTTGAAATTTGTCTTAGGATGACACCAAAAATAATGAAAAATGATTTAAAATTGTCCCAAAATAAAATAGTGGTTTTCTTACTTTTAGTTGTTGGTTTGTATACTTCTGATTGCATTACTTTTTTGTGTTGTGTGATTTAAATTGAATTCATTTGCTTGCTTAGATTAAGTGTTACTTTAATCATTGTACATTACAATGAGTTCATTTTATCTTGCATACTTGTAAATAGTTGTGTTGCTTTAATTAGATTTGATTAAGTTGTGCTTGTTGTTTGCTTGTATAGTTGTTATCATCTATCATCACATCTATACATCATATATCGATAAAAGCTAAGATACATAATCATGAACATGAAAATTCAACATGTATGCTAAGCTAACATCATATAATATCACCACAAGGGGAAAGAGGGACCACCTTCTATCCCCCTCAAAACATAAACCATAATAAAAACATGGACAATCATAAGTGTCACATCCAAAACAATGTACTATCATCTACTGCTATCTCATACACAAAATGTGATAAGTAGAACATGAAGTAGCTCATCAAAACATGTCATGACATCTCGTATATTATATCATAAATCAAATACATGTGACAGAGTCATAAAACATCATAAATAAAGTCCATAATCGTCATCATAATCATATATATATATATATATATATATATATATATATGTCTATCAAAATATCAATGTCCATATACAATGTGTCTCTATATATAATCATTTGGATACATGGTATGCCATCATGGGCATCGATAAAAATGTGCCTTCCTATCGAGGCGTACATCAAAAATTGTATACATCTATAAATACATCATGAATAAAGAATCATATTTGACTCAATCCATTGTGGGGTTTCCTAGCTTCCGAGGTCGTGGAGGCCCCATCACCTCCTCCGGCCCCTACTATGTTGTCGGTTGTTCTACTTTTTGGTATCCAAATTTGTTCTCCCTTTCAAGCCGAGCAGCAACATAGATTGGATGTGGAGCTTAGAGGTAGATAGATCATAGTGTGTGTTGTTTTGTAGCTGGGGATGAGATCTAACTAGCCCTTTGTTACTCAGATTTGTGGAGAGATGGATAACACCTTTAAGAGGATTTGACCTGTCCTCACTACTTTAAGTTGTGCCTTTTCGACTGTGTTGAGAGGACCCTTAGTGTAACCTTTATTTGATGTAAGAGATGGAGATATCATTTATTTGGAAAAATTCTATAAATAAAACCTTAGGAAAATATGGTCAATACTCCATAATTTAACTCTTAAGAGTTGTCACTTCTAAACGATGAAGATACTTTCAACACAAGGCTAAGGTTACTGAAGACATTAAGAAATCCTGATTGTTCTGCATATTTTTGCAAGTATATTTTGTTCCTTTATTGATACATAGGGCAAAACAGGGGTGGCTTAGGGTGGATTCATGGTTTTGAATGATTTTGGTGGGAGATGAAGCAGATAAAGTTGATTATACCAGATCTTCAAAGGGACTTCACAACAATGAACAAATCAACAATAGAATACTTCAGAACAGTTAAGACGTTCCTTCAACCAGAAGGTGTGCTTCAATGGAGGCCCAGATCAGCATGTTTTCACATAATCTTTGAGACTCTAACACAAAGGCTCAAATTGAAAGACTCAATTAAACACCAAAGTCTCTGATCAATCACACCTAAGGTACACCCGAAGACTTACAAATAATATTTATCAACAAATGACAGTGAATTGATTTTAAATTTGTTTATCTCATCCAAGATGAAGGCTCTTCTTGAAATGAAATTTCAAATACCATTAAACTATCATAGGGATGAGATCCTGTGTGATTTCACAAAGATTTCAATGTAAGATTGCAATAGGAATGAAAGAAACTATTTGTAGATATTCTGAAATAAAAGAAGACACAAATTGCTAGAGATTAGACATAAATTAATTTCAAAATTGCTTAAATTCTTAGCAGGGGAAAGCTTCCAGAGAAATCTCAGTGCTCGTCAATGGCTATACATCTGTAACCAACTTGACATGATAGAAAATCTAACACAAAGGAAATTAACCAGGTATCTCAGACAAGCTTCTCAGAATAAGGCTTTCTCAAATTTTCTCTTAGGAATTCAAACTCTAACCATTTGCAAGAGTATTCTCATTGCATTTATACATTTTTCTCACTCAATTTTCCCCCCAAAAGAGAAGAATATTTGAGGGACCTTTGCTTGTTAACAATTTGTTTCAGAAAGTGACGTTTAACAATTCAGATCTGAAAACTACCAAGTGGACCAATTGTGAACTGATCACATTTCTTGGGCCCTCAATTAATGACTAGGATGCCATGCCACAACTTTTTGGGATTCCTTCTAATCATTCTAATTATGTCATATGGGAAATCCCCTTTTATTATTTTCCGTAGAGACTCTGCGTATAGCCGGATATTGTTGGTACCCAAATTTGTTCTCCTTTTCAGTCTGAGAAACATTAAAGATATGGCATGAAGCTTGAAGATAGATAGATAATGATGTATTTCGTTTTGTAGCTAGGGATGTGATCTAATCGCACTCGTTTGTGGAGAGATGGATAGCACTCAAATAGGACTTGATCTTGTCCTAACTATTTTAGGTTATTCCTTTTAACCAAGGTAAGAGGACCTATTTTGTAACCCTCAAATGGTGAAGGAGATGAAGATATCCCTCAATTTATGTAAATAGTATGAAGGGGCCTTGGGAAAATATGATCAACAATCCAAATTTGACTTTCACAAGTTGTCACTTCTAGATTAGGGAGATACTCTCAATGCAAGGCAAGGGTTATCAAGACATTTTGAAATCTTGATCTATTTTGCATACTTTAGCAAATGCATGTTGATCTTTGGTGGGTATACAAATCAAAATAGGGGTAAAACATGGTGGGATAAGTTGTTTAGAATGATTTTTGGTGGGATATTGAAAAGAAAACTTAACTATGCCAAATCTTTGACAACCTCTACAAAATTTGAACAACTATCGATAAAATGCTTCAAAACAATCAGGATGTTCTTTCAATCAAAGAGATACACAAATGGAAGCCCGTGTTTGCATTCTTATCAATCTTTGAGACTCAAAAAAATTGAGTTAAAGGACTCAATTAAACATCAAAATCTCTCGATCAAATCATGCTTAAGGTACCCCCAAAGGCTTACAAGTAATCTCTGTCAACAAATGAAGGTGAAGTGATTTTAAACTACTTATTTTTAATGCCATATGAAAGCTATTCTGACAAATGAGATTGCAAATGGCACTAAACTATCAATAAGGATGAGATCTCAGTGTGATTCCTAAAGATTTCAATGCAATATTGTAACAATAACAAGGAAAACAAGTTTTGAGACATTTAAACATGATATCGACATCATATTGCCCAAAATAACATAGATTAATTAAAAAGCTTGTTAGATTCATCAAAGGAGAGAATTTTAGGAACAATCTCAGAGATGGGTGATAGCTATACACTTGTAACCAACTCAACATGAATGAAGATCTAACACGAAGACATTAACTAGGTTTTTAGAGGGTTTCTCGAGAAGATGAGCTTCTCTCAAAATTTTCTTGTGATTTTCAATTTCCTGACCTTTTGCATGTCTCAAAACATGTATTATATATCTCTCTATTACATTAGATCCTTCTTTCCCAAGAAAATAATATCCGATGGCATCTTAGTTTGTTACAAATTCATCAAGATTCACAGACAGGGATGTTTTAACATATTTGCAACAAAAGTTTCCAGGGTTTTCAAAAATGGTGAATCATTGCAAATTTTGCATCCTTATCCATTGTGGAGGCACATTTTTCATCTTCAAAGCATGCCAACCCCCTTTCTTTCATTATTTCATCCTTATCCCTCCAAAATTTGACTCTGCAACTTTTGGATTTGATATTTCACGTTTTTGGATGGGTTAGGGAAAAATTTATTCCAAAAACATCTCTGATCTTCAAATTGATCCTCAAAACCAATTGCATTAGTCCTTGCAGGCACAAACGACATGAATTTGCCAAAAATTTGATCAAAATCGATGCAAAAAATGCATTTCCACACTTCCTGGAGCAAAAATGGCAAATTAAACTAAAAATGCATAGTTATCGTTGATCTGCCTTTCTCCCTTCAATATAAGCCCTCCATGTGTCACAATGCGATTAGAAATGGGTTTGGGATCACTTTTTGATATTTTAACACTTTTGGAAAAAGTAAAATTTGACATTTTTCTCTACCCCTCTACCCTTGAGATTTGGCACTAACACATGGCACAAAGTGGGCCCCATTGGAATCGCGGCTCAATTCTTCACATTTCCACCTTTTTTGGAAAAAGGAAATTTTTCCAAAAATCTCTGTGGGCCCACATCTCCACTTATGTCCTTGACACGTGGCAATTGATGCTTTGTTGCGGGCCATAACTCCCTTTTTGCTTTGTACTTCCTTCACAAAATTTCAAAGTTTTCAAAACTCATCGGCAGCCTACACTCCCCTTTGCCATTTGATTTTGACACATGTCTCCCTCTGATTCATTATGGAGCCACGCTTCAAATTACCACTTTAACTCATTTTGCCAAAAAGGCAACATTTCCCTTTTTCCTCCGGTGGCCCACCGACCCGTGCAAGCCTTTAATTTTCTTCTTTGTCGGGGTCGTGCCTTCTTTTAAGACTTTAACCCTTTTTAGGAAAAATGTTAAAAATCTCAAACTCTCCCAGATGTCCGCTACTCCGCTTTGCTCGAGATCCTGCCACGTGTCCTCTCCTGATTGCCTGACGGAACCGTGGCCTTTTTCACAACTTTTACTCCCTTTTTCCAAAAAGAAAATTTTTCTAAGTCCTTCGCTCACCTTCCATCCCGCTTTTGATGAAAACATGACATGTGTCCACCTCTGATTCACCGAGGGCTGCGCTCCAATTTTTTACCTTAACTCCTTTTCACCAAAGGAAATTTTTCCACCATGCCTCCGCAGCTCCGCCCCTCCACTGTTTTGACTTTTCTAACTGCCACATATGAGAAGATGTTCGAGCTAAATTTTGACATGCAAAGGATGCCCGTATGATAGTAAAAAAATTTATAAATTGCCAACGATGCCTTAGAATGCCAAAGATGAATTTGACGGGAAAATGACGCCCTTCCGACCATCAAAAACATAGAAAATGCCAGGATGCCCAAAATCAATTTTTCCTTCATGGGTGAAGAATTTTTCGATCAAAAGACAAATGGAAAGTGTTTTTAGGCAATTTATGACCATGACAAGGGATATTTGAGGGAAAATAAGTATAAAACGAACAATTTTGAGCTCCAAAGGCCAAGAAAACACGGAAAAATGGCAGAGGCATTTGAATGGGCAAAATTAGGGCAAGGTAATGATTTTACAAACAATCCAATGCACAAGAATGGAGCTATAACTTCACATCATCGATTTCATGAGGAAAAAATGTTTCAGAGCACAAAGAGCAAAGGGGAAACATGGAAAAATGATAGAGGATCAAAATGGGCACCAACATCGGCTCCTTCTCGGGGATGGGCACTCCCAGTGAGTGCCACAAGAACAAAAGTAGACCAAGTGCCAAAATAATCCATTGGGAAAATGGAGTCATGAGCCAAAGCCACCAAAAACTAGTTGAGAAACTGATAAAAATGGCTGCCACACACCAAGGCAAACCACGAACCGAAAAACACCAAAAACATAGAAAATCCAAACACTATACACTGTACAAGTGGTGCATACCTCAAATTTGGGGATTAATCCAAGAAATACTTCAGATGCCTGCCATTAATAGGTAGTTCAAGCAATTCCCCATCTAAGTCCTTGAGAAAAAGGTATTTTCACCAATTCTGATATCAATGGAGTAACGGCCCATCCATAATGCATCAAATTTACCATGTTTTCCCTTATCTTCATTTATGTTATCCCACAACAAAACCAGATCTCCAACATTGAAATCCCTAGAGTGATCTTCTTGTCAAACAACATCTTCAAATTCTCTCTAAATCTAACATGCCTTTGGTGTGATGCTCTTCTTTCTTCATCTAACTTAACAATCTGATAGATCCTTACTTCATATGGACTGACCTCTTGATCTTCAAGTTGTTGAACAAACTAAAACAAAGATAATTACAGATGTAAGGGTAGCAGAGCTTGAGTTCCATACGCAAACTCAAATGGGCTCTTACCAAGAGCTCTTTTGGCAGTGATTCTATTAGCCGAAAACTACAAATTTCAGTTGTTCACCCCATTTTCTCTTATTCAACTCCAAGGTTCTCCTAATGATCTTCAATAATTTCTTATTTTTGGACTCAGCTTGTCAATTTCCTTGAGGGTTATAGTTCAAGCATAAGTCAAATTGGTTCCATACTCCTTGCACATTGCCATCAAGGGTTTAGCTCTAAAACACATGGCATTATCAAAAAATCTTGACTGGCACACCAAATATTCATATGATATGATTCAACAAGAAGTCCATAACAAATTTTTGTGTTGCTTTCTTGGTGGGGATTGCTTCTACACACTTGGTGAACTAATATGTGGCTACAAGAATCCACTTATGGCCAGCACTAGAAGGGTCTAAAATCTCACCAATGAAGTCCATCCCCCATTATTTGAAAGGAGCCTCAATTGATACAGGTTGCAAAGGAAGGGAGACCTAAGCTTTCATTCTTCCAAAGAAATGCTTTGACATCTTTCACATTTTCTAACCAAAGCGTTGCATCTTTGAAGAGAGTAGCCCACCAATAACCAACTCTCAAAATTTTGTGTGTTGTAACCCTTCTAGAAAAGTGTCCTCCACAAACTCCCCATGGAAATTAGTAACTATTTTGGGAGCTTAATCTTCAGCTATATATTTCAAGAGGACACCTTCGTGGTTCTTCCAAGCTAGCCCAAAGTCAGTGATGATGTATTTTTGAGAAGCCAACTTGAGGGATCTTTTTTTATTTTTATTTAAATGATTAGGGCAGCATAGGTGTCTGAGGTAAAAGATTACATACTTTTACCACTAATAACTCACCAACTTCTCAAGAACATCTGCGCTTTCTTCCTCTACTTCATTCACATCAATTGTCTACGAGTTGCTCTCAGCCATAAACTTAGCCAAGCCTAAACCTCTTACCAATTTTGTGGTTTGGATGTCCATGTCATATTCCCGTATTTTTTCACCCATCTACATATTTTGCTTGAAATATCCATCTCTAATAAGATGTCTTTTACCATGGTGTGGGGAACATAAGCAACAACTTTTGAACTTAAGATATAAGGCCTGAAAACCTTTGTTGCTTTCACCAAGGCAAATGCTTGTTTTTCCATGATTGTGTATTTTAACTCAGTAGCTTATAAATCCTTACTAAAGAAGGCAATAGGCCTCTCAGCCCCATCTTCATCCTTTTGTAGCAAAATAGATGCGATAGTATTTTCAAAAGCAAAAGAGAAGATTTGGAAAGGTTTCTTATAATTTGGAGCTGCCAAGACAGGTGCATGTTTCAATGCCTCTTTGATTCCTTCAAAATCCTAAATAACATCCTCCTCCCATTTTATAACTTGGTCTTTCTTTAACATGCATGTAATAGGAAGAGTCAATTCAGAAAAATTAGACACAAACCTTCTAATGAAGTTGATCTACCCAAAGAAGGATTGGATGCCCTTCTTTGTTCTTGGAATTTGAACCTTGTTGATTGCTTCTACCCTCTCAGGGTCAATCATGACACTAGCCTTTGAAAAAATATGACCAAGCAACTTGGCCTTTTGCACCCAAAAATGGCACTTCTTTGTATTCAAAGAGATTCCAAATTCTCTACATCTGATCAACATTCTTTCCAAGTGCTACAAGTGATTTTTTATGCTCCTTGAAAACACATTCACATCATCTTGATAAACTACATTGAATTCATTTATGTAACCAACAAAAGCAACATCCATTTCTCTTTGGAAGGTAGCTCCATCATTCATGAGACCAAAAGACATTCTTACATAAACATATGTTCCCTAAGGAGTGGTAAAGGCATTTTTAAATCTTTCGACTCCTTGACAACAAATTAATTGTAACCAAAGAAACCATCCAAGGTGGACAACAATTCAGATCTAGTCACTAACTGCGGCATGTTTTCCATGTTTGGAAAAGGATAATTGTCCTTCAATGAAGCTCTATTCAGATTTCTGAAGTCTACACAAAGTCTGATATCTCCATTTTTCTTTCTGACTGGCACAAGGTTTGCAACCCAAGATGAATACCTTGTGGGCTGAATGATCCCTCCCTCCTTCAGTTTCTTCAATTCATCTTGCATTTTCATTGAGAGGAGTGGATTAATTGGCCTCTACTTTTGTCTAAAGGGCTTGGCATTTGTTTTAAGAGGAATCTCATGCTAAAACAAGTCCTCTCTATATGCTTTCAGCTCTGAATAAGACCAAGCAAGATAGTCCTAATATGTCTTCAATAGTTAAACATAGGACCTTTTTTCCTCTTTGTTTAGATTTCGCCTCGCCAAATTTTTCTTGGTTTATCATTAGTGCCCAAGTTATGCTCTTCCACATCCCTCGAGGCGACATGTTTCTATTGATGATGCAATCAACATTGTTAAAATTTGATTCAAGTGCAACAAGACCTCTAGGAATGGTGTTAGTTTTTAGTTAGATAATATCCTTTCCAAACAAAGTCTCTCTTCCTTTAGTCACACACACCATTGGTTCCCAATCAATATTTTGATCCATAAACTCACCTTGATTTTGTAAGAACCTTTTCACTTGAGCATCATCATTAAACACTTGCGATGCTTGATGTTGTCGGGACAACTGCCTAGTTAACACTTTAATATTGTAACAAAATAAGGTGAAATGGTGTAATTTCCAAATCTTGACCCCAAACTACCAACTTGTCGCAGCAGCATTGAAACTTCTATCATGATGCACAATGTTGAAGGAATCAAACATCTCAATTAGATCCCAAACTACATGTTTGTACTATTTCATCCACTGATTTTTTGTAGCATATAATTTTCTTATTTGTTTGACAACTAGCTTTGAATATTATTTTGCAATGATGTCCCTAACACCATACTTCCATGTAATTCTTAGACCCAACAACAAGGCTTCATACTCAACAATGTTGTTAGTACACTCAAAATTAAGTTTGAAGGAAAAAACAAACTCTTCCAAGCTAGGAGAAATCAGAATTATACCAGCACCATTTCCAAATTTGGAGCAAGCTCCATCAAATAGTAAGGTCTAAGGAGAACCTACTAGGAAATTTGACTAATCCATCTTATGTTCTTTGCCATCAAGAAACCTAATAAAATTATCCACATCAACATCAACAAATAATACTTCATAAGAAGCATTGTTTGGATCCTCAATTAGATGCAACATCTTTTTTCTCCATAGAGTTTGACAAGGCTACCCTCAAGGGTTTGATGATACTAAAATTTGTGCTTACAATCGTGTGTCAGGGCACGATGTGGAAAGCTGCAAGGCCTTGAAAACCGTCCTTATCTAGTTGTGTCCCCTAGAAGCCAACTTTGATGATGATGACCTTCTTGACGAGGATCCTGCTTCACCAACACCCATTCCCCACACTGCCCACTCAACAACCACAAACTCCATCCTCACAGCTCTTAGAGCCACCCCAAGATTTGAAATTAACATGGTTTGCATAAGAGAACTTGCCACGCCACCACCCAAATATCGTTGCGCCCAACTCACCTCACAGGGTTTTTCTCCTCCAGTAGGTTTTTACCCATCGTGTCATTATACCACTCACCCTACACCTTCTCTATTTTCCAACTCCCCTCAGATCAACATGATACATGTCACTACATACATGCTTAGAAGGATAAGGGTAAAGAAAAGGCAACTGACCCACCAACCAATCCTATACCCAACATACCATCTGCACCCATACCTAAAATCACTATCCACGGCCCTACATACCCCATTTCTAACGATGTCACACATCGCACCATGCTCAAACAATTACACCACTCTCCCCTTAAAATGTCCCTATATGACCTCATCCAAACCTCGAATCCCATCCTCAAGCTCTCATGGAGGTTTTTCAATCTATTGAGGTTTTACCCAATGACCTCGACACCCGTGGCCTCCATTATCACACCCCATCATGTAGCCTCTCTTACCAAATTACCACCTTCATCTTCACCCCACCCTATTCACCAAGTGGCCTCCCTTAGCTTCTTAAAGGAAGAGATTGCACCACACTAAAATGATGACCCGAGCTATCCTCTTCATCTCTATCCACATCGATGACATATGGGTACGCCATGTGATGATTGATGGGGGCACTAGCATTAACATCATTTCATCCCATGCATTCGCTCAAATGCGCATACCTGACAATTACATGCATAAACATCCAGTCATGTTGCATTCATTCAATGACGCTATCACCTCTACACTAGGTACCATCATCCTCCACATTCGCGTGGGCCCCCACACTATTCTAGAATTGTTTTATGTCTTGGAGGGGGAATTTCAATATAACTTGTTACTTGGCAAACCCTGGATTCATGTCATGGGTTGCATTCCTTCCACTTTGCATCATTGTGTAAAGTTTGAACATGAAGGACACACCTATACCATTCCAACTGATCCATCACCTTTTAAAACATGCAACATGCTTTACCAACCCAATGATGTGCTCATACCTATTAAGCCATCTACCTCCACAACCGCTACTTCTTCACCTACACCATCACTTACTTACGGTACAAATGCCACTCGCTTGTACCACACATACCTCCTCCATTCCTACCACTGCCATAACCTCCATGGTTAACCCATTAGCTTCCCAATCCATTAACTCCACCTCCGCATTGACCTCCGACACATCATCCATTCCAGCTACCTACATACCAACCACCGATCCCTTGGAAGGTGTTTTTCAACGCCTCACTGGGGGAGTACCACCTATATAGTTTCAACACATTCCTTACTCCACAAGAGTATGAAAGTCTTCACCAACACCCTCGTTACGATCACCGTATAGGAGAACGTCTCCTATATGGTCCTCCTCACCTTCATACTAGTCTCACCTATGGGGGACTTGATACTACCACTTACACACCCGAACCACCATCACAAACTTGCCCCTTTTCCGCCGACTTCCAATCACCATTTCGCCCACACCTTCTTGCACCGATGTGCATGGAAGGCTTTTGGTTTTGGCTTTACGAGCAGGCCGCCATACCATTATTCCATGTACCACCCATAAACATAATGACTGTAGTGGTTTCGGATTTGCTAAACCACCTACCAAATAGTCCCGCATTGAACTCATTAAGGACACTAACCCTTCTCCACCTTCTTCACCGCTCCACCTTCATCACCACCTTCACCGATGGATTCGATGGATCCTAGATCTATTCCTCGCTAACCTTTTTTTCATAAACACCATTTCCTTGGGGCCTCTGACTTATCAACATGAGGGCGAGGCCCCTTCCACTCTTCCCTTCCAGTATCCTAAAATGATCAATGAGGATACACCTTCAATTAACGGCGTTTAATGTTAGGATGATGAATCCATACTCACCTACCTCGGTGTAGAAGACTCATATATTCATCAGTCGTTACCTTCTAAGACACAAACCATGTTAAATGAATCGACTATCGAGATCAACATTCATACTCAGGATGACCCACACATCCTAAAGATCAGACAATCTTTAGATGTTGCTGAACAGGAAGCCATCACTTCTTTTCTTAGAGATCATAACCATGCTTTCACTTGGTCTTACGTAGACATGCCCAGTATTGACCCCACCATAGTGGTCCACAATATCGTAACCATTCCCGATGCCAAACCCATTAAAAAAATATGAGGAAAATGCACCCTCGCATTGCCCTTCTCGTCAAAGAGGAACTTCAACACCTTCTTTTTGTTTCCTTCATCTTACCCATTGATTATCCTCATTGGATTTCTAACATTGTCCCTGTCACTAAAGTGACAGGGGGACTCTGCATTTGCATGGACTTTTGTGACCTCAACCTAGCATGTCTAAAAGATGACTTTCCCTTACCTAGTATTGACCAATGGTTGACCTTACCGCTAGCCATGAGATGCTATCACTCATGGATGGCTTCTTGGGTTATAACCAAATCCTTCTTTCCCCAGAGGATCAACACAAAACCTCATTCATCACCCCTTGGGGACCTTCTGCTATCGAGTCATGCCTTTTGGCCTTAAAACGTTGGTACCACATATCATCGAGCTATGACTCTTCACATGACATCTTCCATGACATCATGCATCACATATTGGAAGATTATGTGGATGATCTCTTGGCCAAATATAAACACCGCTCCAAGCACCTTGCCATCCTCAAAACCATTTTGACCATCTCATTAAATATTACATCCACCTTTATCCTAAGAAGTGTGTCTTCACGGTTTTTTAGGAAAGCTCCTAGGATTTATTGTTTCCCTCCATGGTATAGAGGTTGACCTTGCTAAAGTCAAATCCATTCTATAAATGCCTCCACCCACAAACCTTAGACAACTTCATAGCCTGCGAAGGTAAGTTGCAGAGCTATTCATTTTCTCATTTCACAATTATCGATCGATGTCAACGATTTCATTATCTCTCCTGTAGGATGTCTCCTTTAAATGGGATGATGACTATCACAAAGATTTTGAGGCCTTAAAACAATACCTTCTCCAACCACTCATACTCATTCTACCTAAATACGATCAACCTTTTTACCTATACATATCCGCTACCGATCACTCCTTAGGAGCCATGCTCGCTCATCGCGATGAATAATACAGGGAGTAGGCGGTTTATTACATAATCTGTACTCTTTTGGACTATGAAACCTGATACAACCACCCCAAAAACTTTTCTTAGCCTTAGTTTTTGTTGCCACCAAACTCCGTCATTACCTACTCAACCACAAAACCTATGTTGTGACCAACACTAACCCCTTACACTTCATGTACGCCAAACCTTATCAAAATCAGTATGCTGCATGATGGCTTATGCTTTTAGCTGATCTTGACCTCGAATTCATTCATCAAAATTCCATCAAGGGCTAAGCTATCGCTGACCAATTGGCCGACACACCTATTTCTAGGGATCAACCCTCTAATTTTGACTTTCTAGATGAGTTGATTACTACCCTTTCCCTGGACGAACCCCCTTACCAAATGACACTCTTCTTTGATGGTTCCAAGTGTTAGCATGGGGTGGGGCTGGTATTATCCTCATTCCCCTTGAGGGTGAACCCATTCCTTTGTCTTTCAAATTAGATTTTGAATGTACCAACAATATTGTCGAATACGAAGCGCTCGTACTAGGTCTCCGAGCCACCTATGCCCTAGATGTCAAATCAATCAACATCTTTGGTGATTCTCAATTGGTCATAAACTAAGTCAATGGTATGTACCAATGTCGTAACAAGATACTTCAAAAGTATAAACATCATGTAGACATACTTTTTACCACCTTTGATCATTACACCCTTCAAACCATCCCACGTTCAACCAACAAGTTTGTAAATACCATGGCCTGCTTAGATTCTCAAATAACCACTTCACCTGCTGATTCTACAATCTTTGTCACCGTCAATGACTTTAATCACATTCTTATTTACCTCACGATGTTTACTCGATCGAACCACTACCCTCGACCTAAGTGACTGTGGTATAAACAATACTCGACTACCTTTCTCTCTTCATCTTACCTCCTAATCTCACCCGTAATGTGAGCAACAAACCTTCCTTAAAAAGGTCTCTCATTATGTCATTCTAGGGGGACTCCTCTATAAGCGTGGCTTTGATGGTATTCTTTTACGATGCCTCAAAAGTTCTGAAATTCCTTATACCATTAAGGAAGTTCATGATGGCATATGTGGAGGTCACTTCAGTGGCCTTGTTGTTCTTAGCGTATTCTTCACTGAGCTATTATTGGCTGACCCTTAACCATGATTGTTGTGATTACGTCAAATGTTGTGTCAAATTCCAACAACATTCCAACCTTCATCATACACCCAGTCATGCCTTATAGGTCACTCGAGACCTTTGGCCATTCTCTCAATGGGGTTTGGATCTTGTCGGAGAAATCAATCCCCATTCTTCCCAGCCATCAATGGATCATCACTGCTACCGAATACTATAAAAAATGGGTGGAAGCCATACCACTCATCTCCACGAAAGCCGAGAAAATATGTGAGTTTATTAACCACCACATCATTTGTCACTTTGGTGTTCCTCATCGCCTCATCACTGACAATGGAAAATAATTCAAAAACAAAACATTGCAAAAAATTTGCGACACCTTTGACATTCAACTTAGTTTCTCATCACCTTATTACCCACAAACAAATAGCCAAGATGAATCCACTAACAAAACCCTCAACAAAATTCTTATGAAAGTGGTTGACGATACTAGGAAGGATTGGCATACACACATTCCTTTTTCCTTGTGGGCATACCGCACTAGTATTTGCACTTCCACTATGGCCACACCATTTTTTCTAGTCTACGGAGAGGTAGTCCTACCTCTCGAAGTTTAGATCCCCTCACTCTACATTTCTCTCCATGACATGCTTAATGATGATGAATTTTGTCAAGACCATTTAGCACAACTAGAGTTATTAGATGAACATTGTCTTAACGCTCTGGATCACCTTCAAGTTTACCAAAAATATAAAATGTGCCTATGATAAACGTGTCCATGAACAAGCCTTCTAAGTCGGTGACCTTGTCCTAAAATAAAATCAACATGTAACCAAAGCAAAAAAAAGGAAATAGGGAAAATTTGATCCTAATTGGCTTGGACCATACATCGTGACTCATACCTATGGATCGTGTGCTTACCATTTATCATCACTCGATGGTAAACAAAACTTGAGCCCTTAATGCCTTGCATCTTCAACCATTCTATTGTTGACTTGTAGTCCTACCTCACTTTTTGTCTCTTTCCATGCTCATCCCTTGAGCACTATTCACTCCATACACCTCACTAACGATTAAACAAGAATCATGTGAGTACCCATCACTTGTTATCTTCTCTTGAATATGTGTACCATGGCATTACACATAGCATGATTCTCATGGATAATTTTCATCTACCTTTAGATGAGATCCCATGGTCATTTCACCTTGCCTTTTGAACAAGAGTCTTATTCTCCACCTTGGTCTTGTCCATGACTTCAAAGACCTCACATGGGACCAAACTCCTTAAGTCAAACTTCTAATAAAAAGATGACTCCCTCAAAAGGACATCTTCCTCTCGACAACTACTACTATAAATAGACTACTCCCTCAAGGAAAGCTATGTAAAGCTCTTAAAAAAACGAGAGCAACTAAAGCTTCCCACATCGATCAACTTCACGAAGACCTCAAGGAGTTCAATTTTCTTCATCCCATATAGACTTCCCGCATCGATCAGTCTATTTCAACTATAAGTCAAAACACTCAACCTTTTTGTCATGGACTTTCCCATTGTGATCTAGGTTCTCTTGCTCGAAACACATGCCACCTATACCATATGCAACATTACCCACTTTTCACCCTTAAAACCATGCCCACTCTCATTTCCTATTGCCTCAAGGGACTTCTTGGAACTTAGACATTTGGTGATCATGTGACTACTTTCCACTATAGAATATTCCATCATGCAATGTCTTTAAGGACTTATGTTCATCCCCTCCGCCAAGGTATGATCTACTCGGTATGATCCTACCCAACCAAGTGGCTTTATTATCCCCTCTTAACTTTTGAACCATCTTTGTTTATGTTTTGATTACCTTATACAGGACTTGGTCCTCGATGCTTACTTTTGGGGTAATCTTCTTCTTTCACCACAATCACCCTCACCTACATCATTTTACCTATAATCTACCCACACCTAACACACCTAAACCTACAACATGCCTAAAAACCTGCCAATTTATTTTCATACCTCCTCATATTCTTCCCTAGCTTATGGGAGAACTACATCGGCCTGAGGTCCCTTTTCATCGGGACTATGTAGGTAGCACTCTGAGGGCATGGGGCCCTTGGAGGTTAGCTCGGCCATCCTCTACCCTAAACAATTCATCTTCCATGTGCCTCACATTACATTACACCTAACTTAGTTTCCCTTTTATACCCAAAATTGGAAATTAAACCACATACATAACAAATTGTTTCATATTTTAAACATTATCACAACATACATTTATTACACCTACCATGTCTCTATCATCATCATGCATAGATTATACCACATCTTACATATGACCCATATTATCATTCATTGCATAAAATAATAAGTCACCACTTCATCTACTTTCGACTCAACTATTCCTATAATCGACTCAATCCATGCCTATAACTCCGACTCAACCATGCCTACACCAACTGACTCGATCCATGCCTAACTCACCTAATTTCCATCCATATCAACACAACAAATACCATGTATCTCATAAACACATCAACAAATCAAAAAAATACCATGTATCTCATCATATCAACAAATCAAAACAAATACCATGTATCTCATCACCGCATCAAAAATAAAAACAAATACCATGTATCTCATCAACACATCAACAAATCAACAAATACCATGTCTCATAAACATCAACAAATTAAAAAAATACCATATCTCATCATATAAATAAATAAATGTGTATCTCAAATATACATGGCTATCTCATCATGTCCATCATCTCAAAAATAGTCAAGACATAAGCCGATATACAATACAAAATGTCATCGGCATGCAGGCGGTCTCATATATATAATAAAATAATGAATCAATACAAAATCTCTTGAAGACGCAAGTGGTATATAATCACAAAATAACTATCATACATAAAAATCAGGTGACCACATATCAAGCATCTCGATGGATGTCCTCCATCTTTGTATCACCTATACCCTCGGCCTCCTGGGTCCCTGTTGGCACCTCAACTAGAGCTGGTCTCCATGCACTTTAGGTAATCTACTTGATCGGGCCTTGGAGCTTGCGACCCTCTGTGGTCTCCACACTGTGAGTGCAGGATCTCGCCCTTGTACTAGATGCCCGATATGCCTGTACTCAAGCATAAGATATAAAGTCTATCTGATCCATCATCATCGGTCCCGATAGTACCTAGCCTCACCTAGGGCATCCGTATCTGGACACGTGCATGGTCTGTGGTGGCCCATAGGTCTTGGCTATTATACCTACCCCGTGGGACCCTACCTCGCACCTACCTATGAATTGGGACATACTCTTGTGCTGCTGTGGTGTTGCCCCTTACCCCTATGCCTGTATATGGGCTCCGTAAGACCCCAATCGTGCTTGGTTATGGCCAATCGCCCTATAAACTTGCCACCCGAGCTCAGTAAAGCCGCCACCTGACCATCTCCCTCCTCTCCATCTCCATCTCCTCCACCAGCCATCTGGGCCTATGATCGCCACCTGTACACGTAGCTCTACTACCTCCACCTCCGAGACCTCCAGTTATGTCTGCATAGTATACCCAATTGGGTAATGAGCGTAGCTACCTACCCCTGTAGGGTGTCTCTATGCACTGTAATGGTAGCTAGATCCGGCTACCCTGGTCTGGGTGGTATGGCTCGTAACTTGAGCCGCCCACCACTACCTATACCTATTTGTGCATCTCGACGTCATCTATCTGCCGGTCCACTAGCTACTCCTCCTACCCTGTGGGCACTGTAGGTTGTGGTAGAGGTAAGGGCCTCTCCATGTCATCTCTCTCGATATTGTGGGAAGGGTGGAGGAATGTCCTATACTAGCCCGAACTACCACAAACCCCATCTCTTTGGGATCATCTCGTCCTCCTCGGCACGGCGACCCTATATCCATCTCTCTAGCTAGAGCTCAACTAGCTCCTCATGCATATGCCTATATGAGGGGAATCCCACATATGGCCTCCATATAATGTCCACTCTGGAAAACCCCTCCAGTAAATCACTGGGAAATGGGCCACATCATGTGTCGGCCTATCAGATCTCTGCTCTCCTATCACCGGCACCCATCTCCTGTACCCCACCCGCACAAATCATGCTGGGAATGAATTTTCTTAGGAATCCTATAGGATGCACACAAACTATGTGCTTATATACCCAGGCAGTGTAGTAAAACGTACAAAGACAAGATGAACTTGCGCAACCGCACATATGCCCACAACTCATTGTGCAAATGCACTCAAGTATGTTGGTGCTCAGAAAACCAGGTCTCATGCACCATCATGTCATGGAGTACCCCCATTAGTGATCGGGAAAGCATCCACCCTCTCGCGATTGGCGTGTATAGTAGCACACTACCTCCATAAAGAGAACCACTAGCCTCATCTCCTCCCAGACGGGCTAGGTAAATCTCTCCATAGCTCATGTAGACACCAAATTTGTGTCTTACGACCCCCCGTGCCCCGCATCTCATTTCACAACCTAGCCTCACCACCTAAACCTTACACAATTATTTATTAATTACCTTATAATTAATAAATCCACATCTCCAAACCTGCCACCACATTTTGCCACCTCATCATGACCTAGCCCTAACCCTAAACTAACCTAATTAAGACCTATAACTTGGTCTACATCCACACCCATGACTAATTACTCCTCACCCGCACCAAAATCAACCTAATAATGACTTGACCAAGCCCACAACTAATTCCTCGAGAGAAAAGGAGGGAAAGTTGGCTACTTTACTAAAAATAGTCCACTTTGACTTAACCGATATCGGTTCCTACTCGACCGCCGTCAGTTACGTAACCACCATCGGTTCCCTGTAAATGACCTCCCCCAACCAAAAAAAAAAAGGGATCTGGAATCTGAATCTGGAAAATTCATTGAAAGATCAGGAATTCACTTGGGCCGAGCAGAGACAAGTGAAGGAAAGAAAGGAGTTTGCAGAGAGAAGGACATCAAGCCCAAGACTCGCAACGAGTAACTTGTGAGCCCAATGACACTCATCCAAGAATTGAGAGAGAAGATAGCTCATCTTTGATTGTCTCGATCATCCTACCCGAGCCCCGCCTTCGTTATCACAGCTTTGGACTCGTATCTTCATCAGAACTAGTAAGTAGTATCTTGTATGTTCTTTTGATAACATTTCTTGAACTTCTGAATCATAGCAATTATAAGTCTATTCCTAGATCTACTACCCGGTAACACCCTACATCTAACTATCATTCCTCTACCCCTACATTGCCCCAAGAACAGCTCCCATACCCTCTGAGTCTTCTCCATCACCCCATTACCTATCCCCAATCATTTACTAGCCTTATAAACACCATAGCCACCTTATAGCCAACCTTCACTAAAAGCCCCTAAACCACTGCCCCTACCGATATCGGTTAGCAGAAACTGATTGGTGATAGTGACCGGCATCGGTCACTGTGATTCAAAACCAAAACTAGCCCTTTCCTCTATTGTTTTAACAAGGTAATTAAATTGTAATTTTGCAATAATTTGTGTTAATTCATATTAGCAGGGGAACTGACCACCTTCGAAAGGAAGTTTAATACTTCCTGGGCCCAAGGCAGTTCCCTCATTTATTGTCTAATTAGAATCTGGTGGTCTTGTATTCTTACTTGCAGGTAGTCCTTCCTAGACAAAAAGGAGTTCTTCGCAATCGATCTGATCTCTCTCTACGGTACGCACACACCCTCCAAACATTCAACAGGTATTCCTCCTAGCCCTAACCCTTATCTGTTTCTCAAGAGAATGAAAGGATAGAAGCAACTCTATTCTAGGAACTGAAAACCTCCTCTGTGCGAAACATTTTGGCACACTTCAATGTGGGACCCATTTTGGGTTTCTTTCTTTCTTGCTTGCTTTCATATAGGGAGCACACTTGCTATTTTCTTCTTCTAAAATATTCACAAGATATTTTGTTACCTTTTGGTAAAAGAATTTGTCTTGCTTTCACATTTTTGCATTAGTGAAAATCATCTCCTTGCTTCATCGAATATCATTTTCGATTTGGGTTTAAAACACGTGCATCACATTCTTGCTTGTTGTTTTCAATTCTAGTGAACATAGATTAAGTAACAGGTCGTACACGTGGGGGTGATATCCACGGTATTGACAAGAAATTAATCTTACTTTCACTGCACAACACATACCAAATCACATCATAAATTAACACAACAACTCAAACATCCCCCTTTTCCGCGGTATTCCTCCGCCCGATTGAGGTAACCTTATAAGCCAAAACAAACTTGACATTTCCCCTAAGTCTTCTATTTAGGATTGACATCATCTTGCATCTAAGGCATAAGCCCAAAGTGATTAAAACTAATCCTAGGGTTAGTCTGTTAATTTGCTTGTGCATCTTGCTTGTTTTTAGTTCTGTTTCTCTATCATACACTATTTTCTGTGATCACTTCAGAACAGTTTGGTAGGTATACTAAGCATCGTTAACCCCAAATCAGCAACTTCTTACAGCTTCTTACACCGGTCCTATTCTACCGACATCGGTTAACTTACCGATGGTGGCTATAGTCTGACCGACATCGGTTACCTGACCGATATCGGTTACTGTCTTTTCATAGTTCCCAAAACCAACAACCTACCAATTCCAACATTTTGTTGTTGCTTCTGTTCCTGATAGATTGCATCCTTACTGTGTACTCTTGTCCATGGTTGTTGTCACTTGGAAACAAGCTACAGCCATGGTTTCACATGCCTGCTCTGTGCCTTTTCCTGAATCACCCCCTTCACATCCTGTGGGGAATCCTACGGACACCAGCGAGGTTCCCAAAATCCCTGTAGGAGATAAGGAATTTGTGAAATTTTTGGACGCTAATCCTAGCACTGTACAATACTATTTGTCTCATGCCCCTGACCGTACACCCGACGGTCAACTCCTTGTTGGTATGCCTATTAGTATAGCCGCTCACTTAGCTCCTTCCCCACCTGATAACTCCACCTTGCCTTCTTCATCCTTAGCCCCGTCTCCCAACTCAGTGGCTTCAGAGGTTCTTACGGCACAGATTGGCTTTCCTTTTGTTAATCTGGGGCCCCACATATCATTACCGCCAACTGTTCCTACCTTGTCTCTCTCGCAGACTGCTCCTTTCATAACTTGCTCTCTGCCACCTATCCACACGAGCTTTCCTTCTCAAGCTCCGCCCACCTTTTCATTTCCACACACTTATCCGGTGGCTTCAACACCTTATATAGGACATCCCTATTCGGTTGCCTCAACATATTCATCCTCAATACCTTATCAACATTTAGCCCCCCCATTGTCTAGTGGAGGCCCTTGGCCCAATCCTCCACCTTTTACAACAACCGCACCATCATCTCATCCAACCACTGATTTCATCAAACAAATGATGGACAAAATGTAAAATCTGGAGGCTTCTATTTCAGGAAGCCGTAGCACCCTGACATACGAGCAAGTTTGTCGGGAGCCTATTCATCCTTCTGTCCCCCTTCATTCATATCCTCCTCAATGGGAATTACCAAAATTCACTCGTTTTAATAGTAAGGAGGATCCTCAACAACATTTGTGATCATTTAGACATGCCTGCTATCTGATTGCTCATGACGATGCCTTACTACTCCGCACCTTTCCCATGTCCTTATCAGGACCCGCCTTGGAGTGGTACAGTGCTTTAACCCAACACTCAATCTTCTCTTTTAACCAATTAGCCCAATCTTTCTTGGATCATTTCTCCATTAACATTGCCAAGAAAGTATCTATCACCGACCTCTATGCCATCCGACAATTTGAAGACGAATCTATCGCAGATTTCGTTGGACGATGGTGGGGCCTTATCAACTAACTTACTTATGCCTTACCTCAGGCCGAACTTATCAAACTCTTTACGCGGGCCTGTGCTAAGCACATTTCTCCTACCCTCCAAATTCAAACTTTCCACACATTTGACGAGGCCTTTACTATGGCTCGAAACTAGAAATTCGAGCCTTAGAGGAAGAGAAATTACGGTTGCGCAACAAAAACCCCAATTTCTGAACCCAAGACTCCACCAACAAACCTAACACCACCAATCCTCACGCATCGACTGCTTCGAAATCAAAAGGAGCTGTACACGCGGTGATGGTCAAATCTCAAACACCATCTAATACCCCACCAAAAACCACCTATAAGTATAAAGCCGAGCCCATCAATTACACTCCCTTGGGAGAAACTTATGGTGTGATATTGGAAAAATTGCTCAAAGCAGGAGCTATTACCTTACCTCCTATTAAACCTCACTCCGGGTTTGATTCCACCCGCGCTATACCTTCTTGGTACAAAGAAAATGACTTCTGTAACTTCCACCACGTGAAGGGACACAGTCATGAAAACTGCAAGATGTTGAAAAATATAGTGCAAGAAATGGTTGATGTAGGGGATATAACCCTCGATAATCCTAACGCCCCTGTTAACCAAAATTTGAAAATCTTCAGCAAACCATTCCCAAACCACTCTTCTAACAGTAACATAAACCAAGATATCTTAGCCGAGGAGAGTGTTCATGAAATCCATGCGGTCTTCGACTCCCAACCAAACACTTCTATCGAGAAAATTCTGAATCAAGCCTCTTCACTAACGCAGGGACCCAAACCCCCTTCACCACCATCAAGACAAGATGAAATCCTTGCCATTCCTTTACCCATAAAGGAATTAACCGCCCAGAGTTCTCTTCTCACAGATGAGCCTTCTTACACCACATCTCTTGCAAGACTGTGAGCGGATGTTATCTAACTTATCTATTTCCCAAACATCTCCTTCTACCACTCTTGTTGTACAAGAGGAAGGCTCGCCACTTTTTTCGTCATCCTTAGACGAGAAACCCTTTGAACCAACATCACCAAATTCTTTAATCATGACGGATCCTCTCAAACATGCCCTCCTACCTATTAGTTCTTTATCGCCTAAATCTTTTCAGCTGACCGGTTGACCTCTTAACGCCCATTGATACAGTGCCTCATTTACCCCCTGTATCACACCCACAATGGACCGGAATCACAACCCACCTTTCTTCCATACAAAAGTTCCTATTCACACGTGAGGATTGTCACCCCTCAGAAGATAGACGAGTCCTATGGGAACGTTTGAGTACACCATATTCTACTCAAATGCAGATGACCGATCCAGACGCCTCTACCATATACCCAAAGTGTTTACAAAAGCTTAAAATGCCTATGTCCTCATCTTCACCCCCCTCATCTCTACCAAATACCTCATCCACCTCTATTGACCTAACCAAACCTTCCCCTACGCTTGGGACCTCACCAATACCCAGTCTAACACACCCACCTAAATGGTTAGATTTATCCAAAAGTAAAGTCGTCCACCCACTTAGGAGACAGACCCAATCTCCTCAAGTCCAACCTATGCCTCTATCACAACTAAAACCATCGCCGTCACACCTACCTTCTATATTGGGACCTCATCCCTCCACCTTGCATCAATACATCATACCTCCTATGTTTTCTTTAAAATGACCTACACCTTCTGCACCCATACAAAGATCCACGGGTATATCAACACCGTCACCCCAAGTATCCTGTCCACCTATCAACCCTAAACAAACTCCATCATCAAAGGATTTGTTTACTATCACTCCTCTTTCTCCGTGGTTGTTTTCTACTACCACGTCATCTGACCAGCTAAACATAACTTCTGCACCGAAGAGGCCACGTTTAGTTAAATCCAATTATCAAAACCCCTTGGCTAAGCCGCCACCCATACGAATTAACCATACCTACCATTACCAAACCTACCCAAATAATAGCCTCATCTTCCTCTAAATTTGACCCGCTCAAAGGGTCTTACGCTAAAATCCTTGCTATGTTGGTGGAGAATGCGACCATTTCCCTACCCCCACTTAGACCCTATGATCCATCTAAACCTCGACCTATAGGTTATGATGAGTCTAAAATCTGCGCTTACCACCACACACCAGGACATGATGTAGAGGGATGCAAAGCATTGAAAGCCATACTTAGTCAGTCACCTCTCTCGGATAGAAAGGTTAAGAAAGACAACTTACGAAGGGAGAAACCTTTAGCTTCAATCCCCTCTCCTATACCACCTGTCCCCTCCTCACCAAGATCTATCATTATTACAACCCCACCTCTCGAAGACCATGACTTATCCCTACCGTCTTCCTCCTCTCGTGTTCACGAGATCAATATGATTAGTGTTGCTACTGAGGCGTAAAAACAATGGGAAAGCTAAAGAAAGCACACCTGCGGCCTCTCTTTTTTCTCCATCCACCATCCCGATCGCACCACCACCTAAAGTGGTTATTCGTGGACCTGCCTACCCCGTCTCTAATGGAGTTGCCCACCAAACCATGATCAAACAGCTTCACCAATCACCTGTAAAAATGACACTGTATGATCTCATTCAGGCCTCTGAATCTCATCGACAAGCTCTCGTTGAAATCCTTCAAGGGATAGAGGTCTTACCTAATGAAACCTTGCCCGTTACCTCCATCTTAACACCCAACCACATTGCCTCTCTCACCAAACAATCTACCACTTCCGTCCCTGTACAACAAACCGCTGCTGTCAGTTTCTCCGAAGATGAAATTGTTGACTTTGGTGCAGAAGATCCTGACCCCGCTCTTTTCATCTCGCTTACATCAGGACATCCACGTACATCGTGTTATGATTGATGGGGGAGGCGCTAGCCTAAACATCATCTCTTCCAAAGCCTTCCAACAAATGAATATCCCCTCTAGCTGCATGTGTGCCAACCCCACCATGCTGCGTTCATTCAACGATGCTATTACTTCTACCTTAGGCACTGTGATCCTTAACATTCGTGTAGGGCCACGTACCTTACCTAAACTCTTCTATGTCCTTGAGGGTGAATTCTAATACAACATGTTGTTAGGCCACCTTGATCCGGCTATGGGATGCGTTCCCTCTACCTTACATAGATGCATAAAATTTGAGTATGAGGGGAAGTCCTATACCGTAAAAGCTGACCCTCCCCCCTTCAAAACCTGCAATATGTTATATCACCCCAATGATGTGCTTGTACCAGTCAAGACACCCATTCATCCAACCCAACCATCCACTTCAACCACACCTCAACCATCCACCTCAACCATACCTACACCTTCAACCAATGAGACCATTGTCGCAAATACCACTTCCTTTCCCGCGAAAACATCCCAACCTCAGACCCCTTAGTAGATGTTTTTCAATGCCTTACGCTGGGGAGTATCACCTATATAACGTTAGCTCTTTCCATACCCCACAGGAGTATGGACAGTTACATGCGCATCCTACCTACGACCGTCATGTGGGGGAGGTAATCTCCTACGGACCACCTAATTGCCGCACCAACCTAACGTATGGGGGTGTCGACGCATCCTCCATTACCCCTGAACCTCCCCTTGGTGTGGTTCCCTTCCAATCCGATTTTCAATACCTGACAAATCGTCGTTTTGCCCTCACCTTCTTGACTCGCTGTGCTTGGAAAGGTTTTGGTTTTGGTCTTTATGAACAAGGCCGACATACAATCATTCCCATTACTACACGCAAACACAAAGATCATCGTGGTCTTGGATTCTCTGAACCCCCTACACTGAAAACATCGCATATCCACTATATCCAGGAAGACGATGAAGTCACCCCTTCCGAACCATCATCACCCATTTTGCCATCATCACCCACAGAGTCGATAGACCTTGAATCTATCCCTCCTAACTTTTTTTTTTCATAAACGCTATCTTCCTGGGTCCTCTCACTTATCAACGTGGTAATGAAGACCCATCTTCTCTTCCCCTTCTGTATCCAGACATGATCGAAGAGGACTCACCTTCAATTAATGTTGTTGAGTGCCAGGATGACGACTCCATCCTCACTTACCTTGGTGCGGACGACTCTTATATTCAACGTGCCTTGCCATCTGATACTCAAACCATGTTGAATGAGTCAACTATAGAAATCAACATCCACACCGAGGACGATCCTCACATTGTGAAGATCGGACAATCTCTTACCGCATCAGAACAAACTACCTTCACTACTTTCCTCCGTGCCCGCAACCAAGCTTTTACTTGGTCCTACGCTGACATGCCAGGAATTGATCCTGACATTGCTGTCCATAACATTACCCTAAAACCCGATGTCAAACCAGTTAAATAGAAACTGAGAAAAATGCATCCACGCATTTCCCTCTTGGTCAAAGAAGAGCTTCAATGACTCCTTTCTGTTTCCTTCATCTTACCTATTGACTATCCTCAATGGATCTCTAACATCGTACCATTACTAAAGAAACGGGGGGACTTCGGATATGTATGGATTTCCGGGACCTTAACCTCACTTTCCCAAAGGATGACTTCCCCCTCCCAAGTATTGATCAACTTGTTGATCTCACTACAGGCCATGAGATGCTTTCTCTCATGGATGGCTTCTCGGGATACAATCAAATTTTGGTAGCCCCGTACCGATCAACATAAAACTACTTTCATAACTCCTTGGGGAACCTTCTATTATCGTGTCATGCCGTTTGGCCTTAAGAATGCTAGTGCGACCTATCAGTGGGCTATGACTTACATTTTTCATGACATTATGCACACTATCCTTGAGGATTATGTCGATGATCTTCTTGGCAAATCTAAACATCGCAGTGAACATCTCGATGTTTTAACCATTATTTTCAATCACCTGTTACAATATTGTGTTCATCTTCAACCAAAGAAATGTGTCTTTGGTGTCCTTTCGGGAAAACTTCTTGGTTTTATCATCTCTTTGCGTGGCATCGAGGTCGATCCAACTAAAGTCAAAGCTATCCTAGAAATGCCCCCACCTACTAACCTCAAACAGTTGCGTAGTTTACAAGGTAAGCTCCAATCTATCCGGCGTTTCATCTCCCAACTCTCGGATCGATGTCAACCTTTCCATCATCTCCTTAAAAAGGACATTGTCTTTCAATGGAGCGAAGAGTGCCACCAAGCCTTTGAGGCTCTTAAAGCCTATCTCTTGCAACCACCCGTGCTTATCCCACCTCAAGATGATCACCCTTTTTATCTTTACCTTTCTGCCACCGACCATGTTGTAGGAGCCATGCTTGCACATCGTGACTCCGAGCATCGAGAACAAGCCATTTATTATATAAGTCGTACTTTGGTGGATTATGAGACTAGGTATACATAGGTAGAAAAGTTGTGCCTAGCCCTATCATTCGTAGCCACCAAACTCCGACACTACCTCCTGAATCACAAAACTTTTGTCATCACCAACGTGGACCCCATTCATTATATGTACGCCAAACCTCATCTAAACCAATGCATCGCCCGATGGCTTATGCTCCTCGCTGACCTCGACCTTGAATTTGTACACCAGAAGTCAATCAAAGGACAAACTATCGCAGACCAACTCGCGAAGCCCCTTTACCTGGGGAGCAATTTACCAATTTTAATTTCCCCGACGAACTCATCGCCACTCTTTCACTCAGTGAGGAGTCATATCCAATGACCCTCTTCTTCGATGGATCCAAATGCTAGCGCGGTGGTGGAGCCGGCGTTGTTCTCATTCCTCTTAATGTTGAGCCTATGCCTCTTTCATTCTGGCTCGATTTCCCCTGCACTAATAATACAGCAGAATATGAGGCCCTTGTTTTGGGTCTCCAGGTTGCGTTACACTTAGGTGTCAAGTCTATTAACATTTTCAGGTGACTCCCAACTGGTAGTCAATCAAGTTATGGGCATCTACCAATGTAAAAATGAGGAACTTCAAAAGTACAAACATTACGTGGATTCACTTTTGACCTTATTTACTCATTATTCTATCCAAACCATTCCCCGCTCCACTAACAAATTTGTGGATACTATGGCTTGCTTAGCCTCACAAATTCTGACTCACCAACTGACTCTGACATATTCATCTTGGTCCAACAACTCTTTGCCCCATCTTACTCTGCCCCAGATGTTTGTATGATAAATAATGTGTCTGCTAATTCGCAGGATACCTGGTATCACCAATTTCACGACTACCTTACAACCTCTGTTCTCCCACCTGACCTTACTAGTAACGGCAAACGTGCTTTTCTTAAAAGTGTTTCTCGTTATGTTGTCATGGGGGGACTCCTCTATAAACGTGGCTTTGATGGCATCCTCCTTCGATGTCTAACCGGTGCGAGGTCACCTATACCATCCAACAAGTCCACGACGGTATTTGTGGTGGACATTTTAGTGGCCTTTCGCTGCGTGGCCAAACGGATCCTTCGCCTAGGATATTATTGGCCTACTTTAATAACGATCACTATGAATATGTTAAGTGTTGTGTTATGTGTCAACAACATGCCAACCTTCAACATACTCCTAGCCATCCGCTACAGGTCGCACGAGATCTTTGGCCTTTCTCACAATGGGGTTTAGACCTTATTGGTGAGATTCACCCACCATCTTCGCAACGTCACCGTTGGATAATCACAAAGAACCGAATATTACACTAAATGGGTGGAAGCCATTCCACTCATTTCAACCAAAAAAGAAAAATTGTCAAATTCATTAACCATCACATTATCTATCGCTTTTGGCGTTCCTCATCGCCCGATAACAGTATAATGGAAAATCTTTCAAAAATAAGTTGTTACAAGACCTTTGTGACAAATTTGGTATCAAACTTAGCTTCTCATCACCTTACTATCCACAAGAAAATGGTCAAGTTGAATCTTCTAATAAAACCCTAACCAAAATCCTCATGAAAGTTGTTAACGATTCTGGAAGCAATTGGCCTGATCACATCCCCTTTGCCCTTTGGGCTTATCAGACTAGCATTCGCACCTCCACTAATGCCACCCCATTCTCTTTGGTATATGGTACCGAGGCATCTTGCCTCTCGAAATACAAATACCCTCCCTAAGAATATCTCTTTAGGATGTTCTCACCAATGATGATTTCCGCCAAGAGCGGTTAGCCCAATTGGAGCTTCTTGACGAGCGTCGTCTTACAGCTCTTGACCACCTTCAAATCTATCAAAAATGCATCAAGCGTGCTTATGATAAGCGACTCCATGAGCATACCTTTAAGGTTGGTGATCTTGTCCTCAAAGAGAATCAGCATGTAACCAAACTAGAAAAGAGCAAACGTGGAAAATTTGCTCCTAATTGGATTGGGCCTTACATTATCACTCATACTTACGGATCAGGCACTTACCGTTTAGCTTCACTTAATGGTAAACCTGAGCCTAAACCCCTTAATGCCTTGCATCTTCGACCATTCTACTTTGTTGAATTTAGTGTTATATCACTTCTTATCTACCTTGCGCTCGTCCCTTGAGCTCATTTACTACCTCATACACTTTTGTTCCATGCATCTCAAATCGAATCAAGCTCACATGGTTTGGTCATCACCTCCCCTTAAAGATGCCTTCCCCTTTTTAGTCTAGTCCATGACTTAAAAGTATCAAAATAACACGTTCTCAATTATACGCTTATGGGATATTCTTGAGTCAAACTTCCTACAAAACTAGATGCTTCATGCCAAACGGACATCTAGACCTCTAAAGTTATACATAGACTGCTCCCTCGAAGGACAGCTATGTGCAAAGCCACTTCTACTATTATAAATAGACTTCGCTCCCCAGAAGGACAAATGCTATACACAAAAACCACAAATGCTACTATAAATAGATCGCTTCTCAAGGACAGCTATACAAAGTCAGCCTTTATTAGAAGCTTCGTGAAGAGCTCAAGAACAATAAAATGCATATCCCCTCTGGACTTCCCATCGATCGATCGGTCCTATATCCAAAAAGTAAAAAGTAGTATTCCAAAGCACTTTTGAGTCATGGACTTGTCTATTTAGGTTTGGTTCTTTTTCATCGAATAATCACCTTATAATAAGTTCTCTACACCCAGCCGATACCAGCCACCTCACCTCACCATTCGTCAACACAACAAAACTCAAGGGACGTGACGTATATCCGATATATTGTGATTATACGACTCTTTTCACCTATCGACTTCTCGCCTATGTAAGGCACCTAGGGATTCAAGCCCATCCTATGTTAATATGTGGTTTGTTTAGCTCTTCTCAACTACGGGACACTTTTGCCTCTTTTACTCGACTCTAGGATTATGTGTTGACTTTAATCAGGACACGGTTCCCTACTACTTGGGTAAGCTAACTTTCGTTTCACCTATACCTACACCAACATCACCAGTCCCTTACCAACACCAACAACGTTACCCTACCAATATCAATATTTTTACCAGCCAACAAATTGCCTAACTATAACCAAATTTCCTGAATTCACCTCTCCCTAGTCCTAAGGGAGAACTACATCGGTCTGAGGCCCCTCCTTGCTTTGTGCAATGGGCTATGTAGGCAGCACTTAGGAGACATGGGGTCTCCCAAGGTTAGCTCGACCATCCCCTACCATAACCTATCATGTGTGGTATATATAAATCTATTTGTGTATTTCTATTTGCTCACATTCATCTTTATCCTTTTTCAAAACAAAACATTCAAAACACAACCATTCTTATTATTATCATAACTCAAATCAACATACATATTCAGTTTTATTTAGATGTTAAACAAATACATCTTCTCTATCATCGACACGCAGGTTGGCATCCTTATTTATTCTTATACTCCTATGAAATTCACTTAGACCCTTGCGCCTCCTCCCGAATCAGGTGGTGATCATGATCGTCGACGCCACTCACTTGGCCTCTCCATCCTCAAAGGTGCCACTGCTATTGGTTCCTCCCACCGATCTGCCAACCTCTCCTGTAACATATGAATACACCCTCTCGCATGGCGGAATCTCACCTCTAGTCTCTCCACTCGTGACTCTGCAACCGCTAACAATCCTGTTGTCTCATTCACCCGCGTTTGGAGCTGATGAACTAAACCCTGCAGACGATCTCTCTCCGTTGTAATCACAGCTATGTCAGGATGATCGGCCCTCTCACGTACACCTCGCAGCTCTGCTACCCACCATAATCTATAAGCCTCTGTCGCTCCCGCATCCATTACCCTGCGATTGGCTGCTATCTCTTCTGGCCCTTCTGGAGGTGTCGGCCGGGGAGGTGAGAATAATGCCTCGCGTCGATCCTCATGTATGGTCTATAAGCCATAGGTATATCCTGAACAAATCCAAATTGTCGCCACACGCGATCTAGAGGAATCCTCTCATACTCACCTGGCCTGTGCCCTGCGATCCACCTCAATCGCTCTACACCCCTCAACTCCTCAGCTATGTGCTCTGTCACCATATAGTTCCCGTAAGGTCTCCAAAAATATCCGTAATCATTACCATCTCCCACACCTACCTATAATACTCGATGTCCTCTGTCACGGCCTGGGATCTTGCCTCTTCTTCTGTCTAGACCCATTGTCTGAATCCCAACCTCTGCACTCCTGTCTCTCCGATTTGACAGTCGGGCCTATTGGTCACACACAAACAATGTGCTCATAAGCCCAACAATGTAATAAGTATGAACAATCTAGTGTCGTCCTGTGTTTTCACCTGCAGGCCCATA
Organism: Taxus wallichiana var. yunnanensis; assembly: GCA_018340775.1. Lineage (NCBI taxonomy): Eukaryota > Viridiplantae > Streptophyta > Pinopsida > Cupressales > Taxaceae > Taxus > Taxus wallichiana. The sequence continues at coordinate 945,587,254 of CM031235.1, forward strand.
AACCCCTATATAGCTCCGCCAGATATGCGGGTGCCCATGCGAAAGTCACGCTCCTTTCTATCATTTCCCAAATAATACACATCAATGCTTTTGGAAATCTTCCCCATCCTCCCTCGTAATGCATAATACCCCACCGTTATCATTAATACCACTTTGCCAACCTTGTTTCCTCGGGGTGTTACATATACATTGTACCATAAGTGAATGTCAAACCTCATTGTGTCAAATCTCGTGCAGCTGAACCAAATACTGTTGTTATCACTCCCCGCGCCACGCTAGGCAATGCCTGATACACTGGTCTTCCTATAATTGGGAGCCTCAAGATCCTAAACACATCTTCCAACGTCACTGTCATCTCCCCTATTGGCAGATAGAAGGTATTCTTTTCTGGATTCCACCTCTCAATCAACACCTGCAACATAGCATGATTGCGTGCGATTCGTGAATAATAGCGGATTCCACTTAACCCCACATGGTTTATCAATGCCCATTTAGCTGGTGTTACATCCGCTCGGATTCGTGATAACAAAGCTGGCACACTATCATTCATCCTCAACCCTGCCTCTGCCTGCATACATCAAAACGACACCCAACCATTCAATAAATCAAATCCCCAAGTGTTTTTAACACATTCGAAATTCCTACAAGAATCCATATCGGTTATAGATAACCGATACCGGTTTACTAACCGATACCGGTTATCTCTAAACGATATCGGTCACTGTCAATCCTATACAGCCTGCTTAAAACCACCACCTACGATAATTATTTTTCTCGTTTACTCCTCTCTATACCTATAAACATACGTGAACACCCTGCTTACCTACCCCATAACACTCACTCTATCCCAAACCCTTTCCTATCACCTTTTCTTTCTCATCTCTACCCTCTTACCTTCTCTCAGCCTATTCATCAAAACATGCAAGAATTAAAATACAATCAAACAGTTTACCTCTTGGGATGCAGCAGCTTGGGGTGGACCCTGTCTTCCCTCTCGTCTCTACCTGCTGGATGCTTCTCCTTGTTCAGCCATGTTCACCACCCTCTTCAAATATAACTTACCTTTCTACCTTCTTAATCTCAGCCCACACTCACTTTACCTGTCTCTTTCCTCCTTATCACTCAATTCTTTCATGCCATTACCGTATCAATCATCAAACAGCGTCGCATTCACGTATTTAACTTGTTGCATGACTCTAAAAATAAGAACTCTAAAAATAAGAACTTAAGTTGATAGGATGCTTTTCTATTTTTAGAAAAGCTCGTTTTGGCATAACCGGTATCGGTTACCTAACCGATATCGGTCCTTGTTCTACCGACGTCGGTTAGCTAACCGATATCGGTCACATGTCTCCTTTTTCTTAAACCTGGGCCTTTTCTTTATTTTTTTGCAAATTTTTGTGGCGCCCACCTCTTTTTCCTGCATAACTACACCATTATCAATATTTGTCATCAAAATCACATCAATATCTCATCACAATTTCATCAACATCATCTATCTACAATAAAACAACCATCAACAAAATACATACGACATTTTAATATATACATCAAACCCATCAGTATATACACCATTTGGATCAAACTCATCATCTATACACATTAAATTTCAAAAAAAACACCATCGACAAAACACATAAAACATTTTATACACACCATGTGGATCAAAATCATCATCTCTATATATATCAATGTTTAAATATACAACTTGCCCTGCATGGGGGCCTCTGTGATCTCAAAATAATACAAAGCCGGCACGCAGGCCGCAATCACTGTCAAAATCTCGACTCGGCTCATAGGCCGGTCTCTCATGTCAAAAATATACTCGGCTCGCAGGCCGGTATCAACTATATAACTTGTACTCAGCTCGCAGCCGGTATATACAACAAGAATGAATAAATAAATCATATGTAGGCACGCAGGCCTCTATATACATAACCGGTTTGCAGACCGGTGCCTATATCCAATATCCAAACAAAACACCCATCTCCGCTCTAGGGATGTCTCAGCTCTCCCCACCACCCTCAGCCCCTCTCCCTGCTGGTCCCTATGCTGGCTCTCGCCTCCTCCCTGTCACCGACCCACCGGCTGTGGCTGCACCCCCCTGGATCTCTGGCTCTGAGAGGTCTCGCTCTGTGTGCCACATATGGCTGATAGTCAGCCCCGGTACCATCAAGGACATCCTGATAATACCGGGCCTCCGCTCTCACCTCCATATAGCGGGCCCATGCCACCATGGCTGTTGGGGCTGGTCCCCCGACTCCTAATAATAGTGGCCCCTGTCTGCCAAGGTATACCACATTGCCATGCTATACATGGTGGTGCACGTGCTGCGCTGGCGGCCGGTGCCTGTGGTGGTGCCTGTGGCTGTGCTGGTGCCGGTGGTGGTGCACATGGTACATCACATGTACATGTGCTCGCACTGTGCTCAGGCTAAGCGCCTCGTAGTACCCGATTTGTGCTCGTGCGTGAAGCAAGCTACCCCTGTAATAACTGCACCTGTCCTACGAGTTGGTCCCTCTCTGCTATAACAACCACTAAATCTGGCTGTGCGGGCTGTGCTCTCCTAGCTGCTCTCTCCCCTACCCACCACACCAAAATGAACCTGTGCACTGACGTCATCCATCAGATTTCATGCTGCCTCTCTGCTACCCAATCTGGGTCAACGGGCTGCGGTGCAGGTAGTGGGGCCTCTACATCATCCCTCTGGTTCTTGTGGGAAGGGAGGTGGCTCATCTGTCACGACCCATTGTACCCAACCGCCGTACCCTCTCTAGGGGTATCCGCTCATGCTCTCTGGGCCTCCGTCTAGCTATCCAAAAAGTATACTGGATCCAGCGCATCTGTGCTCGGGCTCCTCCTCGGGGCTGATGGCCTCTGTAGGGCCTCCATACAATGTCTAGCGCAGTCAAGCCCTCTAACATATGACGGTAGTAGGCTACATCCCGTCCTGCGAGCACCGCTCGTGGCTGGCCCACGACCCCCAACCACCTCTGAAAGCCATATCTGTATACAATCTGTGGCCTTGGCTGCTGGGGCAGCCCTACTGGTCGTATACATATGATGTGCTCATATGCCCAGCAGTGTAACAAAAATGTCGAGCAAATCCCAAATCGCCTCATCCGGCGATAACCCCACAGCTCTCTGTATAGCTGCACCAGATATACTGGTGCCCAGGCATAGCACGTATGCTCCTCTACCATCTCGTGTAACACTCCCATCAAAGCCTGTGGGAAGCGGCCTCCCTCTGAGTCTCGGGAGGGCGAAGCATGTGATACCTATCATCATCAACACGGCAAGCCGTGTCTCATGTCTGTGTGCGCGATACATATCGCCATAGGAATGCTCACGTGTTGTGATAAGTCAATAATGTGGCTGCATCCCCAAATACCTGAAGAATGTTGTCCATCGCCATCTCTCGCATCTACCTGGAACACTGCCTCCCCTACGATCGGCAGTCTCAGGATGCGATACACATCCTCTAGGGTAATAGTCATCTCTCCAGTAGGGAGATGGAAAACATTGGTCGCTGGATCCCATCTCTCGATGAGGGTAACCATAAGGCTGTGGTCCCTATCCACAGCCCTATACCGCTGGACTCCACCGAGTCCCACCTCGTGCATAATGGCCCACTGCACTGCGGACACATGTGGCCGCATCCATCTCAATAGCGGGGGCATCCGATCCCACATCGTAAGCTGCTGACGTGCCTGTAAAAACAACCCACTTCATTAGACCTACCCTTTACAAAAACAACTACCTTAACCCTCTATACCCCCTTTTACCCACCCGACCACACCCCGACTCTATAACACACATCTACACCCACCTATCTTACCCTAAAAACATCTACGATATCCCCTTTCCTTATCTCACACCCTACCAACCACCTCGATCTACTCTCGCCATCTAACTATACCCCTACCAATTTAACACCTCCTAATTCATACCCAACACCTAATCTCTCCTAACTGCACCAACCACACAACCACCCCATTTCCCCCACCCCAATCACCTTTCCTATCAACTCTACCCCCTCCCTCTTCACCCCCAAACAAATGATAAAAAACAACAAAACAACAAACAACAAACAACAAAACAACAAAACAAAAACAACAAACAACAAAACAACAACCAAAAACAAAACACCAACAAAACAAAACAAAACAAAACAAACCTAACTAATGAATGGTACCGATCACCACCCTTGACCGCCAATACACGGTCACCTCCCCGAAGACATCCTATACACCGGCGCCCGTTAGACATATGGCCAGAAGCCGGTCTACCAAAAATCCAATTTGTGCAAATATTTGGTGACCAAAGCCGATCACCTAGTGACCAACATCGGTCCACTTTGTCCGTCCATAAATAACCGAACTGACGCGCCCCCAAAAACATCTTTTTGCTTATTTCTACCCTTTTACCCACTAGAAAACCCTACAAACCTACCCACCCTACCGTTTTAGCCTAACTAACCTACCTACCCATTCCATTTTGCAAATTACATCCATTTATTCATTATTTCATTAAATTTTGGATTCCTACCCAAAACCCAAATCTAAGTTAAACTCATTCAATTCACAATGGTAAGAGTTTAGAGCCTACCGGTACAACTACACGTCGTCGTGGTGGGATAGGTGGCGGTGGTCCAGCTGGTCCAGCACCTCCTGCTCCTCCTGGCTATGCCATGGCTATAAATCTCCTCTGCTAGGTCCTCCACCAATCAAATTCTACCTCCTACTTGCTGGGGTCTACCAATCACTCACTCCCCACTCAACTACTACCAACTCAGCGTACAAACTCAACAAAATCAATTTTAAACCTAGACAAGCCATATTGGTTATCAAATTGACAATGTGACAATGACAGGCTGTATTTTTCTTTTTATAGGTTTTTTACCTATAACCGATATCGGTTATATTGTGCCCTAAACCATCGGTATCGATCATCTAACCGATACCGGTCATAGCTAACCGATATCGGTTTAATCCCTATTTTACCGTAATTTCTACCCTTATTCACCAATCTCCCTTTCTCACCACATCGCCTATACCCTCCTTTGCTAAATAGCCTTTTTTGACTTCATTGGCCCAATTCACGGCCGCACCCAACCAACCAGGCCCGAGCCAAGGCCGCACCCAACCAACCAGGCCCGACCAAAGGCCGCAACCAACCAATCGGGCTGACCCCAAGGCTGCAGAACCAACCATTTGGCCTCGACCCAAGGCCGCAACCAACCAATCAAGCCCGACCCAAGGCCACAACCAACCAATTAGGCCCGACCCAAGGCCGCCACCAACAAATCAGGCCCGACCCAAGGCCGCACCAATTAAATACCTCACCCAAAACCAACAAATTACAATTTTATCCACCCATCATGTAGCTTTTTGTTCAATCAAGCTCACCTGTTCGTGTTTTAGCATGATTAGGGTACTTGACTTGATCAGTCGACCAACTTTTCCTAGACCAAGACCGTGACGTTTATCTCAACCAAACCAACCATTTGGTACTACTCGAACATGCCTAAACGTTCCTGTACCTTACCCGTTATATCCCCTGGAGCTACTTCCTATGCCTTGGATACCACGATTATATCACCCTTGTTTGGATAAACTATCGACATTTGCCTATGAATTGCTTGTTTGGTCTTCAAATCATGTACCCTGGTCATACTTTACCGCATTTCAACGCTTTTGTCTGCTTCCTTAGACCTACCCCACCATCTTACCATCATCTCAACACCATTTACCCTTTATCAACCCTATCCCTGATTTCACGCTACCTCAATCTGTGATAGATTTGAGGGGGATTACCTATACCCTTAACAGGAGTAACCACTTCTTATTATTGTCAGTGCAGCTTTACAAGACAAGCTACATGACAACAAGGGGCTAATGTAGACACCAAATTTGTGTCTTATGACCCCCCGTGCCCCGCATCTCATTTCGCAACCTAGCCTCACCACCTAAACCTTGCACAATTATTTATTAATTACCTTATAATTAATAAATCCACATCTCCAAACCTGCCACCACATTTCGCCACCTCATCATGACCTAGCCCTAACCCTAAACTAACCTAATTAAGACCTATAACTTGGTCTACATCCACACCCATGACTAATTACTCCTCACCCGCACCAAAATCAACCTAATAATGACTTGACCAAGCCCACAACTAATTCCTCGGGAGAAAAGGAGGGAAAGTTGGCTACTTTACTAAAAATAGTCCACTTTGACTTAACCGATATCGGTTCCTACTCAATCGCGCCGTCGGTTCGTGAACCACCATCGGTTCCCTGTAAATGACCTCCCCCAACCAAATAAAAAAGGATCTAGAATCGGAATCTAGAAAATTCATTGGAAAGATCGGGAATTCACTTGGGCCGAGCAAAGACAAGTGAAGGAAAGAAAGGAGTTTGCAGAGAAGGAAATCAAGCCCAAGACTGCAATTGAGTAACCAGAGCCTAGTGACACTCATCCAAGCATTGGGAGAAGATAGCTCATCCTTGATTGTCCGATCATCCTACCGAGCCACCGCCTTCGTTATCACGATCTTTGGACTGTATCTTCATCAGGAACTAGTAAGTAGTATCTTGTATGTTCTTTTGATAACATTTCTTGAACTTCTGAATCACAACAATTATAAGTCTATTCCTAGATCTACTACCCGGTAACACCCTACATCTAACTATCATTCCTCTACCCCTACATTTCCCCAAGAATAACTCCCATACCCTCTGAGTCTTCTCCATCACCCCATTACCTATCCCCAATCATTTACTAGCCTTATAAACACCATAGCCACCTTATAGCCAACCTTCACTAAAAGCCCCTAAACCACTGCCCCTACCGATATCGGTTAGCAGAAACTGGTACCGGTGACAGTGACCGGCATCGGTCACTATGATTCAAAACCAAAACTAGCCCTTTCCTCTATTGTTTTAACAAGGTAATTAAATTGTAATTTTGTAATAATTTGTGTTAATTCATATTAGCAGGGGAACTGACCACCTTTGAAAGGAAGTTTAATACTTCCTGGGCCCAAGGCAGTTCCCTCATTTATTGTCTAATTAGAATCTGGTGGTCTTGTATTCTTACTTGCAGGTAGTCCTTCCCAAAAAAAGGAGTTCTTCGCAATCGATCTGATCTCTCTCTACGGTACGCGCACACCCTCCAAACATTCAACAGGTATTCCTCCTAGCCCTAACCCTTATATGTTTCTCAAGAGAATGAAAGGATAGAAACAACTCTATTCTAAGAATCAAAACCTCCTCTGTGTGAAACAGCTCAAACTAGTGCTATGGAATCTCAGATCGGCCATCCCCTCTCTAAAAATAGACACAATCAACTCCTCTAAGGCCTTGGAGGAGATAGAATAAACCTAGGCACCCAATATGGGTAACTCAGAAGAATCTGGAACACATCCTCTAGGGTGATAGTCATCTCACCCATCGGCAGGTGGAATGTGTTGGTCGCGGAGTCCCATCTATCGATGAGTGCGACCATCAAATTGGGCTGCCGGAATACATGTCTATAGTGATGAACCCCACTCAAGCCCACTGCCTCCACATGTTGCAGCTCCTCTAGGGTCATTGCGCCACATTGCTGTCACCAATAGAGGTGGAACCCTATCCCACATATGTAGTTGTGCTCTCCCCTGCATCCAATATAAACAAAATATTAATTTACATGTATCAATCCATATTCAACCATTATCATTTCCCTATACCTTATTTTCACCCTACCCATCTCAACTACCTAGCCCACACCACTTTTGGACCTTTGTGCCCGAATGTCGGCCACTGTATCGGTCCATCCTAACTAACCCTCACCTTAAACCTAAGGCATCGGTCACCTATTTAGTGACCGATACTATTCACCCTACCAAACTGGTCACCCCTTAACGCCATCGATCACCTGTTTGGTGACCAATACCAGATTCCATCTAATATATGCTGGCCACCCTTGACCGATGTCGGTCAACATTGTCATGAAAATCCCGTGATTTCCCCAAACCCCTCTCTCTAAAAACCTCCCTACCCCTTTTAGCCCCCTCTACAATGACCTAAACTACCCTTGGACCTCCACCCACCTCCCCTATCCCCTCTATTACCCTCCCCATTCCTCTTTTTAACCATTGTCCCCCATGTTCCCAAATTCCATTTTTAACCACCCACCAAACCGAAAAACAAACAAAACCTAAACCAACACTAAAATCATCCTCTAATCTATCAAATCAACAACGTAGAGTAGGGTTCTTACCTTTTCACACTTTGCCATCATCTCGGTGGCACATCAGCCACTTTGTCTTCAGTGGCCCACCCGATCCCTCTCTCGGCCTCTGCCATCACCGAATACCTACCCATAACCTCTCACCAATCGAATCCCTCGCAATGATCTTGTGGACCCGCTGCTCACCAATCAATCACTCGTCAATCACACTACCAGCTCACTATTCCATTTCATCTGGACACTTTTCTCTCTTTTCTCTCTTTTTGTCATTTTCTCACTTCACAAAATAACAAATGAATAACCAAAAACACATATTTTTTGTTTTTATAAGAAACCTGACCTTCTGGAACACGTCCTCTAGGGTGATAGTCATCTCACCCATCGGCAGGTGGAACATGTTGGTCACGGAGTCCATATGTCGATGAGTGCGACCATCAAATTGGGATGTCGGACTACATGTCTATAGCAACGAACCCCACTCAAGCCCACTTCCTCCACATGTTGCATCTCCTCCGGGAGTCATTGCGCCAGTGCTGTATCACCATAGAGGAGGAACCCTATCCCACATATGTAGTTGTGCTCTCCCCTGCATCCAATATAAACAAAACATTAATTTACATGTATCAATCCATATTCAACCATTATCATTTCTCTATACCTTATTTTCACCCTACCCATCTCAACTACCTAGCCCACACCACTTTTGGACCTTTGTGCCCGATGTCAGACCGGTGTCGGTTCATCCTAACTAACCCGGTCACCCTTAAACCAACATCGGTCACCTGTTTGGTGACCGATACTGGTTCACCCTTCCGACCTTGGTCACCCCTTAACCGGCATCGGTCACCTATTTGGTGACCAATACAGTTCCATCCAACCGACGCCTAGCCACCCTTGACCGATGTCGATCACTATCACGGAAAATCCCACGATTTCCCAAAACCCCCTCTCTAAAAAACCTCCCCTACCCCTTTTAGCCCCCTACAATGACCTAAACTACCCTTGGACCTCCACCCACCTCCCTATCCCATCTATTACCCTCCCCATTCCTCTTTTTTAACCACTCGTCCCCCATGTTCCCAAATTCCATTTTAACCACCCACTAAACCGAAAAACAAACAAAACCTAAACCAACACTAAAATAATCCTCTAATCTATCAAATCAACAACATAGAGTAGGGCGCTTACCTTTTCGCACTGCCATCATCTCGGTGGCATGTCTGGCCACTATACTAGTGGCCCACCCGATCCCTCTCTGGCATCTTCCATCACCGAATACCTACCCACAACCTCTCACGAATCAAATCCCTCGCAATGATCTTGTGGATCCGTTGCTCACCAATCAATCACTTGTCAAACGCATTGCTTTGACCACCAACTGTTCCATTTCGTCCAGACACTTTTCTCTCTTTTCTTTTTTTTCATTTTCTCACTTCGTAAAATAACAAATGAATAACCAAAAACATAGATTTTTTTGTTTTTATAAGAAACCTAACCTAACCGACATTGGTTACCCTTGATCGATGTCGGTCGCGTGCTTAGTTAGCTAATCATCGGTTTACCTCTACCGACATTGGTTATCCATGATCGGCATTAGTCACCATCACCTACACATGGCCCTATATTTTAACTTTTACCCTACCCCTCCCTCCCTTTTTGCCCCACCCAACCTTCACCTTGATCATTTACCCCACCCCACCTTTACCCTACCTGTTTACCTTTTTCCTCCTTTGGGGACTCATTATTCTACCCCTACCTTGGCCTTACCCATGCCTTGACCTAGATATTTAGACTTGGACCATCGTTAGTGACCTTTGACCTCATGTGTTCGTTATACCTTACATCACACATTATCTGTGTTGTTGACCTAATGACCTTACCTAGCCTATTTCCATGATTGTTTATCCTAACCCTACCTTTGGTGTACCGGAACATACCTAAACATTCCTGCGCCTAACCTACATTGTGTTTCCTAACCATATCCTATACCTTGGATACCGGAGTCACTTTAACCTTGTTTGGATAAGCCTATCGACCTTAGACGATGTCGAGTTTGTCTACTCTTCAACTTGGTAGGGTCTGCGGTTTATACGTGTGTGTGCATTTGAATCTTACTACCTTTGACCCTGACCCATTACCTAGCTTACCCGAGTATACCTTGCACCTTTTTTCCCCCTATTATCAACCTTTCTTTTCACCACATTTAACTTTTATCAAACCACTCACTAATTTTCCTTCTACCTCATCAGTTCCTGGTTTGAGGGGGATCACCTTCATTCACACATGGGGAAACCACATCTTATTTTTGTTCGCGTCACTTACCATACAAGCTACGCAAATAAAAAGGGGTAAAATGTAGACACTAAAATTAGGTCACACTCCCCTTTGGTCCCTCGACAAATAAGCACCCTTCATCACATTCACCTAGCCATGCCCCCTTTACCCCACTAATATTAATTTAATTAAATTAATTCATTATCCTCACCATATTTATTATTTAAATATCTTAATTTAAATAATATCCACACATACACCTCACTTAGACACCTCATCAAGCCAACTCAACCTAAGACCTATTCTTAGTAAGTTGCCACCCTAAAAATCAATGCCTACATTCCCTCTAACCACATTCCCACATGCTTACAAGAAGCTCCCAAGTCTAATCCATGGGTTAACGGCATGAGATATGAGGAAATCAAGAGGATCTCCTAGTTTAGTAAACCTAGGAAATCCCGCCTTGACCGCGCCGATTATCGCTAACTAGTCGTCGGTTAAGCCAAACCACCGTCGGTTACCCTTTTAACCCCAAAACAACCTTATTCTCAAGGTTGGCAGAAGGTTGGAAAAATATTGGAAAATTTGGTGAACATTAGCACATTCCAGAGAGATATCGCATCTTCTAAGAGTGAATTCTAGTGAGAACACACATGCAAGGAAGGAGATCAAGCATCTTTTCCTGCATAGCCATCCCAATAATGATCTGATCTAACCAAGCAAAGAGGAATGTACATGCAGCCCATGTAGAAGATTCCCTTTAGTTGGTGACCACCTGCAGCCTTCAAACCTCTCATCGGCACCTCCATCCCTCACTCACAAGCATCCAAGACCAGAATCCAAGTAAAACATTCTACTTCTCTAGTTCACTTCATTTTGTCACTATATTATCACCTATTGTTTACCTAGCCATCCATTGACCTCCTTCAACATTCCCCCTCCATATACCCATTAAAACCTCGCCAAATCTCTCCCAAATCACCCAATACCTTATCCCAACCAACCAAAATCCTTTGTGCAATCGCAAAGGAGACCCAAAACCCATTCTGTGGCATTCCCAGTTTTCCACAGTAACTCGGCACCGGTTACACCCAACCACTGTCGGTCACCCTTGTAACCGACATCGGTCTCTGTATTTACCCATACAACCTAGAATAGTGACCTATCCACCTAATTCCCTCTCACCCTCATTCACCTATGATCTACACGAGACCTGCTGCGGACTCCGAGACCCGGAACTGCCATTACTTGACCTTCGATCCTATTCTAACCTAGCCTGTTAGATTAGATCTATTTCTTATTGTGTTTTAAGTGAGATACCTAAATCATTTTGAATTACAATAGGTTTTACCTTATTTACTGCATTAAATTGTTTAAAATAGTGGATTGACAGCCATCTAGGAAGTATCACACTTCTGGATCTAGCATATGCTAGGCAGTTCACTGCATATATTGTTTAACTTTTTCTGGTGGTCTTGCTTTGTATTACAGGTAGTTCCTCCTAGCCAAAAGGAATCTCTCACAATCAGTTTGTGGATTTGGAAGTCATACGCGTGCAACAACCCATCAACCAACATTAAAATAGGTATTCCTCCTATGCCTATTACCCTATCTGCTTCAAATCAAGTCACTTCAAAGAAACAATCTAGAATCGGGTGAAACACACGGTAATGAGTTTGCAAACAATCCAATGCACAAGAATGGAGCTACACTTCACATCATCCATTTCATGAAGAAAAAATATTTGAGCACAAAAATCAAAGGCGAAACATGGAAAAATTGTAGAGGATCAAAATGGGTACCAACAGATATGATAGGTAATATTTTTCACTCTCATGGCAACACCTTTTTCATCTTTTGCACATGCACTTTCATCATTTCATCCCTTTTCCCTCTTTTTCCTCTGTAATTCTACCCTGCATCCATTTCCTCTGGTAATTCCCATTTTTACGAGTGCCTAAGAAATTACCACTTCAAAATATTGACCTTAACAATCCTTACACTCACAATTTAAGTTTCAAATCCATTCAATAACACCTTACAGATGATAACGATAAGGAATTTCATCAAAGAACGATGAAAAATAGTGTTTATTAACGTCTCTAGAAGTCTTGGAGAAAAAATGGTGGAAAAAATAGGTGAAATGTATTTCAACCGTTGATTCTTCCCCTTTTCAACTTTATATCATACCCATCCACGTGTTTCCTTGGTGCAACTATAAAGGAGAAGCACAGAGGAAAGTCCCAAACAAGCACGAGCCTTCCACGTACCCTGGGCCCAAAAAAAAATGCCTTTTGGCCTTTGAAAAGTCTCGGTGTAAAAAGGAGCCAGTAAAAGCCTCCACATGTGTCAATGGTGCATTTTGAGATGGTCCCCAAAAGTAGAGACCCCAAACAAGCATGGGATCAACACGTGTCTCAGTCTGCAAAGTCTGTTAAAAAAGTTGAAGGTTTAGGGAAGGCGCCAGGTGTTTAGGGTCCGAGACACTTTCCTTAGGTTGTTGAAAAGTCCAAGAAAAGGGTAGAGTGAGCGGAAGCCTCCAAGTGTCCTCTTGGCGCTTATTCAAAATAAAACTTAGGGGCCGGTCCCCAAACATGCGCAGTCCCTCCATGTGTCCTAGGCCTTAGAAAGTCACTTTAAAAATTCTAAGTATAGATAGAGCCACGGAAATCTCCACATGTCTCCCAAGCACAACTTTGAAATGACACTCAAAGCGAGACCTTGAATAAGCATTGGCCTACCACGTGTCCTTGGTCACCAAAACTATATCAGTCGCATGAAAAATTTGTCTAAGTTCGTGCGAAGGAAAAAGAAACCTCCACGTGTCTTAATGGTGCATTTTGAGATGGTCCCAAAAGTGGAGGCCCCAAACAAGCATCGGCCTACCACGTTTCCACAGATGCTGAGATGCAATTTTGACGGGAAAAACCACACGTCAAACCATAAAAAGTAGGAAAATCATCATTTGAGCCTGGAAATGAATCTTTCTTCAAGGATAGAGAATTTAGAAATGTTATAAGGCTCAAATACGATCCACCGAGCCACATCCAATCAGGTTTCTATAGGTATTTGGGACAAAAATGAGAGGGACAATAAAAACGTGACTGGAAAAATGGAAGGAAAGGAAAAGCTTGAGTTTTACACCCAAGTTACAGACTCTTTCATATGGATAGAGGAATGAAAAATAAATTTTGGACTTTTAAGTGATCCTCGACCAAGGAAGGGACTAATCATGGTGACCAAAATGGAGGACATAGTTTTCATGCATCAATACGAGGAGATAGAAAACACGATAGAGCCCACAAATTGAAGAATTTCAATGAAAAATGGGGTGAGACTAATTTGAGCACCAACATCAACTCCAACTTGAGGATGGGCACTCCTGTGAGTGCCACAAGAACAATTAGTAGGCCAAGTGTAAAAACATACCATTGGGCAATGTAGTCAAAGAATAATCTTACAAACGCAGAGAAACCATAACCATTCTCCAAAAATAAACGAACCGAGAAAGTAGCAAAACTAGGTGACCAGGACCAGGATGAAAAAAACAAAAGCGAGATAAAAATAAAGAACTATACACTGTACAAATGGAGTATACCTTGATTCTGAGAAATAAATCAAGGAAATGTTTCAAATGCCTACCATTAATAGGTAATTCAAGCAGTTCCCCATCTAAGTCTTTTAGGAAGAAGGTATTTTCACCAATTTGAATGTCAATTGAATAAGGGCCCATCCACAATGCATCAAATTTACCATGCTTTCCCTTATCTTCATGTCTATTATCCCATAATAGCACAAGATCCCCAATGTTGAAAGCTCTTGGAGTCACCTTCTTGTCAAATAACTTCTTCAAATTTTCTTTGAACTTCACATGCCACTGATGGGATGCCCTTCTTTCTTCATCTAACTCAATAATCTGATTGATTCGAGCATCATATGGACTAACTTCCTGATCTTCAATTTGTTGAACAAAATAAAATGAAGATAATTGTAAATGAAGGGGAAACAAATCTTGAGTTCTATATACCAACTCAAATGGGCTCTTACCAGTAGCTCTTTTGACAGTGATTCTATCAGCCCAAACAACAAACTTTAGTTACTCACCCCACTTCTTTTTGTTCAGCTCCAAGGTTCTTCTAATGATCTTCAACAATTTTTTATTGTTGAACTCAGCTTTTCCATTTCCTTGGAGATTTTAGTTATAAGCATATGTCAATTGATTCCATATTCTTTGCACATTCTACCAAAGGTTTGGCTCTAAAACTCATGGAATTATCAGCAACAACCTTAGCCGGCACTCAAATCTGGAGATGATGTGATTCAAAGATGAATTCCATGACCACTTGGTGTGTTTCTTTCTTGGTGGGGATTTCTTCCACCTACTTAGTGAAGTAGTCGGTAGTTACAAGAATCCACTTATGACCAACACTTTGGAAGGATCTAAATTTCTCCAATAAATTCCATTCCCCATTGTTTGAAAGGAGCTTCAGTGACATAGGTCAGTAAAGCAAGGGATCCTAAAGCTTTCATTCTTCCATAAAAACACTTACAAATTTCACATTTTCTAACCAGGTAGAGTTGTATCCTTGAAAAGGGTGGGCCACCAATAACCAACTCTCAAAATTTTATGAGCTATGACCCTTCCTAAAAATGTCCCCCACAAACTCCTCCATGGAGATCGCAATGATTCTTGGGGATTCATCTTCAGCAATACATCTTAAGAGCACTCCCTCCGGGTTCTTCCAAGCTAACCCAAAATCAGTAATGACATATTTTTGAGAGGCTAACTTAAGAGCTCTTTTCTGATTTTTACTCAAATGTTCAGGGCAACATAGATGTTTGAGATAAAATATTATATCTTTGTACCATTCAAACTCATCAATTTTTGAAGGACATCAACCATTTCTTCCTCTACTTCATTCACCTCAATGGTTTGCAAGTTACTCTCAGCCATAAGCTTAGCTAAGCCCAAACCTCTTACCAATTTTGTGGTTTGGATATCCATGTCATACTCCTGCAACTTATTC
Source organism: Taxus wallichiana var. yunnanensis (assembly GCA_018340775.1). Lineage (NCBI taxonomy): Eukaryota > Viridiplantae > Streptophyta > Pinopsida > Cupressales > Taxaceae > Taxus > Taxus wallichiana. The sequence continues at coordinate 945,602,792 of CM031235.1, forward strand.
ACCCATCTACATATTTTTCTTGAGACCTCCATCTCTGATAAGATATCTTTCACCATGGTGTGGGGAACATAAGCAACAACTTTGGAACTCAGAATATAAGGCCTAAAAATATTTGTTGCTTTCACCAAGGCAAATGATTGCTTCTCCAAGATGGTGTACTTCAACTTAGCTCCTTGAAATGCCTTACTAAAAAGTAATTGGTCTCTTAGCCCCCTCATCATCCTTCTACAATAAAATAGCTGCAATGGTGTTTTATAAAGCAAAAGAGAACATTTTAAAAGGCTTCTTCTTATAATTTTGAGTAGCTAAAATAGGGGCATGTTTCAATTCTTCTTTGATCCCATCAAAAGATTAAATGGCAGCCTCTTCCCATTTGATAACTTGGTCCTTCTTTAGCATGCTTGTAATTGGGATAGTTATCTCAACAAAGTTAGATATAAACCTTCTGATAAAATTGATTTTCCCAAAGAAGGATTGGATTCCCTTCTTAGTCCTTGGAATTGGAACCTTGTTGATGGCTTCTACCCTCTCAAGATCAATCATGACCCCTTCCTTTGACACAATGTGACCAAACAACTTTTACTTTTGCACTCCAAAATGGCACTTCTTGGGATTAAGTGAAATACCAAATTCTCTACACCTCATCAACATTTTTTCGAGGTGCTGCAAATGATCATTTATTTTCCTAGAAAACACAGTCACATCATCTTCATAGACAACAATGAAGTCATTAATATAACCAGCAAAATCAACATCCATTTCTCTTTAGAAGTTAGCTCCAGCATTCATCAGACCGAAAGTCATTATGACATAAGAATATGTACCCCAAGGAGTGGTAAAGGTGATATTAAGTTGTTCTGATTCCTTCACAACTACCTAGTTATATCCAGAGAAACCATCCAAGGTAGAAAGTAGCTCAGAACCAGTCACCAATTGCAGCATATTTTCCATGTTTGGGAGAGGATAATTATCCTTCATTGATGCTCTGTTCATATTTCTAAAATCCACGCATAGCTTTGATATCACCATTTTTTTCTAACTGGCACTAAGTTTGCAACCCAAGAAGAATATCTTGTTGGCTGAATGATCCCTCCATCCCTTAGCTTCTTCAATTCTTCTTGCATATTCATGGAGAGGAGTGGATTAATCGGCCTCTACTTTTGTCTAAATGGCTTGGCATTTGTTTCAAGAGGAATTTCATGTTGGAACAAATATTCTCTGTATGCTTTCAATTCAGAATAAGACCAAGCTAGGAAGTCCTGATATTTCTTCAACAATTGGACATAGGACTATTTTTCCTCCTTGTTCAGATTTCTTCCCAACCAGATCTTCCTTGGTTTCTCCTTTGTGCCAAGGTCATGCTCCTCAACATCTCTTGAAATTGACATACTTCTATTAATAATGCAATCAACATTATCAAAGTTTGATTCAAGAGCAACCACCCTCTAGGAATGATATTAGTTTTCAATTGAATGATATCTTTTCCAAAAAAAAGTTTCTTTTCCCTCAGCTAAACACACCATTGGTTCCCAATCAATACTTTGGTCAGAAAACTCACCTTGGTTCTGCAGAAACCGTTTTATCTGGGCATCATCATCAAACACTTGCCAATTTTTAATGTTATGCTCTGGACGGATGGCCTTGTTTGTATTTCAACATCATACTCACAAAATGGAGACACTGAACAATTCCCAAATCTGGATCCTAGCACTGCTAACTTATCTACAACAACATTAAACTTTCTATCATGGTGCATAATATTAAAAGAGTCAAACATTTCAATTAAATCCCAAACTGCATGCTTGTATTATTTCATTCTCTGATTTTTAGTAGCATACAAGTTTTCTAATTTGCTTGACAATTAGTTCTGAATCTCCCTTGACAATAATATCCTTAACAACATACTTCCAAGTGATTCTTAATCCTAACAACAATGCCTCATACTCTGCAATATTGTTAGTGCATTCAAAGTTAAGTTTGAAAGAAAAAACAAACTCTTCCATGCTTGGAGAAATCAGAACAATACCAGCACCATTTCCAAATTTAGAGAAAGCTCCATCAAACAACAAATTCCAAGGAGAGCCTACTTGTTCAAGACACTTGCATTGATCAATTTTGTGTTCTTTACCATCAACAAATCCAAAAAAATTATCAGCATCAACATCAGTGTACAACACTTCATAAGAGGCATTGTTGGGATCTTCTATGAGATGCAACATCTTCTTTTCTCCATACAATTTGACAAGGCTTCCCTCAATCGGGATGGTGGCATAGGACATATCCATTTGAACACTCCCACAAACACTTGCAGCCCATTTTCTAGACAACAACATACCCCATTTGGCAGGGCAATCCACAAATAACAACATCAAGTTTCAAGTTCTTACCCAGATAAGCTGCAAGTTGTACCACCAATCCTTTAACACATCCAACAATTGGCACCTCTCTAGAGTCCATGGCCATATATCTTCTATATGTTGCTATCACTTTGATATCCAGTTCATTCATTACCTCAAGAGGCATGACATTGCATGATGCTCCCGAATAAAATATACAATTGTGCATCAATCTATCCTTAATGATAAGAGTTGTAAAAAATGGATCAACATTCAATTGAGACTAAACCAAACATGTTCCCAAATTAACCTCGGTACTTCCCTAAGATCTTCCAATGCTTGGTGGTGTTTTAGTTCTTTAATGATTGGAGGAGTCTCCAAAATGTTTACATTTCTTCATGGGGTACTTTTCTCTTCTTTCAATCCCAAATACTAAAATGCCCTCTTGTTGTGCTCGGGAATCCTAAGCATCTCAACAATTGGAACACTAACTTTGATTTGAATCAAAACTTGGGAAATGTCATATGGAACATAGTTGGGCAAGGCATCATTGGGAGGGAGATTGACAAACTCATCAAATGGCATGGGATTTTTGACAGGTTTGGGTATAAGGAGAAGTATGAATTTTGTTTGGGATAGCAAGGTCTTTAACGATGCATCTTTTTAGGAACTTCTTTAGGAATACTAGTAAGCGATGGAGATTTTGGTTTAGCCTGAGGGCCTACCCCTTTGACAACCTTGCTCCTAGTGTTATAATATTTCTCTTGGGAAACAACAACATTCATCAATAACTTCCTATCCTCCTCAGATGGGATTCCTCCATCGTACTTCTTTATCATTAAAGATCTTAAGTATTCAAAGTCATTATTAGGTATTTCAAAATCTTGTACCGTATCTATTTCAAAAGTATGAGAGGGAGGAAGAAATGGTACCCGGTGGATGCAATCCCAAAAACTTGCAGTAGTTCAAGCACTTATCACTTCAGTTGAAGTTTCTCCTTGTTGTGAGCTTGTGGAGCAACCCATCATGAAAACATCATCATCAATATCATCACCATTATCACTTCTTCAACTTGTTGATCTACTTCACATGGAGGATGGGGCAAAAAACATCTATCACACCAATCAATTTCATTGGCTTCATCAATAGTAGCAACCACAGCGGTTAGAGGGTCGCCCCATTCTACTTTCACGTGCTTGGGGCTTTCTATTTTGCATGGGTCCTTTACCTCTGTCATTAGATCTCTTATCACCCCTAGGATGATTTCCAATTATTTCATGATTTTGTGCCTTTTGCTGACCTTGTGAAGTCTACCCAATTCCTTTCTCTACCTGGGCTAATTTGTATAAGATTTCTTTGACATCCCCCACCAAAGTATTTACAACTTCCTCAAGATCCACATCCTTACTTGATTAAGGATTCTATGGGTTGATCAGTTTAACACCCTCCCTCTTAGGAGGTTTTCTAACTACTTTAATGTTGTTCTCAATTTGCAGAGCCATGGTAAAGGCCTTCCCCAAATTTCTAGGGTTCTTATCCCTCAAATAGTAAGCAACTTTCTTATCAAATGCATCTGAATACTTTATCAGACATGATTGATCACATGGCCTCAACTATTGGACCTTAACTATTATATCTACCCCTTTTCCACTTTATATCATAGTCTTCCACATGTTTCCTTGGCACAACTGCAAAGGAGAAGCATAGAGGCAAGTCCCAAACAAGCACAAGCCTTCCCCATACCCTAGGCCCAAAAAATGTCTTTTGGCCTTTAAAAATTCTCAGTGTAAAAAGGAGCTAGCAGAAGCCTCCACGTGTGTCAATGGAACATTTTGAGATGGTCCCCAAAAGTAGAGACCCCAAACAAACATGGGCTCAACACGTGTCCCAATTCTGCAGAGTCTAGTTAAAAATGTTGAAGGTTCAACAGAAGGTGCCATGTGTCTAGGGTTTGAGACAATTTCCTTAGGCCGTTGAAAATTCCAAGTAAAGGACAGAGTGAGCAGAAGCCTCCAAGTGTCCTCCTGGTACTTCTTTAAAATAAAGCTTAGGGGTTGGTTCCCAAACATGCTCGGTCCCTCCACATGTCCTAGGCCTTAGAAAGTCACTTTGAAAAGTCTAAGTATGGAAAGAGCCACGGAAACCTCCACGTGTCTCCCTGGCACAACTTTGAGATGGCGCTCAAAAGCGAGAGACCTTGAACAAGTATTGGCTCGCCATGGGTCCCCTGGTCACCCTAAAGCATGTACCGCCGCATGAAAAATTTTCTAAGTGCGTGAAAGGCAACGAAACCTCCATATGTCTTAATGGTGCATTTTGAGATGGTCCCCAAAAGTAGAGGCCCCAAACAAGCACCATCTTGCCACGTTTCCACGAGATCTTTGAGATGTAATTTTGATGGGAAAAACCACATGTCAAACCATAAAAAGCGGAAAATCATCATTCGATCCTCGAAATGAATCTTTTTCAAGGAAAAGAATTTGGAAATTTTATAAGGCCCAAATATGATCCACCGAGCTACATCCAATCAGGTTTCCATAGGTATTTGGGACAAAAATGAGAGGGACAACAAAAACGTGACTCGGAAAATGGAAGGAAAGGAAAAACCCGAGTTTTACGCCCAAGTTACAGACTCTTTCATATGGACAAAGGAACGAAAAACAAATTTTAGACTTTTAAGTGATCCTTGACCAAGGAAGGGACTAATCATGGCGACCAAAATGGAGGACATAGTTTTCATGCATCAATATGAGGAAATAGAAAACACGATAGAGCTTACAGAAACCAAAGAATTTTAATGAAAAATGGGGCTAAAATAATTTGAGCACCAACATCAGCTCTGACTTGGGGATGGGCACTCCCTGTGAGTGCCACAAGAAAAAATAGCACGACAAGTGCCAAAAACATACCATTGGGAAACAAATTCAAAGAATAAGGTTACAAAGCAAAGTGAAACCATAACCATCCTCCAAAAATGAAAAAAACCAAGAAACTAGCAAAACTAGGTCACCAAGGACTAGGAGGAACAAAAACACAAAAGTAGACAAAAATAAAGAACTATACACTGTATAAATGGAGTATACCTTGATTATGAGAAATCAATCAAGGAAATGTTTCAAATGCCTTCCATTAATAGGTAATTCAAGCAGTTCCCCATCTAAGTATTTTAGGAAGAAGGTATTTTCACCAATTTGAATGTCAATTGAATAAGGGCCCATCCACAATGCATCAAATTTACCATGCTTTCCCTTATCTTCATGCCTGCTATCCCATAATAAGCACAAGATCCCTAATGCTAAAAGCTCTTGAGTCACCTTCTTGTCAAATAACTTCTTCAAATTTTCTTTGAACTTCACATGCCGCTGATGGGATGCCCTTCTTTCTTCATCTAACTCAATAATATGATTGATTCGAGCATCATATGGACTAACTTCTTGATCTTCAATTTGTTGAACAAATTGAAATGAAGACAATTACAAATGAAGGGGCAACAAAGCTTGAGTTCCATATACCAACTCAAATGGGCTCTTACTAGTAGCTCTTTTGATAGTGATTCTATCAGCCCAAACAACAAACTTCAATTGCTCACCCCACTTCTTTTTATTCATCTCTAAGGTTCTTCTAATGATCTTCAACATTTTTTTATTGCTAAACTCAACTTGTCCATTTCCTTGAGATTGTAGTTATAAGCATATGTCAAATTGATTCCATATTCTTTTCACATTGATACCAAAGGTTTGGCTCAAAACTCATGGCATTATCAGCAACAACCTTAGCTAGCACTCCAAATTTGTAGATGATGTGATTTAGCATGAAGTCCATGACCACTTGGTGTGTTTCTTTCTTGGTGGGGATTGCTTCCACCCACTTAGTGAAGTAGTCAGTAGCTACAAGAATCCACTTATGACCAGCACTGGAAGGATTTGAAATTTCACCAATGAAGTCCATTCCCCATTGTTTGAAAGGAGCTTCAAGTGACACATGTTGCAAAGGAAGGGAGCTGAAAGCTTTCATTATTTCATAAAAACACTTACAAATTTCACATTTTCTAACCAGTAGAGTTGTATCCTTTAAAATGGTGGGCCACCAATAATGAGCTCTCAAAATTTTATGAGTTGTGACCCTCCCAAAGAAAATGTCCCCATAAACCCCTCCAAGGAGATCAGCAATGATTTTTAGGGCTTCAACTTCAGCAATACATCTTAAGAGAACTCTCTACGAGTTCTTCCAAGCTAACCCAAAATCGGTAGTGACATATTTTTGAGAAGATAACTTAAGAGCTCTTTTTTAATTTTTACTCAAATGTTCAAGGCAACATAGATGTCTGAGATAAAATATTATATCTTTGTACCATTCGAGCTCATCAATTTTTGAAGGACATCAACCCTTTCTTCCTCTACTTCATTCACCTCAATGGTTTGCAAGTTGCTCTCAGCCATAAGCTTAGCTAAGCCCAAACCTCTTACCAATTTTGTGGTTTGGATATCCATGTCATACTCCTACAACTTGTTCACCCATCTGTATCTTTTTCTTGAGACCTCCATCTCTGATAAGATATCTTTCACCATGGTGTGGGGAACATAAGCAACAACTTTGGAACTCAGAATATAAGGCCTAAAAATATTTGTTTCTTTCACCAAGGAAAATGCTTGCTTCTCCATGATGGTGTACTTCAACTCATCTCCTTAATGCCTTGCTAAAATAAGTAATTGGTCTCTTAACCCCTCTTCATCCTTTTGCAATAAAATAGATGCAATGGTGTTTTCTGAAGAAAAAGAGAACATTTGAAAAGGCTTCTTATAATTTGGAGCTGCTAAAATAGGGGCATGTTTCAATGCTTCTTTGATCCCATCAAAATCCTGAATGGCAGCCTCTTCCCATTTGATAACTTGGTCCTTCTTTAGCATGCTTGTAATTGGGATAGTTATCTCAGCAAAGTTAGATATAAACCTTCTGATAAAATTGATTTTCCCAAAGAAGGATTGGATTCCCTTCTTAGTCCTTGGAATTGGAACCTTGTTGATGGCTTCTACCCTCTCGAGATCAATCATGACCCCTTCCTTTGACATAATGTGACCCAACAACTTTTCCTTTTGCACTCCAAAATGGCACTTTTCGGGATTAAGTGAAATACCAAATTCTCTGCACCTCATCAAAAAATTTCGAGGTGCTGCAAATGATCATTTATTTTCCTAGAAAACACAGTCACATCATCTTGATAGACAACAATGAAGTCATTAATATAACCAGCAAAATCAACATCCATTTCTCTTTGGAAGGTAGCTCCAGCATTCATCAGACCGAAAGGCATTCTGACATAAACATACGTACCCCAAGGAGTGGTAAAGGTGGTCTTAAGTCATTATGATTCCTTCACAACTACTTGGTTGTATCCAGAGAAACCATCCAAGGTAGAAAGAAGCTCAGAACCAATCACCAATTGCAACATATTTTCCATGTTTGGGATAGGATAATTATCCTTCATGGATGCTTTGTTCAAATTTTTAAAATCCACAAATAGCCTGATATCACCATTCTTTTTCTAATTGACACTAAGTTTTCTACCCAAGAAGAATATCTTATTGGCTAAAATATCCCACCATCCCTTAGCTTCTTCAATTATTCTTGCATCTTCATGGAGAGGGGTGGATTAATCAACCTATGCTTTTGTCTAAACAGCTTGGAATTTGTTTCAAGAGGAATTTCATGTTGAAACAAATCTTCTCTTTATACTTTCAGTTCAGAATAAGACCAAGCTAGGCAATCCTGATATTTCTTCAACAATTAGACATATGACTATTTTCCCTCCTTGTTTAGATTACTTCCCAACCAGATATTCCTTGGTTTCTCCTTTGTGTCAAGGTCATGCTCCTCAACATCTCTTGAAATTGACATACTTCAGTTAATAATGCAATCAACATTATCAAAGTTTGATTCAAGAGCAACCAGCCCTCTAGGAATGGTATTAGTTTTCAATTGAATGATATCTTTTCCAAACAAAGTTTCTTTTCCCTCAGCTGAACACACCATTGGTTCCCAATCAATACTTTGGTCGAAAACTCTCCCCTTGTTCTACGAAAACCATTTTATCTAGGCATCATCATCAAACACTTGCCAATTTTTAATGTTGTCAGGGACGATGGCCTTGTTAGTATTTCAACATCATACTCACAAAATGGAGACACTGAACAATTCCCAAATCTGGATCCTAGCACTACTAACTTGTCTACAACAACATTAAACTTTCTATCATGGTGCACAATATTAAAAGAATCAAACATTTCAATTAAAACCTAGATCGCATGCTTGTATTATTTCATTCTCTGATTTTTAGTAGCATACAATTTTCTAATTTGCTTGACAATCAGTTTTGAATCTCCCTTGACAATAATATCCTTAACAACATACTTCCAAGTGATTCTTAATCCTAACAACAATGCCTCATACTCTATGATATTGTTAGTGCATTCAAAGTTAAGTTTGAAAGAAAAAACAAACTCTTCCATGCTTGGAGAAATCAAAACAATACCAGCACCATTTCCAAATTTAGAGCAAGCTCCATCAAACAAAAAATTCCAAGGAGAGCCTACTTGTTCAAGACACTTGCATTGATCAATTTTGTGTTCTTTACCATCAAAAAATCCAAAAAAATTATCAACATCAACATCAGTGTACAACACTTCATAAGAGGCATTGTTGGGATCTTCTATGAGATGCAACATCTTCTTTTCTCCATACAATTTGACAAGGTTTCCCTCAATCGGGATGGTGGCATAGGACATATCCATTTGAACACTCCCACTAACACTTGTAGCCCATTTTCTAGATAACAACATACCCCATTTGGCAAGGCAATCCACAATAACAACATCAAGTTTCAAGTTCTTACTTGGATAAGCTACAAGTTGTACCACCAATCCTTTAACACATCCAACAATTGGCACCTCTCTAGAGTCCATGGCAAGTCATCTTCCATATGATGTTGTATTTTTTATATCTAGTTCATTCATGACCTCAAGAGGCATGACTTTGCATGATGCTCCTGAATAAAACATACAATTGTGTATCAATCTATCCTTAATGATCAGAGTTGTAAAAAATGGATCAACATTCAATTGATACTCAACCAAACATGTTCCCAAATTAACCTCAGGTACTTCCCCAAGATCTTCCAATGTTGGTGGTGTTTCTAGTTCTTCAATGATTGGAGGAGTCTCCACAATGTTTACATTTCTTCATGGGGTAATTTTCTCTTCTTTCAATCCCAAATACTAAAATGCTCTCTTGTTGTGCTCATGGAATCCTAAGCATCTCAACAATTAGAACACTAACTTTGATTTGAATCAAAACTTGGGCAATGTCATATGGAACATAGTTGGGCAAGGCAACATTGGGAGGGAGATTGACAAACTCATCAGATGGCATGGGATTTTTGACAGTTTGGGTATGAGGAGAAGTATGAATTTTGTTTGGGATAGCAAGGCCTTTGGTAGATGCATCTTTCTTAGGAACTTCTTTAGGAATACTAGTAAGCGATGGAGTTTTCGGTTTAGCCTGAGGGCCTACCCCTTTGACAACCTTGGTCCTAGTGTTATAATCTTTCTCTTGGGAAACAACATTATTCATCAATAAATTTCTATCCTCCTCAGATGGGATTCCTCCATCGTACTTCTTTATCATTAAAAATCTTAAGTATTCAAAGTCATTATTAGGTATTTCAAAATCTTGTACCGTATCTATTTCAAAAGTATGAGAGGGAGGAAGAAATGGTACCCAGTGGATGTAATCCTAAAAACTTGAAGTAGTTTAAGAACTTATCATTTCAGTTGAAGTTTCTCCTTGTTGTGAGATTGTGGAGCAACCCATCATGCAAACATCATCATCAGTATCATCACCATTATCAGCTTCTTCAACTTGTTGATCTACTTCACATGGAGGATGGGATAGAAAACATCTATCACACCAATCAATTTCATTGGCTTCATCAATAGCAACAACCCTGGAAGTTAGAGGATCGGGCACCATTCTACTTTCACGTACTTGGGGCTGTCTATTTTACATTGGTCCTTTACCTCTGTCATCATCAAATCTATTATCAACCCTAGGATGATTTCCTATTCTTTCATGATTTTGTGCCTTTTGCTGACCTTGTGAAGTATGCCCAATTCCTTTCTCTACCCGGGCTAATATGTATGAGATTTCTTTGACATCCCCCACCAAAGTATTTACAACTTCCTCAAATCCACATCCTTACTTGATTGAGGATTATATGGGTTGATCAGCTTTAACATCCTCCCTCTTAGGAGGTTTTCCAACTACTTTAATGTTGTTCTAAATTTGCAAAGCCATGGTAAAGGCCTTCCTCAAAGTTCCAGGGTTCTTATCCCTCAAATAGTAAGCAACTTTCTTATCAAATGCATCTGAATACTTTATCAGACATGATTGATCACATGGCCTCAAATTAACAAGTAGTCTTCTCAATGTTTTGTTAAATCTTGTATTGAAATCATGCACTTGATTCATTAGGATTCTTCTTAATGTTTTCAAACTCTGATAAAAGAAACCTAGGGTCTGTTTTATCACCATATTGTAGTCTAAAAGCATTATTCATTTCTGTCCAAGAATCAATGGAATTATCTGGCAAAGATTTATACCAGTCCCTTGCATCTTCTTCTAGAGTATGGATAAACAATTTAATGTACACATCCTCAAATTATATTTCAAAGTCCTCCATCATATTGACAAAGAGCTTCAAGTTCGATCACCAGTGATTGCATTATTTCCTTGGAACTTTGGTAATCTACTTCTTACATCTTGGGGAACTGCATTTGGGTAACCAGCCATCCCTCTAAAATTGATAGGACCAAAGGTATTAACAACAAATGGAGGTCTGGGTGGAGGCTGAGCCATGTTATTTTGTGGAGGTGATCTTGGAGGAGTTGCAAGATGATGAGGACTGAGGGGTCTATTAGGAATAGGAATGTGATTTTCAAAATGAATATCCCCTAATGGCTCTTTTTCATAAGCGAGACACTATCAGATTTGGAAAATATAGGGGTAGAATGAGATGTAAATCTTTCAAATACAAAAGAAGGACCCTCTCCAGTTGGAGAATTTGGATTTACAAAGAAACTACCTGATTCAGAAACACTTGAGGAAGAACTGCAAACTTCAATGACAAGCTGATCACTTTCAACAATGGAGATCCCTTTTCTTGAAGTCTGATCTCCAACCACTTTCCAAATTCCTCTTCCTTTAGAATTTGATTTTCCCAGCTCTGAAACAACCTTCTAGCAGGGTCCTTAACAAAGAAATATCTTCTTCCTTCCAGCTTTGCAAATATTAGTAACAAATTCACATTGACAGAGGTCAAGACACTAGCATTTATCCAAAATAAATCAACACAGAGTCGCCACTAAGGATTTTCACCCTAGTTGTGCAAATGCACTAAAATAATCTATCAAATGTCTGTCAGCACTAAAAATCATGCAAATCTTTACAAATCATACCTTCCTTCACCCAAATTTATCAATGGTGAGGAAATCTTAAATACAATAAGCTACTGGAAAATTTGAAATACTGCACACAAAACTTATAACTTTGTTCAATCTTTACAGATCTGATCAGAGAATGATGTTTACAAAATGTATTTGCACACAAAACTGCAAGAAACATTACCAGGGTTTGGAAAACTTTAAATTCTTCAAAGAGTCCCTAAGAACGGCACCATGAGTGTGTTGATGATGGGCCAAATGGATATGAACTAGAAACAAATAAATAAATCATCCTTAGTAACACTAATCGGTTCTAAGAATGTAAATCAGCTCCCAAAGAATGGCACCACAAGTGTTGTTGATGGGCCAAATGGATATGAACTAGAAACAAATCAACAAATTATCCCCGGAAATGGTGCCATAAGTGTTGTTGATGGGCCAAATGGATATGAACTGAAACAAATCAACAAATTATCCCAAAGACATCCTCATTTTATACTTTAGAACAAGTCAATTTTTTTTTTTTTTTTTTTGATAATTGCATACTTGGTTCTAAATACATAATTTAGAACTCACAATTCAATAACCATTCATATAACGATAACCATATGCAGCTTGTAAATGACTCGGAGTACCTCCGATCTATTCATTCCATGACTCGGTAATCTACCGATCTATTCATGAGTAATAAGAGTCGGTGTTTTTATTTAACACATTACTCTTGCGGTTCTCTTCCCTAATCTGGGATTCAGAATGCTCTGTCCAAGGAATCTAACTGAATAATTGTTACTATTATTCATCGGCATCTCATCCCTTAGACTAGGTGAATTAGGACAACGCAATCAGCAGCTTGCGATACTTTGGCCAAAGATTTGAAACATACTGTTCATGTCTCGTATTCCTTAACGGCATACTCGTCAATCTGGAATACGTCCTTCACCCCATTCATATGTTATATAGAATGTCTTATACTGACTACTGTCAGTCCTTCCTTTCACAACTGAATCACTCGGAGGCAGATTAACAAGGTGATAATGTTATATGGATGACCACGAGGATTAGGGATATGATGACATACTGGTTCAACCTTGCAGTTCAACCAGTGTGTCATGATACCCCGAATCTCCTAGGCAGCCTTATAACATGACCACGTTCTTAATCGGTCCCAGGGTAACTCGTGTGAAATCAAGTGTAAATCTTAGCGATCAATGCAAAGGGTGTCGCCATAAGTCATCTGCATTATTGTAACTTCAAGAAGATCCTAATCTTCTCGGAGGTACAACTCTGCAGTTGACTTATGTCGTCAACCTTTAAATCCGCCTCGAAAAGATCTACTCAGTAACAAGCGTTACGCACTTGAGTTTAAATTACTTTTAAAGACTTTTCCCTAAGGTTAGCCTTTCCAAATCCCTGGATTCTTCGTCTTAAGACGACCCTCCTCTATAAAACCCATTACATGGTAGAGGTATTACGGTCAGTTCTCATCAAGGAGTCATTAGAATACACCTGATTCTAAAACAACAGAATGGGACAATATCTCATAACCTTTGCTAGAGATTGCCGTCTGAACTCCATTTGATTGTATATCAGTTCTCTTAACTGAATTTATATCATACTTTTTAGTATAAAGATATAAATGATTAAGAATCCAATTTAATATTGTCCTGTCATACTTAGGACTAGGGATTAGTAATTTAATCCAGCTTGTTTAGCGTTCTCTTTTAGGCTCATTTTTAACCTATCTTCTAGAAAGACAATTATTTAAATCCAATATTGCTTTTGCTAGAACAAATTAGAACTACTAAACACTCATAAGAATTCAATCTCATTTACTTGCAAGCTTTCATTGTCAATCACAAAAGCATCCATATTATACAATGATAACAATGCCCCTTCGTTACATAAACCGAAGAAGGTCAACTTTCAGAAATAGAATACAACACATAAGTATCAAACACTTATTTCCATTCCTTTCAAAACTATACAATTACATTTTATGCAACAGCATACTTGATATAATGCTAACGGAAAAGAAACATCTTTTCTCATATAGTACATCTGTAAAATCAAGCTGTAATTCATTATAAATCAAATAAACAATCTGATCAGCTTGTCAGATCTGCATTGCTTTTACCTCTTACGGTAACCATCTGCAAAAATAGTCAACATGAGTCAGTTCAATGAACTGAGCATGATAAGCACTAACTTTTAAAACAATTGCAATCCATCAATTGTTTTCATTAAACACCCTGTTTAAATGAGATCAGATATTCACATAAGTAAACATAATCAGACTATGCCCTTGTAATACAAAATGATTACAAATATGTAACTCTATCATTGTTACAAAATAGTCTTAATCACTTTCTAATATTTCATCAAATATTAAGAAACAAGGAACGAATGTACACAAACAATCATTGAATCCAAAATCACAACATTGGTCAGATTGTTTCATTCTTCCAAAAAAGGAAATAACATAACAATTCGGGATTCCACCAATATGTTACAAAACAATTTCCCACTGTTAGACAAATATCAACAAATATTAAATAAAGGAAGAGAAAGAACCAATCCATTCATACTTCCTTTCACATAAATTCATCACTGTACCGTCTTCTCCTATGAAAACATTTATCCAGTATATAAATGAACAAGTTAGACAAGCCGCAAGCAAGATCGCTGTTCTAAATCAAGAAATAGAAACACAGCAAAACTCCTGTACAGCAACTAACACATCAACAATTCATGTATCAACCCTAAGCCCAATGCTAGTTCCTTTTACACAGTAAGGCTTTGACACAAGTTGAAAACAAGAAACTACAAGCGTATCGCTGTAAACAACAACCTTATTGCATCAAGCAATTTGAGGTTTCCTAGAGACTATGCTATGTTGACCACACAGTATTTCCAAATCATGCTCAGTCAAATCGGACTGATTAAATGGAAAAGAACATAGCATACTTATTCTTGCTCAGTCAAAATCGGACTGAAGTAAAAGAAGGGAATACAACCAATCGATCCTTACCTTGGCGCATGCAAGTCTTAGTGTGGTATTCGCGACTTACCCAAACAAGGTCAGAACACGAAACAGTCATCCATACTCAAGGATCTCAAATAGTGACAAAGACAGTGTCCAATGTCAAGTTCAGAAAGAGACAGAAGTACCAGCTACCTTTCCAGAATTCCAAATGATTCAAACGGAGGTAACAATTCAAGCAAATGCATATGAATTCATACTGATATTCATCAACGAAGCATAACAAGAATCAGACAAACAAATTAATCTCTGATTTCACACCAAGAACCCGACTGAACTCTGCCAATCTTTTTACACAAATTTGTACAGGTCGAAGACGTAAATGTTCACCTAAGATTCTGTACCACAAAACCCATGCAACACAAGAGTAATTCCCGAAAATAACAGAGGTCTATTACGTGTTATTCCTTCAAGTCGCAGGTTCAACAATCACCAACTATTTAAATATATTCAACTTGAATAAGATTCAAATATAAAACATACAATCGACTCCTCATAGTCGTTCAGATTACAACGATTGTAAATATATACATATATATGCACACGCTGTATACTGTTAACGGGTTTATACCCATAACCGCTGAACCCTACAGCAGCGTACTATGAAATTGGTGATGAATCCTTCTATGCCAGCTATGGCAAACATTCAGAATAAAAACAAGTGTAAGCAAATCGAATACCCCTTTCAAAGCAAAGAAATCAACTGAGCCGCTTCGAAACTTTCGAACAGTTTACACAAAGAAATGCAAATGCATACCTAGGAAGTCTATATCCTTTATTCATTCAAATAACGGTGATCAAAAGACTGCTTTCTTCTTACGCCACGAAAATCAATTCACAAAACTTATGGATGAATCTACATTCTCAGCAATAGATAGCAATATACGATTCAATCATGGACTCCACTGAGTCGATAAAATAAAGTACAGATGTATCTATATTATACACAGTCAACAAGTAATCCCGTTACCACAATAACAAGGAAAACAACTTCCGCTAGGTCGTATAGACTACGGTAACACAACAGTTACCTGATCCTAGCAAAATTAGAAGACAATTAAAACCCAAAAAGTATCATTATACACTGTCAACAAAAACCACGACAGAGTTTCCAAAGAAGCAATAATACTGATCAATCTTACAGTATCCATCAAAATCATTCCATACAGTTTCCACAACGCAAGAAACAGCGACCACAAATCAACAACATACAGTGGTCTATTCTCAACACAAGTATATTCTTTGGGCTCACGCCAAACAGGCCGAGCATTCATGCTCTTTACATATAAATATCTCATATATTTAAACCAGAAAGAATACAACAAGGAATAGAGCCACAATTCGATTTTAACAAACACCCATCTAGAGGAAATTGAAAAATCGAACCTGAAGAGATACAGTACCAAAATTTAAACAAGATCTCCATAGAAAATCCTTTATTTTCTCAAAACATTTGAACAGAGTTGTTCTAATGAAATCACTTGAAAGACAGCAAGAAATTTAAAGGTTAGGGCCTAACATGCCTGTATTTTTGATCAAATTTCCGAAGCGGCACCACCTAAGAGCTCAAACTTCCTTTTCTTTTTCCAAGATAAAGCGACCAACAAAATTTCGCTGTCTCCATCACATATATATCTTCCATGACAGAGAAAAGAGCCGAGAGAATTCATTCTTGCCATGCAACTCAAGGAGAACTGGTGCGAAGAACCAGTAAACAAGCAGAGAGAGAGAGAAGACCGAAAATCGCGACAAACCAAACAAACCTTCAACTTCCCGTTTGCATGCCTTCTCGCGAGTTCCGAGCTCGTCTCCCTAGAACATTGAATGCCATTAAACCAACTTTCCCGCTTAAACTCAACTTCCACCGACCGCCAGAATTGGCGACAGTCCAACTACAACTCATGCTCATTTCCAAACTTAGCAAATTGCCACGTCTGCACAGGTTAGCCGCCGCTTAAGCCTCCGCCATGACCTGTCCCTCATCCTTATCCCCAGCATTAATTGCCATAGAAAACGCCGCCCATGGTTCGCACCCCTCCATAGGCCCCTTTACATCCTCCTCAATAGTTAGGTTAGTATCTTAGGTTAGAATTTAGGGTAATACCCATACTAACCAATTTACACATAGATACTAACTTAGGATATTAACACATAGCCTAGGTCTAGGTTAGCTTAACAATAATCTAACCCCTAGGTTAGGTTTTAGTTTTTAGGTTACTAACCATTAATAATTCCAGTTAGGTATAACATTTTATATGCCAAGAAAAGACCTAAAATCATGCATCTCCGAACAGGATTTACTCTACAGCCGTTAGGCTACAGAAATATACATGACAGAATTATTACTTGGTCCACGACCGAGACCTTCCAGATATACCTCCATATCGGGAACCAATTCATTTCTCAAGATCAGCCTGAGTCATACTCCTGACCAGCTTAATCAATGCTTCCATACCTTGCAACCTGTTCAAGGTCTGTGATCTAATTTATCACAAACAGATTTAAAGCATTACTTGGATCAATTCCACTGATCCAAGTCTAGATATTATAGATGAATATCTCTATAATTCATTCCATGATCAGATTAATATTCAGACACAAAATGAAATAAATAAAAGAGTCTAATCATATTCTGACTCAGTCAAGATCTGCAATCTGCAAGAAATTCAGTACATATCAAGCATGATTTCTGAATCGAGGAACACATCCTTTTACAAGAAATCACATATCAACACTTGAATGCTTAGGAGAAAGTAACAACAGTTCAGGGTGTTACATGCTTCCCTCCTAAAAAGATTCATCGTCCCGATGAATTACATATTAAATTAACCTTCAGGTCAATCAATTTATTAGTACACAAACAATGTGACTACTTCCATATTAAATAGTTTCAGAAATCAATGTCACAACACATTTATTCAACCTGAATAAAGTCTGCCTTAATCTGGCTTTCATAAATACTTAAAAACAATCAGTTCATAAAAGTATATCTTTGTCAACAGTTTTCATTCTGTTGCAAAAAGAGAAGGAAAAGCAATTTTCATCTCTTCCAGATTTTCCCAAGTTGCACTTTCTTCGCTAAACTGGTCCCACTGGACCTTACATTGCTGTATATCACGATTTCTTAAATGCAATTGGCGAGTTTCCAGCACTCGTGTGGGTTTAACCACGATTATTCCTGGGTCTTGGACCTGCAAGGAATTCCAATTTAAAACATGTGACAGATCTGAAACGTATTTCTTAAGCAAAGAAATATGGAAAACATCATGCATGCGAGATAAAGCAGGTGGCAATGCTAAACGATAAGCTACAGGATTGATTATTTCGACAATTTCGAAAGGTCCCACAAATCGTGGTGACAACTTGGCAGCCTTGCCAAAAGTTATAGAACTCTTTCTGGGTTTAACACGCAGGAAAACCTTATCACCAAGCTCAAACTTTCTATCAACCCGCTTAAGGTCAGCATAGCTCTTCTGTCTATCCGCTGCTTCCTTTAATCGTTCACGAATCAGCTTAACTTGCTGTTCCATCTCTGTGAGAATCTCTGGTCCAATTACCACTCTATCCTCAACACTGTCCCAACTAACAGGGGTTCTGCACTTTCTTCCATAAAGTGCTTCAAATGGTGCCATCTTAAGAGATGAGTGATAAGTGTTGTTGTATGCGAACTCAACTAATGGAAGATATTCTTCCCATTTATACTGTTGATCCATGCAATACATTCGCAACATGTCCTCCAACACTTGATTTACCCTCTCAGTTTGCCCATCCGTTTCTGGATGATATGCAGAACTGAAGTTTAGTTTAGTTCCTAGGGCTGCGTTAAGCGTTTGCCAAAACCTTGACGTCATTCTAGGATCCCTGTCAGATATAATCAATTCTGGTACACCATGCAATCTGAAAATTTCGTGTACGAACCTCTTGGCCAGCACTGGTGAATCATCCTTTAGATTTCCAGCGATGAAATGAGCTACCTTAGTCAGTTTATCCACAACTACCAGGATAACATCATGCTTATTCCTGGACATAGGTAGTCCTTGTACAAAATCCATGGTTATTACTTGCCATTTGTACTGCGGTATGCTATGAGGATATAACAGTCCAGCAGGGTGCATATGCTCTGCCTTCACCCGCTGACATTCCAGGCAATGAGTCACAAAATTTATCACATCCTTTTTCATACCTTTCCAGAAGTATTGTTGTTTCAAATCAGCTAGCATTTTTGTGATACCTGGGTGTCCAGAGAAAGGTGAATTATGAAATTCAACTAACAACTTCTTTCTCAAATCATTCAGCACAGGTACATATACCCTATTTTCATAACGCAAGATTCCTTCATTATCAAAATGAAAACCTTCATACCTTTTATCTTTAGGTTCTGCAGCAAGCGCTGCTTTTACTTGCTGAAAATATGCATCTGATTCTGAGGCACTTTTTACCTCGTCTTTAAACTGAGTTCTCAATGTTATAAGAGCAGAAATGTGCCTCCTACGACTTAGAGCATCAGCTACTCTATTCTCCTTCCCTTTGATATAGCTGATATCAAAGTCATATTGTGATAAAAATTCTAACCACCTTCTTTGTCTGGCATTCAGATTGGGCTGAGTAAAAATATATTTCAGTCCCAAGTGATCGGGCCAACTCAAAAGGTTTCCCAAGTAAATAGTGTCTCCAGGACTTGAAGCGCATGAACAATGGCAAAGCAAGTTCCAAATCATGAGGGCATAATTCAGCTCATGTAACTTAAGTTTTCTACTTTCATAAGCTATGACTTGATCATTTTGTAACAAAACACCTCCAAGGCCTTCCCAGAAGCATCCGTTACAACAAAGAAAATTCCCATTAGGTCTGCAGTGCACCAATATAGGTGCGAGAAGTCAACGGTCTTTCGACTTTTGAAAGCCGCTTCGCACTTGTCATTCCACATGAATTTCTTATCCTTCTTCTCGCAATGAAGTTATTGGTGCAGCTACCTTAGAAAAATCCTTTACAAATTTTCTATAGTAACCAGCAAGACCCATGAAGCTTCTTACTTCATGCACATTCTTTGGTGCAGGCCACTCAGTTATTGCCACTATTTTTGAAGGATCTACAACGATTCCTTCTTTACTTATGACATGACCCAAATAGTGAACTTCTGAATCAAAGAAAGAACATTTGGATAACTTACCATACAACTTCCTCTTTCTCAAAATTCCCAAAACTATCTTCAAATGCTCATTGTGCTCCTCAACACTTTTAGAATAAATGAGAATATCGTCCAAGAATACAAGTACAAACTTGTCCAGGTATTCTTGAAAAATATTGTTCATTAAATTCATAAAGGTCATGGTGCATTAGTTAACCCAAAGGGTAGAACTGTAAATTCATAATGTCCGTACCTTGTTCGGAAAGCTGTTTTATGAATATCTTCCTCTTTAATCCTTAACTGATGATAACCAGATCGAAGGTCTATCTTAGAATAAACCGCTGCTCCACGCATTTGATCAAACAGATCATCGATCCTAGGAAGTGGATATCGGTTCTTGATTGTTGCTTTGTTCAACATCCGATAATCAATACACAGCCTTAGTGTTCCATCCTTCTTTTTCACAAATATCACAGGTGCTCCCCAAGGTGAAACACTTGGTCTAATCAATCCTTTAGACAAAAGCTCTTGTAACTGTGCCTTAAGCTCGACTAACTCAGTAGTAGTCATCCTATAAGGCGCCTTGGAAATAGGTTCAGTTCCTGGTTTGATTTCAATGGTGAAGTCAAATTCTCTCTTGGGTGGTAACCCTGGTAATTCCTCAGGAAAAACATCCCTGAAACCTTGTAGCAGTGGAATTTGCTTCATGTAATCACCATCTTCTTCTGAAGACTCAGATATCTTTACTGCATAAAGAGTACATCCTTTATTCTTAGCCTTTTTAAGCTGCATAGCTGACAGTTTTCTAACTGAAATTTCCCGTTTCACACCTTGAATCTCTGCTGATTCCAGCTGATCATCTAAACATTTTATGTTCTTTTCATAGCAATCTACCTTTGCTTTATGGTCAGCTAACCAATTGACACCAATAATAATGTCATACGATCCCAAAGGTGTAACATAGAGATCAACTTCCGTGGAGAAATTAGGTAAATCAAGGACTGCTCCAAAGAGACACATACTCACTGTATGAACAGAATTATTACCATACTCTACAGTCCAAGATTTATCCATTTTCCCAGCTTTTTTTTAAGTTTAGAAGCAAGTTTATTAGAAATAAAACATTCAAGGTAGCTCTGTATCAAAAAGAATAGTGACAGTATGCCGAATAACTTACCCTAACTTCTATAGTGTGTTGCTTGCTTTTCACTTGCTTGTCACTCATCTGCAAAGATGTATCTTATGCTGCTGATTACGATCATCCTTCTTCAAAGGGCACTGATTTGCGTAATGATCTTTACCACAAGTGTAGCAGCCTCCTACAGGTCCCTTCTTAGGCTCAGCATTACCTCCAGCCTTGAAATTGTCACGCTGTCCTCCATAGGGCTTCTGCCCATTGTTATAATTTTTAACAAAATTATCCCTTACATTTCCAGCAGGCTTATTTACTGCTGCTTTCTTATTGTTATCTCCTGGAAACTTACTCTTGTTTCCAAACTTTTTCCATGGTCCTTTTCTGGGTGCAAGAGAGGTTGAAGAAGGGTTTGCAGTCTTCTTCCGCACTTCCTCCTTATGAGCAGAAATAGCCTTTAATTTCTGTTCTTGCCTTATGGCCTTTTCAACAACTCCTTCCATAGTGGTTGGACTGTGAACATCGACCTCTCCCCCTATCACAGGATTCAATCCCATGATGAATTTCCGTATCCTGAACTTTTCGTCAGTTTGATACTGTGGTACATACTTGAGGAGTTTTGTAAACCGCTCCCAGAATTCAGTTACCGTTAGCTTCCCTTGAGCTAAGTTCTGGAATTCTGTCATTTTCTGATCATAGAAAAGTTGTGGCAGCCACCGTTGCCTAAAATAGCCTTTAAATTGATCCCAAGTAATATTGGTCTCATCAATGTTTAGCTCAGCTTTTCGGCTATCCCACCACGAAGACGCTTCGTGAGAAAGCTGATAGGCTCCCCAAATAGCTTTGGTTTCCTCTGAGAAGTTCCTTATTGCAAAGTACTTCTCCATTTCGCTGAGCCAGTTCTCAGCTCCATCTCCTAATGTGGTGCCATCATACTTAGGTGGACTTATCCTTTTTATATCATTAGTGAGTTCTGCTGCCAATCTGGCCTTTTTGTTTTCTGGTTGGACAGGTGCATTCACAGCATTAACATCAACAGCCATTTCGGGGTTGTCCTCAGGAGGTTGCTGATTATTATTATCAGCTTCTTCATCCTCCTCATTTCCCATCACCTCGCTTGTTCAAGTACAGCCAAGCGATCTCTTGTGTCCAACAGGGCAGCAAGGATCTCATCAAGTTTCTGGGTTGTTGCCGCTCCTCCTTCAGGTGGAGCATTACTCGCAACGTTCCCCCTTGTTCTAACCATTTTCTGTTACAAGAAAATTCAGGTTTTTATCAGATTATGGACTCAGTAGGTCCAAGAGCTGCAACCTTCAGCTCTGATACCAAGATGTAACATCCTCATTTTATACTTTAGAACAAGTCAAATTTTTTTTTTTTTTTTTTTGATAATTGCATACTGGTTCTAAATACATAATTTAGAACTCACAATTCAATAACCATTCATATAACAGACAACCATATGCAGCTGTAATGACTCGGAGTACCTCCGATCTATTCATTCCATGACTCGGTAATCTACCGATCTATTCATGAGTAATAAGAGTCGGTGTTTTTATTTAACACATTACTCTTGCGGTTCTCTTCCCTAATCTGGGATTCAGAATGCTCTGTCCAAGGAATCTAACTGAATAATTGTTACTATTATTCATCGGCATCTCATCCCTTAGACTAGGTGAATTAGGACAACGCAATCAGCAGCTTGCGATACTTTGGCCAAAGATTTGAAACATACTGTTCATGTCTCGTATTCCTTAACGGCATACTCGTCAATCTGGAATACGTCCTTCACCCCATTCATATGTTATATAGAATGTCTTATACCGACTCTTTATCGCTCAGTCCTTCCTTTCACAACTGAATCACTCGGAGGCAGATTAACAAGGTGATAATGTTATATGGATGACCACGAGGATTAGGGATATGATGACATACTGGTTCAACCTTGCAGTTCAACCAGTGTGTCATGATACCCCGAATCTCCTAGGCAGCCTTATAACATGACCACGTTCTTAATCGGTCCCAGGGTAACTCGTGCGAAATCAAGTGTAAATCTTAGCGATCAATGCAAAGGGTGTCGCCATAAGTCATCTGCATTATTGTAACTTCAAGAAGATCCTAATCTTCTCGGAGGTACAACTCTGCAGTTGACTTATGTCGTCAACCTTTAAATCCGCCTCGAAAAGATCTACTCAGTAACAAGCGTTACGCACTTGAGTTTAAATTACTTTTAAAGACTTTTCCCTAAGGTTAGCCTTTCCAAATCCCTGGATTCTTCGTCTTAAGACGACCCTCCTCTATAAAACCCATTACATGGTAGAGGTATTACGGTCAGTTCTCATCAAGGAGTCATTAGAATACACCTGATTCTAAAACAACAGAATGGGACAATATCTCATAACCTTTGCTAGAGATTGCCGTCTGAACTCCATTTGATTGTATATCAGTTCTCTTAACTGAATTTATATCATACTTTTTAGTATAAAGATATAAATGATTAAGAATCCAATTTAATATTGTCCTGTCATACTTAGGACTAGGGATTAGTAATTTAATCCAGCTTGTTTAGCGTTCTCTTTTAGGCTCATTTTTAACCTATCTTCTAGAAAGACAATTATTTAAATCCAATATTGCTTTTGCTAGAACAAATTAGAACTACTAAACACTCATAAGAATTCAATCTCATTTACTTGCAAGCTTTCATTGTCAATCACAAAAGCATCCATATTATACAATGATAACAATGCCCCTTCGTTACATAAACCGAAGAAGGTCAACTTTCAGAAATAGAATACAACACATAAGTATCAAACACTTATTTCCATTCCTTTCAAAACTATACAATTACATTTTATGCAACAAAGATACTTGATATAATGCTAACGGAAAAGAAACATCTTTTCTCATATAGTACATCTGTAAAATCAAGTTTGTAATTCATTATAAATCAAATAAACAATGATCGACTTGTCGATCTGCATTGCTTTTACCTCTTACGGTAACCATCTCGCAAAAATAGTCAACATGAGTCGGATCAATGAACTGAGCATGATAAGCACTAACTTTTAAAACAATTGCAATCCATCAATTGTTTTCATTAAACACCCTGTTTAAATGAGATCAGATATTCACATAAGTAAACATAATCAGACTATGCCCTTGTAATACAAAATGATTACAAATATGTAACTCTATCATTGTTACAAAATAGTCTTAATCACTTTCTAATATTTCATCAAATATTAAGAAACAAGGAACGAATGTACACAAACAATCATTGAATCCAAAATCACAACATTGGTCAGATTGTTTCATTCTTCCAAAAAAGGAAATAACATAACAATTCGGGATTCCACCAATATGTTACAAAACAATTTCCCACTGTTAGACAAATATCAACAAATATTAAATAAAGGAAGAGAAAGAACCAATCCATTCATACTTCCTTTCACATAAATTCATCACTGTACCGTCTTCTCCTATGAAAACATTTATCCAGTATATAAATGAACAAGTTAGACAAGCCGCAAGCAAGATCGCTGTTCTAAATCAAGAAATAGAAACACAGCAAAACTCCTGTACAGCAACTAACACATCAACAATTCATGTATCAACCCTAAGCCCAATGCTAGTTCCTTTTACACAGTAAGGCTTTGACACAAGTTGAAAACAAGAAACTACAAGCGTATCGCTGTAAACAACAACCTTATTGCATCAAGCAATTTGAGGTTTCCTAGAGACTATGCTATGTTGACCACACAGTATTTCCAAATCATGCTCAGTCAAATCGGACTGATTAAATGGAAAAGAACATAGCATACTTATTCTTGCTCAGTCAAAATCAGACTGAAGTAAAAGAAGGGAATACAACCAATCGATCCTTACCTTGGCGCATGCAAGTCTTAGTGTGGTATTCGCGACTTACCCAAACAAGGTCAGAACACGAAACAGTCATCCATACTCAAGGATCTCAAATAGTGACAAAGACAGTGTCCAATGTCAAGTTCAGAAAGAGACAGAAGTACCAGCTACCTTTCCGTAGAATTCCAAATGATTCAAACGGAGGTAACAATTCAAGCAAATGCATATGAATTCATACTTGATATTCATCAACGAAGCATAATAAGAATCAGACAAACAAATTAATCTCTGATTTCACACCAAGAACCCGATTGAACTCTGCCAATCTTTTTACACAAATTTTTACAGGTCGAAGACGTAAATGTTCACCTAAGATTCTGTACCACAAAACCCATGCAACACAAGAGTAATTCCCAAAATAACAGAGGTCTATTACGTGTTATTCCTTCAAGTCGCAGTTCAACAATCACCAACTATTTAAATATATTCAACTTGAATAAGATTCAAATATAAAACATACAATCGACTCCTCATAGTCGTTCAGATTACAACGATTGTAAATATATACATATATATGCACACGCTGTATACTGTTAACGGGTTTATACCCATAACCGCTGAACCCTACAGCAGCGTACTATGAAATTGGTGATGAATCCTTCTATGCCAGCTATGGCAAACATTCAGAATAAAAACAAGTGTAAGCAAATCGAATACCCCTTTCAAAGCAAAGAAATCAACTGAGCCGCTTCGAAACTTTCGAACAGTTTACACAAAGAAATGCAAATGCATACCTAGGAAGTCTATATCCTTTATTCATTCAAATAACGGTGATCAAAAGACCTGTTTCTTCTTACCAGGCTTCCACGAAAATCAATTCACAAAACTTATGGATGAATCTACATTCTCAGCAATAGATAGCAATATACGATTCAATCATGGACTCCACTGAGTCGATAAAATAAAGTACAGATGTATCTATATTATACACAGTCAACAAGTAATCCCGTTACCACAATAACAAGGAAAACAACTTCCGCTAGGTCGTATAGACTACGGTAACACAACAGTTACCTGATCCTAGCAAAAATTAGAAGACAAATTAAAACCCAAAAAGTATCATTATACACTGTCAACAAAAACCACGACAGAGTTCCCAAAGAAGCAATAATACTGATCAATCTTACAGTATCCATCAAAATCATTCCATACAGTTTCCACAGCAAGAAACAGCGACCACAAATCAACAACATACAGTGGTCTATTCTCAACACAAGTATATTCTTTGGGCTCACGCCAAACAGGCCGAGCATTCATGCTCTTTACATATAAATATCTCATATATTTAAACCAGAAAGAATACACAAAGGAATAGAGCCACAATTCGATTTTAACAAACACCCATCTAGAGGAAATTGAAAAATCGAACCAGAAGAGATACAGTACCAAAATTTAAACAAGATCTCCATAGAAAATCCTTTATTTTCTCAAAACATTTGAACAGAGTTGTTCTAATGAAATCACTTGAAAGACAGCAAGAAATTTAAAGGTTAGGGCCTAACATGCCTGTATTTTTGATCAAATTTCCGAAGCAGACCACTGGAAGAGCTCAAACTTCCTTTTCTTTTTCCAAGATAAAGCGACCAACAAAATTTCGCTGTCTCCATCACATATATATCTTCCATGACAGAGAAAAGAGCCAGAGAAATTCATTCTTGCCATGCAACTCAAGGAGAACTGGTGCGAAGAACCAGTAAACAAGCAGAGAGAGAGAGAAGACCGAAAATCGCGACAAACCAAACAAACCTTCAACTTCCCGTTTGCATGCCTTCTCGCGAGTTCCGAGCTCGTCTCCCTAGAACATTGAATGCCATTAAACCAACTTTCCCGCTTAAACTCAACTTCCACCGACCGCCAGAATTGGCGACAGTCCAACTACAACTCATGCTCATTTCCAAACTTAGCAAATTGCCACGTCTGCACAGGTTAGCCGCCGCTTAAGCCTCCGCCATGACCTATCCCTCATCCTTATCCCCAGCATTAATTTCCATAGAAAACGCCGCCCATGGTTCACACCCCTCCATAGGCCCCTTTACATCCTCCTCAATAGTTAGGTTAGTATCTTAGGTTAGAATTTAGGGTAATACCCATACTAACCAATTTACACATAGATACTAACTTAGGATATTAACACATAGCCTAGGTCTAGGTTAGCTTAACAATAATCTAACCCCTAGGTTAGGTTTTAGTTTTTAGGTTACTAACCATTAATAATTCCAGTTAGGTATAACATTTTATATGCCAAGAAAAGACCTAAAATCATGCATCTCCGAACAGGATTTACTCCTATACAGCCGTTAGGCTACAGGAATATACATGACAGAATTATTACTTGGTCCACGTCCGAGACCTTCCAGATATACCTCCATATCGGGAACCAATTCATTTCTCAAGATCAGCCTGAGTCATACTCCTGACCAGCTTAATAAATGCTTCCATACCTTGCAACCTGTTCAAGGTCTGTGATCTAATTTATCACAAACAGATTTAAAGCATTACTTGGATCAATTCCACTGATCCAAGTCTAGATATTATAGATGAATATCTCTATAATTCATTCCGTGATCAGATTAATATTCAGACACAAAATGAAATAAATAAAAGAGTCTAATCATATTCTGACTCAGTCAAGATCTGCAATCTGCAAGAAATTCAGTACATATCAAGCATGATTTCTAAATCGAGGAACACATCCTTTTACAAGAAATCACATATCAACACTTGAATGCTTAGGAGAAAGTAACAACTTAGGCCGATCTTTGAAGTGACTTCACAACAATGAATAACTCAACAACAGAATACTTTAGAATAGTTAAGATGTTCCTTCAACTAGAAGGTGTGCTTCAATGGAGGCCTAGATCAGCATGTTTTCACATAATCTTTGAGACTCTAACATGAAGGCTTGAATTGAAATACTTAATTAAACACCAAAGTCTCTAATCAATCACACCTAAGGTACACTTGAAGACTTACAGAAAATCTTTATCAACAAATGACAGTGAATTGATTTTAAATTTGTTTATCTCATCCAAGATGAAGGCTCTTCTTGAAATGAAATTACAAATACCATTAAACTATCATAGGGATGAGATCCTATGTGATTTCACAAAGATTTCAATGTAAGATTGCAATAGGAACGAAAGAAACTATTTGCAAACATTTTGAAACAAAGCAGACACAAATTGCTAGAGATTGGACACAAATTAATTTCAAAATTGCTTAAATTCATCAACAGGGGAAAGCTTCCAGAGCAATCTCAATGCTTTTCAATGGCTATACATCTGTAACCAACTTGACATGATATAAAATCTAACACAAAGGAAATTAACCAAGTTTCTCAGATGGGCTTCTTAGAATAAGGCTTTCTCAAATTTTCTCTTAGGAATTCAAAATCTGACCATTTTTAGAGTATTCTCATTGCATTTATACATTTTTCTCACTCAATTTTCCCCCCAAAAGAGAAGAATATTTGAGGGACCTTTGCTTGTATATAATTTGTTTGAAAAGCAACGTTTAATAATTCGATCCAAAACTACCAAAGGACCAATTGTGAACTGATCACATTTCTTAGGCCCTCAATTAATGACTAAGATGCCATGCCAAAACTTTTTGGGAGTCCTTCTAATCATTCTGATTCTGTCATGTAGGAAATTTCCCTTTTAATAATTTTCCAGAGACTCTGCACAGTGGGATATGATAGGTAATATTTTTCACTCTCATGGCAACACCTTTTTCATCTTTTGCACCTGCACTTTCATCATTCCATCCCTTTTCCCTCTTTTTCCTTTACAATTTTTCCCCATCCATTTCCTCCGGTAATTCCGTCTTTGCGAGTGCCCGAGAAATTCCCACTTCAAAATATCAACCTTTACAATCCTTGGACTCATAATTTAAGTTTCAAATCCATTCAATGGCACCTTATAGACAAATCCAACAAGGAATTTCATTAAAGAATGATGAAAAACAGTGCGTATTCACGTCTCCAGGAATCTTGGAGCAAAAATGGCAGAAAAAATAGGTGAAATGCACAACTGCTGATTTTTCCCTTCTTCTACTTTATATCATAGCCAATCAACATTTTTCCTCGCACAACCGCAAAGGAGAAGCACAGCAGTCAAGTCCCAAATAAGTGCAAGCCTTCCACGTACCTTGGGCCCAAAAAAATGCCTTTTGGCCTTTGAAAAGGCTCAGTGTAAAAAGGAGCCACCGAAAGCCTCCACATGTGTCAATGGCACATTTTGAGATGGTCCCAAAATTAGAGACCCCAAACAAGCGTGGGCTCAACACGTGTCTCGGTTTGGCGGTGTCATTAGAAAAGTTGAAGGTTTAGTGGAAGGCACCATGTGTCTAGGGTCCGAGATAGTTTCCTTAGGCCGTTGAAAATTCCAAGCAAAGGGTAGAGTGAGTGGAAACCTCCAAGTGTCCTCCTGGCACTTCTTCAAAATAAAACTTAGGGCCAGTCCCCAAACATGCGCAGATCCTCCACATGTCCCGTGCCCTATAAAGTCGCTTTAAAAAGTCTAAGTATGGACAAAGCTACGAAACCTCCACATGTCTCCCTCGCGCAACTTTGAGATGGCTCTGAAAGCGGAGACCTTAAAAAAGCGCCATCTGCCACGTTTCCACAGAGATCTTTGAGATGTAATTTTGCCAGAAAAACCACACGTCAAACTATAAAAAGCGGAAAATCATCATTTGAGCATCAAAATGAATCTTTCTTCAAGGACAAAGAATTTGGAAATGTTATAAGGCTTAAATACAATCCATCGAGCTACATCCAATCACATTTCCACTGGTATTTAGGACAAAAATGACAGGGACAACAAAACTCCGACTCAGTAGTAAATGAAGGAAAAACCTGAGTTTTACGCCCAAGTTATAGACTCTTTCATATGGATAGAGGAATGAAAAAAAATTCTAGACTTTTAAGTGATCCTCGACCAAGGAAGGGACTAATCATGGCAACCAAAATGGAGGATATAGTTTTCATGCATCAATATAAGGAGATAGAAAACACGACGAGCAGAGCCCGCAAACTGATGAATTTCAATGAAAAATGGGGCGAGACTAATTTGAGCACCAATACTACTAATTTGGCTGATGTCTCTGCTCTATGAGACCATGAAATAGACCTTCTCATGGACTGGTGACTAAATTCAGGAGCTCTCTATCCCTCTTGGATGGCATCATAATACAAATATCTATAATATGCATCATGTCAAGTAGTTGCTGACTAAGTTCATATGTACACAAAGTGTAACAACTGCTCGACTATCTAACATAAGGAAAACACCTTTGTTGACACTCTAGCCACCTCAGCCTACACTAATGAGCACTCATCTTGGATCTGATCTCACTCCATTATGACTACCTATAGCAGCACCTATTGTGTTATCAACTAAGCTCTCTCAAAATCCCATTGTGTCGATGAGAGGCTAGCTGATCTCTCTCACCTTGAATATGGGCCCTCTCTACCAAGATGCTTGATCCCTCTCTATGATAACCCAATCTCTCTCTCTAGTGACTGGAGATGAAGAGTTATGACATGTCAGTAACTATTTCCGCAATGCGACTAGCTCCCTGCACCACGTGGATCATGATCTCCTCTACCTCTTCCCGGGCTATGTGGCAGGCTAAGAATGGGTGCCTACTTGGGGCATGTTGTCTTGGTATCTGCAAAGTGGAACCTTCGTAAAGGGACATCCACACCCACATGTAGGCCCACCAGGGGGTTCTACACCTATGCATGTGCTTGTGGCATACATGAGCATGTCTTTGTCCTCTCTATCATTGTTTATCCCCTCCATGATGCTGACCATAAGAATCATCTCCATCTAATCCATCATCGTTGTCACTCCCCTATTGGCCTATTTTTCCTACTCTCCCTTTACGAGGCTGGTGCTCGGAGGTGGTCG
This sequence comes from Taxus wallichiana var. yunnanensis, assembly GCA_018340775.1. Classification (NCBI taxonomy): domain Eukaryota; kingdom Viridiplantae; phylum Streptophyta; class Pinopsida; order Cupressales; family Taxaceae; genus Taxus; species Taxus wallichiana. The sequence continues at coordinate 945,633,758 of CM031235.1, forward strand.
TACTCCTACATCCCATGCATCTTATGATATAGTCAAACACCCAGAAGAACAATTGCATACCAAGCGTTAGATGCCGTTGTGTTCTATGGATCTCGGATATCTCATTATGGTTTCCATACCAATGTCAAGATCTGCTCAAAACTATCTCAGTAGACCACTATGTCCCGATCAAAGGTCCTATGTAAAAATTCTCTCTCGCGCGCTCACATACCACATCTTAGGCTCGGGAACATCTTGTATCTGCCCCAAACTACCCTTGTACATGATCAATTCTATAGTACTTTTGTAATGTATCCATGAATGTCAATCATAAAATACTCAACCATAGTAACACTAAGCTCAGCTTGCATCCTCGGCCACTTTGATAATGCATGTATGGTCTCCGACTCTCATATGTAATTGTATATCATAGATAGAAATAGATGTATCCCATATATCTATGAATATCATTGCCGATAGGGGCCATCCCATAAATTAGGTCTCATCTGTAGCCCAATATCGTAGTGCTCTGTGGGACAACTAATGGCAATATGGTCCTAGCCCCATATCTCGTAAATAATGTGGCTAGTCCCACGGTCTTCTAACCACGTAAAGTAATCAAATGTAAGTCCTAATATAAATGTATAAGTAGGTACTAACCCCAGAAATATCTCTCTCCTCTACTTAGGCCATGATTCACTCCTATCGTGCCCAAGGGAAATGAAACACCGAGTCTTGTCAAGAAGTAAGATGCTTTGTTGATATGATCCATATGGTATCTGCAACCCGGGATAGTCTCGCATCTCTAAAACATGGATGCGGTTTAACTCGAAATCCCCTCTTAGGGTATATATTCAACATCAAATAGCTCAATCAGATAATCAATGATATGGTTATACATCCCATCTTACTCTATCCACGAGCCCATGATCGGTACTCGAGTATCTCGCAAACATCCTCCAATTTCATAGACATCTTGTCAGTCATGAGCTAAAAACACTGACTCTCGTTGTGCCACCTCTCAGCTAAGGTTGTGAGAAGGATATGGCCTAATGTGATCTATGGCATCTATGCCATGTATGAGAGCCCTATCACATCTAGGGTAATCTCCGTAGAAAGATATGCTAGCATCACGAGAAGATCACCTCGAACGTGGCTAATCTCTCGTGTTTCTCCCGTGTCTATAGAGCCAACAACAGCCTCTACAAGATCAAATGATGCACTCATTAACCTTTCTTCTATCTAACACCATCTAAAAAATCCTACTAACCCCTACATTCCTCTTAAAAATTTCTAAAAATCTTCTAAGTATGATTTTGGTCCCCATTTTAGCATTCATGCGCCCTGCTAGCTTATGCGCACCCAAATGCACATACACACCATTTCTTGCACCACCGCACTCCTTTATGCACATGCACGTGCAAAAATTGATCCCCTCTCCCCTAGATGCATACACACCCCTTCCTATACCCACGTGCAATTTATGGTGCGCGTGCACTGCCGTGTGTCAAAACCCTCCCATGACGCCTTAGCGCCCCCGACTACATATGTACCTACATGCATATGCTATGAAACCATTTTTAACACCCTCACTCCCTTCCCAACACATGTGCATGTGTGCATACATTTTTCACACCCGCGCGCACCCAAAGCAAGCACATGTGTCATTTCCCCCTTTCTAAGCCAAATAAATACCACTAAATGTGATAAAGACAAAGAGGGATGGGTTACTCATGTAAGGACCATCGTCATGAACCCCATACGTACTCCCGGACTATGTATTCTCGTCTCCTACACCTCTCGAACTTGTGTCATCTCTCTCATATATCAAGTAAAATATCACGAGTCAAATGGAAAAGGCTCAATAACAAATGAATTGGTTGCGATAATTTACCCCCTAGGAGGGGTATATGTGGTTGTTTTGATGTCGATGCGATGCCTTTTCACCCATTGTGATGGCCGACAGTGTAATTTTCCCGTTGTGATCGATTGACCTTCTTTATCACTTGCCACAATATTATTTTTAATAAATGGTCATTTTTCACTTGTTTTCGTCTTGCCAAGGCATATTTTTTTCTTCCGGCACTGTTTCTTCTCCTTGTGCATTTTTCTTTCTTTCAGGGTGACCTTCCATCAGTACCTTCTTCTAAAAAAAATTTAAAAATAAATAAAAAATTAAAATATCAATGTTCTTAGAAATTGGAAAAAATCATCAAAAATCCAAAAAATTGTAAATATTTAAAAATTTACAAAAAAATTGGTAAAACGTTGGTATGCGAGATGAAGCTTGTGTCAAAACAAATTTTATTCAAATTATATCTTGCTTTCGTTTTCGATTGTTCATGTAATAATGACTTGTGGATCATTTGGATCTACCTCAATAATAAATTTGGTCTGCGCGTTGCTTCGTCTATACTATCTTGGCACAACGAGTTGCATGGTACTGTTTTGTAGCGCACAAATGATTTTTCATTGGACCCTACGTCCACCATATTTCCCCTCGCATGTATCCTTTCTTGGGGAACCACTTTTAAACCCTTATCGTTATACATGGAAATTTGGGAACTAAAGCTCGATAACAAAAATTTGTGCAACTATTTTAGGTGTTATTTGGTTTAAGTATGTGTGTTTATACTCATTTCCCTTTTAGGTTGGCTTGTTTACTTCTTTTTTTGCATTGAATTTTTATGTTGCATGGAGTTGGTGTTTTATCAATGGACAGCTTGCTCATACTATGGATTTTCATGTCATTATACAATTTTTCTTATGCTTACATTTTTTAATAAGGACCGATGATGAATATCTCTGGAAATATGATGAAAATAAAGTTGTTTAAAAGATATTGGATAGATGTTAGCTCAATCCCCTTCCTCATACTTATTCTCTTCTATATCCCCTTTATCTCTCCATCGTACTCAAATTTTCCATTTCTTCCTCCACATTCACGCACACTGCTCTTAATATAAATCTCAAATATTTGGTGTCTCGTCATTCAAGTGGGAAACTCCCTATCAACTCGGTTATTCAGTATAATGTGGAAGATGAGAAATGCCAATGAAAGCTAGAGAATTATATTTCATGGGTAATTAGTACTAAGTATCAACAAGACTAATATGGATTCCTTTCTTCTCTTCACACTATTATGCTCTTCTGCAAGAGACATCTCTGCTAATTCTTCTTTTATCTATTTCCTTCATCTTTTCGATCATCGATCAACCTCTTTCATCACCCCATCAACACTCGAGGGGGCATACTTCACTCTATTAATTTTTATTCCACTCTATCAAAAGTTTTTACTTGTCTGCATTGCTTTTTACTACTATCTTTGAAGTGGCATAGCTTACGCCACCCCAAAGAGGGGAAAATGTAGACACCTAAATTTGGTCAAAGAAATTTATTACTAACATCGCACTACCTATTCTAATTCTTCTTTTTTTATTTCATTCATCTTTTTTATCGTTGATCAACCTCTTTCATCACCCCATCAAAACTCAAGGGGGAACACTTCACTATATTAATTTTTATTCCACTCCATCAAAAGTTTTTACTTGTTTGTGTTTGTCTACTATCTTTGAAGTGGCATAGCTTACGCCACCCCTAAAGAGGGGTAAATGTAGATACCTAAATTTGATTGAAGAAATTTATTACTAACATTTCACTACCTATTCTATTCCCTGAAAATTGATGAAACTTCGTCAATTAGGATCTTTTTCTCCTCAAAATCCTCTTAATTAACTACTATACATTGATTAAGCCTCCTACTATGCATTTGACCAATAAACCTTCTTATTGGCTAACCCCCACTTCTAGAACATTCAAAATCTATCAAAACCTCCTCTAAATACTCCCAAAAAGCTCCATAAAGCTTACTTAGTATTTTTAATTAATCTTAAAATATTAATTAGCTTTTAATCATAGTCAAAAGTTCTTTGACTTGCTAAAAGCACTTTTTGGACTTACCATTTTCCTCACATGCAAGAAAATCATACCATTCTTGGAATGGGAAACCTATAAATAGAACCCTCCTCCTCATGATTTCTTAGAACACTTTTTCTCCTCTAGCATAAACTATAGGCAATTAGTATCTTGAGCATTTATCCTTTTATTGAGCTAATATATTCATAGTGCATCCATTAACTCAAGCTTGGGTAATATGGAGAGAACCATATGGCCTTGTAGCCATTAATTGTAAGACTCCATTCTCAAACATTGAGATCATACTAATAATTAAATCTAATCACTAAGGATATTTTTAAGTTCATTTCAAAGTTAGCATTCAAAGAGTACAAATTGATTTAGACATGTTAGTTTCATTTTTTTAAATTTATATGCATGGTAAAGAAATTAGCCTCCTAAGCTCTTATATTGATGGTTCTTTAAATATTTGGAACTCTTAGGTGTTGAGTTTGAAGTCTTATAGATTTTCTAATTTCCATGTGAACACAAAATTCACTCGGATAATTGGTGAAATCATGAAAATCATGAGGTCTGTGAAGGATCTCGAAACATCAAGAACTTCATTCAAGTTTGAGACATCAAAGAATGATGATAGAATCTCATTGTGAGTGATGATAATAGAAACCTCAAGCAATTCATACATCATGAAGTGGTTTTAAACACTTGATTTATACTTGATAATGTCCTCACATCTCATAAGTCATAAAAGGTGGAATTTTTAGTGTTTCAATGCAATGTGGAAGTCAAGAACATGGAACTCAATCAAAAATATTCCTTCAAGTTCCTTCTATTAGAAGATGAATCTTATCTCCATGATGTTCAATTGAGAAAGAGGGTGTTTAGACTCCATAAACATGTTTTAAACCATGTGATATATTGGCCAAGGAAGTGAGTTGTGAAAGATTCACAATGTTTAAAGAAGAAATGTGAGACTCAAGGATTGAATTGATGATCATCATATCCTGAATTTTCCATTATGTTTAAATATCTTTAAGGAATAAGCCAAAATTAACTAGTCAGTCACCGAGTCACTCGGGGCCATCATGTGTGAAAGATCAAGAAGTCACCTTTTCCCATAAGAGGCATCTAAGAAAGAAATTTCATGAGCATTCTAAGTATGTTTCTAGTTAAGGTGAATTCTACAGCCAAAAAGGGTAAGAGGATGATCTTCATATGGATCGTCATGTATGCAAGAATGGGAAATCATCTTAGGTTCACTTGATGTTATTCATTTGGTAGTGTTCTTAAACACTCACTCAACACCTTATAGTGTGATCATACTGTAAACAATGAAAAAATAACTAAACAAAAGACAAAAAAATGCAATTGCAAACCTTGATGTAGATCTTCATTTCAAACCTTAGATAAGGTTGTGGGAAGCTTTAAGCTTGTGTAACCTTGTGAAATGAATATTTTGGGTTCTCTTGAATGTGATCTCCAAATGGATGCAAATTTCTTCGAACATAAATAGGAAAGGTTCCAATATGCAGATATTAGAGAGGAAAATTGATAGAGTTTTCTTACAATAATCCAAGAGGATTTGTAAAGGGATAGACACACTCTTTTATAAAGACTACGTAGTGGTATGAGTTGGTTGAAAAGTGGTTGAATGCACATGCTAAAAATAACATTTGAGGGAAGTTGAATGGTTCTGAGAATATAAATGCCATTGAGGGGCAGTAAATGGATTTAATTGGCAGAAATTACATCTAGAAAGGTGGTTGTGTGTGTAATTTAATTTCCCCCACATTTCTAGGATTCTAGAAGTGTAGTTGATTGGATTGGTGAAGTGGAGTCCAAGTGGGGTCCAAAGGGAACCTAAGTGGCAATTGACTAGGAAAATAGGTGTATTTTCCTATTTAAATAACTAATTTAATTAGCTATAATGTGCACAATAACTAATTAATCATTTATTTAATAAATGATAATTAAGCTAGCTAAAGGTGTACTAAAGATTAATTTAATTAATCAAAAGGGGTTTAATGAAATGATTAATTAATTGGATTAATCAATCATAAAGGGATATGAACTAGGAAGTGTACCAGATAAGATGAAAAAAAGTGTGTAATTTTAGGGTGTCTACATTTTCCCTCTTTAAAGTGCTATCACAAAGTAATAATGCTTTAAAGATAGTATACATATGTAGATCAAAGACAATGAAGCATTTTGATTCCCAACCACAGATATAATGGTAAGGGAATGCCCCCTCAAGCGGGTGGGTGATGCAACAAGGTGATGGAAAACCATTTGATAGGAAGAAGACAAGTTATTTGAATAAGGATGGGAAGGACCGTGCTCATAACATGAGTGTCATTTAGAGAGTTAAATTTAGAGCAACCTTATTTTTTTGTTACACAATAGAGTTATCACCATGATTATGAAATAATCAAGATGGGTAATGTAGATGTGCATGAACAAACACATACAGCAAAGAAAATATAAAAAGTAAAATAGGACCAAAATACAAAGTAGGTGTAAGCATCAAAGTTGTAAAGGAACTAAGATGTAATCAAACTACTTGCAAGTGGTCTAAAAATTAAACATCAAAATGTAACACAACGTCAATAAATAAGACAATTAGTTATGCCCCTAATGTGTGCTACAAGGATGATTAAGTAGATGAAAATGATCCCAAGGTGGGAATATGATCAAACTGAAGAGCAGAGTAAAGGTACTCCTCATGACACTCTTTTTGGATTCATTGTGCAAATGATATGAGTTGATTTACCCCAAATGAAGTTATATCATGAAGGAAAAACAATTTTGTAGCTTTTCCCCAAGCAAAGTTAGCAATCATGCAAAGGGAAGAAAGTGATAGTTGTAAGATTGGAACGATCACTAGGGTAGTAGATAAAGGTATGAATTTATTGATATTGTGTTGAGATGTTGAAAAATCCACTTCATGGGTTTTCTAATTGTAGGATTTCAATGATAAGTGAATGTTTGTTCAAATTTTTGTAATTCATTTTGATTGTTTTTTTTTTGAATTTTTGAAATATTTATTTTTAATGGTTTTACAAAATTTTGAGAAATTTTAAGTACAATTACAAATAAATGTAAAAAATTTAAATACACAAAGAAAAAGGAAAACACACAATGGCTTATTTAAGAAGCCGGAGGAAAACACATGTGCAAGTGGTCAAAAGACATAAGACAAGCATGCAAACAAACCCAATATGAATAGGAAGGAACCAAACCAAAGTTATATGTGAACTAAGATGTGAATAAATTTCTTACAATTGGTTTACATTAAAGGTAAAAAAGTATAACAAAATAACAAACTAAAATAAGTAAAAGCATTGTCACATTGTTGAAAAATTGTAAAAGTACAACACAATTTGCAATAACGATGTCTCGATGACACTCAATATGTTACACGTTGAAGAACTATAAAAATATGAATGCCCCAGAGTGATAGCTTAGAATTGCAAGAGTATTGGAGTGGACCGAAGAGTGGAGTGATACTTAGATCCTCAAAAGATACTCTTTAGTCGGATCATATTGAAGTTTGATCTTATTGAATTTAATAAAAATTTCCCCAAGCAAATTTATATTGCGAAAGTGTAAATGATTACTTTCCACTAGAATAGATATACAACATAAGAAATAAATACGATTATAAAAAGATGATCTAGAACGATCATGAGGAGCGTCATCAAATGGTGAATTTGTTGAATTGTGTTACCTAGATGCTAAAAAGTTGGCAACTATTATTTGAATATTTTGATTGTGACATTTTTTTGATATTGTTTTTGTATTTTTTAACAATTTAATATTGTTTTTATATCTTTAAACCTCAAGTAAAGGGGTGCATTGTTTGAAAGCAAGTGTAAATAATTAGAATCATTTCATTCCATTGCGCAAAATGTAGATAATAAAACGATAGGGTGTCTCACTCTGCTCACGACTCCATGCAACTAGGAAGATGTGAGGGATCATCACAGAGAGCTAAGAAGGATGTTAAAATGAAGTGAATAGTGATATGAAAGTGAATATGATGGATGAAAAGACACAAGGTGTAATAATGATCCATATGAGAAAAATGTAACTCATATCTAATCGAGATTATCTGACCAATTCCAAGATGATTCCACTTTATAGGTTTTGAATCTAATTATCCATATATGGCCTACATTGACAAGATCCAGATTGAAGGAATTGTTGTCTCTCTTTAACATAAGCAACTTCTTGGGATATTTTTGATTAAGAACTTTTATTAAGATTTCTAAAGGATTTATTGGTTAATTGTTTTTATTTGTTTTTGAAAGGGGCCCCCCTACATGTTTCCCCATGCCACTAGTAAGAGGTAAGGGCTCAACACCAAATACAAAATGTAGGTGAGTAAGGACATCTTCCTCCATTCCCAATCTCATACTACTAGTGAGAAGTATGGGCTTATCACCAAAGACTGTGAAGGATGAAAGGTGTAATGATTTTATAGTTTTTTTGTATTTTTAGATTAATTTTTCCTTGTATGTTGATAATGTTCTTGTTGGGAAGGAACATTTTCCCCAAGTCTCAAATTTTACATGGGACTAGTAGGACGTAAGGGTTCAACACCGTAGACTAAGATGGATGATTAAAAAGGTATGGGTAAATAAGTTCGAGATATTTATATTAAAGAGAGAGCTTGTTTGAAAAAAGGATTATCCATCAAGAAGCTTTGAGACAAACCATATGTAAAAAAAGATCTAAAATGGTGAAAACCATAATAAATATGAGACATGCACGATGCCCAATAGGAACACGGTTAACATGTGTCATGATAGGTGAAGAATGTGGATATATGATAATGGTATGAGTAATATATATTCCAATAGATGGAATGTTTATAGTCATTTTTACTCCCTTTTCTCTTTCTTATTTATAAATAATTCTTTAAAGAAATAGTTTGATACATAGTTTTATTTTCTTTTAATGATTTTGAACATTTCGAATTTTGACAGATGAGATATTGCAATGGAATCCTCGGAGAGGTCCATGTTTATTAAAATAGAATGGTCCTAACTTATAATACTTGGGTGGATGAGATCCAAGTCAAAGGAGAGAATCCTAAGATTTGAGAAATCCCGATTTATGAGACCCTGTGGATGATGTCCTAGTCAATGGATTAAATCAAATGATTCAATGAGTCCTGGGATACGAGACTTGGGTGGAATTTTCTAAGTCAAGGAGAGAATCCTAAGATTTAATGAGTCCTACCTTACGATACTTGGGTAGACAAGGGCCAAGTCAACAGAGTGAATAAAAAATTTTGATGAGTCATGAGGTATGAGACTTACATGGATGAGTTCTAAGTCAAAGGAGGTAATCAAAATATGTGATAATTCTTAATGTACAAGACTTGGGTAGATGAAATCCAAGTCAAAGGATGTATAATTGAATAAATATTCCATGAGATCGAAATATCTATGTGATGTTAGAGGAGGATTGTCGAGGTCGGGAATATGTTGAGATCCAAATTCATCCATGAGTGGAAGATTGTGAGGAAAGGATTGGTCCCTAGATGTACACTTGAGGATCCTTATAGTTTGTAGAGAGAAAATATTCAATGTTTCTCCTTCAAGGCTAGGGAGTAATTGATTTGATGAAATATTTGTAATTAAAGCTTGGAAATGTTGTGTAAGGATATTCCTAGGTATATGAAACTCAAGGAGTACACACATGTAAATGTATTGACATGTACAAACCATCGTTCATGAGATGCCTGCAAGAGTGATAATTGGAGGCATAATGGACATGGAAGGTTGCATTTTTGCAAGTGTCCAAACTTATTGTGGTTGTGTGTCGACAACAAGACTAGAGATGTTAGGCATATGAGATTGTAATGGATTAATACAATCAAGCTCAATGGTTCTTGATGATGGAACCTCTTCAGTAGTCTAAATTTAGATCAAGGGTTGGTAGGTATTAAATTAAGGTCAATTTATGACATGATGGTAGAAGGGTTTTGTTGTAAACATGTTCAACGTCTATTTGGACTAACAAAATAAAATCTGTAGAAGAGAGATTGATTTTGATTTAGAGATACTTGACTTTTTCATCACTATCTCGCTAAGTTTCAATATTTATATGAGTTTGGAAATCATTCAAATCTTCATAAGAAGTTTTGGTAGTTGACGTGTCTTCAATTATGATAAAAGTTTTGCCAAGATCTATAAATATGTCTCTATCTTCAAGTAAGTCTTGGAAATAATTCTTGAGTCATAAACATCGATCGTTTGGTGACTCTCAATTCAATGGAAATCACAAAATATTTCATCCTTATACCATGTGGGTTTAGGTTTCCCTTCAGTGAAAGGTTTCGTAATAGCATATGTCACTATATTTAAATTGACTAGTTGTTGCAAGATGCTTGAAAGAGATTCCCCCAATGATGTATATTTTCATTGTTTGGAATAACAAAGAGAAGGAATTTCTCTTCTTGGTATGGTGATTTTTAGCTTAGAATTAGTCTGTTTAGATTGATTATTTTGTATGTTGTGCGCATTGCAAGTTTTTATGACACCATCATAGATGAAATTTCAATTGTTGTTGACATACCTATATTTATCGTGACAAGTGCTAGGGTTATTGTTAGTATGGTTATGGTGACTATGTCCATTGATTTTATAATGAGGCTTAATCAAGCCTTTAAAGAATAAGGGTCTTTTCAATTTGAGTTCCTTTTCGATAACTTTCATAAAATTATTGAGGCAATGTATTACAGGTGAAAGGACAAATTGTTGTTAAGGTTTGAGATGAAGATGTTAGCCTTTTGGTTTTTAGGATATCACATGGAAATAGACTTGTGATTCCTCTCCATCGTTGTAAAAACTATGTAAAGCTTTCATTTTTTCTTTGTTTGGCATTACACAAATCCAACATTATGACTTTAAGTCAAGGTTGAAAGAGAAATGCTTGACGACCTTATCCTAAAGGTCTGTAAAGGTGGTGATAGATCCATTTGGAAGGTGTAAGAACTAGTCCAAAGCTTGTCCTCCTAGACTTTTAGGAAAGAGGAGAAATAGAAAGATATCGTTATATGCCACTTCATGGAATGCTATGAAAAATTATTTGATATACTCTCGTGGATCATTTTTTTCCTTATATTTAGAAAATTTGGGGGTATGAAAAGATTATGAAAAGGGTGTACATAATATTTTCATGCTGAAAGGGTAAGGACACAATTAACCAAAGCTGATTTATTTGCGTTGTTTTTTCATACCGAAATAGTTTCCTTCATCATTTTCCATTCTTTCGATAAAATGATGAATTTTTTGAATCCATCATTGTAATGAAAAACAAGGGAGAAAAAAAGATGTGTGATGAAGAACTCAACCCTTAGTAAATTAGATTCCAATATGGAAGATGGGAAAAGTTTTAAATTTTCAACCCTTAGCAAAGTGAATGCTAAGATGGAAGAGGCGAAAATGTTATAAACGTACTCAACCTCTAGCAAAGTGAATGCTAGAATGGAAGAGGTGATGAAACAATTGAACAATGTGACCCTTAGCAACATGAATGCTAAGATGGAAGCGAGATTGAAAAGATTTGATAGAATTGACCCTTAATAACGTGAATGTTAAGATGGATGAAGTGTGAAATTATGATAGACTACTCAACCCTTTACAACATGAATGTAAAGATGGAAGAGGGTAAAATCAATTTTTCTCAACCCTATAAAAATGAGTGCTAAGAGGGAGGAGGTGAAAAGGGTTAGTTGATTGCCCGACTCTTAATCAAAATGAGAGTTAAGAGAAAAGGGACTAAAATGGGTTAGATACGCTCTACTCTTTAAAATAAAAGAGACATAACAAGGTGAACATGATCAAATATTAACAAAATGAGTGATAAGAGTGATGAAAATATGTGAAAAGGGTAAATCTTAACAAGATGGGTGTTAAGAGGAATGAAAAGGGGTGACTTCTCAACACTTTAAAAATGAATAGTGTTAAGGTAGAAGAAGGGATTGAAATGTTATTTTAGAGGAATCTTAGCAAAATGAGTGCTAAGAAAGATGAAGATATTTGAAACACTTTGCAACCCTTTACAAAGTGAATATAAAGAGGAAGAGGTGAAAGAGGTTAGTTTTCTCAACTTGCAACAAAGTAAAGTGCTATAAGACGAGTCTTAGAGAAATGATGAGAGATGTTCAACTATTAAAAAATAGTGTTAAGAAGGGAGGGACTTAGAAATACAATGAGTTTTATTGACTTTTAACAAGATAGATGTGATGCAGCCTAGAATTCAATAATTCAAACCAATAAGACCCTAGATGCACTGGCACATCACTCAACCTAAGCTGAGTACTCACCCAAAGTGCACAAAGGTACCAGGTCCCTCTTTAGGGTTGTTGTTGCAGGAAGTTAGCATGATGAAGACTTAATGCATGTAATTTCATTACTAACACAACATCCTACAGAGCATACCATATCTATACTTAGGGAAGAATATAATTAAGTATTAACCATGATGAGATCAAGAACATACTAGATTCAGATACATGTAGAACTAACACTTAGATCTAGCCAATATCCTCCATTGTATTAAACGTAATAAGTATACAGAAGCTTCATTACAATAATAATAGTATGCGCGTAATAGATTTAACAACATATCTCTATATATCTCCTCTCTGCATATTGATCTATCTATTACACAGTTCACTACATATATATAAGGGTGGGGAATTTCCCTTCACCACTTATCAGTTCCCAAAATAGGTCGCATGCTATTATTAGCCACGTGCCTTTACAAAACTAGCCACACATGCAAGTGCGCTAACAATAGACTACTGCTAGCTAACTGACAATAGTAGATCTATTTTCAGCCTGTTCCCATGCAAAGTGCTTTGTATCTGATCCTCCAAGATAGCCAATGTGTGTGCACATTTCCACCTCATTTGTGTGCTCTACACGCCATCTCTAAAAATAGACCTCCCTTAGTGAAAATGGCTAAGTCCTAAAGACTGAACTTTTGCTCCACGAGCGTGTTCTCCTATCCATTCACGCCTTCAAATATAACCTAATTTCTTATGTAGACTTCTTGTGTGCTTTTTTTCAAGTGTTATCTGATCAACATTACCCCACACTAATTTCATTTTCACCCCAAAAATGGTCATCTCCAAAACTAAAGTAAAGAATTGAAGAATGAAAAGAAGTAAAGAATAGAAGAATGGAAAGAATTAAAGAATGTTTTTACTGTGTAGTCTCTTGTTCTACAACCTAAACAACTAATTCAGGATATTCCTATTTTATTTCAGCCTCCAAGTTCTTCCACTCAGTGAGTGCTTCCTCTGCTCTATCTAGAATATCCACAGTAATAGACTCCAGTTCATCTCTTGCAATCTCCCCTTTTTCATTTTGCAAGACCAACACAATGTTGGACATTACAGTCATCCTTCCTTCCAGTAAATCCATCTTTTGCACAATGAGCTTCCCAAGCTCTTCCAGATTCTTGTGTGGTTCTTGTGTCTGTGTCAGGGCCTCATGCTTTTGTTTAACCAATGCTAATCTTTCTGCATGGCCCAATGTGTCATCCTTCATCACTTTCTGACCTCATTGTGCTCCTCTAGGGTTCTTACATTGATGAGCTCTTCTGGAGTTGTACAAATGTTCAAGGCTTGGTCTACTTTCTTCAATTCTTCTTGCAACACTTGCAACAGTCCTTCATATGATGTAACCTTCCACATCACTAAGCCTTTTCACGCTCTAGCCTCTTGTGCTAGATCCTTTGGCATTAGCATGTGCAGAGGTTCATCTTCAAACACTATTTCCACTAAGGTACTTACATAGTATATTTCCGAAGGAAACATCTTTGGTAGCTTTGGTTCTAGGTGTGGCCTAGCCTTCATAAAATTATCACCAATTTCCTCTACAAGGCTGATAAACACAACATTTTTCTTCTACGCCAAGTCTCTTTCCTATGTTAGGCACGCTATTTCTCCATCCTTAGTTTTAATCTCTTCCCTGAGTGCCCTAATTATGGCAGCCTTGTCCATATTCCACCTCGCCACCTCTGTTGAGACTTTCACAAACACAATGCTCACCTGTTCATCTAACATGACAGTAGGCTTTATTGTCATGTGTCTAGCCTAAGGTGTCTTTTTCAACCTCCTTGATATGCATGACTCCTCACACACATCAAAATATGGCTCATCCATGTGTGTGTGCATGGACCATGATAACTACTTCCTTTTCCACACCATAGCCATATCCTCATCCATTAATTCCCAGCCATATAAGTCCTTATGTGATAGTGTGCTTTGGAAACGGGCTCGAACAATTTTACTGCGTCCTCTTGCATAACCCATGGCTGGTGGAATGTGCTCTCCACTTGTTCTTCTAGACTGAGGCTGCTTAGGAACTTGAGCTTCTAGATTTAGGACTTGTGTTTCCATGTCTTACGTAGTCTCTGTAGTTGTCTCATTGGTTCCCTTTTCCTCCTCTTCTCCTTGCTTCATTTCTTCATCTTTCTGTTCTTCCACATTCTCTAGAGGTGTAGGAGAATTAGGCGCACTTTCCTTTGACTCTTCCACCTCCTCATTCAACTTCATCTTCCTTCTTCTTTTCATTGTTGTTTCCTTCTATGGAGAGAGTCTAGGTGATCTATGCACCATTTGTGGAGTAGCACCTTGAGTCCTTGTCCTCTTGAATACTCTCTTGAATTTGTGCTCTCCTTGGACTACATCTAAGTCCTCCTCATCCCCCTCTTGTGGCTGAGGTGGTGTAGTGGCATGCTCAGCTTCATCCTTGTTCATAGGATGTCTTCTACCTCTATGCTCCAAACCACCACTATCTTCGTACTCATCCTCTTCATCATCGACGTGAATAGTTTTTGTGGGCTTGGGCGCTGGAATATTTTCCATTGTATGTTGACCCTTTGGTGGTGCTAGAAGTGCGAACTCATCTTCCACATACTTGTTATTCTCCAACTTGGGCTTCAGTTGAAGGTACACCAGTGCTACTCCAACATCTCCCATAACCAAACTTACTAGTTTAATGTTCAATACATCTAAAATAAGCCTTTCAATATATGCACTACGCCCTGGATACACATATTTCTTCCTTAGCATGTGGTAGTCACAATCTACCTTGTCTACATTGAACATGAGGTGCCACATGTCTGAGAACCTATGTACTGACACCTAGAAGTACCTTGCTATGAAGGAATATGGTAACTTACACCAAGGGCTCCATGCTCCATCCTTCATGGTGAACTCGCGCAATGCAAAAATGCTGATATACAATGAACTGAACTATCTTTCCAACCACCAAAGGTAATTCCTTGGGATGCGCCATTCATCTTCAAAGGTCGCGTGGAGCCTATCGTACCACTTCTCACCCATTTCTTGACCTATTTTGTCATGGATCCTTCACACAAGTAATTTTTGAATCATTCCGCAAGTGACTTGTGCTTCATGGGATACTCCCATATCTTCCTTTTTGGTCCATCAGTACTCCATCTCCATGAACACCAAGTGACAAGAAAACAACTCCAAAGCTGATCTTTCCTTGTGTGCACACTTCCTCAATGATCATTTTGCAATGTAGCATGAAATGTTGTAAAATACCCTTCGTGACATCTTTTTAGCAATGTGCAACCACATGGTATTCACTTGTGACCACATTTCCTGGTCATTTAACTTTGTAACGAGATGTGTGAATGCTTGTACAACTAGATATTTCTTTAATTTATCAATTTCCATGCCGCACGGACCCTTTGTATACCCCAACTCCTTTCTGGTCTCCAATATTGCGGCCTTGTCTATTAAATCATCCCTCAAGTCTTTTCCTATGCCCTTCAATCCCATTACCATGGAGATGAGTGCGGCTGAAATTCTAACTCTGCATCCTACAAAGTAGAAAAATATTTGTGCACTCTGCTCATGAGCCACTAGTACAAGGGCTCATATTTCCCAAAGTAAGGGAGTTCATATAGCTGGTAAACTCCAATATTCTTCAAGATATTCTCACTAGCATCATCATACATCGGGCATGTCTTCCACCGTGCATTTATTTGTCTTTGTGTTCAACAAGGCATCAAGTTCCTTTTTATTCTCTATAATACAATGGTTATACTCACTCACCTTTCTTTTTTTAATGTGAGAATCCCACTCCTAGCCTATGATAACCCCCTCTAGATATTGCATTTCAGAAAAAATTACTTTCGGGAGCCATCTCCTCTTCTTCTTCGACCACCTTCTTCTTTCCCTTCACTCTTGCTGCAACTACTTTCTTGGGTGCCATTTCTACCTTGCAATCCTTTGTAGATACTCACCTCTTAAATTTTACAACGTGTGAATCAAACCCTAGCTTGATTCAATGTGCCCTAGGTGAAATCACGTGCCCTCATTCCTCTTTATCACCTTGCTTCACTCAAACCCTTCACCACCGGGGATGCAAACTCTTTCTGCACATAGATCTCTTCATCATGATTGGTTACACACCTCTCGCACCTCAATTCGATCACTCAACTCTTCGCACTTATCTCTTTTTCAAATAATCTTAATCATAATGGTAAAAATGAATTTGCATCCCATCTTTATATAGATTTTCAAATTTTTGATGCATTCATTACTCCTTCACCTACCAAATATCCTCTCATTAATTGACCAATTTCATCCTTTCCATGTGTTACATCTTCACACCACAGCTATAACCTTCTAGCGACACCTTCCTACCCTTCGATCATAGAATTCTCTATAACATGATTCCTTGCGCCCGAGTACCTTATCACTTCACCTTCTACTGGTAGTTGTTATGGCCTCTGCTTACCTCGTGTTATATTGTCCTTTCATTCATCTCCATATTTGGTCACTTTTTAGAGAAATCTCCACTTAAATAGCACCCAAGTGGCACCCGTAGCAGTTTATTCTTTCCACCTTTTAGTTCCAGCAATCTTGTACCTAGATATCAACAATCCATCCACCCCACACTAAAAATATGTGCAGTCCTCTATGCATGCATAAACATGCTTCATATAGTAATTAGCTTCATGCACGCAAGTGTGCTTATTACACAACACACCAACTAAATTGACAAAGCATAGCAACAAAGAAGGAAACACATTAAGGAAATACATAATTGAAAACCTAATCTAAATGGCAATACTACCTTATTACAAACACCAAGAAGACTTATTTATAGTAGGGCTTCAACCTACTCTTGTTGAAGTAACCGGGTAACCATTTTCCATCAAGGGCCTCTAACTGACAAGTGCTAGTTTCAAGTATGTGAGTGATAACATATAACCCCAACCAATGTACTTTTATCTTTCCTAGATGGCGCAAGAACTTAGAATCATAAAGGAGCACCATCTATCCTATCGCAATATTTTTATCTTTGATGTGTTTGTCATGCCATGCTTTCTTCCTGTTTTTTCTTGCTTCGACTCCAACGTGTTATGGTTCATCTCTCATCCAAGTTGATTAACTTTTCAATCCCCTCTTCTAATGCATGGTCATCAGCAAGACCTCCAGTGTGCACAATACGTAAAGAAGGTAACATAAATTACATAGGAAGAACGGCCTCGTGCCAAACACTAACTGAAATGGTGTGGATTTGTTCAATCATTTATATGTTGTACGATATGCCCAAAGCACTGCAGATACTTTATCATCCCAATCCTTTCTTCCAACATCATAGATTTTTGTTAATGTCTAGCTCAAAATTTTGTTGAAAGATTTAGCAGTTCCATTTTCCTGAGGATGATAGGGTGTAGTCTTATGGTGTGCAATCATGAACTCATCCAATAAAATTCTGATTTTCTCATTAAGAAAATGTGTACCCATATCACTAGTCAAACTTAAAGGACACCCATATCTTGTAATAACATACGCCCATAGAAACTCGGTTGTTGTAGTCGCAATGTGTATGTGTACAGTCTTTGTAGGTGTTGTTTCTTCCCACCTTTTCAGATAATCTATGCATGTTATGATGTAGCACGATCCAGTTCTATGCACGTTGGTGAAATAGGACCCACAAAATCTATATCCCATTTCTCAAATAGTTCTACGGTAGTAATTGGTCTCAGAGGCATTTCATCTCGCTGACCTAGTCTTCCAAGACGTTGACAATGGTCACATGCCTTACAAATTCCTTATAATCTTTATAGAGGGTCTCCCACCATAATCTAGTGAGTAGAATCTTACATGTTGTAGCATCACCTGCATAGTGGCCACTTGTAATTCCACCATGATATTCTTCCATAATGCCCGTGCTATTCATGTTCCAATACACAACGACGCAATACCTCATCGTGACCCAATTTGTACAAGTCACCATTGATTAACATATAAGGTGCGGCACATATAGCAAGTTGTTTCTTCTCCAAGGATTTCATTCCTTTGGTGCCATCCCTATGTATGTAGAAAGACAACAATGTCCTCTAGCTCTGATGGTGTGCATTTTAACCTGTATAACTATGCATCAGGCATGGTATCTTTAATCACATGTGCTTCTTCTCCTAACTGTATTCTTGATAGATGGTCTAGTCTAGAATTACTTTTCCTATTTTGACCACAACTATGAATTCAAATTCCTAAAATAAGAGCATCCATCGACATATGCACCCTTGTAAAATAGGTTTATTTACCAAATACTTCAATGCCATGTGATTTGTATAAAATAAAAATGGCATAGCTAGTAGGTACTGGAAAAATTTATGTAGTGCATGTTTCATTGAAAATATTTGCTCTGTAGTTGTGTAATTCTACTATGCATGAGTCAACTTTATACTAGCAAAACAGATAGGATGATCTACAATACCTTCTCCAGGTTGAGACAACACTATGCCAATGGCCATGCAGTGTTGTGGCAGAGGCGTCAACATGTACATGGAAATGATTTATCCCACGAAGGAAAATGTAGAATAGGTGTGGTAGTGAGTCTCTCCTTCAATGTGTCGAATGCACATTGCTACGGTTCTCCCCAATAGAACATACCTCTCCCTTTCAATAACTCTTCCAATGGTGCGAAAACTTTGGCATATCCTTTGATAAACTTTCTGTAATATCTTGTATGACCCAAAAATCTGCACACCTCACTTTGACTGGTTGGCTCTCTTAGGCCTATAATAACTACAACTTTGGCTGGATCAACCAACAACCTTCCTTGCAGATTATGTGTCCTAAAAGTGTTCCAAATGAGTGTAGAAATATGCATTTCTTTATATTCAAAGAGATACTCAACTGTCTACACCGCTCAAACATTAAGCGCAGATTGTCACAGTGATCTTTAACTAATCCATACACCATCCAATCATCTAAATATACTTGTAAAAAGTTGTGAATAAATTCCTTGAATGCTTGAAAAATTTGCGTGAAAAGAAAACATGCACATTCTTCAGACCAAAAGGCATTACAATATAGGTGAAGCTATCCCATTTAGTAGTAAATGTAGTCTTATCTTGATCCTCCTAGGAAATCCAAACCTAATGATACCCAGAGAACCCATCTATAAATGAATAGATTTCATGGCCTGTAACTCCTCTAGGATTTCCTCAATGAATGGCATAGGAAATGGATCAGTTACACATGTAGCATTCAGCTCCATGTAGTCCACACAAATCCTAATCTATCCATCTTTCTTGATACTGATGACCATTGGAATAACCCATTCTAACTCATTAAGGGGCTTGATAATTACAAACTTCAACATGTTATCAATATCCTCTTTGACCTTTTCACGCAAATTGGGGTTCATTCTATAAGGTCTCTTTCTAATTAGGTGCGCACCCTCTTTAAGTTTTACCTTCATCTCCCCTAAAGATTCATGCATGCCTTTAAGTTCATGATACCCCCTAGGAAATAGGTCCTCATAGTCCCTTAGTAACTCGATAATTTTTGCCACTTCAGATCCTGAGCAATAGTCTCCAATTATGGCTTCCTTAGGCTATACATCCATTCCAATATTCACCCGCTTTGTCTTTATAGGTTCATGATAGGCACATGTGGTCCTATCTACGTTGTCTAGTACCTCACGTTCCCCTATTGAATGGCTTATATCTAGAGTATCTACTGCTTCGTCATCTACTAAATAGACCATTTTTCCTTTCTCTTTCTCAAGGAAAGCACGTTGAAGTAAAGTTGCTACGACCTTTGGTTCTTCGTCAAAATGCACTCCTGAGTATTCCTCATCTAATAATTCCTAAAGGAGTCCACTCTTTGGCAATTTCCCCATAGTTAAGTGCTTTATGACTTTCAATTCTTCTTCTACCAAAGGATTTGTAGAGAAGAAGTCAAACTGGACCATTCCTACAATTAAATTATGCTAATTCCCAGTTTCTCTATGGAGTTTTGCATATACATACCAAGCACATGTGCAACCATGTAAAGTGAAATAAAACCAATGCACCCATAGAAAATGTGGTAAATCTTCCTATCCTTCTCCCGTAGTCTCTCACACTTCTAAACGTGGTGCTTTGAGCAGGTTGACAACCATGATAATTACTTATTTGTGTTGGTGCATTTCTTCTAAAGAACCTAGTAGTAAGAGCAATCCCAAATTCATTTCATCCGACAAGATTATCCCTGTGGACCACCCACCAGCATGTTATTGTCCCTCGTAGTGTATATGCTCTCTTTTCCATGATTACTCTTTTAAGTCAGTATCTCACCCTAAAGATTCTTGAGAAATCCCATGGTTTCTTGATAAACCTCCTTCTGATAGGTAGGATCTGGGTATCGTGCATGAAGAAATTCATCTTTAGTGATAGTAGGATTTTGTTGCAGCATGTCCTTGGCATGTGCCACCTTAGCATGGGTCATGATCTTTACTTGCAACTCTTCAGACTCGTCTGCAATCTTGGGCATCCATTGATTTTCCACAACGCATTGTATCCTAGCCATACCTGTGCCTTTGTTTTCTTGTCTATGCTACTTACTCAGATGCTCATATAAGTCTAGGAAATCTTCAAAGATATGGTTCTTTCCGCAAAAAGAACATGCAATATTCTGAGGACATTCATGCCTATAGTGGTCAGGAGACCTACATGTATAACATGTGCCATGAGGAAACTCACTCCTTCCACCACCATGGCCTCATCCTCTAAATCCACTATGGTATCCTCGACCTCTTCCATGGCTGCCTTCAAAACACCCTCATTCTCGATCATAGCATGCTTGATTGTGCTCCTGTCCCGATGCTCAGTCCTCTCGTGTCATGAGTTCGTGGACCTACAAATTTTATAGTAGCTTGAAATGTTCTTCCTTATCACACGTTGTAATAATGGGTAGTAGCTAGCATCATGGTTTAGGTGGCATATTTCACAATCCATCAATAATGAGTGTACTATTCTATGAGGGAAACTATCCTTTGTGTGACCTTCTACTTCACAATCTGTGCACCAAATCCTGTGCACATCTCGTGTGCTGAATTTGCTGATAGCTTCTCCAACTGTTTTTCCATTGCTGCTATTTGTGCTTCTAAAAATGGGCTCACCCCCATATCTATGCTTCCAACTACCTTAGCATGTAAGGCTTATTCAATTACTTTACGTGGATAAGTGTATGTCTTATATGATAATGCCCTTTGAAAGGGTGTAATCAATCCCCCAATGAACCATTATGCATCCCGGATTACATTTATGTCATAAGAAATATTTGATAACAATGTTTTAAACCATGAATCATACTCTCTAACACTTTCAGTAGTGCCTTGCTTAATATTCTTGATCACACTTATACTCTTCTTCTCAAACTCATGGATATGGAACTCTTTAAGGAATGCATCCTTTAAAGCCATATAATCTACGCAAGTCTGTTCATGGTAAAAATTTTTGTACCAACTGTGTGTGCACCCTTGTAATGTGGTAGAAAATTGGCTTGCCCTACATTCAGAAGTTGTGATTCCTTTTATGCGCCACAATATTTCACACATGTGCACATTTTCAGTAGCATATTCTATGCCCCTATATTCTAGAAGGCAAAGAGACATTTCCATGTAAATATTCTAGGGTTGGTGCGGACATTGGCCACCTGATCTATAACCTCCTATGTTTCCCCTACTTCAAGAACCACTAGATCCACTTAAACCAGAGCTACCTATGCCTCCTGATCCCGAACCTGTAGTTGGAATAGGTCTTATAGACATACTCCCCTGTGCTCCAACAATAGTACTATACTAAACCCCTATGGTTTGTGAAGTAGTTCCACTTCCAGAGGTGAATCCAACATTCGGCGCACTCATATTCTATGCGGACGATGCACCTGAAAACACACCTCCAAATAACAATGAAGTCATCTACCCTGCCATTGATGTACTTGCTCTCTTACTTCCCAAACTTGCTTGCTGATTACTTATCATACTAGATACTAGAAAACCAAGCACAAGGGCTAGGTTACTAGGTGGATTCAGATGCACGTATGTGGCCTAGGTAGTATCTGCTAGCACACTTCTTCATGAGGCCAAGAGGGATCCCCTGTCTTGCTTTCCAAGATGGGGAATTTTTGATGCGCTGCTCCACGTCTTCTACGTGATCTTCAAATACTTCATGATCCATCTCTCTCCTCAATGCCATACTTTCTATAATGGTATGTTACTTCTCTATCTCCCTCTCGTGTGCCTCATTATAATTAAGCCACATTTCCTCTCTGTCTTTCTACCACTAGGTCTTCCATCTTTCACCAATCCTACTCCTGCCCCCACGCGTGGTGGGTTTAGTTAGCCATCGGTTTAATCTTCAAATTAAAGGTTACCATTAGGATCTTGATCTCCAAAGGAATGCCTTATAGGTAAGTTCCCCTTAGATATCGTAAAAACTAGAATTCAGCTACCTCTGGACATAAATAAGTGGAAATCAAGTATTCTAAGATATAGTTGTTCAAGACACCATGAAACCACGTATCCACCACTCAAGTCCTAATCATATCAGCATCATAAAGGGCCTAGAATTCTTTCTACATCCATTTAAGTGTGTGATACCTCCAATTCTACTTAGATGCATAAGCAATCACCACTCTACTAGAAAGATAGTGAAAAAAATCTCATATAAACTGTCATATTGATTATGTTCCACCCACACACGTGCATTAAAATTAGATCCAAGTGCTAAAACCACTTTGTGTGTATTCTTCCTCCGCATCACGTATCCATTCTTCAATACTTTATAAGGTCAACTGGTATGCCTTCATTACGAACCATCATGAAAACAACTAAAAAGAGGTCCTAGAAAAGGAACCAATGAAGCAACCTAGAACTCGATAATTCAAACCAATAATACCCTAGACATGTTGGCACATCATTCAACCTAAGCTAAGCACTCACCCAAAGCACACAAAGGTACTAGGTCCCTTATAAGCATTGTTGTTGCAGGAAGTTAGCATGATGAAGACTTAATGCATGAAATTTCATTACTAACACAACATCCTACAGAGCATACCAGATCTATACTTAGGGAAGAATAGAATTAAGTATTAACCATGATGAGATCAAGAACACACTAGATTCAGATACATATAGAACTAACACTTAGATCTAGCCAATATCCTCCATTGTATTAAACGTAATAAGTATACTAAAGCTTCATTACAATAATAGTAGTATGCGCGTAATAGATTTAACAACATATCTTTGTATATCTCCTCTCTGCATATCAATCTCTCTATTACACAGTTCACTACATATATATAAGGGTGGGGAATTTCCCTTCACCACTTATCAGTTCCCAAAATAGGTCACATGTTATTATTAGCCACGCACCTTTACAAAACTGGCCACACATGCAAGTGTGCTAACAATAGACTACTGCTAGCTAACTGATAGTAGTAGATCTATTTCCATCCTGTGCCCATGCAAAGTTCTTCATATCTAATCCTCCAAGAATAGCCAATGTGTGGCGCACATGTCTCTACCTTGTTTGTGTGCTCTACACGCCATCTCTAAAAATAGACCTCCCGAGCGAAAACAACTAAGTCCTCGAAGACTAAAATTTTTCTCCACATGCGTGTTCTCACCATCCATTCACACCTTCAAATATAACCTTGTTTCTTGTGCGGACTTCTTATGTTTTTATGTCAAGTGTTCTCTCGATCAACAAGATGTATAAAACAGAGACTTAGGAAGATGATGAAGGATTCTAACATTAAAAAAGTGTGTTAAAAGAGGAGACACAACAAAGAAATGGGAGCACTTAAAGAATGAAAAAGTGAATGTCATCACAAGAAGTGAAGAAATGACGATGAGAAGGTCCAAATCTCACAAAAGTGGAGATAAGAGACGAAGGGAATGTGATTGATGAAGGTCCTCAAGTTAGAGAAAATTGAATGCTTTAAAAGAGAGGAATGAAGGAATATGAAGATTTCAACAATGCAACAAAGTGAATGTGAAGTATGATGGCGTGAGATGATCGAATGCTTAAAGTTAAAAAAATTAAGTGCCAAACTTAATACTTATGAAAATGAAAGATCAAGGTGATCAAAAGGGTGTTTGATCGTGATAAGTCAAGTATCACGATGTCAAGAGTTAGATGAAAAGGAAGAAATTTCTTAAGTGTGGATGTTGATGTCCACAACTCAATACTTAGACTCATATACAAAGTGACAAGATGGATGAGAGAGAAAATGTGAATGAAAAGAGTGAAATAAAAGTATATAACACATAAGAAAAATTAAAAATGATGTAGTGAAAGTTGGCCTCTACCTTAGATTGGTTTGGTCAAGGTGTGGCTTCCTAGGTGGTTCTCTCAATTAGGTTTCAACATTATATCCAAGTGAGCATGATGCTATTGCTAGATGTCGGCTTTAATTTACCCCCTTTGAAACAATGAGCAAAGATATTTCTCAAATGAATCGCACTGGGGTCACCATTAAGGATATCCATGACTCTAATATCACAAGGTGTACTAGTCAGTTGGGATGGGGGTACTTGTTTCATCAACAAGTTCCCTCAATGTGATGACTACTTTGGGGTTCTTGTGGTACTCCTCAAATGATTTTTATGGCTTAAGCCAAAGAACTTCCCACAATTATAGAAGTTGGGAAATAGCCTTGTCAACTACACCTACAAATACAATGTGAATGGTTCATTTTATCTTGATTAAAGAGGTTCCCTGCACACAAAGTATTAGTAATTTTCTTAGCACATGATTGAGGCAACCTGTAGTTAGTAGCCTTAATGCGGTCTTTGTAATACATTCATGCAAACAAGGGTTAGTATTTTTCCCAAGATGAAAAATAAAAAACAATATAAAAAATAAAATCACATTTTTGATTCTCAAGATTACTTGTAACTAACGAGCATCATTGATACTTGTAATTTAATTATTCATGATTTTTAGTCTAGGCGTTGTCCATGCATATTTGCAATAAAGAAAATGATTGAAACTAGTTCAAGCATGCATTCACTATTGAATTTAATCAAATACTACTTCTAAATGAAATTAAGAGATACCTTTTATTTATAGAACAAATATTACTAAATTCATGAATTGAAATTCTGAAAGTGTTGGAATCTATATAAATAACCAACTACTAAATAATAGATATTTGAGTGAATAAACAATGCCCTTCACGTTGGGGAGGAGTGGCCCTTTCTCCTTCCCTCTAATTGGATTTGGAACCGGGAATTACACCAATAGATTTAACTCGCATTCATGTATTTTATTGAATGTAATACCAAACTTTCTTCATAGTAACTAAATAACTAACTTTGTAATTCTCCTACAAATGCCATTTTTTATCAAGAGAAGTCCTTGACACTCTAAACTAGGATGGATTGTTTGTAATAATTAACTACTAGTTAACTAAAAGATCCCTATGCTAACAAATTCTTATTAAAGAGTTACATCTTTAAAAGAGCAAGTGCATGACGCACTTATATTAGACTTCGTCTTCTTGAAATTTGAGTGGAGTCCTTGATTAAATCTTAGCTAAGATGTTTTAGCAATTCCAAAGGATGTCAAAGATCATGAATTGAATCCCTTAAATAATGGTAACTACAATTTTTTTGTTCATTTGTTTCATGTTTCCAATCTAAATGGATGTTAAGTTGGACTTGCATAATCCACATGAGTCACATGATGACTATATGATAATCAGTGTTTAATGATCTCTCCATTATGCAACTCATGTGCTGAGAAAATCAAATCACCTTCTTGTTCTCTAAGTCTTTAGATTTCTTAATGAAAGTCATGTGCTTCCATAGTGTGAGTCTTGCACTCCACAGCGAGTCTTACGCCAATGCTTGGATGAGTCTCACGATAATGTGTGGGTGAGTCCTACGCCAATGCATGAATGAGTCTTGCCTCTGGCTATGTATGATTCTAGTGTTGCGCTTAAGATATGTTCTTCAACCACATTGAAAGTGCATATACATATTTATTTAGCTTATTTGAAGAAGCATAGATATGATGAAATTAAACAAGGTTATTGCTATCCCATTTCACTCCACTTTTGAA
The DNA here is from genome assembly GCA_018340775.1 of Taxus wallichiana var. yunnanensis. NCBI lineage: Eukaryota > Viridiplantae > Streptophyta > Pinopsida > Cupressales > Taxaceae > Taxus > Taxus wallichiana. The sequence goes on from CM031235.1 coordinate 945,660,071, forward strand.
ATTGACAAATGAGAAAGCTTGCACCATGAAAGTAATAGGAATTTACTTGCAAGTGAAACAAAAATCATGTAATTAGTTTAAGACACTTCCTCAAAGCATCTCCTCATAAGCCTAATGCACATGGGATGTGTTTCAACTAATGTTTCGGCTTCTAGGAATAGAGTTGTTTCTATCCTTTCATTCCTTTTAGAAACAGATAGGGTTAGGGCTAGGAGGAATACCTGTTAAATGTCGAGATGGTGTGCGCGTACCGTGGAGAAAGATCAAGTTGACTGCGAAGAACTCCTTTTTGTCTTGGAAGGACTACCTGCAAATAAGAACACAAGACCACAAGATTTGATTAAACAATAAATGAGGAAACTGCCTTGGGCCCAGGAAATATAAAACTTCCTTTCGAAGGTGGTCAGTTTCCCTGCTAATATGAATTAACACAAATGACTGCAAAATATCAATTAGATTACTTGGTTGAAAATGGGTAGGAGAAGGCTGGTTTTACGGTTATAGTCGAGTAACCGATACCGGTTTAATAGAAGCGTCGGTTGGGCCTAGGACCTTCTTGTAGCTATGGTGTTTGTAAAATGGTTTATGGATGATATTAGGAAATGAGATGATGAGAGGTAAAAGAATGACAATTAGATCAATGACACGTTGGGTAGTGGATTCGAAATGGATTTAGGAGGATTATGATTCAAAGAGCATAAGAAATGTTATAACGAGAGGACATGCAGATGTGACTTACTTGGTTTTGACAAAGATGCAAGTTGATCTCCTTTCTTTCATGCAAACGCTTGGTTTCTTCACTCGTCTCTACTCGGTCAAGTGAAGATCTGGACTCTGTTTTCTTCTCCCAATGATCTCTGTTGATTCAAAAATCATTCCACCCTTGATTTTGGTTTTGGTTTGGGAGCCCATTTACGAGGGTCCGATGGCGGTTACGTAACCGAAGGCGGTCGAGTAGTAGAACCGGCATCGGTAAGGAAAAAGTAGGCTATTTTTAGTAAAATAGCCCACCTTCCTTTTTTCTCCCGAGAGATCGTTGCGGGCTTGGTCAAGTGGCTAGAAGGTCGGTTTTGGGTGCGAGTAAGGAGGCATTAGTTATGGATGTGAGTCTAGACCAAGTCATAGGTCTTAATTAGGTTAGTTTAGGGTTAGGGCTAGGTCATGATGAGGTGGCAAAATGAGGTGGCAGGTAAGGTGATGTGGATTTATCAATTACAAGGTAATTAATAAATAATTGTGTAAGGTTTAGGTGATGAGGTTAAGTTGCGAGATGAGATGCGGGTCACAAGGGGTCGTAAGACACAAATTTGGTGTCTACATTAGCCCCTTATTGTCGTGTAGCTTGTTTTGTAAAGCTGCACGGACAATAATATGAAGTGGTTTCCCCTGTTAAGGGTATAGGTAATCCCCCTCAAATCTATCACAGATTGAGTGAACGGGAAATCAGGGATAGGGTTGATAAAGGGTAAATGGGGTAGAGGGGATGGTAAGATGGTGGGGTAGGTCGAGGAAGCGAGACGTGGGAAAATGCAATAGTATGACTAGGGTACATGATTTGTGAGCAAACCAGGCGATGCATAGGCAAAGGTCGATAGTTTATCCAAACAAGGGTGATATAATCACGGTATCAAGGCATAGGAAGTAGCTCCGGGGTATATAACGGGTAAGGTACGAGGAACGTTTAGGCATGTCAGCGTGCGAATGGTTGGTTTGGTTGAGATAAGCGTCACGGTCTAGGGCCGGGCAAAAGTTGGTCGACGATCAAGTCAAGGACCCTAATCATGCTAAAACACGAACATGTGAGCTCGATTGAACAAAAAACTACAGGATGGGTGGATAAAAGTGGATGGTTTTGATTTTGGGTAAGGTATTGGAGTGATACGGCCGTGGGTCGGGCCGAGTTGTTGGGTTGCAGCCTTGGGTCGGGCCAAATGGGTAGGGCGAGGCCTTGGGGCGGGCCGGTTGGTTAGGGCGAGGCCTTGGGTCGGGCCGGTAGGGTAGGGCGAGGCCTTGGGTCGGGCCGGTTTGTTAGGGCGAGGCCTTGGGTCGGGCCGGTAGGGTAGGGCGAGGCCTTGGGTCGGTCGGTCGGGCCCTTGGGTGGGCAGTAGTGGTAGGCGCGAGGCCTTGGGTCGGGCCGGTTTGTTAGGGCGGGGCCTTTGGGAGTCGGGCCTTGGAGTAGGCAGTAGGGTAGGCGAGGCCTTGGGTCGGGCCGGTTTGTTAGGGCGAGGCCTTGGGTCGGGCCGGTAGGTTAGGGCGAGGCCTTGGGTCGGGCCGGTAGGGTAGGGCGAGGCCTTGGGTCGGGCCGGTTTGTTAGGGCGAGGCCTTGGGTCGGGCCGGTTTGTTAACAAATGGTGTTCAGCAAAGGTGGATATAGGTGATATGTGGTTAAAAAGGGGCAAATGGTAAATAAGGGCAAAAAATTGGGGAAAGTTGGAAGAAAAGAAAACGATGTCGATTCTCGTGACCGATATCGGTTAAGGGACCGATACCGGTTCATTAGGACAACATGAAACCGATATCGGTTAAGGGCGAAAAACCTATAATAAAAAGAAAAATACGGCTTGTCATTGTCACTTTGTTATTTTGAAAACAAAATTGACTTATCGACATGGAGAGGTGAGATTGGAGGTTTATTGATTGAGGTGGAGTTATTTTCTTTGGAGGAGGGAGTTGTTTGCGGGCCCGAGTGAGAGAGGCGGCGAGTTGATTGGCCGGGGACCCGGGTAGAGTGGAGCCATGGCACGGCGGGGAGGAGGAGGGGATTCCTATAGATCGCGTGCGGTGACAATTTGGATTCGTGCGGGACATACCACGAGCTTATAGACCATATATGAGGATCGACGCGAGGCGGTATTCTCACCTCCCCATCCAACACCTCCGAGAAGGTCTGAAGAAGTAGCGGCCGATCGCGGGTAATGGATACGAAGCAGCGAGAGGCCTATAGATTATGGTGGGTAGCGAGCTGCAAGGTGTGCGTGATCGTCGACATAGCGGTGATTACGAGCGAGAGAGATCGTTTGCGGCGTTTGGTTCGCAGCTCAAGCCGCAGTGAATGAGACAAGGGGATTGTTAGTGATTGCGAGTCATGGGCGGAGAGACTAGAGCGGGAGTCCTCCATGCGAGAGGCGTATTCATATGTTACAGGAGAGGTTGGCAGATCAGTGGGCGGTACCAATAGCCGTGGTACCTTTGAGGACAGAGAGGCCTGGCGAGAGGGGTCGACGATCACGATCATCACCTAGTTCGGGATGAGGCGCAAGGGTCTAAATAAATGTTAGCAAGTTATAAGGATAAATAAGGATGCCGACCTGCGTGTCGATGATAGAGAAGATGTATTTGTTTAACATCTAAATAAAGTTGAATATGTATGTTGATTGGAGTTACGATAAAAATAAGAATGTTTGTGTTTTGATTTTCGGTGTTTTGAAAAAGGATAAAGAGGAATGTGATTAAATAGAAATACACAGAAATATTTATATTTACCACATATGATAGGTGATGGTAGGGGATGGTCGAGCTAACCTTGGGAGACCCTATGTCTCCGAAGTGCTGCCTACATAGCCCATTGCACAAAGCAAGGAGGGGCCTCAGACCGATGTAGTTCTCCCTTAGGACCAGGGAGAGGTGAATTCAGGCAATTTTAGGTATGGTTAGGCGATTGGTTGGTTGGTAAAGGTATTGATAGTAATATTGGTAAGGTAAGGTTGATGGTGTTGGTAACGAATTGGTGATGTTGTAAAAGGTACAAGAGAAGCGAAAGTTAGCCTACCCGAGTGGTAGGGAACCATGTCCTGATTAAGATCAACACACAATCCTAGATGCGAGGCAAAGAGGAAAGATTGCTCCGTAGGTGAAAAGAGAAAAACAAACCACACAACATAGAACGCACTTGAAGCCCTAGGTACCGGTGCATAGACGAGAAGTCAATAGGTGAAAAGAGTTGGATGATCACAACCTATCAGGTGTACGTCACGTCCCTTGAGTTTGAAACAGATGGTGAGGTGAGGTGGATGATATAGCTGAGGTACGGAGAACTCATTACAAAGTGAGTGTTCTGACAAAAGAGAACCTACCCTAAATAGACAAGTCCATGACTCAAAAGTTCTTCTGAATGAGGCTTTTATTTTATTGAATATAGACTGATCGATGCGGGAAGTCTACAAGGGATATTGATTGTTTTATTCTTGAGGTCTTCACGAAGCTGATCAATGCGAGAAGCTTCTGATAAAGGCTGACTGTGTATAGCTGTCCTTCGAGGGAGCAGTCTATTTATAGTAGCAGATATGATTTTAATGCATAGCTGTCCTTCGGGGGAGCAGTCTATATATAATAGCAGCAATAGTTTGGCATATAGCTGTCCTTCGAGGGAGCAGTCTATATTTAATTTAGATGACTAGATATTCTTTTGGCGTGAAGCATCTAGTTTGGTAGGAAGTTTGACTCAAGAAAATCCCATAAGAATACGGCTTATTTTAAAATTTTGAAGTCACGGACTAGACTAAAAAGGGGAAGGCATCGTTAAGAGGAGGTGAGATGTGATCTTGATTTTATTTTGAGATGTAGGAAAACAAAGTGTATGTAGCGGAAAATGAGCTCAAGGGACGAGCAGTAGGCAGATAAGAAGTGATATAACACTAATTTCAACAGTAGAATGGTCGAAGATGCAAGGCATTAAGGGGCTCAGGCTCAGGTTTACCATTAAGCGAAGCTAAACGATAAGTGCCTGATCCATAAGTGTGAGTGATTATATAAGGCCCAATCCAATTGGGAGCAAATTTTCCACGTTTGCTCTTTTCTAGTTTGGTTACATGTTGATTCTCTTTGAGGACAAGATCACCAACCTTAAAGGTACGCTCATGGAGTCACTTATCATAAGCACGTTTGATGCGTTTTGATAGATTTGAAGGTGATCAAGAGTGTAAGGCGGCGTTCGTCAAGAAGCTCCAATTGGGCTAACCGCTCTTGGCGGAAATCATCGTTAGTGAGAATATCCTGAAGGGATATTCTAAGGGAGGGTATTTGTATTTCGAGAGGTAAGACAGCCTCGGTACCATATACCAAAGAAAAAGGTGTGGCATTAGTAGAGTACGGATGCTAGTACGATAAGCCCAAAGGGCAAAGGGGATGTGATCGTGCCAATTTAAATCCGGACTCATTGACAACTTTCATGAGGATTTTGGTTAGGGTTTTATTAGAGGATTCGGCTTGACCATTGGCTTGTGGATAGTAGGGTGATGAGAAGTGAGTTTGATACCAAAGTTGTCACAAAGGTCTTGCAACAACCTATTTTGAAAGATTTTCCATTATCATGTCGGGCGATGAGGAACACCAAAACGATAGATAATGTGGTGGTTAATGAACTCTACAATTTTTTCTTTTTAGTTGAAATGAGTGGAATAGCCTCCACCCATTTTGTGTAATATTCGGTTGCTGTGATAATCCATCGGTGACGTTGTGAAGAGGATGGGTGAATCTCACCAATAAGGTCTAAACCCCATTGTGAGAAGGGCCAAAGATCTCGAGCGACCTGGAGCGGGTGGCTAGGAGTATGTTGAAGGTTGGCATGTTGTTGACACATAACACAAAACTTTAACATATTCGTAGCAGTCGTTATTGAGAGTAGGCCAATAATAACCAAGGCGAAGGATTCGTTTGGCCATGGCAAGGCCACTAAAATGTCCACCACAAATACCGTCATGGACTTGTTGGATGGTATGGGTGATCTCCGCACCGGTGAGACATCGAAGGAGGATGCCATCAAAGCCACGTTTATAAAGGAGTCCCCCCATAACTACATAACGAGAAACGCGTTTAAGAAAATCACGTTTACCAGTACTAGTAAGGTCAGAAGGGAGAACAGAGGTTGTAAGGTAGTCATGGAATTGGTGATACCAAGTATCCTGCGAGTTAGCAGACACAGTATTTATCGTACAAACAACCGGGGCTGAATAAGATGGGGCAAAGAGTTGTTGGACCAAGACAAAAATGTCAGAGTCAGTTGATGAGGCTGGAATTTGCGAGGCTAAGCAAGCCATAGTATCCATAAATTTGTTAGTAGAGCGTGGAATGGTTTGGATAGAATAGTGAGTAAATAAGGCTAGAAGCGAATCCACGTAGTGTTTGTATTTTTGAAGTTCCTCATTTTTGCATTGGTAGATGCCCATAACTTGATTGACTACCAATTGAGAGTCGCCAAAAATATTGATAGATTTGATATCTAAGTGTATGACTTTGAGACCCGAGACAAGGGCCTCGTATTCCATTTGTATTATTAGTGCGGGAAATCGAGTGGAATGAAAGAGGCATAGGCTCGGCGTCAAGAGGAACGAGAACAACGCCAGCTCCTCCACCGCGTTGGCATTTAGATCCATCGAAGAAGAGGGTCATTTGATACGACTCTTCCCCGAGTGAAAGAGTGGCGATGAGTTCGTCGGGGAATATAAAATTGGTAAATTGTTCCCCAGGTAAAGGGGCTTCCATGAAGTTGGTCTGCGATGGTTTGTCCTTTGATTGATTTACGGTGGATGAACTCAAGGTCGAGGTCGGCGAGGAGCATGAGCCATCGGGCGTGCGTTGGTTTAGATGAGGTTTGGCATACATGTAATGGATGGGGTGCATGTTGTGATGACGAAAGTTTTGTGATTCAGAAGGTAGTGTCGGAGCTTGGTAGCCACGAATGATAGGGCTAGGCACAACTTTTCTACATGTGTATACCTAGTCTCATAATCCACCAAAGTATGACTTATATAATAAACGGCTTGTTCTCGATTTTCAGAGTCACGATGTGCAAGCATGGCCCCTACAGCGTGGTCAGTGGCGGAAAGGTAAAGGTAGAAAGGGCGGTCGTCTTGAGGTGGGATAAGCACGGGTGGCTGCAAGAGATAAGTTTTAAGAGCCTCAAAGGCTTGGTGGCACTCTTGGCTCCATTGAAAATCAATGTCCTTCTTAAGGAGGTGATGGAAAGGTTGACATCGATCCGAGAGTTGGGAGATGAAACGTCGGATAGATTGGAGCTTACCTTGTAAACTACGCAATTGTTTGAGATTGGTAGGTGGGGGCATTTCGAGAATAGCTTTGACTTTAGATGGGTCGACCTCAATGCCACGCAAAGAGATGATAAAGCCAAGAAGTTTTCCCGAAAGGACACCAAAGACACATTTTTTTGGTTGAAGACGGACAGAATATTGTAGTAGGCGGTCAAAAATAATGGTTAAAACATCGAGATGTTCACTACGATGTTTAGACTTGCCAAGAAGATCGTCGACGTAATCTTCAAGGATAGTGTGCATAATGTCATGAAAAATGTAGGTCATAGCCCGCTGATAGGTCGCACCAGCATTCTTAAGGCCAAATGGCATTACATGGTAACAGAAGGTTCCCCAAGGAGTTATGAAGGTAGTTTTGTGTTGATCGGCAGGGGCAACCAAAATTTGGTTGTATCCTGAAAAGCCATCCATGAGAGAGAGCATCTCATGGCCTGCAGTGAGATCAACAAGTTGGTCAATACTAGGTAGGGGGAAGTCATCCTTAGGGCAAGCGAGGTTAAGATCCCGGAAATCCGTGCATATCAAGAAGTCCCCGTCGCTTTAGTGAGCAGTGCGATGTTAGAAATCCATTGAGGATAGTCAATAGGTAGAATGAAGGAAACAGAAAGGAGTCGTTGGAGCTCCTCTTTGACCAAGAGGGCAATGCGTGGATGCATTTTTCTCAATTTCTATTTAATTGGCTTGGAATCGGGTTTTAGTGTAATGTTATGGACAGCAATGTCAGGATCAATTCCTGGCATGTCAGCGTAGGACCAAGCGAAAGCTTGGTTGCGAGCACGGAGAAAGGTAGTAAAGGCGACTTGTTCTGATGCGTTAAGGGATTGTCCGATCTTCACAATGTGAGATCCTCCTCCGTGTGTGGATGTTGATTTCTATTGTAGATTCGTTCAGCATGGTTTGGGTTTCAGATGGTAAGGCTCGTTGAATATAAGAGTCATCCGCGCCAAGGTAAGTGAGGATGGAGTCATCATCCTGGCACTCAACAACATTAATTGAAGGCGAGTCCTCTTCGATCATGTCTGGATATAGAAGGGGATAGAAGAGGGGTCCTCATTATCGCGTTGATAAGTGAGAGGGCCTAAGAAGATAGCATTTATGAAAAAAAAAAATTAGGAGGGATAGATTCGTGATCTATCGACTCAGTGGGTGATGATGGCAAAGTGGGTGATGATGGTTTGTTAGGGGTAACGTCGTTCTCTTCCAGAAGGCAACTGTCACGAGGTTCTTTCGATGTAAGTGTTTCCGGAAATCCGAGACCACTACGATCATTGTGTTTGCGTGTGGTGATGGGGATGAGCGTATGTCGGCCTTGTTCATAAAGACCAAAACCAAAGCCTTTCCAAGCACAGCGAGTCAAGAAGGTGAGGGCGAAGCGACGATTTGTCAGGTATTGAAAATCGGATTGGAAAGGAACCACACCAAGAGGAGGCTCAGGGGCAACGGAAGATGCGTCGACACCCCCATACGTTAGGTTAGTGCGGCAGTGAGGTGGTCCGTAGGAGATTACTTCCCCCACACGACGGTCATAGTTAGGATGGGCATGTACCTGTCCGTACTCCTGTGGGGTATGGAAAGAACTAACGTTATATAGGCGATACTCCCCCAGCGTAAGGCGCTGAAAAACATCTACTAAGGGTCCTTCGCGGTTGGGATGTTAGTGCGGGAAGGAAGTGGTTTTTGCGACGGTGGTTTCATCAATTGAAGGCGTAGGCGCGGTTGAAGTGGATGGTTGAGGTACATTTGAAGAGGATGGTTGGGTTGAATGTATGGGTGTCTTGATTGGTATAAGCACATCGTTAGGGCGGTATAACATATTGCAGGTTTTAAAGGGGGGAGGATCAGCTTTTACGGTGTAGGACTTCCCCTCGTACTCAAATTTTATGCATCTATGTAATGTTGAGGGAACGCATCCCATGGCCCAGGATCCAAGGACGACCCAGCAATATATTATATTGGAACTCTCCCTCAAGGACATAGAAGAGTTCGGGTAAAGTACGTGGTCCTACCCGAATGTTGAGGATCACGGTGCCTAAGGTAGAGGTAATAGCGTCATTGAATGACCGCAACATGATGGGGTTGGCACACATGTAGCTAGAAGGGATATTCATTTGTTGAAAAGCTTTTGAAGAGATGATGTTTAGGCTAGCACCCCCGTCAATCATAACACGTCGTACACGAATGTCCCGGACGTAAGCTGAGATGAACAGGCAGGGTCAGGATCTTCTGTACCAAAATCGACAATTTCATCTTGAGCCCAACTGCGCAGCAGCTTGTGGTACAGAGACGAAGTGGTTGGGGCGGTGGGTTGTTTGGTGAGAGAGGAAACGTGATTGGGTGTTAGAATGGAGGCAACGGGTAGGGTTTCATTAGGTAAGACCTCGATCCCCTGAAGAATTTCAACGAGCTTGTCGATGAGATTGAAAGTCGAATGAGATCATATAGTGTCATTTTACGGGTGATTGGTGAAGGCTGTTTAATCATGGCTCGATGGCGGCTCCATTAGAGAGCAGGGGTAGCGAGTCACGAATAACCACTTTGGGTGGTGGTGCAATCGGGATGTTGGACGGAGAAGGAGAGGACGCAGATGTGCCTTCTTTCGCTTTCTCATTGTTTTTCTGCGCTCGAGTAGCAACACTAATCATATTAATCTCGTAGACCGGAGATGAAGAAGATGATTGGGATAAATCATGGTCTTCAAGAGGTGGGGTTGTAATAATGATAGATCTTGGTGAGGCGGGGACAGATGGTATAGGAGAGGGAATGGAAACTAAAGGTCTCCCCCTTCGTAAGTTGTCTTTCTTAACCTTTCTATCTGGGAGAGGTGACTGACGAAGGATGGTTTTTAAAGCTTTGCATCCCTCCACATCATGTCCTGGTGTGCGGTGATAAGCGCAGATCTTAGACTCATCATAACCTATAGGTCGAGGTTTAGATGGGTCATAAGGTCTAAGTGGGGGTAGGGAAATGGTCGCATTCTCTACTAACATAGCAAGGATTTTGGCGTAAGATCCTTTGAGTGGGTCAAAATCAGAAGAGGATGAGGGTATTGATTGCGCGGGTTTTGGTAATGTTTGGGCGTGGTTAGTTCGTATGGGTGGTGGTTTAACCGAGGGGTGTTGATACGTGTTTTTCAATAAACGTGGTTTCTTTGGCGCAGAAGCTATATTGGATGATGAGGCCACAGATGGTGTGGTATCAGAAAACAACCACGGGGAAATAGGAGTGACCGAAAACAAATCTTTTGATGATGGAATTTGTTTAGGGTTGATAGGTGGACAGGATACGCGGAGTGATAATGTTGATATACCCTTTGATCCTGTATGGAGTGCGAAGAAGGCGTAGATTATTTTGAAGAAAAAGCGCGGGAGGTATGATATATTGGTGCAGGTGGAAGGATGAGGTCCCATATGGAAGGTAGGTATGACGATGATGGTTTTGATTGTGATAGAGGCACGGATTGAGCTTGTCTTCTAGGTGGCGGGCGGCTTTATTCTTGGATAAATCTAGTCGCTTAGGCGGGTGTGTTAGGCCCAGGGTATGGGTGAGGTCCCAGCGTAGGGAAGATTTGGCTAAGTTAATAGAAGTGGACGAGGCATTTGGTAGAGGTGAGGGGGGTGAAGGTGAGAACATGGGCATTTTAAGCTTCTGTAAACACTTCGGGTATATGGTGGAGGTCTCAGGATCAGTCATTTGCATTTGAGTAGAATATGGCGTACTCAAACGTTCCCATAGGGCCTGTCTATCTTCTGTGGAATGACAGTCCTCACGTGTGAATGTGAACTTTTGTACGGAAGAAAGGTGGGTTGTGATTCCAGTCCACTGTGGGTGTGATACAGTGAGTAGATGAGGCACTGTATCAATAGATGTTAAGAGGTCAACCGGTCGTTGAAAAGATTTAGGCGATGAAGAACTAATAGGTAAGAGGGCGTGTTCGAGAGGATCCGTCATGGTTAAAGAATTTGGTGATGTCGGTGCAAGAGATTTCTCGTCTAAGGATGTCAAAAGGAGTGGCGTACCTTCCTCTTGTGCAACAAGAGTGGTAGAAGGGGAAGTCTGGGAAATAGATAGATTAGATAACATCCGTTCGCAGTCTTGTAGGGATGTGGTATAAGCAGACTCATCGATGGGAAGAGGAGTCTTGGCAAGTTAACTCCTTTATGGGTAAAGGAATGATTTCGCTTTGGCTTGATGGTGGTAAAGGAGGTTCGGGCTCCTGTGTTAGTGAAGAGGCTTGATTCAAAATTTTCTCGATAGAGGCTTTTGGCTGGGTATCGAAGACTGCATGGATCTCATGAACACTCTCTTCGGCTAAGATATCCTGGTTTGTGTTACTGTTGGAAGAGTGATTCGGGAATGGTTTGTTGAAGATTTTCAAATTTTGGTTGGCAGGGGCATTAGGATTATCGAGGGTTATATCCCCTGCGTCCACCATTTCCTGCACTATGTTTTTCAACATCTTGCAGTTCTCATGACTGTGTCCCTTCACGCGGTGGAAGTTACAGAAGTCATTTTCTTTGTACCAGGAAGGTATGGCGCGAGTGGAATCAAACCCGGAATGAGGTTTAACAGGAGGTAATGTAATGGCTCCTGCTTTGAGCAATTTTTCCAATATCACACCATATGTTTCTCCCGAGGAGTGTAGTTGATGGGCTCTGCTTTATACTTATAGGTGGTTTTTGGTGGGGCATTAGACGGTGTTTGAGATTTAACCATCACCGCGTGGACAGCTCCTTTTGATTTAGAAGAAGTGGACGCGTGAGGAGTGGTGGTATTTGGTTTATTGGTAGAATCAGGAGTTCGGAAATTGGGGTTTTGTTACTGCGACCGCAATTTCTCTTCCTCTAAGGCTCGAATCTCTAGTTTTGAGCCATAGTAAAGGCTTCATCGAATGTACGGAAAGTTTGAATTTGGAGAGTAGGAGAAATGTGCTTAGCACATGCCATGTGAAAAGTTCGATAAGTTTATCGAGGCAAGGCATATGTAAGTTGGTTGATAAGGCCGCGCCATCGTCAAGCGAAATCTGCGATAGATTCGTCTTGAATTGTCGAATGGCATAAAGGTCGGTGATGGATACTTTCTTAGCAATGTTAATGGAGAAGTGATCCAAGAAAAATTGGGCTAGTTGGTTAAAAGAGAAGATTGAGTCTTGGGTTAAAAGCACTTTGTACCACTCAAGGCGGTCTGATAAGGACATGGGAAAGGTGCTTGAGTAACAGAGAGCATCATCATGGGCGATCAAATAACAAGCATGTCTAAATGATCGCAAGTGTTGTTGAGGATCCTCTTTACTATTAAAGCAGTAAATTTCGGTAGTTCCCATTGAGGAGGATATGAGTGAAGGGGAGCGAGAAGGGTGAATGGGCTCTGAAAAACTTGCTCGTATGTCAGGTTCTACGACTTCCCACACGAAGCCTCCAGGTTTTGCATTTTGTCCATCATTTGTTTGATGAAATCGTGGTTGGATGAGATGATGGTGCGGTTGTGGCAAACGGAGGCAAATTGGGCCAAGGACCTCCGCTGGACAATGGTGGGGTTAAGTGTTGATAAGGTATGGAGGATGAATATGTTGAGGCGACAGAATAGGGATGTCCCATATAAGGTGTTGAGGTTACTGGATACGTGTATGGGAATGAAAAGGTAGGCGGAGCTTGAGAAGGAAAGCTCGTGTGGATAGGTGGCGTAGAAGAGCAAGTCATGAATGGAGTAGTCTGCAGAGAGATGAGGTAGGGGCGATCGGTGGTAATGATATGTGGGGTCCAAGATTAGCCAAAAGAAAAGCCAATCAGTCGTATGAACCTCTGAAGCCATCGGATTGGGAGATGGGGCTAAAGGTGCCGGAAGCAAGGCGGTGTTATCAGGCGGAGTGGGGGCTAAATGAGCAGCTATACTAATAGGCATGCCAACAAAGAGCTGACCATCAGGCGTACGGTCAGGGGCATGAGACAAATAGTATTGTACAGCGCTAGGATTAGCATCCAGAAATTTGGCAAAGTCCTTATCTCCCACAGGAATTTTAGGAACCTCGCTGGTATCCGTAGGATTCCCCACCAGAATGTGAAGGGGGTGATTCGGGTAAAAAGCGAGCAAGCATGTGAAACCATGGCGGCGGCTTGCTTTGAGTGATAACAACCATGGATAGGAGTTCACGGTAGGGTTTCATCTATCGGGAATAAAACAAACTTAGAATGGTAAATTGGTAGGTTCTTTGGTTTGTCGGGGTTGGAAAAGAGAACGATATCGGTCTAGTAACCGATGTCGGTTACACTATAGCCCGGCGTCGGTCGTGTAACCGATGTCGGTGTAAAAAATCTGAGGCTAACAAGATATAAAAAGGCTGCTAATTTGATTTTTAACAACGTTTAGTATACGTGTCCAATTATTGATCACAGAAGACAGAGTATGAGAAAGAAAACAGAACTAAAAACAAGCAAGATGCACACACAAATCCAGAGATTAACCCTAGGGTTAATTTTAATTATCGTGGGCTTATGCCTTTAGACGTAGAATGATGTCAGAATCCTAAACAAGAGACTTAGGGGAAATGTCAAGTTGTTTTGGCTTATAAGGTTACCTCAATCAGGTGGAGGAATACCGCGGAAAAAAGGGGGATGTTTGAGCTGTTGTGTTAATTGTGAAGTGATTCGGTATGTGTTGTGCAGTGAATGTAAGATTAATTTCCTGTCAATACCGTGGATATCACCCCCACGTGTACGACACATTACTTAATCTACGTTCACTAGAATTGAAAAACAACAAGCGGGAATGCAATGCACGTGTTTTAAACCCAAATCGAAAATTATGTTCGATGAAGCAAGAGAGATGACTTTCACTAATGCGAAACTAGGAAAGCAAGACAAATTCTTTACGAAATATATAACAAAAGTAGAAAAGGCACAGTATGCTTCCTAAAATGAAAATAAGCAAGAGAAAGCAGAAACCCAAGATGGGTCCCACTGAGTCATGCCAAAATGTTTCACTCGGAATGTTTCGGCTTAGGAATAGAGTTGTTTATCCTTTCATTCCTTTTAGAAACAGATAGGGTTAGGGCTAGGAGGAATACATCGATGTCGAGATGGTGTGCGTGTACCATGGAGAAAGATCAAGTTGATTGCGAAGAACTCCTTTTTGTCTTGGAAGGACTACTGCAAATAAGAACACAAGACCACAAGATTTGATTAAACAATAAATGAGAAAGCGCCTTGGCCCGAGAAATATAAAACTTCCTTTCGAAGGTGGTGGTTTCCTGCTAATATGAATTAACACAAATGACTACAAAATATCAATTAGATTACTTGGTTGAAGCTTGGGTAGGAAAGGCTGGTTTTTACGGTTATAGTCGGGGTAACGATGCTTCTAATAACCGGTTTACGGTAACCGAACGTCGGTTGGGCCTAGGACCTTCTTGGTAGCTATGGTGTTTGTAAGGCTGGTTTATGGATGATATTAGGAAATGAGATGATGAGAGGTAAAAGAATGATAGTTAGATGCAATGGCACGTTGGGTAGTGGATTCAGAAATGGATTTAGGAGGACTGTGATTCAAAGAGCATAAGAAATGTTATAACGAGAGGACATGCGAGATGTGACTTACTGGTTTTGACAAAGATGCAAGTTGATCTCCTTTGCTGCAAACGCTTCTGGTTTCTTCACTCGTCTCTGCTCGGTCAAGTGAAGATCTGGACTCTGTTTTTCTTCTCCCAATGATCTCTGTTGATTCAAAAATCATTCGACCCTTGATTTTGGTTCGGGGAGCCCATTTACAGGGAGCCGATGGCGGTTACGTAACCGACGGCGGTCGAGTAGGAACCGGCATCGGTAAGGAAAAAGTAGGCTATTTTTAGTAAAATAGCCCACCTTCCCTACTTTTCTCCCGAGAGATCAGTTGCGGGCTTGGTCAAGTGGCTAGAAGGTCGGTTTTGGGTGCGAGTAAGGAGGCATTAGTTATGGATGTGAGTCTAGACCAAGTCATAGGTCTTAATTAGGTTAGTTTAGGGTTAGGGCTAGGTCATGATGAGGTGGTAAAATGAGGTGGCAGGTAAGGTGATGTGGATTTATCAATTACAAGGTAATTAATAAATAATTGTGTAAGGTTTAGGTGATGAGGTTAAGTTGCGAGATGAGATGCGGGTCACAAGGGGTCGTAAGACACAAATTTGGTGTCTACAAGATGTCTAAGAGTTCCATCAAAGGATATAAGGAGGGTGGACTTTAAAGGAGAGCCTTTAGCTCTTAGAGGAGCTCATCAAGCTTCTTTACAAGAATGGACATTCAAAGAAACACTAAGCCATGCATAGAAGGGGATCAAGTTGATATGGTTGTGTAGCCATATGGAGGTCACCAAGTTACATAAACATTCCTTGGATGAGACCCATTACACTCAACTAGGCTATAAAAATGGCCACCGAGTTGCCCATTCCTATGAATGCCGAAAAAAATGAACTCGGTTAGTCAAGCCATTGTCATAGATGAAGAAATCCTTGACAAAGCTATAAAATGGGTGAGAAAAGGGGATTCACCTATTTAAAGATGGTGGTAAGAATCCTTTTAAGCATTCTTGGTGGTAGAATAATTGATGAAGTCACTAAATTTCACCATAGCCATGAACAAGATGTTTGATAGGAATACAAAGGGAGCGGTTTTCAGGATTGAGCTATTGCAATGAAGATGAGATCATCAATCTCATATAAGATCTCCTTGGGTGTTCCACATGATATTTGAATATTGAAAACAAATTGTGTCATCTACATTAGTAGGAGTAATTAAATCCACTTGACAAGTTAAAGAAGACAAATCCATGTAAGATCATAGCGAGCTTTGTCATAGAAAAAAGAACGAGCTACTCTTTAGCTCCACATGTTCATGATAGATGTACCAAGCCATTTAGAAGACTAGGTCGATCCATAATTGCTACAAGATAGGTAGATCATTGTGAAGGAGTCGAGTCTTATTGAAGGGGGGACGAGTTTGTAAACTTGACCAAATTACAAAAATGAGATAAATGATAGACTGAGCCATTCTCACCACTAGGTTATCATGTGGGAAGAATAATCCCATCAATCTCATAGCCAAATGTTAATTACCTAAGAACATTATCACCAAGATTTTGTTGTTGGAGGTCCGAGTTGGGGAAAATACCCACCACGTTGTTTGAAGGAAAGATGAATTGGCATAATGGATGTTGCATTGCATATCCCACTTCTCACAAAATAAGTTGAGCTCATACAAAGTCATACTAAGCCACACTTCATTTGTAAGAGTATGGACAAGCCATGATGGTGATAGTTATTTACTGAGAAAATTCAAGGTATATGAGGAACCGTGGAAAAGTTTTTTTAGAGACGTCGAACTACCCTTCAAATGTCTTAAGCAAAGAGAATGACACAAAATGGCCCAATCAAACTTGGAAAAGTAGGTCAATCCTGGAAAAGGAACTCACGAGAAAGATTGGGCATTTGACAACGGGCTTGGGTTAGTTCAAGTTTTTGGAGTAGACAATGAGCTTAAACATGGAGGTAGCCAAGACTTAGGTAGTGATGGGCAAATGAGTTAAAACTTGGTTCGATGTAGTGAGACAAAAATTGGAGTGAAATAGCGGATGAGTTGGAATTGATGATCCTAAAGCAGAGTTCACATCGAAAAAGTGGAGATATGCATTTTTGAGGCCCAAAAACATGGGACATTCATGCACCAAAATGTCGAACTTCATTTGAAGTGAGTCGGGCTTGCAGAGATAGCAGAAAAATATGGCCCAAATGGCCCGGATCAAGTCGGACCTTTATGCGTGCATAATCTGAAATCACCAAAAGTGAAGAGTCATGTGGGTAAAGTGGGTGGAACTAGCCCAAGAGACATGAGACGAGTTGGAGCATCGGTGCATGAAGGGACCAAACACTTGCACAAGACATCATGGAGAAAGTGGCTCATCCGGTCCCGAGTGACCCATCAACATTCGAGACAAACCGGGACACAAATCCCCAAATTCTCTAAAGATAA
This sequence comes from Taxus wallichiana var. yunnanensis, assembly GCA_018340775.1. NCBI lineage: Eukaryota > Viridiplantae > Streptophyta > Pinopsida > Cupressales > Taxaceae > Taxus > Taxus wallichiana. The sequence goes on from CM031235.1 coordinate 945,677,109, forward strand.
CGTGGAGGCGGGAATGCAATCGAGTTAGAGGTTTGGCACATAGGACACATGGATTTGAGTTCTTTGCAAGTAAGGGTGGTCCAAAATATAAAGAGCTTGGTGTCTAGGGTGAGGTGGTGGTGAAGGAGGTAAGTCGACAAATGAGTCACAAGATAGCTCGGTGGGTAGGTGAAGTGGAGTTCGTGCCCAAGGAAAATAGAAAAAGCCCACCACACAAGGTATATGGGCCCAATGCATGCCAACATAGATGCAACTCAACACAGAGGGGTAAGTCAATGGTGGATAGTTGGACAAGCCATGTGGGTATTAAAAGCTCAACACTTGGGTGATAGTTTGGTACCTAATGCAAAATTCAATGTGACAAGGAATGTGAAGTTAGCCGAGTTGAGAGATCGATGTAAGTAATAGTGACTTAGCATGCATCGGTGGTTAAGGGCTAAATTGGAATAATTGACAACATAGAAGTAGTTCCATCTTGGCCAAGCCGACGAGTTGGCTAACATGCCAATATTTGAACATTAATCCCTTCCCCCATATAACGGAAAGCAATCAAATCAAATGGCGGGTCCCACCAATTTAAAATGTAGAGATCATTTAAATAATGGTGAAAAAATTATGAGGAAGAAATATTTTAAAAGTGATTTTCAAGTAGGATTTTAATTCACAAGTCCCGTGTAATATAAGAAAATGCTTGATAATCTCAAATCACACACTACACTCGAAGCTCATATCTTGAGAAATTCTTAACAAAATCATGAAAACGAATACTCCTTGGAATCATGGCTCCATCTCGTTACACAAAAATTAAGAAATCTAGAAATTGATGAAGATTTAGAGAATATATTTAAGGAAAATGGACCAGGTTTATAACAATGATTTTATTGGTGGTTGGAAGTGTAATTAAGAGGCATCAAAAATGTTTCAACTGCTTTGGATGTCGTGGGACAAGTATGGGGTGCCTTCTACAGTCGATTATCATCATTTGGGCATAATTATGACATTTTCCAAGTAGTTGAAAGGAAAATTTTGGTATTTCAATCTCTCTCTCTTTCTCAATTCTATAAATGGTAATCTTGGGCTCATTTTGAGAGGAGTTCGTTATTTTTCTCTCCCACCACCTCTCTTTCTTCTACTACTATGGTTGAATGTGGAGCTTAAGCCTCCTCTACTTGATTTTTAATGGAATTTTATTTCCTCTTTCCCACTAATATGTAGTATGTGTATTCATGGAGCAATAAAATCTATTTTTGGATGCATTTGTCCATCCTTTGCATGTTTTATTGTCTCTTCGCCTCTCACCATTACATGGTATACTTTGTGCATATCTCTTGATGTTTATTGCGAGGTTTTAGAGTTGTGTTTAATGGGTTTGAATTGTTTTTCGTGTGAATATCATCTTTGTTCTGTGATGTATCTTGTCCATCCTCTCTATTTCTCACCTCTCCCCACTTTAGGTAATTAGAATTGTGATTAACAACCTCCTTTTCTAGTGTATCGCCACTCTAGTGTAGGTTTTACTTTCATGCACTCTCTCTCTCTGGTCCCTTGGAAGGTTAGATTAGGATAGTTTTCTTTTCGTAATAGGAGTAGTTAGTGGAAGGTAGTTTAGGAGCAGGAACCAACCTTATTTGGAGGGTCGTCTCAAGCCCGAAGTCCCACAACTTGAGAGATAATCCAATGTTACAAAAATTACACAAAATGCCCCATCCATATTTCGTGGCCATTCATGGGTGCTTTAATTTCATGATAACAATTTTGGCACACTTGATGGGACCTCACGAAGTCAAAGTTTCATCTTTCGGGGTGTTCTACTGCAGGTTGAATTGAAGATAATTTGCGAGTGTGCACTTCAATCATTTCCAGCCATAATCCATTTCAACATGTTGGTGTGTTCTTGTTGAAATTTAATCTTTTGGAAGCACTCACAAACATGTTTGATGACTCCATCCGGTCAAAAACCCAATCTATGAAGTTGTAGACATTTTCTCCATCCATTTTCATTCATCTTTCTTTCCACCTCTTTCATTTTCTTCCATTCTATGAAGTTGTGCAATCATGAATTCATTCTCATGGTGGAATTCACATTTACAAAGCAAAGGTCTGGTTGCAATCACCTCTTATGATCCTCACAACTCCTCCATATCAGAATTATGATCTGATTCAAAACCACTATTCTTACCCATATGAGCAATGTCAAAACCATTTTGGCTATGGAGCTTATCAAGAACAAGGGTATGCATACATTGATAGTAGTTAAATGGAAAGTGCTGATTTGCTAGAGAAAATTCAAAGAATAAATGCTCACATGGTTCACTCAAGGGCTACAACACAAATGAAATCTTTCATAATTGGTTACAGGGCACCTTGTCCATGGGAAGGCCCTTTTCCAAGAAATTATAGTCTCAGAAGAGAATCTTGACTTCATGGTTGAGATGCTTACCCGAACTTACACAAAGTGTAATCGAGGATATTGAAGTAAATGAGCAAAGTGTAAGACAACCTTGTCAATGGGTAGGTCAATCACCAACTCCTTGTCCTTTATTTTCTCCCTCTCAAGCTTTATCATTTCAGCATTTTCATGATTCAATCCCATTATCAGCCGCCCCAAGTGTTGAATTCACTTCTCCACTTTCTAGTCTTCCATCTCATCTCAGTTCTTCTACCCTTTTCCCTTCCGAGAAGCCTTCCTCCACAGAAATGAGAAGTTCCATCTCCTCCACCACCACAAATAATTGAAAAATCAGTTATATCTCAACCCAACCCTCCTATTGTAGTCTCAAGTTTATCTTGGGAACCAAATAATCATGAAACCTACCAAGGGAAACAAAAGTAATATCCTAAAGCAAGCAAGAAATGAAAAACAATCAAAAAGATGGGCTCTTAAGTTTAGTATCTAAAAGATCCCCTTGATGGTAAAGCCTAGAGAGGAGGACAAATTTGAAGAGCAACTGGTGGTTGAGTTTTATTTTGTAGCAGCTGTGAAGAAACAAGAGAAGGAGCCCAATGAAGAGAATATGACACAAAATTTGAGAAGTTTGGCTTTGAGATTTGGAATCGATAAAATCCCCATGATAGTGAAACTTGCAGATCAAATCAAAGTTAAGGAACAAGAAATCAAGGCTGATTTTAAAGTCAACGTTGCAACAGTAGAGAAAGAGGAAGAGAGTGATGATCAACACTCTTGTTTGTTTAGAATGCAAAGTGTCCATATTAGCACCAAATTTTTAGAGATTGTTGATCATGCACTCATTGCAAAATAAAAGGAGGAAATATAGGAACAATCAACTCCAAATCACATTGAAAAGGAGCATCTAGAGGAGACCAAATCAAAGTTAGGGCTACTTGATGAAGAGAGCATCATTGAATTTTTTTAGCTTTCATTTAAAGACCCTAATTTGGTAAATGATTATATGATGGAGGAAGATATCCAAGAAGACCATGTTGTCCCAAACAATCGTTCTAGAACAAAATATTGAAGAGTTTGATTTATCAAACTTCATGCTTAGAGGAAAAGCCATTAAAGAGAAATATGGTCTTCAACCAACAATGAGGAACTCCCAGTGTCGAAATATGTTGTAGTTGATTGTGATAATGTACATGTAATTTCATTAGAAGTTGCAATCAATAACAAAGTGAGTCAGATTAAAGAAGAGTTCCATGTTACCACCCAAGAAGGAAAAGAGAATGAAGTTGTAATCTCTCTTACCATTCACTCAAAAAGGACATCAATTGTCCTATAGATGTGTGAGAAGAAGATTATCAAGCTGCAAATAGTCCTTTTCTCTGGGAAGGTTTGCAAGAAGACTTCCTTGTAGAATTTATAATTCAAAGGGTTGGGCACATTCGAAGGATCATACCATGCCCTATAAGGTACTTGGCTTCATTAGAGCCAAGAGAGGAGCCACAACCTGTCATGCTTGCTTCTAATCATGAGGAAGAACTTCAATGTACCAAGGATCAACCACTATGCCTCTTGGGATCAAACAAGTAATAGTTGGAAGAGGTATTTGTTTTGTTTATCAGTTGATACCTTGATGTATAGTGGAGTGGGAAACCAACATGCAGTCAATTTTTTACTCTAAAAACAACTGAGCTTAGTGCCAAATCATCCACATGGCTATAAATTGTGAGGAAGGGAAACTATTGCTCATCACTGGTGGTAGGTTTTATTTGAATTTACCCATCTCTTTGGTTAGTATAGTGTTCTCATGCAAATGTACAAAGGGGAAATTGGTAATTTTCCAACATGACAATGATACCCATATACCAAAATTTTCAAGTCCTATCCTTCCTAGGAACCCCGAGATCCACTCGGTTACTCTAGTGACATCCTATATGATGTAGACTCAATCCCCTAGGTGAATTAGAAAATTCCAATCATCCCCCTAGGTGATTTTAAGACTTCATTGAAAAATGTAAACTTCTTGACATGAGTTGTGGAAAGGGCTATCACTAGCCTTCCTAGGACTGGAGCAACCCCATGGAGTGGAAAAAAATCCAAACCAGACACAAAGGTGAATAAAATGCCTAGAAACATCATGGAATTTATTTATGAATATTCAAGAAGGATCCAGAGAAGTTGGGACAGTTTCACTAAAATCAGGGTTCATAGGCCTAGGTAGTGCACATGCCAAAACAATTGTTGAACTTCTGAAGGTGATTCTAGGAGTTCTATATGGAGTTAGGATAAAAAAAACATCTTCAAAAATTTAATTCCAAGCCCTACAATATGGTGAAATTATTTTTTCACAATAGTCTGGTGCAATGGGTCTACAAGCAGTGTTTCCCATGCACAAGTGGAGTACAAAACAAAACACAATTTTTTAGGGATCAAATGAATAAATAAAGACCTAATACCCCTAAAATTGGATTCAAAATTACATTTCAATTCAATATCATATAAAATTTCATCAAAAAATTCCATCGGGAGCTCAAGTTATCGCCATTTCAAGTTGTCCTCTTGGAGTGAGTTCGGGAGTTAGTCAAATTTTAGAAGGACATGTGTCACTCAAGGATCCTAGGGATTTTGTGTCCCTCAAATCCTCAAGGTCATGGAAATAAAGTTCATTAAAATTCACATAGCCCCCATATGCCCTTTTGACCCTCATGCTGACCTCCAAGATCGCCGCCCAGATTCGGCCCCAGTGCTTGTGGGAGCTCAAATCCTTCACCGTTGGATAACTGCCACATGTCATCACTGACGTGCACATAAAAATTTATGTCCCTAATATCACTTTTACATCAGGGACATACACATTTGAAAAATTCTCCCATCCCCTAAGGAGACTTCTGGTCACCCATGTGACCAACTTCCAGCCCCTTAGTGCTTTAAAGCTTCTTTTTGGCTTTAATCCCTGCCGTCGAATCTCCACCACATGTCAAGCTGAGGTGCACTATGAAAATTGATGTCCCTCACATCCATTTGAGGTGAGGGACATCAAGGACATGAAAATGTGCCCAAATCAAACTCAAAAATTTGAAAAAAATTCTAACTATTTTTGCTTCTTACTACTTCATTTTCTCTCACTTTGTCCAGAAAAAGTTACAGAGAACACCTCAGTCCACCATTGTTGCTCCAAACTAGCTCCACCATGGAAACCAAACCTTCCAATCCATGAATATGCACAATTTCAAATAATATATTGATCAAAAGATCCATAGGAATGAAGAACGAAAGAGAAGAGCAAAGGAATTCTTTAGAAACCTCCATTTTCGTGAGACGAAGATTTGAACATATCTTGCAAGCTAGTGCATGAAACGAAGAACCATCTATTGCTGAGTTTATTCACTCTTAAAGGCCATTAAAAAATCACCTTCAAACCTCCCATTTTCAGAAAGGAATTCTCACAGTGAATAAATTTCACTTCCGGCTCCACGAAGAACAAAGTTCAATTTCTGTCAAACCGAACCGACAGATCGAAGAGAAATTTCACCAATGAGACAAGAAGCAAAAACCTATCACAATGGAGTTGATTTCATCATGAACAGAGAAAAAAACATACCTAAAAATTTCAAGCTCCATTAATGGCCACCATGACATAGTAGTGGAAAAAATCAGCGAGCTACCTCTCCACTTCTCAGGGTTCAGTGGGCAAAATCGAGTGAAAAAATGGAGGGAATGATCGTTGAAAAATCTAGTTTTGCGTGTGAACTAGTTTTTGTGCCATGAAGTCCCTATTTTTAGGGATATGGAGGAATGATTTTTCATCATATTTCTTCCCTATCACATGAAGAACAACTGTGAAAAAGGCAGCAGCTACCTCTTCACTTCTCAGGGTTCCAATGGGTGAAATTGCATGAAAATTGGAGGAATGATCGTTGAAAAATATAGTTTCACGTAAACTAGTTTTTGCATGCCATGAAGTCCCTATTTTTTAGGGATATGGAGGGTTGAAACTTTTTTTTAGTAATCTTCCCTTGCCAATGAAAATATCATTTTCCAACTTGTTCAGATGAAGGAATTTCTCAAAATTCAATTTATGGAACCCCATAAATAAAACCCAAGTTTAAGACCTTGTTTTGTTGCAATCTAACATCCATAGTGCACTTACTAAAAATAGCATGCCTTCCTACATATGGGTCTATTACTTTGGGTAAGCCACCATTTGAAGGGCTTGAAGAAGGTGGTGAACACAAAGGGAGTATCGCAGGCAAAGTCATCAAAAAGGTCATCTCGGCTCGCAATTGACACTTACTAAAAATAGTAAGTGGTTCCACAAGCCCCTGCTATAAATATCCAGTTGGTCCAAAAGGTGAGAGGAACACAGTAAGAAGAAATAATTCAAGCTACCATATCTAGTTGAGGTTGGGAAAAGCTAACTACGACACTTACTAAAAATAGTAAGTTGCCCCATGTGTACTTACTAAAAATAGCAGGTTGTTCTCAAAGGGAAAGTTTGGCACAACGAGACATTGAGGGATAATCATTCAGGTCGATATCACCATTTGGGGTCCAGAAAGGAAAAATCTGACACTTACTAAAGATAGTAAGTTGTCCCTTCCAAATATAGTAAGTGTCAAGGAAACATGAATTTCAAGTGCACAGGTTGGTCTAGTTTCTCAGGTGTAATCAATCATGAAGAGATGGCAGTTTTTCATGGTTTGGAATGATCATATCATATTAAAAAGTAAGGAATCACAAGGCACATCATGTGAATTCATCTTCATCACTTAAGGAGATCGGGTGATTCAAAGAGAATTGATCAGAATGATTTCAATGAGTCAAGGAGTTCATCAACCAAGTTTGAGGAGGGTCATCGTGGGCATTGTATGTGTTCATCTCAAGATTGCATTGGTAAACCTCAAAATAGTGTTTCTAAACACTCATTCTATGTCTTTACATCATAGAGTTTGTGGTCATCACTAGATTGGGAAAATGATTCAAAGTTATTCAAGGGAGCAATCTTCATCAGTGTAGAAGATCACCAGTGGCAGAAATCTTCACTCAAATTTCATGACTACATCAAGGCATTCAAATCATTTCATCACGAGGAGTGTTTTCCTCATCCTTCCCTCTTCCTCTCTTTCCCTCTCTTCTTTCTCTCTCCATTCTAATTCTTCATTATGCGTCATCATTGTATTTCATCCTATTCACTTAAGTGACCTATTTTAAATTTGTAAAAGTATTTTCTCAAAATTATAAGAGAAATACTTAATTCATGGAAAATGAAAGGTCACGAGTGGAATATGGAAATGAAGAGTCATGTGAGGGAGGTGAAAGGAAAATTCAGATTGCTATAAATTGGGATGGCCTCTCCATTCCAAGGGATTCTAGATTTTGGAAGAACTCTTACTATGTAGCATTGTGATAGCTTGGTTGAAGCTTTGTATTCATCACTACACATGGAATAAAAGCTACACTTCTTCTATTTCCCTTTCTTGTTTTTCCTCTATTTCTCTCTTTCATGCACTTTGCAAGCATAGTTGATCTTGTATGGAATTGGAGAGGAACTTGGTGTCCTCGATAGATGAATTTAAAAACTTGGTGTTTTAATTCATTGGTCCCACTAGCTTCATTGTGCTTTCCTCTATATTGAAGGTTGAACTACTCTAGTTACTGGGTGTGAGCTCTGCAATCTACTCATGGCAGTAATCTTCCTTGCATAATTTCCCCTTTTTCCTTTATCATTGTAATTTCCTCCCTTGTACCCCATAAGCACTTTTCCACAGGTTCAGTGGAGTGTCCTTGTGTGATCCTCAACCAATTTGGCCACCCACAACATTTAGATAGGATTAGGATTAGTTTACTTTCAATAATGGGAGTTGTACCATTCATGCTAGAGGGGCGTAGCCTCGTGAACATTGGTGGAGACACCTAATTTGTCTACCTAAAATTTTCTCACCAATAGTTTTTGGCGACTCCATTGGGAGAGATTTTCCTAAGTGCACCCAAAAAGATCTCTGCCCAAAATATCAAAAAATACAAAAAAAGTATATATTCAAAAAAAAAAAAAAAAAAATCAGATTTCAAAGGAAAATCATTTTTGAAGGTGACTCCATCAAGGAACAAACCCCTGTCACGTTCATTTCCCACACCATGAAGAAATTTCTAGATTGGAGTGAAGTACCAATGAGTGATAGTGAAGAAGAAGAAGAAGATGTCTTCCTAAAAGAAGATCATTGATCAGCCATGGTTCCAGACTAGTGTTGAAAAAGGAAAGAAGAAATAACCTGTCACCGATGAAGAGGAATGGATTCAAAGGAGACATAAGATAAGGTGTGAAGCTCGAGAATATGCCAAATTCTTACAAGAGATGTATGAGAAACTTGAAGCATCCCATAATGAGGAAGAAGAAGAGGAGAGTTTTCCTATAGAGGAAGATCCTGAAGATCATTCATACCATAGGGTTTTCATACCCAAAAGGTTCTTGAATGCCACTTGAAGAAAATCCTATCCTTGAGCCTTCCGATGAAGATAAAATCAGCATTCAAGAAGATGATGAAAGACAGGATGGTGCAAGATCCACTTGAAGAATATTTTTGCAACCTCACATCTCACTACAAAATTGAGAACATTATCTTTCTTCCACCACTCAATAGATGAATTCCTTACATACGGTGATGAAGAAATGAATATTTTGAAAAGAGAATATGTGGAAAGACTTCAAAGCATAATAAAGGAAATTATGACCCCAAAGTCTTTGATGAAATTTGGAGGTATGCTTTAGCTCTACAGATAAGATATGAACATCTTGAAGCACCACATCAAATGGAGGAAGAAGACAAGATGCACCCTATGGAGGAAGACCCTGATGGCTGCCCATATTATGAGGTTTTCATTCCCAAAATATTCTTGGATGCTCCTAAGAATATCTTATCATGGAACCTTCCGATGAAAGCCAAAGAAACGTCATGGAGGAAGAAGTAGAAGACATGAAGATAGAATCACCATTCAGAAATTCCATCTAGCTCGAGGCACAACCCATAGGGGAATAATATATTCAATAAAGGAAGATCCTTGCTTGCATAATGGATGATCCAATGCTCTCCGAAGACTCCACCAATGATGAAGAAGATGGCCAATTCAAAGTAAGCATGAATGATCTCTTTTCAAGTTTTGATCTTTTAATTAATGATGAAATGGAGAGATGTGAAAGAAGTGAAAGAAATTCACCCAACATCATGGTCCAAAGATGATGAATTCAAGATGGTCATAGATAATCTTCCCTCCTATTTTGATTCTTCAAGTGATGTAGAAATGTTGCATGAAGAAATGGAGGAAGTCAAAGAATCAAACTCTCTTCCCGATGCAATCATGGATGATCGAATGGAAGAATCCCACTCTCTTTTCAAATCCAGGAGAATGAACAATTTAAACACAACCTCTACTCACTCGGGGAGAGAATCATCATCACGGTGAAAATAAATCCTTTCATCTTTCACATGAGCAAGAAGATTCAATAATGGATGGTCAAGATGTAGCTGAAAATTCTTCTCATATTGCTTCCCCAACATGGTTCTCTGCTTCTTACCAAGAAGAAGATGATATGGATTTTGAGCTTGAAGGAGTTCCCTTCCCATGAAAGCTTGGACCTCTTCTCCTTTTAGAAGGTGTTCATGAATCAAGTATGCCCATGTTTGCAAGAAAGTGAATCTTTGGCAACAAAAAGCATGGAAGAGGTGAATGAGGATGTTTCAAATGAATCATGGGCCCATATGGATCATATTTTAACCATCTCCTGAGCACAACAATAATATTCTTCCAATGAAAATAAAAGATGAGCCTATGTGAAATTTTAGAAGAATCTTTTGTAAAGACATCTTGAAGCTTGTGAGAAGAAACCAAGATCCTCAACTCAGTCTTGAACTCTTGACCTAGGGCTATGGAGATACAAGAAACAAGTATGAATCAATTTGTGCTTCCTATTTTGGTGCACCAATTTTTGATGTTGAGATGGAGTAGTTGGATAAGATTGATGACTTCTCTAATACTTTGGTTGATGAGAATGAACATGAAAACATGTCTTTTTCTTCCACATCATGTGAAGAAGTTCATGAGTGTAAAAGAAGAAAGGTTCTCAAATATCCTTTGGAATTCCTCAATCTTGAAGATAACATATTTGTTGTGGGAAATAATAACATGGAAAATATTGAGCTTATTTGCACCAAAGAAAGCCATTCAAAAAAAAAAAAAATCGCGAGAACATTGGGAGTGTGATCAAAACCAACTTGTTCCCATCATTTTGGAATGGTCCACCAATGAAAAGAAAGAATTCATATGGAAAAATCCAATGAAGGGTGAGGAATGCTTATATGGCCAAACCAAAAGTTGCAATTTTGAAAATGATATCAAGATGCACTCCAAACGAATGCATATTGGTGACAATTTCTCTAGACAACAAAGTAGGAGTATGCATGATTCTTGCCAAATGATCCAAAATCGAATGCACTCACCATCCTCCAAGCTCGATTCATCTTGAACATGTTCCCATGCTGTAAAAATATCTTAAGGATGATGAAGATCTCCTCAATGATTTAACCTCCATGTCTAAAAACACTTGCTCAGAGAAACAAAGTGGGATGTTTGGGAAGTTCTTGAATGGGAAGAAAATCAGTTTGTTCTCACTCCTTCCAAGTGTTTTGTTGATATAAGAGACAATTTGAAGTTGCATTTAAAGAAAGATGAATGTTTTCATGATAAGGGATAAATTTTCCCACTCTTGAAGACATGGAAGAATGGTGTCACATGGTCATAGGATGTAAAGCGGGAGCATCAAGGTACAAGAGTTTTGAGAAAGTGATGAAGTGTTCATTGGATGCAAGAACATTTTTGTATGTAGTATGAGTACGAAGATGGAATTATGGTCAGCCTTCTTCTTCTCAAGCCATGCAAAGCCATCACCAAAAGCATGGTTTGATCAAATAATAGTTTTTGTGCTTCAAAGGTCATACTTCAATCCACTATTTCATGATGGCATGTACTTTTCTCAACCCGTTGTTGGTATGTGTATATCCTTTCCCACCTCTATAAATTTCCTCCCCTTGTATATAATTTCCCTTTCTTTTGTGTGTTTTTTTCCCCCTAGTGTGTTTCCCTTCCATTTGTTTGTTTGTTTGTGTGTGTGTGTGTTCAATAAAGAAAGTTGTGTAGCCTATTTTTCTAGTGACTCTGCAAGGCCCAATGGATAAGGCACTTGGTCAATGGATTATATGGTCTAAAGTTGAGATTTTGGATTCTCATGTCATGTCTTCATTTCAGCTCGAGCCATGTCATGTCCCCAAGCTAGAGCCAGTTGTTGTCATGCAAATGTGCAAAAGGAAATTGGCAATTTTCTAGCATGACAACGATACCCATGTACCAAAATTTTCATGTTTTATCCTTCCCAGGCAACCCTAGGTCTACCATTTAGTCCAGTGACCTCCTATTGATGTTAACTCATCCCCTAGGTGATTTAGGAAATTCCAATCATTCCCCTAGGTGATTTTAGGAGTTCATTGAAAAATGCAAACTTTGGGCGATTGTGGGAAGGGCTATCACTTGGCCTTCCTAGGACTGGAGCAACCCCATGGAGTGAAAAAAAAAAAAACCAGACATGGAGGTGAATAAAATTCCTAAGAACATCATGGAATTGATTTAGGAAGATTCAGGAAGGATCCAAAGAAGTTGGGACAATTTCACTAAAATCAGGGTTCACAGCCTAGGTAGTGCACATGCCAAAACAATTATTGAGCTTCAAAGGTGATTCTGGGAGCTCTGGATGGAGTTAGGAGAAAAAAAAATAATCGAAAAGGTAATTCTAAGACCTAAAATATGGTGAAATTATTTTTTTCACAACACTTTGGTGCAATGGGTCTGCAAAGCACTTTTTTCTCATACACAAGTGGAGTACCAAATAAAAATTATGATTTTTAGGGATAAAATGGATGAATCAAGACCTAAGACCCCAACCATTAGATTCAAAATTTCCATTTCTAGTTAATATCATATATAATTTCATCAAAAACATCCATCGGGAGCTCAAGTTATTGCCATTTCAAGTTGTCCTCTTGGAGCGAGTTCGGGAGTTAGTCAAATTTTGGAAGGACACATGTCAGCTCCATGAGAGCTCTGGCAGGATTTTGTGTCCCTCACATCCCTAAAGCTCAAGGAAATCAAGGTTAGGAAAATTTACCTAGCCCCCATAATCCCTCTTGACCCTCATGTAACCTTCTCGAGATTATCGGTTCAACCCCAGGTGTTTCATGGAGCTCAAATCCTTCATAGTTGGATCATTGCCACATGTCATCACTTGGTGTGCCGTGAAAAATGGTTTCCCTCATGTCCCTTTGATGTTAGGTAAATCAAGGCTGAAAAATTCTCCCAGCCCCTAAGGAGGCTTCTGGTCACCCATGTGACCAGCTTCTAGCCCCTCAGTGCTTTAAAGCTATTTTTTTGGCTTTAATCCCCTGCCCTCGGATCTCTACCACATGTCAAGCATAGGCGCGCTTGTGAAAATTGATGTCCCTCATGTTTAGTTTAGGTGAGGGATGTTAGGGACATGAAAATTTTCCCAACTCAAACTCAAAAATTTGAAAAAAATTCTAATTGTTTTCCACTTCTTACTGCTTCTCATTACTAGAAGAAAAGTTGCTAAAACCTTAGTCCACCATTATTGCTCCAAATCAGATTTTCATGGAAAAAAAACCTTCCATTCCATAAATATGCATAGATTTAAAATAATATATTGATCAAAGGAGCTAGAGGAAAATAATGAAAAAGAGAAGAGTGAAGGAATTCTTCAGAAACCTCCATTGCCATGAGATGAAGATTTGAACATATCTTGCAAGCCAATGCATGAAATGAAGAACCATATATTTCTGAGTTCTTCACTCTTGAAGGCCATTAAAAAATAACCTTCAAACCTCTCATTCACAGCAAGGAATTCTCATAGTGAATAAATTTCACTTCCGGCTCCATGAAGAACAAAGTTCAATTTCCCATCAAATGACAACTAGATCGAAGAGAAATTTCACCAGTGAGACAAGAAGCAAAAACCTATCACAATGGAGTTGATTTCATCACAAAAAGAGAAAAAATAAGACCTAAAAATTTCAATCTCCATTAATGGCTACCATGACATAGTAGTGGAAAAAATCAGCAAGCTACCTCTCCACTTCTCAGGGTTCCAGTGGGTGAAATCGTGTGAAATTGGAGGGAATGATCATTGAAAAATATAGTTTCGCATGAACTAGTTTTTACACCATGAAGTCCCTATTTTTATGGATATGGAGGATAGATTTTTCATCATATTTCTTCCCACACATGAAAAACAACTATGAAAAAGGCGAGAGAGCTACCTTTTCACTTCTCAGGGTTCTAGTGGTGAAATCACGTGAAAATTGGAGGGAATGATCGTTGAAAAATCTAGTTTTGCGTGAACTATGTTTTACGCCATGAAGTCCCTATTTTTTAGGGGTATGGAGGGCTGAATTTTTTGTTAGTATTCTATCCCTACCAATGAAAATATCATTTTCCAACTTTTTCAGATGAAGGAATTGCTCAAAATTCAGTTTGTGGAACCCCGAATAAAACTAGAATCTCAAGACCTTGTTTTATTGCAATCTGATGCTCGTAGTGCACTTACTAAAAATAGCAGGCCTTCATACATAGGAGACTTCTACTTTTGGTAAACCACCATCTGAATAGGCTATGAAGAAGGTGATGAACACAAAGGGATTATCACAGGAAAATTCATCAAAAGTTCACCTCGGCCCTCAATCGATACTTACTAAAAATAGTAAGTGGTTCCACAAGCCCCTGTTATAAAAATCTAGTTGGTCCAAAAAGGTGAGAGAATACAATAAAAAGAAATAATTCAAGCTACCATAGCTGGTTGAGGTTAGGAAAAGCTAACTATGACACTTACTAAAAATTTGTAAGTTACCCCATGTGTACTTACTAAAAATAGTAGGTTGTTCTCAAAGGGAAAGTTTGGCACAACAGACATTGAGGATAATCATTCGAGTTGATATCACCATTTGGGGTCCAGAAGGGAAACTTTGACACTTACTAAATATAGTAAGTTCCCTTCCAAATATAGTAAGTGTCAAGAAACATGAATTTCAAGTGCACATGTTGGTCTAGTTTCTTAGGTGTAATCAAGCATGAAGAGATGGTGGTTTTTCATGGTTTGGAATGATCATCTCATATTACAAAGCAAGGCATCACAAGGCACATCATGTGGATTCATCTTCATCACTTAAGGAACTAGGTGATTCAAATTGAATTGGTCAAAATGATTTCAATGAGTCAAAGGGTTCATCAACCAAGTTTCAAGGAGGGTCATCATGAGCATTATATGTGTTCATATGAAGCTTGCATCGGTAAAACTCAAAATAGTGTTTTTAAACACTCATTTTGTGGTTTCAGATGTTTGTGCATCATAGAGTTTTGGTCATCACTAGATTGGGAAAATGATTCAAAGTTATTCAAGGGAGCCATCTTTATCGATGTAGAAGATCACCAAAGGGCAAAATCTTCGCTCAAAGTTCATGATTGCATCAAGGCATTCAAAGCATTTTTCATGAGGAGTGTTTTCCCTCCATCCCTTCCCTCTTCCTATCTTTCCCTCTCTTCTTTATCTCTCCATTCTAATTCTTCATTATGCATCATCATTATATTTCATCATATTCACTTAAGTGACCTATTTTAAATTTTTAAAAAGTATTTTCTCAAAATTATAAGATAAATACTTAATTCATGGAAAATGAAAGGTCACGAGTGGAATATGGAAACTTAGAGTCATGTGAGGGAGGTGAAAGGACAATTCAAATTGCTATAAATTGGGATGGCCTCTCTATTCCAAGGGAATTCTAGGTTTTGGAATAACTATTACTATGTAGCATTGTGATAACTTGGTTGAAGCTTTGTATTCATCACTACACATGGAATAAAATCTAAACTTCTTTATTTCCCTTTCTTGTATTTCCTCTATTTCTCTCTTTCATGCACTTTGCAAGCATAGTTGATCTGTGTATGGAATTGGAGAGTAACTTGGTGTCCTTGATAGATGAATTTAAAGACTTAGTGTTTTAATTCATTGGTCTCATTAACTTCATTGTGCTTTCCTCTAGATTGAAGGTTGATCTACTCCGATTCTTGGGTGTGAGCTCGTAATCTACTCACGAAAATAATCTTCCTTACATAATTTCCCCATTTCCCCTTCATTGTTGTAATTTCCTCCTTATACCCCGTACAATCACTTTTCCACAGGTTCGGTGGAGTGTCCCCGTATGATCTCCACCAATTTGGCCACCCATAACACTTAGATATTGGATTGGGATTAGTTTACTTTTAATAATGGGAGACTATTTTTCTATCTAAAAATTTTCTATTAATGCAAATGGGTGTAGCCCCATGTATGATTTATCGTTGTTTTGTTTGAGACACCACTAATTTTTCTATCTAAAAATTTTTCAAATCACCAACATATAAAATAAAATCGTAGGAGGAGATCGATGATTTGTTTTCAGCATAAGAATGTGCTTGTCCACATGGAAACTCTCTCCATGTCATGCTTGAGGCATGTATGATTTATCTCCTTGTATATAGATTTTGTTTGTGTTAATTCGAGATAGACAGTACACTAAAACGGTGATACACAGAAGAGAATGTTGAACCACTCCCTTAAGTTGTTGCATAGAATGGGAAGGAATTCATAGTTTTCACACATGAAATAATTACAAATTTCAAATTTGAACAAATGCAAAGGCAAGAAAATAAAATCAAAAACGAAAGGAGGAGATCTTGATGATTCTCATTCCATTAGTAAAGGCAAAAATCCAAGAGGACAACTATTTTCAACAAGCTTCCACCTTTGGAAAGTGCCCATTTATAGGAAGAATAATAAAAATTAGCCACCACCTCCGGCATTTAAAACATATCATAAGCTAGAAATCAGCCCAGTGGCTAACTTGTTTTTTCATTTTTAAATTTGTTCTCACCCATTAGATATCAACATGTCGAGGATTTTCCGCAAAGTCAACTTTGAATCCGAATAAAGAGAATCGAATGACTTTATGTGTGTCGAAAAGAGTTCCATGATGTTTCCAAACTTTTCGATAGATGTTTCAATCTAATCCATGATATGTTTCACCTTGTCGGAAAATTAGTCTTCGTGTAGTAGTTGTGCGCGGTGTGTCCATCATTCGTAACTTTTTCCTCACGGATCACAATTGCGCCTTGGGAGAAAGGGTGAAATTCAAGTTTTAAAACAATTTTCTACTCTCACAAACCCTTTTCCCGTGGTCGAGCACTGTGCCAGGTCGCGCCACTTCGCGGCGCCAAGCATGTAATCTCTTTTCCCTGGCCGATATCCACGTACCGGTATGCCACTTCCGGTGCCTTTGGGAATGTCAGTGATTTGATCTTTTGATTTGGATGATTGCTTGTTGCAGTATTTACCTTGGGGGGAAATATATACAACACAAATCACACAACAGTTTCCAAAGTGCCCAAAAATTAAGGATTTTTATGAGAGTTGAAAAATGTAGTAGTTACGAATGTCCATCATTCAAATTCACAGATCACAATTGCAAAGAAAGGTGAAATTCAAGATGGTCCCAAAAGATGGTCCCAAGTAGTAGTAGTGTTTTGAGCATTCTAAGGCCAAGTTTTTTAGACTCCATGCCCAATGGATAGCTATAGGAAATTGGTCATGCTCCATTTAGAAGGAAAATGGCCCCGCGAGTCACCAAATCGTTATCCCATTTCATTCCACTTGTGAAATCATACAAATGAGAAATCTTGCACCATGACACTAATAGGAATTCACTTGCAAGTGAAATAATAATATGGTAATTTGGTTAAGACACTTCCTCAGCATCTCATCATAAGTCTGATGTACCTGGGAGGCCCAAGAGTTCCATCAAGGGATATGAGGAGGGTGGAATTTAAAGGAGATCCTTTGGATCCTAGGGAGCTCACAGATCTACTTTACAAGAATAAGCCTTCAAAAAACACCAAGCTGGGCATAGAAGGGGAACAAGTTTATATAGCTGTGTAGCCATGTGGATGTCACCAAGTTGCATAAACGTTCCTTGGCCGAGACCCATTCTGCACTCAGCTGGGCTGTGAAAATGGCCACCAAGCTACACATTCCTATGAATGCTGAGAAAATGAACTTAGGTTGAGCCATTATCATAGAAGAAGCGTGCCTCGACTGAGCTATCACATGGTCGAGAAAAGGGGATTCACCCAATTAAAGATGGTGGTAGGGATCGTTTTAAGCATTCTTGGTGGTAGAATAATTGATGAAGTCACTAACATTTCACTACAGCCATGAATAAGATGTTTGATAGGAATACAGAGGGAGTGGTTTTTAGGATTGAGACGTTGCAATGAAGATGAGCTCCTGGGCATTCCACATGATAGCTGAATATTGCAAACAAACCATGTCGTCTGCATTAGTAGCCGAGCCATTAAATCCCCTTGACAAGTTACAAAGAAGACAGAACCATGTAAGATCATATCGAGCTACGTCGTAGACCAAAGGCCAGCTACTATTTAGCTCCTCGGGTTCATGATATATGTACCGAGCCATTTAGAAGACCAAGCCAAGCCATAATTGCAGAGATAGATTGCTCGTTGTGAAGGAGTAAAGTCACATTGAAGGGGTGGGTGAGTCGGTAAACTTGAGAAAATTGTAAAAATGAGATCAATGACGGACCCAAGCCATTCTCACCATCAGGCTGTCATGTTGGAAGAAGAATCAGATCATCTCATAGCCAAATGTTAATTACCTGATAAAATTATCACCGAGATTTTGCTAGTGGAGGTCTGAGTTGGGGGAAAATACCCACCGAGTTGTTTGAAGGAAAGGCAAACTGGCATAACGGATGTTGCATTGTAGTCAAGCTTCCCACCAAATAAATTGACCTTGTGCAAAGTGAGACCGAGCCACACTTTTTTTACAAGAGTATGGACAAGCCATGATGGTGGCCGAGCTGTTTTTGATCCAAGTCGAGCTATATGAGGAACCGTGGTAAAGTTTTTTAGAGATGTCGAACTACTCTTTAAATGTCTTAAACAAAGAGAATGACACAAAATGTCTCAATCAAACTTGGCAATGTAGGTCAAGCCTGGAAAAGGATCTCACAGGAAAGCTCAGGAATTTGACAGTGGGCTCAGGTTAGTTTGGGTTTCTAGTGTAGACAGCGAGCTTAAACATGGAGGTATCCAAGACTTAGGTAATGATGGGTGAAGGTGTTAAAACTTGGTTTAATGTAGTGAGACAGAAATGAGAGTGAAATGGCGGACGAGTTAGAATTGGCGAGCCCCACATAGTTCACATCGGTAAAAGAGGAGATACACATCCTGCGAGGCCCAGACAAATGTGGGGCATCTGTGCACCAAAATTCAAAACTCCCCGAAGTGGTCAGGCTTGAGGAAATAGCGGAAAAATATGGCCCAAACGGCCCAGATTGAGTCGGGACATTTATGCGTGCAAAATCCAAAATCGCCACAAGTGAAGAGTCATGCGGGAAAGACAGGTGGAATTGGCCCAAATGGCACAAACAGAGTTGGAGCTTCGGTGCATGAATGGATCAAAACACTGCACAAGGAATCACGGAGAAATCCTCTCATCGGGGCCCGAGTGACCCATCGGCATTCGGGAAAGCTGAGACACAAATCCCCGAATTCTCCGAAGAGAACACAGAGGTAGGGATACGGTCAAGTCAGAGGTTTGGCACACGAGAGGCATGGGACACACAGAGTTGAGTTCTCCACAAGTAAGGGTGAATTGAAATACAAAGATCTTAGTGTCCAGGGTGAGGTGGCGGTGAAGGAGGTAATTCGGCAGTGAGTCACAAGACAACTCGGTGGGTAGGTGAAGTGGCGCTCGGTGCCCAAGGAAAACAGAAAAATCCCGCCACACAAGGTATATAGGCCCAGTGCATGCTAACATAAATATAACACAACACAGAGGGGTAAGTCGTTGGTGGACAGTTGGACGAGGCACGTGGGTATTAGAAGATTGACACTTGGTGATAGTTCGGTACCCAATGCAAAATTCAATGTAGACAAGGGATTATGAAGTCGGCCGAGTTGTGACTCGACATGCATCATCGGTTAAGAGGCCAGGTGTGATAATCGGAAATGTAGAAGTAATGCCAGCTCGGCCAAGATGGCCGAGTTAGCTAACATGCCAATATTTGAACATTAATCCCTTTCCCCCATATAATAGAGCAATCAAATCGAAGGGTGGGTCCCACCAATTTAAAATTCCGAGATCATTTAAATCATGATGAAAACATTAGAAGGAGGGAAGAAATATTTTAAAAGTAATTTCCAATTAGGATTTTTCATAGTCCCATCTAATACATACAAGGAAAGCTTGATAATCTCAAATCATCCACCTACACTCAAAAGCTCATATCTTGAGAAATTATGAAAAAAATAGTGTAAATGAATACTGCTTGCAATTGTGGCTTTGAGCGATTGCACGTAAATTGAGAATTCCATAAATTGATGAATATTTGGGGGATATTTTTAAGGAAAATGGGCCACGTTTGGAACAATGATTTTATTGGTGGTTGGGAGTGCAATTAAGAGGCATGGACATACATTTTTCACTGCTGCAAGTCATGGGATAGTATGGGGTGCCTTCTGCAGGTCATGTATCATCATTTGGACATAATTTTGGCATCTTGCAAGTAGTCAAAGGAAAATTTCGGGATTACAATTCTCTCTCTCTCTTTCTCGATTCTATAAATGGTAATTTTGGGCTTATTTTGAGAGGAGTCGGTCATTTTCTCTCCCGCCCCCTCTCTCTTCTTCTTTGTTAGGGTTAAATGTGAAGCTTAAACCTCCTATCTTTGCTTTGTGATGGAATTTTCTTGCCTCTTTCCCACTAATGATGTAATGTATGAATTAATGGAGTAATAAAAAAATTGTGATGCATTTTGTCCATCCTTTGCATGTTTTATTGTCTCTTCTTTCCTCTAACCATTGCAGGGTATACTGTGCATATATCTTGATTTCTATTGCAGGTTTTGGGAGCTGTGTTTAATGGGTTTGAAGTGTTTTTCTATGTTAATATCATCTTTGGTTTGTGATGCATCTTGTCCATCCTCTCCATTTCTCACCTCTCTCCACTACAGCGGTTAGAATTGTGCTTAACAACCCGCTTTTCTTGTGTATCACTTTGCTCTAGTGTAGGTTTTACGTTTATGCACTCTCTCTCCTTGGTCCCTTGGAAGGTTAGATTAGGATTATTTTTCTTTCCTGCATTAGGATTAGTTAGTGGCAGGTAGTTTAGGAGCAGGAACCAACCTTCTCTAGAGGGTCATCTCAAGCCCGCAAGTCCCATAGCTTGAGAGATGATCCAATGTTACACAAATTACATCGAATGCCCCATACACATTTCAGGCCATTCGGGGTGTTGTAATTTCGTGATAATAGTTATGCACAAAATTTCCTTTAAATATATATAAAAGTATTAATTACAAGATGCTAATATCAATCTTACTACAAAATAATGACACAACAAAATGGGTGTGTACATAGTAATTAGCAAGGCTCATTAGTAACTAACACAAGAGAATATTATATGTGTAAAGTGTTGCAAATAACTTCACAAAAATAAAAAAAGACAAGGAAAGACATGCAAAAACTACCACAAAACATTAGTCACGCCAAAAATGATTAAACATATACATGTTGGAAACACAATAAACGAGAGGGGGTCGATTAGTTCTTAAATCCTTTAAACAAAATTTTAGATTATCATGCATGCACCATTAACATTTATCCATCCATCAATGTGTGATTAGCAACTTAAAACATTTAAGCACATGAACAAAATCAAGAAAGCATACACGTGATGTAGACAACAAATTTGGGTCACATGCCATTTAGTCCCTTTCATTAATTAATGTAACACATTTAACTAATCATGACCCCTTCATCCCATATTAATATTCATCCTCACATTATTAATTGATTTAATTATTTTAATTAAGTTAATTTCATCCTCACACCTCCACCTCATCATTACACCTCACCTTGGACCCATTCTAGGGGATTTAACTCACAGTGACCAAGTCATCACTCTCAACACTAAGTCATCACTCTCAGTGTTGAGTCACCACTTGACCTAACTAACTAAGAATTCTTCTCAAACCTAATTGGACTTCTTCTATGACCTTCCTACCTTTTCTAATGAGAAATCCACTTCCCTAAGTGGACTCAACTTGGAAAACATGCCAAATATGGGAAGATCTTCCTATTTTTGGTAAAAGGGACTAATTCACCCTAACCGATGCTAGTTTTTCCTCTACTGTGTCGGTTACCTAACCGCCATCGGTCACCTTATATACACTTTCACAACTCTTTACATGGGTTGGTCATTCAATTATTCGAGCCTTATTGTATTCAAGCGAGAATCTTCATAGCCCTCCTGCATCTAGACGAGAAGCACACACAACCACAGTATAAGATAAGCATCCAGTTCTCCTTCTAGAGCATTGGAATATTCATGGGAGCACACATGTTATATTGTCTATGGCACTGGACTCAAGAACCTCTCCTCCAATCAACCATCAACCATCAACCATCTCAACTCACAAGGTCTACAAGACACCAAGTAAGTATTGTGATTTTAATCATTTGGGCTTATCCCATTGTAGATCTCTTTCTTCATTCAGTATTTTATTTCTTCTGTTACCCGTACATCACCTTCTTCCCACCAACCCACTATTCAATCACCCCAAGACTTTTCATCCTTCTAAACATCCTTCTTAGTATTCTTGAGTCTTCTCAACCATATTACGACCCAAACCATACTACCCTCACTCTCTGTGTAATCACGAGAGCCTAGAAACCCATTTTTAATATTTTATTACCTATTTCCCCTATTGATGTTGATTCACTAACATCTTCGATATAGTCCCCATATCGGTATTTCTCACCGGACCATATCGGTCTCTTTGTCATTTCATATTCTCATACAAAAGAAGCTTCCCATTCACCTAAAACTAACCTAGATCTCAACTAATCAGCCTCGGACCCTTACACCTTTGTTAGACCTGAAAAACCTAAAATAAACTACCAAACCTCCAAATCTAATCGTGACTTTTCTGTTAGATTATATTTACTTATTATATTAGCACGAGATACCTAAATTGTTCAACTACAGTAGGATTTCCTTATTTCATGGTATTTGTTACATTAAATTGTATTTGAAAGTGGATTGACAACCTTCTAGGAAGCACCTCACTTTTGGATCTAACACTCACTTGGTAGTCCACTAACATATATTATTAATACTATTTGGTGGTCTTGTTGTGTTTCTTATACAAGTCATTCCTCCTAGCCAAAGGTAAGATCACACAATCAGCTTAGATCAAAAGTCTACAACACGCGCATTCTACCTTCCACCTTCGCCTCATAGGTATTCCTCCTTAACCATTTTACCTTCTATCTGTTTCGTCCTAGAAAGTGTAAAAATTATTGGTGAAACATTTTGGCATGCCCGATGGGACCCATCTAGGGTTTGTTGCATTGTTCATTCCTAGGGAAAATCTTGTGTGTCTATTTTCATTTGAAACAAGTTCACATTAAGCTTCTTCTCTAGAAATATTCTTTTCTTCTAATTGACTTAGTGACACTTGTTTTTCGGATTAAAAAGAACTCTTCTTTATTATCTTGCATTGCACTTAGTGAAATTCATACCCTTAACCTCTTCACAATTTTTCTCATCGAATATAATTTGTGGTTTTGGGTTTTAAAACTTGTGCACTTACATTTTTGAGTTTGTTTCATTATAATTCATCTAAATTTTGGACAACCTATGTGATGGAAGTCATGCCCAGCTGATGGTTGACAAATTGAACCGTAGCTCACATTTTACACACTTTGTATACCAAATCACTGAAAACAAACTACACAGTTCTTGAGAAACATCTTTCCCGGAAGAAGCTACCAACGATTACACGATCAAAGGATTGACAGTGGGCTCTAGTTGGTTTCTCTATCTAGTCATCTTTTCAGAGAAGGATCTCCCACGTAAAAACTTACTTGAAACCAGCCATAGTTTTTGGATTTTTATAGGGCACCTTTGTTAACCAAAAATTCTATCATGCTTACAATCAGTCCTAAATGGCATAAGCCACAACATAAAATCTACAACTTAGGATTTTGTGTTTGTTAGCTTTTTGTTTGCTTGTATTTTGAGGTGTGAGTTGTGTTTCTTCATTCTTTCTTATCCTTTTACACCCCACATCATGACTAGTGTATTCTCGGTTTTATTATGGGTTTATTAGGACTCCTCATAGCCATACTTAGTCTCTGGGTTGGCCCTTTTATTTGATCTAAATCACCAAAAATTCATTTTCCTTCTCTTCCTAGATTTCACAATAACCGATATTGGTCCAACGACCACCATCGGTTACATCATCTCACCGCCATCGGTTAACTGCCGACGTTAGTTTTATGATTTTTTGGTTATTTTTACCAAAATAGTATTCTCCACCTTTCTATTCTTTTATGTCTTGTTCTATCATTTTATCACACTTTTGGGTCTCTGATATCATCTTCAGAGTCCAGGTTGACCCATTTTTCACCTTTCATTTCTAGATCTTTGAATCTCTTATTTTTCACAATAACTGACATTAGTTTGAGCTCGACCGGTGATGATTACCCTCATCACCGACACCATCTTTGTATTATGGTTTTCCAATCAGAACAGCGATCTAATCACTCATTTTAGATTGATTTTTCCCCATTAATTTTGTGTTTCTACATCATCAATGAAGCTCAAAATACCTATTCTATCATCAGTCACATGGTTTTGACTCATAAACAAGCTAACGCTCTCATGTTTCACGCTAGCTGCCAGCCACTCCCACCTAGCCCATCACCCCCTTCAATATCATCACCCATGGACCCCAATCAGGATCTTTCCATACCCATTGGTGATGAGGAGTTTGCGAGACTCCTTGATCACAACCCCATCACTCTGCAGTACTATCTCACTCATTCATCTACCCGTGATTCATCAAGGTAGCTTGTATACAACATGCCTGTGTCCATTCCTCCTACCCTCGCACCCACTTCGCATTAGATACTACTAGTTTGGCCTTACCCTCTTCAATCTTACCACATGTGGTCTCCCAGCTTGAACCTACATCATCAATATTTGTCGCACCTATGGCATCTGTCGTGCCTTTGATGTCTATCACTCCTACGATGTCAACCATGCCTTTATAAACTACCTTGAGTGTAGGTCTTTCGCATCCACCACCTCTCATATACCTATTGCATCTCAGCCACCAATGGTGATGAAAACCCATACTCCCTTCCAAAACATTATCCTCTCCATCCTGCAGTCTCTTCCTCCGATTGCTACAAGATTCTTTACGTCCACTCCACCTACCTACACTTATCACCAATAGCCCCTTATTTCATCTATCGCTTATTCAGGATACTTTCCATCTACATCTATTCCGCCTACATTCCTTCCTCAAAATTTTCGTACTCAACACCACCACATACTAGGATGCCACCCACATCATACCCTCCTCATCTACCCCCTTATACTACAGGGGGTGCCTAGTCATCACAACCTACCAATGATCTTATCAAAATGATGATGGACAAGATGTAGACATTGGAAGCATATGTCTCTAGGCTCACGTAACTCTCTGACATACGACAAGATTTGTAATGAGCCCATTCACCCATCCATTTCGATTCATCCATACCCTCCCCATTGGGAAATGCCTAAATTCAACCGATTCAACAACAAAGAATACCCACAACAACACTTGCGGTCTTTTAAACATGTGTGTTATCTAATCGCTCATGATGACACTTTTCTCTTACAAAAATTCCCAATGTCCTTGATAGGACCAGCTTTATATTGGTATAGTGCTCTACCCAGGCATTCCATCTTTTCATTCAATCGTAGCTCACTATTTTCTAAAGCACTTTTCTATCAACATTGGCAAGAAGGTCACCATGACCAACTTGTATGCGTGACACGCTGACGGAGCATCAAGAATAAGACATAATAAGGTCATACAAGACCATGATACATGTTGTCTATAGGTGTGTTAGGGTTAAATATGTTGTAAAAATGAATATATGCTTTGTAAGAAGTTAGTAAGGTGACTTGACTTGGCATTTAAGAAGTAATATAGGCTAATTAAGGTCATTTTAAGCCTTGACATCATGTAATAGCTTCCTTGTACGGATTATAGGAGAGTATCAAGGTGATATACATAGGATTTCTATGTTGAGAAGATGGTTGAGTCTTCCTAGGAGTGTGAGTTGGCTTAGGAGTCAGTTTAGGAGCTTTAGAGGGTCTATTCTTAGCTAATGAATACCTATTTCATAGGTGATTCGATGGAGATGAAGTAGGACAGGGGGTTCTCAAGGTTTTAGAGGATGGAACAATGAGTAACAACATGTGTATGATGTTTGAAAGAAGATATTATACTGGAATACATGAAATAACTTGTTTCAATGGATCAGCACAAAGAACCACCTGCGGACAGACAAGATAGAAACCCTCCATGACCTTGAAACGATGTAAATATCTTGATTATTAGCATGAAGATATTCTACAGTGATTTGGATCACATTGGAATTTGGTGAAAATGTTTTACATACAAATTGTTATAGCTCTAGGGCTTGGAATGAAAGCAAACATGTTAGGATATAAATGGTAATTTTGTATGTTTTGAAAATGTAGTTTGTATGTTATAGCAAATTGTTGCCTCTCGGGCCCGAACTAGGGCTTGGGATAAATTTTATTGATCGGTGAATTTAAATTTCAAAGAGAATGGGTTTGTGTCGCTAGATATACATGGATTTTCGCATACAATGAATGTATTGCACATATTTGAAGGCAAACAAATAAGTTTTTGTAACACTCTGATTTTTGAATGCTAACTTGGTGAATGTTTTACATACTGTTATAGCTGAATGAAAGCAAACATGTTAGGATATGTTTTGATTTTAAGAATGTGTTGCTAATTCGATTCTTGCATACTATGAATTATATCATGGGACTTTGTACTTTGTGTTTTGAATCGTATAATTGCTTGCTCTTGTGCTGATTGACAGCATATCCTGAATCAATTCCATTGATCCAGGTATGCTGAGATCCTCTTGTGTTTTCTATGCTAATTCACACTTGAACCGGAAGGACGGAACGTCCTGTTCTGTGATAGCATGGATGTTAGTAAGGGACGGGATGGAAATTGTTAGTGTTAGTGGTTAGTGGGAATTAAACCTAAACTAACCCTAAACACCTAACATACATTCTACACTACTATCCAAAGTGGATTTTGATAAAAAAAAAAAAAGGGGAAAAATAAATCTAAATCCTAAAACCTAAGGTCTAACTAAGACCTAGGTCGAATGAACTATGTAACCTAAACTAATCCTAAGCTAAAGGGGTACGCAGACCCTTGGAAGGAGAGGATAAGGATGGGTAGGTGGCATTCTTGGGCATTTATGAACTGTCCCTTAGGGGACGGCGCCAGTTTTGGCGGGACAGATGGGAGATAGAGGTGTCTATTTGGAAGCTTGGCTAAACTCAGTTTGCTTGGGAAATTTGAAGGTCGAGACTCACAACCCAAGTGGAGGGGGCGTGGAAAATAAGGAGAAAGGCAAGCCTTTAATGCATTAAATGTTTTTGGTCCTCGCGACCAGCTTGCCTTGGAAGCAGCATGAAGGAATTTTGATTGTCATTTTTGTTCATTCGAGCTTTTGCAAAGTTGCTCGCATTTGGTTTTTCCGACCGGTTGGTCGAAACCAGCTCTTAGCATCGACATTTTCGTGGAAGAATAGAGGTCATGATAAGCCCAAGAAGAAAAGAGTGCCGGGAAGTTTGTGTAGCCGCCAGGGAAGAAAAACGCTGCAAAACGAAGCTTTCTTCGAGTTCTCAAAAAGAGATTACAGGCACGTTAAGCCCTTCTCTTTAAAATCTTTGCTTGATTTAAATGTTTCATTAAAACAACCCTGCTCTTGGGTTTGGATTGCTTGATTGTTTTTGAGATTGATTTGGAAATGGATTTGTTGATTCATGCCTTCTTTTTCTTGAAAAATGATAAGGAAGTTGATTTTGATTGCTCTGCCTTGATTGTTCTTGCTCGAATCGTGTTGGAAATAAGATTTTAGTATTGATTGTAGACTGTATAAAGGGTTGAAATGTGGGTATTCCTTTCACTGTTCGTATTGTTCGAAAATGGAAAGGACTGTGCAATCGCCCTTATGGTGTAATTTGTTTCTTTAAATGCAATCGTTTCTTGCTGTTGTATTTGGAACTGCACTTCCATGTAAAATGGAAATGGAAATACAGTCGAGTTATGTTGCTTCGATTTGGGTTTCCTTCCTTTCTTGCTGTCATTTTTGGAAATAATGGGGTACAGTCGTCCCCTTGCTTGCTGTGGTTAATCCGCCCTCGCATTTGATTGGTCGAAGCACTCCCACGACGTGCTTTGGTTTGTTGACAAAGATGGTGTTCAAATAGATATAATTCTTTTTACTATTCGTGTTGATTGAAAGTGGAACAGGTGTGTAATCGTTCCTTATGGTGTAAATGCTTTCCATTTAGTGTAATCGTTTCTTTACTGTGTATATGGAACTGTCTTTACAAGAAAAGAAGAAATGGAAATACAGTTGCATATATTGCTGTAATTTGGGTTCTGTTGAATCTTGTTGTCATTTTGGAAATGATACAAAATACTGTTATTGGTCGCTGAGTTCAGCTGTCCT
Organism: Taxus wallichiana var. yunnanensis; assembly: GCA_018340775.1. Taxonomy (NCBI): domain Eukaryota; kingdom Viridiplantae; phylum Streptophyta; class Pinopsida; order Cupressales; family Taxaceae; genus Taxus; species Taxus wallichiana. Next base: position 945,705,313 of record CM031235.1, read on the forward strand.
TGTATTTCTTGAATGAAATGCTTTCCTGATGTGCTGGTTGTTTAACAGTATTGGGAAAAATTGGCATATGTATCACGGGTTTGTACGTGTTAATTGAGTTGTTCTCTTTTGAAACCATAAGTCTTTTTGTTGATGAACTAGAATGAAAGAAGCGATGGTTGTTGAAGTTGTTTCATATGGAAATTTTTATAAAGGAAATAGATTCTCTTCCTTCTACTGTCTTGGATTCTGATGAAAGTGGCATTCGGGACCCCTATGAGTAATTGAATTCGAATTTAATTCAAGTAGTAGCAACATTTCCATGGCTGTGCCTTTTCTTGTATAAGAAATAAGCAATTATGTTTTGAATCCGTGAAAATAGGAAAAGTAGACTGCTTTCCTCTCGGTTATCAATGACTATAATTTCTTCTTCAGTAATGAAGGATGACCCTATCAAGGCCTAAAGCAATCAAGTTTGACCTTCTGATATTATTTTGTTTTTACTATCTTGAGAATGCAAATTTGGCTGGAATGTTCATTGCTGTAGCTTGTTGGATTGCAGCTGTACTGGCTATGTGAGATGCTTATCAATGAGAACGTTTACGCTGTTATCTGTCTAAGTTGAGTTGTCTTGCTTAGAAAAACGTGATTGAATGTTTTTACTTCATTCTGAAAACAATGATTGTTCTTAATGAAATAGTAGAGAATGAATTCTTCTCTTTGCTATCCTAACTCAAGGTGATATTGGATTTATAGTGCTTATGATTCGGTCTTTGTAGGTAATACATGTACCCTTTGTTATTAAGAACTATATGTGTTCAAAAGTATAAAAGATTATATGAATATATATATATATACTGCGTGGTTGCAATTTTGTTGTTGGTTAGCTATACAAAGTAAGAAGTAAGGAATCTTCTAGTATAAAGCAAATACCTAGTATACATATTGATATGGCTTGCTCTAGGATAAATATAATGTCTTACTAACTCGTTGGCATTCATATGAACTGAAATAAATGGAATTATTCTCATGCGCAGTAAAGTGAATTCCGAGTGGATTTTGTAAGTTTCACTCTGAACTGTTATTTGATTTATCTTTCGTCTGGATCCCACTGTTAGGACAGTCATGTGAAAGAGATAGAGATATGAATTAATGTTTTAGAAAAATGATCTTTCTTCTTTCATTCAGTTAGAAATCTGGAATTGTGAATGAAGAATTTTATAGTGCTTAGATGGGAGCCACTATATGCATTGCTGTTCGCTTTCTTGTTTGTACTTGAATGCTTTAAATTTAACATGCTTCATGAACGGAAAGGAAAGTAATGGATTTATACTCAGTTAGTTTCATCCTTTGCATTTGTTATTAATGAAAGGTGTGGAAAGGATAACTGTATGCTTTATAGGCAGCAAACTACTTGTATTTTTAACTTTACAAATTTTGTAAATAGATACTTGCAATGATTATGTCAAACGGACAGCAAATCCTCGACCGTGGCGATGTTTTTTGATAGTTCAAAGGTTATGCTGATTTCTCTTTTGTGCTTTCGAGATTGATGTTTTGGTCGCCGTTCATAAAAGCAGGTTCTTTTATCGAAATGCTTAGTCAAGCATCTTATTTTAAGGATAAGTGTTAATGTGCTCGGCCTATCAATCGACCCGCAATTCATTTTGCAGATGGAATTTGATTAGAATGAAGACTTGGCTGTTTTCTGATGCCTCTTGATTAGATGTAAATTAAATTGTAACTGTTGCTTTTATTTCCTCTTTGAGGAATTGTAAAAGAAGAAAATACATTCTTCTGTCCATGAGTTGTATGAATGCTTTGTATAAATTATACCCAATCAGCTGGATTGGCAAATGTACAAATTATGACTTGAAATATTGAATACAGTTACAAGTGTGATATTTTCAATAATTATATCAGTTTGATATTGCTGTTTAAATTGGAAATATGGTGTTATTTCCTGATTTGGAATTGTTTCATTATCCTTGGATGGATGTTGAATTGAAACTGATGTTTATTCTTACTTAATTACAACCTTTAAGTTGAACAATGCAATTAATTCATACTTGGGGTAAAGATGAATTTTGAATTGACATTAAAAAGGATTAAGAAGGATATGATTTTATAATCAGAAGGTATTCAGGATTAGCTTAGGAGCTAAGGAATATCAATTTAAACTGGGAGTATTCGAACTTCGTTTTCGAACTCCATTAATGATCCCGTTTGATAAAATTCAGAATAAAGGTTATTGGATACATATATCCATAACTAATGATCCTCAACTATATAACGTCGAGGGGAAATAAATGAATTCATTTCTCAAGGAATAGACCTCGTTTGAATGACGTCTAATAATTTAACATTATGAAATTAGTTGCAGTTGGAAACATCTTGGTTAAGTTTAATAGGTTAAACTTATTATGTCCGTCGGTACGGACTGCTTAATCTAATGATTAAGAAATTAACCAAGTAAGGGAATGTAGCCCTTCGATATGAAGGGGACGATACATAGAAAACTAACGGACGGTTTAGTCCTCTTAGTTATAGACAACCGCAACGGCAACGAGGATCAAGGATCAGCCGTGATGCTGAAAATTGCTTTAACTGATAACTCGTAGCTAAGTCACTTGGGCAGGATGTGAATTCTCGATGGGATGAATTCTGCAGGACATTGGCATACGCCAGCTACAGCAAGGTGTCTTCATGAAGACGGGGTCTTCACGACGACACAATGTTGCAGCTGACATATAGCAATGCCCTCCCGAATTAAAACATTGAGAATACATAGGCTGAAAGTGTAGATCTTAGCTGGGGTGGAGATAGGGTATGATTTGGTATACGGAGTGACTCCGGATTACTAAAGATAATCAGACACACGGAGTCGTGGGGTAACGACACCGTATGTCTGCGTATCTTTAGTTACCTGGAGTGCCTTCCTATACCCGCTCATATTACTGGCTGGAATCGAAAGTTTAAAACGGAACTTAAACAATGAGGACTGGTAGGAACCAGGAAAGACCATTCTAGATAACAGGTGAAGTGAAGTGAAGGACGTATTCCGTAGATGTGTATCACATTCAGGAATATGATCATGCAAAGCATGTGAAAATCTTTGGCCAAAGTATCGCAATTGCTGGTTGCGTTGTCCTTATCACTTAATTTAAGATGCAGGATGTCAGATGAATATCAGTAACAGATATTCAGATAGGCTTCTTAAATGGATCACTTCGATAACCGGGGAAGGTTATGAGAACAAGTATACAAAATATACTATGCATGAACAAACATGAAGGATCGGTTGTTGCCGAGTCATGTATATGAAGGATCGGTTGTTGCCGAGTCATGAAATGAAGGATCGTTGAAACTCCGAGCCATGAAAATGGAGGATCGGCAGTTCATCGAGTCATTTACAAGCAGCATATAGAATCTGCATATGAGATCAATGGCATTGAATGTGTGTTCCATATTGTAATTATGTGAACAGGGAACATTCGTTTTAAAAAGAAATTGTATAATCCAAACTGTGTGGTTTGGGCAGAGAACAATTATTAAATCTTGAACGTGTGTTTGAATTTTATAATTCATAACAGAGAACGTTATATATAAAAAAAAAAAAAAAAAAAAAAAAATTTCCCTTGTTCTGGTGTTTTAAATTGGGGATGTTACATCTTGCATCGAGTCGGTTGTCGTGCTCTCGACCTAATGAGTCCACGTTATTAATAAAGTTTACATTTTCTTATCGAATGTAAAATGGTCGACAAGAGGGAATGCCGCGAATAACCCGTCATAGGTGGAGAAGCAAAGAATCGCCCAAAAGTCGGATGAAATCCTCACGCCCTACTTGATACGAGGGATCGCTTTGATCGCATCGAACAAGAATAATGGGCAATGAAGAGGAGGTGAATGAAGCTGAAATAAATGATCACCTACCTCCACGTGGACAACATCAACGGAGGGAATCCGGTGTTGATGATAATATATAATTGCTCCTAATCCCCGAAAATAAAAGGGCAAGATTAGCAATTAACTTACGAATGATATAAAGAGAATAAGTCCTCCAAAGTTTGATGGAACAACTCTTGGGGACGGAGCTGAAAACTCGGCTCTGAAATGGAGAAATACTTTAATAAGAAACTTCTCTCAAGAGACTAAAGCGATATGGGGAGCATATCAGCCTTTCTCATGAAGCATCATCTCGGTGGGACAACCGTAAGGTTGAGCTGAATATTGTCGAATCGCATACATAACTTGGGATCAATTTAAGGGATATTTTAGGCAAAGATGGCTGCCTCAACTCTATTTTGATAGGAAAATGACCAATTTCAAACTAGTCGCAAGGAAGGTCATTGGTGATGTATCACGGGAAGGGTTTACTAAACTCCTTAAGTATGTGCCGCAAAGCATGCCGACGAGAAGTTCGGAATACGGAAATTCATAATGGGACTGAATCCCATCATTGGTGGCGAAGTGGATGTCCACGGCCCAACCACCATGGATGGAGTTGTTGAAAAGGCAATCAGACAGGAACAGAAATTGAGAGCAATCTCTGCTCACAGGGAAGAGATAAGGAAGAAGATTCCCAATCCTTCTTCGTCTCTTGCACCAAAAAGGGGACCTTGGAAAAGGTTTGGTGTGAAAAATAAAATTGTTGTAGATAACAACAAGAAACCTGTGATGAACAGACCTGTAAATAGTGTGCGGAATAGCTTTCCAAAAGTTAATGGCATTGGACAGAAGTCCTATGGAAGCCAGAACGATAACTTTAAGGCTGGTAACAAATTTGAACCTAGAAAAGGGCCAGCTGGAGGATGCTTCAACTGTGGAAAGGACCACTATGCGAATCACTGTCCTCTGAAGAAGGATGATCGCGGACAGCAGCATAGGATACATGCTGCAGTGTCTAACCGACAAGCTGAAAAGCAAGTGACGCCCATAGAAGTTACTGGTAAGCTATTCGCAAACTCAGTAGTTGTACTTTTGATACATCGAGCTACGTAACGTTTTATTTCTGCTAAACTTGCTATGAAATTAAAAAGAAAGGTCATGAGAATGGATAAAACTTGGACAGTGCATTATGGGAATAATGCTGTCCACACAGTTGAAATGTGCCTTTTTGGGGCAATTCTTGACCTGCCTGGGTTCTCCACCGAAGTTGACTTGTATGTCACTCCTCTAGGATCATATGATATCATTATTGGAGTTAACTGGTTGGCTGAACATAAGGCAAAGGTTGACTGTTATGAAAAACAAATCAGTTGCCTTGATGACCTGCAGAAAGCAGCAATCATTCAAGGTGTAAAACGGGAAGTTGCAGTTAGGAAACTGACGGCTATGCAACTAAAGAGGGCTAAAAACAGAGGCTGCACTTTGTATGCGGTAAAAATGACAGAAAATGAAGAGGAAGATAATGATTTCATGGAAAGATATCCATTGTTGAGGGATTTCCGTGATGTGTTTCCGGAGGAATTACCGGGTCTTCCGCCCAAACGTGAGTTTGACTTCGCTATTGAGATCAAACCAGGAACGGAACCCATATCTAAGGCACCTTATAGAATGACTACCATTGAGCTGGTAGAACTGAAGGCTCAGTTACAAGAACTTCTGACTAAGGGGCTGATCAGACCGAGCGTCTCACCTTGGGGAGCGCCGGTAATTTTCGTAAAGAAAAAGGATGGCACCTTGAGGCTGTGCATTGATTACAGAATGCTGAATAAAGCAACCATTAAAAATCGATACCCACTTCCAAGAATCGATGATCTGTTTGATCAGATGCGAGGAGCATCAGTCTATTCAAAATAGATCTGCGGTCAGGATACCATCAGCTGAGAATAAAAGAGGAAGATATTCATAAAACAGCTTTTAGAACGAGGTATGGGCACTATGAGTTCACAGTGCTGCCTTTTGGGCTGACTAATGCACCTGCCGCCTTCATGAATCTAATGAATAACATCTTTCAAGAATACTTAGACAAGTTTGTGCTTGTATTCTTAGACGACATTCTTATATACTCTAAAAATGTCGAAGAGCACCAAGAACATCTCAGGATAGTGCTGGAAATCTTAAGAAAGAGGAAGTTGTATGGCAAGCTGTCCAAATGTTCCTTTTATGATGCAGAGGTGCATTATTTGGGACACGTTATAAGTAAAGACGGGATAGCTGTTGACCCTTCAAAGATCACGGCTATAACTGAATGGCCTGCACCTAAGAACGTGCACGAAGTAAGGAGCTTCATGGGCTTGGCTGGATATTATAGAAAGTTCGTTAAGGACTTTTCAAAAATTGCTGCTCAATCACTTCGTTGCAGAAGAAAGAAAAGAAATTTGTCTGGACAGACAAATGTGAATCTGCCTTTAAAAAGTTAAAGGAGCAGTTAACTACAGCACCTATTTTGACTGTACCTGATCCAAATGGAGATTTTATGGTTGTAACGGACGCCTCAGGAGAAGGCCTTGGAGGTATTTTGTTACAGAATAACCATGTTATCGCTTATGAAAGCAGAAAGCTTAAGTTACATGAACAGAACTATGCTCCACACGATCTTGAGCTCGCTGCCATAGTACATGCGCTTCAAATATGGAGGCATTACCTTCTTGGCAAGCCCTTTGAATTAAAAACAGACCATCTGGGGCTGAAGTATATTTTTACTCAGCCAAATCTGAATGCAAGGCAACGAAGATGGTTAGAATTTCTGTCTCAGTATGATTTTGATATAAGCTACATTAAGGGCAAGGAAAATAGAGTAGCAGATGCTCTGAGTCGAAGGAAGCATATCTCTGCTCTTATAACGTTAAGAACTCAGTTTAAGGATGAGGTAAAAGATGCCTTAGAATCAGATCCCTATTTTCAGCAAGTCAAATCAGCACTTGCTGCAGACCCGCAGGACAGCAGGTATAAGGGATTTCGTTTTGATAACGAAGGAGTTATGAGATTCGAAAACAGGGTATATGTACCAGCAAATGGCTTAAGAGAGAAATTGCTCACTGAATTCCATAATTCACCTTTTTCTGGGCACTGGCATTACAAAAATGCTTGCTGATCTTAAGCAGCAATATTTTTGGAAGGGAATGAAAAAGGATGTAATAGAGTTTGTAACACACTGCTTGGAATGTCAGCGTGTTAAAGCGGAACATATGCACCCTTCTGGATTATTGTATCCCCATAGCATTCCGCAGTATAAGTGGCAAGTGATAACGATGGATTTCGTTCAAGGATTGCCTATGTCAAGAAATAAACATGACATTATCCTGGTTGTAGTCGACAAATTGACCAAAGTGGCACACTTCATTGCTGGTAATTTGAAGGACGATGCACCAGTTTTAGCAAGAAGATTTGTGCATGAAATCTTCAGGTTGCATGGAATACCGGAATTAATCATATCGGACAGAGATCCGAGGATGACATCAAGGTTTTGGCAAACGCTTAATGCAGCCTTGGGAACTAAATTAAACTTCAGTTCTGCATATCATCCAGAAACGGATGGACAGACTGAGAGAGTTAATCAAGTTTTAGAGGACATGCTGAGGATGTATTGCATGGACCAGCAGTATAAATGGGAGGAATACCTTCCGCTGGTAGAATTTGCTTACAATAACACCTATCATGCCTCTTTAAAAATGGCGCCCTTTGAAGCATTGTATGGAAGAAAATGCAGAACCCCCGTCAGCTGGGACAGCGTTGAGGACAGAGAGGTAATTGGGCCAGAAATCCTTATGGAAATGGAACAGCAAATCAAAATGATTCGGGAACATCTAAAGGAGGCTGCCAATAGGCAGAAGAGCTATGCAGACTTGAAGCGGGTTGACAGGCATTATAAACTTGGAGAGAAGGTCTTTCTTCGGGTGAAGCCGAAAAAGAGCTCCATAACTTTTGGCAAGGCTGCCAAGTTGTCACCACGTTACGTGGGACCTTTTGAAATTATTGAAATAATCAACCCTGTAGCTTATCGTCTAGCATTACCTCCTGCTTTGTCTCAAATGCATGATGTTTTTCATATTTCTTTGCTTAAGAAATACGTGACAGATTTATCACATGTGCTAAATTGGAATTCCTTGCAGGTCCAAGACCCAGGAATAATCGTGGTTAAGCCCATTCGAGTGTTGGGAACTCGCCAGTTGTACTTGAGAAATCGCGAAGTGAACCAATGTAAGGTCCAGTGGGACCAGTTCAGCGAAGAAAGTGCAACTTGGGAGAATCTCGAAGAAATGAGATCTACTTTTCCACATCTGTTTAACTGAATATGAAATTCAGAGAACTGAAAATTTTACCAAATTTAGACAATTATTAGTCTATTGTACAGTTGTCTTAAAACTTTGTTTTTAAGAGAGAATCTGTTTTTGGTATGAACATATGAATGAAAGAACAATAACTGAATTTTGTTCTATGAACTTCTTGATTTGTAAATCTGATCATCGGGACGATGATTCTTTAAGGAGGGAAGAATGTAACACTCTGATTTTGAATGCTAACTTGGTGAATGTTTTACATACTGTTATAGCTCTTGGAATGAAAGCAAACATGTTAGGATATGTTTTGATTTTAAGAGAATGTGTTGCTAATTCGGATTCTTGCATACTATGAATTATTGCATGGGACAGCGAACACTGTACTTGTGTGTTTGCTGATGTGACGACAGGTTGTCGTATAATTGCTTGCTCTTGTGCTGATTGACAGCATATCCTGAATCAATTCCATTGATCCAGGTATGCTGAGATCCTCTTGTGTTTTCTATGCTAATTCACACTTGAACCGGAAGGACGGAACGTCCTGTTCTGTGATAGCATGGATGTTAGTAAGGGACGGGATGGAAATTGTTAGTGTTAGTGGTTAGTGGGAATTAAACCTAAACTAACCCTAAACACCTAACATACATTCTACACTACTATCCAAAGTGGATTTTTATAAAAAAAAAAGGGGAAAAATAAATCTAAATCCTAAAACCTAAGGTCTAACTAAGACCTAGGTCGAATGAACTATGTAACCTAAACTAATCCTAAGCTAAAGGGGTACGCAGACCCTTGGAAGGAGAGGATAAGGATGGGTAGGTGGCATTCTTGGGCATTTATGAACTGTCCCTTAGGGGACGGCGCCAGTTTTGGCGGGACAGATGGGAGATAGAGGTGTCTATTTGGAAGCTTGGCTAAACTCAGTTTGCTTGGGAAATTTGAAGGTTGGAGACTTGCCAACCCAAGTGGAGGGGGCGTGGAAAATAAGGAGAAAGGCAAGCCTTTAATGCATTAAATGTTTTTGGTCCTCGCGACCAGCTTGCCTTGGAAGCAGCATGAAGGAATTTTGATTGTCATTTTTGTTCATTCGAGCTTTTTGCAAAGTTGCTCTGCATTTGGTTTTTCTGACCTGGTTCGGTCGAACCAGCTCTTGGCATTGACATTTTCGTGGAAGAATAGAGGCTGTTGATAAGCCTGAAGAAGAAAAGAGTGCTGGGAAGTTTGTGTAGCCGTTGTGGAAGAAAAACGCGGCAAAACGAAGCTTTCTTCGAGTTCTGAAAAAGAGATTACAGGCATGTTAAGCCCTTCTCTTTAAAATCTTTGCTTGATTTAAATGTTTCATTAAAACAACCCTGCTCTTGGGTTTGGATTGCTTGATTGTTTTTGAGATTGATTTGGAAATGGATTTGTTGATTCATGCCTTCTTTTTCTTGAAAAATGATAAGGAAGTTGATTTTGATTGCTCTGCCTCGATTGTTCTTGCTCGAATCGTGTTGGAAATAAGATTTTAGTATTGATTGTAGACTGTATAAAGGGTTGAAATGTGGGTATTCCTTTCACTGTTCGTATTGTTCGAAAATGGAAAGGACTGTGCAATCGCCCTTATGGTGTAATTTGTTTCTTTAAATGCAATCGTTTCTTGCTGTTGTATTTGGAACTGCACTTCCATGTAAAATGGAAATGGAAATACAGTCGAGTTATGTTGCTTCGATTTGGGTTTCCTTCCTTTCTTGCTGTCATTTTTGGAAATAATGGGGTACAGTCGTCCCCTTGCTGTTGTGGTTAATCCGTCCTTGCATTTGATTGGTTGGAAGCACTCCCACGACGTGCTGGTTTGTTGACAGTATGGTGTTCGAAATAGATATAATTCTTTTACTATTCGTGTTGATTGAAAGTGGAACAGGTGTGTAATCGTTCCTTATGGTGTAAATGCTTTCCATTTAGTGTAATCGTTTCCTTACTGTGTATATGGAACTGTCTTTACAAGAAAAGAAGAAATGGAAATACAGTCGCATATATTGCTGTAATTTGGGTTCTGTTGAATCTTGTTGTCATTTTGGAAATGATACAAAATACTGTTATTGGTCGCTGAGTTCAGCTGTCCTTGTATTTCTTGAATGAAATGCTTTCCTGATGTGCTGGTTGTTTAACAGTATTGGGAAAAATTGGCATATGTATCACGGGTTTGTACGTGTTAATTGAGTTGTTCTCTTTTGAAACCATAAGTCTTTTGCTGATGAACTAGAATGAAAGAAGCGATGGTTGTTGAAGTTGTTTCATATGGAAATTTTTATAAAGGAAATAGATTCTCTTCCTTCTACTGTCTTGGATTCTGATGAAAGTGGCATTCGGGACCCCTATGAGTAATTGAATTCGAATTTAAATTCAAGTAGTAGCAACATTTCCATGGCTGTGCCCTTTTCTTGTATAAGAAATAAGCAATTATGTTTTGGAATCCGTGAAAATAGGAAAAGTAGACTGTTTTCCTTCTGAAGTTATTGAATGACTATAATTTCTTCTTGCTGTAATGAAGGATGACCCCATTGCGTCTAGCAGTCGAAGTTTGACCTTCTGATATAATTTTGCTTTTACTATCTTGAGAATGCAAATTTGGCTGGAACGTTCATTACTGTAGCTTGTTGAATTGCAGCTGTACTGGCTATGTGTGATGCTTATCAATGAGAACGTTTACGTTGTTGTCTGTCTAAGTTGAGTTGTCTTGCTTAGAAAAAAAAAAAAACGTGATTGAATGTTTTTACTTCATTCTGAAAACAATGATTGTTTTTAATGAAATAGTAGAGAATGAATTCTTCTCTTTTGCTATCCGGAACTCTGAAGGTGATATTGGATTTATAGTGCTTATGATTCGGTCTTGCTGTAGGTAACAGTCATGTACCCTTTGTTATTAAGAACTATATGTGTTCAAAAGTATAAAAGATTATATGAATATATATACTTGCGTGGTTGCAATTTTGTTGTTGGTTAGCTATACAGTGTAAGAAGTAAGGAATCTTCTAGTATAGCAAATACCTAGTATACATATTGATATGGCTTGCTCCAGGATAAATATAATGTCTTACTAACCTGTTGGCATTCATATGAACTGGAAATAAATGGAATTATTCTTGCTGCCAGAAAGTGAATTCCGAGTGGATTTTGTAAGTTTCACTCTGAACTGTTATTTGATTTATCTTTCGTCTGGATCCCACTGTTAGGACAGTCATGTGAAAGAGATAGAGATATGAATTAATGTTTTAGAAAAATGATCTTTCTTCTTTCATTCAGTTAGAAATCTGGAATTCGTGAATGAAGAATTTTATAGTGCTTAGATGGGAGCCACTATATGCATTGCTGTTCGCTTTCTTGTTTGTACTTGAATGCTTTAAATTTAACATGCTTCATGAACGGAAAGGAAAGTAATGGATTTATACTCAGTTAGTTTCATCCTTTGCATTTGTTATTAATGAAAGGTGTGGAAAGGATAACTGTATGCTTTATAGGCAGCAAACTACTTGTATTTTTAACTTTACAAATTTTGTAAATAGATACTTGCAATGATTATGTCAAAACGGGACAGCAGTCCCTTGACTGGTGGCGATGATGTTTTTGATAGTTCAGTGGTTATGCTGATTTCTCTTTTGTGCTTTCGAGATTGATGTTTTGCTGTCGTTTCATAAAAGCAGGGTTCTTTTATCGAAACAGTTAGTTGAAGCATCTTATTTTAAGGATAAGTGCTTAATGTGCTCATTCATCAATCGACCGCAATTCATTTTGCAGATGGAATTTGATTAGAATGAAGACTTGGCTGTTTTCTGATGCCTCTTGATTAGATGTAAATTAAATTGTAACTGTTGCTTTTATTTCCTCTTTGAGGAATTGTAAAAGAAGAAAATACATTCTTCTGTCCATGAGTTGTATGAATGCTTTGTATAAATTATACCCAATCAGCTGGATTGGCAAATGTACAAATTATGACTTGAAATATTGAATACAGTTACAAGTGTGATATTTTCAATAATTATATCAGTTTGATATTGCTGTTTAAATTGGAAATATGGTGTTATTTCCTGATTTGGAATTGTTTCATTATCCTTGGATGGATGTTGAATTGAAACTGATGTTTATTCTTACTTAATTACAACCTTTAAGTTGAACAATGCAATTAATTCATACTTGGGGTAAAGATGAATTTTGAATTGACATTAAAAAGGATTAAGAAGGATATGATTTTATAATCAGAAGGTATTCAGGATTAGCTTAGGAGCTAAGGAATATCAATTTAAACTGGGAGTATTCGAACTTCGTTTTCGAACTCCATTAATGATCCCGTTTGATAAAATTCAGAATAAAGGTTATTGGATACATATATCCATAACTAATGATCCTCAACTATATAACGTCGAGGGGAAATAAATGAATTCATTTCTCAAGGAATAGACCTCGTTTGAATGACGTCTAATAATTTAACATTATGAAATTAGTTGCAGTTGGAAACATCTTGGTTAAGTTTAATAGGTTAAACTTATTATGTCCGTCGGTACGGACTGCTTAATCTAATGATTAAGAAATTAACCAAGTAAGGGAATGTAGCCCTTCGATATGAAGGGGACGATACATAGAAAACTAACGGACGGTTTAGTCCCTCTTAGTTATAGACAACTGCAACGGCAACGAGGATCAAGGGATCAGCGTGGATGCTGAAAATTGCTTTAACTGATAACTCGTAGCTAAGTCACTTGGGCAGGATGTGAATTCTCGATGGGATGAATTCTGCAGGACATTGGCATACGCCAGCTACAGCAAGGTGTCTTCATGAAGACGGGGTCTTCACGACGACACAATGTTGCAGCTGACATATAGCAATGCCCTCCCGAATTAAAACATTGAGAATACATAGGCTGAAAGTGTAGATCTTAGCTGGGGTGGAGATAGGGTATGATTTGGTATACGGAGTGACTCCGGATTACTAAAGATAATCAGACACACGAGTCGTGGGAATAACGACACCGTATGTCTCGCGTATCTTTAGTTACTCCGGAGTGCCTTCCTATACCCGCTCATATTATCGGCCGGGAATCGAAAGTTTAAAACGGAACTTAAACAATGAGGACTGGTAGGAACCAGGAAAGACCATTCTAGATAACAGGTGAAGTGAAGTGAAGGACGTATTCCGTAGATGTGTATCACATTCAGGAATATGATCATGCAAAGCATGTGAAAATCTTTGGCCAAAGTATCGCAATCGCTGTCATATTGCGTTGTCCTTATCACTTAATTTAAGATGCAGGATGTCAGATGAATATCAGTAACAGATATTCAGATAGGCTTCTTAAATGGATCACTTCGATAACCGGGGAAGGTTATGAGAACAAGTATACAAAATATACTATGCATGAACAAACATGAAGGATCGGTTGTTGCCGAGTCATGTATATGAAGGATCGGTTGTTGCCGAGTCATGAAATGAAGGATCGTTGAAACTCCGAGCCATGAAAATGGAGGATCGGCAGTTCATCGAGTCATTTACAGCAGCATATAGAATCTGTTATGAGATTGAATGGCATTGAATGTGTGTTCCATATTGTAATTATGTGAACAGGGAACATTCGTTTTAAAAAGAAATTGTATAATCCAAACTGTGTGGTTTGGGCAGAGAAGATCCATGTATTTTTGATGTATTTGAATGATCATAGGGGTGAATCAATGAAGCAATTACCCTTATTGCATATAAAGACTGACTGTGCAGGGTTTGTATGACTGTCTCAAGTCATAGTAAGAGGTTTCAAAAGCTAAATTAGAGAAATGGAGTCAAGAGCCAATGCATGAGGGATGAAATACACCTATCAAGGTATGAATAATATGTTTGATTACTTATAAGGAGAAATATTTAATGATATTGCCTTCATTTTGTGTAAAACATGACTGTGGCTGATCTAAATGTTAAGATTCAGAAACCAGACTGGTAAATGCTTGATTTAAGGAGCTAGATGAATGCTGAAGATCTGAAATTTTGTGTGGAGAGGGTTATAGCATATACAGACCTTGTGTAAAAATTTGGAGTCCTAAAACAAAGACCCAGAAAAGTTATGAAGGATTTAGGACTGTCCCAAACAAGTTAGTTTCTCAAGAAGAAGAAACAAGAAAACAATGAGATGGAGGGAGTTAGACAAAACTTTAAGCCATGAAACTTTAGGAGCAAGGTTTTATGGGGAAATGAGAGCCAATTAATCTTATCAGACCTTCTGGGTATTCATGAAATTCTAAATGTTGTAATTTTAGGAGTTTAGTCAAGATGGTGCAAAGAAGTAACATGCACTAGGTCTCATTGCTACCTCAAGGAGATAAGAACAAATAGATGATGTTGCATGAACATCAATTAATGATCCTCTAGCAGGGGTGGATGGAGTAATAGGGCAAGTTCAAGCTCTTGAGTATTGTAGAGAAAGACAGATCTAAATGACCCCTGCATCAATTTGGTATCAGAGCGAGGTTAGGAGATCAAAGGACAGCCATAACAGGAAACAAAAGGTAGATCCAATACCACGGAGTTCAAGGTAACAAACACATGTTTTCAAGCTATTTATTTCTATAATTTTCAGAGAACTCCATATTGTAAAGTTTTTGATTGAATCAGTCATGGAGGTAGGAGCAGTGTGTGAATTGGTTAAGTTACTAAGCTATCAAAAGGAACAAGAAAAGAAAGAGAAAAAGAGGAAAGAGGAGAAGATGAGAGGAAGATTGGCACTTCAAAAATAAATAGATGAAGTGAAGAGAGATTTGGAGAAAGTGACCACCATGTGGTTACAGTTGCAGGAAGAAGAGAGCCATCAGAAGAAGAGTGGCCTAGTATTGAGAGGGAAGATGAAATGGCCTGTGAGGTCATTGGTGAAAAGAGATAGAAGGCTCAGAAAGGATGCCTTGAGGAAGAAAGAAGAGTTGCCAAATGAGCAACAAGAAGAGGTGAAAGAAGTTCTCATTGTAGAGAACAAGAAAGAAGAGAAAGTGCCAAAACAAGCACTTAAGGAAGGAAAGGATAATGAGAGGAAGGTGCTAAGGAAAGGAGCACTCATGGAGACACTATGGTCTCTTGTTTTTATATCTAAGCTTGTGTTTATGTTTGCAGGTATGAAGAACTTGTTGATGCAGGTTAAGCTTAAGAGCTTGAGAAATATGAAGGATGGTGTAAGCCAAGCACCCATGAAGAGAAATGAACAAGACAGCTGCAAGGACCAGCTTGAAGAGGGATATGAAAAGAATGAAGACTTCCATGATGACAAGGGAGGCATGACAGAGAACATGGAGTATTATGATGCATTGGATAGCATCCCAAGTGAAGAAGAAGTCCAGGAAGAGAGTAAAGCCAGACAAGAAACCATTAAGGAGGATATAGGCAAGCTAAAAGCCATTGAACAAGTAAGTATGATGACTGAAAATGATGATCAGATTTATGACAGTGATGTTTCTGACATTAAAGAAGACATAGAGCAAGATAATGATAAGAGGTTAACACAAGAAGATGTGTGTGATCATGCAATGCCTAGAAGGCTAAAGGAAATAGAGAATGAAGATAAATCAGCAGGTCATCAGAAGTCTATGCTACCCAAAGAGATCAAGCATGGTTATGTGATGCCTAAATGGCTTGAGAAAACTAAGGACAAAGAGGAGAAGGTAGAGACCAAGGAAGAGACCATCAAACTGGAGCTCAGTCATGAAGAACCAAGGCAAGGTATGGAGGAAAATTCAGTTTACAAGATAAAATCAGTCCAGTATGCCGGTACACAAGAGAGTAGAAATGAGTACAAACACAGTCTAACTCATGAGTGGAGAAGAAAACATGAAAAACAAATGGTGTATCAACCTAAGGTCATCCAGAACAAGGTATGGCAAGCTAAGAGCTTCAAGGAGCAGCAGTACAAAGTCATCAAACATGAAGTAATGGAAAGTGGAAGGTCTTCAAAAGATGGTGAAGCAAGAGCTGAGTACAGTCAGGAAGGTCAGAGTTCAGAGAAGGATGAAGACAAAACAGGTCCTATATATGATGAAGATGAAAGAGAAGTTGATGGAGCTGACTTGGAAGAAGAAATGAAGATACTAGAAGAGTTGATGAAGAGAATGACAACGAAAATAGAGAGAAATCAGGAAATTGAGAGAAGAAGGAGAACAGGTGAGAAGAAGGAGAGAGAAGAGGTGTTGCCAAGGATAGAGCAGCATGAAAAGTTGCAAGAAATGAAACAATTAAGGAAAGAGGAACTAGAGAAGGAGGAAGCAGATCAAGAGAGAGAAAGAATGAAAATGACCAAGTTGAAAATGGTCAATGAAAAAACAAAAAGAAATGGAGAAGAAGAGCACTCTGTAGACATTCAAGAGGCTTCATGTCCTCAACCCTTTACTTCTAATGGTGTTGTTAATATTGTGAATGCAGGTTTGGTAGACAAAGAGATGAATCAAGTGTATGATTCAATGAGAAAGTTCATGAGACAAGAGGAACAAGAAGATATAGAAGACACATGTGATGATGAAATTGAGGCATTTAAAGGTAGAGAAGCACCAAAGTATGATTTTGAATACATAAGCATGGAACAGCTGAAAGAAGAACTAAAAGCATTAGAGGAAGTCATATATCAGGACAAGGATACTCATGTAGATAGAGATAAAAATAAGACAAGTGAAGAGGTGGTAGAAGGGAATCAGATTTCAGTTGAGGAGGCATATGAACCTTCAAAACAGGCTGAGGAGGTAGATTTTTGCATTGCAGACCTTCACTTCATTCCTAAGGTGAAGCAAGCTTATCAAAACGCCAAAAATGAAAGAGAAAGAGTATTATTGATAGAGCAGGTGGAGAAGACTATTAAGTCTTATGAGAACATTCTTAGCAATGATCAAGGAGCTGTAACTACATGCTGTTATGAACACAAACCAGAGTTAACATACTTAGTGAAGGAGATAGAAGACCAACAAGAGGCAGAATTGAAGACAAAGACCATGAAGAGGAAGATGAAGCCAGGAGCAAGCAAAAAGAGTAGAATTGAGGAGAGGAAATGCAAGAGCAGATGGAGGAGACAAACTATACCAGCAAATGCAATAAGGATGAATTGGAAGACAAGAAAGAAGAAGAACTATTTGAGCAGGAGCTCAAATTCTTTTCTCAAGGGCACTCTGATGCAGGAGCATCAAGGAATAAGACATAATAAGGTCATACAAGACCATGATACATGTTGTCTATAGGTGTGTTAGAGTTAAATATGTTGTAAAAATGAATATATGCTTGCAAGAAGTTGGTAAGGTGACTTGACTTGGCATTTAAGGAGTAATATAGGCTAATTAAGGTCTTTTTAAGCCTTGACATCATGTAATAGTTGCCTTGTATGGATTATAGGAGAGTATTAAGGTGATATACACAGGATTTCTATGTTGAGAAGATGGTTGAGTCTTCCTAGGAGTGTGAGTTGGCTTAGGAGTCAGTTTAGGAGCTTTAGAGGGTCTATTCTTAGCTAATGAATACCTATTTCATAGGTGATTCGATGGAGATGAAGAGGACAGGGGGTTCTCAAGGTTTTAGAGGATGGAACAATGAGTAACAACATGTGTATGATGTTTGAAAGAAGATATTATACTCTGGAATGCATGAAATAGCTTGTTTCAATGGACTGTGCACAAGAACCCTGGCAGGACAGCAAGATAGAAACCCTCCATGACCTTCAAACGATGTAAATATCTTGATTATTAGCATGAAGAGATTCTACAGGTGATTTGGATCACATTGGTAATTTTTGTATGTTTTGAAAATGCATAGTTTGTATGTTATAGCAAATTGTTGCCTCTCGGGCCTGAACTAGGGCTTGGGATAACTTTTTATTGCATCGGTGAAATTGCTTGAAAATTTCACATAATCTCTGTCCTGATAAGATATAGCATCTGTCCAAATTTCAAAGAGAATGGGTTTGTGTCGCTCGAGATATACATGACTGTATTTTTCAGTTAAACAATGAATGTACAATGCACATATTTGAAGGCAAACAGTCAAGTTTTGGTTCATAATTAGATGAAGCACGAGCTTAGATTGTTATCAAAGGTGGATCCATGTATTTTTGATGTATTTGAATGATCATAGGGGTGAATCAATGAAGCAATTACCCTTATTGCATATAAAGACTGACTGTGCAGGGTTTGTATGACTGTCTCAAGTCATAGTAAGAGGTTTCAAAAGCTAAATTAGAGAAATGGAGTCAAGAGCCAATGCATGAGGGATGAAATACACCTATCAAGGTATGAATAATATGTTTGATTACTTATAAGGAGAAATATTTAATGATATTGCCTTCATTTTGTGTAAAACATGACTGTGGCTGATCTAAATGTTAAGATTCAGAAACCAGACTGGTAAATGCTTGATTTAAGGAGCTAGATGAATGCTGAAGATCTGAAATTTTGTGTGGAGAGGGTTATAGCATATACAGACCTTGTGTAAAAATTTGGAGTCCTAAAACAAAGACCCAGAAAAGTTATGAAGGATTTAGGACTGTCCCAAACAAGTTAGTTTCTCAAGAAGAAGAAACAAGAAAACAATGAGATGGAGGGAGTTAGACAAAACTTTAAGCCATGAAACTTTAGGAGCAAGGTTTTATGGGGAAATGAGAGCCAATTAATCTTATCAGACCTTCTGGGTATTCATGAAATTCTAAATGTTGTAATTTTAGGAGTTTAGTCAAGATGGTGCAAAGAAGTAACATGCACTAGGTCTCATTGCTACCTCAAGGAGATAAGAACAAATAGATGATGTTGCATGAACATCAATTAATGATCCTCTAGCAGGGGTGGATGGAGTAATAGGGCAAGTTCAAGCCTTGAGTATTGTAGAGAAATTGAATCAAAAGAATGTCATGTTCAAACCAAATGATACCTTTTCTCCTTCTAAACCACAAAATAATTATTCTAAAGCAAAAGGATCTACTAATGCAATAGTTTTGAAATCCGCCCATCTCATCCATCCAACCAATCAAATCCTTCTTCCAATCTTTCTCTTGTTTAGGATTTCTAGTTCAAGTAGGAGCAACGAAAATATACTCCCATAGGAGAACCCTACTCTTTAGTTTTAGAAAAAACTTCTAAAATCTAGAGTAGTCACTCTTCCACCCATCAAACCACATACTATTTTTGACCTCTCTTCCTATGCCTAGCATGGTACAAAGAAAATGATTACTACAACTATCATCACGTTAGAGGTCATAGTGACAGTAATTGTATAACTTTCAAAAATATCATCCAAGAAATGTTAGATAATGGAGATATCGTCTTGGATAATCCTAATACATCGCCTAATCAAAACCTTCACATCTTCAAGAAGTCATTCCCAAATCACACCCCATCATCTAACCAAAACGAAAAACCTCAACCAAAGGACAATAACATTTGTGAGGTACATGTTTTTTTCAACATCATTGTTATCCAAATAAATCTCCTAGTTATCTAGATAACTTATATATTTTCATTCTAACTGATGTTTCACATTTCAGGTTACGCACTCTCAAGCTTGCTCCCTTGGCATAATTTCTTGGCTTAAATTCCTCTCGTGCCCTTGCGTACCTTCCTATTTCTCCCTTTGTATTCTTCTAACTCATTTTGATTTCCCTTTATAGCTTCCTCTTGCGCGCCCACATTCTTTCCTATCATGTCACGCACTCCTTACACACACCGCCATAGACTTTCCTACAAAAATGGCTAAGTTCTTGACATTCCTCTCGGCGCTTGCATACACTAAGCTCCCCTTGCGCACCGCTTTTTCTTCCGCCACCGCGTGCCCTTCCTTAGTTGAATGTTCACACCCTACTTCCATACTTTCCTTTGCAAGTATTCCTTCTTTCATGTCGTGTGCATTATGCGTGCACCTTCCCTCAATTTCCCCTCAGCGTACCTTCCTTTTGCATTCTTACACCTTTTATTTCCATGCCTTTCTCCTTCTCTATGCATGTCATTATACCACACCATCTTCCAGACTTGATTATGCAATGCACACCTATTAAAGCATGCCAACAGGGTTCAATCCTAACAACCAACCGGTGCATGACACGTGGAAGAAAAGATAAAACAAATGAACAATTGGCCAAATCCTTCAAATAATCTATGTCACATGTCTTACATGCCCAAATGGCTTTGAATCTTCCAAAAATGACATCTTCTTCTACAAAGCTCGATCGGTGTGGACTGGACTTTTCAAAGATCTACTAACACAAGCTACACGTTGGACTATTCAAATTAAAATTTAGGTGGGATTTAGTAGGTGGAAAATAGGGAAACGTCTTTCTGATCATCAATGCACACATCTAATCAACCTCAACCACTATATTTCAATCAGATCTTGTTTTCTTCCTTCTTCTACATGCAAAACAAACATGGGGAAGTGCATATGACAACCTTGTAGGTGGATTTGTAGGCATTTATCACTTGTTGTTGGTGGTTGAAGATTTGAATACAAGTTTCCCTCTCTTTCTCCTTCTCTTCTCTCCTTCTTCTTCTATAAATAGCAAAGTTCTTTTTTTGTAAAAAGGATCCTCTCTATTGTAATGACACCATGCCAAAATGGTGGACAACTTTCCATGGGTCTCAGACCTTGGCGTGGTCTCTGCAATGTATTCTCACCTCTTGTCATGAATGTAAATGATTATGCATCCCTTAAGCAATAAAATCATGTTTTGTGGAACTCTTGTCTTCCCTCTCTCATTTTCATTACATCTCACCTCTCTGTTTGCATTTTTGGCATGGTGTGCATACTCTTGTGCTTACATTCCCCATGTTCATGTGTTGCATGCACTAGAAGGCCGAAGCGTGCGTGTTGATCTCGTGGAGTGTGTCGTTCGCTCTCTTCTCTCAAGCCCTATTTTTTTCCTTTACCGCTTGTGGAGGGAGATTGACCCTTTCTTTTGGCGTTATCACCTTCCTTAGCTTAGGATTTCCCCTTTCTACACATCCTTATATCCCTGGTCCCTTGGCATGTTTATTATATGATTTCCATTCCACATTAGGAGTAGCACTATCGTTAGAAATAGGTAGAGGAATTGGCCTTCTCCTCGGAGATCCATCCCAAGTGTGGAAGGTCCCAAAACTTGGGGATGGTTCCATTATTTTCATAAACAACTCGGTTCTTCCAAAGATGAGACACGGGTGTAATTTTGGTGACCAACAGTTTCCATGACATTCTTTTAGAAATAAGGTTTTTGGTAGTTCAAGACAAGATTAATATGGCATGAGATGGATTTGGTGATACTTCCTATCACCTAGAAAGTGAAGAGAGATTGATATGGCATCCAATTAATCCATTTAGATGTCTTGAATTCATGTATAACTGATTTTACAAGTTAACCTTTGGAAACATATGTTTTGGCAGTTGATCTGGTGAAGGAAAAAGTTTTGGTTTGAAGTGAAGGATGTTTCACGACTTCTAACTTATAATTTTTCTAAATGTTCTTACATTTATTTTTAGTTGTCACTTATAATTTTTTAGTTTAGCATAAGCCATTTAGTGGCATTAAGAAGTTTCTTGGGTGATGAAGGGTGAAGGAAACAATTGTTTTGAGATTTATAAAGAGAATTGGGCCCAAAAAAATGAAATAATTTTATTGGTTTATATTGATTGTGTCATGTATGAATGTTTTATGATATTTTAATCATGTATAAGGGTTCATGGGTCGTGGAAAAGTATGGTACTTATGTTAGGGCATTTTTAATAATGTGCCCATGGGGTAATTGAGCCATTTTTGACACATATATTGAGGGTTTTAGCTAGGTCAACCTACTTGGGTCATATGTAGCTATTGTAATTCATATTTATAAATATAATGAAGGTGTATGGGTCTAATTTATCATGAGGTACTGACCTCTTGTGGTTTGGAAGGAAGAAAAACATATTTAAGTGATTGTTTGGCTCATTTTTGAGATAATGCTCTTGGAGGGAAGGTGTGTGACCTAGAGAAAGATATTTTACAGGTATGGGAGAATGTTTTGAAGTATGAGGAAGAGCATGATAGGTTGAGGAAGGAATGGAAGCATGCGAGAAAGAGAATAGAGAAAATAAAGAAGGAGAAAGAGAAAGTTTGATGCCCTAGGGTATGAGCTAAGGTTTATGAGATGAATTAGTGATCTCCATTAGTTGTGGAAATATAAGTTTTAGAGATAAAACATGTTTAGGTGATGAGTTGGTTATTTTTCAGATTTAGGGGTTGTATCCTCCTTGTGGAATGGGTGCTTCACTAAATGAGGGGTTGGTGCTCCTTGTAGGGTTGGTGATCTACTAAACTATGGGTTGATGCTCCTTGTGAAGTTGGTGCTTCACTAAATTACTTTGATTTATGTAATATAAATAGAGTTTCAATGGGTTTTCTTCTCCATGAGGTTTTCCCACTTATATCTTATGTTCATGTGTTTCACCAATAAGTTTAATGCTTTCTATGATGAAACATATAGAAGGTAAAATGTTTAAGGAGGAATACCTGTGAGGTGAAGGTGGAAGATAGAATACACGCATTGTAGACTTTTGATCCAAGTTGATTATGTGAGCTTCCCTTTGGCTAGGAGGAATGACCTATATAAGGAACAAAAAAGACCATCAAAAATTATTAATAATATAGGTTAGTGGACTGCCTAGCAAGTGCTAGATCTGGGAAGCGAGGTGCTTCCTAGAAGGCTATCAATCCACTTTCAAATAAAATTTAATGCAACAAATACCATGAAATAAGGAAATCCTACTATATTTTAACGATTTATGTATCTCATTCTAATACAATAAGTAAATCTAATCTAACAGAAAGGTTACGATTAGATCCAGAGGTTTGGTAAGTTGTTATGGGTTTCGCAAGTTCCGATAAAGGTCCGGTAAGGGTCTAAGGCTGATTAGTTGAGGTTTGGGTTGGTTTTAGGTGAGTGGGAAGCTTGCTGGTCTGAGAATATGAAATGACACAGAGACTGATATCAGTCTGGTGACCGATACCGGTATGGGGACTAAACCGACAATGGTCAAGGAACCGACATCGGTAGGGGCAATAGGTAATAAACTATTAAAAATAGGTTTTTAGGCTCTCTGTGATTACACAGAGAGTGAGGGTAGTATGGTTTGGGTTGTAATATGGCTGAGAAGACTCAGGAATACTAAGAAGGAGGTTTATAAGGGTGAAAAGGCTTGGGGTGGTTGAATAGTGGGTTAGTGGGAAGAAGGTGATGTACAGGTAATAGAAGAAATAAAATATTGAATAAAGAAAGAGATCTACAATGGGATAAGCATAAATGATTAAAATCACAGTACTTACTTGTTGTCTTATAGACCTTATGAGTTTAGATAGTTGATGGTTGATTGGAGGAGAGGTGTTTGATCCCAGTTTGAGGGCAATATAACTCGTGTGTTCCCGTGAGTATTCCGATGCTCTAGAAGGAGAACCGGATGCTTGTCTTACATTTTGGTTGTGTGTGCTCATCATATGGATGTAGGAGGGATGTGAAAATTATCGCTTGAATGCAATAAGGCTCGAATAGCTGAATTACCAACCCGTGTAAAGAGTTGTGAAAGTGTATATAAGGTGATCGATGGCGGTTAGCTAACCGGTGCCAACGAGGAAAAAATGACGTTGGTTAGGGTGAATTAGTCCCTTTTACCAAAAATAGGAATATCATCCCATATTTGGCTTGTTTTCTAAGTTGAGTTTGCTTAGGGAATTGGAATTATCGTTAGAAAATGTAGGAAGGTCATAGAAGAATTCCAATTAGGTTTGAGAAGAATTCTTAGTTAGTTAGGTCAAGTGGTGACTCAACATTGAGAGTGATGACTCAGTGTTGAGAGTGATGACTTGGTCACTGTGAGTTAAATGCCCTGGAATGGGTCTAGGGTGAGGTGTAATGATGAGGTGGAGGTGTGAGGATGAAATTAACTTAATTAAAATAATTAAATCAATTAATAATGTGAGGATGAATATTAATATGGGATGAAGGGGTCATGATTAGTTAAATGTGTTACATTAATTAATTGAAGGGGACTAAAGGGCATGTGACCCAAATTTGGTGTCTAAATTTTCA
This sequence comes from Taxus wallichiana var. yunnanensis, assembly GCA_018340775.1. Classification (NCBI taxonomy): domain Eukaryota; kingdom Viridiplantae; phylum Streptophyta; class Pinopsida; order Cupressales; family Taxaceae; genus Taxus; species Taxus wallichiana. Next base: position 945,729,573 of record CM031235.1, read on the forward strand.
TCTTTTATCACATAGCTTGTATTGATAAATGATGCTGACAAAAACAGGAAGTTCATGTTCCAGGTATGAGTGAAGATAGCATTGCCCCAAGTGTGGGTGGAGGTGATCCCCTCAAACCCAAAACTGATGAGGTGTGAGACGAGTTGGTGAGTGGTTTGATAAATGGGTAAGTGATGAAAATGAGAGTAGGTTGGTCATAGGTAAGGGTGATTTTGGTCGAGTAATAGGTAGGGGAAGTCTAACACATGCACACGTATAGATTATGATAAGGTACCAGGTTGAAGAGCTTGCAAAATCTACATTGTCAAAGGTTGATAGGTTTATCCAAACAAGGTTGAAGTGGTTCAAGTATCCAAGGTATAGGATATGGTCTTGAAACACAACTAGGATAGGTGTAGGAATGGGTAATAGGTTTTGTTCCAAGGTACCAAAGGTATGGTCGGGATAAACATCACGACATTAGGCAAGGTAAGGTCATTAGGCTGAACAACATAAGTATCATCATCATAAGGTATAGCATGTAAACGAATTTGAGTGTCACAATAAGTGAGGTTGGGTTGGGTGATTTAGGTAAGGTTGTAGGTAAGGACATGTGAGGGGAAAAACATGCCCCAACTGATGGTGAGGTTGGGTGATAGGTAATAAGGTCATGAGGGTGAGGTGTAAGGTCAGGGTCAACTTTGGGTTAGAAAGAAAAGGTTTCGGGAAAGAAGTTGGGGGTAATGTAAATATGTATTGCTACACAAACATTCCCATTTATATAGTTGATTTATTATTGGATGGATGATGTACTTGATTTAATTTTCATTATCATTATTATTGTGTATCATAGGAACTAGTTGATTTAAGCATGATTGATTCAAGGTTTTGTAGGCATTATAGAGTCGGTATAGACATGATTGAGTCGTGTGTAGGCATGGTTAATTCAGGTATAGGAATGATTGAGTCGTGTGTAGGCATGGTTGAGTCATGTATATGCATGATTCATCAGGTTTAGGCATGGTTGAGTCATGTATAGGCATGATTGAGTTAGGATTAGTGATTGAGTCAGGTATAGGCATGGTGGAGTCAAGTATAGGCATGGAAGAATCTAGGTAATTTCCAAGTTACTGATCTTATGGAAATAATGTATTATATGTATGTTGTGTTTAAATTTCCAAGTAATTAATATCATGAAAATATGAAATGATTTAAGTAGAATATGGTTGTGGTGATAAAATGGTAGGTATGTATGTTTTTATGATATTAATTTCCAATTTTTGTGTAAAATGGAAACTAACTAGGGTAAAATGTGAATATAAAGGGGAAAATTGGTTAGGGGAAAAAGTGGTGAGCAAACCTCCAAGGGCCCCATGCCCTCGAAATGCTACCTACATAGCCCCAAAGTGAAAAGGGTCCCCAGGATGATGTATTTCTTACGCATAATCTAGGCAATAATATGATAGGGGATATGAATGGGTTGATAGGTTTTAGGCATGATTAAGTCTAGTTCATTTAGGAAAGGTTGAGTATAGGTTAAATAGGCATGGTTGTTGTCTAGGTTGAATAGGTGTGGGTGATTTTTGTGGAAGAGGAATTACAAAATAAATGTATTGAAGGTCCAGTTCTGTGAAGAAGGATCAATAAGTAAGAAAATAGGTGAATGGTAAGAGGAAACAAAATTCCACCCGAGTGTAAGAACCATTATGAGTCTATCATATCAAAGATTGGCCTATGAACATAAGACCCTAAATCCATTGCATGATTGATTATTCTAGAGGTGATGAAGGTAACATGATCACAAAATATCACATTTTTAGCATGTCCCTTGAGTAGGTAGAAGATTAGAAAGGAAAGACGGTGAGGTGAAATAGGTTTTTTAATGTAACCTTGGTGTGAGATAACTTGCCTTCCTCTTTCGCAAGATACCCAAAATCAAAATAAGAAATTCCATGATGAAAAATTTATCTTTTTCTTTTTTATTTTATTTTATAGACTAGATCAATGCAGGAATTCTATATGGGATGAATATAATATCTCCTTGAGGTATTCATGAAGCTGATCGATGCGGGAAGCTTCAAAATATTTTATTTTTATTTTTGTAGAAATAGTCTTCTTTTTTGACTAGACTATGTACAATATGGCTAGCTTTGTATAGTTGTCCTTCAAGGGAGCAGTCTATTTATATCAAAGACAATTGAAAGATATATGTCCTTTTCGAGGGATTCATCTTTTTGCTATAATTTTTACTTAAGGAGTTTGAATTTATAAATCCCATATATTGCTTTTGAATTGTTTTTTGGACTTTTAGGTCATGGACAAGACTATAGAGAAGTATATGCTTCTTTTATGAAGACAAATCACATAGGGGTTAGCTATGAAAGAGAGGTTTTAAGTGAAAAACAACCATGAGATTCCATCTTGAAAAGGATGAAAAGTATCCATGAGAATCATGTCATGAGTATATTTGTGGTGCTCATATTGAAGATAAGGCTCAAAGGTGATGATTAAACACATGATTCTTTTTTTATTCGTTGATCCTTAAAATAGGTAAGTGGAAGGTGAATGTTGCTCGGGATGAGCATTCAATAAACATAAGGTGATATAAGACTTGATTTAACAATAGAGTGGTCTAATATGCAAGGAATTGAGGGCTCAAGTTTGGGTTTACCTTCAAAAGAAGATAAACGATAAGCACCTGATCCATAAGCATGTATAATGATATAGGTTCTAAGCCAATTAGGAGCGAAATTTCCCTGTTTACTTTTCTCCACTTTTGTTACATGTTGATTTTCCTTCAGGATGAGGTCACCAACCTGGAAGGTTCATTCTTGGACACATTTATCGTAGGCATGTTTGATACATTTTTAGTAGATTTGGAGGTGATCAAAAGCATTTAGATGACATTCATCTAATAACTCAAGTTGTACCAAAATCCTAGAGAAAATCATCATCATTGAGCATATCTTTGAGTGAGATACGAAGAGATGGAATTTGGAATTTGAGAGGCAAGACAACCTCTATACCGTAGACCAAAGAGAAAGGTGTGGCAGTAGTTGAGGTGTGAATACTAGTGTGATAATCCCATAAGGTAAAATGAATGTGCATGTGCCAATCCTTACCAATATTGTCAACCAATTTCATTAGAATTTTTTTAGATTTTTGTTAGTCGATTCGGCTTGGCCATTTTTTTGAGGATAATAAGGTGAAGAAAAAATGAGTTGAATGTCAAAGGCATCATAGAGTTTCCATAGGGTTTTGTTTTTGAAATATTTTCTCGTTATTAGTGATGAGGCGATGAGGAACACCAAAGTGAAAAATGATGTGATGGTTGATAAATTCACATATTTTCTTATCTTTTATAGAAATAAGAGGTACGGATTCCACCCATTTAGTGTAATATTTGGTAGCGGTAATAATCCATTGATGACGTTGGGAAGAATGAGGGATGATATCTCTCGATAAGATTCAAATCCAATTGAGAGAAAGGATAAAAGTCTCGTGTAACTTTGTAAGGCGTGACTAGGGGTGTGATGAAGATTAGCATGTTTTTAACACTTCACACAACACTTGACATAGTCACAACAATCATGATTTAGGGTTGGTGATGGGTGTCATCATTCCCTTCATTTAATCAACTTCTTGTTGATGTCATATCAAACCAGGGGTGTGTCTAAAGCTATATGCAACAAGAGTAATTTTATCGATCTAGTAGTTGACTGTAGTTATTTTTGTATTTTCTGGGGGATCTCTTCAATGTCCTAAGGACTTGTTATCCAAAATTCACCCTCAAGGTAATTTTGATAACATGCATCAAATTCTCAAGTCCTGCAAATAGATTGAGTCAGGGTAAAAATTTCATGTTTCTAGGGTCCCCTCATATTTTTCTAACTCCCCTGTCCAAGAAGAAGAGAGCAAGTTCTGAGAAAATGTAAAAAATTGCATAAAAAACAAGCTCGGGCCAGAAAAAATCACGAAAAATGGCTAAGTCCTAGTCCAGGTGGTCCTTGGGACAAAATATGGGCGCGAACCGCCGAAAGGCCGCTAGCACCGCGCAACATTTGGGACATTTGGGACAAAGGGACGCGCGGGACGCGGAAATCCGAACTGGCCGAAAAGTTGAAAAATTGACTAATCAAAAACAGGCGAAATTGGGACATCTCGGGCAATTAGTGCGAACCGCCGATCACCGAAATGAGTCAAGGCAGCCCGAACAGCTTGGGCCGAAGGTACGCTGGCACACGAACCGGCCGGATCGGCCGAAATGAGAACTTAAAGTCTGGGACGCTCGGGACAAAAGTACGCGAACCGGCCAAACCGGGTGAATCGAGAAAATTTGTCCCAAACGGTCCAAAAGCAAATGGGACATCTCGTTCCGTGAGTACGTGAACCGACGGTTCGGCCGAAACAGGAACTTCTGACCGGGCCAAATGGGACAAAGGGACGATGGGACGCGGATAAAGGAGCCAAAGGCCAATCGATCACGCCACGTGTCACCTAAGAAAAGGGACATGGAAGCCCATTTCGGGTGGTTCAAGAATTTGTCCCACGAGCATAGGGACATTTGGGACAAAGGGACGCGTGGGACGCTTTGAAAAGCCGAAGCGGCCAAAGACAGAGGAGAAAAGTCAACGTTTGGTCCGGAAACTTCAAACGGCCATAACTTTTGACTCCGAGCTCCGATTTTCACAAAATTAGACTTTCTGGAATGAGCACGACGTCCTCTACGCCTATTAATTTTAATGAGGGTAGATATATTTAAATAAAAGAAACATATTCGGCTCCCAATCAATGCTCATTCCCACAAATGATAGAAAACGCCCGCGACCCAAAATAGCTACCCGCACTCGTATGGCCATAAATTTTGCATTTCTCAACGAAATCGCACAAAATTGGTACCATTGGAATCGTGGTTCTGAGCCCGATGCACAGCAATCAAGAAATTCTGGATTTGATCAGAAATTGATTGATATTTTTAAGAAAACGTGGCAAGGTTCGAATGTTGTTTTATTCGTAGTGGGAGTGCAATTAAGAGGCATGGTCATCATTCTTTCTCTCGCTAAAGCACATGGGACAAGATGGGGAGCCTTTTGCAAGTAATGTATGACCATTTCACTCAATTTAATGCCTCTTACAGTGGTTGAAGGACAGATTTCGGGATTTCCATTTTCCTTCTCTTTCCTTCTCATTTTTCTATAATCGAGTGTTGGGCTCATTGTAAAGGGAGAGTTTTTGGGTAGCAAGCTTACCAAAATTGCTTTGTGAAGCCGCAAAGTGTGTCAGCAGCCCTCAGTAGTGGACTCCTTGCATGGTGATCCGTGCCCTTATCTTGTAATAGATAATTGTGCATACTAGAAGCAATAAAATACAAGTTTGTGGATGTATCTTCCCCGCCGTGTTTTCTTGCATTCTTCTTGCCCTTTTATCTTTCCACAAGAATATTGTGTCTATTTATGTTCTTGCAGGAATTCATTATCATTGTGTGTGCTTGGAATACTACCGTGAATGCATTTTGCTAGATTATGGAGAACTGTCATCACCTCTTCTAGTGTGCACTTTACCTTTGTATTTCACACATTTGGAGATTACTCTCACATCCTCCTTTTCTCGGTGTATCACCGCTTTAGTGTAGGATTTCATTTTATGTATTCTCTTTCCCTGGTCCTTGGAAATTTAGATTAGAAAGTTAGCTTATCCCGCATTAGAGTAGATTGTGGCAGTAGTTTAGAGTAAGAACTGCTTTCTCTGGAGGTCTATCTCAAGTAAGCAAGTCCCACAACTTGGAGATAGTACCTATGTTATCCAATCACACAAAGAGTTCAAATATATGCATAGGGTGCTGTGATTCGGTGATAACAGGACTTCTTGGTAAGACCTTATTTAAATAAAAATATGAAAACTTGTCAAAGTAAACACACTAAAATATTTATTGAAAGGAAACACACTGTGCATAATGGAACACACACTTTATGTTGGAAATAAACACACTCGATTTAGAAGGCTTAAAAACAATTGTAAGAAATATAAGAATCTATCTAAAAACCTCGCAGAACAAGTATACAACAGAGTTTTACCGAAAGAATTAAAACAATACGAATTAACATATCTAAGCTATTTGATGAAGAAATATAAATACCAAATAAATGAATATTCTGGTCCTTGGGGGAGTGGGCCCTTTCTCATCCTCAAATCAGGATTTAACAAATCATAATTCTCTCAAACAAGAATGGTTATTTTATTGATAAAACATTCGGTATTACAAATGTACTGGATCTGAGTACTTAGTCTATTTCTCTTCTCTATTCTATATCTATCTTATATCGATTCTATCTATATCTACCGCAAGACTACTTTTATATACATTTTACAATCACAGCTTGTCTCAATGATTCTCGATGAAATTGAATCATGCCTGGATGATGAGTCGATTGTGGTTAATCGATAGTTATAGGTAAATCTCCCCTGATCTGCATTAAAAATCTTCTCATCCTTTCTTAATTGAAAAGGTCATAGATGTAAAATATCTAGATGTGGTTAGAAAGATAACTCCCATCGGTTCTGGAACTTTAGAGAAGTTCTAGAACCATAGGAAATCATTAAGGATCAACACCATGAGAGTTCCAGAGCTATACCAGGATTTCCAAACTAAGTCCAAAAATTTGGAACTAAATATTGGAGTTCTAGAACTAAGTCCAAAAGTTCCGGAACTAAATGATGACTATGTGATGGAGTTCTGGAACTAGCTTGGAAGTTCTAGAACTAAGCTATGTAGGAACAGATGCTATCAAAAACATACTGAATGCCACCTGCTTCATTTCCTTGACTGATTAGACCTACTTTATTACAAAACTAAATTTCAACACACACTTCATTAGGAATTTCAGAGCTTTTAAGCATTAGAATCACAATCAATCAAAAGATAGACAATTACATTCTAACTCATATCAGATTAACTAAAAGTCACAAAATGCAATCAAACTTAATAAAAAGGAGAGTAAGATGAGATCATATATTATACATTAATCAGACATATTCTGGCCTCATAATTTCCCCACACTTATTTATTTGTAAGTCCCTTTACAAACTTCATTATTCAAAAGTGGGGTCATATGTTCTGCATTCCATTTGATTACTCGATCAAATGGCTGAAATTAGATTTCCCAATGCTTAAGCTCAGATGTACTGTACCCAGCTCCTGCTTCTATTTTCCTCTCCCACTTTTCAAATTCAGCAGGATCTTGAGGTTCTCTATTTTGCCAAGGAGACATGGGGGTGAGAAGTAGAGGGGCCTTGTTCGCATTCCCATCCATATTTTCCCATAGGTTTCATTGACTTGGGGAATTATTGTGCATAATGCTTTTTCCCTTTCTAAACTCCAGATCAAATTTGTAGGGGAAATTACTTCCCTTCTTTTCAAAGAAATAGTAAGGAGTTCCCACCTCTTTGAGCATCCTTCATAAATATCTTCAAATTTTTTCCTCCTCATAGGAGGTGAATGACATCAATACTCTTTTGCAGAATGGCAAGGTAATGTGTCTTAAATCTCATATCAAAGGCATGAGTTCTAAAATTCATGACGAAGGTAAGGTTTGCCATAGTGAGCTCTCATACAGAGACTAATTGAGATAGCTTTTACTAAAAACTCAAATTCCCTTTCCTTCCATGTAATTTGGTTTTACAAAATAGAGACAAATGCATTGAGTTGGCTCTCCCCCACATACAAGTTGATCATAAATCCTGTGTTTTTCTCTAGCATAAAATTACAAAGATAAAATTCACACAAGAGATTTTTTTGCTCAGGGTTGGATAGAGAGTAAGTTGTCATGAATTCAGATTCATCTTTTAGTTCATGTGGAAGCCCACATGCAATTCTTGACAGTTGTCAGAATGAAATGCTCTTCTAAAAACACACTATATGTAGGAGAGGGCCTCCTATAGGAAAGCAATTTCTCACTCATAATACAAACCATATGAATTTTTGCAAGACATTTATATTTATTTCCTTCCTCATAAAACTTTTCTTCCCATTCTTTTCTTGCCTTCATCTCTTCTTCCATCTTGGTCTTCAATTCTTCATTTGATGTTTTGGCTTCTCTGAGTTCCCTGCAAGTGTCATTCCATAGCTGTTTGAGTGGAAAATAGGTTAACTCAGTTTGTGCAGAGACTATGGACACAACACTCTATTTTCTGGAAGTATGAAATTCTTCCTCTTTTTCTATCAGTTGCTTCTTGGTTGCTGATAATTCCTCAGTCTTAGCTGCAAGTATAGTCATTAGCTCATCAATGAGCATTTCCCTTTGTTCTAATTTAAGTTTGAGGAAATCCAATTCCTCATCCTTTTCTTTGATAATGAGCTCTGCTCTAGACAAGAACAGAGCCTATTTAACTTGTTGTCTTTCTTCTTCCTCTGAAATTACTTAAGGAGTTGGGCATTCTTCCTCTATCAAAGGAAATTTTCCTTTTCTTCTCCAAGATGCCAACTCTTCTTCTTCATGTGGCAATGCTTGATGGTTCAGCCAATTCTTAAAAATCTTGCTCTTCAAGTCTCTCCTCTCCTCTGTCCATTTCAACTTGACTTGGCTCAGGTGGAGTCATGGCCATGCTACCCAAAATGTCAGCAACTTCCTTTTCCATCCTTTCCTACTCACTCCTTCCTCCGGGGTTTCTTTGACCTCTTATGAACTTTTCTTTTCTGGGGAAGTTCAACATGCCCACCAAAGGATTTATTTTTAGAGATTCTTCTTATTATTCTTTCTCGCTCTTACATGGGTGAGCTATCACTATCGAGATAGATATCGCTCCCAAAAAGCTGCTACAAGTGCAGAAGAAGGAATTTCCTTCACAGTACATAAGGCTCTACTTATTTTGATCTTTCTCACCGACCTTCTTCTTTTTAGTATTTTTCTCTTTCCATTTCCCTCTATTATTATGTAGGGGCATCAATTTCCGTTTAGTTGAAGGAGAGAATGGGGTTGGAATTATCCTTTTGATAATATTAGGTTTTTCTTGAATTTACCAAGAAACTTATCTCAAATTTCTTCTCTATTCTTCTTTGACAGAAAATGGTGCTGGCATATTAAATGAATCGGACCATGATGCCTAATTGTCCCAACACCCCAGAATACCTCTAAGCCATGGCCTAGATAGAATATAAAAAGAAACTCTGGAAGGTTTATTATGTACCCAAGTTTGTTGCTCCATACTTAAGATATATGAGAATTTTTAGGACTTCTTTCCCACATACCAAAATTTACCATCACAGTTAAATATTTCACTATCCAAAATACTACCTCGACAAAGGGCTTGGGTAAACTGGATCTTTTGACCCTTTTATGATTTTCTTTGTATTATAGATGTAGTGGGGTTTAGTTTCTCCTTATTTGAGTAATACTTCAACCAGCTCTTTCAAGTCCCTCGACAGTTGTGGGACATGCACAATTGCACTCCGACATTACTTACGATTTACATAAAAAGGAATAAATATATTTCTCACCTTTGTCCTGGATTGTTCTAGGTTTATGACGAATTCTCTTACCAATTCGTCATTATGCCTTGAAAATTTCTTCAGGAACTCTAGCCATCCTGCATGCTCAAAGATAGATGTCACTTCTTCATCTGCGAGCAGCTGGGAATCATCCTCTGGTTCTGATTTCTTCTTAATCCCCATATCAGCTTGAGTTCTGTCTCTTTTGATTTTGTGTGAATTAGTTGTAGGCCCTTTTTCTTAGTTGCAGAACTGATGAATTTGGCTGCGGAACCTCTATTCTTAGTTGCAAAACCTCAGTTCTTAGTTATGGAACTTTTGAATTCTTTGTTCTTTGTTGTGGAACACAAACTTAATTCGATGCTCCTTTCTCAAAATATCTCTGCAACTTATTTCACTTGATTTTTGTAATAATGATTACTAATGATAACCATGCCGCCACTTATTCCATCCAAATCAACTTCATGATTACACACTTGTAATCATAATGTATAAATAGATGACTCATCATACCTACTTTTAAATTAAGTCAAATCACACATGTAAACATTTAATCAACCCTAAATAATTTAAATGATAAATTACCATCCTTGATGATGTAATCCTTTTGCTATGATGACTTTTCATTCCTACAAGTGGAACAAAACACAATTAGATAAGACAACCGAATTCAAAAGAATTCCCTTATTTGAACTAGCCAAAAAGAGGTCAACCGCCATTTTCTTGTTTTCAATTGACCTTTGAGAGAATTTATTTTTATTTTTTTTTTTTTTTGGGAAGAAAATGCCATTTTCAGTTTTCATTTTCTTCCTTTATTCTAGATCTATCATCTGGCTATTTGATCATTTTGGAAGAACTGGGTTCTTCCATATGATCAAATTCTTTGTTTGCTTCAATCTTCCTCAAGAATTCATCCTTAGTGGGGTTTCCTATAGAGTTTCAACCTATGTCCATTGACCAAGAGTGTTTTGTCATTGCCATCAATGGGAAGTAAATCGAATAGAACCATTGTCAAATATCTTCTCAATTTGATAGGGTCCCAACCATCCTGTTCTTAATTTTCCCTTGAATTGTTGGTACTTAGAATCGAAACTGAAGAATGCCCAGTCTCTTGCTTTTAATTGCCTTTACTTGATATGTGTGTCATGCCATTGTTTCCTTTGCTCTTGAATTATCTTTGTTTGCTAAAGTGCTTCCAACCTTAATTCATCCAACTCATTGAGTTGAAGGATTCTTTATTTTTGAGCTGCATTCAACTCAATTCCCACCTTTACTATTGTCCTCAATGTTTGAAGTTCAAACTCTATAGGAAACAAGGTATTTTTCCCATAGACTAATTCATATGGTGAAAACCCTGTTGTATTTTTTCAAGTTGTATTATAAGCCCGCATGTACGACTTTACGTAGTCTCTTTACCCAATATTTTCCTCCTAGATTCAATTGCTTTGGTAAGGATGTTCTCTAATTCTCTGTTTGTTACTTCAGCTTGTCCATTTGACTGTGGGTGGTAAGGAGATGACTTCCTATGATTGATTTGGTAATACCTTGTGAAATCTTGGATCATATTAGACATGAATTGTGGTCCCTGATATGAAACTATGCTCCTTGGTGCTCTAAACTTTATCATAATTCTGTTCCAAAGGAAATCAACAACTGCTTTTTCTTCAGTGGCATTTGTCAATGCCTGCACTTCTACCCATTTTGTCACATAGTCAGTACACACAAGAATATATTCCTTCCCTTGTGAAGGAGGATTAAAGGGACCAAAAAAATCCAATCCTCATCTCTCAAATGGTTCAACCACAACTTGAGGTCGAAGAGGCATTTCATTGGTGAAAGTTGGTTGTCTCATCCTTTGACAAGGATCACACCTCTTTATATATCTATTCACATCCTTGTATAGAGATGGCCAATAATAACTAGTGCCAAGTATCTTATGAGTTGTTCTTTTCACTAAATAGTTTCCTCCACTTGGTTCATCATGACATGCTCGAGGATGTTTAAAGATTTCATCCTCTCTTACACACTTTCGAGTAAGAAAAATCAGACCACATTTAAAAGCATTCCATTTAACCATTTGAATTGTGCACTAATTTTAATTAACTTCTTTATTTGTTTCTTAGTGAAAGAAGGAGGAAAATTCCTATTGTAAGATAATTTTCCATATCAAAGCAAACCATGGTGTACTTGCACGAGATTGCAAATAGTTGTTCATCCGGAAAGTTATCCTTGACTAGATCTTTCTCCCTGTGGTGGTTAGTCTTGACAAAAATTAGCTACCACATTAGATTTACTGGATTGTCCACAATGCAATTATTAAATTCTTGCAAAAGAAATAACCATCTAATTATTCTTCCTCCAACCACCGGTTTGTTCATTAAATACTTAATTGTTAAATGATCTGTGTGTACAAATATCTTGTACCCTAAATGTAATTTCTGAATTTATTGATTGCATAAATCACAAAAATTCCTTTTCAATGGTGGTGTAATTCTTTTCAGTGGGAGTAAGATTCTTGCTAAGATAATAAATGGCATACATCTTTCCTTCCTCATCTTTCTTGTCCCAATACTGCACCAATGGAATAATTTGAGGCATCTATTTGGATATGAAATAGGATTTTCCCAATTAGTTCCTCTCAATATTGGGGCACTTGATTAATTTTTCTTCAATTTCTTCAAAAGCATGCGACACTTTTCATCCCAAAGAAAATCACAGTCCTTGGTTAACAAATTAAACATGGGGCAAATTTTTTTACTTGAAATATTTTATAAAGCACGTATAGTACCCAACATGCCATAGAAATGATTTGATATTTGTGGGGGTTTGAGGAATAGGTAAATCTGAAATGATCCTAATTTTGTTTTGATCCACCTGAATTCCTCTTTTTGAAATATGGTGTCCTAATACAATCCCCTCATCCACCATCATCAAACACTTTTCATCACTAAGAGACAAGTTGTGTTGTTCACATCTTGTTAACACTCTATCTAGATTTCTTAAAGCATATTCAAATGTATCTCCATGTATAGTGAAGTCATCCATATATACCTCAACATAATCATTTGTTAGATCAGAAAAGATTGCAAGTACAACTCTCTGGAAAGTTGCAAGAGCATTGCATAAACCAAATGGTAACACCCTATAGGAAAAGGTTCCCCATGGACATGTAAATGTAGTTTTGTTCTAATCTTCAACAAGAAACTCTGATCTGATTGTACCCACTAAATCCATCCAAGAAAGAAAAGTATTGTTTACCTGAAAGGTTATCTAGGACTTGATTTATGAATGGTAAGGGAAAATAATCTCTCATTTTGGCTTTGTTCAGGCCTTCCTATAAATCAACACATATTATTCATTTTCCATCTTTTTGGAAACAATTGCAAGAGGAGATACCCACTGGATAGCTAAGATAGGGTAGATGAAACCTACTTGTAATAGTTTTTCAATTTATTGTTTGACTATATCCCTTAAAGCTGGGTTAATCCTTCTTTGAGGCTGCCTAATTGGTTTAATGTTTTCAGTATAGATGTGATGAGTGCAAATACTTGGATGAATCCCCTTCATGTCTTTGTAATCCCAAGAAAAATATTTAGTATGATTTTTTAGAACATCAAACAATTTAGCTTCTTCATCCTCCTTCAACCAATTAATGTTTAAAGTTTTACCCAGGTTGAATTTCAACATGCTTGGTTCTAATATGTGATGAACTGATTTGTGGGAAGGGTTTCATTAAAGTATTTAATGGACATGCATGTGGTAACAACATATGGTATGTAGCAACATCTCCAAAAGTTCCTTGAGACAGAATACTAGAAAAATGACAATAATGAGAATTATGATACTTATCTCTTTGCAGGCCAAATTCTTCGTCACTGCTACTTTCCATAAATTCTTCACCACTTCCTGATGTACTTGAAACTAAAGCTATTGATTCATCCTCTCCCCACGAGAAATCTCATTCCTCAGAGAAATCATTTTTAATCAAAGAGAATTATTGTTGACATGGTTTCGAACAATACCGCAAGTTCCTCGAACTATATTCGCGAGTTCGGAACTAAGTTCATGGGTTCTAAACTAAGTTCCTAGGTTTCAAACTATGTTCACAGGTTCTAAAACTAAGTTCACGGGTTCCGAACTATTTCTAATTGCTTCGAGGACAATAGGTTCTCATCCAATGGTGGATTAATCATCTCTTCTACTTCTCTTACATGATCCTGCAATGTGATCATAGCCAAAGAAGATTGTCATATCACCCGACTCGCAATCTATTAAAGTAACAATCGTAGCTAACCATGGTCTACCCAAAATAATGGGATAAGCCAATGTTTTACGTTTTGGTCAGTAGTATGAGGAATTAAACTATATATTCCCATGACTCCACCATAACTACCACGTCTTTCAATAATTCCTTCTGGTTTTGCTACTGATCGGCCTCGCCATCTACAATATGGTATTAGTAGGTTGTATACCCATTAATGGTGATGTTTTTAGAGTATTCACTGTCATTACATTTATAACAGCTCTCCCAAATCAATCAAAACATTATGTACATCCTTCTTTCCTATAGAGTCAAATAACAAGACTTCTAGGATCTCCATATTTGGGAAGTAAATTTTTTCCGGTAATAAATCAATCAAGTGTCCCATCTACTTTGATAGTCTTGGGTATTGTTTCTTCCTTCCGTGATTTTTCAAACATAATATTTTGATTAATTTGTTCAATTTCGAATGTCCTTAATTCCTTGTAACATTGGTATTTCAATATTCAATTTCCTTAATTCCTGTACCAATTCAGACTCTTTGATTTCTATAGCTTCTTTGACTCTTTCTCCTGGAAATGGAGTCTTAGTAGTGTTTCTATTTGGCTCCTTTTATTTTCTTTCTATATCCTCTTTTGGAACAACAAGATTAGGATTTTCATTTTCTTCTCTGTCATTTTAGTGATTACAAGGGGTGGACTATTAATGATTTTCCCGATCTAGTTTGAATATCCTTACAATCCATAAAGATGTAAATCAATTGATTTTTCTAGTTCTATTCCATAAACAAGAGTTGTTTTTTTGTTTCTTGGATTTGATACTGGCCGTGCTAGCATTTGTGTTTGACTACATTCTAAGTTTGTGAATTTTGTATAGGGGATCCCCATGATGGCTGTTGATTCTAATTTGGATATGTTCTTCCTCAGCATAATTACTAGGGTTCCATCTAGGTCAGTGACCAAGCATAAGGATTTCCTTGACCGGTTCATGGTTATTGATGTCCCCGAGCATACCAAACTTGATTTTCCCAATCTTGAGGGTTCCAAGTTGGTTGAGGTACTCAAGGTGGTTGCCCCCAATTTTGTGGTATCGATTGAGCAGCCCATGGCATCGTCCATGGATTAGAGGCTGATCTTGGCATAAACTACCCTTGGTTAGGTTGTCTTTGAACAAAATTCAATTCTTTTTATCAGTAGATGAGGCACGGGTTTGTTTAAGCTAATTTTAATAACAGGAAGTAAAGAACAAACATCGTATCATGTTCTTTAGATTCACAAATAAGACACATTTCTATTTTATGCAAAGGATAGTTCTTAATGCATGCTTCTTCTAGCATCTAGGACAATACATAGCCAATGGTTCAGTTTTGGAGTTTGCTTTAGCTTGTAATCCTTCCATGGTAGAGGTTAATTGCACTAAAATGTATGTTTTAAAGTTTTCTTACTCATCCATTAGTTTTTCATATCTAGATTCAGACTTTTCACTAATTTTTCTTTTCTAGGTCTACCTCTCATTCTGTAATAGCTTCTAAAAATCTCTTTAATTCCATTCATTCTTATTTGATCAATGTCTCCACCTCCTATCAAGTTAAGGGTTTCTCTAGAATCATCATTCAAACCTTTAAGAAAAATGGTTTTACTTAACTCCTCAGAAAGCACAAATCCACATATTTTGCTAACAAAGAGAAATCTATCTAAATAGTCTTCTATGTTTTCATCATCCTTCTCGCTTTATTTTGAAGAATTATTCCTTCCTATTTCTACCTCTACAATAATCTTGGTATTTATCTAGGAAGGAAGTATCTATTTGTGCCTGGGCAAGTGCTAATAGAGTTGGATGGTAATCCCATGAACCATCTCATTGCCGCATCCTTCAAAGTGGATGGGAACAACTTGGGTTTTTGATTATCTATTTTATAATCATAGGTCTAACATAGTACCTTGAACTCAAACAGAAATTGGTCGATCTTCGATGACATCCCTCTAAATGTGGGTAAATGTGTAGGTAAGATATTTTTCATTGATGTATCATCATCTCCCAATTGGATTGGATAGGTAAAGGTCCTATCAGGGTACTCTCTCGCTTCTCGTGCCATTTTAAAAATATTTTCTAAATTTTCCTCCCAATCAATGTGGTAAGTGGTATGCCTTGGGGAAGGTGAAAATCAGAGTAGGAGGTTGACTACTCAATTGAGAATTTAAACTCGCCTAAATGGATCTTGAGTAATATGCCTTCTCCTAAAAGTTCCACTTCCTTCAGGTGACTAATCTAAGAATTCCAAAAATGGCAATTATGTTTCTTGTCTGACAGGGGATGATGGTGCCTCCAATTCTTTATCAATTTCCTTACTTTGACTAGAGGATGTTATGAATTCATGTGAATATGTTTTTGAAGGAATCTACCTTGTGAGTCTCTTGGTCTACTCATATATTTTGTGATATAGCAGGGAAGATCCTTCAACTACTAGATGTATGTTTTGTTGCTCTTGCTAACACTTAATTAGAAAGTTCCAACTAATGATCCCTAGAACCGGCACAAAAATGATGGGTGTCATCATTCCCTTCATTTAATCAACTTCTTGTTAATGTCATATCAAACCAGGGGTGTGTCTAAAACTATACGCAACAAGAGTAATTTTATCGATCTAGTAGTTGACTGTAGTTATTTTTGTATTTTCTGGGGGATCTCTTCAATGTCCTAAGGACTTCTTGGTAAGACCTTATTTAAATCAAACTATGAAAACTTGCTGAAAGTAAACACACTAAAAGCTTTGTTGAAAGGAAACACACTGCATAATGGAAACACACTTGCTTCTGAAAGTAAACACACTTGCTGTTGGAAATAAACACACTCAATTTAGAATGCTTGAAAACAATTGCAAGAAATATAAGAATCTATCTAAACACCTACAGGAACAAGTATACAACAGAGTTTGACTGAAAGAATTAAAACAATACAAAATTAACATATCTAAGCTATTTGATGAAGAAATATAAATACCAAATAAATGAATATCCTGGTCCTTGGGGGAGTGGGCCCTTGCTCCTCCTCAAATCAGATTTAACAAATCAGAATTCTCTCAAACAAGAATGGTTATTTTATTGATAAAACATTCGGTATTACAAACGTCTCGGATCTCGAGTACTTAGTATATTTCTCTTCTGTTCTATATCTATCTTATATTAGATTCTATCTATATCTACCGCAGTCTACTTTTATATACATTTTACAATCACAGCTTGTCTCAACGATTCTAATGAAATCGAATCATGCCTAGAATAGACGCTAAGTCGATTACGGTTGATCAAATAGTTGTAGGATAAATCTCCCAGATCTCGTGTTCGAAATCTTCTCATCTTTTCCCGATTGAAAGGGTCAGATGTAAAATCTCCGAGATGTGGTTAGAAGGATAACTCCCATTAGTTATGGAACTTCGAGAAAGTTCCGGAACCTTAGGAAATCATTAAGGATCAACACTCGTGAGAGTTCGAGCTATACCTGTGGATTTCTAGAACTAAGTCTAAAATTCCGAACTAAATACTTGGAGTTCTGGAACAAATTCTCAAAGTTCCGAACTAAATGATGACTGTGTGATGGAGTTCCGGAACTAGCTTAGAAGTTCCGAAACTAAGTTGTGTAGGAACATATGCTATCAAAAATATACTGAATGCCACCTGCTTCATTTCCTCGACTGATTAGACCTGCTTTATTACAAAACTGAATTTCAACACACACTTCATCAGGAATTTCAAAGCTTTTAAGCATTAGAATCACAATCAATCAAAAGACAGACAATTACATTCTAACTCATATCAGATTAACTAAAAGTCACAAAATTTAATCAAACTTAATGAAAAAGATAGTAAGATGAGATCATATATTATACATTAATCGAACATATTCTGCCTCATTAGTTTGCCAAAGAATAGCCTAGGCAAAGGATGGACTTAGTAATAGATAAGCCATTGAAGTGACCCCAACAAATCCCATCGTGAACTTCCTTGATGGTGTATGTAATTTCAGAATTTGTAAGGCATTGTAAGAGGATTTCATCAAATCCACATTTATAGAGAAAACCACCCATGATGACTGCAAGCGCACGAATGTTTCGCTCCTTGCAGAATAGACTTGCTTCTATCCTATCATTCCTTTGAGAAACAGATAAGGGTTAGGGCTAGAGGAATACCGTTGAATGTTGAGATGGTGTGCGCACTATAGAGAGAGATCGATCGACTGCGAAGAACTCCTTTTTGTCTTAGAAGGACTACTCGCAAGTAAGAATACAGACCACCAGATTTTAATTAGACAATAAATGAGGGAGCTGCCTTAGGCCCAGAAATATAAAACTTCCTTTCGAAGGTGGTCATTCCCCTTTAATACGAATTAACACAAATGATAACAAAGAAAGCTATTGCAAAATCACGATTTAGGTATCTTGTTACAAAGCAATAGAAGCTAAATTATCAATAATAAAGCGCCACGTTGTTTTTGAAGCATCGGTCGCTGATACGCTCAAAGAGTTATAGGATAAACCAGATCGATCCGAGGTCATAGGTGGCAAATAGGCGAGAAAAAGGTTTCGGTAGTATAAGTCACAAAGGACCGACGCCGGCCACCGGGTAACCGACCATGTTAGAGAACCACCGCCGGTAGGGGATAAACGATACCCTGGTAGTGGTCAAAATCTAAGTGCTTCGGATAGAGGTTGGTCAGTGAAGGTGATCAGGGGTTATTAAGATTGGGGATGGCTAAGAGGGAATGATGGGAGGATAGGAAGACTCGAGTGTGGTAAAATGGCCTTCTGGGCAATATCAGGATGTATGGGTGAAGGTTAAGTGCAGTATGTTGCTGGTAGTAGATCTAGGAATAAACTTATGATTACTATTAATCAACAGGCTCAAGAAAATGGTGCTTAGAAACATATAAAACACTACTTACTCATCCCCGATGCGATGCACGTTTCAGATCGTGATGATGAAGACAGGACCCAAGTTGGATGATCTGACAATCCAAGATGAGTTATCTCCTCTTCTGATGCTCGGATGAGTGTTACTGGGCTCGTTATTCAAAATAGCGCCTTGGGCTTGATGTCCTTCTCTCGCAAACTCTTCTTGCTTCTTCACTTGTCTCTGCTCGCCAAGTAAAAACTGGATCCTTTCAATGATTTCTCTTCCTTCTTTTTCCGATCAAATGAAAATCCGATCTTTGTTTTTGTCGAAGTGGTCATTTACTGGGAACCGATGGTGGTTAAGCAACCGATGGCGGTCGAGTAGAACCGGTATCGGGCCAAAGTGGGCTATTTTTAGTAAAATAGCCAACTTTCCCTCCTTTTCTCCCGAGGGATTAGTCATGGGCTTGGTCAAGTAATTATGAAGTTGGTTTTAGGTGCGGATGAGGAGTAATTAGTCATAGGTGTAGAATTGGACCAAGTTATAGGTCTTAATTAGGTTAGTTTAGGTTAAGACTAGGTCATGATGAGGTGGCGACATGAGGTGGTGTATGGCGATGTGGATTTATTAATTATAAGGTAATTAATAAATAATTTGGTAAGGTTTAGGTGATGAGGTTAGGTTGCGAAATGGGATGCGGGTACAGGTGTCGTAATGACACAAATTTGTGTCTACATTAGCCCCTTATTGTCGTGTAGTTTGTTTTGTAAAGCTATACTGACAATAATAAGAAGTGGTTACCCCAAGGGCATAGGTAATCCCCCAAATCTATCAGAGATTGAGGTAGCGTGAAAGTAGGGATAGGGTTGATAAAGGGTAAATGGTGTTGAGATAATGGTAAGAGGGTGGGGTAGGTCCAAGGAAGCGTGACGCACGTTGAAATGCAAAGAGCTGCGACTGTGGTATATGATTCAAGAGAAAATAAGCAATTCATAGGCAAAGGTCGATAGTTTATCCAAACAAGGGTGATATAATCTTGGTATCCAAGGCATAGGAAGTAGCTCCGTGGTATATAACGGTAAGGTACAAGAACATTTGGGCATGTTCTGCAAAGACTAAATGGTTGGTTTGGTTGAGATAAACGCCACGGTCTAAGTCTAGGCAAAGTTGGTCGACCGATCAAGTCAAGGACCCCGATCATGCTAAAACACGAACAAGAGAGCTCGATTGAAAAAAAAGGTACATGATGGATGGATAAAATAAAACGTTGATTGTGGGTATGGTATTTAATCGCTGCCTTAGGTCGGGCCAAATGGTTAAAGCAATGCGGCCTTGGTCGGGCCAAATGGGTTGGTTGCGGCCGTGGGTCGAGCCAAATGGTAGGTTACGGCCGTGGGTCGGGCCAAATGGTAGGTTACGGCCTTGGGTCGGGCCAAATGGGTTGGTTGTGGGCCTTGGGTCGAGCCAAATGGTTGGTTATGGATGTGGGTTGAGCCAAATGGTGGGTTACTACCGGGTCGGGCCAAATGGTAGGACTGACGGCCTTGGGTCGGGCCAAATGGGTTGGTTGCGGCCTTGGGTCGAGCCAAATAGGTTGGTTGGTGCCGGGGTCGGCCCAAATGGTAGGTTACGGCCTTGGGTCGGGCAAATAGGTTGGTTCATGCGGTCATGGGTTGGGCCAAATGGTAGATTACGGCCTTGGGTCGGGCCAAATGGGTTGATTGCGACTGGGTTGGGCCAAATGGTAGGTGACGGCTTGGGCTCGCCAATGAAGTTAACAAAGGGTCACAACGAAGGTGGATATGGCGATGTTGGTAGAAAGGGCTATTAGTAAATAAGGGCCAAATTGGGGTAGAGGTGAGATTAAACCGATATCGACAGTATGACCGATATCGGGTTAGATGACCGATACCGGATTCCTTAGGGCACAATAAAATGATATCGCTTATAGGTCAAAACCTATAAAAAGAAAATACGGCTGGTCATTGTCACATTGTCAATTTGAAAACCAATTGAGTTGTCTAGGTGGATTGCGACTGGGAGGCACAGGCGGGTGAGTACGAGAGGATTCCTCTAGATCACGGTGGCGACAATTTGGGTTCATTCAGATATTCCTATGACATATAGACCATACATGAGGATCGACGCCGAGGCAACATTCTCACCTCCCGACCTACACCTCTGTAAGGGCCGAAAGAGATAAAGCACCCGATCGTAGGGTTATGGATGCGGAACGATAGAGGTGTATAGGTATGGTATAAGAGGAGGCAGCAGAGCCGCGAGGTGCACGTGAGTGCCCCGACATAGCCGTGATTACAATGAGAGAGATCGTCTCAAGAGATTTGGCTCGCCACCTTCAAACACAGGTGAATGAGACAATGGGATTTTTAGAGGCTTCACAAAGCTTACGAGTGGAGAGACTGAGGCAAGATTCCTCCACGCGAGAGGACGTATTCATATGTTACAAGAGATGTTGGCGGATCAATGGGAGGAACCAATGGCAATGGCACCTTTTCAGGATGGAGAGGCCAGGCCGAGGGGCATCGACGATCACGATCACCACCTGATTTGGGGAGGAGGTGCAAGGTCCGAGTGAACTTTATAGGAATATAAGAATAAATAAGGATGCCGGCCTCACGAGTCGATGATAGAGAAGATGTATTTGTTTAACATCTAAAATAAAACTAAATATGTATGTTCTTTTGAGTGATGATAATAATAAGAATGGTTGTGTTTTAAAATGTTGTTTTTG
Organism: Taxus wallichiana var. yunnanensis; assembly: GCA_018340775.1. NCBI lineage: Eukaryota > Viridiplantae > Streptophyta > Pinopsida > Cupressales > Taxaceae > Taxus > Taxus wallichiana. The sequence goes on from CM031235.1 coordinate 945,750,938, forward strand.
TTTGTTTTGAAAAAGGATAAAGAGGAACGTTGGCAAATAGAAATACATAAAAAATATTTATATTGACAACACATGATAAGGTATGGTAGGGGATGGTCGAGCTAACCTTGGGAGACTCCATGTCTCCTAAGTGCTGCCTACATAGCCCATTGCACAAAGCAAGGAAGGGCCTCAGACCGATGTAGTTCTCCCCTAGGATCAGGGAGAGGTGAATTCAGGCAATTTGGTTGTGGTCAGGCAATTTGTTGGTTGGTAAAAATTTGATGGTGGTAGGGTAATGTTGTTGGCGTTGGTAGGGTAAAGCAAAAGTTAGCATACCCAAGTAGTGGGGAATCGTGTCCTGATTAAGGTCAACACACAATCCTAGAGCCGAGCAAAAGAGGCAAGAGTGTCCCATAGTTGAGGAGAGCTAAACAAACCACATATTAATGTAGGATGAGCTTGAATCCCTAGGTACCTTGATAGGTAGAAGTCGATAGGTGAAAAGAGTGGTATAATCACAATATATCGGATATACGTCACGTCCCTTGAGTTTTGTTGCTTTGAAAATGGTGAGGTGAGGTGGTTGATGTGGGCGAGGTGCAGAGAACTTATTATAAGATGATTATTCTGATAAAAGAGAACCAAACCTAAATAGACAAGTCCATGACTCAAAAGTGTTTTGAAATACACGCTTTTTATTTTTATTTTATTTTGCTTGGATATAGATCGATCGATGTGGGAAGTCTACATGGGATATGTATTTTGTTGTTTTTGAGGTCTTCACAAAGCTGATCAATGCGAGAAGCTTCGATAAAGGCCGACTGTGGTATAGCTGTCCTTCAAGGGAGCAAGTCTATTTATAAGCAGATGCAATTTTAGTGCATAGCCTGTCCCTTCTGGGGAGCAAATTATATATAATAGTAGCAATAGTTTGGCATATAGCTGTCCCTTCAAGGAGCAATATTGTATAATTTAGAGGTCTAGATGTCCGTTGGGCATAAAGCATCTAGTTTTTGTAAGAAGTTTGACTCAAGAAAATCCCATAAGTGTTTTAATTAAGAATGTGTCATTTTGATACTTTGAAGTCATGGACTAGACTAAAAAGGGGAAGGCATCTTTTAAGGGGAGGTGATAATCAAACCATGTGAGCTGGATTTGATTCTGAGATGGAAGAAACAAAGTGTATGCGGTGGTAAATGAGCTCAAGGGACGAGCGTAAGGTAGATAAGAAGTGATATAACACTAATTTCAATAGTAGAATGGTCGAAGATGCAAGGCATTAAGGGGCTCAGGCTCAAGTTTACCATTAAGTAAAGCTAAATGATAAGTGCCTGATCCATAAGTGTGAGTGATAATGTAAGGCCCAATCCAATTAGGAGCAAATTTTCCACGTTTGCTCTTTTCTAGTTTGGTTACATGTTGATTCTCTTTGAGGACAAGATCACCAACCTTAAAGGTACGCTCATGAAGTCGCTTATCATAAGCACGCTTGATGCATTTTTGGTAGATTTGAAGGTGATCAAGAGCCGTAAGACGATGCTCGCAAGAAGCTCTAATTGGGCTAACCGCCTTGGCGAAATCATCATTGGTGAGAATATCCTGAAGAGATATTCTAAGGGAGGGTATTTGTATTTCGAGAGGCAAGACAACCTCTACCATATACCAAAGAAAATGGTGTGGCATTAGTGGAGGTACGAATGCTAGTACGATAAGCCCAAAGGGCAAAGGGAATGTGATCATGCCAATTTCTTCCTGACTCATGACAACTTTCATGAGGATTTTGGTTAGGGTTTTATTAGAAGATTCACTTGACCGCTTGGCCATGGATAGTAAGGTGATGAGAAACTAAGTTTGATACCAAAGTTGTCACAAAGGTCTTGAACAACTTATTTTTAAAAGATTTACCATTATCTCGTTATTAGGCGATGAGGAATACCAAAACGACAAGATAATGTGATGGTTAACGAATTCAATTTTTTTTTTTTTGATTGAAATGAGTGGAATGGCCTCCACCCATTTTGTGTAATATTCAAGGTCTATTGTGGATTATCCAACGGTGACATTGTGAAGAGGGTGGGTGGATCTCACCAATAAGGTCTAAACCCCATTGTGAGAAAGGCCAAAGATCTCGTGCGACTGTAGCGGATGGCTAGGAGTATGTTGAAGGTTGGCATGTTGTTGTCACATAACACAACGCTTAACATATTCGTAGCAGCATGTTATTAAGAGTAGGCCAATAATAACCTAGGCGAAGGATTCGTTTAGCCACTGGCAAGGCCACTAAAATGTCCACCACAAATACCGCCATGGATTTGTTGGATGGTATAGGTGACCTCCGCACCGGTTAGACATCGAAGGAGGATGCCATCAAAGCCACGTTTATAGAGGAGTCCCCATGACAACATAACGAGAAACACTTTTAAGAAAAGCACATTTTCCGTTACTAGTAAGGTCGTGAGAACAGAGGTCAGTAAGGTAGTCGTGAAATTGGTGTACTGTGTGAATATCTTGTGAATTAGCGACACATTATTTATCATACAAACAACCGGGCTGAGTAGGATGGGGCAAAAGTTGTTGACCAAGACGAATATGTCGTAGTCAACAGTGAGGCAGAATTTGCGAGGCTAAGCAAGCCATAGTATCCGTAAATTTGTTAGTGGAGCGGGAATGGTCTGGATAGAATAACGAGTAAATGAGGTCAAAAGTGAATCCACGTAATGTTTGTACTTTTGAAGTTCCTCATTCTTACATTGGTAGATGCCCATAACTTGATTGACTACCAATCGAGAGTCACCAAAAATATTAATGGATTTGACACCTAAGTGTAACGCAACCCGAGACCTGTAACGAGGGCCTCGTATTCCACAAGATTATTAGTGCAGGGAAATCGAGCCGAATGAAAGAGGCATAGGTTCAGCCAAGAGGGATGAGAACAATGCCGGCTCCTCCACCGCGCCGGCATTTGGATCCATCAAGAAGAGGGTCATTTGATATGACTCTTCCCGAGTGAAAGAGTGGCGATGAGTTCATCGGGAAATTAAAATTGGTGAATTGTTCCCTGTAAAGGGGCCTCAGTAAGTTGGTCCGCAATAGTTTGTCCTTTGATTGACTTCTGTTGACAAACTCAAGGTCGAGGTCAGAGGAGCATAAGCCATCGGGTGATGCGTTGGTTTAGATGTGGTTTGGCATACATATAATGAATGGGGTCCGTGTTGGTGATGACAAAAGTTTTGTGATTCAGAGGTAATGTCGAGTTTGGTGGCTACGAATGATAGGGCTAGGCACAATTTTTCTACATGTGTATACCTAGTCTCGTAATCCACGAGAGTACGACTTATATAATAAACGGCTTGTTCTCGACGTGCCGAGTCCTGATGTGAGAGCATGGCTCCTATAAAGCATGGTCATGCAAGTGAAAGATAAAGGTAGAAAGGGCGATCATCCTAAGGTTGGATAAGCACGGGTGGCTGCAAGAGATAGGCTTTGAGAGCTTCAAAGGCTTGGTGACACTCTTCGCTCCATTGAAAGGCAATGTCCTTTTTAAGAAGGTGATGGAAAGGTCGACAAAGATCCGAGAGTCGGGAGATGAAACGCCGGATGGATCAGAGTTTACCCCGCAAACTACGTAATTGTTTGAGGTTTTGGGTGGGGGAATTTCTAGGATAGCTTTTACTTTAGATGGATCGACCTTAATGCCATGCAAAGAGACGATAAAGCCAAGAAGTTTTCCCAAAAGAACACCAAAGACACATTTCTTTGGTCAAGCCGGATCAATATTGTAACAGAATGTGATCAAAATAATGGTTAAAACATCGAGATGTTCACCGTGATGTTTAGATTTGCCAAGAAGATCATCGACATAATCCTCAAGGATAGTGTGCATAATGTCATGAAAATGTAAGTCATAGCCCGCTGATAGGTCACACCAAAGATTCTTAAGGCCAAATGGCATGACACGATAATGTAAGGTTCCCAAGGAGTTATGAAGGTAGTTTTATGTTGATCACCGGGGCTACCAAAATTTGATTATATCCCAAAACCATCCATGAGAGAAAGCATTTCATGGCTCACAAAGTGAGATCAACAAGTTGATCAATACTTGGGAGGGGGAAGTCATCCTTGGGGCAAGCGAGGTTAAGGTCTCGAAAATCAGGCATATCCGAAGTCCCCCCCGCTTTAGTGACAGTGTGCACGATGTTAGAAATCCATTGAGGATAGTAATAGGCAAGATGAAGGAAACAGAAAGGAGTCGCATGAAGCTCTTCTTTGACTAAGAGGGCAATGCGTGATGCATTTTCTCGCTTTTGTTTGACTGGTTTGGAATCGGGGTTTAGGTGATGTTATGACCGCAATGGTAGGATCAATTCTGACATGTCACAGTAGGGACCAAGCGAAAGCTTGGTTTGGGTACGGAGAAAGGTAGTAAAGGCGGCTTGTTCTGATGTGTTAAGGGATTGTCCGATCTTCACAATGTGAGGATCCTCCTCTATGTGGATGTTGATTTCTATAGTCGACTCATTCAACATGGTTTGAGTTTCAGATGGTAAGGCACGTTGAATATAGGAGTCGTCCGCCCCAAGGTAAGTGAGGATGGAGTCGTCATCCTGGCACTCAACAACATTAATCGAAGGTGAATCCTCTTCGATCATGTCTGGATATAGAAGGGGAAGAGAAGATGGGTCCTCATTATCGCGTTGATAAGTGAGAGGACCTATGAAGATAGCATTTATGAAAAAAAAAAGTTAGGAGGGATAGATTCAGGGTCTATCGACTCTGTGGGTGATGATGGCAAAGTGGGTGATGATGGTTTGGTAGGGGTGACATCGTCATCTTCCAGGATACAACTGACACGAGGTTTCTCCGGTGTAGGTGTTTCAGGAAAACCGAGACCACTGTGATCATTGTGTTTGCGTGTAGTCACGGGAATGAGTGTATGTCGGCCTTGTTCATAAAGACCAAAACCAAAGCCTTTCCAAGCACAACGAGTCAAGAAGGTGAGGGCGAAACGACGATTTGTCAAGTATTGAAAATCGGATTGGAAGGGAACCACACCAAGAGGAGGTTCAGGGGTAACGGAGGATGCGTCAACACCCCCATACGTTAGGTTGGTGCGGCAATGGGGTGGTCCGTAAGAGATTACCTCCCCCACGCGACGGTCGTAGGTGGGATGTGCATGTAATTGTCCGTATCCGCGGGGTATGGAAAGAGCTAACGTTATATAGGAGGTACTCCCCAAACAGTAAGGCGTTGAAAACATCTACTAAGGGGTCGGAGGTTGGGATGTTATCTCAGGAAAGGAAGTAATATTTGTAACGGCGGTTTCATTGTCAAGGTGTAGGTGCTGAAGTGGATGGCTGAGTTGATGAACGGGTGTCTTGACTGCACAAGCACATCATTAGGGCGATACAACATATTGCAAGTTTTGAAGGGGGAGGATCAACTTTTACGGTGTAGGACTTCCCTCGTACTCAAATTTTATGCATCTATGTAAAGTGGAGGGAACGCATCCCATAGCTCCGATCCAAGGGCGCCTAACAACATATTGTATTAGAACTCTCCTCAAGGACGTAGAAGAGTTTGGGTAGAGTACGTGGTCCTACACGAATGTTAAGGATCACGGTGCCTAAAGTAGAAGTAATAAGCATCATCAATGATCGCAACATGATGGGGTTGGCACACATGCAACTAGAAGGGATATTCATTTGTTGGAAGGCTTTTGAAGAGATGATGTTTAGGCTAGCGCCCCTACCATCAATCATAACACGACGCATACCCGAATATCCCAAACGTACGCCGAGATGAAAAGAGCAGTGGTCGATCTTCGGCACCAAAGTCGATAATTTCATCTTTGGAGAAACTGACATAAGAATGTCATTGCATGCAGAGACGTATGGGTTGGGAGATAGATTGTTTGGTGAGCGAAGCAACGTGATTGGGTGTTAGAATAGAGGTAATGGTGCAAGGTTTCATTAGGTAAAACCTCTATCCTCAAGGATTTCAACGAGAGCTTGTCGATGATGAGATTCAAAGTCCGAATGAGATCATACAATGTCATTTTTATAAAGCGATCGGTGAAGTCCGCTTTGATCATAGTTCGGTGGGAAATGCCATTAGAGACTGGGATAGGCGGGTCCGCGAATAACCACTTTAGGTGGTGGTGCACCTGGATGGTGGACGAGAAAGAGATGCCGTAGGTGTGTTTTCTTTCGCTTTCCCATTGTTTTTCTCGCCCTCGAGTAGAACACTAATCATATTGATCTCATGAATACGAGAGGAGGAAGATGGTAGGGATAGGTCATGGTTTTCTTTAGAGGTGGGGCTGTAATAATGATAGATCTTGGTGAGGCGGGGACAGTGGTATAGAGAGGGAATTGAAGCTAAAGGTCTCTCTCTCGTAAGTTGTCTTTCTTAACTTTTCTATCCGAGAGAGGTGACTCGACGAAATATGGCTTTCAACGCTTTGCATCCCTCTACGTCATGTCCCGGTGTGCGGTGGTAAGCAGATTTTAGACTCATCGTAACCTATTGGTCGAGGTTTAGATGGATCATAAGGTCTAAGTGGGGGTAGGGAAATGGTCGCATTCTCTATCAACATAGCAAGGATTTTGGCGTAAGACCTTTGAGTGGGTCAAAGTCGAGGGAAAATGAGGCTATTGATCGGGTAGTTTGTGGTAATGACGGGGTATGGTTGGTTTGTATGGGTGGTGGTTTAGCCAAGGGTTTTGATAATGGGTTTTAACTAACCGTGGTTTCTTTGACGTAGAAGCTATGTTTAGCTGGTCGATGATGAGGCCACGATGATGTGATATCAAAAACAACCACGAGAAATAGGAGTGATAAAAACAAATCTTTTGATGATGGAATTTGTTTATGGTCGATAGGTGGACAGATACGCGGGTAAGACGGTGTTGTATACCTCGGATTTCGTATGGGTACATGTATATGCGTAGGTCTCTTTAAAGAAAACACAGGAGGTATGATATATTGATGTAAGGTAGAGGGATGGGGTCCCAATATGGAAGGTAGGTGTGACGACAAGGGTTTTAGTTGTGTTAACGGCATAGATTGAGGAGATTGAGTCTATCTCCTAATGGGATGGACGGCTTTATTTTTAGATAAATCAAGCCGCTTAGGTGGGTGTGTTAGACTAGGTATGGGTGAGGTCCCAAGCGTAGGGGAAGATTTGGTTAGGTTAATAGAAGTGGATGAGGTATTTGGTAGAGATGAGGGGGGTGAAGATGAGGACATAGGCATTTTAAGCTTCTGTAAACACTTCGGGTATATGGTAGAGGCATCAGGATCGGTCATTTGCATTTGAGTAGAATATGGCGTACTCAAACGTTCCCATAGGACCTGTCTATCTTCTGGGGAATGACAGTCCTCACGTGTGAATAGGAACTTTTGTATGGAAGAAAGGTGGGTTGTGATTCCGGTCCACTGTGGGTGTGATACAAGGGGTATATGAGACACTGTATCAATGGGCGTTAAGAGGTCAACCGGTTGCTGAAAAGATTTAGGTGATGAAGGACTAATAGGTAGGAGGGCGTGTTTGAGAGGATCTGTCATGTTTAAAGAATGTGGTGATGTTGGTTCAAGAGGTTTCTCATCTAAGGATGACAAAAGAAGTGGCGAGCCTTCCTCAGACAAAAGAATGGTAGAAGGAGACGCTTGGGAAATAGATAAATTAGATAACATCCGCCTGCACAGCTTTGCAAGGATGTGGTGTAAGAAGGCTCATTTGTGAGAAGGGAACTCTGGGCAGTTAATTCCTTGATGGGTAAAGGAACGGCAAGGATTTCAGTTTGTCTTGATGGCGAGGAAGGGGGTTCGGTTTCCTGCGTTAGTGAAGAGGTTTGATTCAGAATTTGTTCGATAGAGGTCTTTGGCTGGGAATCGAAGACTGCATGGATCTCATGAACACTCTCCTCGCTAAGATATCTTGGTTTAGATTACTGTTAGAAGAATGATTCGGGAATGGTTTGTTGAATATTTTCAAATTTCTTGTTAAGCGGGCGTTAGGATTATCGAGGGCTATATCCCCCACATCAACCATTTCCGCACTATGTTTTTCAACATCTTGCAGTTCTCATGACTGTGTCCCTTCACGCGGTGGAAGTTACAAAAGTCATTTTCTTTGTACCAAGAAGGTATGGCGCGAGTGGAATCAAACCCGGAATGAGGTTTAACAGGAGGTAAGGTAATGGCTCCTGCTTTAAGCAATTTTTCCAATATCACACCATATGTTTCTCCCAAGGGAGTGTAGTTGATGGGCTCGCTTTATACTTATAGGTGGTTTTTGCGGGGTATTAGATGGTGGTTTGGATTTGACCATCACCACGCGTGCACAGCCCCTTTGATTTCGAAGCAAGTGGATGTGTGAGGATTGGGTGGTGTTAGGTTTGTTGGTGGAATCTGGGTTCTGAAATGGGGTTTTTGTTGCAACCGCAATTTCTCTTCCTCTAAGGCTCGAATCTCTAGTTTTCGAGCCATAGTAAAGGCCTCATCAAATGTACGGAAAGTTTGAATTTGGAGGGTAGGAGAGATGTGCTTAGCGCAGGCCCGCGTAAAAAGTTTGATAAGTTCGATCCGAGGCAAGGCATATGTAAGTTGGTTGATAAGGCCCGCCATCGTCCAACGAAATCTGCGATAGATTCGTCTTTCAAATTTTCGATGGCATAGAGGTCGGTGATAGATACTTTCTTGGCAATGTTAATGGAGAAATGATCCAAGAAAGATTGGGCTAGCTAGTTAAAAGAGAAGATTGAGTGCTGAGGTTAAAGCACTGTACCACTCCAAGGCGGGTCCTGATAAGGACATGGGAAAGGTGCGGAGTAGAAAAGCATCATCATGAGCAATCGAATAAGAAGCATGTCTAAATGATCACAAGTGTTGCTGAGGGTCCTCTTACTATTAAAATGGGTAAACTTTGTAATTCCCATTGAGGAGGATATGAATGAAGGGGGACTGAAGGGTGGATAGGCTCCCAACAAACTTGCTCGTATGTCAAGGCACTACGACTTCCTGAAATAGAAGCCTCCAATTTTGCATTTTGTCCATCATTTGTTTAATTAAATCAAAAGTTGGATGAGATGATGGTGTGGTTGTGGTAAACGGAGGCAAATTGGGCCAAGGGCCACCGCTAGACAATGGTGGGGTTAAATGTTGATAAGGTATGGAGGACGAATGTGTTGAGGCAACCGAATAGGGATGTCCTATATAAGTCATTGAGGTTACCGGATATGTGTGTGGAAATGAAAAGGTGGGCGAGCTTGAGAAGGAAAGCTCGTGTGGATAGGTGGCAGAGAGCAAGTCATGAACGGAACAGTCTGCAAGAGAGACGAGGTGGGAGCAACAAGGTGGTAATGACATGTCAGGGCCCAAGATTAACCAAAGGAAAGCCAATCAGGCCGTATGGACCCCGAGCCGCCGAGGTAGGCGACGGGACTAAGGATGCGGAAGGCAAAACGGAGTTATCAGGTGGAGAAGGGGCTAAATGAGCAGCTATACTGATAGGCATGCCAACAAGGAGTTGACCGTTGGGTGTACGGTCCAAGGGCATGAGACAAATAGTATTGACAAAGCGCTAGGATTAGCATCCAGAAATTTGGCAAATTCTTTATCTCCCACAGGAATTTTAGGAACCTCGCTGGTGTCCGTAGGATTCCCCACAGAATGTGAAGGGGGTGATTCAGAAAGGCACAGAGCAAGCATGTGAAACCATGGCGGCAGCTTGCTTTCGAGTGATAACAACCATGGATAGGAGTACACAGTAGGGTTTCAATCTATCGTGAACAGTAAATGGACTTAATGGTGAAATTGGTAGGTTGTCACGTTTGTCAGAATCAGAAAAGACAAGAATCGATATCGGTCCGAGCATCGATAACCGGCGTCGGTTAGAGACTATAGCCGACGCTCGGCCGGGCGCTTAACCATGTGCCGTGTAATAAGACCGGTATAAGAAAATATAAGAAGTCGCTGATTTGATTGTTAACAACGCTCAGTACATTTATCAAATTGTTCTAAGGTGATCACAGAAGATAGTGTATAACAGAGAAAATAGAACTAAAAACAAGCAAGATGCACACGCAAATCTAGAGACTAACCCTAGGGTTAATTTTAATTATTGTGGGCTTATGCCTTTATACGCTGAATGTCACAATCCTAAACAAAAGACTTAGGGAAATGTCAAGTTTGTTTTGGCTTATAAGGCTACCTCAATCAAAGTGAGGAATACCGCGGAAAAGGGGGATGTTTTGAGTGTTGTGTTAATTATGAAGTGATTCGGTATGTGTTGTGTGCAAAGAAAGTAAGATTAATTTCCGTCAATACCGTGGAAATCACCCCACGTGTACGACCTGCTACATTACTTAGTCTATGTTCACTAGAATTGAAAACAAAGAAGCAAGAATGTAATGCACGTGTTTTAAACCCAAATCGAAAATGATATTCGATGAAGCAAATAAGATGACTTTCACTAATGCGAAACTAGGAAAGCAAGACAAATTCTTTACTAAATATAACAAAAACAAAGAAAGTAGTATGCTTCCTAAAACGAAAGCAAGCAAGAGAAACAGAAACCCGAAATGGGTCCCACCCGGCGTGCCAAAATGTTTCGCACGGAATGTTTCAGCTCTGCACAGAATAGACTTGCTTCTATCCTATCATTCCTTTGAGAAACAGATAAGGGTTAGGGCTAGGAGGAATACCTGTTGAATGTTGAGATGGTGTGCGCGTACCGTAGAGAGAGATCAGATCGACTGCGAAGAACTCCTTTTTGTCTTGGAAGGACTACCTGCAAGTAAGAATACAGGACCACCAGATTTTAATTAGACAATAAATGAGGGAGCTGCCTTAGGCCCAGGAAATATAAAACTTCCTTTCGAAGGTGGTCAGTTCCCCTTTTAATATGAATTAACACAAATGATAACAAAGAAAGCTATTGCAAAATCATGATTTAGGTATCTCGTTACAAAGCAATAGAAGCTAAATTATCAATAATAAAGCGTCACGTTGTTTGTTTGCATCGGTCGCTGATACGCTCAGTGTTGAGTTATAGGGATAAACGAGACTGATCTAAGGTTATTAGGTGGCAAATAGGTGAGAAAAAGGTTTCGGGTATAAGTCATAGCACCGACGCGGTCATCGGGTAACCGACCACGGTTAGAGAACCGCCGCGCCAGAGGGGATAAACGATACCGGTAGTGTCGGCAATCTAAGTGCTTCGGATAGAGGTTGGTCAGTAAGGTGATTGTGGGGTTATTAAGATTGGGGGATGGCTGAGGGGAATGATGGGAGGATAGGGAAGACTCAGAGTGTGGTAAAATGGCCTTCTGGGCAATATCAGGATGTATGGGTGAAGGTTAAGTGCAGTATGTTGCTGGTAGTAGATCTAGGAATAAACTTATGATTACTATTAATCAACAGGCTCAAGAAAATGGTGCTTAGAAACATATAAAACACTACTTACTCGTCCCTGATGCAGATGCAGGTTTCAGGACTGTGATGATGAAGACAGGACCCAAGTTGGATGATCTGACAATCCAAGATGAGTTATCTCCTCTTCTGATGCTCGGATGAGTGTTACTGGGCTCTGGTTATTCAGTTGCAGTCTTGGGCTTGATGTCCTTCTCTGCAAACTCTTCCTGTTTCTTCACTTGTCTCTGCTCGGCCAAGCAAAATCTGGATCCTTTCAATGATTTCTCCTCCTTTTTCCCGATCAAATGAAAATCTGATCCTTTGTTTTTGGTTGGAAGTGGTCATTTACGGGGAACCGATGGCGGTTACGCAACCGACGGTGGTCGAGTAGGAACCGGTATTTGCCAAAGTCAAAGCGGCTATTTTTGGTGAAATAGCCAACTTTCCCTCCTTTTCTTCCGAGGGATTAGTCATGGCTTGGTCAAGTCATTATGAAGTTGGTTTTAGGTGTGGATGAGGAGTAATTAGTCATAGGTGTAGAATTGGACCAAGTTATAGGTCTTAATTAGGTTATTTTAGGTTAAGAATAGGTCATGATGAGGTGGCGACATGAGGTGGCAAGTATGGCGATGTGGATTTATTAATTATAAGGTAATTAATAAATAATTGTGTAAGGTTTAGGTGATGAGGTTAGGTCATGCGAAATGGGATGCGGGTACAGGTGTCGTAATGACACAAATTTGGTGTCTACATGAGTTAATGAGAAAATTTTCCTTGAAAGGATCATTATCCATCAAGTAAGATCTTACAAAATTGAAAGGGAAATGTAGTGGACTTACTTATACCAAAGGTCAAGTGGGTCGGTTTCAACGTGTCCTATAAGGTTGAGAAACGCCCTCGATTAGATAAGAAAGGTGATTACAATTTATGTACTTTGACAAATATTTTCCATTCATAGGGTGAAGATGATTTGAGAAGTAAGACATGTCATGGTGTTATTAAATTTATTAGTGGAGTGTGGGGTGGTTTAAAGTTCATAATGGTCAAAGGTAGTCAAAATCATATCATCATGATTTTATACTTTTGAAGTATCTCGTTACAACACTCATTATATACCATTAAATTGGTTCACAACTAGTTTGAGAAGTCAACAAAGATATTAATTGATTTAACATCTAAGGTCACGGTGGTTTGAATACCTAACACGAGTGCTTAATATTCAGCGATATTGTCAGTACAATCAAAATATAGTTTGAAAGATAATGGCATATGTTCATCATCAATAGGAATGACGATAACTCCAAACACTTACACCGACATTTGGAACCATCAAAGAATAAGGTCATCATATGAAAATGGTATCATCTAGGGTAGAGGGTAGTGAGGATTCATTAGGAAATAAAAGTTAAAAAATTGGTTTCCTTATAGAGGGAGTCCTCCCAAGTTTGACGTCAACAATGGTTTTTCCTTTGAAGGCAAATTTTTGATGGATGAATTAGAGATCTAGGTTTGTAAGAATCTTGAGCCAACATGTAGCATGTTGATGTTCATAGGGCTTAGTGTACATGTAATAGGGTCGTTATTGGTGATGATAAAACTTTGTGGTTGAGTAGGTAAATGAAGGTGAAAGTTTAGTGGTGACAAAAATCGTAGAATCAGCCATAAGCATAGTTTTTCGGTGAGTATATCTAGTTTTGTAATCTAAAAATGTATAGCTTATATAATAAAATACTTGCTCCTTGGTTTCTCATCAGTGAGAGATCACGACACCCAGGAATTGTCGGTAGTAGAAATGTAAAGGTAAAATGGTTGGTCATCCTTAGGGGAATGAGCACATGTGGTTGGAGGAGGTATTGTTTTAAGGCATTAAAGATTTTGGCATTCATCATCCCATTTGAAGAGACATCCTTTTTAGAAGATGATAAAATGGATGGCAGAGGTTGAAATCGAGAAATAAAGCAATGAATAGATTATAACTTGCCTTAAAAACTTCGTGAAGTTGATGAAGGTTAGTTGGTGGAGGCATATCGAGAATAGCCTTGATTTTAGTAGGATAAACTTCAATGCCACACAAAAAAATGATAAAACCAAGGAGTTTTCCAAAGAGAACATAAAAGATGCACTTCTTAGGTTGAAGGCAAACACAATATTTGATGAGACGGTTAAAGACAACTTTAAGGAAAACAAGGTGCTTCTTGATGTTTATATTTGGTAAGAAGATTGTCAATGTAATCTTCTAATATGATATGCATGATGTCATGAAAATATAAGTCATAGTCCTGATGTAGACTAGTGTTTTGAGGCCAAAGGGTAAGATCACAATAATATAAAGTTCCCCACATGCTGAGTGATGAAGGTGGTTTTGTGTTGATCTTCCAGGGTAAGTAATATTTGGTTATAACTTGAGAAAAAGTCCATGAGTGATAGCATCTCATGGCTGGTGGTGAGATCAATTAGTTGGTCAATACTAGGTAGAGGAAAGTCATTTTGGGAAATAAGTTAAGGTTTATGTAAAAACCATGAAAATGTGGAGTCCCCATGTCATTTTGTGATAGGAACGATGTTAGAGATCCATTGGAATAAGGATAAAATATGTGGAATAATCCCTCACATAATCACAATAGTAGAAACTAATATGCAGAAAATATTATAGATCTCAAATAAAAGTGTAAATAAAATAACACAACACAAAGAGACAAGTATTTAACGTGGTTCACCCAATTTGGGCTACGTCCACCAAGAATCACTTGCTTATATTTTATTACAAGCCACCACTCTCTCAATACAATACCCAGATCTATGTTTGGAGCTATGCTCAACAAACTCTATCAGAATTCACACCCGAATTCAAACACATCTACAATGTTACATTATACCTACCATATGCACAAAACCATATAAATAGACAACTGCTTAAGCAGTTTTACAAAACCATGGGTATCAAAACCATGGGCCAAAACCATCCCATAAACCTATGGGTCAAAAATCCCACCCATATGAGAAAAGCATGTTTCCCGATATATCGAGCATGTTTTTAAGGCCAAAAAATTTTTCTCTACTGGGCTCTGCCCCTCATCGGCCCCAACCCAACCTGAGACAACATGGAAAGTGTACAATACTCTCTAACATAGTGTATAGTCTTCAACACTTTCTCACATGAAAATAGGCTCCACAACCTAACAATCTCCCACTTGGAGACTAGTTTTCCTCTGAGCAAGCTTCTCAACCCTTCACTAGTTTCCGTGAAGACCAACCAAAGCTAAACACAACTTCAGTTTTTCCCTTGTGACCACCTTGGTCATCATGTCTACAGGATTCTGACTGGTATGAATCTTCTCCAGCTTCAACTTCTCTTCCTCCAAAGTTGTCCTGATGAAATGGTACCTTAATTGTATATGCTTCATCCTAGAGTGGAAAGCAGAGTTCTTAGCTAGGTGTATAACACTCTGACTATCACTATGCAACTTTCCTTCCTCCTGCTTATGCCCCAACTCCTCAAGCAATTGTTGTAACCAAATCATTTCTTTGCTTACCTCGTGGCAACAACATACTCAACCTCCATGGTTGACAAAGCCACCAACTTCTGTAGTCGTGAAATCTAGCTCACTGTTGTCCCACCTATAATGTAAACATAACCTATCATGCTCCTCCTGCTGTCTACATCTCCAGCCATATCTAATCTACATAACCACACAAAGTGGTGTCTAATCCACTATAGCACAAAACTATCCCCATGGTCCCTCTCAAATACCGAAGGATCCACTTTACTTCCTGCCAATGATCTCTACCTGGATCACTCATAAATCTACTCACCGCTCCCACTGCATGGGAAATATCAGCCTAGTGCACACCATGGCATACATCAAACTACCAACCGCTGATGAGTAAGGTACCTTGGACATCTAGTTTCTCTCCTGCTCTATCTTGGGACACTTCTCCTTTGATAACTTGAAATGGCCTGACCAAAGGAGTCCCAACCGGTTTAGCATCCTGCATATTAAACCTCTCCAAGACCTTCTTAATGTACTCTTCCTGAGATAAAGTCAACTTCCATTCCTTCCTATCCCGAGATATCCTCATACCAAGGATTTGTTTGGCTACCCCCAAATCCTTCATAGCAAAGGATTCACTTAGTTGCTTCTTGAGTACTTTTATTTCCTGCATGTTTTTACTTGCAACCAACATGTCATCCACATACAAACAAATGATAATATAACTACCATCCTCAAATTTCTTTGTATACACGCAATGGTCAGAATGACATCTAATATAACCTTGCTCCATCATGAAGCTATCAAATTTCTTATACCATTGACGTGGAGCTTGTTTCAAGCCATACAAGCTCTTCTTCAGTTTGCACACCATCTCCTCTTTACCTTTGACCTCATAGCCCTCTGGTTGCTGCATATATAGTTCCTCCTCCAAATCACCATGGAGAAATGCGAGTTTTTACATCAAGCTATTCTAAGTGCAAGTCTTCTACTGCAACTATTCCTAAGAACAATTCTAATAGAAGTCATTTTTACTATAGGAGAAAAAAATCTCATCAAAATCTATACCTTTTTTCTGTGCAAACCCCTTGACCACCAACCGGGCCTTGTATCTTTTCTTTCCTCCTTCTTCCTCTTTGACTCTAACACCCACTTGTTCTATAATGCTCTTTTTCCTTCTGGGTAGCTTCACCAAATCCCATGTCTAGTTCTCCATGAGAGCCTATGCTCCTCATCCATGGCTTGCTCCCACTTCTTCCTGGCATCTACCTACATTGCTTCATCAAAGCTCTCTAGCTCTCCACTATCAAGTGAGTAATAAATAATAAAGAGAAGGAGAAAAATGTTCAGGTTCTCTTCTTACCCTAGAAGACCTCCTCAATATAGGAGTTTGGGGTTCCTGTTGAGGAGGTTCTTGAACTGATTCATGTGTCACTTTCCCATCCGGAAGATCCTCTACCACTGCATATTCTTTCTTGATTCTTCCCTATTTTCCTATAACTATTGCTTATACATGACTTTCTCATTAAAGACCACATCCCTAGATCAAATGATTTTCTTGTCCTTAATACTCCAACATTTATATCCAAAGTCATCACCACCATAACCAATGAAAGTACATTTTTCTAATTTAGCCTCTAGCTTGGTCCTATCATCCTTGTCTATATGGACAAACACCTCACATCCAAAGACTCTAAGAAATGAATAATCAACTTTCTTACCATACCAAGCCTCCTCAGTATGCCTCCATCCAAGGCACTTGAGGTCCTCTGTTTATCAAGTACACAACTGTGCTCACCACTTCTACCCAAAAAGAAAGAGGTAGTCCTGCATGTAACCTCATGCTCCTAACACATTCCATTATTGTTTTGTTCATCCTTTCTGACACCCCATTCTATTGTGGAGTTCCTGAACCATCTTTTTCCTACGGATTCCATTCTTAGAACAATAATCATCAAATTCATTGTTGCAATACTCCCCTCCATTATCTGACCTAAGACATTTTAGCTTAAGACCTGTTTCATTCTCTACCAAGGCTTTCCATTTAACAAAAGTGTCAAATACATCAGATTTGTTTCTAATACAATAAACCCAAACTTTCCTTGTTGCATCATCAATAAAAGTAACATAATAACTTGAACCCCCAAGAGATGATACTTGAGCCGCCCCCACACATCAGAATGCACCAGCTCTAACTTACTCTCTTTCTTTGTAGGTCCAACCTTGAGAAACCTTACTCACTTTTGTTTCCCATATATGCAGTCCTCACATAACTCCAAACCTGTTTCTGTATATCTAGGAAAATCCTTCTTTATGATCTCCATGCCCTTATGGCTCATATGACCAAGCCTATAGTGCCACAATGTTGTATCTACTTCTGAAGCCACAAGATTACAAACATTAGTGCTATAAGTGGTTAAATACAAGGTTCCAACCTTCTTACCTCTTGCCACCACAAGAGCACCCTTGGTAACCTTCCAAGAGTCTACTATAAATATCACAATACAACCATCACTTCCCAACTTGCCTCTACCGATATCAAATTTCATCTTAATGTAGGCACATGTCTGACATCCTTCAATAGCCAAGTATTCCCATTCTACATCTTAACTTGAATAAAACCTTTTCCAACTATGCTGCAAGGCTCATCATCACCAAGAAAAACATGCCCAAAATCTCCTTGAACATAATCAAAA
The DNA here is from genome assembly GCA_018340775.1 of Taxus wallichiana var. yunnanensis. NCBI lineage: Eukaryota > Viridiplantae > Streptophyta > Pinopsida > Cupressales > Taxaceae > Taxus > Taxus wallichiana. The sequence continues at coordinate 945,768,522 of CM031235.1, forward strand.
AAATAATGCCTATGTGGAGTAAGCATGGAAAGAAGCCCCCAATCTAAAACCCAAGATTCAATAATATTGTGCAAAGAAAGAATCAAAGCATCCTGACATACATTACCCATTGCCACATTTGCCTCCTTGTTTTCTTCCTGTTGTTTCTTCTTGTCCCGAAGCTCCCAACATTCCTTCTTTGCATGCCCAGACTTTCCACAATGCCAACATACTATCTTGCTTTTGGATTTTGACCTTGCCCAATCCTTTGATTTTCCATGGCTTCCTCTATTCTTCTGTCTCCCTCTAGTTTCCACTGTCAAAGCATTCCCTAAGTAGAAGATTCACCAGAGATTTTTCTTCACATTTCCTCACTTAGAATCACCCCTACAACATCCTCAAACTTCAACTTTGAGTTAGCTGAACCGAGTTGCTTACCGCCATTACCAGGCTATTCCAACTCTCAGGTAAAGAGCACAAAACTAATAAATCCCTAACTTCTTCATCAAATTCTATTATAACCAAAGCTAGCATATTTACAACCGTATTAAAATCATTTAAATGATCTACTACTAAACCATTCTCAGACATCTTCATATTAAACAACTTTTTCATTAAAAATATCTTATTAGAGGCAGAGGGTTTTTCATACAACTTCCCTAATGCATCCATCAGTTCTTTTGTAGTCTTTTCCTTTGAAACATTAAATAATACCAAAGATGCAAGACACAACCGGATTGTCCCAAGTGCCTTCCTATCCAAAAATCCCATTCCACATCTTGTCATGCTCGAGGGTTTGTTCACCTTCTCAGACAATGGAATATAAAGATCCTTCTGATAAAGGTAATCTTCCATCTACATCTTCCAAAGACTAAAATTCTACCCGTTGAATTTATCAACCCTAGATCTTCCATCATCTACCATAGCTCCCACTCAAGATAAAACTTTCCCTACGATTCAACACTTCAGCAAACCAAACCAAGCTCTGATACCAATTATTAGGAAATAAGGGATAAAATATGTGAAATAATCCCTCACATAAATCACAACAATAGAAACTAATATGCAAAATATTACAGATCTCAAATAAAAGTGTAGAATAAAATAACACAACACAAAGAGACAATATTTAATGTGGTTCACCCAATTTGGGCTACGTCCACCAAGAATCACTTGCTCAGATTTTATTACAAGCCACCGTTCTCTCAATACAATACCAAATTGTTTGGAGCTATGCTCAACAAACTCTACAGAATTCACACCTAAATTCAAAACACATCTGCAATGTTACATTATACCTACCATATGCATAAAACCATATAAATAGACAACTTCTTAAGAAGTTTTACAAAACTGTGGGTATTAAAACCATGGGCCAAAACCATCCCATAAACCTATGGGTCAAAAATCCCACCCATATGAGAAAATCACGTTTCTGATTGATTGGGCACATTTTAAGGCCCAAAAAAAATTCCTAAACCCCCAAACATCAAGACAATTGTGGAAAGTGTACAAAGACTCTTAGTGTATAGTCTTCAACACTTTTTCACATGAAAATAGGCTCCACAACCTAATAGTTATAATATTGTGTACCACAATGTTTGGGTCAATACTTGGGCATATCAGCATAAGACCAAGAAAATCATTGATATGATCTCGAAGGAAAGAAGTGAAAGCTTCCAGCTCAACACCATCTAAATATTGGCCTATTTTTTAGAATGTGTGGTTTTTCCTAAGTGTGAATATTGATTTTGATGGTCAATTCATTCAACATGGTTTGCATCTTAGAAGGTAATGATTGATGAATATAATAATTTTCCACACCAAGGGGTGAGAATAGAATCATCATCCCGACATTAAATGATGTTAATAGAAGGTTTATTGTTATTGATTATGTCGATACAGAAGGGAAGAGAAAAGGGATCCTCACCATCGATGATAAATCGGTGGTCCTAGGAAATGATGTTCATGAATTTTTTTATGAGGGATGGATTCTAGGTCCATAGACTTTGTAGGTGAAGATGGTGTAGAATGTTTATCATCCTCAATGAGTTTGACTTAGGCCTTCTTAAATAATGGTTTGACAAATCCAATACCATTCTCGGTCTTTATGCTTACAGTGGTGCAAGGAATGACAATATGGTGACCTTGTTCATAGAAACCAAATCCAAATCCCTTCCAAATCCCTTGGAGGAAGGTGTGAGCGAAGCGGTAGTTGGTGAGAGATCGAAGGTTAGAGGAAAATGGTCAAGTTTGGGAAGGTGGCTCGGGCGAGTAGGTAGAAGCATCAAGTTCCCCATACGTTAGGTTAGTGCAAAGATGGGAAGGACCGTAGGTAAAACCTCACATATGTAATGATCATAGCGGGATGTTTGTGAAGGTTACCATAATATTAGGAGTAAGGAATGTGTTAATGTTATAAAGGTGGTACTCCCGCAGTGAGGCATTGAAAAACACCTTTTAAGGGATCGAGTAGTTGATATGTGGGTAGTGGAATGGATGAATCACTAGGCAAATTGGGAAGAAAAAGCATTAGCTATTTGAGAAGTAGATGGGTTATCTAAAGGGTCAGCTATAGAAGTTACGGTAGTAGTGGGAATAGAGGACTTATTTTCGGAAGATGTAGTGGTAGAAGTGGTGGAGGAGGCAGTCGGTTGAAGAAGAAGTGGTAGTGGTGGTAGATGCTTTAACCCAGTTATAAAGACATCATTAGGTCGATATAACATGTTACAGGTCTTGAATGGTGAAGGGTTGGATGGAACGGTATAGTTGTTCCTTTCATGTTCAAATTTTAAATAGTGGCGTAAGGTTGAAGGAACAAAACCCATGGCGTGAATCCAGGTCAGCCAAGTAGCATGTTGTACTAAAATTCCCCCTCTAAAACATAGAATAATTCAAGAATGGCACGAGGGGCCTACACAAATGTGGAGAATGATAGTGTCAAGAGTGGAAGTCATGGCATCATTAAATGAATGCAGGATAACTGGGTTATTATGCATGTAATTGGCAAGGATGCACATTCGGTTGTATGCATAGGAGGAAATGATGTTAATACTGCACCACTATCGAATCATAATACATCAAAATGTATATTATTAATGTAAATGGAAATAAATAGGGTCAGGTTTATTATCTGATTGGAGAGGTATAATCTCATCGTCAGAGAAATTGAGAGTGGATACTTGATGAGTGGTAGTGAGAGTAGAGGAAGGGGGCAAAGTGGTGAGAGAGGCCACATGGTGAGGGGTGATAATGGATGCAACAGATAGGAAGGGTCATTAGATAGAACCTCAATAGATTGTAGGACCTCAATGAGGGCCTAAAAATGAGACTCAGAGGTTTGGATAAGGTCATACAAAGACATTTTGAGAGGAGATTGGTGTAATTTTTTTAGCATTGTATGATGGGAAACCTTGTAAGAAAGGGTATGTGGATCCATGGATGGTGATTTTTGGTGCAGTGCGATGGAATATTGGGTAAAATAGTAGTGGGTGAGCTATTTGTTTTCTCCTTTCCTTTTCCTTCTAGGCATGAGTGGAAAATTGAACCATATTAATCTATGGTAAAGGAGAAAGTGAGTCATGATAGGTGTAGTGATAGGACAAAAAAATATGGTGAGGGAATGTACTTGGTTTTATGAAAACAATACAACACATTAGCATTTTAGCGAGAGGTTTGGCTAGCTCTCTTATGCAAACCATATTGATCTCAAATGTTGGAGGGGATAAAAGGGTTGTGGAGGTGGAGATGAAGGTCGCTGAATAGGTAAGAGATGAGGATGTGTGGTGATAGGTGAAGGTGGAATAGGGTCCTCATCTAAAATATCATCATCGTCAAATTTTTCTTCAAGAGGACATAGTTGGAGAAGAATAGTCTTAAGAGCCTTACATCTTTCCACATCATACCTGACACATGATGGTAAATGAAAAATTTTGTATTGTCAAACCCTTTTGGTTTAGGTTTGAGTGGGTCATAAGGTATAAGTAGTGGCAATGTGATAACAGAGGTTTCCAAAAGGTTAGCTAAGATGTTGGCATAAGACCCTGCCAATGGATCACAATGTGAAGTAAGTGTGGGTTTGATGGAAGTGTGGGTGACTTTAGTGAGAGAGGTGTCACTTGGAGGTGGAATCGGATGTTGAGTAAGTTTGACCACACCGTATGGATGATAGTACGGTTTTAGGTTTGGATTACACCTTCTTGGGTATAGAGATATAGCAAGTGAACTAGTTGTTGAAGGTGGTGTAGGTTTAACTACCTCTTTGGAGAGTAGTGGGTTCTTGGACTTTGGTTGCACCTTCTTGGGTAAAGGTGAAGAATAATCATGTGATGTAGAAGGGAAGGAAGATGGTGGAAGGGGACGGGTTAGCCAAGGTGATAATGGAGGTGCGATGAAGGTTTTGTAAGAGGAAATGTTGAAGGTATTGGTTGACATGAAGGGAATAACATGGGTAATGATGAGGATATTGGAAGTGGTGTAGGTATAGGAGGTAGAAAGGATGTAGGTGACATCAAAGGTGTAAGTTGTGTAGGTAATTTGGGTGTAACAGAGGATCGTGATGAGGTGGGTTGTTGTGTTTTTGGTTTACTCTGGGTAGGAGGCTACTTGGCCAAGGTTGATGGGTGGGGACCTAGGATATATGGAAGTGGTGAAGGTGACAGAGGGGTAGTGGGTGAAGCCGGTGTATGCGGCCTAAGAGGTTGGGTCTTCCTCTTAGGTGGGGGAATAGTCTTTGCGATGGCTTGTGAGGACGTGGCTAAATCTAATTTAACAAGAGGATGGACTAGGCTTGATGTCGGCATGACTCCCAATGTGGTAATGGGTCACGAGACAGGAAGATATAGGTGTAAGTAAGGTTTTAGGCATAGGAAAAATTTAATTTGATGGTAAAGGTTTAGGTGTGGGTGAGGGTGATGAATAAGGGTCGATTATAATTGATACAGCATGTTGGGTTTGGTTGTCTCAAATAATTTTGGATAGATCATAAAATATCAATAGACAACATTTTCATTTGAGTTGAGACAGGAAGTCGAAGACGTCCCCAAAGCATGGAATTGTCAACATAATCCAAGCGGTCAGAAAAACATGAGAATGACATTTTGTAGGGGGATGATGTTGATTTGGTAGTAATCCTTGTAAATAATGTCTGTGAGATAGGGAAATGGTTGGCTTTAGACTATGTGGGTAAAAGAGATGAGAGTAAATCAATAGGATCCTTGAAATCCAATGGAGAATTGTCACCAATAGGAAGAGACGCTGCTAATGGATCCCCTGTGGGTAGGGGAGATGGAAATTTATGCGAAGAAGAAGAAGTAATCATGAATCTATTGTGGATAGAAGAGTAAGTACTTGCATGTTTTTCATCGGGTTGAGAGGTGAGTGGGGAAAATGCATCGATAGATATGGTGGAATTCCCTGTGGGTGAAGGAGAAGATAATAGAGAATCCTCTATGAGTAAAGGTGAAGATGGAACAGGTCCCTCCATGGATGAAGGAGCTCGTTCAAGAATCTCTCGGTAGATGGAGTAATAGGAAATTGATTAGGAATAGTTGGTATGATTGTTGGTTTTCAAATGTGCACCCACATCTCGGATATGGAAGAATCAAGTTATTTGTGAAAATAATGGAACTTTTCCCAAGTTATGGGACCTTACGCACTTGGGACGGATCTCGGATAAGGCCAATTCCTCTACGTACCTCTAATGCTACTACTACTCCCAATGTGGAATGAAAATCCTAAACTAAACATGCTAAGAGACTAGGGATAGAAGGATGTGTAGAATGGGGAAATTCTAAGCTAAGGAAGGAAATAATGCTAGAAAGAAAGGGTTGATCTCTCCACGAGTGGTGAAGGAAACAGAGACCACATGAGAGAAGAGGGCAGAAGACAAGCACCATATATAAACAAATTCACTCAGCCTTCTAAAGCACATACAACACATGAACATGGGGACTACAAGCACGAGTACACATTGCATGCCAAAAACACAAACAGAGAGGTGAGATGTAATGAAAACAAGAGAGAGAGAGACAAGAGTTCCACAAAACATGATTTTATTTCTTAAGGGATGCACATTCATTTACATTCATGACAATAGGAGGCGAGAATACATTGGAGAGACTACGCCTGAGTATAAGACTCATGGGAAGTCGATCACCATTTTAGCATGGTATTGTTACAACAGAGAGGGGATCCTTTTTACATAGTAGAAACTCATTATTTATATAAGGAGAGAAGAGAAGGAGAAAGAGAGGGAAACTTGGATCAAATATTCAACCACTAATAGCAATTGATAAATTCCTATAAATACACTTGTAAGGTTGTTAGATGTAAATAAATACCTTCATCACATTCACCTAGCCATGGCCCCTTCACCCCACTAATATTAATTTAATTAAATTAATTAATTCATTATCTCACAATATTTATTATTTAAATATCTAATTTAAATAATGCCCACACTTACACCTCACCTAGACACCTCACCAAGCCAACTCACCCTAAGACCTATTCTTAGTAAGTTGCCATAACTAACTAAGACTTACCCAAACCCTAAAAATCAATGCCTACATTCCCTCTAACCACATTCCCACATGTTGACAAGAAGCTTCCAGTCTGATCCATGGGTGAATGACACGAGATCCCAGAAAATCAAGGGGATCTGCCTAGTTTAGTAAACCTAGGAAATCCCACCTTGACCGACACCGGTTACCCATAACCATCACCGGTTAAGCCGGAACCACCATCGGTCACCTTTTAATCCCCAAAACAACCTTATTTTTGAGGTTGGAAAACATTGGGAATTTTCTGAGAGATAACACATCTTTTTAGAGCAAGTTTCCATGAGAACACACATGCAAGGAAGGAGATCAAGCATTTTCTCTTACACATGCATCCAACAATCACCCAACAATCATCCAAAGACTCACCCCAACATAGATTTGATCCAACCAAGAAAAAGGAATGCACATGCAGCCCATGCAGAGAGCTTTCCAACATTTGGTGATCCTCAACAACATTCAACCTCTTACCAACACCTTCATCCATCACTCACAAGCACCCAAAACCAGATTTCAAGTAAGTAGAATAGTTTACTCCTCTGGTTCATTCATTTCATCATTATATTGTCATCCTTTGTTCTCTTAGCCACCCATTGACCTCCTTTAATACTCACCCCTCCATATACCCATTAAAACCCCACCAAACCCCATCCAAATAGCCTAATACCTCATTCTGACCAACCAAGTCCTTTGTGCAATCACAAGGGAGACCCAAAGCTCATTCTGTGGCATTCTCAGTTTTCCACAGTAACTGCACCGGTTCTCCCCAACCGGTGTCGGTCACCCTTAACCGGCATCGGTCTCTGTATTTACCAATAGAGTCCAGAATAGTGACCTATCCCACCTATTCCCACATTACCTTTATTCACTGTGATCTACCTGAGACCTCTGTCGACTCCACAGAGACCCAAAACCAATTATTTGACCTTCAGATCTTATTTTAACTTAGCTGTTAGATTAGATCTTTCTTATTGTGTTTTAATGAGATACCTAAATCATTTTAATTACAATAGGATTTACTTCATTACCAACATTAAATTGTTTTAAACAGTGGATTGACAACCATCTAGGAAGTATCACACTTCCCGGATCTAGCACACACTAGGCAGTTCACTGCACATATTGTTTAACTCTTTATTTGGTGGTCTTGTTTCCATTTCAGGTAGTTCCTCCTAGCCAAAAGGAAGTTCTCATGATCAGCTGTGGATTCGAAGTCATACGCATGCAAACAACCCAACAACCAACATTCCAATAGGTATTCCTCCTACGCCCATTACCCTATCTGTTTCATCAATATTTCAAAGAAACGTCTAAGAATCAGGTGAAACATTTTGGCACGCCGATGGGACCCATCCGGGTTCCTTGCATTTTATTCATTCCTAGGAAAATTTGTGTGTTTGTTTCCCTTCTGAAAAGCATACACATTAATTTTCTTCCTTGGTAACCCTCTTTTTCTTTCTATTTTCTCTAAAAGAAACCTTTCTTTTGGTGTACTTAAAAAGAATCATTTCTTCTTGTTTTCTACATTTTAGTGAAAGAGCATCCCTCTTCCTATTCATCCATTTGTGTCATCAAACTTCATATTTCGATTTGGGCTTAAAATAAGTGCATTGCATTCTGATTTATCGCATTAGCTCACATTAATTGAGGGCAACCTATACGCTTGGAAGTCATTCCCAACTGATGGTTGACAAACGAAATCATAGAAAGCACATCTCTCTCTCTCTCTCTGAGTCTTGCCACATTGCACAAATTCAAAACAAATACATATTCTTAAACAACATCTTTCCTAGGAATGCTGTCAATGATCGCACTGATATGAGGATTGGTAGGTACTCCCCTCACTCACTCTCTGAGTCATACTTTAGAGTGAAGCCCACCCCCACCATAACATACCTAAACCTCACCTTTTAGATCTCCTTCTTTGTAGGAAGCCATCCTCACCAAAAAAATTCTATTCTACAGTTCATGAGTCAGTCCTTAAATAGCATAAGCTAAACAAACATAATAGAAAAGGCACTCTTAGGATCACATTTTTCTTAGTGTTTCTACTTGGCTTGCGTTTTGAGGTGAGAGGTCACGTTCTTCATTCTTCTTGTTTATCCTTGCATGCTCCTCATCATAGTTGGTGTATTCCAGCTTCATCTAGGTGCTGGACCATATTCTCATCATTCTCAGAATTTTGGGTCTGATTCCACATCAGATTTTAATTCACAACCATTTTCCTTTCATCACTGTTTCAATTTCATAGTGACCGGTGTCGGTCCAATGACCATCATCGGTTACCCTGACCATCATCGGTTATACCCAACCGGCATCGGTTCACTGTCATTTTGGTTAACCTACCCAAAAGGACATTTATTCACCTTCTTCAACTTTTCAGAGTCCCTGTCACTATTATCATTCCCATTGACCTTGTAAAACTCATCGGTTTGGCATACCTATCAAATTTGGCCTTATACCTTGTTTTTGACTCACTGTCCATTTCCCATAGTGACCGCATGGTTACCCCTAACCGGCGTCGGTTTACCCTAACCGACATCGGTTATCCTGTGTCACTTTCCAGCCAACATTTGGTACCTAATCCACTTTTTACCACCTGTTTCACTGTTCTGTTGTTTTTCTATGTCATTTATAGAGAAGCGACCTAACTGATCAGTACTGGTTCACATGGTGCTGACCCAAGACAAGCAAGCACTCATATTCCATGCCGCCAGTTGTCAACCACTCCCACCTAGTCCTTCACCACCTTCCATTTTATCACCCGCCATGGATCCTATCCAACCTATCACTATCGCTACGGAGATGAGGAGTTCACATGACTCCTTGACCAAAACCCTACGCACCTTGCCTTGTAATTTTATCTTTCCCACTCATCCACTCGAGATGCCTCGGGTCATTTGATATACGACATGCCCATATCTATCCCCCAACTCTCACTCCCACTCCTACATGCATCAGCCCCATCTGGCTCCACATTTGCCCACATCTACCTTACCCCTAGTCATTTCATAGCTAGGGCCTATACCCACTATGACTGCCATCTTGCTATATCCATGACACCCGCCACATCCACCATACCTTCGACAACCACCCAAAACACAACCTCATCCACCCCTAATGTCTCACATATACCCATAGCTACACTACCACCTCCGTGTCGGTGACCTCTACCCCTTTTCAGAATGTGGTCCTTTCCATTCCACAATCATTAGCCCCCATTTCCACTAGGGTTACCATGACCCTTCCACCTCCATATACGTACTATCAAGCAGCCTCCCGTTTCATCTATTATTCACTCTGGTACATACCCCTATTTCACTACCTTCTTCTCAATCTACCTACACACAACACCATATACTAGAATGCCACCCCATTATATGCCCAAAACCAACCCTCTTACGCTACAGAGGCACCCAATCATCACAACCTACCAATGACCTAATCAAATTGATGATGGACAAGATGCAAACATTAGAGGCATCGGTTTCTGCTCCCACAATACTCTCACCTATGATGAAATTTGTAAATGAGCCCATCCACCCATCCATTCCTATTCGTCCATACCCCATGCATTGGGAGATGCCTAAATTCAACCACTTCAATAGCAAGGAAGACCCACAACAACATTTGTGGTCGTTCAAACATGGGTGCTACCTAATCACTCACGATGATGCTTTACTCTTAAGGACCTTTCCCATGTCTCTGACTGACCTACGTTAGATTGGTATAGTGGGTTACCTAGACACTCTATATTTTCATTTAATCAGGTAGCCCAAGCCTTCTTGGATCACTTCTCCATCAATATCATCAAGAAGGTTACCATGACTGACCTATACTCCACGCGTCAGTATGAGGATGAATCTATCATAGATTTTGTCACTCATTGGCATAGCCTGATCAATCAACTCACCTTCCAACTACCACAAATAGAACTCATCGAGCTCTTCACACGGGCTTGTGCTAGACATATCTCACCGACCTCCGTAGGTTCAGACTTTCCAAACATTTGATGAAGCATTCACCATGGCATGAAAGTTAGAGATTCGGCCATCGAAGAGAAGAAAATCCAATTACGCAATAAAAATTCAGCATTCAAGTCGAATGATACCTCTTCTTCTTCCAAACCGTAGAAAAATTATTCAAAGGCCAAGGGCACCACTAACACAGTGGTACTCAAAGCCGGTCTAGCTCATCCATCAAATCAGGCTACCCCTCATCTAATCTCTCACCCATCCAGACTTTTCAATTCAGATGAGAACAATGAAATACACCCCAATTGGGGAGCCTTACTCTTCTGTCTTAGAAAAGCTTATCAAAGTTGGGGCCATCACCCTTCCACCTATAAAACCACACACTAGTTTTGACCTTGCTCACCCCATGCCCACATGGTATAAAGAACATGACTTCTATAACTATCATCGAGTAAAGGGTCATAGTGATGGAAATTACATCACTTTCAAAAATATTGTCCAAGAAATGCTCGAGAAAGGTGAGTTAACCATGGATAATCCTAACACACCTACCAACCAAAACCTACACATCTTCAAGAAACCATTTCCCAATCATGCCCCTTCATCTGATCAAACCGGTGAGACCTCAACTCATGATACCATACCCACGAGGTCCATGCTATTTTTAGTGATGCACCTGTTGCTTCCCAATTACCCCATATTCCTTCCATAGAGGAGATTCTAGCTCAAAATCCTCCTTCCACATTGGAACCTACCTCACCTATTCCTCCACCCATAGAGGAACACCTTTCACCTCCTTCCTCACCTATGGAGGAGCCTTCTGCTAACATCAAGACCATTTCACCTTTGGCTTCTCCACCTAGGGAACCGACACCCACAATACTTCTTCACTCCATGGAGGATACTTGTTTACCTCCTCCACCCACAGAGGAGCACCCATCATCTCCTCCACCTATAGAGGAGCACCCATCTCCTCCACCTATAGAGGAGCACCCATCATCTCCTCCCCCTATCACAGACCTAATAGAGATACCTTTTGCCTCTTGGTGAGCATTCTCCATCAGCTACCCAAGATCCTGCAGACCTACTTTTGGCTCTCTTACCCACTGGAAGTGAAGCTAACAAATTTCCCATCTCTAAGACACATTTTACGGGAATAGCCATTGGGTCCTCATCAACATCACCTACAGACATGTCATTCTCACATTTTGGCCGATCACCTAGATTATGTAGATAGAGCCTTATTGTGGGGGCATCTTTTGCTTCTTGTTTCAACACAAATGTAGATGTCACTTGCTGATACTTCCACTATCTATCCAAAAATATTTCGACCAATCAAACCGAACACAACCACCTCTATCACAACTTCTTCCATGACACCCATCATAACTCAACATACGTACCCTTACCCATAACCCAACCTACATCTAAATCCAAACCCACACCTACATCATCTTCCTCGACTAAACCTATCACTACCTTAGGGGTCACCCCAACCACCAGCCTTACTCATCCACCTATCAAACTAGATTTAGCTACATCCTCCAAAGTCAACACCACACCTACTCCACACCCAAACAGAAGAACCAAACCCATAGAACTCATACCCCGCCTATCACACCAATCACACTTGCACCTATCCCTCATCTTAGGACCTCAGCTTCCCAACATGGTTAAGAAACTTCCACCCATCAATAAACCAAAAACACAACAACCCACTCCTTCCTCACAAACCTCTAACCTACCCAAGCACCCGACATGACTTACACCTACACCTACAACATCTTTACCACCCATACCTCCAATAACCTCCACAACTTCTTCATTACCCACTACACTTCAGTCTCTGTCTCTCACACCCCTACTCGACCCACATCATCTACCTTCACAACACCTCCGTTATCCCCATGGGTAACTCACCCTCTTCCCCATCTACTTTTCCTCTCTAGATCTCATACACCCATATCACCTTTACCCAAGAAGGTGCAACACAAAAAAAAAAATCCACAACCCTCCAATAAGGTAGTCAAAGCAACCATACACCCTCCTACCCATTCATCTACCATACCCCTACCCAAACAAACACAACCAACACCCAAGACTACTCCAGCACCCAAAACCATGGCTCAACCCACTCCCCTCCTCTAGGACCATTCCTCAACAATCAGCCATACCTATACCCAAACCCACTTTCACTTCCCATTGCGATCCACTAGCGGGTCCTATGCCAAAATATTAACCAACCTCCTTGAGACTTCCATGTTATCACATTACCACCACTCAGACCTTACGACCCCCTCAAACCCAAGCCAAAAGGGTTTGATGACACTAAAATTTGTGCCTACCATCATGTGCCAGGGCACGATGTGGAGAACTACAAGGCCTTGAAAACCATCCTTATCTAGTTGTGTCCTCCGGAAGCCAACTTTGATGATGACGACCTTCTCGATGAGGACACTACTTCACCGACACCCATTCCCATAGTCCTTCCTTCATTTCCCACTCGACAACCATGACCTCCACCACCACAACTCCTAGAACCACCTCCAAGATTTGAAATTAACATGGTTCACATCAGAGAACTTGCCACACCATCACCCAAATGTCATTGTGCCCAGCTCACCTCACAAGGTTTTCCTCTCGGTAGGTTTTTTCCCATCATGTCATTATACCACTCACCCTACACCTTCTCCATTTGCCAACTCCCCTCAGATCAACATGATCCACGTTACTACCCATGCTCAAAAGGATAAAGGTAAGGAAAAGGCAACTGACCCACCAACCAATCCTATACCCAACATACCATCTACACCCACACCTAAAATTACTATCCATGGACCCACATACCCTATTTCTAATGGGGTCACACATCACACCATGCTCAAACAATTACACCAATCTCCCCTCAAAATGTCCTTATATGACCTCATCCAAACCTCGGAATCCCATCATCAAGCTCTCATGGAGGTTCTTCAATCTATTGAGGTTTTACCCAATGACCCTACACCCATAGCCTCCATTATCACACCCCATCATGTAGCCTCTCTCACCAAATTACCACCTTTATCCACACCTCACCCTACTCACCAAGTAGCCTCCCTTAGCTTCTCAGAGGAAGAGATCACACCACACCAAATGATGACCTAGACCCAACCCTCTTCATCTCTGTCCACATCGATGATATATGTGTATGATGTGTAATGATTGATGGGGGTGCTAGTATTAATATCATTTCATCCCATGCATTCACTCAAATGCACATACCTGACAATTACATGCATAAACATCCTGTCATGTTGCATTCATTCAATGATGCTATCACCTCTACATTAGGCACTATCATCCTCCACATTCACATGGGCCCCCACTATCCCAGAATTATTTTACATCTTGGAGGGGGAATTTCAATATAACTTGTTGCTTGGCAGACCTTGGATTCATGTCATGGGTTGTGTTCCTTCCACTTTGCATCATTGTGTAAAGTTTGAACATGAAGGACACACCTATACCATTCCAGCTGATCCATCACCTTTTAAAACATGCAACATGCTTTACCGACCTAATGATGTGCTTATACCCATTAAGGGTCTACCTCCACAACCGCTACCACTTCACCTACACTTCCACTTACCAATACAGACCACCACCTCCACCGCACATACCTCTTCCACTCCTACCACTGCCACAACCTCCACGGCCAACCCACCCATCGTCTCTCCCAATCCATTAACTCCACCTCCGCATCGACCTCCTGACATATCATCTATTCCCGCTACCCACATACCAACCACCGATCCCTTGGAAGGTGTTTTTCAACGCCTGCCTCACTCTAGGGAATACCACCTATATAGTGTCAACACATTCCTTACTCCACAAGAGTATGGAAGTCTTCACCAACACCCTCACTATGATCACCGCATAGGAGAATGCCTCCTTTATGGTCCTCCTCATCTTCATACCAGTCTCACCTATGGGGGACTTGATACTACCACGTACACACCCAAACCACCATCACAAACCCACCCATTTTCCGCTGACTTCCAGTCTCTCACCAATCACCATTTTTCCCACACCTTCCTACACCGATGTGCGTGGAAGGGTTTTGGTTTTGGATTTTACGAGCAAGGCCACCATACCATTATTCCATGTACCACCCACAAACATAATGACCATAGTGGTATCGGCTTTCTGAACCACCTACCAAATAGGCCCGCATTGAACTCATCAAGGACATCAACCCTTCTCCACCTTCTTCACCCACTCCACCTTCATCACCACCTTCACCGATGGAGTCGATGGATCCTAATCTATCCCTCCTAAATTTTTTTTTTTTCATAAACACCATTTCATTGGGGCCTTTGACTTATCAACGTGAGGGTGAGGCTCCTTCCTCTCTTCCCTTCCTATATCCTAAAATGATCGATGATGATACACCTTCAATTAATGTCATCTAATGTCAGGATGATGAATCTATACTCACCTACCTTGGTGTAGAAGACTCATATATTCATCGGTCATTACCTTCTAAGAGACAAAACCATGTTGAATGAATCGACTATCAAAATCAACATTCATACTCAGGATGACCCACACATCCTAAAGATCGGCCAATCTTTGGATGTTGCTTGAACAGAAGCCATCACTTCTTTTCTCAAAGATCATAACCATGCTTTTTCTTGGTCTTATGTAGACATGCCCAGTATTGACCCCACCATAGTGGTCCATAATATCGTAACCATTCCCGATGCCAAACCCATCAAACAAAAGCTTGAGGAAAATGCACCCTCGCATTGCCCTTCTCATCAAAGAAGAACTTCAACGCCTTCTTTCTGTTTCCTTCATATTACCCATTGATTATCCTCGTTGGATTTCTAACATTGTCCCTATCACTAAGGTGATAGGGGACTCCATTTGCATGGATTTCCATGACCTCAACCTAGCCTACCCAAAAGATGACTTCCCCTTACCCGGTATTGACCAACTAGTTGACCTTACCACTGGTCACGAGATGCTATCACTCATGGATGGCTTCTCGGTTATAACCAAATCCTACTTGCCCCAGAGGATCAACATAAAACCACATTCATCACCCCTTGGGGGACCTTCTACCCGAGTCATGCCTTTTGGCCTTAAAAATGCCGGTGCCACATATCAACGGGCTATGACTTACATCTTCCATGATATCATGCATCGTATATTGGAAGATTACGTGGATGATCTCTGGCCAAATCTAAATGCCACTCCGAGCACCTTGCCATCCTAAAAACCATTTTTGACCATCTCATTAAATATTGCGTTCACCTTCAGCCTAAGAAGTGTGTCTTCATGGGTCCTCTCAGGAAAACTCTTGGGCTTTATCATTTCCTACGTGGTATAGAAGTTGACCCTACTAAAAGTCAAGGCCATTCTCAAAATGCCTCCACCCACTAACCTTAGACAACTTCGTAGCCTGCAAGGTAAGTTGTAGTCTATTCACCATTTCATTTCACAATTATCTGGATCGGTGCAACCATTTCATCATCTTCTCAAGAAGGATGTCTCCTTTAAATGGGATGATGACTACCACAAAGCTTTTGAGGCCCTAAAACAATACCTTCTCCAACCACCCGTACTCATTCCACCTAAAGATGATCAACCTTTCTACCTATACATCTCAACTACCGATCACTCCTTGGGAGCCATGCTCACTCATCATGATGAACAACATAGGGAGCAGGTGGTTTATTACATAAGCCATACTCTTTTGGACTATGAAACCTAATACACCCATCCCGAAAAACTTTTCTTAGCCTTAGTTTTCATTGCCACCAAACTCCGCCATTACCTACTCAACCACAAAACCTATGTTGTGACCAACACCGACCCCCTACACTTCATGTATGCCAAACCTTACCAAAATCAACATGCCACACGTTGGCTTATGCTTTTAGCTGACCTCGACCTCAAATTCATTCATCAAAATTCCATCAAGGGCCAAGCTATCACCACCAATTGGTTGACCACACACCTATTTCTGGGGATCAACCCTCTAATTTTGACTTTCCAGATGAGTCAATTACTACCCTTTCCTTGGATGAACCCCTTACCAAATGACACTCTTCTTCGATGGTTCCAAGTGTCAACATGGGGGTGGGGCTGGTATTATCCTCATTCCACTTGATGGTGAGCCCATGCCTTTGTCTTTCAAACTTGATTTTGAATGCACAAACAATATCACCAATACGAAGCACTCGTATTAGGTCTCCAAGCCACCTATGCCCTAGATGTCAAATCAATCAACATCTTTGGTGATTCTCAATTGGTCGTAAACCAAGTCAATGGTATATACCAATGTCATAATGAGATACTTCAAAAGTATAAACATCATGTAGACATACTTTTGACCACCTTTGACCATTACACCCTGCAAACCATCCCTCATTCAACCAAAAAATTTGTAGACACCATGGCCTGCTTGGCTTCTCAAATACCCACTTTTCCCACCGATTCTAAAATCTTTGTCACCATACAATGACTCCAATCACCCTCTTATTTACCTCACAAAGTTTACTCTATTAGAACCACTACCCCTGACCCGAGTGACCTTTGGTATAAAAAATACTCTGACTATCTTTCTCTCTCCATTTACCCCCTGATCTCACCCGTAATGGACAAACGCACCTTCCTTAAAAAGGTCTCTCATTATGTCATCATGGGGGCCTCCTCTATAAGCATGGCTTTGATGGTATTCTCTTACGATGCC
Source organism: Taxus wallichiana var. yunnanensis (assembly GCA_018340775.1). Taxonomy (NCBI): domain Eukaryota; kingdom Viridiplantae; phylum Streptophyta; class Pinopsida; order Cupressales; family Taxaceae; genus Taxus; species Taxus wallichiana. The sequence goes on from CM031235.1 coordinate 945,785,777, forward strand.
TCACAAGTTCTAAATTCCTTATACCATTAAGGAAGTTCATGATGGCATATGTGGAGGTCACTTCAGTGGCCTTGTTGTTGCTAAGTGTATCCTTCATCTAGGCTATTACTGCCACCCTTAACCATGATTGTTGTGACTATGTCAAACATTGTATAAAATGCCAACAACATGCCAACCTTCATCATACACCCAGTCATGCCTTACAAGTCACCCGTGACCTTTGGCCCTTCTCTCAATGGGGTTTGATCTTGTCGAGAGATTAACCCCATTCTTCCCAACAACATCAATGGATCATCACCGCTACCGAATACTACACAAAATGGGTGGAAGCCATACCACTCATCTCCATGAAAGCTGAGAAAATATGTGAGTTCATCAATCATCACATCATTTGTCACTTTGGTGTTCCTCATCACCTCATCACTAATAATGGAAAACAATTCAAAAACAAAACCTTACAAAAAATTTGTGACACCTTCGGCATTCAACTAAGTTTCTCATCACCTTATTACCCACAAACCAATGGCCAAGCCAAATCCACTAACAAAACCTAAACAAAATTCTCATGAAAGTGGTTAATGATACTTGGGAAGGATTGGCATACGCACATTCCTTTTTCCCTATGGGCATACCACACTAGTATTCACACTTCCACTACCGCCACACCATTTTCTCTGGTCTATGGTACCGAGGTTGTTCTACCTCTCAAAGTCCAGATTCCCTCACTCCACATTTCTCTCCATGACATGCTCAATGATGATGACTTTCATCAAGACCATTTAGCACAACTTGAGTTATTAGATGAATGTCATCTTAACGCTCTTGATCACCTTCAAGTTTACTAAAAACGTATCAAACGTGCCTATGAAAAATGTCCATGAATGAACCTTCCAAGTTGGTGACCTTGTCCTAAAAGAAAATCAACATGTAACCAAAGCAAAAAAAAGTAAACGGGGAAAATTTTCTCCTAATTGGCTTGGACCATACATCGTGACTCATACTTATGGATCAGGTGCTTATCATTTATCTTCACTCGATGGTAAACCCAAACCTGAGCCCCTTAATGCCTTGCATCTTCGACCATTCTACTATTGACCTATAGTCCTACCTCACCTTTTTCCTCTTTCCATGCTCATCCCTTGAGCGCTACCCACTTCCTACATCCTCACCAATGATTAAACAAGAATCATGTGAGTACCATCACTTGTCATCTTCTCTTGAATATGTGTACCACGGTGTTGCACATAACATGATTCTCATGGATACTTTTCATCCACCTTTAGATGAGATCCCATGGTCATTTCACCCTACTTTTTGAACAAGAATCCTATTCTTCACCTTGGTCTTGTCCATGACTTCAAAGCCCTCACATGGGACCCAACTCCTTGAGTCAAACTTCTAACAAAAAGATGACTCCCTCAAAAGGACATCTTCCTCTCAACAATCATTGTTGTAAATAGACTACTCCCTCGAAGGACAACTATGTAAAGCTTTCAAAAAAAAAAAAAAAAAAAGAAAAAGAGAAAAGGAAGCTTCCCACATCGATCAGCTTCACGAAGACCTCAAGGAGTTAAATTCCTCATCCCATATAGACTTCCCACATCGATCAGTCTATCTCAAATACAAGTCAAAAGAAGACTTTTCATCATGGACTTGCCCATTGTGACCTCGGATCTCTTGCCCAAAGAGCATGCTACCACATATCATATAAAATTTAACCACCTTTCACTTTTCTCACCATTCCCACTCCCATTTCCTACCGCCTCAAGGGACCTCTTGGAAACCAAGATATTTGGTGATCATGTGACTACTTTTCACCTTAGAACAATCAATCATGCAATGTCTTTAGGGTCTTACATTCATCACCTCCTCCAAGGTATGATCTACTGGTATGATCCTAACCAATCAGGTGGCTTTATTGCCTCCTCTTATCTTTTAAATGATGTTATTTACATTTTGATTACCTTATACAGATTTGGTCCTCGACACTTACCTTTGGGGTAATCTTCTTCTTTTTCCACAATCAACATCACCTATACCAATTTTCCTATAACCCACACACACCTAATAGACCTAAACCCACAACATGCCTAAAACCTACCAACTCATTTTCATACCCCCTCATATTCTTCCCTAGCTTATGGGAGAACTACATCGGCCTGAGGTCCCTTTTCACTGGGACTATGTAGGCAGCACTCTCGAGGGCATGGGGCCCTTGGAGGTTAGCTCAGCCACTCTCTACCCTAACCAATCCATCTTTTCATCTTCCTAAAATCACATTTTTCCCCTACGTAGTTTCCTTTTTATATCACAGAATTGGAAATTAAACCACACAAACAACAAGTTGCAACACATTTTTATCATCAACACAACATACATTTATTACGACTACCATTTCTCTACCATCATCATGTGTATATTATAACACATCTCACACATGAAACATTTTATCATTCATTGCACAAAATAATGAATCACAACTTCAACTACTTTAAACACAACCATGCCTAAACCAACCTGACTCAATCCATGCCTAAACATGACCTCATGCTCACTCACCAACTCCAATCCATGCCTAAACTAAATCAACTGACTCACCATGCCTAAACCAACTCTCAATCCATGCCTAAACCAACTCCTCCATCCATGCCTAAGACCTTTGATCCCATGCCTAAACCAACTCAACTCCATCCATGCCTAAACCAACCATTTCCTAAACCAACTTCTCCATCATGCCTCACTCACCTAAGTTTCCATCCATATCACAACAAAAAAATTAAAATTCTCATACAACACCAACAAATCATCAGAATCTCATGTATCTCATCATATAAATAAATGTGTATCTCAATACAATATACATGGATATCCCATCATGTCTATCTCAAAATAAATCATCGACACATAGCCGATACTCAATACAAAATGTCATCGGCACGTAGGCCGGTCTCATATATAATAAAATAATAAACCAATACAAAATCTCTTCATGGTAGGCGTATATGCTCAAAATATACAAAAACTCTCATACATCCTCACTATCTTTGGCACGTAGGCTGGTATATATCAAAAAATGACTACCATACATAAAAATCAGAGCCATATATCAGGCATCTCGGTGGATATCCTCCATATCTATATCTCCTGTACCCTCTGCCTCCTCGGCCACTTTTCTCGACGATGGCTAACATCTCCCCACCCATCGAGGTGGTGGTGGTTGGGTCCCTGCTGGCACCTCACCTGGAGCTGGTCTCTGTGCACTGGTAGCCTCTCCCTGATCTGGCCTCGAGCTCGATGGCCCCCATGTGCTCTCCACACTGTGTGTGGGATCTAGTCCTCTCACTCGACGCTGCTATGTGCCCGGTACTCTCCATAGGATAGAAAGTCTATCCCATGCCACCATCTAGTCTGGTAGTATCTGGCCTCACCTAGGGCATCCCATAACCTAGATATAGGCATGGTCTGTGGTGGCCCCATAGGCCTCGGCCCCTTATACCTATCCTGTGGGACCCTATCCCACTCCTTCCTACAAACTGGGACCCTATCCCAGTGCCTGTGGTGGTGCCCTCTTGTCCCTATGCCTATATCTGGGCCTGTAAGGCCCCAATCTATGCCTGAGCTGGCCAAATGACCCTGCAACCCTATCACCTATGCCTGTAAGGCCGCCACCCGACCATCATCCTCCTCCTCTCCATCTCCATCCCCACCACAGCCATCTAGGCTCTGGCACTAGCCACCACTGTACATGTAGCTCCTACCTCTACCTCTGAGCTCACAAGTTATGTCTACACCATACCCAACTAGGTAATCAGAGTAGCCACCTACCCCTGTAGGGCATCTCTCTACACCGTGATGGTGGCTAGATCCGGCTACCATCCTTGGTCTGGGTGGTATGGCTCATAAATGGGCCACCCACCACTATCTATACCTATCTGTGACCCCAACATCATCAATCCACCGGTCCACTTACCTTCTCTCCTCCTACCCCTATGGGCACTTTGTAGGTTGTGGTAGAGGTAAGGGCCTCTCCATGTCATCTCTCCTATACTATGGGAAGGGCAGAGGTATGTCTGTAATAGCCCAAACTACCACCTGACTCTGTCAACCGGGATCATCTCATGCTCCCCAACACGGCGACCTATATCCATCTCACCAGCTGGAGCTCAGCTAGCTCCTCATGCATATGCCTATATGAGGGGAATCCCACATATGGCCTCCATATAATGTCCACTCTAGACAACCCCTCCAATAAATGCCAAAAATAGGCCACATCATGTGTGGGCTGTCTGATCTCCACTCTCCTATAGTAGGCAGGCACCCATCACCTATACCCCACCCACACCAATCTCGGTGGGAATGCATCTTCTCGGGGCATCCCTACCACACACACACAAAAACTATGTGCTCATAAGCCCAACAATGAAGTATAAATGTACAACATAGGCTGAACCTCGCACGTAACCATCCATATGCCCATAACTCCCTATATAGCTACACCAGGAATGCTTGGCACCCAGGAAAGTGGGTCTGATCTATCATCATGTCATGGAGTACCCCATCAATGATCGGGAAAATGTCCACCCTCTGCATCTGGCAGTGCAAAGCAACACACTACCTCCATCAATAGAACTACTAGCCTCATCTCCTCCGATGGGCTAGGTACATCTCTCCATAGTGAATGCTGGCACTATGGAATGTCAGCTCAGCCATCCCCTCACCAAACACCATCAACATCAGCTCCTCGAGGCCTCGGAGGAGATAGAGTAGACCTACATACCCAATATGGGTAGCCATAGAATCCTAACATGTCCTCTAGGGTGATAGTGATCTCACCCATCGGTAGGTGGAATGTGTTGGTCACGGAATCCCATCTATCGATGAGCATGACCATCAAACTAGGTTTACCAGGACCACATGCCGATAGCGTCAAACCCCACTCAAGCCCACCACCTCCACATGCTGCAGCTCCTCAGGGGTCATTACACCATGCACTATCACGAGCAGGGTGGAACCCTATCCCACATATGTAGCTGATCTCTCCCCTATATCCAATATAAACAATACATTAATCTACATTTATCACACCCATACTTTCCCCTATCATTTCCCAACACCCTCTTTTACCCCTACCCATCTTAATCACCCAACCTGTGGCACTTTTGGCCCCTTGTCCCCCAAAACCTGACCGTGTGCGGTTCTCTCTAACCGACCCAGTCACCCCTTAACCGGCATCGGTCACTTGTTTAGTGACCGATACCGGTTACACACTACCGACATGCTGGCCAAACCTGACCGACGCCGGTCACTTGTCACGGTGAAAACCCGTGACCCCCAAACCCCCTTTTCTCAAAAAACTTCCCCCTTGACCCTTTTACCCACCTAAAAACACCTACACCTCCCTTACACCTCATCCCCTCCCCTCCTCTCCCACTTATTTCTCTCCCCATTCCTATTTAACCCACTTTACCCTCCCATTTTCAAATTTTATTTTTTTTTTCCCCACCCAAAACAAAAACCACAAAAAAAATTTGCAAATCATCTAATCTATCTAACCAAATACAACTAGAGTTGGATGCTTACCTCATCATGTTGCCATCATCTCGGTGGCACATCTGGCCACTTGCACCGGTGGCCCACCCGATCCCTCTCCGGCCTCTGCCATCACCAAATCTCCACCCATGTCTCCAACCAATCGAATCACACACACCGATCCTGTGGACCCACCTCTCACCAACCAATCACCCACCATTCACACCACCAACTCAACACTCCATTCCATCTGGACACTTTTCCCTCTTTTCTCTCTCTTTTTTCATTTTCTCAATTCAAATGATGAAATGAATAACAAAAACACATGATTTTTTTTTTTTTTATAACAAACCCGACCTAACCGATGTCGGTTTCCCCTCACCGGCATCGGTCATGTGCCCCCCTTCACCATGGTCGGTTTCACTATACTAGGCATCGGTTACCCTTGACCGGCATCAGTCACCCTATCTTCACAAAAACCCAACATTTTACCCTATTACCCTACCTATCCCTCCTTTTTTCCACACCTCCCTTTACTTTCCATTTACCTCCACTCCTTTACCCACCATTTACCTCACCTAACCTTTACCCTATTTACCTCACCCTCCTGACCTCATCCTTTACTACCTACCCTCGTCCTCCTTTGGGGACTCATTATTTTACCCATACCTCGGCCTTACCCATGTCGTGACCTAGATATTTGGACCTGGACCATCACTAGTGACCTTTGACCCCATGTGTTCACTATACCTTGCAACACTATTACCTGTGTTGATTGACCTAATGACCTTACCTTGTCTCTTCCATGACCATTTATCTGACCCTACCTTGGTGTACTAGAACATACCTAAATGTTCTTGCACCTCACCTACGTTGTGCTTCCTGACCATATCCTATACCTTGGATACCGGAATCACTTCAACCTTGTTTGGATGAACCTATCGACCTTAGACAATGTAGAGTTTTCCTACTCTTCAACCCGGTAATGTGTTTGCAGTTTATACATGTGTGTGTGTTTGACTGTTCTACCTTTGACCCTGACCCATTACCTAGATTACCCGAGTAGACCTTTTTCCTTTTTCCTCTATTCCCCACCTTTCACCTTTTCCTCTTCATTTCACCTTTTATCAAACCACTCACCGATTCTTCCTTCTACCTCATCGCCTTCTGGTTTGAGGGGATCACCTTCACCCACACATGGGGCAACCACATCTTATTTTTGTTAGCATCACTTACTAATACAAGCTACACAACAAAAAGGGGCAAAATGTAGACACTAAAATTAGGTCACACTCCCCTTTGGTCCCTCGACAAATAAATACCTTCATCACATTCACCTAGCCATGGCCCCCTTCACCCCACTAATATTAATTTAATTAATTTAATTAATTCATTATCCTCACAATATTTATTATTTAAATCTCTTAATTTAAATAATGCCCACACTTACACCTCACCTAGACACCTCACCAAGCCAACTCACCCTAAGACCTATTCTTAGTAAGTTGCCATAACTAACTAAGACTTACCCAAACCCTAAAAATCAATGCCTACATTCCCTCTAACCACATTCCCACATGTTGACAAGAAGCTTCCAGTCGATCCACGGGTGAATGACATGAGATCCCAAAAATCAAGGGGATCTACCTAGTTTAGTAAACCTAGAAATCCCACCTTGACCGACGCTAGTTACCCCTAACCATCACCGGTTAAGCCGTAAACCACCATCGGTCACCTTTTAATCCCCAAAACAACCTTATTTTGAGGTTGGAAAACATTGGGAATTTTCCTGAGAGATAACACATCTTTTTAGAGCAAGTTTCCACGAGAACACACATGCAAGGAAGGAGATCAAGCATTTTCTCTTACATAGGCATCCAACAATCACCCAACAATCATCCAGCACTCACCCCAACACAGATTTGATCCAACCAAGCAAAAGGGAATGCACATGCAGCCCATGCAGGAGCTTTCCAATTTGGTGATCCTCAACAACATTCAACCTCTTACCGGCACCTTCATCCATCACTCACAAGCACCCAAAACCAGATTTCAAGTAAGTAGAATAGTTTACTCCTCTGGTTCATTCATTTCATCATTGTATTGTCATCCTTTGTTCTCTTAGCCACCCATTGACCTCCTTTAATACTTCACCCTCCATATACCCATTAAAACCCCACCAAACCCCATCCAAATAGCCTAATACCTCATTCCAACCAACCAAGTCCTTTGTGCAATCACAAGGGAGACCCAAAGCTCATTCTGTGGCATTCTCAGTTTTCCACATAACAAGCACGGTTATCCCCAACCAAGCATTGGTCACCCTTAACCGGCATCGGTCTGTCGTATTTACCAATAGATTCTAGAATAGTGACCTATCCACCTATTCCCACATTACCTTTATTCACCTGTGATCTACCTGAGACCTCTGTCAGACTGCAGAGACCTAGAACCAGTTATTTGACCTTCGATCTTATTTTAACTTAGCCTTGTTAGATTAGATCTTTCTTATTGTATTTTGGATGAGATACCCAAATCATTTTAATTACAATAGGATTTACTTCATTACCCACATTAAATTGTTTTAAATAATGGATTAACAACCGTCTAGGAAGTATCACACTTCTTGGATCTAGCACACGCTAGGTAGTTCACTGCACATATTGTTTAACTCTTTTTGGTGGTCTTGTTTTCCATTACAGGTAGTTCCTCCTAGCCAAAAGGAAGTTCTCACGATCAGCTATGGATTCAGAAGTCATACGTGCGTAAACAACCCATCTATAGCGGAAGATATGGTACATTTGGAAGATATTAGATCCATCTAGGCATGACATAGATTGATTAAATAATTCGAATTATTCATATATTTTGTCTTTTACGATCACATTAGGAAGGAGTGTCATGCATGGCATCCAACAATCTAAGGTTGGTTGTCGGGATTCGATGCCTGTTGGCCACACTGTAATAGGTTATTTATTACACACTCTCAAGTCTAAAATATGACATGTAGAAGATATGGCTATTGGAATTAAAATGATATTAGATCCGTGGCTCGGGCATGTGACAGACATGGCTCTATGGTCAATACTGAGATCGACATTTTCCCAAAGAACCCCAACCTTGTTCATCTTCCTTTTGTCTTTTTCCCACATCGCCACTCCACGTGGATCAACTAAATGAACTCAAAGATCGTGCTTTGTCTACCTTTCATTTTCATTGTGAACGCGGATTCTTCAGGAAGCATCAATCTCGCACACTGCTTCATGCCGCTCATCTTCGGAGTTAATCGATGGTGCCTCTACCATTCTCTACACTCAAGTCTAAAATATGAATCATGGCACAATGAAGGCACCTTTCCCCACCGAGCTCCTGCATTGATCAGTAAAATGTGCAAGACTACAAAATGTAGGCATGCATAGGGAAAAAGAGGGAAGGCGCATGAATAATGTGTGTGAAAGGAAAGAAGGCATACTTGCAAAAGGAAAGTATGGAATCGGGGTGTGATCATTCAACTGAGGAAGCAAACACGTTGGAAAAATAAAAATTAGTGCATAAGGGTGCTTAGTGTATGCAAGCACGCAAGAGGAATGTCAGAGACTTATCCATTTTGGTAGGTAATTTTGCAGGGGTGCACGTAAGGAGTGCGTGACAGGATAGGAAAGAAAGTGAGAGGGTATGAGGAAGGTGCCAAGGGAAATGGAAAAGGAGATAATGGAATGCAAAGGGAGAAAAAAGAAGGCACACAAGGGCACATAGAGGAATTTCAAAAAAGAAATTATGCCAAACGAGCAAGCTTGAGAGCGTACAACCTAAAATGTTAAACATCAAAGTCGAATGAAAATATATAAGTTATCCAGGATAAATAGGATATTCATTTGGATAAAATAAACCATTTGAATAACCTCATCATGAGGAAATACATATATCAATATAAATATATATGAATCTACTTTCCAACACAACTTGAATCACCTCAAAATGCCACATGTAGCTCAAGTTATGGCCAAAACATTGGAACTATTATTTGAGAACCCAAAGCGCCATTTGACCACTCAACTGTTTGGACCTAAAAGTATTATGAAACTACATAATCATGACTTTAAACTACCATTTACATAAATAAAAATCCCATACATAATGAATCATCAATTAGGCATGCTAGTCCTTTGGACCATCTTGCTCTAAAATCTTCTTCTCCGAAACTGCTATTTTTAGGTGGGGCCCACATATCACCATGACCTCAACCATAAATTTATGGAAACATTTAGGATCCCTATATAACATATAATCCTCAAATTTTCACTTTCAATCAAAATTGGGTCAATATACTTCATCTTTTGCAAACTGCTCCTAGCTAGGGTTTAACTAGGATTTTAGACCACTTTGACTTCTTAACACTTATTCATAAAAACCTGAAGATCAAAAAACTTGATTATTTATTTAAAACCTTCTATACTCACCTTATAATATTCCATAATAGGTAAGAGGACCCATTCAAAGGACACTATCCACAACAACCATCTCAAGTTGAACTTGAGTTGGATTTTCATTATTTTTCACCTGTCTCACCAAAATAGTCATATCTTGAAAAATTCACATCATGGGCACCTAATTTTTGCTAAGAGCATCATCACTCATCCCTATAACATATCCAATCATCATAATATCAATTCCATGGCCCAATATTTCAATTCATTAAGACTTACCTATTCTTGCATGTTAGATCCTCATAGTAACAACTAGGACCGACTTAAATAGTGCAATAACTAAACATGAAACCACTACAAAAGATCCAAACATAACTCATATTACATGATAAAATTGAATTCATTCTTCGATGAGATAAAATTTTAGAACCTCAAACAACATCATGACATCATCTACACCATTCACTTTGTCATTAATGTGGTTTTGCATCAATGAAAACACCTACTAGGACACCATGCCAACAATCTCCCCCTTTGTCATTAATGGAAAACACCCTAAAATTCACCCCATTTTTACATTAATGAAAAATTCTTACATATTACTCAACTCATTCACCTTCTTTAACAACATACATCCATGCTTTGGTTAGAAACATTAACCAAAGGTCTCAATTTGAATCTTTCTCTTGATTTTTCCCAAAAATCTGATTCTTGCCTCAATTCAAGCATGCAAACAACTATCTCCGCTTGGAAATAGAAATTATAACATCTGAAAAACATCATTCAAGCATGAAATAAACAATATCATACCTTGTTAGGAGATACCACATAATATCTAGTCTTTTAGGCATGCAAACTTGGCATTTTTCCTTAACCCTTATTTAGGCTTCATAAATCAACTATAGTAGAGAAATATCTGAAGCATACTTTTCTCAAGAACATGCCAATAATTTCATCAAAGAGAATACAAGTTTTCACACCATCTTTCTTGAGATTATACTACATGTCTAGACATAATTTTAACTTGTTCCTTACCATTCTTGACTCAAAAAAGCCGACTCAAGGGCTCATGTCCCTAAATGACAACTTCAAGACAAAACTAACAATCTTCACAACCTTCTAGAGTCATCACAATCATGAAAAATAACTCCTAAATTTCTCCCCCAAAGAAGATACAACTTTTCTCTAACTAAAACCACACAAAATTTTACCTCTTACCATGTTTTCATGCCTTGTTGTGAGAGATCAATAACTTTTCCATGGTCCTAAACCATCTTCCCAGTCCTTACATCATCATAAATGATAGATAACATATATTCAAGAGTCAAAAATTAGTGGTATAATGTGGTGACGTTCAATACATACCTCAAAAGCTTTTTAGCCTTTATATCACCTTGATAAACCTTCAAGAGCATCAATGAAGACTTCCCCTTGCTTCGAAGGAGTTTTACAAAATTGTGGCTTGTAGATGCTTCAAAATAGACTCTGAGCATATTGAGAAAAAAATCTCACAATTTTAACCATTTTTTCAAGTTTCAATCACTTTTTCATAATCGTGACGTCCTTTTAGAGGAAAGATACTCACCTTCTAGATCTTGTAGAAAACAATAATTACTTCTTGCACTTCATGCTTAAACAAATCCACATGCTCGAGTATGAATCCTTCATAAGATTGAATATTTTCAATTTATAAGTTGTCTTTTCCTTGTTTACATTGCTTAAATATTGTAGATACACTTACACAGTTTTTCCTTACAAGCCCTTGATGGTGGGTAACTGTAGAACAAAAGATTTAGTCCTTTAAATCTATGTCAAGCATGATCAGTCCTGAAGCACATCACAATCATCCTCCATACCCTACAACTTGCATGCCTAAATAGTATACTATACATTGTAGCTTAAATATGAACTCCCCTTTCATAGATTCTACTCATGGCACTATCAACTATAGATGCCACATTCTTTGTCATTTGAAACACTCTCACTCACACTCCTTGAGCATGATCAAACATTCTCCACACAATTGCGATATGCCTTTAGCATCTACAACTCTTTTCAGAGATTCCATATGCTATATACTCAAATTATATTCTATTGTAGTGCTTGTATGGACCTCTTCTAGTTATAGTAAGCATTATTATTTTCTTGATCATCTAAATCCCAAGCATTACTTTCATGGGATTGAATTTCTTTTTATTATGGTCTCCTTACTTCTACTAAAACCATCCTTAACTATATTCATGAGGGATTCACCCATTTAAGCATACTTTGAGTCTTCTATGTGAGCACTTTGTACCTTTGGATCATACTTAAGAAAATAAGAATGCATTTTAATTTTGTTTTATGCTAACATCCTATTCAAAAGCATGCTTGTACAATCAACACCTTCATGCTTTAAAACATCATGAAGCCACAATTAATAACAGACCAAGTGCACTTTAAGGTCAACAACATACTTCACATGTCTTGAAAAATTTCATTCATTCCTGGAGCATGTATTCTCATTCATTCATGATGGAGCTAACACCCTTTATCTTTTGAGCATACTTGAACCTCTTCACACCAGGATCTAGGAACATTTGTATTATTATATTGATCTTGTAGTCTTGAAAACACGCCTAGATCACTTAGGCAATTTGAGACATCTAGGGTCTTATCATTTTATGAGTTTTTAAATTTTAGAGGCTCATATCACTTTCACTTTATGAGTATCACCTTATTGATTGATGTTCTAACACATTTGAGCACATAATGAGCTTTATACATAAACATACTAACCGAGTATACCATGGGTTGATAACATTGTGTCTAGGTTTTCATGACATAAACCCTTGTCTTCCTTCTATTGTCTGGATTTGATCATATAGACCTCTATAATATCATAAGGCATTAAATGAATTCAAATACTTGCAGAGTCTCTTTATGAACAAAAATAATCAACTGAGACTAAGATAACACACACTTTGTGATCACCAATCCATTCTTCACTTTAACCATTAATCGTGAATGAAGTAACTTTAATCCATGAGAATTCCTAAGAACTCAACACCTACTTGAGATCCTCTATAAAAATTTCTTGATACAAATACATCCTTTGGAATCTCTATGATCCCTCGGCTACCTTGCAAGAGTTTTAGACCATCCTAAACCATGTGAGTTATAGTCCTAAAACCTTGACTTCACATATACAAGACACACCTATAACATGATTTTTCATTGTACTATCATTTTGTGACACCTCATTATATGATATCCCTTTCTCCTTGGGGTCTTCATCATCTTTCGTGACCTTTCATAGAGCTACAACCTGAGGCCTACCCCCACAATTTTTTTATCTTGATCTCTATTCAAGGTAATACATGGTTTAAACATGGAGCTTTAATCAAGACCACACAACATCAACACAAAGATCCTTGACATTTGAACATACACCAATGTTCACATGAAATATTAATTTGTGTATGATTCAACTCCTTAGACTTAATGAAAAATATTTTAGTTAATGACCTAGTTATGAAGACATCAATAAGTAGGGTTTGGACATTTAAACTCTCAACGCAATGCACCAAGAACAAACATTCTAACTTTGTCATGCATAGCTATAAATGTGCACATTCCCTGAAGCTTCAAATTTGTACCTCGTCTATCCTCATGTGTTTAGATTATTAGAGCAAATATTTAGACCAATATACCATCATTTGGCCACTCAAAAATGAGTTTTCATACATACCACTTCAAGGTATTGTGTAAACTCGGTCAAGAACATTGAACAAGTATTTTTGAAAAAATTACTCTTATCTTCCACAAACTAGCATCATAACCTCACAAAAATTACTTGAAATCATTGAGAAAATTCAATGGGATTTCATCATGAACAATCACTTTACATACATGTAGTTATCTATGTTGCTTGCAAATAGTGCACTCATTAACATATCATTGTCACTTTATCGCCAACCTTTTTGGGTGAAAATTGATCAAGTTATAACTTGATCAACATAGATAATATTTTAAGAGAAATTAGATTCCAATACCCACTCTAATAGCTCATGATACAAACCTAATATTCCTAAGAACATAACATAGACTAGGCACACATGATGATAAGATAGATAACATTCTTATTATAAATGCTAGACACATTCTTGAATGCAATGACACAACTTGTGACATCATACAAATGAAATACACCATAACATAACTTACAAGAGCCACTTAAGAATGACCACGGAACAATTATACACCTTTAGAACTCATGACCAGACCACATAAGCCCAAAATAGACCATTAAAATTGACAAAGCTAAAAACATTTCATGAAGACACTTGACACCGCTGAGACACCTTTACCAGTTATTTCACATCAAGGACTCTTAGAATAGAGCATAATACTTCAACACTAGCTCATACAAGACACAAAAACGCTCAAAGTACATAGAAACATAATAAGGACACGTGATTGTTTCTTATAAAACAAGACACATAATAATGAACCAACAGACTATGAGGAACATATGCACACATACCTTGAATGTTTGAGATGGTAGACATAACATATATATCTCCCCTCACCTAGATGCTTCATTTGCAATGATACACCTTCAAGAAGCATAGTGAAGGCATATAGGATCCATGTAGACCTAAAATAAGGTCTTGAAGGAGACCCCAATCTACTTTGGTGCTTGATCAACTCCACTTTCTTCTCATTTCTGATATGAGTATTCAAAATAACTCCTTTTATAGACTCCTACTCTTGATGAGACATCAAGGTCTATTCTAGGAACCCATAATCTTCTAGGGCCATTGATATACATTCTAGGCCTCTGAAACCCACTTCTTTTCTCTATAATACTTTGAGGATTCTTGTTATGACCTGAATAAGCTTGATAAAAATTTCTAAAGAACATGACCAAATCTTTTATAGTTATAACATACCACTAAATTTTTTCTCTTGAGGCCTTCATCTTGATTTTGTGATCCATACAAACATTACCTTGCAATGTGACCTTGTTTATTACACTTGTATCATATTAAAATCTTAGAAAACTCTTTCCATAGCTGAGCATCTCTAGGATTGGATATCTTGACAAATATATTCATACTTTTTCTAGGCTCAAACACTCCTAGATTCCATCCACAATCATTGGCTTTATGACCAAATTCAAAACATAAATTGCATTCACCATTAAAGAATCCTAATCCATTCTTAGAAGGCTTTGTCTTGCATTATTTATCTATATGACCAAAAACATGACATAAGAAACAATATCCGTTGAATGATTTTTCATACCTTGAAGAATTAGCTTTCCTAATAGGTTTGATATTATCATTGTCTTTGGAGTGATTCTACTTAATTTATTCCTTAGTACTTGGTTCACCATCTTCCTTACTTGGAACCTTGTCTTCTTGCTTAAATTATTTGTCCTTGAGATCCATATTAAAACCAAACCAGCCTTATCACTTGTTGATATTTGATGGCTAAGAAGATTATCTAGGTCACTATCACTTTTCTCAAACATATTCAATTTACTTGAAACTAGATCAAGTCTTGAATGTAGATATTTCATACCATATTCATATTTGATGCACTCATCCTCCTTTGAATTGATTTTATCATTGAGAAAAGAAAATTTTGATTTCAGCTGAGTACATTCTTCATCTTTGACCTTTAGAGTTTCTAACAACTCCTCCATTTGTAACTCCAAAATTTGAATAGTATGACTATGTTCATGATCATCTTCCTTTGATTCAAGGTTGGTTGCAAATTTCTCTAATTGTTCTTCAAGATGCCTTGTGATCTCATCATGTTATTTACTCTCATTATTCAACTTGGCTTCAAGGAGCTTAATTTGATCTTCATGATTCCTTTTCATTTCAACAATCTGTTGTGTGAGATTTTCATTCTCATCTCTTGCAAGATTAAGTTCCCTTTTCAATATTGCCTAAGCTGACTCTTCATAATCTGATTTTGAATCACTAAACCCTTCTCCAAATTCACAAGTTACTTCTTGTAGGGAGAGTAAATTTTAGGAATATTTTCTAAACAATTCTTACCTTCACTTAAAGTAGAACAACAATCATCTTTGGATTTCTTTCCTTTCTAAGAATTCTGCTTCTTACCACCCATCCTATGCTTTAGAAGATCTCCCACAAGTTGTAGAGCTTCTATAGAAGGGCCTTCTCGATAAAAATTGTTGGAAGCAAAATGATATGAGAGGGGAATGAATCAATTATTAAATCCTTTAAAAATAATTTCAGATTATCATACATGCACCATTAACATTTATCCATCCATCAATGTGTGATTAGCAACATAAAACATTCAACCACATGAAAAATCAAGAGAGCATACACATGAACACAAGATATAAGTGGGAAACCCTCATGGGGAATAAAACCACTAAAACTCTGATTATATTACAAAAATCAAAGTAATTTAGTGAAACACCAACTTCACAAGGAGCACCAACCCCTAGTTTAGTAGAGCACCAACCCCTAATTTAGTGAAGCACCCACTCCACAAGGAGGATAAAACCCCTAAATATGACCAAGCACCAAATCAGCCACTTGAATATGTTTGATCTCTGAAAATTATGTTGCCACAACTAATGGAGATCACTAATTCAACTCACAAACCCTAGCTCATACCCTAGGGCATCAAAATTTCTCTTTCTCCTTATTTCTTTTCTCTATCCTCTTGATCTCATGATGCCATACCTCCCTAAACCTATAATTGTCTTTATTTTCCTTCAAAACATTCTCTCATACCTGAAAATATCTCTATAGGTCGTACACCTTCCTCCAAGAGCACTAGCTCAAAAATAAGTCAAACAATCACTTAAATATACTTTTCTTCCTTCCAAACCAAATGAGGGTCAGTAACTCATGATAAATTAAACCCATAAACATTAATTAAACTCATAAATTTTAAGTACAACAAATACATATGAATGAATTATGTCATTTTAGCTAAAACCCTCAATACATGTGCCAAAAATGGCTCAAAACCCCATGGGCACATTCTTAAAAATGCCCTAACATGAGTACCATACTTTTCATGACCCATGAAACCTTATACATGATTAAAATATTATAAAACATTCATACATGCTCACAATAAATACCAACCAATCAAATTATTTCATTTAATGGGTCCAGTTCCCTTTACAAATCTTAAAAAAGTTGTTTCCTTCACCCTTCAACACCTTGGAAACTTCATAATTCCACCAAATGTCTTATAAAAAACCAAAAAAATCCATATTACCACTCATAAGAAATTTAAAAATTGGTATAAAACTTATAATCAATTTATAAATCATGAAACATCCTTCACTTAAAACCACGACAACATTTGCCTTCACCAAATCAACCTTCCAAAAATGTTGTTTCCAAAGGTTAGCTAATAAAAACATATATACATGCATTAAAGACCTTAAAATGGATTAATTGGATGAAAATTCATATCTATAAATTTTATATGTGATAGGAAGCATCAACCAATCCATCTCATGCTTCAAACAACATCAAACTTCTACAAAATAGATCCTATCTTGAACTTCCAAAAACATTATTGCTGAAATAATTCCCTAGGAACCATATTAAATAACATTAGCATGCATAAATCCATATATCACTAGAAATTTATCTTAATATAATTTCCAAAACAACTTGAATCACCTCAAAATTCAACTTGTAGCTCAAGTTATGGCCAAAACATTAGACCCTACTATTTGAGACCCCAAAATTGCCCTTTGACCAGTCAACCTATTTGGACCTCAAAACATCATAAAACTACATAATCATGACCTTAAAATACCATGGACATCAATAAAAATACCATACATCATGAATCATCAATTTTTCATCCTACGCCTTTTGATCATCTTACTCTAAAACCTTCTTCTCTATAAACTACTTTTTTTAGGTGGGGCCCACATATCACCTCATAGGTTTGGATCAGATTTACAACAAAAAATTATACACAAAATAATCTATCTTCAAAAAAATTCATATGGGACACCATATAATTATAAATGGATGCAACTCTTATAATTAAGGAGGATGCTATAAAAATCATCCCTAGAAATATTCTCAGTAACTTAATGCACATAATATTGTTATAACAACAATATTACCAACAATATGACAAACAAACCAAATAACAATATAACCATAAGTACACTTTTACTACATGGTAAATACTTGATGCCAATGTAAATACTAATATTCTGAACATTCCCACCCTTAGTGTTTACATGGTAGAAAATAACTATCACACATCTTTTGTAGCTTGCAGGCAAAGTGCTTACTCATGATCATGGTACAATACTTGAACTGAGGTTGAAGAAGGAACACATAAACTTCTTATCAACTATGCACTTTCAAGAACACATCTGAACAATGAGGATGGGAACATGCTCAAGAATCATTTTCTTATCAACCAGTCACTCTAGGGAACACATTTGACCTAGCAGTGTGGGAACTCAAGCAGAAACATCTGAACAACCTTCAGTGGTTTTCCAAAGGCTAACCACAAACCTAGGTATGAAAAGGAACACATCTAACTATTTGACCTCTTCAATACTCATGATGCTACATTTATTTGTGTTATATTTTCTTCACTTTGTTATTACATTGGGAATAATGTAGGAATAGTCACATACACAAGTAAATAGGAATGAACCTTTGTTCTTATTTTTTACACCACACTGAAAAGATGAAAAACTAAAATCCACAACACATAACTAAAACTGGAACACTACACAACCGAACATCAAATAGTCAAACCATAAAAATGCCACCATACGGAAGTGTGGCCCTATCGTTGCGACTAATGAGAGGTCGTTGGTTTTCTCTAACCTCCATCCTCCAATGTCATGCTACTAGCATAGAAAAATGTGAACATGAAGCACATATGTTTCCACATTTGAGATTGTTCTTTTATCTCCATCCCACAATGTGAAACACTTTATTTTCTGGACGTCGGGTAACACTTTGAAAATGCATCTGTGAGGAATTTTTTTTTTGATCTTTTTACAATGATATAATTTTGATGACTAAACTACTAACAAGGAATTTTACTATACAACTCAAACTCTTTTTATAGATACGAAAGGAAACTTTATAATAATAAATATTTCTATGATATTTCAATCTATTAAAGAGGACTCACATTTGAAACTTATGGAAAAATTTAACCTTTGATATATACAAATACTAAGGTGCTAATGACAACATGATAACCCAAAAAACTTGATGAACTCGTAACTCAAAACAAAGATCCTTTTTACATTACTATTTGACTAAAAAAATTACCATCTTGAAAGCATTAAAAGACTTCACGAAAAAAATGAAAAAACACCTTAACATATTACATGAAAAATGGAGTATGGCATGTAAAATTACAAGTGGATGTGTGTCGATTATAAAATCCACATGTCATGCAACAATGGATGCTTCTTGTAGCTGATCACCTAAGTTTTGAGTTTTCTTGAAACACAACTGAAATATATTAGAATATCCCCAAAACATAGATGCAACGATGCAGTTCACAATAACTTGTGTATGAGAATAAAGAAGAGCATCAAGGTCCACCATCAGGTCCACTACTTTGATCCAATCCATAACGCCAAAGAGTCGAAAACAAATTTGTATGAACTCAATGTTGATTGTATGTCTATCTTCACAATAAATAACTCACACATCTTGATCGAAAAGAATTATTGAAGCCTTAAGGATGATATAATTTCTGGAGAAATTTCTCCCTTCTATGAACTCCAATGGATCACTATTCTTAGAACTCACAATCTATGATGTTGCTATCATCAATCACAATAAATATTTTTACTGTATCCCTTCATTTGACATTTATGAGCATGCCAGGGTTAGACACTCCATGCACTTTACTCAACACCCTATCTTCCCTTCTTTGACATATGAGCATGCCATGTGTCTTTTCTCTAATGCTTTGTTATTATATGCAAGTTATTCAGTTGTTGATCGATTCTTCCTTGTGATTACGTTGGAGCCATTACGATTCAACTAGAGTGTAACTTCATCATGGTGCACAGTTTCCGATATGATTCATCAACTCTTTCATGGTATCAGAGCTGAGATCGGGTAAACGTGCACTCGTTTTTTTTAGTTGTGATTACTCTTGTGTTTCATTTTTACTCCTCGTGCAAGTTTTTTTGATCATTATATTGTGGAATTTATTGCTAACATTATTAACAAGTTGTTCTTGGAAAGTTGTTAGTTTTTTGTGTTCTTGTGCATGTGCAGGTATTCCTGAAGCTTTCAGGGGTTTTATAGCTAAATTTAGCTAGTTGCTGCACTAAATCTAGGAGATCAGTTAAAACTAGAGGTTATCTTATTCTAGTTTTTTTAATTAAATTTTATTTAAACTAGAAGATTTTTATCTCTTTTTTTGGTCTCTTCTGTGTTTGCATGGTTTTGCGATACGAGTTCAATTTTGGTTTGAAGTTTGCATGGTGCTTGGTTCTTCTCCATGAGCTCCTCACCGAGACGAGCTTGTGTTCTTGGTGAGTTTTTTTGGCCAAGTTCCCATGGCGTGTCATTTCTTGGTCATGTTCTTTGTTGATTTTTTGGCTGAGCCAAATGAGCCTTGGTGTTTTTTTTCCTGTGAGTGCAGTTTTTTTCCCTAGTGCTGCAGCCGTGCCCATGCTTGAGCTATTTTTGGTGTGTGGTGAGCTTTTCTCTTGTGCATGACCTGGTGGTGTGTGTGTGTGCTCCTGTGCATGACCTGCGGGCTTCATCCATTGTGTGCCCTTCCTACCTGCACTGCTTGCCCTCCTCTGCTCTCTGTCCATGGCCATATCTCCTCCTCCCTTCTCGTGGTCAACTCACCCTCCCTCCTCCCTCCTCCTCCTCCCTAAATGCTAGCACTTGCCTTCTCTTTGCTGACTGGAAACTTGAAACCTCCTTCCTGAGAGTGTGCAAAGCTCAAAATCCACTTTTTTTTTTGCTTTGGTAAGTCCATTTTTTTTTGGTAAGTTTTTTTAAAAGTCTTTTGGTAAGTATTTTTTAAATACTTTCTATTTTTAAAAAAAAAGCTTATTAAAAGCTCTTTTTTTTTAAGTTTTTTTTAAAAAATCTTTCCATTTTTAAAATTAAATTTATTTAAAACAAAAAAAAAAGCTTTTTAAATCTTTTTTAAAAAAAAAAAAGCTTTTTTTTCCTTAATAATAGATTTTTTTTTTTTTTATTAATTTAAATCTAAAAATTAAGTTTTAAAATTTTAAGGGAAGTATTTTTAATATTTAATTAGTTTTTTTTAAAATCTTAATTAATTAATCGTAATTAATTAGATTTATTTAAATCTAGTTCTATTAATTAAGTTTTTTTCATTTATGATTAGATATAGTAAATTATTTAAAATCTTTTAAATTAACGTTAATTTATCATTTTTTTAAAAACTCCTAATAGCTTTAAAATTAGCTAAATTAGACGTTTCCAAATGGTAAATTTTTTTAACATGTTATTGTCGATTTTTTTACTAATCATGTGCTCTCAAGTGTGCAGTGACACTCTAAGCACCTATTTGTCTTCCACGTGCTTTTCTAACATTCTGAAGATCCTTTGGACTCATCTTGAGTTCATTTAAACATTGTATTTTACCCTTATTATTGCTTGTGACTAGTGAGCGCATCCACCATAGTTTGCAGCAAGGGGGTATCATTTGCGACGTGAGACACTTTTTCTCACAACTAGGATTTGATTTCACCTCCTTCCTAGTTTTTTTTTATTGTGCTTGTGTACGGTGTCACTTTGTTGTGCTCCACAAAACATGATTGTGGTCTCCTCTCTTGCGCGTTATTACACTTGATTGCAAGGTGAGTTACCAAGTGTTTTACGACCACACACTTGGACCCGATTGTATTCAACGCACTAAACTATAAAGTGCTCCAAAAAGTAGGGGGTTATTATATTGTCCTGGGTGGTTGTGTTTCTTTTCTGCATTTCTTCTCTCTCTTTTCACTATGGATGCACTTTCAATTCCTTTGCTTACACCGTTCAAATTTTTCGAATGGAGATCGAAAATAATTATGAAACTAAGGGGTAAAGGGTTATTCCACATCACCATGGGAACTGAGACTGAACTAGACAATGACCCTAAAAATCTAAGTGGTTAAACCGTAGTGATGAAGCTTTAGGTCTTCTTTGCATGTCATTTCTCCCGACTTGCTCTTCCACATTGAGTCATCTGAAACACCTAAGTTTGTGTGGACAATGTTAGATGAAATGTTTGGACAACACGATGACATGAGAGCGCATGAGTTGGAAAATGAACTACTAGGGTTAAATCCTAGTGATTTTGAAAACCTACAAGCATTCTTCTCAAAGTTTGTCCACACTAGATCATTGTTAAAGGAATGTCAAGTAGAGAAGAAAGATTCTCAATTGATCTTGTCGATTCTCTCTAAGTTAGGTCCTGAATATTCTGTCTTTGTGTCAACTTTTTACGCTACAAAAGTTACCTTGGGCAAGGATTGGAATATGCCCTCCTTTGACTATTTTTCATCCCAACTCATTCGAGAACAAGAAAAACTCATTCAAATGGGGTCTCTCAAGTCCAAGTCACATGCCCTTGTAGCAAGTACTAGTAAGGAAAAGAAGACTGAAAAGAAGAAAGAAAAAAGGATCAACCTAAGAAGAAACCAAGACCAAAACTAAAATTGACATGAACACTTTGACTTCTGAGCCTAGAGCACAGAAAGACAAGTATTTGTGTTCCTATTACAAGAAGCCTGGTCATAAAGAGCATACATGTATGAGAAAACAAATTGATCACCTTACTCAATTACTTGAGAAAAATAAAATAGGTGTTCCTGAGTCTATCAAACAAAATGCTCAAAGGCCGAGTCTTCCACTGTAAAAGGTTCTAAATCTGATAAGAAGAAAGGAAAGGCCCTTGTAGCCAAAGTTTCTCCTTCATCGACGTGGATTATAGATTCGGTGCCTCACACCACATGGGTTCTTCACATGTTGAGTTCTCCAACATCGAGCCTTGTGGAATGTCCCAAATCACGATGGGTAATGACACGACAATGTCGGTTTTCGGTAGTGGATCGGTAGAGATGGATGGGGAACATTCAACCAAGTGTTGAGCATTCCTGATCTCTCTACCAATCTCC
This sequence comes from Taxus wallichiana var. yunnanensis, assembly GCA_018340775.1. Lineage (NCBI taxonomy): Eukaryota > Viridiplantae > Streptophyta > Pinopsida > Cupressales > Taxaceae > Taxus > Taxus wallichiana. The sequence continues at coordinate 945,808,886 of CM031235.1, forward strand.
TATCGGTTTACCAAATTACTCACCTTGGTGAAGGAATGCGAGTGGAATTTGGTCCTAACTCGGTGATTATTCATGAGCTTAACGATGACACTACAGTGGTTGAGGGAAAGGTGGATCACCATTCACGGTTATATACCTTTTCCCACTTTACTTTTGATTCTACACCCACTTGCCTTGCTCACTCATGCAAATGAGGTTAGTAAGCTATGGCATGAGCATTTGGACATCTAAATTATCGCTACCTTGAACAATTGAGCCAAAATGAAATGGTCAATGGGTTACCCCGTCAAGTTTTCTAAGGGTCTTTGTGAGGGTTGTACCCTTGGAAAGCATCCTGAAAAGAAATTTGACAAAGGAAAATCCTGGAGAGCTACTCGTCCCTTGGATCTTGTTCACAATGATATTTCTGGTCCATTTCCATCTCCTTCATTTACTAGAGCTCTTTATGTGCTAACCTTCATTGATGACTATTCACGATATACTTGGGTATATTTTCTTAAGCTTAAGTCTGAAGTCTTTGAACATTTTTAGGACTTTAAGGCTCTTGCTGAGAAACAGGTGGAATGGTCTATCAAGGTTCTTCGAACCGACAATGGAGGTGAATATGTAAACAATAGGTTCATGGATTTCTGTACTTCTGAAGGGATCTCCTTGCATCATACAATTGCATATACCCTTCGCATAATGGAGTAGCAGAAAGAAAGAACCATACTCTTAAAGAGATGGCCACTTGTATGATTCACTCAAAGTCTCTTCCTCCACAGTATTGGGCTGAAGTAGTGAATTGTGCTAATTACATTCAGAACCATGTTCCACACAAGGTAGTAAGAGGGATGACACCCTTTGAAGCCTGGTTTGGATGCAAACCTGATGTTGAGCACTTTTGAGTCTTCGGATCCAAGGCTATGGCTCAGATTCCCAAGAAGAAATGCAAGGCTTTGGAACCACAATCCAAACCTTGTATCTTTGTAGGGTATCTTGATGGCATGAAGGGATATCGATTGATGAATCCTACTTCTCATGAGTTGTATATTGAGAGAAGTGTTAAGTTTGATGAGTCTTCTTCAAATTCTACTTCTCCACCTATTGAGGTTCTTCAGCTCATTGATTTGGATTCTGACTCATCAGATGATGATGTTGTTGAGCGTGCTCCTCTTCCTGATCCTCCCGACCATCAGACCTCTGAGTCTTCCGATTCTAATAGTAGTGATGATGAGGACTATGTCCCTTCTCACTCAAGTGAAGAATCTTCTGACTCTGAGCTTGATCCTCTTGTCCTCTTTGGGCTAGGAAAACTTTGCAAAGTGTTGGAGATTTAGTTGGAGATACTTTGGATATGAGATGTACTCACTCATATTTCATTGGACCCCACTCTTTCTTCACCTCTTGCTTCTAATCCACAGTCTTTCTAGGAGGCTTCTAGTATTCCTAAGTGGGATTCTGCCATGGATGAGGAGTATTCCTCTCTCATGAAGAATGATACTTGGGATCTCACCCCTCTTCCGAAAGGAAGAAAAATCATTTGATGTAAGTGGGTGTTCCAAAAGTATGGAGTAGATGGAGACGTCAAAAGTTTAAAGCGTGATTAGTAGCTAAGGGTTTCTCCCAGATAGTTAGGGTTGATTATACTGAAACCTTTTCTCTGGTTGTGAAGATGACTTCTATTCGACTGACCCTTTCCATTTCCACATAAAAACAAATGGAAAGTCCATCAAATGGATGTTAAGAGTGCCTTCCTTCATGGGGACCTAGAGGAAGAGATCTACATGGAACAACCTCCGGGTTATGTCCATGATCCCTCCCTCATTTGTAAGTTAAAGAAGTCTCTTTATGGCCTTAAACAAGCCCCTCGGGCTTGGTATGCCAAGATGGACTCCTTTTTACTTACATCAGGGTTTACTAGGTGTCACTCTGATCCAAATGTTTATATTCTATGGCAAGATGACTCCATACTCATTCTTGTTCTCTATGTTGATGACTTGTTGATCACAGGAAACTCTTCCTCTATTATTGATTATGTGAAGATCACCTTGGCCAATAGGTTTTCCATGACTGACTTAGGTCTACTTCATTACTTTCTTGGGATCCAGATTTCACAATCTGACTCGGGAATTTTGATTTCACAACCTAAGTATGCTCTTGATTTTCTAGCTCATTTTCAGATGTCGATTGCAAGTCTTCTCCTACTCCTTTTCTTTCCAGGGTTAAGTTGGTTTTGATTTCTCTACTCCCTTGGTTGATGGTACCCTTTATCGACAGTTGGTGGGGAGCTTGATTTACTTGACTCACACTCGACCGGATTTATCGTATGTTGTTGGGATCATGTCTAGATTCATGCAAGAGCCACATGAGCTACATTGGAAAGTAGCTAAATGGATCCTTCATTATGTTCATGGAACTTATACTGATGGCATTCACTATCATGGAGGGGTAGATATTGACTTGATTGGGTTCACAGATTCTGATTGGGCGGTGACTTAGATCATCAAAATCTACTTCTGGCTACAGTTTCTCTCTTGGTTTGGGTCCTATTAGTTGGTCTAGCAAGAAGTAGAATGCAATTGCGATATCATCTACAGAGGTAGAATATAGAGGAGCAGTTAACACTGCCACAAAAGCTATTTGGCTACAGGGTATTTTGACAGAGTTTGGCATCCACCTTTGGTGGCCTACCATTATCTATTGTGATAACATGAGCACTATCTCTATTTGTAGAAATCCAGTTCAACATCAGTGGATGAAGCACATTGAGATCCATATGCACTTCATACGAGAGCTTATTCATGATGGTATCATCGACATTTAGTACATTCAGATAGCTGATCAGATTGTAGATTTATTTACCAAGCCCTTCACTGAGATGAAGTTTCTTCACTTACGGTCTCTTCTTGGGGTGAGGTCTTCTATAGTTGCTCATCTTCTTTGGGCTATGTAGTCCTTTTTTCTTCTTCTTCTTCTAGGAAGATGTTGTTTGTATATGGGCACCTTATCAGGCCTTTAGTTTTCGGGCCCCATTGACACATCTTTCTTAGTTGTTTAGGAGTGTCTTCTCTTTCCATCTGACTCATCATAGCCACTACCCCAACTTCGATGAAGGGGGTGTTGGTGTGAGTTATCCTATGTGTCCTCCACTCACATATGGAGGGTCATCTCACATGGGTTAGGTTTAGGGTTTTCTATTGATTCATGTACTAGGGTTTGTTTATAGAGTCATGTTAGGGTTACTCAGCACCCTATATGTATCCCTTCATTTGACATTTATGAGCATGCCAAGACACTCCATTGTCTTTTCTCTACATGTGTAAGCTTTGTTCTGTTATGTAAGTTATTCAGTTGTTGATCGATTCTTCCTTGTGATTACGTTGTTCATACGGGACACCGTACAATTATATAGGGATGCAACTCTTATAATTAAGGAGGCTTTTATAAAAAATCATCCCTCAAAATATTCTCATAACCAATGCACGTAATATTGTTATAACAACAACAATATTACCAACAATATAACAAACAACAAAATAACAATATAACCGTAAGTACACTTTTACTATACGGTAAATACCCAATACCAATGTAAATACTAATATTCCTAACATCACCATGACCTCAACCATACATTTATAGAAATCATTAGGAGTCCTCTACAACATCCAATCATTGAATTTTCACTTGCAATCAAAGCTGGGTAAGTATATTTCACCTTTTACAAACTACTCCTAGCTAGGGTTTAACTAATGTTTTAGGCCGTTTACTTCTTAACACTTGTTCATAAAAACATGAAGATAAAATAACATGATTATTTTTGTAAACCTTCTATAATCACCTTAGAATCTTTCGACATATGCATAAGGTCCCATGAAAATCACCTGCTGCCCTGACTACAATGAGCATCTGAAGTTGAACTTCGAGTTGGATTTTGCATTGTTTTTCACCCTGTCTCAAAAAAACAATCATATCTTGAAAAATTCACATCACGGGCATCTGATTTTTTTGAGATCATCATAACTCATCCCTATAATATCTCAAATCATAATAACATCAATCCCATGGCCCAATATTTCCATTCATTAACACTTACATATGCTTGAATGTTAGATCATCATAGTAATAACTATGGCCAACTAAAATAGTGCAATAACCGAATATGAAACCACTAAAAATGATCCAAACATACCTCATATGACATGATAAACCTGAAATCATGCTTCCATGAGCTCAAATGTTAGCACCTCAAACAACATCATGACATCATCCTACAACATTCACTTTGTCATTAATGTCATTTTTCATCAATGACAACACCTACTAGGATACCATGCCAACAATCTCCCCTTTGTCATTGATGGAAAACACCATGAACTTCTCCCCCTTTTTACATTAATGAAAAGTCTTACATATTACTCACCTCATTCACCTTCTTCAGCATCATACCTCCATGCTTTGGTTAGAAACATCAACCAAAGGTCTCAATTTGACTCTTTCTCTTGATTTTTCCCAAAATCTCAGTCTTTTCTCAATTCAAGCATGTAAACAACTAGCTTCCCATGGAAAGAGCAATTCCAAATCTAAAAACATCATTCAAGCATGAAAACAACTATCTCCTCATGGAAAGAGAACTTCCAACAACTGAAAAATATCATTCAAGCATGAAATAAACAAGATCATACCTTGTTAGGAGCTACCACATCATATCCAGTCTTCTAGGCATGCAAACTTGGCATTTTTTTCTTAACCCCTTCTTTAGGCTTCATAAATAACTGTAGTAGAGAAAATTTGAATAACACTTATCAAGAACATGCCAAAAATGTCATCAAAAGAGCATACAAGTCGTTCACACCTAATTTATTGAGCTTATACTACATGTCTAGACATAATTTTAACTTGTTCCTTACCATTCTTGACTCCAATTGACTCAAGGACTCATGTCCCTAAATGACAACTTTGATGCAAAAGTAAAATCTTCACAACCTTCTAGACTCATGACATATCATGTAAAAAACTCCTAAAGTACTCCTCCTAGGAAGATACAAATTTTATCTAACTTAAACCACAAAATTTGTGTTTCTTACCATGTTTTCATGCCTTGGTGAGAGATCAATCACTTTTCGTTGATCGTAAACCATCTTCGCAGCCCTTAGTTTTCATAAATGACTGATAACATGTATTCAATAAATAAAACTTTCTAGTACACTATGGTGACATTTAATGCATACCTCAAAAGCTTTTTATCCTTCATATCACCTTGATAAACCTTCAAAAGAATCAAAGAGGAGCTCCCCCTACCTCCAAGGATTTTTGCTGAGAATTGTGGCCTATAGATGCTTCAAAAATAGAATCCCGAGCATATTGAGAACACAATCTCATAACTTTGACCATTTTTTCAAGTTTTAATCACTTTTTCATAATTGTGACATCCTTTTAGAGGAAAGATACTCACCTTTTAGATCTTGTAGACAACAATAATTACTTCTTGGAACTTCATGTTCAAACAAATTTGACCATTTTTTCAAGTTTCAATCACTTTGTCATAACTGTGACCTCATTTTAGAGGAAATCTACTCCCCTTCTAGGTCTTGTATACAACAATGATTAATTATTAGTACTTCATGTTCAAACAAATCTAAATGCTCAAAGTATGACTCCTTTATAAGACTAATATTTTCAATTTATAAGTTATCTTTACCTTGTTTACATTCCTTTAATACTATAGATACACCGTAGTTTTTCCTTAAATCCTCGACAATGGGTAACCTATAGTAGCATGGTTTAGTCCTTTACATCTATGTTAAGCATGATCAGTCCTGAAGCACATCACAATCATCCTCCATACTGTGCAACTTGCATGCCTAAACAATATACTATAAATTGTAGCTTCAATATGAACTCCCCTTTCATAGATTCTACTCATGGCACTTTTAACTATAGATGATATTTATTTGTCATTTAAAACAATCTCTCACTCCTTGAGCATGATCAAAGTTTCTCCACACAATTGTCATATACCTTTAGCATCTACAACTATGTTCAAAGATTCCATATGCTATATACTCCACTTATAGTCTCTTGTGAAGTGCTTGTGCACACCTCTTATAGTTACAAGAAAGATTATTATTTTTCTGATTATCTAAATATTGAACATTACTTTCATGAGGATTGATTTTATCTTTATATTATGGTCTCCTTACTTCCACTTTGAAACCATACTTAACTATCTTCATGAGGGCTTCACTCATTTAAGCATACTTTGAGTCCTCTATGTGAGAATTGTACCTTTGGATCATACTTATATAGCAAGAATGCATTGTACTTTTTTTTATGATAAAATCTTGTTCAAGAGCATGCTTGTACAATCAACACCTTCTTTCTTTGACAACATCATGAAACCACATTTTGAACAAACCTAGCTCACTTTAAGGTCAACAACATACTTCACATGTCTTGAAAAATTTTCATTCATACATAGAGCATGTTTTCTCAGCCATTCATGATGGATCTAATACCCTCTATGTTTAGAGCATACTTGAACCTCTTCACACTAGATCCTAGAATGTTTGTGTTATTATACCCATCATGTAGTCTTGAAGACACACTCGGATCACTTAGATAGTTGAGACATATGGGATCTTCTATTTTATGAGTTTTGATATTTTAGAGGCTCATATCCTTTCACTTGTATGAGTATCATCTTATTGAGTGATGCTTTAAACAAATATCAACACATAATGAGCTTTAGACATAAACATACTAACTAAACATACCATGGGTAGATAAAGCGTGTCTAGGTTTTCATAACACAAACCCTTGTCTTCCTTCTAATGTCTATATTTGATCATACAGACCTCAATAATCTCATAAGGCATTAGATAAATTCAACTACTTATAGAGTCTCTTTATGAACCAAAAGAATCAATTGAAACGAGATAACACATTGTGATCACTAATCCATTCTTCAATTTACCATCAATTTTGATGAAGTAACTTCAATCCATGAGACATCCTATGAGGTCAAATCCTACTTGAGAGACTCTTTATAACTTTCCTGATATAAGAACATCCTTTGGACTCTCTATGATCACTCAATTACATTGCAAGAGAACTAGATCATCCTAAAACCATGTGATTTATGTGATTCACGAGATACAAGACACTTGTAGCATACATTTTCCTTGTATTTTAATTTTGTGTCACCTCATTATATGTTATGCCTTTCTCCTTGGGGTCTTCATCATCTTTTATGACCTTTCATAGAGCTATAACCTAAGGCCTACCCCCACAATTTTCTATCTTGATCTATGTTCAAGGTAATACACGCTTAAACATGGAGCTTACACACAAGACCACACAACATCAACACAAATCACCTTTACATTTGAACATACACCGGTGATCACATGACATCTTACTTTGTGTATGAGTCAAATCCTTAGACTTAATGCATAATCTTTAAGTTCATGACCTAGTTATGAAGACACCAAGAAGTAGGGTTTGAACATTCAAACTCTCAACACATTGCATCAAGAAAAAACCTTCTAACTCTATCATACATAGTTGGAAATGTGTACATTCCTGAATCTCCAAATTTTTACCTCCTTAGCCTCATATCTCTAGATGACTAGTACAAAAATTCAGACCAAGATACCATCATTTTGTAACCCAAAAGAGAGTTTCCATGCATACCACTTTAAGGTAACTACCCAAAATTGTAGGGTACTGCACCACTAGAAAGAGGTTACACATACCCCAATGATGATACAGGTCTCCTCGCAAGGTGTTTGGAATCTAGAAAATCTCACCAAGTATATGTTTGCATCCCATGTGCCTCATCCAGCCTCCACATGCTTTGTTCTGCCCTCTCCCCCCTTTTTCCTTGCATTTTGGTCTTAAGTGATGAGACCGCCACCTTGCCTGGGCGGCGGTCCCATGACCGCCACCCAAGATAGGTGGTGGTCCTATAACCACCACCCTGCACATGGTGGTGGTCATGTGCATTTTTCTAGAATGTTCTGACGATCTTGTCAAACGTAAAATTCAAATTTCTATCCACATTCTTCAACCACTTTGCTTTGCATTTATGTTTTGGCCGCCTAGTAAATAGTGTTTTCTCTTTGTTTAATAGTAAAGGAGATCAATTCCAAGTTACCCTCTGGTAAATCCAAATGTAATAAATAGCCATCTTGTTTTCAAACAAAAGGCCCCTCTCCTTCTCTGTTTAAATATTCAATTGGTTTGAAGTTCTTGCTTAGAGTTCCAATAGTTTCATGTTTTGCATCAGTTATTAGCTTTTCCTTTGTTGTTTAGGATCACTTGATCTTCTTGTTTCCATCTTACTTCATTGTTGTTCCATACAATTAGCTTAGGATAAGGTAGTTTCATTCTTAGATTGGAATCCATTTAGAGTTGTAGGTTTTGTTTTGTCACAAAAGATAGTTTCTAGAATTCTCAACGTATTTGTGTTGTATTCCCACAATAAATCCTGCTAAGAATTGCATAGTCAAGCTCTGTTCACTTGCACTATCCCTCTCTTACTTGCATTATATTTGGTTTATATCTAAAGCTTCCATTGTTTGACTATCTTCTTCTATTGACATGCTATCATATACATGCTTTTCTGGATTCACGAGAACACGAAGGAATGAGGAGATCACACTGAGGGGACGAAGTCACACACAACTGGATTTACCACTATTCTATAAACTCCAGGTTTGAGCTATCAAAGTTCTAGTTACAAGTACATCAAATAGAGTAGTAAATTATTTCATTTCAGTTAAAGTTTGCTTTCAATATTGCTAGGGAAGCTATGGGGAATGATAGTTTCTGAGAAACTATGATTCATTCCTCACTTCTGAGGTAGGATTGAGAGTTTTTCGATTAAACTAGTTAGTTACTTAGATATTTAGGATAAACTCACAACTACACAGGTAAATAGCTACATTGGGCTACTTTGCTTGTTTTGATTCTGTCATTAGATTAATTGTCCATTTTCTGAATATATTAGAATAGCTTCTCTTTTAATTTTGTTAAAATACTTCATCGAAAATACAAAAATAAAAGAATATATGCATAGTGTAGATACATCTTTCATAATTAGTTTATTCATTTCAGTTAAAATTGAATCATCTTTGCATGACAATCACGGGACCTAGAGAGCCCAGAGAATACATATTTGAACCGATAGTGCCTCAACCAAATCTCCCCACAACGCTAGCTGATATAGATCAAGACCTTAGGATCTAGGTCTTTCGAACAACAATAAACCCACGAGCAATTAGTGAACAATTGAGAGAGTTAAATATTGAAGACAACAAGGCATACACATTTTTGTCAAATCACCCTAACTATAGATGCCTTGATAGGATATCCGCATGATTGTACAAGGACTCGAAAGAGAACAAATATTTGGCTATGATCCTTTAGTTCCACAGCCCAACACAGAGACCTCCTCATTGACATAGATACTAGCTTACGTATTCAAGTTGCCAGAACACCTGTAAGGTATTCTGAGAAAGTTACACAACTTCTAGTTCTAAACATAGAGGCTAAAAAAGCTTACAACTATTGGATAGTCGGGAGAAGAGATTGACTCCTCATATGACCATAGGAAGTCTGCTACAACCATGAACTTATGATTATGATCCATAGGTCCCACAACCCAATGGGCCTACCAATCAATTAGACATTGACGTTGGTTTGCACACACTAATATTTAGATCCTCACCACTTCCGCTAGACATCATTACACAATTCTCCATATTAAACGTAGTAGCCAATCAGGCTAGGGATTTCTGGACTAGACCAGAATCTTTGTCCATAAAACTCCGGAGGATCCACTACACCTCTCATCACCATTCTCATGACCTTTTCTGGAAATATACATGAAGCACCTACAGGTCACTTTCCACGTATCCAATAACCAATAAATAGGATCTCAAATAGAGCTCGACATTGATTGGAGCCTCCGAGCAGCTATTATATCCAAATGATCCATTACACCAATTCAGGTTAGGAGGGCCTTCTTCACCTTAGATTCATAGATTCCATTATTGTGTATTGAGGATATAAGATTACCCAACTAGTTTGTCTATATCCGTATAAATTCCATTCTCACCGGCTGTCTCACATGACCTCGGGAGGTCGGGTATGAAGAAGAGTTGCTTGTAGATTCTCATGCTCGCATGTCACTTTTCCATCGTACAAAATTGGTGAACCCGACATGAAACAAACAACTGTTTCATCTTCTCTACCTCATTAACCTTCACATCAGCTTCACCAACAAAATTGGTGAACCCAATGTGAAACAAACATTTGTTCCCCTTTTATTTTCATTTCTTTCATCCACCTTCGCTCTTTCCCATTATTCTAGTGGGTATTCATATACCCCCGAATATGTCAGGATACGACGCATATGGTAGACCTCTCTTAGGTCTTGAAGCAAATTATGGTCAAACAAATAGACAACTATCACCCTCACTTTCTACATGGGCTGACAACTATTCAAGTAATTACTTGTCATCTCAAACTCCCCCTCAAAGAACTAGCTCTAGTTCTTCATTTTTGAATTGAGGAGTTAGATCAGCTTGCACAAACAACAACTAGAGCCCTTAGGCTCTAACAATATGATGTTTACTAGAGAATCCATTTCATCTCCTTGGGTTTTGTTCAGACCACAAATCAGTAGACAGTCAGATCCACTCCCATTTTTAGATGAGGAGTATTTAGCACGCTACGCTAGAAGTGAACAATGCTTCCAAAACATGTACCCACCTATAGGGAGTTTGTAAACACAAACCAATACCCTACTCCAAGAAAACACCCCATTCCTCCACCTATGGGAAATACTCTTAGTGAAGCTTGGCAGGGTAATGATCAATTCATAGTAGGGTATCATACCCCTTTACAACCTCAAGGTGTACAATAAATGCCATTAAGGAAAAACACCATGTCTTCACCAATCGAGGTCATTTCAACCTTAGTTGAGAAAGTTAGAGGATTGGAAATTGCTCAAGCAAATCAAAATTCATATTTCGGCAAGTAGCAGGAATCCCCAACCCTCCACATCATCCTAGCCAAGTTGACCTCCTTACAAGAATAGGTACGTTAGGCATGCCTCCTCAACATTCGTATAACTATCCATAGCAAACACCAACTAGAACCACGTTTTCAAACGCCACTCCAGTTGAAAATATGATACCTCCCGGTTTAGCACCAAACAACCCATACCAGAGCAATGCTCCTCCCTACTTAAACATTTATTCAAAATCACCACAGGAGACATGTTCTCCTCTCTCTGGGATGTTCGTTCAACCACAAGGATTCCCTTATGTCCCTGCAAATACATATGCTATGCCATATCAACAAACCATGCCACCCCACCCCCTTAGCCAAGCACCATCGATGGTCAAAGCCTATGTGGTAGGGACTTATTCAAAATATTTAAAAGAGCCCCTAGACTTCACCATACGAAGTGTTATGCTTCCAAGACCTCTTCCCAATTTACCCAAATACAAAGGGGAAGGAGATCCAAATGCACACATCAAGGCCTATGCCATGGCCATACGGGAATTACTCCCTTGGGATGGGGTTGTTGCCAAGATATTCCCTAAAACCTTAGAGGGTATTGCCCTTGATTGGTACTACAAAATACCTAAAGCCTTGATACACTCATTTAAACAACTCATGTCAGAGTTCATCAAAGCTTTTGACATGAAAAAATTGTTAAGAACAGGAATTAGGGAATTCTTGCATATTAAACAAGAACATAATGAATCCGCTGCTCATTTTATTCAAAGATGGCATATGGTTCTCTACTCATCAGCAAGTGCTCCAAACATGGATCAGATGGAACTATGTAATTTATTCCTTCATTCCCTCAATAGAGAGATAAAGGAAGAAGTCCAGAAGTTCCCACTAAGAACTTATGATGAATTACTCAAGAGTGCTCTTTGAATCGACCAAGTGGTAATAAATAGTGGTCGTAAGACATATGGAACAAATGGGAAATTAATCACTCCTAATCAAAACACTATGGCCTATCCTAATACCAGGAATACCAATCAAGGACCCAAAATCCTTAACAAAAACTATGGGGTTACAACAGATGGAGTAACAGACCAAGTTAAAAGAGAAAACATTGTAAACATTTCACCACCCGTTAACAATCAGCAAAATAACAATTTTACTCCAACAATCAACGCGGTGGATTTTAATCATCCACCACGACCACAACAACAATGGTAATGAAAATCCAAACACAAGGTCAAAATCGAAACCCAACTGATATCAGAGTCAAAACCAAAGGCAATAGCCTCAAAATTTTAACTCTAACAACCAACAACCTTATCAAAATTTGGGCCACAACAGTTTCAAATCAACAACCTCAAATTATAATCCCAATTTGTATTGTGGTTTCCACAAGATTCAAGGCCATGATACTAGGACTTGTCATGACTATAATAAATTCATGTAGCATTTTCCAAAAGACCAAAGACAACTCTTTATAGATATGTTCTTAGAAAATTCTGTAGTACCCACACCAAACACTTACACAAGGTAGTTTCCCCTCAAAATGCACCCCTCAAGATCTTTAACAATCCACTCCCAAATCATACTAACAATAACAGGTTAGATCCAAGTGGAACAAACAAGGGTGTTATGGTAGGAAATAATGATCATGAAGCTTCAACTTCATTAATCCACCGGTCGCACCCCAATTAGGAACTCGACCGCAAACCAAGATAGTTGGTCTTGGTAGAGTTAGACACCAAGCTACCCATAGAAACCATAACAAGAACATGGGATTATTCTTCTCAACCAGTTCCAAGTTATCCATTAGAACTAGACAACATTCAACAAACGTTGGTAAAACCCATAGGCACTTATGATTTAATTAATGACTTAACGAAGACCTTCTCTCACATCTCCTTCTTGGATTTGTTAAAGAACTCTCCCACCCATAGGGCTGCTCTCTTAGAAGCATTAGGCCTTGGTCATTTAATTAACATCACTCCTCCTCCAAAAACACAAGTAAACCATGTAGACTTTGATGTCTACCCTCTAGGGCAGCCAAATAGGGATACTGAGTTTATATTTGATATAAGCAAAATGCCAATGACACTGAAATTACGTGAAGAGGTGACCCAACTTTACATTTACAAGTATGGGTTTACAATAATTATGTTAAACACGCAATGATTGATGATGGGGCAGCAGTTAACATAGTCCCCTTCACTTTTCTTCAAAATTTAGGATATGGAGAAACAAATTGTTCCACAACATGAAATACGCTAAGAGGTTATGATAGCCTCAAGGCCACTTCAATTGGAACCATAGTTTTACTAGTCACCTTAGGACCCAAGATGGTCCTCACCAAATTTTATATTATAGATCGAAACCAACTATAATATGATCCTTGGTCGACCATGGATACACCACATGAAGGCAATCCCTTCCACGTTATTCCAAGAAATAATATTTTTACACTTAGGGAAAATATTTGTGGCACAAGGTGACCCAAAACCCTTCGATATACACCTAGCTGATTTGAAGAAAAGACCAGCATTCACTCCAAGTTTGAACTCCCAACGAATCAACTTAGCAAACCAATTAATTCAAAACCAGAAGAGAAGTTGATACCTACCACAGAATTGGAAATTACAAATCTAGTCAAGGGCATTCCAACACTCAAAAATGAGGCTAACGTCATAGAAATAGTGTCATTAGGGACTACCACAAAATTTTCAAGTTACTAGAGAAAGATCTACCCATTCTCCTACCATTTGATTCTATGGGTATGGGATACACCCTAGGAATTGGTTCCCTTCCATCAGATGAAGTTTGTATGGTAGAAGTAACCGAGGTAGAAGAAACAGATACAATGAATATCCCAACATCCATTTTCCCAAGAAAATATTGGACTCTCCACTTTGATGGAGCTAGATGTCACTTTGGAGCTAGGGTAGGAGTGATCTTTACTTCTCCTGAGGGAAAGATCCTACCTTTTGCCTTTAAATTAAACTTTGAGTGTACAAACAATGGGGTGGAATACGAAGCCCTCCTCCTTGGCCTCATCCTAGCCAAAAGAATGGGTGTCGATAACATTAGAGTACTAGGAGACTCACAACTAGTTGTAAACCAAGTCTCTGAGGTATATGAGACTAGAGCTAAACATTTACAACTCTACAAAACAATGGTATTAGATCTAAGAAAGGATTCAACTTCATATCAATTGAAGCAATCCCACGAGAGCAGAACCTTCTCGCAGATTCAATAGCAACCTTAGCTTCCCGTTTCACTCCAAATAGTGAGTTGGAAGATACAAGTTTCACAGTATCACTTCATACTAAACCATTAGTGCGTAAAATACCAACAAACCCACTCCTGACTCATAGAGAAGCTGAAAATGATTTTGCTATCCTAGATCACTTTGACAATGATAGAGTCACCCTCGAATATCTAAATGCCTATGCAGAGTTACATCTTGCTCACCGCATAGTAGATCTTTCCCTAATACCACATTCCTCTTCCTATTTTGGAAATCCCATGGTAGAGTCTCCCCCACAGAAGGATCTCGATATCTACGAGGTAGAGAATGGAGAAAGTTTGGAACTACCTCCAGCCCACCTGAATTTGAAGAAGGCAACACTTCTTTAATCAAAGAAATAATTGACATAAACATCAAAACGGAGGAAGAACCAAAAATTTTGAAGTTGGGATCCTCATTAACTCCAAAGGAGATAGAAATACACACCCAAATCCTTAAAGAGCATCAAAAGGCTTTTGCATTTAACTATAAAGAAATGACAGGAATTACACCACATATCGTGGTACATAATCTTGTCACTAAACCAATGTAAAACCAATTAAAAAAAGTCAAGACCAATGAAGCCAAAAGTGGCTCTCATGGTAAAAGAAGAAGTAATGAAACTTCTCCAAGTGGGATTCATCAAACCCATGTTGATTATTCACAATGGGTATCTAATATCGTCCCTATTCTCAAAAATAATGGGAAGATACACATTTGCATATATTTTCAGGATATTAACAAAGCTTATCCCAAGGATGACTTCCCATTACCATCCATTAACATCATTGTTGATGCAACAACTTGGATTTGAACTGTTGTCCCTCATGGATGGGTTCTCAGGGTATAATCAGATTAAAATATCTAAACAGGATCAAGCCAAAACCACATTTATAACTCCTTGGGGAACTTATTGTTACACTGTCATGTCGTTCGGTCTTAAGAATGTCGGTGCTACATACTAGCGGGAAATGACATACATATTCCATGACCTTATTCATAAAATTGTGGAATCCTATGTGGATGACTTGTTGGCCAAGGCCAAGAAGCATTGTGATCACCCAAAAGTACTTTGTATCATCCTCTCACTGATTAATTGAATATGGTGTCATGTTAAACCTAGAGAAGTGCATATTTGGTGTGACAGGAGGCAAACTTCTAGGTTACATTATATCTTCATGAGGGATTGATGTAGATCTAGCCAAAATATGGGCTGTTCTTGAGATGATTCCACCATCGATGATTCTAGTAATCAGATCATTTCTTGGGAAACTTAGTGCAATCCAAGGTTCATCCTGGATTTAAGTTTTGTTATTCATCCAATCAACAATCTATTAAAGAAATATTATAACATTGATTGGACAAAAGAATGCAACGAGGCCTTCGAAGTAGTTAAACACTTCTTATTGTCCCCCATGCTAATGCCTCCCAGACCAGATCATCCTTTGATCCTATACTCACGAGCTACTGATGTCTCACTAGCTTGCATGTTGGCTCAAGAAGACAATGATAAATGAGAACGTGTAGTCTATTTCATTAGCCAAATGTTGCTCGATTATGAAACATGTTATACATAGGCAGAGAAGAATGCCTTGCCATAGTCTTTGCAACAAAACGTTTAAGACATTACATGTTAAATCAAGAAACAAGGGTCATTATAAAGATAGATCATTTACAACATTCCTCACATAAGGGTCTTTATCTAAAAAGGATGGACGTTTCATAACCTTAATGGGTGAATTTGAATTAACATTTGTAAACTAGAAATCCATTAAGGGTCAAATCATTACAGACTAGTTAGCTGACAATCCATTAGATGGGGTGATCTAGTAAATCTGGACTTTCCCGATGAGTGCATATACTTTATCGAAACCAAGCCCCCATCTCTACATGTCCTTGGTACACTGATATCATCAATTTTATCATGGACCATACATACCTAGAAGGTGCCACATCACAACAAAGAAGGCGTTATGCATTATCACTGCTAAATATGTTATTTTAGAACAAGTACTCTATCGTAAAGCCTTTGATGGCATGCTTTTAAGATGCATCGACACATAAAAGAATCCAAGAAGATTCTTTATGAATCCCACAGTGGGATATGTGGAGGCCACTTTGGTGGTCACGCCACTACTCACAAAATACATCGGATGGGCTATTTTTGGCCCACTCTTGAACATGATGCAATAGAGTTTGTACGTAAGTGCCACAAATGCCAAGAGTTCTCTCACGAGATTCACATGCCAGCACAATCCCTACAACCAATAGCAACCCCATGGCCTTTCTCCATGTGGGGTCTAGATTTGATAGGGAAATTCTCTCCCTCATCAACAGATGGCCATAATTTTATAATTATGGCCACAAATATTTTACCAAATGGGTAGAGGCCATGCCTCTCACCACCGTACCAGGTTCGGTAATCGCCAAGTTCATTCTGAACCAAATCATTTGCAGGTACGGTGTCCCACAAGTCATTATCTCAGATAATGGTACATCCTTTAAAAATGATGAGGTCCATGAGCTATGCAAAAAATTCAAAATAAACCATCATACGGCCTCTCTTTACTACCCTCAAGCCAATGGACAAGCTGAAGCAACAAACAAAACATTAAAGGCTATTCTCCTCAAAACAGTTAAGGAAAACAAATGAGATTGGCATCTAAAATTATATCCGGCCTTGTGGGCCCATCGAACCTCAATAAGAACACCAACAGAGCAACCCCTTTCTCATTAGTATTTGGGGTAGAAGTAGTTCTCCCGCTTGAGGTCGAAATACCTAGTCTCCACATCTCATTACAAGGGATTTTGGGAGAAGACGCCTATAGAGAGGCACACCTCTCTCAACTAGAAATCCTTGATGAGGCCAAGCTAAATGCCAAACAACAACACAGGCCTATGTTGACCGGATGTGCCGGAAATATAACAAAAAATTCTATGAGCGAGAAATATATGAGGGAGATCTAGTTTTAAGACTAGACAATTAAATTGATAAGAAAATCGGTGAAGGAAGGAAATTCTGGCCCAAGTGGTTGGGCCCTTACCGAGCCATGAAAGACTACGGAAATGGTGCACATCTCTTATGTACACTAGAAGGTCGAGAATTCAATGAAACTATCAATTCCTTACATCTTAAATGGTTTTACGCATGAGACATCGGTGTCACCATTTGTACATTATTATTTACCTACATTATCAAAATTCAGCCCTGATTTAATTTTGTCCACTTGTTTCAAATCCCAAAAATTGTATTCAAGGAACTTACTCCCTTAAGTATTTATTCCCAAATTTCTAGAAATATTGGCAAAAAATGCAAAAAGTTTCAAAAGGCTTAGTTGTTTCTTTGAATCATTGATGAAACAAATGGCTAAGTCCTACTCAAAAAGCGATTGGGAATACTGGGCAAATTTCGGTTGATGGGTTGTTGCAAAAGAATGAATCATCAAATCCAAGTGAGACAAGCGAGAAAAATGCTTTTGGCTAGGAGGAACTCCCCGTAATGATTCAAAGGGCCAAAATCAAATGGAATTAAAGACATATGGGCAAATGCGAACTGCCTAGCGTGTGA
Source organism: Taxus wallichiana var. yunnanensis (assembly GCA_018340775.1). Taxonomy (NCBI): domain Eukaryota; kingdom Viridiplantae; phylum Streptophyta; class Pinopsida; order Cupressales; family Taxaceae; genus Taxus; species Taxus wallichiana. Next base: position 945,826,750 of record CM031235.1, read on the forward strand.
GCTAGATCCGAAGTATGGTACTTCAAGATGGTTGTTAGTCCACAAATATTTTAAAATAATTAATTCTAAAAACAAGGTAAATCCTATTGTTATTTTAAAATGATTTAGGTATCTCACTTAAAACACATCCGGATAAGAAAATAAATCTAATCTAACGTGTCCTCAAGGGAGAATAGAATCAAAGGTCAAATGGTGGGTTATCGGGTTTCAACCGTCCGATAAAGGCGCCACGTGTCCATCGGTTAATGAGGGCCCGAGATGAAATTAAGGTGGGTAGGTCTCTGTTGCTAGGTTGTGTGGGAAAATACGTGCCACGGTGTCGGTCGGGGTGATCGGCGGTGGTTAACATTTAAAAATGCTGCCTTGATCATGAGATCTCCTAAATGTCATGAAGAAGCTTTATCTCCTTGATCCAGAGCTCGATTTCCCAAAGTTCTTTATATCAGTTGAGCTCAGGAAATTCTGACTACATGATTAGGATTTAATGAGGCTTTAATGGGTATATGAGAGGTGAAAATCGAGAAAGGTCAATAGGGAGCAAGATAAACAATGAATGATAAAATAATGATGAAATGAAATAAACGGGAAAGTATGACATTATACCATACTGAGATTCCATTCTAAAATACAACTGGGGTGGGATGGAGGTGGTGATGATGGATTTCCTCTTTCTTCCTTCAAGTCATTCTTCCATATTGTAAGAAAAATAAAAGAGGTGGTTCATTCTTTCGCTCTACCCTCCCTTCTTTTCTTCTCTAGATAAAATGGAGTTCGAATGGTTCCCTTGCTCTGAAGATGCGTCAATCTCCTTCTTTGGAATGAGTTCTTGCTGGAATTAGTTCTTTGAAGATGTGTTTTTTTTTGAGATCTCATTCATCCTTCCTCGTTTTTGCTTGTCCCAATGTTTTGCCTCTCCTTCAAAATAAGGTAGTTTAGGAGTTAAAAAGGGGTATTGCGGACTGGCGGTGAGTCGGAGCTGTGTTCATGGAGTTTTAGGACATTTTACGGGGTGAAATCTACCTCGGGCCAAGGATGCATCTATCCATCCTTCCCAGGCTTTACTAAACTTAGAGATCCTCCAATTTCCTTCGGATCTTGTATCACCGTTTTATGCCACAAATTAGACTGGGAGCTTGTGATTATGTGGGAATGTGGTTAGATTAGGCATTGATTTTTAGGGTTTGGGTAAGTCTTAGGAATAGTTGTGGTAACTTAAGAGCAAGAATAGCCTTAAGTTGAGATTAACTCTGGTGAGGTGTCTAACGTGAACTATCCATGTGTAGGTATTATTTATGCTAAGATATCAAATAAAGCCCGATGTGCGTATGGTGAGTGATTTTGAGTTAATTTACCTTAAATTAATCACTAGTTGTTTCATTTTGTCCACTCATTTAGATGTAAAAAAGTGTAGTCAAGGAACTTACTCTTAAGGGGGAGTATTACCTAATTTTGAAAATATTGGCAAAAACATTCAAATCACATCTCTTCATACATCATCAAGTAATTTCAAAATCTTTTCATCAAGTTTGACAGACAAATGTTGACGAAAACCATACCAAGGCCTGCATACTTGGTTTTGCTCTTTCTTTCTACTAGGTGAAGTTGTTCTTACCTACGGTTTGTTCTAGAAGCTTCTTGGTGTCACATCTATCCCTCTTATGTCTCTTTGAAACAAGGATATTCCAAAATCACAGTTGAAGTGTCAAAATAAAATAGAATCAAAAATACCAAGCAAACAAATATTTTATTTTACACACTTCTTTGCCCCACCAACCTTCGGTGGTAAGCCCGCATCTCTTACTGGTGGTGTGAGGTTGGGAAAGGAAAGAAGTGCCCTTACTCACCTATATCCTACCTTTGGTGGCAAACCCATGTTTCTTACTAGTGGCATGGGGCAGGGTGTGGGGGGTCCATTCATACAAATTAACAAATCTTGGTATTTTAGAAATACAAATCAAATTATATTAAGTGAAAATAAGTGTCCAAATTCCAAAGAGATCAAATCCTCAAAACCATATTTTGTCAACCAGTTGCCATTTATAGATCTAAGTCTAGATAAACTAGAAAGTAAGTTGTCCTTCGAGCTTGGTGGTAGTTTTGAGTAGAGTAAGTGTGTAGGTTTAAGTTTGGTTTCTGTCACTGGTTTGTCTATCTCTCATCATTCCATTCAGTCAAACTCATACAATTTGTGCCCTTCCCAACTCTTGGTGTTGAGCCCTCGCATCTTACTAGTTGCGTGGAGTTTGGGAATGGGGCAAGTTCATCTCTTTATCTCTATACATTCATCACATTTTTCCAACATAAGAAGAAACAACAGACATTGCCCAAAGAGGCCAAAAGTTCAGTACTACAAAATGTTCTACATCATCACATATCAATATCACAAAAGCAAATAAAGTAAAACATTATGTTCAGTATTTGTTATCATTTGTCATCCATTGCATACATTCTGAAAAGCATATAAAAAATACTCTAAAAACATCTAGTGTACACATGAGAAGTGAATCACAAAATTCTAGACACAAGAAGATCTAGATCCAAAAGATATATATATATATATATATATGGTGTTTTATGTACAATGCCATCATGCACTAAGGCATGGTCAAAATGCTCAATGAGCCCAAAAATACAAAAATACTCATATAAGTATCCGACCAAAAATCACTACAAAAAGGCACCATGATCTCTCAATCCCTATGAGATCCCTCAGAAGGTGCATGACCTCGTCTAGGACTCCTACTGCTGATGATGCTCTGAATGAACTAAGGGCTCACGATCATGGCCAAAAGCTATGGTCTCACTATGGGAATGACTCCTCCTCATCAAGTGCTTAGCGGTCCTATATCTAGCTACTCGGTGGAAGAGAGGTAATGATCTTTTCCACCTTCCAAACAGGGGAAAAGACATCATTATGTTAGCCACCACCGAGGGTCTCCAACATCCACGTAAGCTCAACTGCATGTACCTCCGAAGGGAGTAGTAGAGTGTCTGTGCACACCTGGAAATCAAGTCTCGCCATCCCTCAAAGGTCGTTGTAAATAAAAGAGGAGAAATGAACAAGTTAGAAAGTTATCCAAAATAAGATCAAAGACAAACAAAACAACAAAAGGGAAATATCAACTAAACAATTTCTAACTAAAAAAAAATCAAGAAAAGAGTAGTAACTCACTCGGATCTCTAGGCCTCCAGGTGGGATCTCTAGGATTTACACTGCTACTGATGTTGCCACCGACTGTCATGCCTCTCCCACATCTGGAACAAAGTGATGGCAACCTGCCACATGGACTCGTCATCTCCCCCTAAATCTTGAGAAGGTAACTCCTCTAAAATCAGGGTCACCTTCTCTACGCTCTCCTCTACCCTCTCGGCCCATAAGATATCTTGAGTGTCATGCCACTTAGTATCACTATCCTCCTCACCTATCCCGCCACTCTAGCTCTCCCCACCCTCCTCTGTCTCCCCCTAGTGAACTCCTCAGACTCGGAGTCCACATGTCAATGGGCTCATCTCCACTATGAGCAGGACCGGTGCCAATCTGAAGTAAAGGTGCTCGAGGAGCACTAGCTACCCCTCGGCACGAACCACCCTCCTAGCTGCAATGGGAATGCCAAGAGTGATCGTGGTCCAACCTCGGCCTCTAGGACCTCCCCGGCCTCGTGAACAGATCTGTATACTAGCCCCGCATTGGAGGAAACATATCAATATAAGGGAGGCCAAACTGCTGTGGTACTCTATCAAAGGGGTGGGTCTCTAGCTTCCCCATCCTATCTACCAACTGACCCGTGGAAGAGTAGGCAATCAATGTAAGTGTCTCCTCCCCCATAGCCCTGCCATGTCCTGATAAGGAGTGGCCTCCATGTCTGCAATAGTCAGGGAAGCCACTGGCTGGTGTGGCATCCTAAGTATGGTCATCCCTGTCCACCTCACTACCCTGACCCCCAGGATCCTCCACCTTGTATACCTCTCCCATAAGGAATGATGCGCTCATACACCCAACTCATAACTAGAGTAGGGTGGCTCAGTGACTGTCCCTATAGTCTAACCACCCTGTATAAATCATGGTAGGTGGTCCCGAGGATGTCTACTCCCCAAGCATAAATATGGCCATGGGCCTCAATCTGTGCAATGATGGGAGCCCAACAATATAGAAGAGTATCCCCTCCCTTGTCCCCAATCAACCGTGAGGCAAGGATACCCATAATGGCCTTGCGGATCACAGGGATAGGAGAGGTTGCAATAGAATGGACCTTCACCCCTTCTTTAACCCCATGGAAATAATGGCATCTCCCATATATGTGGCCCACTAGAACCAACTGAGATCTAGATACTGTTGTCTTGAGAGACAACCACCTCCCAAGATCTAGAACCCCCAATATACAGTAAACGTCCTCTAGGGTGATGGTCCACTCACCCCTAACTCCTAGAAATCAGAAAGTGTTCCGATCTGTGTCCCAATATGAAAATAAGTCACATAGTATGTGACTGGAAGGAGCAACATGAGCAACCCGAGAGATCCATGTAAGATCCCAACCCTCTGCAAAGTGTCCCTCTCATCCTGGGACAATGCATCCAATACTATCGGGAGCCAATCACACTCCCTCTCTCTGCTCCATCTAATATACTCCTCCTTCTACATCCACCCAAAACATAGAAAAAGAGTAAGTTAGTAACATAATCCGACTAGAAAAATTATCAAGAACATATAGAAATGTCAAAAATGCAAAGACAATTAAAAATTACATCTTTTTTTGCATTCTGTTCGAAACCACCGCCTCTGCATTTCCAACCATCACCTCATATGGTGGCGGTCATGTAACCACCACCTTATGGATTGGCGGTCTCATAACCACCACCACCATAAGGTGGTGGTCCCATGACTGCCGCCCTGTGTAGGGTGGCGGTCCTGTCTCGAATCACCAAACAACTCAAAAGCCCTAAAAACACTTTAAAAATGCAAAAAAACATCATTTTAGATGAAATAAATACCTACCCTATGGGTGCCCCCCCTAGAGACTCATTTAAGACTAGCATTTTTGAAAATAACCCCCCATGACAAAGATTTCAACATTTCTATATTTTGGGTTTAAAAATGATAAATTGAGAAGAACTAACTTGAGACTTCACGGGCTGATGTCCTGCTCTCGGAGGCATGATCACGATCTCGTAATGATGTTTTGACTGTACTCTCATCAAAATGGTCACCGTGGGTCCCAGAGCTCAAAAATCACCAAATCGACACGCACAAATGAATAGTAAAATGAGCTAGTTTTAAATATATATAGTATTCTAATTTGGTTTTGAATGTTTTTTTCATAGGATTGGAGCATTGACGGAGGTAAGTTCTAAATCCCCAACAAATGGTAAGTCCTCATTTCATATTAACTTAATTTAGTTTTGTCTCTTGATTTATTTTATCTATCTACACTTGAGTCCCCTTTTCATTTTGTAGATAGCGGGAATTTGGATGGCGACATTCCGACACACGGGCATGTCAGGTATAACTTCTAACTCCCCATTTCGGGACCACCATACTCGGATCCACCATTTTATGCCTCTTCATGGCTAAGATGCTTCTCCGAGGGGGCAATATGTACGTACCCAAAATTGTAGGGTACTGCACCACCAAAAAGAGGTTACACATACCCCAATGATGATATAGGTCTCCTCACAAGGTGTTCAAAATCCAAAAAATCTCACAAGTATACATTTGCATCCCATGTGCCTCATCCAGCCTCTGCGTGCTTTGTTCTGCCCTCTCCCCCCTTTTTCCTTGCATTTTGGTCTTAAGTGATGAGACCACCACCTGCTGGGTGGTAGTCCCGGTGACCGCCGCCCCAGAGACAGGCGTGGCGGTCCTGTAATCGCCACCTTACACAAGGGTGGTAGTCATGTGCATGTTTTCCAGAATGTTTTGATGATCTCATCAAACATAAAATTCAAATTTCTATCCACATTCTTCAACCACTTTGCTTTGCATTTATGTTTTGGCCACCCAGTAAATAGTGTTTTCTCTTTGTTTAATGGTAAAGGAGATCAATTCCAAGTTACCCTAGTAAATCCAAATGCTATAAATAGCCATCTTGTTTTCAAACAAAATGCCCCTCTCCTTCTCTGTTTAAGTATTCAATTGGTTTGAAGTTCTTGCTTAGAGTTCTAATAGTTTCATGTTTTGCATCAGTTATTAGCTTTTCCTTTGTTGTTTAGGATCACTTGATCTTCTTGTTTCCATCTTACTTTATTGTTGTCCCATACAATCAGCTTAGGATAAGGTAGTTTCATTCTTAGATTGGAATCCATTTAGAGTTGCAGGTTTTGTTTTGTCACAAAAGATAGTTTCTAGAATTCTCGGCGTATTTGTGTTGTATTCCCGTATAAATCATAGGAATTGCATAGTCAAGCTCTTTCACTTGCATTATCCTCTCTCTACTTGCATTTTATTTGGTTTATATCCAAAGATGCCATTGTTTGACTATCTTCTTCTCATTGACTCTATCATGTACATGCTTTTTCTTGATTCACGAGAACACGAAGGAACGAGGAGATCACACTAGGGACGAAGTCACACACAACTAGATTTACCACTGTTCTGTAAACTCCAGGTTTGAGCTATCAAAGTTCTAGTTACAAGTACATCAAATAGAGTAGTAAATTATTTCATTTCAGTTAAAATTTTCTTTCAATATTGCTCACAACCGGAAGTTGTGGGGAATGATAGTTTCTTTTTAGAAACTATGATTCATTCCTCACTTCTGAGGTAGGATTGAGAGTTTTTCGATTAAACTAATTAGTTACTTAGATATTTAGGATAAACTCACAACTACACAGGTAAATAGCTACATCGGGCTACTTTTCTTGTTTTGATTCTATCATTAGATTAATTGTCCATTTTCTAAATATATTAGAATAGCTTCTCTTTTAATTTCATTAAAATACTTCATCGAAAATACAAAAATAAAAGAATATATGCATAGTGTAGATACATCTTTCATAATTAGTTTATTTGTTTCAGTTAAAATTGAATCATCTTTGCATGACAATCACGGACCTAGAGAGCCCAGAGAATACATATTTGAACCGATAGTGCCTCAACCAAATCTCCCCACAACACTAGCTGATATAGATCAAGACCTTAGGATCTAGGTCTTTCGAACAATAGTAAACCTACGAGTAATTAGTGAACAATTGAGAGAGTTAAATATTGAAGACAACAAGGCATACACATTTTGGTCAAATCACCCTAACTATAGACTGCCTTGATAGGATATCCGCATGACTGTACAAGGACTCGAAAGAGAACAAATATTTGGCTATGATCCTTTAGTTCCACAGCCCAACGTAGGAGACCTCCTCATCGACATAGATACTAGCTTACATATTCAAGTTTCCAGAACACCTGTAAGGTATTCTGAGAAAGTTACACAACTTCTAGTTCTAAACATAGAGGCTGAAAAAGCTTACGACTATTGGATAGTCGGAGAAGAGATTAACTCCTCATATGACCATAGGAAGTCCGCCACAACCATGAACTTATGGTTGTGATCCATAGGTCCCACAACCCAACGGGCCTACCAATCAATCATACATTGATGCTAGTTTATGCACACTAATATTTAAATCCTCACCACTTCCACCAAACATCATTACACAATTCTCCATATTAAATGTAGCAACCAATCAGGCTAGGGATTTCTGGACTAGACCAGAGAATTTTCCATAAAACTCCTGGAGGATCCACTACACCTCTCATCACCATTCTCATGACCTTGTCTAGAAATATACACGAAGCACCTACAAGTCACTCTCCACGTATCTAACAACCAATAAATAGGATCTTGGAAAAACTCAACATTGATTGAGCCTCCAAGTAGATATTATATCTGAATGATCCATTACACCAATTCAAGTTAGGAGGGCCTTCTTTTCCTTAGACTCACGATTCCATTATTACGTATTGAGGATATAAGATTACCCAACTAGTTTTTCGTATCGATATAAATTCTATTCTCACCATCTATCTCGGCACGACCTTGGAAGGTCGGTACAAAGAAGAGTTTCGTGTAGATTCTCATGCTCACATGTCACTTTTCCATCGTACGGTGATTGTGTAAACTCATTCAAAAATAGTGAACTATTATTTTAAAAAAGTTACTCTTATCTTCCTCAAACTCCATCACCTTGAAAAAATTACTTAAACTCACTAAGCACCATATTCAATGGGATTTCAGACTAATAGTCACTTTACATACCCGTAGTTATCCATGTTGCTTGCAAATAGTGCACTCATTACCATATCACCGTAATTGTCAACCTTTTTGGGTGAAAATTGATCGAGTTGGAAATTGATCAACATAGATAATATTTTAAGAGAACTTATATTGCAATACCCATGCTAATATCTCATGATATAGAACCAATATGCCTAAGAGCATAACATAGACTAGGCACACATGATGATAATAAAGATAACATTCCCGATTATAAATGTTAGACACCTTCTTCAATGTAATGACACAAATTGTGACATCTTACATACAAAATACACCATAACACAACCGACAGGCCATTTAAGAATTACCACATAATAATTGTACACCTTTAGAACTCATGACCACACCATATAAGTCCAAAATAGACCAATACAAGTGACAAAGCTCAACAAAGTTTCATTAAGACACTTGACACCATTGAGACACCTTTACTAGTTATTTCTCATCAAGGAATCTTAAACAGAGCATAAGACATCAACACACACAAGACACTAAAATACTCAAAGTGTACGAAACATAATAAGGACACGTGATTGTTATTTAGACAACAAGACACATAATAATGAACCAACAAGACTATGAGGAACATATGCACACATATCTTGACTTTGTTGAGATGGCACACATAACATAGATATCTCCCCCTCACCGAGATGCTTCATTTGCATTGATACACCTTCAAGAAGCATACTGAAGGCATATAGGATCCATGTAGACCTAAAAGAAGGTCTTAAAGAGGCCCGAAGCCCCGTTGGTGCTTGACCAACTCCACTTTCTTCTCATTTCTAATATGAGCATTGAGAATCCCTCCTTCTTTCATATATTCTTTCTCTTGATGAGACACCAAGGTCTCTTCTAGGCTCCCATGACCTTCTAGGGCCATTTTTATACATTTTAGGCCTCTGAAACCCACTTCTTTTCTCTCAAGACTTTGAGGATTCCTATTATGACCTAAATAAGCTTGATAACAATTTCTAGCAACATGACCAACTCTATTATAGTTATAACATACCACTAAATTTTGTCTCTTGAGGCCTTCATCTTGATTTTGTGATCCATACAAACAATACCTTGCAATTTGACCTTGTTTATTGCACTTGTAGCATATTATCTTCTTAACAAACTCATTTATATTTCCTTTCCATAAATGAGGATCTCTGGATTAGATCTCTTGACAAACATCTTCTTACTTTTTCTAGGCTCAAACACTCCTAGATTCCATCCACAATCCTTGGCTTTGTGACCAAATTCACAACATGAATTACATTCACCATTAAAGAATCCTACTCCATTCTTATAAGAATTTTTCTTGCATTATTTAGCTCTATGACCAAAAACATGACATAAGAAACAATAGCCATTAAATGATTTTTCATACCTTGAAGAATTAGGTTACCTAATAGGTTTGATCTTCTCATTGTCTTTGGAGTGAGTCACCTTCATTTATTCCTTGGTACTTGGTTCACCATATTCCTTACTTGGAACCTTTTCTTCTTGCTTCAATTCCTTGTCCTTGAGATCCTCATTAAATCCCAAACCAGCCTTATCACTTGTTGATATTTGATGGCTAAGAAGATTATCTAGGTCACTAGCACTTTTCTCAAACATTTTCAATTTTCTTGAAACTAGATCAAGTATTGAATGTAGAGATTTCATACCATCTTCATATTTGATGCACTCATCCTCCTTTGACTTGAGTTTATCATTGAGCAAAGCAACTTGTGATTTCAGCTGAGTACATTCTTCATCTTTGACCTTTAGAGTTTCTAACAACTCCTCCATTTGTGACTCCAAAATCTGAATAGTATGACTATGTTCATGAGCATCTTCCTTGGATTCAAGGTTGGCTGCAACTTTCTCTAATTGTTCTTCAAGATTCCTTATGATCTCATCATGTTATTTACTCTCATTCTTCAACTTGGCTTTAAGGATCTTAATTTGATATTCATGATTCCTTTTCATTTCAATAATCTGTTGTGTGATCTTTTCATTCTCATCTCTTGCAAGATTAAGTTCCCTTTTCAATATTGCCCAAGATGACTCTTCACAATCTAATTTTGAATCACTAAACCCTTCTCCAAATTCACAAGTTACCACTCCTAGGGGAGAGTAAATTTTAGGAATATTTTCTAAATAATTATTACCTTCACTTAAAGTAGAACAATAGTCATCTTTGGAGTTATTTCCTTTCTGAGAATTTTTCTTCTTACCACCCATCTTATACTTTACAAGATCTTCCACAAGAATTAAAGCTTATATAGAAGGGATTTATCTTATACAAATTGTTGTAAGCACAATGAAATAAGAGGGGGTGAATCAGTTATTAAATCCTTTAAAAATAAATTCAGATTATCATACATGCACCATTAACATTTATCCATCCATCAATGTGTGATTAGAAACTTAAAACATTCAACCACATGAACACAATATATAAGTGGAAACCCTCACGGGACAAAAACCAATGAAAATCTTCTTATATTACACAAATAAAAGTAATTTAATGAAACACCAAATTCACAAGGAGCACCAACCCTTAGTTTAGTAGAGCACTAACCCTACAAGGAGCACTGACCCCTAATTTAGTGAAACACCCACTCCATAAGGAGGATAAAATCCCCTAAATTTTACCAAGTAACAAATCCGCCACTTGAATATATTTTATATCTAATAATTTTGTTGTCATAACGATGGATATCACTAATTCAACTCACAAACCCTAGCTCATACCCAAGGGCATCAAACTTTCTCTTTCTCCTTCTTTCTTTGATTTATCCTCTTTTTCGCATGATTCCATACATTCATCAACATTTCATTCTCTTCCTCAGCATTCAAAACATTCTCTCATTCCTACAAAATATCTCTCTCTAGGTTGAACACCTTCCTTTAAGAGCACTAGCTCAAAAATGAGCCAAACAATCACTTAAATATGTTTTTCTTCCTTCCAAACCAAATGAGGTAGGTAAATCATGATAAATACAACCCATAAACCTTAATTACATTCATTAATTTGAATTACAATAGCTACATATGACCCAAGTAGGTCGTCTAGCTAAAACCCTCAATAAATGTACCAAAATTGCTCAAACCCCCATGTGCACATATTAAAAATGTCCTAACATGAGTACCATAATTTTTCATGATCAATTAACCATTATAAATGATTAAAATATAGTATAAAATTCATACATGGTCACAATTAATATCAACCAATAAAATTATTTCATTTACTGGGCCTAGTTCCCTTTACAAATCTCAAAACAATTGTTTCATTCACCCTTGTAACCCCGAAACTTCATAATTCCACCAAATTTATCCTAAAAATGACATTTTACTACTAAAAATAAATTTAAAAAAATATTAGAACACTTATAATTAATTTATAATTCATGAAACATCTTTCACTTCAAACCACAACAACGTTTACCTTCACCAAATTAGCCTGCCAAAAGTGTTGTTTCCAAAGATTAGCTTATAAAAACATTTATACATGCATTAAAGACCTTAAAATGGATTCATTGGATGTAAAATTCATATCTCTACACTTTCCATGTGATATTAAGCATCAACCAATCCATCTCATGCTTCAAACAACATCAAAGTTCCACAAAACAGATCTTATCCTGAACTTCCAAAAACATTCTTGCTGAAATAATTCCCTAGAAACCCTATAAAATAACTTAATCATCCATAAATACATATATCATTGGAAATATATCTAAATATAATTTCTAACACAACTTTAATCACCTAAAAATTCCACCTGTAGCTCAAGTTATGGCCAAAACATTGGACCCTGTTATTTGAGACCCCAAAACTACCCTTTGACCAGTCAACCTATTTGGACCTCAAAACATCATTAAACTACATAATCATGACCTGAAACTACCATGGAAATCAATAAAATCTCCCATACATCATTAATCATCAATTTTTAATGCTACTCCTTTTGATCATCTTTCTCTAAAACCTTCTTCTCCAGAAAATGCTATTTTTAGGTGGGGCCCACATATCACCATGACCTCAACCATACATTTCTGGAAATCTTGAGGATTCCTCTACAACATACAATCATCAAATTTTCACTTTCAATCAAAATTGGGTCATTATACTTCACCTTTTGCAAACTGCTCCTAGCTAGGGTTTAACAATGGTTGTAGACAACTTTGACTTCTTAACACTCATTCATAATAACATGACGATAAAACAAAATTATTATTATTGTGAAACCTTCTATACTCACCTTATAATATTCCTTTATATTTACAAGGTCCCATGAAATTCACATTGTCCACAACGAGCATTTGAAGTTGAGCTTTGAGCTGAATTTTGCATTATTTTTCACTTTGTCTCACCAAAACAACCATATCTTGCAGACTTCACATCATGTGCACCTAATTTTTTTATGATAGCATCATGACTAATTCCTCGAACATATTCAATCATCATAACATCAGTTCCATGGCTCAATATTTCTAGTCATTAAGACTTACCTATGCGTGCATGTTAGATCCTCATAGTAACAACTAGGGCCAACTAAATAGTGCAATAAATGAACATGAAACCACTACAAATGATCCAAACATACCTCATTTGACATGATGAACCTGAATTCATGCTTCCATGAGTTCAAATGTTATCACCTCAAACAACATCATGCCATCATCCTACACCATTCACTTTGTCATTAGTGAGGTTTTGCATCAATGACAACACCTCTTTAGGACACCATGCCAATAATACAAAAAGACCTAAAACATGGGTATAGTGGAACAGGATTTCTAATAAACCTATATTAAAAAATTCACACTTATTCTAATTGATGAAAATCAATGAAAATAATAATTAAAAGGTCCTAATGAATTAAAAAGACCGAACCAAAATTAATTTAAAATGATTAAATTTAAAAAAAGTGCTAACTAATTAGAATAAAATAATTAATTAACTAAAAGAATCCTAACTAGATCTTTAAATAAGCTAAGTTAGAAAAAAATTTAAAAATAATAATAATAAAATTAAATTTAAACCAAAGTTGAAGAAAATAAAATCAATTAAATAACATTGTGATCATAAGTTGAAAGGTTAGTTGGAATATGACCTAAGTTTAAAATGATTAATATAAATGAAAACCCTATTATTTCAATGTAATGGAAAAGGACTTGGGTTTTCTTTGGTTTGCTTTGAGACATGGCCGCTCTATTTTGTGTTTTCAGGTTTTCATTTGGAGATTTTGGCTCGGCTCATGAGGGTAGACAGGGATGGAGGATCAAGTAGGTGAGTGAGGTGCTTGGTACAAGTAGAGACTCGGCGTAATCGAACTACAGATGGGCTTAGTGATGAGGAGTGAGGCTAGATGGGTAGTGGGGAGATTTTCGAGGGGATGTGGGGGAAATGGTTACATAGGTTAGGGTGAGCTTTTTTGGGGGAAGGGTAGTGTGAATCAAGATGGGGTATTTTTGAGGTGTCGGGTTCTTAGGATAGCTCGTATGAGTAGCTCGGGGAGGGTAGCTTGTAGGTATGTGTGAGGCACTCGGGGATAGCTCACTCGGTGAGATATCAAGCTAGACAAAGGGAGATGTGAGAGGTTGGGATGGGTAGAGTTTAGGTGGGAGATTTATGAGCTAGCTTGTCAAGCTAGGGGTAGCTAGGGGTAGATAGGATTTTTGCATGGATTTAGCCAAAAAACATTGTTTTTTAATTTTATTTTGAATTTTTTGAATTTTTTCAAGATGTTGCAGATGGAGCAAAATCTGTCAAGCTATTTTTTTCCTGTAAAACTAGAAAACCAAAAAACAAAATGATTAGTAAAATAATTTTTCCAATTCCAAATTTAGCTACAACAAAATATTTTTCCAAAGTTAGAGAGGAAAAGTACTAAAAGCTATTTTATTTTAAAGACTGATTTTTCACTCCTAAAACACCGTAAACACATGCAAAAGAGTTAAAATAACAAAGAAATAGAGGATTTTTGTATAAATTTTGAATTCTACTTCCAAGTGCTTCTCCCAAAATAATTCTTCTAAACACAATAACACAAACAAACAAAAAAACACACTAAACACCAAATGTTAATATGATAAAACCAAATACACAATGGTTAGTAGAAATTAAAGATCTTCACTACAAGATTAATAACATATGAAACGAAAAATGAATGAAGATGGGTAGGTCCCAATGAGACCAGGGATCATTTAATTAAGCATTAAAATATTTAATTCTCCCTCCTTATCATGTTTATGAGGTCATAATGAGGCAAATGAGTCATTTAGAGTTAGTGAGAGTCTAGGGAATTTGAATTTTCCTTCATACCATGTTTCCCTCCAAAAATGAGATTTGAATCTCAAAGCATGTAAAAGGACCATATATGGTTTATCAAGAAGATTAGAAGGAAATTTCAATGTATGTAAGGGTGAAAATAAATAGATCTCTAGGTATGTGTCAAAATTCCTAGGAGAGGGTTAAGTCATAAAGATGTCAAAAATGATGGAATAAAGCTCTTTTTAGCTAAGTATGGATATATGAACTTAAGAAAGTTAGTTAGGGTTGGTATGAGAGGGAATAAAAAATTATATAAAGCTTGAGTGAGAGGTACTTAGAATTCATATATTCCTTCAAGGAAAGGAATAAAAGTGGGAGACTCCTCGAGATGCGAGGAGGAGGTTGGAAAGCAATGTTGTGAAAATTCAACAATATAGTTGTATAATTATGTTTCTTGAAGAATATTCTGATTTCTTCTTGAAAATCCTTTAATTTTGTGAATAGGAATTGGTGTAACTTCTTATGGTGCATGTATAGATTATCCTAAGAGCTTCATATGATGGATAATGATTTGAAGCTTGAAATTTAACAGGGAAGTATGAGTTCTAGTTGCTGAAGTCACCGTAAGATTGTATTTGCAAAGAATTTTTGGTTGTATAGATTGAAATTGCATGGTTTGAAATCTTTCCTTACTAATTTCACGTGATCATGGTAATTGTGGAATAACCAAATGGTTGAGAAAAGAAATAAGTTGGATTTTTTCCTTGCATGTTTGGAATTTCTTTGGAAAATAACAGATATAGCGATGCACACACAGTTTTGAGTAAGTCTTGAACCTTGTAATGTTATGAAAACAATAGATTGATGTTATTTTTGGATAAATGATTAAGATATCAAGGTGTAAATTACTTAGGGAGTGAAAATTATTAAGTGCTTAAGAAAATTTTGAGTAGAAATTGAGTCTTGACTTGTAAAACTGATGTCTATAGGAAGGGAATAAGTGATCGGGGTTTGTGTAGTGCATGGGTTTGTTGAAGCCCCATTGTCAACATAATCAAGTAGATAAACCCCCAAAAAAATTTAGTAAAAATTTAAATCTTTGATAATAAGAATTTTCTCATTTTATAAGCTCATTTAGCCTCTCAGGTTTGTATGCAAACCCAGTTAGGGTTTGGTAAGTATTTATGTGGAAAAAAACCTAAGTAAGGAATATAACTCTTAAATTTAAAAGAAACCATGGTGATGGAGTTATTTAAACTTTTCAAGAATAATATTTAAATTTCACATGTAAAATTTTATTATTTTCTTACCAGTTCCTTCAGGGGCACAGTGCAAAGTTAGAGAGACCTAGTTGTGAAAGGTGTTTAACAAAGAAACTATAATATATCCTTTAAGATTAAGCTTGAAACTTTTAGGGAAGGTGAAAAGGCTTAATGGGTGCCTAGAAACACCTATATAGCATCTTAATACCTCTTATAAACGAATATTTGGTTGATAGTTACTTGAGGAAGACCTAGTGAGGCTTCTAGGAGCAAGATTGCAAAAGTGTGATAAAAAGAGTTACAAGAGGAATTGGAGTCTAATTTTTGTTTACACATTAGAGGTCATATAATAAGGATAATGAAATTTACAAATCCTTCTGGGTAGTCTCATAATTTATTCTCCATTGATGTTCCAAACACATTGTCTCAAGGTCACTAGATGGACTATATTGCCATGAAAAAGAGAAGTTGAGTGGTTTAGGCTTGTGAGTCAAGTTTGTGGTGGATATAGGTTTGTTTCAAGTTTGTGTATAGAGAAAAATGAGGTGAAGGTATTGCAATAGACTAAAGAAGCAAAAATTGTATATTTTGATCTAAGGACTAAGGAACAAGGAAAGAGCAATTTGAAGGCTAGAGTAAGAAGGTGAAAGATTGTACTTTTGATTCTTTTTCCATCAATTTTTGGGTGATCTAGTTTTGTTTTAAGTGCATTTTGACAGGGTAAACAAATAGAAGAGGATGTTGAAAGCTTAAAAGCTAAAGGAACCTATCTTGGATGAAGGGATACTATAAGAGAGTGTAGAAGAAGTTGGTGAAGGTAATCTAAAGGGAAGTTTCTCTTGAATCATGAATACCATTGATGTTTAAATGAATCAAAATTCAGGTTATGAGGTAAATAATACAGAGCATGGTGAGTGGTGAAGTTAATTTAGGTTAATGCATCCAAAATTATCCTCATATTGTAGAAAATGTGTGTAATTGATATTGAATCTTTTAAAAGGGTTGAATGAATGAAAAATGTGCATCCCGACTACATCACCCATATAGCATGCTAGAATTTAAAAATGAAAAAATATCTAAACAGAAGAAAAACAAAATGCAATTACAAACCTTCCTATTGCTCTTCGTAATTTTTGGGAAGATTTAAGCTTGTGTAACCTTGTAAAATAAATATTGTGGGTACTTTTGAATTTGAACTCCAAATGGATGCAAATTTATATGAACAAAAATAGGAAATCTTCCAATATGTATATATTGTAGAACAAAATTGATAGAGTTTTCTTACAACAATCCAAGAGGATTTGTAAAGGGATAGACATGTTCTTTTATAAAGGCTAAGTAGGGGTCTAAGTTGGTTGAAAAGTGGTTAATTGCACATGCTAAATATAGAATTTGAGGGAATTTGATTGGTTACGGGAAGATAAATTCCTTTGATGGGAAATAAATCAATTTAACTAGAAGAAGTTGCATCTGGAAAGGTGGTTATGTGTGAAATTTTTATTTCCACCAACTTTCTAGGATTCTAGAAGTGGAGTTGACTGGACTAGTGAAGTGGAGTCCAAGTGGGGTCCAAAGGGAACCTAAGTGGAAGTTGACTAGGAAAATAGGTGTATTTTCCTATTTAAATAACTAATTTAATTAGCTATAATGTGCACACTAACTAATTAATCATTTATTTAATAAATGATAATTAAGCTAGTTAAAGGTGTACTAAGGATTAATTTAATTAATCCAAAGGGGTGAAATGATTAATTAATTGGATTAATCAATCATAAAGGGATATGAACTAGGAAGTGTACTAGGATAAGATGGAAACAAGTGTGTAATTTTAGGGTGTCTACACACACCTCAAGGAAGAATCACATAGTAATCACCTCATCTCGGTTCAACGGATGGCCATAAGATAAAAACTCATTCAAGGATAGAAATCCTCTATCTACAAAGTGATAACCTATCTTAGTGAGTGAAGGAAAAAAATAGAAGGTTCTAGCATCATAGAGTGGATTGGTGATCACTTGTGAAATCCTAAGAAGTAAGAAAATGACTCTCACTCTCACTTTGTGAGATCGGGAGAGCACCATCATGAATGATTCCAACAGTCATCCTAGGTTCACATTGCAATGTCTCGCAACAGTGTTTCTAAACACTCATTAAATATTTTGGAGTGTTCTTACATCTCATAGAAGGAGGAAGCATATGCAACCATAATGTTTCAGCTAAACAGGTGGTCATAGTTTAGGAATCTCATTCATGGAGCATTTTCTCAAAGGTCCATTAGAAGGTTTCATCTTCACCAAAATTTTCAACCTTCTCTCTCTCTCTCTCTCTCTCTCTCTCTTCCCTCCCCCTCTCTCTATTCTTTCCTCCCCCTCTCTCTAACATTCTAGTTCTTCACTTAGAATGCACTTTTTCCCTATTTTGTCTCATTCACTTAAGTGGCCCTCAATTCAACATTGTAAGATTATTTTTCATCAATAAGGAAAAGACTCACTTTTGTTCCTAGGAATGTGGAAGGTCACAAGTGATGAGGGAAATAAAAAATTCATGTGGGTGGGAAGATGAAAGGATATTTTGTAATGCTTATAATTGGAATGGCTTCTCCATTCTAAAGGGTTGAAATTGTGGATGATTATATTTTGTTAAGTTTTATATCACTACTACATCAAAGAAATAAGAGATGCATTTATTCTATTTATTTTCTTGTCTTCCTCTAATCTCTCTATTTCATAGCTTTGCAAGAATAGTGAACTTGTACAACCATGAAAGGGATTTCTATCTTTGAGGAACAAATTAATGGAACTTTTTGTCTTTAGTTTATTAATTCCATTGTTGTTTTCATGGTTAGCTTTTCTAAATATCATATTTATTCCTATCTGTCGATTCGATTGGAAACTGCTAATTAAATGTGGACCTACTTTGGTTATTATATGTGTATTATGTAATCCTACTCACAATGTTAACCCTACCTCCTTATTTCCCTTACTCCCATTTACCTCTATTTGCTGAAAATTCTTCCCTTGTACATTGTACAAGCATTTTCCATAGGTTTAGTGGAGTATTCTTGTGTGATCCCAAACCTAACCACCACCCATTTTTTTAATTATTTTACATTCAATAATGGGAGCTCCCTCACACACAAGAAGGAGGGGCTTGGCCCCATGAATCTTGGTGGAAAATAATAATTTTCATTGCAAAAAAATATTTCACCAATAATAGCAATAGAGGATAGTGTACACATCCTTTCCATCAAAACCAATTGCTATGCTTTATCAATAGTGTCCACCAAGTTTTCAAAAGCATTCACTCCTTCATGTTTACCAAAAATTGTTGTGGGCACATCATGTTCCAGTATGATTCTTACATGTTCTAGTTTTTATCATTCACGAGGATGATCACAAAATGGATGGGATTAATATGGATGCATAATAAAAGGAAATGGTAATATTTTCACCTTTTATGGTATTTCTTAAAATATTTTTCTTAATTCACTCAAGCCCACAAAAATTTTCACTTGTCTTCCACGTTACCAAACCTTTTCATTGTATAGAGATGGAATATTTAATAAAATAAATATAAGTATTTATTGGATGATGGAGGCATAGGAGGAAGGAGGTCATTGATGACCTCTTGTCAATCAAGTAATTATGGGGCCTCATATTTGATATAATGGCATATTTATCATTTTCTATGTGTATGATGTGTGGTGTGATGATTGTATATGGATGAATAAGAGAGAATTTGACTACAAATATTTTCTAAATATCATATTTATTCATCTATCAGTCATTTGGAAACTCACTAGAAGTTTTTTATTAGATTAGGCAAAAAATAGGGATTGGCTCCCAGGGGCCAGAACAAAAGAGAGGAGTACAACCAGAAACAAAATAGGAAAAAAACCTAGAAAGGGGTCCCAGAAAGATGAGTTAAACAGAGTCTTAACTCTTACATTGCAGGATTTGGACCCTAGACAGGACAAAAAAAGACCAAAAGCAATAGGAGACCATAGTTTGCCACTTAAAAAAGAAACACTGGCAGAATCGTGAGTCTGCACACAGCTTTAGAGAATAAAAACCTCCACAATAAACAAAAAAACCTAGAGGCCCTAGGTGGCGGAAGAAAGCCATCTTTTGGGACTTCGAACCATCCATCACCTACTCCTCCTCCGAGCTACTTATGCGAAGGTTGAATCTCCTCCTTTTCTTTTCCCCTTCAATCCCCTCCACTATGTCAAGTAGAACTTTAACCTGAATCTCTAGCTTCTTCATTCTGTGTTTTATCTGGACCTAATCCATGACCATCTTCTTCAAAATGTTGATGATGTTCAAAATGGACTCCCTTTTCCCCTCATTCGTGTCCTCCATGGCTTTTAGGACCCCTTCTAAATACAACATCTTCCTACTCCATTCTTCAAATACATTGGGGTCTCCCACACATTCATTCTTCCTCGACGATTGAGATCTTAGCACCGGCTTCCCCAACACCACCCTCATTTTTGTCTTTATCTTTCTCATTCCCTGGAGGATACCCTTACCCACTTTCATTTTAGTTAGACACTCCACAAGAGTAATATCATCTTCCTCGGCTTGCTCCTCTAGGACCGTTGTCAAAGGATAATCTAGAACCGGCTTGCCATTCTCAACTAGAAGAAGAATCAGGCCCTCATGGAGGGGCAGCTCAGCTTTCTCATTCTAGAAATCCATCAGTGAATTTGAAAGAGAGGTGGCCAGAAAAAAGGGAATACTAACCATAAACTTGTGACGGAACATGTTGAGGAAGGTCATGTGATGGGTATAGATTTTTCTATACTTACCCTCCAGCGTAATATATTTCATAACTTGAAGGAAAACATCCTTCCAGACCCTAGGAATGCATGAATGCGCAATGCCATCCGTGAAGAAGTAACATTTCTCCTTGCTAACAAAAAATCGATCAATCTCGAGGTCTCTATGGGTTCTATCCTTGTAGATATTTAACCCTTTCATCTTCATATTATTCACCACGACAATATTGGACTCAGAGACCTCAACCTCCACAGCATGGATAGTAAAAACCCCCTCTTTCCAATGTTTTCTGAAGTCCTTTGATAGATATGGGTTGTGATCATGTAATTTAGCAATATAATTGTTAAATCCTCCAACTTTAAGCTTGTTCCAAAGATCTTGGTTACTCTCCTCCATGTTACACCGGTGGCACTCTTCCTCCTCAGTTCCACTCGAATCTTGTCTCAACCCATCTGCACATTGATAAAGTTGCCATCCCAGGAGAAAGCAAACTCTTTCCACAACCAACAAGTTTTTCACCCTATCAAAGATCGAATAGAAACAATGATTTTTGTAAAAGCTAGCATGGTACCTGGAATAATTTCCCCGCTCATGCCGACATCATTTATCCTAGCGCCTTCTATCCTTAATGATTTCATCATTAATATTAGAGGGTAATCTCTCTCCTTTGCACCAAATTTTGTACTCATTACTAAGGACTCCCACATTGGCCATCTTGTCCGCGCATTTATTTCCCTACCTCAAGGTATGATTGATAGATATCTTATCAAAATAATTTAGCAATTCCTTGATATCTTGAATGATGTTTTTAATGACCAATTGATCTTACTCCTATTGAGGAGAGCATTTATAATAATTAAGGAATCACCTTCAATCTAGATGTCCTTAAGGACTTTTTCCTTAGCAACCAAAATACCCCATAGGAGGGCTCTAGCTTCAGCCATGTTATTAGTCTACTTTCCCAAGGGACCCGCATAGACGAACAACCAATCACCCTCACTATTCCTTAAGATACCCCCTCCCCCAGCTTGACCAGGATTCCCCTTTGAAGCCCCATCAAAATTGATCTTGATCATATTTCCCATAGGTCTAATCCAGTAAACATTCTTACTAGGATTTTGATCTTGACCGGACTATAGGCAAACTTATCCAGCACTTCCTGCTCCCATTTCAAGCAACTTTGAACAAGGATTATTTTTTTACTTTAAAACATGCAGCTTTGAGATTTTCCTTTATGGAAGCTAGTATTTTCCTTTTAGCCACCACAATCAAAGGTTTCGATCTCTAAAAACACTATCATTCCTTATTTTCCACAAACCCCATAAGAGATGAAGAAAAGTAATCTTCCAAGCTTAGGCCGAGATAATGGAACCTAAAAGGGCTCTCCTATTGAGTACAATAATCCTCCATATCCGAAGGCATAAACTCACTTTGGTCCGTAAAGTGAAAGTGAGAACTATTAAGTTTTTGTATGTAGGTGTATGTGTGGAAGTGCGGTCGGAGGAGGAAAAGAGTAGTGAAAGTGGAAATTATTGAGCTTTTGTATGTAGGTGATCATGCGTATTATAAATCTAGAATAGAAGAATCACATACCTAAAACTTGCATCTTATAAGGGCACACATTTCATTTTTCGACGAGTTCTTATGGTGTGTTGTTTCCCCATGTTCACACTAATGGGGAATGTTAATAATATACGAGGTTAGTGCTCACATTGAAGTCAAGTGAAATAAGTGAACAAACATATATTACATGGGTAAAATATAAATGAGTTGTTATTACTACAACTCATATTAGATATTATATAGTTAGTATTGTTACGTAGGTTGTTTAAACAACCCACTTGAATTAGGAGTTGTTATAGGAGACAAATGAAGGGCCTTATTTTATAGGTGACTCTATATATTTGTAATATATAGGAAATTGAATACAATAAGTAGATTGTTAGCGTGTTTTGATTTTTAAAATAAACCAAATTTCACAATAGCCACAATCCAATGCCTACACTAGCATCTTTATCGATTGCTGAGTACCCTTGCTTGAGTAATCCTTCACATATCGCCTTCGACTATCACAATCCATTGATATCTCAATGTAGTCAAATTCTTGGCATATATTTTATTATTAATTCTATAGTTTATTTTAAGTGTTAGGAAATCATAAGTGGTTAATATAATTTCTAAAAGATAATGCTTAGTTAAGTATTAGAGATAATATTTTTATGATTTTCTTTTATATTAATTCATAATTTTAATATTTTTTCTATGTGTTTCATAGAATGCTTCTAGTTACTCAACAAGTGTTTTTAAAATAGATTAATGGGTATTTGGTTGTGCTATCAAATGTATGCATGTCAAATTTTAAAAGTGTCATTATTTTTAGAAAAATAATTCAATAAAAAATAATGCACTTTTGGGTGAACACAACATCTAATGTGTATGTCATAATTGGGGGATGTAGTTAAGCTTTATGCATGCACCATCTCCCTCGAGTAGGTAGTGTGCCACTAGAGGGATGGAGGAAATTACTTTGTTGAAGGATAGTTAGCTTCCTTTTGTCAGTCATTAATGATAGGGTGAACAATGCATTGGTGATAACCATCTACGTCCAAAATTAATAAATTTGAGAGTGGTAACCGGTGGTAGTGGTTACAAGTTATGACATTTTATATAAGAGTTCTAGTGATCTAGAATGGTGGTTATATATGAAGATGAAGACTAATTCCTCGTCATTTATTTGCCATCTGCGAAATAGGTAGTGTGACCCTTATATGTTTTTTTACTTTTATTTATGTGTTGTGTGGTGTGTAGAATAAGCCCATTCCATAAATAGATGAATATGAGAGTAGATGACTAGTGTTTTTTTCTATTGTACTTATGCGATAAATTACTATAGTGATAATCCCAACACTCACTAGAATTGAAAGCGGGAACTATTGAGTTCTCATATGTAGGTGATTATCAAAATTTTGGTTGGTTGGTGAAAATATCAACATTGAATAGAATTAAAATCATGTGAAGTTATGTTATGTATGTAGATGATCATGTGTAGAATATATCTAGAATAGTAGATTACATACCTAAAACATGTATGGACATGTGTTTTTGTTTCTAGTTCATGTGGTGTGCTTACTTCCCATGTTTACACTATGGGGAATGTTAGAAATATCTTGTTAGTGTGTTATTGTATGTGGTATAATGAGTTGTAAAAACAACTCATATTGTAATAGTTAGTTGGTTAAAATAACTATGTGTGAGATAGATTCACGGGTAAGTTACAATCTATGGTTAGAATGTAACTACTCATTAATTTTTATTATTGACAAATGGTTTTTTGAATGCAACCATACCCAAGGATACAAAAAAATAAATTTGGCTCATTAGCTAGATCTACATGAAAATAAAAGTGGTTTTTAGAAGAGGGGACCACACCCCAGCAAAAGAGAAGCCTAGAGCTAGAAGAAACAAAGAAGAAACAAGTGATTTTTTGATCTGTGGGGGCCACTCCCCAGAAAAATGGCCTTATCTTCCTAAAATAACCTTAGAAAGAAAATGCATTGTTAAACTACCATAACGGAGAAAAAAATAGAAAGAAAGTAGTGTAATAGAAGCTACCCATAAAACACCGGAATAATAAGAAACCAAAAACAATAGCCAAGGAAAAAAACTTCTAGATGAGACATTTCTGAAAAACGTTTTTTACCTCCTCTAATGCCTTGAACAAGTTCAAAGTAGGTTGCATATCTAGATTTTTACTTCTATATTTGATCACTTGATCTACATGGATTTTCCTCCTTTCCACAACTCTTCAGATATCCCGCTAATGTCACATAATTACTTGACTTGAGTGTGGAGAAAATCCAACATGGCTTTCTGAATAGCCAAGTGATTGAGTTGTTTTGTGACAATTTTATCCACTGTGTCCTCCAGTGCCTTCACCTTCTTGCTTAAATCTTCCAGGTTGCCCTCAAATTTCTTCATGACATCATGCTTCCCCACTAGGTCAATGAAACTATCATGAGGAGGTACGTCTAAAGACTTGCTAATATTGAGAAGGTTTGCAACAACATCACGGTCCTTAGAACTACCCATACTTCGAAGGGCCCTCTTAGTAGGGAGGGGAGGGTTGTCTCAGTCTTTTGTGTTTTTTGGAAGGTGGGGGAAGAGAATAATTGGAAGGGTTATTTTGACCATTTCATGGCAATAAAGGTACATGAAGAAAAATAATCCCTTAGTGGAGAGGCACAACCCTCTTGTGTGATTGCACTTCCAGTATGGACTTTTCTAAAGATTGCAAAATGTAATAATCCAAGCTAATCCTAGGAGCTCTGTGAAAATGGTTCAAAATTACTAGATGATGTAGTGGGAGAGTAGTGAACCGACCTTCCAATGTGACATAGTAGACCACCATATGAGCCACTTCATCATACGGCACCGGGATGGATGAGAAAAGAATACCTACCTTGTTGACCTCCAATTTCTCTGACCCCTAAAAACTTCTTCTCCTCTACCTCCTTGTCAAACTTTTTATGGTAAAATTTGATTCCATTAGACCCTAAACCCATAACAAATGAAATTAGATTCTCGTAATAGGAAAATCCTTTCCCTTATAACTGACAACCTTGTTCTTCCATTTTTTGGTGAAGAGCATGGAAATGTGTTGGTCAAAACCTTTAATCCTTTGAATAAATGTTGTAAATCCATCCACATCCATGGCATTCCAAATCTCGGTAATTGTTTTCTATGTTGGATCAAACACCATCTCAACCCTACATGGTGGACCCCCATCTTCACACTAATCAATGACTACTAAAGCACGGAGATCTAGCGATAGGAAACAACAACCATAGATAATGAAAACTCATAACTAGCAAGACCGAAAGAATATTTATTATATCTAGGAAATTCTCATTACAAGAGTAAGGATCTCGGTCATGTGGCATTGTTGAGATGGTGGGTTTTCATTAGCCATGGAGTAACATCAATATAATTACACATGGTACATCTATCCCGGGAATCTCTTTCCAAGATTTGTTTAGCCACTTGAGGGATGTCATTATAATTATACGAAATCTTGAAATCATTACAGCACACTCCCATATTAGCATAATAATCCACCATAGAATTTCCCTCCCTGTATGTGTGGTGGATGCTAACCCTTTTCAAACTATTACAAATTTCAATGGCCTCATGTATAAAGTGTTTAATGTTCCAATTAGGGTGGGTACCCTTAATGTTGTTAATTATGTTTAGGTAATCCCCTTCAATTATAAGATTAGCAATATTGTTTTTTTAACTTCACGCAATCCCCATAATGCAACAAGAGCTTCTACATAATGGTTAGACTAAGTCCCCATGGGGCCAACATAGGCCACCATGAGATTTCCATTATGATTCCTAATTACCCCTCCCCCCATTGCTTGGGTTTCCTTTAGAGGCCCCATCAAAGTTAAGCTTGTACCAACCATTCTGAGGAGGAATCCACTTAACCATGGATCTATCAATGGTAGCAGAACTAACTTGAATGTTTCTTATATCAATGCCCCAATTCTTGAGATATATTTCTTCATTAGGAGGGAAGGCCTGATTTTTAGGGGTTTAAATTTTAAAATGTTCTCTTTCAAGTCAATGGTGATTTCTTTCAGTAATATTTTTCTACTACTTTTAACACCTCTAAAGATGAGATAATTTCTAGCTTTCCATATTTTCTAGATGGTGTGGGGAAAATCCAACCTCCATAGTTTCCTTAGAATAGAGTGTCTGAAGGGAGGGTGTCATTGCTCCCAAGCTTGTACTATGTCTTCAGGGAAAGTCCAAGAGACTTCAAATCTAGAAAATATTAAGTCCCATAAGCTTTGAGAAAAAGGGAATTGAAACAAAAGATGTAAAATGGATTCAATAACTTTTTTGCAGACAATGCATCTATTAGGCATTGTATGGCCTCTCTTGTTGAGATTGTCTATGGTAAGGATATTTTTATTTGAGAACCTTCCAAAGAAAATGATTGAATTTTGGAGTGATTTCCTTATGCCAAATACTACTCCAATTAAAGTCACTCTGTAAATCCCTTGAGAAAATATGGTATCCTGATTTAATTATATAAGTCCCATCAAAAGAGTCCACCCAAACAAGCTCATCCTTGGCTTGAGTTTGACTAATTTATATGCTAGAAGTAATTATGTTTAACTCAGTGGTGAGACTACTTAGAACATGTTCATTAGAATGAAGTGTCTTCCATTTATGCTTTCCATCAACACATTCCATGTAATCATAGGCCCTGTGTCCATGTTTTGCAATGAGGTTGTCTTGAAGTTGTTTCCAGAATGGGTTATTACTGATCTCATTGAAGTCCACCCAGTTGTCTTTCCAAAAATGATGTCTTCTCCATTTCCAAGTTGCCACTTACTACCCTTCTCGAAGCCCCTCTAATATTAATAATGTTGTTTCGAAGAGAGATCCCTTGGGGAGATTATCCTCACTCAATAGATTCATGGCTAAACTTTGAGATAGGTATTGGCCTTAATAATATCAATCCTAACTACTCATGATATTATTATGATTGGTTAAAGGAGATAAGTTTTGGATATTGATTTATAGGAAATATTTACATTATATTTTTGTGCTTCTCTCTTTTTACAAATGAATCATCATCTCAAATAGTATTATTGTGTGTTTGTGTTTTATTTTCCTCAAAAAAAATTCAAATATTACATGCTCTTTCACTTTCTAGATTTTATCCAACCCCCGTGCACACTCCAACCCTTATGCTCTCCACTCCTCCCTCACACATGTTCTACCATTTATTCACTCCACTTCACTCCACTCCACCTCCTATGTGGTATGATTCACTACCACACATGCTCCACCACTTACATTCTCTAGTCCATATTTTCCCATGCACTTTATTGGGAAATATTCCCTATATCCTCAAAATAGATTTTCCATATCATAAGGTAAATTTCTATAATTTTTAATCATTAATTTTTCTCTACATAATAATATAGTAAGGATAGGAAACAAACTCTTAGTTTATGGGGGATATTAAAAGAAATATTTTTTTCATTAATCATACGAAAATATATTTATCCAAAAACTCAATCAATCACCTTTAAGCCCATCTATATGATAACCATATCATCTCCTGTAAAATTACCCTATCAACCCCTTCACATAAATATGTTGAGGTGGATCATTGATCAAACATTTCCAAGGTCATTTCTAAGCCTATCTACATGGTATAGCACATGTTAAACTTGTTTGCATGATATTCATTATCATATGGTCAAGTGAACCCCATCTCGTCTTCATTTTTCACTTTACATCCCACCTATTGAAAAATGCAGCTCAAATAGTTCCAAAATGTAAACAATAGAATACATACCTTATGTATGAGGTCAATTAATAAAATACTTAAAATCATTAAATCATAAAAAACCTAAAATTATAAAGTCCCTTAAAAATTTGATGGAAAACATCTCACCCATTTTAATTTAATAAAATACAAAACCTCTTAGTTATCCAATGACAACTCATCATCTCAATATCTAATTTACTATACACCCATAACCATCTATGTACTATCTACCCATAACATCCCACCTACCTCCATCATCTAAAATATATAAAAGAGGCCTCATAGACCTATCGGTAGCCCTAACTCTTTGGAAACTAGAAACTCAAATGACTATTGTCTTATCTCTTACTCGCACATACTTTCATTACAACTCTTGATAATAGTGAAGGAGGGTCACTTTAGATAACCAAAATCTCACGGCATTAAAATTTTACATAATTCATACACATTTGATAAGATTGTGTGCAATTGGCATGTGAATCTAGTGAAATTTTGTAATAGTAACATGTGCAACATGTTTCTTATCTTTATGTAACTTTTCTATCGTTGTGCATATGACTAGACATACAACCTCTACATGATTTTCTATCATTTATGTGTGTGAATGAGATACAATATATGTGTGGTTTTCTTATTATTTTTGTGTGTGAATAAGTTATGATCTCTATATGATTTACAACTAGTTGCACGTACATCCAAGTTATGACCTCTTTGTGATTTACTATCAAGTATATTTTCATTTTTATCATATATCATTTTTTTATCATACCCTTAACAAGTTTAACATTACCAAAAAAATGAATTGAATAATAGATTTATTTCCTAGATATATCTTTTCATGACATTATACAAAATCCCCAAGGATATCACTTATATAGGTCATGCTTTATCACCTTACAAGGTTTATGGATCTCGACTAAGGCGGTCCACTGACCTATAAAAATATTAACATTTTCCCCTATGTGTTTGACTATGAAAATTCAGGTTTTGAAATATTAGCTTGTTTTATCCATTAAAAATAACCATACATGATATCTGCATAGATATAATGGATCCCTAAACCCATTATTTTTCATAGAATAGAATTCGATTTTATATGATATATGATTTATAACATTTTACAAGTGGGATATTTTCTTTGTATACAAATTCCACCATATCATAGCATGTGATGCTTAATTTGGTGCATGAAAACTTAACCTTATTTTACTCTACCATACTCTTCCACTCAAAATCATCTACATTCTATTTAACCAACATATCAACTCCTTTAGCATTAAACTTACCCCATATTCTAAAAAATCAAGATTTATTCCATCATTCTTTAGTTCTAAGGATATAACCAGCCTCTCTTTACTTGTCTCTTGTTCATTTTTTTCCTCCTCTTATAGAAATTATTCTTCCTACTCTCTTTTCCCCATGTAAATTTTTCTTTCTTCATTCTCTCTTTCTTCATATATTTCATTTTTGGATCCCTTTCTCCCAGGAATGCAATAACACCGATAATTTTCTCTACTCTTATGAAATGCTTGCATATTCTTGTTCATGTAAGTGTGGCCTCCTCTTCCTCTTGGAATCTTGCTCAAAATTGTTTTTTAACACATTATTTTATTTTCCAAAATAAAACATCAAAATTAAAATAAATCACCAATAGTATTACCTTAAGTTATTCCTTCTAATATTTGAACCTTCTCTTATACCAAATAATGAATCCATAATTATAGAAAAGTAAAGAAAAATAAATATCTAAATAAAATCGGACAAGAAAGAGGAAAACATCAACTTCATTGATCGTAAACATTAAAAAAAGGTTCCTTAAATAAGCCAACTCAAAAAACTAATTCAAGCAAAAATAACTCCAAAAGCTAATTAATTTGAAAAGTTAAGCTCAACTTGTTATTTTTAACACCAACTATTTTTAATAAATTTTACATACAAGATCAAATGGGTCTTAATAATTATACCCTCGACACAATTTTAGCTTAATATCACATCTAGAACAAAACTATTGAATTTTTAAAGTCCTAAAATTATTGAAAAAATATTAAAATGCAATTTTTGGCCCTCAAATGATGGATTTGAGACTCAAAAAAATGTTGAGGTCTTTATTTAAAAATCCTAGACTCAATCGTCTTCTCGAATACAAAGTTATGGCTTTCATAAGTTGTTTTTGCCATGTCATGCCACCATATATGTTAGGGATAACTTAGAGATAGAGGAATTTTGTATAATAAGGTAGTGTAGACACCAAAATTAGGTCACACTCCCCTTTGGTCCCTTGTCAAATAAATACCTTGAACACATCCACCTAGCCATGGCCCCCTTCACCCCACTATAATATTAATTTAATTCATTTAATTAAATTAATTTATTATCCTCACCTTATTTATTATTTAAATATCCTAATTGGGATAATGCCCACATATCCACCTCACCTAGACACCTCATCAAGCCACCTCACCCTAAGACCTATTCTTAGTAAGTTTCCATAACTAACTAAAACCTACCCAAACCCTAAAAATCAATGCCTACATTCCCTCTAACCACATTCCCGCATGTTAGAAGGAAGCTTCTAGTCTAATCCATGGGGAAAATGAAATGAGATCCCAAAAAATCAAGGGGATCTACCCAGTTTAGTAAACCTAGGAAATCCCACCCTAACTACCACTGGCCGTTAAGCCGGAACCACCATTGGTTACCATTTAACTCCCAAAACAACCTTATTTCGAGGTTGGAACATTTCGAGAGAGAGAGAGACATCTTTTGAGAACAAGTGATGAAACCAAAGCTACATGCAAGTAGAACCAACATCTGTAAAGCATCGAACATTCACATCCGTACTCAAAGCAATCACACAACCACCTACCTTCACGGGAGCATCCGGGAAGCACCAATACTACACCAAGTTCATTTGATCACCCACCATTACCAACCAGGCATCAAGCTCATATAAATAGTAAGTTTGTTAACCTGCATTGTTTCCTTGTCATTTGAGTAGATCCTTTTACATTTGTTATTAGTTTCTACTTTCATTTCCATTCCCCACCATTTTATCTCCATGAAAACTTAACTACCTCTTTACCCACACCATTGAACTATCCATACCTAGATTTTCATCATTCCTGTGCATATCCAAGGATCCATATGAATCTCACCATTTCCCTTCCACCTTCATCTAATCTCGGATCTATCACCCAGCCAAGTTTTATTGAGTTTCTTATACCTCGACCATACCGATGCCGGTCACCCATAACCATCACCGGTTAACCTAAACGACGTCGGTCTCTAGTGTCTTATATCAAAAACCCATATCAGAGCCTAAAACTACCACCAAATACCCTAAACTATCCAAAATTAGATCTTGACCAATAACAGTATCCTGACAGTGACCTTGACCTTCAGATTCAATCATAGCCTAGCCTGTTGTGAATGAATTTGCTTATTGTAGATGAATGAGATACCTAAATCATTTTAACTACAGTAGGATTTATTTTATTACCAACATTAAGTTGTTTTAAATAGTGGATTGACAACCGTCTAGGAAGTATCACACTTCCTGGATCTAGCACACGCTAGGAAGTCCACTTGCACATATTGTTTAACTTTTATTTGGTGGTCTTGTGTTCCATTTCAAGTAGTTCCTCCAAGCAAAAAGGAAGCTCTCACGATCAACTGTGGATTCAGAAGTCATATGTGCACAACAACCTACAACCAACATCTCAATAGGTATTCCTCCTACGCCCATTACCCTATTTGTTTCATCATTTTCTAAGAAATGCTCTAGAATTAGGTGAAACATTTTGGCACGCCTGGTGGGACCCATTCAGGGTTCCTTGCATTCATTCATTTCTAGGTGAAAATTTGTATGTTTGTTTCCTTTCTAAAAGGTTCTCACATTAAAATTTCTCCCTTGGAATCTTCTCTTCTTTCTATTGTCTCAAAGAAATCGTGTTTTGGTGCTTAAAAAGAACTCTTCTTCTATTTCATTTGCATTGCATTAGTGAAAGATCATACTTTCTCCTATTCCTCTTATTGTGTCATCAAATTCCATATTTCGATTTGGGTTTAAAATTAACTTCATTTCATTCTGACTTTTCTGCATTAGCTCACATTAAATGAGGGAAACCTATACGCTGGAAGTCATGACCAACTGATGGTTGACAAAATGAATCATAGAAAGCACATCTCTCTCTCTCTCTCTCTCTACGAGTCTTACCAAACTACACAAATTCAAAACAAATACATATTCTTAAACAACATCTTTCCTAGGAATGCCTGTCAATGATCACACTGATCAGAGGATTGGTAGGTACTCCCCTCACTCTGCTTTGTTGAGTCATACTTCAAAGTGAATCCTACCCCTACCATAACATACCTAAAACCTCTCCTTGTAGATCTCCTTCTTCGTAGGAAGCCATCCTCACCAAAAAACTCTATTCTACAGTTCATGAGTCAGTCCTTAAATAGCATAAGCTAAAAAAACATAATAGAAAAAGCACTCTTAGGATCATATTTTTCTTAGTGTTTCTGCTTGGCTTGTGTTTTGAGGTGAGAGGTCACACTCTTCATTTTTCTTATTTCTCCTTGCACACTCCTCATCACATTTGGTGTATTCCAGCTTTATCTGAGTGTGCCTGGACCATATTCTCATCATTCCTAGAATTCTAGGTTTGATTCCACATCAAATTTTAATTCACAACCACATTTTCTTCATCATTGTTTCAATTTCATAGTGACCGGTGTTGTTCCAGCGACCATCATCGGTTACCCTCTAACCATCATCGGTTATACCCAACCAACGTCGGTTCATTGTTCTTTTGGTTGACCTACCCAAAAGGACACATATTCACCTTCTTCAACTATTTAGAGTCCTGTAACTCTCATCATTCACTTTGACTTGGTAAATCTCATCAGCATTTTGCATACACAAAATTTGGCCTTATACCTTGTTTTTGACCAACTGTCCACTTTCCATAGTTGGTGGTTGCATGTTTTACTGTGACCGGTGTCATTTTACCTTAACGCAGGAATTGGTTACTTTGTGTCATTTTCTAGCTGTCATTTAGCCCCAATTCACCTACCACTATCTATTTATCCTACCTGTTGTATTTCTATGTCACTTATAGAAAGTAGTCTTACCATGTTAGTACCTATTCACATGGTACTAACATGCATCGATAAGCAAGCACCCTCGTATTCCATGCCAGTTGTTAACCACTCCCACCTATCCCTTCACCACCTTCCATTTTATCACCCGTCATGGAATCTATCCAACCTATCTCTATCACTACTGGAGATGAGGAGTTCACATGACTCCTTGACCAAAATCCTGCCACCTTGTAGTTTTACCTTTCCCACTCGTCCACTCGAGATGCCTTAGGTTAGTTGATATACAACATACCCGTATCTATCCCCCGACTCACTCCCTACTTCTACTCCAGCCCTTGTTAACCCCCATTGCCTACATCTACCTTACCCCAGTCATTTCATAGCTAGGCCTATACCCATTATGATTTTCGTGTCATGTCTCTGTTACATCCATTGTACCACTCCTCCACATCCACTATACCTTCGCCAACCATTCAGAACACCACCTCATCCACCCCTATTGTCTCACATATACCCATAGCTACACTACCACCCCCGGTGTCGGTGACCCCTACCCCTTTTCAAAACGTGGTCCTTTCTATTCCACAATCATTATCCCCCATTGCCACTAGGGTTACCATGACCCTTCCACCTCCATATACGTACTACCAGTAGCCTCTGTTTCATCTATCATTCATCTGAGTACGTACCCCCTATTTCACTACCTTCTTCTCAATCCACCTATGTGGCTGCACCATATACTGGAATGTCACCCCCATCATATGCCCAACACTAACCCTCTTACACTACAGGAGGCACCCAACCATTACAACCTACCAACAACCTAATCAAATTAATGATGGACAAGATGCAGACATTGGAGGCATCGGTTTCTGGCTCCCAAAACACTTTCACCTACGATGAGATTTGTAATGAACCTATCCACCCATCCATTCCTATCCATCCATACCCCATGCATTGGGAAATGCTTAACTTCAATGTTTGATAGCAAGGAAGACCACAACAACATTTTTGGTCTTTCAAACACGGGTGCTACCTAATCACCACGATGATGCTTTTCTCTTGAGGACCTTTCCCATGTCTCTGACTAGGACTTGCATTAGATTGGTGTAGTGGGTTACCTAGGCACTCTATATTTTCATTTAATCGGTAGCCCAAGCATTCTTGGATCACTTCTCCATCAATATCATTAAGAAGGTTATCATGAGTAACCTATACTCCACATCGTCGGTATGATGATGAATCTATCATAGATTTCGTTTCTCACTAAATAACGTGTAGCTTTGATTAATCAACTCACATTCCAACTTCACTGCCAACCAAACTCATTAAGCTCTTTACACAGGCTTGTGCTAGACATATCTTATTGACCCTGTAGGTCCAAACTTTCTGAACCTTTGAAAAATAATTCACTATGGCATTCTCAAAGCTAGAGATTCGGGCCATCGAAAATCAAAGAAAATCCAACTACATAATAAGAATTTAGAATTCAAGTCTAATGATACCTCTTCTTCTTCCAAACCACGGAAAAATTATTCAAGGCCAAGGGACCACTAACATAGTGGTACTTAAAGCCATCCTAGCTCATCCATCAAAATCAGGCTAACCCCTCATCTAATCTCTCACCCATTCAAACTTTTCAATTCAGATGGGAATAATAGAAATATACCCCAATTGGGGAAGCTTATTCTTCTATTTTAGAAAAGCTCGTCAAGGCTGGGGCCATCACCCTTCCACCTATAAAACCACACACTAGTTTTGACCCTTCTCGCCCCACACCCGCATGGTATAAAGAACATGACTTATAACTATCATTGAGTAAAGGGTCACAGTGAAAGACAATTGCATCACTTTCAAAAACATTTTCCAAGAAATGCTCAAGAAAGGTGAGTTAACCATGGATAATCCTAACGCACCTACCAATCAAAACCTACACATCTTTAAGAAACCTTTTCCTAATCATGCCCCTTCATCTAATCAAACTAGTGAAACCTCAACTCATGATAGCCATACCCACAAGGTCCACGCTATTTTCAGCGATGCACCCGTGGCTTCCAAATTACCTCATATTCCTTCCATAGAGGAAATTCTAGCCCAAAGTCTTCCACTTGAACCCACTTCACCTATTCCTCCACCCATAGAGGAACACCTTTCACCTCCTTCCTCACCCATGGAGGAGTCTTCTCGCTAATATCAGGCTATTTCACCTTTGGCTTCTCCACTTAGATGGCAATCACCCATAGTACTTCTTCAGTCCATGGAGGATACATGTTTATCTTATCCACCCATAAAGGAGCACCCATCATCTCCTCCACCTACAAGAGGAGCACCCATTTTCTCCTCCACCTATTAAGGATCCAGTAGAGATACCTTTGCCTCTCAGGCATTCTCCATCGCTACCCAAGATCCTTGGACCTACTTTTAGCTCTCTTACCCACAGAAGATGAAGCTGCAATTTCTCATCTCTAAGACACATTTCATGGGAATTTCCATTAGGTCCTCATCAACCACACCTATAGATGTTTTATTCTCACAATTTAGTTGATCACTTAGATTATGTGGGCAGAGCCTTACTTATGGGGGCATCTTCATCGCTTCTTGTCTCAACACGGATGCGAGATGTCACTTGGGTTGACACTTCCACTATCTACCCAAAGATTTTTGACCAATCAAACAAAACACAACCACTCTATCAAAAATTCTCCATGACACACATCACAACTCAACATACCCTCACCCATAACCCAACATACATCTAAATCCAAACCCGCACCTATAGGCATCTTCCTCAACTAAACCTATTACTACCTTAGGGGTCACCCCAACCACCAAGGCTTACTCATCCACCTATCAAACTAGATTTAGCTACATCCTCCACAAAGACACCCAACCTACTCGGCGCACCCAAACAAAAGAACCAAACCCATAGAACTCACACCTCATGGGTGCTACCTGCCACGATCATACCTTCATCACCTTCACCCTTTTTGTCTATCTTAGGACCTCAACCTCCTAAGGCAGTTAAGAAACCTCCACCCATCAATAAACCAAAAACACAACCCATTCCTTCCTCGTAAACCTCTAACATACCCAGGTGCCTGACATGGCTTACACCCGCACCTGTAGCATCTTTACCACCCATACCTCCAATACCCTCCGTAACTTCTTCACTACCCACTACACTTTAGTCTCTGTCCCTCACACCCCCCGACAATGACCTCACCTCATCTACCTTCACAATAGACCTCGATTACCTTTCGTGGGTAATTCACCCTCTTCCCCCATCCAATTTTCCCTCTAGATCTCATACACCCATATCACCTTTACCCAAGAAGGTGCAACCCAAAGACAAAAATATGCTACCCTCCAATAAGGTAGTCAAAACAACCATACACCCTCTTGCCAGTTCATCTACCATACCCCTACCCAAGCAAACATGACCAACACCCAAGACCATGCCAACACCCAAAACCATAGCTCAACCCACTCCCCCTCCTGCAAAGACCATTCCTCAACAATCAGCCGCACCTATGCCCAAACCCACTTTCACTTCCCATTAGCAACCCACTAGCAGGGTCCTATGCTAAAATATTAACCAACCTCCTTGAGACTTATGTCATCACATTACCACACTCGGACTTATGACCCCCTCAAACCCAATCCAAAAGGGTTTGATGACACTAAAATTTGTTCCTACCATCATGTGCCAGGGCACGATGTGGAGAACTACAAGGCTTTGAAAACTATCCTTATCCAGTTATGTCCTCCTAAAGCAAACTTTGATGATGATGACCTTCTTGATGAGGACCCCATTTCACCAACACCCATTCCCATAGTCCTTCCCTCATTTCCTACTCAACAAACATGACCTCCACCCCCACAACTCTTAGAGCCACCCCTAAGATTTGAAATTAACATGGTTCACATCAGATAACTTTCCACACCATTACCTAAATGTCATTGTGGCCAGCTCAATTCAAAGGCTTTTCTCCCAAGGTTTTTACCCATCATGTCATTATACCACTCATCCTACACCTTCTCCATTTGCCAACTCCCCTTAGATCAACATGATCCACGTCACTACCCGTGCTCAGAGAGACAAAGGCAAGGAAAAGGAAACTGACTCGCCAACCAATCCTATACCCAACATACCATCTACACCCACACCTAAAATTACTATATACCTCCCCCACATACCCTATTTCTAATGGGGCCACACATCAATAATGCTCAAACTACTACACCAATCCCCCTCAAAATGTCCTTTTATGACCTCATCCAAACCTCGAATCCCATCATTAAGCTCTCATGGAGGTCTTGTAATCTATTGAGGTTTTACCCAATGACCCTACACCCTTAGCCTCCATTATCACACCCCATCATGTAGCATCTCTCACCAAATTGCCACCTTTATCCACACCTCACCTTATCACCAAATAGCCTCCCTTAGCTTCTCGTAGAGGAAGAGATCTTCGCACCGCACCAACCCATGACCTGAGACCCAGCTCTCTTCATCTCTATCCACATTTATGATATACATGTATGACATGTAATGATCAATGGGGCACAAGCATTAATATCATTTCATCCCTTGCATTCGCTCAAATGCGCATACATACACAACGTACATGTATAAACATCCTGTCATGTTGCATTCATTCAATGACGTTATCACCTCTACACTAGGCACCATTATCCTCCATGTTTGCATGGGTGCCCCACCATTATAGAGTTATTTTACATGTCTTGGAGGGGAATTTCAATATAACATGTTGCTTGCAGGACATCCTAGATTCATGTCATGGGTTGTGTTCATTCCACTTTGCATCAACGTGTAAAGTTTGAAAATGAAGGACACACCTATACCATTCCAATGACCCATCACCTTTTAAAACATACACCATGCTTTACCAACCTAATGATGTGCTTATACCCATTAAGGCATCTACCTCCATGTCCACTACCACTTCCACCTACACCTCAAAACTTACCCATCCATTCGCTACCTCAACATACATACCTACTCCATTCCTAATAGCGTACACCGCACTTCAACCTCCTACCACGGCTAACCTCATTACCTCCCAATCCGTTAACTCCACCTTCACTATCCAACACATCATCTATTCTAGCTACCCACATACCAACCACCCCCTTGGAAGGCATTTTCAATGCCTCGCTGCAAAGGAGTATCACCTATTATGTCAACACATTACTTACTCCTCTTCACAGAGTATGTGTAACATCCTCATTTTTATACATTAGAACAAGTAAATTTTTTTTTTTAATACTTCTTGGTTCTAAATACATAATTTAGAACTCACAAATCAAAACAACCATTCTTATAACAGATAACCATATGCAGCTGTAATGACTCGGAGTACCTCCGATCTATTCATTCCATGACTTGGTAATCTACTGATCTATTCATGAGTATCAAGAGTTGGCGTTTTTATTTTAACACATCACTCTTATGGTTCTCTTCCCTAATATGGGATTGAGAATGCTCGTCCCAAGGAACCTATCTCGAATAATTATTACCATTATTCATCGGCATCTCATCCCTTAGACTAGGTGACATAGGACTTGCGATCAGCAGACTTGCATATACTTTGGCCAAAGATTTGAAACATAATGCTTATGTCTCGTATTCCTTGACGGCATACTCGTCAATCTAGAATACGTCCATCACCCCATTCCTTTGTTATGTAGAATGTCTTATACTAACTTCTGTCAGTCTCTCCTGCCCCAAGTTATTCACTCAGAAACGGATTAATAATATGGCAACGTTATAAGGATGCTCTTGAGAACTAGGGATACTCTGACATACTGGGTCAACCCTAGTTAACCCTGTGTGTCAAGGTACCCCGAGTCTCCAGGGGCAGCCTCATAACATGACCATGTCGGTAACCAGTCCCGAAGTCAAAACTTGTTCGAGTTTAAGGAGTAAATCTTGACGATCAATGCAAAGGGTGTCGCCATAAGTCACCTGCATTGTTGTATCTTCGAGAAGATCCTAATCTTCTCGAAGGTACAACCCTGCAATCGACTTGTGCCATCAACCTTCAAATCCACCTCGATAAGATCTACTAAACTTTAAGGTGTTACTTACGTGGAGTTTAAATTATACTCTAAGACACTCCTTTTTAGGGTAGTCTTTTCCCAACCCCTGGGTTCCTCATCTTAAAATTTCCTTTCTTATTAAGACCCATTCCACAAAGAGAAGTTTAATAAGATTGAGGTCTCAACAAGGAGATCATTGTTTCACAATAATCCTAATCTACGAAATTGGGTAGTAACCCCAAGTCTTCTCATAAGATTGCAAACTTATCCCTTTTTGGGTTTATTCCAGATCTTTAAAACTGAAATATATCTTACTTATTAGTGTTAAGATATAGTGATTTTAAAAACATTAAGACGTTGTCTTGACTTGATCAAGGTTAGAGAGTAACAGATTACTCTTCCTGCTCACCTTCTTAAAAGGGTTTATTTTAACCTTAGCTTCTCAAAAATCAGTGATCTAAATTACAATTAGCTTTAATTAGATCGTAATAGAACTACTAAACAATCATAAGTATTCAGTCACATAACCTTGCAATGCTTACTTAGATAATCACAAATGTCTCCAAGTTATACAATAATAACAATGGTCTTAAAATCATTCGAATGAAGAAGATCAAACCATCCAGATACGAATGCAAACACATAAGTAACAAATACCTCAGTTTATTCATTTCAAAGCTAATCAAATACATTTTATGCATTCAACATATTTGATACAATACTCAACAGCAAAAGAACATCTTTCTTCCAGAGTAGTACATTTAGAGAATCAAGCTGTAATTCATCATAAAACCAAATTAAACAATCAACATCATATCAGATCTGCGTGCCTTTACCACTTACGACAATCATCTGAAAATTGTCAACACGGGTCAGTTCGGTGAACTGAGCATGATAAGCACTAATTCTTAAAACAAATGCAATCCACCAATTGCTCTCATTGAACAACCTATTTAAATGAAATCAGGCTAAATATCTTTCTACAATTTTAACATGACTATAATGCATAACCTCTATTATAGCTGTCAATTAGTCCTAAATATTTTTAGATGACTCAACGTACATTTTAGAGACTAAGAAGAACAAAATAATTCCAAAACATCCATCCATCTGTATCTCCAAGACAACATCAATCCATCAATTTATTCCATTCTAAAAATAATATACTATCAACTCGTATTTCAACAAGTATGATTCAAACAAGTTCACAAGGCAGTTTATAATAACCAGCAAGCTCACTGACATAATTCCTTTTCAATCATACACTATGTTAATGGTACAGGCAAGTATAGCCACTTATACAGCAACACACAATTTATGCCAGTCTCTCCATACAGTACTACTATCTATTCTTGTTTTACCCTTACCGTAGAGATCACATAAGGATACAAGAGAAGAAAACATTCATAGTTTCTAGACAAGGAGAGAATAACTTATTATTCATATAGTTATAGATATCAACATAACTTAACAACAGAGGAGAAAGAAATAGAGACATTCATATTCCATTCCAATCATGTTCATGACTGTACCGTCCTCTCAAGAGTAATGCATTTACACTAT
Source organism: Taxus wallichiana var. yunnanensis (assembly GCA_018340775.1). NCBI lineage: Eukaryota > Viridiplantae > Streptophyta > Pinopsida > Cupressales > Taxaceae > Taxus > Taxus wallichiana. Next base: position 945,867,407 of record CM031235.1, read on the forward strand.
ACGCATATGACTAAATCAGCCGAGGCCACAAGAAGATACTACAGCTTCACCATAATTCCAATATAAAATTCACCTGTAGATTATTAAGCAATACAAGAGTTCACGCGACAAGCAATAATAAAATATCTGACCCCAAAAAGGCTCAACAAATCTTTCCATATTATTCAACAACATGCAAAATATCCAACGCCATCGCCTGTCATGGCACAACTAAGAGCTCTTTGTTTCAGTCAAACTTGAAACAAGATCACATTAAAACAATTAATGTTTCCATATGAAATACAGTGACATTCACGCAAAGTTGAAACAAAATATGCACAGCTTCCTTCAACAAAGCAAATCCCTACGATTATACAGCAAGATCTTAAATCAGAAGCCGAAATCAAAAATAATAACTCAACAAGATCTTCATAAAAGTCATCATCATATCATTATTTTCAACAAAGTTTCATCCAAGCCGAGATAATACGAATACAACAAGGACTCATACAGTCGAAGTTTTAAAAGTAAACACAACATGTGGACTAGATCAGTGGTCGAATTCATACGAAAACATTCAAGGTTTCCAACTAATTCAACACCAATAGTCTTCACAACTAAACTTCTACAGAAGTCTAAATACAAGATACATATTAAGGACTCCAACAGAGCCAATATCAATAAGTATTCGCAACTGCTTATACGAATTCGAAACACTGGTTACATATCCAGGACTCCAACTGAGTCAATAACCACAGTATTCACAACTGAGCTTTAAACAGAAGAGAAAAACATAATATACGCTTCAAGGATTCAAAAGGAGTCGAACCCATGTAGTATTCACAAATAAACTTCTACTGAAGTAGAAAGATACAAGATACATATTAAATTCAAAAATAGTATTTCTTAAACTTCTCAAGGAGTAGAAAGATACACGATACATATTAAATTCAAGAAATCCAACTATATCAATAACATACAGAATTCACGACTGAACTCCTACAGAAGTAGAAACGTATGTTACTTTTCAAGGACTCAAAAGGAGTCGTACCCATTTAGTATTCACAAATAAACTTCTACTGAAGTAGAAAGATACAAGATACATATTAAATTCAAGAAATCCAACTATATCAATAACATACAGAATTCACGACTGAACTCCTATAGAAGTAGAAACGTATGTTACTTTTCAAGGACTCAAAAGGAGTCGTACCCATTTAGTATTCACAAATAAACTTCTACTGAAGTAGAAAGATACTATCTATTTCCAAGAATTCCAACAAGATGTCAATCTCACAAGTGTTAGCACAAAGAAGGCTTCAACAAAAGTCTATACCAAGCAAGAAAGCATTTTTATGGACTCCAACAAAGTCAAATTCGTACATTATCCTTGCAAGCATTTCTACAAAATCTAACCGAAATGCAAAACACAGCAAGATAATTCAACCATATGAAACAAAATGTACACCCAACAAGGTTTTGACCGAATAATTGAACCAACATGAAGATACAACAAACTAATTCATACAATGCTACCATAAAAACCAACTTGACCAAAAATCATCTGAACAGAGTTGTTCTAATGAAATCATTTGAAGGAAAGCAAGATTTTTAAAAGTTAGGGCCTAACATGCCTGGTAATGTCACTTAAAAATCTGAAGAAGACCTCTGAAAGAGCTCGAGCCTTCTCCTCTTTTTCCACGTTAGATTCAACAACAATAATTTGTTATTTCCATGCCTTATAAACTTTCCTCGATAGAGAAAAGAGCTAGTTATTCTCATAGTTGCCATGCAACACCAAGTAGATTGGTTTGAAGAACCAGTGATCAAACAGAGGGAAAAGCGGAGTGCATGGAAAACCAAACAAACAACTAGTTTTCCATTTTGCATGCCTTCCTCAGCGATCCGGTGCTCGAAAATCGAGTTCCTTAATTGCATTAACTCCGAGTTCCCCGCTTTCAATCTCCATTACCACCGACCGCCATAGTTGGCGATGGATAAAAACAAACCAAAGACCATTTCCGATTGGCGACTCGCCACGTCGATTTCACTAGCCATTTGAAACTTCCACCAAATCCCTCGTCCTTCATACTTATCCATCTCATTTAATGCCATAGAAACTACCACCCATGGCTCGCACCCCTTCATAGGTCCCTTTCATCCATGATCATTAGTTAGGTTAGAAACATAGGTTAAACTTTAAGGTGATACTTAGTCTAACCTCCTTAGCACTAGGTCACTAACCTTAGAACATTTAGCTTATAGTTTAGGGCTAGGTTAGATTATAGTTTAGGTTTAGGTTATTAACCTTAATAGAACCATTCTAGGTCTAACAAATAGAATCGTTCGAAAAAGAACCAACAGATATACCTTTCCGAAATGGATTCAATCCAGCCTTGATAATAAGCTAGCAATAAATATATCGAATTTATTACGGTTCAAGGTCTAGACCTTCCCGATATTACGATATAGGGAACCAATTCATTTAACACGATCACCCGAGTTAGACTCTCGGAATTGCTTATTCACACATTCGGACCTTTGACCTTTGTAAGGTCTATAATTTTGTTCATCCCAAATAAACTTAAAACATCTCTTGGATCAATGCCACTTTGATCCAAGGATGAGTCATATAGATGGGTAAATCCACAATTCATTCTCAAATCGATTAAAATCAGTGCAAAAATGAAAGAAATAAAAGAGTCCAAGCATATCCTCAAGCTCGAGTCAAAGATCTTCAAATGCAAAGAAGATACAATGTATATCAAGCATGACTTCACAATCAAAGGAACACATCCTTTTACGGAAGAAATCATATATCAACACTTGAATGCCCGGAGGAAGTAACAATAGTTCGGGTGTTTACGGTGTGGTAGTCTTCACCAACACCCTCGTTACGATCATCGCATTAGAGAACATCTCCTTTATGGTCCTCCTCATCTTCGTACCAGTCTCACCTATGGAGGAATTGATACTACCACTTACACACCTAAACCATCGTCACAAACCCACCCATTTTCTGTTGACTTCCAGTCTCTCACCAATCACTATTTCACCCACACCTTCCTGCACCGATGTGCATGGAAGGGTTTTGGTTTTGGATTTTATGAGCAAGGCCACCATACTATTATTCCATGTACTACTCGTAAAAATAATGACCATAGTGGTATCATCTTTGCTTTGAACCACCTACCAAGCAGGCCCGCATTGAACTCATCAAGGACATTAGCCCTTCTCCACCTTCTTCACCCGCTCCACCTTCATCACCACCTTCGCCGACGGAGTTGATGGATCCTGAATCTATCCCTCCTAAAAAAATTTCATAAACACCATTTCCTTGGGGCCTCTGACTTATCAATGTGAGGGCGAGGATCCTTCCTCTCTTCCCTTCCTATACCCTAAATGATTGATGATGATACAACTTGAATTAACGTCATTCAATGTCAAGATGATGAATCTATACTCACTTACCTTGGTGCAGAAGACTCATATATTCATTGGTCGTTACCCTTTAAGATGCAAACCATGTTGAATGAATCAACTATTGAGATCAACATTCATATTCAAGATGACCCACACATCCTATTGATCGGTCAATCTTTAGATGTTGTTGAACAGGAAGCCATCACTTATTTTCTCAAAAATCATAACCATGTGTTTGATTGGTCTTATGCAGACATGCCCAGTATTGACCCCACCATAGTGGTCCATAATATCATAACCATTCCCGATGTAAAACTGGCCAAAAAAAAGCGAGCAAAATGTACCCTCGTATTGCCCTTCTCATCAAAGAAGAAATTCAGCATCTTCTTTCCATTTCCTTCATATTACACATTGATTATCCTCGTTGGATCTCTAACATTGTCCCTTTCACCAAGGTGACAAGGGGACTCTGCATTTGCATGTATTTCCGTGACCTCAATCTAGCTTTCCCAAAGATGACTTTCCTCTACTTGGTATTGACCAGCTGGTTGACCTTACTGCTGGTCACAAGATGCTATCACTCATGGATGGCTTCTTGGGTTATAACCAAATATTTCTTGCCCCAGAGGATCAACACAAAACTGCGTTCATCACCCCTTAGGGGACCTTCTACTACCAAGTCATGCCTTTTGGCCTAAAAAATGTTGGTGCCACATATCAGTGGGCTATGACTTATATCTCCCATGACATCATGCATCGCATATTAGAAGATTACGTGGAAAATATCTTGGCCAAATCTAAACACCGCTCACGAGCATCTCGCCATCCTCAAAACCATTTTTGACTACCTCATTAAATATTACGTTCACCTTCAGCCTAAGAAGTGCATCTTCATGGTCCTCTCAAGAAAGCTCTTGGGATTTATCGTTTCCCTATGTGGTATATAATTTTACCCTGCTAAAGTCAAAGCCATTCTCAAAATGCCTCCGCCCACTAACCTTAGGCAGATCTCGTAGCTGCAAAGTAAGTTTCAAGATATTCTCCATTTCATTTCACAATTATCTAATCGGTGTCAACCATTTCATCATCTACTGAAGAATAATGTCTCTTTTAAATGGGATGATTACTGCCACAAAGCTTTTGAGGCCTTAAAACAATACCTTCTCCAACCACCCATACTCATTCCACCTAGAGACGATCAACCTTTCTACCTATACATCTCTACTATTGATCATTCCTTGGGAGCCATGTTTGCTCATCGTGATGAACAACTTAGGGAGCAAGTAGTTTTCTTAGCCTTAGTTTTTGTTGCCACAAAACTCCGCCATTACCTACTCAACCACAAAACCTATGTTGTGACCAACACCGACCCCTTACACTTAATGTATGCCAAACCTTATCAAAATCAGCATGCCACATGATGGCTTATGCTTTTAGTTGACCTCGACCTCAAATTCATTCATCAAAATTCCATCAAGGGCCAAGCTATTGCTGACCAATTGGCGAAGAACCTATTTCGGGGATCAACCCTCTAATTTTGACTTTCCAGATGAGTCAATTGCTACCCTTTCCTGGACGAACCCACTTACCAAATGACACTCTTTTTCGATGGTTCCAAGTGTCAACGTGGGGTGGGGCTGGTGTTATCCTCATTCCTCTTAATGGTGAACCCATGCCTTTGTCTTTCAAACTTGATTTTGATTGTACAAACAATATTATTGAATACGAAGTGCTTGTATTAGGTCTCTAAGCCGCCTATGCCCTAGATGTCAAATCAATCAACATATTTGGTTATTCTCAATTGGTTATAAACCAAGTCAATGGTATATACTAATTTTGTAATGAGATACTTCAAAATTATAAGCATCATGTAGACATCTTGTTGTTACAAATCAGCAAAGACACTGGGATGTTGATCGATTTCTAGTTTGATCATACTAGCATCTAGTGTGAATGCACAACATTGAATCCTCTTCCCAAGTGTGGGACTTGCAAAATGGAAGAGAAATCTCCATATTAGAGGCTGCTTCCTCAACTCCTCGATCAGCTATTTTACTTGAACAATTGCAGAGGTTTAAACTCCTAAATCTACTCTAAATTTCAAAGGGACAAGGATAGAAAATGTAAAAAGAAAGAACTAAAACTAATGCTAATAGGTGATGCACCAAAGGAGTGGTGAGCATTTTTTACTTCGCAAATTGACACAGATTCATAAAATGCAACAAAAACAACATGCACAAACTGATAGCTATAATGAAGTGTTATAAATTAGGAAAACAACACCAAGTGAAAGAATAAAAACTAATCACGGGGCTGTATTGTTATTTTAACATCAAAATCACTTACATTCAAACACCAAAGGCAAAAATATAATTGTAGTTTCTAGAAAGGTCTATTATTCCACTAAATCACTTCCAAGGTGAAAAAGGAGCTTTCCATAAACAAAAAATGTTCAACCCTTTGAAAAATGAGCCAAATCGGCTTTACGGTGCAAGGGGCGAGCCCGGAGAGAGAAACGTGGGAAAACATGGAAGGGATTCAACCATTGACCAAAATGCCATCAAAATAGCATGGGCGACCTAACAGACCCATTCCCTGACATTTTTAACCATGCTGGGAGAGAATGCAAGCCATTCTTCATTAAAATTGGTGGTTGAAACGCGTCATTTACGTTCATGACCACATGCGGAAGTGTTTTTGATTTTATCTCTCCAAACTCCACCAAAATGCAAAATTGACCCTAGAATCTTGTATAGAATTTCACCATCTTTCCATTGATATAAAGAACATGAAAAACCGAGCTCTGGATCGAAAGATATGGTGATTTGAAGTTTTAGGGCAAAACAGGGCCAAATCGGGTCACTTTGATATTTTTGGCCTGGACACGTGGTGAGTTCTGATTGGTTATGGGCCTTCTAGGGGAAAATTTCCCACAAAAACTCCACCGAGCCATAACTTGAAAAATACATGAGTTAGGAGGAAAAATTTACCTTTACGGAAAGCTAAGAAAGAGCTCTATCCAATGGTGCCATTTCCGAAGGTTTTGAGTGCACAAAAAGCAAAATTTTGTGGCGAGGCACAAGAGAGGGAAGAATGAGAGGAGTTACCCAAAAATGAGCAGGGGTCACATTTTGGATAACAATTTTGGTGACTCGGAGGGTCATCTGCTCTTGGATGAAGTTACCGGTTGCTCAAGCATCCATTGGGCATGGAGTCATGAGTTGTAGCCTGCAAACTGATCTGAACTTTGAAAACATCCTCTCTGAGCCACTTGGAAACCCACTGAAATGGACTGCGCAAGAGCAAAACCAGCACCACAAAAACTATGTACAAAAATAAAGGGTCATACATGCTCCAAAATGGAACATGCGAGTGTGCACAAGCACTTCTTTTACTGAAAGCAAAACTACCTATCCTACTCTAACTAGAAGCAAAAGTGGGCTAAACAAACCCCAGAATCAAGTTATACAAAATAGCTTCCTTTCTTCAAAATTGGCAACCATGCAACTGATTTGGCATTGAACATGGCTAATTGGATGAATGGAAAATCAACAAGAAGCTGGTCTTCCACCCAAATCATCAAGGTATCAGGTGAAGGCAAATTCAATACCTCTTTTAGTTGTTCTGCATTTGGATTGGAGAGGTATGATAGCTGATCCTTGGTTCTTTATAGCTCATCCTCATGCTTAGGAGCAAGCATGACTGATTGTGACTTCTCCTTTGGTTCCAATGAATCCAGATACCTGATTGGGCAAGGTATGGTCCTTTGAGTATACCCATTGCCCTGATTTTCAATTCCAAAAATGGAGTCTTCTTGTAGACCTTCTTGGGTGGGTGATGTGGAATCAATGGTAGGACTTTTCTTCCCTTTCTCTTCCTCCATGAAGAACATGAAAGATTAAAATCTTCCAATCTTGGTTCCAAAGAGCTGCTTTATAAGATGCAAAGCTGCAAATGAATGCTCTCCTTCATGACAAGAGCTCAAGTATTTGGGACATGGAAGATGAAAGAGAGAATGGTGGAAACTCAACCGGTTCTTCTTCATCAAAATAGTCCTCCAAATTTGTGAGATACACTACCTCATGGTTGTCTGATGCAAATTCTCAACTTCCTCCATAGTGTCCTATTGATCTCAGTAGCTTGATCATCATGGTTTATTTCATCCTCCAACATTGAGTTTGAAAGATCAAACTTTTCTTGAAAGACTATGAGAGGGATGAAGTAGAAAGAAGAAGCTGAAGGTTCTCTTGTAGCTTTGCCTTGTGTTTAAAGCCCTTGGATCTGTAATTTTATCCTCCAAAACTAGAATGTGCTCCTCTTCTTTTTGGATTTGGAGCAACTTCTCCCTCTTACTACTACTTGAAGACAATCTTGTTCTTGATAGAAATCTTCCTCTAAAGCACGAAGTTCGTTAAGTCAAACTCTTGATCTCTTTCTCTCTAGAGGACAAGTTGGGGACTGTAGGATCTTCTTCAGAGCTTTCTTCCTCCATGGCTGATTGTGCAACTTGAATTGAATCAGCATTCTCTTCAAATAGAATGCTAACATGGAAACTACTTTCTGAGCAAACTGATTGCTGATCTGCTTCTTCTTTTTTGCTCTTCTCTTCCTGCAGCAAATTCAGTCCTAACCACCACTTGTTTTCCAACTCCAACCTTTTCTAAAGGCTTAGCCATCAAGGGGATCTTTGTCATCCCAAATTTAAGAGCCCAACTCTTCAGACTTTGAATTTCTTCATCCTTGTTTGGCTCTTCTTTTTTTGCTTTATTTTCCTTGATTGGCATTCTGATTTTTATCCTCCCAACATGGATTTGGGAATGCAAGAGGAGAAGTGGATTGTAACTCAATTGATTTTGCAATTTTTTGTGGTGGTGAAGGAGGTAGGAACTCTTGTTTCTTTGGAGGGAATGGCTATTTGGAAGGGAAAAGAACAAAAGAATTGAGATGGGGTGGAAGAATAGGGAATGGAGAAATGGATTCAACACTTGGGACAGCAGATGGAGAGTTTAAAACTTGACACTTGCTTGAGATAAAACAGATTGGGAAAGAGGGAGAGAAAAGGCATGAGATGGTGTGCTTACCTGTTGACAAGGTTGTTGAATACTCCTCTCATACACCTTTATTCCTTCAGTCCACTTTGCAAGCAATGGTAGTGTTGTAATCATGAAGTCTAGCTTCTCTTGAGGGCTGTAATGCCTTGGAAAAGGTCCCACCCATGGACAAGGTGCTCTACAACCGATTCTAAATGCTTTCATTTGTGCTTGAGCCCTGGATTGCACCATGTTTACCTCCATCTTTTGGATTTGTTCCAGCAGATCTGCATTTTCTTCTTGACTGCCCTCACAACCAGCATACCCTTGTGCTTGACATGCTTCATATCCAAACTGAATTTGGCACTGCTGCTCATATGGGTAGACATGCTGATTTTGAATTTGATCAAAATGCTGATTTGGAGGATTTGTAAAACATGTTGAAGGTGTGATATACTGCTGTTGTAAATGTGAATTCCATGATGGAAATGAAGTCATGATTGCACAACTTCATGGAATGGAAAAGAATGAAAATGATGGAAAGAAGAATGGATGGAAATGAATGGAAAACATGTCTGCAACTTAGAGAATGAGTTGTTTACCAGATGAAGTCACCAGATGTGCTTTTGAAAGTGCCTCCAAAGGCTTTGGATCTTTAACAGAACACACCAACTCATCAAAGATAAAGTGGAAGACCTCTAAGGTCCCACCGGCGTGCCAAAACTGTTGTTGCAAATCAGCAGCACCCCTGGATGTTGATCAGATTTCTAGTTTGATCATACTAGCATCCAGTGTGATTGCACAACATTGAATCCTCTTCCCAAGTGTGGGACTTGCAAAAATGGAAGAGAAATCTCTATATTAGAGGCTAGTTCCTCAACTCCTCTGATCAGCTATTTTACTTGCACAATTGCAGAGGTTTAAACTTCTAAATCTACTCTAAATTTCAAAGGGACAAGGATAGAAAATGCAAAAAGAAAGAACTAAAACTAATGCTAATAGGTGATGCACCAAAGGAGTGGTGAGCATTTTTTACTTCTGCAAATTGACATAGTTCATAAAATGCAACAAAAACAACATGCACAAACTGATAGCTGTAATGAAGTGTTAGAAATTAGGAAAACAACACCAGTGAGAGGATAAAAACTAATCACAGGGCCTGTATTGTTATTTTAACATCAAAATCACTTGCATTCAAACACACAAAGGAAAAATACGATTTAGCTTCTAGAAAAGGTCTCATTATTCCACTAAATCACTTCCAAGGTGAAAAAGGGAGCTTGCCATACACAAAAAATGTTCAACCCTTTGAAAAATGAGCCAAATCTGGCTTTTACAGTGCAAGGGACGAGCCCAGGAGAGAGAAATGTGGGAAAACGTGGAAGGGATTCAACCATTGACCAAAATGCCATCAAAATAGCATGGGTGACCTGACAGACCCATTCCCTGACATTTTTAACCATGCTGGGAGAGAATGTGAGCCATTCTTCATTAAAATCGGTGGTTGAAACGTCATTTCTGTTCATGACCACGTGCCAGAAGAATTTTTGATTTTCTCTCTCCAAACTCCACCAAAATGCAAAATTTACCCCAGAATCTTGTAGATAATTTCACCATCTTTCCATTGATATAAAGAACATGAAAAACCGAGCTTTGGATCGAAAGATATGGTGATTTGAAGTTTTAGGGCAAAACAGGGCCAAATCGGGTCGCTTTGATATTTTTGGCCTGGACACGTGGCGAGTTCTGATTGGCTGCGGGCCTTCTAGGGGAAAATTTCCCACAAAAACTCCACCGAGCCATAACTTGAAAAATACATGAGTTAGGAGGAAAACTTTACCTTTCTGGAAAGCTAAGAAAGAGCTCTATCCAATGGTGCCATTTCCAGAAGGTTTTGAGTGCCTGAAAAGTAAAATTTTGTGACTGAGGCACAAGAGAGGGAAGAATGAGAGGAGTTAGCCACAAAATGAGTAGGGGGCACATTTTGGATAACACATACTTTTGACCACCTTTGACCATTACGCCCAAACCATCCCCGTTCAACTAACAAATTTGTAGATACCATGGCCTACTTGGCTTCTCAAATACACCGCTCGCCTGGCAATTCTAAAATATTTGTCACCATACAATGACTCTAATCACCTTCTTATTTACATCATGAAGTTTACTCTATCGTAACCACTACTCCCGACTTGAGTGACATTTGGTATAAACAATACTCTGACTATCTTTCTCTCTCCATCTTACCTCCTGATCTCACCTGTAATGGACAATGTGCCTTCCTTAAAAAGGTCTCTCATTATATCATCATGGGGGCCTCCTCTATAAGCATGGCTTTGATGGTATTCTCTTATGATGCCTCACGAGTTCTGAAATTCCTTATACCATTAAGGAAGTTCATGATGGCATATGTGGAGGTCACTTCAGTGGCCTTGCTGTTGCTAAGTGTATTCTTCGCCTAGGCTATTACTAGCCGACCCTTAACCATGATTGTTGTGACTACGTCAAACGTTGTGTAAAATTCCAACAACACGCCAACCTTCATCATACACCCAGTCATGCCTTACAGGTCATCCGTGACCTTTGGCCCTTCTCTCAATGGGGTTTGGATCTTGTCGAAGAGATCAACCCCCATTCTTCCCAATGCCATCAATGGATCATCACCGCTACCGAATACTACACAAAATGGGTTGAAGCCATACCACTCATCTCCATGAAAGCCAAGAATGTAACATTCCCAATTTAGTACATTAGAACAAGAATTTTTTTTTTGATAAATGCTTCCTAGTTCTAAATACATAATTTAGAACTCACAAATCAAAACAACCATTCTCATAACAGATAACCATATGCAGCTATAATGACTCAGTGCACCACCAATCTATTCATTCCATGACTCGGTGATCTACCGATCTATTCATGTGTTTCACAGAGTTGGTGTTTTTACAAACTCTTCACTCTTGCGGTTCTCTTCCCTAATCTGGGATTTCAGAATGCTCTGTCCAAGGAACCTATCTGAATAATCGTTACCATTATTCATCGACATCTCGTCCCTTAGACTAGGTGACATAGGACAATGCAATCGCGGCTTGCGATACTTTGGCTAAAGTTTTGAAACATACTTGGTCATGTCTCATATTCCTTGATGGGATACTCGTCAATCTGGAATACGTCCTCCACCCCTACTCCGATGTTATATAGAATGTCTCATCATACTGAATTGTCGGTCCATCCCTCCCCAAGTCATTCACTCAGGAACGGATTAATAACATGACAACGTTATAAGGATGCTCTTGAGGACTAGGGATAAGCTGACATACTGGATAAACCCTAGTTAACCCAGTGTGTCAATGTACCCCAAATCTCCAAGGGCAGCCTCATAACATGACCATGTTCCTAACCAGATCCCGAGTAAAACTTGTTCGAGTTTAAGGTGTAAATCTTAACGATCAATGCAAAGGGTGTCGCCATAAGCCACCTGCATTGTTGTATCCTCGAGAAGATCCTAATCTTCTCGAAGGTACAACCCTACAGTCGACATGTGCCGACATCCTACAAAACTACCTCAGAAAGATCTACTTATCCTAAGGTGTTACTTATGTTGAGTTAAAGTTATACTTTAAGACTCTCCTTTCCGATTAGTCTTATCCCAACTCTTGGGCTCCTCATCATTGAGTTGCCTTACTTAATTAAGATCCATTTCACGAGAGAAATTAATAAGATTTGAGATCTCATCAAGAGTTCCTTTATTCATCATAATCTTAATCAACGAAAATGGGCGAGCCATAAGTCTTCTCATAAGGTTGCTAACTTAACCCTTTTAGGTTTATATCGTTCTCAAAGCTGAAATACATCTTACTTATTAGTATTAAGATATAGTGATTTAAAAACATTAATTACGTTGTCTTGACTTAGATCAAGGTTAGGGAGTAATAGATTACTCTTCCCGTTCAGCTTCCTGTTAAGGTTTATTTTAACCTTAGCTTCTCGAAAGACAGTGATCTAAATTCCAATTTAGCCTTAGATAGAACATAACGAACTACTAACATTTACAAGTATTCAGTCACATAATCTTTACAAGGTCTTACTTAGAGAATCCCAAATATCTCCAAGGTATACAATATTAAAAATGCACTTAAAAACATTCGAACCGAAGAAGTTCAATCCATCAAGATACAAATGCAACCATATATAAGTAACAATCCCCTCATTTCATTCATTTCTAAGCTAATCAATTACAATTTATGCATTCAGCATACTTGATACAATACTCAACAACAAAAGAACAACTTTCTTCATGTAATACATTTAGAAAATCAAGTTGGACTTCATCATAAAACCAAATTAAACACTCTGAATATCATATCAGATCTGCGTGCCTTTACCACTTACGACAACCATCTGCAAAAATTGTCAACACGGGTCAGTTCGGTGAACTGAGCATGATAAGCACTAATTCTTAAAAAAATTGCAATCCACCAATTGTTCTCATTAAACAACCTGTTTAAATGAAATCATTTCTTCAAATTCTTAACATAAATCAAGATATTCATCTTCATATATTTCTACATGACCTTAAACACATGACTCATATTATAGATGTCAATTAATCCTTAATACCTTTCAGATAATTCATTTTATATATTAGAGACTAAGAACAAATGAATACTACCATTCTAAAGACAGCAATACTCCAACAAGAATGTTTCTAACAATTACTCAAAGGTAGTTTATAACATTCAACAAGCTCAACTGTCTTAATTCTTTTATAATCATAACACATTTCAATGGTATTGACAAGTATACCTACTTATACAGCAACACACATTTTATACCAGTCTCTCCATACAATACCACGGTCTATTCTTGTTTTCCCTTACCGTAGGATCACATAAGGATTCAAGAAGAAAGCACACAAAGTTTCCAGACTAGGAGAGAGAGTATTTTCTTATTCCACTTATTATACATCAACATATAATTTACAGCTTAGGAGAAGGAACAGAGTCAATCGATTCTCATATATATCATGTTACGGGTATGTATCAACTCCTCTAGAATAACGCAATTACATTTACGCATGTGATTAAAACAGTCGAGATCACAAGAAGAAACTACAGTTTCATCTAAATTCAATAATAAAAATCACCTGTAGCTATTAAGCAATACAAGAGCTCTCGCGACAAAGCAATAGTAAATAATCCAACCATAATAGACTCAAAAATCTTTTCCATACATTCATCAACATGAAAATAACCAACGCCATCGCTTGACATGGCACAATTAGAGCTCTTTATCACAGTCAAACACGAGACTAGATAACACTATGAACAAATGATGTTTCCTTATGCAATTACAGTGACATTCATACTGAGTCGAAACACAACATGCACAGCTTCATTCAACTGAATCTAATCCCTACGATTATACAGCAAGGACTTATATCAGAAGCCAAATTCAAGAAAGAATAACCACAACAAGGACTTCACAGAAGTTGATTCCATATCAATAATTTCCTCAAAGTTTCATCCGAAGTCGAGCTATTACGAAATACAGCAGGGTCTCAAACAGAGTCGAGTTTGTAAAGAAAACCCATCCCTTAATTCCTCAGAAATGAACTGAACATAAACACAACAATATTAAGAAAGAGTCTATTCAATATGCATGCACAGTGAGGACTTAAATCAGGAATCGAGCCAACACGCATCATATCAAGAACTTCATCAGGAGTCGTGTTTAAATGGAAATACCGCAAGGACTCCAACAGTGTCAAATCCAACCAGTACTCACAACCAGGTTTTGATTGGAGTCAAATTCATATGACAACAATTCAAGGACTCCAACAGAGTCAAAACCAATAAGTATTCACAACAAAGCTTCTACAGGAGTCGAAAACATACTATCCATTTCAAGGATTCCAACAGTATTCATAGCAAAAATTCTACAGAAGTCAAAAACATAAGTTACGTTTCAAGAGCTCCAACGGAGTCAATACCATATAGTATTCTCAACTAAACTTCTACAGAAGTCATAAACATACTATCCATTTCAAGGATTCCAATAGTATTCACAACAAAACTTCTACAAAAGTCAAAAACATAAGTTACATTTCAAGGACTCCAATGGAGTTTAACCCAAAATTGCAAACACAGTGAGGACTTCTACTATAGTCGCATTCAAGTAGTATAATCATAGCAAGCATTCCAAATAGAAGAAACTTCAAGTATTCACAGCAAGATTCAACAGGATTCAACAACAATAAAAGCACAGCCGGGTCTTCAATCGAAATGAATCCAAAAGGAAGAATAAATACAGTAAACATTCCAACAAGGTCTTCGATTAACCTGAGATTCCTAATTCCACAGGAAAAGAAGAACCAATACATTGCTTCAAACCAATAGTACTAAAATCACCTGAACAGAGTTGTTTTAATGAAATCATTTGGAGTAAAGCAAGATTTTTAAAAGTCAGGGCCTATCATGCCTGGTAATGTCGCTTAAAAATCTGAAGAAGACCTCTGAATGTGCTCGCACCTTCTCTTCTTCTTCCACGATAGATTAAACAACAATAAACTGTTACCTTCATGCCTTATAAACTTTCCCCGACAGAGAAAAGAGCTAGATATTCTCATAGTTTCCATGCAACACAAAGTAGACTGGTTCGAAGAACCAGTGATCAAACAGAGAGAAAAACGGAGCGTATGGAAAACCAAACAACCAACTAGTTTTCCATTTGCATGCCTTCCCAAGCAATCCGCTCTCGGAACCGAAGTTCATCAATGACATTAACTCCAAGATTCCCGCCTATTTTCCATTTCCACCAACCGCCAAAGTTGGCGATTGACAAATGAAAACAAACAACCATTCCCAAATTTGGCGATGCTGCCACGTCAAGTCCCAATAGCCGTTAGCAACCTCCGCCAAATCCCAAGTCCTTCATCCTTATCCACCTCATTTAATGCCATGGAAACCACCGCCCATGACTCGCACCCCTTCATAGGTCCCCCTCCAACCATGATCATTAGTTAAGATAGGTTAGAAACATAGGTAGATCATAAGGTAAGACATTAGTCTTACTTCCATAGTGCTAGGTAGTTAACCTTAGGAGCATCAAACCTATAGTTTAGGGCTTGGTTATATTAGCAATAATTCAACCCATAGGTTACAGTTTAGGTTAAGGTTATTAACCTTAACGAATCCATTCTAGGTCTCACAAGTAGGACCAATCAGTATAAGAACCAACAGGGTATAACATTCCCAAAATGGATTCTATCCGGCATTGATAAAAAGCTTGTAGTATACACCAGAATTTATTACCTGGCTTAAGGTCTAGGCCTTCTTGATATTACGATATCGGGAACCAATTCATTTAACACGATCAGCCTGAGTTAGACTCCGGAATTGCTTATTCAACACATTCAGACCTTGCAACTTTCGTAAGGTCTATAATTTTTGTTCATCCAGAATAAACTTAAAACATCTCTTGGATCAATGCAACTGATCCAAGGCTGAGTCATAAAGACGGATAAATCCACAATTCCTCTCGAATTCGAATTGAACTCAAGTGCTAAAAATGAAAGAAATAAAAGAGTCCAAGCATATCCTGACTCAGTCAAAGATCTTCAAGAGCAAAGAAGATTCAATCCATATCAAGCATGACTTCACAATCAAAGGAACACATCCTTTTACAGAAGAAATCATATATCAACACTTGAATGCTTAGGAGGAAGTAACAATAGTTCAGGGTGTTACATGCTTCCCTCCTAAAAGATTCATCATCCCGATGATTACATATTTTGATTTACCTTCAGGTCAACCAATTTATTAGTTCACAATACAATAAGACTATTTCCAGCTTGATTAGTTCCAGAAATCAATGTCACAATACATTTTATTCAGCCTGAATAATGTTTGCCTCAATCTGGCTTTCATATAGTCATGAAAAAGATAAGTTCATAAAAATGTTTTGTCAATAGATTTCATTCTATTGAAAAAGAAAAGGAAAAGTAATTTTCATCTCTTCCAGATTTTCCCAAGTTGCACTTTCTTCGTTAAACTGGTCCCACTGGACCTTACATTGCTGTATTTCATGATTTCTCAAATGCAATTGGTGAGTTTCCAGCACTCGTGTGGGTTTAACCACGATTATTCCTGGGTCTTGGACCTATAAGGAATTCCAATTTAAGACATGTGACAAATCTGAAACGTATTTCTTAAGCAAAGAAATATGGAAAACATCATGCATGCGAGACAAAGCAGGTGGTAATGCTAATCGATAAGCTACAGGATTGATTATTTCGACAATTTCAAAAGGTCCCACGTAACGAGGTGACAACTTGGTAGCCTTGCCAAAAGTTATAGAACTCTTTCTGGGTTTAACACGAAGAAAAACCTTCTCACCAAGCTCAAACCTTCGATCAACCCGCTTAAGGTCAACATAGCTCTTCTGCCTATCTGCTACTTCCTTTAATCGTTCACGAATCAACTTTACTTGTTGTTCCATTTCAGTGAGGATTTCTGGTCCAATTACCACTCTATCCTCAATACTATCCCAACTAACAGGGGTTCTGCACTTCCTTCCATAAAGTGCTTCAAAAGGTGCCATTTTAAGAGATGAGTGATAAGTGTTGTTGTATGCGAACTCAACTAATGGAAGATACTCTTCCCATTTATACTGTTGATCCATGCAATACATTCGCAACATATCTTCCAACACTTGATTTACTCTCTCGGTTTGTCCATCCGTTTCTGGATGATATGTAGAACTAAAGTTTAGTTTCGTTCCAAGAGCTGTATTAAGCATTTGCCAAAATCTTGATGTCATTCTAGGATCCCTGTCAGATATAATCAATTCTAGTACACCATGTAACCTGAAAATTTCACGAATCTTTTGGCCAACACTGGTGAATCATCCTTTAGATTTCCAGTGATGAAATGAGCTACCTTAGTTTATCTACAACTACCAGGATAACATCATGTTTATTCCTAGACATAGGTAACCCTTGTACAAAGTCCATGCTTATTACTTGCCATTTGTACTGTGGTATGCTATGGGGATATAATAGTCCAGCAGGGTGCATGTGTTCTGCCTTAACCCACTGACATTCCAGACAATGAGTCACAAAATCAATAACATCCTTTTTCATACCTTTCCAAAAGTATTGTTGTTTTAGATCAGCAAGCATTTTTGTGATACCGGGTGTCCAGAGAAGGGTGAATTATGAAATTCAACTAATAACTTCTTTCTCAAATCATTTAGCAAAGGTACGTATACTCTATTTTCATAACGTAAGATTCCTTCATTATCAAAATGAAAACCTTTATACCTTTCATCTTTTGGTTCTACAGCAAGTGCTGCTTTTACTTGCTGAAAGTATATATCAGATTCTAAGGCACTTTTTACCTCATCCTTAAACTGAGTTCTTAATGTTATAAGAGTAGAAATGTGCTTCCTACGACTTAGAGCATCTGCTACTCTATTCTCTTTTCCTTTGATGTAGCTAATATCAAAGTCATATTGAGATAAAAACTCTAACCACCTTTGTTGTCTTGCATTGAGATTAGGCTGAGTGAAAATATACTTCAGCCCTAAATGATCAGTTTTCAACTCAAAAGGTTTCCCAAGTAAATAGTGTCTCCATACTTGAAGTGCATGAACAATGGCAGCAAGCTCCAAATCATGAGGGGCATAATTTAGCTCATGTAACTTAAGTTTTCTACTTTCATATGCTATGACTTGATCATTCTATAACAAAACACCACCAAGGCCTTCCCCAGAAGCATCAATTACAACAATGATAAAAGCTCCCATTAGTGCAGTACAGCTAATATAGGTGCTGAAGTCAACTAGCTTTTCAAACTTTTGAAAGCAGTTTCACACTTATCATTCCAAATAAATTTCTTATCCTTCTTCTGCAATGAAGTTATTGGTGCAGCCACTTTAGAAAAATCCTTAACAAATTTTCTATAATAACCAGTAAGGCCCATGAAGCTTCTTACTTCATGTACATTATTTAGTGCAGGCCACTCAGTTATTGCCACTATTTTTGAAGGATCCACAACAATTCCTTCCTTACTAATGACATGACCCAAATAGTGAACTTCTGTATCAAAGAAAGAACATTTGGATAACTTACCATATAACTTTCTTTTTCTCAAAATTTCCAAAACTATCTTCAAATGCTCATTATGCTCATCAACACTTTTAGAATAAATGAGAATATCGTCCAAGAATACAAGTACAAACTTGTCCAAATATTCTTGAAAGATATTATTCATTAAGTTCATAAAAGCTGCGGGTGCATTAGTTAATCCAAAGGGTAGAACCGTGAATTCATAATGTCCGTACAGTTTCGGAAAGCTGTTTTATGAATATCTTCTTCTCTAATCCTTAATTGATGATAACCAGATCGAAGATCTATCTTGGAATAAACCGCTGCCCCACGCATCTGATCAAATAGATCATTGATCCTTGGAAGTGGGTATCTGTTCTTGATTGTTGCCTTGTTCAACATCCGATAATCAATACACAAGCCTAAGTGTCCCATCTTTCTTTTTTACAAATATTACCGGCGCTCCCCAAGGTGAAACACTTGGTCTAATCAAACCCTTAGACAAAATTTCTTGCAATTGTGCCTTAAGCTCGACTAACTCTGTAGTAGTCATCCGATAAGGTGCTTTGGAAATAGGTTCCGTTCCTGGTTTGATTTCAATAGTGAAGTCAAATTCCCTTTTGGGTGGTAAACCCGGTAATTCCTCCGAAATACATCCTTGAAACTTTGCAATAGAGGAAATCATTTCATGGAATCACCATCTTCTTCTAAAATTTAGATATCTTTACTACATATAAGGTACATCCTTTGTTTTTAGCCTTTTTAAGCTTGCATAGCTGACAGTTTTCTAACTAAAATTTCCCGTTTCACCCCTTGAATCTCTGTTGTTTCTAGCCGATCATCTAAACATCTTATGTTCTTTTCAAAACAGTCGACTTTAGCCTTATGGTCAGCTAACCAATTGACACCGATGACAATGTCATAAGATCCCAAGGGTGTAACATAGAGGTCAACTTCCGTGGAAAAGTTAGGTAAGTCAAGGACTGCCCCAAAAAGACACATACTCACTATATGAACAAAGTTATTACCATACTGTACAGTCCAAGATTTATCCATTTTTCTAGCCTTTCTTTTAAGTTTAGAAGCAAGTTTACTAGAAATAAATCATTCAGTAGCTCATGTATCAAAAAGAATAGTGACGGTATGCCAAATAACTTACCCGAAACTTATATAGGTGTCACTTGCTTTTCACTTGCTTGCGCTACTTAAAGATATATCTTATGTTTGCTGATTATGATCATCCTTCTTTAAAGGGCACTGATTTGCGTAGTGGTCTTTGCCACAATTATAACAGCCTCCTACAGGTCCCTTTTTAGGCTCAAAATTACTTCCAGCCTTAAAATTATCACGTTGTCCTCCATAGGGCTTCTGCCCATTGTTATAATTTTTGGCAAAACTATCTCTTACATTTCTAGCAGGCTTATTTGCTACTATTTTCTTACTATTATCCCCTGGAAACTTACTTCTATTTCCAAACTTTTTCCATGGCCCCTTTTTGGGTGCAAGTGAAGTTGAAGAAGGATTTACAATCTTCTTCCGCACTTCTTCTTTATGAGCAGAAATAGCCTTTAATTTCTGTTCCTGTCTTATGGCCTTTTCAACAACCCCTTCCATAGTGGTAGGGCTGTGCACATCGACCTCTCCTCCTATCACGGGATTTAGTCCCATGATGAATTTCCGTATTCTGAACTTCTCATCAGTTTGATACTGCGGTACATACTTGAGGAGTTTTGTAAACCGCTCCCAGTATTCAGTTACCATTAGCTTCCCTTGAGCTAAGTTCTGGAATTCTGTCATTTTCTGATCATAGAAAAGTTGTGGCAGCCAACGTTGCCTAAAATAGCCCTTAAATTGATCCCAAGTAATATTGGTCTCATCAATATTTAGCTTAGCTTTACGGCTATCCCACCATGAAGATGCTTCGTGGGAAAGTTGATAGGATCCCCAAATAGCTTTGGTTTCCTCCAAGAAGTTTCTTATTGCAAATTAATTCTCCATTTTGTTGAGCCGAGTTCTCAACTCCATATCCTAATGTGGTGCCATCATATTTAGGTGGACTTATCCTTTTATATCATTAGTGAGTTCTGCCTTTTTGCCAACTTTGGCCTTTTTGTTTTCTACGTTAGACAGTGCATTTCTAGTGTTGTTATCAACACCGATATTGAGGGTTGTCCTCGGGAGGTTGTTGATTTTTGTTACCAGCTTCATCATCCTCCTCATTTCCCATTACTTGTTGTTCAAGTACAGCCAAACGATCTCTTGTGTCCAATAGGGCAGCAAGGATCTCATCAAGCTTTTGGGTTATTGCTGCCCCTTCTTTAGGTGGAGTATTATTCGTAATGTTCCCCTTGTTCTAACCATTTGTTATTTACAAGAAAATTCAGGTTTTTATCAGATTATGGACATAATAGGTCCAAGAGAGCTCAACCTTGACTCACGATACCAAGATGTAACATTCCCAATTTAGTACATTAGAACAAGAATTTTTTTTTTTTTGATAAATGCTTCCTAGTTCTAAATACATAATTTAGAACTCACAAATCAAAACAACCATTCTCATAATAGATAACCATATGCAAACAGTAATGACTCGGTGCACCACCGATCTATTCATTCCATGACTCGGTGATCTACCGATCTATTCATGTGTTTCACAGAGTTGGCATTTTTACAAACTCTTCACTCTTGCGGTTCTCTTCCCTAATCTGGGATTTCAGAATGCTCTGTCCAAGGAACCTATCTGAATAATCATTACCATTATTCATCGGCATCTCGTCCCTTAGACTAGGTGACATAGGACAATGCAATCAGTAGCTTGCGATACTTTGGCCAAAGTTTTGAAACATACTTGTTCATGTCTCATATTCCTTGATGGCATACTCGTCAATCTAGAATACGTCCTCCACCCTACTCCGATGTTATATAGAATGTCCCATACTAACTTCTGTCAGTCATCCCTCCCCCAAGTCATTCACTCAGGAACGGATTAATAACATGACAATGTTATAAGGATGCTCTTGAGGACTAGGGATAAGCTGACATACTGGATAAACCCTAGTTAACCCAGTGTGTCAATGTACCCCAAATCTCCAAGGGCAGCCTCATAACATGACCATGTTCCTAACCAGATCCCGAGTAAAACTTGTTTGAGTTTAAGGTGTAAATCTTAATGATCAATGCAAAGGGTGTCGCCATAAGCCACTGCATTGTTGTATCCTCGAGAAGATCCTAATCTTCTCGAAGGTACAACCCTACAGTCGACATGTGCCGACATCCTACAAAACCACCTCGGAAAGATCTACTTATCCTAAGGTGTTACATACATTGAGTTAAAGTTATACTTTAAGACTCTCCTTTCCGATTAGTCTTTCCCAACTCTTGGGCTCCTCATCATTGAGTTGCCTTACTTAATTAAGATCCATTTCACAGAGAGAAATTAATAAGATTTGAGATCTCGTCAAGAGTTCCTTTATTCACCATAATCTTAATCAACGAAAATGGGCAGTAGCCCTAAGTCTTCTCATAAGGTTGCTAACTTAACCCTTTTAGGTTTATATCAGTTCTCAAAACTGAAATACATCTTACTTATTAGTATTAAGATATAGTGATTTAAAAACATTAAGTACGTTGTCTTGACTTAGATCAAGGTTAGGGAGTAATAAATTACTCTTCCCGTTCAGCTTCCTGTTAAGGTTTATTTTAACCTTAGCTTCTCGAAAGACAGTGATCTAAATTCCAATTTAGCCTTAGATAGAACATAACAGAACTACTAACATTTACAAGTATTCAGTCACATAATCTTTGCAAGGCTTACTTAGAGAATCCCAAATATCTCCAAGGTATACAATATTAAAAATGCACTTAAAAACATTCAAACCGAAGAAGTTCAATCCATCAAGATACAAATGCAACCATATATAAGTAACAATCCCCTCATTTCATTCATTTCTAAGCTAATCAATTACAATTTATGCATTCAACATACTTGATACAATACTCAACAGCAAAAGAACAACTTTCTTCATGTAATACATTTAGAGAATCAAGTTGGACTTCATCATAAAACCAAATTAAACACTCTGAATATCATATCAGATCTGCGTGCCTTTACCACTTACGACAACCATCTGCAAAAATTGTCAACACGGGTCAGTTCGGTGAACTGAGCATGATAAGCACTAATTCTTAAAACAATTGCAATCCACCAATTGTTCTCATTAAACAACCTGTTTAAATGAAATCATTTCTTCAAATTCTTAACATAAATCAGGCTATTCATCTTCATATATTTCTACATGACCTTAAACGCATGACTCATATTATAGATGTCAATTAATCCTTAATACCTTTCAGATAATTCATTTTATATATTAGAGACTAAGAACAAATGAATACTACCATTCTAAAGATAGCAATACTCCAACAAGAATGTTTCTAACAATTACTCAAAGGCAGTTTATAACATTCAACAAGCTCAACTGTCTTAATTCTTTTATAATCATAACACATTTCAATGGTATTGACAAGTATACCTACTTATACAGCAACACACATTTTATACCAGTCTCTCCATACAATACCACGGTCTATTCTTGTTTTTCCCTTACCGTAGAGATCACATAAGGATTCAAGAAGAAAGCACACAAAGTTTCCAGACTAGGAGAGAGAGTATTTTCTTATTCCACTTATTATACATCAACATATAATTTACAGCTTAGGAGAAGGAACAGAGTCAATCAAATTCTCATATCTATCATGTTCTGGACTGTACCGACTCCTCTAGAATAATGCAATTACATTTACGCATGCGAATAAAATAATCGAGATCACAAGAAGAAACTACAGTTTCATCTAAATTCAATAATAAAAATCACCTGTAGCTATTAAGCAATACAAGAGCTCTCGTGAAAAAGCAATAGTAAATAATCCAACCATAATAGACTCAACAAATATTTTCCATACATTCATCAACATGAAAATAACCAACGCCATCGCCTAACATGGCATGGCTAGGAGCTCTTTATCACAGTCAAACACGAGACTAGATAACACTATAAACAAATGACGTTTCCTTATGCAATTACAGTGACATTCATACTAAGTCGAAACACAAACATGCACAGCTTCATTCAACTGAATCTAATCCCTACGATTATATAGCAAGGACTTATATCAGAAGCCGAATTCAAGAAAGAATAACCACAACAAGGACTTCACAGAAGTTGATTCCATATCAATAATTTCCTCAAAGTTTCATCCGAAGTCGAGCTATTACGAAATACAGCAGGGTCTCAAACAGAGTCGAGTTTGTAAAGAAAACCCATCCCTTAATTCCTCAGAATCAAACTAAACATAAACACAACAATATTAAGAAAGATTCTATTCAATATGCATGCACGAGAGGAATTAAATCAGGAATCGAGCCAACACGCATCATATCAAGAACTTCATCAGGAGTCGTGTTTAAATGGAAATACCGCAAGGACTCCAACAGTGTCAAATCCAACCAGTACTCACAACCAGGGTTTCGATTGAAGTCAAATTCATATGACAACAATTCAAGGACTCCAACAGAGTCAAAACCAATAAGTATTCACAACAAAGCTTCTACAGGAGTCGAAAACATACTATCCATTTCAAGGATTCCAACAGTATTCACAGCAAAACTTCTACAGAAGTCAAAAACATAAGTTACGTTTCAAGAGCTCCAATGGAGTCAATACCATATAGTATTCTCAACTAAACTTCTACAGAAGTCATAAACATACTATCCATTTCAAGGATTCCAATAGTATTCACAGCAAAACTTCTACAGAAGTCAAAAACATAAGTTACGTTTCAAGGACTCCAACGGAGTTTAACCCAAAATTGCAAACACAGTGAGGACTTCTACTATAGTCGCATTCAAGTAGTATAATCACAACAAGCATTCCAAACAGAAGAAACTTCAAGTATTCACAGCAAGATTCAACAGGATTCAACAACAATAAAAGCATAGCCGGGTCTTCAATCGAAATGAATCCAAAAGGAAGAATAAATATAGTAAACATTCCAACAAGGTCTTCGATTAACCCGAGATTCCTAATTCCACAGGAAAAGAAGAACCAATACATTGCTTCAAACCAACAATACTAAAATCACCTGAACATAGTTGTTTTAATGAAAGCATTTGGAGTAAAGCAAGATTTTTAAAAGTCAGGGCCTATCATGCCTGGTAATGTCACTTAAAAATCTGAAGAAGACCTCTGAATGTGCTCGCACCTTCTCTTCTTCTTCCACGATAGATTAAACAACAATAAACTATTACCTTCATGCCTTATAAACTTTCCCCGATAGAGAAAAGAGCTAGATATTCTCATAGTTGCCATGCAACACAAAGTAGACTGGTTCGAAGAACCAGTGATCAAACAGAGAGAAAAACGGAGCGTATGGAAAACCAAACAACCAACTAGTTTTCCATTTGCATGCCTTCCCAAGCAATCCGCGCTCGGGAACCAAAGTTCATCAATGACATTAACTCCAAGATTCCCACCTATTTTCCATTGCCACCAACCACCAAAGTTGGCGATTGACAAATGAAAACAAACAACCATTCCCAAATTTGGCGATGTTTCCACGTCGTCGAGTCCCAATAGTCGTTAGCAACCTCTGCAAAATCCCAATCCTTCATCCTTATCCACCTCATTTAATGCCATGAAACCACCGCCTATGACTCACACCCCTTTATAGTTCCCCCTCCAACCATGATCATTGGTTAAGATAGCTTAGAAACATAGGTAGATCATAAGGTAAGACATTAGTCTTACTTCCATAGTGCTAGGTAGTTAACCTTAGGAGCATCAAACCTATAGTTTAGGGCTTGGTTATATTAGCAATAATTCAACCCATAGGTTACAGTTTAGGTTAAGGTTATTAACCTTAACGAATCCATTCTAGGTCTCACAAGTAGGACCGATCAGTATAAGAACCAACAGGGTATAACATTCCCGAAATGGATTCTATCCGGCATTGATAAAAAACTTGCAGTATACACCAGAATTTATTACCTGGCTTAAGGTCTAGGCCTTCCTGATATTACGATATCGGGAACCAATTCATTTAACACGATCAGCCTGAGTTAGACTCC
Organism: Taxus wallichiana var. yunnanensis; assembly: GCA_018340775.1. NCBI lineage: Eukaryota > Viridiplantae > Streptophyta > Pinopsida > Cupressales > Taxaceae > Taxus > Taxus wallichiana. The sequence continues at coordinate 945,893,073 of CM031235.1, forward strand.
GGAATTGCTTATTCAACACATTCAGACCTTGCAACTTTCGTAAGGTCTATAATTTTTGTTCATCCAGAATAAACTTAAAACATCTCTTGGATCAATGCAACTGATCCAAGGCTGAGTCATAAAGATGGATAAATCCACAATTCCTCTCGAATTCGAATTGAACTCAGGTGCTAAAAATGAAAGAAATAAAAGAGTCCAAGCATATCCTGACTCAGTCAAAGATCTTCAAGAGAAAAGAAGATTCAATCCATATCAAGCATGACTTCACAATCAAAGGAACACATCCTTTTACAGAAGAAATCATATATCAACACTTGAATGCTCAAGAGGAAGTAACAATTGTTCAGGGTGTTACAAAGAAAATATGTGAGTTCATCAATCATCACATCATTTTCCATTTTGGTGTTCCTCGTCACCTCATCACTTGATAATGGAAAGCAATTAAAAAACAAAACATTGTGAGAACTTTGTGACGCCTTCGGCATTCGAGATAAGTTTCTCGTCACCTTATTACCCATAGACCAATAGCCAGCCGAATCCACTAACAATACCTTAAACAAAATTCTCATGAAAGTGGTTAATGATACTTTGGAAGGACGGCATATGCACATTCCTTTTACCTTGTGGGCATACCACACTAGTATTCACACTTCCACCGCCACCACACCATATTCTGGTCTATGGTACAGGAGGTTGTTCTACTTCTCAAGTCCGATTCCCTCACTCAACATTTCTCTCCACGACATGCTCAATGATGATGACTTTCGTCAGATCTGTTAGCACAAATTGAGTTATTAGACGAATGTCGTCTTAATGCTCTTGACCACCTTCAAGTTTACCAAAAATGTATCAAATGTGCCCACAAAAATGTTTCCAGGAACAAACCTTCCAATTCGGTGACCTTGTCACGAAAGAAAATCAACATGTAACCAAAGCGAAAAAATAAACAGGGGAAAATTTGCTCCTAATTGGCTCAGACCATACATCGTGACCCATACTTACGGATTAGGTGCTTATCATTTATCTTCACTCGATGGTAAACCCAAACCTAAGCCCCTTAATGTCTTGCATCTTCAACCATTCTATTGTTGAATTTTAGTCCTACCTCACCTTTTACCTCTTTTCATGCTTTTCCCTTGAGCGCTATCCACTTCTTACAGCTCACCAACGATTAAACAAGAATCACGTGTGTACACCAGTAACTTGTTATCTTCACTTGAATATGTGTACCACGGCACTACACATAGCATGATTCTCATGGATAATTTTCATCTACCTTTAGATGAGATCCCATGGTCGTTTCACCCTACTTTCTAAACAGGAATCATGTTCTTCACCTTGGTCTTGTCCATGACTTCAAAAGCCCTCACATGGGATCCAACTCCTTGATTCAAACTTCTAACAAAAATATGACTCCCTCAAAAGGACATCTTCCTCTCGGTAATCACTACTATAAATAGACTTCTCCCTCGAAGGAAAGCTATGTGAAGCTCTTAAAAAACAAAAAAAATGAGAGAAACTGAAGCTTCCCACATCGATCAGCTTCACAAAGACCTCAAGGAGTTAATTTCTTCATCCCATATAGACTTCCCACATCGATCAGTCTATCTCAAATATCACAACACGAGAAAGAATTTTAGTCATGGACTCTCCCATTATGACCTTGGATCTCTTGCCCAAAGAGCATGCTACCTCATACCATATCGAAATTACCCACCTTTTCATACCTCTCACCATTCACACTCCTATTTCCCACCAGCCTCAAGGGACCTCTTGGAACTATGACATTTGGTGATCATGTGACTTTTATTCACCTTTAGAACAATCAATCATGTAATGTCTTTAGGGTCTTACGCTCATAATCTCCTCCAAGGTATGACCTACTCATCATGATCCTCACCAATCAGGTGGCTTTCTTTCCCCCTCTTATCTTTTAACCTTCTTTATTACATATTGATTACCTTATACAGGACTTGGTCCTCGACGCTTACCTTTGGGGTAATCTTCTTCTTCTACCACCACTAAAATCACCTATACCAATTTTCCCACAACTCACCCACACCTAACAGACCTAAACCCAAATCATGCCTATAACATACCCACCCATACTCTTCCCTCCTCACATTCTTCCCTAGCTTATGGGAGAACTACATCGCCTGAGGTCCCTTTTCGTCGGGACTATGTGGCGGCACTCAGGAGCATGGGGCCCTTGGAGGTTAGCTTAGCCACTTTCTACCCTAACCAATTCATCTTTCATCTTCCTAAATTACATTCTACCCCACTTAGTTTCCTTTTTATGTCAAAATTGGAAATTAAACCAACCAAACAACAAGTTGCTTAACATTTTTATCATCATCACAACATACATTTATTATGACTACCATTTCTCTACCATCATCATGCATGTATTATAAATCATCTTAAACATGACCCATCCCATTATTCATTACACAAATTAATGAATAACAACTTCAACTAATTTCAACTCGATCTATGCCTACGACGACTTGATCCATGCCTAATCAACCTAACTCGATCCATGCCTAAACCTACCGACTCGATCCATACCTAACCAACTTGACTCGATCCATGCCTAACCAACCTGACTCCATCATGCCTCACTCACCTAGTTTCCATCCATATCACGACAAAAAATTAAAATTCTCATAAAACATCAACAAATCATCAGAATCTCATCCATCTCATCATATAAACAAATATGTGTGTCTCTATACAATATATACGGATAATCCAATCATGTACATCTCTCAAAATCGTCGGCATGCAGGTGATGCTCGATACAAATGTCATTAGCATGCAGTCGGTATCATATATAATATAACAATAAAACAATACAAAATATCTTCGGCACACAAGTCGGTATGTGATCAAAAATATCACAATCTCTTGGCATGAAGGCCGGCATATATCACAAATCAAAACTATGTCAAAATTGGGAGCCATATATCAGGCATCCTCTCGGCAGACATCCTCCATATCTATATCGCTTCCCTCTCTTGCCTCCTTGGCCCCTATCTGGTGACTTACTAACATATCCCCACCCATCATAGGTGGTGGTTGGGTCCCTACTGGTACACCAACTAGAACTGGCCTCTGGAACTGTTGGCCTCACCCTAACCATGTCTTGGGGCTCGTTGGCCCCTGTGCTCTCCACGTTATGGGTGTGTGATCTGGTCCTCTCGCTAGAGGCCTACTATGCCCTATACTCGGCATATGATAAACAATATATCCCTACCATTTGTTAGCTAGTCTTGATAGTACCTGACCTCCTCTCTCACCTCTCACGGCCTAGATATGGGCACTTTGTCTCAGTGGCCCCATTGGCCTCGACCACTGTATCTATCTGTGGGACCTTGTCCGTGCTTGTGGTGGTGCCATTGGCCCTGCCTCTATACCTATATTTGGGCACAGTAAGCCCTAATGCATGCTCGTACCATGGCCACTAGCCTGCCCGACCCCTATCACATGTGCACAGCTAGAGGCAGCCACCCGACCATCATCATCATCTCCATATCCATCCCCACCTTGGGCCATCTAGGCCTGAAGACTAGCCACCTATACATGTAACTCGACCACCTCCACCTTAGAGTGGCAGTTGTCCCTGCACCATACCCAACTGGGTAATCAGGGTTGCCACCTACCCTGTAGGGCATCCCTCTGCACCATGATGGTGGCTAAATCTGGATGCCCTGGCCTGGGTGGTACTACTTATAAATGAGCCACCCACCACTGTCTGTATCTATCTATAACCCCGACATCATCAATCTACCGGTCTACCACCTACTCCTCCTACCCTATGGGCACTGTCGGTTGTGGTAGAGGTAATGGCCTCTCCACATCATCTCTCCTGTACTATAGGAAGGGTGGAGGTATGTCCTATGGCAGTCTAAACTACCGTCTAACCCTGTCCACTGGGATCATCTTGTGCTCCCCGACATGGCACCCCTCTATCCATCTCAACAACTAAAGACCATCTAACTCATCATGCATCCACCTGAATGAGGGATAACCCACATATGGTCTCCATATGATGTCCACTCCAGACAACCCCTCCAATAAACACCTGTAATAGGCTACATCATGTGTGGCCTGTCTGATCACCACTCTCCAATCACAGGTACCCATCACTGTACCCCACCTGCACCAATCTCGGTGGAAATGCATCTGCTCAGGGGCATACCTACTTGGCCGCACACAAACTATGTGCTCATAGGCCTAGTAGTGTAGTAAAAATGTGCAACACAGGTGAACCTACATAGACACCCATACGCCCACAACTCTTTGTATAGCTACACCAGGAATGTTGGCACCCAGGAAAAGTAGGTCTGATCTATCACCATGTCATGTAATACCCCCATCAATGAGCGGGAAATCTCCCTCCCTCTACATCCGGTAGTGCGAAATAGCACACTTGCCTCCATCAATAAAACAACGAGCCTTGTCTCCTCTGGATGGGCTATGTACATCCCTCCATAACTCATAAACTTGGCACTATGGAATGTCATGTCTACCAATCCCTCTCCGAACACTATCAGCATCAACTCCTTCGAGGCCTCGGAGGAGATCGAATACACCTGCGTCCCCAGTATCGGTAGCCGTAGGATCCTAAACATGTCCTCCAAGGTGACTATCATCTCACCTATCGGTAGGTGGAATGTGTTGGTCATTAAATCCCATCTATCGATGAGAGAGACCATCAGACTCGAGATGTCGAATCATGCCAATAGACCTTTGGACCCCACTCAGGCCCACCTCCTCCACGTGCTTTGCCACTCCTCAGTGGTCGCCGTGCCTCACACTCTCAAGAGTAGAGGTGGCACCCTGTCTCTCATCCGTAGCTGATCTCTCCCCTGCATCCAATACAAACAACAAATTAATCCACATTCATCATACCCATACTCACCCACTATCATTTCCCCAAACCCATTTTTTCCCCGACTTACTCTAGGTTTTTCAACAACGCACCCTATTCTACCCTTCCCTATCTCACCCACTCGACCTAGGGCCCTTTCGGCCCCTTGTTCTCCAAAACCCAACTGGTGCCATTGTCTCTAAATGACCCCCAGTCACCCCTAAACCGGCATCGGTCACCTATTTTGTGACCGATGCTGCGGTTTGACCTTACCGGCGTCGGCTAACCTCGATGCCGCGCGCCGATCCATCCCATTCTACGAATACTGCGATGCCCAAACCCTCCATTCTCTAAAAAATCCACCTTTCCCTCTCTTCTACCCACCCATCCTCACCTAAAACTCCCCTCCTTCACCCACCCACCTCTCTCCCCATTCCTATTCTACCCAATTTACCCTACCACATTTCCAATTTCATTTTTTTCCCCCCACCCAAAACAAAAAACCCAATTTGTCAAACCTTGACTTATTCCCTCATCTATCTAACAAAACACAACATGGGTTTGATCCTTACCTCATCATGCTACCATCACCGTGGTGGCACGTCAGCTACTAAACCGATGGCTCACCCGATCCCTCTCTGGCCTCTACCATCACTAATCGCTAACCACACCTCCAACCAATCAAATCACACAATCTAATCCCGTGGACCCACCTCTCAACTACCAATCACCCATCGTTTGGCTACCAACTCAACTCTCTGTTCCATCTAGACACTTTTCCCCTTTCTCTCTCTCTTGTGTCGTTTTCCCAATTCACAAGAAGACAAATGATTTGCAAAACATGCAGATTTTTCATTTTTATAATATCCGACTAACCGATGCGGTTTTACCTACACCGAAATTGCTCTAGTGCCCTAGCTTGCCATGGTCGATCGAGCTTGGTAGCATCGATTCCCTTAAACCGTCATCAATTTCCCTACTTAGTCTTTTTCCTACCCCCTACCCCCAATTTTTGACCTGAATCCTTTTTTATCCTACACTTACCTCACTTGGCCACACCACTTGACCTTCTTGACGTTACCCTTTACCCCCTCACCTCATCCTCATTCGGGACTTGTTATTTTACCCATACCTCGGCCCTACACCTGTATCGTGACCTAGATTCTTAGACTTGGAACATTGCTAGTGACCTTTGACCCCATGTGTGCACTCATTTTCCCTCATATCATCATTAATTAATTACACTAAGCTAATTAATTAAGTTTCCTATCCAACAAATACCCTAATTAACGACCTTCCGTTAATAAATCACCCCTTCTACCTAGACTAATTAATTATTATTAATTAATTAGCTTTCCCTTCCATTTAACCAATAAATCAATATTTAATTGATTTAATCCCCTTTAATAGCCTAAATCGTACTAATATTCCTCTAATTATCTTCTATAAGCTTACATCTACCTATTAGTTAATCACCTTTGATTAATTAAAACACCCCCAACTCCCATGACTTGCTAAACATGTATTAAACTCTTCTAAAGTAAGGTTACCTTTAATAAAGCAACCTTATCCATTCCTAATCATGTTTTACCTTTATCCCACATTCATGAGAATGTGTTGAATCCTTTATCCTTTGGGCTATATAAAGAGCCCTCCACCTACCTTTTTACTTACACCTAAACTTTCTAAGAGAGCAAATGCAAAGCATATAGCAAAGAGACTAAGAGCTTGCACCTTGCCCTTTTGAGAGTTCATCATCTTGAAGAGTTAAGCCTCTTTCTTAAAGTGCTTGGGTCATATGGGAGGTGTCAAAAGGGTCTTGTAGCCCAACTTTGATTAGCCCCCATTCCTAGGTTCTTGGAACATTAAGGACAACTATTTTGATAGCCATGGAGCTTACTTAGGTCCATTCATTTATTTGTTGTTAGAGAATAGAGGAGTTTAGATATTTAGCATTGTTAGTTTCAAAGTTTGTATTTATGAATGCTAGCATCTAACCCTTGTTTAATTCTTATCATGATGGTGTTTATGCTTTGTTTTAGCTAAATTGTAGAACTATTTTAGGTGGTAGTTCTTGCTTCATTTGATTTAGCATTAAGCAAAGTATACATGCACACATTTGGCATGCCCGGTGGGACTTACTCCATTGTCCTTTGCACTTAATTTCAAGTTTTTGTAGTTAAGTTTTATTTTTGGTTACTAACCCTCTTTTACACATGTTGATCTAACTTGTTTTTTTAACTTGTTTTGTTGAGTTTGCATGTGTTGGGTCTTCCTTGTAGGTATAAAGGAGGTGAAGTGCTGTCAAAATTGGAATTGATGGGAAAATTTCAAGATTTCTCCATGTTTTCATTTTTAGAGCTTACTTTTTCAACATTTTACATGCTAGTTTTGTCAATTTCTTGAAAATTTTCAATTCTTGAGCATGTAGGTTAGTGTTTGATAGTGCTGAGTCTTATATTTACATATTAATGTGGTGGGTTGCTGTCAAAATTTAATCTTGGTGAGAAAATTTCAAGATTTCATCATGTTTTCATTTTTAGAGCTTACTTTTTCAACATTTTACATGCTAGTTTTGTCAATTTCTTGAAAATTTTCAATTCTTGAGCATGTAGGTTAGTGTTTGATAGTGCTGAGTCTTCTATTTACATATTAATGTGGTGGGTTGCTGTCAAAATTTAATCTTGGTGAGAAAATTTCAAGATTTCATCATGTTTTCATTTTTAGAGCTTACTTTTTCATCATTCTACATGCTAGTTTTGTCAATTTCTTGAAAATCTTAAATTCTTGAGCATGTATGTTAATGTTTGATAGCGTTGAGTCTTCTATTCATATATTAATGTGATGGGTTGTTGTCAAAATTGAATCTTGGTTGGAAAATTTTTCCCATTTTGCAGATTAAGGGACGTTTTTTTGACATTTTTTGAGTGCATGTCAAGTGCATACCCATGAGCATAAGAGCATATGTGTAACCCATCTTCCAAAGGCCATAACTTTTGCTCCCAAACTCAAAATGACTCCATTTTTTTGAGTTGGAAAGGTATTGAAGTTAAATATGCAATGAAAACATAAATTTGAGATTTATACTTACAAAATTGTAGGTTTTTCTATTATTTTAAAACTGGTCATTTTCTAACATGTCTAATGTTTTGATGAATGTTGTATTTCCATGCTTACTTGATTTAGACCAAAGCATGTGTATGCTCTTCTCTTGCACCTTTTGGTGATCTTGAGAATCAAAAACAACTTTGATCTATATCTTTTAACATTGGGATTAAACTTGGAAACTTGATTATTCATTTTGCTTAAGGGAATGAACCTTTTACAAAGCATTTTTCAATGGTCCTTTGATTTGAAGTTTTCCATTTCTATATAGTTGGGATAAAGTTTGTGTATGCTCTTCTCTTGCACCTTAGGGTGATCTTGAGAATCAAAAGTAACTTTAGTCTTCATTTTATAACATTTGGTAAATTGGAAACTTCATCTTTCACTTTTGGTTTAAGGGAATGAACCTTTTACAAAGTATTTTTCAATGGTCCTTTGATTTGAAGTTTTCCATTTCTATATAGTTGGGATAAAGTTTGTGTATGCTCTTCTCTTGCACCTTAGGGTGATCTTGAGAATCAAAAAAACTTTAGTCTTCATTTTATAACATTTGGTAAATTGGAAACTTCATCTTTCACTTTTGGTTTAAGGGAATGAACATTTATCAAGAATTTTGTATGGTTCATTGATTGAAAAGATTTTCTTTACTTTTTAGTTGGATTATTTGTTGTGTATGCTCTTCTCTTGCATCCTTGGATGATCTTGAGAATCAAAAGCAACTCTTAATCCTCTTTTAAATAATGTGATTTTCTTGGAGAACTACTAACGCTTGAGTGCAGGACCTAAAAATGCTTGTCAAAGAAAGGAGGAACCAAAACAAAATCAAAAACTACTAATACAGTTGTTATACAGGTTGCCAAAAGGTGTTCAAGCAAACCACACCTAATTAAACAAGATAAAAAGAACAACATATTCAAAACACTTGTATTGCAGGTTTCGGAAAAGGGTACGTCCCTCTCCGCTCAACTGGAACATAACCCCTTTGGCATAACGCCTTAAGCTACAACAATGGGGGTGGTTCCAGGAACCCCAAAGTAGTCCACACAAGAGGGAACCTTGTGGATGAAACAGGAAGTGCTCCACACTACCTACTTGACTAGTGATTCCTTTGTGAGATAGCGTTACAAGTTGTCATTGTGGCGACCCCAGTGATAGTACACGTAGACGCACTAGTTGCCTACTGTTCTTGAAGGGGGTAAAGTAAAGCCGAGATACTCCCAAACTAGTCAGTGTGACTTTTTGGGTAAATCGCGCTCGCTCGTGGCAACTTTGTAACACCTAGGGCGAGAGAACCACCTAGGAGAATATACTTTGGCCAGGAGCCCACTTTGACCATTTTAAAACAGTGTTGAGTTGTGAACCTTCTTTTTGAGAAACGTGTGACGTATTACTTTTGCCTAGTTTTTACTTGCCTTAGGGCGAGGTGAAACTCTGCCGAAGTGAGGCTAACATTTTTCATCTTTTTTGATTTACTTCCTTCACATTCTTTTGACACTTTGTTGATCAAAAGAAGGGTGACTACCTTTGTGTTACCAATCGACTGTTTCTCTCACTTTTATGTCCGTTTATGCCCATCCATGTTTGCGGCTGGGTTAGTTAAACGTCTAAAGTGTGCGGAGGTGTTTTCACGTCATTGGTAGCCATTGTGATCTTGATACCCATGTCAAGGTCATCATTGTAGTTAGGCGTGGTTCATCACCATGAGACTTCCTTAGAAGAGTTAGCTTGTTTGTATCGTATCACTACAATTTTGATATTTACGTCTTGTTTCTTGTAAACTCAACATAAATACCTATATTGTATGGTTACGTTGCACACATTTTTAACTATTCCTAGCTATACTTTGAGCTTTTTAGTTCGGTTCTATTATTACCTCGATTTCAAAGAGTGCTAGGTGTTACTATTTGTGCGTGTTATATCAATAACACCTCGATATCAATACTTCACTTTCTCGCAAAGTGGGTTAACATATCTTGGTGATATTGTTGTGTCATTCACGAATTGTAATTGGCACTTTTTGAGATATAGGTCTTAATCAAGTTTGAGCTCGCTCATCGTATATCTTGATTGGGAGATCACATTGACTTCTTGTTTTTACTTACGTTTTGTTCATTTCCTTGAACTTGGCATAAGTGAAAACATCTTGTTGATCATCTTTGCATCACATTTTCATATGGTGTATTTCCTTGTTGATTGGCTTTGGGTTTCACACTCACATGATTGTTCCTTGTGATTATTCATTCAGAAAACTTATTTTCTAGGACAATCCCTTTTTATCTCATCGATATTACGTCATCATGATGTCTATTTTCCTTAGACCTTCTTCAAAAATCACACACGCATCCCCATACTTACACAATGTCTGGTTGGTTGTCCTTATGCTACCCAAATTGACATGTCACTTCCTTCCCTTTGAAGGAGTTCCATCACACTATCTAGATCTAGACATTTGTGCTTAAAACAATGCCAAAAATGACTAACTATCGTGCGGTTCCCCATACTTACAAAAATACAGAACCTAGGTTCAGCAATTCAAATCATAGGATTCCCATCACAACTAAACCTCATTTGGTTCTTCGTGCTAGAGAGCCCATACGGGTAACTCGTTCCCCACCTTCATCTCATAGTCGGTGGTATGATTTGGACACGTCTGATCCAAATTATTATTTGAGTTCCCCCCACTCTTCTTCTAATTCTAATCCAAACATTTCCTCTTCTTCTGAGGATTCCAATCCAAATATTTCCTCTGACTCTTCTGAGGATTCAGATCCAAACTACTATTTGGATTCATCTAATTCGACTCCTAAGTCATCTAATGTGACTCCTAAGTCATGGTCCTCCCTTTCTTTGCAGGATCCTCTTCATCAATCATCTAATGTGACTCTTATGTCACGGTCCTCCCTTTCTTCGTAGGACCCCTTTTATCAGTCACCCCAACGACGTCTTCTTCCTTTGAAGATACACGTGACTCCAAATCCCTCCAATCAGAAGTATAATACAATTCTTGAATCACGGTCCTCTCTTTCTTCATGCAGGACCCTTTTCATCATTCATCTAATGCGATGCTTGAATCACAGTCCTCCCCTTCTTTGCAGGACCTTCTTCATAAATCACCCCCATGGAATCTTCCTTCTTTGAAGATTCGTGTGACTCAAAGTCCTTCAAAACAAACATCTGACTTGACCCATGCATCACAATCTACAGACTTTGGACTTAATCCTACTATTTTACATATGACATACCATTGTATAGGTAGGTCCACACCACCTTCTTCTATTCCTGAGAGATCTAGCTACACATCTTCTTCATCTCTCATCTCATCTTCTTCTATCAATAATCATCAAACATCTTCTAAGTCTTCCACACCAAGTGAACCTATTTCTTCTAATAAACCCCTAGGGATCGATCAACAACTCATACCGATTGATCTCTTTCAGAATGAAGAAACAATCAGGGCATTTATAGGGGCATATGAAGATATTCCTTTAGTAGATTACAAAAAGGATTCTCTTTAGACTTTGATGCATCTGCATATTGTGAGGAAAAGGTTGATTCCTTTAATCAAGAAATGGAGGAAGAGCCTCAGATCATGCAACTTGATCCTCCTCTTATTCTTCCATCTTCACATTCTTCATTATGTGATGAAACTCCTTGGTCTTGCATAGATCCATGGCCTATCTTCTCATCACCCAATAACTCTTCGTCTATCATAATTCCTCAATCACAATCTCTTGTGGGGTCAGCACCAAGTAGCCCTTCATCTTCATCTAGGTGTGGGTCACCTTCTAGTAGCCCTCCCTCTTCTATTTGTGGGACATTTTTGAGTAGCCCACTATCTTTGATTATTGGGGCACATCTAACTAGCTCCTTATCTTCTATGTATGAATCACCCCGGGTAGTCCATCATCTTCTATTCTTGGGCCACATCCTAGGTAGTCCATCATCTTACATCTATGGGTCACGTCCTAGTAGCCTCTTCTTATCTGAATCACCCTCGGGTATTCCATCATCTTCTATTTTGGGGCCACATCCTGGTAGTCCATCATATTACATGTATGGGTCACGTCCTAGTAGCCCTTCTTCTATTCTTGGGCCACATCCTAGTAGCCCTTCATCTTCTATTTATGGGTCACGTCCTAGTAGCCCTTCTTCTTCTATTCTTGGGCCACATCCTAGTAGCCTTTCACCTTCTATCCATGGCTCACCTCCTGGTAGCCCATCCTCTTCAATTCTTGGACCGTATCCTTTTCATCTATCACATATTTCTTCTATCAATGGTTGTGGCAAGCCCACTACCATTCCTATCGTTCCTATCATCAATCATAAATTTTCACATTCTTCTCCTTCTCGAGGTCAGAAAATTCAAGCGTCAACTTATAAGAAACCCAAATAGGTTCATTATCAAGCTCAGGTCAAAACTTCCAAGAGCTCAAAATCCCCCAACAACTGGAACAATCTCAAAGTTGTAAATCAAGCGATTCAAGAACGCACATCAACATAACCATCAAGTATGGCGTAAAGTGCATAAACCTCTGGATAGGGAACTCAAGCTTCCATACAAAATCCATGTTTTAGGATAAATCACAGTCCTTTGTTGAGTGTGAACTCACCATGATTATCGAGATTGGGGAAAACATGACTCTTGATAAACAAACACGCTTAGTCTCCCTTATCAAGGAAGTCGCAAACATCGTTGTTGGATCCTATCACATAGAGTGACTTTGTTAGTAACAACGGTTCAAAATATATATATATATATATATAAAATCTAAAAATAAAAAAAAATGCAAAAATACAAAAAAAAAAACAAAAATCAAAGGTATAAAGATCAAACATTGCAATCAGGTGTTGCGTACACATGGATATTTCTTTCTTCCCTTCCTTTTTATTCTTCTGCAAGTCTTCCTACCATTTTCATCCCTTCGGTGATATTTTGGTTAGCTTATTTGCATGCATTTTGTGACATTTATCTCTATGGTATCTTTGACCCTGGTCTTTTATCACCTTGGTAAATTAAAGAACAATGACCTCATGGAGATCTATCACATTCAACATCTAATAAACTTGTTGCGAAGAAATTTTGGACATATTTGTTGACACTAGCCAATGTCATCATCACAATCACTTCCACCTCCTTCCATCAAGCCATCAGTGGTTCTTAACCCCTTGTCAAACAAGAGAGCTGAAATAAGTTTTCAGAAAGCAAAAGAATCAAAATCAAAACTCAAAAGCTAAAAGCTACAAATCAAAAAGAAAATTAATATATAACTCTCTCTTGGGGTATTTCCAATAATCTCTATCGGGGCTATGGATTCTTTGTGGTAGTAGAGCAATGTTGTGATTAGAATCAAATACATCTCCGTCGGGGCTATGGATGCTTGGCTGGCAGGAGCAATGTACGGCTATCCTTTCACCCTCCATTCACAAAATCACTTATCAAAATAAATCATTCCTACACATTGGCTAGGGTCTCTTCACTTGTTGTCTATTAAATCTTCACTTCAAGAGGTAATAAAATCCATGTGCACACACTTTGGATCTCTATGAGTAAACAGATTAGTATGTTACCAAGTGTCTTTTTGGACCTTGTTCAGACTCTTACTCTAGTCCATATCTCGTCTCACGATTTATGCCTTTGGCTAATCACTTCTTCATCGTGAGGCTTCTAAGCTACATTCATATCATTCACATCATTCTTCTACTTCGTTCAGAACATCCATGTGTATAAGATTACTTGTTTTCCATGTTTGTGGAAACCTTTGTCCCCTTCCACAAAAATAATCTTCTCCTTCCTTTCTATCATGTGCTTTTAGGCCAACTTACGCTGGGGCATCCTTGCTTCTTCCCAACACTTCATGGGTTTATGTTCACCATCATGTTGAACCTATCCATAATGGCCTTGGGTCCCATTCTACCTGTGAAGAGTTTACCTTTGAATACTCCCACCTAATCGTTGGGAATTTTTGCATCTTCACCTTTCTAGTACACACGTGGCCTTATGCCCTTGTACATCCCATCTATCTTTAGGGGGGGCATCCACGTTTCTCGTATTCTATGTACATAGTTTTCATAAAACTTTTAAAATCAACCAAAACATTCAAATATGTTAAAAAAAAAAAAATCAAAAAATATTCAAATATGTTTAAAAAAAAACTTCTAAAAATTGAAAATCATCCTACTGAAACGTCACTCTTTGGTTCTCACTTGTTCATGTGTGTTGGTTTTCTCGGATCATCTTGATCTACCTCCATCAGAACCAAAAAAGCTAGTTGCTTTACTTCATCATGTACTCTAGGGCACTTTTGGTTTCTGGTATTGTTTTCATAGTGCACATTGCTTTTCCATGGACCCAAGTGTCCTCCATTATTCCCCTTGCATGTATCCTTGCTTGGGGCACCATCATCAACCCTTGTCGTTAATTTACAACTTGTGGATCTAACTGAAAGCTTATAATAAAAACATTATATTATGTTTCTCTGTTAGTTTAGCTTGTTTACTTTCTCGTATTGCATTACATTTTGTATGTTGCATGGAGTTAGGCATCTTTCACTTTCTCGTATTGCATTGCATTTTGTATGTTGCATGGAGTTGGTACTTTCAGCAATGGACAATTGTTCGTAGTATGGCTTTTCATGTCATTCTACCTTTGTCGTATGCTTATATTTTTCATAAGGACCGATGATGTAGTTCCTATGGCAATATGATGACATCAAATTTGTTCCAAAAAAATAAGTGGCTAGAGGTTAAGCTCTTCTCTCCTCTCATCCATATTTCTTCTACACCACTTCCCTTTCACCCCTAATTCTCCCTCTCTTAGGGGCATCTTGCCTCGTCCCCATTCTTCTATCTACTTCTCATCTTTTTCGATCGTCGATCGACTTCTTCATCACCCCCATCGACACTCGAGGGGGCATCTCTCCCTCTACTAATTTTTCTTCTATCCTTCAAAATCTCTTCTGTCTCTACTATCTTTGAAGTGGCATCACTTACGCCACCCCAAAGAGGGGCAAATGTAGACACCTATAATTATGCCCAAACAATTTAAATACTTAAATTGCGCTAATTATCCCCTTTCTTAAAAATCAATGACATATCATCAAAAGCACTCATTTTCCCTCATATCATCATTAATTAATTACACTAAGCTAATTAATTAAGTTTCCTATCAAACAAATACCTAATTAATGACCTTCCCTTAATAAATCACCCTTCTACCTAGACTAATTAATTATTATTAATTAATTAGCTTTCCCTTCCATTTAACCAATAAATCAATATTTAATTGATTTAATCCCCTTATAATAGCCTAAATCATACTAATATTCCTCTAATTATCTTCTATAAACTTACATCTACCTATTAGTTAATCACCTTTGATTAATTAAAACACCCCCCAACTCCCATGACTTGCTAAACATGTATTAAACTCTTCTAAAGTAAGGTTACCTTTAATAAAGCAACCTTATCCATTCCTAATCATGTTTTACCTTTATCCCACATTCATGAGAATGTGTTGAATCCTTTATCCTTTGGGCTATATAAAGAGCCCTCCACCTACCTTTTTTACTTACACCTAAACTCTTAAGAGAGCAAATGCAAAGCATATAGCAAAGAGACTAAGAGCTTGCACCTTGCCCTTTTGAGAGTTCATCATCTTGAAGAGTTAAGCCTCTTTCTTAAAGTGCTTGGGTCATATGGGAGGTGTCAAAAGGGTCTTGTAGCCCAACTTTGATTAGCCCCCATTCCTAGGTTCTTGGAACATTAAGGAAAACTATTTTGATAGCCATGGAGCTTACTTAGGTCCATTCATTTATTTGTTGTTAGAGAATAGAGGAGTTTAGATATTTAGCATTGTTAGTTTCAAAGTTTGTATTTATGTTAGCATCAAGAAAAGTATATACCCTACCTTTGGTGTCTTTGAACACACCTAAATGTTCCTACCCTAACCTACATCATGTTTCCTAACCATATCCTATACCTTAGATACAGGAATCACCTCACCTTGTTTGATAAACCCCTAACAATGTAGATTTTCCATAGTATATGTATGCGTGCATTTGGGCATTACTACCTTGGACCCTAACCCATTACCTAGATTACTTTGAGTAGACCTTTTTCCTTTTTCCCTGTTACCCACCCTCCTCTTCATCATATTCACCTTTTAATCAAACCACTCATCGCTTTTTCCTTTTGCCTTGTCATTCCTCGATTTGAGGGGATCACCTCCACCCACACATGGGGAAACCAATTCTTATTTTTGTCGGTGTCACTTACCAATACAAGCAATGTAACAAAAAGGGGCAAAATGTAAACACCAAAATTAGGTCACACTCCCCTCATAAAATAAATACCTTAAACACATCCACCTAGCCATTGCCCCCTTCACCCCACTATAATATTAATTTAATTCATTTAATTAAATTAATTCATTATCCTCACCTTATTTATTATTTAAATATCCTAATTAGGATAATGCCCACATATCCACCTCACCTAAACACCTCATCAAGCCACCTCACCCTAAGACCTATTCTTAGTAAGTTGCCATAACTAACTAAAACCTACCCAAACCCTAAAAATCAATGCCTACATTCCCTCTAACCATATTCCCGCATGTTAGAAGGAAGCTTCCATTCTAATCCATGGGGAAAACGAAATGAGATCCTAGAAAATCAAGGGGATCTACCTAGTTTAGTAAACCTAGGAAATCCCACCCTAACCGATGTCAATTACCCTTAACCATTGTCGATTAATTTGGGAACTACCATCGGTTTACCATTTAACTCCCAAAACAACCTTATTTCGAGGTTGGCACATTTCTAAGAGAGAGAAACATCTTCTGAGAACAAGTGATGAAACCAAAGCTGCATGCAAGCAGAACCAACATCTATACAAGCATCAAAACACCCATAGCTAGTACCCAAAGCAATCACACATACCACCTGCCTTCACGAAGCATCCACGAAAGTGTCAAACTACACCAAGTTCATTCGATCACCCACCATTACCAACCAGACATCAAGCTCGTAAAAACAATAAGTTTGTTAACCTACATTGTTTCCTTATCATTTGAGCAAATCCTTTTACATTTGTTATTAGTTTCTTCTTTCATTTCCATTCCCCACCATTTTATCTCCATGAAAACTTAACTACCTCTTTACCCACACCATTGAACTATCCATACCTAGATTTTCATCATTCCTGTGCATATCCAAGATCCATACAAATCTCACCATTACCCTTCCACCTTCATCTAATCCCAGATCTATCACCCAGCCAAGTTTTATTGAGTTTTTGTACCCCGACCATACCAACGCCGGTCACCCATAACTATTGCCGGTTAACCTAAACCAACGTCGGTCTCTGTCTTATATCAAAACCCATATCGAGAGCTCCTGGAACTACTACCAAATATCCTAAGCTATCCAAAACTAGATCTTGACCAATAATAGTATCCTTCCTGACAGTGACCCTAACCTTCAGATTCAATCATAGCCTAGCCCGTTGTGAACGAATTTGCTTATTGTAGATGAATGAGATACCTAAATCATTTTAACTACATTAGGATTTATTTTATTACCAGCATTAAGTTGTTTTAAATAGTGGATTGACAATTGTCAGGAAGTATTACACTTCTTGGATCTAGCACACGCTAGCGGTAGTCCACGCACATATTGTTTAACTTTTATTTGGTGGTCTTGTGTTCCATTTCGTGTAGTTCCTCCAAGAAAAAGGAATCTCTCACGATTAGTCAGGATCGAGAATTCATATGTGTGTAACAACCTACAACCAACATCTTCAACATTATTCCTCCTACACTGTTACCCTATTTGTTTTTCATTTTCAAGAAACTTTCTAGAATCAGTGAAACAGTAGTTATAATATGGAGTATTCAGTTCAAGTAGTTTACATTTAGGAGATATATATTTGTAAAGACTATGAGTTTATAAGCGAGATCTATGGATATATATTTTTGTAGTAAATCTTAGTTTATGATATTTTTGTGAATTAATAATGTTTTGAGCTCCACACTTTGTGTTATGTGTTGCATTTATGCATAAGTTCTCGCTAATTATTCTAAGGTATGTGTGGTATAAGGTTCCTTAATTGGGACCCCTAACCACAAATACATCAAAAGAAATCACATAATGTGTTATTCAAGAAGTACACAACACACCCCATATTGTCTCACCACGAGACATGCATATATTAAAATGTAGCACTTATTTTTTATTTGTATTTCGTGTAGGGATATTTACAAGTTTTATCACAATCGATGTATTCATTCTATGATATTTTTCTCATATTTTAGTAGTCATTGATTATTAATTTAAACATATATAGATTCACTTGTGTATGTTTCCATAGGATTTCAAGGGCACAAGATTCTATAGCCTAAGCATATGAGTGTGTATGTTAGTTACATAATCTTGCTTTAGCCATCCACTATATAGATTATGTTAATTCTCACCATTTTATACTTTTAACTCATTAACAATGTTACTATACTAACTTTGAGAAATATTAACAAATTTATAAATGATTGAGGTGGCTTATTTTATCCACTTAACAGCTTTAATTTTATTTATATCCCCATACACACATCAAAGTGATATATTACATAGACATATCGTTTTGGTACAACACTAGTTACTTGATATGGTAATACTATATTTGTGTGTTTATCATTTAATGTCCATATAATAATGCTCTTATTGAGGCACGCTCCTTATGATATTTGAATTTTGACATGTTCGCCTTTATTGTTATATTTTCATTTTTGAAGTCTTTTTTATTTACCATTATTATCTTACCCTTCCTCTTTTTCTCTCTCTTATTTGGTCTTATCTCTTATCTCTATTCCCTTGTTTTCCTATAATTTTGGTATTTCTCCATAATAATATTAGTATAATAATAAGGGTTTTAAGATTCATTTTGTAGTTAGAATGTGAATAAATTTTATAACGATTGTATTGAGTCCATTGTTGGACCCATCATCGTGAGATGAAGCTTAAGCTTGAGAAAAGTTTTGAGAAGCCATTATAGTGTCAATATTCTAAACTAGGAAATTATAGCTATGGACGTGGGGTGGAACAATGGATCATCTTAGGAGAGGGGATGAGAGGAAGGGGAGAATAAATTAGGTAATTATAAAGATTAATTAATTAAATAAACTAAAGAGATATATTAATTAACTAATTATTTGTTGTGCCCTTAACATATTGCTTGTATTAGGATATCGTAGCCGACTTGTGTCTTACCATGTCATTTATACTTTCTCATGCTTAGTAGGTCGGCCTTGGTGATGGCCATAACATATGAATAGTATATATAGGGGTTAGTAGGTAGTAGTTGGGGATCATATTGAGTATTTGAGTCTTATTGTATGGTTTGGAGGTTGCCCCCTAGTAGTAGCTTAGCTATTCTACTTGAATATTGAGATCATTTATCTACAATATTGTGTTATTTTGTGTTCTATTGTTTCTTAGAATCTGAATTCTACAAGTAATTCCATTACAAGTGGTATCAGAGCAACGATCTGGGCTAAAAATAGGTTAAAAACTCTAATTTTTTTGTCTCGGCCATATCTTGCGGAAGATTGTGAATTTTTCAGATATTTTTTACCATGGTTCAGAAACATCTCAAGTAAGATCCTCTAAAAATTTAGTATATTTTGATCTATTTTTCAATAGTTATTTCCATTTTATGATTTTTCATAAATTCACTCTATAAGCCACATATTTCAGAATTTTTCAAAATAATTTATATTTTTGGAAAAATCTCAAAAAATATTAGTAGTATCTTCTTTATGTTTTTTTATTATTCGATCGAAATTTGTATCAAAACCCTAAAACCTAGGGTTTGACATCATGGTGAGAAATTCCACAAGAGCAAAAATAAGCATGTCACTTTAGGTAAAACCCCAGATAAAGATAGGGTAGTAATTGAATATTTGGAGTCAAAGGGGTAACTACAGATTCCTCATCACTAGGGTTTACCTTGATTGATCATAAGGTGAGCCAACTCGAGTATGATCTGTGAAATCTACAATCTAAGGTGGCCCTTAAAGGAGACATAGACCAAATCAATCAATGATTGGATGATATCATGCATCATTTAAAGGGTAAAAAGTCTATCCCAAATCAGCCCCAACTCAACCAAGGAGGATCTTCAGTTCAAAATAATGGGAAAAATAACCAAGTTGGATCACTTTTCCAACCCAATCAAATTCCAACTTATTTGCAACCATAGAACATGATGCCGAAAGTGGAGATGCGCAAATTTGATGGGAAGGATCCACTGAATTGGATAAATCAAATGGAGAACTTATTTGAGTTACATCAAACCCCATCAAGAAAAAAGGTGACCTTGGCATCCTTGTATCTTGAACCAGACCAATTCATCTAGTATCGATGGTTATGTGCTCAGAGGCAGAAGAATGGTCTCAGTGTCACTTGGACAATTTTTACCGAGGAGTTGTAATTGCACTATAGTTCCAGTGTTTCAGATAACTACTTTAGTCAATTGGAAAAGTTACAAAAAATAGGATTAGTCAAATATTATGTGCATCAATTCCAAAACCTATCCTTAAGGGTGGAGAATATTACAGAAGGGAATCTGAATGACATGTTTCTTGGGGGTCTTAAGGACCACATTGAGCATGAGGTATGTATGTTTAATCCACTCAATATTTCTGATTCTATTATCATGACACGTAGGGCAAAGGAAAAAAATTGCAGTAGGGAGGAAACCTTTCACTAACACCAGAGACCATAGTACCTCTTCCCCATCATTTGCTTGGCCAATTAGACTGACTCCTCAACAAATGGAAGAAAAGAGAGAAAAATGATTATGTTTTAACTATGACACCAAATATGGACCGGGACACAAATGTGTTGAGAAGAAGTTGTTCTATATTGAAGGAGGAAATGAGGATGAAGAGGAAGCTGAAATTATAGGAGATGCTTTGAGGACCCAAGTAGAAGATGAAATAGAGGATCACCTACCTATAATTTATTTCCATGCATTATCAGGTATTAGTACTCTTCAAACACTAAAATTTGTTGGCTATCTCAAAAAATAGAAGGTGGCGTGTTGAATGACTCAAGGAGTACTCATAACTTCATAAATAGTTATATAGTTTCCTACCTCAATTGTTTTATTTACCCAGGCTCCATAAATGCAAGTTATGATTGCAAATGGTGGGATAGTAAAGTGCACAAGAAAGTTTCATAGTATCAATATTTCCATGGGGACTACATGGTATACTTGCCTATGTTTACTATTTCTATGGGAGAGGAAGTTATTGTTTTGGGTGTCCAATGGCTCACAACCTTGGGTACCTTAGAGATGAATTTCCAAGAATAGTTCATGCAATTTCATTAAGAAGGAACAATACAATTGAAAGGGATGGTAGCTAAGTCTCCACATTATTAGCTCTCATTAGATGTAGAAGGTTCTCGAAAGGAGCAGATAGATTTGTAGAAAAGCTATTTTGCATAGAGGTACAAAATACAGTCTTCAATTCCACTCGAATCTTTAGAAGATTGTTGATTCTCACTCATCTATTTTTGATGTAATTCCAAAGGGAATACCACTAGTTATGGATCATGATCATGTCATTTGACTGATTCCAGGGATCCAACCACCTAACATTAGACCATATAGATACCCATATTCCTAGAAAAGTGAGATCGAGAAAATTGTGCAGGAAATGTTGAAGGCGAGGTATCATCGGGGAATAGCCGAGAGCGCATATTGATTTCCAGTGGTCATGGTACGTAAGAAGGATGAAACATGGAGGATGTGTCCAAATTACCGAGAACTCAATAAGTAAACCATCAAAGATAAGTTCCCTATTCTAGTAATTGATTATTTATTTGATGAATTGCATGGTGTTATTTATTTCACAAAATTGGATCTTTGTTCAGGTACCATCAAATTAGAATAAGAGAGGAATATGTTCATAAAATGGATTTCAGAACTCATGAGGGCTATTATGAGTTTTTGGTAAGGCCCTTTGGTCTTACAAATGCTCCCTCAATGTTTCAAATCTTGATGAACACTATTTTTAGGCCATTTTAAAGGAAATTTGTATTAGTTTTCTTTGATGACATATTGATTTATAGTAAGACATGGGAAGAACACTTGCAACATGTAGATAAAGTGTTAGAAGTTTTGGAGAAACATAAGCTTTATGTAAAGCCATCCAAATTTTCTTTTGGTGTACAAGAGGTAGATTATTTGGGTCACATTGTATCTCATGAAGGTGCGAAAGTTGATCCTCGGAAGATCAAAACTATGGTGGAATGGCCAAGGCCCAAAACTCTCAAAAATATTTGAGGGTTTCTATGACTAATAGGGTACTACATAAGATTTGTGAGGGGATATGGTAGAATCACAGCTCCACTCACTACATTGCTAAAGAATGATGCCTTCCATTAGATAGATGAAGCCACTAAATCCTTTGAGTAGTTGAAGGAAGCCATGTGCACCACCCCATTTTGGCTACTCTTGAGTTCTTAAAAACCTTCATTGTGAGTGTGACACTTCAGGATTAGGATTGGGAGTAGTTCTAATGTAGGAAGGAAGACCAATTGCATTTGAGAGTCACTAATTCAAAGGAAAATATCTTCTCAAACCTGTCTATGAGAAAGAAATGATGGCTATTCTTCATGTGGTCAAGAAATGGAGGCTCTACCTAATGGGTAGAAACTTCAAGGTGAAAACTGATCATGATAGTCTCAAATAATTTTTGAGCAACTATTATCATCTGAGGAAAACAAAAGTGGGTAACAAAATTTTTTGGTTATGATTTTGAAATCATATACAAAAAGGGTACAAAAAATGTAGTATTTGATTCATTGTCCGTAGAAGAGATAAATCCACAGATGCATTACTATGTGCAATATCCATGTTGAAGGCTGATTGGGTAGATGAAGCAAGATTGAAATGGGATCAAAACAAGGATACACAATCTCTAATATAGAATATCAAGCAAGTTTCTATAACATCTAAAAAATTGAGTGGAAAGGTAATGCCCTATGGTATAAGGACATGTTATACTTGTGCAAATATTCTGAGTTGAAGCATAAGATTCTTGTATAGCTACATGCATCGCCTATTGGAGGACACTCTAGGTTTTTGAAGACATGTCATATAATAAAAAGAGAATTATTTTGGGAAGGAATCAAGGGTGATGTACAAAATTTTGTATCAAAGTGTTCGATGTACCAAATGAAACAAAGGTGAAACCATTAAGACATCAGTCTATTGTAAACCATTACCAATTCAAATCTAAAGGTGGGAGGAGGTCTCCAAGGATTTCATTATAGGGTTTCCTTGTTCGAGGGTAAGAATGTTATTTTGGTGAATGTGGATAGGCTCAAAAAATATGCCCATTTTTGCCATGTCACACCCATTTGCAGCCAGTATAGTCATAACTATTTCTTTGAAGATAGTTCAAAAGCTACATAGAACCCCAAAGATAATTGTAAGTGATTGTGATCCTCTTTTCATGAGTAATTTTTAGACAAGATTATTTGCATGTTTGTATACTCATTTATCTCATAGTTCATCTTACCATCCTCAAATTGATGGGCAAAAGGAAGTGGTCAACAAATTCTTAAAGGGGTATCTACGTTGTTTTGTATTAGATAAGCAAGAACGTTGGGTTAAATGGCTACCACTTGTAGAATGGTGGTATAACACATCTTTTCATACCTCTTCTCAAATGACCCCATTTTTAGCATTATATGGTTACCATCCACCATCTATCACTTCTTCCTTGAGGGTGAAAACTAAGGTTAGAGATGTTGAGGAACACATTCAACATCAACAATAGGTTTTGGCTGGTTTGAGGGAGAATTTGGTGTTAGCACAAAACATGATGAAACAACAAGTAGATCAACACCGTAGTGAAAGAAATTTTGAAATTGGTGACAGGGTTTTGTACGTCTATAACCTTACAAGAAGATGTCCTTGAAGCAATAGAAAAAGGACAACAAAATTGCTCCTAAATATTATGGTCCTTATCAGGTTCTATAGAAAATTAGAAGTGTTGCTATATATAGATATGCTCATGTAGAAGAAAAGGGCGTCAAGGGAGATATTAAGAGAGGCCGAGAAGAGGGAGAGGAGAGGCTGAAGCTCTACAAAAATAGTAGTAGATTCAATGGGTTGAGGTTATCATTAGGAGGATTGTAGGAGAGATGGTATATCTAGAGGGATGGTTCTATGAACATCTTTGTAACTGGAAACATAGTTTAGGATTACGATGTATAAGTTTTATCTCGCATTAAGACATTTGATTTGTAATGACCTTGAGGAATGTAATGTGGTTACCGAATAGAGAGTAATACAAATATATGGCTTTGTTTTAAAATATATACATTGTTCATGGGGTATAAACCCTATTGCCTTTTCTTTTGTATCATCGTATATGTTATCTGCATTGGATATTTTCCTTGTTATCTAAATGAATGTGTGGTTCTTTCCATTCTCGCATATAAGCTTCTATCAAAGGGGATGTATTATCACAAAACTAACATAAAGGAGGGGCTTGACACCCACATGTGCGTCGGGTGAGATCACAATTCCCATTAGGTGATAGGCCAATGCGCATGGGATTAGGCTATTGTTTCTAAGGACATAAAAAATGACTACATATTGGTTACATTTTTTAGACCTCCTTTTGAAGTTATTGTGAGACATGGCATACATATTGGTTCCCGTGATGCATGATGATAGAACTTCCGACCTTGGAGAATGTTGAAACATGGTTTAGGAGCACGGATGATGAGTTTTCTCAAAGATTCAAATGCAGGACCTTTTGAGTTAGATGCATGTAGATGAGAAGAAGAGCACTTGTACCATGAGTTGTATGAAAATTTCTTTTGTTGGTTTATGGAGAATTGTATGAATGGCTTTCAGGGATATGCATCCAAATCAAGCTAGTATTATAGATCACGTGTATGGACCCAAGATTATTACCAGAAGCTACAAGATGTGGATCTAATTTTGACGCATGATGTCGATCACTAATGGAAAGGGGTGTTGACCAGTTATACTCTAGAATACACCATTTCTACATAGTATTTCCCAAGGTAATCGATCTTGAGTTTCGAGGAACCGATAGGATCATTTTTTTGTGCTATCCCTTTAGATATGAAGATCTTGGTCATTACCCAAAGTCTAGAGGCATTTCCTATGGCCGGATAAGCTTCTCTCGAGCACCGGGTGAGGAAGATAGGGCAGGAAGATGGACAGATATTGCATGAAAGGGAAAGGTAAGAGAGATGACTCAAGTATAGTAAAGCTCATGAAAGGGATATGTCTAAACAATGTGAGGTTGTAGGTGTGATGGATCTATGGAGGAAAAAATACCAAAAGGAGTTGAGGTTCATGCAGAGGATGTGGAACTTGAGAATTCCCGTGTTACCCCATCTTATTAAGTGTGGGAGAGAAGCCCCTTTAGCTTCTAATGAGATTTCGTCACATGGAGAAAGGAGATCCATCGATGCACATATCCGAACCCACCTAGTGACCAACCCCGCATTTGGTTTTCTACATCAAGGAAGAAATATTGCTAATACGGTTAGTATTGGTGGAAGTAATTGATTTACACCTAGGAGATATAATTTCTTGTTTGGGAAATCCATGGCTACGTAAACCCTCCCTATTAGAAGGAATTTTGGATAAGGTGAAAATACACAAGGTTTGGGTATCACATCTGGAAGTGGCATGGGACACACAACTGGAAGTGGGACAATATCAAAAACCATCGATGTGTAGTTCAGTGATACATTGGGGACACTAGGTGTGACAACTTCAGGCCATTTTCTAACTACAGGAGGTGGATCTAGTGGTGTAAGAGCTAGAGGACTTGGTGGGTCAGAGGGACAAGACCTGGTGGGTCTAGTGGATCTGGTGGTAGAGGAAACACAGGAGGAAACCAAGGTTTTGGGTCAAGTGGAAAAGGGCCTCAGCCACCCCCACAAGTGTGGCTACGTAACATGTGCACAAGTGTAAATTTATATGGCATGTGAAGGGAATCACTACCCCGAGAGATAAAATCAAGTCGGTTTACCATGACATTTCAAGGGCGTACGCATATTGGTACTGTAAGTATGACCCCCACCAGATGGTTGTGGATTACACTACATTGAAGAATGTCTTCCTATCAAAGTTCCATATCCCTAAGTTCGAGAAAAAAAGCATCAATTCCCTAAAGGAGATTTAACAAGGAATGGCAGAGAGTGTTTGGGAGTATGATGCACACTTCAAAACTATCATATGACATTCACCCTTCTTAAAGATGCTCAATGGTTCATTGGAGGGTTAATAACACCGTTTAGAAGAGAATTTTTCATTTGGGATAAGACTTTCTACAGCCCACTCCCAAGGCCTTGGAAGTTGCCTTGCACACTAAGGTCAAGGTTTTAGGATCGCTTGATACTAGTGTTAGCCATTTTCGGAGGCTCAAATTGTTGCAATGGCCAAGTAGAGAAGCTTTATACAAATTCAACACATGAGGTTTGTAGTGGGATTTGGTGCATAAATTTTGGAGTGGAGGGGCATGCAAAATATATTTGCCCTTAGAAATCAATAAGCGCATGGCATAGCAGATATCTATGAGATTTTCCATGGGGATCATGATGTAAATAGATGTCCTCTACTATAGCCTGCAATCCACAATAATGTTTCTTTCTATTACAAGATTTGTACCTCTATGACCCATGATACCGTAGATTACAAGATGATTGACCAGATTCATGATGCTATTGATCTTGTTGTGTGCCAAACTAACCTTACATGTAGTTCCAAGGATTATGATCATTGCTATGAAGGGCGTGTAGAGGGAGGAGTGCATGGAAGAGGCTTTTATGGTCACAATAACCATAGCAGAGGAAGAGGTGAGTTCCTGTGAGGAACCTATTATAATTGTGGGTCTACATAGCATTATAAGTGTGAGTGTCCCGATCTATCATAGTTCTCATGGTGTGGAAAAAGCATGAGTATGAGGAATGCCCCGAGTTGTTTGAGTACATGAGCCAACAACACTGGAAGGAAAAAGGTGTTGGGATGGTGAGCATAAAGAAGGCTGACCCACAATGGATGCCAAGAGTGGCACGTGAGTTAGGATTAGAACATGTACTAGTGATAATGTGAGCAAAGGTTATGCGTGCAAGGGAGATGCCAAGGAAAAAATTGGTTGTTAGGGAAGAAGTGGTACATGGGAAGTATCTAGATCCTACTCATCAGAAGGAAGTGTAACAAGAGATTATGGATGTGATTTGGGGATTACAAGGAGAGATCCAGTGTCTAAAGGAGCAATCAAGGTAGTTAGAGAAAAGGAAGAATGTTGAGGCTCCACAAAAGGATCTGGATGAGGTTAGGGAAGTGTGTAAAATGTTAAGGTAGGATAATATCATTCCTCTTAGGATAATGGTTACGGGAGAAGGTACCACACGTCGGGAGAGAGCGAAAAGGAAGGTTCTACATGCCAACCTTCCTCCTCGCAACCTTGAATAAGATCAAGAGATTACATTAAATATAGTTGTTGATGGGTGGATTCTAAGAAATATCCCCATCAACACAGAGTGGAGCTTAATGTTATCACCTTGATGCATGGCATCAAATGGGAAGCCCACATTACAACCATCTTCGAATGTGTTGTATATGGCAAACAAGACAAAGGAAATTCCCATTAGAGTCTTGAAAGATGTGTTTATCACTATTCAAGGGCCAAGTTCACTGGGAATTTGAAATCTTGGCACTGCTCACAAGTGGATAATTTCCCAAGATTACTTGGGCACCCTTGGTGTTACAAAAATAATGTTGGCATGTGGTTTAATAAGGGGTATATAAATTTTGAGATTAAGGAGGAATGGGTCAACATCCCTCGATGGATGGAAAATCATCACCCTATACCGAGCCCTTAGGAGAGGAAGTCCTCGACGTAATCTATGTGCACTCCATCGAGATCCTAAAATAATTCATCCTATAAATGAGTTATCCAATTTAAAGATTCTTAGTCGATGAGTGATATGACTATCATAGCATGTGAAAATTGGTGCACGGGATGTATGAGTTTATTGGGTGACAAATTGAGGATCTGTAATAAGGGTGACAAAGGCACGCTTATTCAAGCACCCGGAAGAAAGAAGCTGCTAAGTTACTTAAGAGGAGTAAACCCGATGATTTTTACAAGAAATGGAAGCTCAGTGGAAAAATGAGGATGAAAGGAGAAGTATGCTCAGTTATAACTTTCTCAAGACTACAATGCATTAGTGGGAAACACATCGTGAGAGTCTCCTAGAGTGGCACGAGGTAAGAGTCACATTCTCTATAAGATTCTACAGAAGCAATGTGCCCACTGTTATCTAAGACTACCATGGAAAATAACCCACCTCTTCCCATATCTAAGCATGTGAGAAGGCCTGGATGGAGGGCACAAAATATTTACCACCTTTGTTATGGGTGCATAAGTTATATTCCACCTTACAGGGTTATGCACGTGCATGGTATATTCACTCAGAGACACACCATCAGATAAGGAATTGGTAGGAGTTAATGGATGATCTCATTCAATCATTTGAGTATTGAATTACCAAGCCATTAGTGGATAAGGCATTGTGATTTTTCAAGCACCTTATAATAGGAGATAGTGCCATGGCAAAAGATAGGCTACTAGATTTTTGGGTGAACCTAGTTTGGAGACGCCTTTTATGAAGAGGAATCATAAGAGATACAACTTGAGCACGCATGTATGGAAAAGGAAAAAGGAAAAATGGTCTATGTAGTAGATGGTGAAGAGATGGAAATTTTGGATGTTAACCATTTTGTAGGTATGTGTGAAGTCATAGATAGCACTAATGAGTGAGCACGTGCCTACCATGAGCCCTTGAAAATGAAGAAGGTTAACATTGGCTTAGAGGTAGAACCTAAGGAAGCTATCATTGGGGACTATTGGTGAGAAATGAATTTTCAAAGATCATTGATCTGTTGCGCGAGTTCCAGGATTTGTTCCCATGTGGGTACCATGAACTCAAAGGCATCCACCATTCCTTGGGGGAGATGAGGATAAAGTTGAAGGAAGGTGCACACCCGATTTGGAAGAGGCCTTATTAGATGAATCCAAACTTGTGTGTATGGGTCAAGGAGGAAATAGATAAGATGATCACTTCAGAATCATTGAGGCTATGGAGGAATCAAAATGGATAAGCCTAATGGTCATTAGTATCAAGAAGGATGGAAGAATAAGGATCTATGTTGACTACAGGACCTGAATGCAATATGTGTCATCAATCCTTTCCCAACCCCCTTTACTGAAGAAATTATGGAGAGAGTATCTAGCCGCGAGGTCTACTCTTTCATGAATGGATTCTCAGGGCATCATCATGTCAGGATTGCAAAGGAAGACCATAGAAAGAAAAATTTCACCACTGAGTGGGGAAGATTTTCCTATACAGTCATGCCTTTTGGATTGAAAAATGTGCCTGTTGTATTCTCGCACATTTTGGTACAAGTATTTCAGGACTTCATCCACAAGTTTATTCAAGTCTACCTGGATGAATGGACTATGTATGGGCTGGTAAAAGACCATTATGACAATTTGAGGTTGATGTTTGAGAGATGTTGGCAATTGAGGATATCCCTCAACATTAAGAATTTTTTTTTGGTACTCCATTTGGAGCCCTATTGGGACATATTATATGTAAGGAGGGCTTGTTAGTAGATCCCTTGCAAAAGTTGTTGTTATTGTGGGATTGGGAGAGCCTACTAGTCAAAGCGTAGTGCATGCAGATTTCTTGGGCATATGGGGTACTACAGAAGTTCATTAAATTATATGCCAAGATTGTTGCACCCTTGGAAGAATTGCTAAATCACAAGAGTTCCTTTCATTGGGGAGAGGCGCAATGAAAGGCATTTGACACTTTGAAGGATAGACTTGTCACTATGCCCATACTATGTTTTCCTTCTTGGGATAATCCTTTCCATGTGCATGTTGATGCCTCAGAACAACCATTAGAGTAGTACTAGCACAACCTGGTGAGGGATTGTTGATCACCCTTTGTGTTTTGCAAGTAGAAGTTAACACCAAAAAAAAATTATACCACTACCGAGCATGAGCCACATCAATGATCTACGCGTTGCATAAGTTCAAGCATATCTCACCGGCAACACCTTTTATATTCTACATAGACCACATGGCATTGAGGTATTTCATAAATAAGCTCATTTTACAAGGGTGTATATGTCATTAGGTCCTATTATTTCAAGAGTTTGAGTTCACGGTGGTTGTAAAACTAGGAAAAAGTAATTCAAGACCTGATCACTTATCGATAATTGAATCAGGAGAGGATGCGTAGATTATTAAGGATACAATGCCGGATACGTAACTATTTAGGTTACAACATGCACCCTCAGATTTAGAAAATATTGTGGTATTCTTAAAACAGGTTTGGCACCAGACAAGATGAAGGCTTTGGAGAGAAAACAGTTAGCAATATGTGTCACACCCTACATGTTGATTAGTGGAGATCTGTACAAATTAGGCCATAATGAGGTTCTACGTTGATACATATTAGAACATGAGCATGTAGTGATTATGGAGGAAGCGCATGGTGGGATTGCAGGAGGGAACTATGCAGAAATTCAACCACGTGAACTTTTCTACTGGCATCGGGCTTTAGTGGGAAACCATCTACCAGGATTGTATTGAATTTTTCAAGGCCTGCGACCATTTTCAGCACCTAGGAAAACCTAGAAAGAGGGATGAGATTCCATTAAGGTTGATAGCCAACGTAGAGCCATTTGAAAAATGGGCAATTGACTTTGTAGGGCCAATTTCACCTACCACACGAAGGACTGGTTCACGCTACATCATTACTTGCACTGATTACTTGACAAGATGGGTAGAAGCAATGCCTACAAAGGATTGCACTACAGTGACAACTACTAGATTTTTATGGGAAAACATAATCAGCATGTATGGATGTCCTTTGAGCTTGACTAGTGATAGGGGTACACATTTTCTCAATGAAACAAGTCGAGGATTACATTCCACAGAATTTATGGTGGCCCATCACAAGACTACCCCTTATCACCCTCAAGTGAATGGAACTGCTAAGGCATTTAACAAGATACTAAGTCACATGTTGACCAAGATTT
This sequence comes from Taxus wallichiana var. yunnanensis, assembly GCA_018340775.1. Classification (NCBI taxonomy): domain Eukaryota; kingdom Viridiplantae; phylum Streptophyta; class Pinopsida; order Cupressales; family Taxaceae; genus Taxus; species Taxus wallichiana. The sequence continues at coordinate 945,924,226 of CM031235.1, forward strand.
GTGATGTCGGAAGACAAGATTGGGATGAAAAAGTATCAGCCATTCTATGGGCATACAAGACAACCTACAAAATATTGAACAAGGCCACACCATTTCAGTTGGTGTTTAGTGCAGAGGTTGTTTTGGCCATTAAATTAATGTTACCATCATTGTGTATAGTGTGCACAATAGGTTTAGATGATGAACAAGCATTCTCAGGAAAGGATTGAAAAATTGATGTAGTTAGACAAAATGTGATCACTTTCTAGATGGAGTTAGAAGACTGAAAAGGATAGACAAAAGGCATGGCATGATCATCATATCAAGAACAAAAATTTTGAGGTCGGGTAGATGGTTTTGTTGTATGATTCCAAGTTTTACACGATCTAGGAAATTAAAATTCCATTAGTTGGGCCCTTACATCATCTCATACATCCTTTTATTCGGGCACATGTCGATTCTGAAAGCCTTTGGATGGGACAAAACAACCTAGCCATTTCAATGGGAGTAGGCTGAAGCCCTACTATAAATAAGCCTTCCTTGTGTTTGTAAATAAGGAAGTATTGCCAGTTAGATTATAATTTCCCTTTATGCATTTTTTTCTTTTCTTTGTGTTTCCCTTTCTCATTGCTTGTTCCTTTCCATTGTTTTGTTTTGCACCTTGTGCATTGGTAACCACATTATTTTCAAAAGGTTGTGTATGCGCAGAGGACCGTGCATCTATTTTAGTGTGGGGTAGAGTAGTTCAAGGTGAAGTATAAGTTGCAGTAAAAAGTTAAATGGCCCGGTTGAAGGATAGAAAGCGCATGGAAAAATGGTGGACGAGAATGGTTGGTTTCAGGATAAGGCTTTATAAAGACACATACAAAGAAGGAAAAGTGTAGGAACAACATGAGGTAGGTGAGGGAAAAAATCATGTAAAGGATAGAAGAGGTGCCTTTAGTGCATGCACACACGCATAATAAGAGTCTTCTTCGTAAGGATTTTTACACATTAGAAGGTTGTACAAAGTTTTTCATAGGATTAGGCACATGGGTAAGGGTGCTTAAGGTCGATTTAGTGGAAAAATCCACATTTAATGCTAAGTATGTTGGTAGGTGGCATAGAATTTATTGTTGGAAAGAAGGAAAAATATAAGTATGAGGTCGGAGAATCATTATTTTACCTTACGATTATGAAGTGGAAGAGCTCTTGCAACTAGGGCATCCAAAGAGATTTTTGTGAAGGAAGAAGAATCATAGATATCTAAGTGTGCAACTAGGTTGATTTGTGAACCAGAGTGGAAGGAGTACATGGGTGTGGGAGAGTTCTTTTGGATTACACCATCTTGTGGAAGGGTTTTCCTAGTTAGGGTTTGATAGCTAGGTCACAGGGTAGGTGGATTCTTCCCAGTGGAGCCTTAGAGTTGAGCATAGTAGAAGATCGATCAAGAGAGAATTTAAGTTTTAACCCAACAAGTAGAATGACACCAAAGAAGGAAACCATCTCACCAAAGAAACAGAAGGGCAAGGGAAAAGGAAAAAATCACTATCGTTGTAGTTCCAATGAAGAGTGGTATACAAAGATGTAGTACCCAGATGGAGTGTTTCTAGAAAAATAGTGGGAATCAAACTTAAGTAAGATGGTTGTAAGTGACTACAATCATCACATGAAGCACTACAGAAAAAGAGATGGCATTGGAACTAGTTCATCCAACTAACAAGAGGACACTAGAAGGAATTTCGATCTATAGTGATAAAGTGAAGGTGAAGTTGGAAAAGGTTGGGTTACTGCAACTATATGAGTTGCCCTATTTTGGCAAGCCTAAGTAGTTATACCATTGGTTGATGTTGTACATACACGAAGACCACTTCTATTTTGTAGGCCACAAAATTGCATAACTCCTCAATTCATATCAAATTTCACTGGCTTGATTTGTGAAGGAGACTCCATAGATGACAACTTGGATGATAAGGAGGCCATCAAGAAAACTATGGAGGATTATGACTACAAAAAGGGTTCATGTTATTTTGATATCATAGATATCCCCAACCCTGTTATGAGAATGGTCCATGTGCACTTGGTTACCAAGCTGAATTATTAAGAAAGGTGGACACAAATGAACAAGGCATGGTTGAATGTATGCCGAAGATTTCTGAAGGCATCATTTACAACTTATCTACCTACATTACAGATGATATCATTAGCAAGCGTGCGGAAGGAGAGAAGATATTGTTTGGAAACATTCTCCTCACCATTGTCTTCTCGAGAGATTGGAGTGCCGATGGGCTAGAGAAGTTCATATGGGAGTATCCAGAAGAAAATCCCTCACCCATGAAAAGGTTTGAGAAATATACTTGTGAGACCATGACAACCACTCACAAGGCACGCTTGGAAAAATGGTACAAGCAGATGCATGATGTATTTGGGGTAGAGTGGAGGATACAAGTATTTTCCCATGCTCGTAGATAGGGAAGTGGAGTTTTCTATATCAACATTTTTGTATTGGCTAGTTTACCTTAACAGATGGGACTAAGAGTCCATGGTGTAAGCTACCATTTTCTTTCACCACGCAATACTTCCAAGCAGGGGTTAACCATTTTAAGGAGGCCAAGAGACTAAGGTTTGACCTTAGTGAGGTAGATCAAGACCACCGTGAGCTGCATCGAAAGCTCATATATCCAAATAAGCATGCATATGTGGAGAAATATGTCTCCCACGAAGTGCAGATGATAAAACCAATAACACTATCGATAGTCGAAAGAACTATACAACAAGGGTATATCTGTGCATAAGGCCAAATTTTGAGAAGGGAACCTACCTAGAAAATTATTTCTCCATTCCAAAAGACCCCATAGGAAGAAATAAGGCTGCACCAAAGAAGAGGGAGAGAGAAGATGTGCAAGAGAAGAAGGCACCAAGTGTGCAGACAACACAATCTATGGGCGTGCTAGAAACAAGCGCTAAGCCAATCACTTACATGTGCAGGAAGAAGTCCCCAATCAAGGAGAAGACCCCAGAAGAAGAGATGCCAAAGAAGAGGATCCCCTCACAAGAGAAGAGTCACTAAGGAAGGAGTCACCCACTGAAGAGAAAGAGAGGGAAGAATCTCCTATACTAGAATCACTAGTTAGGAAGAAACAAAGGTGGCGAGAAAGGGAAGACTCAGAAGAAACAAAGGACTTAGAGGCCTACAGGGGTGAGAAGGACAATGATGAGGATGAAGAAGTTCATAATCATCCCATGTATGATATACATGATTTAGAAGAAGAAGGAAGCAAAGGAAGAATGGCGAGGAAGAAGTAAATGCTCAAGGAAAGGGGGTGAGCAAAGAAGTAAACATAAGAGATCAAAGGACCCCAAGCCTCACCAAGGAACAAATAGAAGAATTTGAGGAGAGAGAAGTGGTAGGCATAAAAAATTTAGTGGAAACATTAGTGGAACATGAAGTAGAGTGAAGCCTAGATGAAAGATTGGAAGGAGATTGAGGAATGAAAGCATGAGATTTCCAAGGAGCATGAAGAAGCAAAGTGGTAGAAAAGGGAAAGGAATGGGTTACATCAATGATCTAATCAAGATGTTATGCATGCACTTCTAGAACATCATGCCAACATAAAAACTCCTATCCATGCCCTCATTTGATGTAGAAGGTGCATACCCATGAACCAGAAAATGCTATCTTAGGCGTTTGAATCCCATGTCGATGAACCTGAGTTTGAGGTAAGCCAAGGGGCACTAATGAAGATTCCAGAGACAAAAGGGATAAACCCTTGGTTAATGCTCAACAATTGTCAAATGAGAAATTTTGTAATGCACTCAACAAAGTTTCAGTTGAGGTTGAGGCCAAATTTTTGGAAGGATGATAGGGTGATATTCCTAGAGGCGGAGTTGGAGAAGAAGGAGGAGGAGCTTCTCAAGAAAACAAGAACTTGAAACAAGAAGAACTGATCAACGCGTAGTTAAGGCATGAATTGAAATAGGAAAAGGAAAGGGTGCATGAAGTATACAAGAAAATAGAAATGATTACGGATGTTATTATTTTGAAGCATCTAGACCTAGCGCCATTGAGAAAAAATATGAATCAAACTTACAGTGCTTGGAGGATTTGACTCACATCCTCACTATGGAGAGGTAACCACTCACCTTAGAGTCTAGAAGAAGAAGTGCACGCACCAAGAGAGAGAAGAAAAGATGAAGGTCATAGGATTATTTCTCAGGTATACCAAACTCCTTGCCGATGTGAAGGTCATTACACAAGTTGTTGAAGTTGCTATGATAATTGTGTTAATAGAGATAGAGTAGCAAGCATCTTGGTTGCTACACATGAGATGAAACTCAAGGAGTTATAGGAGAAGAATAAGGGGAACAAAGCAGTGGGATAGGATCTTGGCCAGGTGGAGAAGAAATCAAAGGCTATCAAGACCTTGTGGGGCTTGGATCAAAAACTAGCTTAAGGAATTATACCCCAGATCACCTCACAAGATGGACGCCCTCGAGGATTTGGGAAAAAAACTGGAAGGAATTGTTGAAATGATGAGAACCAAGGGGAAGGCTAAGCTTTGAGGAGGTAATAACCCTAGTGGGTGACCTCTATTAAGCACCGCAAAGTGAGACTAATGCCTGGGAGAAGCTAGAGGTAGATATAGGGAAGGATTTCCCTCTCCTCCTTCAACAATGAACATGTTCTCCTTCATTTCCCCATTCTTTCATTATTTCTCCCAATTATTCATTCCTTCATTTTTTCCAACTATTCAGATCCCACCATTCTTTATTCATTGAAGAGAAGTGTTTCCAGGATGGAGAACATGCTTAGTGTGGGGTGATGTTGGGCCTCAGAATATTGGCTAAGTACAAGAAGGCGCGTGGGCGTGCGGGGCCTATATGAAGAAGGGCACACAAGGTAAAGGCATGTAGGATAGGGTTTTAGAAGGGTTTATCATAACCCAAGGCACACATGCAAGGAAAAGGAAAGGGTTTTAGGACTTAGCCATATTCAGCATTTAAGGAAGCACATGAGAAAAGCATGACCCAACTGAGCATGTGGAGTGGATAAGGTGCCAGCCTAGAAACTCGATGGTCAAGGAAGGAATATTCCATGTGATGGAAGGATCCAGAAAGACATCATTGTAGAAAGTGGAGAGCTCAGATGGGAAGAAGCATGCTCCATTAAAAACCACATGGACACTTGACAACCGATCTATTACTTCAGTAGGCATGGCGGTGGATGCTAAAGCTATATATAGAGATGCTTAGGTAGAAGAAAAGGGTGTCAAGAGGAGATATCAAGAGAGGTTGAGAAGAGGAGAGGAGAGGTGAAGCTCTATAGAAATAGTAGTAGATTCTATGGGTTAAGGTTCTCATTAGGAGGACAGTAGGAGAGATGGCATATCTAGAGGGATGGGTCTATGAACATCTTTGTAATCTAGAAATCATAGTTTAGGATTCTGATGTATAAGTCTTATCTACATTAAGACATTTGGTCTATAATGACCTTGAGGAATGTAATGTGGTTATTGAATAGAGAGTAATATGAATATATGGCTTTCTTTTAAAATATATACATTGTTCATGGGTATAAACCCTAGTTCCTTTTCTTTGTATTATCAGATCTATTATCTGTTTGATATTTTCCTTGTTATCTGAATGAATGCATGGTTCTTTCCCTTCTTACATCTAAGATTCTATCAGTAGGGGATGTATTCTCACAAAAATAACATAAAGGAGGGCTTGGCACCCGCGCGTGCCTTGGGTGAGCACCCGGCCTGGTTGGGGATAGACAGACGACGCGCATGGGATTAGACTGTTGTTTCTAAGGACATAAAAATGACTACACTACTACTAAACTACTCCTAGGAAGGGAAATGTAGATACCTAGCACTAATTTATGATTCTAAGGGACCATGGAGAGGAGATTCATAAAATGGAAATCCTACAAAAAGAAGGTGATAACACCAAACTTAAGGGGAAAGACACTTTTAAGTGAGGAAAAATGGAGGAAAATAAAGGTGGAGAGGGAAGAAATGAAATCCATAGTCCAGAGCCACATTTAAACTCTCAATTGTATATTATGCATAATAGAAATAAACCCTGCAATATAAATAAACATACAAAATATACCTGCAAGAAAATCAAGAGGTAAGAAAATGCAACAAATCACTAGCTAGGGTAGAATAATAGCCACAAAAAGTACTAAATTTATTTAAGATGATGAACATATCATTATAATGGAGGAAGAAGGTATAAAAACAATTCAGAATCACAATCCAAGGACTACAACTCAATAACACTTGTGCATTACTTTTCAATGATGTCGTTGCATTTTAAAAGTATCCAACACTTACAAATGAGTGTCTTTTACATTTTGTAGAAAATGGGAAAGAGAAAGAGATAGGTTAAATTAGAGGGAATTCAAATTTACACCTTCACCCACCAACATCATGCATTAAATCTCTGAAAATTGGTATGGTAACCATTACATCACCATTCCTCCATGGTGCATTGCTTGCAAAAAGTAAGAATGGGCACCATACCTCATTAAAATCAGTTATTGTGAAAGTTGGATCTATTCATTTCAATGTTGAAGATGTTTTCCTATTTTTCCCCCACCTACTCTCACCTAACTCATGATTTTATTTTTCCATGGTGAAGAGAATGAAAATACCTTTCCAATGATATAATGTTTTTCCAAATTTGGACAATCTTGGCAAAACATATGCCCATGCGGATCCAAGGGTGTTCTGAAGGAACACATGTTCTCTTGAATTTTCCCAGTCCCACACTAAACTCATTTTTCCATTTTCTCCTTTAGTGTGAATGATTTGGGTTTTTGGGTAACTTGGGGAACTTATGAACTAGTTTTATGTGTGCCTTTTATCTTTGTTTTATCTACATTGCTTTGGCATTATGTGTTGAGCGGATCATTGGCATGGGGTGGAACTTAGGAATTTTTCCACTCGGAGCTTAGCTTCCCGCATACCCTCATTATCCTAACTTTAACATCTACCACACTTCAACTTCCTTCTCCTCACTTTTTGATTGGCATGGGTGCTTGTGTAGGGGAACTCACATTCTGTGGAACTTGTTCTCCCGGATTTAGTTTGTTTGATGCCCATCTTCCCTACACTACAATCTTCCTCCGACACTTCACTTTCCTTTATTGCATCCTAAAAGGTAATGCGGGAACCTTGATCCCCAAGGAAATTGTTCCACTCATACCCCAAAACCTACAATACACTAAAAAGGCCCAAATTTCCCCATTTTTTCTAAGTTTTGGGGTTTTAAGCTTAGAGACAAGAATGAAATGTTCCAAAATAAATGCAAGTGCCCCAAGACAACTATAATTTCCACAACCATGAAAAATACCTATTATTCTCCATTTTGTTCATCAAGGTCTCATGAAATTTCCCACGTCCATATTTCTGAAGTTAGCCTATTTGCAAGGGGTGAAATTGGATAATAGTTTGGTGACTCATAGGGTAATTTTCCTACTAGATTAAAGAGATCATTTGCCTTGAAGCATCCATTTGGTATGGATTCAGATTGATAAATTGAAAATTGAGTTGAAACTTAAATCTTACCCATGAATCCACCTAATGTATTACCTAGACTTAGAGCTGATTTGAAGCTTGAATTGACCATTATTATCATAAGAGTTTTTTGGATTAAGTTTTATGAGAGTGGAAAATTATTTTGAATTGATATTTTCACCATGTTTCCCTTGTAAGTTGTGAATAAAATAAGCATAATCAACCCCAATATTAGATGCATACCACTTTGATCATGTAACTAATCCATTGGGGTTGAATGAATAAGATCTAAAAATGGCCCCAAAATATGATTTTAGTTGCTCTACATTTGTCTCTATGAAGTATTGCAGTTGATCCTTGACACCTTGAAACTCTTCTTCTCTACACTTTCTCCATAAACCATCATGAAAATTGTGCAACGAGACCATCCAAAAACAACAAAACTATGAAAATAACTTAGGGAAATTGAGACTATACTACCAACAAGACAATTTTTTGAAAGCAATTGGAGGAATTAAAAACTAATCTACTATGTACAAGATGCAATGAAACAACTTAATGGGAATGTTTGAGATAAATCCCATTGACTGGGATTTGTAATGCATCTCCATCAAGGTCTAACAACTCAAAAGAGTTAGCTTCTTTGCAAGAATTGATGACATAAGGCCCACTCCAAATTGCATCAAACTTGGAGTGTCTCCCTAGTTTAGCTCTGTTAGCATCCCATTTCAAGACCAAATCACCAACCTTGAATGTCTGATCTCTAGCCCTTTTATCAAACCACTATTTGGTTAATTTATGATGTTGTTCCAACTTGATCATGGTAGAATTTCTTAATTCTTTAAGCTCAACCAGTTCTACCATTATAATTTCTCTTTGATATACACCTTTAAATTCCAATTGTTGAGCTAATTCTAGTGAAGGAAATTCAAGTGATAAAGGAATCCTAAGCTTCTTTTCCATAGAAAATTTTGTAAGGAGAAGTACCAATTTCCTTCTTCATTGTGATCATGTCAGCCCAAAGAGAATTTCTCACCTTTGTATGCCACTGTCTTTGATTGATATCCATTGTTATCTTCATGATTCTAATCAAGTTCTTGTTAGTAGATTCTACCAAACCATTACTTTGAGGGTAGTAGTTGGAATAAGTCTTCAAATAAATCCCAAGTCCAAGTGCCCAATCAAATATTTTAGATCCTAGAATTTTTGCATTATTAGATATGATAGTTTGATAGATGCCAAACCTTGTCACAATGTCCTCAAGGAAGTCAAGGATGATTGATTCATTTGCTTCCTTCAATGGCATAGCCTCTGTCCACCTAGTAAAGTAATTTTTTTGTTATTAAGACCCATTTGTGACTAAAACTTGATGGAAGAATGATCATGCCAATGAAATCAAGGCCCCATTGGGAAAATGGTTGATCTTCTTGAATTGGATGAAGTGGAAGGGAAACCAACCTCTTCTTACCAGTGAAGAAAGCACATTCCCTGCATTTTCTGACCCATTTATGAGCATCTGCAAATAATGTAGGCCAAAATAACTTGCCTTTTAGATTTTCATTGTAGTGAATTTGGCTGAGAAATGTCCACCAGAGAGACCATCATGGAATTATGTCAAAACCTTGTCCACTTGTTCACCTTCAATACACCTTAGAAAAACTACATCAATGTTTCATTTGAATAAAATCTCATCAATTAGTGCATAAGGAATGGATTGCAGCCTTAAATGTCTCCTTTTTTTTTTTAGGCCAAGAGGGTATGTACTAGTAGATAAGAAGGTAGTCATATCACCAATCCAACTATGATTATCAACTGCATTACCTTCATCCTGTTGAATTTCACCATCATGTGGAGGTTCTTCATTCATGAAGGAGGCTTCTTGGTCATTTTGAGCATCCAAAGAAATCTTCTCACAAAGTTCTCTACCTCTTACCAGTTTTGTGGATTTAATAGTCACATCATATTCCATGATTTTGGTCACCCATCTAGCTCTTTTCTCATTGATTTTTATGCCATAATGAAGTCTCTCACATTAGAATGTGAGACTAGAAATTTGATATGATTATTGGAAATCATAGTTTTAAATTTTTTCGTAGAGCCCTTATGATAACAAAGACTTTTTTTGATGTTTTGATTTTACCTCAATTCATAATCCTTGAGTGTTTAATTGAAGAAATCCATTGGTTGCTCTAATCCTTGATCATTTTGCTAAGTCAAAATAACAACAATGCTAGATTCAGCTCCATATGCATATAATATTAAATCCACGAGTAATCGGGGTTGATAAGTGTAGGATATTGAGAATTTTCCTTTTAATCTTGGTAAAACTCTCTTTCCCTTCTACTATCCATTTGAAAGTTGAATCCTTCTTTAACATCAAAGTGATAGGCATGACTAATCCTACAAAATTAGGAATGAATCTCCTAAAAAATTTAATCTTTCTAAGGAATTATTATAATGTTTTTTTGTGAGTTGGCAAGGAGAGAGAGAGAGAGAGAGATTGGCTGAGATTTGGTTTGGATCAATGGAAATTTCATCCTTTGAAACAATATACCCAAAAATTACCCCTAGGGACTACAAATTTACATTTCTTGGGGTTAAGAGACACCCCAAATTCCCTACATCTCTCAAATACCTCTCAAGATGATTGATATTATCTTTACTCTACTTTGAGAAAATATAATCTCATCAAGATAGATAATGATGAATTAATTGATATACCCTTTAAAATAAATATCCATTTTTCTTTGGATTGTGGCACCTACATTTGATAAAAAAAAAATTTTTGATAAGCATATGTTCCCCATTTATTTGTAAATGCAATCTTATATTGATCTTCCTCCTTAACCTTGATCTAATTGAAACATGAGTATCCATCAAGCATAGAGAACCTTTCAGCTCTTGTCATGGTCTGTAAAATTTTCTCCATAGAAGGTAGAGGATAGTGATCCTTTAGGGAAGCTTTGTTCAAGTCTCTAAAATCAACACAAAGTCTGATTTCTCCATTCTTGTTTCTCACCGGGACAAGATTTTCCACCCAAGTAGAGTATTTAATAGGAAAAATTATTTTTACCTCAATTAGTTTTGATAATTCCTTCCTCATGAGGGGCTCTATCTTAGGGTTAACTGGTCTTTATTTTTGTCTAATTGGCTTCACGTTAGGATCAAGATCAATGGAATGTTGGAAAATGTTTGGATCAAACCCCTTAAGGTCTTCATAATCCCATGAGAATACATCATTGAAATTTTTACACAAGGATATAAAATCTTTCTTCTCATTCTCATCACATACCTTTCCAAGCAGAAGTTCCTTTCCTTGTGCAATTATGACTAGTTGACAATCTTCCTGCCTTGTTATTATGTTCTTCTCTTCACCACTTTGAATTCATCATCAGGACTGAAAATATGCTCCAAGGTGACTAATCCTTTTGGTAATTTAATTTTCTTTAGATGAATGATGTGGTCACCATAGCTATCATGTAAACAAATTTCATTCTTGAAGAAAACTCAACTTCATTCTAAATGAATTGAACAATTTTTCATCACTGTCAAATACTTGTCAGTTGGTTTCATTGTCTAGAATTGATGGCCTAAACACCACCTTAATGTGTTGCATGCTACCTTTTACAAGATCCTCGGTGGGTGACAATTGTGAACCAGGGGCTACCATTTGGTCTCGCTTCTTTATTCAATTTCCTAGGCAAGCACTTGTAGGTCAAGTTCATAAAAACTCCCGAAGATCCCAAACTCTATGTTTATAATATTTCAAAAGATTATTATTTATGTCATGCTTCCTCTAAATTGGAAGATGACCAATTCAATGTCCCCAAATATTTGCAATGTTTTGATTCCTTTCTTTTCAGCAATTTAAAGACCATGCACCAATGACTCATACTTTGCTACATTGTTATAACATGCAAAGTGCAATCTATGAGAAAAGAATAACTTCTCATTGATTGGAGAAATTAGTACAACACCTGCCCCAACTCCATTTCTACTTCTAGAACCATCAAATAACATCTTCCACAATCCAAAATCACTATCCTTTTCTTGTTTAAGTGGTGCAGGTAGAGAAAATCCTTCTTCAAGAATGTAATAGGTTCCAAGTCTAATTTCCAAATTTGTATCATAAGGATCAAACTCATAGCATTCTTTGTCCCATTCATCTAATAAAATATCAGGAATTGAAGGAGGAATAGGTTGCTCTTCTGAAACTGACTCTTGTTCATGTTCTTCTTATATTAGGAAATTTGATTGGGGAGGGGTAGGATCATAAGACTCAATATGATAGGAAAATATAGGCTCAAATTGTATTGTAAATCTTGTACCATATCTAGTCCTTAGGAGCATATGAGTCCAATCTAAAGACAAGTATCCACCTACTTTGGCCATGAAATCTCTTGATAAGAAAATGGAAAACATGGGAGGAAAGTCAATTACTTGATATATCATGAGTTATGGTTAAGCTTGGACAAGTATGAAGGGTTAAATCAAGATATTTTATCACTCCTAAGACACCAATGGTTGAACCATCAAGTTTTAGAACACCTTTAGAAATAGGGTTGTACTTAAGACCTAGGATATCAACAATATTTTTGGGCATCACAAAAGTACTAGCCCTGAATCAATCATGCAATTATGAACTAGATGCTTTCCCAAAATTAAGGACATATAAAAGGGTGGGGTCTTGAAAATTTTTCTTACTTGTTCTTAGTTTGGTTGGGACAAGTTGAAAACAACATGATTCTTTTGAACAATCGGATCAGTTTGAGGAAGTTGTTTGAGAGCTTCATGTAAGAGATCTAGTTGTGATGGAATAGCTAGAGCATGTCACATTGTCACATTAACTTTTTTATTCATATTCTCAACAATGTTGAAAGGAAGGCCAATGTACTTGTGCATTTGAGGTACACCATTCTCCTTCCTTGATTTATGCAACATTGGGATATGAATCTTTGATTGGGAAGCAACCTCTTTGTCTAAAACAAGTCTACTGGGAACCTCAAGAATTTGTTTTTACTTGCACATATGCCAACTTCCTTTTCCTTATTGATAATGTTGCCTTGATTAGAATAAGATGAAGGTTGTGAATCCAACATTCTCTTCTTAAACCTTATGTTATTAGCAATATGAGTTTGAGGCATGTTGGAACTACTCACTACTTGATTCATTTCATAGAAATCATCAGCCCCAAAGAACACATAATTAGTATCTGGATTGACCTCTTGAGTTCCTTCCAAATTAGGCTTGGTTACTTCTATAAATGGTTCATGTTGATTGGAATACTTTTAAACCATAAAATCCCAAGCTTGTAATGTGTTTGCACAAACAAATTGATTATGTGGTTTCTTGCATGGGAAACATCATTATGTTTCTTGTATCACATTGTTTTACACTGGAACCAATGATGTACTAGAACCAATAGTAGGAAGTGGCTGAGTAGGAATAATTGTTTGAAGTGGAAGAGGTGCATTTTGACCTTGCCACATATCATTTTGTTTATTTTTGCATATATTTTCTTAGATTATTGGTTTTTATAGGGTCCTTGTAACCTGGTTAGAATATTTCCCTAGTTAGGATAATTTCTATAATGTTGAGCTAGTTATTTTTGTAAAGATATAACTTTGTTCAAAAATTTATGAAGCAAGGCTTTCATTTCATCATTATCATTTTTATTTTTAGGAGAATAGGATGTGGAGGGAGTGTGTTGGGAAATTTTCTCATGAATGGGACAAATGGTAGGCTTCTGAAAGCTTGAGGTAATTCGGGGTATACATGAATAGGCATCCTAGGGGATATTTTTCTATCTTATACCAAACAATTCTCAACCCTAATGGCTATTGGATAGGCATCAAATAACTGAATAGCACCCATAGATTATATCATAACAACATTATCAAAAATTCAATTCTCTTAAGAAATAAAGAAAGCACCTTGTGGAGTCGGTCTCAAGAGTGTTGGAATTCTATCCCATGTCCTCTAAAATATGGAATTGAAATCTGTCCATGAGCTCATTAGGACCCCTCTTAAAAAAATTATCTTTTCTAAAAAAGAAATATTGTCTACCTTTTCCTCAAATTGATTGCAAAAAATTTTCCCCATATCATCTTAGTTGGAAATGGATGTAGGTCTCAAGCTTGTATACCATTGAAGTGTATTTCCTTTAGGTGAAGATGTTAGCAACCTAACTACTACATCATTTTTGTAACTACATGAATGGAGCATACATTTGTAACATCCTGAATGTGTTCAACAGGGGTAACTTGATTCTCACCAGTAAAGTATGGAATATTTTTTAGTGTAGCTACTGGTATGTCATGTTGTGCATTAAGTGTAAGAGGGATTCCACCCATGAAGTTGACAAATGGTAAATTCCTCTATGCTTCCATGAATGAAATAGGTCTTAAAACTCTAGATGATAGCAAGAAAGGCCTACCAAGAGGTGGTGTAGAAATATTTCTATTTGGTGGTGATGGTGATCTTTGAACTGATCTACCTCTTCTTCTTCTCCTTGGTGACAGCTGCAAGTAGTCAAATGATCCTTATTTTTTCATTTCTTGACCTTTTATAAACCCTTCTCATGAAACTAAGGCACTAATACTACTGAAAACTAGTTGATATAATGTTTGGAGTCGTCAGATGTGTTGCTGCAAATCCTCTAAAGGCTGAAATTTACCAAGATACACACTAAAACTTGGAAAAATTGAAATATCAACCTATCATTGCTCCTACCAAGTGTGCCAAAACTGTTGGAGCTCAAAATTTCACCCATCCCTAAGTCATGGACAACCTAGGATTTTAAGGCAACATGGGACTATCTCCAAGTTGTGGGACCTTACAAACTAAGACAGGACCTTCGAGAAGGCCGACTTCCTCTTCTTATTCCTATTTAAACTACTCATAGGAAGGGAAAACACATACCTAACACTAATCTATGATTCCAAAGGACTAGGGAGATGCATAAAAGGGAAATCCTACACTAAGGGAGGTGATAACACCAAAAAATAAGGGGAAAGACACTTTTAAATGAGAGAAAATGGAGGAAAATAAAGGTGGAGAGGGCAGAAATGAAATCCATAGTCTAGAGCAGCATTTAAACTCTCATTTTCATACAATGCACAATAGAAATAAACCCTGCAATATGAAGAAACATACACAACATACCTGCAAGTAAATGAAGAGGAAATAAAATGCAATTAACCACCAACTAGAGAAGAATAATAGCCACAAAACAAGTATTTTATTGCTTTAAGATGATGCACATATCATTACAATGGAGGAAGAAGGTATAAACACATTGCAAAATCACAATCTAAGGCCTATAACTCAAGAACACTTGTGCAACACTTTTCAATGATGCCCTTGCATTCTAAAAGTATCCAACACTTACAAATAAGTCTCTTTTACATTTTATAGAAAATGGGAAAGAGAGAGAGGGGGATAGAAGGAACTCAAATATCCACCTTCACTAACCAACAACATGCATTAAATATCTGAAAATACATATGAGAACTCTTACATCACCATTCCCCATGGTACATTGCTTGCATAATGGGCACCATACCTCATTAATACCAGTTGTTGAGAAATCTAGAACTACTCATTTCAATTTTTATATGTTTTCCTATTTTCCCCACCTACTCTCACCTAACTCAATATTTTCTATTTTCATGGTGTAGAGCATGAAAATACCTTTCTAATGATATAAAATTTGCCACATTTGGATAATATGGGAAAAATATATGCCCATGCGGATTCAGGGGGTGTTGAGGAGGAACACAAGTTCTTTTAGCATTTTCCCAATCCGCATTAAACTCATTTTTCCCTTTTCTCCTTTTGTTCGAGATATTTTAGGTTTTCCAGAACTTGGGAAACTTAGAAACTAGTTTTATCTTTGTCTTTTATCTCTGCTTGTAATGTCCTCAAAAGGACACTATTGACTCGACTTGTATTTTGGCAAATCCAAACCTCAAATCACAATTTAGAAAACGTAGATCAAATCAAATTTATTTTTTTTTTTTATGTCTAAATTTATCTATGATAAAAAAGGGGCCTTAGAATAGGGTGAAAAACTTAATTATAAAATCCATAAGACATAAAAATCAACACTTATCTAACCAGTTAGAATATTTTCACCCAAAGATCCACAATTACTTCTTGAGGCTTTGGCAATTCTAGATTTATTTTCCAAGGTGAAAAATATGAAAGAAAATCCATATTTTGTTTGATTTCTTTTCCGAGGTATAGATTAGAGATGCAAGGATGAATTAATTTTATAAATCTATTATGATCATGGTGAGTCTTGGTTTTCCTTGGTTTTCCAGAAAATAATAAAAAAATGGTACCCTCCTCCTTCATTCTCTTACCTTTTTGCTTAGACAATTTTTTTACTTTTCTTTCAGCAAAATAAATTGATTTAGTCTCTAAAAACCCATGCTGCTTTATTAATAGCTCTCCAAGTCAGATCCAAAACAATCCTTGAAAAATCCTTTTAGAAGATCTAGTTTGCATGCCTATTGGGTGAAGGCGAAAGGGTGGGAGAAGAGGTGGGGGATGATGGGATAAATAAGGGGAAGGGGAATATGTGGTGAAACATAGTATTGGTAGTGGTGGTGGGAAAAGAAGGAACAGGAGATGGGGGAGGTTAGAATGTCGGGAAGCCTTTTATGCAACAAAAAATGAGATTGATGCAAAACCATACGAGCATGTTTTGAAACTCCAAGATGGAGTGCTCAAGAGAATTATCCTTTATTAATTTGCTGGAAATAAACACAAGAGATGCTTTAAGGGCACTGTGACAAATGATTCCCTCTAAAGAGATTATCTCACCATCATACGGTGACCTCATCAAAAGCAATGGAACTGACTTGCAAACCCACCATGGTTCTCAGAAAATTTTCTCTCCTCACCGGCCCCTGTCACCCCTAAAAAATCGTCCTCTTCCAAGAGGTTTTTAATCCTTATCAAAATATTTGTCCTCCAAAATCTTTCTAGTCCTTTGCTTACACGAGAAACCATGTATCTTCTCAATAAATTTATAAAATAGCTCTTCAAGTGATGCCTCTCGAAGACAAATCCCATTTCTTAAATATAATAAGCTTTAAAATCCTAATGGCCACCTCCAACCCGCCTTTCTCTATTTTTTCTCCTCATTTAATTTTGTATATGTTGTTGTCATAGCACTTCCCACTTTCTTTATTGCTCTCCCTATGAGATCCCGCATCCGTGAGCATTTTCACTTTGAAATCCATTTTTGCCTTAATGACTCCATTATTTAATAGCTATTATAGGCATAATATTTCCCGCATGTGTGGCTTTTTAAATTTTAAATCATTTATTTTATATAATCTTGATAATTTATTATTAAGTTCATAATCATTTAAACTTATAAGTGCTTTTATAATGTTTTCATTTTTATTTTTGAACTTTCCGCTTGTATAATAAAATGTGATCATATTATCCCAAGTGTGATTAACATTTATGCCATAGTTAGCTTCTACCACCTGTTCCCTCCTTTAAGTATGCTTGATTTGGATATTATTGAAGGTTTGGCAAATAGACTAAGGTCTTTGTCTTCGATTAAGATGATTGATTATATTGAGCGAGTCTCCTTCCGAGAATTTTGGATATTACACTAAGGCCCCACTAATGCTTCAGCAAAATGATTAGTTTGTATTCCCATTTTACCGCAAACTTGTTTTTCAACTTATACCAATTAAGATGTTATTTCAGATATGTAAGTTGAGTGACAAGATATGCTCTTCATTTTCGGATAACCTTGTTCTTGGGGGTTTAAATCTATAAATATTCTCTTTAATAACATTGGAACTTGGTTTATTGTTTCTAAATATGATATCATTTCTATCTTTCCATATCCTCTAAATAATATGAGGCATAATTTCCCAGTCTTATCACCCTCATTCTCCTAACTGTCAGCGTCTCCCACACTCCCACATATTGGTAGCATTCTTCTCCTCTCTTTGGTAATCATCCCAAGAATGTGCCTATGTAGGGAACTCACGTTCTGTGGAACTTGTTCTCCTCGAGACTTAGTTCATCCAATGCCCATTTTCCCTACACTAGAATATTCCTCTTTCACTTTACTTTCCTTTTTTTGTCAAAAAAGTATTATAGCCGGTTTTATGTTGTCTCCCAAAAATTCCCCTCTCCTTAACTTCAAGCTGACTTAAGGGGATAAGGTCCAACTAATCTTGTAGGGAGGAAATTTTTGGGTCAATCTCTATCCCAAGTTTTTTCTTCTTGGTTTCTCAATATTTTGATCCTAGTGCCATACTTCCATTTAAAATTCCTCGATTGCTCCAAATTTTTCCATGAGGATGCCATTAAACATTTTCCCAGAATTTTATCTCTCTTTCCATGGATTTTTTATGGAATTTATCTCTTATTTTATTCCAAAAATGGAACCATGTGGATGCCATCGTTGAAGAAAAGAAGATACTTGTTGATTAAGGTATTTAGCCTTAATTAATTCTATCCAGGTTACTTCTCTTAGTATTCTCTTGATCCTCATTTGATGTCTTTTATGCCTAGGCCTCCTATAGATTTTGGAGTAAAACCTTATCCCAAGCAACTAAGAAAAATATTTGATTTTAATGAGTAGGCATTTACCAGCACTAGAAAGAATGGATCCTTTCCATCCATCCATTTTTTTTTTTCAAATCTCTCCAATGAGTCATTCCACACCTGGCTATCTTTCCTCGGGCGTATTGAAGAAGAAAATGGAGCTTTTATCATAATTGATCTCTTGCCTAGAATCGCCTTCATAGAGTTGCGAAATAGCTTTGGTAGCCTTTAGCTTCAAGGATTCAAGTGGGCTTTGAGCCTTCTAAGACCGTTTAATTACCACACCTCGTTTGGTGTATGAGCTTGAGGATGGATGCCATTAAGATATTGATGAGAAAGTGGGCTTCTGTGTGGAAGTTGGGCTTTGAGCCTTTAGGAAGATTAATAATTACTTGACCAATTGCTCTACTAAGATTATGCATTGAAGAGCGGGGGGATATGGGGTCCCCTTGTCTTAAAAAAATCCTTTCGGTGTGATTGTGGTAATGCAATTTTTCCCAAATTTAATTAGCATTTTCTAAAAACGAGACCTCATCTTCCCGTTAAGGACCAATTATTTTTTAAATAGTGTATGGTTTCTTGAAATCACGTGGTCACCTTTAATCCACTGGATGTGGTGTGAAGCGGGTCTTTTTGTGAACTTGTGAATTTTGTTACATTTAGCAAAAATGTTGAATTACTCCCATCACCGTCTATTGGATCCCGATTGGCTTTTTATAAAATCCATACAAATCAACACTTATATTAGAATATTATGAAGTTTATAAGGAAAAATTATGAGAAAAAAGAGCTATGACTTTCATATCAAGTAAAGGGACATGTTTTGTAAATGTTTTTAAAAGTCAAAGTAGAGAGGCAATGGGTCAATGGAGAACTTTTTCCTTTCTAGAAATTTGGTTTTATTTCCAAAAGGGATTAAAGTTGTAAAATGAGTCATGACTTAGCATCCTCTAGAGATGGGAAAAAATCAAATAATGAGCCCGCATCAAAATTCAAAGTAGGGAGGCGGATCATCGGGTCACTTTTAATTTTATAATTTTGGTTTTGTTACGGAAAGGCATAAAATTATAAGTTATCTAAGCTCTCCATCAAATCCAAAACAACCTTGAAAAATCCTAGTGACCCTCGACCACACCGAGACAAAAATCTGCCCAAGGGAGAAGCCACGTGGAGAGCCCATATCAAAAGTGGATGGAGGCGAAATGTTCCAAAGTGTTATTTCTCTAAAAATGGCACAAAATATAAATTTTCTTACCACTGCTTTCCTCCTAGGCAAGTTGCCTTTTCACTTCAATCAAATCTCTTCCTTTTTCTATTTTTATGGATTACCCATTTTTTAAAGTTGTAAAAGTGGGTTAATGGTTTTATAATGATTGACTTAAGTGCGTCTAGTTTTTACCATGCATGGAAAATAGCATAGGTGTTGAATAATTTAAAATCGTACGATTCTTTTGAGCTAGTTTGGCACCTTCGAACTTGGGAGTTGAGTGTTTCTTCTTCTCTCGAGATCTTGAAACACTTATTGTGCAATTCTTAAATGGTTCTTAATATTTTTTTTCCCTATTAAAAGAAGTTGTCTCCCTAAAATTCTAAATGTAATTGTTTTGGAATCCCGCTATTTAGTAGGTTCTACTCCTTTCATGGATGCCATTGTTCATGGTGTGGATGTTGGTACTTTGTAGATGTAATAGATTCAAAAGTAATCAATACGAATTCCAGCAAATCTCTTCCAAATGTTATCTTCTGCAAATTTTTTTGGCTACGAATTTTCTACACGTGAAATGTGCAAATTAAAGTACGTGATCACCTCTAAATGTGGTGTGACAGGTCTTTTTGTGAACTTCTTCCTCTCTCTATTGGATCCTGATTGGCTTTTCAAAATTATGAAGTAGCTTTTCCTTCTTTCCTTGTTTTCAAATTTAAAGTTGAATCATCCATGATTTCACATGATAATAAACTTTGTGGGGAGATGGATTCTTGTTAATATGATTTCGTTGAGAACTTTGTAAAGTCACCTCAAAATTATATCATTATAAACACAAATGATTCCATTTTAAAAGGTGCCCCTATCTCCTTTGATCAATAAAGTTGTAAAAGGTTATACTCTGCTTTTTCTCCTTTGATCTATATTTCCATTGAAAGTATTGTTATGTTCCTCCTCTCTCATCTCCTTATTTCTTCCATTCTTTCATATTTATGATATTTGGGCATAAAAATTGTTTTTAAGCTATCAGAATCCACACTTTGAAAGTTGTACATTTGTATATAAGTTTTGTTGCTTGCTTTCCATAAGGGAACCTCTCCCATTAAAGAGGAGGGACTTGTTATCCCCTAACTCCTTTGATTTGTTAAGGTACAATTTTAAAACCCAACATGGCCTTTGGGCGAAAGGAAATGTGGGAACCTTAAGCCCCAAGGAACTAGTTCCACCCACACCCCAAAACCCACAATACACTTTGAAAAGAGGAGGGACTTGTTATCCCCTTCTTGTGGTTTGTTAAGCCCAAATTTCTCAAAATTTTCCATTTTTTTTCTCAAAATTTTCTAAGTTTATAGAGTTTTTAAAGCTTGGAGAGAAGGAAAAAATGTTCCAAAATGAATGCAAGTTCCCCAAGAAAAATGTAAGTTCCCTAAACATGAAAAATACATGTTATTCTCTAGTTTCTTCATCAAGGTCCCGTGAAATTTCACAAGTCCACATTTATGAAGTTAGCCAATTTGCAAGGGGTGTAAAATTGGATAACAATTAAATCATTAGAAATAGGTGAATTAATTAAGTAATAACTTAAAATGGAGTGATGGAAATGAATTCTTGTGGATGAGAGAGGAAAGGAAAGGATTATTATAAGTGTAGTTGATGCGGAATTAGTTTCCAATTCTAACTTAACTTCCATCCATCATCGTAATTTAGATTATTTGAATGTGTTTCAGTCTCCACTACTTCCTAAAACTTCCTATCAAAGGCACAAAATATTTCCATGGTGATTAATTTTGTTGTGTCCATGCACATAGAGTGGTTTGTGTTATCTTCGTGTCTAGTAAGGGCATATTTTTTAACCTTGGCATGCTCCAAATCTTTGTAGTGTTTTTTAATCTTATAGTATGATAATGGTTCCTTATACCCATATAGGTAGGGTTTTAATTTTTTCAAATACATATAATACACTTATGGTAACTTTGTTTGTTATCCCTTTTGACCCTTATTTTGGGTCCCCCGATTTTTGGCCATTCTTTGTCATTTTTTCCACACATTGTATGTTCACATATATGCCAATAAGATCCAAAATTAAATTCAATAAGTATATAAATATATAAGTGTGTTAGTTCATTTAGGAAATTGTGCGATGAAAATGAACATGTGATCTTCAACGGAACTCAACCCCCGAGGTCGTGTCAAAGCAGTAGACATCGAAATCATGTCGTGATCACCTTAGTCCCCTACCGCAGCCCTATAATCACTTCCTCATCCTCAACACCTTAGCACCTACCTCCTACACCCCACACATTTTAATTTAATTACTTTAATTAAATTAATGCCATTTATCTCCATACATATTAATTTAATTATTTTAATTAAGTTAATGACCTTTTACCCACACACATATTAATTTAATTATTTACATTAAATTAATTCACTACCCTCACACATCTATTTAATATATTTTCCTTTATTAAATGCACCTCACCTAACCACCCCCATCATTTGACCCATTAACCTAAACCCTAAACCAATATCCTAAATAAAACCTAACATTAGACCCATCCCCTCACCTCACATTAAAAGCCTCCTAAGGTCGGTTTTTGCCCCGAGAAAAAGAAGAGACCCTCATCAAATGGTAGAACAACTTCCCAAGCAACTTTTGAACAACCTGAGATATCTCACCCAAATCGACGTTGGTTTACCTAAACCAATGTCGGTTCCCCTAAACCGATGTTGGTTATATTAGAATGGACCAAATGGCCTATTTAGCCCCATCTACAGCTTTGTAATATGGGTTGGTTTTGTGAGAAAACTTCTAATCTCGAGTTCAATCTCTTTAGATGTGATAGCAGAATGAAGATTGATTTGGGATCAACAAAGGCAACCAAATACACTGGCACAACAGTGAAACTTTCTTCCTAGCACCCTCCAACGCAACAACTTCTTCATTATTCTTCAAACCTATACCTCACAAAAGAGTAAGTATCCTCCTTCCATCTGTTTCATTTTCTTATCATCAGTTGTAGTCTTTGTGGTAAAAGGAACTTAGTCTTTTTCCTCTGTCCATTCCCTCTCTCCGGTTGCAGCCACCTTCCATACCCAATCATCCTAATACTTGGCCCAATTTCATATTTTGACCTCCTCAGTAATCTCAAACCTTCGCAACATATCTACACCCCCTCTGTGATCAATTCACATCTGCTATCCACTCCACTTTCACCCTAAAACTCCAAAAACCTGGACTATGTGATTCCACCTGCCCTGACTTAACTATCGTCAATCATCTCTAACCATCGCCAGTTATAGTAAAACCATCATCGGTTCCATAAAACCATGATTGGTCTCTGTGTCACCTAATTTTTCCGGAATAACAACTTTTTTCTAACATATACCTACTAGACACCTATTTGACCTTCAAATCAGTATCTAACCTAGCACATTTGTTAGCTCGATTCACCTATAACCAACCTATTTGACCTTTGATCTCCTTCTAGCCTAGCACTGTTAGATTAGATCTAGCCTATTACATTTGTATGAGACACCTAAATCATATTAAACTATAATAGGACAATATTTACTTTGTTCTAGCATTGAATTTTTTTAAACGGTGGAATGACAATGACCATTTAGGAAGTATCGTACTTCCATAATCTAACATATGCTAGGTAGTCCACCGCATATATCATTTAACTCTCTTTGGTGGCCTTATTTTGATTCTTATACAAGTAGTTCCTCCTAGTAAAAGAAAGGTCTCACAATCACTTCGATTCGGAATTTAGATACAACCTTCAACCTTGAATCTCAAACCAAGTATTCCTCTTACCACCTTTACCTTATCTATTTCATAAAGTACTTCTCGGAAAAATAAGAAATCGGGTGAAACATTTTGGCATGCCCCTGTGTGACCCATTCAGGCTTCCTCACATCTTTCTTCATTCCTAGGTGAAAAATTGTGTGTTTTTTTCCCTTCTAGTAGCATTCACATTTAACACTTTCTCCTTGTAACATTCTCTTCTTTCTATTTTCTCAAAAGACACATTTCTTTTGGTGTATTTAAAAGAACATTCTTCCCCTTTATTTTCTGCATTTTAGTGAAAGAGCATCCCTCTTCCTGTTCATCTATTGCTATCATCGAATATCATACTTTCGATTTGGGTTTAAAACAAGTGCACTGCATTTTGATTTAACTCATTAGCTCACATTAATTGAGGGCAACCTATACGCTGAAGTCATGACCAGCTAATGGCTAACAAACGAATCATAGAAAAGCACTTCTATCCTTTTCTCTTTCTTTGAGTCTTACCAAACCACACAAAAATTCAAAATACATACATTCTTAAACAACATCCTACCTGGAAGAAGTTGTAGGTGATCACACGATCACGGTACAGTGGGCACCCAACTCACTGCTCTGTCGAGTCATACTTCAGAGTGAAGCCCGCCCCCGCCATAACATTCCTGAAACCTCACCCTTTAGAATTATTTCTTTGTTAGAATCCTTCCTCACCAAGAATTTCTATTGTTCTATTCATAATCAATCCATACAAATAGCATAAGTTGAAAACGTAATAGAATAGGCACTCTAGAACGTTCTTTCTTAGTATCTGCTTGATTTGTTTTTTGAGGTGAGAGCTTTTGATCATCATTTTTGTCTTTCCTTGCACACTCCCAATCATAGTCGGTGTATTATGACTTCGTTTGAGTGTGCCTAGACCAAATCTACATCATTCTCGAGACTTTGGGTTTGATTCAACAAATGATTTTTAAATCACAACCATCTTTCTTATTCTCTATTTCAATTTCACAGTAACCAGCTACGGTTACCTTTAACCGGCATCGGTTTAACCCAACCGACGTCGATCTAAAGTCTTCTTGGATACCTATCCAAAAGACACCTATTTCACTTTCTGAGCTGTAAAAGGCTCCTATCACCTTCCATATTGTCGTTACTTTAATCACAGTCACCTTACGTCTCATCCTGTGTAAAATTGTCACTCTGGGACTATCATTTAATAAACTGTTGGTTTTTCATAGTGACCGGCACCGGTTAAGCCTAACCGACATTGGTTTACTAGAACTAATGTTGGTCACCCTGTGCTATTTTACAGCTCACCAATTGACCTAATTCATTCATCATTGATTGTTTTCCTAGTTCTGTTGTGTTTGTGCCATTCAAACATAATACAGTCTTACCAAATCAGTTCCTATCCACATGGTGCTAACCCATAGTCAGGGGCAAAGCACCCTCATATTTCACACTAGTCGACTACCACTCCCACCTATCCCTTCATCACCTAGTCCTTCACCACCTTCCATCTCATCATCCATGGATCCTAATCAACCTATCACCATTCCTACAGGTGACATGGAGTTCGCATGACTCCTGGATTAGAATCCCACTACTTTGAGCCACTACCTCACCCATGCCTCCACTCGAGATGCCTCGGGTCAATTGATCTATGGCATGCCCGTATCCTTATCTCCATCCCTAATGATTGCTTCCACCTCGGCTCCACCTCCTACCACGGTGACCTCACCCATTTTATCCCCAGTTGTGTCCCAACTAGGTCCCATGCCAGCTTTGACCGCCGCATCCACCACCTCTATTGCACCTATAGTCTCCACCATACCTTCATCCACCACCCAAAACATAGCATCCTCTACACCTGTTGTCTCATATATACCAGTCACAATGCTACCACCCTTGGTGTCATTAACCTCTACCCCATTTCAAGACGTTGTCCTTTCTATTCCCCAATATCTACCTCCCATCTCTACCAAGGTCACTACGAGTGTTCCACCCTCACATACCTACTACCAACCACCTCCTATTTCATCGGTCATTCAGTCTGGGTATATGCCCTTTATGTCCGTCTCTCAATTCCCACCTCCTTATTTGACACCACCATATTTTGGTATGTCGTATTCTTCATATGTCCCACAACAACCTCCTTTCACTACAAGGGGTACCCAATCTTCACAACCTAACAATGAATTTATCAAGTTAATGATGGAAAAGATGCAAACATTAGAAGCATCTGTTTCTAGCTCCCATAATTCTCTCACCTATGACGAGATTTGTAATGAGCGTATTCACCCATCCATTCCCATTCACCCCTATCCCATACACTAGGAGATGCCTAAGTTTAACCACTTTAACAGTAAGGAAGACCGGCGGTAGTATTTGCACCTTTCAAACATGGGTGTTACTTAATTACCCATGATGATTCTTTTCTTTGTGAATCTTTCCCATGTCCCTAATCTGATCCAACATTGACTGGTATAGTGGATTACCTAGACATTCCATCTTCTCATTCAACCAATATCCCAAGCCTTCTTGGATCATTTTTTGATTAATGTCATCAAGAAGGTTACCATGACCGATATTTACTCCACACGTCAATATGACGATGAATCTATCACAGATTTTGTCGCTCGTTGGCGTAGCCTAATCAACCAACTCACTTTCCAATTACCACAAACAAAACTCATAGAGCTCTTCACACGAGCTTGTGCTCGACATATCTCCCCTACCTTATAGGTGCAAACCTTTTGGACATTCGATGAGGCTTTCACCATGGCACATAAGCTTGAAATTCATGCCATCGAAGAGAAGAAGATACAATTACAAAACAAAAACTCCTCATTTAAATCACACAATACTTCCTCTTCCTTGAAACCTTAGACTAGTTATTCCAAAGCCAAGGAACGCCAACGCAAATGTGATGTACTTAAGGCTGGCCCTGCTCATCCATCCAATCATGCTAAACCTTCATCCAATCTATCACCGGTCCAAGCCTTCCAATTCAAACGTGAACAAAAGAAATACACCTCAATTGGGGAACCATATTCATCTGTTTTAGAAAAGCTTATTAAATCTAATGCCATCACCCTTCCTCCTATCAAACCACATACTGGTTTTGACCCCTCTCGCCCCATACCAGGTTGGTACAAGGAAAATGACTATTGTAACTATCACCTGTGTAAATGGTCACAGTGACAACAATTGTATCACCTTTAAAAACATTGTTCAGGGAATGCTCAAGAGCGGTGAGTTAGTCCTGGATAACCCTAATGCACCTACCAATCAAGACCTTCATATTTTCAAGAAACCATTCCCCATCTAATGATCAAACTGGTAATGCCTCACACATGAAAGTAATACACGTGAGGTACATGTTATCTTTACCGACTTACCACATGTTTCCCAAATATCTCCTATCCCCTCCATTGAGGAAATCCTCTACCTACATAAGAACCTGCTTTATCCGTTCCTCTACCCATAGAGGAAAGCCCTTCACCTCCCTATACACTTGCAGAGGAGTCTCTCATTAGCACCAATATCATTTCCCCTTTAACTTCCCTACCCAGAAACCACTACCAATTATACCTCCTCCACACCCACGAGAGAGTACCCATCGTCTTCTCCACCTATTCAGGATCCAATAGATTTGTCGTTACTACTCATTGACCATTCTCCATCAACTACCCAAGATCATACAAACCTAATTTCGGCTCTATTACCTACAGAGGTCAAATCCAAAGTGAATTCCCTATTTCTCGGACACATCTTACAGAATCCCCACGCACTCCACATCTACCCCATCCACCATAGTGTCGTTCTCATGTTTGGGCGACACTTTGATTATGTTGATAGGTCTTTACTTTGGGGGCATCTCTTACTCTTGGTCTCGACCCAAATGCAATCATCTTCCACTGACACCTCTACTATTTATCCAAATATGTTTCAACAACCCAAACTGCACATGAACATAACTCTTGATACATCTTCTATTGCATCATCCTCATCTATACCCACCTCTCTACCTATTAGCCGACATGTTCCAACATCATCTCTTGTATCTAAACCCACTAGTGTTCTAGGGGTCACACCCACATCAAACCTTGCACATCCTCCTATCAGGATACACTTGACCACATCTTCCCATATACCTATGGAACCAATCCCTCAACCTAAATGAAAAACCCAACCTTCTAATCCACATGCACCGACCTCACCAACTACACCTTCACCCTTACCATCCATCTTGGGGCCTCACCCTCTACCTTAACAAATTCTACCCTCTCCAGGGGTAAACTTAAAATTCCCTTGACCCCTTTACCATATCCTAGCAGCTCTACCTAGGTGAACCTTACATCCTTCATCACCATCTATAACTTATTTGCCTCCTATACCACCATTACCTTTTATACCTCCTTTCTTTACCCTTGACATTTCTTCCACCTCACATGTACCTCCCTCTCGACCTCAACCAACACCTATTGTTGCACCTCAATTGTCCCCTTGGGTTACTCGTCCTCTCCCACCATCTGCCTTTCCATCTACATCACGTGCTCCCCCTACACCTCTACCTAAGAAAAACACCAAAAATTGAAAAACCAGTAATTTCCAAAGAGGTGGTTAAACCTACCCCTCTTCTGTTGTTGTACCTACACCAAAGAAAGTACAACCCAAATCCAAGACTGCATCACCTCAACTACCACCACAACTACCCAATCTTCCAACCAAACCTACTTTTACTTTACATTGTGATCCATTGGTGGGATCATACGCCACCATCTTGGCTAACCTCCTCGAAAGCTCTGCTATCACTCTCCCTCCTCTTAGACCTTACGACCCTCTTAAACCTAAGCCGAAGGGTTTGATGATACTAAAATTTGCACTTACCATCATGTGCCAGGACATGATGTTGAGAACTAAATGTCTAAAGGCTTCCCTCATTCAATTATGTCCTTCTGACCCCAATTTTGATGACGATGACCTCTTGGATGATGAACCTATTTCACCCTCCCCACTTTCTTCATATCTTCCTCCTACACCTATACCACAACCTCCACCCTCACAGCTCCTAGAGCCACCCCCAAAATTCAAAATTAACATGGTTCACATCAAAGAACTTGCCATGCCACCACCCAAATGTCGTTACGCCAAACTAACCTCACAAGTATTTTCTCCTCCAGTAGGTTTTCTCGTCGTGTCGTTATACTACTCACCCTACACCTTCTCCATTTTCCAACTCCCCTCAAATCAACATGGTACATGTCACCACACGTGCATAGAAGGGAAAAGAAAAGGTAGCTGACCCACCAACCAATCTTATACCCAACATACCATCTGCACCCATACCTAAAATAACTATCCACGGCCCCACATACCCTATTTCTAATGGCGTCACACATCACACCATGCTCAAACAACTACACCAATCTCCCCTCAAAATGTCCTTATACGACCTCATCCAAACCTCGGAGTCACATCGTCAAGCTCTTATGGAGGTCCTTCTATCTATCGAGGTTTTACCTAATGACCTCACACCATGCATCTATTATCACACCTCATCATGTTGCTTCTCTTACCAAATTTCCATCTACCTCATCACCTCCACCTATTCACCAAGTTGCTATCCTTAGTTTCTCGGATGACAAAATTGTCCCCCACCAAACCAATGACCCAGATCCTGCACTTTTCATCTCCATCCATATCAATGATATACGCATCCAACATGTTATGATCGATGGGGGTCTTAGTATTAACATCATCTCCTCTCATGCATTCGAACAAATGTGCATACCCAACAACTTGCATGCATAAACATCCAGTCATGTTGCATTCATTCAATGATGCTATCACCTCTACACTCGGCACTATCATCCTCCATGTTCATGTGGGTCCCCATACTATTTCTAAGTTCTATGTTTTGGAAGGGGAGTTTTAATACAATTTTTGCTCAAGACCTTGGATTCATGTCATGGGTTGTGTTCCTTCCACTTTACATCAATGTGTAAAGTTTTAACATGAAGGATGTTCATATACCATTCTAGCTAACCCATCACCTTTCAAAACTTGCAACATGCTTTACCAGCCCAATGATGTCCTTGTACTTGTTAAGGCATCTACCTCCCTACCTACATCTTCTTCACACATGACCTATCCACCAGTGTTGTTGCAACCTCACCTTCACCCAAATCTTCTATTCCCACCACTGTTGTCACTTCTACCAGTCACACATCAGCTTCCCAACTAACCGACACCTCTGCCGATCTAACTTCTAACACTTCCTCCATTCCAGTCACCAATATATCAACCATTGATCCCTTGGAAGGTGTTTTTCAACACCTCACTATGGGGGAGTATTGCCTGTACAATGTCAATACATTCCTTACTCCACAAGAGTATGGAAACCTTCACCAACATCCTCACTATGATCACCGCATAGGCGAGCATCTCCTTTATGGTCCTCCCCACCTCCATACCCATCTTACCTATGGGGGACTTGACATTTCCACTTACACACCCGAACCACCATCACAAACCCGACCTTTTGGTGACCTTGATCATTTTACAACCGTCACTTTGCTCACACTTTCCTACACCATTGTGCTGAGAAGGGTTTCATCTTTGGCCTTTATGAAAAATTTTGTCACATCGTTATTTCATGTACCACACATAAACACAATGATCGTAGTGGAATCGGTTTTACCAAACTACCGACCCAAAAATCCCTATCTTGAACTCGTCGAAGACATTGACCCCTCTCTACCTTCTTGAACTACCCCACCTTCACCAACGGAGTTGATGGATCTGAATCTATCCCTCCTACCTTTGTTTTCCATTAATATCATTTCCTTGGGGCCTCGACCTATCACCATGATGGCGAGGCTCCTTCCTCTCTTCCTTTCTTGTATCCTCGACATGATAAGGGACGATACTCCTATTAATGTCGATTCGATGCCAAGATGATGAGTCCATAATCACCTACCTTGGTGCCAAGACTCTTATATTCACCGGTCATTACCTTCTAAGATGCAAACAATGTTGAATGAATCGACTATCGAAGTCAACATCCACACTTAGGACGACCCTCACATTCTCAAGATTGGCCAATCCCCGATCTTTCTTGAGCAGAAGCCCTCACTTGTTTTCTTAAATATCATAGCCATGCTTTCACTTGGTCTATCTTTGATAGGCTGGCATTGATCCCACTATCATGCTCCACAATATTGTAACCATTCCTAATGCCAAACCCGTAAAACAAAAGTTGAGGAAAATACACCCTCACAGTGCTCTTCTTATCAAAGAAGAACTTCAACGCCTTCTCTCAGTTTCCTTTATCTTACCCATCGATTACCCCCAATGGATTTCTAACATCGTCCCTGTCACTAAGGTGACAGGGGGACTTTGCATTTTCACTAATTTCCGTGATCTCAACCTTGCCTGCCCTAAAGATGATTTTCCTCTACCTGGTATTGACCAGTTAGTTGACCTTACCACTGGCCATGAGATGCTATCACTTATGGATAGTTTCTCGGGTTATAACCAAATCTTGCTCGCCCCAAAGGATCAACATAAAACCACATTCATTACCCCTTGGGGGACCTTCTGCTATCGAGTCATGCCTTTCGGCCTTAAAAATGTTGGTGCCACCTATCACCGTGCTATGACCTACATCTTCCATGATATCATGCATCGCATATTGGAAGATTATGTGGATGATCTCTTGGCCAAATCTAAATTTCGTACCAAGCACCTCATCGTCCTTGAAACCATATCGATCGCCTCATTAAATATTACTTCTACCTCCAACCTAAAAGTGCGTCTTCGTGGTTCTCTCAGGAAAACTCCTGGGATTTATTGTTTCCCTCCATGGTATAGAAGTTGACCCTACTAAATTCAAGGCCATTTTGGAAATGCCTCTCGCCCACTAACCTTAAACAACTTCGTAGCCTGCAAGGTAAATTGCAGTCCATTCACCATTTCATTTCACAATTATCTGACCGTTGTCAACCATTTCATCACCTTCTCAAAAAGGACGTCTCTTTCAAATGGGATGATAACTACCACAATGCTTTCGAGGCCTTAAAACAATACCTTCTCCAACCACCCATACTTATTCCACCTAAAGACGACCAACCCTTCTATCTATACATCTTAGCTACCAATCATTCTTTAGGGGCTATGCTCGCTCATTCTGACAAACAACATAGGGAGTAGGTGGTTTATTACATAAGCCGTACCCTTCTGGACTACGAAACGATACACTCACCCTAAAAAAATTTGCTTAGCCTTAGTTTTTGTTGCCACCAAACTTTTCCATTACCTACTTAACCACAAAACCTATGTTATGACCAAAAGTGACCCCTTACACTTCATGTATGATAAACCTTACCAAAATCAATGTCTTTGCACGTTGGCTTATGCTTCTTCTTGACCTAGACCTCAAATTCATCCACCAAAATCTATCAAGGGCTAGGCCATTTAGAGCTAGCTCACGAGATGCACCTCTTTACGGAATCAATCTTTGAACTTTGATTTCCCTGACGAATCCATTGCTAACCTCTCTTTGGATGATGACCCTTACCAAATGACCTTATTCTTCGATGGTTCCAAATGTCAGGCGTGGGGTGCTGTAGGCATTATCCTCATTCCTCTTGATGGTGAACCCATTTCTTTATCATTTAAACTCAACTTGATGCACCAACAATATTGCCGAATATGAAGTGCTCGTATTAGGTCTCATGACTTCCTATGCCTTAGATGTCAGATCCATTAATATCTTTGGTGATTCTCAACTGGTAGTAAACCAAGTCAATGGTGTTTATCAGTGTCATAATGAAATACTTCAAGAGTACAAACGTTACGTCGACATCATGTTGACTACCTTTGACCACTATAAAATTCAAACTATTCCATGATCCACCAATAAATTTATGGATACCATGGCCTACCTCGCTTCCCAAATACCTACTTCACCTACCGATTCAGACATCTTTGTTACCATAAAACACATACCGAGACCTTCTTATAAATCTTGTTGTGTTAACCTCGTCTGAACTGCCTCACTAAACACACAAGACCTTTGGTATAAGCAGCTTGCAGACTACCTTTCCCTTTCTATATTGCCTCCTGATCTCACACGTAATGGACAATGCACCTTTCTCAAAAAGGCCTCTCATTATGTCATCATGGGTGGCCTTCTCTATAAACGAGGCTTTGACGGTATTCTCTTACGATGCCTCACTAGCTCTGGAAATCCCTATACCATTAAAGAAGTTCATGATGGCATATGTGGAGGTCACTTCGATGCTTTGGCTGTTCTTAAACACATTCTTCACCTAGATACTATTGGCTGACCCTCAATCATGATTGTTGTGACTACATTAAGCATTGTGTAAAATTCCAACAACATGCCAATCTTCATCACACACCTAGTCATGCCTTACAAATCGCTCGTGACCTTTGGCCCTTCTCTCAATGGGTTTGGGATCTTTTCGGAGAGATCAATCCTCACTCTTCCCTAAGACATCAATGGATCATCATTGCTACTGAATATTATACCAAATGGGTTGAAGTCATACCCCTCATCTCCACTAAAGTTGAGAAAATATGTGATTTCATCAATCATCACATTATTTGTCACTTCGGTGTTCCACATCACCTTATCAATGATAATGGAAAACAATTCAAAAACAAAACTCTACAGAAACTTTATGATGCCTTCGGTATCTAGCTTAGCTTCTCCTCACCATATTACCCACAAACCAATGGCC
This sequence comes from Taxus wallichiana var. yunnanensis, assembly GCA_018340775.1. NCBI lineage: Eukaryota > Viridiplantae > Streptophyta > Pinopsida > Cupressales > Taxaceae > Taxus > Taxus wallichiana. The sequence continues at coordinate 945,957,064 of CM031235.1, forward strand.
AGGTCGAATCCACCAACAAAACCCTAAAAAAATTCTCATGAAAGTGGTTAATGATATTGGGAAGGATTGGCATACGCACATTCCTTTTTCTCTTTGGGCATACCGTACTAGTATTCGCACCTCCACCACTACCACTCCCTTTTCTCTGGTCTACGGTACCGAGGCTATTTTGCCTCTCGAATTCCAAATCCGTCTCTCCACATATCTCTTCAAGATATGCTTACTGATGATGACTTTTGCCAAGACCGTTTAGCACAACTTGAGTTATTAGATGAATGTCGTCTTCATGCCCTCGACCATCTCCAAGTCTACCAAAAATGCATCAAGCGTGCCTATGAAAAACATGTCCATGAATACACCTTCAAGGTCGGTGATCTCATCCTCAAGGAAAATCAACATGTAACCAAAGCAGAAAAAAGCAAATGGGGAAAATTTGCTCCTAATTGGCTTGGACCATACATCGTGACCCATGACTATGGATCAAGTGCTTATCGCTTGTCTTCACTTGATGGTAAGCCCGAACCTGAGCCCCTCAATGCCTTGCATCTTTGACCATTCTATTGTTTAATTCTAGTCCTACTTTGCAGAAAAGCGACAAAGTAGCGTGAGAATCTACAAGTGACTCTTCCACGTACCCGACCTCTCGAGGTCATGCCGAGACAATCGGTGGGGGGTAGAATATGCGAAAAACTAGTTAGGCGATCTAATGTCTTTGACACGCACTAGTGGAATTTTCGAATCTAAGGCAAAGAAGGCCCTTCTAACTTGGGTGGTGTGATAGATCGATCAGCTAGGATGACTGCTCGAAGGCTCCAATCAATATCGAGCTCGCGGCGTGATTCGATCTATGGGTTGTGGAATACGTGGAAAATGACTGGGATTGTTTCATGTATATCTCTGATAAGGTTATCTACTAGATGATGAATATAATTGACTCTACGGATGATTTTCTAGCCTAGTCCGAATTCCTAGCTTCGTTAGCCGTTGTATCTAGTAAAGACAGGTTGTTTGATGATGATAGGTGGAAGTGGAGTAGACTGGAATACCAAGGTGTCGTAGGCTAGCGTCTATATCAAATTGACTTTTGTGGATTCGTTGGGCTGTGGATTTGTGGATCACAACCATATACTCTTGGTTGTTGTGGTCTGTTATGGTCATCACGCGGGATCAAGTTCTAATCCCTAGTATCCAAATGAGTCGTATGCTTTCTCAACTTCTATGTCTAGAATCAACAATGTGCAATCTTCTCGGAATACCTTACGAGCGTTCTTGCAACTTGGATTCTTAAGCTGGTATCTATATCTACGAGGGTGTCTCCATGTCCAGTTTGTGGAACTAAAGGATCACACCCGAATGTTTGTTCTCTTCGAGTTCTTCTACGATCATATGGATGTTTTCTAGGGTAATCTATAGTTTGGCTGATTTGACCAAAACGCATGTGCTTGGTCGTCTTCTATGTTTAATCCTCTTAACTGAGAACTGATCAGTTGTAAATCTGTGGTTGTTCGGAATACTTGTATCCTGAGATTTTGGTCTATGTCAACTATTGCTGTGACTAGGTTTGGTTGAGGCACGATTGGCTCAAATATATATTCCCTGGGCTCTTGAGGTCCCGTGATTGTCATACGAAACAAAATGCAAATCTAACTGTAACGAAGCAAATTCTAACTATGTGAAATAAATCTAACTGTATAACTTTTATTCTTCTAAGAAAACTTTTAATAATTTTAAGGAAAGCAAACTATTTTAAGCATATCTAGAAATAATAGCTAAACAATAATTTAAAACAGACAAGATAACCGAGTGTGGTTATTTGCCTGTGTGATTTGTAGAATTATTCTAAATAAATAAAATAGCCTATCTAATCTACTGCAAGATTCTTGATCTGCCTCGGAGGTGAGGAATGAATCATAGTTTCTCGAAACTATCAATCCCCCATGACTTCCCACAGCATATCGAGAATAAAATTAATTGAAATAAAGCGATTAACTACTCTATTTGATATGATTTTGACTAGAACTTTGAAATTTAAAACCTGGATTCACGCGAGCAATGGCGAATCGATGGTGTGTGATCTCAACCCCTCGATGATCTCCTCATTCTTTTGTGTTCACGTGGATCCAGAAAAGCGTGTAATGCTAGCACCGATAGGGGTAGGTTTTGGGATAAGGACATATCGAATGCGGGCCAGAATGCGAGTAGGAGAGGGATAGCGCAAGTCTGAACTTGTCTTATGCGATTCCTAGTGGGATTTTCTTGCGATTCATGCAACATGAAGTGACCAGAACACAGTAATTCTATCCTATACGAAGAGCAAAACCTACAACTTTAATGGCTTTCCAAGCTATTCTGCTTCAAAATAAAGACACTGCTTGCACAAGTTGGATATGTGGCTTACCAACAGCTGAATAGAGCTAACCAGGCATATAATGGATTGAATTAAGAACTCTAAGACACGATGGAAACAAATCTACAGCAAAGAGGAATTCAGAGGCAAGCTTCTAACTGGATTGAAATGAGATAACAACACTGCCTGCACAAGATGGGTCTGTGGCTTACCAACAGCTGAGCAATACTAACCAAATATGAAATGAACTATGCTATCAATCCTAAGCAAGCTAAGAAACCAAACCACTGAAAATCAGAAGACTCTAACAAGGAAAAATGGTGGCCAAAAACTCCAGACCAAATTCTTCACCATTTGCATGTGCACAAACCATGCATTTATAGGAATCCAAACACCCAAGAACCAAAACCAAATTGAACTCCTAAACAATAAACAAAGGAAAAACACTATTCCAGGGGACCAAAAACATAAATGCATGCTCAAGTCGGAAAAGAAATCTGGTGAAACGTGATATTTCACGTGGGTCACGTCAAAAGAACGCGTTGAAAACACACACAGATCGCCGCTCTGAGCGGGCGGCGGTTCTGAGGACCGCCGCCACTGCCGGCGGCGGTTTCAATCATTGAAGGCCAAGAGGCCAAGGAAAGAGGGAAAAGGGGAAAACAGGGGCGCGGGGCTAAGCGGGGCATGCGGGATGTTAACGCATACTCAGAGGGATTTTCGAATCCCGAACACCTTACGGGAGATCTGTCATCATCATTGGGGCACTTGTTACACTTATGCAGCGATGCAAGATACCTTACAATTTTGGGTACGTACATATTGCCCCCTCGGAGAAGCGTTTTAGCCATGAAGAGGCATAAAGCGTTGGAGTGCAGTATGGCGGTCCCAAAATGGGGAGTTAGAGGCTATACCTGACATGCCCGTGTGTCGAAATGCCGCCAATTTTCACATGCTTTTCAGAATGTATGCAATGGATGACAAGTGATAACAAATGTTAAACAAAATGTTTTTACTTTATTTGCTTTTGCAATGCTGATATGTGATGACAAACATGTTGTAGTATTTGAACTTTTGGCCTCTTTGGGCAATGTCTATGATTTCTTCTTATGTTGGCAAAACGTGATGAATGTATAGCGATAAAGAGATGAACTTGCCCCAATCCCAAATCCACGCAACTAGTAAGATGCGAGGGCTCAACACCAAGAATTGGGAAGGGCACAAGTTGTATGAGTTTGATTTGAGTGGAATGATGAGAGACATACAAAACAAGAACAAGAACCAAATTTGGACCTAAAAACCTACCCTACTCAGAACTATTACCAAGCTTAGAAGGCCACTTACTTTTTAGTTTATCTAGACTTAGATTCATAAATGGCAACCTGGTTGACAAAATCTGGTTTTGACGATTTGATCTCTTTGGAATTTAGATGTTTGGATATTTGCCTTCTTTTAACAGAATTTGACTTGTGTTTTTAGCATACCAAGATTTGTTAGTTTGTGTGACTGAACCCCCACACCTTGCCTCACGCCGTAGACACCAAATTTGTGTCTTACGACCCCTTGTGACCCGCATCTCCTCTCGCAATCTAACCTCATCACCTAAACCTTACACAATTATTTATTAATTACCTTATAATTGATAAATCCACATCACCTTACCCGCCACCTCACTTTGCCACCTCATCATGACCTAGCCCTAACCCTAAACTAACCTAATTAAGACCCATGACTTGGTCTAGACTCACATCCATAACTAATGCCTCCTTACTCGCACCCAAAGCCGACCTTCTAGCCACTTGACCAAGCCCGCAACTAATCTCTCGGGAGAAAAGTAGGGAAGGTGGGCTATTTTACTAAAAATAGCCTACTTTTTCCTTACCGATGCCGGTTCCTACTCGACCACCGTCGGTTACGCAACCGCCATCGGTTCCCTGTAAATGGGCTCCCCAAACCAAAACAACGGATCGAAAAATTCATTTTGGGGATCAGTCGAAGGATTCTGGATCGCAGAGAGCATTGGGAGCGAAACAGCGAGTCCGATCTTCATTTAATCAAGCGAGAGGCAGTAAAGAAACTAGAAGTGCTTGCAGGTAGAGGGATATCAACTTGCATCTTCGCCAAAACCAGTAAGTCACATCTTGCATGTCCTCTGTTATAACATTTCTTATGCTTCTTGAATCTCGGTCCTCCTAAATTCGTTTACGAATCCACTACCCAACGTGCCATTGCATCTAATCATCATTCTTTTATCCCTCATCGTCTCATTTCCCAATATCATCCATAAACCAGCCATTACAAACACCGTAGCTACCAAGATCCTAGAACCCACCGGTATCGGTTATCGATAATCGGCATCGGTTATCGATATCAAGCATCGGTTCCTCGATCAAAACCAGAAAAAACCACCTTTCCCTACCCCGGTTCAACGAGACAATTTAATTGATATTTTACGGTCTTTTGTGTTAATTCATATTAGCAGGGAACTGACCACCTTCGAAAGGAAGTTTTATATTTCTGGGCCTAAGGCGCTTTCCTCATTTATTGTTTAATCAAAATCTTGTGGTCTTGTGTTCTTATTTGCAGGTAGTCCTTCCAAGACAAAAAGGAGTTCTTCGTAGTCAGCTGATCTTTCTCTACGGTACGCGCACACCATCTCGACATTCAACAGGTATTCCTCCTAACCTAACCTCATCTGCTTTCTAAAAGGAATGAAAGGATAGAAGCAACTCTATTCCCGGAAGCCGAAAACATTCTCGAGTGAAACATTTTGGCACGCCGACTGGGGACCCATTTTGGGTTTTTTTTCTTTCTTATTTTCATTTTAGGAAGCATATTTGCTTTATTCTTTGCTTTTGTTATATATTTCGTAAAGAATTTGTCTTGCTTTCCCAGTTTCGCATTAGTGAAAGTCATCTCTCTTGCTTCATCGAACATAATTTTCGATTTGGGTTTAAAACACATGCATTGCATTCCTGCTTGTTGTTCTTCAATTCTAGTGAACATAGATTAAGTAACAGGTCGTACACGTGGGGGTGATATCCACGGTATTGACAGGAAATTAACCCTAGTTTCACTGCACAACACATACCGAATCACTTCACCATTAACACAACAGCTCAAACATCCCCCTTTTTCCGCGGTATTCCTCCGCCCGATTGAGGTAACCTTATAAGCCAAAACAAACTTGACATTTCCCCTAGGTCTTGTTGTTTAGGATTCCGACATCATTCTACGTCTAAAGGCATAAGCCCACAATAATTAAAATTAACCCTAGGATTAGTCTCTGGATTTGCGTGTGCATCTTGCTTGTTTTCAAATTCTGTTTTCTCTGTCATATTTTGTCTTCTGTGATCAATAAGTTGATAAATATACTCAACGTTGCTAAAAATCAAATTAGCAGCCTTTTATATCTTCTTATCCTAGAGTTTTGACACCGACATCGGTTAAGGGACCGACGTCGTTTGCTCTGTGACCGACACCGGTTACTAAACCGATATCGGTTATTGTCTTCATCGACCCGACAAACCAAACCAGAATGACTTGCCAAATTCATCATTCGAGGTTGTTTTTGTTCTTGATAGATTGAAACTTTCTGTGTGTTCTTGTCCATGGTTGTCATCACTCGGAAGCAAGCCGCCACCATGGTTTCACATGCTGTGCTTCCTGTGTCTTTGCACTCGAATCACCCCCTTCACATTCTATAGGGAACCCTACGGACACCGGTGAGATCCCCAAATTCCTCAGAGGAGACAAGGACTTTGCCAAATTTCGGATGCTAATCCCATTGTCTGATACTATTTGTCTCATGCCCCTGACCGTACGCCTGATGGTCAGCTCCTTATTGGCATGCCTATTAGTATAGCTGCTCATTTAGCTCCCACTCCTCCTGATAACACTGCCTTACTTCCTGCATCTCTAGCCCCGTCTCCCAATCCGATGGCTTCAGAGGTTCATACGACCCCGGTTAGCTTTCCTTTGGTTAATCTTGGACCCCACGTATCGTTACCACCAACTGCCCCTACCTCATCTCTCTTTCAGACCACTCCATTCATGACTTACTCTCTGCCACCTATTCACACGAGCTTTCCTTCTCAAGCTCCGCCTACCTTTTCATTCCCATACACGTATCCAGTAACCTCAACACCTTATATGGGACATCCCTATTCTGTGGCACCATCATCTCATCCAACCACAGACTTCATCAAACAAATGATGGACAAAATGCACAACCTGGAGGCTTCTGTTTCGGGAAGTCGTAGCGCCTTGACATACGAGCAAGTTTGTCAGGAGCCCATTCACCCTTCGGTCCCCCTTCATTCATATCCTCCTCAATGGGAGTTGCCAAAATTTACTCATTTTAACAGTAAAGAGGATCCTCAACAACACTTGCGATCATTTAGACATGCTTGTTATTTGATTGCCCATGATGACGCCTTGTTACTCCGCACCTTCCCCATGTCCTTATCAGGACCCGCCTTGGAGTGGTACAGTGCTTTAACCCAGCACTCGATCTTCTCTTTTAACCAACTAGCCCAATCTTTCTTGGATCATTTCTCCATTAACATTGCCAAGAAAGTATCTATCACCGACCTCTATGCCATCCGACAATTTGAAGACGAATCTATCGCAGATTTCGTTGGACGATGGCGGGGCCTTATCAACCAACTTACGTATGCCTTGCCTCAAACCGAACTTATCGAACTATTTACGCGGGCCTGCGCTAAGCACATCTCCCCTACCCTCCAAATTCAAACTTTCCGCACATTCGACGAGGCCTTTACCATGGCTCGGAAACTAGAAATTCGAGCCTTAGAAGAAGAGAAATTGCGGTTGCGTAACAAAAACCCCAATTTCCGAACTCCTGATTCTACCAACAAGCCAAACACCACCACTCCTCACGCGTCCACTTCTTCTAAATCAAAAGGAGCTGTCCACGCGGTAATGGTCAAATCTCAAACACCGTCCAATACTCCGCCGAAAACCACTTATAAGTACAAGGCCGAGCCCACCAATTACACTCCCTTGGGAGAAACTTATGGCGTCATCCTGGAGAAATTGCTCAAAGCTGGGGCTATCACCTTGCCCCCTGTTAAACCTCACTCTGGGTTTGACTCCACCCGCGCAATACCTTCCTGGTACAAAGAAAATGACTTTTGTAACTTTCACCGCGTAAAAGGACATAGTCATGAAAACTGCAAGATGTTGAAAAACATAGTGCAGAAATGGTTGACGTAGGGGATATAACCTCGATAATCCTAACGCCCTGCTAACCGAAATCTGAAAATTTTCAACAAGCCATTCCCGAATCACTCATCCAACAAGAACGTAAACCAAGATATCTTAGCCGAGGAGAGTGTTCATGAGATCCATGCAGATCTTTGATTCTCGGCCAAAAGCCTCTATTGAAAAAAATTTTGAATCAAGCCTCTCCACCAACACAGAGTCTGAACCTCCTTCACCACCATCAAGCCAAAGTGAAATCATTCCTTTACCCATAGAAGAGTTAAGCGCCTGACTTCTCTTCTCATCGACGAGTCTTCTTACACCACATCCCTCTGAGCTGTGAGTGGATGTTATCTAATTTATCTATTTCCCAAAGATCCCCTTCTACAACTCTTGCTACACAAGAGGAGAGCTCGCCACTCCTTTTGTCACCTTTAGACGAGAAACTTCTTACACCGACATCACTAACTTCTTTAACCATAACGGACCCCCTCAAACACGCCCTCTTACCTATTAGTTCTTCATCGCCTAAATCTTTTCAACTGACTGTTGACCTCTTAACATCTATTGATACGAGCGCCTCATCTACCCCTTGTATCACACCCGCAGTGGATGGAATTACAACCCACCTTTCTTCCGTACAAAAATTACAAATCACACCTGGAGACTGTCATTCCACAGAAGATAGACAGGCCCTATGGGAACGTTTGAGTACCCCTTTTTCTACTCAAATGCAAATGACTGATCCTGATGTCTCCACCATATACCCGAAGTGTTTACAGAAGCTTAAAATGCCCCTGTTCTCACCTTCACCCCCCTCACCTCTACCAAATGCCCCGTCCACTTCTATCAACTTAACCAGATCTTCCCCTACGCTTGGGACCTCACCAATGCCCAGTCTAATGCACCCGCCTAAGCGACTCGATCTATCCAAAAATAAATCCGTCCCGCCACCTAGGAGACAAACTCAATCCGTGCCCCTATCACAATCAAAACCATCATCGTCATACCTACCTTCCATATTGGGACCCCATCCCTCTACCTTACATCAATATATCATACCTCCTGCGTTTTCTTCAAAACAACCTACGCCTTCCGCACCTATACAGAAATTCCAGGGTATAGCAACACCGTCACTCCGCGTATCCTGTCCACCTATCAACCCTAAACAAATTCCATCATCAAAAGATTTGTTTTCGGTCACTCCTATTTCCCCGTGGTTGTTTTCTGATACCACATCATCTGCGGCCTCATCATCCCACATAGCTTCTGCGCCAAAGAAATCACGTTTAGTAAAAACCACGTATCAACACCCCTCGGCTAAACCACCACCCGTGCGAACCAATCATGCCCAAACATTACCAAAACCCGCACAACCAATACCCTCATCCTCTTCCGATTTTGACCCACTCAAAGGATCTTACGCCAAAATCCTTGCTATGTTGGTGGAGAATGCGACCATTTCCCTACCTCCACTTAGACCTTATGACCCGTCTAAACCCCGACCTATGGGTTACGATGAGTCTAAAATCTGTGCTTATCACCGCACACCAGGACATGATGTGGAGGGATGCAAAGCTCTAAAAACCATCCTTCGTCAGTCACCTCTCCCGGATAGAAAGATTAAGAAAGACAACTTACGAAGGGAGAGACCTTTAGTTTCCATTCCCTCTCCTATACCATCTGTCCCCGCCTCACCAAGATCTATCATTATTACAACCCCACCTCTTGAAGACCATGAGTTATCCCAACCATCTTCCTCATCTCAGGTCTACGAGATTAATATGATTAGTGTCGCTACTTGAGGGCAGAAAAACAATGGGAAAGCAAAAGAAAACACACCTGCGGCATCTCTTTCTCCGTCAAACATCCCGATTGCACCACCACCTAAAGTGGTCATTCGCGGACCCACCTATCCCATCTCTAATGGCATTGCCCACCGAAATATGATTAAACAGCTTCACCAATCGCCCGTAAAAATGACATTGTATGATCTCATTCAGACTTCTGAATCTCATCGACAAGCTCTCGTTGAGATCCTTCAAGGGATAGAGGTTTTACCTAATGAAACCCTACCTGTCGCCTCCATTCTAACACCCAATCACGTTGCTTCTCTCACCAAACAATCCATCTCCCCCACCACTTCTGTCTCGGTACAACAAGCCGCTGCAGTTAGTTTCTCGGAAGATGAAATTGTCGACTTTGGTACAGAAGACCCTGACCCTGCCCTTTTCATCTCCGCTTACGTCCGGGACATTCGAGTACGTCGGGTTATGATTGACGGGGGTGCTAGCCTAAACATCATCTCTTCAAAAGCCTTCCAACAAATGAATATCCCTTCTAGTTGCATGTGTGCCAACCCCATCATGTTGCGGTCATTCAATGACGCTATTACTTCTACCTTAGGCACCGTGATCCTCAACATTCGGGTAGGACCACGTACTTTACCCGAACTCTTCTATGTCTTGGAGGGAGAGTTCCAATATAATATATTGCTGGGTCATCCTTGGATCCGAGCCATGGGATGCGTTCCCTCAACATTACATAGATGCATAAAATTTGAGTACGAGGGGAAGTCTTACACCGTAAAAGCTGACCCTCCCCCCTTTAAAACCTGCAATATGTTATACCGCCCTAACGATGTGCTTATACCAATCAAGACACCCATACATTCAACCCAACCATCCTCCTCAAATGTACCTCAACCATCCACCTCAACCGCGCCTACGCCTTCAATTGATGAAACCACCATCGCAAAAACCACTTCCCTTCCCACACACTAACATTCCAACCTCCGACCCCTTAGTAGATGTTTTTCAGGCGCCTTACGCCTTTGGGGAGTACCGCCTATATAACGTTAGTTCTTTCCCTACCCCGCAGGAGTACGGACAATTACATGCACATCCCACCTACGACCGTCGCGTGGGGGAGATAATCTCTTACGGACCACCCCATTGCCGCACTAACCTAACGTATGGGGGTGTTGACGCATCCTCCATTACCCCTGAACCTCCTCTTGGTGTGGTTCCTTTCCAATCCGATTTTCAATACTTGACAAATCGTCGTTTCGCCCTCACCTTCTTGACTCACTGTGCGTGGAAAGGCTTTGGTTTTGGCCTTTACGAACAAGGCCGACATACACTCATTCCCGTGACTACCCGTAAACATAATGATCGCAGTGGTCTCGGTTTTCCCGAAACACCTACACAGGAGACACCTCCTGTCAGCTATATCCTGGAAGAAGAAGACGTCGCCCCTACCAAACCATCATCACCCACTTTGCCATCATCACCCGCAGAATCTATAGACCCTGAATCCATCCCTCCTAACTTTTTTTTTTCATAAATGCTATCTTCATAGGTCCTCTCACTTATCAACGCGATAATGACGACCCATCTTCTTTGCCCCTTCTTTATCCAGACATGATCGAAGAGGATTCGCCTTTGATTAATGTTGTTGAGTGTCAGGATGACGAATCCATCCTCACTTACCTTGGCGCGGATGATTCTTATATTCAACGAGCCTTACCATCTGAAACCCAAACCATGCTGAACGAATCTACCATAGAAATCAACATCCACATGGAGAAGGATCCTCACATTGTGAAGATTGGACAATCCCTTAACACATCAGAACAAGCCGCCTTTACTACCTTTCTCCATGCTCGCAATCAAGCTTTCGCATGGTCTTACGCTGACATGCCAGGAATTGATCCTACCATCGCCGTCCATAACATTACCCTAAACCCCGATTCCAAACCAGTCAAACAGAAATTGAGAAAAATGCATCCACGCATTGCTCTCTTGGTCAAAGAGGAGCTCCAACGACTCCTTTCTGTTTCCTTCATCTTGCCTATTGACTATCCTCAATGGATTTCTAACATCGTACCTGTCACTAAAGTGACAGGGGGACTTCGGATATGCACAGATTTCCGGGATCTTAACCTCGCTTGCCCTAAGGATGACTTCCCCTTACCTAGCATTGACCAACTTGTTGATCTAACTGCAGGTCATGAGATGCTCTCTCTCATGGATGGCTTTTCAGGATACAACCAAATTTTGGTTGCCCCTGCCGATCAACACAAAACTGCCTTCATAACTCCTTGGGGAACCTTCTGTTATCGTGTCATGCCATTTGGCCTTAAGAATGCTGGTGCTACCTATCAGCGGGCTATGACCTACATTTTTCATGACATTATGCACACTATCCTTGAAGATTATGTCGACGATCTTCTCGGCAAGTCTAAACATCGTAGTGAACATCTCGATGTTTTAACCATTATTTTTGATCGCCTGTTACAATATTCTGTCCGCCTTCAACCGAAGAAATGTGTCTTTGGTGTTCTTTCGGGAAAACTTCTTGGCTTTATCGTCTCTTTGCGTGGCATTGAGGTCGATCCATCTAAAGTCAAAGCTATCCTAGAAATGCCCCCACCCAAAAATCTCAAACAATTGCGTAGTTTACAAGGTAAGCTCCAATCTATCCGACGTTTCATCTCCCAACTTTCAGATCGATGTCAACCTTTTCATCACCTCCTTAAAAAGGATATTGCATTCCAATGGAGCGAAGAATGTCACCAAGCCTTCGAAGCTCTCAAATCTTATCTCTTGCAGCCACCCGTGCTTATCCCACCCCAAGACGACCGCCCTTTCTACCTTTACCTTTCCGCCACCGCCACGCCAGTAGGAGCCATGCTTGCACATCGTAACTCGAGAATCGTGAACAAGCCATTTATTATATAAGTCGTACTTTGGTGGACTATGAGACTAGGTACACACATATAGAAAAGTTATGCCTAGCCCTATCATTCGTGGCATCCAAACTCCGACACTACCTTCTAAATCACAAGACTTTCGTCATCACCAATACTGAGACCCCATCCATTACATGTATGCCAAACCTCATCTCGAACCAACGCATTGCCGATGGCTCATGCTTCTCGCCGACCTCGACCTTGAGTTTGTCCACGAAATCAATCAAAGGACAAACCATCGCGGACCAACTTGCGAAGCTCCTTTACAGGGAATAATTTACCAATTTTACATTCCCCACGAACTCATTGCCACTCTTTCCTCACGGGAAGAGTCGTATCAAATGACCCTCTTCTTCGATGGATCTAAATGCCAGCGCGGCGGAGGAGCCGGCGTTGTTCTCATTCCTCTCGACGCTGAGCCTATGCCTCTTTCATTCCGACTCGATTTCCCCTGCACTAATAATACAAATGGAATACGAGGCCCTTGTTCTGGGTCTCCAGGTTGCGTTGCACTTAGGTGCCAAATCTATCAATATTTTCGGCGACTCTCAATTGGTAGTCAATCAAGTTATGGGCACCTACCAATGCAAAAACGAGGAACTTCAAAAATACAAACACTACGTGGATTCACTTCTAGCCTTATTTACTCACTATTCTATACAAACCATTCCACGCTCCACTAACAAATTTACGGACACTATGGCTTGCCTAGCCTCGCAAATTCCCGCCGCACCAACTGACTCTGAATTGTTCGTTGTGGTCCAGCAACTTTTTGCACCATCCTATTCAACCCCGGTAGTTTGTATGATAAATACTGTGTCTACTAGTTCGCAGGATACCTGGTACCACCAATTTCATGACTACCTTACAATCTCTGTCCTCCCACCTGACCTTACTAGTAACGGCAAACGTGCTTTTCTTAAAAGTGTTTCGCGTTATGTTGTCATGGGGGACTCCTCTATAAATGTGGCTTTGATGGCATCCTCCTTCGCTGTCTAACTGGCGCGGAGGCCACTCATACCATCCAACAGGTCCATGACGGTATTTGTGGTGGACATTTTAGCGGCCTTGCCGTGGCCAAACGAATCCTTCGCCTTGGTTATTATTGGCCTACTCTCAATAACGACTGCTATGAATATGTTAAGCGTTGTGTTATGTGTCAGCAACATGCCAACCTTCAACATACTCCTAGCCACCCGCTCCAGATCGCTCGAGATCTTTGGCCCTTCTCACAATGGGGTTTAGACCTTATTGGTGAGATTCACCCGACCTCTTCACAACGTCACCGTTGGATAATCACAGTGACCGAATATTACACAAAATGGGTGGAGGCTATTCCACTCATTTCAATCAAAAAAGAAAAAATTGTCGAGTTCATTAACCACCACATTATCTGTCGTTTTGGTGTTCCTCATCGCCTGATAACAGATAATGGAAAATCTTTCAAAAACAAGTTGTTGCAAGACCTTTGTGACAACTTTGGTATCAAACTTAGTTTCTCATCACCTTACTATCCACAAGCCAATGGGCAAGCTGAGTCCTCTAATAAAACACTAACCAAAATCCTCATGAAAGTTGTCAATGAATCCGGAAGAAATTGGCACGATCACATTCCCTTTGCCCTTTGGGCTTATCGTACTAGCATTCGTACCTCTACTAATGCCACACCTTTTTCTTTGGTATACGGTACCGAGGCTGTTTTGCCTCTCGAAATACAAATACCCTCCCTTAGAATATCTCTTCAGGATATTCTCACCAACGATGATTTCCGCCAAGAGCGGTTAGCCCAATTGGAGCTTCTTGACGAACGCCGTCTTACAGCTCTTGATCACCTTCAAATCTATCAAAAACGCATTAAACGTGCTTATGATAAGCGACTTCATGAGCGTACCTTTAAGGTTGGTGATCTTGTCCTCAAAGAGAATCAACATGTAACCAAACTAGAAAAGAGCAAACGTGGAAAATTTGCTCCCAATTGGATTGGGCCTTACATAATCACTCACACCTATGGATCAGGCGCTTATCGTTTAGCTTCGCTTAATGGTAAACTTTGAGCACAGGCCCTAATGCCTTGCATCTTCGACCATTCTACTGTTGAAATTAGTGTTATATCACTTCTTATCTACCTGCCGCTCGTCCCTTGAGCTCACTTACCACTACATACACTCTGTTTCCTACACCTCATAATAACAATCAAGCTCACATAGTTTGATTCTCACCTCCCCTTGATGATGCCTTCCCCTTTTTAGTCTAGTCCATGACTTCAAAGTATTAAAATAAGCCGTATTCTTATGGGATTTTCTTGAGTCAAACTTCCTACTAAACTAGATGCTTCACGCCAAAAGAACATCTAGTCATCTAAATTAAATATAGACTGCTCCCTCGAAGGACAGCTATATGCCAAACTATTGCTTTATTATATATAGATCGCTGCTCCCAGAGGACAGCTATGCATTACAATCATATCTGCTACTATAAATAGACTGCTCCCTCGAAGGACAGCTATACACAGTCAGCCTTTATCAGAAGCTTCTCGCATTGATCAGCTTCGTGAAGACCTCAAGAATAATACAATCAATATCCCTTGTAGACTTCCCGCATCGATCAGTCTACATTCAATAAAATAAAAGCCTCATTCAAAAGAACTTTTGAGTCATGGACTTGTCTCTTTAGGGTAGGTTCTCTTTCGTTAGAACACTCACTTTGTAATAAGTTCTCTGCACCTCAACTATACCATCCACCTCACCTCACCATTTGTTTCAACTCAAGGGACGTAATGTACGCTCGATATATTGTGATCACACAACTCTTTTCACCTATTGACTTCTCGTCTATGCACGGTACCTAGGGCTCCAAGCTCGTTCTACGTGGTGTGGTTTGTTTAGCTCTCTTCATCTACGGAGCACTCTTTCCGCTTTGCCTCGCATCTAGGATTGTGTGTTGATCTTAATCAGGACATGATTCCCTTCTACTTGGGTAGGCTAACTTTCGCTTCCCTTATACCTTTTACAACATCACCAATTCATTACCAACACCATCCACCTTACCTTTACTAATCTTAATATTTTTACCAACCAACCAATTGCCTAAACCGTACCCAATTGCCTGAATTCGCCTCTCCCTGATCCTAAGGGAGAACTACATCGGTCTGAGGCCCCTCCTTGCTTTGTGCAATGGGCTATGTAGGCAGCACTTCGGAGACATGGGGTCTCCCAAGGTTAGCTCGACCATCCCCTACCATAACCTATCCTGTGTGGTGAATATAAATATTTTTGTGTATTTCTATTTAATCACATTCCTCTTTATCCTTTTTTAAAACACCGAAAATCAAAACACAAACATTCTTATTATTATCATAACTCAAATCAACATACATATTCAGTTTTATTTAGATGTTAAACAAATACATCTTCTCTATCATCGACACGCAGGTCGGTACTCTTATTTATTCTTATACCTTGCTAACATTTACTCAGACCCTCACGCCTCATCCCGAACTAGGTGATGATCGTGATCGTCGACCCCTCTCGCCGGGCCTCTCTGTCCTCAAAGGTACCACGGCTATTGGTACCGCCCACTGATCTGCCAATCTCTCCTGTAACATCTGAATATGCCCTCTCGCATGGAGGACTCCAGCCTCTAGTCTCTCCGCCCGTGACTCATGCAACCACTAACAATCCTCTTGTCTCATTCACTGCGTTTGGAGTCTTTGAACTAAACGTTGCAGACGATCCTCTCTCCTACCTATTCGGCCCAACCCAAGGCCTCGCCTTACCTATTTGGCCCGACCCAAGGCCTCGCCCTACCTATTCGGCCCGACCCAAGGCCTCGCCCTACCTATTTGGCCCGACCCAAGGCCTCGCCCTACCTATTTGGCCCAACCCAAGGCCTCAACCTACCTGTTGGCCCGACCCAAGGCCTCGCCCTACTGTTGGCTGACCCGACCAGGGCCTCAACCTACTGTTTGCCCGACCCAAGGCCTCGCCCTACCTTTGGCCCGACCCAGGCCTCGACCTACCTCTCCCGGCTGACCTAAGGCCTCAACCTACCTCTCCCGGCTGACTAAGGCCTCGGCCTACCTATTTGGCCCGACCCAAGGCCTCAACCTACCTATTCGGCCCAACCCAAGGCCTCAACCTACCTATTTGGCCCGACCCAAGGCCTCGCCCTACCTATTTGGCCCGACCCAAGGCCTCAACCTACCTATTTGGCCCGACCCAAGGCCTCGCCCTACCTATTCGGCCCAACCCAAGGCCTCGCCCTACCTATTTGGCCCGACCCAAGGCCTCGCCCTACCTATTGGCCCGACCCAAGGCCTCGCCCTACCAATTGGCCCGACCCAAGGCCTCAACCTACCTATTTGGCCCGACCCAAGGCCTCGCCCTACCTATTTGGCCCGACCCAAGGCCTCGCCCTACCTATTCGGCCCGACCCAAGGCCTTGCCCTGCCTCTCTAGCGACCCAAGGCCTCGCCCTACCTATTTGGCCCGACCCAAGGCCTCGCCCTACCTATTCGGCCCAACCCAAGGCCTCGCCCTACCTATTCGGCCCGACCCAAGGCCTCGCCCTAACCATTAGGCCCGACCCAAGGCCTCAACCTACCCATCCGGCCCGACCCAAGGCCTCAACCTACCCATCCGGCCCGACCCAAGGCCTCGCCCTAACAATTTGACCTGACCCAAGGCCTCACTCTACCCTTATGACCTGACCCAGGGCCACCGCCCAACCACTTGGCCTGACCCAAGGCCGTATCACTTCAATACCATACCCACAATCAACGTTTTATTTTATCCATCCATCATGTACCTTTTGTTCAATCGAGCTCACCTGTTCGTGTTTTAGCATGATTAGGGTCCTTGACTTGATCTGTCGACCAACTTTGCCTAGACCTAGACCGTGACGTTTATCTCAACCAAACCAACCATTTGGTACTGCCGAACATGCCTAAACGTTCCTGTACCTCACCTGTTATATACCCTGGAGCTACTTCCTATGCCTTGGATACCAGGATTATGTCACCCTTGTTTGGATAAACTATCGACCTTTGCCTACACATTGCTGGTTTGCTTGTCAAATCATGTACCCTCGTCATACTATTGCATTTCAACATGCGTCTGCTTCCTTGGACCTACCCCACCACCTTACCATCCTCTCTACAACATGTACCCTTTATCAACCCTATCCCTGATTTCCCGTTCACTCAATCGGCGATAGATTTGAGGGGGATTACCTATATCTTTAACACGAGAAACCACTTCATATTATTGTCCGCGCAGCTTTACAGAACAAGCTACACGATAATAAGGGGCTAATGTAGACACCAAATTTGTGTCTTACGACCCCTTGTGACCCGCATCTCCTCTCGCAATCTAACCTCATCACCTAAACCTTACACAATTATTTATTAATTACCTTATAATTGATAAATCCACATCACCTTACCCGCCACCTCACTTTGCCACCTCATCATGACCTAGCCCTAACCCTAAACTAACCTAATTAAGACCCATGACTTGGTCTAGACTCACATCCATAACTAATGCCTCCTTACTCGCACCCAAAGCCGACCTTCTAGCCACTTGACCAAGCCCGCAACTGATCTCTCGGGAGAAAAGCAGGGAAGGTGGGCTATTTTACTAAAAATAGCCTACTTTTTCCTTACCGATGCCGGTTCCTACTCGACCGCCGTCGGTTACGCAACCGCCATCGGTTCCCTGTAAATGGGCTCCCCAAACCAAAACAACGGATCGAAAAATTCATTTTGGGGATCAGTCGAAGGATTTCTGGATCAGCAGAGAGCATTGGGAGCGAGAAACAGAGTCCAGATCTTCATTTAATCAAGCAGAGACGAGTAAAGAAACCAGAAGTGCTTGCAGTAGAGGATATCAACTTGCATCTTCGCCAAAACCAGTAAGTCACATCTTGCATGTCCTCTGTTATAACATTTCTTATGCTTCTTGAATCTCAGTCCTCCTAAATTCGTTTCTGAATCCACTACCCAACGTGCCATTGCATCTAACTGTCATTCTTTTATCCCTCATCGTCTCATTTCCCAATATCATCCATAAACCAGCCATTACAAACACCGTAGCTACCAAGAAGATCCTAGAACCCACCGGTATCGGTTATCAGTAACCGGCATCGGTTATCAGTAACCGGCATCGGTTCCTCTGATCAAAAACTAGAAAACCAGCCTTTCCCCTACCCAGTTCAACGAGACAATTTAATTGATATTTTGCAGTCTTTTGTGTTAATTCATATTAGCAGGGGAACTGACCACCTTCGAAAGGAAGTTTTATATTTCCTGGCCCAAGGCGTTTCTCATTTATTGTTTAATCAAAATCTTGTGGTCTTGTGTTCTTATTTCGCAGGTAGTCCTTCCAAGACAAAAAGGAGTTCTTCACGGATCACTGATCTTTCTCTGATGCGCGCACACCATCTCGACATTCAACGGTATTCCTCCTAACCCTAACCTCATCTGCTTCTAAAAGGAATGAAAGGATAGAAGCAACTCTATTCCCGGAAGCCAGAAACATTCTCAGTGAAACACACGCCACTAGTAAGAAGCATGGGTTTGTCACCAAAGGCAAGATACAGGCGAGTAAGGGCACTTCTTTCCTTTCCCAACCTCACATCACCAGTAAGAGATGTGGGCTTATCACCGAAGGTTGATGGGGCAAAGAAGTGTGTAAAATAAAATATTTTGTTTGCTTGGCGCTTTTGATTTCATTTGATTTTTACATTTCTGATCTATGACTTTGGGATATCCTTTTGTTCCAAGAGATTTTAAGAGGGATAGATGTGACACCAAGAAGCTTCTAGAACAGACCGTAGGCAAGGACAACTTCACCTAGTAGAAAGAACAAGCAAAGCCAAGTATGCAGGTCTTGGTATGGTTTCCGTCAATGTTTGTCTGTCAAACTTGATGAGAAGATTTGAAAGTACTTGATGATGTTTGAAGAGATGTGATTTGAATAATTTTGCCAATATCTTCAGAAATTTGTAACAGATTACTTAAGAGTAAGTTCCTGGACTACAATATTTATGAAACGAGTGAACAAAATGAACCAACTAAATTACTAATGTAATGCAACTGCAACCATGTACATATGAAAATGCAGGTGGAACCATATGTCATGATGTCTAAGGTGAAGAAAGTTGACGAATATCGAATTCTTCACCCCTAGAAGTACACAGCGGAGAACCATTATCCTCAAATTTTTCATTTTCTTGACGAGGGCCTACCATTCTAGGTTTGAACTTACAACCCTTGCCCAGAGGTGTATATGTCCCATTATTAAAAACATTTTTCTGAAGGAGGTGTTCGCATGCCTCTTTGTCATGTTTTTGAGAGATGACATGTGGGTGAGCATGACTATGCTGCTCGACCTTCTCTCTCATAGTGAGCATTGTGTTAATGATGAGGTCTTGCCCCATGGATAGGGAAAACTTAGCTTTAGACACGCATGGGTCGAAACTAGGCTTTAGAATAGGGCAGTGCCTAGAGATGGTTTTGATAGGCATCGTTTCAGTTTTAAATTGCCTTTCTTCACTTGTTAATTCTATCATGTTTATATCTAGATTTAGGTCATCGGAGGGAAGAGATGCTATGCCGAGAAGACTACCCATTCCTTGAGGTTCGAATGGGAGAAAGATCGGTTCGTCATTCTCCAAGAGTTTCATAATTCCTGCTTCTGTGGCTTTAGTGGAGACTGTTTCCACAGAAATTGACTTATCTTTATTTGTCTTTGCCACCTCGTATATTAAATCATAGGATCTTACCGGTTTAGCATTTGTAGGAACTTCATCTCGTGTGGAGAAAATATCGGGTAGGGGTTGTGAAACATACTCCTTTGCCGAGTTGTTGCATTAATTTCACACTCAACCTCTAGCTCAACTAATCCCAAGATTTTTGTATTACCATTTGAACCTAGGTTAGGAGCAACCTGAGAGTTGTCAGGAGTTGAGGCGTCTTGATTGTTATTTCTTATTATGATACCTTTGTTTTTCCCATTTGGATCTAACCTGTTATTGTTATAATGATTTGGGAAAGGATCATTGAAGATCTTGAGAGGTGCATTTTGAGGGGAAACTGCCCCTGCAAAAGTATTTGGTGCTGGTGACACAGGATCTGCCAAGAACATATCTATGAAAAGTTGTTTTTGTTCTTCTGGCAAGCGTTGCATGAATTTATTATAGTCATGGCAAGTCCTAGTGTCATGACCCCTGATTTTGTGGAAACCACAATATAGATTGGGATTATAGTTCCGTGGTCGTCGGTTTGAATCATGTTGTGGCCCAAAGTTCTGATTGGGCTGTTGGTTGTTATAGTTGAAATTTCGAGGTTGTGGCCTTTGGCTTTGGTTTTGATATCCATCTGGGCCCCGAGCAAGGCCTTGTGGCTGGATTTTTTGTTGTGGAGGATAATTAGAATCCACCGTATTGATCGCTGGGTGAAGTTATTATTGCGTTGATTGTTAGTAGGTGCCGGGGTGTTCACAACATTTGGTTCTTTGACTTGATCAGTGAATCCATATGTTGTAACCCCATGGTTTTCATTAAGGATATTGGGTCCTTGATCGGCATTCATTGTAGTAGGATAAGTTGTAGTGTTTTGGCTGGAGGTGATTAACCTCCCGTTTGCTCCATATGTTTTGCGGCCACTATCAATTGCTGCTTGGTCTATTCGAAGAGCGCTCTCAAGTACTTCATCGTAAGTTCTTAGTGGGAACTTCTAGACTTCTTCCTTCACCTCTCTGCTGAGAGAATGAAGGAATAAATCACATAGTTCCATTTGATCCATGTTTGGAGCACTTGCTGAAGAATAAAGAACTGTACGCCACCTCTGGATGAAATGGGCGACAGATTCGTTGTGTTCTTGTTTGATGTGTAAGAATTCCCTAATTCCTGTTCTCAATAGTTTGTTCATGTCGAAGGCCTTGATGAACTCTGACATGAGTTGTTTAAATGAATGGATGGAGGCTTCAGGTATCCTGTAATACCAATCGAGAGCAATGCCTTCCAAGGTTTTGGGGAATATTTTAGCAAAAACCCCATCCCAAGGGAGTAATTCTCGTATGGTCATGGCATAAGCCTTGATATGTGCGTTTGGATCTCCCTCACCCTTGAACTTGGGAAAATCAAGGAGAGGTCTTGGAAGCATGACGCTTCGTATGGTGAAATCTAAGGGTTCCTTTAGCTATTCTCGAATAATTCCCTATCGCATAGCTTTCAACCATTGATGGTGTTTTCGAGGGAGTGGTGGTGGGATAGGTTGTTGATACGGTGCAGCGTATGCATTGGCGGGGGCATAGGGAGGTCCTGCGTTTGGGAAAACATCTTTGAGAGGAGAACATATCTCCTTGTGGTGATTTAGAGTATATGTTTAAGTAGGACGGGGTATTTTCAAGGAACAGACCCTTGCTTCGACACTAAACCGGGAGGAATTGTGTTAGAGATGATAGGCCTTGTTGGCATTTACTGCGGATATTGAGGAGGCATGCCTAACGTGCCTACTCCCGTAAGGAGATCTACCTAGCCAGAGTGGTATGGAGGATTGGAACTTCCTGTTTGTATGAACGGAGAATTGTGACTTGCTTGAGCCAGTTCTAACCCTCTCACTCTTTCTACTAACGTTGAAATGACTTCATTTGGTGAAGTCACGGTACTTTGCCTGAGCGGCATTGGTTGTATACCTTGGTGTTGTAAAGGTACGTGATATCCTGTCATAAACTGATCACTATCTTGCCAAGTTTCTCCAAGAATATTTCCTGTATGCAGTGGCATAGAGGTATTTTCTTGAAAAGAGATCTCGGGTTGTGTTTGTAAACCTCCTACAGGTGGGTACATTCCCCGGGAGCATTGTTCACTCCTAGGATAACGTATTGATTGTCCATCATCTAAGACTAGGTATGGATCTGATTGCCTACTAACTTGTGGTCGAATAGCATTTGAGGAGATGAACTAGATTCTCCGATAAACGTCATATTGTTCGAACTCAAGGCTCTGCTTTTGGGTTCGAGGGGTTGATCTAACTCCTCGGTTTGAAAAGACAAACTATATCTAATTCTTGGGGTTTGTGTTGATAAGCGATTAGTTGAATAGTTTTCACCCCATACCGAGAGCGAGGGTGATGATTGCCTATTCATGGCTTGGGCGTAGTATGCCTCAAGACCTAAGAGGGGTCTGCACATATGCATCGAATCCCGACATATTCGGGGGTATATGAATACCCGCATAATAATGGGAAGGAGCGAAGGTGGATGAGAGAAGATTTGAAACTTCTCCAAGAGAAGGTGAAACAATTGTTTGTTTCACGTCGGGTTCACTAATTTTGTACGCCTGGAAATAATGAGGCGACAGGGAAAGCATGAGAATCTACAAGTGACTCTTCCACGCGTACTTTTGTTGACCTCTCGAGGTTGTGCACAGAGGCATAGTTGTTTGTTTCACGGTGGGGGTAGAATATGCGAGACAAACTAGTTAGGCGCGCATCTAATGTCTTCGACACACACTAGTGGAATTTACAAATCTAAGGCAAAGAAGGCCCTTCTAACTTGGACTGGTGTGATAGATTGATCAGCAAGGATGACTGCTTGAAGGCTCCAATCAATATCGAGCTCTGGCGTGATTCGATCTATGGGTTGTGGAATACGTGGAAAATGACCAGGATTGTTTCATGTATATCTCCTGATAAGGTCATATAGTGGATGATGAATATAATTGACTCTACGGATGATTTTCTGGCCTAGTCCAGAATTCCCTAGCTTCGTTAGCCGTTGTATCTAGTAAAGACAATTGTTCGATGATGATAGGTGGAAGTGGAGTAGACTGGAATACCAGTGTGCGTAGGCTAGCGTCTATATCGGATTGACCTGTGGATTCGTTGGGCTGTGGGATTTGTGGATCACAACCATATACTCTTGGTTGTTGTGGTCCTGTTATGGTCATACGTGGGATCAAGTTCTAATCCCTAGTATCCAATAATCGTATACTTTCTCAGCTTCTATGTTTAGAATCAACAATTGTGCAATCTTCTCGGGAATACCTTACGGGCGTTCTCAACTTGGATTCTTAAGCTGGTATCTATATCTACAGGGTGTCTCCGGTCCGGTCATGTGGAACTAAAGGATCACACCCGAATGTTTGTTCTCTTTCGAGCCTTTCTACGAGTCATATGGATGTTTTCTAGGGTAATCTGTAGTTTGGCTGATTTGACCAAAACGCATGTGCTTGGTCGTCTTCTATGTTTAATCCTCTTAACTGTGAACTGATCAGTTGTAAATCTATGGTTGTTTGGAATACTTGTATCCTGAGATTTTGGTCTATGTCAACTATTGTTGTGACTAGGTTTGGTTGAGGCACGATTGACTCAAATATATATTCCCTGGGCTCTTGAGGTCCCGTGATTGTCATACGAAACAAAATGCAAATCTAACTGTAACGAAGCAAATTCTAACTATGTGAAATAAATCTAACTGTATAACTTTTATTCTTCTAAGAAAACTTTTAATAATTTTAAGGAAAGAAAACTATTTTAAGCATATCTAGAAATAATAACTAAACAATAATTTAAAACAGACAAGGCAACCGAGTGTGGTTATTTGCCTGTGCGATTTGTAGAATTATTCTAAATAAATAAAATAGCCTATCTAATCTACCTGCAAGATTCTCGATCCTACCTCAGAAGTGAGGAATGAATCATAGTTTCTCAGAAACTATCAATCCCCACAGCTTCCCTGGCAATATCGAGAATAAAATTAAATGAAATAAAGCGATTAACTACTCTATTT
Organism: Taxus wallichiana var. yunnanensis; assembly: GCA_018340775.1. NCBI lineage: Eukaryota > Viridiplantae > Streptophyta > Pinopsida > Cupressales > Taxaceae > Taxus > Taxus wallichiana. Next base: position 945,981,182 of record CM031235.1, read on the forward strand.
GATATGATTTTGACTAGAACTTTGAAATTTAAAACCTGGATTACGCAGAACAATGGCGAATCCGATGGTGTGTGATCTCAACCCCTCAGTATGATCTCCTCATTCTTTTGTGTTCACGTGATCCGTAAAAGCGTGTAATGCTTGCACCGATAGGGGTAGGTTTTGGGATAAGGACATATCGGAATGCAAACCGAGAATGCGAGTAGGAGAGGGATAGCGCAAGAGTACGAACTTGTCTTATGCGATTCCTAGTGGGATTTTCTTTGCGATTCATGCAACATGAAGCAACCGGAACACCTGAACTATCCTATACGAAGAGCAAAACCTACAACTTTAATGGCTTTCTAAGCTATTCTAATTCAAAATAAAGACAACACTTTGCACAAGTTGGATATGTGGCTTACCAACAAATTTGAATAGAGCTAACCAAGCATATAATGGATTGAATTAAGAACTCTAAGACACGATGGAAACAAATCTATAGCAAAGAGGAATTCAGAGGCAAGCTTCTAACTGGATTGAAATGAGATAACAAATGATCTTTACTGCAAGATGGGTCAAGCTGTGGCTTACCAACAAGCTGAGCAATACTAACCAAATATGAAATGAACTATGCTATCAATCCTAAACAAGCTAAGAAACCAAACCACTGAAAATCAGAAGACTCTAACAAGGAAAAATGGTGGCCAAAAACTCCAAACCAAATTCTTCACCATTTGCATGTATGCACAAACCATGCATTTATAGGAATCCAAACACCCAAGAACCAAAACCAAATTGAACTCCTAAACAATAAACAAAGGAAAAACACTATTCCAGGGGACCAAAAACATAAATGCATGCTCAAGTCGGAAAAGAAATCTGGTGAAACGTGATATTTCACGTGGGTCACGTCAAAAGAATGTTACGGAAAACACACACGGGGATCGCTGCTGCGAGCGGGCGGCGGTTCAGGGACCGCCGCCTGTTCGGGCGCGTTTTCAAGGCCAAGAGGCCAAGGAAAGAGGGAAAAAGGGGAAAACAAAGGGCGCGGGGGCTAAGTGGGGCATGCGAGATGTTAACGCATACTCCGAGGGCTTTTCCGGATCCCGAACACCTTGCGAGGAGATCTGTTTCTTCATCGGGGCACTTGTTACTGCAATTCGCAATGCAAGACCTTACAATTTTGGGTACGTACACCTACATCACTATTTATCTAGTTCATGCTCATCCCTTGAGTGCCATTTACCTTTTTCTTTTCCACACCTCATCTCCAACGACTAAACAAGAATCATGTGATTACCCATCACCCTTTTGCCTTATCTTAAATATGTGCACCATGGCTCTACACATGGCATGATTCTCATGGATACTTTTCATCTTCTTTTAGATGAGATCCCATGGTCATTCACCCTTGCCTTCTCAACAAGAACCAAATGCTTTGTTATAGTCTTGTCCATGACTTAAAAGCCCAAAAAAAGAAAGATGAATCCCTCAGAAGGACATCTTCCAATATAAGGGATCAACTCCTTGAGTCAAACTTCCAATATAAAAGATGAATCCCTCAAAAGGACATCTTCCACCTTTAATTGTCATTATAAGTAGATTGCTCCCTCGAAGGACAACTATAAAAGCACGCAACTCTCTACATAGTCTTTCTAAAAAGAGGACTATTTTCTCAAAAATCAAAAATCAGAAGCTTCCCGCATCGATCAGCTTCGCGAAGACCTCAAGGAGACATATATTCATCCCTATTAGACTTCCCACATCGATCAGTCTATCTAAAAAAAAAAGCAAAAGAAAAATAAAAGTAACCTTTTTCATCATGGACTTGCCTATTGTGATCTTGGCTCTATTGCCCAAGGCATTCTATTTCCCATTTTATGACTTGATTGCCTTCACCTCTTTACCCATTGTCTTTTCACTTCTACCTCAAGGGAATTTCTAAACCTATGACATTTGGTGATTATGTTACTATTTTTCACCTTTAGAGTAATCAATCATGCAATGTCTTTAGGGTCTTCCATTCACTAGCCTATCTATAGATGTGCTTCATACGTTTGATCCTTGCCAATCGGTGGCTTTCTTTCCCCCTCTTATCTTTTCTCTTCTTCATTACCTTTTGATCTTCCTATATAGGACTAGAACCTCGACACCTGTCTTTGGGATTTTCTTCTCCCTACCTATTGACATAAAATCACCTTTTACCTATCTACCTATTTTCAACCCCAACATCGATGCCCTCAACCTAATTATACCAATGACCTAGAATCAACACTACCTATCAACCTAAAATCACCCATACCTATCTACCTAGCCTCCACCCAACCTAATCAACCTTGACCTCATCATACTTATGACCTCGAATCCAACCTAACTATCAACCTCACTACCTATTCTTCTATCTTCTCATATTCTTTCCTATCTTATGGGAGAACTACATCGGTCTGAGGTCCCTTTTCACCAGGGACTATGTAGGCAGCACTTCCAGGGCATGGGGCCCTGGAAGGTTAGCTCGGAAACTCTTTACCCTAACAATTTTTTCCCACCTTTACCTGATTTCTTGTTCATATCAAAAACCTCGACATCTAAACCATATACCACATAACTTTTACCACTTATATTATTTCACATTTTCATACATAACCAGCATTTTCCACATTTTACACCATCTCATGCATTTATATTGCCATTTGTTATCAAAATACCGAAATGAACATCCATGCCTAAACCAATCGACTCAATCCATGCCTAAACCAACCTCTTTGACTCAATCCATGCCTAAACCAACTATAACGACTCAACCATGCCTATCCAACCCTCGACTCAATCAACCATGCCTATCACCCGACTTGATCCATGCCTATCACCTCGACCATCCTATAACTCCACTCAATCCATGCCTATAACTCGACTCAACCATCCATGCCTAAACCAACCTATCGACTCAACCATGCCTATAACCTGACTTGATCCATGCCTAAACTGACCTGACTCCATCATGCCTAACTCACCTAATTTCCATTCATATCAAACCAACAAACCCATATCTCATCCATATAAAAGTAACAAATCCATATCTCATCTAACACAAGCCATAAACCAATATCTCATCAACACATCAACACATCACAAAATACCATGTATCTCATCATATAAATCAATAACTGTGTATCTCAAAATACATGCCTGTCTCATCATGGCCATCATCTCAAAAATGTCGGCATGTAGGCCGATATACAATACAAAATGTCATCGACACGTAGGCCGGTCTCATATATACAAAAAGAATGAATGAATCAATACAAAAATCTTGGCACGCAGGCCGGTATCATGTACAACACAATAATAAATACAAAATCTCTTTGGCATGTAGGTGGTCTCATATATAATACATACAAAAATGACTCGACACGTAGGTCGGTCCATAGCAAGTCAATCGTCTCCCCATATGATATCGGGAATGCTCCCTATGCTTGTGTCTCTCCTGACCCCTCTGCCACACCTATCTGGGGCCCAACACCTGCCTCACCTCCTATGCTGATGGCCCCTCACATGGGCTAGCCTTTGCACACTAGTGGCCTCACCATGACCCTGTCCCTGGGCTCACCGGCCCCTATACTCTCCACACTATGAGTGCGGGATCTAGTCCTCTCATTGGAGGCCTGTTGTGCTCTGTACTCGGCATAGGAGGGCACATCTAGCCCAGTAGCTAACAAATGATCCTGGTAATACCGTGCCTCTCCTAGGGCATCTCTGAACCTAGCCATGGGCACTGTCTATGGAGGTTTCATGGGTCCCACTACTCGTGGGAGTACTGTATAATGGGTTCCCTATCCCTGAACCTACACTGAGCCCTGTGTTGGTACTAGAGCTTGAGTCGGCCCTAGAATCTATGCTTGTGCCTGTATCTGGGCCTACAAGGTAGTAATTTATGGTGTGCTTATCGGTTAGCCGTATAGACCCGTAACCCTTGCCCTACGCCTGTGCAGGCTAATTCTAGCCCTATAAAGCTTGCACCTATGCCTGTAGGGTGGCTATCTGCCCTCCATCTCCACCTACCTCCTCTCCATCTCCATCTCCCCTACCTCTACCTGTGTAGGTACATGTCCCTGCCCTTCCCTAGCTGCGCAGCATCACTATCCCGAGCTCAATGTGGCAACCTATGCCTTTGTACCTATCAGCTACCCCTACATGATCCCAAGCTACGTTGACAAAGTAGCCACCTACCCCTATAGGGCATCCCTCTCTACTTTGTGATGGTGGCTAATTCTAGCTACCCTGGCCTCGGTGGTACGGCTCTCATTGTGCCACCCACCACTACCTATATCCATCTGCAACCCCAACATCATCAATCTATGTATCTACATGTTGCTCCTCCTATCTAGTCGGCACTGTGGGTCATGGTGGAGACATAGGTCTCTCCACATCATCTCTCTGTACTACGGAACAGAGGCGATACACCTGGACTAATCCAAACTAGCATCTAACCTACTCTACGGGTATCCACTCATGCTCACCCGCTCTCCTCCCCTCTATCCATAGATGTATCTAGTAGCCTAGCTAGCTCCATGGCCATCTGTCTATATGAGGGAAGCCCACATATGACCTCTAAATGATGTCCACCTGGACAGCCCTCTAACAACCTCCTGTAATAAGCTACATCATGCATAGCTCTGGCACCTTGGGCCTCTCCCATGGCTAGTACCCACCGCCTGTACCCACTCTCAAAACTCTCCATGGGAATGCATCTACCCGGGGCATCCCCACTAGTCAAACATAAACAATGTGCTCATACGCCCAGCAATGTAGTAGTATGATGCAACAGATGTTGAACCTCTGCAGTCACCCATAGGCCCATAGCTCTCTATACACCTGTGTCAACAATGCAAGTGCCCATGTGAACCATGTCCGATGTATCATCATGTCATGGAGGACTCCCATTAGTGACTTCGGAATCTCCCCCCCTCTACATCTCGCGGTGGAAAGCAAAGACACAAGCGTCCATCACGAGTACCACTAACCTCATCTCCTCTGGATGAGCTCTATACATCACTCCATAGCTCATGCTAGCGCTATGGAACATCAAGTCTACTACACCCTCACCAAAAATAGGTGCCAGTAACTCCTCAGACGCCTCTAAAGAGATAGAATAAACCTGGGCCCCCAATATGGGCAACCACAGGATCCTGTAGATGTCCTCCAGGGTGATCATCATCTCACCCATCGGTAAATGGAAGGTGTTGGTTGTGAGTCCCATCTATCGATGAGGGCAACCATAAGACTCGCCTCCCAAACTACATGTTGGTAGCGCCTCACGCCTATCAATCCCACCTCTACAACATGTTACCACTCCACTTGCGTCACGCTCACTCGTACTATCAATAACAAGGGCGGCACCTGGCCCTCATCCATCCGTAGCTCATCTTGAGCCTACATTCCACAAAAGTAGTGTATTAGTACACCTTCCCAACTTACCCTATTTCACCCCACATCCCGACCTAATCTATTTTCCCACGGCCATCCAATTGGCCTTGTTGCTCACCTAAACCTACCCAAACCCATCTAACCTAACCCATCTAACCTAACCCATCTAACCTAACCCATCTACCCAAACCTATTTACCCTAACCTCACCCAAAACCTACCAGAACCCATCTACCCAAACCTATCTACCCTAACCCTCACCCAAACCTACCCAAACCCATCCACCCAAACCTATCTACCCTAACCCTCACCCCAACCTACCTAAACCTATCCACCCTAACCCTCACCCCAACCTACCCAAACCCATCCACCCAAAACTATCTACCCTCACCCCAACCTACCCAAAACCATCCATCCGAACCTATCTACCCTAACCTCACCTAAAACCACCCTCAACCCTTCCCCTCTCACCTAACCCTTCCCCACCTAACCTAATTTTTGGTCCCAACTTACCCTTAGGTTAACAGACGTTGGTTATCATCAACCGACCCCAGTTATTTCTTGACCGACCACGGTCTCCTTTGACCAAGCATCGGTCATCATTCTTATGACCATGCTGTCACTACCCACCGACATCAACCACAATTCAACCAACGCTCGGTCACTTTCATACTACTACCACCTTCGACTTCCCAACCCTACTTTTTCCCTTCCTTGTCATTCTACCCACCCAAATCCCTCCTTACACCCTTAATTGTTCCTACATTACCCTTTTTCCCTACCCCCTACCCTTCCCCATGCCCATTTCCCTCCATTTTTTCTCGTTTTGAAATTCTTTCCCCCAAACCCCCATTTTTTCATATTTCCTATATTCTAGCTAATTTAACCAAACCATCAATAACAAAGGTTCAAATCCTACCTGATCCCACCCGCCATCGTGGTGGAACCTCCAGCCTCCACACCGCTCCTCCCGATCCCTCTCCAGCCTCTGCCATCCAATAAAATCCTCCACCTCTCTCCACCAATCACCTTGCTCGATCCAATCTCGTGGCCCCACCTCTCACCCAATCAATCTCACCTATGTGGCTCACCAACCAAGCTCTCTAACGCTCTCTTTTGTCCTCTTCCTCTTTTTTCTCTTCTTGTCCTTTTCTACTTTTCACAATGCACAAATGAATTTTAAAACATAGGTTTTCCACTTTTTATACCCTACCCAACTCAACCAACGTCGGTTAACCCTTGACTGATGTCGGTCTTCTACCCTATTCAACCACATCGGTTCCTCTCCACCGTCATCGGTTCATACGACCGTTGTCGGTTACCCTACCTACTCATTTCCCTCACATTGACCTCATTTTCCTTACCTCCTTTTTCTTTTGCCTCCCCTACACCTACCTGGACCACTTTACCTTCTTCTCGACCCTCCACCTTCTTTAACCTCACCTCATTAGCTGATTGGCATCTCCTTATTTTACACCTACCCCAGCCTTCTCATGTTATGACCTATCTACCTGGACCCATAAAATTGTTTGTGAGCTTTGAACCAACTTGCTCACTATACCATGCGACATCAAGTTATTACTGTGTTGTTTGACCTAATGACCTTACCTAGCCTATTGTCATGACCATTTATTTATTCGACCTACCTTTTTGGTGTACCGAACATACCTAAACATTCTTGCACCTAACCTACGTTGTGTTTCCTAACCATATCCTATACCTTGGATACTGGAATCACTTCAACCTTGTTTGGATAAACCTATCGACCTTAGACAATGTAGAGTTTGCAAGCTCTTCAACCTAGTACCATGTCGCAGTTTATACATGTGCGTGCATTCAATTGCCACTACCTTTGACCTTGGCTCGTTTACCCATTTACCTATATGCCCGATTTGCCCTTTACTCCTTTCCCCATTTTTCACTATTCTTCTTCACATCCACTTTTATCAAACCACTCGTTGATGTGCTCGACACCTCATCAGTTCTGGTTTGAGGGGGATCACCCTCATTCCCACTTGGGACAACCACACTCTATTCTTGTTCATGTCACTTACCAATACAAGCTACACAAGAGAAGGGGCAAAATTTAGACACCGAAATCGTGTCGTAATCACCTTGGTCCCCTACCGCAGCCCTATAATCACTTCCTCATCCTCAACACCTTAGCACTTACCTCCTGCACCCCCACACATTTTAATTTAATTACTTTAATTAAATTAATGCCATTTATCTCCATACATATTAATTTAATTATTTTAATTAAGTTAATGACCTTTTACCCACACACATATTAATTTAATTATTTACATTAAATTAATTCACTACCCTCACACATCTATTTAATATATTTGCCTTTATTAAATACACCTCACCTAACCACCCCCATCATTTGACCCATTAACCTAAACCCTAAACCAATATCCTAAATAAAACCTAACATTAGACCCATCCCCTCACCTCACATTAAAATCCTCCTAAGGTCATTTTTGCCCCGAGAAAAGAAGAGACCCTTATCAAATGGCGGAACAACTTCCCAGAAACTTTTGAACAACCTGAGATATCTCACCCAAACCGATGTCGGTTCCCTAAACCAATGCCGGTTATACCGAGAATGGACCAAATGGCCTATTTAGCCCCATCTACAGCTTTGTAATATGGGTTGGTTTTGTGAGAAAACTTCTGATCTCGAGTTCAATCTCTTTAGACATGACAACAGAATGAAGATTGATTTGTGATCAACAAAGGAAACCAAATACACTAGCACAACAGTGAAACTTTCTTCCCAGCATCCTCCAACGCAGTAACTTCTTCATTATTCTTTAGACCTGTACCTCATAGAAGAGTAAGTATCCTCCTTCCATTTGTTTCATTTTCTTATCATCACTTTGTAATCTTTGTGGTAAAAGGAACTTAGTCTTTTCCTCTGTCCATTCCGCTCTCTTCGGTTCATGACCACCTTCCATACCCCATCATCCTAATACTTGGTCCAATTTCATATTTTTACCTCCTCAGTAATCTCAAACCTTCGCAACATATCTAAACCCCCTCTGTGATCAATTCATGTTTGCTATCCACTCCACTTTTGCCCCAAAACTCCAAAACCCAGACTGTGTGATTCCACTAGCCCTGACTTAACCGTCATCGGTCATCTCTAACCATCGCGGTTATAGTAAAAACCATCATCGGTTCCATAAAACCATGGTCGGTCTCTATGTCACCTAATTTCTACCAAAATAATAACTCATTTCGACATATACCTACTTGGACACCTATTTGACCTTCATATCTCGTATCTAACCTATCCTATTAGCTCGTTCACCTATAAACAACCCATTTGACCTTTGGATCTCCTTCTAGCCTAGCTTGTTAAATTATATCTAGCCTATTACATTTGTATGAGATACCTAAATCATATTAAACTATAATACGACAATATTTACTTTGTTCCAATATTGAATTGTTTTAAACAATGGATTGACAACCATCTAGGAAGTATCGTACTTCCAGGATCTAGCATATGTTAGGCGAGTCCACTACATATATCGTTTAACTCTCTTTGGTGGTCTTGTTTTGATTCTTATACAGGTAGTTCCTCCTATCCAAAAGGAAGGTCTCACAATCACTTCAAGTTAGAATTAAGATATGCACGCATACAACCTTCAACCATCCCAAACAAGGTATTCCTCTTACCACCTTTACCTTATCTGTTTTGTCAAGTACTTCTTAGAAAAAAAGAAATTAGTTGAAACAGAGCAACCGATGTTGAATGTGTGTTGCTAACTATGGGAGGATCGGTGACTAAGATCTGGTAGTGTGATCTCCATGTACCCAAGTTGAAAAGGGAGATTTAGAGGCTATGAATGGGCAAAGCGTAAATTCCCTATGGTTTGTTTACCTAGCTTGGATCTAAGTGCTAAATTAGTTTGAAGTGTCCATGTAAACTAAATGAAATTAACAACCTATGCTACTACTAAAAGGAAACTAATCTAAAAAATCACAAAACTGAAATATTACAATCAAAAACAACAATTTACCTATATTCTAAATAATCAAATCTACTTTTACACTAAAACTAAACAAGCGAGATAACCCGGTGTGGTTACTCACCTTGTTGAGTGTATTAAAATTAAACTAAATTAAAACAAGAAATTTTCCAAGTGATTTATGATATGTAGACAACCTCCTACAGATATTCTCTCCTTCAGATCCACAGGGATAGGAAGAAGAGGATCCGTCACTAGGGATTGCTATGAAAGATTCAAACCCTTGAAATTAACTAATTACTTGCAAATGAAAGGAAATTGATTTCTACTCTATTTGATATGGCGTAACAACAATAAATTGCAAGAATGAAGGAAATCAAATAACAAATCCAACCTGGAATTCACATAACATAGGTAAATCTAGTTGTGTAGTAATTGTCCCCTCAGTTTGTCTCTTTCTTTCTTCGAGTGTTCATATGAGTCTAAGGGATTGGGAATGCAAGAACAAGTAGGAGGATGGCGCTTGAGCAATGACAACTTGATGGCAGTCTGGATGCAATGCAGGTAGAAGAGAGATATCACAAGCAATCGCTTGGCTATGTAATTCCTAGCAAATCATAGTAGCAATACAATGCAAGATACACAAAATTCTCGGTGCCCTTTTCTTGAGTACAAGCATGGAATATATAGGAATGGAGGCTAGGAGGTTACTTCATGCACAAGGCAAGAAGAGGCAGTTCCAACTAATTAAATATTATTTAAAATAGAAGGAACAAGGAGAACCAAGAAAACAAAGCTATTTTTAGCCAATTTGGCTCACGGATGTGTTCTAAAAGAAAACTTAAGTGAATCGTCACATGTCAAAACACGCATGAAGAATCTGGAAAAAGTGAGTAGGATCGCTACCTTGTGCAGGTAGCGGTTTCAATACCGCGGCCCTACTAGGTGGCGGTCCTAGTACTTGAAGGCTAAAACAAGCATAGAAAGAGGCGGGAGATGGAAAAATGCATGGAAAAGTTAAGTAAGGCCATCTAGGATACAAATATACACTGCGAATGGGTTTTGGAGCTTGAACACCTTCTTGAAAGGATTTTAAATCATCATTGGGGATTCTTGTAACCATTTTTTCGACAATGTAGCACGTGTAATTTTGGGTGTGTACATATTTCCCCCTTGGAGAAGTGTCTTAGCCATGAAAATGCATAAAATGTAGAGTCCAAGTATGGCATTCCCGAAATGGGGAGTTAGAAGCTATACCTGACATGCCCGTGTGTCAAAATCTCACCACTCAAACTCCCATTGCATGTAAGAGGAAAAGAAAAATCAAGTGTAGATATATTAAATATCAAAAATAAACACTAGATCAAAATGACAAGAGGACCTACAATTTTCATGGGGATGTAGAAATATACTGTGCTAACGCTCTAGCCCTATAAACACTCACACTCAAAAAGATTTTAAAGTAATATATATATAAACAAACTCATTTTTCAATTCATTTGTGCATTGTTGATTTGGTGAATTTGGAGCTCTAGACCCACGTTGACCATTTGTGACACGAATATAGCCAAAATGACCATTGTGAGATAATGATCATGCCTCCACAAGCGAGAAGATCAACCGGCACATTCTCGGGTTAGTTATTTCCTCTTTTTTCTTTTTGTGCCCTAGATGTTAAAATGTTGAAAAATTCACCTAGGGGGCATTTTCAAATTTTCTTGTTTAAAATGAGTCTTTAGGGGCGCCCATAGGGCATTATTGATCATTTTTAGGGTTAAGGGCACATTTTGGGAAATCAGTCGAGTGCCGCCCAAGATAGGGTGGCGATCACGGACCACTACCTGTCTTGGGTGGTGGTTCCAATGAATGTCCAAATGTACCTTAACTTGAATTTTTTTGCATTTTCAATATTTTGCTATGTTTTTTATGAGCTTATCATGTGATGTACATTACTAACTTTCTCTTTTCTCATGTTTTGGTGAATGCATAATAAGGAGGAGTACATCAGATGGAGCCAAGAGAGGGAGTGTGATTGGCTCCTTGGTATCCTAGATCAGCTTACACAGGATGAGATGGATCTTCTTCGAAGGCTAGTATTTTGAGGATCACCTGTGTTCCCCACGTTGCATACTGCTAGTCACATTCTATGTGACTTATTTTCCTATTGGGATGTAGACCGAACATTTTCTAATTCCCAGGTCGTTCAAGGTGAGTGGACCATCACCTTAGAGGATGTATACCATATTCTTGGGCTCTCGATACTTGGGAGGAGACTGACATTGGAGATAATGGGGTCCAGGGCCATGATGATGTAGTGGGCCACATATATGGGAGACGCCATTGTCATTGCTCAAATTCTGTCATATGCAGAGGTATCATGGGCATCTTTTCCACCCGATTGATCGGGGATAAGGGTAGAGATACACTCTTATACTTGTTGGGCCTCCATTATTACACATATCGAGGGTCATGGCCGTAAGTATGCATGGGGGCATATATTCTAGGGACTACCTACCATGACCTATACAAGGTAGTCGACTACGGGGGTATTCATTGAGCCACCCTACTCTCGTCATGAGTTGGGTTTACAAGTGTTTCATCCCCTATGGTAGGGGAGTACTAGTGTCAGATCCAGGGGTTGTTTAGGCAGCTAGATGGATAGGTATGTCGGTACTTAGGATGCCACATCAGCTAGTGGCTTCCCTAACTATGACAGACATGACTGTCACACCTTATCGGATATGGCAGGGGATATAGGGAGTGGAGGTGACCACCATAGTGGCTTGCTCTTTGAAAGGTTAGCTGGTTGATAGAGTAGGGAGACTTGAGGTCCACCCATTTGATTGGGTTCCCCAGGAGTTTGGCCTTCCATACATTGATATACTCCCTCCCATCACTCTAGTTTATAGGACCATTTAGGAGGCTTAGAAGTTCCCTGTGAGGGGACCATGGTTGATAGTGGTCATTCCAAGTGTGCCCATTGCGGTTAGACAAGTGGTTTGTGCTCGTTGGGAAGATGGTGCTCCTCGAGCACCATTACTTTAGATTGTGGCCACTCCTACTCATAGTGGTTAACAAGATGAGCCTATTGATCTAAAATATGAATCGAGGAGGCTATGGGGATGAGACAGAGGAGGAGTCAGTTGGAGAGGACACAAAGGATGAGGGAGTTGGTGTTGGGACTAGTGAGGCATCCCATGTGAAGGAGGAGGAGAGTAACCTAAGTGGTATGACACATAGGAGATGCTTGAGGGCAGCACACGGGGATGTCGGTCTTTGAGAGAGAGAGACCTTAGTCTCTGATTCGACACTTCCTTACGGTGGGGAGGGGGATGACGAGGCTGTCATAGGATAGTGATTTTCTTCCGGCTTTAGGGAAGCCCTATAGCCACCAACACCACCGACAACAGCAGCTACCGACCTGCTTGGATGTCTGAGAGACCTATGTAGACACTAAAATTAGGTCACACTCCCCTTTGGTCCCTCAACAAATAAGCACCCTTCATCACATTCACCTAGCCATGGCCCCCTTCACCCCACTAATATTAATTTAATTAATTAAATTAAATTAATTCATTATCCTCACCATATTTATTATTTAAATATCTTAATTTAAATAATATCCACACATACACCTCACTTAGACACCTCATCAAGCCAACTCAACCTAAGACCTATTCTTAGTAAGTTGCCATAACTAACTAAGACTTACCCAAACCCTAAAAATCAATGCCTACATTCTCTCTAACCACATTCTCACATGCTTACAAGAAGCTTCCAGTCTAATCCATGGGTTAACGACACAAGATCTGAGAAAATCAAGAGGATCTCCCTAGTTTAGTAAACCTAGGAAATCCCACCTTGACCAACATCGGTTACCCCTAACCGTCGCCGGTTAAGCTAGAACCGCCGTTGGTTACCCTTTTAACCCTCAAAACAACCTTATTCTCAAGGTTGGAAAAATATTGGAAAATGTTGATGAACATTAGCACATTCCCAAGAGATATCACATCTTCTAAGAGTGAATTTCAGTGAGAACACGCATGCAAGGAAGGAGATCAAGCATCTTTTCCTGCACAGCCATCCTAGCAATGATCTGATCTAACCAAGCAAAGAGGAATGCACATGCAGCCCATGTAGAAGCTCTCCTACAATTTTTGATCACCTGCAGCCATTCAACCTCTCATCAACACCTCCATCCCTCACTCACAAGTATCGGGACCAAGATCCAAGTAAGTATAATGTTATACTTCTCTGGTTTATTTCATTCCATCCTTATATTGTCACCTATTGTTCACCTAGCCACCCATTGACTTCCTTAAACATTCCCCCTCCATATACCCATTAAAACCTCACCAAATCCCTCCCAAATCACCCAATACCTCATCCCGACCAACCAAAATCTTTTTTGCAATCACAAAGGAGACCCCAAGCCCATTTTGTGACATGCTCTTAACTCCACAATAACCAGCACCGGTTATGCCTAACCGTCGTCACCACCCTTAACCAACATCAATTATTGTATGTGCTCATACAACCCAGAACAAGGATCTACCCACCTAATTCCACCTCACCCTCATTCACATGTGATCTACCTGAGACCTCTGTCAGACCTACAGAGACCTAGAACTAGTCACTTGACCTTTGGATCCTACTCTAACCTAGCCTGTTAGATTAGATATTTCTTATTGTGTTTTAAGTGAGATACCTAAATCATTTCAAACTACAATAGGATTTACTTTATTTACCGCATTAAATTGTTTAAAATAGTGGACTGACAGCCATCTAGGAAGTATCACACTTTTGGATCTAGCATATGCTAGGTATTTCACTGTACATGTATTTTTAATTCCTTCGGTGGTCTTTCTTTTATTACAAGTAGTTCCTCTTAGCCAAAAGGAAGCTCTCACAACCAGTTGTGGTTTCGGAAGTCATACGCGCACAAAAACCCATCAACCAACATTTGAACAAGTATTCCTCCTATGCCCGTTACCCTATCTATTTCGTCAATACTTCAAAGAAACGTCTAAGAATCAAGTGAAGCATTTTGGCACCCCGGTGGGACCCATTCAGGGTTCCTTGCATTTCATTCATTCCTAGGAAAATTTGTGTGTTTATTTCCCTTCTGAAAAGCATACACACTAATTTTCTTCCTTGGTAACCCACCTTTTCTTTCTATTTTCTCTAAAGGAAACCTTTCTTTTGGTGTAATTAAAAAGAACCATTTCTTTGTGTTTTCTGCATTGTAGTGAAATAGCATCCCTCTTCCTCTTCATCTTATTGTGTCATCCAACTTCACACTTCGATTTGGGCTTAAAAATAAGTGCATTCCATTCTGATTTATCGCATTAGCTCACATTAATTGAGGGGCAACCTATATGCTGGAAGTCATGACCAGCTGATGGTTGAAAAAACCGTAGAAAGCACTTTCTTTCTCTTTCTCTCTCTCTTGAGTCTTACCAAACCTCACAAAAATTAAAAATACACACATTCTTAAACAACATCTTACCTAGAAGAAGTTGTAGGTGATCACATGATCATGGCACAGTGGGCACCCAGCTCACTGCTTTGTCGAGTCATACTTTAGAGTGAGGCCCGCCCCACCATAACATACCTAAAACCTCACCTTTTAGATCTCCTTCTTTGTAGGAAGCCATCCTCACCAAAAAACTCTATTTCATAGTTCATGTGTCAGTCCTTAAATAGCATAAGCTAAACAAACATAATAGAAAAGGCACTCCTAGGATCAAATTTTTCTTATAGTTTATGCTTGGCTTGCATTTTGAGGTGAGAGATCACATTCTTCATTTTTCTTGTTCATCCTTGCATGCTCCTCATCATAGCTAGTGTATTCTAGCTTCACCTGAGTGTGCTTGGGCCATATCATCATCATTCTCATAATTTTGGGTCTGATTCTACATCATATTTTAATTCACAACCACTATTCTTTCATCACTATTTCAATTTCACAGTGACCTATGTCATCCAAATGACCGTCATCGGTTACCCTCTAATCACTGTCATCGGTTATACCCAACCAATGTCGGTTCCAGTCCTTTTATTAACCTACCCAAAAGGACATTTTATTCATCTTCTTCCACTTTTCACAGTCCCTGTCGCTATCATTCCCATTGACATTGTAAAAATCATCAGATTTGGCATACCTATCAGATTTGACCTTCTACCTTGTTTTTCACTCACTATCCATTTTATACAATGACTAGCGGCGTGTTACCCGATGGCATCGCTTTTCCCTAACTGGCATCGATTAGCCTATTTCATTTCCCAACCCACATTTGGTACCTAATACACTTTTTACCATCAGATTCACCTATTCCTATTGTTTTTCTATGTCATTTACAGAGAAGCAACCCTACCTGATCAGTATTGGTTCACATGGTGCTGACCCAAAAACAAGCAAGTGCACTCATATTTCATGCTAGTTTTCAACCACTCCCACCTAGTCCTTCACCACCTTCCATTTTATCACTAGCCATGGATCCCATCCAACCTATCACTATCGCTATCTAGAGATGAGGAGTTCGCATGACTCCTTGACCAAAACCCTGCCACTTTGTAGTTTTACCTTTCCCATTCATCCACTCAAGATGCCTCGAGTCAGTTGATATATGGCATGCCTATATCTATCCTCCCGACTCTTGCTCCCACTCCTGCATCAGCCCCATCTAGCTATGCTACCGCATCTACTTTACCCCAGGTCGTCTCACACTAGGTCTTATACCCACTATGACTATCGCATCTACCACCTCCGTGGCACCTGTCACATCCACAATATCGTCAAGGTTACCATGATCGACCTATACTCCACGCATCAATTTGAGGATGAATCTATTGCAGATTTTGTCGCTCACCTTTGGCATAGCTTGATCAACCAACTCACCTTCCAATTGCCACAAATAGAACTCATCGAGCTCTTCACATGGGCTTGTGCTAGACATATCTCACCAACCTTGTAGGTCCAAACCTTTTGAACATTTGATGAAGCATTCATTATGGCATGAAAGTTAGAGATTCTCGCCATCAAAGAGAAGAAAATCCAATTACACAATAAGAATTTGACATTCAAGTTGAATGATACCTCTTCTTCTTCCAAACCACAAAACAATTATTCAAAGGCTAAGGGCACCACTAACGCAGTGGTACTCAAGGCCGGCCTAGCTCATCCATCAAATCAAGCTACCCCCTCATCTAATCTCTCACCTGTCCAAACTTTTCAATTCAGATGAGAGTAGCGGAAATACACCCCAATTGGGAACCTTACTCTTCTGTCTTAGAAAAGCTTATTAAAGCCGGAGCCATCACTCTTCCACCCATAAAACCACACACTAGGTTTTGACCCTGCTCACCCCATGCCTGCATGGTATAAGGAACATGAATTCTGTAACTATCATCGAGTAAAGGGTCATAGTGATGACAACTACATCACTTTCAAAAATATTGTCCAAGAAATGCTCAAGAAAGGTGAGTTAACCATGGATAATCCTAATGCACTTGCCAACCAAAACCTACACATCTTCAAGAAACCATTTCCCAACCATGCTCCTTCGTCTGATCAAACCGGTGAGACCTCAACTCATGATACCCATACCCATGAGGTTCACGCTATTTTTAATGACGCACCTGTCACCTCCCAAATACCCCATATTCCTTCCATAGAGGAGATTCTAGCCCAAGTCCTCCTTCTACATCGAACCAATCTCCCCTGTTCTTTCACCAACAGAGGAACACCTTTCATCTCCTTCATTACCTACGGAGGAGTCTTCCACTAACATCAAAACCATTTCACCTTTGGCTTCTCCACTTAGAGAACCAATACCCACAATACCTCCTCCACCCATAGAGGAGCACCCATTACCTCCTCCACCCATGAAGAGTACCTATCCATTCCTCCACCTACAGAGGAGCACCCATCATCTCCTCTACCCATCACAGACTAGTTGAGATACATTTGCCTCTTGGTGAGCATTCTCCATCAGCTACCTAGAATCCTACAGACCTACTTTTAGCTCTCTTACCCATAGAAGCTAAAGCTAGCCAATTTCCCATCTCTAAGACACATTTTACAGGAATTTCCATTAGGTCCTCATCAACTCCACCTACAGACGTGTCATTCTCATGTTTGGTCGATCACTTAGATTATGTGGATAGAGCCTTATTATGGGGTGTTTTTGCTTCCGGTCTCAACACAGATGCAAATGTCACTTATTGATACTTCCACTATCTACCCAAAAGTATTTCGACCAATCAAACCAAACATAACCACCTCTATCACAACTCCTTCCACGACACCCATCATAACTTCACATACACCCTTACCCATAACCCAAACTACATCTAAACCCAAACCCACACCTATAGCATTTTCCTTGACTAAACCTATTACCACCTTAGGGGTCACCCCAACCACCAGCCTTACTCATCCACCTATCAAACTAGATTTAGTTACATCCTCCAAATTCAACACCACACCTACTCCGACACCCAAGCAAAAGCACCAAACCCATAGAACTCATACCCCAGCTACGCCAATCACACCTTCACCTATCCCGTCTGTCTTAAGACCTCAGCTTCCCAACATGGTCAAGCAACCTCCACCCATCAATAAACCAAAAGCTACCACCCATACCTCCAATACCTTCAACAATTCCTTCACTACCCACTACACTTCAATCTCTATCCCTTACACCTCCTGCATGACCCACATCCTCTACCTTCATAGCACCTCGTTATCCCCATGGGTAACTCATCCTCTTCCCCATCTGTGTTTCCTTCTAGACCTCGTACACCCATATCACCTTTACCTAAGAAGGTGTAACCCAAAAACAAAACTCCACTACCCCACAATAAGGTAGTCAAAACAACCACACACCCTCCTACCCGTCCATCTACTATACCCCTACCTAAACAAGCACGACCGACACCCAAAACCATGCCAACACCCAAACCCATAGCTCAACCTGCTCCTCTTCCAAAGGCCATTCCTCAATAATCAACCACACCTACACCCAAACCCACGTTCACTTCCCATTGCGATCCACTAGCAGGGTCTTATGCCAAAATTTTAACCAACCTCCTTGAGACTTCTGTCATCACATTACCGCCACTCAGACCTTATAAACCCCTCAAACCTAAGCCAAAAGGGCTTGATGATACTAAAATTTGTACCTACCATCGTGTGTCAGGGCATGATATGGAGAACTACAAGGCATTGAAAACCATCTTGATCCGATTTATGTCCTTTAGAAGCCAACTTTTATGATGACAACCTTCTCAATGAGGACCCTACTTCACCGACACCCACTTCCACACTTTCCACTCAACAACCACAAAATCCACCCTCACAGCTCCTAGAGCCATCCCCAAGATTTGAAATTAACATGGTTCACATTAGAGAACTTGCCACACCACCACCTAAATGTCGTTATGCCCAGCTCACCTCACAGGGTGTTTTCTCCTTTGGTAGGTTTTTTCCTGTCATGTTGTTATACCACTCACCCTACACCTTCTTCATTTTCCAACTCCCCTCAGATCAACATGATACATGTCACTACACGTGATTAGAAGGATAAAGGTAAAGAAAAGGTGACTGACCCACCAACCAATCCTATACCCAACATACCATCTGTACTCATACCTAAATTCACTATTTGTGGCCCCACGTACCCCATTTCTAATGGCGTCACACATCATACCATGATTAAACAACTACACCAATCTCCCTCAAGATGTCCTTATATGACCTCATTCAAACCTCGAAATCCCATCATCAAGCTCTCATGGAGGTTCTTCAATCTATTGAGGTTTTACCCAATGACCCTACACCCGTAGCCTCCATTATCACACCCCATCATGTAGCCTCTCTCACTAAATTACCACCATATTCGCCTCACCCTATTCACCAAGTAGCCTCCCTTAGCTTCTTAGAGGAAGAGATCGTGCCACACCAAAATGATGACCCAGACCCAGCCCTCTTCATCTCTATCCACATCGATGACATATGGGTACACTGTGTGATGATTGATGGGGGCGCTAGCATTAATATCATTTCATCCCATGCATTCACTCAAATGTATATACCTAACAATTACATGCATAAACATCTCGGTCATGTTGCATTCATTCAATGAAGCTATCACCTCTACACTAGGCACCATCAAACTCCATGTTCACGTGGGCCCCACATTATTCTAGAATTATTCTACATCTTGGAGTGGGAATTCTAATATAACTTGTTGCTTGGAAAACCCTGGATTCGTGTCATGGGTTACGTTCCTTCCACTTTGCATCGTTGTGTAAAGTTTGAACACGAAGGACACACCTATACCATTCTAGCTGATCCATCACCTTTTAAAACATGCAACATGCTTTACCAACCCAATGATGTGCTCATACCCATTAAATCATCTACCTCCACGACCACCACCACTTCACCTACACCTCCACTTACCATTACACCACCGCTTCAACCGCACATACCTCCTCCATTCCTACCACGCTGCCCCAACCTCCATGGCTAACCCATCAGCTTCCCAATCTGTAACTCCACCTCCACATCAACCTCCAACACATCATCCATTCTAGCTACCTACATACAAACCACCAATCCTTGAAGGTGTTTTTGAATGCCTCATTGTAGCGGAGTACCACCTATATAGTTTCAACACATTCCTTACTCCATAAGAGTACGGAAGCCTTCACCAGTCCCCACGTTATGATCACCGTATAAGAGAACATCTTTTGTATGGTCCTCCTCACCTTCATACTAGTCTCACCTATGGAGGACTTGATACTACCACTTACACACCTAAACCACCGCCACAAACTTTACCATTTTCCACCGACTTCCAATCACTTACCAATCACCATTTTTCCCATACCTTCCTTCACCAAAGTGCCTAAAGGTTTTTGGTTTTGGATTTTATGAGAAAGGATGCCATATTTTCATTCCATGTACTACCCAAAAACATAATGACTGTAGTGGTATCGGATTTCCTGAACCACCTACCAAACAAGCCTACATTGAACTCATTAAGGACACTAGCCCTTCTCCATCTTCTTCACCCACTCCACCTTCATCACCACCACCATCACAGTCGATGGATCCTAAATCTATCCCTCCTAAATTTTTACCCTAACTTTAAAAAAAGCCGAGGAAAATGCACCGCATTTCCCTTCTCATCAAATAAGAACTTCAACGTCTTCTTTTCATTTCCTTCATCTTACCCATTGATTATCCTCATTGGATTTCTAACATTGTCCCTATCACTAAGGCAATAGGGGGACTCCATATTTGCATAGACTTCCATGACCTCAACCTAGCATGTCTGAAAGATGACTCTCCCTTACTTACGGTATTGACCAGTAGTTGACCTTACCACTTTGGCCATGGATCTGACTCATGGACCTATTACCACTGCCATGAGATGCTATCACTCATGGATGGCTTCTCGGGTTATAAAAAAATCCTACTTTCCCTAGAGGATCAACACAAAACCTCGTCATTCATCACCCTCGGGGACCTCTTTTCGCTATTGATTCATGCCTTTTGGCCTTAAAATGCCATTGCCACGTATCGGTGGGCTATGACTTATATCTTCCATGACATCATGCATCACATATTGGAAGATTATGTGGATGATATTTTAGCCAAATCTAAATGCCACTTTGAGAACCTTACCAT
This sequence comes from Taxus wallichiana var. yunnanensis, assembly GCA_018340775.1. Lineage (NCBI taxonomy): Eukaryota > Viridiplantae > Streptophyta > Pinopsida > Cupressales > Taxaceae > Taxus > Taxus wallichiana. The sequence goes on from CM031235.1 coordinate 946,002,271, forward strand.
CCTCAAAACAATCTTTGGTATCTCATTAAATATTGCATCCACCTTCACCTAAGAAGTGTGTCTTCATAGTCCTTTTAGGCAAGCTCCTAGGCTTTATCATTTCCCTATGTGGTATAGAAGTTTACCTTGCTAAAGTCAAGGACATTCTTGAAATGCCTCCGCCTATTAACCTTCGACAACTCGTAGCCTACAAGGTAAGTTGCAGTATCCATTCGCCATTTCATTTCACAATGATCTCGATCGATGTCAACCATTTTATCATCTACTTAAAAAGGATGTCTCCTTTAAATGGGATGATGACTATCACAAAGCTTTTGAGGCCTTAAAACAATACCTTCTCCAACCACACGTACTCATCCCACCTAAATATGATCAACCTTTTTACCTATACATATCTGCTACCAATCACTCCTTGGGAGCCATGCTTGCTCATCGTGATGAACAACATAGGGAGTAGGCGGTTTATTACATAATCCATACTCTTTTGGACTATGAAACCCGATACACCCACCCTAAAAAAATTTGCTTAGCCTTAGTGTTCATTGCCACCAAACTCCGTCATTACCTACTCAACCACAAAACCTATGTTGTGACCAACACCGACCCCTTACACTTCATGTATGCCAAACCTTATCAAAATTAGCGTGCCACATGATGGATTATGATTTTAGCTGATCTTGACCTCGAATTCATTCATCAAAATTCCATCAAGGGCCAAGCTATCACTAACCAATTGGCTAACGCACCTATTTCGGGGATCAACACTCTAATTTTGACTTTCCAAATGAGTCAATTACTACCCTTTCCCTGGACAAACCTCCTTACCAAATGACACTCTTCTTCGATGGTTCCAAGTGTTAGTGTGGGGGTGGGGCTGGTATTATCCTCATTCCTCTTGATGGTGAACCCATGCCTTTGTCTTTCAAACTAGATTTTGAATGCACCAACAATATTTCCGAATATGAAGCGCTCGTACTAGGTCTCCAAGTTACCTATGCCCTAGATGTCAAATCAATCAACATCTTTGGTGATTCTCAATTGGTCATAAACCAAGTCAATGGTATATACCAATGTTCGTAATAAGATACTTCAAAAGTATAAACATCATGTAGATGTACTTTTGACCACCTTTGATCATTACACCCTTCAAACCATCCCATGTTCAACCAACAAATTTATAGATACCATGGCCTACTTAGCTTCCCAAATACCCGCTTTGCCTACCAATTCTAAAATCTTTGTCACCGTACAATGACTCCAATCACCTTCTTATTTACCTCATGATGTTTACTCGATCGAACCACTACCCCTAACCCGAGTGACCTTTGGTACAAACAATACTCCAACTACCTTTCTCTCTCCATATTACCTCCTGATCTCACCCATAACGAACAACGCACCTTCCTTAAAAAGGTCTCTCATTACGTCATCCTGGGGGACTCCTCTATAAGTGTGGCTTTGATGGTATTCTCTTACGATGCCTCACGAGTTCTAAAATTCCTTATACCATTAAGGAAGTTCATGATGGCATATGTGGAGGTCACTTCAGTGGTCTTGTTGTTGCTAAGTGTATTCTTCACCTAGGCTATTACTGGTCGACCCTTAACTATGATTGTTGTGACTACGTCAAATGTTGTGTAAAATGCCAACAACATTCCAATCTTCATCATATACCTAGCCACGCCTTACAGGTCACCCGTGACCTTTGGCCCTTCTCTCAATGGGGTTTGGATCTTGTCGGAGAAAACAATCCCCATTCTTCCCAACGTGCACATCAATGGATCATCACTCTTACTACTCAATAGTATACAAAATGGGTGGAAGCCATACCACTCATCTCCACAAAAGCTGAGAAAATATGTGAGTTCATTAACCACCACATCATTTTTTGCTTTGGTGTTCCTCATCGCCTCATCACTAACAATGGAAAACAATTCAAAAACAAAACATTACAAAAACTTTGTGATACCTTTGGCATTCAACTTAGTTTCTCATCACCCTATTACCCACAAACCAATAGCCAAGCCGAATCCACTAACAAAACCTTAAACAAAATTCTTATGAAAGTGGTTGATGATACTGGGAAGGATTGGCATACGCACATTCCTTTTTCCCTATGGGCATACCGCACTAGTATTCACACTTCCACTACAGCCACACCATTTTCTTTGGTCTACAGTACAGAGGTAGTCCTACCTCTCGAAGTCTAGATTCCCTCACTCTACATTTCTCTCCATGACATGCTCAATGATGATGAATTTCATCAGACCATTTAGCACAGCTTAGAGTTACTAGATGAACGTCATCTTAATGCTCTGGATCACCTTCAAGTTTACTAAAAACGTATCAAACATTCCTATGATAAATGTGTCCATGAATGAACCTTCCAAGTCGGTGACCTTGTCCTGAAAGAAAATCAACACATAACCAAAGTCGGAAAAAAATTAAACGGGATAAATTTTCTCCTAATTGGCTTGGACCATACATCGTGACCCATACTTACGGATCAGGTGCTTATCATTTATCTTCACTCGATGGTAAACCCGAACCTGAACCCCTTAACACCTTGCATCTTCGACCATTCTATTATTGAATTGTCATCCTACCTCACCTTTTGTCTCTTTCCATGCTCATCCCTTGAGCGCTACTCACTTCATACACCTCATTAGTGATTAAGCTGGAATCATGTGAGTACCCATCACTTGTTATCTTCTCTTGAATATGTGTACCACGGTGTTGCACATAGCATGATTCTCATGGATACTTTTCATCTACCTTTAGATGAGATCCCATGGTCATTTCACCTTGCCTTTTGAACAAGAGTCCTATTCTCCACCTTGGTCTTGTCCATGACTTCAAAGACCTCACATGGGACAAAACTCCTTGAGTCAAACTTCTAATAAAAATATGACTCCCTCAAAAGGACATCTTCCTCTCGATAATTACTGCTATAAATAGCCTGCTCCCTCGAAGGACAGCTATGTAAAGCTCTTCTAAAAAAATGAGAGCAACCGAAGCTTCCACATTGATCAACTTCACAAAGACCTCAAGGAGTTAAATTTTATTCATCCCATATAGACTTCCCACATCGATCAGTCTATCTCAACTACAAGTTAAAACTGAAAACCTTTTAGTCATGGACTTGCCCATTGCGACCTAGGTTCTCTTGCCCGAAGCACATGCTACCTATACCATATAAAAATTAACTACCTTTCACCCTTCTTACCATTCCCACTCTCATTTCCTAATTGCCTCAAGGGACTTCTTGGAACTTAGACATTTGGTGATCATGTGACTACTTTTCACCGTAGAACAATCAATCATGCAATGTCTTTAGGGTCTTACATTCATCACCTCCTCCAAGGTATGATCTACTCGGTATGATCCTACCCAATCAGGTGGCTTTATTGCCCCCTCTTATCTTTTAGCCATCTTTGCTTACGTTTTGATTACCTTATACAAGACTTGGTCCTCGACGCTTACTTTTGGGGTAATCTTCTTCTTTTTCCACAATCGACATCACCTACATCACTTTACCTATAATCCACCCACACCTAACAGATCTAAAACCCACATCATTCCTAAAACCTACCAACTCATTTTCATACTTCCTCATATTCTTCCCTAGCTCATGGGAGAACTACATCGGCTTGAGGTCCCTTTTCACCAGGACTATGTAGGCAGCACTCCAAGGGTATGGGCCCTTGGAGGTTAGCTCAGCCATCCTCTACCCTAAACAATTCATCTTCCATGTGCCTCACATTACATCACACCTAACTTAGTTTCCCTTTTATACCCAAAATTGGAAATTCAACCACATACATAACAAGTTGTTTCATATTTTAAACATTATCACAACATACATTTATTATGCCTACCATTTCTCTATCATCACTATGCATAGATTATACCACATCTCACATATGACCCATATTATCATTCATTGCATAAAATAATGAATCACAACTTCACCTACTTTCTAACTCAACCATGCCTAACTGGAATCGATCCAACCTAACCCGACCGATCGATCCATACCTAACCTAACTCGACTCAATCCATGCCTAAACCGACCTATACTAACTTTCGATCCATGCCTAAACTGACTGACTCGATCCATGCCTATGACCTGACTCGATCAATGCCAAAACTGACCTAACTCGATCCATGCCTAATTGACCTAACTCGATCCAGGCCTAAATCAACCTGACTCCATCATGCCTAACTCACCTACTTTCCATCCATATCAAAATAACAAATCAAAATATCATCAACACATCAACAAATCAAATAATAGCATGTATCTCATCATATAAATAAATGTGTATCTCAAATATACATGGCTATCTCATCATGTCCATCATCTAAAATCATCAGCACGTAGGCCGATATATAATACAAAATGTCATCAGCACGCAGGCCGGTCTCATATATACAAAAATAATAATAAATCAATACAAAATCTCTTCGGCACGCAGGCTAGTATATGCTCAAAATATACAAAACCACTCATACATCCTCACTGTCTCTCGACACGTAGACACGTAGGCATACATCAAACATCAACCCTATATCCATCTCTCTAGTTTGGAGCTCTAGCTAGCTCCTCATGCATATGCCTATATGAGGGGAATCCCACATATGGCCTCCATATAATGTCCACTCCTGGATAACCCATCCAAGAATCTAGAAATGGGCCACATCATGTGTGGGCCTCTCAGATCTCCACTCTCCAATCACCGATACCCATCTCCTATACCCCACCCACACAAATCTAGGTGGGAATGCATTTGTTTTCGGATACAAGGAATCCATATAGGCCACACAAAATTATGTGCTCGTATGCCTAATCCCCCTTGCCTTGCTGGGCACCAAGTGCATTAAAATGTACAACATATGACATTGAACCTCTGCGTAGCCGCCCATATGCCCACAACTCCTTGTACTAATCGCACCAAGAATGCTGGTGCCCAAGAAAAGTGGGTCTCATCCACCATCATGTCATGGAGTACCCCCATCAGTGATCGGGAAAACATCCACCCTCTGCATCTAGCAATGCTTAGTAGCAGCACACTACCTCCATCAACAGAACCACTAGCCTCATCTCCTCCGGACGGGCTAGGTACATCTCTCCATAGCTCAAGCTAGCACTATGGAATCTTAGATCAGCCATCCCCTCTCCAAAAATCAAACACAATCAGCTCCTCTGAGGCCTCGGAGGAGACAGAGTAGACTTGTGCACCCAATATGGGTAGCCAAAGAATCTTGAACACGTCCTCCAAGGTGATAGTAATCTCACCCGTCGGCAGGTGGAACGTGTTGGTTATGAAATCCCATCTATTGATGAGCGTAACCATCAAACTAGGCTATCGAAAAACATGTCTATAATGACGAAATCCACTCAACCCAACTACCTCCACATGCTGCAGCTCCTTCGGGGTCACTGCGCCCGCACTATCACGAGTAGAGGTGGAACCCTATCCCCACATATGTAGTTGTGCTCTCCCCTGCATCCATACAAACAAAACATTAATCTCCATTTATCATATCCATATTTACCAATTATCATTTTCCTACACCCTATTTTCACCCTACCTATTTCAACCACCTAGCCCACATCACTTTTGGACCCTTGTGCCCAATAATCCAACCGGTACCGGTTCATCCTAACCGACCTCGATCACCCTTTAACCGGCATCGGTCACTTATTTGGTGACCAATCTTTGGTTCACCCTTACCAACCCCAATCACCCCTTAACCGGCATCGGTCACTTGTTTGGTGACTGATACCGGTTCCACCTAACCAACGCTGCCAAACTTGACTGACACTGTCACTATCGTGGAAAAACCCATGATTTCCCAAAACCCCCTTTCTAAAAACCTCCCCTACCCTTTTACCCACCTACAATGACCTAAACTACCCTTAGACCTCCACCCCACCCCTATCCCATTTATTACCCTCCCCATTCCTCTTTTTACCCACTATCCCCCCATTCCCAAATTCAATTTTTAACCACCCACAAAAATGAAAAACCAACAAAACCTACAAACAACAATAAACTAATCCTCTAATCTATCAAATCAACTACACATAGAGTAGAGTGCTTACCTCATCGCACTACCGCCATCTCAATGGTGCGCACATGTCTGGCTCACTATGCATCGATAGCCCACCCGATCCCTCTCCGGCCTCCGCCATCACCGAATAGCTACCCGCAACCTCCGCCCAATCAAATCCCTCTGCAATGATCCTATGGACCCGCTGCTCACCAACCAATCACTCGTCGATCACACCACCAGCTCATTGTTTTGTTCCGTCCGGACACTTTTCTCTCTTTTTCTCTCTTTTTTTGTCATTTTCTCACTTTGAAAATAACAAATGAATAACAAAAAACGTAGATTTTTGTTTTTATAACAAACCCAACCTAACCGACGTCGGTTCGGTTACCCGCATCGGTGCCCCCTACCTCACTATCGTCTCGATTGACCTATACGACGCGTCGATTATCCATGACCGACATCGGTCACCCTCACCTACACATTGCCCTAAATTTTACCCTTTTACCTACCCTACCTCCTTTTTTTACCTCACCCAACCTTCACCCTGATCATTTACCCCACCCCACCTTTACCCTACCCATTTACCTCACCTTTCTGACCTCATCATTTACTACCTCCCTTTTTCCTCCTTTGGGGACTCATTATTTTACCCCTACCTTGGCCTTACCCATGCCGTGACCTAGATATTTGGACCTGGACCATCACTAGTGACCTTTGACCTCATGTGTTTGTTATACCTTGCGGCATTACCTATGTTTTTGACCTAATGACCTTACCTAGCCTATTTCCATGACCGTTTATCCTAACCCTACCTTTGGTGTACTAGAAACATACCTAAACATTCCTACACCTAACCTATGTTGTGTTTCTTGACCATATCCTATACCTTGATACCGAATCACTTCAACCTCATTTGGATAAACCTATCGACCTTAGACAATGTAGATTTTCTGCTCTTTCAACGCGTAGTAGTGTGTTACGTTTATATGTGTGCGTGCATTTGACTATTGCTACCTTTGACCTTGACCCATTACCTAGATTTCCAGTATACCTTTAACCCTTTTTCCCCATGCCCACCTACCTTTTCCTCACATTTACCTTTTATCAAACCACTCATCATCGCTTCTTCACCTTAGTCGGTTCTGGTTTGAGGGGATCACCTTCACCCACACATGGGGCAACCACATCTTATTTTTGTTAGCATCACTTACCAATACAAGCTACACAACAAAAAGGGGCAAAATGTAGACACTAAAATTAGGTCACACTCCCCTTTGGTCCCTCAATAAATAAGCACCCTTCATCACATTCACCTAGCCATGACCCCCTTCACCCCACTAATATTAATTTAATTAATTTAATTTAATTAATTCATTATCCTCACCATATTTATTATTTAAATATCTTAATTTAAATAATATCCACACATACACCTCACTTAGACACCTCATCAAGCCAACTCAACCTAAGACCTATTCTTAGTAAGTTTCCATAACTAACTAAGACTTACCCAAACCCTAAAAATCAATGCCTACATTCTCTCTAACCACATTCCCACATGCTTACAAGAAGATTCTAGTCTAATCCATGGGTTAATGACATGAGATTCGAGAAAATCAAGAGGATATCCCTAGTTTAGTAAACCTAGGAAATCTCACCTTGGCCAATGCGCATTACCCCTAACCATCACCTGCGGTTAAGGCGGACCGCCATTGGTTACCCTTTTAACCCTCAAAACAACCTTATTCTAAAGGTTGGAAAATATTGGAAATTTTGACGAACATTAGCACATTCTCGAGAGATATCACATCTTCTGAGAGTGAATTTCAGCGAGAACACACATGCAAGGAAGGAGATCAAGCATATTTTCCTACACAGCCATCCTAGCAATGATATGATCTAACCAAGCAAAGAGGAATGCACATGCAGCCCATGCAGAAGCTCTCCTATAATTTGTGATCACCTGCAGCCTTCAACCTCTCATCAACACCTCCATCCCTCACTCACAGGCATCTAGGACTAGGATCCAAGTAAGTATAATGTTATACTTCTCTGGTTTATTTCATTCCATCCTTATATTGTCACCTATTGTTCACCTAGCCACCCATTGACTTCCTTCAACATTCCCCCTCCATATACCCATTAAAACCTCACCAAATCCCTCCCAAATCACCCAATACCTCATCCCGACCAACCAAAATCTTTTGTGCAATCTCAAAGGAGACCCCAAGCCCATTCTATGACATCCTCGAACTCCACAAGAATTAGCATCGGTTATGCCTAACCACCGCTTGGTCACCCTTAACCAACATCGATTCTTTGTATGTTCTCATACAACCCGAATGTGGATCTACCCACCTAATTTTGGCTCACCCTCATTCACATGTGATCTACCTGAGACCTCTGTCAAACCTGCAGAGACCCAGAACCAGTCACTTGACCTTTGGATCCTACTCTAACCTAGCCTGTTAGATTAGATCTTTCTTATTGTGTTTTAAGTGAGATACCTAAATCATTTTGAACTACAATAGGATTTACTTTATTTACCGCATTAAATTGTTTAAAACAATGGACTGACAGACCATCTAGGAAGTATCACACTTCCCGGATCTAGCATATGCTAGGCAGTTCACTACACATATTGTTTAATTCCTTCTGGTGGTCTTGCTTTTATTACAAGTAGTTCCTCCTAGCCAAAAGGAAGCTCTCACAACCAGCTGTGGATTTGGAAGTCATACGCATGCAACAACCCATCAACCAACATTTGAACAGGTATTCCTCCTATGCCCGTTACCCTATCTGTTTTGTCAATACTTTAAAGAAATGTCTAAGAATCAGGTGAAACAACCCGGTAAGTTAAATACCTTCTATCTTTTTAAATTATTTTTCTTTCTTTCTACTTGCAATGATGACAAAGGAGTGGCGAGAATTCTTTCGTCGAGTACGCGTGGATACCTTCTTTGATCCCTCGGGGAAGACCCGAGCTGCCGACTACCGACTCGGGTCATCCATTTTCCACAGTGTAGACACACTGACATATTTTCCCCTATGTGGAAGGTAGCGGAGATAGTGACTTCCCTCCATACCCAGGTGGTCGGGTATGATATTACAAGTGCTTGATGAGACGAGCCATTCTCGCAACAAGGCCATGGGTAGTGGATGCCACCATGAGCACTCACATCATTTTTTTCACTCCCAGCATCATCGTAGCCACATTAGGATCCCTAGACATGGTCGGGCACCATCCAAGGGATCCCACATAGACCTGACCCCATGGGGCCATTTTATTGCTTTGATGACATTTTTTGATCATTTATACAATTTTTTTGTATGTTTCGGGCTCATTGCGAGCATTTTGACCATGCCTAGTGCATGGTGACATTGTATACAAACTTGATTCACCATGATATATACAGACTCTTATTTTTGGTTTGGTATCTCATCGTATCTGAGTTGATTTTCTTTTGGTTTATCTCTCATGTGTACTCTAGATATTCAGAACTTCCACTTTTCTATGCTTTTCAGAATGTATGCAATGGATGTGAAATGATAATAGAATTATTTATTTTTGTATTTCATAATGTTGATATATGATGATGCGAACACAATGTGATGTTTTAATTTTAGTTTCCTTAAGGTCTTGGCAAAACGTGGTGAAAAAATGATATGATAAGAAGAATGAACTTGCCCCACTCCTAACTCCACGTAACCAGTAAGATGCGAGGGCTCATCACTAAGAGCTAGAAAGGGCACAAGTTATGAAATTTTTTGAATGGTAATGATGAGGGAAAGACAATGGTTTGACAGACCAAATTGAGACACTACAACCTCACCCTACTCAAGTTACCTCATAGCTTAGAATGTGAATTGCTTTGCAGTTTATCTAGACTTGGATCTGTAGATGGCTACTTGGTTGACAAAATATGGGTTTGGGGTTTTAAGCTCTTTTGGAATTTTGGACATCTAACTCACTTTGTTTTTTATTTAAGAACTCACAACATTTGGGTGAATTATTTGTAACTTTCAAGTTTATCAACGAGACCCCCTACTCCTTGCCCCATGCTACTAGGAGGAAGCATGGGCTCATCACCAAGGACAAGGAATAGGTGAGTAAGGGAATTTCCCTCCTTTCCCAACCCTACATCACTAGTAAAGACGCAGCTCAACACTAAAGGTTGGTAGGGAAAAGAAATGTGTAAATAAAATTTTATGTGGATTTGCATTTAACTTACTTATCTAGACAAAATGTTTAGTATGTTCTTATTTCCAAAGATATTTTCACGGGATAGATGTGACACCATGAATCTTCTAGAATAGACTATAGGAAAGACACCTAACCTAGAAAGAAACTATAAAGCGAAACCAAGTATGCAGGCCTTGGTATGATCATGGTCAAAACTTTGTCTTATCTTGCTTGAACTGATGAGATGATTTAGAAATAATTGATGATACTATGAAGATTTGAAGAGATATGATTTGAATGTTTTGCCAATGTTTTTAGAAGTTTTTAGGAGTTTCCATAAGAATAAATCCCTTGATCACAAATTTTACAAAATGAACAGGCGGATGAAAATGTAATGTAGATGCAATAATGTACATATGGAAATGCAGGTGAAACTACATGTCATGATGTATAAGGTGAATAAATTTGATGAATATCAAATTCTTCACCCCTAAAAGTACACAATGAGAACCATTATCCTCAAAATTTTCATTCTCTTGACAAGGGCCTACCATTATGGGTTTAAACTTACAACCCTTTCCCAGAAGTGTATATGTCCAATCATTAAAATCATTTGTCTGAAAGAGGCGTTCATACACCTCTTTGTCACGTTCTTGAGACATGGTGTGTGGGTGAGCATGACTATGCTTCTCGGCCTTGTTTCCTATATGTAGAGCATTGTATTTACTTGTAACATTTGTTGAATGGTGAGGCCTTGCCCCATGGATATGGCAAGCTTAGCCTCAGACACACATGGGTTGAAACCATGGTTTAGAATAGAAAAACCCTCAGAGATGGTTTTTATGGGCATCGTTTCAATCTCAAATTTCCATTCTTCGTTTATTAATTATATCATGTTTACAACAAAACCTAGTTCATCGGATGGAAGAGATGTTAAAACAAGAAGACTACCCATCCACTATGGTTCAAACGAGAGGAAGATCGATCGTCACTCTCTAAGAGTTTCATAATTCTGTTGTGGTCTTAGTGGACACTATTTTCACAGATATTGATTTACCCTTATCTATTTTTTCCACCTCAAATGTTTTGGGTCAATGACTTCAACCTTTGGAATGTCCGAGGTGACCGGGACTAACTCTTTCATTGGAGGTGGTTTATTCAATTGATTTGCAGGAAGCTCATACTTTGTATGGACTCCTTTCTTCTTCTTGAGGTTTTCTAAGTGTATATCAAAGGGCTTAGGATCCCCTTGAGCAATGAAGACCTTCCCCAAATGGAGGAATCTAATCTCCTAGAACAGGGTAGAAGGGATAGCCTTCATTCATGAATCCAAGGGTCTCTTGAGGATCATGTTATAACTTGTTTCCCTTTCGATAATGTAAAACTCCGTCAAGATAGTTTTTGGACTAAGTGTGACTGGAATAACTATGTTTCTAATCGAGGTCAATTTAAGACAGTCATACCCACGTAACATGTTTCTTGTAGAGGAGCAATTTGTCTCTCCATATCCTAACTTCTACAAAAAGATCGGGGAACCACATTTACAAAGAGCCCCATTGTCAATCATGGCTCTCTTAATGCAATTTTTGTAAATCCAGACTTGTAAAAATAAGGTAGAATCACCTCTTTGGGAAATTTCATCATCGGATGCCATCTTTTCTATATTGAAAACAAACCCAAAGATCCCTATTGTTTTGTCTTAGAGGATGTATGTCAAAGTCAATATGATTTATTTGAGTGCTAGGAGGTGGCGTAACATGGATTAGATGACCAAGACCTAGTGCATTGAGCAATGCAGAGTGATGCATAGGTGAATTCTTCAGCAAATCTAGAAATGAAATGTGAGAAAAGGTCTTGTTCAAATCTAATATTAAATCATAGGATCCTACTAGTTTTGTGATTGTAGGAACATCATCCCGTGGGAAGGAAAGATCGGGTAGGGGTTGTGAAACATACTCCTTCATCCAATTTGTTGCATTAATTTCATGCTTAACCTCTAGCTCAACTAATCCCAAGATTTTTGTGTTATCATTTGAACCAAGGTTAGGAGCGACTCGAGAGTTATTGGAAGTTGAGGCTTCATGGTCATTGTTTCTTACAGGAATGCCTTTTTTGTGTTTTGTGAATTCACCTTGAAATATTCAGGATGTGTAGGGAGTGGATTAGCGTTCTAAGGAGCTAAAGGTCCTGTAGACTTGTTTTAGGATTTTCTAGGAACATGTCTACAAATAGTTGCCTTTGGTTTTGGAAGTCTTTACAGAAAATTGTTGCAATCGTGACAAGTCCTATCGTCATGACCTCAAACCTTATGGAAACCACAGTATAGGTTAGGGTCGTAATCTCTTAGTCTTTGATAAGAATCTTGTTGTTGTTGATTATAACCTCGGTTGTAGTTTTGAAATTGGTTTTTATAACCATGATTCATTTCCCCTGGCCAAAGTTTTGATACTGGTTTGGACCTTGGGTTTGATTTTATTTTTGTGGTGGACGATTTACATCAACCATGTTAACAAAAAACATAGTGTTAGGGCCTCTTTGATTGATCAATTGTCATTATTGTTATTATTTCCATTGTTTGGAAAACCAACATTCTTGGTTTGATCAGTAGCACTATTCGTGGTAGCACCATGATTATGATTCACACCCTTAGGTCCTTGGTTATTGGCACCATTGTTTTGATAATTTGCATTATTTTGATTTGGGGATACCAATTTCCCATTGGGACCATAGGTCTTACACCCACTATCTATAGAGGCTTGGTCAATCAAAGTGCTCCTTCCAAAACTTCCTCATAATTATGAAAAGGAAACTTTTGGACCTCTTCCTTAGTCTCTCGATTGAGTGAGTGAAGGAAAAGATCGTAAATTTCCATCCGGTCCATGTTGGGTGCACTTGCAGAGGAATAGAGAACTTGGCACCATCTTTGGATGAAATGGGTGACATATTCATTTTTCTCCTGTCTAATATGTAGGAACTCCCTAATCCTTGTATGCAACAACTTGTTCATGTCAAATGATTTGATGAACTCAAAAACAAGTTGTTTGAAGGAATGTATGGAAGCTTCCGGTATCCTATAAGTACCAATCCAATGTGATTCCTTTAAGAGTCTTTGGAAAGATCTTAGCCACTACAACATCCCAAGGAAGAAATTCCATGATATCAGTAGCGTAGGCCTTGATATGAGAATTCGGTCTCCTTCTCCCTTAAATTTTGGAAGATCCGGAAATGGGCGTGGAAGCATGACACCACGTATGGTGAAGTCAAGAGGATCCTTTAAGTACTCAGCATATGTACCCATTGCGTAAGATTCCACCATCAAAGATCCTTGATGAGGAGGTGGAGGAGGAGGAGTTGGATAAGATGCATTATAAGCGTTGATGGGAACATATGGGGTCCCTTTATATGGCATGTAGGGAGTGGGAATGGCATATGGGTCCATCTGGGAGTTTTTAAATACATATGCATGTAAGGTGGGATAGTACTAGGATATGGACTAGCGGGCATAAAACCAGGGAACGTCAGCATTGCTTATCGTGGTGGCATTTAAGAATGCACTTTCGCCAGCCCTTGTGTAGGATAAGCTTGAGAAGGATGAGGACCCATCCCTAGTGTGTCTAACCCTATGAGAAGATCACCTAGATTTGAATGAACTTGATAACCTTATTGTACATGATATTGTGTTGGTTACTCATTGGAAGGGATGTACCCTTTATCGTTAACTGGATACCCCATGTTCTACCCTACTATATGTGTTGGTTGTGAAGTATGGGAAATTTCTGATTTTTAATCCTCCCCACTAAAGTGGAAATAAGATCATTGGGAGAGGATTGAGTCCCTTGTTAGGGTGCATGTGGCATAGGGTTTGATTGAGCAGGATCATGATGCCCTGTTATGCATTGTTCAATGTTATAATTATTGTCTTCCTCAGAAGTAAGAATATTAGGGTAGGTATTTGAAATCTCAGAGGCTAAAGCCTTCATTCTATCAAAATACTCATCTATTTGATGAAGAGGATTAGTTATTCATGTAAATAGATCATCCTCTGTTGATTACATGGCAATGTGAGGTCTTGACAAGACCCTATGGTAAGAACCTGTTCCATTTGTGATAACAACGTGGTTTGCATTGGGTTGATCATATTGAATGTTTAACGGTTGATCAACCTCCTCCATCCTTACATAGCTAATAGGGTTTGAAGTGTAACTAGGGGAGGTTTGAACATTGCTTGTGTAATTTTCACCCCATATCGAAAGAGAAGGGGACTATTGTGGTTGCATGTTGGTGTAATATCTATCAGAGCCAAATGGCCCACCAAACTCTCTTCTAGACATATTTTAGAAAGTATAAAATACCTACCAAAATAGGGGAAGAAATGGAGAGGTGAGGTAATAGCAATGAAAGAAAAGGAAACAAGAAGGAATTAATCTTTCATGTCGGGTTCACCAATTTATACGGATGAAAATGAACATGTGATTTTCAACCGTACTCGACCCCTCGAGGTCATGTCGAGAAGTCAATGTTGAATGTGTGTGGCTAATTATAGGAGGATCGGTGAATAAGATTTGGTAATGTGATCTCCGTGTACCCAAGTTGACAAAGGGGAGATTTAGAGGATATGAACGGGTAGTGTAAATTCCCTATGGTTTATTTACCTAACTTGGATCTAAGTGCTAATCTAGTTTGAAGTGTCCATGTAAAATAAATGAAATTAACAACCTATGTTACTACTGCTCAAAGGAAACTAATCTAAATAAATCACGAACTGAAATATTACAATCACAAACAACAATTTTCCTATATTCTAAATAATTAAATCTACTTTTACACTAAAACTAAACAAGTGAGATAACCCGGTGTGGTTACTCACCTGTGTTGAGTGTATTGAAACTAAAATAAATTAAAACAAGAACTTTTCCAAGTGATTTATGATATGTAGACAACCTCCTACAAATATTCTCTCCTTCAGATCCACAGGGATAGGAAGAAGAGGATCCGTCACCGAGGATTGCTATGAAAGATTCAAACCCCCTTGGAAATTAACTAATTACTTGCAAATGAAAGGAAATTGATTTCTACTCTATTTGATATGGCATAACAACAATAAATTGCAAGAATGAAGGAAATCAAATAACAAATCCAACCTAGAATTCACATAACAGAGGTAAATCCAGTTGTGTAGTAATTGTCCCCTCAGTTTGTCTCTTTCTTTCTCTAAGTGTTCATATGAGTCCAAGGGATTGGGAATGCAAGAACAATAGTAGGAGGATGGCACTTGAGCAATGGCAGCTTGATGGCAGTCCGGATGCAATGTAGGTAGAAGAGAGATAGCACAAGAGATCAGAGCTTGGCTATGCAATTCCTAGCAAGATCATAGCAGCAATACAATGCAAGATACACAAAATTCTCAGGCACCCTTTGCTTGAATACAAGAATGGAATATATAGGAATGGAGGCTAGGAGGTTACTTCGTGCACAAGGCAAGAAGAGGCAGTTCCAACTAATTAAATCTTATTTAAAATATAAGGAACAAGGAGAACCAAGCAAACAAAGCTATTTTTAGCCAATTTGGTTCACGAATGTGTTCTAAAGAAAACTTAAGTGAATCATTGCATGTCAAAACACACATGAAGAATCTAGAAAAAGTAGGAAAACCGATGCCACGTGTGCGGCGACAATCTTGGCATCAAGGCCAAAACAAGCACATAAAGAAGCGGGGAGATGGAAAAATGCATGGAAAAGTTAAGTAAGGCCATCTAGGCTACAAATATACACTGTGAATGGGTTTTGGAGCTTGAAAACTTCTTGAAAGTATTTTTAATCATTATCGGAGATTTTTGTAACCGTTTTCCCAACAATGTAACACATGTAATTTTGGGTGCGTATAGACATTCATTGACTCAAAATCGAGCATTTATTCTTGAGGATGAAAGGAATTTATTTATAATAAGAGCAACCCCATGAATATTTTAAACATGTTAAAATATCATCTAGCATTTACATGCTACATTGATTAGAGTGTTGAGAGTGATAAGGGTTAGGACAATTTTGTTGTATTGGATTACATTCATAGTTTCATTGTACTTAATGTGATGTTTTCCAAACTATTAAAAATTGTAGGTGCCTAATAATAATGGAAGGATAACAAATATCCCCATTAAATCCAATTTTATACAACTTTGTAAGGTGTTGCAATCATATTAGGGTTGCAAGGAAAGAAAGTAGTTTCCCAACAACTCACAATAAATTTTAGAAAGGAGAGCAAAGTTTTTAAAGCCTTGAATAAAGAATAGGGTCCTCAAATTAGTTTCCCACCATTTGACACTTGCCAAAATGGTATTGTTATGGTTTTGGTCATGCCACTATAGTAATGTCATGGTTTTGGTTGAGGTTTTTTTTTCACTTTTTTAGGTTTTCTTGGTTATTCTACGTGGAATTGTTCTATAGTGTTTATTTCTAATGATCATCTCCCTAATTGTGATAAAAAGTGTATCACTCTAAAACCTTATTTCTTATAAGTATTTAAATTACTTTAATTTCTTATACACACAAAATCACGTACTTTAGGCATTATTTAGTCCCGGTCTCATACTACTATTCATATCGTTTTTGAGTGAAGAAATTACTAATGAACCCATGTCCTTTAGTCATTTTACTTTTCTTTTTCATCACTGCACCAACCTTCAAGCGCATACTTACCCAATCTATTTTTTTCATTTTGTGCCATTTTACCTTTGATTGGGGTGCCCGACCCCGTCTTGGGGCACCCTAGGAGCTCGGTCTCGTGTAGGGTGCCACTGAGCCTTTTACACTTTCCCACCACTTTATGGACTTTCTAGTCATTTTGAGATTTCTATATTTTTAGTGGTCATCCTTTTCGGGGTTAATTATGAAATTAGATCAATAGAACCTTATAAATATAAAGTTACACGACCATAATGAGGGACCAAGCACTAGGCACTACTATCATCACCTAAGGTTACATCCATCAAAGGTTCCATTTGCATCCATCTAGCTCCATCACAAGGCACAAGTCTGGTTCATCTACATCACATTGTATAGGAGGAAGGTTTATTCTATCCTATCCACCATTTTATTACATTTCTACACATAGTTACTTCTCACTACTTTCACAAAGTGTGACTGGTATAAGAGCACTAGGGCATGATTGCACACACACACACATAGAACTATATCAAGTTTGAGATGTAGTGTAGCACTCAGTTAGTAATTCCACCATTGTGGTCATTGAGGACAATCTGACCCCTTCATATGCATGTTTCGTTTTTAGGATTTGATGCTCATCTTAGGGTTTTACAGTGATTCCTTATTGTAGGTATTGCAGCGACATCTAACGCAGTTCAACAAAGTTAGTGTGATAAGAAAATAACACATGTGAACATCCAACAACACCTCAGAGGAGGGTTTCAGGCTATTTCTATAAACTAGGGCACCCATATCTCAAACCAGGGCACCCACGGGTGCCCCTGTCCTTCTCCAGGGGCCCTAGTTCATCCAGAGAGCTTGGGTTAGTGCTTTTCTTAGGATTTTGTGTGATCGTTTCCTCCTCTTGTTTTCCTAGATTCACGCTACGATACAATCCAAACCTTCGTTGAAACAATTAAGCTCTATCTAACCCTTCTTACACCTTAGGGTTTCATATTTTCATAGCTTAGATTTCTTTGGTTGTTTTATTTATGCATTTATTTGTTATTTACTAATGTTTTTAATATTATATTAACTTAGAATAATTCCAATTCCACATCTTAGTTAATCATTTCCTTATGCTCTTAGGATATTCCAATCATATCAATCAAAGCAATTAAACGTGATTTACTTTTTTATACCCATTTGAACCTAAGTATAATAGATGTTGTTAGTCACATTGTGTTGTTTAGTGTAAAACTACTTTCCACATCCACGGTATGTTTATCTTGTAGTAGTTAAATTCTTAATTGTATTATGTAGACATTTTAAAATGGCCTTTGTAAAATTGTATGATTTTAGGAACTTTGTATATTTGTTTATTATTAGTCAAAATTAGGTGTCATGGGCTCATTTGTAGACTTATAATTTGGTCCCCATCTCTCTGTTAACTCCCCTCCAATTATATCTTCTATCCTCTCTCTCTTCCCTTATTTTAAGCCTTATGTATAGAGAGTGAGGTCTAGGAGCGCAATTCATGCACTTGATCCCTCCGAGTGTCCCCTTTTGGTTAATGTACACATGTCCACCTCATTTTTTTAGTTTTTGACCATTCGATGTCATTTTGGGCACCAATAAGGTCCCAATTTGAATTCAATAAATTTATAAATGCATAAGCATTGTAATTCATTTACATCCACATAATAAAAAAACATAAGAATTGCTCTTAGAAAATATATTTAGCATCCATGAGAAATTTAGAGAAATCAAGCGATCATAAGAGCATTCATTTCTATTATGGAAGATAAACACATGTTAAAGTAATCATTTGAAGGGATCACACATGCACACTTCTAAGATTTATTACATCCCTAGATTGATTTCAAGTATACATAAGCATTGTTTTCAATGTATTATTATTTAGGGTCATGATATATAGACGATGCTTAAAAACTAGGCTAACCAACAACATATTTCCCATCATTTATTATTTTCTTTCAAGTTTCAACTATTGTTGTCAATTTCGGGCAAAGAGGAGAAGAAATTTATTTTGCACATTGTCAGTGATATAATGTGAAAACATAGCAAGGTGAATGAGGATCAAGTCTTGTAAGCGAATGTAACTTCGTCAATTCATTTTTGGCATGTATGTTAGCTATTTGAAGTTGTACCAACACTCTTGAATCTTTGTTGAGCATCACCCATGCTTTGTAAAGATGTTCTCAAGGACTATAAGGCTTTTAGGAGAGGTGGTTCTCGCTTGTGAATATGTAACATCTCTTATTTAATGCGGGGATAGTCAAGACACGCCTCTAAACCTTGTATAAATACATCTCTAATTTTAAAATTAAATATTTAGATTTTATTTCTATATTGCCTATAATTAATTAACCTCGATATTTGTGTCAAAAATATATTCCATCTATAGATCTATAAAGAGATTAAATTACTTAAATTTTCAATCATCGAACTTTTCTCTAACCTATTGAGAAATGGTTTTGGGCTTTCACATTTTACAAAGCTCCAAACTAATGGCCATCAACAAGTGACGAGAAAGAAAAGACACACAAGTCATGTTAGAGATTGAAATATTTTAAATTGTTGGAAAGTCACTTCTAACTTTATTACATTTTGTTCACAAGTGCAAATGCAATCAATTAAATTTGAATACTTTTAAAAGCTTAAACGAAAAAGAAATCACTTTTTTAAAATTCAATATACATGTACTAACATGATATATGCATATTGAACTGGATCATATTTGGTGGGCTATATTTTGAGTAGACAAAAGCCACACCATAATAAACTTTATTTGGGTGGATTTTAATTAAAAACACTGGATGGTTTACCTTATATCATATTTTGAATGTGGGTTTAATATTGATTAGACAAGGTTTAAACTATAAGAAACTTTATTTGTAGTATGGAGGAACGAATTTTGTAATGTGAACATTTTGCTGAGAGGTAACTGGCCAGAGGTATACTGAAAGCACACGAAGTATTTGAAAAAATCTAAACAAATTCACTATCTCCTTCTTGTGAATAAACAACCTGCTCACAGTGTAAATATATCCATAGTGATTGGAGCTGACATGGGTTTGCATTGGTCACGGCGTATGCACAAAAACATTAAAATATGAAAACTAAATGCTGCTGGAAGTGGAAGCATATACTTTTGAAACAGAATAGCACGTTCATTTTTATTAAAAGAATAAGTACACCAGAATCCACTGTATCTTCCACCACTCTTCCTCTGTAGAAGATATAAACACTATTTTAATTTGAATTGTTATTTACAAATCTGGACATTGCTACATGACTTGGGGTCAGAATGATGAGGCCCATAATGATGAGGCATTTTGTCAAACAGTTCACGTACTTTGTATATGTTTCAACAGTTTGCATACATATCTACAAACAGATCTGTAATTGTATTTAAAAATAGTATGTACCATGAGACTATTCGAAGATAATTTTTTAAAATTTTCTCTGCAGTATCTGCAGAACAGATTTTAGATCCTCTCATTAACTTTAAATTTATAAAGACTATAACATGAACGAGAAATTGTTGATATATAGTTGTCAGTATGCGAGAAATTGATTTTAAAGGAATATCAGTTCTTTCCATTCATACTCCTAAATATTTAGTTTTATTTCTATATTGTCTATATTTAATTAAATTTGATATTTGTGTCAAAAAAAAATTATTCCAAATGTCCAGATAAGGAGATTAGATTACTAAAATTTTCAATCATCAATTTTTTCCACCTATTGAGAAATGGTATTGAGCTTTCACGTCTTACAAAACGCCAAACTAATGACCATCAACAAGTGACGAGAAAGAAAAGAAGCACCAGTCATGTTACAGACTGGAATATCTTAAATTATTGGAAGGTCACATCTAACTTTGTAAATCCTTACCCGAAAAAAATAATCCTTCTTACTTTTGAAGGACCTTTCTTGTCAAACTGGCAAAAAGTCATTAGGCGAGCAATACATAAAGGAAAGACTGCCACTCCCTATGTCACTTTACATGAACATGGTCCATAGGCTGCAAATCATAGCCTTTTATGTGGCATAAAAGAACAAGTATAAGAGGACCTTATGCAAGGCAAACGACGTATAATACTAGACAAAACTTCAAATGGAAAAAGCAATGTACTTCCAACCATTCTTCATGTTTTTGAATGAGAGTTAAAAAAGAGACTTCAATCTATGCTCCACAACTCTTGTGATAGGACTCACAAATGTCATATTCATTCGGGTCCCTCCATTTTTCCTCGATGTTCCTTGAGACAAAAAGGATACTACCTTGTCTTGTGCTTGGGTGTGCATTTCACGAGGGTTGTAATGCTAGGGATCTCATTCCTCATTCTAAAGCTGGAATTCATAGAGAGTATGATTCCATGGAATTTTATTGATACCTTATAATGTTACTTAAAAGTAAACATGAGTTCCATTCATAACAAACATAAATGGTGGCTATTGAACAATGTTGTGCTTGTAACTATTTTTATGGCATATACTTTATTGAATAATGACTCCATATTTGTTGAGGTTTGAGTTAAAGGTATTAATTATGGTCATAGTGGTTTTATTTGGAGAAGTAAGTTATATGTTGTTGGGACTCATTGCAAAGAGCCAAGTAGATTTCAACATGAAAAGACTAATCAAACAATATAAAAATAAAAATAATGGTTATAGCTTAAGGTATGAGAGACAATTAAAATAACAATATATAAACAATGTCATATTGTTCAAATTGATGTCACTTTGAGTAACACATTTTTCTTATAGCAGCGATATCAAGACACATATATTGATTTGTGCACGGCCATTTTTCATGGAGAGGCATGAAGGCATGATCTTATGTGCTTAGAAATTTTGCATAAATAATTTGTTTTATTTTTTACATATACCCATTATCATTAGGCCATAAAATGCTTTAAATCATCATTCTCATTACATGTAACCTCTCTAAACATCCAAGGAAATTGTCACTTGAGCATTGATTGCATGTGTATTTGGGAAGCCTATAAATAATAACATTGTCACAATGGAATATTCTTTGAATTCCATGAGTTTGTCCCGTGGTCGAATTGTTATGCTTAAGTAACATGAAGTGATACTCGAGTGTATGAAATTATCCAGGTCTTCCTTGTTCTTATGTTGATTGTGATTATTACAATTTTGCATCTCTTAATTTTTAGTTGAAGATGTGCTGGATCCGTAAATTCTCAATCCTTCTCTCACAATTAATGTGTTCCTTAAGCTCATAACCAATCCTACTTTCCTCGTCATAATGGACATGTTCACTGCTGCTGACCCAAGCATAGTATTGCATTCACCATGAGAGCAGACATATTAGTTAGCGAAGCATTCACACAATCCTCCCATAAATCTCTTTGTTCTCTTCACTACGAGAACATGACTTCCCATGAGTGTTGCATTAATTGCTTGTAGGCTCTTGATCCACCACCAAGATAATATGGTTGATTTTTTTTCGAGGTGTCCAACCAAGATTGGGGTCATGATAGGGTGATTGTGTTACTTTTGCTAGATTTGGCACAACATATTGTTACTTGGGGTTCTAAATCCACTCATCAAGTTATGTGGTTATTTTTAATTTTATTTCATGTAGGAGATTTATAATATTAGTAGTAGTTCAATGTTGTTATTTTTTTTTCATAATTTATTCATAATGTGACCTTTACTGAATATAATGTATTTTTGTGATTTATCAAAAAAACACAAAATGAGAAACTAGAAATAAGAACATCACTAATTTCATTAGATTAATATTACCTATGAATTGTTGAATATGTGAACTTACGTCGAACTTAGACTTTTTGGTCCTCTCTATTTTATGAGTATCAAATTAATTCCAAAACAAATATCAAATACAATACTAACCGTAAGTAAAATAAAGGAGGGAATGAGACTTTGGTGTTTATTTTTATTTTTTTGTTGTTGTAGTTGTTTGTCATGGCATGATTTTATTGTTCATTTGATTTTTTTTCAATTGAAGTTATGTAATTGAGGCAATGAGGGTATATCTTTGGAGTTTATTCATGTGATGAGTGTTTTCCTCTTTTGTGACTGGGTGACATTGGGATTCAAACTAGTGAGCTTATTGTGAAAAATGAGCATAAAAATTGATTTAGCCACGTATGACACATTTTCATGTATTTATTACATTGATCTAACCATTATTATACCCATTAGGAAGAAACTCTAATCTTTCCTACTTAAATGGTTGACTTCAAGATTCTTGCATAATTTATTGCAAGAATTATAAATAGAGCTCCTAGAAATCATGGCACCTTAATGCATGATGATAGAATTTTTTCACAAGGAAATGAATGAACCCCGAATTTTCTTTTCCTAATGTTATTTTTTATTATCCTAAATTTAATAATGTATGTTGTGGTTTGAAATTTTCACTCTGAAAAAATATTTTATTGGTCGTACCCCCTCAAAGAACATGATCAAGAGTTGGGTTCTCAAGCACTAACAACCACGTGGTATTAAGTTAGAGGGTGTGTAAAATATAACACATGGTTTTTCATTTTTAATTATTTCAATGATGATTATTGTCTTGTCACATTTAACCATGGTACTCGGTTCATTCACAACACTCTCACAATTTTTTCCCTCTAAACTAGATATTATGTGGTGTTAGAACAAGCTAAACGCAAAATTCCCATTTGGATAGGGTTTCCAAGAGCATCCCCCACCCCTATGGGGTTTTTTTGACTCGACTTATTAAGACATTAGGTCATACCATCTACCGTGACCAAAGTAAATTCTTCATTGCTCAAGTCAAAATCATATTTATTTTAAGATTGATATCTCCAATATCTTAAGGAAATAATTAGCATTCAAAAAGGAGAAAAGTGTATCTCTTAACATGTCTTATACATCGAATTTCCCAACATTTGTTTTATATTTCAAGCTTCTAATCATATGATATGAGAATTCCCCTCATGTAAAACTCTCGATCATTTTCAAAGCCCAAAGTTTCCCAGAGATGAATTAGAAGGTTTCCACCACCTTATATAGTTAGACTACTATTTCTAACAACAAAAAAACCACGCGAGATAGAGGAAAAACCAAGTTATATAATGATGTGTAAAACCTACATGATGTATGGTCATAAGAATTTTTTTGCACTTAGAAAATAGATGGTGATGCCCACCTATAAATGTGTGTTTCTAATATCACGTACTCCATAAGATGTGAAAATTTTAATGGTTTTGCAAAGTCAAGTTTTAGTTTCTCAATTATAAAACCTCCCTTGGAGGTGATAGTGAATGGCACAATAGAAAACTTAATGGTGTTTTATCGTAAAACTATTAAGTATTATTTTCACAAACCTTCACCACCTCCTAAAAGATGGCGAGTGCATGCAATATAAATGGTGGCATTTCAAATAGGTGTTTTTACACATGACAATCAACAAAATTTTCTAACCAAAAACTACACAAACCTAAATGGGTTGGAAGATGGAAGGTGTTGGTCCCATTATTGAGTTGTCATAATGTGCCTTAATTTTTCATGTCAAATTCTGCTCAGAAATGTTTTACTTCTCGATTTGGTGGTCTGCAACTCGATTTCTCCAGTTGAATACTTTCAAGTGCCTGTAATATTATTGTTTTGCCCTAATTTGAAACAATTTCCAAGTTGACCCCTTTTTGTGCCTAATTTCTTCATTTTTTACGGGCTGTGTCATTTTTCCTTTGTCAAATCGTGAAAAACTCGAGTCTGATCGAATCCCAAATTTGTGCAAGTGTTTCCCCAATCCCAAGCTCAAAAGCAATGTCAAAAATGGTTCAGTTGATTTAAAATTATAAAAATCCACCTTCCTTGTCAAAATTTTGATTTCTAGGGCATCTGGTGATTTTTGATGTTTTGACGGTCATACGGGCGTATTCTACCCGTCAAATTCATCATCACAATATTATTGCAGTGTGGCGGGCTCCTATTGGTGGGGGTGGTCGAATTATTTCTAACTTGTTGTTTTTGAAATTTTTGGCTAAGGGAAAATTTTGACCCATGGCTCCACCTTTTTGCAATAAGGTGTCTACGTGGCACGTGCTGATTGGTCAAGGATTGGTGGGTGGCGGAGGTTCCTTAGGAATTTTGCTTTCATTTTGCAAAATTCTCAAAGTCAATTTTTTGCCCGAAGGCCCACAACGAATAGGAAGAGGACACGTGGCAAGGAGGGCATGCAGGTAGTGGAGGCATTTGGAAAAATTTGATGTTTTTGGGCTCAAGGTGTCAAGGGAAAGTTTTGACCCGAAGGCCCGTGTCCAGTCACAAGTGGACACGTGTCCAGAGAAGTCAATATGAGGGGGCAGAGATTTTTGTGCATTTGAAGTTTTTTAACTTCAAAATTTTAAAGTTAAAATTCGAGCCAAAGCTCATGCAACGAATCATGAAGCAACACGTGTCCAAGAAGGAAGATGGGTCGGTGGGTTTTGTGATGATTTTGAAGTTTTAGCTTCAAATGGTAAAAAATCAAGGTTTGGCCCAAAGGCCCGCATCGAATAAGGAGAGGGCACATGTCCACATTTGCAAAAGGTGGAGGGAGGGGCCGAGGAGAATTTTTTAACTTTTGACCTCTATTCTCTGAAAGGTGAAAATGAAAAATTGGCTCTGCGGCCTATCGGATGAAGACACGTGGCACATTTTACAATGTCAAAGGGTGGTGTGGGTCAGCATTGAATTTTGTGAATGTTTAAAAGGGTCAGAAGGTAGGAATGGAGACTTGGACCCATGGCTAATTGGAGAACGCCATGTGGCAGGGATGAATCGGGCTTTCGGGCCCGCGGGGATTTTGTGAATTTTTTTCAAAATT
The DNA here is from genome assembly GCA_018340775.1 of Taxus wallichiana var. yunnanensis. NCBI lineage: Eukaryota > Viridiplantae > Streptophyta > Pinopsida > Cupressales > Taxaceae > Taxus > Taxus wallichiana. The sequence goes on from CM031235.1 coordinate 946,028,016, forward strand.
TAAAAAGGTCGCAAATGCATTCCTAAAGGATGGGAGCCCGATCCAATTGCATTTTGACACATGTCCCGCCCCATTCAAAGGTCAAAAAGGTATCTCTGAGCTTATTTTTAAAATGACATTGTCCACATGGAGGGCTGATATTAAAAGTTGATCAAAATCGATGGATATTGTGCATTTGTTCGTTTTGGCCACCATGGGAGCTCCAGGAAGCTCGGATTCATCATTTCTTCACCAAATCACATCAAATTTTATATGATTTTGCATCCTCTCGGCCTTTTGAGTGCAATGGCACCATTTTCATGAGCTAATTTGATGATCTATGATGTTTTTGGTGTAATTTTTACCCTAGCCCGTGAAAAACGTGAAAAGTAAAAATTAAAAGTTGCAGAAAGGTAAAATTGAAAAGGTAAAAGGTGAAAAATGATTGATAAAGCATGTTGGCATGCTTGAATGAAAAAACGTGACCTTAGGATGGATAAGGATCCAAATTTGTGTAATATTTTAAAAATTATGCATCCCTGGCAACTTGCGAACTATTTTCCAGTTTGATGTCATTTTCATGGAATCAAGGAGAGGACTCCAAGATGGCATAAGATATAAAATGTAATTTTTGAGAGAGGGAGGAGGAGAGAAAAAAGACGTAGAATTTTCAAGCAAAAAATTGGAAGAAACCCATTTTCTCTTAGAAAACCACCTGAGAGCCATTTTCAATTCCATATTGCATCAGATTTCATCATGTTGAGTTGGTTTCAGTTGTAAAGCCATCAACAAGATTTGAGATTGTTCCAATAACATTCCCTATTGATGTATTTGATCAATTTTTGGATTATTTGGTGTTATCTCTTGGCAAAATTTGTATATGCTTATGTTTCAGAATGATTTTCAATTTGTGTTTATTGCTCATGTTGCAATCTTGTGTGTGGGATCTTCCTTGATCATACATGGTCTCATTTCTTGTTGATGGTTTAATGGCATTTGCAATCTTATATTCGAAGAGCCTTCATCTAATAGAAGATAAACAGATTTAAAATCATTTTATTGTCCTTGAATATTGAGATTTTTGTAAACCTCTAGGTGCACCTTAGGTCATGATCAAATAGGGATTCTTGGATACTTTGTTGGTATTTTTCTTCAAGCTTTTGTGGCGGGTTATCAAAGGTTGTGTGGAAGAGTGCAGATCTGGGCCTTCATTTGGTGCACATATCTTGGTTGAAGGAGTATTTTAAACCTATTGAAACATCTTTATTGTTTAGGTGTTGTAAATATCTTGCAAAGGTTTTCAAAGAAGTTGGTAATTCCTAGCTAGTCTTGTCTAAACATCTCCCAAAAAAATTTCATTCAAATTAACTCATCCTACCCCTACATTACATTGTGTGTGTCAAAAAAGAATACAATCCATTCACAAAAATGCACAAAGTATATCAGGATTTTATCATGTCTCTAGTAGCCTTAGCCTTGTCTTGAAAGCATTTTCATCATTTAGTAGTGACAACTCTTTTGAGTTTGGATAATGGATAATTGATCATGTTTTCCCAAGGCCATCTCCATACAATGTGCAAAGCATAAGGATATCTCCACCTCCTTCATCAAACAAAGGCTGCAATATAGGTTCTCTTACCTTGGTTGAAAGGCACAACCTAGAATAGTGAGGATTAGATCAAAATCCTTTTGAGGTGCTACCCACTCCTTCAAATCTTGAGTGCTAACAAGTCAGATAGATGTGTTCCCCGGCTACAAACGACACACAAATCATTTATCTTCCCTTGAGTGTCTTGTGAGATCCATGATGTTGCTTGAGTTGTGAAGGAGATTAAGTTTGGGTACCAATAGAAGGAACATGAACCTTGTTGTTTCTCCATGATTATTTACTCTTGGAATATTTGAGGTCTCGCCCGATCCAATCTGTAATTATATAGTTAGGTAAAAATGTTAGCATTTTGCTAATATTATGGTGTTGTGTTTGCAAGAAGTTAAATAATTGGAATCTTGCTTCATCCATTGCAAGATAATATGGTTGATTGTTTTTTTTAGGAGTCCAACCAAGATTGGGGTCATGATAGGGTGATCTTGTTACTTTTGCTAGATTTGGCACAATGTATTGTTATTTGGGATTTGAAATCCACTCATCAAGTTATGTGAATATTTTTAATTTCGATGATTTCCCCATTAGTATTCGAATATTTTTTTCTTCTAATGATGCGTTCAAATGAGTGATGTTTATATAGTGGCTTATCCAATCACTTCTAGATACCCATTGTATCCTAAATGGAGTTTTTAATATGGTGGAGTTTATAGAGGGCAAGGAGGGGCTTCTCCCACGCATTGTGTTAGAAAAAGAGAGGTATGGATTTACATGTGTCACAAGTTTGGGTTGATTGATCGCAACCACCATCTTCATGATGCATTCATCTTAGGTTGATTTCTACTAGTCCAATTAGAGGTAGTTCAATGACATTGTGTTAAAATATTAGACTAAGCATTGTAAAATGAAAAAAAAACTTTTCATTCATCAACTATGTGGATTGCATTTTTGGTGTGGTTACAAATGTGGTGCTCTCCAATTTCCTACCCATTTGTTTTTGTATCGAGTGGTACACACCTCAAGTTACTAAGTTCAATTCCTAATTCTATCTTCACATTGCTTATCTTTCTCATGAGTAGATGCTTAACCATATCAAGAAAATTTGTAACTGGGTACCCATACGTAATAGCAAGATTGATGATATCCACTAGTGGATGTATGAAATCTCTATGAAATCCTTCAACTTCGTGAAGCTATATGGATACATAATATCATAGTTTAAGAGGCTTAAAAATCTTTTGGGGCTCAAATAATGGCTCATATGCATTGGTTGAAGGTTGGATTTTGAGTCACTATAGAAATTTTCACTCTTATTCAATATGACAAGTGGTAGATAAGGTTTGTGCCATTCATGATGCCAATAAATGAATAATTATGCCAAGAGGCATCTATTGTATATGTTGAGTGAAAGAGTTTGATGTCGTGTCCATGAAAGAATTTATTTTGTGCTGTGAAATGCAAATGTAATGTTACTACAAATGTAATTTTACTTGTTGCACTTAAATAATTACATTAAAAAAATAGGGCCCACACTTATAAATAATTACATAAGAAAAATGTAATTTTACTACAAATGTAATTTTACTTGCTGCACTTAAATAATTACATAAGAAAAATAGGGCCCACACTTTTAAATAATTACATAAGAAAAATACATATACTGTGACTTTGTTTTGATAATAAATAATAATTATAATATTATATTATAAGCAATAATAAAATTATTATAATAAAATAATAATTAATATTGATATTATGATAAATTAAAATATTATAATTTAATACATTTATAATTTATAAATTATATAATATAATAAATTTATTATAAATTATTTATAATTTATAATAAAATAAGTTATAAATAAATTGTAAATTTGATCTAATCATATATATGGCGAGAGGTGTCATTCTTCAAGTGCCTATTTTAAGTGTGTGACATAAGTGGAATATGCACATTGAGAACTATACCTCTCGGCATATTTTTACATAGATTTATATAAGTTACATGATATTATATGTAAGCCTTTGTGAATCATTATCATGATGTCTTCATTGCCCAAAGTTTAACTACATTCATAATGATGCCCTCAAGTATTTTCCTATAGGCGGTTACGTGTAAACTATTTGAGGCACATCAATTCCTATACAAACACCTCCTCTCTTTGGAGGACTTCCACAAGGTAGGATTTCTCTCAAATAGAAATTGATAAAGCCGGTATTATTGATGGATTCCCATATGAATTATAACAAACCCTCTAGGAATTGTTGGTATTGACCCACACAAAGATTATGTTAAAGCCATTTAAACCAACTTTTAGACTTCATTACTAAATAGGACAATATTAAATTCATGTTGAAGTTTAGAATTCAAGCTCACTAATTGGAATGCTATCAATCTATTGAATATGTCTTATTTGATAAACTCAAAATCCCTTACTCTATGTTTGAGATATTTATTACCTTTCATTATTAGGCATGAGAATATTTTTCCATCCATAATAGACAAATTCTCGATAATGTATTTGTAATGTAGGAAGGCATAAAATGGGTTTGTACCCCTTAGTAGATACCTTATTTGTCAAAATTGATGTCGATAAATCTTGTGATCAAATTGAATGGCCCTTTATTATCATTGTTCTTCAAGCTAGAAATATAGGCCCCAACCCCTTCCATTTATGTGTTAGTAGTGAAGGAATCAACTATTTCTTAGTTGAATTTACTTTTAGAGGTTTTGTTAACATAGTTTATTTCCCATATTCCTCCCAAAAGTTATTCAATGGTCATCGTTGTATATATTTACCCCCCCGGGTAAATATAGATAAACACAAGCAAATCGGGTTTCGGAGGCGGAAAAGCATGGCGCAGAAGCATGTTGGAGAGGCGGATGAACCCGACATCAAAGACATGTCGGAAGGGTTGATGAACCCGACATCAAAGACATGTCGGAAGGGTTGATGAACCCGACAGCAAAGGACATGTCGGAAGGGTTGGAAAACCCGACATCAAAGGCAAATCGGGTTTCGGGTTTCGGGAAACACGAAACATGAAGCATGCAGATCGCAAAGGATGTCCCGATGCTCGAGGGTTCCGCAAACCCGAAAACACTTACAAGGAAATCGGGTCTCGAGTCGGAAAAACATGGCGGGGAAGCACGAGGTGAAAACATGTCAAGGCATCCTCCAAACCCGATGCAGATGTGAAGGAGAAACCCGAACCCGACTGGAAACAGACCCTGACGCGGGAAATATTCAGATTGCCATAACTTTTCACAGGGAGCTCGGATTCACACAAGGTTGGACTTTTCGGAAAGCTCTCGGCATCCTCTACCCAACTACGACTAGATATCTTTAATTGGGTGGGAAAAAGTTCTTAAAAATGTAAAATACAATTCGCCACTGTTGGGTTGTTGAGATCCTCACCTACCGCCATAATATGATGGGTTAGGTGCAGTCTTGGAGGTGGTTGGGGGCAGAATTCGAATCATTCTCTTCTCCCTCATTTTTCCTCATATAAATGGTAAAGAGAGGCTCTTTAAAAATGTTGGGCATTTCTGCTTTGCACCCTCCCTTCTCTCCTGCTTGCAAGAGAATTTGTGGAGTTTTCAAGCCTCCCATATGGATTGTAATGTTGTTTTTTGCCTCTTGGCCATTGCAATGTATTGAATCGATCCTTGAGCAATATATGTATGTCTGTGATTGATTTTAAACCCTCTCATATATTCATTGTTGTTATTTTGATCTCTCATTGCATTTTGGTTGCCTGTGCATGGTGTGGTATTACATCTATGTGGTCTGTGTTTAATCTTGCAAAACGGGTGTCCAACATTCCTCGGTGCATCACCTCCTTAGCTTAGGTTTAATTTTATGCATTCTCTACCCTGTCTCCTTGCAAGTTAGATTAGGTTTTGGTAAACCCTCTGCGTTTATTTGTGCATCTCCTCTAGCTTTTCCGATTTCGCAGGTCCCACACTTGGGAAAAGCTCCTTGTTGTGCAATCGCACCGAGATTCTCAACCCATCGCGTTACGCAGAGTCCCGAAGGGTGCTGCGATTCGTCACCAACAGTCACTTTGTACATAAATCCTTCTTCACTCTTTCATAAGAAGAGTCTTATGTAAATAATATAATAATAATAATAGGTTTTACAAACCACGATGCCATAGGGCGCTGTCTGCTTTTTGGGTCTACAAGTCGGCTTATAGCATATGGGACTACCTCGTACTCACATGCGGGAGGCAACTAACTTTGCTACAAAAACGAGGCATACATGCCCTACCCCTACAGGATTTGAACTTGTGACCTCTATTTCAAGAGCACATGTTCTTCACCATTCCGATGTGAAAATGCAATCAATTCTTAAACAAATTTCTTACTTTTGATTCTTCTATCTAGGGAAAAAGACTCAATGGTATAGGTAATCCATCTCTCTTAAGTCGTATTTTTTAAATGGTTTTAATAGAAGTGGATTTAATATTGGGAGCAATTTAATTTACTTAGCATACCTTTTTCCTTATGAGATTTGGTATTTTATCTATGGAACTATGTGGTGAAAGGGGAAGAGTAAATTTTCTTTTTGGATTATCAAACCCATCTCTTTGGTTGGTAAATCCTAGGTGTACTCATGGTATTTGTAGCTACCCATGTGTATTGTTCCCATTTTTAATTGTCTCTAAGTCTTATTACTCTAAGCTTAAACACGAGTCGATATATTTTCTCCAATCTAATTTTGAATATTCTAAATATTTCCACGAGGTGCCTTGGGACATTTTACATAGACCTAAAAATTTCAGGTGCTCTATATTATAGACATCAACCTCCAAGGTCCATATATTTGTATCAAATGGATTCTTGGAGCCCTCAAAAGAGATGAAGTGTAGAAGGTCATTTTGCATTATTTATCTCTCAAGACACTCCCTATGGTAGAAAACATGATAAGGGATTGGTCTACGCTCCATTCTCATTACTCATGTGCCGATTAAGATTGTTGGCACATTTATTGCTAAATTTATATGGAAAGATTATAAGTTAATAAAACTCAATCTAAATTTAGTGGGACGGGTTTAGTTCTAACCTCTCTCTCAATACTCAATTCCTTTTGGAGGTCTCACGTTCTCAAATATTATGGATTCTCATCTTCTATGGTGAATTGGATCAAGAGTCTTAGAATTTTAAAGAAAGTATTTAAGGTCATTTTTAATCTCTTTTGCATAGATACTTGTAATTGGATTCCCTAGCTTTCTCTCAAAGATCAATTTTAATCGTATTAATGGATAATATGAGTCCCCTTACATTCAAAATTTCATAATTGAGGAGCACTTCAAAAAATATTAATTGTGCACTCTATTTCCACTTGATGGAAAGAATGGAAGTGGTAGTTGGAGACCCCCTTCATTAGTATTCACTCCATATTGGTTATCATATTCTCTTCTCTTGCACATCCAATTTGAATCCCTAAATGATTTCTACAAGTTGGAATTTATTAAAGGACTTGGTTGACACGTTTTACAAACTTATGGAAACCCATTATCTATCCAAGCATTTCCATTGGTGAGTTCTCTACAAGAGGTTTTCTTATATGGGACCATTTGGTGTTCATGGGAGTTACTCACTCCTTATGTACTTCATGTTTGCAACCAAAGAATTCCACTTGTATCACTTTTTTATTTTTCCTTCATGCTCAATCAATCTAGTGGTAGATTCATACATGCTTTCAAGCACTCATTTATGAAATTTTCACATGGAAATGGGTGATTTTGGGGGATCCAATCATTTTTCCTACAAAATATAATCATATTCAAGGAATATTTTGTATACATGGATTTTCCCATGTATGAAAAAAATAAATGATGTAAATTTTATTATATTCCTTCATAAAAAAATTTTCTTGTTGCCACCAAAGTTCTAGTTATCTCCAATTGCATCTTTTAAATTCAATTTCAAGCAACGAAAGTACGCTTATAGGTGGAGAATCTTTAATCACTTCTAGATCACTAGGAAAGTACTATTGTTGTTGTGAGTCAAGTGCCACTTGAATCCCCTCATTGTTTCTTAGCTCTGAGCAAGTCTATGGACATAGGAGGAGTGGGTTTTGTTTCTCTCGTAGTATGTAGAGCTTCTCATTGTACTTTCATAGTCCATCTTCCATTTGTAGTGGTGGCGGATTTGGCCACATTGTCCTTGATTCTACTGGATGGATGGCATCGCCACAAGGAAAATCCCCACCTTTCTCAATCCATTTCTCTAACCAAGCATATTAAATAGTAAGAAGATAAAAATAAAGGAAATGATGGGTGGGAGATGATAGTTAATACAATGAATCCTCTTGGTGGAGGTGGCTAGGAAGGCAAGCCATATTATCCTTCGCCACCTCCAACTACTTTGATTATCCTTGTTTCTTAGCCGCTTTGTGTTATGTTCTTATTCTTAGTGGGAATTTTGTATAGTTTTAATGCTTAAAAATTATTTGTGGATGGTCATTTAAAGTGAATTTCAATACCCTATCGTAATTATACTTATTTATATTAATAGATTTTAAAGGATTTTTAATCACATCTCTCTATCGTTTAAATAAATATTTTCTATGGTATGATTACGTTCCACTATTTTTTAACATCTTTTTATTCAAAATAAATGAATAAATTTTATGAAGGAAATCAAGTAAAAGTAGTTCTTAAAGTCCTTGCCTTACGAAAGATACCAATCTTTTATATATGTTCGTGTCGAATAATAAATACATGTGAAATATAATTTAAATATAAAACATATCATAAATATGGCATTGTAGAAGATGTGTCCCCTAATTTTGAGTATGGAAATTTACCATCAAACCTATCAAAACCATTCTTTGAAATTTGGATATGATATGAAATTAATGAGTTAGAAGCATCAATGACACTTTTGATAACATCATGAGCATCTAAAGTGTTTGTAACATTATTATGAGCCTTTCTAACATGTGTCGGAGTAGATATTGTTCTTGCAAAACTAAAAATATGACTCATGGGTTTTGTGTGCCTATTCCTACCCTTCATCCTTTTGTCTTTAGATCTCACGATGTAAGCCTTTTTGTTCCTATAAAACTTGATTATTTACAAAGTCTTAAGGAAAATAATGTGAGCTCACATTAGTGACTAGTTTGGACTCGCTAGTTATTTTCTTGTCATGCCCCTAAGGTGGAAAGCGTGATATCGAAAACAATAAACTGTACAAAGTAAATCATTCATTTACATATAAATTAACTAACATGGATAAAATCCTACTTTGTGTGCCAAAACTACTCCATGGTAAAATAATAGCTTTAGATAGTGATGATTTCTTAATCGATTTTGTATGTTTATGAATTCTCTCTATGTGAAAATAATCTCTTGTGTACAAATCAATTATAAAACGTGTAAATTTATAAGTGAAATTTGCTTTTAAGTTGAACCAAATTAATATTTATGCTGAAATTCAACGGCTAAAACTTGAAAACGAGGGGAAATGGGGACAAGTTCTCGACTTAAAGGGGGTCTAAAGTACAAAGTAAGACGATAATATAATAAGGTTGCACAAAATAAAAGAGAGAGTACATAAGTATTGAAGATTTTGGTAAGGTGAAAGTCCACAAGAAAGCTTATATTGTCAAATTTGGACCAAATTACATATACATAAACTAATATACTAAATAAATGATAAATCACCATTTTTAAGCATATATTAAGGCATAGTTTTTATTTACTCATTATATCATTATTAAAAATATGGTGAAGCCTTTTGAGACTATAAAATGTGAAACTTTTATTGGTCACTTGTTTGAGCCATGTATATCTATCGGCCAACTTTTGTTGCAACTTAATATTGTATGCAATGGAAAGTTGTAAAAGCTATGGAATGAGGATAAAGAACCTCAAATCTTTGCTAACTCATCCATGCATCATGAGATGAGTACTAAACAAGATAACTTCTACAATAATGAATTAAACTAAAACACTATCATTTTATCTCTAACTACTCTATGATTACTTAAAACATAAATTCAAACCTAGTTAAACCTATGAGCAATCAAATTAGATTTGTTGTTTCTTCAATGGAGGTGAAGAGGTCTCTCTAAAATGGCTACAAGACCAAGTTAGATACCCTCCTACTAACCTACTATGAAGTTATGGATGCAAGGTGGAGGAGCTTCAACAATGGAGGATAACCAAGATCAAATGCCTATTAGCTTAGCTAATGCAAATGAGGTCTAATGCCAATATCTCCAAATGTGAGAGAGATTTGTTATGAAAACAAGGTGTAAGGTTGAGAGGGAGGGTGACCCTTCTATTTATAGTTTTCCAAATGGAAGAGTTTGAAATTTGGGTGCATGTGGGACTAAAGTCTAAAAAGCACTTTAGGATTAGATTAGGATAAACATGCTTTAGGCTTAGTTAAGCTTGGTTTAGGCTAGTTAAACTTGATTAGCAAGTGATTAGAGACTCATTGAGAATTGAGAGGGGCTGATTAACCATTTGTGACTAATAGATAGCCTGGGAAGCCAATAGAAGTGGTCTAGAGATAACTAGGGAGGTTCTGAATGGTCGAAAGGAGGAATGTCTAGATAATAAGAGAGATACTAGCCAAATAAGATGATTATAGGAGGAATACGACCGAAAGAGTGTCGTGAATGGGCATCCAAGAATGCAGCAAAGTATGAGGAATTAACGAAGTGTCGTTAATCGGTTGAATTAGATGAAATGTTAAGTGTAAGCATATATTAGGTGTCTATAATTGCCCCTCTTTGGGGTGGCGTAAGCGACGTCACTTTAAAGAAAGTAGACAAGCATAAACAAGTAGAAAATTTTGAAGGGATAGAAGAAAAATGAGTAGAATGGAGGATTCCCCCTCGATTATTGATGGGGTGATGAAAGAGGTCGATCGATGATCAAAAAGATGACAAAAGAGAACATAAGAAAGAATAGTGTGAAGAAAAAAGGGGATATAAAAGAAAAAGGAATATGAGGAAGAGGGAATGAGGAAGAGGGAATGAGATAACATCCATCCAATGCCTTTTAAACAAATTTATTTTTCATCATATTGCTATAGATCTTTATCATCGGTCCTTATTAAAAAGAATGAACAAAAGTGTAGTATGACATGAAAAGCCATACACGAACAAATGTCCATTGCTAAAAACATAAACTCCATGCAACATACAAAATGCAATGCAATATGAGAAAGTAAAATATGCCTAACTCCATACAACATACAAAATGCAATGCAATACAAGAGAGTAAACAAGACAACCTAACAGAGAAACATAATGTAATGTTTTTGTTATCAAGACTTCGATTCACTGTGTGAGTTAACGAAAAGGGTTAATGATGGTGCCCCAAGCAAGGATACATGCAAGGGGAATAATGGAGGACACTTTAGTCCGATGAAAAAGCAATGTGCACTACAAAACAGTACCAGGAAACTCGTTGTGCCCCAGAGTATAGGCAAGTAAGCGACTAGCTTTTGTTGATGAAGGTAGATCAAGATGATCCGCAAGTCATTTATGATGAGAACAAGAAAGAACCCAAGAGAGATGTTTTGTAGGATGATTTATATTTTTTTTGATGTTTTCTGAAACATATTTGAATGTTTTGATTTTTCTAACATATTTGAATGTTTTTGTGATTTTGAAAGTTTTCTGAAACTATGTACAAGAAGACGAGGAAGCATGGATGCCCCTAGTGGTAGATGGGATGTACAAGGGCATAAGGCCACGTGCATACGAGAAAGGTGAAGATGCAAAAATTCCCCAGTGATTAGGTGGGAGTATTCAAAGAAAACTCTTCATGTGTAGAAGCGGGACCCAAGGCCATTATGGATAGGTTCAACATGATGATGAACGTAAACCAATGAAGTGTTGGGAAGAAGTAAGGATGCCCCCAACGTAAGTTGGCCTAAAAGCACATGATAGAAAGGAAGGAGAAGATTGTTTTTGTGAGAGGGGACAAAGGTGTGCACAAACATGAAAAAAAAGTAATCTTATAAACATGGATGTTATGAAGGAAGTAGAAGAATGATGTGAATGATATGAATGTAGCTTAGAAGCCTCACAATGAAGAAGTGATTAATCAAAGGCACAAATCATGAGACGAGATATGGACTAGAGTAAGAGTCTAAACAAGGTCCAAAAAAAGACACTTGGTAACATACTAATCATGTTTACTCATAGAGATCCAGTGTGTGCACATGGAATTTAATACCTCTTGAAGGGAAGATTTAATAGACAACAAGTGAAGACACCCTAGCCAATGTGTAGGAATGATTGATTTTGATAGGTGATAGGTGATTTGGATGGTGGAAGGATAGCCATACATTGCTCCACTACTAGCCAGTGTCCATAGCCCCGATGGAGATGTATTTGATTCTAATCGCAACATTGCTCTACTACCAGTCAGGCGTCCATAGCCCCGATAGAGATTATTGGAAATACCCCAAGAGAGAGTTATATATCAATTTGCTTTTGCTTTTGCTTTTAGCTTTTAGCTTCTGATTTTTTGATTGATTTTGATTCTTTTGCTTTCTGAAAACTTATTTCAGCTCTCTTGTTTGACAAGGGGTTAAGAACCACTAATGGCTTGATGGAAGGAGGTGGAAGTGATTGTGATGACGACATTGGCTAGTGTCAACAAATATGTCCAAAATTTCTTCACAAAAAGTTTATTAGATGTTGAATGTGATAGGATCTCTAAGAGGTCAGATGTTCTTTAATTTGCCAAGGTGATAGAAGACCAAGTTCAAACAAATACCATAGAGATAAATGTCGCATGTGTGTGAAAAGGCTAACCACAATATCACTAAAGGGATGAAAATGGTAAGAATACTTGCAGAAGAATGACAAGAAAGGGAAGAAAGAACATCCATGTGTACACATACCTATTGCAATTCTGACCAAGCATACCAAATGTATGCAATACACGATTATAATGTTTGATATTTGTACCTTTGATTTTTCTTGTGTTTTCTCAATGTTTTTGTATTTTTGCATTGTTTTTAATTTTTAGCTTTTTGATAGTTTTAAGAGGTTGGGACCAACAAAGTCACTCATGTGCGGTAAGATCCAACAACAATGTCTACGACTTCCTTAATAAGGAGACTAGGCATGTTTGTTTATCAAGCGTCATGTTATCTCCGATCTCGATGATCGAGGTGAGCTCGTACTCAATAAATGACTGTGATTTATCCTAAAACAAGGATTTTGTATGTGGGATCTTGAGTTCCCTATCTAGAGGTTTATGCACTTTGCGCCATACTTGATGGTTACGTTGATGTGTGTTCTTGAATTGTGTTTGATTTTTAACCTTAAGATCGTTTGATTTGTTGGGAGTTTAGAGCTCTTTGTAGTTTTGATCTGAGCTTGATAATGAACCTGTTTGGGTTTCTTATAAGCTAACGTGTGACTTTTCTGACCCGAGAAGGAGAAGAAAGAGAACGTTGACGTTTAGAACTGATGTGAGAAATGACCGTGGGCTTGCCACAACCATTGATAGAAGAAATATGTGATGGATGAAAAGGATACGGTCCAATAATTGAAGAGGATGGGCTACGAGGAGGTGAGCCACTAATAGAAGATGACGAAGGGCTACCAGGATATGGCCCTAAGATGGAAGAAATTGGGCTATGAGGACATGGCCCAAGAATAGAAGAAGATGACGAAGGGCTGTTAGGGCATGGCCCAAGTATAGATGAGGAGGGACTACTCGGAGGCATCCCATAGATAGAAGATGATGAAGGGCTACTAGGATGTGGCCCAAGAATAGAAGGTAATAGGCTACCAAGAGGTGACCCACAAGTAGAGAATGGAGGACTACTTGGGGGTGGCCCAAGTATAGAAGAAGACAATGGGCTACTTAATGGTGACCCAAGGAAAGATTTTGATTGAGGAATGATGATAGATAATGAATGATTTGGTAATGAGAAGATAGGTCATGGCTCAATGCTAGACCCGACATCTCATCATGCTTAGAAGAAGGTGAAGATGGAATAGAAGAAGAATCAAGTTCCATGACCTTAGGATTTTCCTCTATGTTCTAATAAAAGGAATCAACTTCTTTTCCCCAATATGTGAGCATATTGAGTTCTAGAAATAATCCTCATTTGTAATCCTCTAAAGGGATATCATCGTGTAGTCTGATTGTTCCTTCATCCTGAGAGAAATCAATCAGTAGAGGTTGTTGTTCTTTAGTCATAAAAGGTTGAATAGAAGAAACAGTCCGATAAGGATGGAAGATTGATTGACAGATGAATATGACTCAAGAGAGGAAGTAGGATTGAGGCAAGCATCTCATGAATTGACGATTTGGATTTGGACCTATGTCATTTTTCTAGAAGATGACATAATGTAGGTTGGAAAGTAGGATCACATAGCCATTTGTTAAGTTGCAGACGTAGGAGTCAAATTAGATGATTGACTAGAGGTAACCCGAGTTATGGAACTCTTCGACGGAGGAAGAGGTCATTGAGATGACTGATGAAGGAGGTCCTGTGAAGAAAGGGAGGACCATGACTCAAGACCCAAATTAGATGTTCGATCGATGAAACTTAGAGTCACATGAGTCTTCAAAGGAGGAAGACATCATTGAGGTGAGTTGGAATAAAGGTCCTGTAAAGGAAGGGAGGACCGTGATTCAAGATTTGATCTAGGGGTATCCGAACAATAGTTGGGATCCGATTCTTCAGAAGAAGAGTAGGAATCCGAATGGTAGTTTGGATCTGAATCAGAAGAAGAAGAGTGGGGGGAACCTGAATAATAATTTGGATCAGAAGAATCCAAACCATACCACCAACTATGAGCTGAAGGTGGGGAACAAGGTACCCGTCTGGGCTCTCTAACATGAAGAACCAAACGAGGCTTAGTCATAATGGGAATCTTTTGATTTGAATTGCTAAACCTAGGTTCTATATTGTTGTAAATGTGAGAAACCGTGTGATAGTCAATCATTGTTGGCATTGTTTAAGTACAAATGTCTAGACCTAGATAGTGGGATGAAACTCCTTCAAAGGGAAGGAAGTGACATGTCGATTCGAGTAGCATAATGACATCTAACTAGACATTTTGTAAGTATGGAGATGCGTGCATGATTTTTTGAAGAAGGTCTAAGGAAAATAGACATTGTGATGATGCAATCTCGACGAGATCAAAAAGGATTTTCCTAGAACAATAAGTTTTCTAGATGAATGATCACAAGGAACAATCATACAAGTGTGAAACACAAAGCCAATCAACAAGGAAATACACCATATGAAAATGCATGTGCAAAGTGAGTTCGATGCAAAGATGATCAACATAATGTCAATATTTACGTCAACCTCAAATGATCAAGGCGTAAATATTAAAAAAGGGTACATGTGAATCCCAATCAAAGGATACAATGACATGTTCAACAACCAACAAGGACAAAATTTTAAAGGACGAGGATTACAAATGTAAGCCACGTAACCACACCAATTGGACACGTCTATCAAGCTTCACGGAGAAGCGAGATATTAGTGTCAAAGTGGTATCAAACGACACAAACAAAGTAAGTGACACTCTTCAAGATTTTGGACAATGTTTGAAGTAAAACCAAGTCAAGGTATACTAAGGATGTGTTAAAATGTGCGCAATGTAATAACGCCACAATTCAATACTTAGATCATGTTTATGAAAAACACAACATAAGTATCTTAATTGTGTCGAGACAATGCGAACAAGGTAACACGTCAAAGGGAGATCAAATGATGAATCAATCCGAACTATGATGATGATCTTGAAATCAAGATCAAGTGGCCATCAAAGATATGAGGACGCATCCACACTTTAGACATTCAAGAACTCAGCTGCAAACATGGATGAGCATAAACGGACAAAAAAGTGGTGAACACTATCTATGAAAACACTCTCGAAAGATGCCTTTTGTTGTCCCAAATGGGTAACAAGAATGCAAAGGTGTAGATCAAAATATGAAAAATAAACTAAGCACCACTTAGGTAGAGCTTTGCCTCGTCCGAAGGCGAGAAAGAAGCTAAGCTAAGTGAAACGTCGTCCAATTTCTGTGATGAAAGGCACTTAGATCTAACTTAAGTGGATTCTTTGCCTTGTTCAAAAACAAGGTTTTGAATCAAAATAAGTTATCACTTTGTGATGGCCAAGACACGATAAAGGACTAGAAAAGTGGGCCTCAAGACAAAAATGGCTTCCTTAATAAGATCTCTCAACTAGGTGTTACAAAGCCATCTAAGAGCGGGCACAATTTACCCAAAAATTCACACTGACTAATTTGGGAGTATCTCAGCTTTTCCCCCTTCAAGTACAGTGGGCACTAAATGCATCCATTGTGTACTCTTTCCAGGGTCATGATACATACAAATTTGTAATGCTAACTCACAAGGAAAACTAGTCAAGTGGGTAAGCAAGGCGCTTCCTGTTTCATCCACGAGGTTACTTAGTGGTGGATTACTTTAGGGTTCCTGGAACCACCCCCATTGTTGTAGCTTAAGGAATTTATGCCAAAGTGGTTATGTTCCAGTTGAGCGGATAGGGACATACCCTTTTCCGAAACCTGCAATACAGTGTTTTGAATATGGTGTGTTTTTTATCTTGCTTAACTTAATGTGGTTTTAAGTGGCACACCATTTGGCAACTGCATAAAACACGTGTATTAGAAGTTTTTGTGTTTGTTTTTGGTTTTGAAATTTTCTTTGACAAGCGATTTTGGTCCTACATACCAAGATTAGTAATTTTCCAAAATGTCATATAAAGGAGATAAGATGTTGTTTTGATTTCCCAGATCATCCTAAGATGCAAGGAAAGAGCATATGCAACAAGGTATCTCACTCAAATTTGTAATAAATGGAAAATTCCTAAGTACAATGTGAAAATGAGTTCCTTTTAACCAACTTTGAAAGCTAAATAAACCATTTTACAAATATGAAGAAAGTGGTGAAACGTTTCTGATTCCCAAGATCACCTAGAAAGGCGCGAGGGAAGAGCATACACGTTCACAAATAAAGATGAAAATGTTTTTGATTAAGTTAGTCTAAAAAAACTTAATGCAAAGGAAACCTCTAAACCACTATTAGAATCCTACAAGAGTTAGAAAACCAAGAAAATAAAAATTTCTAGAAATCCAATTTTTGCACTTTTTAAACAGTTTTTAGTAATTTGCATTTTTGGAGGTCTCCGGAGCACTTTGGGAGTTTTGTGATAGAATTTGGTATACCAAAGGTATCTAACTTTTGGAAGTTCCCTCGCAAATTATGCTTCGTTATCTTTTCAACGCCTATTCAAACTCTGAAAATGGGTTAACGAGTCAAAAGATATGGTCAAAACAAGGAGCACTAAAAATAAAATGTATAAATCCGGACTACACAGAGACACCTGCGCGCCTAGAATGACACATACGCGCCCCAGCCAATGGATACACACCTAAGTAGACAGGTGCATGGGCAAGAAAAAAATTCAAAGTCAACAGAGTGAAACAGACACCTACGTGCCCAGAGTGACGCATACGCGCCCTAGCCAATGGATACATGCCTAGTAAAAAAGACAATTTCAATTTTTTACAGTCAAGCTATTTATGTATATGCAGCCAGAGAGATGGATACGTGACCCAAATGACCGAGATGCGTGGCGTCCTCAGAGAGGTGAAATTTATAGATTTTCACACAGTCGAGTGCCTGATGCATACACGGCCAGAGAGGCAGATATGCGGCACATATAGCGAGAGACACGTGCGCATCCCTGTAGAGGTAAAATTTACAAATGATGAGGACTGCCAGAACATGTATGCGCCTATTCCGATGGGGATGCTAGGGTTTCATGTGTATGCACCCCTTGTTAACACCTATGTGCACCCTGTGAAAAACTTGCAAAAACACGATTTTCAAAATTTCAAGAGCAAACAAGTTAGTTGTTAGTCAAAGTGTCCTATTTCTATATCAAACCCACAAAATACATGCAAATGAAGGTCATTTATCTAGGGTTAGAAACAAAAATGAGGAAATAACAAGTGATTTGACCCAAAAACTTGAAAATGAACTTTGAAAAACCTAAAAGACCTCCATTAATGGAGGATGGACATAAGTGTCCCACCGGCATGCCAAATGTATGCAATGGAAAGTTGCAAAAGCTATGGAATGAGGATAAAGAACCTCAAAGCTTTGCTAACTCATCCATGCATCATGAGATGAGTGCTAAACAAGATAACTTCTACAATAATGAATTAAACTAAAACACTATCATTTTATCTCTAACTACTCTATGATTACTTAAAACATAAATTGAACCTAGTTAAACCTATGAGCAATCAAATTAGATTTTTTGTTTCTTCAATGGAGGTGAAGAGGTCTCTCTAAAATGGCTACAAGACCAAGTTAGATACCCTCCTACTAACCTACTATGAAGTTATGGATGCAAGATGGAGGAGCTTCAACAATGGAGGATAGCCAAGATCAAATGCCTATTAGCTTAGCTAATGCAAATGAGGTCTAATGCCAATATCTCCAAATGTGAGAGAGATTTGTTATGAAAACAAGGTGTAAGGTTGAGAGGGAGGGGTGACCCTTCTATTTATAGTTTTCCAAATGGAAGAGTTTGAAATTTGGGTGTTGTTGGTCGTCAAAAAGGACTTTAAGAAGAGCAATAAATGTGGCACAAGAAGTCCCTCCTCTTTAATGGGAGAGGTTCCCTTATTCAGAAACGAACCTATTTACACATATACAAAGCATAATTTTCTTGTGGAACTTGGATATTATGAAAGTGTTTTCTATAAGGATCATCAATCACAAAAGGACTGAGGAATGAAAATGCGAGAACAAGCAGAAAGGCACCATTCAGAATTATAGATGACAGAGTAATTCTTTATGCATGCGAGGTAGGGTACAGCGAATTGGAATAAGATCATTTGTATCACATTAATAAGATGGAATTTGAAAAGACACAAAGTTCTGTAAATAACATCTACGAGAATACAAAGCTTCTCAGCATAATACAGACAAATGATCTAACAAGATTAAATGAATAGCTTAGGAATAAAGGAAACCAGATAGACAAAGAATGAAAAATCCTTTTGTATTGATTTCTTTAATATTTATTTACACTTTCAGAAATAAGCCAAGTTCTTCCTCCCTCCAAAATGGTGAGGAGAGGCCATTATATAGTTTACAAATTATTTACTCCCGGTAACTACTTCTTTTAACTAATGATTAGTTAAAGGGTTGCAAATCACAATACCCCAACTAAATACAATAAATTCATGATGGAGAAGAGAAGAAGGAGAAGAATCAGGAGAAGAAGACAAGCGTTCAAGATTGGGAGGGACCCACTGATTTAAGGATCCGTTGTCTGAATCTCTTCAACGCCTCTGCTATGTATTTGCCACGTGGAACTAATGTGTTGGCGGTGGCATCTAACTTGCAATGAGTTCTCTATGCAAGTTCATTAGTTCACTTGAGTCGGGATTGAAATGAGCTCCTTGGCAAGTGAGTACAAAGTGTCTCGCACATTGTATTGAAATTGGGAAGCCACCGGCGAATGCCAAAGCCACTGTGCCATGAATCATCTCGCGTGCCATAGCTTAAGGGTTTGCATCTGTCATCCTTGCCCCAAAAATCCCCAAAATCAAGGTGGCAAACTTCACCGTCCCCGATATCGAGAACGCAGCACTCAGTGGTGAAACTTGTTCCTACCCACAGGAATTTGATCTTCATGTTGATAGTAACTCGGAGAGAAAAGTCGCACGCTAGAATTGGGATGGAATCGCAAGGAAATGGATATGCGTGTAGAAATTTTGGTTGCGAAGGGTTCGAGTAATAGATAGCATGAAAGCAGTGTGCAAAAATGCATAGGGGTAGTTCTTTTGAAAAGAAAGATATTCGGGTAGAGCGGGAAAAATTAGCACGAATGGCACTTGGTTCATTTGGGACACGAGGGACGCGAAAGTGAAAGCGTGAAAGTACATGGTTCGGCAAATTCGGGTGATGCGGGAAAAGATGCACAAATGCTTTTGGGACATGCGGGACGAAGACGAAAGTACGTGGAATACGCGAATCACCGAATCGGGTGAAAAGGGAACAACGAGTCTAGGAGAACTTGGGACATGTGGGACGAAAGTACTCGGAATACGTGAATCGGCCGAATCGGGCGAAAAGGAACAACGGTTCGGGTGAACTTGGGACATGTGGGACGAAAATACGTACGGGAATACGTGGATCGCCAAATCGGCAAAAAAGGGAACAACGGGTCCAGGCGAACTTGGGACATGTGGGACGAAAGTACATGGAATACGCGAATCGGCCGAATCAGGTGAAAAGGGAACAACGGGTCCGGGTGAACTTGGGACATGTGGGACAAAAAGTTCCGACGGGCCCGAAAAGAACGGACTTCGGGTAAACCGCCGATCGGGAATAGAGAGCCCAAGTGAACCTGGGACACGCGGGACAAAAATGTCCGACAGGCCCGAAAAACACACAAAATGACCCAAAAACGTAGATTTTCCCAATTTTCTGACTTTTCACACCACCAGGACAACAGAAAAGACACTTAACCTCAAAATTTTAATTTTCAACTTCTTAAAAGCAGGGGAATTTTGAGTGGACAACAGCTGGCTCCTTCTGGGGATGACTTGGCATAGATTCAAAGAATGAGACAAGGCAAGAATTTAGACAAACTCGGGGAAGTAGACTAGTACCTTATCCATTGGGCCACAGGAGTCAAAAAGCAAACCAATACAGAAGACAACACCGCAAACAACACACAAAAACAAGGGAAGGAAAGGAGGGGACACACTATACAGAATATACACAGGACTCCCTAATCACCTACGACTTAAATAGTTTCAGGTACTACCCACTATAAGGAAGTGGGAGAGAAGAACCATCCATATAATCAAGGTAAAAAGAATTCTTACCAGTGAAGTGCCTGATCTTGAAAGGTCCGAGCCAAAGGGAATCAAACTTGCCATGGCTGCCACGAGGTTCATGCCTTTTATCCCACAACAAAATAGTGTCTCCAACTTTGAAATCCCTGAACCTAGCTTTCTTATCAAACAAGACCTTTACCTTCACATTGGTGAGTAGATATCCTATCAATGAACTTCCAATCTGTCCTCATTCATTTGTGAAGATACATGATTCTCTTATCCAAAGAATCATTGAAAACCTGGTATCTTCATGGCCTTCATTAAATGTAGAGTTGGAAGCTCCATTATGGCGCAATTGGACCTCCACTCCATATACTACTTGAAAAGGAGACATCCCAATGGCTCTCTTAGGTGTGATCCTATCTCGCCCAAAGATCATCATAGAGTTTCTTGTGCCGGTTAGATTGGGATTCATTGACTAATTTCCTTATTATGGCCACCATATTTTTATTTGTTGATTCTTCCTGTCCATTTCCCGAGGATAGTAATCGAGGAGTGAACCAAGGAGATGCCATATCCATAGCAAAATCCATCATCTCGATTGAAGAAAAATTTGAAGCATTATTTATCATAATCTTGTTTGGCACACCATACCTTATCAAGATGTTTTCTTTGATAAAACTGCATACTACTTCTAAAGTAGTACTCTTTCTTGGAATGGCTTCTACCCATTTGGTGAAATAATCATGGCGATTAATACGTGGGTATGACCAGCACTAGAAGAGGGATTAAGTGTTCCAATGAAATCTAAACCCCATTGTTGAAAAGGTTCTTCGATCACAACTAGTTTCAGGGGCAAGGAGGCCAACTTGGGTCTACCCACGAAAGTCTAACAAGCCTCACATTTATCAACCCATTTTGATGCATCCTTGAACAAGGTAGGCTAGTAATATCCTCCATGAAGTATTTTATGAGCAGTGACAGTTGATGAGTAATGCCCTCCACATGCCTGATCATGAAAAGATGAGAGTAGCTTCTTCTTTGTTCCTTGTCCACACATTTCAAAAACCTTCCATCTAACCCACGTTTAAACAAGGCATTTTCCCACAACACATATTGGGTTGATCTCAGTTTAACGGCTCTCTTCTCTTTGGCAGTCAAATGAGAGGAGCATTCTCCATAGGTGAGAAAGTGAGCGATATCAGCATACCATTCATCAACTGAGCTAAGAAACAGAATGGTAGGAAGACCAACTTTATCCTCCAGTAACTCATGTCTAGCTCCTTCAGCGATGAGTTCACACAGGCCTTTTCCACGGATGAGCTTGGTTGGTTTGATGTCAATATCATATTCTTGAACCTTGGCCACCCAGTTCCCTCTCTTGGATCCAAATTCCTGTTGTGTGAGAATTGACTTGATAGTTGTATCTGGTACCAACACCGTGGAGTGAGAGTTAAGAATGTAAAAATCGAAACTGCTTGACAGCTTTAACCACTGCAAAAGCATGTTTTTCCATTATGGTGTATTTTAACTCATGATATTTTAGAATATAGCTCATAAATGCAATTGGGAGTTCGTGCTCATTAGAATCTTCTTGAGTCAAAACAACAGCCAAGGTGTTATCCGTGGCGTAGCAATAGATAATGAAATCTTTGCTGAAATCTGGACATGCTAAAACAAGAGTTTTAGCAATGGCCCTTTTAATACCTTCAAAGACTTCTTTCCCTTTAGAGACCAACCAAACATTTTTTTTTCCTTTCATCATTTGGGAGATATTCAAAGTTAGCTCTGCAAAATCAGGGATGAACCTTCTCAAAAGTTGATCTTACCAAAGAAAGAGTGCATGCCCTTTTTGCTGGTTGGAAGAGGAATTTGCTGAATAGCTTGAACTCGCTTAGGATCGATTTTTATACCATCTTTGGAGACAACGTGCCCCAATAATTTCCCCTCCGTGACACAAAAAATAGATTTCTTAGGATTCAAAGAGATCCCATGTTCTCTACATCTTAGCAGAACTGTCTCTAGATGTTGGAAATGATCCACCCTTGTTTTAGAAAATACAGTCAAGTCATCAAGGTATACGATGATACACTTTCCTTTCAAACTTCCAAAGGCCAAATCCATAGCCCTTTGAAAAGTGGCACCGGCATTGATGAGCCCAAAAGGCATCCTTTTGTAAGCAAAGGTACCCCAAGGGGTAGTGAAAGCCGTTTTGTGTTGGTCTGTGGTATTAACTTCTACCTGGTTATATCCTGAGAATCCATCAAGCATAGACAACATTTCGGATCCTGTTACTGCTTGCAAGACCTGATCCATCATAGGTAAGGGATAATTATCTTTTAAGGAAGCTTGATTTAGATTCCTCGAAGTCAACACAAATACTGAATCTCACCATTTTTCTTTCTAACAGGAAAATATTGGTAATCCATGTTGAATGATGGATAGGAAAAATGATTTTGGCTTTCAATAACTTCTGTATTTCTTGAAAAATTGTGTCAGCTATCTTAGGATTGTATTGCCTCTGCTTCTGTTTAAAAGGCTTAATCCCAGGTTTGAGAGGGATAAAATGTTGCATCTCCTTTGGTTGAAAAGCTTTTAAGTCTTCATAGGAATAAGCAAGAACATCTTTATACTTTTTCAACAGACTAATTACCTTCTTCTTTTCTTCTGGGGTGCAACATTTTCCAATGTTCACGAGTTTAGGATCAGTAGAACTCCCAATATTGATTTTGTCATATTCGGCTGATTGTTGGGGTCCAGTAGAAGCTCTAAACTTTACATACCTGTCGTGTTTGTCAAACAGTTTTTCTAAACTCACCAATCCTTTTGGAATCTTGTTTCCTTTGAGTTTGATACATCCATCCTGATCCGCTTCTTCTTGAGTGGCTTCTTCGTTAAAGGGCACACTTTCACGAGGCAAATTATCGCTTCCTTCAAAGTACAATTGTTCAAAATTATCCTTGAGTTCTAAGAAAGAAAGCAAGTGTTGATCGTCATTGAAAACTTCCGAGTTACTTTGTATTATCGAGTACAAATACTGGGTCTATGAATCATTTCAATGGTGAACTTATCTTGAGAAAAGTCAAGATGAGGAATAAGCAATGACCACCTTTCTTTACAGAGACTATCTTGAGAGAATCAGCCCTAGTATTCTTCTCCATAGGCACTTTGCTTCGATGGAGAAGGCATCAAGAAATTCAATGAAGTCCCAAACCTGATTCCCGCAATGTTTCAACCTTCCATTCTTTACCCGGAAGAGGTTTCTAACTTGCTTGAAAATCAATTCCACATCCCCACGAGCTAGAAAATTCTTCACACCTGTTCTTTTTTCAGCCACCTGAGTCCAAGAATGAGAGCTTCATACTCTGATGTATTATTGGTATTTTCAAATTACAACTTGAATGAGAAAGGATGAATGCTTCCTTCGAGTGCATATCAATATGACACCAGCTCCGAACCAATTGAAGAACAACTTCCATCAAACTCTAATATCCAAACATCATTAGGATCTTTAGGTGAGACTTTGGGAGTTGGATTTCTTCCTGAGACATAATCATGTAGTCATGCCCCCATATCCTCATAGAGTATTTGTGCTTTGGGATCATCGCTTTTTTGTACAATATACTCGAGGCTACTACTTCTCGCAAAGCAGCTTCTTCATTTTCCCATTAATAGGTATGAGGGCATGTGACCAATCCATTTGAATTTCTCCACCCACATCCTTACAAGTTTTCGCTTAGAACATCCCGTATGAAGGAGGAATATCTCACTACTAAGATAGTAGCCAAAACTTTCTCTCGCAAAGTAAATGGCAAAAAAGCCACTTGTGCGTCCTTAATTCTTCCGACCAAGGGCACTTCCTTACTCTCATGGAATAACAAGATCCGTAAGTGCGTGTGAGAGTCAACCCTAAAGCATGAGCTACTTTGGCATTACATTGTCTCGATGATCCCGAGTCTATGACGTAATTACTGAGCCTATGGCCAGCTATAAGGAGTGTTACATAGAATGGTTTGATTTTGTCATTGGGTGAGGTGACAAATGCTACATGATTAGGTCAGGTGCAGTGCAGAAAGAGTGTGTAAAAGGCCTTTAGAGGTAGTTTTAGAATGGGAATTGACAAAGTGAATCATTTTAGCAAAATCCTTGGGATGAGTTTGATAATATTCAGCCTCTGAGATTTGAACCTTAGTCTTTTTTAGGTGATCAATAATATCGAAAGACCCATAAGTGGATGGGTTATCATCACTTGAGATCCTAGTTTTATCAATTTTAGGGGAAAAAGAAGTAACTTTAGTAGCGATTGACAGGACTCACCTTTGGTGTAGATGAAATGGGGATAGGGATCCTCTTTTTGCAATTACAGGGATAGTTGTCGGCTGCTCCTTAGATTTCTTGGTGGGCTGCATCACTTTCTCCCTCTGATTTGTCTACTCTCGAGTCATGACAGCGTATGATTCACTATTCATGTCTGCTACTACTTCGTCATAATCATCCCCTTCATCAATGCCTTCAGTGGTGAAGAAATTAACTCGAGATCCCTCAAGTTCATTTGTTTCATCATCAACCTCTTCAACAAATTCCTCACAATCTTCATTAACCTCCTCATCCTCTGGTTCCTCAACTTCACAGGTTGCATTGACAGGAACTTTAATAGGAGGTCCTTCAAGCGCTAGCCTTGTTTGAGAAGCAAGCAAACGATTTCTGGGCTGAAAATTCCTCCTTGGAACGTCTGCATAGGGAGCATGCTGAGCCAATTGTTTCTTAATGGTGATGAGATCATTTGCAAGTTTTTGTACTCAATGGATCAAGATTAGGTCTAGGAGTGGAAGAGGAGGAAGAAGCACTTAGATTTAGAAGGATCTCCTCAACTTCCCTGACATGATTAAATCATCTTCAACACTAACAACAAGAGTTTGATCCTCGGCCAATGTTGCAGAGATTAGCCCTTCTTAGTGCATAACTAACTTCAGAAATTGGGCATTTAAGAAGAAGCATTTTTGAATTTGATCTACAGGTTGAGTATTTGGTGGAATTTTTTTAATCAACCTGTTGAATCGAGCCACAAATTCTCTCATGGGCTCTTGTGATTCCTTCTTTATTTGAGAAATTTGGGCTAGCAAAGCATGCACGTCTTCCACCTTGAAATGGTTTTCGAACCTAGTTCTCATTGTGTTCCAAATAGTGATAGCTCCTAAGGTGATAGAACCAATCAAAGAACATTATCTTGTAAAGTTTCAACAAAAAGCCTTACTGAGACATCTTCATGTTCAACTCCCGAACTCCGCATGCAACTATGAAGGCTGTGATGTGTTCATCGTGAGATGTACTTTACCATCGCCTTTGAATTTAGGAAAGTTCTTCCCGCTTACCTCTGGGTAACTCATGCGCAAAGGCCGAGGAAGGGCAAGAGGCCCAACACGATGGCCCCAAGGCAATGGTACCGCCATTCTTGGAAAAATGGCTTGAAGAGGAACTCAAACACCAGCAAAGAATCGTAGCTCAAGATTAGGATTGATTTTTTCTCGAAGGAATATCACCCGTAGGGATTCTATCTTTGACAGGAGGAGTGCTTTCATGTTAACGAACGAGCCTTTCTATTTCTTCTTGTTAAAGGGAAAGGAAAACCCCGCTCATTGCTCTCAAGAGCTGAAACCGAGAATCTTCAATACCAAGGGCCCTTCTCCCTCGAGTAAAACGTGGAGTTGCCAAATCAAAAGATGATCAATAAATGATTATAGAACTGGAATATGATTCCCCAGCAGAGTCGCCAAAAACTGTTGGTCATCAAAAAGGACTTTAAGAAGAGCAAGCAATGAGCAGGGGACAAGAAGTCCCTCCTCTTTAATGGGAGAGGTTCCCTTATTCAGAAACGAACCTATTTACACATATACAAAGCATGATTTTCTTGTGGAACTTGGATATTATGAAAGTGTTTTCTATAAGGATCATCAATCACAAAAGGACTGAGGAATGAAAATGCGAGAACGAGCAGAAAGGCACCATTCAAAATTATAGATGACAGAGTAATTCTTTATGCATGCGAGGGTACAATGAATTGGAATAAGATCATTTGTATCACATTAATAAGATGGAATTTGAAAAGACACAAAGTTCTGTAAATAACATCTATGAGAATACAAAGCTTCTCAGCATAATACAGACAAATGATCTAACAAGATTAAATGAATAGCTTAGGAATAAAGGAAACCAGATAGACAAAGAATGAAAAATCCTTTTGTATTGATTTCTTTAAGATTTATTTACACTTTCATAAATAAGCCAAGTTCTTCCTCCCTCCAAAATGGCGAGGAGAGGCCATTATATAGTTTACAAATTAGTTACTCCTGTAATAACTACTTTTTTAACTAATGATTAGTTAAAGGGTCAAAATCGCAATACCCCAACTAAATACAATAAATTCATGATGGAGAAGAGAAGAAGGAGAAGAATCGGGAGAAGAAGACAAGCGCATTCAAGATTGGGAGGGACCCACCGATTTAAGGATCCGTTGTCGAATCTCTTTAATGCCTCTATGTTATGTTTGCCACGTGGAACTATGTGTTGGCGGTGGCATCTAACTCTGCAATGAGTTCTCCATGCACGTTCGTAGTTCGCTTGAGTCGGGACCGAAATGAGCTCGTAATGAGCGACAGTACAAGTGTCTCGCATTGTATTGAAATTGGGAAGCCACCGCAAACGCTAAAGCCTGCTTTATGAATCATCTATGCCATACCAAGAGGCTTTGCTCAGAGGTTTCCTATCCTTTTGCCCCAAAAATCCCCAAAATCAAGGTGACGAACTTCACCGTCCCCGATATCCCGGAACGCAGACTCGAGTGGTGAAACTTGTTCCTACCCCTGAATTTGATCTTCATGTTGATAGTAACTCGGAGAGCAAAGTCGCAAGCTAGACTTGGGATGGAATCACAAGGGAAATGGATACGCCGCACGTAAATTTTGGTTACGAGGGTTCGAAATGATCTAATAGATAGCATGAAAAGCGGTGTGCAAAAACGCATAGGGGTAGTTCTTTTCCTCCTTAAGCAAGATATTCGGGTAGAATAATACGGGAAAAAATTAAGCATGAATGGCACTTGGTTCATTTGGGATACGAGGGACGCGAAAGCGCGTGAAGTACGTGGTTCGGACGATTCATCAAGGGCGATGCGCGGGAAAAGACGCACAAATGCTTTTGGGACATGCGGGACGAAATCACGCAGAATACGCGAATCGGCCGAATCGAAATTAAAGGAAAAGGGAACAATGGGTCCGGCGAACTTGGGACATGTGGGACAAAAGTTCCGATGGGCCCGAAAAGAACAGACTTCGGGTAAACCGCCGATCGGGAACAGAGCCCAAGTGAACTTGGGACACGCAGGACAAAAATGTCCGACAGTCCCGAAAACACACAAAATGACCCAAAAACGCAGATTTTCCCAATTTTCTCGACTTTTCACACCACCAGACAACAAAAAGACACTTAACCTCAAAATTTTAATTTTCAACTTCTTAAAAGCAGGGAATTTTGAGTGGACAATAGGTGCATGTGGGACTAAAGTCTAAAAATCACTTTAGGATTAGATTAGAATAAACATGCTTTAGGCTTAGTTAAGATTGGTTTAGGCTAGTTAAACTTGATTAGAAAGTGATTAGAGACTCATTGAGAGTTGAGAGGGGCCTCGATTAACCATGTGTGACTAATAGATAGCCTACAAAACCAATAGAAGTGGTCTAGAGAGAACTAGGGAGGTTCTGAATGGTCGAAAGGATGAATGTTTAGCTAATAAGAGAGATATTAGCCAAATAAGTTGATTATAGGAGGAATACGACCGAAAGAGTGTCGTGAATGGGCATCCGAGAATGGAGCGAAGTATGAGGAATTAACGAAGTGTCGTTAATTGATTGAATTGGATGAAATGCTAAGTGTAAGCATATATTAGGTGTCTACAAATATATTTATTTTATTCAATCATTATGATATATCGACGATTTCTAATTAAAAAACTACAAAATGTGACTCAATATTAATCAACAAACTAACTAAAAATGATATTACCATTAATCGATATTTTAATATTTTTTAATCAAAATTTATTTACTCTTTGAAATGAAAGTATGTATATTTTTACACCTTGAAAAACGAATTCCAAAAGAGGGCATTCGTTGACAACATCAAACAATTTGACCATCACCTCAAAAGGATCTAAAACACAAAATATGACGAGAATATAATAAAGTTACCCAAGATAAGAGAAAGATTACATAAATATTGAAGATTTTGGTAAGGTGAAAGTCAACAAGAAAATTGGTATTGTCAAATTTGGACCAAATTACCTATACATAAACCAATATACTAAATAAATGATAAATCACCATTTTTAAGCATATATTAAGGCATTGTTTTTTATTTACTCATTATATCGCTATTAAAAATACGGTGAAGCCTTTTGAAACTAAAAATGTGAAGCTTTTCGGTCCACCTTTCTATTGGCCACCTTTTGCAACTTAATATATTTATTTTATTCAATCAATATAATATATCAACGATTTCTATTTTAAAAATTACAATGATATTACCATTAACTTAAGACTTTTTAAAATCAAAATTTATTTACTCTTTGAAACGAAAGTATGTATATTTTCACACCTTGAATAATAAATTCAAAAGAGGGCATTCTTTACCAACATCAAACAATTTTGAGCATCACCATCCGTATCTACCAAGAGGGACCCTTAATGAGAGACTCCCAAAAGGTAACCTCCTTTATGACCCTTCGATGTGACCACACCTTCAAATGTACCACACTACATACTTTCAAACGGCACCAAGCATTTAAATAATATTTCTTGTAGCAGGGAATATCTTCCGCGTGCCAAAGTGGGGTCGTTCGCGTGCATGCCGAGGGGCTCTTTAATCTAATGAAGGCATTACTTATTCCAATATTATTTTTCCTTAGCTTCCCTTCCCTTCCCTTCCCTTTCTCTGTAAGGAGGGAGACTTCATTCCTTTGCTACTCCAAATTTCAGCTATATATATTTGTAGTATGTTTTATGTTTTTAATGTGAAAAAGTAATATAATATAATATTTAATAATTAGTTTATATGACTATTATTATAAGGGACTTGAATAAGATTATGACTTATTGATGGAATTGTCCGCGAATATCGATATAAAAGAAAAAATGTAATTAGAGTCATTTTTTTCATGGAGATTATTTGAATAATCACAACAAATCATAAACAAAATAATTCGTAAAGTAAAATGTCATTAGAGTAATCACTATTGGTGGAGGTTAGTTGAGTAATGACAAAAAAAAATCAAACAAGTAAAAATCCCACAAAAATAATATTAGTAAATGATTATGTACATAAGTTTAAAATAAACTTTTAAGGTCCATGATGTGTAGATAAACATGTATGTATGAGACCATCGTTACTACCTATGAGTTGTCTATGCTTGAGCAAACAATTAAATGTGTGTCTCATCATATATAAAATACATATTCTAGCCACTCAAGATTTGAACTTGTCACTAATGAAATGACCAAATACCTCACAAGGAGAATTTTATTTCCAAATGTTCAAATTGTGATTGCTTTCATTGATCAAGGAAATTGGCAAGGCTAATTAGCTTGTTCTATACACAAATCAAATAAAGTTTAAAAAATAAAGAAAAAAACTTAACATTCCATTTAACCAATCTTGATTAATGAAAGCCACAAATTTAATTTGTTTGAACTTTTTTGGCTATCTTGATTTAATATATCATGAACAAGGGAAAGATTGCAAATATCTACGTAGTTGTAGAGCCAAACAAGGGCTTATTAGAGGAGTTATGCTTCCTAATACATAGAGTTAGCTTATTAATAGTTTTTTGTTGATTGTTCTCTTACTCACTCCAAGAATGAAACTTCATTCTATAAAGTCCTCGCTTTGTTTGACATTTTTCGCCAAGCCTTTAGTTCCAACTTATAGTGGTACAAAATTGAATGTTTCAAATAGAGCATAATGTCAATGTCTTATCAAGGTTAAATAATTTTTAATGGAAGTACTTCAATAATGGGGAGAGGTTCAAATTCTTCAAATCTCTTTTGCCTCGATGGACCCCCTCCGAAATTTATGGCGATATGTGCTCGAAAGAGTTGACATAAATTACATTTTAGATTACCAATCCTTCATCTTTGGTAAGGACATTTCAAATTTGAACTAAGATCCTAGTTTCCATTCACGTTTACTACTCATGTTGCTCGCTTACATGCCTTCTAAGGATTCCTCCATCAAACTTTCCAAGTTTCTCATAGAAATCATTTTACCTTTCTTTGGGCCAATGCCAATAAACAAGGGGATTTCACAGGTTTCTAGAAAGTTTACTAACTCCCAAATGAAAACAGAGGCATGGGATTCATTGACATCTACATGCAAAGTATTTCTTGTGTTCCAAGAGGGATTTTGGTTCACAAAGGTTTGAATCTTGGAAAATCCTACTTGATGTGCTACATTGCCCAGGGTTTTTTTAGGGGA
This sequence comes from Taxus wallichiana var. yunnanensis, assembly GCA_018340775.1. NCBI lineage: Eukaryota > Viridiplantae > Streptophyta > Pinopsida > Cupressales > Taxaceae > Taxus > Taxus wallichiana. The sequence continues at coordinate 946,058,968 of CM031235.1, forward strand.
AAATATTCGTAAAATGGAAAATATTAGGATTTTTCAAATTAGAAATTGGTTTTTTTCATTACTGTACGGTAGTAGGTTCACCAAAATTTAAGGTTCATAAATAAATTTGACCCTAATTTTGCCTGTCCGTTTCAGTAAGGGTCGAGAAATGTTGGTATATTCACTATTATGTTACAGTCGATGATGACATAATATGTTGTCGTGTGGTAGCATAGTTTATGCTACCATTGACAACATATATTATGTTGTCAGCCGGTAATATAAAATATGCTACCGACCAGTAGCATACAAAATTTACATATGTTTTTGGCCAACACCATTATTAAACTTCAAACCCATTTTCTTCAGATTCGCCATCATTTTGAAATTCATTTTCATAGATTCACCAAGGAATCTATAGAATTATTTTGGGGGAGGGGTCTTAAAATGAACCACGACATTGTTGTTAGCTCGCCTTGTGGCAAGTTCCACTCGAAGAATATTATATTATAAACTTTCCCCATTGCCTTCATCCCTATCTAGATTGAGGGTATTTTTTTGTTAGGAGCATTTAAAATGACTTTGAGAAGGTTAATCTTTTCTCAAATTATTTGGTGATGGGTTTACATATGGCATTTCATTCCTTGACCACAACATGTGGTGGTCCCCATAGGACTCTCTAAAGAACATACTTTTGCTAATGAAATTTTGGGTATATTGAATCTCATCAAATTTTTAAAAATCACTTTCATTATGCAAGATCATATTCCTTATCAAGAATAGATTATATGGCCCATTATATAGAGAAAAATTAAGTTACTTGCTTATGATATGCCTTGAACCATTCACATTTAGGAGCTTATATTACTTGATTATATGATTCACAAGTTGGGGCTTCAACCTACCATTGTTTGGTGTAATTGTAATTATGATTTATTCCTTTTAATAACTACTCAAAAGGACTTTCGTATTAAATTATGAGTCCTTTTCAATAATCTCTTGGCAAGATAAACAATCAAAAAGTCTTAACTCTTTATCTTGTATGTGGGTTTCAATCTTAATCGGATAAGATTATAAGATTGAGCCCAAAATTGCTCATTTCTTATAGAGTTTATTTTATAAATGTTTTCTTCTAAGGGATAAGATGTTTTGATTAGATTTTTCATCCTGAATTCCATATGTATAGAAGGCATGAAGACTTTAAATAATTATTTTTAAATTAAAGGCATTCATGTGAGGTGTGACAATGGATTCATACCCTTTTCATGCCTTTCCATTCAACGCCCATCAATTGAAGGACAAAATTGTTTAGAGATTCTTCTCAATGGTTGATATAAATTGAATTTATTTATATTATTTTCAAATATTCCATTCTATTTGAGCTTTGGAATTATTATAATGCTTATATTTTTAGTAATTGTACACCCAATTTTGGTAATGTTGGTTCTAGCTTATATCTTGTATACATGAATTTTGTTCATAAAACAATCTCATACTCATCATCCTATCTTCTCTAAGTTTTGCAACTTGTCAAAATCCCTCATTCTACCACCCCGTAACCCACAGGAGCACTCCTATTACTAAAAACAACTCATATTTCATGTACAAATCTCACTATACCATCAAATCAACCTTTAACCCTACAAGACAAAACCGTCCCATAGGACAAGATTGAATGCCAATCCTATCCTCTATTGGGTGATTATGTTTAATAGTCATATTTTCAAATGAATACATTTTTATGAGTCAATATTTTCTCTCTATGTTGGCTTTAGTGGGAAATATTACTCTTAGAATAGTATAAATACAAATCAAAGCCACTCATTTACTTGGGACATAGTTGACACCTATCAAGAGCTCATCTCAAATACAAATATCAAACATCAAACAAGCTTCCTTGTTCTTCAAAGAGGGCACAAATATCTCCTAGAAGTGTGTGCACATCAAAGAAGTTGCACTCAAATGATAAGGCGTAATTTATCCAAGTAATTACAAATTAAAAATGAAATCAATGAACTTGTGGGTGGGAAAAAATGGTCTGCTCATGCTCATAGATCAAAAAGGAGAAAATATATATTGGGAGTGTTGTGTAACTCCCATGCCTAGACTTATCATACTCTAATGATGGAGTGAGGAGTGACAATGCTAGAATAACATGTAACTCCCATATAATGACAATGACGCATATGAATAGTATCACAAATTCCATGAATTGTTTTTTCATATGTCATATGACTCCCTAAAATACCTATGACTCACCATATGTGAGGTGTAATTAACCAAATAAATGAATAAAAGGTAAAAATATACCCTCACACTAATAACCCCCATCAAATCTTAGGAAGAGGCATGACAAGCCGTAAAAAGAGGACTCCCTAAACAAACTAAGAAAGATGTGTTATACAAGGTGTTCCAGTAACAATGCCCGATCAAGTACCCATGTAAAAATTACAATATTTATAGAAGAAGAAGAATAATAATAGAAGAGGAATAGAAAGATCGAAGAAGATGTGATGTTGCAAAGAGACCTCACCCCAAAAAGAGAGCGCAAGTGAAGAAACTTGGCTTCAGTGAAGGGTTTGGTAAAGATGTCTGCAACCCGATTTGAATTTCGACAAAGACTACAAATCAATGATGTCTCCATGAGTCAAATCTTGAATTAATTACATGTGTATCTCAATGCGACTCGTTCATTGATGATAAACTAGATTTCTAAAGATGGAGGTAGTGCCAAGGTTGTCATGATAATAATTGATAGTACATGTTGTATGAACTCGAACACTAAACTCTTTCAAAATCCCATGTAACCAAATATCTTTTGTGGCAGCATTAACTTCTCTTTGTATTATGCCTCTTTAAAATATATAGCAATCGTTTCTACTTCTTTCTTGAACAACCGAAAGGACCTGACCAGGAGAAAATTTGTATCTTGAGGTAGAACTCCGATGATCGAGATCACTCACCCAATCGAATTTATGTACCTAACTAAATTAATATTTATCCCTCCTAAGTAATGAATGCCATCGGTGTAGGTACCTCTAACATAGTGAAGGATCCATTTCTCGATTTCCAATACAACTCATGAGGATCCCGCATGAATCTATACATGATGAAAATAAAAATGAAAGATATGGTCTCGTGTATGGGTTAGGTAGATCAAGCTCCCACCAATTGGTGATAAAGGGTATTGTCATCTAAGGGAGTGGAGAAATCAGATACTAACTTGACTCCAAAAAGGAAGGGAGTGGGAGATGGATTACAATAAGCCATGTTAAACCTAGAAAGTAAATCAAGGGCATACTTGGGTTGAGAAATGATGATTCTCGAGTCAAAATGAGTGATCCAAATCCAAAGGAATTAATGAAGAATACCCAAGTTGGTCATGGAGAACTTTTTGGATAAGGAAGTCTTGACATAATCAATGATGGAGGAAGAGCTTCTTGTAATAAAAAAATTCATCAATGTACAAAACTAAGATAAATGTGGACTCATCTTTCTGTAAAATGTAAACGTTTGAGTTAGAGTGACACCTAGTGAACCCAAAAAGAAGAAGAAAGGAGTCCATATTGGCATACCAAGCCCGAGGGGATTATTTGAGGCCATATATAGACTTCTTAAGTCTCAGTAAACAAGGGAGGAATCCTAGACATAAACTAGTGGCTATTCCATATAGATCTCTTTATCTAGTTCATCGTGAAGGAGGGCACTCTTAATGTACATTTAGTGGACATGTCATCTAGTAGTGACAACTATGGCTAGGGTCAATTGAATATAAGTCATATTGGCAATGGGAGAAAAGTTCTTTGAATAATAAATCATAGGAACCTGGATAAATCCTCATCTATGAGTCGCTCCTTGTAATTTTTGACGTTCCCATCGATACCATACTTGGTTTGATATATCCACCTACATCGAACCATTTTTCTTCCCTTAAGAAGAGGGGTGAGATCCCAAGTATGATTCTTCATGAGAGAGGAATATTCCTCTTCCATAGCAGAATCCCACTCAGGAATCCCATTATCCTCTCGAAAATACTACATGTATGAAGCGGAGGTGAATAAGGCATGGGGCCCAATGAACTCTGAATTTTTTTCTATCATACGAAGGATCCCCTATCTAATCGCCACCACTATGTATGGCCTACCTAGCTTAGTGAGGCTTAGGAGGAGAGTTAGGATCATAATCTATTGAATCATGATTTGAGTGAGGGGGAAATAATCCTTGTCATCACTACTTTCATAAGTGGGAGATGGAGGAGTGGGAGGAACAAGAAGAGTGGGAGGATCAAGAGAAAGAGGCTTAACAAGAACATCGAAGATTTTGAATCATGGTCGAGAGGGAAAAAGTAATTTATGTGGGTGGAGAAGTAGAAGTAGGAGATGTCTCTTGAATTTCACACTTCTCTTAATATAGAGATGATGAGTGGTGGGGTTAAAAATATATAACCCTTTATGCCTTCAGGATACCCAACGAATATACAACGTTTGGATTGTGGTTCCAAGGCCTTGCATTTATTCTTGGGTATTCGAGCCATGACAGTTGATCTAAAGACATGAAAGTTCTCAACATCATGTTTATGTCTATACCAAGCCTCAAAGGGTGTCATCCCTTTTACTTTTTTACGTAGACTATGATTGAATGTAACAAGAATAATTCACAACTTCAACCCAATATTTTGAAGGAATGTATTTGGATTGGATCATGTAAGTTGCCATCTCCTTAAGATTTCTATTCTTTCTTTCTATAAATCCATTTTGTGAAGGGATGTAAGTAATTATAAATTGCAAATAAATCTCTTTGGAGGTGCATAAATCATCAAACCTATTTCTCGTACTTGCCTCCATTTCCAGCTTTAAGAACCCCGATAGACCTTTCATCTTATTTCTCAGGTGATATCCTTGAAGTCCTGAAAGTGATAAAAGACTTCAAGTTTTTGTTTGAGAAAGTAAACCCACATACAACATGAAAATTCATTAATGAAAGTAAGTATGTATTAAGCTCTAGTGAAGGAAGGAGATGGAAAAGGTCCATAAATGTCACTATGGACAATCTCAAGGGTAAGAGAAGCTCTCAAGATTTTTCCCTTCCAAATTTCTCTTTGGGGTGATTCCCAAGGGCACAACCCTCACAAAATCCCTTCAAAAAATTGACGCGAGGTAATCCATTGACCATCTCATGTTGGTTCAATTGCTCAAGGTAATGGTAGTTCAAATGGCCAAACCTTTCGTGACATATCTTACTAACTATTGACCAAAATTCCTCGTTCCCGATCATACTAGTGAGATAGTACTAAAGAAAATAAGAAACTCTAGATAGGTAATGGTTTATGGTACCTTGAGATGGGATGAAGATGTTTATGGCTGTAAATATAATACCCCCTCCATAGCGTGAGCTAAGTAACCTAAAAATCAAATAAACTCAACACAAAAATGGATTAGTTTATATGCATGGGTTTCCTGAAAAGATAACTCCCAATAAGTGAAAACTTCCAAAAAGGATGTCAACCCATGTTTTGATAAAGATGGATGAATCATATATTGATAAATTCGATGTATGAGATCTAAATCGAAATAGAAACAATAAAGATAGATAAAAGATAAAAATGTAGATATGATATAAATGGATATAATGCAAATCAAACATGGGTGGGTCGAAGGTGACTCGAGACTTTAGTGGGCCAATCGATGGCGATCGGGACATATCAATTGGAACAACGATGTAAAATACATATCCAAGGTTCCCGATGTAGATCCGGAACCGATATTACACTAAGAAGGTAAATAAGAACCTACTAGGGATCTAGAACAAGATCTAATAGAAAGGATGCAATAAAATTAGAGATCTAAGGGTGAATGTAACAAAGACAAGTCAGTCGATTTAGGTGGTTGGAATAATGGATTTGAGATGACAAAGAGGTAGAATGACAAGATCGAAGGATGGATGGATGCGAAATGTAAAGTGGATGAATGGAGGCCTGAATGAAAGCAAAGGAAAAAAATGGATGCTAGGTCGATGGTTACCAGGAAGGGTCATGACGACTAGGGATGATCTAAAATTGTATAGAAATGGATGGGATGAAACAAAAACTTGTAGATAAACACAAAAGGATGAGGTTAAGTCTTTAATGATAGCCTAACCTGCACAAGATGTTAGTGAAGGATATAGATGATAAAATAGCAAGAATGAAGTAAAACAAGCAAATGTGAAAGAGATCTCCCTAAATCTCCAAAATTGAAGCACAAGATCTCTAAGAAGACTCTAAGATGGTTGTGGTAGCTGCAAAGGTACTCAAGAATGAAGGCAAGATCACAAGAAAGCTTGAAGATTCCAAAATTACATCCTTGAGAAAGGGAGGGGTAAGGGAAGATTTATAAGGTCGACGGACTGGATGGGTTGCCCCGATCGCGGGGATCCATCACTTTGGGTGGTGGGAAGGTGGTGAGCTCGAGACAATGAGCCCATTAGAGGTGGGATTAAGGTTTTGAAGGATTAGGGAGAATTAGGGTTGCATATGATGAGTAAATGGGTAGGTGGAGGGTGGAAATTATTAAATAAAGGCCATGTAGAGGTGAAAACATTAAATGGTGACCTAGAGAGGATAAAATATGAGTTTTTAAGATGAGGAAATAAATTAAATGTGTGTTTAGAATTAACTAAACATAATTAGGAATGATTAATGGATGAATAAGCTGGGAAATAATGGTGAGTGGGATAAATCCAATTTAGGAGGGAAAATGGAAATTAGAAAGGGAAGAGAGGTATGGATGTAGGAATAAGATGACATAGAGCGAACGCGGGGTGAAGGGTAGCGATACCAAAAATTTGTGTCTAAATTTACACCTTTTTGTTGAGTGGTTTACATTGGGAAAGCCATGAGACAAAAATGAGAAGGATGGAAAAGATAATTGATGAGGTGCTCCCCCTCAAACTTGGGGTCGATGACATGAAAGGAATTCAATCACAAGTTTGAAAGAGATAGGTGAAGAAGGATGGAAAGGATAAGAAAAGAAGATGATGGGATAAAATATCCTAGATGAGGATAAAAAATAAATAAAAATGTAAATAAAAATATGGTGGTGATTTTAGAATCACTTTGGTAGGGAACAAAATACGACCTCAAAGGAGATTTAAAACAATGTCCTATGGACATGTAAGTTAGAAAAACCACTATGACATGGATAAAATCCAAGGGGAATCCACTCAAATGGATGTGTAATCCATGGGACCAATGGGTCAAAGGAAAACATCAAGTATGCAAAAAAATTGGAAAAATGGTCGAGACAAGGGTCATGCGGCAAAAATGATGCATCTAGGGTGGGAAAAAAGTGAATGAAATGTCTAGTGTAGAGGAATCAAAAAGATGTGTCCGGGTTGAGATGAAAAGGAGGTAAAATAATGGTGCCCCAAGAGGGAACACAAAGATGGCCACAAAGGCGAGATGATGAAAAAGAAGATATGATAGATAACGAAACCTAGTGGGATACATATAAGGATATGATATGAAGACCACAAAAAGTGGAAGAAAAGATAATTTGAAAGGAAGGATTGATCGAGAAGAGAGAAAATCAAGATCGATTAAAGAGATAGGGGCATATCGACAGGGCCGAGGAAGGGTCACGGTGATCGGGGATGAAGCAATGATGACCTAAGGGGGCTGGTGATGACCGGGGTCGATGAGCTATTTAAGCCCCTGGGTTGACAAATTAAGCTCATTTGCATAGTGCAAAGTGACGATTAAGAGATTTAAGATAAAAATAAAAAGGGATATTTTGAGAGAAATAGAGGCCGGAGGAGCAAGTGAGGAAGTGCCAAAGTACCAGTAGGATGGTAAGTTTCTAAACCCTATCTTGTTTTTAAGCCTTTTTGATGTTTTTTTGTTTAATCTTTTGTATTTTTTTCAAAATTTGAGACTCGACACAAGGGGAAGTCACCAATGACTAGAGATGGTCACCGTCGATTGGGCATAAAAGGGTGTCGATCCTAGCTAGGAAGTGTTGACCCAACCTAGGTTGGCAGCGAATGGGGATGGAATGTATGATTTGATTTTTGATGAGATTTGGATGATGAGGAATCTAACGTTTACATGTTTGATTAGTTTTGAAATCTTGAGAGACCTTATATCTACAGGATAGAGTACTCGCCATGTATGATCGATTAAAGGTGATATTATAGATGTTGGGTGGGATCACTTGGTTGTAGTTGGATTGGGTGTATTTTGGTATTATCAATGGATTCCATGAGATGTTGGTATTATTATTGCATTTGGTGGATAGATAGGATGTGCGTACAGGTACATTTTGGTTCAAGATGGGTGAAATGACTATCACACTTGAGGGTGTATATCACATCCTGAGGCCGCATATACAGGGGATCCAATACAAACTATCACAATAAAGATAAAATTAGGGGTATTGACATGGTTGTTTGGAGCCGATGCCCCATAGATCAATTTTTCATCTAGGGCATTTCACATAGAGACCCGATATGAGTGGCAGGTGGCCAAGAGTCGATTGATATGTTTAGTGATGATGGGGATTTATAGTTATGTACTAACAGATTTAGGGGGTGTTAGGTTCCTATGGACACCGACATGAGTGGTCGTAAATATTATTGATCACATGACAATATTTTCATTTGGCACTACATTATTGGCACATGTGTATCATGAGTCATGTATATATACCAAGAGTAGGAGGACATAGATGGATATGGGGTTCCTACTCCATTTTTGGGATTATGAGCATATAACAATGATTAGGCCACTAGGGCTACCATGGGTGACACGTGACCATATTGAGTCTGGTCGTTGGATTCTTGATATGGAGAGAGCCGACAAAGCTCATGGTGATAGGAGAAAAGGGGATCATAGTGGTATATAGAGAAACTGGTAGAGTTAGACATAGACTAAGTGAGACACCGTGATTATCTTGTGTGGCCCGAGGTGGATGTGGAGTTGATGGGGTAAGATGAATGAGGTGGGTATAGGGGGTGGAGGTCCAAGATGATCAAGGCTATCTAGTTTGACCAAGTGAGGAAGAAGTTCGAGTAGTACAAAAAGTCCCTCGAGAGCCTTATTAGATATAGGTGAGATGATTCAGAGAGGGATCTTCTGAGTCTTGATATGGTAGATCCATTGGAGGAGTTGGGAGCACCATGGGATGATGAAAATGATGTCGGGGTTTGAGCTAGATTATCAAATTGGATGACTACCGCATGGGCAACTCGGATGAAAGCAGAGGGAGTGGAGGGAGGTGATGAGGAGGAGGAAGTTCCCGTGGAGGAGGGTGATGATGGAGGGGTTATGAGAGATATAGTGTAGTTTTGTGTGGAGCATGATCTAGCCTACTTAGAGAGGGATACAACATGGTAGGAGTGAGTGAAAAATCACCACGAGGCCTTGGTCCTACGTTAGAGAGGGACTAAGTTATTTAGTAGATGGATTAGTACAATAGGAATCAAGATGCCTATAGAGATATATTTGGAGATCTTGCACTAAACCGGTGGTGGAGTCGACAAAGGTGGTACTCTAGCAACATCATAGGGAACATGGTAGGTGGAACCTCCAGTACTATTCCCTTAGATTTATATGGAGCAATGATAGGCGAGGCACGATATTATGAGCATATCATGACATCAAAGCTACCACGGACACTAAGAAATGCAACATGTCTAGCTTTGTAGTGGGAATAGGTGGCGTAATGTAATATGTGAGTATAGAGAGCATGGAACAACCACTACGAGATGCGAGGCAATGATGGAGGTGATGATGCCAAGGATTGATTCATGAACCTACCTCAAGAGGGAAAGGTTTAAGACTCTCGATGTAGAGTTCACTGATTTTGATGATGTGTTTGCCTTGAGGCAGACCCTCAACAACCCGTGATAGATGCATTGATGTATTTGGACTCATGATGATATATATATATAATATTTTGGTTATATATTCATCACATGTATTCATCATGTTATGATTCATGGTTTTGATGATGTTTATGCTAGCGTTAGATGTGGATGTTTGATTATGATATTGATTCATGTTTACGATATTATAGATTCAGATGATGATTTTATTGATTGTGATTTAGATGTGGATGTTGGTTATGGATTAGATGTAGATGTGATGGATTATGATTTTATGTTTTGAAAAGTTAGAATATGATATGGATACGATTGTGTATATATGGCTGAAAAAGTGATTTTGTCATGGATAGACAATTGTTAGTCACAAATAATAGACACACATGATATGATGGATGTGAAAATATATGGATGATGTGGGCATGATTAATGTTATACTTACATAAACATGGGTAAAATGGTTAGATATGAATGATATGCTTAGTGTGAGAGAAAGGATGTGACTTCAATAGAAGGTGACAAAAATGAGATAAATAACACATGAACATAATAAGGAGAGCATGAAAAATGATGCTTCAAACTGGAGTGGAGTGAAACAAAAAAGGAGCCAATCAAGGCAATGCACTTGCAGCCAATAACATGTGTTAACATAGAACCATTGTTAGGTAGTAATCCTAAGGGTCATGAGGGAAAATATGAAAAGTGGAATCACAAACCTAATATTGACATGACAAAAGGGGATTTATATGTGACTTGTATGTGGTCATATAGGTTCTCCATAGCTGGGTTTCCCTAGGTCTATGCCCCAACTCTGATAAATATGATGCAAAGTGATTGATGCGGGAAGCTTTCTTAGGATGCTTGCTTTTGAATTTCATGTTTTTACTTTTGGAGATAGATAGAATGCTGATTAATGCGGGAAGCCTTCACTACCATGATATGAGATGGTAGCCATCCTTTGAGGGAGTCATCTACATTTTCTTTTAAGATTTTTTGATTTTTGATTTTTTCTTTAAGAAATGACAGGATACAATAAACATGATATATTTACTTCAAGGATAAATCTATGCTTTTGATACTTTTATGATTTTATGAACATCTGTCCTTTGAGGGATTATTCTATCTTTTGAAATGAGAATCTGGATTTTTTTTTACTTTTTTATTGGAGAGCTAGGGATAGTTAGGTAGACCACTTAGGGGGATATTAAATGTACGAGTGATACCCATTGACCCTTAAGCATGGTTCCGTAGGTAGATAAGAAGGAAGTGGATGTAATGACCGTAAAGTTATCACTAAGAAGGAAGAACCTATCCATAAGAAATATGCTATGAGCAGAGCCATGGTGCTCGTAGACACCTAAAATTGGTTACTCAATTTAGTGTCCCTCTTACCCATTTACGTGCTTAGGTAACCCGGGGCACGTTTGCAATACCAACTATCCCCTTGGGATATTATCCAATCTGTGATTTAATCACCTATCTCTAAATTTAATTCATCCCATCACATCTTACCCATGAGTAATTAAGTATTAAATATTTAATTACGCTTCTTCCCATGCATCTTAATCACTTATCCACCCCAAATTTATTCTACCCATGTATCACATCTATTTTTAATCTTCCCTAAGCGGGATATTTTCCCGTAGTCGGGATGAGTCTTATTTTTCTCGAATCGATCATTTTTAGCCATCTCGGGAGTCTTCTCCGCGATCGGCGCCGACCCATATGGTCGGCGCCGATTTTCTAGGAGCGGCGCCGATTATAAAAGCAAGTCCAGAACTCAGTTCTAAGCGCGGAAAAATCGAACCGAAAGAGATCGGAGCAAGAGCGAAAAAGCGAACAAGCGAAAAAAGGAGCACTTGCACACGAACAGAGAGCGAGAGAGATACAGTCTGAGAGATCTTCAGCATCAAGTGTATCAAATTAGGGCAGATCCTGTCCGAATCAATCCCTGAGAGGAGCACCGTTACTCTGTCCCTGTCATATCAGCATCGCACCACCATCTATCATCTGGTGACTCTGTTCCAGTGTCTCGCCAACTTCGGCTCATCCAGCAGACCACATTCGTCTTCTAATTCCCGAATCTTATCGCACAGTCCCTGACTGATCGATCTGCCTCCAGTCGACGCCGATTCAACCCAGTCGACGCCGATCAGTCTCAATCGACGCCGACCAGTATCAATCGACGCCGATTTTAAAAAGCGACGCCGATTTTCTCTGCAGATAGGTAAAAGGATACAGGTAACACAAATCCAGCTTTTATTTCATAGTTCCTGCTTTTTTCGTATCTGTCTGTCTGTCAATGCTTAGATCTTTTATTACTGCAATCAGAAAATCTAGTCTTTATTTACATCTTTTATCATGTATGCTTCCTTTCTTTATTGAAAACGTGGACTGACATCCGCCGAGGAAGCTTATCGCTTCTCGACCCGCTTCTCGGGGAGTCCACTAAAATATCTTTTAACGTGGTCTTTTTCTGGCAAGCATCGGTGTTTTACAGGTTATTCGGATCTATTGTGCGAATTGCTTGTGTGCGCCCGTCTTATCTACATTGGCTTCCTCATCCATCTACATCTTCATCGTATCAATTTCATTGAGTTTTTCAGGGTTTTTGTGTTTAGTTTGGTACATTAACTTGGACAGGTAACAAGCACGAAATTCTTGATCTACATTCTGGCACGCCCGGTGGGACCGAACCAAAGTCCTTTATTGGTAAGTCCATTTCTTTTCTAGTTTTGAACTTTGTTCCTTTTCTTCACTGATTTCTATCAGTCCTATTTGAGCATTTCTGTTCATCATTTCAATCTTGCTTTTTAGGCGAAATCTTTATCTTGAAAATTTCTTATTTCCTTTAAATAGAAATTTTTTGTTTCGCCATTATCTGGATGTATCTTTCCGGATCTTGTTTGTTGTTTGCTTGATCCTTTCTTGCGGAGCACTTTGCTTGATCGTGGGATTGTTCGAGGGGAAGAGCTCAACAACGCGCTTTTTTGAAGTCCACACACCTTGAGAGCTAAATCTACGGTATTCCTCTTTTCGGTGTTTTCTCCTTTTAGGTTTTCTTTGTTGGTTGTTTATCACATCCAAACACTTCAGCTTTTGTGCTTAAAAGAACCTAATCGCATTTGGGAAAGAACTTGTTTGAATTGTCTTCATCGAAATCAAACATTTCGCTTTAAGTGCTTAAAAGAACCCTTTCTTTTTCATTGCTGCATGCTTTGTCATCTAGTGTTAATTAGGTTGGAAAATTGATCAAAATCGGTAGTGACACTATTTGATTTTTATTTTTCACCTCGCACACAAAGCCAAAATCACTAGGTATAAAGCATCTAAACAAAACTCCTTCCCCTCGCCTCGCCTACTTGGAAGTGATATCCAAGAGGAAGAGCCTACGCGGTACTCGGGCCGCGCTATAAATTCACGAAAGATTTTGGTATATATTGGCAAAGCACCCGACTCCCTTATCGCAGCGGTGTGTGAAGTGCGGGGTAGGCCCTATATCAAGCCACGTACTCGGTCTTTTCATCAGTGCCTTCGGGACTCCTCACCAAACATTACCCAAACCATCCCTAGTTTGGCTATCTGAGTAGTTCCTGTTCTAAAAAGCCTTCCCTAACATTTTCATTTCTTAAAAGCATCAAAATTTAAAGGAGATAATCACTTGCGCTGCTTGAACTATTTGTGCATTAGTTAAGACAATCTTCTTTCTTGCTTGTTTGCTTAATGACGGCTATCACCCGCTTCACAATCTAGGAAAATGGCCCAACAGTTTCCTTCTTCCTCCGAAATCACCACCAACAATGGATGTTTCGGCACCCTCCAATCTTCCCTGACCACCGTTAGTGGGTTCCCCTCATGGTCGTATAATCCTTTCCATCAAGCCAAAACAATCCCATCACGTCCGGCTTCTCCTAGTCCATCGAAATATCTTCCGACTCGAGTCTATTCCTCGCGGGATCCTGAATTTCGTGCCTCTCCTTGATCGCAATCCGGTAGCCCTCATGGACTATCTAGTACACAAGTCGATCCAAATATCCGACCAAGACCCACCAATCCGACAAGTGTACAATTATCCTCGCGGATCATCCTGTGCCTCTTTAGAGCAGCCATTGCACCATCTCTCTTGCCTCGAGCCACGGAGAAGGGTGAGGCCCCTATGCCTCCCTTTTCTCTTCCACCTACCATGTCAACTAGTTCTCAATTAGTCTTACCTATCCCTAACACCGCAGTTACCTCGACTATTCCACAACCCGTTTCTGAGAGGTCTTCCGCTCTTTGCATAGTAAATTGCCTCGCACATCCGCACATCACGCTCAATTCGCCTCTATGCCCTCTATCGCTTCTCAAGGTCAATACCTCTTCATGAGCCAACCCTCCGAATAGGCGCTTTGGCTCCTACTTCTCCCCTCTAGGGGTCTTTCTTCCAATATTCCAGCTCATGTGACATTCGCCCATCCTCTAAAGATCGGCACCTTTGATACCTAATTCAAGAATAAGGCCCCTTTCGTGTCTTGTTCCCCAACATGACCAATCCAACCAACACTCATATTCTCAATCTATCCCGATCCAATCAACCAACATAGAGTCCACCAATCACAAAGCTCCATCCGTCACCCAACCTTTATTTGCTCAACCACTTATTATCTCAGCACGCCTATACGCAAGTCGCACAACAAATACCCCACCGGGTGTCACCTGCAGAACACCGGCTATTCCTCTTATAATCCTATCCAACAAATGATAAATCCCCCATCGACACCTCAACAACACCTTACTACTTGCTTCTCATATAGGACAAACCAATGTACCTCCTCCCCAATCGGATGTGGTTCAATTTCTCTTCAAGAAAATTGCACTTGGAAGCCTCCACAAAAGGAGCCCGCCTTCATACTCCTTTGAAGAAGTATGCAATGAACCCATTCATCCTTCGGTGGCTTTTAAGCCTTATCCTCCCCAATGGGAACTTCCCAAATTCTCAAAATTTCATAGTGGAAGACCCCTAACAACATCTCGCGAGCATTCAAACATGCTTGCTACCTCATTGTCCCAAGATCGAGCTCATGCTCGTACTTTCCTATGTCTCTAGCGGGTCCCGCTTTGACTCGGTACAATAATATTCCTCAACATTCATTATTTTCTTTCTCTCAATTGGCCCAAATGTTTGTTGAGAACTTCTCAATAAATATTGCCCATAAGATCTCAATCACAGATCTTTACAACATTCGCCAATTTGACGATGAGCCTATTGCAGACTTTCACGCTCGTTGAGAGGGATAATCAACCAATTGTCCTTCTCTTCTTCCTCAATCACAACAGGTCGAGCTGTTCACCCGATCTTGCGCTAGTCACATTTCTTCCACGTTAAGAATCCAAACTTTCCACACCTTTCGAAGAAGCCTTCACAATGGCACGCAAACTCGAATCTCGTGCTATCAACAAGGAAAACTAAAACTTCGCTCCAAATCTAAACCCGATTTCTCTCGGTTCACCAAACCAAATTCTTTTCCTCCTAAAGATAAGAATCAAGGGTCCACCAATGCTATCGTATTAAAAACATCGAGAACCGATAGTACTCCTAATCAACCACCACGAAGAGACCCTTCATCTGCTCGAAAAGGGGCTTCATCATCTCGATCCTTCGCTCCATTGGGGGAATCATATGCCTCCATTTTAGGAAAAATGTTGGAAGTTCGCATGATCGAACTTCCACCCATTAGAGATATTGATGAAAGTCGAGAACGTCCTTTGTGGTACAGAGAAAATGATTTTTGCCACTATCATAGAACCATGGGTCATGACATCGAACGATGTCGACTTTCAAAAATCTTGTCCAAAATTCATCGATAAAGGCGAGCTTATTCGATAACCCAAATGCTCCCCAAATCAAGCGCTGGACGCTTTCAAACAACCCTTCCCCAATCATGCCCCAAATCATAATTCTTCGAATCTCAAACCAAACACCCACACTATCAACTTCATTTCTACCTAAGAATCCGCTTCAAACCACATCATCTACAAACGCAAAGAATCGAATCGTAACCCCTCTCCCACTTCACCAATCACTGAAAATCCCCCATCTTCCGATAGCCCACCTTTGAATATTCCTACATTGCTAAGCACGGATTCATCTCTCTCCGCTCCTTCGTCCGATCTCCCATCCATACCCGAGACAGTGTCTTCCGCATCTGTCTCATCATCAGACATCCTTTCAATGCTCGAGGCAATTACATCCCTTCGAGTTTCCACTTCGGACACATCTACTTCTGCTGCTCCCATTCCGGCTACAACTATGCCCTTGATAAACATCCCTATAATCGTGCCGACTTCGGCGAAAGTGTCCTCAACTTTGACTCTTCCTATCTCTTTTCCTATAGTAGTTCCACCCATGATCACTACACCAAAAGTGGTCCCTTCGCAAGGAACTTCTTCATCACTTACTTCTTCCATCACTAATACTACTTCACCTATTCAGGAAAAATCAAAAGAAGTAACACCAACACCTGCACACTCGATTCCTCAACCTAAACCGCGACAACCAAAATCTAACATTATACCATCAATATCTCCCCATTTGCTTCCTCCAAAAAGGTTACAATCACCTTATGACGCTTGAAGTTGTCACCATCCCCCAAAAGGAAGCCCATATTTCGACCATCAAAACTCTCGGTGTTCTTCCACAAAAATCTCTCTCCACGCCTCATAAACGATTAGATTTGCCCGCTGAGAAGGCATCTTCTTCTACACACCTATCAAAGTCATCATCTTCTTCTTCATCAACATCCCTAAAAGTAGACTTACCTACCAAAAAGATGCCACTTCTTCTATCAAAATCCTCATCTTTGTTACCAAAAATCAAGACACCCTATCTTCCTCCAAATTCACCTATTTTGGGAGCTTCTTCCTCTTCCAAACCGACATTATCTAAATCATCCGTAAATCCGACTAAGCAACCCCCTTTGTCTCCAAAAACCGCAAAAATTATCGCATCTCCATCCTCCTCAAAATCTATTTTAGGGGCTCCTCCTCCACCAAAGTCAATCATGTCTCATTTACTCCCATCCCAAGCACCCAAGACTGCTCCTCCAAATGTCCAAACAAACAAGAGGATCCCTAAAGAGACCGTTAAACCTAACATGCAAGTTCTTTTACCCCGGCAGTCGGTTAAGGTAAAAGAACCATCTCCATTATCTCTATCCTCATCTTCGTCTACCGGATTCTACACCGAAATCCTTCATCAACTTATCCAATCTTCAGCCATAACCCTTCCTCCGATTAAGCCTTATAACCCCAAAGGAGTGAAACCTACCTGGTTTAACTCTGATCTGATTTGTGCTTACCACCGTACTCCAGGTCATGACACTGAAGGATGTAAAGCTCTTCAAGCCGTTGTCAAGAACCTTCTGGAAGAAAGTGACCTCTTGTTGGAGGAGGAACAAGTACCTCCTGTTACCCTAGCCTCATCCGAACCTCAACCATCCATTCAGACCTCTAGTGGTTCCACTCCACTTGATCTCCCTCCTTCCCAAATTGACACAATCCATATCGCCACTAGAACCCAACATTATCATAACCCATCTTCATCTTCAACATCTAGACCACGGTTGTCATTTCTACACCCACGAAGGCGTGTCTCCTTCCTCATCAGCCCCCACGACCCAAGGTCTCCATTCGTGCCGCACTGACTCAAGTTCCCGTATCCGCTGAGGAGAGTGTCATGAAGCAACTCACCTAAGCTCCGGTCAAAATGTCTCTTTTTGACCTCATCCAATCCTCTCCACAACATCGCTGTGCTCTAATCGATAATCTGCGCAAGCAGCATCGCAATAAATTCCGATGAGCCCCACTTCGAGTGGGTTGTTGGATTGAATGGTCCATCGACCGCCATTTCTTTTGAGGATTCAGAAATTCCTCATCTTTCTTCGAGAGATTTGGAGGCTCCTCTCTTCATCACAGCCCAAGTCAATAACACGCTAAAACGTGTTATGGTCGATAGTGGAGCTGCTCTCAACGCCATCTCTTCCCACACATTCGAACAACTTAAGTTTACCTAAGAATGTGGTGTCACCTCCGCCTTTCGCCCTTCGATCATTTAACGATCACTAGCAGTCACTCTAGGAACTGTGGTCTTACCCATCCAAGTAGGTAAAAAGCTGCTCCATGAACTCTTCTATATTGTCGAAGGAAAATTCCACTATAACATGATCCTTGGACGCTCCTGGGTTCGCGCAATGCATTGTGTCCCATCCACCCTCCATCGATGCCTAAAATATCAATATGAGGGCAAAATCTACACCCATCCAGGAGATCCTTTTCCTTCTGCGCAATGCGACATGACCACAAGGTCTGCCCCTTTAAAAGAAAATGCATCTTCTCCAGATGGGGCTTCATCTTCTTCCATACCTGCAACCAAACTACCAGATTTGCGAAATCTGGAAGAGACATTGCAGCGTTTCTCACTAGGAGAGCTTCCTCTCTTTTCTTTCGATGCCCATCTCAAACCTAATGAGTATGGTAGACCCGACAAGCAACCTGAATATCAATCAGGTCTCGGTCGCATCGTTACCATTGGTTTGCCCAATCAACAGACCAATTTCATCTACGGTGGTCTTGATACACCTCATTATTGTCCGGATTCTCCTCCTAGAGCCAAACCTTACCTAACAGGGTTTGATTATCTACAGAATCCCACGTTTGCAAAAACTTATCTATATCGATGCGCGTGGAAAGGTTTTGGCCTTGGAAAGTATGAACAAGGTATACATGACCTCAAATCATTCCTACTCTCATGCCACACCAAAAGTTTGGTTTGGGATTTAAACCCATTTCAAAAGCCATCATTACTATTCTTGATGAGCCTCTTCCTATCAAGAACCATCTTCCCCACCAAATCAAGCATCACTGGATGTGGACGATGACATTTCCATCCCACCTAACTTTTTTTTGATCAATACCATTTCCTCGGGACCTTTAGTCTATGAGACTAACAATCGGTCTCGCTTCTATACCATTAATCTTCCCCGAGATAGTTGGAGACGACTCTCCTACTATCAACACTATCCACTCATGCGGATGACGCACTGTCTCCTCACCTATCTAGGTGCGGCAGGATTCATATCTTCCCAAAGACTATTCCTTCGACACGCCTACCCTTCTCAACGAAGCCACTATCGACCTTAATATAGGGACTCCTCGAAGACCCTCGCATCATTAAGGTCAAGCCAATCCTCGATCCACAAGAATTAGGGGACTTTACTACTTTTCTTTCCAAACATCACAAGCCTTTGCTGTCATACGAGGATATGCCAGATTCGATCCCGATATCAGAGTCCACAATATCGCTTACCCTTCCCAACATCAAACCAAAGCAAAAATTACGTAAAATGCACCCTAGAGTAGCCCTTTCTTGTTAAAGAAGAATTACAACATTGCTCTCGGCATTAACTTCATCCAACCCATCGATTATCCGTAATGGGTGTCCGAATGTAAGCATCAGTGAATTGCAAGGCTACTGGGAAGATTCAATTTGTACCGACTTCCGGATCTTAATCTGGCCTGGCCCAAAGGATGATTTTCCTCTTCCTAATATCGACCAACTCAGTAGATTTAATCATGGTCATGAAATGCTTTCTCTTATGGATGGTTTCTCCGATATAATCAAATCCTCATCGCACTTTGAAGACCAGCATAAGACTTCCTTCATAACTCCTCGGGGACCTTTTGCTATCGTGTCATGCCCTTCGGTCTTAAGAACGCGCGAGCAACTTATCAAAAGCAATGACCTACATCTTCCATGATCTTTTACACAAAATCGCAGAGGATTACGCTGACGATCTCCTCGCAAATCCAAACGCCGTAAGTCAGAGCATCTTTTCATCCTCGCACCTCTCTTTCGAGAGGCTTATCCGCTTTGTCTTCGTCTAAATCCATCTAAATGCGTGTTTGGCGTCCTCCCACCGTAAACTTTAGGGTTTATCATTTCCATCAGGGTATTGAAGTGGACCCCGCAAAAATAAAAGCCATCCTTGAGATGCCTCTCCCCGCCTAAACTTTAAAGCAACTCCGCAGTCTCAAGGACGCCTCTTCAATCGCTAAGTGCGTCGTTTTATCTCCCAATTGTCGGACCGCTTGTCAAACCTTTTCACCATCTTCTCCGTAAGAATGTTCATTTCAAATGGGATGAGCATTGCCAAAAGGCCTTTGATGATCTCAAAGCTTATCTTCTTTCTCCGCCCGTGCTTACACCTCCACGCGAGGGGGAGCCTTTCTATCTTTATATCTCTGTGACTGACCATGCTCTGGGAGCCATGATTTCGCATCGGACACTTGTGGTAAAGAACAAGTTCGTCTATTACATCACGCACCCTCCATGAGTATGAGACACGTTACTCCGGATCGAAAACTATGTTGCGCTCTCTTCTTTGCAACTTCTAAGCTTCGGCCATTATCTTCTTAATCACAAAACTTACATCGTCACAAATGTCAATCCCCTCAAGACAATTCATGCAAAGCCTTATCACAATGATCGCATCACTCGTTGGCTTATGCTCATGCGGGGTGACTTTGACCTCGAATTTATCCCGCAAAAGGCTATCAAGGGTCAGGTTATTTGAGATCAACTAGCTAGTGCTCCTCTTAGGACACTCAAGACCCCTTGCTCAATTCCCGATGAATTTATTCAACAAATCGATTTTGGTCTATCTCCATTTAAAGTAAAGCTCTTCTTTGATGGATCCAAATGCTGTGCGCAGGGGAGGTGCGGTTTCGTGATGATTCCTCCTTGGGAAGTACGCTTCTATCCCAGTGCACACAAATTGAACTTTGAGTGCACCAATAATATGGCTGAGTACGAAGCTCTTGTCTTAGGACTTCAAATGCCATTAATCTCGGCGCTCGTCCGTATTGACATCTTTGGTGATTCTCGAACTCATCGTTAATCAGGTCACGTGGTGTCTATCAATGCAAGAATGATATCCTTCAAAATATCGCGACATTGTTCTTGCCCAACTCCAATCTTCGATAAGTTCACCATCCAATCCATTCCTGCATCAGTAAATCGATTCGCGGATACCATGGCCTCATTAGCATCCCTTATCCCGCTTTTTTGTTGAAGACTCGCGTCTTTGTATGTGGTCATGGTAACGATTAGATCAACCATCTTATCTTCAATGACACTAACTTCGATCAATGTCGCTTGTCATAACCCATACTTGGATGAGTGTGGTATCAACAGAGATAGTTGATTATCTATCTCATTCGGTGCTTCCTCCACTGACCGACTTCCAATGGTAGAAGGTCTTTTGTCAACGCGCTAATCGCTATTCTATCCTAGGCGGATTCTTTACAAACGCGGCTTTGATGGTATTTTTGCTTTCGATGCCTCAAAACCCATGAATCATCTAAAGCTGATTCGGGAGGTCCATGACGATATCTGTGGTGGACATTTAGTGGTTTAGCTGTGGCTAAGCGCATCTACGTTTGGGATATTATTAGCCTTCTCTTAATCAAGATTGTTGTGAATACACTAAGAAATGCGTCAAGTATGTCACAAGAATATTCCAATCTCACGCACGTCCCTAGTCGGGCTTTTTTTGCAACCACTCGCGGCGGATTGTAGGCCTTTTTCACAATGGGGCCTTGATCTTATTGGTCTCATCAATCCCCGTTCTTCACAGCGTCATCATTCTATCATTACTGCCACTGAGTACTTTACTAAGTGGGTAGAAGCTATCCCTCTTTCTTCAACAAAGGCTAAACCCATAGTTGATTTTGTCTATCAACACATCATTTGTCGCTTTGGCGTTCCACACAAGCTCATCACAGATAATGGTAAATCCTTCAAGAACGTCGATTTGCAAAATCTCTGCAACACTTTCAATATCAAGCTCAGTTTCTCTTCTCCATACTATCCTCAAGCTAATGGTCAGGCCGAAGCTTCCAATAAAACTTTGCGTAATATCCTCGCAAAAGCAGCGTAACTAGTCGAGCCTTGGTAAAGATTGGCATCTACATATCCCTTTCGCTCTCGGGCTTATCGGACTAGCATTCGTCTCATCTCTACCGGGGTGCTACTCCCTTCTCTCTCGTCTATGGAGTCTCGAGGTCCCTTCCTTTGGAGGTCCAAATCCCATCTCTCCGTGTTTCTCTCGTGAGAATTTGTCTCCTCGATGAGGATTATCGTCAAAATCGCCTCACAGCTCAACTTGAATTATTAGATGAGCGGCGTCTCAACGCTCTTGAGCATCATCAAGTCTATCTCGAGCGTGTCAAGCGTGCTTTACAACAAGCATGTGCAACACCGTGACTTCAAAATTGGTGACCTTGTTCTTAAGGAAAATCAAAATGTCACTACACTCGAAGGAGTCAACGGTAAGTTTGCTCCCAACCTGGATGGGTCCCTACATTATCACTTCCTTAAATATGGGTCTCAGGGCTTATCGTTTGTCTTCCATGGATGGTATCCTCAAGGGTGAACCTCTTAATGCCTTGCATTTACGGCCCTTCATTGTTAAAATCTCTCATACACAAATCTAGTCGCAACTCGGATCTTCATCCGTCCTAATAACCACCATCTACTTTCGTGGTGATTTGAAATTGTGTGGTTCTCCGCCTTATTGCCTCGTTTACCTTAAATATGAGTATCGCGGCTCTACTCATTGTGACGTTTCTTTTGGATATGTTCCTCCTCATGGTAGGAATACCTTAATCACCACTTCATCTTGTCCCAAGTACTTATCTTAATCGGATCTCGGGGCATGAGTACATGTTCTTCCATGTTCTCTCCCTTCATCTGATCTATCTAGAGTCTAAACTCTACTTCTTCCAAAGAGTTTCAAAAAAAAAAAAAAAAAAAAAAAAGATGCTATCGAAAAGATAGACTCGATCCCTCGAAGGACAAAGCCTATCCATACATTGTCAAGTGAATCAAAAGCAAATAGACCATACCCTCGAAGGATGGCTATCATACAAATTTCAAAATACGGACCGCTCCTCAAGGACGGCTGTTTCTCAAAGAAATATTCAAGGCTTCTTGTAATCAATCAGCCTTCCAGTCGGTTTATACACTTGTTAGCATCACCGAAAGACTTCCCGCATCGATCGGGTTCTTTCTATATCAAGCAAACTTCCCACATTGATCGGGCTTTGCTTTTACTCGCCCAAATCATGAAGCCGAGATTTTAGACCTTTTGTCGATCATATGGAGAATCCTATTTTCCTATCATGGACATGTATTCTCATCCCTTGTAGGTTCCGACAAGATACTTACTTTCTTTTCTTTCCATTTCTATCCTAGATCTGGTTCATGCGACTAGTTAGTGTCGTGTTTATTTTAATCTTATATAGGGCCTCAGTATGCTTGGTCTTTCGGTTTCTTATCTCGGATCTTCTCTATGGTCGGTTGGAAGTCCCACTTATCATTTCCTTCTTTTCCGAAAGTGTCTTCTCTTCTAAGTCACTAAGTTATTTCTGCTTTCATCTTTTGCTCTTACATAAGCATTCACCATTTCTTTGTCTTGCATCCTGTTGAATTGACATTTCACATGTTAATTCAATCAAAATATATCTTCTATCAACATTCCTCTTATCTATCAAAACATCTATCTTTATTCATTTCTCATTAAAATTACATCCATCTATATCTATCCAATCACATCTATTCTATCCACATATCAATCTATCTCATCACATCCATCTATCATCTATCGATCTATATCTATCCAATCACATCTATTCTATCCACATTTCAATCTATCTCATCACATCCATCTATCATCTATCAATCTATATCTATCCAATCACATCTATTCTATCCACATTTCAATCTATCTAATCACATCTATTTCTATCATCTATCACCCTTGATATCTATCCAATCACATCTATCTATATCCATCTATCCATGTATATCAAAACCAAAAGTATAAGTACAATCAGACGCCAAATCATATGATGAATCTATATATATACATGTGTGTTTATACAAAAATGAGTGGCTTTCTCATCAAGCCATCTATACAATGCCTTCCAATCGAGGCTACATCACTATACAAATGCAAAAGTCTATCAAAACTCTATATAGTAAAATCCGAAGCATGGAGGACACTATCTCCTCCACCCTCCTCTCCACCTGGCTGTCTCTCCTGACCGCCACCGATCGAGCTCGATGCACTGCCCTGGAGGTCTCGGCCCACCTCGATCTCTCCCAAAGGTCCCTCCGCCCGAGGCTCCGGGCCGTCGCAGCCATCAGCCGTCCTGCTCTCCTCCTCGCCCCATACCGAGGCACATGTCAGCATGCTGCGCTAGGGCATCCTCACAATATCTCACTCTCAAAGAGGGAGCTGGACAGTACGTGCTAAGGCTCACAGCACTGTGCTCCGTAACGAGGCTCAGCCGGTGCCGCCGGCGCTTGGTGGCGCCCTCCTAGGGTCGTGCCCTGTGTGCCAGACTCTGATGTGGCACCTGTCTCCCCATACTTGGCCCCGAGGGCCTCCTATGCCGAAAATAGCGGTCCCGCCGGGATCACTCAGTATCTCGCTTCCTGCCGCCGAGCGGTGTCTCTCTCCGCAATCGGGAATCCCTCTCTCGTCAAGGCCCCTAATCTCCTCTAGAGCTACCCGATGTGTACAGACGAGTGGGCATGCTCTCCTCTAATGTCTGTCCCGATAAAGATAGCAGCTATGTCCTCCTCCCCGAAAGATCTATCGAGGGCGGAGATGCCGTCAGGAAGCTCTGTGTCATACCATGCTTTGCATGTAGCCTCATCCACCCCGCGTCATCACTATCTATGAGGGTGGAGCCTCTCTCGGTGGTCTGCATAAGGATCAAAATCGGCAGATCTGTCTCTCGCCATCCCATCCTATATGGTGTGTATGTGGCGATGTCTTGTGCATTTAGACCAAACCGCCTCGATATCGCATGAATGGACTCGCTCCCACATATCCGGTCTGCGACCTCGACCACCCGACTCCGTCTCAATGCTACCAAGTGGGCATCTCGACCAACCCATACTCGGAAATGCCCGATATGGCCTCCGGATAACCTCGATCAGTGTAAGCGTCTGGCCGAAACGCTCGGAGTACCACTCGGATCCGCACTGTATCTCCCGCAGGCCATGTCGACCGCCATCTCCGAAATCCATAATCCACACCCCCGCTCTTTGGCATCCATGGGAAGCCCGGATGGCCTAATCATCGCTTATGTGCTCATACACGCCCAGTAAAGATGGAGCACAAAGTGACATCGATCCTCGTCCTCCCGGACCAAGAGGGTGTACATCCATAGCTCATAATAAATCCGAGCTATCGTGGCATCACTGAAAGCAAAATCTGTCTATACTTTGTGCAAGATGTCGCACACGCGACCTAAGCAAAAGAGTAATGGGAATCTCCCACCTCCACCCGAGTCTCGCAGCAGAGCAAAATAAGATATGGCCATCTCAACTGGGGCTATCCGCCTTTGCCCGAGGGCTATCATGTCATCTATCGTGTGAGGATATCCTCACCGCCCGATACTATCTCCGCATCATCTCGCTTCTGCCGTCTCGTGCACAATCACACCAGGGCCCTCCTCGCCGCTGCCTCTGGTGTGATCTCAATCGGGTCCCATGAATCCAGTAATCGGAGGATCCTCGTATACATCCTCATGGGTGATAGTCATCTCACCCGCCCTAAACCAAAATGTGCACGTGTCATGTCCACCGCCGCACCAATGCTTCGCATAAGCTCCACATCCTGGGCACTCGCCTATAATATCTAAAGCCCCCGAGCCTCAAGCCTACTCTAAATCTGCCGCCACCTCGCATCTGTCACATCGGGCGAGATCGTCTCTAATAGCTCCGGGATGGCGTCCCTCATGTGAAGGGTCTCTCGTGCCTGCATCCACGACATCAAAAGCATAATTAGTCTCTTATTTTCATAAATCACATCTTCCCAAATCATACAAATCAATGAACTTCCATCAGACGGCGTCGATTTCATAAAATCGGCGTCGTTCGTTTCATTTTAGTCGGCGCCCGATTATTAAATAATCGACGCCGATCTAAACAGTCGAGCTGACGCGCCGATTATACCAATCGGCCGACTTCCCGGCCGTGACGTGAAATGCACTCACGGCCTCATATCCATCCAAATAAAAATCAAACAAAAAAAAAAAAAAAAAAAAACAAAAATAATAATATAACGAAGGGGTTCAAGAATGGTCACTTACCCCAGGTCGTGTCCTCCTGCGCTTCTGTCCGCTCCCAGAGGCTTCCATTGCGTTCAAATCTATCTCTGTCGGAATCAATCGTCACGTTGAAAATTAATCGTTCACGTTTTTCGTTCGCATATTTATATGCGTCTGGATTGGTCGGCGCCGATTTTTTGGGTCGACGCTTAGCTTTACTAGCTGCCGCCGATTCGTTTGGTCGCGCCGATTTTTCTGTCTGCATTTGCCATAGTGTTGATACTTGGGCTTTCTCATCTATCCGATCATTGTTGTGTGCTAAATCTTGTCTTTCGCACATCTTTTTAGATGTCATTGTCTATTTCGAGTTTGTTCCCTCTGCGGTGGAGCACTCGCTTTCTCGGCAGCTTAGAGTTAAACGGGTCCGTAGGCACTAACGTCGCCTCGATTCATAGACCGCCTAGTTGTCCTACCAATGTGTCTCTCTTTCGATGCTTGACTATTTTGCAGCTTCTCCTTACACTCGCGGTCTGTGTGCACTAACGTCGCCTCATGAGGAAACCGCCAGTTTTCCCTACCAATGTGAGTTCCTTAGGTTTCTTGCCCTTGTGTTTATTTTTATGCGTCCTCAATGATCAGTTCTACTCCAGCTATCCGACTGGGGCATCCTGCATTTTTTTATCTACCTCTTTCAAACTCGGGATCGTCTGTTCTATCATCCATCCCATCCCTAGTTTGAGGGGGATCACATCACCACAAATTCTTCTCTTCTTCCATCTCCATGTTTTTGTCTCATAACCTTGCTTATCGCAAGTTACTTGACAAAAAGGGGCAAAATGTAGACACCTAAAATTGGTTACTCAATTTAGTGTCCCTCTTACCCATTTACGTGCTTAGGTAACCTGGGGCACGCTCATTTGCACCAACTATCCCCTGGGATATTATCCAATCTGTGATTTAATCACCTATCTTTAAATTTAATTCATCCCATCACATCTTACCCATGAGTAATTAAGTATTAAATATTTAATTACGCTTCTTCCCATGCATCTTAATCACTTATCCACCCCAAATTTATTCTACCCACGTATCACATCTATTTTTAATCTTCCTAAGCGGGATATTTTCCCGTAGTGGGATGAGTCTTATTTTCTCGAATCGATCATTTTTAGCCATCTCGAGTCTTCTCCTCATGATCAGCGCCCGACCTATATGGTCGGCGCGCCGATTACCTAGGCCGAGCGGCGCATTATAAAAGCAAGTCCGGAACTCGGCCTAAGGCGGAAAATTCGGGCAGAAAGAGATCGGAGCAAAAGAGCGAAAAGCGAAGCAAGCGAAAAAAAGGAGCACTTGCAC